>OY776682.1:22693560-25508560 GCA_963675555.1 Leptura quadrifasciata
CAACAACAGCCCGCTGGAAAAATGCAATTTCCAAAAATAAACGGATGTTGGGATACTGTTAGTATAGACATTGTAGGCCCGCTCCTTAGGTCTAGCAAAGGGAACACAAATCTAATTGTGATGCAGGATAGATTCACTAAGTGGGTAGAATGCCACCCTGTAAGAAAAGCAACCTCCACTACGGTCTGTACAGCCCTGAAAGAAAAAATTATCTCCCGTTTCGGATATCCAAATAGCATTATCACCGATAATGACAAACAGTTTACAAGTAATGAATTTACTAACATGTTGTCTGAATATGGTATTACACACCGTACTACTACACCATATTCACCCCAATGCAACCCCGTAGAGAGGACAAATAAAGTTTTAAAAACCATGATAGCTCAGTATACAGAAAATGATCACCGGAAATGGGACCGATATTTACCCGAATTTACATTGGCCATGAATTCCGCCAGACATGAATCCACTGGGTTTTCACCAGCTATGCTGAATTTCGGAAGAGAATTAACGTTACCTGGCATCCTTAATAAGGAACAACCCTCCGCAAATTTACCTGACGCCAATGTTCCACCAACACGCATAAAGAACCTAGAAAAATTGTCAGAAATTTTTGAACTAGTACAATTAAACTTGGCAAAGGCCTACCAGTCACAGAGTCGACACTATAACTTACGCCGCCGAGACTGGACCCCACGTGTTGGAGACCGAGTTGTGAAAAGAGAGCACCCGCTGTCCTCAGCAATCCGAAATTTTAACGCAAAACTTGCTCCAAAGTTCTCAGGCCCATACATAGTGGAACGGATTATATCACCAATAGTAGTCGAGATCAGACTCCCCACCCGACGGAAAGTGGAACGAGTCCACGTTAAGGATTTAAAAAAGGCATATACATGAAAGAAGAGGAATCCTTTTCGTATAAAGAATCCCGACGGCACCGTAACGAGAATTTATAAGCCACTCGTCTCCGGCATTTCCCGTCTCCCTGGAAATCCATAAAATTTTCTCATTTATTTTCTCGCCAGGAAAAGATTAATTTTAATTTTATATTCTGTTTAAAATACATTTATTTCTTAAATTTCATTTATTATATTTCATATAACTTGTTAAAAGCAAAAGATAGTTTTTATATTTAAAGATATCAGTATCTCAATTAAATGTTTTATTGAATTTTTTTTTGGATAGCTTATTTTGAAAAAAAAAAACAAAAAGTTATTTACCTGCTGTTTGAACCATACTTATACTATGTTTCTTTGTTTTAAGATTGTTCCCACAGATGACTCCACGACTACTACAATTTTTTAAGAAGGGCACCCTAATGTTTTGACCCGTTTCGAAATCAGATGATGGATTCCGAAAAACTTGTTCACTTGTTGTATTATTGTTTATGTAAAATATGTAAAATAATTTTAACTTACCTGTTTAGCTTTAAGATATATGTTAGACAATAATTTTTTTGATTCGTAGAGAGAGATTAATTTTTGCGAAGAAAGGGGGGAGTGTAATGAAGTATACTATACTACAGGAATACTGTATACTTTCATTCCAGTTTAACTTATTTTAATCATGCATGGATCAAGTAGTTCAGTTTTAGATTAGTTCAATACCTGATTAGTTCTTTTGTTAACTTTTAATTCTAACTTCACCAGGCCGCAACTTGCGTGCCGTGTGCATTTCGTGCCGGGTGCAAAACCACGTGACCGTGATTTTTGGGTATAAAATAGCTAGCCAGAAACCAGTAAATTCAGAGCTTGACTTTCACCTTTCTCGAGTGTGTTGAACCGGGAAAACGGAAGCTCAAGTTTCTCCGGCGTCGTGGCAGCCGCTGGCCAAGTATCTGTTAGGGAGGATCCGAGTGCGTTGAACTGGACCTCCTGCCAGATTGATTCAAGTGTGTTGAACTGGATCTCTCCTGAAACAGATTTCTTAGTCGCGTCTGTTATGTCCTGGAACTTCGATTAGAGAATTGGGGTTACGACGACGTACATAGAGGAAATATGTTACACTCTCTCTCTCTCTCTCTCCGATTACTATGATGTACTTATGTAATAGTGGACCAATGATTTAAGGGACGACCTTCTGCTGTGCTATGAAAGCAGTGAGCCCGCGCGGAGGGGATACATGGCGCGGATGCATGCTCTGTGGTGTGAGAGGCTACCAGAGCATAGCGCCTTCACGCCACAAAATCTGCGTGACTATGTATCCCTCCCTCGTAGTAGGGGCTACGTGAGGGCTGCTCCTGGACCGGTGAATGAGGTGGCAGAAGGGCCGCCGCATTCACCGGTTGAGGACGCGGTTCTTCTCGTTCCGTCAACACCAGAGGGCCTCAGTACCATACGGGGGTTACACCACATAAAAACCCCCGGGCCACAAGACCTGGCCAGAGTGGATGAAGAACTTCGTGCAGTGCTACCAGAACGGGCTGACCTTTGGCACATAAATTGTGCCGTGTATGCTGCTGCTCAACGCTTTTCTCGGGTGGAGGGGTAAAACACTGCTTCTCCACAGGAGAGGGCGGAGCGGTGCATACAAAAGATGGAAGCCAAGATCCGGTCGGCGAGGCAACACGCATCCCGTATCCAATGTGTGATGGACTATATGGCGGCCAACAGGCCGTTCACGCCTAAAGTGCGTCGATTAGCCGCCAACTTAAGACGCGCCCATCACACACTCAACGGGGCAATGCTACAAACCACCAAACAGCACTGTCTCGACAGGATACGGATGCTAGTGACTTGCAAAAAGTCATTAGTGAGGCGGGCGAGAGGGCTTGCGGAAAATAAAGTGTTCCGCGAAAAGCCCTCGCGCCTCTTCCAACCGCCTCCGCGTGTTGTAGAAAATCCGCCGACTGCAGATCAGGTGGAGAACTTCTGGAAAACGCTGTACGAGGAGAGGCTTCCACTCAACCGAGATTCTCCTGCCCTTGCACACTTTGAAGCCTTATGTCAAAGGCTTCAGCAACCACAGGAAGTGTGCGAACCAATAACCCCAGAAGAGGTTCGTAGGGCTCTTGAGGGCTCTAAGAACTTTGCTACTCCAGGTCCCGATGGGATAAATAACTTTTGGTGGAAAAAGTTATCGAGCACCCACCACCATTTGGCCAGAATTTTTAATTCCTGGTTGAATGGGGAGCAGCAAATCCCTTCTTGGGTTGTTGAGGGGCGGACAGTGCTGATCCCCAAGAACGGAGATTTGTCCAACCCAAAGAACTACAGACCGATAACCTGTCTAAACGCATGCTACAAGGTGTTTACACGCATTTTATACATGCGGGTGCTCCACGCAGTTGAACCGGTTTACGAACGGATATATGAGCAACGAGGGTCGAAGAGAGGTGTCGCTGGCTGCAAGGAAAACCTGCTGATCGACAGATCCATGCAGTATAAGCGGAACCTCTCTATGGCCTGGATCGACTACCGCAAGGCATTTGACATGACATCGCATGAGCTCATTGTTCACCTGCTCCGATGTCTTGTGGTACCAGGCCCCGTAGTGAGATGTATTGAAGAACTGATGCCGCTCTGGAGGACTCGTTTTACCATAATATCGGGTAACGATAGAGTCCAAACAGAGTCGGTGACATTCAGAAGAGGAGTATTTCAGGGAGATTCCCTCAGCCTCCTTCTCGTTTGCATCTCACTACTGCCATTATCCGTCTCGCTCCGGAAAACCCGTGGCTACAACTGCGGTACCCCCGGCGACAGGAGGCATAAGGTCACCCATCTATTTTATATGGATGACCTTAAACTTTATGCCTCTGGAGAGCAGTCCCTTAGGGTAGTACAGGAGTACACGCAGGCTGTCGGTATGCAGTTCGGGTTGGACAAATGCGCACTGATCCATCTCAAGAGAGGACAATGCGGTGACTACGGAGAGGACGCGCAGCTCGTGGATGGAAGCATCTTACACCATCTAGATGCCGGAGAGTCGTACACTTACTTGGGTGTCGAGCAACGCTCCACCCAAGAAGTGAGTGTAGTGAAAAACGCTCTCCGCGGCAAGTATCAGCACCTACTCCGACAGATCTGGTCTTCAGAACTGTCGGGGAAGAACAAGGTGTCTGCTACAAATATGCTTGCCGTTCCGATCCTTCTCTACTCTTTCGGAGTAGTGAAGTGGACTAGAGAAGAGCTGCGTCAACTCGATGTAGTAACCCGCAAGAAGATGCATCTCAATAGGAGCTTGCATCCTAAATCGTCCGTTCCACGGTTATATCTCCCACGACATCGGGGAGGCCTTGGGCTTTTGAGCTTGGAGAGTCTCCATAGCAGGATGGTTCTGGATGGAGCGTGTAAGGTCATCAGGAGTTCGGATCTCCTCCTCTGCATGGTCCGAGACCATGAAAATGCAGAGGTAGGAGCTTTTCTCTTTAAGAGGTAAAACTCTGCCTGGCTGATGTCGGACGTGGGTCTCAGGGCTAACCACCCTGAGATTCCTTACTTGGTTATGAACAGCCAACAACGGGCCCCTCACAATTGACCCCAGTCGGATGGGGGTCGAGGACATGTGGGAGGGGCCAGACCGGACAGTCCTAATGATGACGACAATGGCAACGTACAAGGGCGCTTTAGGTGGACGAGGGAACTGCGGAATAATTTGCCGACCTGCTATGAGAGCAGCGATCCTGCGCGTAGAGGATACATGGCACGATTGCACGCACTTTGGTGCGAAATGCATCCAGAGTATCGTGCCTTCTCTCAGCAACATCTGAGAGACCAAGTATCCTTCTTGCGCAGGACAGGTTATCAACGCTTACCCCGTCAGCAAGTAGCTGTACCAGCCGCACAACCACCGCGGCAAAACGCTGACGGGAGACTTCCAGCAGAGTACACCGAAGCCGACTTAAGGACGAGGGTAAGTCTTATCACCAGGACTACCCTAAAGGCCCAAGACCTGGCTAGAATGGACGCGGTCATCGATGAGGACCTCCCAGAGGATGCCGACATCTGGCAAATCAACTCTGCCGTGTACAACGCCGCTAAGCAACTCGTACCTCGCGAAAGGCAAACCAATGCTGTTACATGGCCAATGTCCATTTAACAGTTTTATTTAAAAACTAGTGTTTTGTGGATAGTTAGCACGACCTGTATATTTTTTGGATTCAGTTTTTGCAGGTGAAACTGTTTTCAACTAACAGAATTTTACATGTATAACTGCTAAACCATGTCACACTGTTTTATGTACTTAGCTTTGTATCTTAGGAACACTTTTCTACACTATTATGTGTCTCATTTCCGCTGTAAGACAGCATTCCAGGAAACAAACATTTAACAATTTGTCTACAACATTTATTTACATCAGATATCTATTTTTCAATTTTTATATTTTTGTTTACTATGAAGTACATATGGTTATTTTCCTTACCTTTTCTCATTATATATTAGTATATCCAATAAGATGTAATATATTTACTAAGTTCACACCATACTACCATAGTCAATACGTTTTACTACTTATTTACATCTGTTCATATTTGTCGTTATGTATAAAATAGAAATTACAAACTGAAGCAAAGGCAGTGGTAACTTTTATTATAGATTCCTTTTATCGATCATATGCCACTAATTTAGTTGTGAGTACGGGAATCTACAAGGCAAGTTGGTGCGCTTAACGCAACCACTAATAGATGGCCATACTGGTACTATTTTTATATTTTATAGCTTTCAATTTAAATAGGGAATTAGATTTCTCACATTTTTTTTGGTAGCGTTGTTTTCCAGTAAACAGGACAAAAAAAGTTTACCCTTACCTTTACCAGGAAGCCATTTGCTTGCAGCCTTTGTACTGATTCATACGTTTATAATTTTTAACTGCGGACTTCAGTAATTGATATTACAATTTTTATATCCCAGTTACAAAGTGTTTAACATACAGGTAATTTCATTATATTCATTTAAAATGTAATTAATCTTCAAATTTTGCCTTTGTTATAATTTCACTTATTTTTAAAATAAATTTTGAATTCAAAGTCAATTCTTTTTAATTTAATAAGTAGTTAAAATACTATATGTACCACATGGGTTTAAAAATATTTTTCTCTTTCCTTTTAATTTTTTTGGCAATTTATAGTCTAAGAAATCAGCTTACTTTTGTACTGCTAATCAGCTTACTTTTGTATAGCTTAAATTAATTTCCTGCAGCTTTTGTATAGCTAGCTTAATATTTCGTGCAGCTAATTTAAATATATTTGCATAGCTAACATTGCTTAAATTTTGTATAACTAACTTGCATAAATTTTGTAGTGCTTATATTCTTAGATATTTAAACTTTGAGATACTTATTCTACATTCCTGCATAATTTTTGCACAGTTTATCTTTCATAGATAAACTTTGGTTATCTTTTCGTTAAACCACATAGTTGGTTAAATTTCCTATAATTTTCACCCCATTCATTGAGAGACGTAAATTGCCAAGGAAAATTTAGAATTCTTGCAACAAGAGACAATCGTGGGCCTGGATTGCTGTCCCAGAACCAGCCACCTGAACCATAAACCATCTAGGATACTGGTATCAATTTGTCTTTTATATATACATATTTTTTTTTACATTTCAATTTGTCTCAAACCGATTTGTCTAATTTTTTTGTAATATATTTTGTCATTCATTTTAAACTATCTTTTTATTTCTCTTACCAACAATTTCAGTCTGATCTATAGCAGACTGGTTATTCGAGAAAAAGAGACTATTTTGCTTATTTCACTATAGATGGTGCCCAATTTAACATCAATTTTTCTTTGTCTCCTTTTCTCGAAATAAACAGAAATCTGTCGCTTATGCTGTACATGTCAGAAAGGGTAAGTTTCTCCACTCTTACGAATGCTCTGGACCCACGGCTCTCTGCTCCGGCTTAAACCAGCTAGTCGTCCGCACATGTTGCCTCAATTCTTTCTCAAAAATAAATAATAAGAGAAAGGAGGTAACAATGCCTCTAGCGGAATCGAGAAAGCTAAGCGGCGGGTACAAAAAATCGAAGGCAAAATGCATTCGGCCAGACAACACGCTTCTCGAACTCAGAGTGTGGTGGAACACATAACATCTGGCAGGGCATTTACGCCTAAAGTCCGGCGAGTGGCAGCCGGACTGAGACGCCAACACCACACTCTAAATCTGACAGTGTTGCTTACCATCAAGCAGCACTGTTTAGATAGGATTCGCACACTGATGGCAATAAAGAAGAAGTTGAACAAGCGGGTACGAAGTATGGAACAAAATTCAATGTTCCGTACGACTCCCTCCCGCCTGTTCAAGGAGCCACAGCGTGTTGTCGATAATCCGCCGAATGTAGATGCCGAAGGATTCTGGAAGGGAATCTATGAAACGACGCGTCCATTCAACAGCAGCACTCCAGCAATAGCACACTTCGAGGCTCTGTGTAACAGAACCTTTGGAGAGCAAGACGAAGTGTGCCCGGCGATCAGTACGGAGCAAGTCCAACAGGCGCTTGTTGGTACCAAGAACTTCGCTGCTCCTGGCCCAGACGGCATTAACAACTGGTGGTGGAAGAAATTTCCATCCACCTACCGTCATCTGGCGCGGGTTTTCAACTCTTGGTTGAACGAGGGGCAGCAGATTCCGGACTGGTTTGCCGAAGGACGTACTGTGTTAATCCCCAAGAAGGGAGATCTGTCCGATCCGAGAAACTATAGGCCAATCACATGTTTGAACTCCTGCTACAAGGTATTTACACGTATCTTGTACGCTAGGACACTACGGCATGTTGATCCGGTCTTTCAGCAGATAAATGAGCAATGTGGTGCGAAGAAAGGCATGGCAGGCTGCAAGGATAACCTGCTGATAGACCGCTGTATTACACAGGACTCTGTGCAATATAAGCGGAATCTATCGATGGACTGGATTGACTACCGTAAGGCATTTGACACAACATCACATGAGCTCTTGTTGCACTTGCTCCAATGTCTTGCGGTAGCAGCACCACTAGTGAGATGCATAGAACAACTGCTGCCGCTCTGGAAAACTCGCTTCACCATAACATCCGGTGCACAGCGGGTTACCACAGAGCAGGTAGCATTCAGGAGAGGAGTATTCCAAGGGGACCCCTTGAGTCCTCTCCTCTTCTGCATCTCACTGTTGCCTTTATCTGTTGAACTCCGCCAAGTCCGCGGATACCAATGCGGCCCACCCAGCAACCGGAGGCATAAGGTCACCCATTTATTCTACATGGATGACCTTAAACTCTACGCTTCCGGAGAGCAGGAACTGCAAAATGCTCTAAGGGTGGTCGAACGGTATACGCCGGCTATTGGAATGGAATTCGGATTGGACAAGTGTGCAGTCATCCACCTCAAGAGTGGACGATGCGGGGACTTTGCTGAAGAGGCGCAGCTCGCAGACGGAAGCATCTTGCGACATCTAGATGCCGGAGAGACTTACACATACCTGGGTGTGCAACAACATCACATCCAGGATGTGCAACAAATTAAGGAATCTCTCCGCGGCAAGTACAGAGGCCTACTCCGAAAGATTTGGTCATCCGAACTTTCGGGGAAAAACAAGGTGTCTGCCACTAATATGCTTGCCGTTCCTGTTCTGCTCTACTCCTTTGGAGTAGTGAGATGGACGGTGGATGAGCTGCGTCAGTTAGATAGAGGTACCCGCAAGATGATGAATATCCATAGGAGCATTCATCCAAAATCGTCCGTTCCTCGTGTGTACCTCCCACGTCATCGGGGGGGCCGAGGACTCTTGAGTTTAGAGTGCATGCATGGTCGGGTAGTCCTGAGTATAGCATGTAACGTCCTTAGGAGCTCAGACCCCCTCCTGCAATTAGTGAGAAATCATGAAAATGCAGGAGTGGGAGCAGGATTATTCAAGGCAGCAAAGAGGGTCGCAGATGAACTCGGTCTCGTATTCGACATCAGGCGAGGAGGTCGGCGAGGTGCCGACCCAGAGTCGGTCACCGAGCTTCCGCCAAATCGTCTGAAAGCCCAGATTAAAGCCGCTGAACAGGAGAATCTGTTTAGACGGCACGTCGATAAATCCATGCACGGTGTATTCTATAAGAACATAGAAACGCTGGGTTTATCGACCAAGCTGACGTTCGCCTTTTTAAGGTCAGCTGGGCTTAAGTCGGAGACCGAGGGATTCATTGTGGCCTGCCAGGATGGTGTTATTAACACCTTGGTCTACCGAAGCCGTGTGATGGGTGTAGGGGTTCCTGATACCAGCTGCAGGACCTGCCATCAGGCGCCGGAATCGCTCATGCATTTACTGTCTGCATGCCCGGTATATGCGATTTCGGCCTACATCCATCGCCATAACGCGGCATTACGAGTGCTTTACTACCATCTACGGCACTCGTACGGGGTAGACCAAACACCAGTGCTGCCTTACGTCCCCGGAGATATTGAGTCCGTTGTCGAGAACGAGAGGTGCAGGATATACTGGAACTACTCGTTCCCGACCGTCAGGCTAATTCAAGCCAACAAGCCTGACATAGTACTCCTCGATCATCAGCAGAAGGCGATATATATCATTGAGTTTTCAGCTCCGGCTGAAACAAACATCGTCTTGAAAGAGGAGGAAAAACGGGCTAAGTATCGCGATCTCCGGTACGAGCGCCTAGTGCTGTATCCAGGCTACTCGGTCAAGTTGGTAGTCCTTATAATTGGTGTACTCGGAGGCATGAAGCCCACTCTGCTCTCGGAATTACGAACAATATCGGCCTGTCAACATTCGGCCGAATGGCTGGCAGGCCAGATGCAAAAAGCTGTTATCCTGGGTTCTCTTCGTTTACTTAGGGCACACGATTTAGGAACCTACGGTCGCTAACTCTGCAGGTTGCAGGGAGTGGCCGTAGTGAATTCGTTGGCGCTTCTTCCGTGAGAATGTCGGAGACACGGCAGAACTGACCAGCATCGCTCTCGCGAAAAAAAAAAATAATAATAATAATAATAATAAGCAGGAGGGGCTAACTTCCATCTATTAAGCCTTTGGTGAGTAGCGCCACCACTTACTCCAGCTAGGGGTGCAAAACCGAACCGGCGGCCCTAGTGCTCCCGGGAGGGGAAAGCATCTACCAGAAGAGGCTGACATCTGGCACATAAATTGTGCCGTGTATGCCGCTGCTCAACGCTCGTCTCAGGTGGAGAGGCGAAATACCTCTTCCCCACAGGAGAGAGCGCAGCGGCGCATACAAAAGATGAAAGCCAAGATCCGGTCGGCGAGGCAACACGCATCCCGTATCCAATGTGTCCAGGCCGTTCACGCCTAAAGTGCGTCGATTAGCTGCCTCTGGTTTCTCTTCAGGTCGAATAAATCTTTCGTCTTTGAAGGGTATCCGACTTGAAGCAATCTAAGTCTGTTAGTTGGTTGTCCCAGCTATCTTCTTTGCTTACTCCACGGAATCCTGTCTCTACCTCCACGTGGTCAAAGGCGGTAACCAAGTGAGGCTATCAGTCGCGCTGCTCTGCTCGTGACGGTATATTCATTTATATTGGAACTTGTAACACGTGCCATAAGCTCCTTACAGGGCAAAAGAGACTCAAGTGTGCTCAGCCGAGTATCCGGTTTACCGGTGCTCGGCTTTTTCTTTGCGTTTACTTTGGGGTTTTCGTTGCAGTTCCTAAAACTCGTGCTAGCGCGAGTGGGAAAATGCGACGAACACCGCCACCTGGCACCCCAGTTGCAAAGGGGTCGCAGCCGAAGCGGGCAAGGCAGGAGAGTGACGATGATGGGTCCGAGGCTGGTTCCCCGGACCTGTCGCCGTCAATCGATGCTTTGTCGAGCGACTTCTACTCGGCCCATAATAGCTTCCTGACGCTGGTCAGTGGCCTCAAGGAGGTGTCTGCCTCTCGCCGTCAAGAAATTGGCGGCTTGTTGGCATCTATGCTTTCCTGTTTCTCCGCCGTGACGAGAATTGCGGCTGCTGGGGGTGGCTCAACCTCCGTCGATCATAAGCTGGAGACACTGGCGGCACAAGTGCGCGACCTCTCTCTGGCGGTCTCTAAGCAGTCTCTAAGCAGCAGGCTGTACCTTCGTACGCTGCTGCTGTTTCATCAAAGCCTAACCTCGCGCGTGCCGTTAAGACCGTAGCTGGTCGAACGATCGAGCCCCCTAAGACTTCGACCATTTTGGTGTTCCCTGGGGACAACTCCACTCTGCGTTCTAGCGAGGACACTAAGAGAGCCCTTGTGTCATCCTTAAAGCCAACCCAACTGGGATTAAAAGTGGACAAACTGGTAAAGATTTCAAAAAACGGCGTCAAACTCGAGTCTAACTCGGTGGACCTCTCCAAAATTCCTAAGGAGCAGTTCACTCAGGCCGGCCTTTCCTTCAGGAACGTAGGTAAACTTCAACCACGTTTGGCCTTGTTTGGTGTCGACAGCGCCCTGAGTGAACAGTCCATTAAAGAGGCTATCACCAGCCAGAATTTCAGCTCCGAAGAGGCCCCGAGCATTGACTCCATTAAGTTCATAGCCAAATTTGGCCCTAAAAACAAACCGTTTGTTCATTGGGTTATCGAGGCATCTCCGGCTACTTGAGCCTTACTGGTTGAAAAGGGCAAACTCTATATCATGTTCTCTTGCTGCAGAGTGGATGATCACTTCCGTGTCCTCAGGTGCTATATGTGCCAGAAGTTCGGTCACACGCAGAGAGACTGCCGCAGTGATCTCGCCTGTGGCAGGTGTGCAGGGCCACACGAGACCAGGGAGTGTAAACAGCCAGACGCGAGGCTCAAGTGTGTTAACTGTGCGTCCGTGGGATTTAAAGAGACTTGTCACGAGGCCGCGGAAAAAAATGTCCCTTCTATGCAAGGCGCGTAAGCTCCGTTCTTTCAAACGTGGATTATGGGCAGTAGACACCAGAAAGAGTTGAGTCTGGCCAGCATCAATCTCCAAGGGGCGCGAACTCCGAGCTCGGAGATGGTCGTAGAAAGCCATCGAAGAGCTCTGCAGGTTGTGCTGGTGCAAGAGCCATACACTCATACTCCGGACGGGTCTACTCCCAGAACAATCCCGGGTTGTGGGGCCAACAAAGCCCGAATCGTCAGGCATAGAACGGTCGGCAGATTTTGGGCTGCGATTGTCCTGTTTAATGAGTCTCTGGACGTCCTTGCGCTCCCGCAGTTTACCACTGAGCATGTCGCTGTCGCTGAACTCTCCTGGGGGACTGGGTCCATTTTTGTGATTTCTGTATACATGCCACCAGGTAACGACATCGAGCCATACCTCGAACATCTTGGCAACATTCTTCGAGACCTCGGCAACTCTCCGGTGATCATTTCTGGTGACTTTAACGCCAAGGCCGATGCGTGGTTTTCGAGTACCGTGGACGAACGGGGGACGTTGGTGGAGGACTTTGTCGCTGCCAACGACCTCTATGTCATCAATGAACCTGGTTTTCCGTCTACTTTCTCTAGCCCGAATGGTGAAAGTAACATTGACATCACGTTGGCAAATTCTGCGGCCGTACACAAAATTGTCAACTGGCAAGTTCTGCCAGACATAGTCAATAGCGACCATCGTCTTGTAGAGTTTTCTTACACCCTAACTGGTCAGCCCAGCACAGGTGCCAAATATGGGTATGATTTGTCCAAGATTGACGAGGAGGGGTTTCTGATTGAGGCCACCTCTCTCGCACTTGAAATTCAGCTCATGGAACAGGTTGCGACGATTCCAAACATCGAGCTCCGCAGTGACAAACTCACGTCCGGTCTCTCGGAGGCAGTAGAAGCCAATGTCGGTAAGCGCCTCTGTAGGCCACACAGGGTAACCTGGTGGTCACCTCGCTTGGATGAGCTCAAGTCTCAGCTTAGCGCTGCGAGGCGCGCGTTACAACGCGCCCGCACTCGAAACGCCAGGAACGTCGGGTATCTTACCCGACGTTTCAGCCTGTTGCGCATACAGTACAACAAGTCGCTCAGGCAAGCCAAATTGAACTCCTGGCGGCGTTTCGTAGAGCGAGACTTGATTTCTGACCCGTGGGGGATGACCTACCGACTGGCTTCTGGAAGAGTGCAACCATCGGAGGCTTACCATGCGGTAGTCACCGATGGTCGCTCAACCCGTACTCTTTCAATGACCCTTGAGGAAATCTTATGCCACCTGATGCCGGACGATGACCCTCTTGCGGATACTCTGGAATTGATCGAAGCAAGAGCTCAGGCCTCTTCAGTTGTTGGAAACGTCGAGGCGGTGGTCGTGATCGTGGAACGCCACCTCGAGCAAGCTGTGGATAAGATCGTGCCCGGAAAGGCGCCTGGTTGGGATAACATCCCTGGCCATTTAATCAAAATATCGCTCAGACAGATGGTGGCTGTCTATTTAGACTTGTTTAACGACTGCCTAGTTGCTGGCTACTTTCCGTCGGCTTGGAAAAGGGGGATATTGGTAACAATATTGAAATCGCCAGATAAGGACCTCTCAGATCCGAAAGCCTTCAGGCCTATCACGCTTCTTTCAGAGCTTGGGAAGCTTTTCGAACGCACCTTATTAGTCCTGTTATGGGAATACTTTGGTCCTAATTTAATATCGCCGCAACAATACGGCTTCACTAAAGGAAAATCAACCATTGACCCTCTTTCTGCGCTGACGACTGTGACCGGCAACGGCAACTCGAAGTACACCTTAGTCATCTTTTTAGATATCGCAGGCGCTTTTGACAACTTGTGGTGGCCTTCCATCATCTTAGCCATGGGAAGTAAAAACTTCCCCTCCGGTATCTTGAATGTCATTTCAAGTTACCTCTCTGATCGTGTAGTCAGTTACTCGTCGCTCCACTACTCTGTGGAGAAGCGACTCACCAAGGGCTGTCCGCAGGGCTCTGCCCTCGGACCTTTTCTATGGAACCTCGTTCTTGATGGCTTCCTAACTTCTGTCCTGCCGATCGGATGTAAATCCATCGCCTATGCAGATGATGTGGCCATCATCATTGAGGGAGACTCCAGACGTGCCTTAGAGGCGAGTGCCGAAGCCTGCATGCGCCTTTTCGACAGCTGGTCCTCATCTTGCAAGTTGGCCGCCTCCCTACACAAGACCAAATACATGGTCTTCGGAGCGCGCCTAGATAGGAACCCTACGGTTCGCCTACGAGGTTTGCCGGTCTCTAGGACCACGACTTTCAAATACCTGGGCATATTTCTTGATGATCGTCTGAGCTATCTGCAGCACGTAGAGTACATTGTCGGGAAAGTTAAGAAATTATTTCTTAGCCTTCGCCGGCTTATCAATCACACGTGGGACTCTCCACCTGGTACCCTCCGTATTGTTTACGAACGTGCAGTCCTGCCGATACTTAGCTATGGCTTAACTATATGGGCCCACCGACTCCAACATTCCAGAGTGGTCCGCAAGCTCAGAGAGATTCAGGGCATTTGCTTGAGGTGTATTGTCGGGTCCTACAGGACGGTGCCCGTTGAGGCACTTTGCGTCTTAGCTAGGATTCCACCACTACATCTGGAACTAGCCAGATTGCACGCTGTCGCGCAAATATAACAAACAGGCCGGTGCGAGTTTCTGGGTACGGTGCTACACATTGGGGACTTCCGATATATGGTGGACATACATCGGGATATTAACACTCTACTTCTCAATCGCTGGCAATACGAATGGAGTATCTCCACAAAAGCCAGGCACCTCTTTAGGCTGGTGCCCGACGTTGGTGGCTCGATTGGGACGGGTAATGTCGCTCTATCGCGGAGGACTGTTGAACTGTTTACCGGGCACGGCGAATTTGGGGTACACCTGTTGAGAATTGGCAAAGCACTTACAGACAATTGTGAGCAGTGCCTTATTTCGGATGATCCCATCCATCGACTTCTGCACTGCGGCCGTTATGACCTTCTTAGGAATCAAATTGTCGCTCAACTAGGTCCCTTCCCTAATCGTCCGGAACTTCTGCCTGAATACATCTTACAAAATCCCCTTCCTTTTGCACTATTTGGGGAATGAGCAAACAACTGCCATCTTCAGCAATGACTTTTATCACACTTTACCACTCACAAAGTTACCATCTTTGTACATTTCGATTAAGGATACCATCGAAATGGACTTTATTTCGCGAAAGAGCAACCAGAGCCAAATGGTCTATCAAGTCCAATTCTACCTTAATTTTGTAATCATTATAATTAGTCTATTCATTAACATTAATTTTTAAGTATTCTCATTGCAATACTAACATTAAATTTAGGATATTAGTTTTAAGTTCTACACTTCTGAGTGGACTAAGAACTATTCATACCAAGCCATTCCCGGCCAGAGGTTAAATCGCTTCAGCGATAGGTACTCTGGCGCAATGCCTGGAACACCTCTTAGACACTCACTCTATTTTATTCTGACACGAAGTAGTATTGGCAAATAATTGAATTTCAGTCAAATCTTCGGAGTTGCTACGTTCATAGCAGGGAAAGGGAGGGTGTGCTCGATCCTACTTCTAGCGTGCCAACCTAAGACGCGTCCATCACACACTCAATGAGGCAGTGCTGCGAACCACCAAACAGCACTGTCTCGACAGGATACGGATGCTAGTGACTTGTAAAAATTCACTAGTGAGGCGGGCGAGAGGGCTTGCGGAAAATAAACTGTTCCGCGATAAGCCCTCGCGCCTTTTCCAACCGCCTCCGCGTGTTGTAGACAATCCGCCGACTGCAGATCAGGTGGAGAACTTCTGGAAAACGCTATACGAGGAGAGGCTTCCACTCAACCGAGATTCTCCTGCCCTTGCACACTTTGAAGCCTTTTGTCAAAGGCTTCAGCAACCACAGGAAGTGTGCGAACCAATAACCCCAGAAGAGGTTCGTAGGGCTCTTGAGGGCTCTAAGAACTTTGCTGCTCCAGGTCCCGATGGGATAAATAACTTTTGGTGGAAAAAGTTATCGAGCACCCACCACCATTTGGCCAGAATTTTTAATTCCTGGTTGAATGGGCAGCAAATCCCTTCTTGGGTTGTTGAGGGGCGGACAGTGCTGATCCCCAAGAACGGAGATTTGTCCAACCCGAAGAACTACAGACCGATAACCTGTCTAAACGCATGTTACAAGGTGTTTACACGCATTTTGTACATGCGGGTGCTCCACGCAGTTGAACCGGTTTACGAACGGATATATGAGCAACGAGGGTCGAAGAGAGGTGTCGCTGGCTGCAAGGAGAACCTGCTGATCGACAGATGTATCACGCAGGACTCCATCCAGTATAAGCGGAACCTCTCTATGGCCTGGATCGACTACCGCAAGGCATTTGACATGACATCACATGCTCCGATGTCTTGTGGTACCCGGTCCCGTAGTGAGATGTATTGAAGAACTGATGCCAATCTGGAGGACTCGCTTTACCATAACATCGGGTAACGATAGAGTCCAAACAGAGTCGGTAACATTCAGAAGAGGAGTATTTCAGGGAGATTCCCTCAGCCCCCTTCTGTTTTGCATCTCACTACTGCCATTATCCGTCTCGCTCCGGAAAACCCGTGGCTACAACTGCGGTACCCCCGGCGACAGAAGGCATAAGGTCACCCATCTATTTTATATGGATGATCTTAAACTTTATGCTTTTGGAGAGAGGGATCTGCAATAGTCCCTTAGGGTGGTACAGGAGTACACGCAGGCTGTCGGTATGCAGTTCGGGTTGGACAAATGCGCACTGATCCATCTCAAGAGAGGACGATGGGGTGACTATGGAGAGGACGCGCAGCTCGTGGACGGAAGCATCTTACACCATCTAGGTGCCGGAGAGTCGTACACTTACTTGGGTGTCGAGCAACGCTCCACCCAAGAAGTGAGTGTAGTGAAAAACGCTCTCCGCGGCAAGTATCAGCACCTACTCCGACAGATCTGGTCTTCAGAACTGTCGGGGAAGAACAAGGTGTCTGCTACAAATATGCTTGCCGTTCCGATCCATCTCTACTCTTTCGGAGTAGTGAAGTGGACTAGAGTAGAGCTGCGTCAACTCGATGTAGTAACCCGCAAGAAGATGCATCTCAATAGGAGCTTGCATCCTAAATCGTCCGTTCCACGGTTATATCTCCCGCGACATCGGGGAGGCCGTGGACTCTTGAGCTTGGAGAGTCTCCATAGCAGGATGGTTCTGGATGGAGCATGTAAGGTCATCAGGAGTTCGGATCCCCTCCTCTGCATGGTCCGAGACCATGAAAATGCAGAGGTAGGAGCTTTTCTCTTTAAGGCAGCACGGAGAGCAGCCGATGAACTTGGTCTCATCTTCGACGTCGAGCGGGTAAACCCCGACTCTGTCACCGAGTTGGAACCCGTTCGACTAAAAGCCCACATTAGAGCTGCAGATCACAACATTCTTCTGCAGCTCCATAAGGATAAGCCATTGCACGGGGTCTTCTATATAAATATAGAAGACCTCGGCTTATCCGAAATGCTGACCTTCGCCTTCTTAAGGTCAGTTGGGCTGAAGTCTGAGACCGAGGGATTCATAATGGCTTGCCAGGATGGTGTATTTAACACTCTCGTCTATCGACGTCGTGTCATGGGTATGGAGGTCCCTGATGTCAGCTGCAGGGCCTGCCGCAGGGCGCCGGAGACTGTAATGCACTTACTGTCGGCTTGCCCGACATACGCAGTCTCGGCCTATATTCATAGACACAACGCAGCATTACGAGTGCTTTACTATTATCTAAGGCACTCGTATGGGATAGACGAAACACCGGTGCTGCCTTACGCTCCGGGGGATATTGAGTCCGTTGTGGGGAATGAGAAGTGTCTAATTTATTGGAACTACTCGTTTCCCACCGTCAGGCAAATACAAGCCAACAAGCCTGACATAGTACTCCTCGACCACCAACTCAAGACAATGTATGTCGTGGAATTCTCAGCTCCCGCTGAGAGTAACGTTGTCTTGAAAGATGAGGAAAAACGGACAAAATATCGAGATTTGCTCTTCGAACTCCGCAGGCTTTATCCAGGCCATTCTGTTAAAATAGTGGTACTGATTATAGGAGCCCTCGGTGGAATGAGACAGACGCTGCTTTCAGAACTAAAGATCATACCGGCATGCCGAGATTCGGCAGAGATCTTAGCCGGCAGAATGCAGAAGGCTGTCATCCTCGGTTCATTGCGTCTACTCAGGGCACACGATTCGCGGACCCGGTAGTCACTCACCCCACGGGCGTGGGGAGTGGCTATTGGTATTACCAGCCCCCTCTGTGAGGGTCGGAGCCACAGAGTAAGGTGACTGGTTTTTTGTAAAAAAAAAAAAAAAAAAAAATAAGGAAGCAGGAGGGGTTAACTTTCATCTATTAAGCCTTTGGTGAGTAGCGCCACCACTTACTCCAGCTAGGGGTGCAAAACTGAACCGGCAGCCCTAGTGCACCCGGGAGGGGAAAGCATTTTCCCCTCTGGTGTCGGTCGTGGGCCTGCTGGGCTAACCACCCACAGGCTCTAACCTGCAGGCCGAAGAGAGGGCCCCCACGATCGACCCCGTTCGGATAGGGGTCAAGGGCAAGGTGGTGGGGCGCAACCGGATAGACCGCCCGTTGACGACTCACGCAATGTTCAAGGACGCTTTGAGTGGGCGGATGAACTGAGGGATGAGCTTCTGTAGTGTTATGAAAGCAGTGAGCCCGCGCGAAGGGGGTACATGGCGCGGATGCATGCTCTGTGGTGTGAGAGGCTTCCAGAGCATAGCGCCTTCACGCCACAAATTCTGCGAGACTATGTATCCCACCTTCGTAGTAGGGGCTACGTGAGGGCTGCTCCTGGATCGGTGAATGAGGTGGCGGAAGAGCCGCCACATTCACCGGTTGAGGACGTAGCTCTCCTCGTTCCGCCAATACCAGAGGGCCTCAGTACCAGAAGGGGGTTACACCATCTGAAAACCCCCGGGCCACAAGACCTGGCCAGAGTGGACGCTGAACTTCGTACAGCGCTACCGGAAGAGGCTGACATCTGGCACATAAATTGTGCTGTGTATACCGCTGCTCAACGCTCGTCTCAGGTTGAGAGGCGAAATACCTCTTCCCCACAGGAGAGAGCGCAGCGGCGCATACAAAAGATGGAGGCCAAAATCCGGTCGGCGAAACAACACGCATCCCGTGTCCAATGTGTGATGGACTACATGGCGGCCAATAGGCCTTTCACGCCTAAAGTTCGACGTATAGCCGCCAATTTAAGACGCGCCCATCACACACTCAACGGAGCAGTGCTACAAACCACCAAACAGCACTGCCTCGATAGGATACGGATGCTAGTGGCTTGCAAAAAGTCACTAGTGAGGCGGGCGAGGGGGCTGGCGGAAAATAACCTTTTTCGCCAAAAGCCTTCGCGCCTATTCGAACCGCCTCAGCGTGTTGCTGACAATCCACCGACCGTCGATCAGGTGGAAACTTTCTGGAAAACGTTGTACGAACCGAGGATTCCGCTTAACAGAGACTCTCCGGCCCTGGCACATTTTGAAGCCTGTTGCCAAAGGCTTCATCTACAACAGGAGGTGTGCCAACCAATAACCCCAGAAGAGGTTCGAAGAGCTCTTGAAGGCTCTAAGAATTTTGCTGCTCCAGGTCCCGATGGGATTAATAACTTTTGGTGGAAAAAGTTAACCAGTACCCACCACCATTTGGCCAGAACTTTTAATTCTTGGCTAAATGGGGAGCAGCAAATTCCTTCTTGGGTTGTTGAGGGGCGGACAGTGCTGATCCCCAAGAACGGAGATTTGTCCAACCCAAAGAACTATAGGCCGATAACCTGTTTAAACGCATGTTACAAGGTGTTCACACGCATCTTGTACATGCGGGTACTCCAAGCAGTTAACCCAGTTTACGAACGGATATATGAGCAACAAGGGTCGAAGAGAGATGTCGCTGGCTGCAAGGAGAACCTGTCGATTGACAGATGTGTCACGCAGGACTCCGTGCAGTATAAGCGGAATCTCTCCATGGCCTGGATCGATTACCGCAAGGCATTTGACATGACATCTCATGAGCTTATTGTACACTTGCTCCGATATCTTGCGGTCGCCAGTCCTGTAGTGAGATGCATTGAAGATCTGATGCCGCTCTGGAGGACTCGCTTTACCATAACATCTGGTAATGATAGAGTCCAAACAGAGCCGGTAACGTTCAAAAGGGGAGTATTTCAGGGAGATTCCCTCAGCCCCCTTTTGTTTTGCATCTCGCTACTGCCATTATCCGTCTCGCTCCGGAAAACCCGCGGTTACAACTGTGGTACCCCCGGCGACAGGAGGCATAAGGTCACCCATTTATTTTATATGGATGACCTTAAACTTTATGCCTCCGGAGAAAGGGATCTCCAACAATCCCTTAGGGTGGTACAGGAGTACACGCAGGCTGTCGGTATGCAGTTCGGATTGGACAAATGTGCACTGGTCCATCTCAAGAGAGGACGATGTGGGGACTACGGCGAGGACGCGCAG
Source organism: Leptura quadrifasciata (assembly GCA_963675555.1). NCBI lineage: Eukaryota > Metazoa > Arthropoda > Insecta > Coleoptera > Cerambycidae > Leptura > Leptura quadrifasciata. Next base: position 22,713,912 of record OY776682.1, read on the forward strand.
CTCGTAGACGGAAGCATCGTACATCACCTAGATGCCGGAGAGTCGTACACTTACTTGGATGTCGAGCAACGCTCCACCCAAGAAGTGGGTGTAGTGAAAAACGCTCTTCGCGACAAGTATCAGCACCGACTCCGACAGATCTGGTCTTCAGAACTGTCGGAGAAGAACAAGGTGTCTGCTACTAATATGCTTGCCGTTCCGATCCGTCTCTACTCCTTTGGAGTAGTGAAGTGGACTCGAGAGGAACTGCGTCAACTCGATGTAGGAACCCGGAGAAAGATGCACCTCAATAGGAGCCTGCATCCTAAATCTTCCGTTCCACGGTTATATCTCCCGCGACATCGGGGAGGCCGTGGACTCTTGAACTTGGAGAGTCTACACAGCAGGATGGTGCTGGATGGAGCCTGTAAGGTCGTCAGGAGTTCGGATCCCCTCCACTGCATGGTCCGAGACCATGAAAATGCAAGGGTAGGAGCTTTTCTGTTTAAGGCAGCACGCAGAGCAGCCGATGAACTCGGTCTCATCTTCGACGTTGAGCGGGATAATCCCGACTCTGTCACCGAGTTGGAACCCGCTCGGCGGAAAGCCCAAATAAAAGCTGCAGAACAAACCATCTTTCTGCAGCTCCATTCGGATAAGCCACAGCATGGTGTCTTTTATAGAAATATAGAAGAACTTGGCTTATCCGAAAGGCTGACCTTCGCCTTCTTAAGGTCAGCCGGGCTGAAGTCTGAGACCGAGGGATTTATATTGGCTTGCCAGGATGGTGTATTCAACGCCCTCGTCTATCGAAGTCGTCTCATGGGTATGGAGGTCGCTGACGTCAGCTGCAGGGCCTGCCGCAGAGCGCCGGAGACGCTTATGCACTTGTTGTCGGCCTGCCCGACATATGCAGTCTCCGCCTATATCCAAAGGCACGACGGAGCACTACGAGTGCTTTACTACCATCTGAGGCACTCGTATGAGATAGACGAGTCACCAGTGCTGCCTTATGCTCCGGGGGATATTGAGTCCGTTGTGGGGAATGAGAGGTGTCTAATTTATTGGAACTACTCGTTTCCCACGGTCAGGCAAATACAGGCAAACAAGCCTGACGTAGTCCTCATAGACTACCAACTCAAGACAATGTTCGTCATAGAGTTCTCGGCTCCCGCGGAGAACAACATTGTCTTGAAGGAGGAAGAACTCTTCGAACTCCGCAGACTGTCTCCAGACCATACTGTCAAGCTGGTGGTACTGATTATAGGAGCTCTCGGTGGAACGAGACACACGCTGCTTTCGGAATTGAACATCATACCGGCATGCCGACAATCGGCAGAAGTCCTAGCCGGGAGAATGCAGAAGGCTGTCATTCTTGGTTCATTGCGTCTGCTCAGGGCACACGAGTCACGGAACCAGTGATCACTGACGCTACGGTGTAGAGAGTGGTTACTGGCGCTCCTAGCGTACCCTCTCTGGTATCGGAGGCAGGGAGAAGGACGACTGGTTTTACTTAAAATAATAATAATAATAATGCCCCGTGGGAGTTTGCCAATTCCCCTATCGGGTGCGTCCCCTTGCGAATAGGGGAATGCTCACACCGCTACGGCAGGAGGGTAGGGAACAAATTAAATACTTCCCCGTGGAGCAAAAACTGGCACACCCACGAAAATGGAGCAAACAAGAAACCTCGGAAAAGTGCCGCTGCTTGGGGAGCGCCAGGGCACGTCTGGAGCCAGAGCTGGGCGTGATAGCGTACGGGACGCCGGCAGGGTGTTAAGAAGACGAGCACGCCAAATTTCGTCTTCCACTAACAACGAAGAGGTCGAATCTGATAACGATGACAGCTCGCCTCCTAGCCGTCAGGCACTAAGGGGGCCGCTGGACATCCAAAAACAACAAAAGTCAGACGTATTAAATGGAGCAGAGAAATGAATATAAATATAGTCAAGAACTTCTTGCTCATTAACGACTGTCGAGATGATCCTCTTCTAGGCTGGAGATCCAAACTCCACCAAATTATAACAGAACTGTACCCTGAACTACATCTGACCGAACAGAATGTTGCCGATCGGCTACGAACTATATACTCAAGGAAACATCTGTCCGAAACTGAAATTGACAACCTAAGATGAGAAATAGGCAGACAGCTGCATAATTTGCAAGCCCTTCATGATGCGGAGGAGGAACAAATACCTGACAACGAATCAGATACACCAGATAACACAGAGGAAGCTAACGTCGATAACTTAACGTGACAAAAGTTCCAAGAAAATTGTTCCCTTTTTGAGAACTCAGATCCCATAACCAGGCCAAGTATACCCAAATTAAGATTTAAAAGGGAAACACAAAAGATAATAAAGGATACCAACTTAATATTGGAAACTACCCTAAAAGACATAGACGATCTGAACATCGCCCATACCATATTATATGCAGCTGCTGCTACTGCAGTCCAGCTAAATGGCCAAGAACTTTTTATAAACACTCAAAGGTATAATACTTCAAAATCGAAAGAACCGGCCTGGAAAAAAAGAATTTTATCCCAAATTGATCAGCTGAGAGCAAAGGCTGATATAATTGGAGAATATCTTAAAGGAAACCATAGCCAGAGAATCGAAGGCAAGACGACAACCATTCTAAATGGTATAGGGCTAAAGACCTCAGAGCCAAATATAAACGAAAAGCTGATAGCATATAGGGATGAAATTCGACAAAAATTCAAGGCTAAGGGTGCGCGCCTCAGAAGATATAATGAGGCTACGAAGAGGAAAGTTCAGAATAATGCATTTTCTCAAAACCAGAAGAAATTCTACCGAAGTTTGGAAGAAAAAGAAAATCAAGATCCGGGAATAACAATCAACACCCAAAACTTTAAGAGATATTGGAAACAGATTTAGGAAGACCCCCGCCAGCATAATGAAAATGCCACATGGCTTCCAAGGTTACAGAAAGAACTAAAAAACCTCCCAGAAGTGCCAGAAGTTTTTCTAACCAGCAATGATATAAAGAACGCGACTAAAGAGTTGTCAAACTGGAAATCCCCTGGGCCGGATAGAATCCAAAACTTCTGGTTAAAAAGTTTCCCATGTCTGCACGACTGTCTGGCAAAGTGTTTTAACAAGATTATAGCGGAATCAAATAACTTTCCAGCGTTTTTAGCAGGTGGCAATACATACCTACTGTACAAAAAGAGAGACAAAAGTGAACCACAGAATTACAGGCCTATCACCTGTCTGTCGGTCGTGTATAAACTTCTAACGGCCACAATATATTCGAAGATTTACGACCACTGCAGTGCCAATCAAATAATAGCGCCAGAACAGAAGGGTTGTATAAAAAGTACGCTCGGGTGTAAGGAGCAGCTGACAATCGACGCTGTTATACTTAAGCAGGCCCAAGTTAAGCGCCAAAACCTACACGTGCTACATAGACTATAGTAAGGCCTTTGATTCGGTGCCGCACAGTTGGCTAAGAAAAACAATGGAAGTGTACAAAGTCCACCCTTCAATTCGATTGCTCCTGGAGAAGTTAATGAGCCATTGGAAGACACAACTTCATCTTGGAACGGGCAGATTTGCACAAGTTGATATCCTAAAAGGGATATTCCAAGGCGACTCGCTAAGCCCACTGTGGTTTGTCATGGCTCTTAACCCACTATCTAACCTCCTAAATTCAAGTCCATATGGTTATCGCCTAAACATAAAAGATAAAGCCAGAGTATCACATTTAATATTCATGGACGACATAAAATTATACTCCGAAAATAAAGAACACCTACAGTCACTAATTACAACAGTTAACTTATTCAGCAGTGACATCCAAATGAAGTTCGGACTAGATAAGTGTGCAATCTTGAACATTTTCAAGGGTAAGAGCGAACAGGTTCAGGCTGCAATCGAGGACATTGAGCCACTTAACCCGGAAGATACTTATAAGTATCTTGGAATAGCGCAGAATAGGCAGATTAACCACAGCGACCTGAAAAGAAAATTTAGAGAAAAGTACAAATACCGAATAACAAAATTGCTAAACACCTACTTGAATTCCGGAAACCTAACTAGAGCCATCAACACCTGGGCAGTCCCTGTGCATACTTATTCTTTCGGTATCCTTAAATATACGGACGCAGACCTCAATGAGCTAGACAGACTCACCCGCCGAATCCTAATAAAATTTAGGGCCCATCACCCACGCTCGGCGCTCGAAAGGGTGTACCTAAAAAGAAAGGAAGGAGGACGCGGTTTAACTAACATATATTCCCTGTGTAGAAACCAGGAAGATAATATGAGGCAGTACTTCAAGGATTCCAATTCTGACCTTATCTGATTTAAGCAATAATGCGGTTAATGTAAGGCAAAATGACAATGACAACATCATAACCTGGCAAGAGAAGACCCTGCATGGGAAATACCCCACAGCACTACTGAATAATAGCATCGACAAAGAAGGGTCACTAATCTGGCTGGGGAAGGGCCAGCTACATATAGAGACTGAAGGTTTCATAACTGCCATCCAAGATCGGGTAGTACGTACAAGGAACTACGAGAGGTTCATTTTGAAGAAGAACGTCGAGGATGTATGTCGGAAATGCCACAGGCCTGGAGAAACCATTGAACACATCACCGCCGGATGTCCAGCGTTGGCCGATAGCATCTACTTGGGAAGGCATAACCAAGTGGCGAAAGTAATACACGTGGAACTTGCGGAAAAATTAAAGTTAGCAGATAATCCTTCCCCTTATTATCGATATCAACCGAAGCCAGTTTTGAAATCACCAGAGTACTTACTCTATTGGGACAGGCCTATAATAATAGATAGGACAGTAGACCACAATAGGCCAGATATAGTTCTCATAGATAAACAATCTAAAACAGCGACCATTATCGACATAGGTTGCCCTTTAACGGCTAACCTCGTTAAAACCGAAGCTGAAAAAGTTTCTAAATATGAGAACTTAGCAATAGAGATAAAGCATATTTGGGAACTCGACAGGGTGCAGATAGTACCAGTTATAATTTCAGTAGAAGGAGTTATGTCAAAACGTCTAAAAAAGAACATCAGACAATTAGACTTGCCTGAATTCTTGGCGCAAGTCATCCAGAAAAGCGTTATCCTCCAAACATGCCATTTGACACGTAAGTTCTTAAACAGTTCAGGATAAGATGAAATTCTTTCCTGAACTGTATAAACCGCCAGCAGAGAGCTGTGATTTTCGAAGAAATAATAATGCCTTTATTCATCACCAATGGATACAAAATAACTTAATATATTTCAACAATATGTTAATTTGGTGATGAAAGGGCGAAGTTCGTTTTTGTCAGTAGAGTGACAAACTCGCTCTTCCACTTAACCCTATTACTCTATATAATATGACCAACAAACCGTCGAAGAGCTAAAGCAAAAAGTTCAAGAGAATTTGAGTGCACTAGAAGAAACCAATTCTGTAGATGTCGCTGCTACCTGGACACAAATTAAAGACAGTTTAAAAAGTGCGAGTGAGGAAATTCTTGGCACTGCAGCAAGTAAAAAACAGGAGGACTGGTTCAATGATAATGAAGCTCTTATACAAGAACTTCTTGACCGCAAACATATTGTCTTCCAAAACGCTATCAACCACCCCAACGACTCATCAAAAGCAGAAGCTTTTACCCAATCTAAGTATGAAACGCAACGCGAAATCAGAAGAATAAAGAACGAGTGGTGGGCAAGCAAGGCCAGAGAAATTCAAAGGTACGCCGATTCACACGACTACAGGAATTTCTTTCAAGGAGTAAAAGTAGTGTACGGCCCCAGTCGGAAAAATATGTGCCCTATTAAAGATTTAAATGGAAATCTCCTCAAAGAAGACCAGGAAATAAGAGCCCGATGGAAAGAACACTACTCTAACATTCTTAACCAGCAAAGTTAAGCCGATCACGATATTATAAATCTTATCCCTCAATATGACACCTTCGAAGACTTAGATAAACCACTAACAACGGAAGAGATCTTAACCGCCATTGGGCAGCTAAAAAATAACAAATCTCCCGGCGCCGACTCACTCCCAGCTGAAATCTTTAAATCTGTGTCGTCAGAGCTCATACCCTACCTCAAAAAACTGTTTGATGTCGTGTGGGAAAGTGGTCAAGCTCCGCAGGAGTTTCGTGATACACTTTTAATCAACCTCTTCAAAAACAAAGGGAGCGCTGCGGACGGTGGAAATTACAGGGGTATAGCTCTCCTGGCTGTTGGAGGGAAGATACTCACTAAAGCGATGGCAAATAGGCTAACACCTGTTATGGAAAAGTTACTTCCTGAAACACAGAGTGGCTTTAGACCAAACCGAGGCACATCGGATTTAATCTTCACACTTAAACAGCTTCAAGAAAAAGCACTCGAACATCAAGGAGAAATTCACATGGCCTTCATTGATTTAACCAAGGCGTTTGACTCGGTGGACAGGGAAGTGCTCTGGAAAATTATGTTCCGCTTAGGTATTCCTAGAAAATTTGTGGAAGTATGTCGCAGTCTACATACAAACAACAACGCCCAGGTTATGTATAATAATGAGGCAACCGAACCTTTCCAAACCCTCACTGGAGTTAGGCAGGGATGTGTCCTGGCACCCCTACTCTTTAATTTGTTTACCACTGCTCTAACAATTATTGTTGACAACAAACTGACAGTCAGAGGAATAGGTCTCAGATACCGTTTTGATGGCGGTCTCTTTAACATAGGGCGCTTTAGAGCTTTCACGAAGACACGCACACGATTCATTTGTGATCTCCAGTATGCGGATGACTGTGCACTTTTAGCCTCTACGCCGGACGAGCTTCAAGAACTTTTAGATGTGTATGCCCAGAGCTATGATTCCTTGGGACTTAAAATCAACATTGGAAAGACTAAGATTATGTCAACTCCTTATCAAGTGAACCAAATAGACATTACACTTAACGGAAATTCTCTTGAAGTGGTGGATCAGTTCAATTACTTAGGCAACGTTGTTAATGACAAAGCAAACATGGACAGCGAGATTCGCAATAGAATTAACGCTGCATCTAGAGCACTCTGGGGACTTAGAGAGAGAGTATTTGACAACCACGACCTTGCTTTGTCAACGAAAATGGCTGTCTACAGAGCAGTTGTCATTCCAACACTGCTATATGGATGTGAAAGCTGGGTCACTTACCGTCGTCATGTGAAAGATTTAGAACGTTTTCAGCAAAGACATCTCAGAAGTATGATGAAAATCCGTTGGTTCCATCACATATCAAACGTGGAAGTACTCAGGAGAGCAAACAGCCTTCCAATTGAGGTGCTTATTTCAAGAGCACGCCTAAGATGGGCAGGTCACGTCCATCGTATGCATGATAACCGCCTTCCTAAATGTACACTTTATGGTGAATTGCTAAGCGGTAGAAGAAGGCGTGGCGGTCAACGAAAGAGGTTCAAAGACGTTCTCCATGAAAATCTAAAATCCTGCGGTATTCCAGACGAGCAATGGGAACAACTTGCAGGGGACAGAACAGAATGGCGAGGGGTTGTGGCCAGCTATCAAGGAAATGTTGCTGCAAGAAGGCCGAATCCAAGACCTAACCAGGTCTATGTTTGTCCTGACTGCGGTCGACATGTGCTCTCCCGAATTGGCCTTTATAGCCATAGTCGTGAGCACCGTAGATGAATGGGAATTACAATAGACTACACCTTTTACTTGTTTTTTATTGTACACAATTTATCGACTGTAACATTTTTATACTCGGACTCGAGTAGCAGCTAATAATAATATAATATTCAAATAAAAGTTATATCAATTCCAGAATTATTTTATCATTCATTTAAATTATATTTACATACATAAAGAAAAATAATTTTTTTTATATATTTTAAATTTTATTTCATTATTTTGGCAAAAAAAAACGAAGAAGAAAACAGGGAAAAAACATTTACTGAATTAAATTACGTATAGAAAATGGTAGCCTTTTACAGTAGAATATGGTAAACAGAAATACAAATACCTGTCAGTTTTTTTTAGGTAGTCGAAAACTCATGTGAAAATATCATTTCTTTTAATTTACTTTTAAACCATTCATTATTCATTGATGTTTTAAGCTCATACGGTACCTTATTATAGTATTTAAAAATATTATAGGAAAATGAACGTTTATATAGGGTGGTTGAGTGTTTTGGAGATAATATAAGTTTGCGATTCCTTGTATTTAATTGATGTATATCTCCGCAGAATTCAATTTTTTTATATAGATACTTGGAGATTCCACTATTTATAACTCTTTGATACAATGTATATGAGAATAAATGCTTTAATGTGTTAGATTAACCTCATTAGATTAATTGGAACATTTGTGATAGAAAAACCCAAGAAGCAGAAAAATAATTTTACTCGAATGTTATAACACAACACTTAGGATATATGACTTATTAATATCTATTACAGTTAAAAATCAAAACTATAAAAACGGAAAATCTTCGAATATGTATTTAAATATTTCTACTTGAAAAGAAACCAATACACACTGTGCTATATTTTTTAAACGAGAAATTCACTTCTAAATATTCTGGTGCTATTCCCGGACACCCTGTATAATGAGTACATATTAATTTAAGAAAGTACTTGTAGTATAAATCAAGGTATCATAAAATTCCTATGCTCCAAATTCTTCGCAAGTATGTATTCTGAAGGTAGTACTAGACACTTTGCAATCACTTCATTAAGAGGGTATATTTCGAGGTTAGGAGATAGATATGTCAGAACATAGATGTCTAAATCTTTAGAGTCCAATGGATATTCATAAATCGAATTATACGACTGGAAGGATTTTCCAATAATAAATGTATTATCTTGGATTAAAGTAATATATTGCACTTGCACAACTTTATCTTTATCTGTCAAACAATAAGTTCGCAGGTGAGTGAGAATGAGTACATATTACAGAATCTCTAAATAAGCATTTCTTAAATTGTTTACAAGTTATAAAGTTTTCAGGCAGCGGTCCTGAAGTGGTATTTCATGCAATCTTCGACAAGCTTGTTGTAATGTATTGGTAGGGGACCTAATCAAACGCCTAATTTGGCCGAGAAAATTTTCAAATGGAAAACATCAAAATATCTACATCACCAGCTAGATGTGAAAGATGTGCACGTTGTGTATTAGGAACTGCTGGCCATATAATCTTTCGCAATGTTTCACAAATACCAAAAGAACTTTATTTGTATATTCGCATACAAATTCGCATACATTTTAACTTTCTGGAAATTAAGATTGAAACAGCAACGTGAAATAAAAGAAAGTTTTCATAAATGGCCTTACTAATTGTATTTTTAAGAACAACTGGCAGCAAATATAACAGAAATGTGTGGAATTCAGTTGCTTTCCATCATGGAACTTCCCTAAGTGTTCTTGGTTTTCTATTAAACTCAAAAGCAATGTGTTGTTTTAATGCAATCATTTGTTCGGAGATAATTTGTACCTTTCGAATACAAAATCTTGTCGATAAATTACCACTTAGCCAAAAATGTATTAACTTCTTCATAACTCCTAAACAACACGCATGCATTTTTACAGGAAACAATGTGACCATCCCTATTCCCAATTTCAGTAAAGGGGAAGTTCCAGTATGGTGTTCTTCATCTTCTTGAATAATAAAGGCAGCATCTGTTCTTTCTGCTGCAATGACATATTTAAAAACCATTCGGTTTTGTATGTATGCTCCTGAATGTGTACATTTATTACTTGAATAACCAGAGTGGGTTTTTATACATTTGATAAACGCCCTTGCAGGAGCATCACATACGAAGCTATGAACTATTATTTGGTATTTTTTATTATTTATGTTATAATCCTTCTTGTAGCAACAATGCTAGTTCGTTAATAAAATCTTCTAAGTATAATTATAATAGTTTCGGCTTTGATCTACCAGAAAAAATACCAATAGCAAAAGGTTTACTTCTAACATTTTTTATTAACCCTAAAATCGGCCAAAAGTGCAGATAAATATATTTGAAATTAATTGACATAATAATACATATTATTAGTTTAAATATTGTGCCAGCTCTTATAATTGTGTTGGTAACTTATTCATAAAAACATTTAAATATTGTTATTTATTAAGTATAGTAATTATATACTAAAATTAAAAGGTTCAAATATGACACCTAAGCTCACAGAGAGCTTGTCTTGTGTCTATCTATTCCTAATTATTTAATGTATTTAATTACCGAGCGCTAAACACATATATATATATATATATATATATATATATATATGAAGTGTTGTTGTACTTCCGGGTGCTCTCCCGCGTCGATGATACTCCTCCAGGAGTCACGGTTGTCTAAACGACGTTTCGGCAGAATCTCATCTGCCATCTTCAGGTTCTCACTGAAAGCTGCCTACTGCTGCTTCTCGTTGCTCGAACTGAGCTGACGTTCCCCGCGTTGTGCGGCTCCTTATATATGCTCCAGTCTAGGGCACGCCTGCGCGTTTGGCTACGTGTTACCGGTCCCCCACCACCTGTGGTAGGCGTAGCGGGCGGCTGAGCCAACCCGACAAGTGGCTTCGCTGAAACGTTACGCTCCACGTGACTTCTCGCCGGTGGTCGGGCATCCTCGTGTCCAGTCGGTGCCGCAGAAAGCCGTGGTTCTCCTTGATTGGTCCGCGCTCGGCTCTGACTCCTCGTGATAGGTCCATTTCGGGCAGGTTGCTGTGCTTCTTCACTATTTGTCAATACTTGAACATGCCTTCTCGTGATTGGTTCGTCCACGGTGGATCGTCGTGTGTCTTCGGATACGTATTTTCCCACATAGAACTCACACTCACTCAGTTCTATACTCACATGTGATAGTTATTCATGTTCATTTTGTTATATCTATTTTAATCATGGTTTTAATCCTTAATTTTAAATAATCAGTAATTGTTTACCTTAAATTGTGTACCTGTAAAGGAATTTGTGTATGAATTTGTCTACATTAAGATAAAAAATGCGACTATTTTATAATACATGTGACCTTAACTTTTAACCTCAAGTTAATGTCTTGATAAAGGGAATAAATAATTTCCGAAAGCTTGACAAAGTAACAAAAGAGTTTTTCTTTTTCTGTTTTGTGGCCGTAAACTTTTCACCTCTGACTGCAACCTCAAGATACACTACGTGTGTTTAATTTTGGTATATATATATCCACCTGGAATTAAAATGAAACACAAGACTCCGTTTCTCAGAAGTAGATTCCGTTTGACAACTAATATTTTACATTAAAAACATAAACTCACAAGTTTCTATACAATTTCTTTTAATGATTACCAGATGGTGTTTTAAAAATACAGGTTTTTCAATACATCGAGTTTGACAGTGCAGATTTTATCGATTTGTTGATCGAACGTGAACATAGACAATAATAATAAAACACAGTTATTGTTTGTTATTTTTAAGAACGCTTTTTGCACAGTACCTTTTAAACTTTCGAAGAATCGTGGTCCCCTGTTGGTTGAATGATGTTCTAGTTGACTGGTTGAAGTTACTGGTGAAATTCGTTGACACTTTAATTTATTGGTCGATGCACTTTTGGATTTTAACTTTTGTTTTAGACGTTACACACTTTACGGTAAGTTGAAATTTTTGCATTTAACAATTATTAGTGAATTTAGGATGATATCATTAAATATTTTTCTTAAAAAGACTCAAAATGTCACTGTGAGTCGACTTTCAACCTCTTTTCGGTGACACCTGTCACGATTTGACGTTTTGCTGGCTCTACTTTGTTTTAAAATTTCTAAGGTTATGTTTTAATTGTTGCGAGAAAATTTTTTAGCATGTTACTTGGGCAACCGACTTATTTCGACTCCTTTTTGTAAATTTGTCATGGAAACCTAGTTTTATGACAGATTTAGCCTCCTAGATTTCTGAAATCTGAAATTGGATTTTCTTTATATGTAAAATTTTTAACTTTTGAAATAAATACTTGAAACTTTCTTAATGTATTATTCATCAGCGTTTCTTACCGATTCTTTTGCTGTATTGCTTTTCTCTCTAGGTTATGTATTTTGAAAGATTGAAATTTTAAGTCTTTTTTCCTATTACATTGATTTTAACAATAAATAAGTACCTAACACTAGTGAAAAATGAACCTTATATCCTATTACATCTATTTCTATAGTTTTTAGGGCTATATAATGGTTTTTCCTTAAAATTAACATATTTTTAACATTTCAGGTCGTGACCCTGGGATAACTTGGACCTATCTATGCCCCACTATACACTTAGTGTCCCCAAATTGTGTCTTCACATACCTTAGACTGTCTATATTTGGCATAGTACACATTTTGCGTGGAAATGTTTATATGGTTTTGACCATGTTAAAAAGTTCACGACACGAGGTGCTCTACCCACATATTTGACTTTGGAGCCCTATTCGAACCAACAGCTCTAGTTCTGCTGCTGCTGTCATTTACACTAGGTAATGGTCCAACTAGTTTATGACGAAAAGTTTGTTTTTTATTCCCTGTAATTAAAATTATTTACATAATTTACATTCTCCATAGTCCTGTCACATATATTTATCTGAATAATTTTCGTATTTGAGTATGTTACTCATGCATTTTGTGCTTTATTTACACATTAAGGTCCATATTTGCTTATGCAATGGTCAAATCTTGTTGACATACAAAATTATTTGGATTATTTTTTAACATATGTGAAATTTTCAGATATGCCGTTATGTCGAAACCTGACTACGGAGTTCCAGCTTCCTGTAGCTGTTTTCCAGTATCGTTTTGGACTCTAAAGCACTATGGTAGCTAACCAATGGAGAATATTGTCTTTTCAGTGTCTTTAGTTCGATTTGGGACATTTTCTGGGTTATTTTACCTTAGGTATTTATGTTTTTATCTTATAACTAGCACAAAACTTAATTCTAATATAACAAATTTCCTATATTTAACGAGTATTAATGAATGAAATGAAACTTAAAAGATAAATATGTGGTTTTATGTTTTTGTAAGCAATATTTACATGATAGCGTTAGCTATTAAAGTAGAATCGAGACTTCTCGTAGTGAAAATGTTTATTTTTATTAATTTTAGACTTTATTTGTCTACTCTGTTTTTATGTGAGTATGGGTGCTCATGACAATTCCCCCCACATCTATTCATTCTTTTGACACAGTTGAAAGGTGAACTAGATGTCAAACATGGCATGACACCATTAAAATTTTTTACATTTTAACAATATTTTAATTTCAAACCTATTTTATTTTGTGATTTTATAAGGATATAATAAATTTATGTGAAATTTTCCTTTTACTATGTCTCTTTTTTCATCATATAACTCATAAGTATTTTCTCCTAATTTATTTTTAATTTTGAATGGACCTTCATAAGGCAGTTGTAGCTTTTTACAGATTTTCTTTTTATAATTTGGAACTCTTAGTATTTTTAAGATGACTTGATCTCCTACTTCAAATTCTGTCCTGTTTTTGACTTTACTGTTAGCTTTTTGTTTATACCTTTTAGCATTTTTCAAAATTCTTGTCATATTTATTTAAAATAGCCTGAAGGGCTCTTATTAAAGCTGCTGACGATGATTGCAAACCAAATGGCACCACAGCGAAATGGTAAATATTGCCTTCTATGCTGAAACCAGTATATTTTCTCGAGTCTTTATGTAAAGGAACTAACCAAAATGAATTTTTTAAATCTAGCTTTGTATATATGCAATTTGCCTTTAATCTACCTATTATGCTATCAATATTGACCGGTTTATCATACACTGGGCATGTAATTTGATTGACCTTTCTTGCATCTAAACAAATTCGTATTGTATCATCTTTCTTTTTGACAATTACAACAGGGTTTATATAGTTAGTATTTGATTTTTCTATGATACCTTGTTCTAACATATCGGAAATTTCTTGTGCTACTTTTTCCCTATATTTATATGGAATTGGATATACTTTAACATTATATGGACTTGATTCATTTACAAACAACTTATGGACATATACATTCGTTACTCTAGCTTGATTGTTAAATAATTCTCTATGTTTTGACAATATATTTCTGACTTGGTCTAGATATTTTATTGGGCATATATATATATATATATATACTTTCTCCTTTTTGAGAAACACGCACATCCATTGCTGGTTTTGCATCTGGATAATAGGAGAAATGGTTTATTAGGTTCGCATCGTTGGCGCCTTTCCCATCATTTTCCCCCAAAATAATTAATTCATTTTTTTCTATTTCAATAATACCCTTTTCTAGGGTTATAATAGCTTTATTCACTTTTAAAAAATCGCTACCCAATAGCATATCCATTACCATGTCTGGTACAATGCAAAAATCATGAGGAATCGTATTATTTTCCATTTGAATATTCAAGTTTATTATTTTATTAATTTCCGCTAATTTCCTACCGTTAGCTGTTTGTAAAGTTACCTTTTTGATTTTTATTACTGAGTTTTTAAATTCGCACATATATTTTTCCACAATTGACTCGCTTATTAAGCTTACCTCTGCTCCAGTATCGATTAATGCTGTTACTAATATATTTTTGTTTAAAGATGATTCAATATTAATTTTTATGAATGGTAATTGATAATTTAAAATTTTATGGTCATCATTTGGTTGTTCTAAACTAATAAATTCTTTCGGATTTTGATAATTTGAATTTACTAGTTTCCATTTTGGTTTGCAGCTGTCTAAAAATTTTGTTTTGGTGTTGGCTCTATGATAGCCGATGTGATTTCTTCAATTTTATCGCATTCTTTTTCCTTTTTCTTTGTTATGTTTGTATTTACTTGCGCTATTGTTGCTTTTCTTTCGTCTGCTTGTCTGTAATTTTCTCGTTTTTCTTGATCGTTATATCTTCTGTTATCTTCGTGTGTTTTTGAATTTTGATTGTAGTTTGTCCTAATTCCTTGCCCAACCTGCCCTCCGTTTTCATATCTCCTGTTTCCTTGGTAACTTTCGTGTGTTTGTGAAGTTTGATTGTAGTTTGTCCTATTTCCTTGCCCAACCTCCCCTCCATTTTCATATCTCCTGTTTCCTTGGTAACCTTCGTGTGTTTGTGAAGTTTGATTGTAGTTTGTCCTATTTCCTTGCCCATCCTGCCCTCCATTTTCATATCTCCTGTTGTAGTTTGTCCTATTATTTTCATACCTTCTTGTATAGTTATTATTGTTGCCATAATTTCTATTGCCTTCTTGCTTCTGTCCGAGATTTGCTTGTTGGTTTTCTCTCTTCTCGTACTGGCCTCTTTCCCCCTTATTCTCCTGTGCGCTTATCCTGCCATCATCGATTCGCCGCAGGTATTGCAGCAGTTTTTCTAGGGTATCAATGCCCTGAATTAGTATCACATCCCTGATGTTGTCAGAGAAGTGACGCGCAAAATACCTCACTATCTCCCCATCAGGCATTCGCGGTTCAAGGTACCTAACGTTGTTGTACTTAGTCAAAATATACTTTTCCCTGCTCATGTTAGTGAATTCCCTATATTTACCGTTGAAGAGATTTTCCCTAAATTTTGATTGTTGGTTTTCCCCCCAATAATTCGTTAAAAATAGTTCTGAAAATTGCTCAAAAGTGGTAAATTTCTCCTCAACGATCTCATACCAGATTTCCGCATCATATTTCAGAGTCGTTCTAATGTATGCCTTTAAATTAATATTTTCAGGTAAAGTTTCTAATTTTTCCCTTAAACATTTGATGAACGTTTTAGGGTATACCCGTCTATCCCCATAAAAATTTATATTTGTTTCATTTTGTGAGCAGCCTCCGTATACAACCTGTACCGATTTTTCCCTATTTATTTTTGCTATCTGATTTTTTACACTCTCACTTTCTGCATCTACCTTTTTATTTAAAACTTCTAAACTCTCCGTATACTGTTTGTCAATTTTGCCTATTTCCTGTACTAGATTCTGATTATTTTGAATAATTTTGTTATCTACTACATCTTTATGCTTTTGTATTAAAATTTCTAAGTTGTTTTGAGTTTCCTGGGCTTTATTTTCTATTTCTATTACAATTTTTGACGTTAATTTACTTTCTAAATTGTTTACAATGTCGTCTATTTTTTGATTTAATGTTACATTAGTCTGCTCAATTTTTTCTTTTAACAACTTGTTTTCAATAGCAATAAAATTAAAATTTTGATTCATTTCTACTTTTAACTGACCTAACTCGTTTTTAGTTTCTAAATTTGACTGTTTTATCTCATTTAAAGTTAAATTTGTTGCCTCACTTGACTGTTTTAATTCATTTTTTGTTTCTAAATTTGATTGTTTTAATTCATTCTTTGTTTCTAAATTTGACTGTTTTATTTCAGTTAACATCACTAATAATTGGTGCATCATTTGGGCCTGATCAACCGCTTGACCCTGCACTACATCACCTTGTTCTAGAACAGGCACAACAATGGCACCTTGTTCTTGGACAGGCACATCTACATTGCCTTCCTCCTGTACAGCTACCTCAACATTACCTTGTTCTGCCATATCTACGTTATTTTGTTCGTCAGAAATGTTTGAATCTGTTATTATTTTACCAGAACGTAGTTCCATTCACAATTAAAATATTATATTGTAATAATCTACCTTTGTTTAATAAAATTTGACTTTGAGTTTTACTTGTGAGCTTTTATTAATGAAAATTTGACTGTAGTTGTCTCTAATAAACGAGCTAGCCCCACGTTGCTAGGCGACAAATAAGACGATTGGAAATGGGTTATATAAATTGTTTCTGTGAAGTAATTTGAATTTTAAATACTTGAAAATTAAGTTATTGACCCCTTTTGGGTATGCAATTTACTATTATTTAAATACTGACTGAAGTTGGGCGCCACCTGGTTACAGGAATTAAAATGAAACACAAGACTCCGTTTCTCAGAAGTAGATTCCGTTTGACAACTAATATTTTACTTTAAAAACATAAACTCACAAGTTTCTATACAATTTCTTTTAATAATTACCAGATGGTGTTTTAAAAATACAGGTTTTTCAATACATCGAGTTTGACAGTGCAGATTTTATCGATTTGTTGATCGAACGTGAACATAGACAATAATAATAAAACACAGTTATTGTTTGTTATTTTTAAGAACGCTTTTTGCACAGTACCTTTTAAACTTTCGAAGAATCGTGGTCTCCTGTTGGTTGAATGATGTTCTAGTTGACTGATTGAAGTTACTGGTGAAATTCGTTGACACTTTAATTTTTTGGTCGATGCACTTTTGGATTTTAACTTTTGTTTTAGACGTTACACACTTTACGGTAAGTTGAAATTTTTACATTTAACAATTATTAGTGAATTTAGGATGATATAATTAAATATTTTTCTTAAAAAGACTCAAAATGTCACTGTGAGTCGACTTTCAACCTCTTTTCGGTGACGCCTGTCACGATTTGACGTTTTGCTGGCTCTACTTTGTTTTAAAATTTTTAAGGTTATGTTTTAATTGTTGCGAGAAAATTTTTTAGCATGTTACTTGGGCAACCGACTTATTTCGACTCCTTTTTGTAAATTTGTCATGGAAACCTAGTTTTATGACAGATTTAGCCTCCTAGATTTCTGCAATCTGAAATTGGATTTTCTTTATATGCAAAATTTTTAACTTTTGAAATAAATACTTGAAACTTTCTTAATGTATTATTTGATGGGGCCTATACCCTATCGGCGTGTGCGTCTATTCGAATAATTAATTATCAATTAAATAATTTAATAAGTGGACTGTATGTATAAATAATTATGGGTAAATATGAGTAATAAAAGAGTCGAAAACTTACCGCTGACTGGTCACTGGCTGGAATCGGTGATTTCTTTCCTACACAAGGGAGAGGGAGGAAGGGATCGTAGGAGTTTTCCGGCACTTTAAACACTATTACGCCAGCAACCCAGTTTAACAAAATCTGTCTATGCACCCGATATCGTGATTTCTGCTTCACGGCAATTAAAACAATCAAAAAATGAATACTAAACAAATAACAAAATGCGTGTGTGTGTGAGACGGCCACCGTTTTATCCTTTTTTAATATTGCGAACCTAATACTCATGCGTGCCTTCTATCCACACGTTTCTCTCGCCCTATAGCCTTGACCATGCTTAGCAAGAAAACGCAAAAAAAACTGTTTACTTGTAACTACCATATGATGGCGCGTAACCATTCCCCCGGCTTTGAAAAATTATTTTCAAATACACCCCAAAACAAAAAACTAAAAAACTATTGAGAAAACAAACCTAACCCATTCTCATAGAGAAAATTAAAACAAAAATTTAAATAATAAACAAAAATCTACGTTTACTGATTAGGCAAAGGGCACAACTTAATAACGGGTTGTTTATAAGTGGTGTTCTTAGCTTTTACGAGCGCTACGCGAACCACGCCGTCTTTGCCTGGAAATACCTCTTCAATAACACCTAATGGCCATTGGAGAGGGGGTATGTTTTCTTGTTGTATAAGCACCAGTGTCCCTTTGGTAACGGGACAAGCTGGGGTGTTCCATTTCTGGCGACTTTGTAAACCGCTCAAGTATTCCACTCGCCACCTTTTCCAAAATGATTGCACCATCTGATCAAGTAGTTCTTTACGCGAAAGTAAATTTTGATTTGTTTCTGAAAAGTCTCTTGCAGGAAGTGATTTTAATGGGGTCAATGTAAGCAAATGTGCGGGGGTTAGAACCTCTGGTTCAGAGGGGTCACTACTCAACCAACACAGTGGCCTTGAATTTAGTAAAGCTTCAATCTGCGTTAATATGGTTGTAAATTCCTCAAAAGTGAAAATTTGATTACCTACAACTTTATACAAATGCGTTTTTACCGATTTAATGTTGGCCTCCCAAATGCCTCCGAAGTGGGGTGCAGATGGAGGATTGAATTTCCATTCTATCTTGTGCGAACTTAATTCGGCGCCTATAGTATGAATGTATTCACGGGATTTAATTAAATTGTAAATTTGATCAAGTTCATCTTTTGCCCCGATAAAGTTACTGCCACAATCAGATGAAATAGAGCATACAGGTCCGCGTCGTGCTATAAAACGCCGGAAACATCCCAAGAACGTAGCGGTTGACATATCAGAAGCTAACTCTAAGTGTAGCGCTTTCGTTGCCAGACAGACAAACAGACATATATACGCCTTTTGACTTTTAATGCCTCTGCGACGCCCTAAAGTAATATAAAATGGACCAGCGTAATCCACGCCACAATTCACAAAACATTTGACTTCATTTACTCTGGAACTGGGTAAATTTGCCATTTGCGGAAATGTGGCTTTAGGTTTAAATTTAAAACAATAATTACATAATTTAATGCGACTTCGAACAATATTTCTAGCGGCTAATATCCAAAATTGTTGTCGAAGAAGTGATAATAATAAATGCGGTCCGGTGTGTAAGTATAGGCAGTGAAAATGATCAATTAAAATATTAACCAAATGATCCTTTTTGGGTAATAACAATGGATGTTTCATACTATAACTAATTTGTGAGTTTGCTAATCTACCACCTACTCTTATACACCCTCTATCTATAAAAGGATCTAAGTGACGTAATGGTTTGCGACATAGCTGTTTATTTTGTAACAGTTCAAAATCTTTGGCAAAATGTATTTTTTGAACGATTCGTATAAGCATTAATTCGGCTTCCTCTAAATCTGATGCAGTAATAATTGTCCTGATAGGCAATATTTTCAAAAATCTAAGTACGTACACTGTAATTCTACAGAGTTTCGACCAAGAAGACATCTTCAACATAAGATTACGTAATGGATTACACTCATTGACCACAGCAGGCAGAACTATGGTTATTTTTTCTTCAATAATAGGCGAGTTACTTTCAGCTACAGGTTGAATAGGCCATTTATCCGTTTCTAATTTAAGCCACGGTGGTCCGGAGAGCCAAGTGGGGTGTTGAACGAAAAGCGCTGGCGTTAATCCGCGTGAAAGACAGTCGGCTATATTATTTTCGCTTTCTACATGATACCATTTTGCGGAGGGAACAGATTCCTGAATTTTAGCAACCCTATTAGCCACAAATATTTTCCACCTATGTGGAGAACTATTAATCCAATGCAAAACTACTGTGGAGTCTGAAAGTGCGAAAATCTTATTTATTTTAATGCGAGATGAACATGTATCTATAATTGATTTGATTAATTTTGCTAAAAG
The DNA here is from genome assembly GCA_963675555.1 of Leptura quadrifasciata. Classification (NCBI taxonomy): domain Eukaryota; kingdom Metazoa; phylum Arthropoda; class Insecta; order Coleoptera; family Cerambycidae; genus Leptura; species Leptura quadrifasciata. Next base: position 22,734,044 of record OY776682.1, read on the forward strand.
AACCGCGGCACAAAGTTCAAGTCTAGGTATTGTTATTATTATTATTAGCCGTTACTCGAGTCCGAGTATAAAAATGTTACAGTCGATAAATTGTGTACAATAAAAAACAAGTAAAAGGTGTAGTCTATTGTAATTCCCATTCATCTACGGTGCACACGACTATGGCTATAGAGGCCAATTCGGGAGAGCACATGTCGACCGCAGTCAGGACAAACATAGACCTGGTTAGGTCTTGGATTCGGCCTTCTTGCAGCAACATCTCCTTGATAGCTGGCCACAACCCCTCGCCATTCGGTTCTGTCCGCTGCAAGTTGTTCCCATTGCTCGTCTGCAATACCGCAGGATTTTAAATTTTCATGGAGAGCGTCTTTGAACCTCTTTCGTTGACCGCCACGCCTTCTTCTACCGCTTAGCAATTCACCATAAAGTGTACATTTAGGAAGGCGGTTATCATGCATACGATGAACGTGACCTGCCCATCTTAGGCGTGCTCTTGAAATAAGCACCTCAATTGGAAGGCTGTTTGCTCTCCTGAGTACTTCCACGTTTGATATGTGATGGAACCAACGGATTTTCATCATACTTCTGAGGTGTCTTTGTTGAAAACGTTCTAATTCTTTCACATGACGACGGTAAGTGACCCAGCTTTCACATCCATATAGCAGTGTTGGAATGACAACTGCTCTGTAGACAGCCATTTTCGTTGACAAAGCAAGGTCGTGGTTGTCAAATACTCTCTCTCTAAGTCCCCAGAGTGCTCTAGATGCAGCGTTAGTTCTATTGCGAATCTCGCTGTCCATGTTTGCTTTGTCATTAACAACGTTGCCTAAGTAATTGAACTGATCCACCACTTCAAGAGAATTTCCGTTAAGTGTAATGTCTATTTGGTTCACTTGATGAGGAGTTGACATAATCTTAGTCTTTCCAATGTTGATTTTAAGTCCCAAGGAGTCATAGCTCTGGGCATACACATCTAAAAGTTCTTGAAGCTCTTCCGGCGTAGAGGCTAAAAGTGCACAGTCATCCGCATACTGGAGATCACAAATGAATCGTGTGCGTGTCTTTGTGAAAGCTCTAAAGCGTCCTATGTTAAAGAGACCGCCATCAAAACGGTATCTGAGACCTATTCCTCTGACTGTCAGTTTGTTGTCAACAATAATTGTTAGAGCAGTGGTAAACAAATTAAAGAGTAGGGGTGCCAGGACACATCCCTGCCTAACTCCAGTGAGGGTTTGGAAAGGTTCGGTTGCCTCATTATTATACATAACCTGGGCGTTGTTGTTTGTATGTAGACTGCGACATACTTCCACAAATTTTCTAGGGATACCTAAGCGGAACATAATTTTCCAGAGCACTTCCCTCTCCACCGAGTCAAACGCCTTGGTTAAATCAATGAAGGCCATGTGAATTTCTCCTTGATGTTCGAGTGCTTTTTCTTGAAGCTGTTTAAGTGTGAAGATTAAATCCGATGTGCCTCGGTTTGGTCTAAAGCCACTCTGTGTTTCAGGAAGTAACTTTTCCATAACAGGTGTTAGCCTATTTGCCATCGCTTTAGTGAGTATCTTCCCTCCAACAGCCAGGAGAGCTATACCCCTGTAATTTCCACAGTCCGCAGCGCTCCCTTTGTTTTTGAAGAGGTTGATTAAAAGTGTATCACGAAACTCCTGCGGAGCTTGACCACTTTCCCACACGACATCAAACAGTTTTTTGAGGTAGGTTATGAGCTCTGACGACACAGCTTTAAAGATCTCAGCTGGGAGTGAGTCGGCGCCGGGAGATTTGTTATTTTTTAGCTGCCCAATGGCGGTTAAGATCTCTTCCGTTGTTAGTGGTTTATCTAAGTCTTCGAAGGTGTCATATTGAGGGATAAGATTTATAATATCGTGATCGGCTTGACTTTGCTGGTTAAGAATGTTAGAGTAGTGTTCTTTCCATCGGGCTCTTATTTCCTGGTCTTCTTTGAGGAGATTTCCATTTAAATCTTTAATAGGGCACATATTTTTCCGACTGGGGCCGTACACTGCTTTTACTTCTTGAAAGAAATTCCTGTAGTCGTGTGAATCGGCGTACCTTTGAATTTCTCTGGCCTTGCTTGCCCACCACTCGTTCTTTATTCTTCTGATTTCGCGTTGCGTTTCATACTTAGATTGGATAAAAGCTTCTGCTTTTGATGAGTCGTTGGGGTGGTTGATAGCGTTTTGGAAGGCAGTATGTTTGCGGTCAAGAAGTTCTTGTATAAAAGCTTCATTATCATTGAACCAGTCCTCCTGTTTCTTACTTGCTGCAGTGCCAAGAATTTCCTCACTCGCACTTTTTAAACTGTCTTTAATTTGTGTCCAGGTAGCAGCGACATCTACAGAATTGGTTTCTTCTAGTGCACTCAAATTCTCTTGAACTTTTTGCTTTAGCTGTTCGACGGTTTGTTGGTCACGCAATTTACTAATACAGAGACGGAGTCTACGTTTTACTTGAGTTCTTCGGTGTTTGGGTCTCATAACAATTTTCATTTTAGAGACAACAGGACGATGATCGGTCCAACATTCGCTATCAATGCGCGCCTTTGTAATTTGGACGTCCTTGAGATGCTTCCTACGTACGATAACATAGTCCAGTAGATGCCAGTGACCTGATCTGGGGTGACGCCAGGTGCCTTTAAATTTATCCTTTTGTCGGAAAATGGTGTTTGTTATCACTAGATCATGTTCGGCGCATTTAGTTAGGACTAGTTGACCGTTAGCGTTCATGTTGCCCAAACCGTTCTTGCCTATGATGCCTGGCCAGGTTTCTGCATCTCTCCCTACTCTAGCGTTAAAATCTCCAAGAATAACGAGTCGTTCCGTTTTAGGTATTCTACAGAGGGTTTCTTCCAGCTGTTGATAGAAGCTTTCCTTGGTTTCGTGACTTGCATCCAGAGTGGGAGCGTAGGCGCTTATTAGATTTACCGCGTTGCCATCTGATAGCTCATAGCGTAGCAGCATTAGACGCTCGGATAGGCCTTGTGGTACTTGTGTTAAGTTGGATACAAGTTGATTCCGAACGGCAAATCCTACTCCATGTTGTCTTCTTGAATTGGTGGGAAGACCTTTCCAATAGAAGGTGTAGTACTTTTCTGTGAGAGAGCCTTCCTCCAAAAATCGAGTTTCGCTGAGAGCTGCAACGTCAACATTGAGTCGGTGAAGTTCTCTATCTATTAGAGCAGTTCTTCTTTCAGGCCGATCGGTGCGAGTGCTGTCGTTCAAAGTACGAACATTCCAAGCACCGTAGATGAAAGAATTAGTTTTGTTGGATTTAACTTGTCGGTGTTTTTTCGACATTCGATGAGGTGTCCCTGTGGGCACCCTCCCCCGGAGATCCGATCGGGAGGGTATTTTACCTCCGGATGATTTTGTCCCACTTGAACGCTCCATCATTTTTTAAAGCCTTAATCGACTGAAAACGAAGCTGCATTTGAAGTTTTAGCTGGAGCAGGTATGCAACTGACCAGCTCGGTTGCGGAAGGCGAGTGGTGTGGTCCCATGGCACAGAAGGAGACTGCGACGATGGGGTAACCAAACGATTCCAAAAGCAACCTTTGTGTGCGGTGGGTTATTTTTACCGCACTCTTCGTGAGAAGGTGGATGTGCTCACGGCAAAAGGTAAGGGTTATTCCGCCCTTACTCGGTCGTTAGAGCCTCGTTAGTGAAAACAGGGTGCACCAAGTTCAAATTGAACTCATCGCGAAGGTGAGGTTAACAATTGAGTAGGAGAGGCTATAGCTTGCGCTTCACTACCTCATTACACCCCATAGGTATTGTACAAATTTTCAAAGGTGCAACTTTTGCTTTTGCGCACATTAAGTTGACTCTAATATTATTATCAGGTGTAATCAATTTTATATAAACTATAGCACCGTATCCTTTTAATGAACTATCTGCGAAACCTATCAGTGTTGCACAAGAATTATTATCAAAGGCCCCTATGTAACGTGGTACTTGAAAATGCGATAAAAGAGGAAGCTCCTCATAAAATTGTGACTATTGTTTTTTAATGTTTATTGGCGGTTCTCCATCCCAGTCAACCTTAGAAATCCACAACTCTTTTATAAGGATTTTTGCAACGAATGTGACCGCTGATAAAAATCCCATTGGGTCCCATATACGCGCTAAAGTTGACAAAATGTTTCTTTTTGTACAAATTTTGTTTGGAATATTTACCGAAAATGAAAATGAGTCTGTTGAAGGATCCCATTGTAAACCTAAAACCTTAAGTAAGCAGTTATTTTCAGGAGGCTCGCTAAACTCTACTGTTGATGAAAAACGAATATTTGTGGGGATATTTTGTAACAAGTCCAGTGAATTTGTACTCCACTTAACTAATTCGAAACCCCCGGCAGAGAACAACCCCACCATTTGACGATAAAGCTCTATTGCTTGCGATGCCGTTGGCACACTAACTACTAGGTCGTCTATATACAGATCGGTTTCAACGACTTTAGACGCGAAAGGAAACGTCTCTACTTCATCACTAGCAAGTTGTTGAATCGTCCTTAACGCTGCGAAAGGGGATGATTTTAAACCAAATACTACGGTGGTTAATTCGTAAATTCCTAAAGGCTCCTCAGGGTCGAATCTCCATAGGATTCGTTGAAATTTGCGATGTTCTGGACACACCCAAATGTTTCGGTACATTTGGCGAATGTCCGCTATCATTGCAATTTCAAAAAGTCTAAAATTAAGTAAAATTTTAAAAATGTCCGTTTGTAGTTTTGGGCCGGAATATAAAACATCATTCAATGAGCGTGAATTAGACGTTTTCGCGGAGGCATCAAACACAATACGGACAGGCGTACTAACACTATCTTTTAATACTGCAAAATGTGGAATGTAATATGCGCGACTATCAACTTGATAATTTGAAATTGCGGACACTAAAGTCATGTGACCTTGAGCTATATAATCTCCAATAACTTCACTATAATTATTTTTAAAGGACTCATCATTTTTAAACTTATTTTCGAGATAATAAAATCTTTTGCAGGCTATATCAAACGAATTTCCTAACACAGGCGGGTATTCCTTAAATGGAAGCGTTACTGTGAATCTACCGGTTTTGTCGCGAGTAGTGGTGGTTCTAAAAATGTTTTCACATTCAGTGTCCTCCTGATTAATCATAGGGGGCGCAGGCACCTCCTCTACTTCCCAAAATTTATGTAAAATTTGATCTAAAGAAGGATCTACAATTGAACAAAATGTTTGCGAATTTTCAAACTGACATGGTACAGTAATGGGTATGTTTCCCATTACAATGTAGCCTAAACTAGTTTGTACTGCCATGGGTAAATTAGGTGGGCCAACAACCTTATTAGTGCCTAAAATGTGTAAAAATAAACTGGCTCCAATAATACCGTCAATTTTTGAGGGTTGATAAAATTGTTTGTCCGCTAATTGGATATGGTTTAAATAATTAAGAGACTGAACTGGTACATTTGTTGTTGGAAGTCGATCAGTTATTTTATCTATTACTAATGCGTCGATCTGATATTTAATGTTCGAATCAAATCGAGAACTTAAAACAAAATTTATGTGACCTAAAACTGTTTGAGGACCACCGATTCCACTAACAGAAGAGTGATATTTTTTAAAAGGTAATTTAAGTCGTTGACAACATTTGACAGTGATGAAATGTGCTTGGCTTCCATTATCTATCAAAAAACGCGCGGGTTTATATTCGCCCGAGGCAGACATTATATTGACAACTGCTGTAGAGAGTAGAGTTGTATAATTATTTTGCGAAATTTCAGTTTTTGAAGTTGAACAAAAGTTGTGCGTGGATAAGTTTCCATTTACATTATCATTTGACGGGGATTGATTACTACCAGATGTTTCGGGATCATTATTATTATTATTATTGGGACACGATTTGTCGAAATGTAATAATGAATTATGACGAGCACGACAAATATTACAAACGTTTGTCGATTTACAATCGGCTATTCTGTGAATTGAACTTAAACAATTTATGCATAATTTTTTCTGTTTAACTAAACTATACCTGTCATGAGGTGTGAGTCTTAAAAAATCAGAACATTGAAAAATTGAATGTAATTGTTTACAAATAATGCAATTACCTACTGCGCTTTTATAAGGTTTTTTATTTTCCCCACTACCACTATTTGCGAGAAAAGAGTGCGGAACAGATTTTGGTTTGTAAGCACCACTACTGTTCGTACTAAGTTTTGCGGAACTAATTTGGCTACTTTTTGGAAGGCTATTTAGAGCTTTTCTTTGGTTTTTAATAAAATCTACGATTTCTTTATAAGTTGGAATTTCAGAATGTTTTGACATTTCAAATAATTTACGTGTCTGACTGTCTAACTTCGAAAGCGCTAAAGAGGCTATAAAAAAATCTGTCAAATCTGGGATATCCAACTGCTTCATGGCATTAACGGAAGTGTCGAATTTCTCTAGAAAATTATTAAGACAAGCTGCGGATTCATGCTGGGCTGTTTTAAACTCCAACATTTGACTAAAATATGTGTCAGCTAGTAAACGCTTATCCTGATATTTACCTACCAACGTTTCCCAAAGAATAACGTAATTTGTAGCAGTCGGTAAAACACCCGCACAGACATCTAAAGCCTTGCCTTTTAAGGCGCCTAATAAATAATGCATTTTACTGGTATTGTCTAAATTTTTATTATTGTGAACAAGACTTTTAAAAGTTTCAAAAAACATCGGCCATCTTTTAGGATCACCAGAAAATTCAGGTATTTCTATTTTTTGCAATCTAGCGACGGCTGGTTGATCAGCCGTTTGCCTATTTTGTGCGACTTGCTGGTTTTCCAATGTTTTGGCTGCTTCTTTTATATGACAATATAGCGTATCTATCATTTCTAGTGGTTGGTAATTTAATACATAATCGGGATTTATATCTAAATTTACGTCATTAATACTATCGATAGTGTTTTTAAACAACGCTAATGTTTCATCCAAAGTATTCATTTGAATTTTAAAATTCGCTAAACTATCAGGTTTTTGTAAGTCTTTCGATAAATCATATAGCCGTTGTATTTTATTGAAATAAGTTTCTTTTTTCGCAAGAAATTTATTAAGTTTTACCTCTAGGTTTTGATCAATTTTTGGGGGCATACTTGAGCAGTTTAATATCACCCAAACTATACAATGAATAATCAAAATTATGTGAAATCAAGGTGCTAACCGCAAGAAACAATTAAATAGTTATTAATTGAAAATACTAATTTAAATAATTAATTGATCAAAGTCCAAATAAATTAGTTGTATTGGTGAATACTGAAAACAATCCCTCAATGCGAGAACTGAACGTAAACATAAACAATACTAAAATGTATGCGTGCGTATGAAATTAAACCTCAAAATATCTATGTGTGTTTATGATAAGAAGTGAAAACACGATATCGTGCTAATAGACAGAAAAAACTACTAAAAAACCTGCCGGCTATAATCCGGTCGAAGTGGCCATATGATGGGGCCTATACCCTATCGGCGTGTGCGTCTATTCGAATAATTAATTATCAATTAAATAATTTAATAAGTGGACTGTATGTATAAATAATTATGGGTAAATATGAGTAATAAAAGAGTCGAAAACTTACCGCTGACTGGTCACTGGCTGGAATCGGTGATTTCTTTCCTACACAAGGGAGAGGGAGGAAGGGATCGTAGGAGTTTTCCGACACTTTAAACACTATTACGCCAGCAACCCAGTTTAACAAAATCTGTCTATGCACCCGATATCGTGATTTCTGCTTCACGGCAATTAAAACAATCAAAAAATGAATACTAAACAAATAACAAAATGCGTGTGTGTGTGAGACGGCCACCGTTTTATCCTTTTTTAATATTGCGAACCTAATACTCATGCGTGCCTTCTATCCACACGTTTCTCTCGCCCTATAGCCTTGACCATGCTTAGCAAGAAAACGCAAAAAAAACTGCTTACTTGTAACTACCATATGATGGCGCGTAACCATTATTCATCAGCGTTTCTTACCGATTCTTTTGCTGTATTGCTTTTCTCTCTAGGTTATGTATTTTGAAAGATTGAAATTTTAAGTCTTTTTTCCTATTACATTGATTTTAACAATAAATAAGTACCTAACACTAGTGAAAAATGAACCTTATATCCTATTACATCTATTTCTATAGTTTTTAGGGCTATATAATGGTTTTTCCTTAAAATTAACATATTTTTAACATTTCAGGTCGTGACCCTGGGATAACTTGGACCTATCTATGCCCCACTATACACTTAGTGTCCCCAAATTGTGTCTTCACATACCTTAGACTGTCTATATTTGGCATAGTACACATTTTGCGTTGAAATGTTTATATGGTTTTGACCATGTTAAAAAGTTCACGACACGAGGTGCTCTACCCACATATTTGACTTTGGAGCCCTATTCGAACCAACAGCTCTAGTTCTGCTGCTGCTGTCATTTACACTAGGTAATGGTCCAACTAGTTTATGACGAAAAGTTTGTTTTTTATTCCCTGTAATTAAAATTATTTACATAATTTACATTTTGCATAGTCCTGTCACATATATTTATCTGAATGATTTTCGTATTTGAGTATGTTACTCATGCATTTTGTGCTTTATTTACACATTAAGGTCCATATTTGCTTATGCAATGGTCAAATCTTGTTGACATACAAAATTATTTGGATTATTTTTTAACATATGTGAAATTTTCAGATATGCCGTTATGTCGAAACCTGACTACGGAGTTCCAGCTTCCTGTAGCTGTTTTCCAGTATCGTTTTGGACTCTAAAGCACTATGGTAGCTAACCAATGGAGAATATTGTCTTTTCAGTGTCTTTAGTTCGATTTGGGACATTTTCTGTGTTATTTTACCTTAGGTATTTATGTTTTTATCTTATAACTAGCACAAAACTTAATTCTAATATAACAAATTTCCTATATTTAACGAGTATTAATGAATGAAATGAAACTTAAAAGATAAATATGTGGTTCTATGTTTTTGTAAGCAATATTTACATGATAGCGTTAGCTATTAAAGTAGAATCGAGACTTCTCGTAGTGAAAATGTTTATTTTTATTAATTTTAGACTTTATTTGTCTACTCTGTTTTTATGTGAGTATGGGTGCTCATGACAATATATATATATATATATATATATATTGTTATGATATCCACATCCAACAAACAGCAGCACAGGTTGTTGAGCTGCCAAAATGAATAGAAACTATTGTACAATAAATTAACTGAACATAACTTGAACTCAGTGTGAGCTGTTAACATGTTTTGTAGAATATACTTAATGTTTAGTAACCATAATCAAAATTTTAATAATCAAAATCACAAGGACAAATAAAATCCCAACAATTAAAATATGTTAGTATACTTTATAGTAAAAAAATGAGAAACATATACTTATATGAAAGATAAACATGAACAATTTATTTCTTTAGAACTAGCATCGATGAGTCATAACTAGAACCCTCAAAGGAAACGTTCGTGAAGTGTTAAGTAGCAAGAACTACCAAAATAGTAATTTTAACTAGTGCATAAAAATGAACGGGGGGTGTAATGGGGTAGTGAAGCGCAAGTTATAGCCTCTCCTATACTCAATTGTTAACCTCACCTTCGCGATGAGTTCAATTTGAACTTGGTGCACCCTGTTTTCACTAACGAGGCTCTAACGACCGAGTAAGGGCGGAATAACCCTTACCTTTTGCCGTGAGCACATCCACCTTCTCACGAAGAGTGCGGTAAAAATAACCCACCGCACACAAAGGTTGCTTTTGGAATCGTTTGGTTACCCCATCGTCGCAGTCTCCTTCTGTGCCATGGGACCACACCACTCGCCTTCCGCAACCGAGCTGGTCAGTTGCATACCTGCTCCAGCTAAAACTTCAAATGCAGCTTCGTTTTCAGTCGATTAAGGCTTTGAAAAAAATGATGGAGCGTTCAAGTGGGACAAAATCATCCGGAGGTAAAATACCCTCCCGATCGGATCTCCGGGGGAGGGTGCCCACAGGGACACCTCATCGAATCTCGAAAAAACACCGACAAGTTAAATCCAACAAAACTAATTCTTTCATCTACGGCGCTTAGAATGTTCGTACTTTGAACGACAGCACTCGCACCGATCGGCCTGAAAGAAGAACTGCTCTAATAGATAGAGAACTTCACCGACTCAATGTTGACGTTGCAGCTCTCAGCGAAACTCGATTTTTGGAGGAAGGCTGTCTCACAGAAAAGTACTACACCTTTTATTGGAAAGGTCTTCCCACCAATTCAAGAAGACAACATGGAGTAGGATTTGCCGTTCGGAATCAACTTGTATCCAACTTAACACAAGTACCACAAGGCTTATCCGAGCGTCTAATGCTGCTACGCTATGAGCTATCAGACGGCAATGCGGTAAATCTAATAAGCGCCTACGCTCCCACTCTGGATGCAAGTCACGAAACCAAGGAAAGCTTCTATCAACAGCTGGAAGAAACCCTCTGTAGAATACCTAAAACGGAACGACTCGTTATTCTTGGCGATTTTAACGCTAGAGTAGGGAGAGATGCAGACACCTGGCCAGGCATCATAGGCAAGAACGGTTTGGGCAACATGAACGCTAACGGTCAACTACTGCTAACTAAATGCGCCGAACATGATCTAGTTATAACAAACACCATTTTCCGACAAAAGGATAAATTTAAAGGCACCTGGCGTCACCCCAGATCAGGTCACTGGCATCTACTGGACTATGTTATCGTACGTAGGAAGCATCTCAAGGACGTCCAAATTACAAAGGCACGCATTGATAGCGAATGTTGAACCGATCATCGTCCTGTTGTCTCTAAGATGAAAATTGTTATGAGACCCAAACACCGAAGAACTCAAGTAAAACGTAGACTCCGTCTCTGTATTAGTAAATTGCGTGACCAACAAACCGTCGAACAGCTAAAGCAAAAAGTTCAAGAGAATTTGAGTGCACTAGAAGAAACCAATTCTGTAGATGTCGCTGCTACCTGGACTCAAATTAAAGACAGTTTAAAAAGTGCGAGTGAGGAAATTCTTGGCACTGCAGCAAGTAAAAAACAGGAGGACTGGTTCAATGATAATGAAGCTTTTATACAAGAACTTCTTGACCGCAAACATATTGCCTTCCAAAACGCTATCAACCACCCCAACGACTCATCAAAAGCAGAAGCTTTTACCCAATCTAAGTATGAAACGCAACGCGAAATCAGAAGAGTAAAGAACGAGTGGTGGGCAAGCAAGGCCAGAGAAATTCAAAGGTACGCCGATTCACACGACTACAGGAATTTCTTTCAAGGAGTAAAAGCAGTGTACGGCCCCAGTCGGAAAAATATGTGTCCTATTAAAGATTTAAATGGAAATCTCCTCAAAGAAGACCAGGAAATAAGAGCCCGATGGAAAGAACACTACTCTAACATTCTTAACCAGCAAAGTCAAGCCGATCACGATATTATAAATCTTATCCCTCAATATGACACCTTCGAAAACTTAGATAAACCACTAACAACGGAAGAGATCTTAACCGCCATTGGGCAGCTAAAAAATAACAAATCTCCCGGCGCCGACTCACTCCCAGCTGAGATCTTTAAAGTTGTGTCGTCAGAGCTCATACCCTACCTCAAAAAACTGTTTGATGTCGTGTGGGAAAGTGGTCAAGCTCCGCAGGAGTTTCGTGATACACTTTTAATCAACCTCTTCAAAAACAAAGGGAGCGCTGCGGACTGTGGAAATTACAGGGGTATAGCTCTCCTGGCTGTTGGAGGGAAGATACTCACTAAAGCGATGGCAAATAGGCTAACACCTGTTATGGAAAAGTTACTTCCTGAAACACAGAGTGGCTTTAGACCAAACCGAGGCACATCGGATTTAATCTTCAGACTTAAACAGCTTCAAGAAAAAGCACTCGAACATCAAGGAGAAATTCACATGGCCTTCATTGATTTAACCAAGGCGTTTGACTCGGTGGACAGGGAAGTGCTCTGGAAAATTATGTTCCGCTTAGGTATCCCTAGAAAATTTGTGGAAGTATGTCGCAGTCTACATACAAACAACAACGCCCAGGTTATGTATAATAATGAGGCAACCGAACCTTTCCAAACCCTCACTGGAGTTAGGCAGGGATGTGTCCTGGCACCCCTACTCTTTAATTTATTTACCACTGCTCTAACAATTATTGTTGACAACAAACTGACAGTCAGAGGAATAGGTCTCAGATACCGTTTTGATGGCGGTCTCTTTAACATAGGGCGCTTTAGAGCTTTCACGAAGACACGCACACGATTCATTTGTGATCTCCAATATGCGGATGACTGTGCACTTTTAGCCTCTACGCCGGACGAGCTTCAAGAACTTTTAGATGTGTATGCCCAGAGCTATGATTCCTTGGGACTTAAAATCAACATTGGAAAGACTAAGATTATGTCAACTCCTCATCAAGTGAACCAAATAGACATTACACTTAACGGAAATTCTCTTGAAGTGGTGGATCAGTTCAATTACTTAGGCAACGTTGTTAATGACAAAGGAAACATGGACAGCGAGATTCGCAATAGAATTAACGCTGCATCTAGAGCACTCTGGGGACTTAGAGAGAGAGTATTTGACAACCACGACCTTGCTTTGTCAACGAAAATGGCTGTCTACAGAGCAGTTGTTATTCCAACACTGCTATATGGATGTGAAAGCTGGGTCACTTACCGTCGTCATGTGAAAGAATTAGAACGTTTTCAGCAAAGACACCTCAGAAGTATGATGAAAATCCGTTGGTTCCATCACATATCAAACGTGGAAGTTCTCAGGAGAGCAAAGAGCCTTCCAATTGAGGTGCTTATTTCAAGAGCACGCCTAAGATGGGCAGGTCACGTTCATCGTATGCATGATAACCGCCTTCCTAAATGTACACTTTATGGTGAATTGCTAAGCGGTAGAAGAAGGCGTGGCGGTCAACGAAAGAGGTTCAAAGACGCTCTCCATGAAAATCTAAAATCCTGCGGTGTTGCAGACGAGCAATGGGAACAACTTGCAGCGGACAGAACCGAATGGCGAGGGGTTGTGGCCAGCTATCAAGGAAATGTTGCTGCAAGAAGGCCGAATCCAAGACCTAACCAGGTCTATGTTTGTCCTGACTGCGGTCGACATGTGCTCTCCCGAATTGGCCTCTATAGCCATAGTCGTGTGCACCGTAGATGAATGGGAATTACAATAGACTACACCTTTTACTTGTTTTTTATTGTACACAATTTATCGACTGTAACATTTTTATACACGGACTCGAGTAACGGCTAATAAAAAAAAATGAACAAAGATTAGTTAACCAAAGGTGGTCAATTTAAAGATACTTATCTAAAGTTTATTCGTAGTGGCGATGATCCTAGCTGAGAGGTGTATTTGGTTCTCACAAACATTAATAGTATATAGGACATGACAAATAAATGATGCTCTTGCCATAACTTCACATTGAATGTTAACTTTCAAATTAATTTAGCCATGATGGAACATAATACACCGCAAAACATTTTAATGACATTGCAAATAATTTTATGTTCTTGAAGTTGGATTGCAAACCAATGTTACGGTGCACCACTTCCTAAAGGTTTCAATAAATACTGTATTCGTTTAAGTCGTTAAATTGTTTGATAAATATTATAGAAAATAAGTAGGGAGGTCAAATGAAGGTTTTGAATAGAATTTAGTTCATAGGATATAGTTTTAATAACAAATTTTTATAAAAATTCAAATAGTTTCAAGTTTAAAATTTACTGGCATAAATCTTAACAAACAGCATAGCAATAGAAATGTGAGAACATGGGAAACTCAATTTCAAAATTATAATTTACATACAAAAGGCATTTTCAAATTATATCAATAATACGGATTGTAAAATAAAAATTGTAAAAATCAATATAGTAAAAGGTGTCATCCTGACATTTTTTAATAAAAAAAATTTGCGATCTCTAATCAGTTTTTCCTCGGTTCTGAAGGGAGGTGCATCTGTGTCAAATAAATTTGCACATTGCCTTAATTTTCAAGTAAAATTTAAAGAGGAATGAAAAACAATAATAAAATGTGAGAACTGAGAGACAAAAAGTAAGCGTTGGAAGAATAATTTCCTGATAAATATTTCAAATAATTTTTGAGCATTGAAAGGTTCAAGGTACGTGTACAAAAATATCGTACTTTTTACTAATAAAACTGAATACTGAAAATTTCAAATTTGAAAGCTATTTCTCGTAATTCATAAAGGACAAAGTTATACTATTTGTAAATCATGTAATATGTAATCCAGTATTAAAAAGGAAAAAGTGCATCGAACAAAATTATCGCAATAAATCTACACTAGCCGTCATCATTCGTCACATTTCGTATGGAATTGATTGGGAGAACTGAAGACCAACATATGAAGCAGGGACATCTATACGATCTCCGGTAAGCTGATCGATCAGTTCGGTAAATTTAAATTTCATTTTTAATTATTTAAAAGTACTTAATAATTTATAAAACTTTCCATCAGAAAGAGGCCATATTCATGAATTTCGATATAATTATCGATTTCAAAATAAATATTTAGCATAAGTTATTTAGCATAAGTTTTCTTTACCATAAATTTACCATTTGTGTCAAATGTTTAAGGGAAAATCAATACTCATTCATTACCTTCAAACCGTTTGTTAATATATCTAAAATTGTCACAAATGTTGGTATTTTATTTCACTTAAAATATAATATAAAATGTAATTCCACATGGGTATTTTAAAAGAGCAATTTAGGAACCGGCACCCTGGGAGAGAGATAGACTGCACGGGTAGTCATGACTCATGCTGATTTTAAGGTTTGTTTATATTGGTGCAAGAAACTCATATACCATCAAGTAATAATATATTCATTTTGGTAGTCAACTAGGCTACCTGACCACCTGATCGTGATAGGTGCTATTTGAGTTATCGTACTAGGAACATTGTTAATATAGTTTTTAATAGTTTTTAAATGATTTGCCCAATCAGAGTGTTTTCCCACGGTGGCTATTCGTAGGAATTTAAGTACCTCCTGGATATATCTTTCTGCGGGGTTGGCTTTAGGAAGCCTAATAGTTGTAAAAATTACTTGAACATTTTTATTTTTCCAATGATCAATAAATTTTTGATTATTAAAATACGTAGCATTATCTGCTAATATTTTGAGTGGAGTTCCAAGCGTCTTGCAGTAATTATTCAATATGGTTGTTGTGGTTTTTGTATTGCATCTTTTAGTTGGATAAATTTTAATAAATTTTGAAAATAAATCTGAAACGACAAAAATATGCCTATAACATTCACTTGTGGCTACCAAGTTACTTATGTAATCTATAGCAATAATTTCAAAGGGTTCAGAAGTAATGATTGATTTAATTTTGTTTTTATTTGTGTGATTCTTGAATTTTCCCATGCAACAATCATGACATTTGAAAACGACTTGTTTAGCTATATTTAAATCTTTTTCAGTGTAAAATGATTCTCGAAAAATCATCCAACTCTTTCGTCCCCAATATGTCCATACTGTAATGTAAGTCTAGTAGTATCATACGTGCAAGTTCTGTATCGATTACGTAGTTGTCCTGGTTTGCGATGGTTTTAATTATGAAATTGTCTTTTATTGAATAGCCCTTGTACGTCTGTCTGTTGTATAGTATGTCTCGTAATGTCATCAGATTTTGTTGGCTGTTTAATATGTGTATTTCTGTGTAAAGATTTTCGTGTTGTGATAATGTGTTTAAAGCTACTGTAAAAGTGTCTGCCTTGTCTGTGTTTATGTGTCGATTTCGTGTGAGGGCGTCTGCCGTGATGTTTTCTTTACCCGGATGGTGTTTTATTGTAAATGAGAATTCCTGAATGAGTAGAGACCATCTATAAATCCTACCGTTATTGAATGTATTCTTCATTAAAAAACATAGTGCTGAATGATCAGTTTCTAGAGTAAAATGAGATGCAGTGAGAAAAAATTTAAATTTGTTTAACGCATAAACCACTGCACTCATCTCCTTTTCACTGACAGAATATCTGACTTCATGCGGTTTTAAAATTCTAGAAATAAAATATATGGGAGTCTCTACTTTCCCCTGTACTTGGGTCAATTCTGCGGAGATAATGTTGTCTGATGCGTCTGTTCGTAACGTAAATGGTAATGTAAAATCGGGGCTATACAACAGTAAGTCTTTGTGAAAATTGTCCTTTAATGTCTGAAAAGCATCGTCACGTCACGTCTTTGGTTCCAGTCCCATCTTATGCCCTTTCTTAATAACTCGATTAATGGTATTTCGAGTTCTGATAATCTAGGTACAAATTTCTTGTAGTAGTTAAGTATCCCCAAAAATCCCCTTAAAGTCCTTAAATTTGTCGGAGTTGGATAATTTTTGATTTCATCAATTCTGTCTGTCACTATACTAATACCATTTTGATCAATTTTATAACCTAAATATCTCACCGATTGTTGATAAAATTCATATTTCTCTAGATTCAATTTTAAACCTGACACATCAAGTGCATCCAATATCATGTCCAAATGTTCATAATGTTCTTCTATGTTATCAGAGAACACCAAAATATCGTCAATATAATGTAAACAGAAAGATTCATACTTGTCCAGAATAGCTTGCATTGCTCGAACGAGAGCTGAGGATGCAGACTGCAGTCCGAAGGGAACCACCTTGAACTGATATATGTGCCCATCTATGCTAAAACCAGTATATCTGCGGGACTCTGGGTGTGATGGAATCAACCAAAACGAATTTTTTAAATCTAGTTTTGAATATATAGTATTTTTACCAATTCTTGCTAGCATTGACTCTATTGTTTGGGGTGCATCAAATTGTGATTTCGTGATTTGATTAAGTAAACGTGCATCCAGGCACAACCTTATTGCATTATTATTTTTTTTTTTAACAATTACTAAAGGATTAATATAGTTCGTTTTATCAGATTCGATAATATTATCATTTAACATATTTTGTATTTCAGTTTTAACTTGTTCTCTGTATTTGAACGGAATAGGTTACGTTTTGCATTTAAACGATTTTGTATCGTCTACATTCAATTGATGCACATATCCAGTAGCAATTCTAGGTTCAAAGTTTATAAGTGAATTGTATTTTTGTAACAAATCTTCTATGATTTGTTTATATTTAGAGAGGCATTTTATTATCTCAATTTTTGACGTAAAATAATTATTTATAACATATATGGTTGTGCCCACTATATGCATATCGGATCGTTCACCGTTTATTATATTACTTTTATCATACATTTTAATAATAGGTACAGTATTACCTTTTAAACATAAATCTCTCCAAGATCAACCTTGGCTAATAAACTGGACAATATGTCCTCCCCTAATATAACATCCCATTTCATGTTGAATACAATTTCAAAATCACCTTCAAATTTATTCTTTTCTACGTTAAATTCCGTATGCAGAACCCTGTTACACTCAGCAAATTTCTTGCCATTTGCGTCAATCAATTTTATTTTAGAAATCCTAATCATTTTTTGTTCAAAATTACTATTAAAATTATTTGCAATATTTTCATTTAATAAGCTTATCTCTGCCCCAGTCTCTACTAATGCATTTAAATTAATTCCTTGTAGTTTTATTTTAATGATTGGTAATTGACATAATTTTTGTCCTTCAATCAGTACGTTGTCATTGTCCGTGTTGATAAATTCGCGCATATGTTCGTAAGTAGTATTTAAAATTTTCTTATTCAAAAATCCTGACAGTCCGTCCTGTTTGTATGTATCTGTGCGTCTGTTTGTATCTTATGCATTTCTTCCTCTTCGTTTTGTGAAATTTTTGTATTTGAGTTCTGTCGTTGTGCGTTTGTGTTTGTGACTTGAGCGTACGTGTAATTACCTTTATCTCCTTGTTAAGTGTTATGAATGTTTCTGTTATCATTGCGTTTGTCTTCCCAATGTACTTGACGTTTTCGTTGTTCCTGTGTATAACTTGTGTTATTGTAATTTTGTGTAGTGTGTCCTTCGTTGTAGTTATTATTTCCATTGTAATGGTAGTTTTGTTTATTTTGATTATCATTTTGTCGATTGTTGCTGTAATAATTATTGTTATACTTGTTTTGATTATTGTGATTTTTGTTCTCGCTAAGGTTTTGTCTGTTATTGTTATTTCTATTGTTGTCATTTGTTCGTTCGTCGTCGCGTGACCCTGATCTTCTCTTTTCAAAATTATAGTCATCTATGGTGCGTATGTATTCAATTAGTCCGTCTAACGTATTTATCCGTTGGGTGATTATAACGTTATGTATATCGTCGTCAAAATGTCTTGCCAAATACCTAACCATCTCACCCTCTGTAAACTTTGGCTCTAAGTACTTAATATTACAAATTTTCCTCATCACATATCGTTCACGTGACATTTCAGGATATTTGTTATACTTCCCGTTAAATAAAGCTTGTCTAACCTTTTGCTGGTTGTATTCCCCCCAATATTGTTTAAGTAATAATTCCTCAAATTGTTCATACGTTTCGAACCTATCTTCAATCATCTGGAACCACATTTCAACGTCCCCTTTCAGTTTATTTTGTATAGCTTGTTTTAAGATTTGTATATTTTGCGTCGTATCTACATGTTGTTTAAGTCTGGCTATGAATATTTTTGGGTGCATTGCATTACTTCCGTTAAAGTAAAATTCTGTGTCGGTCATTGTTTTTATGTGTGTGCATGTGGTGTGAGTCATCCTTGGCAGGTCACTGATTAGTCTTGCGTTCTGAGTAATTTTACATTCCTGTTCTTTTATTCGCTTATCTTGCTCAGATAACTGTCCATTTATCACTTCCAAACCTTGCCCTACTAACGTTTGAACTTCTCCATGTATCTCGCTCCTCATTTCTTCCCGTATTGTCTGTATTCTTGTGTCAATCTCTTTCCCTACTTCTGTCTGTATTCTTTTCAACGCCGCTTCATACCTGTGCATTTGTTCCTTTACTCAATTTATGTTCTCTTCCAAACTCCTGTTCATATCTCGTTTGTTTTCGTCCAATTTATTGTTCAGTTCTGACTTCATCTCTTGTTGATTCTTTTTCATTTCGCTGTGGTTTTTTGTTATCATGTCCATTAATTTTGCAAACATATCTGTGTCTCTGGTTGGATTTGTCGGTTGTCTCGTGTCCCCTGATTGCTGTGTTATGTCTGTCTGTGTTACAATTCGTTCAGTATTATCTCCCAAGTCTTGTGACGTACCTTGCCCTCCATGATCTTACCTGATCTTAGTTTCATTTACTACCTATTGTACGTTTGAAATTTCCTTTCTGTTTCTATTATTTGTTTGTTTAAACCTTCAAAACATTGCTCTATTTATTTATAATTAATTTTGCCCCACGTTGGCTCGACAAATGTATTGTTATGTTATATATCGGCACACAAAATAAATAAACCCAGTTGTGATAAATTGAATTTTATATATGAGATAAATGTGGGCGCCAGGTAGCCTAGTTGACTACCAAAATGAATATATTATTACTTGATGGTATATGAGTTTCTTGCACCAATATAAACAAACCTTAAAATCAGCATGAGTCATGACTACCCGTGCAGTCTATCTCTCTCCCAGGGTGCCGGTTCCTAAATTGCTCTTTTAAAATACCCATGTGGAATTACATTTTATATTATATTTTAAGTGAAATAAAACACCAACATTTGTGACAATTTTAGATATATTAACAAACGGTTTGAAGGTAATGAATGAGTATTGATTTTCCCTTAAACATTTGACACAAATGGTAAATTTATGGTAAAGAAAACTTATGCTAAATAACTTATGCTAAATATTTATTTTGAAATCGATAATTATATCGAAATTCATGAATATGGCCTCTTTCTGATGGAAAGTTTTATAAATTATTAAGTACTTTTAAAGAATTAAAAATGAAATTTAAATTTACCGAACTGATCGATCAGCTTACCGGAGATCGTATAGATGTCCCTGCTTCATATGTTGGTCTTCAGTTCTCCCAATCAATTCCATACGAAATGTGACGAATGATGACGGCTAGTGTAGATTTATTGCGATAATTTTGTTCGATGCACTTTTTCCTTTTTAATACTGGATTACATATTACATGATTTACAAATAAGTATAACTTTGTCCTTTATGAATTACGAAAAATAGCTTTCAAATTTGAAATTTTCAGTATTCAGTTTTATTAGTAAAAAGTACGATATTTTTGTACACGTACCTTGAACCTTTCAATGCTCAAAAATTATTTGAAATATTTATCAGGAAATTATTCTTCCAACGCTTACTTTTTGTCTCTCAGTTCTCACATTTTATTATAGTGATTTGTTTTTCATTCCTCTTTAAATTTTATTGAAAATTAAGGCAATGTGCAAATTTATTTGACACAGATGCACCTCCCTTCAGAACCGAGGAAAAACTGATTAGAGGTCGCAAATTTTTTTTATTAAAAAACGTCAGGATGACACCTTTTACTATATTGATTTTTATAATTTTTATTTTACAACTCGTATTATTGATATAATTTGAAAATGCCTTTTGTATGTAAATTATAATTCTGAAATTGAGTTTCCCATGTTCTCACCTTTCTATTGCTATGCTGTTTGTTAAGATTTATGCCAGTAAATTTTAAACTTGAAACTATTTGAATTTTTATAAAAATTTGTTATTAAAACTATATCCTATGAACTAAATTCTATTCAAAACCTTCATTTGACCTCCCTACTTATTTTCTATAATATTTATCAAACAATTTAACGACTTAAACGAATACAGTATTTATTGAAACCTTTAGAAAGTGGTGCACCGTAACATTGGTTTGCAATCCAACTTCAAGAACATAAAATTATTTGCAATGTCATTAAAATGTTTTGCGGTGTATTATGTTCCATCATGGCTAAATTAACTTGAAAGTTAACATTCAATGTGAAGTTATGGCAAGAGCATCATTTATTTGTCATGTCCTATATACTATTAATGTTTGTGAGAACCAAATACACCTCTCAGCTAGAATCATCGCCACTACGAATAAACTTTAGATAAGTATCTTTAAATTGATCACCTTTGGTTAACTACTCATTGTTCATTTTTATGCACTAGTTAAAATTACTATTTTGGTAGTTCTTGCTACTTAACACTTCACAAACTTTTCCTTTGAGGGTTCTAGTTATGACTCATCGATGCTAGTTCTAGAGAAATAAATTGTTCATGTTTATCTTTCATATACGTATATGTTACTATAAAGTATACTAACATATTTTAATTGTTGGGATTTTATTTGTCCTTGTGATTTTGATTATTAAAATTTTGATTATGGTTACTAAACATTAAGTATATTCTACAAAACATGTTAACAGCTCACACTGAGTTCAAGTTATGTTCAGTTAATTTATTGTACAATAGTTTCTATTCATTTTGCCAGCTCAACAACCTGTGCTGCTGTTTGTTGGATGTGGATATCATAACAATATATATATATATATATATATATATATATATATATATATGTTAGATAGTGGATTGTAGATTTAACGTTTTAAAAACATTTATTTAGTTTAACACTGGAGTCAACGTTGACTCTATAATAATAACAATAATAATTTTGAAATGATTTATTCGAAAATGAGTTTAAGACTGATTACAAAAAGGTTGTTGGTAATATTTATAATGTTTTGAGAACAAAGGAAACAGTGTAGCTGATTCAGCACAATCAGGATTACTTAGAATTGAAATACAATGCTCATGTAGCGTGAGCGGTTATTGAGAAGAGCTGTTACGCAGTATGTAATACGATATGCTTGAGAAGGTTAAGCCTGTCTCGATAATATTATATATCATAGTATATTTCTAATATTATAACAGCTTCCCCCTTATAAAAAAAGTTGGTGTTTTATGCAGCAACTTTTGAAATGAATATAAAATGTATATAAAAGGTAATGGTACAATTTGGAAAAATATAAAAGATACAAAAATGTTAAATCGTAAGGTTTAAAATACAGAATATAACCTTAGCGTCTAAAATATGAAATGCAAGCACAATAAGCTTGATTCATAAAATAAAATAACATAAAAATGTTAGAGTTAAAATATAGCTTTAGCAGGAAAGCGTAAAATACAACATACTAAGTTTGAATTGTAAAATGGGATAAAATATTCCCAGGATTAAAATATAGCTTTACTATAAAAGCATAAAATATAAGTATGATAAGTTTAAATGAAAATGACGTAAAAATGTTAATAAAATTGAAATTAACAAAGGATAGAAAAATAATGAAATATAATGATTAAACAAATGAAATAAAATTCACTGAAGAGTCTAGCACTAAAAGTCAGTAAAAAGGCACAAAACAGTTTGTCTTTAGGTAAGTTCTATGTCTTCGGCTTCGTTGTCTTCTCTTCTTAAGGTAGGTCGTCTTCGTGAAGGAAATAGGTTAGCAAATGTCCTGTAGGGTTTGCTAGGCCTCGGTGGAGATGGGGGTGATGCAGAAACATCGATGGCTAGTCTTCGTCTTTTTGTTCTGCACTTACAAAATAGGTACAGAAATAACAGTCCAAATATTAGCACAATGATAAAATAGGTGAACCAGGATATGTGTTTTGTTATAAAGGGTTCGTTGATCAACTCATCTAAATCTCTGGAATATTGGTCCAACTTGTGTTTGGCAACTTCGAGGTCTTCCGTGTTGAGATTGTTTAATTTTAGTGGTTTAAGATTTGGAGCTCGGATTTTGTCTGGAATATGTTTACAACATTCAAATGGAATTTGGATTGGATGAGTGTCGTCTTTTACGTCGGTTACTTCATTGGTACTGGCTTGAATTTTTGTGATGCCTATGAAGGCGTAACAATTAGGTTGTAATTTTACTATTGAATTTTTATAGATGACTTCAGTTTTTGAATTTCTTTCTGGACAGTTGATGGTTGTTTGTAGAGGTTCTGCGTTAATAACTAACCATGTGTTTTCTTCTATTTTTTGGACGTTGTAGCCTTGGCTGATGATAAATGACGTCTGGCAGTTTTCTGGCAGAGTTTTGAGGTTTTTGAAGAGACGGGCTTCGCATATGGCATTGTTGTCAATAGGGTATGCAAATAGATTTGGACATAATTTGGTGTTGAAATAAAGTGGTTTGCATTCTTCAAGGTTCGAGATAGGTATGTACATTAATGAATCATCATCTCTCGCGATATATTTTTGAGAAGTTGATAATACATGATATAAACCAGTTCTATTATCCAAAATAGGAATAGGGTATAATTGAAATACTGAATATGTTTGAGGGTCTATTAAAGGTATGTCTAACACAAATATTAGATCCGAATTTGTTTGAAAAGCTTTTAGTTCTATAATCTCTAAGTACTGTGCAACTTTTGATAGTTTGATTGGAAGCGGTAAATTGTTCCTTTGTAGGTTTTGCGAAATTTCCTGTAGAGAATTTACTAAGTCCTTTGGATTTATAATTGACGTGTGAATTATTTTAAGCCTCGCGAAAGTGATGGAATTTAGGATGTCATTTAGGTTATCCTCGATAAATAGATAACTTGCCATAAGTTGTTCGCAGATTTCGATAAATTTCAGTTTTCATGGACGTTTTCTATGTCTTTAATCATGTCTAAAATTGAGGTTTCAATTTCTTTAATATCCTTATTGAAAGTTTCTTCGTCAACTTGCAATTTTTTAATAGTTGCGTTGAAATTTTTGATTACTGAAGTTGTAACAGATATTTGGTTTTTAATTAGGTTTTCGAGTTGGTGTTCGTCATTATTCAATTTGTTGATACAATCAGAATAATACTGACCGTCTTCTGCGTCTAAATTCCCGGTTATCGATTTGAAAATCGTTCCGATGCCATTTAGTATTCCTCGTTTGTATCGTTTCGTGTCAAGGTAAATTTCGTCAAATTTTGATTGTATTGATTGGGAAATTTGCGTCAATAAGCGAAGGTGAGTTTTTACATCTCCTGAAAAGACGTTCATGTAATGATATGCTGGGTCGAGTGTATTGTATAGTGTCTGTAAGATCTTGTCATTTTTGTCGAAAGCTGTCTTAAAGGTAGATATGTTTTTGTGTACCAGTAAAGTCCATTTCTTGTGAGAAATCACAATGTCCGTGTCTTGGTGATAATATACTCCGATCGTATTATTAATAGGTGTTATTTTAATTTGAGCAAGTGCTGATCCGATCAGCAGGAGAAACCTGAAAATAAATTTAATCTTCAGTATACGGTTTCATTCGATCAAAATTTACTTTGGTTGTTTGGTTTGTTTCGAGATTTAGTAATGTAGCGGAATTTTGAAAGATTTCTGTAATTTCAAAGGGACCGTTGAATTTATTTTGCAGTTTATTTTTTATTTGTGATTCTTTGACGTACACTTTGTCGCCAATATTATATGTGTGTCTATTTTCGGGAATGTTCTTGTCGAATCGAACTTTGGCTTTTTGTTTTTGTGCTTCTGTTCGACTTCGCGCAATTTTGTAATAATGGGATATTCGATTATTTAGGTCTCTAACGTATTTGGTGATCAGGTCTTTTTGGTTGTAAAGAGTTTCAGGTGGTCGGTTAGCTGTATGTCCGAAAATAAGCTCGTATGGCGTAAAGCCATGAGTTTTGTTTACCGAGTTATTGTAACATATCACCGCATAGGGTAATATAGTAAAGGGATGTTCGTTGGGATTTTCGGTTTTGTGTATTCTTATCATTTCTGCTAGGGTGGCATGGAATCGTTCGATAGATCCGTTGGATTGAGGATGTCCTACGCTTGAGTATGTTAGTTTTATGTCGTAAAGAGTGCAAAGGTCTTTTAATAAATTATTATCAAATTCACCGCCATAATCGCAATGAATTCTTAGTGGGGTACCATAATGCTGAAAATAAAGCAACAGGGTATTTACGACTGATTTTTCGCTCTTGTCTGGGACTGCGTAGGCTTGAGTAAATTTGGTTAACTCGTCGCGGATAGTTAATGCATAGTTTCGCGTGGGAAATTCGAATAGATCAATATTAACTCTCTCAAATGGAGTTTTAGGGGTTTCGGTAATCACTAAGGGATTGTTGAGGTTCTTGCGACAGACTTTTGTTCTTTGACATGTTTCACAATTTTTTATAAAATTTTCGACGTCTTTTGTTAAGCCTTGCCAATTATATTTATTTTTGATTCTACGTATCGTTTCATTTATTCCACGATGTAAATTATTTTTTCCGGTGTGATGCTGGTCGAGAATGATCGGACGTTGGTCTTCATCCGGAGTTCGTACTAAATTTTGACAAGTGACTAGTTTTAAGTCTTTCTCTGCAAAAATAAATGATAGGATTTCGAGAATTGGAAAGTCTAGATTGTTTTCAACATGGTAGGTTTTGGAAAGGTCTAATTCGTTTCGATGTTTGTACAGTGTTAAAAATAGGTGTTCTACCACAGACTCTGGGTCGAAGGGTAGAGCGATAATGTAGTAGTTTCTTTGTCGGTTCGATTTACTGGAAACGATATTAATTGTATTGTTATAGAATTCGGGGTTTTCTTCGAAAATATCCTCGATAATTTGATGGTGAAGGTCTGTCAAGTTGTTTTGTTGGAAGAACGTTATGATATTTTTATTTTCTCGATCTAATAGTTGTTTATTTGTGATTTGAATTTTGGAATAGTCTATTAGAGATTTGGTTTTGTAAAGTCGGGAAAATGTGTCAAATTCTTGGGCGATTTGTTCGTCGGTAATTTCGTCGTCGTTGTCTGAAATTTCCTCTTCATCTGAGTCTACGTTCGCGGCTAGAATTTTTGAATAAAATTTGGAACATTCTGAAAAGTGATTGATTTTTATTCTGGACAACGCGTCCGCGTTTTTATTGATTTTTCCGGGTTTGTATATTATTTCGTAATCGTATTCTTCGAGTTTTAAGCGCCAACGCGCTAGTCTACTACCTGGGTCTTTTATAGAAAATAACCGAGTGAATGGTCGGTGGTCGGTGACGAGTTTGAACTTCCTTCTGAATAGATATGGCCTAAAATGCTTTACAGTCCAGACCAAAGATAAAAGTTCGCGCTCAATGGTTGAATACTTGGTTTCCGCGCCCCACACAAAGTTCGAGATGCGTATGCGATTGGCAAATCTTTTCCTATACTTCCTTGTGAAAGTACAGAACCTATTGCGAATGCACTAGCGTTTGTAGTTAGTACAAACAGTTCATCGAAGTTGGGGTAGATCAATATCGGAGTAGTTGTCAAGGTTTGTTTTAGGGTTCCAAATGAATTTGTACAGTCATTGTCGAAATTGAAAGGTATATATTTTTGTAGCAATTTAGTCAAGGGTTTTGAAATTTTGGAAAAATTAGGAATGAAACGTCTATAATAGCCTGCTAAACCTAGAAAAGATTTAATTTCTTTCTGATTTTTAGGTTGAGGAAAATTTATAATTGCTTCGACTTTGGCAGGGTTCGGTTTTACACCATCCTTTGTAATAAGATGTCCTAAATAGGCAACTTCTTTGCGAAGGAATTCGCATTTGTCTGGCTGAATTTTGAGGTTGGCTTTTTGTAAACGTTTGAAGACTTCTGTTAATCGAGAAATATGTTCATGGATAGTAGGGGAGTAGATAATGATATCGTCCATATAGGCGAGACACCTTTCGTTTTGGATTCCTAGTAAAATATTGTCCATCACCCTTTGAAATGTTGATGGAGCATTTTTGAGTCCAAGAGGCATTCGTACGAATTCAAAATGACCATTTTCGACTGTGAAAGCGGTTTTTTGAATGTCTTTGGGATCGATTTCAATTTGATGGAAGCCAGAGGCCAAGTCTAAAGTCGTGAAATATTGGCATTTGCCTAATTGATCTAAAAGGTCGGAAATGTTAGGTAGAGGATATTTATCACCTATCGTTACTTCGTTTAATTTTCGGTAGTCAACTACGACGCGCCATTTCTGTTTACCAGAAGCGTCTAGTTTTTTGGGGACTACCCAAAGTGGGGAGGACCAGGGAGAAATTGAAGGTTGAATAATGCCTTGGTCGAGCATTTTTGAAACTTGTGATTTTACTTCTTGTTTGTGAATTTGGGGGTAACGATAAGATTTAGTGAAAATTGGTTTAGAATCGTTAGTGTCTATTGAATGCTTGATTTCGTTGGTAAATGTCAAGTTGTCACCTTGATAAAATATGTCTGAAAAGTCTAAGCAGAGTTGAGTAATTAATTCACTCTCCTCGTCGTTCAAGTGATCTAAGCGTAATTGATTTTTTATTTCGTAGTTTCGGTCTATGTATTGGGAATCCGGATTTTGAAGATTTACGTTAAATATTGATCTAAATTTTTGAACGGGTTCAAGTTTAAGATCCGAGAAATGTATTGTTTTTGGAATCGCGTTTGCGTTTATTATCGTTGCCAAAAATTCACCATTGTTGTCTATTTTGACAATGGCATTCGGTAAACGTACCTTTTCATTTTCCTGGGCTATTAGTATAGCTTCAGTATTTTGTAAATTGCATTTAAGTTTAAAAATCTTTTCTGTGCGTGGTTCGATAGAAATTACATTTTGGTTTTTAACATTTAAATTTGGGTTTGAAATTCTAATACCTGGATTATTGTTTTCGTTAGAATTATTGTGGTTCCTGATTGATGTTACTTCAGTCACCTCAAATAGTGGTACGGTTTTAAAATTGGTAATAAGTTGATTATTTTCAAAGTCCACATGACACTTATAATATTTTAAAAAGTCTGCACCTAATAGTCCATCGAATTCTATATCTAGGTCGTGAACATAAACCTTGTATGGGTCATTTGAATTGAATGGTATTAGAACAGATTCGGTGATATTGATTTTTTCATCTGTTATACCCTGTATAATTACATTTTCAGGATATCTTTGTTTGTACCTTTCCGCTGTTTTGGTTTTAAATACAGAAATACCTGCACCTGAGTCGACAAGAATTTTGAAACGATTTGTGAAGTCTTTTATGTAAAATAGATTTTTGGAATTTACGACATTTAGTTTGTAGCGGGGTGTTTTTACATGAATTGGTTTTCCGGGAAGTTCAGGTTTCGGTCGAAACTGTCCTGGAGGTTTATTGCTTGGACTTGGCGAGAAATTTGGTCTAGTTCGTCCGTTTGTTGTGTTGGAGTATTCGTGGAATACTCCGGGCCTGTGTAAAAATCCGGAGGATTAGCAGTATAATCCTCGTGCTGTTGAGGTTGAGAATTAGCAGTATAATTCTCACATTGTTGGGTTTCAAGATCGTAATCATAATTGTTTTCATTAATTTCGAAATTATTTAGGTATTGGTTGGTAATTGGGAGAATAACTTGCGGAATAGTCTTCATATTGATTTGAGCTATCGTAAAATTCTTTGTTCAAATGATGCGTTTTTTGTTGATTGAACCTGTTGAAATTTGGGTTTGGCTGAATGGCAGAAGGTCTCTGCTGGTTGAAGTTTGGATTTGGCCTGATAGCTGAGGGCCTGTTTTGTTGTGGATAATTGCGTTGTTGATTAGAAAAATTTTGGGAATTCTGTGGTCTAAAGTTTGCTTGGTTAGGTACACTCTGGAAGTGCTGTCTAGGAGCTTGTGCCTGATTGGAATAGGCGTTTGGTATGAAATTGGGTTGTGAAAATTGGTGGTTTTGCCTCGTGCGGCATTCGTTAAAGCTGTGCCCATTCCTTTTGCAGAATGTGCAAAATGGTGGGAGATTTGGGCGTCTTTGCTGATTTTGAACGGGACTTCTATTTTGAATTTTATTGGAGAATTTTTGCGATTCGAAGTACGACAATTGCAACTCACGTTTGATGCGATTTATTGCATCTAGCATATCACTAGGATTGCCAGCCCTGATAATTTGCCCTAACTTGGGTTCTAATCCAGTCAGTAAGGTGGTCAATGTCATGTTTTCGATGAGGTTACATTGAGCAGTTTTTTCCTCTAAAGTTAGAGTCTGCTTTTGCACTGCTGCGTGCATTTTCGCGTTGTGCGTTTGTAGTCTTGATACGAATATTAGTGCGGTTTCATTGGGTAGTTGGTGAATGCGTTGTAAGTCCTGTATAAGGGCTGTCAAGTCGCGGAAGTCACCGAAGTGGGCCTCAAGTAGGCTTTTAATTTCTGCCCAGGTGGCAGGATTCCTGGAGTTTACTAACTCGGCGGCTTTTCCCCGAAGTTTATTTTTAATGTGCAGAGCAAGTAAAACACGTTGGTCTTCTACCGACATTCCGTTCTCGTAAATACACGCACTAATAAAGGTTTGTAAAAATATCGGATTTCCATTGAATTCCGGGACTATCAAAAAAATCTTACTTAACCTGTAAGGTTCAATATTTATAGTTTCGTTCGCCGTGATTGAATTGTTTGCATTGGAATTGCTTACGTTTGTAGTGGTAGCCATTTTATTTATATTATTTAGATAATTAAATAACTTAAAACACTTTTTTCAATTTGAGCTAGTACGCTACTGATAATTGGCAATTTTTTTATATTATATGTAAAACAATGTGCTGTTTATTTTATAATATTTCAAAATTTAATTACAAGGATAATTGGATTAATTTAAAAAGTGTTTTTAGTTGGGAATAATGTCACTGAAATTTTATATACTAATGTGCATTTAAACAGTATAGAACATGTGGGTTTTATTTTATTTCACAGTCAAGTAAGGCGTAAACTTAACCTTTACATGATATATGATATTATGATAAAAATAATGTTAAGATAAAAATGGTATGTGATTATAATTATTTATGTAGGAAATGTAGATAAGTTCGTACTTAAAGAGTATATGATATTACGATAAAAATAATGTTAAGATAGGAGCGGTATAGTTATTTATGTAGGTTACATAAATTTTAAATAAAATATTATATTACTTCTGAATGAAATTATTATTTGAATATTAGAACTGCTGTTCGTTAAATTGAATTGTTTTTTTATAAGAAAAATATGCAAAATAATCGAGATGATTCTTAAAATCTACTTACATTAAAATTTCCATTCCACACGTCTGGACTGAAGTTGAATGCTGCTCCGTGAACTTTGTTACAATGCGGTCTTCTCTGCCAGGGGCGTTACCAGGTATTCCTTCCACAGAGGTCTCCTACACTGCCGAAGACACCATCTTCTCGACTGGGATGAATTCTCACTTGCTAATTTGTTGATTGATTGATATGTTGCTTTGTTGCTTGTTGAATTATTATTATTGTTTCTTTGTGAACGTAGATTCTTCTGAGTAAAGGATTGGGATCCACCACGACAGCTAAGGAATTTCTCCTTTTTCCAGGGGCTCTTTTCTTCAGGTTAGGCACCTTTTCCAGATGAACTCCTTGTTCCTTCCGATATGTTTTCCACTGGTTAGGCTCCCGAACTGTGCGTGTTCTTCAGATCCGCCACGACTGCGCCAATGTTAGATAGTGGATTGTTTGAATAACTTTTTAAAAAGATTTATTCACTTATAATGGAGTCGAGCTTGACTCTTGTAAAAATAACAATAATGATTTTGAATGTGTTTAATCGAAAATGAGTATAAGACTGATTACAAAAAGGTTGTTGGTAATATTTATAATGTTTTGAGAACAAAGGAAACAGTGTTGCTGATTCAGCACAATCAGGAAATACAATGCTCATGCAGCGTGAGCGGTTATTGAGAAGAGCTGTTACGCAGTATGTAATACGATATGTTTGAGAAGGTTAAGCCTATCTCGATAATATTATATATCATAGTATATTTCTAATATAACATATATATATATAATAATCCTTTATTAATCCAAAAGATCAACAGATATTGATATAGGATAAGTCAAAAGAAAGAAAGAAAAAATAGTATAAACAACAACAAAGAAATTGAAATTAAAAAGCTAAATATTCATCTACATTATAGAAGGCATTGGTGAGTAACATATTTTTAACAGTAGATATAAATTTTTTAATACTGCAGCTTTTAATACTTAGATCAAGTTTATTATACAGAACCGTACCGACATAATAAGGATTGGATTTATAAAGTTCTAGCCTGTGTAATGTATGCTGCAAATTTTCTCCGCGACGCGTGTAGTATTCATGAGAGATATTTTGAAAAGTGAATAGATTGAGATTTTTTTTACAAAAGTTAATATTTCAAGTATATATAAACAGGGCAATGTTAAAATCTTTTGTGCAATAAAGGTTTGTTTGCAGGATTCACGAAACTGCAAACCGTACATAGAACGTAACGCTCTTTTCTGCAGCACAAATACACGGCTAGCTGTACTAGCATTACCCCAACAAATCACTCCATACCTAATTATTGATTCAAAGTTTGAATGATAAAATATTTTAACAACATTTTTACTTGAAATTTGGCACAATCTCTTTAGAGCAAAACAAATACTTGCACACTTCTTGCTTACATAGTCAATGTGAACTTTCCAGTTTAATGACATATCAACATATATACCTAGTAGCTTAAAATCTGTAACTTGTTCGATTGTCTTATGCTGAAGTTTAATAAGTGGACTAGATATATAGTTAGCTGTAATAGGATGAAATTGCAACGAAAACGTTTTTTCTTGGTTTATTGCCAGGTTATTTGAATTAAAATATTTAAAAAGAGAAAACAGATTATCCTGCAGGAGTTCAGATACTAAATTTAAATTTTGATTACATGAGACAAAGGACATATCATCAGCAAAAGCACAGTAAAAAGTAGATATGACATTTTCAACATCGTATATATATAGCAAAAATAGAAGTGGGCCCAGAACACTACCCTGGGGAACTCCAATATCAACTTCCATTTCATGGGATCGTTTTCCATAATATTCAACAAACTGTTTTCTGTTAAGAAGGTATGATCGCAAAAACATATTGCACTGACCACGCAAACCATAACACTCCACTTTTTTGAGCAAAATGTCGTGGTTTACGCAATCGAAAGCTTTGGATAGATCAACAAATAAGGCCATGACTTTATTACCCTTGTCAAGATTTACATAAATATAATTTAGAAAACTTAGTAGAGCAGAAATTGTAGATCGTCTTTCCCTAAAACCATGTTGATTAGGTGATAGTATGTTATTTGACTCAAGAAAAAATACAATTCTATTTGCAAGTAATTTTTCAATTATTTTAGAGAAAACTGATAACAGCGAGATGGGACGATAATTGCATACTTGTTTAGAGTCACCTTTTTTGAAAAGACATATTACCTTCGATATTTTCAGTAAATTTGGAAAATGACCTTCTGCAAAAGTGATTTATTATATTGCATAAGGGTTTAGCAAGTAAATGGGCACATTGTTTAATAATTTTTATAGAAAAATTGTCATGTCCAGTTGAACTTGAGTTTTTTAGATTATTTATGACGGTAATAATTTCGGATTCGGTAACATTATGTAGAACAATTGACTCATTCACGATATTCATATCATAGTTTATTTTTATTTGTTGATTGGATTTGATGATGGACTTTGGTAGATTAATAAAATATGAGTTAAATTCGTTTGCAATTTGAATTTGATCATCCGTTTCTATGTTATTAATTATCATGGTAGAAGTATTATTTTTTATTTGCTTATTTGATCCTCTAATAGATGTGTTAATAATATTCCAAACGCTTTTCGATTTATTTTCGGAATTCAAAATAATATTGTCAAAATATGTTTTCTTTGCTTGTCTTATGACACGATTGTAAGTAGTTTTGTATTTTGTGTAATATGCTTTCTCAATCATACCTAACTTTTCCAATCTAAATAACTCCTTTAAACGTTGAGATGAGATTTTTATTCCAGTTGTTAAACAATTTTTATTGTCAGATGAATAATGAATATTTTTTGTTACCATTTTAAAGCTGATATAATAATATAAAAGTATTTCATAAAAAAGTTTAAATTTATTTTCAACGTTAATTTCATTAAGAACATTATCCCATCTTTCAGATTTAATATAGTCATTAAACTGGAGAATATTTTTCCTAGAGAAAGATCTGTACTTGTAAGGCTCCGAAATCCCGTCAACAATACAACCAAAAATTATTTGTTGAGCAGAGTGATCTGAGATGCCAGTCTGAATTACACTTTTTCCAAGTAAATCATTGTTAAAATTTGTCAATATATAGTCAATGGCAGTACTACTTTTATTACTAAATCGGGTAGGCTCATCAAAAACAGGTTTAATATAGAAAGAACTAACGAGATCCATAAGTTCAGCAGTCTCGTTGTTTTTGTTTAGAAAGTTTATGTTTAAATCGCCACATATAATTATTTTGAAACATTGATTTTTATTAAATAGTAAATTTAAACACTTCTCAAATTGTAGGAAAAAAGTAGCGATATCAGAATTTGGGGCTCTGTAAAAACATAATATGTAATAGATTACATTGTTTACATTTAATTTTACAGCAGCACATTCAAAGGTTTTATCAAGGCTTAAACTAACTACACTGGGTAATTCCGTAACATTAAGCGTATTTCTAGCAATTAAAAGAACACCACCATGTATAAAAGATTGTTTACAATAATAGCTTTTTACCCTATAACCTGGAAAATTGAGGAAGTCTATTTCATTATCTTGTACCCAACTTTCTGACACACACAGTATATCAATATTTGCAGTAGATAGAAAAACTTCAATAGCCTCCATTTTATTCTTTAAACACTGGACATTGTGATGTACAATATTTAACACATTTTTTTGTTCACAGTTTGTTTTTTGAATTTGTCTAAATGGTTGCTACTTACTTGGAACAGATTCTGTAATTCGCTGTTTCACTGCGTTCTGTTTGCTTATGTAACTTGGACACATATTGTCTTTGGCCGAGTGATTTATGTCATACTTTGATTTATAGTTTTTGTTTGCTCTTATGCAGTTTGCGCATTTTTTGATGGTTGAACTACACATTTTAGGTTCATGGGCTTCAGCACATATGAAGCAAACAGGAAATTTGCTGTTACAGTTTACTGAGAGGTGGCCAAAATTGCTACAGGTGTTGCATCGCTTAACATGATAAGAATCGGCAACAGTGCATCTTCTCCAATTGACATAAAGTCGTTTCATATTTAATATTGTATTTCGTGTTTTTGCATCCACAGCTACAATTAAATTAACAAGACCATTGTGATTAATTTTTCTAACAATTTTAAACATAAAATTGTCTACATCAGTTGAAATATTATTTGCCGAAATTATATCCTTTGTTAATGTCTGGTCATCTATTTGCTCATCAGGTTTTTCTGTACCGTAAATAATTAGCTTAGGTGTTATATTTTTTGATACACTTATATATATATATATATATTTGTACATCATATTAATTAATACATCTAAATACAAATGGGGCGAGCGTAGGTGCGTCTTTACTATGTACATACTTCGGTATGCGATGTAAAGCAACGACAGGCGCAGTTAGTACTTGGATGGTGACCATTCCAACGGAAACCGCGTTCTCGCCTCACACATCTTCCAGCGGCTTGTATATCAGTGTATGCGCGGAAGCTATACAACCTTAGGCGAGGGTTGTATAGGAGATATACCATCCTTCGGAGGGGATGTAAAGCCGTCGGTCCCTTGTCTATTAAATGTTAGGCAAGTAAAAGATCCCTACTCTTCTTAAGGGAAGAGGTTCGGCAAAATTCCTGGTTGGGGGTAGCTCGTCTGCAGGCGTCGGTGTTAGGCCTCAGTAGCGGAAATAGGCCGACGTTAAATAAACGTATAAAAAAAAAATCTAAATACAATAGAAGAAAATAAAGAGAAATAAAATAAAAAGTATTTATACTAGTGGAATGAATCGAGTACAGAGGGTAACCAAATATATAATTTTCTCAAAATTTGCTTAAATTTATCTGTATTTCCATTTACATATGTTTTAGTTATTCTCTTATATTTTTTAAAGTATTTTATGTCTTTTATTGATACAGGTAAGACGTTATTCAATTTAATTCCCGCATAATCTATATACCTTGAGAAGGCTGTATTTGTTCGTTTTGGTCTTATATTTTCTTTGTTTGCCATCGAGCGAGCTAAGTAGTTATGGTCTGATTTATTTTTTTTTTGGGTTTTTTTCGTACATAATTCAGAATATCTATAATATATAAACTGTCAATATCCAATAGTTTAATATTCTCAAATAATGATTGTGTTGAACAATATCTAGGTTTGTTCAAAATAATTTTTAAAATATATCTTTGAATTATTTTAAGGGTATTTAGAGTACTGTCATATGCCCCACTCCAAATTATTAAACTATACTTAATTATAGACTCTACTAATGCTTTATAAATATTTATGAGATAATGTAAATCCATGTATTGTCTAAGCTGATAAAATTTATATAGTTACCTTCGAATTTTTCCTGTTAATATTTCCATGTGTTTATCCCATTTCAAAAACTGATCAATATATAAATAAGCCTAAGTATTTGATGTTTTCAGTTGATTCAATAAAATCTTCACAACTGCCTCAAGTAATGAGATTGTAGTTTTTACATTTACGCAATTTTAGTTTATTAATATAGAATTTTCCTGCTGAATTTAAAGAAAATGTTAAAAATTTTGTTTTTGTTTTATTTAGAGTTAATCAATTTCTTGTTAACCAAGTTTTTACGTTGTGAAGTCCCTTTTCCGTTTTAGTTTTAACTTCTTCCCAGCTGACATCGAAAAATAATAAGACTGTGTCATCGGCATAAGATATGATTTCCCCTGAAATATCTAAGTTAACCATGTCATTTATGTAAATTTGAAAAAGAATTGGACCTATAACTGTTCCTTGAGGTATTCCATACGTAACTAGTTTTTCTTCACTTTTCTCCGAGTTTGTGCTGACAATCTGTTTGCGATTTGTTAAATAGTTTCTCAGTAAATCACCGCATATGCCTCTGAAACCATATGTATCTATTTTGTTAGTAGATTTTGATGAGAAATCGGTCAAAAGCCTTTGTTAGATCTAAAAATATTGCCAGTGGCTTTTGATTTGATTACATTGCATCGACAGTAGACACTCCTTCTCTAAATCCAAATTGAAAATTTGATATTATATTATATTTATCAATATGTTCTAAAAGCCGCTTCTTAATGCATTTTTCTATAATTTTTGCAATATTACTAATAAGAGATATCGGACGGTAGTTAGAGATAACATTTGCGTTGCCTTGTTTAAATAACGGCTTTATAATCGTTTTTTTTTAATACTTGTGGAAAATAATCTTGTTGGAATATTAAATTTATAATGTATTGCAATGGTCTTAATATATAAATCAGTGACTCTTTGATTGTTTTTACCCGAATAGCATCAAGGCCCGGTGCAACATTGTTTTTTAGACTATTTATACCACTTGTAATTTCATATTCTGAAAAAAGGTATACCATCAATATTGAAACTAATTTCAATTTTATCCCCTCTAATTTCTTGATTGGTGGCTGAAAGTACAGATTTTATGGAAGTTTCTAAACCAAAATAATAATGATGATGGAGGTTTATGAGGCTAAATAATTAAATAAAGAAATAAGTTATTGACTTACACTTCAAAAGAAACAACAATGCAGCTATGGACACGTGTTTTGGAGTTATTGCTCCTCACCAGCCTAGCGTAGCTTAGTGAATATCTTATAATCGAGCAAAACCAACAAAGGTAGGAAAGTACAGTGCACAGTACTCCATTTGTACTTTCATACGTCTTGTGCCATATTTAGGGCCTCAAATGAGAGCAATCAGTACGAGGAGCTCTATGTATACTGCTCTATTTCCACCTGGCAAACACTAAGTAAAAGATGATGGGAGTTTATGAGGCTAAATAATTAAATAAAGAAATAAGTTATTGCCTTATACCTCAAGAGAAACAACAATGCAGCTACGGATACGCATTCCGGAGTTATTGCTCCTCATCAGCGTAGCGTAGCTTAGTGAATATCTTATAATTGCGCAAAACTACTAAATGTGGCACATGAAGTATGAAAGTACAAATGGAGTACTATGCACTGTACTTTCCTACCTTTGTTGGTTTTGCTCGATTATAAGATATTCACTAAGCTACGCTACGCTGATGAGAAGCAATAACTCCGAAGCACATG
The DNA here is from genome assembly GCA_963675555.1 of Leptura quadrifasciata. Classification (NCBI taxonomy): domain Eukaryota; kingdom Metazoa; phylum Arthropoda; class Insecta; order Coleoptera; family Cerambycidae; genus Leptura; species Leptura quadrifasciata. The sequence continues at coordinate 22,771,065 of OY776682.1, forward strand.
TTCGTAGCTGCATTGTTGGTTCTTTTGAGGTATAAGGAAATAACTTATTTCTTTATTCAAAATAATAATATTCACCATCTGCAATTTGTTTTACATTAGTTTATCTCATTGTCTTTAATAATGCTTTGGAGCTTAAGGGTAATTCTGGGTGGAACGGATGTAATAAATGCAACAAGCTTTTAACAGCAGCATGTGAAACATTGCAATTTACAGACCACTGCCTTAAACGTGAACGTAAACATGGTTGGGTATCTACTCGTAATAAATTCGTTGATTCAGAGTTTGAAACAAAGACATTTGAAGGAATAGAATTATCAATTCCGTGACTAAAATCAGCTGGTGAACTGAATAGTTCACGATTTTCGTTATTTTCTATGACCAAATTTTCATACTGAAATGTAGGTATTTGATTTGTTTCAGATCTAATGGGCTTATTGTTTACATTATTAACAAATGAAGTATTGCAAAGTGTTTGCCGAACTGTTAGTGCTACTCTGCGAAGAAATTGTCGTTTACTTACAATAGGCTTTAATCTATACTTTATTTTTTCTGGCATCCTTCTTCAAACGTTCCTGTGCATGTTTCAACCAGACTTTCATAATATCTTCAATTTCCTTGTCTTGGGAAGTTGGAATGCCCCTTTTAACATCACCTAAATAATACGAAATAAAGAAATAAGTTTTGTTAGTGTTTTAAATAGGCTATTTCCGCATAAAAATTTTCCAGTTTATAAAAATCTAGCTAACAAATGAATAATGAATTTTTTGTCGAGCTAAATGTACATGATTTTGTCTAAGCAGAAAAAGCCTACTTTAATAATAAGTTTAGTTTATAATATCTATTATAAAATGATAAAAAAATAACTTTTAGTATTTTTGTCAATTTTTTTTGGATGTGGCTATTTATACATACTGTCCAGGCAATTCACGCCGCACATGCGCGATGACGTTCAAACATATTGATATAGTAAGAATTATAAGGTTAACCATCAGCAGTCTGTGGTGTAATACTTAGTGTTCCCGATTCTCACACGTGAGGTCGACGGTTCGAATCCGCTTGCTACAGTTTTTTTTTTACCACATTTTGTTAACTAAAATACGTAATACGAATATTTCTTTAGGTTAGTTCGTTGGGTTAAATATGTTAATATTTTTTGATGTAGTATAGTTGTTTATGATAGATAATGTCCCTTGCCCTCGACGGCTATACTGTATGTATAAATAGCCAATTTCTTATACATACTGTATGTATAAATAGCCAATTGCGTATACATACTGTATGTATAAATAGCCAATTGCGTATACATACAGTATGTATAAATAGCCACATCCATTTTTTTTTGCAGAAAAAATCAGAACAAGTCCAATTTTGACTCTAATCAATATGATATCAAATAAATGCATATTAATAACTTTATCGGATTTTTTGTTTGTTTCTATTTGAAGATTAAATGAAAAATGTTATTTTTTTATTATTTACTTTGTTACTTCTGATTTAGATAATTCACTGTCTCTATGTGTGAAATTCAATCAATAAACATGACTAACAAAAGCGAATTAGTAATTACGGCAACCTTAAGTCTAAAATATAATCAGTTATAATCATATATTTATATTTTTATTGTGTATCACCAAAATTGAGAAATTATTAAAACCTGCTTAGAAAGTTAAGATATTTGATATAATATGAATGTAATGATTGGTCAACTGTATAACGCTACCTTGTGAAATGTTTGGCTCACCCCACGAAGGTGTTACGTTTACTTAGCTCCAGCTAGCACTGCGGTGGGTGTGGATTTTGGGATTTTATTTTCAGACTCTTGCTGATGGCCAGGGCGCCAGCGTATTTTATTTTTTCTCAAAATAAGAAACAGATAAGTATTCTTGGATATACAACACAGGTGAAAAGAATTAAACAACTATTTAAAAAAATAACAGTATAATGATTAATATTGACTATTTACAATTTCCTTATACGAGGATGATTCTACTTGATTTTAATTTGCAACAACAAAAAGCTGACAACTTATACTGGTTTGTACATTGAGTTCTTCTGACCAAATAAATAAGCAAGTACAGTGGCTTACGTAACTTAGTGTCGTATCGTGGGTGACAACAGCTGAGCGCTCAGACAAAATTGAGGGACATATACTTTGAGCTCGGTTCCTCTCCTTATGAATATTTGGAGTTATGTGCTCGTCCACTCGCAACGATGATGTACAAATTACCAATCAAATCAGTTGTGCTCGTCCACTCGCAATAATGATGTTGTCCAAACTGCCAAATCCAATCGGTGAGCTACTAGTACTGATGAATCCTCTTCTTGGTCCAGGATTTACATAGAAAGGGAGAAAATGTGTGAAAACCAGTATAATTTATAACATAAATTTCAAACAGAAGAGAAGCAAAAGAGAAATTTAAGAAATTGTAATTAAGGTCTTAATAAAAACCGGAGTCAAGTTAAAAGTTAAAATAGTAAATTATAAAGAAAAAACTTTGACCAAAATGACAAAAGGAAGCATTTTGAACTGACTAGATAAAATGAATTTTACAAAAATTAATATTTTACTACTGAGAAAAAAATCGTCACTGAAAATTTGTTAACAAATAAAAAATTGAGATAATTTTATAAAAAAGAATTCGATAAAAGAAATAGTTAGTCAAACACAAGGTCTGACACAAAATGGTGGCTGGTAAACCTTAAAACACCAAGTGCACAAAAAATAATACTTTAAATATACTTAATCACCAATGTAACGAAATATGCAGTAATATTTATGTGGATTTTGTCGATAAAACTATTTGTATCCGAAATTCAACGGTAAAAAATATAAAAATCTGTGATTAAGCTAGCTTAATCAGAGATTTTTCGATAAGACAACGAGTCAAGATTACAGAATTTTTCAATAGGAAACTCTGCAGTTTTACATGAGTTGAGCAGTTTTAAAACATACAAATTTTTATCATCTGAAAACTCAGAGAAAGTTTCTAAAATAAAACTACTCACCTCGCATATATTTGAAGAAAAATCCGCTGCAGAGATAACTCCTTCCAGGTTATTGAACTTTAATTGGGCCAGAAACCAGTTCTCAAATGTTAACTTCATCCAATATTCCTTAAAAAATTCTGCCCTCTTTAGTCTCATTTGCCTGCGGCCATGTGCCACGCTCAAACTCAATAATCTATTAGATTATTCTAAAAATATATCCACACAAATATTAAAAACTGCCGAAGAAAAGGAAAATTACTATTATCTATCAATAATCATTCACGCTTCCTCTATAGAGCTCTAGAGTAGGAAGATATACTTACACAGCCAAATGTAGTACTAAACACATTAATGTACTATAATGCATGAGAAAAACGAGTAACGGAATTTGGGGAAAATTTCGTTACACATCACCCATCCCTCAGAAAAAAAATTATTTTTTTTGTATTTGAAAAGTGACATCCGGTAAGTGAGCAAAGGAAAACGGTACACCCGGTACATATCATGAAAAATATGTTAAGAGGAAAAAAGGAAGGACTAAAACAAAATCAGACTAAAATTACAATACCACAAGAAATAACTTATCTCGATTGAAAGAGTCCCATCCGCCCCCTAAGAACATTCCAACAACTGTCATGTGTTCGATTAAAAAGATGGCCGGCAATCGAACCACGATTCACTTTGCGCAATTTCTAAAAGAGGGAAATGCCTCGTAAGTGAACCCTGACCATATGGACATGTCAATTGCAAAGGTAAAATCCGAAGACGGACACTCTTCCAAGGGTATTGCAGGAAAATAAAAGTAGAAGGAAAGATAAATTTAAAAAAATCGGAAAGGACTCTAAAAGATATAGCTCTAGAAAGCTAAAACTAGGAACGCTAAGAATCCTATAATAACAAAAAAAACTGTCATATTGGGATACTCCCGATTTGGAAGCGGTGATCTATCTTGCAAAATTGCAACACAATAGGAGCTAAGGTAAAGCCCGGCGGTAGACTTGCTTCTTTTGCTTTGCCTCGACTGACACCCGTTACCGATGATATGGATTTAGGATAACAAAACATTCCAAAGTCGATACTCGACCCTTCCTAAAGGTTTACCATTGAAGGCAGCTATTTTTCACACCCCCGTTCCAAACTAGGTCCCATGACAGAAAAAATATGACCAACTTTGATCAAAATACCTAAAACTAACTAAACTAAACTACAGACAACCCAAATATGCTAACCATAAATGTCAGGCCCAAAACTTGTACAACAAAAGTACAACTAAATATATACATGGTCTAAGATGAGAACAGACAGAAATACGACAGACAGACATAAGATAAGCAAAATAAATAGAAGGTAATAGCAAAAGATGAATTTGTATACAAATAAAATTCTCGAGTCCAAAGTTCTTGCAGCTGACAAACAAAAAAATTGTCTAATTAAGTAAAATTCATCAACAAGTTCAAAGCACGATACGATAGAATGAAATTTTACTAACTCTAAGACGAACGATAAGATAATTAGCTCAATAAAAGTAAAGATAGACAGAAAGAAAAATAGAAAAGATGTGTAGAAGATTTTTTTGGCGATGTTGTTGTCATATTTTATTGAAAAATTATTAAGCCACTTGGCCACTAAAAATATATCAAGAAACGAACACTGTAAGTAAAATAAAATACAGTAAGATATGAAAATTCGATAATTCACACTTACATATTATTCGTCAAGATAAAAGATACGGTAAGATATTAATTTTTAGCTCTCGGATGATTACAATATTGATCGGGATCATGATCAATTAACAATCACCTTGATCAAACAAACATGAGCCCACCCTACAACCTTGGATCTGCGAGAAAGAGAAAAGAAAGAGATTAGATCCAGCCGGAAAGAAAAGAAAATGAAATTATTAGAAAGATAGGTAATTAATCAGGATTGTCTGATTCGGTAATTTCTGATTCAGAATCATCGTCCGAATCCAAGTTCGTGTAGTCTGGTTTAAGATCTTTAATATGCCAGTTTCCCACGTCATTGCCATCGGTATCCTTAAGGTTATACACTAAATTCGACATGACTTTTTCAACAATACAAGGTACATAATTAGCGGCCAGTTTTGCAAAATAATTCTTAGCTTTACTAGATAACGTGTATTTTTTTTCCAAACTCTATCACCCACGTGAAATTTAAGAGAACGCTTGCCCAAATTATATTGTTTGGTATTACGAAGATAAGCATCATGTAATATTTTACGTACATCGATATATAGTTATGGTAACACTTTTAGATCTTTAACTAATTGGTTTTTCTCACTAATTGTTACAATATTATTAGCATTCTCAGAGATTTTACCATAATAATCTCCAGTTAAAGGAATATTTCTACCAAAATTGAGAAAAGCAGGAGAATAACCAGTTACATCATGCTTAGCTAACCTGATAGCTTGAGCAACTTTAAAAATAGACTTATCCCAAATTTTATGATTATTATGAATATATATCTTGTCGATAGCCGAGTGGGTTAAGGCGCGAGGTGGCAATCGCGATTAATCACACGGACATCGCACCACCGGGTTCGAATCCTGGCTCCGGCACTGATACTGTCGGGGGAAATGGTTGTATGTCCGCGTTTTTTCAATGTGTAACCCCCTTCCGCATAAGTCCTGGCTTCTGGAATTGGGGGTTGTCTAATTTCTGTGGTGTTTATTTATTTATTATTTATTTATTATATGATCGTAAAGCAGTTACTATAACCTTATTAACTCTTTCTGTATGATTAATTTGTGGATGATACAGGGCGTTATACCAAGTCTTTTGAATTTTATAATTTTTCATAAAAGTTTGAAATTGTTTATTAGTAAACTGGCTACCATTTTCACACGAGAAAATCTACGGACATCCATAGATAAGGAAAACTTGGTTTTCTAAAAATTTAATGATACCCCTTGATGTGGCTTTTGACATGGGATGAACTAGAACATATTTTGTAAACCAGTCTACAACAACTAAAAGATATCGATTCCCATCCTTTGAACAAGGATAGGGACCTAATAAGTCTGCAGAAACAAGCTGGAAAGGAAAGTTAATATTCCGATAAGAACCCATTAAACCAGATCGAGGTAAAGTAGAGCTTTTACTGGCGGCACAGATAGCACACTTCTTTACATATCGATAAACATCTTTACGTAGACCAGGCCAATAATATAGTTCCAAAATGCGCGATAAAGTTTTGGATATTCCAAAATGTCCTGGGGTTTCATCATCGTGATATAACTGGATTAGCGGTAGGTACAATAATTTTCCAATCAGACACGTTACTAATAACAGGATTGTGGTGAAAAACATGTTTCTACAGGAAAAGAAGGATAAGATTCAGGACTTTCTTGGATCCCTTCTGTCATATTGAGATACCATTTATCACGTTTGAAAGTGGATACGTCTAAAACAGCAATGTCTGGTACAGCACGAGATAAAGCGTCAGCAACAACGTTAAGTGAATCTTTTCTATGAACAATTTCAAAGTCATATTGTGAAAGTTTAACTACCCATCTGGCCAAACGTCCAGAAGGGTTAGAAAGGTTATGAAGCCAAATTAATGATGCATGATCCGTTTCCACTTTAAAACGTGTGCCTTCAATGTATTCGATCCCGGTAAGACAAGCCAACAGTTTTTACTTGTAGTATATTTACGCTGGCATTTTGTTAACATTTTACTACCGTACGCAATGGGATGTTCAATGCCATCACAAACCTGATATAAAATAAAACCAACCGCGGTGTTCGACGCGTCACATTGAATAACAAACTGCTTAGAGAAGTCCGGACTAGCTAAGATAGGGGCAGTTGTTAATCTACGTTTAATTTCGTTAAAAGCTGTATCGGCTTCTGGAGTTCAAGAAATTGCCTGACCCTTTTTCCTACCATGAATTAAATCTGTAATTGGTGAACATAGGGAAGAAAAGTCTTTAATAAATCTATGATACCAGCTAACAAGACCATTAACCCTTTAATTTCAGTAGTAGTTTTAGGAACAGGATAGTTCACGACGGCTTCAACCTTGGATGGGTCTGTACGTAAACCTTGACCATCAACAAGATATCCTAGGTAGGTAAGAGACGAACGACAAAATTCACTTTTTTCTAAATTAATCGTAAGATTTGCAGACTTAAGACGATCAAAAACCTTTTTCAAGACTTCAACATGTTTAGCAAAATCGGGAGCAGAGATAATAATGTCGTCTAAACAAAGGCAAAAGGCTCCAAAGATGGGTCAATTACTTGGTCCATCAGCCTAACCATAGTTTTCGGACTATTTGAAAGCCCAAAAATCATAACGAAATATTCAAAAAGTCCTCTATCAGGGACTGCAAAAGCTGTATTTGGTCGAGAGGATGGATCAAGAAGTATTTGGTTAAATGCATAACGAAGATCAATCGAACTAAGGTACCGAGCATCTCTCATCTTACTCAATATATTATCAATCAAGGGCATAGGGTAAGCATCATCTGTCGTTACTTGGTTCAATTTCCTGCCATCAAAACACATTCGATATTCACCAGGATTTTTCTTGAGGACTGGCGACTGACTAGTGACTGAGAAGGTTGGATGATATTAAGCTTTAACATTTCATTAATTTCTGCATTCAGATGTTTCTGTATAGCAGGTGGTAAAGGATACTGTCGTTGCTTAATAGGCTTACTATTTCCAGTGTCAATAACATGAGTTATTACGTGAGTACGACCAAGTCTGTCTGTAGGAGCAATAGTTTTGAAAAGGTTTAAAACATCTTGAAGCTGAGCCTTTTGATGTAAGGTAAGATCAAAAAAAGACTGAATAGTATTTATTGTAGAAAATGTTGCGGTATTAGAAACATAAGTTGAATCATCGAAGCTTAAACCAATTTTGAAAGCCTTAAGAAAATCGATACCCAAAATAACACTATGTGTTATAGAAGGAACTACGAATATATGCAAATTTTTAGAAATATCATTTAACGTAACCTATAGAGAAACATAACCGAAAACATCTTGATTCATTCCATCAGCGGTAGTTGCACGCGAGTTATGGTCATAAAGAATAGGAATATTAAATTTCCTAAGAAAATACAAACCCCCTGAACCTATAATTGAAGAGTTGCTACCACTATCTAGCAAAGCAAGTATAGACTATCCTAAAATTTTAACATAAAGATAAGCACGTGAATCGTCAGGTTTCTTAACAAACACAGGGGTTTTTACCCACGTGTCTCATTCCTGCCGAGTAGTTCTTATTTTCCTGATCTCTTTCCCTTGCTCTTGCCTTTTACTTGGCTTGGGTCGGGTTGTTGGGACAAAGAAGGTCCTGGACTTGAACTCATGGTGACAGTGTCCAGATGTCCGCCACCCGAGGACACGTTTTTTGGAATACAATGAGGACATTTGAATTTTACCACATTTTTATATACACAACCGTAACAAAAGAGATTTTTGGGCTTAATGCACTCACCATAACGACGACCCTTAAGAGAGCAATTCCAACACTGTAACGTGGAAGAAACTGTTGCGACATGTGAGGTAAAATTTTTTCGAGGAGCATAAGAAGTAGAGATAGAGGAAGTGTCGACTACAGAATAGTTCAAATCGGGTTCCAACAAACCAGTTTTCCGTACCGGAGGAGGCTTATACCTATCAGACAAAATACATGGCCTCTTCAATACGTTTACAATGTTCAGCTAATGCAGAGACAGTTTGAGGTCGGTCCAAAGCTAAACTTTCATTGAAATGAGGTAATAAATTCCGACGAATTTTATTTACCTTGGCTAATTCACTAAATTCGGTAGGTAACCGGTTAAAAAAATTTCTCATAGAGGCAATAAAAATCGAAACCTTTTCATGGGGACCTTGTGTACGATTGACAATTTCTCGCAACAAGTCCTCCTCATAATAGTAGGGAAGAAAATCTTTTTTAAATTTCTTTATCAAATCATCCCAGTCCGCGAATTTACCATGATTATTGGAATACCACGTCCAGGCATCATTTTTGAAAGAATCACACACTGATAAAAATAGTTCAGACTTAGTAACTCCCCGAGCAACACGAAGCTTTTCAACTTTTTCTAGGAAAGCATTTACTGATTCATTGTTCGAACCCCCAAACTGAGTGTTCCTTTTATATAGAGCTACGTATTTCACTGGAAACCGACTTGACTCGTTAACCATAACTAAGGAGGGACCAGGGGAAGAAGTAAAAGTACTAGGTAAAATTTTGAAAGCTATGTCACCTTCCAAATCCAAGATATCTAACTGTAAACCCTTTTTCGTAGCTTCCTATGCATCGGTATCAGTTTTTAATCTTTGTACCCTACCAGAAATATGGTTTAAACGTGAGGAAATCCTCTTATATGCAACATCTGCGGTTGCTAATGATCGTTTTTAAATCAGTTAAAGTCTTGGTTATTTTTTTAACATCCGACTCATGGTCAAATGGATTAGATATAGCTGCATAACTAAAGCTTCGATTAAAATCGTCCTGATGCAAGAGTTTCCTCCTTTTATCAACATCCCCTGAATGATCAATATTTCGGATTATCAATTCGTAAGTGATTTCTTTTGTCTTTAAATGATTAGGTTCCATCTTGGATGTGTAAGTTAACAAGACTATAATAAGATAAGCTACTATTGGTTGCACTCTATAGTTTCGGTATTAGAAAAATTGTTAAAGGCTCTTTCACACAAGTCGAAATGGAGTATATATACAATTTTTGCAAAAAAAATGAAAATATGTGAAAATATCTACATCAAAATTTTGAGAACACAATGTTACATAAAAAAATTTATATAATCTCGTTACGAAAAGTTTAAAATTTTCTTTTGCAAAAAACAAGATATAATAGTTATACAAAAAAATACGCAAATTTAATAACTATTTAAGATAAGTATGTGTATAAGTATGAACATGTGATTTTGGTCAGAAAGAAATATTAATTATTTTTGCCTGAAATATCCAAGAATGCTAGGCCTCAACAAGAATGAAATAAAAAAAAATATTAACTGCCAAAAAATAGTAGTATAATATATATATATATATATATATATATATATATATATATATAGAGACGAATATTAGACGACTATCTAAGTTAAAAACAAAAATTTTTAATTTCCACCAGGGATACAGTCACGGACTCAAAAAAGAAAACTCTTTTTTAAATTCAAGCTTTCGAAACTTTATTGTTTCTTCCTCAGGAATTCTACAAAAATTTTAACTTATTATAATCAAAATTATTTAATACAAGTGAAGGGTACTTACTAAATTGAGGTTAAAAAATGAAATTGACAAGTCATCAAGACAGAACCAACACAACTATTACAAAATAAATCACACTTGTGGACTACATTTATATTTAATTTAAGTTAAAACCAAAAATCTTTAATCTAAAATAGTTTCAGCCACCTCGAAAACTGAACAAGAAGCAGTCAACTACGTTATTTCTTATTCCTCCGAAAAACATCGGAATGTGAGATTAAAAAACTGTCAAAAAACAAATCTGAAGCAGAGAGAGAGGGGTCATGTCAACCCCCCCTCTCTCTCTGCCTCAGGTCCGTTGCCAACAAAACAACAAACCCAACAGATCAAAACTTACTAATTTTCAAAAGTATTGTACAGGGTGTTATTTCTGTGACTACCATTGGCATGTAAATGCAACAAATAAGTGTATAATATACTGAGGCCCTTAATGTCATTTCCGGCATTCATAGCTTCCGGTTCATTAAAAATATGACACATTTCTAGAAAAGTTCTTTTTTGAACGTTCTTTTCAAAATCCAAAATCTTAACCTCGTTATAGTTGAGGTTATGGTTGAGTGATAGAGCGTGTTTGGCTAACATTGAAGATTCTTTGTTAACCCTCACGTCGCTTCTGTGTGATGTGATCCTATCTTTAATTTTTCTACTCGTTTGACTAATATACTTTTTTTCACAATCATTACAAGAGATGCAATATACCACATTTGAATAATTCATCAAGTCGTCTTTGTCTTTCAGTTTAGCAAAAAGATTGTTAATCGTCACCTTATTTTTGAAGGCTAATTTGATGTTAGTGAAACTTGAAAACAACTTCCTAAATTTAAGCGTCACCTGCGGAATGTTCGGTATAGAGAAATAAAAAGAGTTGTTAGGAACCTCCTGGTTTTCACCCACCCTCGGCACAACTACGTCAGGGCGTTCATTGACTACATTGTCCCGTGCAACAGTTCTACTGGCTATGATTTTTTTTATTAACGCTGGTGGATAACCACACTTCATAAATAAATCTGACAATGTAACAGGCAACCTAAGAATTTTGTCAGATTTATTTATGAAGTGTGGTTATCCACCAGCGTTAATAAAAAAAATCATAGCCAGTAGAACTGTTGCACGGGACAATGTAGTCAATGAACGCCCTGACGTAGTTGTGCAGAGGGTGGGTGAAAACCAGGAGGCTCCTAATAACGCTTTTTATTTCTCTATACCGAACATTCCGCAGGTGACGCTTAAATTTAGGAAGTTGTTTTCAAGTTTCACTAACATCAAATTAGCCTTCAAAAATAAGGTGACGATTAACAATCTTTTTGCTAAACTGAAAGACAAAGACGACTTGATGAATTATTCAAATGTGGTATATTGCATCTCTTGTAATGATTGTGAAAAAAAGTATATTGGTCAAACGAGTAGAAAAATTAAAGATAGGATCACATCACACAGAAGCGACGTGAGGGTTAACAAAGAATCTTCAATGTTAGCCAAACACGCTCTATGACTCATCCATAACCTCAACTATGACGAGGTTAAGATTTTGGATTTTGAAAAGAACGTTCAAAAAAGAACTTTTCTAGAAATGTGTCATATTTTTAATGAACCGGAAGCTATTGTGGGTGAGTTGCGGTGATGTTGAAAGACTAACAACTATTTGTGTTTTTACTTCTTTATTGAAAGAGCGTCAGCTCGATGTTAACACAGTGAGTTTTGGAGTTGAACTGTTCTGTATCTTGGTAAAATGTATACTGACAAATGTTTTGGCAAATAGGTACCTAGTACAATAAATTGGAAAAACCGGGTCAGGTATACTACGTAATTAGAGATAATCCCAAAAGGATGATTGTTAAGTAGGTATTAGTCTGGATGCATAATTACAAAGGACAGGGGAAAGTTCCGACTAAGAAATAAGGTTTTATGGTAGGTAATGCAATAAAGAATAGAAATTGTTATGGGAATTTACGACAGGTAAGGAAGGTACATAAATACCGAGACGATTATATACAATATTTACAGATATTTTACATAGTAATAAATAATTTAAATCATGAAATAAAAATATACCAATGTATGAGTCAAAGTAAACCAAATAATATGTCTAACATAAGAGTAGTGGAAGACATTAGTCCCCACAGTACCCCCCTGCTAGTGATTTACGAAATTAACATCCTCCTTGAAGACGATCAGGAAAATGGACGTGTCTGCCGGATCGTGTTATCCTTGTCGAGTTTGGATCCGGGTCTGCGGTGCGTGGTGAGTCCAAGTTGGGAGTCGAACGTTGCTTTGCGTCGCTCAGAGAGTTCCTGTTTTCGCTGTTATCTCGTACGATAGATGCATGATCAGCCATGACGTAAGCTGGTTTGAGTCTGTCAACCGAAACTGTTACATCACGACCATTGATGTTGATGACGAATGTTTTATCTGATCGACGAACAACCGTGTAGGGTCCGTCATAGGGTTGTTGTAGAGGCCGCTTGGGACTGTCGCGACGTACAAAAACTTGATCCGTGGTGGCAAGATCTTTAAAAACGAAGGTTTTCTTCGTGCCGTGGCGGGTGCCATCGCTAGGCCTGAGGCTTCGTAGGTGTTGGCGAAGCTCCTTGACAAATACTGCCGTGTTGTCAGGGTCGTCATTGGTGTGAAGGATGCCTAGGAATTCTCCAGTCTGGCCGTATACCAGATCAGCTGCTGTCGCTTGAAGATGTTCTTTCCAGGCTGCTTGTATCCCTAGCAGTACAGTTGATAGCGCTTCAGTCCACCGGATGTTCTGGTGGCACATGATGGCTGCTTTTAATTGACGGTGTAGCCGTTCGACCATTCCATTGGCTGAGGGGTGATAGGCCGTTGTCCTTAAATGAGTCGTACGTAACAAACGATTCAGGTGTTTGAAAAGGTGTGACTCAAACTGTCTACCTTGGTCGGTAGTAACTCGTAGAGGAGTGCTAAATCGTGAGACCCAGTTGTCGTAAAACACTCGTGCTACTGTTGATGCTTCTTGGTCTTGCATTGGTACGGCTTCTGGCCAACGAGCAAATCGATCCACCATGGTTAGACAATACCTAAAACCCTCGGATGGTGGCATGATGTAATGTAAATTTTCCTGTAGGTGCGGAGACGTGTCGTGAAATTTTGGAGCGTTGGCATTGGATACAGCTGTGGGCCCAATCTCTACAATCTTTCCTCACCGAAGGCTATACGTAACGCTGAGTTACGCTCTTGACCGTGGCTTTCACTCCAGGGTGTGAGACACCGTGGATGGTTTTGAACGCCGCCTTCCTGAAGTCCTTAGTAATGAAGGGGCGAGCTGTTCTCGTGGATACATCTCAGAAAATCGACACTTTAATTCCAGGGATTTGCACTAGTTTAAGTTGTAGCGACGAATCCTTTTTCAAATATTCCTCTAGCTCTTTGTCATCTTGTTGAGCAGCAGCGAGCGCCTCAAAGTCAATCGTATTTTCGAGCACCTCAATACGTGACAGGGCATCGGCAACGATACTATCCTCTCCGGAGATGTGGCGGATATCAGTGGTAAACTGGCTTATAAAGTCCAAATGACGGAATTGTCGTGGTGAACTTTGATGATCTTTTTTGTGAAAAGCGAAGGTGATAGGCTTATGATCAGTGTAGATTGTAAAGGACCGTCCCTCCACCATGTGTCTGAAATGCTTAACTGCGAGGTATATTGCGAGAAGTTCGCGGTCGTAGGCTCCATACTTGGCTTCCGCGGGACTCAATTTTTTAGAAAAGAAATCCAGCGGTTGCCATCCGTTGTCTACCCGTTGTTGAAGTGATGCTCCTGCGGCGAAGTCAGAGGCATCAGAGAAAATGGCTAGTTGTGCATTAATCTGTGGGTGTGCTAAGAGCGTTGCTTGTGCTAGGCTCTCCTTGGTATCTTCAAAAGCCTTGATAGTGTTAAAGAACGCTATAACCCCGATATACTTTTCGACGTTGTAACAAAATCCGACTTAGGAAATACTTCGTAAGAAAAGCGTGCTTCACGTAAAAACGCCGTGGAGGAGGTTTTTAATTCTTGGAAATATAATTTTGCTCTTCGGAGCATTTTTTATGCCAAATTTTCGCTAACTCTTCAAGGAGCGTTAATTTAGAAAGTGTAGTAAATGTCGCTGCACAGGGACGTAATGTCGCCCCGACCACCCAATTTTAGAAAGTATACTAAAATTGGACTTGAACTTCCAAATTTCCAAGATTAAAAACCCTTTTACGAATCCACGTTGTCAAGCACTGCAACTCTTACGAGGTATTGAATATGAGGACAAGTTAATCCAACGACTATTCAAAGTATATCGGAAGTTATAGCGAAAATAGCCCTTAGCGACATGGGACCCCCATCATTTCCCAGCAGTCGGATTTGACGGGAAAATGATGCGTTTTGACGGGGTTTGCCCTAAACCGGTTCCTCAGTGATTCGGAGTCAAAAAAGTATCTATACCATGTACTCACACGTGCATGGGATCTGCCTTGCCTGAACGTAAAATTTGTTATTGCATAATACAAACGAAGTAGAAACGCTTCAAGCAATTTTAAGCTCCGAGGAGCGACCAAAATTTATGTGAATTAATAAATACGTTTAAAAGACAGGCAAGCATAAGCCCACCAAAATTTCAGTTACATGAAACTTTTCTTGAATCTTTTTGTGCATCGTTAGCTTTTCAAACTGCATATTGGATGGTAGTTGGTACCGTATGAATCGTCCCGTTCCTCACCATGTGTTGTACACGGGTCAGACCTCTGAAGAAGTTGTTGTAAAAACATAAATTTTTTAAAAGATTTAATATACATATTTTGAACTTTATATTGTCTTTTACTTGTGTTTTCTAACAAAATTCCCTTTCAGATTTAATTTTAAGAGAGTGTGAAACAGACAGTGTTAGATTTATAGTGTTACGACGTCTTCCAATTGATACCATCAGAGCCGCAGTTAAGCATAAACGACAGTAAGTATGATTTATCCATTAATCTCCGTCTGAAACAGTCACGTTGAACCCTAAAAATTTTGTGAACGTAATATTATTATTTAGAATTTAAGAAAAGGTTGAGGAAAAAGAAAATTAATTTTTTCTTTTTCCTATTTTTTTTAATTTTTCTAAGTTTTTCGAGCAGAAAATACGTCCTTCAGACTTCCATCAAAGCATGGATCGTTCACAATAGCTTCTGTAGTCCAATTCACCGGCGTCTTGCCCTTAACGTTGCCTTGGAGGAGACTATTCAGCGGCGCCTGTACCTCTGCGGCCTTAGGTAGAAACCTCCTGAAGAAATTACACATATCTAAGAACTGCCGTAGTTTCTTGACGGTGTCGGGTCGTGGAAAAGCGCGAATGGTGTCGACTTTTTCCGGGAGCGGTCGAGTACCTGCGGCTGAAACCATATAACCGAGAAATTTCACCTCAGACTGGCCGAAAATACACTTTGCTAGGCTAATGACCACTCCATACTTCTGAAGGCGCTGAAATATTGTCTCGAGGTGTTGAAGGTGTTCTTCGATTGACGTTGATGCAATGAGAATGTCGTCGATGTAGGTGTAACAAAAATCGAGGCCGTGGAGAACTTCATCGATGAAGCGTTGAAACGTTTGGGCTACATTTCGAAGACCGAAAGTCATATACGTAAATTCGAAAAGGCCGAACGGTGTTGTGATGGCCGTCTTTGGAACGTCTTCTTCAGCGACTGGGATTTGATTAAAGGCACGGACGAGGTCGATTGTTGAGAAAACAGTTTTTCCATGTAATGTTTGAGCAAAGTCTTGAATATGTCTCACCGGATATCTGTCAGGGCAGGTTCTCGCATTGAGGGCACGATAATCCCCACAAGGTCTCCACTCGTCGCCTTTCTTTGGCACCATATGCAGAGGCGATGACCAGGGACTCTGTGAAAGACGGGCAATACCAAGCTGCACCATGGCATCGAATTCCTTCTTGGCAGCTTTAAATTTATTCGGCGCAAGTCTTCGCGGGCGTTGCGCGACGGGAGGTCCTGGCGTTGTGACGATATGGTGTTTTGTGGAATGGCAGACGGTTGTTGGTGCTCCATTTGGCCTTGTAACTTCTGGATATTTCTGGAGTAGTTCGTGAAACAACGACGAACCAGAGATTGTCTTGATGCCGAGAAATTCACACTCGGTTACCTCTCCATTGGAGGTAAGGTGAGTACGCAAATCCAGAAGACGCTGATTTTTAATGTCCACTAGTAGTTCATAATGTGCCAGGAAATCCGCGCCAATTATAGGTTTACCAACGTCGGCAACGACGAACCTCCAGGCAAAGTCACGCCTTAAACCGAGGTTGAGGGTCATTGCGAGTGTTCCGTATGTTGAGATGGTGGTACCATTCGCCGCTGAAAGTTCATAGGCGGACTTAGCACGCGGTCCTGGTAAATTCGAACGTGGAAAAACACACAAATCGGCTCCAGTGTCAATTAGGAACTTGATATTTGTTGATCTGTCGGTGACAAATAATCGGCACGATGTTGTTGGGCAGATGTCGTTGGCCGACATTAACGACTGCCCGCTGCGTTTCTCGGGGCTTCAGCGACGTATTTGCAGGGCTAATCACACTTATTAGTACTGCTGCCATATCGCCAATGATACCAGCAAATTCCACTGTCTCCTCTCTTGCGGTTTCGGGATTGGGAACGTGCGCGAGATTGGTGACGTGAGTTTGA
The DNA here is from genome assembly GCA_963675555.1 of Leptura quadrifasciata. Lineage (NCBI taxonomy): Eukaryota > Metazoa > Arthropoda > Insecta > Coleoptera > Cerambycidae > Leptura > Leptura quadrifasciata. The sequence continues at coordinate 22,787,989 of OY776682.1, forward strand.
CCTCGATCGATTCATCTTTGCGATTCGCGAACTGATGGCACTGGGTTCTGGCTTAAAAGGTTAATGTCACACACAACACTGCAGTCACTTGAATGTCGCTATCACTGTGTTATTAAAGTTTTTCTTTGTAAAACGTTGTTGCTGAAGTCTCTACTAACACTGCACAAAACACTCACGATTCACAGGGTATTACGTTGATCACGTCGGGGTCACCAATTTGTGGGTGAGTTGCGGTTATGTTGAAAGACTAACAACTATTTGTGTTTTTACTTCTTTATTGATAGAGCATCAACTCGATGTTAACACAGTGAGTTTTGGAGTTGAACTGTTCTGTATCTTGGTAAAATGTATACTGACAAATGTTTTGGCAAATAGGTACCTAGTACAATAAATTGGAAAAACCGGGTCAGGTATACTAGGTAATTAGAGATAATCCCAAAAGGATGATTGTTAAGTAGGTATTAGTCTGGATGCATAATTACAAAGGACAGGGGAAAGTTCCGACTAAGAAATAAGGTTTTATGGTAGGTAATGCAATAAAGAATAGAAATTGTTATGGGAATTTACGACAGGTAAGGAAGGTACTTAAATACCGAGACGATTTTATACAATATTTACAGATATTTACATAGTAATAAATAATTTAAATCATGAAATAAAAATATACGAATGTATGAGTCAACGTAAACCAAATAATATGTCTAACATAAGAGTAGTGGAAGACATTAGTCCCCACACTATGAATGCCAGAAATGACATTGAGGGCCTCAGTATATTATACACTTATTTGTTGCATTTACATGCCAATGGTAGTCACAGAAATAACACCCTGTACAATACTTTTGAAAATTAGTAAGTTTTGATCTGTTGGGTTTGTTGTTTTGTTGGCAACGGACCTGGGGCAGAGAGAGAGGGGGGGTTGACATGACCCCTCTCTCTCTGCTTCACATTTGTTTTTTGACAGTTTTTTAATCTCACATTCCGATGTTTTTCGGAGGAATAAGAAATAACGTAGTTGACTGCTTCTTGTTCAGTTTTCGAGGTGGCTGAAACTATTTTAGATTAAAGATTTTTGGTTTTAACTTAAATTAAATATAAATGTAGTCCACAAGTGTGATTTATTTTGTAATAGTTGTGTTGGTTCTGTCTTGATGACTTGTCAATTTCATTTTTTAACCTCAATTTAGTAAGTACCCTTCACTTGTATTAAATAATTTTGATTATAATAAGTTAAAATTTTTGTAGAATTCCTGAGGAAGAAACAATAAAGTTTCGAAAGCTTGAATTTAAAAAAGAGTTTTCTTTTTTGAGCCCGTGACTGTATCCCTGGTGGAAATTAAAATTTTTTGTTTTATATATATATATATATGTTACATGAAAATCTACCCCATATTATTTAAATATTATAAGTCCCAAGTAAGACGCAGTTATTGCGCAATATTGTATGATATTATTGTATTAATCATTGTTTATGTTTGTATTTTTAAATTACCCTAAAACTTTAAACTTTAATTATTGTTTAGTCTTGAAACTGCTGATTATTACTTTTTCGCTGAAGAATTGAAATTTGATATTTTACTTAATTTATAACCTTATTTTTGTCGAACGCAATTTTCCTAGTTCTAGAACTTTTACGTCAGCAGATTCAACACATATAAAAAGTACCATATTGTATTTTGAATCATTCTATCTTATTTAGTCGTATTGTAAGCTAGTAACCTGTAACTCATACTTGAGAATATACCAACGTTGGATATTCTCAAATAAGTGTTAAATAAAGTAAAGTTTTTTAAAAAGTGTTTTCTCGAAGCAACCATATAACAAATTTTGGCGCAGTCGGTAGGATCCTCAAAACATTAATATTCCGAAAATTTTGGAAGAATTAATGGTGGATTCCAATCCTTCAAAGGAAGAAGAACCAATTTTTACGTTCGCAGAAATTAAAGAAGAAACTACAATATTCTACGAAGAAATAATTACTATAGATCAAAAAGAAATTTTAATGGAAAAGAGAACGAAAACTCAAGAATATAAAGAAGAACTAAAAGGAAAACAAAAAAGTGAAGTAACGAAATCACAAAGTGTGAAAGAAAAAGAAACAATCAAAATAAGCAAACAGGCTGAAAAAACAGTCAAGAAAAATTAGAATCTTCAGTATTAGAGGACAATACCCTGTGGAAGGAACACCTAGTGACACCCCTGGCAGCGGTAGCCCTGTGGAAGGAATACTTAGTAACACCCCTGGCAGAGCTTACTCTATTATTAGAAGATATTTAATCTTTATCAGCGAAGCCATCCCTGTGGAAGGAACACCTAGTGACACCCCTGGCAGCGGAACTTTTTGCTTGAAGAGCCAACGGAAGAGACATAATGAAAAACATACTATTAATGTAAGTAAACATTTTTGAATTATCATCTTATATTGTTTGAAATACTTAATATTACATTACTACGAAAACTATTTAAGAACAAGAATTAATTTAAACAAAAATAATTTTAAGAAAAACGCATTTTAAGATAGAATCTAGTAAATACAAAATATTTACTATAAAATTTAACCAATTAAATTAAACAAAAACTTAATAAATCAAAAATGGCAACTGCAACTGAAACTGAAGTTGAAACAACAATTGAGCCATACAAACTTTCAGAAATTTTCTCACTAATCCCTGAATTCGACGGTGATCAAATCTTTTTAAATACTTTTATCAATGCTTGCAATCATGCATTTCGAATGTGTGTAGTAGAACAAAAGCTTCTTTTAACCTTACATATAAAAACAAATTAAAAGGTAGAGCTGCTCAATTAATTAACTCTAGAGATACACAAACATGGGCTGAAATTAAACAATTACTATCCGTGCATTTTGGTGATTCTAGAGACAACTTCCTTAATTCAGGATTTACAAAGATTACATCAATTACCAAACGAGTCACCTCTCACTTTTGTAGCACGATTACAAACGCATAATGCAAAGATGTATGCTTGCATACAACAACAAAATTTAAATCCTGAACAAAAAGCTGCACAAGAACAATTAATTGAACAAATGACGTTAAACACACTTTTAACCGAACTAGAACTCCGATTAGGTCAAATAATACGTGCTGGAAATCCTCCAGATATATTAAACGCATCAATAAGAATTCGAAGAGAATTACAACTATCCTATTTTGAAAAACAAAAATTTCATAATTCAAATCATAATTCTAATCAAAATAAAAAACCAAATAATTCTTTTAATCAACAACAAAAAATATGTTCATTTTGTAAAAAGAAAGGACATACTTTTAACGAATGTAGAATAAGACAAAATCAAACCTTCTCGAATATTCAAAATACATCTCGAAGTTCCTATCCTCAACAACAATTCCAAACACGACAAAACTTTCCAATTCAACAAAATAATCAAAATCAATTTTATAAACAAAATTTTAACCAAAATCGATATCCTAACCAAAGTCAAAATCGACCGACCCCAGCATTTCAACATTCTCAAAATGTACAACAACAAAGACATCATCATGTGAATGATTATGAAAATAGTTATTGTGAAAATTATTCAAATCAAAATTTTCAAAATGATCCAAGTTACCTTATCTAGGCAACCCACCCCCGAATTTACAACCAATTACCGAATTAGAGAACCAATTTCAAACATTGAATGTCAACGACCAAACAGAACAGAAATTTATGTAAAGAGTATATTAACCGTAAGCCCAAATAATTTATTTTACATAAAAGATATCACAAACACTTTCAAAATTTTAATTGACACAGGTGCAGGACTTTCCATTTTTAAACCAAAAACTGTTGAAAAATATCCACAAAGATACCCAGAAAATTTAATGATTCAAGGAATAACTAACCAATCAATTTTAGTAGATGAATCAACGTACATACCTTTTAACACTGGTGACCCCCATAAAATTTATATTTGTAACTTAGATATTGAATTTGACGGACTTTTAGGTGCAGATTTTCTTGAACATTATGATGGTATAGTAGATATTAAAAAACGAGAATTAATCACAAATTTCAAAACTGTTCCATTATACAAAGCCGGTGAAGAAAATAATTTTAAAAATGAACACCAAAATAAAATACAAACCAAAAATAATTTCACAAACAAAATATTAATTGAACCCCGAACAGAAAAAGTCATTAAATTAAAATGCAATTTAACAAACACTGAAGCACTTTTATCATCCCAAGTCAAAGAAAAAGTTTATTTACCAAATGCCTTAGTCAAAATCAATGAAAATGGAGAATTTTTAACAACAATTATAAACGCAAATGCCATAACTAAATTAATTGATTTCTCGGATATAAACCTTGAAAATATTCCAGATTCAAGTACAATTTTAAATTTTAACGCAGACAATTTTCCAGGAAACCAGATCACTGATCTTTACGATAGGAAAACTGAAATACAAAACTTATTTACGACTTGACCATTTAAACGACGAAGAACGAGAATTAATAACAAATGTTTGTTTAAAATTTCCTGACATTTTTTATTTAGAAGGAGACACATTAACATTCACAAATGAAATAAAACATTCAATCAACACGGGCGAGTCTAAACCCATATATACAAAATCATATCGTTACCCGTACGTTCATAAACAAGAAGTAAAAAAACAAATATCTGAAATGCTTGATCAAGGAATTATTCAACATTCCGTTTCACCATGGTCGTCCCCAGTATGGGTAGTACCTAAAAAATTAGACGCGTCGGGAAAACAAAAATGGCGTGTTGTAATTGATTATAGAAAATTAAATGAAATAACCGTTGATGATAAATATCCTTTACCGAACATATCCGATCTATTAGACCAATTAGGACATTGTCAATATTTTTCGACGTTAGATTTAGCTTCAGGCTTTCATCAGATTGAAGTAGATCCGAAAGACGTTCCTAAAACTGCTTTTTCCGTGGAAAATGGACATTATGAATTTTTAAGAATGCCATTTGGTTTAAAAAATTCCCCTTCAACGTTTCAAAGAGTAATGGATCATGTTTTAGTAGGACTTCAAAATGAAAGATGTTTAGTTTACATGGATGATATTATAATTTCTTCGGCAACAATTCATGAACATATTTCAAGACTTAACGAAATTTTTACTAGATTGCAACAAGCTAACTTAAAACTACAACCAGATAAATGTGAATTTTTAAGAAAAGAAGTAGTTTATCTTGGACACGTTATAACAAAAGATGGTGTAAAACCAAATCCGGAAAAGGTAGAATGCGTACAAGACTTCCCTCAACCAACAAATCAAAAAGAAATCAAATCATTTTTAGGCTTGGCGGGTTATTACAGACGATTCATACCAAATTTTGCAAAAATATCAAAACCTCTTACAAGACTATTACAAAAAGATATACCTTTTAATTTCAATAAAGAATGTGAAAAATCTTTCAATGAACTTAAACAGGCATTAACAACATCTCGAATTTTAATTTATCCTAATTTCAATGAACCATTTTTACTAACTACTGATGCTAGTGCATTCGCAATCGGAGTCGTGCTTTCTCAAGGCCCTATAGGTAAAGATCTACCAATAGCTTATGCATCAAGGACTTTATGCCCTGCAGAATCCCGATATTCTGTAATTGAACGTGAATTATTAAGTTTAGTATGGTCAGTAAAGCATTTTCGCCCTTATCTCTTTGGCAGGAAGTTTAAACTCGTTACCGATCATCGACCCTTAACATGGCTATTTTCAATCAAAAATCCAGGCAGTAGATTAGCTCGATGGAGGCTTAAATTGGAAGAATACGATTATGAAATCATCTATAAACCCGGAAGAATCAATAAGAATGCCGATGCATTGTCAAGAATTAAAATAAACCACTTAACAGACAATCAGCATGAAGAAACAGAAAATTACACTCAAGAAAATGAAAATGACGAAGAGGTAGAAGAAATCCAAAACGAAACCGAAAATCAAGAAGAAGAAGCCGAAAATGACACCCAAAATTCAAATGAATCAGAAATATCGTCAGAAGAAATCTCCCACGAATTTGACACTTTTCAACGACTATATCAAACAAAGTCACTCATTGATTATTCAAAAATAACATTTTCTAATACCCAATTGCTCGATAAAGATCACAAAAACATAATAACATTTTTTCAACAAAATAATCTAAAAGACTTTCATTATGAAATAATTGAAGATATACTCGAAGAAAATCCTGATTTTGAAAATGATAAAATTAATATCTGTTCAAGTAAAAAGGTAAAAAATCGCAAATATTACATTATTCCCTTACCATCTAATGATGAAGATGCAATAATACGTTTATTTGTTACCATTTACAGTAATCAAAATCAAATAGATCCATCAAAAACATGTCTTGTAGAAAACAATCTAAATTTACCAATACTCGAAATTTTCTCTTTTATTTTATCAGAAAAGGAACTAAAATTAGTAATTTGTCAAAACATAGTGCAAATCCCAGACGAAGACCAACGACCAATTATTCTTGATCAATAGCATACAGGAAAAAGTCAATTACATCGCGGAGTTAATGAAACTATCAGACGAATAAAGGAAAAATATAATTGGCCGGGAATAACTAAAGACGTAGAAAATTTCATTAAAAAATGTGAAACTTGTCAAAAAATAAAAATATGTCGCAAAAATCTAGACAGACCAATGGTAATAACCGAAACCCCAAAAACGCCTTTTGAAAGAATTAATATTGATGTTCTTGAAATACCAACTAAAAATTATATTTTAACTATTAGGGATGAATTGACAAAATTTACTCAGGCATATCCTTTGCCAAATAAAACATTAAAATCAATTGTAAATACTCTTTTGCTTTATTTTCAACATTACGGCACTCCTCTCAGAATACATTGTGATTCCGGAAGAGAATTTGAAAGCGCTATGCTTAAAGATCTTTGCAAATTGTATGACATTAAAATTACATATTCAAGTGTAAACTATCCTCAATCAAACGGTTCTTTAGAAAGGTTTCATGCAACCCTCGTTGAAATGATTAGAGCACATAAAACCGAAAATCCAAACGAACATCCCTTAACAATTTTACCCTATGCGACGATTTGTTATAATAATTCAGTTAATAAGACTCATGGGTTTACCCCTTATGAATTAATATTTGGACACACCTCTGGCAGACCTCCTGAAACGTTATATAACCAACAAGAACTTATTACGAAATACATTAGAGACTTAAATAATAGAATATCGTATTATTATAAACTAGCACGTTCACGTACAGAGTTACAGAAAGAAAAATCTAAATCACGTTTTGATAAACATATTTCAGAGAACATTCCAGACTACAAAATAGGTGACAAGGTTTATGTAAAAGAAAGCCAAATTAAAAACAAACTTGAAAATAAATTTAATGGTCCCTATGAAATAAAAGAAATATTTGGAAATTCAGCAATTGTTTACAATCCTAGAACAGATCGTAACACTAAAATAAACTTCGACAAAATGAAACCATATATTGAGGGCTAATAATTTAAGTTATAAACAAGTTCATTTATTTTCAGGCTAATTTTAATAACATCCAGTAAAGGATACTCACTACCGGACCGATATGTTTTGAAAGCAATAAATAATACTATCGGAATTTATTACCATGAGGAAGAATATTTAAAAGTATCAAATGACAAGTGGACGCTGTTGATTTATAAAGACATGCTTACTTTAAAACAAAATCTCGACCATAATAATAAAATATTAACAAGTTTAATTGACATTGTAAAAAATAAAAAGACGCTAATAAGTCAAATATTTTATTCTGAAGTTCAGACACATATAAGTTTAATTGAACAATTGTCAAATACATTACAATTAAAATACGAAGAAATTTTTGCAGACACAAAACGTTATAAACGCGGTATTTTAAACGGCATTGGAACCGTATGGAAAGCAATAACCGGGAATTTAGACGCCTCGGATGGCGAATACTATACAGAGTGTATCAATAAATTATTAAATGATGAACATCAATTGGAAAACTTAATGAAAAATCAAATTTCCGTGACAACTTCTGTTATTAAGAATTTTAATGAAACCATTCAAAAATTACGAGTAGACGAAGAAACTTTTAATAAAGATATTCTGATTATTAAAAAAGCAATTTTTAACATTTCAAATACTATAAACTCTGTAGAATCAAAACTAAAGGTACTTGAAATTTGCGAAAACCTAATGGAAAGCTATATGTTTTTGGAAAATGAATTAAATGACATATTAAATGCTATAACATTTGCTAGACTAAAAATAATACATAGCTCGATCATAACACCAAAAGATTTGGTCCTATCTCTACAGCAAATTTCTCAAAGTTTGGAAAATAATAATTTACCTTTATCTGTATCTAGTGCAAAAATTGCACAATATCTTGATATAATTGAACTTCAGGCTTTTCAAACAGAATCAAAAATTGTTTTTGTATTAAAAATACCTCTTGTGGAACCAGAATTGTACAATATTTATAAACTATATCCAATACCCATTTTAGATAACAGAACCGGACTTCATCATATTTTGAGTATTTCACACAAATATATAGCAATAGATGACGATTCATTATTGTTTGTACCTATGTCAGATTTAAGTAATTGTAAAAATCTAGAGCATCGTACAAAACTTTGTTCAAATATATTACCATATCCAATTGATAGTGATTCAATATGTGAAGCACAAATTTTAAAGAAACCTGTGATATTACCTAAAACATGTCAATCAAACTTGGTACTTGCAACAAATTATAATGTACAAGAAATAGAAGATAATACTTGGTTAATTTTAGTATCAGACTCTTTGGCCGTTACTATTAAATGTCAAAACTCAGAAGTTATTACAAAAATAATTAGTCAAACTTCAATTTTACAACTCACCATAACTTGTAGTGCCTATATTGGGAATACAAAAGTACAACCAAAGGCAAATCAATTTTCAAGCTTTAAAACAAATTATAATACAATAACAGTACCTTATGATTGTTGTAACCATTTACCTGTTAATGTAAAAGAGCTAGAATTAAAACCTTTAAAATTAAATAATTTTAACACTGAAGACTTAGATGTTGCAAAACATAAACTCGAACAATATTCCAGAGATATTGATAATATAATCAATGAACTTTTCGTTAGCAAACACATTTCATGGTTTACTTATTTTATAATATTATTAATTATAGCTCTTATCTTATTGTATATTTTCTGTAAATGTAAAAATCGTAGAAATATTAAGATTGGAATACAAACTTCCAATGATCAACCACCAAAACCACCCCGAAGTAATAAAACTTTAAGAAAAATAGTTAAATACTTTCCTAGAAGGAGACCCAGTGTGGGTATTCATGAAAATATAGAAGAAGAAATTGAACTTAATTCAAATACTTTTACAAAAAGTTACGCTTAAAAGTTGTTGCATTAAGCACCAACTTTTTGAAAAAAAGGGGAGTTGTTATATGAAAATCTACCCCATATTATTTAAATATTATAAGTCCCAAGTAAGACGCAGTTATTGCGCAATATTGTATTAATCATTGTTTATGTTTGTATTTTTAAATTACCCTAAAACTTTAAACTTTAATTATTGTTTAGTCTTGAAACTGCTGATTATTACTTTTTCGCTGAAGAATTGAAATTTGATATTTTACTTAATTTATAACCTTATTTTTGTCGAACGCAATTTTCCTAGTTCTAGAACTTTTACGTCAGCAGATTCAACACATATAAAAAGTACCATATTGTATTTTGAATCATTCTATCTTATTTAGTCGTATTGTAAGCTAGTAACCTGTAACTCATACTTGAGAATATATCAACGTTGGATATTCTCAAATAAGTGTTAAATAAAGTAAAGTTTTTTAAAAAGTGTTTTCTCGAAGCAACCATATAACATACATATATATATATATATATATATATATATATATGTTATATGGTTGCTTCGAGAAAACACTTTTTTCAAAAAACTTTACTTTACTTAACACTTATTTGAGAATATCCAACGTTGGTATATTCTCAAGTATGAGTTACAGGTTACTAGCTTACAATACGACTAAATAAGATAGAATGAATCAAAATACAATATGGTTCTTTTTATATGTGTTGAATCTGCTGACGTAAAAGTTCTAGAACTAGGAAAATTGCGTTCGACAAAAATAAGGTTATAAATTAAGTAAAATATCAAATTTCAATTCTTCAGCGAAAAAGTAATAATCAGCAGTTTCAAGACTAAACAATAATTAAAGTTTAAAGTTTTAGGGTAATTTAAAAATACAAACATAAACAATGATTAATACAATAATATCATACAATATTGCGCAATAACTGCGTCTTACTTGGGACTTATAATATTTAAATAATATGGGGTAGATTTTCATATAACAACTCCCCTTTTTTTCAAAAAGTTTGTGCTTAATGCAACAACTTTTAAGCGTAACTTTTTGTAAAAGTATTTGAATTAAGTTCAATTTCTTCTTCTATATTTTCTTGAATACCCACACTGGGTCTCCTTCTAGGAAAGTATTTAACTATTTGTCTTAAAGTTTTATTACTCCGGGGTGGTTTTGGTGGTTGATCATTGGAAGTTTGTATTCCAATCTTAATATTTCTACGATTTTTACATTTACAGAAAATATACAATAAGATAAGAGCTATAATTAAAAATATTATAAAATAAGTAAACCATGAAATGTGTTTGCTAACGAAAGGTTCATTGATTATATTATCAATATCTCTGGAATATTGTTCGAGTTTATGTTTTGCAACATCTAAGTCTTCAGTGTTAAAATTATTTAATTTTAAAGGTTTTAATTCTAGCTCTTTTACATTATCAGGTAAATGGTTACAACAATCATAAGGTACTGTTATTGTATTATAATTTGTTTTAAAGCTTGAAAATTGATTTGCCTTTGGTTGTACTTTTGTATTCCCAATATAAGCACTACAAGTTATGGTAAGTTGTAAAATTGAAGTTTGACTAATTATTTTTGTAATAACTTCTGAGTTTTGACATTTAATAGTAACGGCCAAAGGGTCTGATACTAAAATTAACCAAGTATTATCTTCTATTTCTTGTACATTATAATTTGTTGCAAGTACCAAGTTTGATTGACATGTTTTAGGTAATATCACAGGTTTCTTTAAAATTTGTGCTTCACATATTGAATCACTATCAATTGGATATGGTAATATATTTGAACAAAGTTTTGTACGATGATCTAGATTTTTACAATTATTTAAATCTGACATAGGTACAAACATTAATGAATCGTCATCTATTGCTATATATTTGTGTGAAATACTTAAAATATGATGAAGTCCGGTTCTGTTATCTAAAATGGGTATTGGATATAGTTTATAAATATTGTACAATTCTGGTTCCACGAGAGGTATTTTTAATACAAAAACAATTTTTGATTCTGTTTGAAAAGCCTGAAGTTCAATTATATCAAGATATTGTGCAATTTTTGCACTAGATACAGATAAAGGTAAATTATTCTTTTCCAAACTTTGAGAAATTTGCTGTAGAGATAGGACCAAATCTTTTGGTGTTATGATCGAGCTATGTATTATTTTTAGTCTAGCAAATGTTATAGCATTTAATATGTCATTTAATTCATTTTCCAAAAACATATAGCTTTCCATTAGGTTTTCGCAAATTTCAAGTACCTTTAGTTTTGACTCTACAGAGTTTATAGTATTTGAAATGTTAAAAATTGCTTTTTTAATAATCAGAATATCTTTATTAAAAGTTTCTTCGTCTACTCGTAATTTTTGAATGGTTTCATTAAAATTCTTAATAACAGAAGTTGTCACGGAAATTTGATTTTTCATTAAGTTTTCCAATTGATGTTCATCATTTAATAATTTATTGATACACTCTGTATAGTATTCGCCATCCGAGGCGTCTAAATTCCCGGTTATTGCTTTCCATACGGTTCCAATGCCGTTTAAAATACCGCGTTTATAACGTTTTGTGTCTGCAAAAATTTCTTCATATTTTAATTGTAATGTATTTGACAATTGTTCAATTAAACTTATATGTGTCTGAACTTCAGAATAAAATATTTGACTTATTAGCGTCTTTTTATTTTTTACAATGTCAATTAAACTTGTTAATATTTTATCATTATGGTCGAGATTTTGTTTTAAAGTAAGCATGTCTTTATAAATCAACAGCGTCCACTTGTCATTTGATACTTTTAAATATTCTTCCTCATGGTAATAAATTCCGAGTATTATTTATTGCTTTCAAAACATATCGGTCCGGTAGTGAGTAGCCTTTACTGGATGTTATTAAAATTAGCCTGAAAATAAATGAACTTGTTTATAACTTAAATTATTAGCCCTCAATATATGGTTTCATTTTGTCGAAGTTTATTTTAGTGTTACGATCTGTTCTAGGATTGTAAACAATTGCTGAATTTCCAAATATTTCTTTTATTTCATAGGGACCATTAAATTTATTTTCAAGTTTGTTTTTAATTTGGCTTTCTTTTACATAAACCTTGTCACCTATTTTGTAGTCTGGAATGTTCTCTGAAATATGTTTATCAAAACGTGATTTAGATTTTTCTTTCTGTAACTCTGTCCGTGAACGTGCTAGTTTATAATAATACGATATTCTATTATTTAAGTCTCTAATGTATTTCGTAATAAGTTCTTGTTGGTTATATAACGTTTCAGGAGGTCTGCCAGAGGTGTGTCCAAATATTAATTCATAAGGGGTAAACCCATGAGTCTTATTAACTGAATTATTATAACAAATCGTCGCATAGGGTAAAATTGTTAAGGGATGTTCGTTTGGATTTTCGGTTTTATGTGCTCTAATCATTTCAACGAGGGTTGCATGAAACCTTTCTAAAGAACCGTTTGATTGAGGATGGTTTACACTTGAATATGTAATTTTAATGTCATACAATTTGCAAAGATCTTTAAGCATAGCGCTTTCAAATTCTCTTCCGGAATCACAATGTATTCTGAGAGGAGTGCCGTAATGTTGAAAATAAAGCAAAAGAGTATTTACAATTGATTTTGATGTTTTATTTGGCAAGGGATATGCCTGAGTAAACTTTGTCAATTCATCCCTAATAGTTAAAATATAATTTTTTGTTGGTATTTCAAGAACATCAATATAAATTCTTTCAAAAGGCGTTTTTGGGGTTTCGGTTATTACCATTGGTCTGTCTAGATTTTTGCGACATATTTTTTTTTTTTGACAAGTTTCACATTTTTTAATGAAATTTTCTACGTCTTTAGTTATTCCCGGCCAATTATATTTTTCCTTTATTCGTCTAATAGTTTCATTAACTCCGCGATGTAATTGACTTTTTCCTGTATGATATTGATCAAGAATAATTGGTCGTTGGTCTTCGTCTGGGATTTTCACTATGTTTTGACAAATTACTAATTTTAGTTCCTTTTCTGATAAAATAAAAGAGAAAATTTCGAGTATTGGTAAATTTAGATTGTTTTCTACATGATATGTTTTTGATGGATCTATTTGATTTTGATTACTGTAAATGGTAACAAATAAACGTATTATTGCATCTTCATCATTAGATGGTAAGGGAATAATGTAATATTTGCGATTTTTTACCTTTTTACTTGAACAGATATTAATTTTATCATTTTCAAAATCAAGATTTTCTTCGAGTATATCTTCAATTATTTCATAATGAAAGTCTTTTAGATTATTTTGTTGAAAAAATGTTATTATGTTTTTGTGATCTTTATCGAGCAATTGGGTATTAGAAAATGTTATTTTTGAATAATCAATGAGTGACTTTGTTTGATATAGTCGTTGAAAAGTGTCAAATTCGTGGGAGATTTCTTCTGACGATATTTCTGATTCATTTGAATTTTGGGTGTCATTTTCGGCTTCTTCTTCTTGATTTTCGGTTTCGTTTTGGATTTCTTCTACCTCTTCGTCATTTTCATTTTCTTGAGTGTAATTTTCTGTTTCTTCATGCTGATTGTCTGTTAAGTGGTTTATTTTAATTCTTGACAATGCATCGGCATTCTTATTGATTCTTCCGGGTTTATAGATGATTTCATAATCGTATTCTTCCAATTTAAGCCTCCATCGAGCTAATCTACTGCCTGGATCTTTGATTGAAAATAGCCATGTTAAGGGTCGATGATCGGTAACGAGTTTAAACTTCCTGCCAAAGAGATAAGGGCGAAAATGCTTTACTGACCATACTAAACTTAATAATTCACGTTCAATTACAGAATATCGGGATTCTGCAGGGCATAAAGTCCTTGATGCATAAGCTATTGGTAGATCTTTACCTATAGGGCCTTGAGAAAGCACGGCTCCGATTGCGAATGCACTAGCATCAGTAGTTAGTAAAAATGGTTCATTGAAATTAGGATAAATTAAAATTGGAGATGTTGTTAATGCCTGTTTAAGTTCATTGAAAGATTTTTCACATTCTTTATTGAAATTAAAAGGTATATCTTTTTGTAATAGTCTTGTAAGAGGTTTTGATATTTTTGCAAAATTTGGTATGAATCGCCTGTAATAACCCGCCAAACCTAAAAATGATTTGATTTCTTTTTGATTTTTTGGTTGAGGGAAGTTTTGTACGCATTCTACCTTTTCCGGATTTGGTTTTACACCATCTTTCGTTATAACGTGTCCAAGATAAACTACTTCTTTTCTTAAAAATTCACATTTATCTGGTTGTAGTTTTAAGTTAGCTTGTTGCAATCTAGTAAAAATTTCGTTAAGTCTTGAAATATGTTCATGAATTGTTGCCGAATAAATTATAATATCATCCATGTAAACTAAACATCTTTCATTTTGAAGTCCTACTAAAATATGATCCATTACTCTTTGAAAGGTTGAAGGGGAATTTTTTAAACCAAATGGCATTCTTAAAAATTCATAATGTCCATTTTCCACGGAAAAAGCAGTTTTAGGAACGTCTTTCGGATCTACTTCAATCTGATGAAAGCCTGAAGCTAAATCTAATGTCGAAAAATATTGACAATGTCCTAATTGGTCTAATAGATCGGATATGTTCGGTAAAGGATATTTATCATCAACGGTTATTTCATTTAATTTTCTATAATCAATTACAACACGCCATTTTTGTTTTCCCGACGCGTCTAATTTTTTAGGTACTACCCATACTGGGGACGACCATGGTGAAACGGAATGTTGAATAATTCCTTGATCAAGCATTTCAGATATTTGTTTTTTTATTTCTTGTTTATGAACGTACGGGTAACGATATGATTTTGTATATATGGGTTTAGACTCGCCCGTGTTGATCGAATGTTTTATTTCATTTATGAATGTTAATGTGTCGCCTTCTAAATAAAAAATGTCAGGAAATTTTAAACAAACATTTGTTATTAATTCTCGTTCTTCGTCGTTTAAATGGTCAAGTCGTAATAAGTTTTGTATTTCAGTTTTCCTATCGTAAAGATCAGTGATTTGGTTTCCTGAAAAATTGTCTGCGTTAAAATTTAAAATTGTACTTGAATCTGGAATATTTTCAAGGTTTATATCCGAGAAATCAATTAATTTAGTTATGGCATTTGCGTTTATAATTGTTGTTAAAAATTCTCCATTTTCATTGATTTTGACTAAGGCATTTGGTAAATAAACTTTTTCTTTGACTTGGGATGATAAAAGTGCTTCAGTGTTTGTTAAATTGCATTTTAATTTAATGACTTTTTCTGTTCGGGGTTCAATTAATATTTTGTTTGTGAAATTATTTTTGGTTCGTATTTTATTTTGGTGTTCGTTTTTAAAATCATTTTCTTCACCGGCTTTGTATAATGGAACAGTTTTGAAATTTGTGATTAATTCTCGTTTTTTAATATCTACTATACCATCATAATGTTCAAGAAAATCTGCACCTAAAAGTCCGTCAAATTCAATATCTAAGTTACAAATATAAATTTTATGGGGGTCACCAGTGTTAAAAGGTATGTACGTTGATTCATCTACTAAAATTGATTGGTTAGTTATTCCTTGAATCATTAAATTTTCTGGGTATCTTTGTGGATATTTTTCAACAGTTTTTGGTTTAAAAATGGAAAGTCCTGCACCTGTGTCAATTAAAATTTTGAAAGTGTTTGTGATATCTTTTATGTAAAATAAATTATTTGGGCTTACGGTTAATATACTCTTTACATAAATTTCTGTTCTGTTTGGTCGTTGACATTCAATGTTTGAAATTGGTTCTCTACTTCGGTAATTGGTTGTAAATTCGGGGGTGGGTTGCCTAGATAAGGGCTCGATTGAAAATTTAGGTCACTTGGATCATTTTGAAAATTTTGATTTGAATAATTTTCACAATAACTATTTTCATAATCATTCACATGATGATGTCTTTGTTGTTGTACATTTTGAGAATGTTGAAATGCTGGGGTCGGTCGATTTTGACTTTGGTTAGGATATCGATTTTGATTTTGGTTAAAATTTTGTTTATAAAATTGATTTTGATTATTTTGTTGAATTGGAAAGTTTTGTCGTGTTTGGAATTGTTGTTGAGGATAGGAACTTCGAGATGTATTTTGAATATTCGAGAAGGTTTGATTTTGTCTTATTCTACATTCGTTAAAAGTATGTCCTTTCTTTTTACAAAATGAACATATTTTTTGTTGTTGATTAAAAGAATTATTTGGTTTTTTATTTTGATTAGAATTATGATTTGAATTATGAAATTTTTGTTTTTCAAAATAGGATAGTTGTAATTCTCTTCGAATTCTTATTGATGCGTTTAATATATCTGGAGGATTTCCAGCACGTATTATTTGACCTAATCGGGGTTCTAGTCCGGTTAAAAGTGTGTTTAACGTCATTTGTTCAATTAATTGTTCTTGTGCAGCTTTTTGTTCAGGATTTAAATTTTGTTGTTGTATGCAAGCATACATCTTTGCATTATGCGTTTGTAATCGTGCTACAAAAGTGAGAGGTGACTCGTTTGGTAATTGATGTAATCTTTGTAAATCTTGAATTAAGGAAGTTAAGTCTCTAGAATCACCAAAATGTACGGATAGTAATTGTTTAATTTCAGCCCATGTTTGTGTATCTCTAGAGTTAATTAATTGAGCAGCTCTACCTTTTAATTTGTTTTTTATATGTAAGGTTAAATGAAGCTTTTGTTCTACTACACACATTCGAAATGCATGATTGCAAGCATTGATAAAAGTATTTAAAAAGATTTGATCACCGTCGAATTCAGGGATTAGTGAGAAAATTTCTGAAAGTTTGTATGGCTCAATTGTTGTTTCAACTTCAGTTTCAGTTGCAGTTGCCATTTTTAATTTATTAAGTTTTGTTTAATTTAATTGGTTAAATTTTATAGTAAATATTTTGTATTTACTAGATTCTATCTTAAAATGCGTTTTTCTTAAAATTATTTTTGTTTAAATTAATTCTTGTTCTTAAATAGTTTACGTAGTAATATAATATTAAGTATTTCAAACAATATAAGATGATAATTCAAAAATGTTTACTTACATTAATAGTATGTTTTTCATTATGTCTCTTCCGTTGGCTCTCAAGCAAAAAGTTCCGCTGCCAGGGGTGTCACTAGGTGTTCCTTCCACAGGGATGGCTTCGCTGATAAAGATTAAATATCTTCTAATAATAGAGTAAGCTCTGCCAGGGGTGTTACTAAGTATTCCTTCCACAGGGCTACCGCTGCCAGGGGTGTCACTAGGTGTTCCTTCCACAGGGTATTGTCCTCTAATACTGAAGATTCTAATTTTTCTTGACTGTTTTTTCAGTCTGTTTGCTTATTTTGATTGTTTCTTTTTCTTTCACACTTTGTGATTTCGTTACTTCACTTTTTTGTTTTCCTTTTACTTCTTCTTTATATTCTTGAGTTTTCGTTCTCTTTTCCATTAAAATTTCTTTTTGATCTATAGTAATTATTTCTTCGTAGAATATTGTAGTTTCTTCTTTAATTTCTGCGAACGTAAAAATTGGTTCTTCTTCCTTTGAAGGATTGGAATCCACCATTAATTCTTCCAAAATTTTCGGAATATTAATGTTTTGAGGATCCTACCGACTGCGCCAAAATTTGTTATATGGTTGCTTCGAGAAAACACTTTTTTCAAAAAACTACTTTATTTAACACTTATTTGAGAATATCCAACGTTGGTATATTCTCAAGTATGAGTTACAGGTTACTAGCTTACAATACGACTAAATAAGATAGAATGAATCAAAATACAATATGGTTCTTTTTATATGTGTTGAATCTGCTGACGTAAAAGTTCTAGAACTAGGAAAATTGCGTTCGACAAAAATAAGGTTATAAATTAAGTAAAATATCAAATTTCAATTCTTCAGCGAAAAAGTAATAATCAGCAGTTTCAAGACTAAACAATAATTAAAGTTTAAAGTTTTAGGGTAATTTAAAAATACAAACATAAACAATGATTAATACAATAATATCATACAATATTGCGCAATAACTGCGTCTTACTTGGGACTTATAATATTTAAATAATATGGGGTAGATTTTCATATAACATACATATATATATATATATCCTATGTCTTTGTTGGACTGGTGGTCGAGAGGTCGGGTTGTCAAGTATTGTACACATGATAAAATGAAATAAATAAAATAACATGAATTGTAAATATATAATGAATAAAGATAAAGATAAAGATTAAATGGTAATGCCTCTCACCTAAAAGTTCCGGGTTCGTTCCCCGACCGTGGCAGTGGAAAATACTGTGAGAGGGATATTTTCACTATACACGGATATTGGGTGTGTCCCTTATCTCTAAATGTGTAGCCCCCTCCCACACAAGGCTCTTCTAAGCCTTCCGAGATAAAGGGGGTCGTAATTACCTGTGGTGATATTATTTTATATATATATATATATAATGTAAAAAACAAAAGTAATAACATGAAAGAGACACGGTCAATAACCGAAGTAGATTTAACAACGGCAGGCCTGGGACTTTTCATATTTTTTCAACTGGACAGTTCGAAAGCAGTTTTGAATTTGGGGATTTGTGACACCTAGTTTTGTACTAAAGATATTTGTTAATTTAGTTTTTAAGTCTTCTCCTTCTTCCGTTATGCCAAAAACTCTCAGTTCTGATATTTTTAACTTTTGTTCAATATGATTTATTTTGTTCAAAACACGTTGCGTATATGTTATACATCAAAATATATTTTAAAAATAATTAATTGTCAATTACTTTACGGCGCAGGCGATAATAGAATAATATATGCTTAAAGTGAGAATATTCAAGAGAGAGAGGTCCGATAGGGAAATATTTACTGTTTATAGTGGTATAGTGGTTACTGGTTATAATCATAACTTCTTATTCTGAAACACATATTGCAAACAAATTATAAGACCTAAGTAGAAGTATAACAAGAGTAATATTATAAATTTGCACTCAATAATTTCAAACACATGCGAAATAAGTAGATTTAAATTTAGGAAATACTAAAATTGACATAATTTATAAAATTAAATCTAATTATTTTGCAAACAACTGAAATTATTGGGTGAAAATTCATGTCACTACACCTGTCATAGTACTACTTAGGTAGTCTTATACTTTTTTTACCAATATAAGTTTAAAAAAAAATATGGCCAAAAATAATAAATATTTCCTTATCGGATCTCTCCCTCTTAGATATGCCCACCAATGGAAATCGAGAAATGTATTGTGATACTGATACTTCCAGAGGGTGAGAACAATGAGTAAATCGTAAATAACTTTTCATCCTTGTACTATTCGCTACCCCTCTGCGTTGAACTTTTCGAATGGACTAATTACATGAAATACTGAAATACAATCATCCTTCAGGGACTAGTCAAATATAAACAAAACACCCTTAACACCTTGTGACCCTTTTGTAATAATCATTAAAATTAAAAGTGCCAAGCAGAGTAGGGCAGTGCTATGACGCGTGCGCTTCACCGTGGAGTTCGCCGAAGCTATCCGTTCTCCATTCGATTTACAATGACAATGAACCGTGGCCAGTGGTAAAAATCTAGAATCAGTCCTCATGTCATAGTGTTGATTTTAAAATGAGGAGCAGTAGTTCGGAACTGCTCCTAGACCAACAAGAGGAGCTTCGCAAACGCAAAATTAAGGTATTTAGTAACATAAATAGTATAGTCCTAGGTCATATATTCTTACATGTTTCATCTACTACCTCAATTTATGCTAGAGAAGGGAGTCATTGACGATTTCTGAAAGGATATGCGCAGAGTTGGTGGAAAGTGAAAATGCATTTAAAGTATCTATTGTAATGTTGAAATAATTGCAAAAATGTGGCAAATCAATATTTAATAAATCAGTGATTAGTTACTTGTTTGTCTTGCTTTATATTGTGTAAAGGTTATGTTATGGTAAATATATAGGTGTTAACGCATTCATTTGTGAATTCTTGGATCACTTATATATATATATATGTATAGAACTTATTTTAGTCTATGTTAAAAGAATACCTAGACTAAATGTTAGTTTAGTACCGGATACTCCACCAAATGTTTAAAACATTTATTTTTTATATTAAACATACTGAACGTCTGAACAAGCTTCACCACTGCAGTACAATATTTACATTTGATGTTTCAAAACTATATGAAATAACAATAATATATTATTATAATTTGTAGCATAATGCATTACAAAAAAATATGTAAATCTTAAAATATTTTATCATTAATTATTTGTTGCTAAATGGGTAATTAAATAAAAAGTTATATTTGTATTTCATTTACATATGTACAGGATAGGTTAGTGAACAAAACATGGCTCGTTTGTTTGAAGGGATAAATGAAGTTTTTTTGATTGATAAATAAGGATTACCTAGTTTCTTTGCATTTAAATTGACGTTCTTCACTTTTCATATTCGCACCTTCAGAAGAAGAACGTCGATATGACTATCTATATAAGGAATCCGTGTAATTTTTATTAGTGTAGTGTTTGTTAATAATGCTTTTTCTACTCCCTTATGTAAATTTGCTGTTAATATTAAAACATTAGCGCGATGAAAAGAACAACGTCATAAATATAAAGAAACTAGATAATTTCTTATTAATTCATGGTAGTTTACAACTGTTTTAAAAGTGTGACAAAACCAAATGTGAAACGGTTAAGCTGATTACTACGCTTTTTAAAGGGGATAGAATTGAAAGTTACAAATCTTTTGGTATATCGAGGAAATGTGAGAAAAGTTGTAAAATAATAAAACATCTATTTTGTCGTTTAACTCACTCTAACTCAAAAACGGGAAAATAAATATATCTCAAATTTTTACCATATTAGTAACACATATTTCTTAAGAAAAACGTATTAATATGAACGTATATTATATTTTTATGATTGTAAAATATGGATTTTTTCCTAAAGCTATGTTGATAAAATTACATGTTTAAGTATAGCAAGCAATAAAGATAACTTTTTTACTCGAAACTTTTTTCTATAGCAGTTTCCGAGAACACAGCATGTGAATATGGGGAACGTTCTTAGCGGATGAAACATTGTGGCACCGTCGCGTCGTGTAAAAATTAGTATTAAACGTGTGTATAGTGTATACCTAAGCCGCGCGACTTGCCAACGAATTATTGCATTTTTTTCGCATAATATTATTATTAGGCTGTATAATTATTAACAAGTATAAATACGAAGGCAACGAAAATATTATTGTTTTTTTTTTGTTATAAGCGTCGATAAAATCATATACAGGAGAAAAAATTCTTAATATTACAATTAATTAACCACATTGATATTAATTAATGTCCAATGCATATAACTTGTTCTTAAAAAAATCTATATTTAAAACTAGTAAAAGTAATGACGTCAGTTGGATTTATTATAAAATGTACTATGTACTTATTTACAAACAGTATTTATTAGTGGAGTAAATCTAAAATCTCAAATCACTTAAGAAATAATTATCTTACTGTAACAATTTATTTGTTGGAACTTGTAAATATAAATGTAGCAAAAGTTTTGTATTAAATCTGAGTCCTGGAAGGAATTTGTTTAAATAAGGAAAAGTTTAAAATTGTGTTTTTTGCAGTTTTTCTAAATATCTCTGGTTGTATATTTCGTATCACAATAAAAAAACAAATTTTCATTATGAAACGAACAAATGTATGACGTACGTTTTATAGATATAATTTATAGATAATTTTAACATCAAACATAAATAATTAAGTAAATTTAATAAATAATGAAATAAATACACAACAAAGGACAGAGAACAAATAATTAGTGATAAAAATGAAATTATTAGAATGCTTCAAGACAAACTAAAGCAATTTGAAAAAAAAAATCTCAAATCTCATATGCAGAGGCAGCAAAAACTCATACGGGAGATAACTATCCAAATATTATTGTTAAGCCAAAAATAATTCAAAATATCAATAAAACAAAACTTGATTTAAGTAAAAATATAAATCCCACTGAATTAAAAGTAGCTGTGAAGCAACTAAAGGAAACAAAACAAGGATCTGTGATTATTTCATGTCAGACAAGAAAAGATGTGCAAATTTTGGAGCAAGCAATCAAAGAGAAATTAAATAGCAATTATGAAATACAATTGACAAAAATGAGAAAACCCAGAATTAAAATTACCAATTTCACTCAAAATATGACTAGTGAAGAAATAAATACTAGCATTGTTGAACAAAATGAAATACAAGGAGAAATTAAGACAACTTATATTAGGAAAACAAGAAATAGTTATAGTACAGTTTATTGTGAATGTTCTGCATCAGCATTCAAACAGATTATGAGATATAAAAAACTGTGTATTGGATGGGAAAGGTTTCCTGTTTTTGAGGATCTAGATGTACCGCGATGTTTCAAATGCCAAGGTTTCTCTCACCGAAATAATGATTGTCAAAATAAATATGTCCAAATTGTAATGAGGAGCATCAGGAAAACGCATGCCCAAAACAGCGTAAATGCTGTGCAAACTGTGTCATCTCAAATGAAAAATACATAACTAAATATAATGTTGAGCACTCTGCCAAGGGTGTACTCTGCCCCAGTCTGGTATATCATAAGCAAATGGTACAAAAACGAACTGATTATCTATCCGAATGGTAATAGTGGATGAAGATATGGTTCTGGAAGACCTTGAAACTGTGGAAAGAAATCATCGTGGGGAGTACATAAATGCTTTAGACAACAAGTATAGCAGAAATAGTATCTTTGGTATCTTTCATCTTAATATTCGTAGTATTAAAAAAAAAATTGATGAACTATTAGCTACTTTTGTAGCTTATAATATAAATTATGATATTATTGTTTTAAGTGAATGTTATAAGATAGATTCATTAAATGAAATCAACATTCCGGGTTATACAACATTTTACAATAATGCTCACTTTAATAAAAATGACGGAGTTGTAATTTTTATCAAATCACAATTAAATGGTACAGTTAATAACAGCAGGAAACTTATAATTTGTGGAGTTACGTTGAGTACCGTAAGCGTTGCAGTGGATGAAACCTCATTTCAAATCATTGCATTATATCGTCCAAATCAATCTAACTTACTGTCCTTCTTAGAAGAAATTGATATCTACTTTGATATAAATTCTGACCACTTCCACTTTCAACTACTTGTAGGAGATACTAATATTAATATTTTAGAAGAGGATGTAAATACTAATAAGTATTTATCGATATTGGCCAAACATGGTTTTGTACCCTACATACAGTTACCTACTCGTGTTACCAAAGATACTGCTACATGTTTGGATCATATATTTATTAAACAAAAACATACAAGAAATAACATAAAAATTAAATCATATATATTGACATGTGATATTACAGATCATTACGCTGTAATGGCCACTTTTGTTAAAGATACGTTCTCTCAAGATAATAATTATGATAATAATAAAGAATTTCATGTATACAAAAAAATTAATATAGAAAAATTTGAAGCGTTAGTAAAAAATGAAAATTGGATAAATGTTATATTAGCAAATGATGTTCAAGTAGCAGCAGATGTTTTTACAGAAACTTTTGAAAACTTAATAAGTGAAAGCATAATCACAAAAACCGTTAGGAAAAGAGAATCAAAAAAATTAAAACCATGGATCACTGAAGGACTCATAAAGTTTATTATCACAAGGGATAAACTAAAAAAACGGTTAAATAATAATTATTCTATAGAATTGCAGGAACAATATAAAACATGCAGAAATTCTTTAGACAGTCTTTTAAAAAAATGTAAACATGACTATTATAAAAAAATAATAACAGAAAATCAAAATAACATGAAGAAAATGTATCAAGCTATTTTTGAAGCCACGAATGAAAAAATGAGAAAAAATACAACTACTTTAGATATAACCAATGATGAGGGTGAAATTTTTACTAACAATAAAGAAAGGTCAAATTTCTGTAATGATTATTTCATTAGCATACGTACTAAAATGATTGATATAATAAAAACACCTCACAACTCTTTAAACAATGTGCCTATGAATAATATCTCTATATTTCTAGCTCCTGTTACAGAAAACGAAATACTAGCTCACATTAATTCTTTAAAAAATACTAGTGCTCCTGGTCATGATGGAGTTACCCCCATGTTGTTAAAATTATGTGCAAAATACATTTTATGTCCTCTTACTCACATAATTAACCTAATTTTTGTCAGTGCAAAATTTTCTAAACAGTTCAAAACTTCTATAATAACTCCAATCTATAAAGCAGGTGATAAAAATTTCAAACTATCGTCCAATTAGCCTAATAAATATTTTGGAAAAATTGCTGTAAAATGTATAAAAACACGCCTGGTAAATTTTTTTAAGAATAATAAGATATTGAATGAACATCAGTATGGCTTTCAAGAGGGCAAAAGTACGTCGGATGCTATGTATGAGGTAATTAAGGAAATTTCAGACAGTCTTGATACCAGCAAAAAATGTATTGCAGTATTTCTTGACTTCGCAAAGGCTTTCGACCAGTACACCATGGAAAGCTACTACAAGTATTGGAGCATAATGGAATCCGGGGTACTTTGTTGGATCTCTTTGAAAGTTATTTAAGTGATCGCATACAATATCTTAAAGTTAATGGATGCTTAAGTGACCCGCAACTAGTGAAAGTGGGTGTGCCACAAGGAACTGTCCTTGGCCCTATCCTATTCATAACTTATATTAACTCTCTGTTAACTCTCGATATAGGCAGCAAAATAATATCATATGCTGATGACACTTGTAATATTTAGTGGGGCAGACTGGGAAGCTACTAAAGAAAAGTCTATAATAGTATATATGCTATAAAAAATGTGGTTAGATGAGTACCAATTGTCTCTTAATGTAGATAAAACAAAATATATAGTCTTTTCAATCACCAATGTAAATAGACCTAACTATAATAACATTGATATTAATGTACTTGGAATAGAAATAAAAGAGGTTGAATATATTAAATATTTAGGTATTATTCTAGATAAAAACGTAAAGTGGAAGGAACATGTAACCTATCTAACAAAGAGGATTAGGAAATTAATTCACAAATTTTATCAGTTAAGGAATATTGTCAGCAAAAATGTATTGATTCTAGTATATAAATCTTTGGTAGAATAGTAGAGATATGGCATATTGGTTTGGGGAGCCCTATACATGAACTCATTAAAAACTCTATCTACAGTTCAAAATTATACAGGGTGTTGCATCATGAGAGGGACATAGCTTAATAGGAGGTAGAGAACATCAGTGGTAACCGGAACCTCCCATAGAAATGTCTCATTGGGCCTTCATTACGAAGTTACAGGGTGTTAAATAATTTTTGGCCAAACCTGTTTTTTGTCATAACTTTGACAGGGAATGAAATAACGGATTCATATTTGGTACGGCTAATGTACTAACGAGCCCCAAGAGGTACATGTATTAAAAAAAATATATCCAGGTCCGGACTCACTATAATTTATGTTTCTTCTTTGCATCAATAAAACATCACCCTGTATATATTTTTTTGAAATTTCGATACGATATTCGAAAAGAGCAAGAAAAAACAAACAAAATGGCCTATTTCATTTTTTTGTTACACCTTCGTGGTTATTTAAATACGTTGTTAAATGTGCAAGAAAATGGATTACAGAACCCTATTAAATGAGAGGCACGTGAAATAAATAGTTTTATAACTAAAATTTGCAAAAATTCTATTGAGCCTAGGTGGTCTGGGTGAATCCTAATTCCGGCACGTTTTAAAGGTCCATTTTGGTAAAAAACTGTGGTCCTAATAAGTAATCGGGTATGAAATAACAAAATTTTTAATCAATCACAGTAGGCTTGTTCAAAGAATAAAAGTGACAGATAATTTAAACCATTTAGGCCTAAGCAACCAGTTACTTTGATCAAGAAAATCATCAACATTATATACTTAATAAAAATTGGAAAAGAGAACAAACTAAAATCTAAATAAATAAAATATTTTCCATTCAATTAACAATAAATAACAAAACACTAACTAAAT
Organism: Leptura quadrifasciata; assembly: GCA_963675555.1. Taxonomy (NCBI): domain Eukaryota; kingdom Metazoa; phylum Arthropoda; class Insecta; order Coleoptera; family Cerambycidae; genus Leptura; species Leptura quadrifasciata. The sequence goes on from OY776682.1 coordinate 22,814,467, forward strand.
GTGTTTAAAAATAAAACGTAATTGACACTAAAGTAAATTTTCAAAATGTCCACCCCCACATTCTGTGCATTTTCTTGTGCGTTTAGAAAGGTCACCAATTGCTCGACGTATCATTTCTGGATTATTCCGTATTTCGTCGCAGGTTGTAACGATGCGCTGGATTAAATGTTGTCTACTTTCAATTTCAATGCTATAAACCTCGTTTTTTAAGTGGCCCCATAAAAAGTAATCACAAGGGTTACAATCAGGAGATCTTGGTGGCCAGTATGACTGGTGGTCGAGAGGTGAGCGCACTTGCCTCTCACCTAAAAGTTCTGGGTTCGATCCCCGGCCGTGGCAGTGGAAAATACTGTGAGAGGGATTTTTTCACTATACACGGATATTGGGTGTGTGTCCCTTGTCTCTAAATGTGTAGCCCCCTCCTACACAAGGCTCTTCTAGAGCCTTCCAGGATAAAGGGGGTCGTAATTACCTGTGGTGTTATTTATTATTTATTTATTTATTTATTCATGTGGACCCCCGCGTCCAATCCATCTATTAGGATACACATTGTTTAAGTGTTCTCTTACTTGAAGGTTAAAATGTGGTGGGGCCCCATCATGCTGAAACAACATGCCTCTTATACCGATATTTTCTAACATATTCGGTAAAATGTTTTGAAGAAAATCAAAGTAAATTTCACCATTCAATCGTTCTTCAAAAAAATGTGGCCCTATCAAATGTCTATTCACAAGTCCGACCCAAACATTTACAGAAAACCTGTGTTGCGAACGGCGTTGGCGTACCGCATGTGGGTTTTCCTGTGCCCATTTATGATTATTTCGTGAATTGTTAGTCCATCCCTTGTAAATTGTGCCTTATCCGTAAATAAGGTTCTGTAAATGACTGGGCGATGGTTAGACAACCAATGACAAAATGCCAGGCGGGGGATATCGTCGCCTTGTTGAAGACGCTGTACCTGCTGGATATGATATGGCTGGTAACGTTCTCTTTTTAGGGTTCTCCATACTCGCCAATGAGGAATACCAGTTGCCAAACTGATTCGTCTAGTGCTCATATTTGGGTTTTCTTGAACTACGTTTATAATATTGTTTTGTTCCTGCACACCTTATTGTAAAACACGCTCCACAACTGCAGAAGTAGGAAACTTTCCGTGTTGTCTTGCATACTGGAACACCGTACTAAAGGTTTTATGATTAGGGCATCGACGACCAGGAAAACGCAGCCGATATTCTCTTTCCGCCGACCTACCATTTCCATTACAGAAACCATAGATGAATATTATGTCAGCATATTCCACGTTCGTAAATTTTACTGGCATAGTTAAAATATTTTCACAAGTTTTCACTAACTAAATGCGGATTATTGACACATTAAATTACTAACAAACAATTATTCAACTGTTTAGGAGATTTCTTTTTATTATCTGTCACTTTGAACAAGCCTACTGTGATTGATTAAAAATTTTGTTATTTCATACCCGATTACTTATTAGGACCACAGTTTTTTACCAAAATGGACCTTTAAAACGTGCCGGAATTAGGATTCACCCAGACCACCTAGGCTCAATAGAATTTTTGCAAATTTTAGTTATAAAACTATTTATTTCACGTGCCTCTCATTTAATAGGGTTCTGTAATCCATTTTCTTGCACATTTAACAACGTATTTAAATACCCACGAAGGTGTAACAAAAAAATGAAATAGGCCATTTTGTTTGTTTTATTGATGCAAAGAAGAAACATAAATTATAGTGAGTCCGGACCTGGATATATTTTTTTTATACATGTACCTCTTGGGGCTCGTTAGTACATTAGCCGTACCAAATATGAATCCGTTATTTCATTCCCTGTCAAAGTTATGACAAAAAACAGGTTTGGCCAAAAATTATTTAACACCCTGTAACTTCGTAATGAAGGCCCAATGAGACATTTCTATGGGAGGTTCCGGTTACCACTGATGTTCTCTACCTCCTATTAAGCTATGTCCCTCTCATGATGCAACACCCTATTAAAAATTATTTAAAAAAAAAGCCGACGATACTCAACTAGCTTACTTTATGGAAATGATATATGTAACATAAGATCATTATATTTTCATACCTTGTCCATTTATATTTATAAAAAAGATAATCTTAAAAATGCTATCTCATGAAATTGTAACTCGTAGTATGACCCAAAAACACCTACTTGCCTACTTGTCACAAAAATGCAAATTCAAAATTTGCACGCCATCTAGACTCTAGAACCTATAGCTTATTACCGATTAATATTAGAAATATTAAAAGCTACAAAAAATTTTCCTATCTATCAATGTAAAATATACATAAATAAGAATTATGTTTCATTTGTTTTTTTTATACATTTATTTAACGTCGGCATATTTCCGCTACTGAGGCCTAACACCGACGCCTGTAGACGAGCTACCCCAACCAGGAATTTTGCCGAACCTCTTCCCTTAAGAAGAGTAGAGATCTTTTACTTGCCTAACATTTAATAGACAAGGGACCGACGGCTTTACATCCCCTCCGAAGGATGGTATATCTCCTATACAACCCTCGCCTAAGGTTGTATAGCTTCCGCGCATACACTGATATACAAGCCGCTGGAAGATGTGTGAGGCGAGAACGCGGTTTCCGTTGGAATGGTCACCCATCCAAGTACTAACTGCGCCTGTCGTTGCTTTACATTGCATACCGTAGTATGTACATAGTAAAGACGCACCTACGCTCGCCCATTTCATTTGTTAATCTGTTGAATTGATTTTTTTGATTTCTGATTTGTTGATGTTTATTGTTTATTATTTTTGAATTTGTTAATGTCTATTATTTAATTAATGTCTTTCACTGCACAAATCAAGTGTTAAGTCACTTAGGTGCAGGTTTACAGGTTTAAAGTTTTTTTTTTTTTTTAAATTTCACCTAGAATTGTCAATTGCAAATTTATAGTAATTTAGGTTAATTTAAGTTATAGTCTAGTATACTTTAACTTGGCGTGTGTATGTATGAGTTAATATTTCCGTGCGATTTCATTTTCTCCCATATTGTACACAAAGTTAGAGCAATAGTCCAGAAACATTATCTACGTGGACAATATTTCTGGATCTTTGTGTACAAGAGAAAATGAAATCGTACGGAAATATTAACTCATACATACACAAGCCAAGTTAAAATATACTAAACTATAAGTTATTATTACCCCCTACTTTTGTAATCTGATACCTGTTCATTAAATAAATCAATAATTTTTCATAATACATTAAATAATCAAAAATAATGAAGAAGAAAATTTATCATTATCATTTATCACGTGGATAATTTTTCAAAAAATAATGAGTTATTTTTCAAATAATTAAAAAAAACATATTAACAGGAATATTTAATTATTTAAACAAAAATACCAAATAATTTGAACAAAAAGACTAATTAGCAACAAGGAAATGAGGAACTTTATAAAAAAGAATATCTTTTGAACTCGAATCCACGGGGTGATAGGCAAAAGGTCTAACTACTAACTCATTAACCGCCCGTGATGAAGCAAAATTCTGGTACTTAACACTACAATTTTGCGTATATTTTCAAAATTTAATAACTCTAAAATAAAGGCCTATTTGAATAAACGGAGCAAGCCTAATTTTTTACTTTCTCATCTATAGATATTTATTCATGCTCTAGTTCTACAAAAAAAAAAAAATGGAAATCGGTAACCTGCAACTGTAAGGTCCCCTGGAAGTTGTATTTTTATACCACTGTGAATTTTCTAGAAATAACTAGTCATGTCATATTTATACTGGTTCTAAGGAAGTATCTATGTGTCAAATTTGATCAAAAGCAGTTGTTTCAGAAAAAAAAATTAATTCTTTTAACCTTATCCCCCACAGCCTCAGTCGCTCCATTTATTTGGTACAATAGGTCATGTCATTTCACACTAATACTAAAAGTGTATCAATGTGTTAAATTTGATTAAAATCGGTAGAGTAATTATAGAGGAAAAATTATTTAATTCTTAAAACCACACATCCTGCAGCATCCCTCCTTGAATTTTCTAAAAGCAACTATCCTCGCCATCTTATATTGATACTAAGGAAATGTAAATTTGTCAAAATCAATCAAAATTATTAAAACCGTTTTAAGAGAAATTTTTTTATTCTTTTAAACCCCCATAGCTTCCATCCCTGCATTTTTATGGAGTAACGGGTTATGACATCCCATACTAGTGGTAAAAAAGAGGAGAGAAAGTAATAATTATTTTGCACTTTTTATCGGCTTTTAAGGGCTAATTCCCCCACACTTGAGCTAGGGAAGATTTTACGATTTCCCATCGAGGTGTGTCCATTTTGAGACTGCATGCAAACTTTGAGCAAAATCGATCGAGTGAGGTCTAGGTGCGATGTACTATGTATTACGTATATGGGAAAGTAAAAATTGCTATGAACTTGTCGCGCTTCCAAATATACAAAAAATATATTTACAATATATACTAACTTTTAACCGCTCTTTAAGCATGACGCCGACCGACCAGTTAGTCTGTGAGAAAGTATATTCACCTACGATTCTTTCGGAAACTGTTAATCCTATAAAAGATAGTTTCAAATAAAAAGTTACCTGTATCCTTTATCTTTATTTCTCCTCAATATATTTCGAATTTCGAAAGATAAGTTTCCCGCTTGCTATACTTGAACATGTAAATTTTCACATTTCAAAATTCTATGTTTTCTACACTTATTAAAATTAAACCGACATATTAATGTCCTTTGGTAATAACCCAGTCAGCATTTTCATATTCCTACGATACACTATACATATTCCAAAATATAATTAGTATATTGCATAAATATTTGATGCTAATTCAAAATCCTGATATACTGATTGTTTTGTCACAGGTTTTCATATTGTATACATAGTCCTGCAATATCCATATGTATGTTGCTGACACATTGTAAGGATATTCTGAAACGTACATTCATTCTACAATATAGTTATAATATACACACATATTTTCTATACATACATGCAACATTACCTGTGTATTATTTCAATATACATATGCAAAACAACTGAAGTAGGTATATTGAATAAATATTTAATACTGATTCAAAATGAGTTTTTTTTTTAAGGAGAAACTCATCATGAGCACCTGAGCTTAGTGTCTAGCTCTACAGGTAGTGCCGGACTTCAACCGACTAAAACCCCTCCGCCTCTTTAGTGTTTGCGACTAATTTGGAACTGCTTTCGCTTATCTTCAAACCAGCTGGTTGTTTGAGTTCGTTGTTATGAATTCCTCCATGGGGTCACCCCATCTCTCTTTCATCCTCTTCATTCTTTTTGATAATGCGAGTTATCGCCTCCTCCGCCTTTCTCCAATTCTCCTCTGACTCCAGTATTCTCTCTACCATGTCGCCCGGGGACAGTAACGGCGCCCCATCGTGCCGCCTCTCTTCCCTCCACCTGTTGCATACGAACACGGTGTGTTCCGCGTTGTCGGCCTCCCCAAAATATGTACACTCTCGGCTATCAATCTTACCGATATCATTTAAGTATTCCATGAAACACCCATGTCCACTCAGGGCTTGGGTAAGATAATACCCCACTTCCCCATGTCTCCGTTCCATCCACATCCTTACATTTGTTATAAGGCGTCTGGTCCACTTTCCCTTGTGTGTGACCTCCCATCGCCCCTGCCACTTTTCAAACAGCCTGTCCCTGGCTTCTGTCTTCGCAACTCCCTCATATACTTTCAGCCGCTCTTTGGTCATCAAATCCAGAGGGGCAATTTCGCCACCATCAATACCGCCTCGTACGAGATAGTTCTATATGCGCTGCACACCCTTATCGCAGTGCAACAATGGATCCTGGTCATCCTGCTCCTCGTCCTGTAAAATTTCATCATACTTTCCCAGACCGGAGCCGCATACAAAAGGGTAGAGTGCACAACGCTGGACATCAATCTCCTCTTGCTAGCTCTCGGTCCGTGAGTGTTGGCCATAACTCTTCCGATGGCTGTGGCTGCCTTTCCTGCTTTTTCGGCCGTTTTTGTGGCGTGAACGCCAAAGTTCAACTTAGAGTTCAGCCAAACCCCCAGGTACTTCAGATGGTCACCTAGGCATATCTCCACTCGTATCATCCTAACTTTCATGGGCGGTAGGTTTCTCTTCCTAGTAATAACTAAGAACTCCGTTTTCTCAGCTAGGTCGAGCTGCATCCTTGCTAGCCATCCCTCGATCTTTCTGATGGCCTCATTGGCCACCTCCATTATGTGGACTGTCCACCTTCCTCCAATCACTGTTATAGCCAGATCGTCCGCATAACCGATGACTTTCACACCATCTTGCCATTGCAATCGGAAGACATCATCAAGCATAATGTTCCATAAGGTCGGTCCAAGCGCCGAGCCTTGCGTAACCCCACACGTGATATTTTTCCAAACAATCTCTACCTCCGTCTCATACTCGATCATCCTATCCTGGAAGTAGCTCATAGTAACCCTTACGAGGTACGGGACTATCCCCATACTCTGCAACTTCCTGATAATTATCGCCCATCCCACCGAATTAAAGGCATTTTTGACGTCCAGAGTCACGACGGCGCATATGCTCTTCACGGCTAGGGCTTCCTCCGCCGCCTCCTTTAGTAGTCTAATGGCGCCGACCGTCGATCTTCCTTTCCGGAAACCGAATTGGCTTTCAGATAAATCCCCCTTCTCAGCTACCTCCTTTTCTAGTCTCTCAAGTATCAAGTACTAGAGAAGTTTGCCCATTGAATTTAATAAACATAGCGGTCGGTAGGATGATGATTCCTCCGGCGCCTTACCTCCTTTCTGGATCAGAACAGGCTTACCTCCTTTCTGGATCTCCCCTCTCTAGAGCGTGTTTATTACCCTTAAGATCTCCCATGGATACTCTTCCGTAGCCTGCCGCCTTCCCACTTTTGAGCCTGGCACGTGCTGCCTCAAGTTTTTCCTCCGTAAACGGGGGACCGCAGTCACCTCTACCGCCCTCCACCTAACTATGTCCCTTTCTGAGAACAGAGCGTTCACCACTTCCGCCATCTTTTCAGCTGGCAAGGCATGAGGGGGATTTCTCATTTGTCGGGTAGCAATCTTATAGCCGTCTCCCCAGACATCCGTATCCACACTCTCACATAGTTCTCTCCACCTCTCTCTCTTTGATCTTTTAATGGCGTCTCTCAAGTTTCTTCTGGCATTTCGATACTCCTCAAGATACAGGTTCTCCCCAAGCGCTTCTGCTCTCCTATTCTGCCTTGTACCCTGCCGACGAATCGCGATGCATTATCTTCTGAGAGCTGCCTTTCACCACCTGAGTGACTTGTTTCTGCCCTATAGCGTAAGTAATATAGAGGTGATCACTTAATGTCTCTTCCGCTGTTAATACTCTCCATCCAGTAATTCTCCTGGCGGCCCCTTCCGAGCCTAAAGTCAGGTCTAGAATGGAACCAGTATCTCCTCTTACGAAGGTATAGGCCGTGCCCTCGTTTAGTATATGCAGGTCTTCTCTGGCTATCCACTCACTGACTACCATTCCTCTCTCGTTAATCCGGCCCATGCCCCTTTCTGGAGACCAACCGTTAAAATCATCAAAATAAGTTACACACTGGTTATCACAGGACTTCACATCCCATACATATTTATGCAATATTCGCACACATGTTGGCGACACATTGTAAACATATTCTGAAATACACATTTATTTTAGCTAAGGTGGATATATCCAAGGGAGAGAGATCCGATAAGGAAATATTTATTATTTTTGACCATGACTTTTTTTTAATATATATATATTGGTAAAAAAAATATAAGACTACCGAAGTAGAACTATGACAGGTGTAGTGATATGAATTTTGACTCAATAATTTCAGTTGTGTGCAAAATTAGTTAATTTGAATTAAAAAATACCGCCAATCTTCGTATAAAAAATCCACAATATATGAATATATACATATATGAATATATACACTATAAATTTGGCGACATCTGCCCACGCAAGCTTCGAGATGGTGGCTTCAAGGATTTTTATTCATTGCCCTCTCCTTGGCCCTTTTTAGCTACTTTTTTACTGCTGTTTCTTGCGATTCTGTGGTGTACGTTATATGCATATTTGTCTCTGCTGACTCTAAAAATGACAAAAATATCTTCAAAGGAATTCACAAACCATATTGGTGCATTGGACAGCATTGTCAAGATTATTGAGACTCAGTAGGAATATCATTTTATTGTGTGAAATATATCTTCTACTTCTTTGTTACTTTTCTTAAGCTTGGCTACAATATTAAAACAATTGCTAAAATAAAATGAATATTTGTTTTTTCTTGTATAGTTATCAATAGAAAAGAAAATAAACATGGAATTTTTTATACTTACAAATTGTAGTTCATCTTTAATTTTTAAGTAACATTTAACACAACATTGTGCACAATACAGATCATATTTTTTGCACAGCGGGCCAAGTTTTCATGGCAGTGATCAATATAATTATTAAAAGCACAAATATTCGGAACTATTAATAATTGCATATAAATTATCTAATAATCTAATCTTAAAATTTCTACAATTCTAAAATTTCCTAAATTTGACCCCCCTGCATAACTGTTGTAGAGGTTTCATTTTTCAAATTGTCGAGAATGCTATTAAATACTATGAAAAATAGACACAATTTCAAAAATATACATATTGAAAACAACCTCAATCAAAACAAAACAGGAATTTATGTAACACGTTAACTCCCCCAGTATATGTATTTTATTTATTCACAGGACTTGATTTTTACTAGCATTAGATCCATCCTCATAAGCAACACATCATCTAATAAATTGTTATAATTATAATAAATTCTAACTATGTGGCATTTCGTTAATGCTTCATGGTACCACGAGTTCATCAATATATGTTTTAACTTCTCAAAAATGTGATATTACCTCTAAAGTTTTCAGTCTCAGAGAAATATTTAACTGGGTATCGCTTGCTTCATCCTCACGTCTAGAACGTCCCTGAAGTTAGCTCCAGATTTAGATTTACTTTTTTCTCAGATTCATTTTATTACAGTCGACCAATCAAATCATTGTGAAAAATATAAAACAACGATATTTATGTTTCCAAACTATATAGTTACCAAAAATAATATATAAAATGAAACAAAACACCGCAGTCACAAATCAAAACAATGAACTAATAACGAATATAAAATATTGGCTCCTATTCAAGTAGTTCCATCAATCAGGCTTATTACGGTGATCATTAGTTATTGATTATTTTCTCTTTATTGAAAAATAAGCAATGCCAGACTCATTTTGGTATTTTGGTGCATCTTAGTTATTTTCAATAACAGATTATTGTTTAGATTATTGAAATATAACAGATTATTAGAAAATAACTAATAATTGGTATTATGGTGACACAAATGTTATCAATAATCATAATTCAATATTGATAATTTAAGAAGAGGTTTTAGTAGTCTGAATTAGTATTGATTATTAGTTTTGGCCCTTTCTCAGATAAAAAAATGGCGCTTAACTTTGTTTTACTAATTCGTGCCATACAAAATGAGGAGGAGAGGTAAAAATAAATCTTAATTTATAACAAAATAGATAGGTATAATATGTTTTACAAATTATTTTAGGCAACAACATAATTTAGTGAAAAGATAATTAAGGCATCATTCAAATCCTTTAACTTTGCCAGAAGGTATTGTTACGTGTTTATAATCTTCAGTAAACACTCTCTATGTACGTTAAATAATTACAACAAGAATCTTCACAAACCACTGATTTATTAATCAGTTAATTACAATAAGTAAGTTCTTATACACATTAGTACACACTAATTACAAGTCCCATCTAGGTACTAGGTTCAAAAAATAATTTTAACAATGTTTAAAAAATATTTTTAGCTGAACAAGATCGATAATGTGGTAGTTAATATAAATATGGATGGAATAGATAGGGGGGGGGGGGGGAGTTGAGGTTGTAATTAATGTATACAGTGAGGTACATAAATAACGGATAAATTCATTATCCATGTAATTAACAACTTGTGAATAAAAGATTAAAACACGTCAATTTTTAATTCTAAAATTACATTTTTTGAGCATAATTTTATACTCCCCCTTCAACCTTCTTGGAGTGGCAGCTACCCTTCAAAATTTTTAAATGGAACGGTAGTGAGTGTGATAGCTCATTTGAAAGAGTTTTTAATTCTCTATCGAGCACTATAAGGTTTTTGAATTTTGTATATTCTTCATCAAGAAAATTAAATTTGAAAAAATTTAAACGACAGAATAAGGCAAGAAATTAATCAAATCAACCCGGAAACGATACAAAATGTTTCATGTTCTTTTATTTACTTAGTAACATTAAATATGTATTTATATAGTAAAGACTAAATCAGGATTTTGGTACTAATGGGTAAAAAAGTAACAGCTTATTTTGATGCAACTGCAACTGCAGCAAGAGCTGTTTCTGCAATACTATCGGAAACGGTGTATTATTATGCCCTAATTGTAAACAGGAATAATAAGGTAGTTCCCATATGCGAAATCATAAGTTCGCATCATAATTCAGCAGTATTAAGCAATTATTTCGTATGTTTTAAAAGATTTGTGACAGTAACCCTCAAAAGAAAATGGCCCCTTTTCTCAGCAATCGTTGTCGACTGGAGTTTTGTAAGCATCAATGTTTTGGCCTTAACGAAATGACCTTATACAGCTTTTAAATTTAACGTATCAATATTTATGCAATTACTCCAAAAATTTGGAAGAAATAATTGTAATAAAGTCCTGCTGTTCTCACTTTATTAAAATGATTTCAAATAATTTGAACAAAATAAGAATAAATAAAAAAAGCAGAAGGGTTATAATAGAAATGACTACAATTTTAATGGGTTGTCGGAACCTGAAGAATTTGTCACATAGTTTTAAACTATTTGTTCAAATATTATTAAATCCTTACGACAATGATAGCGTTAAATCTGCTTTAAAAAATATTTTTAAAGGTAAGAAATCAACCGATGACGAAGAATTACATGAAGAAACTTTAGAGGATATTGAAGAGGATGAAAATGTGAGAGGAAAGTATATGGAATCTCCATACTATCTCCATTTTATTAAAATATACCTAAATGTGTAGGAAGATATTAAAGAAATTCAATGTGCCGATCCCCATAATAAAAGTAGTTTATATTCGGAGCATTTTGCATTATATATATTGAAACTGTGTATGCTATTTGCTCCATTAAAACCTGGAAGATAGAGCAAAAAAGTCACAGAGTTTGACATTGGACCCCATTTGGAGCTAAAAGATTTAAGGAAAATACAAAAATACAGCTAGAAGAACCTCTTTCAGAGGAAATATGGAAACCAAAAAGAAAACTATCTAAATGCTTTTCTCTGTTAAATTTGAAAGAAAAAGTTGAGGATATTAAACAAAAGCATATTTCCGAAGGAGGCGAAGAAAATTGTTCACGAGTCTGTCAAGTAGATATGAATATTAATGGCACTATGCAAATCATAAAAATTCTTATAGTCCGATCAGATGCATTAACAATTACGCCAGTCAAAAGTAGCCCTGAAAATAATAACAATCTCAGTCATATATCCATTACGTCAGGCAAGCATACCCCTGAAAATATTAGTAATCTCAGTCATTTGTCCATTACGTCAAATAACTCGGAGTTTCCAGATAAAAGGGCACTTGAGAATGCATTATGTTTTAGCATGCATTATTATCTGAAATGTTCATCGATGTCTTTCGTAGTGGGTACTTACAAATATGATGGAAATATCATATGATTACATAGTGGAGATTACATTTTACTGATTCAATATACAATTCAGATATTCCTTTAGACCAAACTGTGTTTCTGACCATTGCGTAGATTGTGTTTCATTCGTTTTACTGCCCCAATCTTTATTATATTCTTGTCAAAACGTTCACGTTAAATTCAAACGTTATTTGAAACCTTTAGATAGTATTCAGTTTATAATAATCCCATTATTTCTTAACAATAATCATTGGACATTATCTGTTTTAGATTTAGAGACTCAAAGCATATATCATTTAGATCCTGGTCATTCTGGTATAGAAGAATCTTTTCTCTTCCAAAAAATTAAAAAGTTTTTTTATCACTAGAGACACAATTCATAAAATTAATAAATTGAATATCAGGAAATGGAAAATGAAACAAGTGTATGGCTATCCAAAACAGGATGAATCCATAAATTGTGGTGTATATGTTTTATACGCTTCAATGGGTTGCAAAATGCGACTAATAATCTTAGCAATTAAATTTCCTCGCCTTTTCGATTGTTTAACAAACTGTAACAAGGTAAGAGTTCACAATTTATTATATTAAACCATTTACCCCCTTGACAGAGGGTTGAAATTTCATAATCTAGGAATGCAAAAGACTTTGATAATTTTAATTTTTAAAATTACAAGAAGATTTTTATGTTATCAAGATTTGCTTTGTTATGCGCGTAAATATATCGGAGGCTGCTATTCGGAATATTACTATTTTGTTTATTAGGAATATTACTATTTAACAATTTAATATTATACTCGTATTTCTACTTGACTTTTTTGTTGGTATCTAATAGCAGCTCCAGACATATTCAGTTATATAAATAAGAAGACAAATCTCGAGAACGTAATAAAATTACAAATTTTTTTATACTTTTCAATGTCCACATTTTCGTGTCGGGTTTTTCAAAATTTGTAATTTTATTTTATGCCTCTTAAACTGAATATACATATAACCAATGCGTATTATTATATCACATGGTCGACACAGAAATTTTTAAACTCACCTAGTCTTATGGTAGTTAGTTTTTGCTAATATTAATGTTTTTTATTTTATTTTTGCTCGTTTCATTGATTCTGTAAACATTTTAAATTAATTATTAGTAATAAAATTAATAATAAATAATAATTTTATTTATAGTTGTTTTAAAATATTTTTTAAAATGGCGGAGGATCTGGTGATCCGTCAATAAAAAAAAAGTAATGATGTGCCTCTCCCTGAATATCAAAATCGGATTACCCGTCGAAAAGATATAAAGCCACAGGCATACAGACAGACACACAGACATGCAAACATATGCGTCCAACTTAAAACACCCCTCCTTTTTTTGTCGCGGCTTAATAATACTTTTTAAACCGTGTTTCGGAACATGTATTTTTTAGAATATTGCTCGAGAAGTTGATTTCTCTAATTTAAAACATTTTTAATATTAATTTTTAATTATAACACAATAGTGTTTCTATTCTTTTATTTTTCGACCCCTTTCAATTAATTTTTCGAGAAAGAAACTCTCACGGTATTTTACTACTCTAAATAAAATATCGAATGCTCAAAAATACGGATCAAGAAGAGTTAATTGTATTACTATATTACGAAATTTCCTTTTCACGTCAAAGGGGTGACTGGTTCAAAATAATAAAATTGTGGCCCTTATTATATTATAGTGTACATCAAATATTGAATACACAAGAAAATTTAATTACATCATTTTTTTAATGATACAATGAAGGTTAAGAAGTACAAATTAGTTGTACTTTTCAATCCATTTGAGATGGCCTAGCGGGGCGAGGACGTAACTAATACCAAAATTCCTGCACGATTTTTCATCATTTTAAAAATTTTTATACTGTAAAACATATTTCAGCAATATGAATTTTTTTTTTAAATCCTATTACTTGTGAAAAACATCGTTTATAACGTATTTCGTCCCTTAAAAAATCCTGAAAGCAACATTCCTTGATCATTTGGATTCCAATAAAGCTAATGTAACGAATCTCGGATATTCTTTTCTACATCCACTGCGACCACCTGATTGGAAATAACAGCGTAACTGGTTGACTTTATAAATTTTCGAACCCAGACCCCTACTACAATTGTCCCCTTATGAAATTTTAAATTACATTCTATCCTCACTGTTGTTTGTGTTTCTAAACTGTATAGTGGTCGATATTTCTACAATAATTGTCATTTATGTCACTGCCATGGATACAGTGAATTAAGTATATCTAGTACAATTACCAGCTGCTAGACAGAATGATGAACAACGAAAGGAAAATTATTTAAATCAATTTCAATTTAAATTGTACAGTAGTCGAGATTTCTGCCTTCACGGTTATTTGGGATATTCCATGGATATTGTAAATTAAGTATATCTATTTCAATTAGCAGGTGCTAGTCACAATGGTGGACAATGAAAGGCAAATTTTTTAAGTCAACTTCATTTCTTTACAATTAGCAGCTGCTATTCAGAATGGTAGACAACAAAAGGACATTTTTTAATTCTACTTCATTTCTAAATTGTGTAGTGGGCGATATTTCCGCCCTGGCGGATATTTGGGATATTCCATGGATACAGTAAATTAAGTATATCTATGTTATATCAGCTTTCCACATTGTAATCGTCTTATTAGTATTAAGTTCATTTTCAATAACATTCTCATAAATAATTCAATACCAGTATAGATAAATTCATAAATTATATTATATTCCTTTTTATTATCTTTGTAACCTAATACGCATGCTGTTTTAAAACACGTAGTCTTGAATTATTCTGTGAAATGCGAATATAGCAATCTGATGCTAATTCAGCATTTAAAACATTATAAATACATGCACCTATGCCTGCCACTTAACAGATTACCGTTAAACTCAGTGTTTCTCACTCGAGATCCACATTTAAATAATTTCTTTCTCTAATTTTATAAGTTTGTACGCTTCGTTACCAAACATAGTTATTTAAGTGAATATTGTGAAGACAACACTAATAATAATAATTGTAAATATTTTAAATAAATTTGTTTTTAAAAAATTAATCAACGAAATTCAAATCTAACAATTGGCGCAGCCGGTAGGATCCGCAAAACACTACAAGAACAAGACAACCCTAACTGGTAGTGGTGGATCCTTCAAGGGTCAAACGAGCCACGATTCCTGCAACGAATTCAAAAATCGAAGAACCTCTTCACTCAAGAAACCAAATATCCAAGAAAAACTCACGCAAAGAAAGCCAATCATCGCATACGATGATGAATCGTTTTTAAGTGAATTGTGATTTCATTTCGCGTTATTAATTTTAAGTTCTATTATCCAATTTCTCCCAAAATCTAACCAAACAAATATTTTTTTAAAATGGCACAACAACAACCAGAACAACAAATTCAAGAAGTCGAACTTTACAGACTATCCGAAATATTTTCAATTGTCCCCGAATTTGAGGGTGACCAAATCATTCTTAACACATTCTTGAACGCTTGCGATTATGCAAACGATATGGTCATCGGCGACCAACAGGTACTATTAACCTTACATATTAAAAACAAGCTTCGCGGGCGAGTAGCTCAGTTAATAAATTCTAGAAACCCAGCCACTTGGGCTGAAATTAGCAACTTTTATCGGTTCATTTTGGAGATTTACGTAACCTCACGTCTTTAATACAAGACCTTCAGCACGTTAGACAACTGCCTAGTGCCTTTAAACTTATTTTCCCGACTTCAGACCCATAATGCCAAGATGCATGCTTCTGTACAAAAAACTAACTTGACACCCGAACAAAAGGACGCTCAGTCCCAGCTCATCGAATCGATGATCTTATATTTAAGGCCTTCTCACTGGTTTAGAACCCAACATTGGAAAAATTATAAGGACAGGAAACCCTCCAGATATGCTTGAAGCCTCTTTACGCATCAGACGAGAGCTTCAACTGTCTTATTTCGAGAATCAAAAATTTAACAAGTCAAACAATTCTCGCGACATCCAAACCCCTATCAAAAAACCGAATGTTCAACCTTTTAGAAAAACATGTTCTTACTGCAGGATAACTGGGCACGTTATTAACGAATGCCGAGCTCGTCAACAATCTTCTCAATCACACAATTATCCAAATTTTACTTCGCAAAATAATAACCCAAATTTGCAAAGACAGTACGCCGCTCCACAGCAACAACAGCAGCGACCATTCCAACAACCATTTTCAAACCAAAATCAAAGGCCAAACCAAGGTTTCAACAGACCTGATCAATTTCAACCCCGACCATCTGTAATTCAGCCAAATCCCAATTTCAATCGAAACAATAATCAACCGCGAACCCATCACATAAACTATCAAGCATAAAATTACTCTAACGAGGAATATCAAGGAGACGCAAATCCAGAACTCCAAGAGTACCCATACGAACAACACGAATATTTCCCAGAGGAACAATATCAGTATCCCAATGTTTCCCAGGATTTTCAATTAAGCCCTTAAGCTATTCACGACCCCCCAGACTATCAAACCCAATACCCGGAACTTTTCACGCAGGAAAACCCTGTTACGTTCCCGGATACAACTCCAGAAGACTACAATACGATTTCGGACCTGATGTCACCCAACCAATGAACTTAGACAGTTTCAATCTCAACCTAAAATTCCCCGAAGACCCTACTAATCGTCAAATCCAAGAACCTGTACTACATCAAAGATTTCACAAACACATTTAACCTGTTGATCGATACCGGTGCAGGAATTTCAATTTTCAAAGAAAAAACCGCTGAAAAAATTTTGAACAAATTTCTTGAAAATGCTGTTATTCAAGGAATAACTAGTGAAATAATTTTAATAACAGAATCAAAACTTATTCCATTTAATATAGGCGACCCTCACAAAGTTTACATTTACAATCTCGACATAGACTTTGACGGACTACTCGGAGCAGACTTTTTGGAACATTATGATTGTATAATAAACATAAAAATAGGAAACTTAGTACTATCTTTAAAACAGTTCCCCTCTATAAGGCAGGTGAAAACCCTAGAGAATCTACAGTTGCCAATAATAATATAAATCATAATGGAAATTTTAAGAAAAACGTAATATTTATTCAACCTCGCACTGAACAAGTTTTCAAATTAAATTGCAACCTAATAAGTACTGATGCTATACTGCTAGCTCAGGAAGAGGATAAAGTTAGATTACCCAACGCTGTAATTAAAATTAACGAAAAAGGTGAATTTCTAACCTCCGTAATTAATGCTGATGCGATACCTAAAATTATTGATTTTTATGACTTAAAATTAGAGCCCATAACACAATTTGATCTGGCCTCTAACATAAACATTTCCAACACTAACTTGATCCAATTTCAAAACGATGCTACAGACAGCCTATACGACATTCAAAACCAACTACAACTAGGACAGGCGAGGAAAGGGAATTAATTACTTATTTATGTCTCAAATTTTCCGACATCTTCTATTAACGCTAAACCTGTCTTTGCCAAATCATATAGGTACCCTCAAGTTCACAAGGAGGGGCGAGCGTAGGTGCGTCTTTACTATGTACATACTTCGGTATGCGATGTAAAGCAACGACAGGCGCGGTTAGTACTTGGATTGGTGACCATTCCAACGGAAACCGCGTTCTCGCCTCACACATCTTCCAGCGGCTTGTATATCAGTGTATGCGCGGAAGCTATACAACCTTAGGCGAGGGTTGTATAGGAGATATACCATCCTTCGGAGGGGATGTAAAGCCGTCGGTCCCTTGTCTATTAAATGTTAGGCAAGTAAAAGATCCCTACTCTTCTTAAGGGAAGAGGTTCGGCAAAATTCCTGGTTGGGGGTAGCTCGTCTACAGGCGTCGGTGTTAGGCCTCAGTAGCGGAAATAGGCCGACGTTAAATAAATGTAAAAAAAAAAAAAAAAAAAAAAAAAAAGTTCACAAGGAAGAGGTGAAACAACAAATATCCGGAATGCTTAATCAAGGCATAATTTAACCATCTATTTCACCCTGGTCCTTCCCAGTGTGGGTTGTGCCAAAGAAGCTCGACGCTTCGGGCAAGCAAAAATGAAGAGTAGTAATTGACTACCGAAAGCTCAACGAGCTAACCGTCAGCGATAAATACCCCTTGCTAATATTTAAGATCTCCTCGACCAGCTAGGAAAATGTGAATATTTCACCACTCTAGATCTCGCGTCTGGTTTTCACCATATCGAAATTGACAAAAAAGGCATCCAAAAGACAGCATTTTCCGTAGAAAATGGCCATTACGAGTTCGTTCGTATACCATTCGGCCTCAAAAACGCACCCTAAACCTTCCAGCGCGTTATGGATAACATTCTTTTAGGCATTCAAAACGAGCGCTGTCTCGTTTATATGGATGACATAATCGTACATTCACCCACCACTCATGAGCACATTTCCAGACTTTTTCAAAAGATTAAGGAAAGCTAATCTCAAAATCCAACCGGATAAATGCGAATTCCTCAGGAAGGAAGTAGCATATCTAGGCCACCTTATCACCCAAGACGGAATCCTTAAAAAATTGACTGTATCTGAAATTTTCCAGAACCAAAGACCCAAAAAGACATCAAATCCTTCTTAGGATTAGCTGGATACTACAGGCGTTTCACCCCTAACTTTGCCAAAATTTCTAAACCTCTTACTAAACTACTGCAAAAGGACATCCCATTTAATTTCGATTCAACTTCAAAAAATTCTTTTGATGAACTCAAAAACGCATTAACTTCTACCCCCATCTTAATGTACCTAAATTTCGACGAAACCTTTCTTCTAACAACAGATGCTAGTGCATATGCGATCTGCGCTGTGCTCTCCCAAAGGTCCGTAGGCAAAGACCTCCCTATTGCTTATGCATCGCGAACACTTTGTAGTGCAGAAACGAAGTACTCCACGAATGAAAGAGAGCTTTTAGCGAACGAGTGGGCGGTAAAGCATTACAGACCGTACCTTTTCGAAAGAAAGTTTATACTCATCACTGACCACAGACCATTGACTTGGCTATTCTCGATTAAAGATCCCGGTAGTAGGCTCGCACACTGGCGCCTCAAGTTAGAGGAATATGATTACGAGATTATATATAAGCCAGGAAAAATTAATAAGAATGCAGATGCCTTATCTAGAATTAAGATAAATCATTTACAAAAATTTATAGCGTTCCATAACAACATTCAAAATTTAGATGATTCATCTGACACAGACGATAATCCCGAAGAAACACCACCAGAACAAATAATCCAGGAACGCGACACTTTCGAAGAATTGTATCAGACAACCTCTCTCATTGACTAGACAAAAATTACATTTTCAAACAACCAATTACTTGACAAAGACCACAAAACATAATAATGTTCATTCAACAAAACAGTGTACAAGATTTCCACTATAAAATTATAGAGGACATTTTTGAAGAAAACCCTGACATTACCAACAATAAAATTAATATTCTTTCCAGTAAAACCGTAAAGAAACGATAGTACTATTCGAACCTTTACCTTTCGATCCCGGTTTAGCTATATTGCAACTTTTCGTTACGATATACAAATACAAAAATTACATTGACCCATCTAAAACATACTATGTCGAAAACAACCTAAATTTGCCCATCCTCGAGATTCTCTCATTCGTATTTAGTGACAAGGACATAAAACTAGTTATATGTCAAGACATTGTAAGAACCCCGACGAAAATGAAATTCCCATAATACTCGATCAATTCCATGCCGGAAAAGCAATCTTCACCGTGATATAAATGAAACTATTCGTAGAATAAAAAATAAATACAACTGGAACGGACTAACTAAAGACGTAGAAAAATTTGTGAAAGCTTGCGAGATATGTCAAAAAACAAAAATTTTACGGAAAAATCTTGATAACCCTTTGGTTATCACCAAAATACCAAAAACTCGTTTCGAACGAATCAACATTGATATCATCCAAGTTCCCACTAAATATTACGCCTTAAGTATTAGAGACGAACTCACCAAGTGCACACAGGCTTATGCCATACCAGACAAAACCGCAAAATCTATTGTCAACACCCTCTTGCTCTATTTCCAACATTTCGGAACACCCCTCCACATACATTGTGATTGCGGCAAAGAATTTGATAACATGCTTCTTAAAGATCTTTGCACCTTTTATAACATCAAATTAACTTTTTCTAGTGTGCTTCACCCGCAATCTAACGGTTCAATCGAAGGATTTTAGGAGACACTTATGGAAATGATTAGAACTAACAAACTAGAAACCAGCGAACACCCATTGACCGTCTTACCCCATGCAGTTATTTGCTATAACAATTCTGTTAATAAGAAACATGGCTTTACCCCGTATGAATTGATATTCGGGCATACTTCTAGCCATCCTCCTGAAATACTTTGTAATCAGCAAGAACTAATATCTAAGTATATACGAAATAACAGAATCTCATACTACTACAAAATAGCCCGTACAAAGACTGAACTACAGAAACAAAAGGCCAAAGTACGATTTGATAAACATGTAACCGATAACTACGAATTCAATGTAGGGATAAAGTCTATGTAAAAGAGAGACAAATTAAAAATAAATTAGGGAACAAATGTAATGGACCATTTATTATTAGGGAAATTTTCAGAAATTCCGCTATTCTTTATAACCCTGAAACTGAACAAAGTATAAAAATCAACTTTGACAGAATGAAGCCGTACTTTGAAAATTAATTTATTTGCAGGTTTCTTCTGCTGCTCAAAGCAGTATCACCCCAATACTCGATAGAGGCTATCAATAATACTCTAGGAATTTACTATCACGAAAAAGACCGCATCGAAATTTCAAACGACAAATAGACACTTTTAGTTTACAAAGACATCGAACAATTAAATCAATCTCGACCATAACAATAACATTTTAAATGACATGATAACCGCATTCGAAACTGACAACCCTCGTATGACATCATTTCGATCAAAAGTTAAAACACACATTAGCCTCTTAACTCAAATTTCACAATCTCTAGAATTAAAAGTCGAAGAAATATTCGCGGACACAAAACGATACAAACGCGGACTTCTAAATGGAATAGGTACTTTTTGGAAAGCTATCACAGGCAACCTAGACGCTTCTGATGGTGAATATTACACAAACTGTATTAATAAGCTTATGAGTGACGAACATCAACTAGAAAATTTATTTAAAAAACAAATTTCAGTCACAACCTCTGTAATAAAAAGTTTCAATTCAACAGTTCAAAAACTAAAAGTAGATGAGGAAACCTTTAATAAGGACATCAAAGAAATATAAAATTCAATTTACGACATATCAAATGATTTGGCGTACATTGAATCAAAATTACGAGTACTTGAGTTATGTGAATCTGTAATGGAGAGTTACGTGTTTCTAGAAAATAGTTTAGATAATATTTTAAATTCAAATAACATTTGCTCGATTAAAAATTCTGTATAGTTCAATAATCACCCCAAATGATCTTGTCGCTTCCCTTCAGGAAATATCTCAGTCCTTACATAAAAATAATTTGCCAATAACTCCACAAACTTCAAAAATAGCTCAGTACTTTGATATTATAAAACTCCAGGCTTTTCAAGCCGGATCTAGAATAATATTCGCTTTAAAAATTCCATTAGCAGAACCCGAAAAATAGGCCCTTTACCACGTTTATCCCATTCCTATATTGGATAATCGAACATGACTTCATCACATTCCGTCCACAACGCATAAGTATATTGCCGAAGACGATGATTCATTCATTTGTACCTCTTCCGGACGTCGACAACTGTAAACCATTGAACCCGAGTACAAGACTATGTTCAAATGTGCTTCCATACCCCATAGACATACGCGATATGTGAAAAAAGAATATTAAGACAATTGAGTGTAGTACCCCGGACTTTATTGATATTATATCCTTAATCTTCCTTCTTATTTAAATAAACTACACTTGTATTTTATACTTCTTTATTTCTACTTTAATACACTAACAAACCACAACTTATATATTATACCTTATTAACTGTCAATCCTCTAACTTTCTTCTTCTTCTTCCCTACATCTACTACCTGTCATGAAGACACTGATATTGTTTCTCAACACTCTTCCTCAATATCAATGTTTTCATTACACAAACCTAACTCTTTCACAAATAATTTTAACAAATTTTTACACAGAGGTTTAGTAAGAATATCTGCTAACTGGTTTTGAGTCCAAATATATTTTACATTTACAACACCCTCTTCTACTTTTTGTTTTACAAAATTAAATTTAATGTCCATATGTTTCAATCGTTTTTGATCAGGATTTTTTACAGATTTTATTGTACTTTGATTGTCTTCAAAAATAGTTATACTGTGTGTATCAATACTTAATTCTAATAACAACTTTTTTCTCCAACAAGCCTCAACAGAAGCCTCACATAAAGATACAAATTCTGCTTCAGTTGTACTAAGTGCTACAGTATTTTGTTTTCTAGATTTCCAAACGACAGTATTATTATACACTTTAAACAAATAACCAGAGGTAGATTTTCGATCATTATCCCTACCCCAGTCTGCATCTGCATACCCAATCAGTGGCAAGCTATTTTCATCTTTGATATATTTTAATTTATAATGCACTGTTCCCTTAATATACCTTAAAATTCTTTTCAGAGCTTTCCACAAATTTTCACTTGGTTTTGACTGAAATCTGCTAAGATAATATACTGACATAGCTAAATCAGGCCTAGAGCCTACAGTTGCATACATCAAAGAGCCTATAAGAGATCTACATTTCTTTTCATATGACCGATCAACAATACATGTTTCATCTAGCTTAAAGTTGACATCCATAGGAGTGTCAATACTTCTACAATTGTCCATTCCAACATTTTTTAATACTGTAAGTATTAGAATTTTTGCAAATTGAAATCCCTAAATATGTTAGCTTTTCGCTTCCCATGTCTTTCATTCTAAATTTTGTTGCTAGAAATTCTTTAACTGATTTTATTTCTTGTAAACTACTTCCTAAAATTAATAAATCATCCACATATAGCAATAAATAAATATCACCTTTTGAATACAAACAAAAATCATTCTCTGATCGCTTAATACCATAACTTTTAACTGTTTCAGTAAAGCACTCATACCAATACTTCGGAGATTTTTTTAAACCGTACAATGATCTTTTTAATTTTAAAACACACCCCTTTTTAACATTTATTCCCACTGGTGGTTTCAGATATACCTGTTCATCAATCCTACCATATAAAAACGCCCCCTTAACATCCATTTGATGAATGTGATAATTTTTATGAACTGCGACTGATAATAATATTCTTAACGTTTGAAGTCTTAATACTGGTGAGTATACATCATCCAAATCCCCCTGCTGTTGAAAACCACGGACTACTAGTCTTGCTTTACACATATTTTCATTATTTACTTCTTTCCTGGTAAAAACCCATTTGCTGTCTAACATATCGACTCCCTCTATTTCTGGAACAATTTCCCATGTTTCACTTTCTTCCAATACCTTTATCTCTTCATCTATAGCCTTTTCCCATAATCTTTTATCCTCCCTTAGGCGAATATCTTCATAACTTACTGGTACATCATCATTACATTGATTTGTTAGTAGAGCAAATAATGCTTCATCAGATTCTTCAAAGTCTGTTACATATTCATCATGCCATTTAGGTTTTTGTCTTTTCCTTTTCTCTCTCAGCAATTCTTGATCTTTTTCTAATGCCACTATCTCTTCAACATCTTTATCATCTTTGTAACCCATGGATTTGCTATTTTCTACTCCTACATATTCTTCCCGACTTATATTTACATACTCTTCCTCCTTCTTAGATTCTTCATTAAATATAACGTTTCGTGCAGCAACAATTTTTCGATTTTCTTCATCCCATAACCTATATCCACCAGAACAATATCCTACCATTATCATCTTTTTGCTTCTTGGATCTAGTTTATGCCGTAACTCCTTTGGAACATGGTTATAAGCAATACTACCAAAAATTCTTAAATTTGACACATTAGGTTTTCTTCCTTCCCATAGCTCACTCGGTGTCCTATCTTTTGATGCTGTAGGACTTCTATTTGTTACGTATGCCGAAAAATTAATAGCCTCTCCCCAAAATTCTTTTGACATATTAGATTCTACTAAAATGGTTCGAGCTTTCTCTACTAAGGTTCTATTCATTCTTTCAGCGACCCCATTCATTTCTGGGTTATATGCTACAGTGTATTGTAATGTAATACCTTTTTCATTGCAAAATTGTTGAAATTCCCTATTTACATATTCTCCGCCATTATCTGTTCTTAATTTTAGCAAATCTCTATTGAAATGTTTAGTTGCATAATTATAGTACCTTTTGAATTGTTCAAATACATCAGACTTATTTCTAATTAAGTAAACTACAACAAAGTGAGTATAATCATCTATAAAAGTAACAAAATAATTATAGCCATCCCATGTGGTTGGATTAATTGGCCCACATACATCACTATGAACCAACTCTAATGGTCTTCTTGCTCTATAACCCTTATTGTTAAATGGTTGTCTTGTCATTTTACCTAACAAACATGGTTCACACAAAGTATTTTCAATTCTACTATGCTTAATGTCATTCAACCCATCAACAAGGTCATTTTTACTTAATATATTAATATTTGTCATACTTAGATGGCCAAAACGCTTATGCCATAGTTGTAATAAATCACTCTTATTTTTAGATATTAAGTGGTTACAATCAGGTCGTTCTACTTCCATATTCACTGTATATAATGAACCAATTTTATTACCTATCATTATTAGTATTTCATTTTTGTAAATTCTGACTCTACCATCTGTAAATACAACCTTTAAACCAGCACTTTCCATTTTTGAAACAGATAATAAATTTTTTCTTAATTCTGGTACAAAATAAACATTTTTTATGGTACACAATGTGTTTACCTTATCTACAGAACATCTAACCTCGATATTACCAACTCCAACTGCTTCTAATACAACTCCATTTTTAGCTGCAGAAATTTTCCTAGGATTCTGTAATTCAGTATATTCACTAAAAAATTCTTTCTTGTTTATAAGATGGTCAGAACACCCTGAGTCAACGCACCAGTCTATGTTGCTCCTATTTGTTTCACAGTCATACACTTCACTAGATTGTTCACACATGAAAACCGCTTTTTCTGTTTCTTCACTCTCGGCTACGAATGATCTGTATCCTCTTCCTCTACTTTGACCTCTTGTTCGATTATAACTTTGTCCTCGTCTATCTTCTTGCCTATTGTAAGACTGCTGTACTTCATGTCTCCTGAAATTCTGACTTTCACTTGTTCTTGGCCGAACATCACTATATTGGTTTGATACTTGGAACCTCCGTTCACAACACTGAAATTTTTTGTGGCCAGGCTTACCACATCCATAGCATAAAAAGGCACATTCTGCATTTCGGTTACTATAGTTAGATTTTTTTCGTTTCTCCTCTTCACCTAACAATCGATCCTTAACAAAATCTAATTTAATTTTTTCCACAGTCTCTAACGCTGTTACTATAGCCTCGTACGACTTGGGCATCGACATTAATACATAATTTATTTTCTCTTCCTCTGATAATTCACTATCTGCATCTCTAAGTTGTGAAAATATTTCTTCCAGTGTTATAAAATGGTTTAGTAAAGTATCTTTCTCATTGTATTTTATTTCACTTAATTTTCTTCTCAAGAATAAACGGCTCCGAACACCCTTCTTTTTGAAATTGTCTTCAAGATTTTTAAACATCAAGTATGCCGTATTTTTACCTCTCATATATTCTAGATGACTGTCTGCAACACCCCCAATTAGAATGGCTTGTGCTCGTGCTTCTAATGTGGCATTGGCATCATTTTCACTAAATTTTTCATCCTCGATGGCTTGTATCACACTGCTTTCCCGTAATATGCTTTTAATTCTGAACGACCATGCTGCAAAATTTTCGCCTGCAAATGGCACAATATTGTATTTCTCCCTCGACAACCTGACGGCTCTGTCTGTACAACGTATTTCCTCGAAACTTTTCTTATGCCTGGATCACTTGCCTGTCTGGGACCATAACCCTATTGATATTATATCCTTAATGTTCCTTCTTATTTAAATAAACTCCACTTGTATTTTATACTTCTTTATTTCTACTTTAATACACTAACAAACCACAACTTATATATTATACCTTATTAACTGTCAATCCTCTAACTTTCTTCTTCTTCTTCTTCCCTACATCTACTACCTGTCATGAAGACACTGATATTGTTTCTCAACAGACTTGCCAGTCAAATTTACTGTTCGCCAAAGACTACAGTATTCAAAAACTTAGAAACAACAAATGGCTAATATCAGTTTCAGACAGTTTACCAGTGACCGTGAAATGTAACAATAGAGACGTTATTACGAAGATAATTTATATAAACTCTATACTAACTTTACAACGCGTTCATAGGCAGCACCTGAGTGCACGCATCCTCTCACCAACAGGACAACATCACTTACAGCAATCACGCAGTGCGTATACCATACGATTGTTGTAACCACCTACCTGAAAAACAAACTTCCAAAGTTTAACCCCTTAACACAGACGATTTAAACATCGCAAAACACAAACTAGATCAATACTCTGATAATCTAGACAAATTAATCAATGAACCATTTTTAAGTACAAATATATCCTGGTTCACATATTTAACCATTGCTTTAATTGTAACGCTTATTATTCTTTATATAACCTGTAAATGTAAGAAGGGAGGAAGAGATATAAAAATTAGGATACCTTCATCAAGCGATCAACCTCCACAACCACCAAGATCCAGGCTACTACACAGATATGGACATCTACTACCCAATAGGAGACCCAGTGTAAATATACAAGAACCCTCTGAAGGCATCGAATTAAACTCTAATTATAGTAAAAGTTAAGCTTAAAAGTTGATCCACAGCATCAACTTTTTTATAAGAAAGGGAGCTATTATATCAGCTTTCCACATTGTTAATATCTTATTAGTATTAAGTTCATTGTCAATAACATTCTCATAAAGTAATTCAATACCAGTATAGATAAATTCAAAAATTATATCATATTCCTTTTTATTATCTTTGTAACCTTACACGTCTGCTGTTTTAAAACACCACGTACAGTCTTAAATTACTCTGTGAAATGCGAATATAGCAATCTGATGCTAATTCAGCATTTAAAACATTATAAATACATGCAAAAGACCTATGCCAGCCAGTTAACAGATTACCGTTAAACTCAGTGTTTCTCATTCGAGATCCACATTTTAATAATTTCTTTATTCAAAGTATTAATTTTATAAGTTTGTACGCTTCGTTGCCAAACATAGTTATTTAAGTGAATATTGTGAAAACAACAATAATAATAATAATTTTAAATATTTTAAATAAATTGTTTTTAAAAGTATATCTATTACAATTAGCAGCTGCTGGTCAGAATGGTGGACAACGAAAGGAAAATTTTTTAAGTCAACTTCATTTCCAAATTGTATAGTGGGCGATATTTCCGCCCTGACGGTTATTTGGGATATGCCATGGATACAGTAAATTAAATATATCTATTACAATTAGCAGCTGTTGGTCAGAATGGTGGACAACAAAATGGATATGTTTTAAGTCGACTTCATTTATAAATTTGTTTTATATATATATATATATATATATATATATATATATATATATATATATATACAGAGACGAATATTAGACGACTGTCTAAGTTAAAAACAAAAATTTTTAATTTCCACCAGGGATACAGTCACGGGTTCAAAAAAGACAACTTTTTTTTAAATTCAAGCTTTCGAAACTTTATTGTTTCTTCCTCAGGAATTCTACAAAAATTTTAACTTATTATAATCAAAATTGTTTAATACAAGTGAAGGGTACTTACTAAATTGAGGTTAAAATTGAAATTGACAAGTCATCAAGACAGAACAAACACAACTATTACAAAATAAATCCCACTTGTGAACTACATTTATATTTAATTTAAGTTAACACCAAAAATTTTTAATCCAAAATAGTTTCAGCCACCTCGAAAACTGAACAAGAAACAGTCAACTACGTTATTTCTTATTCCTCCGAAAAACATCGGAATGTGAAATTAAAAAACTGTCAAAAACAAATCTGAAGCAGAGAGAGAGGGGTCATGTCAACCCCCCCTCTCTCTCTGCCTCAGGTCCGTTACCAACAACACACCAAACCCAACAGATCAAAACTTACTAATTTTCAAATGTATTGTACAGGGTGTTATTTCTGTGACTACCATTGGCATGTGAATGCAACAAATAAGTGTATAATATACTGAGGCCTTCAATGTCATTTCTGGCATTCATAGCTTCAGGTTCATTAAAAATATGACACATCTCTAGAAAAGTTCTTTTTTGAACGTTCTTTTCAAAATCCAAAATCTTAACCTCGTTATAGTTGAGGTTATGGTTGAGTGATAACGCGTGTTTGGCTAACATTGAAGATTCTTTGTTAACCCTCACGTCGCTTCTGTGTGATGTGATCCTATCTTTAATTTTTCTGCTAGTTTGACCAATGTACTTTTTTTCACAATCATTACAAGAGATGCAATATACCACATTTGAATAATTCATCAAGTCGTCTTTGTCTTTCAGTTTAGCAAAAAGATTGTTAATCGTTACCTCATTTTTGAAAGCTAATTTGATGTTAGTAAAACTTGAAAACAACTTCCTAAATTTAAGCGACAACTGCGCTATGTTCGGTATAGAGAAATAAAAAGAGTTGTTAGGAACCTCCTGGTTTTCACCCACCCTCGGCACAACTACGTCAGGGCGTTCATTGACTACATTGTCCCGTGCGACAGTTCTACTGGCTATGATTTTTTTTATTAACGCTGGTGGATAACCACACTTCATAAATAAATCTGACAAAATTCTTAGGTTGCCTGTTACAACCGAGGTATGTGAGGTGTTAATAACCCTGTTTTTCATTCCCACTAATACATTAATCTTTTGTCGTTCCGAGTGAAACGATTCATAATGTAAATATCGTCCAGAAGAACCTGTTTTGTGTACCATGACGTTATAACCTTATTGTCTACCCTTCTTGTTAGTTGGGTATCCAAAAAGGGGACTCTGCCATTTTCGTCTTCTTCTTCTGTTGTAAATTTTAATCGTTGGTTATAATTATTGAACACTTCTAGTAGGCGTTCTCTACCATTGTTGGGAATGCTAAGGATGATATCATCCACATATTTTTTTATAAAGGGTACCTCAAACTCTAGTTGCAACAGACAATCATTAATCAAGTCGTCCATAACGTATTGTGCGAGTATGGGTGAGACAGGACTCCCCATAGGCATACCTAATGTTTGTTTGTAAATGACCTCGTTAAAACCGAACACCGTAGTGTCAAATAAAAAGGCAATAAGTTCCAAGAATTTTCTTTTTGAGATATTACAATGTAATTGTATTGTGTCCCAGTGACGTTCAACAGAGCTTTTCGCTAAATCTACTGTGATATTATTAAACAAAGATTTTACATCGAGACTTAGTATTATATAACCGTCTGGCAATTGGAACTCCTGTATGAATGTGCTGAATTGAAAAGAGTCTTTAATAAAAAAATTATTATCAGTGTTATAAGCAATGGTAAGTATATTGGTAACTAATTGGGCAATCCCCCTATTCGGGCTATTAACCCCAGAAATGATCGGTCTCAGTGATAACGTTGGCTTATGAATTTTTGGGAGGCCATAAAATTTATTAATTACACCATTGTAGCACCTATGCTTTTTTCCTTCCTGAGGTGAGATCATTTTACTTTTTTCCAATTGTGAGATGATATTATTGGCTTTGCTTTGTATAGCGTTACTGAGATCCCTATTGAGGACTACATAGTACTCGTCATCAGCCAAAATTTCTGTCGACAGTCTATCATATTGTTCTTTTGTCATGATCGTTGTGACTTTCATTTTATCAGATTGAATGACTTTTAATTCAGGATTTTCCTCCAGAAATCTCTGACAAGTGAGGTAGCTTCTATAGTATGCATTCGGGACTTTACTTTTGTGCATAAAATTAGTAATAATATTAGTAGACTGAGTGAGAAGCAAGTTTTTCTCTCTGTTGTTAATACCATTAATATTATTAACACTATGATCAATGTCAGATCCCAGTAACGCTATACAAAGCAAAGCCAATAATATCATCTCACAATTGGAAAAAAGTAAAATGATCTCACCTCAGGAAGGAAAAAAGCATAGGTGCTACAATGGTGTAATTAATAAATTTTATGGCCTCCCAAAAATTCATAAGCCAACGTTATCACTGAGACCGATCATTTCTGGGGTTAATAGCCCGAATAGGGGGATTGCCCAATTAGTTACCAATATACTTACCATTGCTTATAACACTGATAATAATTTTTTTATTAAAGACTCTTTTCAATTCAGCACATTCATACAGGAGTTCCAATTGCCAGACGGTTATATAATACTAAGTCTCGATGTAAAATCTTTGTTTAATAATATCACAGTAGATTTAGCGAAAAGCTCTGTTGAACGTCACTGGGACACAATACAATTACATTGTAATATCTCAAAAAGAAAATTCTTGGAACTTATTGCCTTTTTATTTGACACTACGGTGTTCGGTTTTAACGAGGTCATTTACAAACAAACATTAGGTATGCCTATGGGGAGTCCTGTCTCACCCATACTCGCACAATACGTTATGGACGACTTGATTAATGATTGTCTGTTGCAACTAGAGTTTGAGGTACCCTTTATAAAAAAATATGTGGATGATATCATCCTTAGCATTCCCAACAATGGTAGAGAACGCCTACTAGAAGTATTCAATAATTATAACCAACGATTAAAATTTACAACAGAAGAAGAAGTCGAAAATGACAGAGTCCCCTTTTTGGATACCCAACTAACAAGAAAGGTAGACAATAAGGTTATAACGTCATGGTACACAAAACCAGGTTCTTCTGGACGATATTTACATTATGAATCGTTTCACTCGGAACGACAAAAGATTAATGTATTAGTGGGAATGAAAAACAGGGTTATTAACACCTCACATACCTCGGTTGTAACAGGCAACCTAAGAATTTTGTCAGATTTATTTATGAAGTGTGGTTATCCACCAGCGTTAATAAAAAAAATCATAGCCAGTAGAACTGTCGCACGGGACAATGTAGTCAATGAACGCCCTGACGTAGTTGTGCCGAGGGTGGGTGAAAACCAGGAGGTTCCTAACAACTCTTTTTATTTCTCTATACCGAACATAGCGCAGTTGTCGCTTAAATTTAGGAAGTTGTTTTCAAGTTTTACTAACATCAAATTAGCTTTCAAAAATAAGGTAACGATTAACAATCTTTTTGCTAAACTGAAAGACAAAGACGACTTGATGAATTATTCAAATGTGGTATATTGCATCTCTTGTAATGATTGTCAAAAAAAGTACATTGGTCAAACTAGCAGAAAAATTAAAGATAGGATCACATCACACAGAAGCGACGTGAGGGTTAACAAAGAATCTTCAATGTTAGCCAAACACGCGTTATCACTCAACCATAACCTCAACTATAACGAGGTTAAGATTTTGGATTTTGAAAAGAACGTTCAAAAAAGAACTTTTCTAGAGATGTGTCATATTTTTAATGAACCTGAAGCTATGAATGCCAGAAATGACATTGAAGGCCTCAGTATATTATACACTTATTTGTTGCATTCACATGCCAATGGTAGTCACAGAAATAACACCCTGTACAATACATTTGAAAATTAGTAAGTTTTGATCTGTTGGGTTTGGTGTGTTGTTGGTAACGGACCTGAGGCAGAGAGAGAGGGGGGGTTGACATGACCCCTCTCTCTCTGCTTCAGATTTGTTTTTGACAGTTTTTTAATTTCACATTCCGATGTTTTTCGGAGGAATAAGAAATAACGTAGTTGACTGTTTCTTGTTCAGTTTTCGAGGTGGCTGAAACTATTTTGGATTAAAAATTTTTGGTGTTAACTTAAATTAAATATAAATGTAGTTCACAAGTGGGATTTATTTTGTAATAGCTGTGTTTGTTCTGTCTTGATGACTTGTCAATTTCAATTTTAACCTCAATTTATTAAGTACCCTTCACTCGTATTAAACAATTTTGATTATAATAAGTTAAAATTTTTGTAGAATTCCTGAGGAAGAAACAATAAAGTTTCGAAAGCTTG
The DNA here is from genome assembly GCA_963675555.1 of Leptura quadrifasciata. Taxonomy (NCBI): domain Eukaryota; kingdom Metazoa; phylum Arthropoda; class Insecta; order Coleoptera; family Cerambycidae; genus Leptura; species Leptura quadrifasciata. The sequence continues at coordinate 22,846,490 of OY776682.1, forward strand.
AATTTAAAAAAGAGTTGTCTTTTTTGAACCCGTGACTGTATCCCTGGTGGAAATTAAAATTTATATATATATATATATATACAGAGACGAATATTAGACGACTGTCTAAGTTAAAAACAAAAATTTTTAATTTCCACCAGGGATACAGTCACGGGCTCAAAAAAGAAAGCTCTTTTTTAAATTCAAGCTTTCGAAACTTTATTGTTTCTTCCTCAGGAATTCTGCAAAAATTTATTATAATCAAAATTATTTAATACAAGTGAAAGGTACTTACTAAATTGAGGTTAAAAAATGAAATGAAATATATATATATATATATTTTAAATGGCGGAGGATCTGGTGATACGTCAATAATCAAAATTTCATATCGATATATCTGCCCTCACGGTTATCTATTACAATTAGCAGCTGCTAGTCAGAATAGTGGACAACGAAAGGGATATTTTTTAAGCCAATTTCATTTCTAAATTGTATGGTAGTCGATATATCCGCTCTGACGGTTATTTGTGATATGCTATGGATACTGTAAATTTTAAAAAATTATTAGTTGCTGTCGGAGCGGCAGGAAGCATTTTAGGGCTAATTTTTATATGAGTTTGTGTTTTTATAAGTATAAAATTTTGGCGCATTGGGTAAACCAAGTACACATTTATTTTACTTTCTCAAACCGTAAATAGACTAACTATGGAATATATTACATAATCATAATAGTTCAAGGACACAGGTATATCGATAAAAATACTTATAAATGCATAAGCAACGAAACCCCCATAACTCACTCTAAGACCAGAGCGTTATTCTAATAATTAGCAAGATATAATTTATGTAATTAAAAATATATATATATTTCATAAGCATTGAATTCCCTCGCTACGTTATTCTTCTAATTATGTTCTACTGTTAAATTGACGACATACTGAACAAACAGCAGATTATTGATGAAACTCCTTGAATAGGAGCCAATGTTTCATAGTTATTTATTAACTCATTGTTTTGGTTTGTGACTGCAGGTGTTTTTGTTTCATTTTATATATTATTTTTCATAACTATATAGTCTGGAAACACAAATACCGTTGTTTTATATTTTTCACAATTATTTTATTGGTCGACAGTAATAAAATGAATCTGAGGAAAAAGTAAATCTAAATCTGAAGCTAACTTCAAGGACGTACTATACGTGGACACTCTTTTTTGTGTGATATTTCGGCTTCTACAGTTTCCTATTTTATAAATCTTACTACCGCCCAAGTTTTATCCATAATTAATCTATAAAATAAACAAAGACTTACTGCATTTATGGTTTTGGAATTTTAAAAACATTGATAGAATCCCGAGCATTTTTTAAATTTAAGGATATATGTGATAGAAAAACCCATAAGAAGAAATAAATATAAACAGAGCACCACAATTTAACTATTGTCTGAAAGTTATTTGAGCATTCTACGAATATTATTTCCCGTTATTTGGGTTTTCTACCACATGTATTATCCTCTTCAAAAACAAATCACCGAATCTACAAAATAATGCAATTATTGGAAAAAGCCTAATATACATCGGAATAAACACAGAAATAATGTATTTTGCTGACGTTTCGGAAAGTAGTCTCTTTCCGTCTTCAACTCTTATTTTGCTGTGTATGTCAAATACACAGATTCTGTTTATGTTATTTCCATAGATACTTACTACTTACACGGAACTGATAATATTTTCTTTTAGATAATGTTGAGTTTGTTAAGTTCTTCTTTTAACATTGGTAGCCAGGTTATACAAATATCTACAGAACAATTCGATACGCACTTATTTTCATTTAATAAGATTATTGCTGATTCTTTAATTTTTCTTTTTTTGTTATCGGCTCACTTTGTTAAAATTTTTACCGAATCCCAGTTTATTCTATGTCCGTTTTCAAAAACATGGTCACAAATCTTTGATTTCTGAATTTCATTATTTCTAATGTAATTCTTGTGCTCATCCAACCTCACACTGAAAGGTCTGGATGACTCACCCATATAACATTTATCACATTCGCACGGGATATTGTAAATACAGTTTTTTTAATTCTGCTCCCTGTTTATCGGTTCTGTTTTTGTTAAAATATATCTTAAAGTGTTCCCCGTGTAAAATACCGTCTTAACATCAAATTTGTCTCCGATAGTCCGTATACATAAGGAATTATTGCTGTTTAATGACGTTCAGATTTTTGTCGTACCTGATTGTCCCTATTTTCAACATTTATGAAAACTCTATCAACAAAGGCTTCAGGGTATTGATTTTGTACTAGAATCTCTTTGATTAATTTTTTCTCGTTATTTAATATTGCATTATTAGATGGAATTATTTTGGCCCTATCGTATAAACATTTTACAACACCCTTTTAACATTTATTGACTGATTTGAGTTAAAATTTAGATATCTAATAGTATGTGTTGGTTATCTATAAACGCTTATTTCAATTGTATTATTTACCCTTTTAATTAAAACATCTAAAAACGGTAGTTCATTCCTACTTTCTACTTCTAATGTGAATTTAATAGGTGATTCCTTACTATTTATATTTTCTAAAAAACTATCTAGTAAATCGACACCATGTGGCCAAATTGCAAAGATGTCGTCAACATATCTACATCAGACAACCTATTTATTTATACAAGTTTGAACATGTGTGTTGTCAAAGTTCTCCATAAATGTATTACTTAAAATTGGTGATAATGGAGACCCCATAGCCATACCAAAATCCTCCTTTTCCAATTGAAAATAGGTTGTTTTTATACACATTGTTAATAGTTCCATTATGCTATTTACACTTAATTTAGTTCTAGTTTCCAAATTATTATCATACAGCAACCTATCTTTAACTATTTTTAAGGTTTCATTTACCGGAACATTGGTAAAAAGACTAACTACATCAAAACTAACCATCAGGTGTGATTCATGAATGTTGTTTTTATAAATTTTTTCTATAAAACGTTTACTATTTTTAATATATGAATCGGTATTTCCAGATAATGGATCAATAATTTTAAGTAAAAATTTTGCTAAATTATGACATGGTGAATTAATACTAACAATTGGTCTTAAGGGAATAGTTTGTTTGTGTGTCTTTGGTAGGCCATAAAAATGAGGAGGCTTACTGTGATGTGGTGTAAGGTTCCTCGTTCAATATCATTAAATTCGTGTTTGTATTTAAACAAAGTTCTGTAAATTTTGCTCTCTATTGATTTTGTTGGATCTTTGTTTAGTTTTGAGTAGAGTCCCTCATTTACAAGACTCATGATTTTTGTGTTTCTGTGATTCTTTGTGTTATATATATATATATATATATATATATATATATATATATATATATATATATGACTGTGGCATTACCTTTATCTGCTGGCAATATTTTTATACTTTCATCGTGTTTTAAGGAATTTATCGATAGCTTTTCTTCTGGGATGCTTCATTGTTAATAATTATTAATTTGTTGACATTATACTTGGTCCACTTCTAGCTTTATTGCATAACAAACCAATGGAGGTCCATAAGTAACGGATAAATTTATTATCTACGTAATTAACAATTTATGAGTGAAATCCTAAAACACGTCAATTTTTTATTCTAAAATGACATTTCTTGAGCATAATTTTATACCTCCCCATTCAACACCTTTGGAGTGACAGCTACCCCTTTAAAATTTTTAAATGGAACGATGGTGCGTGTGATAGCTCATTTGAAAGGGTTTTTAATTACAGCAATATAAGGTTTTTTGAATTTTGTATATTCTTCACCAAGAAAATTAAATTTGAAAATTCTTAAATGTATTGCTTATTATACTTATATCAAAATGTCGAGTAATGGATGCGTTTTATTGCATACTGTACATGTGTCCAAGTTTTTAATGTCACTTTTTGAATATTAAAAATATAAACATGAATTTCATGTTGTAGAAATGTTACGCTGGTTTATTATCAAGATATATGATGATAGACATTTATCCATTAAATGTTTATGTGATATTTATTAAAGATTTCAAAATTAATGTAGCTTTTTGTACATCAACAGTATATACAAAAGAATAATATTATAAAAATATTCCATTTGTAAATTGTAAAGAGATTGAATTAAGTACCGTAGCTTATTGTATATCTGTATAATATTTGACACATCAGTAAATTTTTGAGAAGATTCGTACAATATTCCCTGTTTACCGCAATATCAATATTATTTCTTGTATATTATAGGGATATATAGGAATATCGTACAACATACCGGCAATATCTTCTGTATATTGATATACTTAAATAGGTTGCAAAATGTACATTATGGCTGTATGTAAAATAAGTTCTGTATATTGAACGTATACAATGAATTTTGAATGTTCATTTCATATCACATGCTACGTGGGACATACGTGGAATAACACTGTAAAAATTTGACCCAATTCATTCTTCCATTTTTGAATTCGAGCGAGTTAAACGAAAAAGTATTTTAATTAGTTTCCATTTTTTTACATTTTTGGTCCTATCTTTGGTCCAACCAACCAAAAAAGGCATAACTTTTTTTATTCCATAAAGGGGAAAGTTTCTGATCACTTTTGTTGAGGTGGCATTCTATGACACATAAAAAATGATATCCTAGAGTGGCTTAACAGCCTAACTAAAACATGTTTTTAACCAGTTTTCTACATTCTGTATCAAATTGAGAAAATAGTAGTAGTGCTGCAATTGATATTGGTACTCAGCGACATAAAATATTTATTTAAAATAAAGTTTTAAAAGTAATTGTTTGACTAATACCTTGGATCGTAATATTTTTAGTCGCAAACTCCTCTATAAAATCCTTATTTTACTATAAGGAACGTAACCAGACTGCAACCAACAGCTACTCTCCGGGCTATGTGCCCCGCCGAGCGCTGGATTACAAGTTACAAGTCTGGCGCATTAAGTGTAATAATTGCATATTATCATCAAAACGCTAATGCTTCGATTGCAACAAACACCAGCCGAAAGACTGATCCTACTTAAAGGAGCTCTCTTGCCAGCCGTCACACACCACTTGCAGACTGCAGTTTCGAGCTGTTGGCTCTCCTCAGTGCAAGGTAGGCATGTGACGACCGGCACGAGGATCCTTTGACTATTTGGTACATCCCGGTATTTTTACAATAGCAATATGTAAAATAGTCAGCAGGCGACATCTAGTGGTCCAGTGTCTGTTGCAATCGAAAAATAAATAGCCTGATTGGGCTTAGCATAGTTCAAATGTGCTTTTAGAGGGCGGAATATTAAAACATAATATTTTTAGTCGCAAACTCCTCTATGCTCGGCGGGGCACATAGCCCGGAGAGTAGCTGTTGGTTGCAGCCTGGTTACGTTCCTTATAGTAAAATAAGGATTTTATAGAGGAGATATTATGTTTTAATATTCCGCCCTCTAAAAGCACATTTGAACTAATACCTTGGATATTTAGAAAATGCACATGTTACGCAGGATGGAAAATAAGCTTCTACTAACAACTAACGCATCAACATTTTCCATTTTTAAACTACTTTTAATTTCAAACGTCGTGTGGGAACTCTTGTTTCTATCTCCTTATTCTTCTAATATCTATCCCTTCCGATCTCTTATGTTATTTAATACCTTGAAAATTTGAGATTCTGAAGAGTTGAGCTATCCAAAGTTGTTTTCAACTTTCTTCTGCAAGCGATTTACAGGCTTCGTCTTTTAACAAACTGTTTAACAGTTGATACTATAGAAATGTAAATTAAACAAAACAAATCAGCCAAAAAATCTCATATAACTTGAACATGAAAATATTGACAATGTTAAAGTAGAAGGTAAAATGATTATCAATTTGGTTTCTTATTAGACAACGAATAGCTTAATTCGTTAATGTGGCCATTTTGATCACCTATGAAGAGTAACTATTCTCTAAAAATGATACATAGATTTTATTCCCTAGGAAATAGCTGCAGCTAAAAAGGTCAAAGTAGCAGCAGGTCGATCATGTCGGGAACAAGCATTATTTTATTCAACAAGTCTTTTGGCAGTAGTTGCAATGTCAGCCGGATCATCCCTTTTGTTTTTGGTGCCTCTTTACGTAGATCCGGCCATCTCAACATTGGCTTCAAATTTTGTTACACAGCCTGTAACTTGCATAACTACAAGAAGGGAGGAACTTATGGGATTAGCAAATTGCTCCTGGAGTTCGTGTCGTGAAGGATGCACCAGCGATGCTTACCATTGTACACATATTTACGTCAGTTACAACGATAGCAAGGTGAGAAAATGCCATTCATTATTTTTTTTTGACCGACAATTAACTATTTCTTAACTTACTAATACATTTTCGTGCAATAATCTTTGTGCAATAAGTAATAGTACACAGAGCAACAGCAGTTTCCTTGTGCAAAAATATTGCGATTTAGTCAAACTTACCTTAGCCCAAAGGTTAATAGCGTCAAAGGTGAGGTACTTTCGGGAAAATTGTAAGACCTGCTGATATTTTCAGTAAACTGTTTACGCAAGACAATACAAATCCCGTGATAGAGGAAGATAGTGATGAAAACTAAGTGTATGACATATTAGAAAAAGATTTATTGTCCAAATGATACTTATTTTATTGAGCCATAAACTAAAAATTAAGTTGGCCCGCCATTCTATTTAATTGCATCCATATTAGAACCCAATACATAGCTATTTTTTTGACAATGAAGTAAGCCTTTGGTCATATCCCAAAAAATATGTATTATTACGTTAAATGAGTATATTACAGGAAAAAAATGCAGTGATCCAACAAAAAATTCATGAAAAGAACTTGTTACAAAATTTTAATAATTTTTTTAACCCTTTCTCATTTGAGGAATTGGGTCTCGATTTTTAAAATTATCTTAATACCTTGAACAACATATTTCTCAGCCATCAAAATAGCTTTAGCTAATTTTTTAAAGGTTGAATGATTCATTTTTCGAAATTTATTTATAATTATATAATTTTTTTTAGCACTTGTGGTGAATTAATCTTATAATGGTAAAAGTTCACCTCCCAAATATGAACTAAATCCAAGCGGGACAGTTCAGCCATGCTTATCCGGTTACGGCCTTTCATTTTATAAATAAATAATAATAATTAATATTAAAAGCGACCCGTCTTAATAACAAATGTTTGAAGTATTTTTCATGTACTTCAATACATTTTGCGACCCGTTTATTGAACGACCGCCTGATTTTCAGTGTTTGTTTTGATGTGGTTCCTTGGTATTTCCAATTCTTTGCCATAATTCTTTTCAACAAGTATTTATTGTACCTTCATATACAAGATATTTCATGTACCTCCGTGCTCAAAGATTCAATGGAACCGCGCAAGTCAAAGCAACTAGCTCCCATTACCTATCCATTGGAGCACTGTCTTGCATAGAAAATACATTTTGTTTTAAATTTAGTGATTCGTCAAAGAAAAAAAAACTAACTGAATTTGCACAAAATTTAAGTACAATTCGCCGTTTAAGATGGCAACTCATACTTTGCCAAAACATAGTTATCAATAATTCCATAACCAATGTTCATTATGAATTCATGTTAAAAGTAGCGTTCAGTTATTAAATGCTGATTTTGTATGTCCCATGCATGTTTATTCCTGAATATAAGTACACTTCTATACTTAAACGTGGCTTTATTTTCAAACAACACATTATTTAAAAACATTAAATCGCCGTTTTGCTGAGCACGGCGGAAACGGTCGGAAGATCGGCCTTTAGCAGATAGTAATGTCGCAGCAAATTGTTGTAGTGTAGTTAGGTGGAACAGGTGTAAGTAAAATTCGTCAGAACGTTAATATAAATAAGATAATGTTAAAATAAAGTTTCAAAAGAAATAATTTTATTAAGAAAAATATATTTTAGTACAAATTATCGATGTGACTACCACGAAAGTTGCTTAATGAATCATTAACAATCTTATATAGTACGTGCCCGTAAGCAGTTGCCGAAGCCGTGATGTAGGAGATTTATTGGTGTTTTAACTAGTTCTCCAAATATTGGCACTGAGTAGACCAAGGTCTCTAACATTCGGCCATCCTGACTAGGGCAAGATACGTGAGCGTATATCATATGTCTCCTTTGTTATGATAAATGCATACATCAGGTTTACGATAAGACCGAGGTTATAAATGCTTGTTAACATGTAAGATTGACTCACTTCATAAGATTACCGCTAATTGTAATTACTGTTATTTTCTGGTGTAATAAAGTTTCGATTCCTTTTTAAAAATTTGTTTTTCGGTCCAACGACCAAAACTGGCACGTCCTCGGGTCCACCTGCGGCAGCACCTAAACAAAAAAAAAAGCAGCAATTGATATTTGGACAACCCATTTTAATTTTTTGTTTATGCAACAGCTTGGAATGAATTTGGATACGTTGCTAATGGACTCAACAGGGGTCAACCAACTTGTTCACAGGCACCGACGACCCGCTCGGCAGGGTTTAATCTGGAGTATGGTCATCAGTTATCCTGGATTTAGCAGGGACCAGGCTGGAGTACGCAAAGATTCGACAAATGCACATAAAAATTAAGTGAATAATAAATTCAGAATAATCTAAGTATAGTATCGATTGTACATCTCAGAGGCCTTATTTACTTTAGTAGGCATGTCTGACAATTTTAAAAGTTTATTACAGTCCCGTTCAGAGGTATATGCTTTATAAATTAAATAGAAGTGTCTGTTGGTATAATTACACAACGAGACCTATCTACAGCTAACAGGCGTGTTTGGCATGTAATATGTATTGCACAACTCAGAGGCCTATCCACAGCGAACAGGCGTGTTTGGCATTTAATATGTAAAAAAACTAACATTTCATAAAATAATAAAAAATAATAAACAACACAGTATCTAAGATACTGGTAAAAGAAGTAAATAAATAATTTATTCACCATTTCATAATACAGCTTTAAATAGTTTTAATCTATCACTGGCGACTACCCCTCGAAGTCGTCTGCGTCTGGAGAGAGACTGAACGTATTAACGATCATTTGTTAATACGGCCGTCTCGACACAGACTGGACCTATATATTTTTGGACCAGCTTGCCACTAGTGAATTCTTTAATAATTGGTGATTTCTTTACCATAAGCATGTCGCCTTTCTTGAGTTTAATGGTCGCTAAGCCATTATGCTAAGCGATTCTTATTATAACGTTTTCTCATTGCCTTTGCGGTTTTGTTAATATTACTCAAAGTATTAATTCGATTTACGTTGAGCGCTTTGTCTGCCTGAGTCAGCAGGTATGTTTGTTAATTCGATATCATATTTAAGCCACGGACGAAATCCGTATAAAAGTTCAGATGGGGATTTGACCGTAGTTGAATTTAAGCACATATTTATTCTACATTGTACTTCGGGAATTTTATGCTCCCATGAACCATGGTCGTCTCCAATAGCAGCTGTTAAAGAATTAAGAATGGTCCTATTGAACCTTTCAACTTGGCCATTACTTCTGGGACTTGCTACAGCGTTTAATACGTGTTTGATATTTTCTAACGTACAAAAAGTACGCATTTCATTATTTGCAAAACCTTTCCCTCTATCTGTTATTATTCGGGTAGGATTTCCACAAAATTTTATGAGAATTTTCAAACAGTTGATTACATGTCTTGAGATAATATCTCTGACAGCTTCCATCCAAGTAAACTTAGTAAATGCATCTACCACAACCAACAGATACCTAACTATTTCCATTTGGACTCTTGCTGGTCAAGCTGCAAGGTATGAAAGGGTCTATCGACTTTCCAAATGAGATGCAAATAACCACGCTTTTTCCCTGTTGGCGTTTTTGCACATTGACATGGTATACAGGCATTAACGTATTTAGTCACAAATTGTTTTATTTTTGAAAACCAATATTTCTGAGGAAGAACCTCCAGTGTTCGTTTTGGACCAGGGTGGCCATTGTCATCATGCTATTGCTTAACTGCCCCAACGAATATCTTTTGCTACGAGAAACTTGACTTTTACAAATGTTGTCTTCAACCAGTTTGTAGCATCTTTCTGCTGCACCCTCTTTGATTTGACGTTTTATTATTTTGCATTAATCGTCTTGAGACTGAGCACACTGCAACCAATCAGTGTCTTGTATTAAGTTGATTGTCACAAATTTTCTACCGAGGGCGTCCACATGTTGCATTTGTGCACCTGGGCAATAAATAATGTCAAAATCATATTCCTGTAATTCCAGCCACCGTCTTCCAACTGCATTGCAGTCTGTCATAATAACAAATTTTCTAACGCTATGACAACAGACAACAGCCAATGTTTCTAACTCATAACTATGATATAACGATTCGTATGCGGAAGTTTGCTGGCTCATGTACGCCCCGGGCTTTAGACTACCATCAGTTTGTTTTTGTAGTAGTACAGCTCCAAATCCTTCCTTCATCCTAGCATCAGTATGCATCTGTGTCTCTAACGCTGGGTCATAAAGAGGTAATACTGGATCTTGGCTTAATTACTTTTTGAGTAAATTAAATGCCTCTCCTTAAGATTCATCCCAAATCCAAGGAGTGGATGATTTGTTCAGCAATGTTAAGGGTTTGACTTTTTTGGCAAAGTCTTTAATGTACTTGCGAAAATATGACATCAAGCCTAAAAATTTCTAACATCATGTACAATTTGAAGAGGTGAGAAATTTAAGTTTGCCTCCACCTTCTGCGGTGATGGTTTTATTTCTCCATGGCTTATAACAGAACCTAAATACTCAACTTGTGGTTGCAAAAATTAACAACTTTCTTTTCGAAGAGTTAGTCCTCCTCTCGGAATACCTTTAGCACTGTCTCGAGTCTTTCGAGTCCTTGTTCCATTCCGTTGAAAATGATCAAAATATCGTCGAGATATGCAAGGGCATATAAAAACCTTAAAGGTCCAAGGATCTCGTTGACAGCCCTTTGAAGCGTTAGTTAAACCAAATGGAACCCGTTTGTACTCGTAATGACCATCTGGAGTATGCAGTATATTTTCGACTTCCCCTTTCTACGCGCAACTGATGATAAAGCAATTGTGTCCAGTCAGTCGTGCAAGCTGATCCTCTATTGATGGTGGGGGGTAGTGGTCTTTTTCAGTTATTGAATTGAGTTTTTGATAATCAACGCACATTCCCATTTCGTCCGATTTCTCGGTCGGTTAGTTCAATTTTGATTTCAATAGATGTATTTCCCAATTCGGAATTATTGGCGGCAAAACATATTTATGTTTTTCTAAAATTTTTCTAGGTACTTCAGAACTAGACTGCTCCGAAGAGATTCCCGTGCTACACATTGCCCTTCTTTTACAACCGTACTAACGCGGTTAATACTTAGTACTATCAGTACTCCTAAATTATTATAAAACTGAACACTTTCCTCAGGAATAATAAGAGATATGCCATTATGGTTTTGTTCTGAGAAATTTGTAATTAATGCTCCTTTTGATACTTCCGACTTAACAATAATCTGGTTAACACCTGGCACAAGAGTTGTGTTCCTATCAGTATAAATTGCCATTTTCTTATGCATTTCCGCAACTTTATATGATAATAAAAAATTCTCCTCATGAAAATTTAAGTTATCTGTTATTTTGACGACAGACATATTTTGCGATTCCGTAAAAGGTCGGCCAATCAATAAATCATGTCTCGCAATCGTTGCTGACAACATAAATTGTGACCTCGTGCGATACATCATCGACTGTTATGCTAGCTACTACGTGACTAACTATAAACAAAACTTACGCGACTCTCAGCAAGCTCTATCCGATTTGTAATCGGAGGAGCTTGCTGACGACGGACAATAAACTGGTACTTTACAAGACTATTTTCAGACCGATACTGACTTACGCCTGTCCTGTCTGGAATATGATTTCAGACACGCAGTGCAACAGACTACAACGTACACAAAACAAGTTACTCAGACTACTGACAAACTCTACAAGATACATTACAATTGACGAACTTCATAGACAAACAAGACTCCCCAGAATTAGAGAATTTATTGACGAGACATCACAGAAATTTTTTACAACTAAAATTACATACTCCACCTTGACACGCGACATTACAGCTACTAGACGATACCATAACACCGGACATACCCATAGACTAATCTACCAACGGTTACCTATATACGAAGAAAGAATATTACAAGACTGACTATACATTCCTCCCTCTACCTCACTTTCCCTACACCACCACCTACCCTCTATCATTCCTTCTTATACATATATTCTAACAACTATAGTACACACACTATCAAGTGTGTATAATATTAAATAATATCGATAGTTTCAAAAATAAACATAGCAATTTTTTAAAGTAGGTTTTTTCTTTTATGTTTTCCTACACAGTAAAAATTTAATATACAATAACATAAATGCCCGTTCCGCAATTATTTGAAATTACACAGTAATGAAGTCGTTGAAAGCTTAACATACCGAATACACTGGTGAGCGGTTATTATTTCCCCATACAACAAAAAATTTGCCTCTTGTCTCAGCGAGAACATCCCGCAACTGTGGCGGGTCGATGTCATTTGACATTTTGTCACGCCGCAGTAAACATTTATGTATTGTTAAATGAAATGAATGCTATATTGAGATAATTAAGAGCAAAATGAATTGTACATAATTTTAAATGTTAATAAAGATTTTTTAATTGGTAATTGGTAAATTGATAATTCGTATTACAGCCCCTCCATAACCTTGTATGATCAGTGATGTGAGTCGGGAATTTTCCCAGTGAGTGGGTAAATATAAATCGGGAAAATATGGGAAATTTTCCCCGATGATATATTCCTATTTTCCCACTCGCCAAACAAAACGGACACTTCTTAACCTAACCTGACCATTATGTTAATAATATGTTAATATGTAGCATTGTTTTTTATTTACGTTTATTTTTTGTTAATTATTTATTTTTTAATTTACATAACATAGAATATTATATATCTTTTTTATTCTTGTATTAAAACATTTAAAATCAAATGTTATTATTAATAATAACTTTATTAATACATTTATTTTAATAACATTAATAACATATAATACTTTAATAATACATTTTGAAGCCAATAAAATTAGCATTATTATTATTATTTATTCAGGGAAAATATGCGGGAAAATATTTGGAAATTTTCCCTCAAAAATAAATTCCGGGAATTTTACATCACTGTGTATGATTATATTTTTCTGTTTATCAATGGTCAACTTCAGTTCCAAAGCTTTTTCTAATTTTATTATATTACATGCGCTGCCAAAATCGATATACGCTTGCACAATTTCATTGTTTATTTTTGCCTGGGCGTGAAATTTAGCATAATCTTCGGTGACTAAGTTTATTTTCGCTTTTGATTTGAGTTTAAAACACATGTTACAACTGTGTCCGAATTTATTACAATAACTGCACTTTGGTTGTTTAGAAGCAAAACAATAATTAGAAGCTGAATGTATCTGTTTACCATATTTAAAACATTGATTCAGTTAAAACATAATACTTTTAGTCGCAAACTCCTCTATAATATCCTTATTTTACTATAAGGAACGTAACCAGACTGTAACCAATAGCTACTCTCCAGGCTATGTGCTTCGCCGAGCGCTGAATTACAAATTACAAGCCTGGCGCGTTAAGTGTAATAATTGCATATTACCATCAAAACGCTACTGCTTCGATTGTAACAAACACCAGCCGAGAGACTGATCCTACTTAAAGGAGCTCTCGTGCCAGTCGTCACAGACCACTTGCAGTAGCTTTTGGTTGCATCTGGTTACGTTCCTTATAGTAAAATAAGGATTTTATCGAGGAGTTTGCGACTAAAAATATTATGTTTTAATATTCCGCCCTCTAAAGGCACATTTGAACAATGATTCAGTTATCGGAGTTTAGAACAATTTTTATCATCTTGTTGATATTTTATTTTAGGCAGCTCGCCTCGAGAGACGACGTAATTTGTTTCCATTAGAAAATGTAACAAACTTTCCGTAGTGTGACATTTTGCTGCGCATGAGCTGGCCTTGATCAAATTATTATTTATGGTGAAAATTATGACATCAGCTATAACTTGATCTGGTAAGCCACAGTGTTTACCCATACGCAATTTCTCATAATAAAATGAAATTAAATCTTGATTGGGATTGCCTTCAATTGTCACAAAATCTTTTAATTTTATGGCAATGGACTTATAAACGGGAAATGCGGCTCTCAACTAGTCTTTCCAGTCGTTCCCCGAAACAAACGATTTAGCTTGATATTCATACCATCATTTGGCGTGACTAGCAAGTCGCGATCACACAAAATATTTTAGCACGATCATCCCAATTGTATAAATTACCAACTGAATTTATTTTATCAATCCATTTATCGATTGTCATTCCCTCGATGGAACCATCAAACAGAGGTATTAATTCAAATCGACCAATATATTGGGAAGCATGGAATTCGCGCAAAACCGGGGAATTTTGTGACTCTCTCGGCGGTGGAGTATATGACCGCGAGGACGACGGTAGTGGTACCGCGAGAGGTGTACGTGTAAGTCTGAGTCCGATAATGTCGGCGAGAACGGGATCGCCGCTTTGATTGATTTAAATCATTTAATCAATTGTTTAAACTTGAACTAGACAACAGACAGACAAAACAAGTTAATAGTAAAGGCTTGGGTACTCACCTCCTAATGCAGGTGTCAGATGCACTACAAATAATTTATTACACCTCGGCACAATGAGTTATCCCTCACTTCTGATTTTTTTAAACAAAGTTTCAAAAGAAATAATTTTATTAAGAAAAAGATATTTTAGTACAAATTATCGATGTGACTACCACGAAAGTTGCTTAATGAATTTTTAACAATCTTATAGTATAGTATGTGCCCACAAGCAGTTGCCGAAACCGTGACGTAGGAGGAGATTTATTGGTGTTTTGGCTAGTTCTTCAAATATTGGCGCTGAGTAGACCAAGGTCTCTAACAATAACTAATTTTTCCAAAAACAAGGAAAATGCCGGCAAACAATATTAACAAGTAAGTTTAATAGAAATTAAATTTCAAAGTGTTCTCTACTAATTTTGTTGTCATCAAAGCCTACTTTGAAATATTCTTGGCAGTGATGATGATCTCAGATGACTACGGTTAAGCAGGACTATTGCTCTTCACTCCAGATTATCGTTGTAGACCGGGACCGGCTTCGTTCGGGGTGGACCTGCTTTTTCGTCAACACCGCTCATAAATGTGAGAGGTGTGAGAGATGTCCACAGATCTCCCCTGATCCTGGATGATGGGCCTTGCCGGCTGGGCCGTTTCTTCTGGCGATCTTCTGTCTTGTGTGACATGCCATCTTCGGCTGGTCTTCACAAGTTAATAAGTAGATCAATTCCCCAATCTATAGTAATAAATTGCACTTTACCGATAGCTGGCACGCCACTTGAATTACCACCTAAATTAGGCTTCCCACCAACAGATGGCTCCCACAAAGAAAAACATAAAAATTTATTAAATAGATGTGTATACTATTACTATAATTGGCGTATAAAAATTGTCTACAAAATCATAGTGTTATGATGGTTAATGATCGAAAGTCCATGAAAATCTAGTTTTTAACATTTCTCAAGTTGGTACTCCTTCAGCTTCTTCCATGATGCTTCGCACTCTGGTCTTCACTGATATTTAACTTTTTCCTCCGTTAGCTGGTGTAGTGGCTTTGCTATATCCGTAAATCCTTCCACAAAACGACTATAGTAAGTGCAGAGAGCAAGAAAGCCGTAATTCATGAACATTTGAAGGCCTTGGCCAATCTCGTACGGCAGGAATCTTGTCCGGGTCTGTCTGTATTCCCTCCGAAGATACAACATGTCCAAGGAATTTGACTTCTTTCTGGAACAGGAGACACTTCTTTGGATTCAACTTTAGATGTGCATTTCTGATTCTTCCAAATACTTCTTGGAAATTTTCCAAATGTTCCTTAAAGGTCCTTCCCATAACCATCACATCGTCAAGGTAAACCAGACACGTCTTCCAGGTTAGTTCTAGGAGTACGAATTCCATTAATCTTTCAAAAGTAGCTGGCGCATTGCAAAGTCCAAAAGGCATCACGGTGAATTGATATAGACTACTACTTGTTGAGAAGGCAGTCTTTTCCTTGTCTTCAGGGTGCAGCCCCACCTGCCAGTACCTACTTCTAAGGTCTAAATTTGAAAACCATCGTGACCCTGCCAGCGTACTTAATGTGTCGTCAATTCGTGGTAGTGGATAGCTGTCTTTCTTCGTAACATTATTCAACTTCCGGTAGTCGACACAAAATCTTAAAGTCCCATTCTTGGCAACCAAAACTACCGGTGATGACCAGGGACTGGTTGCTTCCTCAATCACTCCATCTTGTAGCATCTTTTGAACCATCGCAGAAGCTTCATCCTGTTTAACTAGTGGCAGCCTCCTAGGGTATTGGCGGATTGCGGCTGAATCACCAGTGTCTATCCGATGCTGTACTATATCAGTTTTCGTGAGGACGTCTGTGTTTTTGGCACAAGTACAAGTATAAATCTAATTAAATTATGTTGCCCTTGGATTCTCAAATTTTTAGTACATATAGTAAATAGTATAATTCTTCAGTGCAAGTTTCCAACGAGTTGGAGAAATGCCTTCGTAACACCGATTCCCAAAAAAGCGAGGTCTTAACATATTCAGATCTAAGACCTATAAGTATTTTACCGGGCCTTTTAAAGTTAATGGGAAAAATCATAGAATTACAGATACGAGGTCACTTAGATTCAAACAATATTTTACCTACTGTGCAGTAGGGATTTCGGGCGGGCTATAGTTGTTCGACAGCTTTGTTAACCGTAACTGATGATATTATTCAAGCGTATGGCGATGGAAAAAGTACAGCTCTGGTATTACTCGATTTCAGCAAGGCTTTCCATTAATCATGATATCTTACTGGCTATTTTACAATCTTGCGGTGTTGATATCGAGGGTGTTCATGTCGAGGGTGTTCTGCTATTTAGGTCATACCTAGAGGGTCGCAGTCAAAAGATTAAATTGAATGGTACTATGTCTGATGTAAGATACTTAACAAGGGGTGTTCCGCAAGGTTCTATTCTTGGATCCTTGCTGTTCTCGGTTTACACCAGCCAATTTCCTAAATTTGTGGAAGACAGCGCAGTTCATATGTATGCCCATGACACACAAGTGCTCTACTCATTTTATCCCACTGAATATCATAGTGCTGTAACAGCAATTAATAATGACCTAGAAAAATTATCGAACGTGTCATCGGAACATTCACTAGTACTAAGCCCGTCAAAATCAGCTGTTATCTTGTTTAGCAAAAAAACAGACTATGTTAACCTTCGACAAGTTATCAATGTTAAAATCAATGATATACAAATTAAAATAGCTGATAGCGCAAGAAACCTTGGTTTAACTCTAGATAAGTCTCTTAGATGTCGAGAGCAAGTTACTAAAAATATTCAAAGGGCATATGCAGCTCTTCGTTTATTGTATCCACATAGATTGGTTTTAAATTGTGAGACAAAAAAAAATGTTATGTGAAACATTGGTATTATCTCAATTTACTTATTGTGTTCCTATCTATGAGTCCTGTTTAGACCAAGACTGTACAAATAGAATACAGCGTATTCAAAACTCGTGCATACGTTTTATATACGGCATTAGGAAATTTGGCCATGTGTCGCATAAGTTAGTTGAATTGAAATGGCTCAACATGAAAAATCGATTTCACGTATACGCTTTGTCCTTGTACCACAAAATTATTACAACAAAAGTACCATCATATTTATTTAACAAAATATCATACCGCACTGATGTTCACAATATTAATGTACGGAACAGAGGATTGATAGCACCACCTCCTCATAAAACTACATTTTTTGAGAGAAGCTTTAAATTCACGATTTATAAGTTGTATAACTCTATTCCTACTGGCTGGCTTTAAGACTTTTAGCGATTATAAGTTCAACAAATACATTAGGAAATTTTTCATGAATAAACAACATCTGAGTTGAGTATGTAATATTTTAAAATCTGTTTTGATATAGTGGTTTACCAATTTTAATTTCTTACACAATTTCTTGTTGTGTTAATTCTGTTTTGTTTTCTGTTGTTCTAATCGTTTGTTTATTCATCCACAAGGGTTAAGTAGTAGAGCACTCATTTGAGTGAACTTCCCCTTGTTTCCCATTTAGTTTTATTAAGTATTATTTGTATTTCTTTTACTGTTGTTTTTTGGGAAATAAAGACATATTTTTTTTTTTTTTTTTTTACAAAAAACCAGTCACCCTACTCTGTGGCTCCGACCCTCACAGAGGGGAGCTGGTAATACCAATAGCCACTCCCCACACCCGTGAGGTGAGTGACTACCAGGTCCGCGAATCGTGTGCCCTGAGTAGACGTAATGAACCGAGGATGACAGCCTTCTGCAATCTGCCGGCTAAGATCTCTGCCGAATCTCGGCATGCCGGTATGATCTTTAGTTCTGAAAGCAGCGTCTGTCTCATTCCACCGAGGGCTCCTATAATCAGTACCACTATTTTAACAGAATGGCCTGGATAAAGCCTGCGGAGTTCGAAGAGCAAATCTCGATATTTTGTCCGTTTTTCCTCCTCTTTCAAGACAATGTTGCTCTCAGCGGGAGCTGAGAATTCCACGACATACATTGTCTTGAGTTGGTGGTCGAGGAGTACTATGTCAGGCTTGTTGGCTTGTATTTGCCTGAGGGTGGGAAACGAGTAGTTCCAATAAATTAGGCACTTCTCATTCCCCACAACGGACTCAATATCCCCCGGAACGTAAGGCAGCACTGGTGTTTCGTCTATCCCATACGAGTGCCTTAGATGATAGTAAAGCACTCGTAATGCTGCGTTGTGTCTATGAATATAGGCCGAGACTGCGTATGTCGGGCAAGCTGACAGTAAGTGCATTACAGTCTCCGGCGCCCTGCGGCAGGCCCTGCAGCTGACATTGTGAACGATCCATGCTTTGATGGAAGTCTGAAGGACGTATTTTCTGCTCGAAAAACTTAGAAAAATTAAAAAAAATAGGAAAAAGAAAAAAATTAATTTTCTTTTTCCTCAACCTTTTCTAAATTCTAAATAAAAATATTACGTTCACAAAATTTTTAGGGTTCAAAGTGACTGTTTCAGACGGAGATTAATGGATAAATCATACTTACTGTCGTTTATGCTTAACTGCGGCTCTGATGGTATCAATTGGAAGACGTCGTAACACTATAAATCTAACACTGTCTGTTTCACACTCTCTTAAAATTAAATCTGAAAGGGAAATTTTGTTAGAAAACACAAGTAAAAGACAATATAAAGTTCAAAAAATGTATATTAAATCTTTAAAAAATTTATGTTTTTACAACTTCTTCAGAGAAAATGTTAACAAACAATGGTCTGACCCGTG
The DNA here is from genome assembly GCA_963675555.1 of Leptura quadrifasciata. Lineage (NCBI taxonomy): Eukaryota > Metazoa > Arthropoda > Insecta > Coleoptera > Cerambycidae > Leptura > Leptura quadrifasciata. The sequence continues at coordinate 22,865,901 of OY776682.1, forward strand.
TACAACACATGGTGAGGAACGGGACGATTCATACGGTACCAACTACCATCCAATATGCAGTTTGAAAAGCTAACGATGCACAAAAAGATTCAAGGAAAGTTTCATGTAACTGAAATTTTGGTGGGCTTATGCTTGCCTGTCTTATAAACGTATTTTATTAATTCACATAAATTTTGGTCGCTCCTCGGAGCTTAAAATTGCTTGAAGCGTATCTACTTCGTTTGTATTATGCAATAACAAATTTTACGTTCAGGCAAGGCAGATCCCATGCACGTGTGAGTACATGGTATAGATACTTTTTTGACTCCGAATCACTGAGGAACCGGTTTAGGGCAAACCCCGTCAAAACGCATCATTTCCCCGTCAAATCCGACTGCTAGGAAATGATGGGGGTCCCATGTCGCTAAGGGCTATTTTCGCTATAACTTCCGATATACTTTGAATAGTCGTTGGACTAACTTGTCCTCATATTCAACACCTCGTAAGAGTTGCAGTGCTTGACAACGTGGATTCGTAAAAGGGTTTTTAATCTTGGAAATTTGGAAGTTCAAGTCCAATTTTATTATACTTTCTAAAATTGGGTGGTCGGGGCGACATTACGTCCCTGTGCAGCGACATTTACTACACTTACCAAATTAACGCTCCTCGAAGAGTTAGCGAAAATTTGGCATAAAAAACGCTCCGAAGAGCAAAAATATATTTCCAAGAATTAAAAACCTCCTCCACGGCGTTTTTACGTGAAGCACGCTTTTCTTACGAAGTATTTCCTAAGTCGGATTTTGTTACAACGTCGAAAAGTATATCGGGGTTATAGCGTTCTTTAACACTCCCCTCCTTTCCGTGAATCTTTTTGTGTAACGTTTGGTAAATTGGTTGTTTGAAAATAAAATGGATCATTGGATGTAGTCTCCCATGTGTTGTATTCGGTTATAGTTCAGACCGGCCTATCTGAACAAAACATTGATGCAAATCTAAAAATGGTTATAAGTTTTAACATATATCGATGCATAGCATTCGATTGAATCATTGAATATTGTATATGAAAAAGGCATAAAAAAAGAAAAAAATCGAAAATCCTCAGATTTTCGATGACACAACACAAACACTTTCGACGCACTTATCTTTCTTAGTGTTCTTCCACTAATGCGGGCTTGCGTCTGCTCCTCCTCGTGTCTATGCCTCGTCGATCACCTTCGGTGTCGAACTGCCTTCTGGAACAGCTTAGGTGGTCCTCGGACTGCTTGGCTCCAGCTATACTATGGCTCTGCTCAGTTTATATGAAACAATATAAAACAAAATTTTAGTAATATGTTTGTTCATATCCCGTCTGGGGATCTGCGACCGATAACATATCGTCGTCTTTGAGAATAGGAACACTGAATTTTGTTGACTTATATTGATTGAAATGTTTTCCGTGTAGATAAAATTCTCTTCTTGGGAGAAATCTGCGACCGATATCACATCGTCGTCTTTGAGAATAGGAACACTGAATTTTGTTGACTTATATTGATTGAAATAGTTTTTATTAAAATCTCTTCTTGGGAGAAATCTGCGACAGAATCTGCATCCGTCGGATCGTTGCATCTGCCCCTCCAGCAGACGTGGCGGCATCTCGCCCTTGAGTTGCTAGACTCGTCTGAATCGCGCCCTTGCGTCAGAGTCGTCGTCTTTCCATGCCGTGCCAATGGAACATTTGTTTGGACCCTTTGGGTCGGACTCTGCTTACAGATGAATGTTTAATAACATTTGAGGACTTTGAAAAAATCATAAAAAATACCAACTCTGCCGGACACGGTCAGAGTTGCTGCAGTGAATTTGGAAGATTTGTATGTGGATACAATATCCTCGAGAAAAATAACTTGTAAAAAAAAAATGCATAAAAAATACCAACTCTTGCCTGACACGACAAGAAGTTGGTATGGAAATTTTGATATAAAATAAACCTAGCACTAAGTTAACTTAGCCTAGGTTGAAAAATATTATAAAAATATAATTGAATCTCCAGAACTTGATTCTGAATCAGAAGTGGAAGCATCTCGTGGCGGTGCATGAATTTGTACAACCGTTTGCTCCGGCGGTGGAGGTTCTGTGGAATCGTCTGAGAACGGGGAATCATTTCCATCGAGTGATGTTCCGCCTGGACTATCATTTTCTTCATCGGAAGATTCGATTTCCAAGTTGTGCTCCTCTGGCGGGGCTGGTCTCAAATCATTGACATGTACTCTTGTCGTTACATTTCCCTTTTGCACGAGATACACTTCGTCTGAAAACTTCTTCAGAATTCTGGTTGGGCCTGACCAAGACGGCGTGAAGGTATGTACCTTCCTTTTTCTCTTACTCATGACTCTGTCTCCTACTTTGAAAACGATTGGAGTGACGGCCTCTTTCGGCGCATATTTTTGCTTGTAATTTTGTTGGGCCTGACGGGCTTCCTTGACTCGCTCGTATCGTGGAAGCGTTTGTTGCTTGGCTCTTTCTTGCCTCCAGGCATACAAATCCCATTCGCCTCTTTCGGCTGGATCATATCCTAACACGACCATGCTAGGTGTTTGATTTGTAGCGGCGTTCCTACGATTTCTTAAGATGTATGTCATCTGATGCACGTAGCGATCCCAAGTGTCGTTTGGCTTTTTAAATAAGAGAGTATTCAATATCTTTTTGCACTCCTGAACCCGTCGTTCCACGGGGTTGGATTGTTGATGATATGCCGGAATTAAGTATCGTTCGATACCATTTCTTTCACAAAATGTGATGTACCATTCGGAATTGAAATGACCACCGTTGTCTGATATTATGACTCGAGGGACTCCGAATCTTGCTACTATTTCTTCGTCGATATATTTGGCTATCGTTCTGCCATCGACCTGAATGTATGCCTTTGCCTCTATCCATTTACTGAAAACGTCTTCGACGATAATCATATATCTGTTTTCGGCGTCTTTAGTCCTCTGCAGCGGGCCAATTACGTCGACGCTCAAGGTTTCAAATGCATTTTGTGGTGCATGACTTCTAAGTGGAGCATTGGGTTGGGCTTGTCTTGTCTTTACAGACTGGCATATCAGACAGTCGTTTATGTATCTGCCTACGATCCTGGCCATATTATTGAAATAGTAGCGTTTTGCTATTTTCCTGAGAGTCTCGTCTCTTCCTGGATGACATGCTTCCTCTCGGTCATGATAATGGTAAATCAATTCCTTTATTTTCCTCTTTGGAACTATCAATTTAAAATTTCGGTCGCAATCTTTAAAAAGTACATCGTCTTGGACGTGAAAATTTTTCATAAAAATAAGATCCGCATCGGAACGTTGTTCCTGTTGAAATAGATCATTCCAACGGCGGATCTTGTCTTGAATATCTCTTGAACTCAATTGAGCCTGTACGATATCTTCGTATATTTCTGAGTGCGTTAAAACAGAAATACGTTCTGGACACTTATAATTTGGTAGGAACATTCTTTCCTCTTCATCGTCTGTCTCGACATACTGATTTTGTGGGTTACGACTGAGAAAATCTGCTAATAAGTTCTCCTTTCCTGGACAGTGTTCAATTTTGAATGCATATTCTTGCAATAGTAATGACCATCGTGTAAATTTTGTTTTGTCGTCCTTATGTTTGTTTAACCAAAGTAACGCCCTGTTGTCCGTCTTCACCAAGAACGGTTTGTCTGCTAAGTACATCTTGTACTTTTTAATATAGTTCACCACCGCCAAGCATTCTAGCTCGTTTATGTGGTAACGTCTCTCTGCTGGAGATAACGTGTTGCTTGCATACGAAATTATATATTTTTCGCCGTTGTCGCCTAATTGATATAATACGGCCGAAAGGCCTTGGAGGGATGCATCTGTTTGCAAAATGAATTGACGTGAAAAATCCGGCCGATGGAGTTCCAGCGGTCCGGATAATAATTCTTTTAATTTTCTAAACGCTTCATCGCATGTATGGTTCCAGTGAAAACGATTTTCCTTCGAAAGAAGTTTCGTTAGTGGCTTCGTGATCATCGCCACATTTGGTAGATATTCTCGTACCCAGTTGCAAAGCCCTAGGAAACTTTGTAGCTGCTTTTTTGTAGCTGGAACGGGATAATTTTGAATTTGTAAGACATGTTTTTCTAATGGTTGGGAAGTATCAGTTCTAATTGTATGGCCTAAATATTGAATTTCATTCGTCGCTATTACACACTTTTCCGGTGACACTTTTAGATTGTGCAGACGTAGTCTTTCAAAGACTAATCTCAAGTGGGACATATGCTCCTTCACGTTTACGCTGTAAACGATTATATCATCTAAATACACTTTACAGAAATGGTGCAGGTAACCCGTTAAAACGTCCTTTGCCATGAATTTCTGAAAGGTACAGGGAGCTGTCTTGAGGCCGAAAGGCATGACATTAAATCTGTAAGCTGCCCCATCAGGAGTGGTAAAAGTCGAAAAATCTTTTGATGCTTCATCTAGCGGTATTTGCCAATATCCACTTTTTAAATCCAACACAGAAAAAATCTTCGAATTGCCTAAATCTTTAATACTTTCGTGTATTTTTGGTAAGACGGAAGCCTCGTCTTCAGTCATTTCGTTCAAATGGCGGTAATCGATGCAAAAACGTGGTTTCTTGTCTGAGCGTTTTATAATCACGGGTGGTGAACTATATTGGGCAGTGCTAGGTTCGATGACGCCAGCTTTCAACATCTCTTCGATTTGGTCGTACATAATTTTCTTAGTACTCGGAGACATCGGATATGGTCTGATATTAAATGGTTTTGTGTCTTTTACTGTAATTTTGTGTTTCACAGTCACTGTGGTTGCTTGAGTCGGTTCCGCAGTGAACAGATCGACAAATTCTTCGAACAGCGGCCGTAGAAATTTGTCTTTAATAACAAGCTCTTCAGGAAGCTTTGCCTGCTGTCTCTCCCTCTGAGAAGCTTGATTCCAGAAGACGGTAATACGCTCTTCCGTGCCGGCATATAGGCATTTTCGGCCATAATCATATGCGACATTGTTCATATATAAGAATGGTGATCCTAATATTATCGTTTCGTTCAAATTTTCGATTACTTGAAAATCAATTTCAAAAGAGGTGCCTGAAATTATTACTTTTAATTTTGTCGTTCCAAGAGAGTCCACCATTCGATCTCCGCACGCCATAGCAAATGATCGACGTGTCGTGAGATTTTTAAAATTATCCAACATCCTCGGATGGATAACGTTTCGCGTCGAGCCTGAATCGATCAGTGCGTCGACCGCATGTTCATTAATTTGAACTTTTATACGAGGCAAAGGGAACGCTTCGCTCATATAATTTATTGACTCTCTTGTTTTGTGCAGAGGAGCGTCGTAGTGGTCATGAGTATCGGAAAAAATTACTGGACATTGCTGCCGCCTTGGTTCGGCCGTTGTGCCGGGGATCTTGCAGATGGACCCTGGCCTGGGTCTCTGGCCCCTCGAAAGTTTCCCGGTCTCCTGTTGAGATGCGGGTTATTCGGGCATTGGCTATGGAAGTGCCACTGCACTGTGTCTGTACAGTATCGGCACGGGGTTGCCGGTCGGTCGGGTACTCGGAATTTCCCCGATCCGCCATTGAAATTGGTTTGCCTGCGGTCAGGATTCACTGATCCGCTTGAAGAATTAGGCATAAAAAAAGGACGACCAGGCGCTCTGCCTGGACCGTCCTGTCGAGATACGTCCTCTCGGAAATGCACCCTCGGTGCTGTCGGAGTTGGGCTTCCATTGCTCCTTATACTTGAATTTTGTGGAATTAAACGTCCCGGCTCTTGATAGTAAGACGCGCGGGACAGACGTTGATCGATAAGCTGGATTAGCGACGTCTGTTCGTCAGCTGAATCCCGCTCGACGTTAGTAGCCGCTGCTATTAACATCTCTGTGTTTGAAATTAGGTTGCTTCTCAAGCGTGACCTAATTTCTGGACGCAGTTGGTCCATGATAACCCGAGCTCTGATGGCTTCGGATTTGAAGGGATCAATACGATCGAAAAGACAGGTTTTCCTTGTGATAAACACTGCCGTGTCGTCTAAAGACGTTTGCTTGACGGCATACAGTTGAGCAATAGCCCGTGACTGTATGTCGGGAGAATTAAATCTCGTAAGGAATCTTTCCTTGAATAAGGTATACGAAGTAGTCAACGTCCTAAATTGTTCGGACCATCGTTGAGCTTCGCCCTTGAGTTGGCCGGTTACGTTATGGAGGCGATCATAGTCGTGGCTTATGCGAGCTCTGTCGAAATATTCCTCCATAATTTTCAGAAAAGCTTCTGGATCTTCATGATCAAGCCCATGGAACGTCACGTTCGGACATCTTTGTCTCTCATGGGGCGTACAGGTCGACACGTTCTGTATCGCCTGCACGAAGCCCTCTGCCATTTTCAGAAACATACTTTCCATCGAATTAGCAGTTTGTGGCTGTGAAGCAGATAAATTTACATTATTTCCCTCTGGAAACAGTCGCTGTGGTTCTATCCCTCTAGAACCGTCGTCGACGAGCGGTGCGGTGACTCGCTCGTAAAATTCTCTTGGGGTCGACCCCTCGGAGTCTTCCGCCATGAATGAGAAAGGATTTGTTGGGTTTGGGGACGGCATGGTCCCTGCTCGGGCGCCATGTGAACGATCCATGCTTTGATGGAAGTCTGAAGGACGTATTTTCTGCTCGAAAAACTTAGAAAAATTTAAAAAAATAGGAAAAAGAAAAAAATTAATTTTCTTTTTCCTCAACCTTTTCTAAATTCTAAATAAAAATATTACGTTCACAAAATTTTTAGGGTTCAAAGTGACTGTTTCAGACGGAGATTAATGGATAAATCATACTTACTGTCGTTTATGCTTAACTGCGGCTCTGATGGTATCAATTGGAAGACGTCGTAACACTATAAATCTAACACTGTCTGTTTCACACTCTCTTAAAATTAAATCTGAAAGGGAAATTTTGTTAGAAAACACAAGTAAAAGACAATATAAAGTTCAAAAAATGTATATTAAATCTTTAAAAAATTTATGTTTTTACAACTTCTTCAGAGAAAATGTTAACAAACAATGGTCTGACCCGTGTACAACACATGGTGAGGAACGGGACGATTCATACGGTACCAACTACCATCCAATATGCAGTTTGAAAAGCTAACGATGCACAAAAAGATTCAAGGAAAGTTTCATGTAACTGAAATTTTGGTGGGCTTATGCTTGCCTGTCTTATAAACGTATTTTATTAATTCACATAAATTTTGGTCGCTCCTCGGAGCTTAAAATTGCTTGAAGCGTATCTACTTCGTTTGTATTATGCAATAACAAATTTTACGTTCAGGCAAGGCAGATCCCATGCACGTGTGAGTACATGGTATAGATACTTTTTTGACTCCGAATCACTGAGGAACCGGTTTAGGGCAAACCCCGTCAAAACGCATCATTTCCCCGTCAAATCCGACTGCTAGGAAATGATGGGGGTCCCATGTCGCTAAGGGCTATTTTCGCTATAACTTCCGATATACTTTGAATAGTCGTTGGACTAACTTGTCCTCATATTCAACACCTCGTAAGAGTTGCAGTGCTTGACAACGTGGATTCGTAAAAGGGTTTTTAATCTTGGAAATTTGGAAGTTCAAGTCCAATTTTATTATACTTTCTAAAATTGGGTGGTCGGGGCGACATTACGTCCCTGTGCAGCGACATTTACTACATTTACCAAATTAACGCTCCTCGAAGAGTTAGCGAAAATTTGGCATAAAAAACGCTCCGAAGAGCAAAAATATATTTCCAAGAATTAAAAACCTCCTCCACGGCGTTTTTACGTGAAGCACGCTTTTCTTACGAAGTATTTCCTAAGTCGGATTTTGTTACAACGTCGAAAAGTATATCGGGGTTATAGCGTTCTTTAACAACATCAGGGACCTCCATACCCATGACACGACGTCGATAGACGAGAGTGTTAAATACACCATCCTGGCAAGCCATTATGAATCCCTCGGTCTCAGACTTCAGCCCAGCTGACCTTAAGAAGGCGAAGGTCAGCCCTTCGGATAAGCCGAGGTCTTCTTTATTTTTATAGAAGATCCCGTGCAATGGCTTATCCTTATGGAGCTGCAGAAGGATGTTGTGTTCTGCAGCTCTAATGTGGGCTTTTAGTCGAACGGGTTCCAACTCGGTGACAGAGTCGGGGTTTACCCGCTCGACGTCGAAGATGAGACCAAGTTCATCGGCTGCTCTCCGTGCTGCCTTAAAGAGAAAAGCTCCTACCTCTGCATTTTCATGGTCTCGGACCATGCAGAGGAGGGGATCCGAACTCCTGATGACCTTACATGCTCCCTCCAGAACCATCCTGCTATGGAGACTGTCCAAGCTCAAGAGTCCACGGCCTCCCCGATGTCGTGGGAGATATAACCGTGGAACGGACGATTTAGGATGCAAGCTCCTATTGAGATGCATCTTCTTGCGGGTTACTACATCGAGTTGACGCAGCTCTTCTCTAGTCCACTTCACTACTCCGAAAGAGTAGAGAAGGATCGGAACGGCAAGCATATTTGTAGCAGACACCTTGTTCTTCCCCGACAGTTCTGAAGACCAGATCTGTCGGAGTAGGTGCTGATACTTGCCGCGGAGAGCGTTTTTCACTACACTCACTTCTTGGGTGGAGCGTTGCTCGACACCCAAGTAAGTGTACGACTCTCCGGCATCTAGATGGTGTAAGATGCTGCCGTCCACGAGCTGCGCGTCCTCTCCATAGTCACCGCATCGTCCTCTCTTGAGATGGATCAGTGCGCATTTGTCCAACCCGAACTGCATACCGACAGCCTGCGTATACTCCTGTACCACCCTAAGGGACTGTTGGAGATCCCTCTCTCCAGAGGCATAAAGTTTAAGGTCATCCATATAAAATAGATGGGTGACCTTATGCCTCCTGTCGCCGGGGGTACCGCAGTTGTAGCCACGGGTTTTCCGGAGCGAGACGGATAACGGCAGTAGTGAGATGCAAAACAGAAGGGGGCTGAGGGAATCTCCCTGAAATACTCCTCTTCTGAATGTTACCGACTCTGTTTGGACTCTATCGTTACCCGATGTTATGGTAAAGCGAGTCCTACAGAGCGGCATCAGTTCTTCAACACATCTCACTACGGGACCGAGTACCACAAGACATCGGAGCAAGTGAACAATGAGCTCGTGCGATGTCATGTCGAATGCCTTGCGGTAGTCGATCCAGGCCATAGAGAGGTTCCGCTTATACTGCATGGAGTCCTGCGTGACACATCTGTCAATCAACAGGTTCTCCTTGCAGCCAGCGACACCTCTCTTCGACCCTCGTTGCTCATATATCCGTTCGTAAACCGGTTCAACTGCGTGGAGCACCCGCATGTACAAAATGCGTGTAAACAATTTGTAACATGCGTTTAGACAGGTTATCGGTCTGTAATTCTTTGGGTTGGACAAATCTCCGTTCTTGGGGATCAGCACTGTCCGCCCCTCAACAACCCAAGAAGGGATTTGCTGCTCTCCATTTAACCAGGAATTAAATATTCTGGCCAAATGGTGGTCGGTGCTCGATAACTTTTTCCACCAAAAGTTAATTATCCCATCGGGACCTGGAGCAGCAAAGTTCTTAGAGCCATCAAGAGCCCTACGAACCTCTTCTGGGGTTATTGGTTCGCACACTTCCTGTGGTTGCTGAAGCCTTTGACAAAAGGCTTCAAAGTGTGCAAGGGCAGGAGAATCTCGGTTGAGTGGAAGCCTCTCCTCGTACAGCGTTTTCCAGAAGTTCTCCACCTGATCTGCAGTCGGCGGATTGTCTACAACACGCGGAGGCGGTTGGAAAAGGCGCGAGGGCTTCTCGCGGAACAGTTTATTTTCCGCAAGCCCCCTCGCCCGCCTCACTAATGACTTTTTGCACGTCACTAGCATCCGTATCCTGTCGAGACAGTGCTGTTTGGTGGTTCGCAGCACTGCCTCATTGAGTGTGTGATGGACGCGTCTTAAGTTGGCGGCTAATCGAGGCACTTTAGGCGTGAACGGCCTGTTGGCCGCCATATAGTCCATCACACATTGGATACGGGATGCGTGTTGCTTCGCCGACTGGATCTTGGCTTCCATCTTTTGTATGCGCCGCTGCGCTCTCTCCTGTGGGGAAGAGGTATTTCGCCTCTCCACCTGAGACGAGCGTTGAGCAGCGGCATACACGGCACAATTTATGTGCCAGATGTCAGCCTCTTCTGGTAGCGCTGTACGAAGTTCAGCGTCCACTCTGGCCAGGTCTTGTGGCCCGGGGGTTTTCAGACGGTGTAACCCCCTTCTGGTACTGAGGCCCTCTGGTATTGGCGGAACGAGGAGAGCCACGTCCTCAACCGGTGAATGTGGCGGCTTTTCGGCCACCTCATTCACCGGCCCAGGAGCAGCCCTCACGTAGCCCCTACTACGAAGGTGGGATACATAGTCACGCAGATTTTGTGGCGTGAAGGCGCTATGCTCTGGTAGCCTCTCACACCACAAAGCATGCATCCGCGCCATGTACCCCCTCCGCGCGGGCTCACTGCTTTCATAACAATGCAGAAGCTCATCCCTCAGTTCATCTGTCCACTCAAAGCGTCCTTGTTCATTGCATACGTCGTCAACGGGCGGTCTATCCGGTTGGGCCCCACCACCTTGCCCTTGTCCCCTATCCGAACGGGGTCGATCGTGGGGGCCCAGTCTTCGGCCTGCCGGAACCAAAGGTTAGAGCCTGTGGGTGGTTAGCCCAGCAGGCCCACGACCGACACCAGAGGGGAAGATGCTTTCCCCTCCCGGGTGCACTAGGGCTGCCGGTTCGGTTTTGCACCCCTAGCTGGAGTAAGTGGTGGCGCTACTCACCAAAGGCTTAATAGATGGAAGTTAGCCCCTCCTGCTGCATATTATTATTATTATTATTATAAGTTGGCGAAAAAGTTTGGCGTCGAAATGTCCTTTAATCCTAATTATTCTCCTCATTGCAATCCTACTGAAAGGATTAATCGTATTTTAAAAGCGATGTTGAGTGCCTATGTCAACGAAAATCATCGAAAATGAGATGAGTGTTTGCCAGAACTTGCTTGAGCAATACGTAGTGTGCGTCATGAGATAACCTCTCAAACGCCTTATTTTGTTAATTTCGGCAAAGAAATGGTTTTACACGGAAGTGAATATAATAAATCTCATCCAAATCTTGACACAGAGACAGACAAAACTAATAAAGTGGACAAGGTAGAAAGTCTCGAAAAGGTACGCAAGTTTGTCGAGAGACGTTTGCGAATTGCCCACGATAGATATCGGCATCAATATAATCTTCGATGTAGAAATGTTAAATATGACATTGGGATGTAGTATGGAAAAGGAATTTTGCATTGTCAGATGCGGCAAACTATATTAGTTCGAAATTGGCAGGGAAGTTTACTGGTCCATGTCGCATTAAACGTAAAGTAGGCTATTGTATCTCTGAACTTGAAAACGATGAAGGTGTTTCGGTAGGTTGGCATACGGGAAATTTGAAGCCGCATATCATAGAAGATAATTGAGGAAAAAATAAATTAAATTATAAGCATTAAAATTTCTCTTTTTTTGAGGAAGGAAAGGGGAGATGTAACGTTCTAAAGTAATTAAGAATATAATTTGCATATTAATTATTAAGAGGCGATGAAATGAGCAACTTAAAATTATCGTCTGTGTATACCTGGTTGCGGATATCATTAGAGACAGGCAATATTGTAGTGTGGTCAAGGAATTTACTTTTTTTTAAAAGAGATAACTTTTTATGTGGTATGGTGACTGGCATTGTTGGTTCATATCAAGTTTGTTTAAATTTAAACATCCGTGCAGGGATATAATATATGGACCTAAATATTAATAATTTTCAATTGGTTTGTCGAGTTCTCTAGATTGGAGAAGATATTTTTGTTTGAAGACTTGGGAATTGTCCGCTTTTGGATTTTTCTCGTCACCATCCTTTTGGGGTTAGATTATCTAACTACTTTCGTTTATTTGGACATAAAACCCTCTTACATTAGAGGTAAAGTAATCAGGTATGCCATTTGAGACCTCCTCTAACTTTCTTAAAATTATTTTAGGGTTTTTGTTTGGGGTTGTCTTGTTAAAATCCCAATACTTATCTGTAGAAAATTCGTCTATTTCCTGTATCATTTGCGAGAGAAATTGAATGGTAAGTGTACGTAGGAGTCGGATATTGAATTCAGGAATTTAAGAAGGGAAGCAAATTTTCTAAGTGGGCACTACGTCTAACCAGATTTCCAGTGTTGCAGTCCAAGGAGCTCCACCAAAAACAGCTAAACCTAACAAATTTTTTCCGTATAACGTTACGTATTTGATCTTAACATTTTATCTTTACATACATAACAGAAATCGAGGTAATTTATTTCCTAAATTTATAGTGCCGTGTTCTATGATTTTAAGATTGTAATGTTGTTTAATTAAATGTGCAGTACTTATTGATACCTCTTTGTCAATGCAAATAGGTTAAGTTCAATCATTTGGTTAATGCGCTCTTAAGGCACTGCAAATCATTATATATATTATATAATTAATTTATATGACTTGTCAACAGTACGTGATCACGTTTGGGGTACGATACATACGATTATATGCACAATATATGTTATAACTGTTCGAACAAATTTCGTTACTGTTCTTGATTTGTCTTAATAAGCCAATTTTCTATTAAACTAACTTTAAATATTATTTGCGGCTATTTTTTTTTTGGGTGTGACATGAATGCTCCTTGACTCCCTTTTTTTATGAAGTACATTTACGATAACTGACCATTGTAATATCAAATATTTAATTGTCTTTCTGTGGTTTCGTAATTTTAGAGGAAATATATTCTAAAGTAGTTTATTATACAGCCAGATTGATATTACGTGGCGCCCTTATTTTTTTATTTGTTATTTAAGTACAGCTGAGGCACGGGCGTATAAGTAATAGTCAGATTGCTGTAAGATTAAGTTCACAAGCCTGGGCATTTATATAACGATTGCCGAAAAACGAACCTGGTATAAAATTAAGTTACCAAACGACCCTAAGGTGTATATCTCGGCAGAAAATCGTTATATGTACTTGGTTTCGCTATGACCTTGTGATGCTTGTTTTGCTGGGTAGCTGGTTTGGAGATTATTCCAGGGTTCAATGTTAATATTAATTAAAATCCAGATCCAAAATAAGACATTTATTCTCCTAATAATTATATGTACAGTGTGGCCGTATCTTTTATGGCTTAGGTTGCGACAATCTTGTTATTACATAAGTACATCATAGTAATCGGAGAGAGAGAGAGAGAAAGAGAGTGTAACATATTTCCTCTATGTACGTCGTCGTAACCCCTATTCTCTAATCGAAGTTCCAGGACATAACAGACGCGACAAAGAAATCTATTTCAGGAGAGATCCAGTTCAATACACTCGAATCAATCTGACAGGAGGTCCAGTTCAACGCACTCGAATCCTCCCTAACAGATACTTGGCCAGCGGCTGCCACGGCGCCAGAGAAGCTTGATCTTCCGGTTATCCCAGTTCAATACACTCGAGAAAGGTGAAAGCCAAGCTCTGAATTTACTGGTTTCTGGCTAGCTATTTTATACCCAAAAATCACGGTCACGTGGTTTGCACACGGGACGCAATGCACACGGCACGCAAGTTGCGGCCTGGTGAAGTCAGAAATAAAAGTTAAAAAAAGAACTAATCAGGTATTGAACTAATCTAAAACTGAACTACTTGATCCACGCACGATTAAAATAAGTTAAACTGGAATGAAAGTTACAGTATTCCTGTAGTATTTTGTATACTTCATTACAACCTGCAGTGTTATATGTAAAGCACCAGCATGGCACCCAATAGATCCAAGGATTGGAATGCTTTGGCACTTGAATTCGTAAATATGCTCCTAAGTTTGTGTGCGAATTTTCAAGAGAACCTAAAGTTTCATGATGATATGCTGTGGAGTGTAGCTTCGTCATACTCAAAAGTTTACATATTTCTTTAAGAGTTGAGGCCAAAAATTCAGTGCCTTGATCTGATACAGTTGTATCCGGTACACCGTAGCGCAAAGTAAAATTGTCTATAAAAGCTTTGGCTACTGTATAGGCTTCTTTGTTTTGTAAAGGGTAAGCCTCCACAAATTTAGTCAGTTCACATTGTAAAGTTAAAATATATTGATTATTTTCTGAATCTATCTCCAAAGGTGCTACTAAATCTAAATAAACTTTCTGAAATCCCGAAGTCGCAGTTGTAGTGATCGTCATGGGTTCTTTGTCTGGGTTGGAAGGTTTATAGCGTTGACAATCGTCACACTTTTTTATAAAATTCTCTACATCCTTATGCAAGCCTTTCCAAAAATAATGCTTTATTATATTATTGTACATACGGTTTACCCCTGTTGTCCTCCAGTTGGTAGTATATGGTAATCGTTCATGATAATTTGTCTTGTTTCATAGTCCGCAATGTTTTGAACATCTGTCAGTTTTGACGGTAGAGAATGGCCACTACGAATTTGTACGTATGCCATTCGGTCTAAAAAACGCTCCATCCACTTTCCAGAGGGTCATGGACAATATTCTATTAGGCATCCAAAATGAACGCTGTCTCGTCTATATGGACGATATTATTATTTATTCCCCTACTATCCATGAACATATTTCTCGACTAACAGAAGTCTTCAAACGTTTACAAAAAGCCAACCTCAAAATTCAACCAGATAAATGCGAATTTCTTCGCAAAGAAGTCGCCTATTTAGGGCATCTTATTACAAAGGATGGTGTAAAACCAAACCCTGCCAAAGTCGAAGCAATTCTAAATTTTCCTCAACCCAAAAATCAGAAAGAAATTAAATCTTTTCTAGGTCTAGCAGGCTACTATAGACGCTTCATTCCTAATTTCTCCAAAATTTCAAAACCCTTAACTAAGTTGCTACAAAAAGATACACCTTTTAACTTCGACAATGACTGTACAAACTCATTCGAAACCCTAAAACAAACTTTGACAACTACCCCGATATTGATCTACCCTAACTTTGATGAACCTTTTGTCCTAACTACAGACGCTAGTGCATTTGCAATAGGTTCTGTACTTTCACAAGGAAGTATAGGAAAAGATTTGCCAATCGCATACGCATCTCGAACTTTATGAGGTGCGGAAACCAAGTACTCAACCATTGAGCGTGAACTTTTATCTTTGGTCTGGTCTGTAAAGCATTTTAGGCCATATCTATTCGGAAGGAAGTTCAAACTCGTTACCGACCACCGACCACTCACTTGGCTATTTTCCATAAAAGACCCAGGTAGTAGACTAGCCCGTTGGCGCTTAAAACTCGAAGAATACGATTACGAAATAATATACAAACCCGGAAAAATCAATAAAAACGCGGACGCGTTGTCCAGAATAAAAATTAATCACTTTTCAGAATGTTCCAAATTTTATTCAAAAATTCTAGCTGCAAACGAAGACTCAGATGAAGACGAAATTTCAGACAACGACGACGAAATTACCGACGAACAAATCGCCCGAGAATTTGACACATTTTCCCGACTTTACAAAACCAAATCTCTTATAGATTATTCCAAAATTCAAATCACAAATAAACAACTATCAGATCGAGAAAATAGAAATAGCATAACGTTCTTCCAACAAAACAACTTGACAGACCTTCACCATCAAATTATCGAAGATATTTTCGAGGAAAACCCAGAGTTTTATAACAACACAATTAATATCGTTTCCAGTAAATCGACCCGACAAAGAAACTATTACATTATCGCTCTACCCTTCGACCCAGAGTCTGTGGTAGAACACCTATTTTTAACACTGTACAAACATTGAAACAAATTAGACCTTTCCAAAACTTACCATGTTGAAAACAATCTAGACTTTCCAATTCTCGAAATCCTATCATTTATTTTTGCAGAAAAAGACTTAAAACTAATCATATGTCAAAATTTAGTAAGAACTCCCGACGAGGACCAACGTCCGATCATTCTCGACCAGCATCACACCGGAAAAAATAATTTACATCGTGGAATAAACGAAACAATACGTAGAATCAAAAATAAATATAATTGGCAAGGTTTAACAAAAGATGTCGAAAACTTTATAAAAAACTGTGAAACATGTCAAAGAACAAAAGTTTGTCGTAAGAACCTTAATAATCCCTTAGTAATCACCGAAACCCCTAAAACTCCATTTGAGAGAGTTAATATCGATCTATTCGAATTTCCCACGCGGAACTATGCATTAACCATCCGCGACGAGTTAACGAAATTTACTCAAGCTTATGCTGTCCCAGACAAAAGTGCAAAATCAGTTGTAAACACCCTGTTACTATATTTTCAACACTATGGCACCCCATTAAGAATTCATTGTGATTACGGCGGTGAATTCAATAATAATTTATTAAAAGATCTTTGTACTCTCTACGACATAAAATTAACATACTCAAGCGTAGGACACCCTCAATCCAACGGATCTATCGAACGATTCCATGCCACCCTACCAGAAATGATAAGAATACACAAAACCGAAAATCCCAACGAACATCCCTTTACTATATTACCCTATGCGGTGATATGTTACAATAACTCGGTAAACAAAACTCATGGCTTTACGCCATACGAGCTTATTTTCGGACATACAGCTAACCGACCACCTGAAACTCTTTACAACCAAAAAGACCTGATCACCAAATACGTTAGAGACCTAAATAATCGAATATCCCATTATTACAAAATTGCGCGAAGTCGAACAGAAGCACAAAAACAAAAAGCCAAAGTTCGATTCGACAAGAACATTCCCAAAAATCGACACACATATAATATTGGCGACAAAGTGTACGTCAAAGAATCACAAATAAAAAATAAACTGCAAAATAAATTCAACGGTCCCTTTGAAATTACAGAAATCTTTCAAAATTCCGCTACATTACTAAATCTCGAAACAAACCAAACAACCAAAGTAAATTTTGATCGAATGAAACCATATACTGAAGATTAAATTTATTTTCAGGTTTCTCCTGCTGATCGTATCAGCACTTGCTCAAATTAAAATAACATCTATTAAAAATACGATCGGAGTATATTATCACCAAGACACGGACATTGTGATTTTTCACAAGAAATGGACTTTACTGGTACACAAAAACATATCTACCTTTAAGACAGCTTTCGACAAAAATGACAAGATCTTACAGACACTATACAACACATTCGACCCAGCATATCTTTACATGAACGTCTTTTCAGGAGGTGTAAAAACTCACCTTAGCTTATTGACGCAAATTTCCCAATCAATACAATCAAAATTTGACGAAATTTACCTTAACACGAAACGATACAAACGAGGAATACTAAATGGCATCGGAACGATTTTCAAATCAATAACCGGAAATTTAGACGCAGAAGACAGTCAGTATTATTCTGATTGTATCAACAAATTGAATAATGACGAACACCAACTCGAAAACCTAATTAAAAACCAAATATCCGTTACAACTTCAATAATCAAAAATTTCAACGCAACTATTCAAAAATTGCAAGTTGACGAAGAAACTGTCAATAAGGATATTAAAGAAATTGAAACCTCAATTTTAGACATGCCTAAAGACATAGAAAACGTCCTTGCAAAACTGAAATTTATCGAAATCTGCGAACAACTTATGGCAAGTTATTTATTTATCGAGGATAACCTAAATGACATCCTAAATTCCATCACTTTCGCGAGGCTTAAAATAATTCACACGCCAATTATCAATCCAAAGGACTTAGTAAATTCTCTACAGGAAATTTCGCAAAACCTACAAAGGAACAATTTACCGCTTCCAATCAAACTATCAAAGGTTGCACAGTACTTAGACATTATAGAACTAAAAGCTTTTCAAACAAATTCGGATCTAATATTTGTGTTAGACATACCTTTAATAGACCCTCAAACATATTCAGTATTTCAATTATAACCTATTCCTATTTTGGATAATAGAACTGGTTTATATCATGTATTATCAACTTCTCAAAAATATATCGCGAGAGATGATGATTCATTAATGTACATACCTATCTCGAACCTTGAAGAATGCAAACCACTTTATTTCAACGCCAAATTATGTCCAAATTTATTTGCATATCCTATTGACAACAATGCCATATGCGAAGCCCGTCTCTTCAAGAACCTCAAAATTCTGCCAGAAAACTGCCAGACGTCATTTATCATCAGCCAAGGTTACAACCTCCAAAAAATAGACGAAAACACATGGTTAGTTATTAACGCAACAAACAACCATCAACTGTCCAGAAAGAAATTCAAAAACTGAAGTCATCTACAAAAATTCAATAGTAAAATTACAACCAAATTGTTACGCCTTCATAGGCATCACAAAAATTCAAGCCAGTACCAATGAAGTAACCGATGTAAAAGACGACACTCATCCAATCCAAATTCCATTTGAATGTTGTAAACATATTCCAGACAAAATCCGAGCTCCAAATCTTAAACCACTAAAATTAAACAATCTCAATACGGAAGACCTCGAAGTTGCCAAACACAAGTTGGACCAATACTCCAGAGATTTAGATGATTTGATCAACGAACCCTTTATAACAAAACACATATCCTGGTTCACCTATTTTATCATTGCGCTAATATTTGAACTGTTATTTCTGTACCTATTTTGTAAGTGCAGAACAAAAAGACGAAGACTAGCCATCGATGTTTCTGCATCACACCCATCTCCACCGAGGCCTAGCAAACCCTACAGGACATTTGCTAACCTATTTCCTTCACGAAGACGACCTACCTTAAGGAGAGAAGACAACGAAGCCGAAGACATAGAACTTACCTAAAGACAAACTGTTTTGTGCCTTTTTACTGACTTTTAGTGCTAGACTCTTCAGTGAATTTTATTTCATTTGTTTAATCATTATATTTCATTATTTTTCTATCCTTTGTTAATTTCAATTTTATTAACATTTTTACGTAATTTTCATTTAAACTTATCATACTTATATTTTATGCTTTTATAGTAAAGCTATATTTTAACCTTGGGAATATTTTATCCCATTTTACAATTCAAACTTATTATGTTTGTATTTTACGCTTTCCTGATAAAGCTAAATTTTAACTCTAACATTTTTATGTTATTTTATTTTATGAATCAAGCTTACTGTGCTTGCATTTCATATTTTAGACGCTAAGGTTATATTCTGTATTTTAAACCTTACGATTTAACATTTTTTTGTATCTCTTATATTTTTCCAAATTGTACCATTACCTTTTATATACATTTTATATTCATTTCAAAAGTTGCTGCATAAAACACTAACTTTTTTTATAAGGGGGAAGCTGTTATATTAGAAATATACTATGATATTAATATTATCGAGACAGGCTTAACCTTCTCAAACATATCGTATTACATACTGCGTAACAGCTCTTCTCAATAACCGCTCACGCTGCATGAGCATTGTATTTCAATTCTAAGTAATCCTGATTATGCTGAATCAGCAACACTGTTTCCTTTGTTCTCAAAACATTATAAATATTACCAACAACCTTTTTGTAATCAGTCTTATACTCACTTTCGAATAAACCTCATCTAAATTATTATTGTATTTTCTTAACGAGTCAACGTTGACTCCAGTGAACAAATAAAGTTCCTTTTTAAAAAGTTATTCAAACAATCCACTATCCAACATATATACATGTGTGTGTGTGTGTGTGTGTGTGTATATGTGTATGTGTATATATGTATATGTATGTGTATATATAGTATATAATATATCTGTTAAATCTAGAAACGTAACATTATTAGTTAATAAGTTCGTAATTCTTGGTTATTCTATTCTCGCACTTCAGTAATGCATGATCTTTTAACATTGCAGATGTATGTGTATATGTATGTATGTATGCCTTATTGTAATTAATATTTCTACACGAGGTTAAGTGGAAGATTAGCATTAAGCTAAACTTCGCCTCATTTGTATAGTTAATATCATTAGCATTATGATTTATGATTGTGATAATGATTTATGATGATTTATTTTTTTATTTTGTTATTGATATATTTATTAACTGTACAAATAAAAGTCAATTATTATTATTATTATGGACTTAAGCCGTGCACTTTCTCGGCCGAAGCCGGAAAAAATTCACCGACCCCTCGCGCGCGCCTTAGGGGTACGGCTCTGTGGGGACCCGGACCTGTCCCGGGCCCATTGCTGTTGGGGATCGGCTCGGTTAATGGGGATGAAATTCATCACGTCCCATTACTCCGGTGGATATTTCGATTTTCTATCCTTCATCGTTCAAAAACTTTCTGGTTATATGGCATGTCTGGAGAATTACCGTCCTCTGGATGATCTTCGCGAGGCCTCTAGGTAGATTAAGTTGTTCCAAATAATTCAAGAACTTCTTCGTCACCGCGCCTGTAGCCGAAATTATGATCAGGATAATTCGAACCTCCTCTAATCTCCACACGTGTTTAAGTTCCATAGCCAAATTCTGATATTTGTTTCTCTTTTCCATCTCCGTTTTTTGCAGGTTAGGGGGCATCCAATATCAATAATAGTGGCCTTCTTGTCTTTCTTTTTGATCACCAGGATGTCAGGGCGGTTGTGATCCAAGGTTCTATCAGACTGTATTGGTCTATCCCAGTACAGCTTGAGGTGTGTATTTATAGAAGGGCGGTAGATTAGTAATGAGTCCTAAGTTAAGTGCCAATTCTCTATGGATGATTTTCGCCACCTCGTTGTGCCTTCCCAAATACATTCCCGTAGCCAAAGCGGGGCAGCTCCCAGTGACATGCTCGATAGTTTCACCTGCTGCCTTACACTTTCTACACACATCGTTCACGCCGGGGACTTTAAGAATGTACTTCTCATAATTCCTAGTACGGATAATGCTATCCTGAATGGCTGTTATGAATCCCTCAGTTTCTGGGTGTAACATTCCTTCCTTAAGCCATAGGAGCGAGGTCTCCTTGTCGATCTCTGGATTGTTTAAGGCATTGGGATACTTTCCGTGGAGTACCTTGTCCTGCCATGCTGTTTGAATATCCTCGTTCGTTCGGATCATTATCTCGTGTTGGTGATCTTTGAGGTTTAACGGTGTATATCTGTTGTCACTTTCCACTATTTTTCGAATGAGGCCCTGTCTGAATTGTAGAAATAGAGGCGCATGTTCTTCTCTTGCGTTCGGCACATCTTCTGAACGCTGCTTAGTTCCCTGCCTCCTTGTGTTCTTGGCATGTATAGTCTTTCAACTGCGCTCTTTGGGTGACGCATTCGAAACTTTGTAAGTGTAGTTCTCGTCATTCTGTCTAAGTCTTCCAGGTCTGTATCCGAGTACTTTAGTATTCCGAATGAGTATGCCAGACTAGGGACAGCATATGTATTGATCGCTGTAATCATGTTCCTAGCGTTGAGTTTAATATTCATGAGCTTAGTTAGACGTTGTTTGTATTTTTCCCTGAACTCCTTCTTTAGCTGGGTGTGGTCTA
Organism: Leptura quadrifasciata; assembly: GCA_963675555.1. Taxonomy (NCBI): domain Eukaryota; kingdom Metazoa; phylum Arthropoda; class Insecta; order Coleoptera; family Cerambycidae; genus Leptura; species Leptura quadrifasciata. The sequence goes on from OY776682.1 coordinate 22,887,379, forward strand.
TCCTTCTATTCTGCAGAATTCCAAGGTACTTGTAAGTTTCTTCTTCCAGCATTTGCTCAAAGTCACGGATATTCTTCGGCTGCTGCGTTAATTTTCCCTTTGTGACATGTACTTCGGCACACTTCTCTAGACCAAACTCCATTCTGATATCATCGCTGAAGGTTTTGACATTGGCTACTAGCGCCTTCAATTGTCTTGGATTCTCAGCGTAGAGCTTGATGTCATCCATAAAAAGTAAATGCCTGAGCCTCGAGCTTGGTTGCTTCGGATCTATTCGGAAACCGTAGGTGGTGTCATTCAATATTGCTGAGAGGGGATTGAGAGTGAGGCAAAAGCATAATGGACTAAGTGAACCCCCTGGTATATACCTCTTCTAATCTTGATGTTCGAGATAGTGCTTCCTCCAATTCTTGTCTGGGTTTCCCAAGTCGCTATTGCATATGTTAGTAGCCGAACGATGGTGGGGCTAACTTTGTATACTTCTAGCACTTTTATTAGCCAGTCACGAGGTACAGAGTCGAATGCCTTTTTATAGTCTATGTAGACCATACTGATGTTTCGGCGCTTTACTTCAGCTTGTTTGATGGTTACTGCATCTATTGTTAGCTGCTCCTTGCATCCAAGTGATCCCTTTACGCATCCCCACTGTTCTGGTCCAATTATATTGTTTATCTAACAGTGTTCATTGATTTGCCTATGTATCAATGACGTAAGAAGTTTGTAGATCGCAGACAAGCAGGTGATTGGCCTGTAGTTTTTCGGGTCTTTCAGATCTCCTTTTTTGGACAGAAGGTAAGTTACTCCTCGACCTAAAAATTCAAGAAATCTTGTTGGATCTTCAAGGATTTTGTTGAATGCTCGGGCAAATTGTGGGATTAGGGCTGGGAATGATTTCAACCAGAAGTTCTGTATGTTGTCTGGTCCAGGTGCTTTCCAGCTTGAAGTGTTCTTTATGCACTCTTCGACATCTGCAGGAGTAATACTAGTATCTGGCATATCTGGAAGATCATTTGCATTGCGCTCTGCTGCTTGGAGCCATGTAGCTGCTTGATTGAATCTATTATTATTATTATATTTACAAAAAGCCAGTCACCCTACTCTGTGGCTCCGACCCTCACAGAGGGGAGCTGGTAATAGATACTAATAGCCACTCCCCACGTCTGTGGGGTGAGTGACTACCGGGTCCGTGAATCGTGTGCTCTGAGTAGACGCAATGAACCGAGGATGACAGCCTTCTGCATTCTGCCGGCTAAGATCTCTGCCGAATCTCGGCATGTCGGTATGATCTTTAGTTCTGAAAGCAGCGTCTGTCTCATTCCACCAGCGGGAGCTGAGAATTCTACGACATACATTGTCTTGAGTTGTTGGTCGAGGAGTACTACGTCAGGCTTGTTGGCTTGTATTTGCCTGACGGTGGGAAACGAGTAGTTCCAATAAATTAGACACTTCTCATTCCCCACAACGGACTCAATATCCCCCGGAGCGTAAGGCAGCACTGGTGTATCGTCTATCCCATACGAGTAAAAAAGAAAGAGTAGAGAAGGATCGGAACGGCAAGCATATTTGTAGCAGACACCTTGCTCTTCCCCGACAGTTCTGAAGACCAGATCTGTCGGAGTAGGTGCTGATACTTGCCGCGGAGAGCGTTTTCCACTACACTCACATCTTGGGTGGAGCGTTGCTCGACACCCAAGTAAGTGTACGACTCTCCGGCATCTAGATGGTGTAAGATGCTTCCGTCCACGAGCTGCGTGTCCTCTCCATAGTCACCGCATAGTCCTCTCTTGAGATGGATCAGTGCGCATTTGTCCAACCCGAACTGCATACCGACAGCCCCCGTGTACTCCTGTACCACCCTAAGGGACTGTTGGAGATCCCTCTCTCCAGAGGTATAAGGTTTAAGGTCATCCATATAAAATAGATGAGTGACCTTATGCCTCCTGTCGCCGGGGGTACCGCAGTTGTAGCCACGGGTTTTCCGGAGCGAGACGGATAATGGCAGTAGTGAAATGCAAAACAGAAGGGGGCTGAGGGAATCTCCCTGAAATACTCTTCTTCTGAATGTTACCGACTCTGTTTGGACTCTATCATTACCCGATGTTATGGTAAAGCGAGTCCTCCAGAGCGGCATCAGTTCTTCAATACATCTCACTACGGGACCGGGTACCACAAGACATCGGAGCAAGTGAACAATGAGCTCATGCGATGTCATGTCAAATGCCTTGCGGTAGTCGATCCAGGCCATAGAGAGGTTCCGCTTATACTGCATGGAGTCCTGCGTGACACATCTGTCGATCACCAGGTTCTCCTTGCAGCCAGCGACACCTCTCTTCGACCCTCGTTGCTCATATATCCGTTCGTAAACCGGTTCAACTGCGTGGAGCACCCGCCTGTACAAAATGCGTGTAAACACCTTGTAATATGCGTTTAGACAGGTTATCGGTCTATAATTCACCAAAAGTTATTTATCCCATCGGGACCTGGAGTTATGGGTTCGCACACTTCCTGTGGTTGCTGAAGCCTTTGACAAGAGATTTCAAAGTGTGCAAGGGCAGGAGAATCTCGGTTGAGTGGAAGCCTCTCCTCGTACAGCGTTTTCCAGAAGTTCTCCACCTGATCTGCAGTCGGCGGATTGTCTACAACACGCGGAGGCGGTTGGAAAAGGCGCGAGGGCTTCTCGCGGAACAGTTTATTTTCCGCAAGCCCCCTCGCCCTCCTCACAAGCGACTTTTTGCAAGTCACTAGCATCCGTATCCTGTCGAAACAGTGCTGTTTGGTGGTTCGCAGCACTGCCTCATTGAGTGTGTGATGGACGCGTTTTAAGTTGGCGGCTAATCGACGCACTTTAGGCGTGAACGGTCTGTTGGCCGCCATATAGTCCATCACACATTGGATACGGGATGCGTGTTGCCTCGCCGACCGGATCTTGGCTTCCATTTTTGTATGCGCCGCTGCGCTCTCTCCTGTGGGGAAGAGGTATTTCGCCTCTCCACCTGAGACGAGCGTTGAGCAGCGGCATACACGGCACAATTTATGTGCCAGATGTCAGCCGCTTCTGGTAGCGCTGTACGAAGTTCAGCGTCCACTCTGGCCAGGTCTTGTGGCCCGGGGGTTTTCAGACGGTGTAACCTCCTTCTGGTACTGAGGCCCTCTGGTATTGGCGGAACGAGGAGAGCTACGTCCTCAACCGGTGAATGTGGCGGCTCTTCGGCCACCTCATTCACCGGTCCAGGAGCAGCCCTCACGTAGCCCCTACTACGAAGGTGGGATACATAGTCACGCAGATTTTGTGGCGTGAAGGTGCTATGCTCTGGAAGCCTCTCACACCACAGAGCATGCATCCGCGCCATGTACTCCCTCCGCGTGGGCTCACTGCTTTCATAACAATGCAGAAGCTCATCCCCCAGTTCATCCGTCCACGCAAAGCGTCCTTGAACATTGCGTAAGTCGTCAACGGGCGGTCTATCCGATTGGGCCCCACCACCTTGCCCTTGACCCCTATCCGAACAAGGTCGATCGTGGGGGCCCTTATTATTATTATTATTATTTATTTATTTTCTTTTACAAAAAGCCAGTCACCTTACTCTGTGGCTCCGACCCTCACAGAGGGGAGCTGGTAATACCAATAGCCACTCCCCACGCCCGTGGGGTGAGTGACTACCGGGTCCGCGAATCGTGTGCCCTGAGTAGACGTAATGAACCGAGGATGACAGCCTTCTGCATTCTGCCGGCTAAGATCTCTGCCGAATCTCGGCATGCCGGTATGATCTTTAGTTCTGAAAGCAGCGTCTGTCTCATTCCACCGAGGGCTCCTATAATCAGTACCACTATTTTAACAGAATGGCCTGGATAAAGCCTGCGGAGTTCGAAGAGCAAATCTCGATATTTTGTCCGTTTTTACTCCTCTTTCAAGACAATGTTGCTCTCAGCGGGAGCTGAGAATTCCACGACATACATTGTCTTGAGTTGGTGGTCGAGGAGTAGTACTATGTCAGGCTTGTTGGCTTGTATTTGCCTGGCGGTGGGAAACGAGTAGTTCCAATAAATTAGGCACTTCTCACTCCCCACAACGGACTCAATATCCCCCGGAACGTATGGCAGCACTGGTGTTTCGTCTATCCCATACGAGTGCCTTAGATGATAGTAAAGCACTCGTAATGCTGCGTTGTGTCTATGAATATAGGCCGAGACTGCGTATGTCGGGCAAGCCGACAGTAAGTGCATTACAGTCTCCGGCGCCCTGCGGCAGGCCCTGCAGCTGACATCAGGGACCTCCATACCCATGACACGACGTCGATAGACGAGAGTGTTAAATACACCATCCTGGCAAGCCATTATGAATACCTCGGTCTCAGACTTCAGCCCAGCTGACCTTAAGAAGGCGAAGGTCAGCCTTTCGGATAAGCCGAGGTCTTCTATATTTTTATAGAAGACCCCGTGCAATGGCTTATCCTTATGGAGCTGCAGAAGGATGTTGTGTTCTGCAGCTCTAATGTGGGCTTTTAGTCGAACGGGTTCCAACTCGGTGACAGAGTCGGGGTATACCCGCTCGACGTCGAAGATGAGACCAAGTTCATCGGCTGCTCTCCGTGCTGCCTTAAAGAGAAAAGCTCCTACCTCTGCATTTTCATGGTCTCGGACCATGCAGAGGAGGGGATCCGAACTCCTGATGACCTTACATGCTCCATCCAGAACCATCCTGCTATTGAAACTCTCCAAGCTCAAGAGTCCACGGCCTCCCCGATGTCGTGGGAGATATAACCGTGGAACGGACGATTTAGGATGCAAGCTCCTATTGAGATGCATCTTCTTGCGGGTTACTACTTCGAGTTGACGCAGCTCTTCTCTAGTCCACTTCACTACTCCGAAAGAGTAGAGAAGGATCGGAACGGCAAGCATATTTGTAGCAGACACCTTGTTCTTCCCCGACAGTTCTGAAGACCAGATCTGTCGGAGTAGGTGCTGATACTTGCCGCGGAGAGCGTTTTTCACTACACTCACTTCTTGGGTGGAGCGTTGCTCGACACCCAAGTAAGTGTACGACTCTCCGGCATCTAGATGGTGTAAGATGCTTCCGTCCACGAGCTGCGCGTCCTCTCCATAGTCACCGCATCGTCCTCTCTTGAGATGGATCAGTGCGCATTTGTCCAACCCGAACTGCATACCGACAGCCTGCGTATACTCCTGTACCACCCTAAGGGACTGTTGGAGATCCCTCTCTCCAGAGGCATAAAGTTTAAGATCATCCATATAAAATAGATGGGTGACCTTATGCCTCCTGTCGCCGGGGGTACCGCAGTTGTAGCCACGGGTTTTCCGGAGCGAGACGGATAATGGCAGTAGTGAGATGCAAAACAGAAGGGGGCTGAGGGAATCTCCCTGAAATACTCCTCTTCTGAATGTTACCGACTCTGTTTGGACTCTATCGTTACCCGATGTTATGGTAAAGCGAGTCCTCCAGAGCGGCATCAGTTCTTCAATACATCTCACTACGGGACCGGGTACCACAAGACATCGGAGCAAGTGAACAATGAGCTCATGCGATGTCATGTCGAATGCCTTGCGGTAATCGATCCAGGCCATAGAAAGGTTCCGCTTATACTGCATGGAGTCCTGCGTGACACATCTGTCAATCAACAGGTTCTCCCTGCAGCCAGCGACACCTCTCTTCGACCCTCGTTGCTCATATATCCGTTCGTAAACCGGTTCAACTGCGTGGAGCACCCGCATGTACAAAATGCGTGTAAACACCTTGTAACATGCGTTTAGACAGGTTATCGGTCTGTAATTCTTTGGGTTGGACAAATCTCCGTTCTTGGGGATCAGCACTTTCCGCCCCTCAACAACCCAAGAAGGGATTTGCTGCTCCCCATTTAACCAGGAATTAAATATTCTGGCCAAATGGTGGTGGGTGCTCGATAACTTTTTCCACCAAAAGTTATTTATCCCATCGGGACCTGGAGCAGCAAAGTTCTTAGAGCCATCAAGAGCCCTACGAACCTCTTCTGGGGTTATTGGTTCGCACACTTCCTGTGGTTGCTGAAGCCTTTGACAAAAGGCTTCAAAGTGTGCAAGGGCAGGAGAATCTCGGTTGAGTGGAAGCCTCTCCTCGTACAGCGTTTTCCAGAAGCTCTCCACCTGATCTGCAGTCGGCGGATTGTCTACAACACGCGGAGGCGGTTGGAAAAGGCACGAGGGCTTCTCGCGGAACAGTTTATTTTCCACAAGCCCCCTCGCCCGCCTCACTAATGACTTTTTGCAAGTCACTAGCATCCGTATCCTGTCGAGACAGTGCTGTTTGGTGGTTCGCAGCACTGCCTCATTGAGTGTGTGATGGACGCGTCTTAAGTTGGCGGCTAATCGACGCACTTTAGGCGTGAACGGCCTGTTGGCCGCCATATAGTCCATCACACATTGGATACGGGATGCGTGTTGCCTCGCCGACTGGATCTTGGCTTCCATCTTTTGTATGCGCCGCTGCGCTCTCTCCTGTGGGGAAGAGGTATTTCGCCTCTCCACCTGAGATGAGCGTTGAGCAGCGGCATACACGGCACAATTTATGTGCCAGATGTCAGCCTCTTCTGGTAGCGCTGTACGAAGTTCAGCGTCCACTCTGGCCAGGTCTTGTGGCCCGGGGGTTTTCAGACGGTGTAACCCCCTTCTGGTACTGAGGCCCTCTGGTATTGGCGGAACGAGGAGAGCCACGTCCTCAACCGGTGAATGTGGCGGCTCTTCGGCCACCTCATTCACCGGCCTAGGAGCAGCCCTCACGTAGCCCCTACTACGAAGGTGGGATACATAGTCACGCAGACTTTGTGGCGTGAAGGCGCTATGCTCTGGTAGCCTCTCACACCACAGAGCATGCATCCGCGCCATGTACCCCCTCCGCGCGGGCTCACTGCTTTCATAACAATGCAGAAGCTCATCCCTCAGTTCATCTGTCCACTCAAAGCGTCCTTGTTCATTGCGTACGTCGTCAACGGGCGGTCTATCCGCTATTTTTTTTTTTTTTTTTGCGGTTTCCCGATACCGGACAGGACTTCCGTGGCCTCCGACACCACACGGAAATCGCGCCGGCGATTAAAATCACAGCCACTCCCCATACCTGTGGGGTCAGTGACTGTAAACACCCGAATCGTGTGCCCTAAGTAGACGAAGGGACCCCAGGATTACTGCTTTCTGCATTTGGCCTGCTAGCCATTCGGTAGATTTCTGACAGGCCGGTATGGTCTTCAATTGCGAGAGCAGCGTGGGCTTCATACCTCCGAGTACACCGATTATGAGGACGACCATCTTGACTGAGTAGCCTGGGTACAGCACTAGGAGCTCGTACCGGAGATCACGATATTTAGTCCGTTTTTCCTCCTCTTTCAAGGCGATGTTTGTTTCAGCGGGTGCCGAAAACTCGATGACGTACATCGCCTTGGTTTGGTGGTCGAGGAGTACTATGTCAGGCTTGTTGGCTTGAATTAGCCTGACGGTCGGGAACGGGTAGTTCCAGTATATCCTGCACCTCTCGTTCTCGACAACGGACTCAATATCTCCGGGGACGTAAGGCAGCACTGGTGTTTGGTCTACCCCGTACGAGTGCCGTAGATAGTAATAGAGCACTCGTAATGCCGCGTTATGGCGGTGGATGTAGGCCGAAATCGCGTATACTGGGCATGCAGACAATAAATGCATGAGCGATTCCGGCGCCTGACGGCAGGTCCTGCAGCTGACATCAGGAACCCCTACACCCATCACACGGCTTCGGTAGACCAAGGTATTAATAACACCATCTTGGCAGGCCACAATGAATTCCTCGGTCTCCGACTTAAGCCCAGCTGACTTCAAAAAGGCAAATGTCAGCTTAGTCGATAAACCCAGTGTTTCTATGTTCTTATAGAAAACACCGTGCAGGGATTTATCGACATGCTGCCTAAGCAAATTTGCCTGCTCGGCAGTTTTAATCTGGGCTTTCAGACGATTTGGCGGAAGCTCAGTGACTGACTCTGGGTCGGCACCTCGCCGGCCTCCTCGCCTGATGTCGAATATGAGACCAAGTTCATCTGCGGCTCTTTTTGCTGCCTTGAATAATCCTGCTCCCACACCTGCATTTTCGTGATCCCTCACTAGATGCAGGAGCGGGTCAGAGCTCCTAAGGATATTGCATGCCATACTCAGTACTACCCGGCCATGCATACACTCCAGGCCCAAGAGTCCTCGCCCCCCCCCGTTGACGTGGGAGGTAAACTCGAGGAACGGACGATTTAGGATGAATGCTACGGTGAATATTCATCATCTTGCGGGTATCTCTATCTAACTGGCGCAGCTCATCTACCGTCCACTTCACAACTCCAAAGGAGTAGAGAAGAACAGGAACGGCAAGCATATTCGTAGCAGACACCTTGTTCTTCCCCGAAAGCTCGGAAGACCAAATCTTTCGAAGTAGGTGTCTGTACTTGCCGCGGAGAGACCCCTTTATCTGTTTCACATCTTGGATGTGATGCTGTTGCACACCCAGATATGTATAGGTCTCTCCGGCATCCAGATGTCGTAGAATGCTTCCATCTGCTAGCTGCGCCTCTTCAGAGAATTCCCCGCACCGCCCTCTTGAGGTGGACGACTGCGCATTTGTCCAACCCAAACTCCATACCAATGGCCCCCGTGTACTCTTCGACCACCCTAAGAGCGTTTTGAAGTTCGCGCTCTCCGGAGGCATACAGTTTGAGGTCATCCATATAGAACAGATGGGTGACCTTATGCCTCCGGTTGCTGGGTGGCCCACAATGGTATCCGGAAGTTTGGCGGAGCTCAACAGATAACGGCAACAGTGAGATGCAGAAGAGGAGAGGACTCAGAGAATCTCCCTGGAAAACTCCTCTCCTAGAAGCCACCAGATCTGTCGTAACCCGCTGCGCACCTGATGTTATGGTGAAGCGGGTTCTCCAGAGTGGCAGCAGTTATTCTATGCATCTCACTAGTGGTGCTGCTACCGCAAGACATTGGAGCAAGTGTAAAAGTAGCTCATGAGATGTTGTGTCAAATGCCTTGCGGTAGTCCATCCAGGCCATCGACAGATTTCGTTTGCGTTGCACAGAATCCTGTGTGACACAACGATCTATCAGAAGGCTGTCCTTACAACCTGCCATGCCCTTCTTGGCACCACGTTGCTCGTAAATCTGCTGGAAGACCGGATCAACCTGCCGTAGTGTCCTAGCATACAGAATACGTGTAAATATCTTGTAGCAGGAGTTCAGACAGGTGATTGGTCTATAATTCCTTGGGTCGGACAGATCCCCTTTTTTGGGGATAAGCACAGTACGTCCCTCGACAAACCAGTCCGGAATTTGCTGCCCCTCGTTCAACCATGAGTTGAAAACTCGGGCCAGATGGCGGTGAGTGGAAGGAAATTTCTTCCACCACCAGTTGTTTATGCCGTCTGGACCCGGAGCAGCGAAGTTCTTGGTGCCAACAAGTGCTTGCTGGACTTCCTCCGTACTGATTGCCGGACACACTTCCTCTGGCTCTCCTAAAGTTCTGTGGCACAGAGCCCGAAAGTTTATTTATTATTATTATTATTTTTTTTTTTTTTTTTTTTTTACAAAAAACCAGTCACCCTACTCTGTGGCTCCGACCCTCACAGAGGGGAGCTGGTAATACCAATAGCCACTCCCCACGCCCGTGGGGTGAGTGACTACCGGGTCCGAGAATCGTGTGCCCTAAGTAGACGCAATGATCCGAGGATGACAGCCTTCTGCATTCTGCCGGCTAAGATCTCTGCCGAATCTCGGCATGCCGGTATGATCTTTAGTTCTGAAAGCAGCGTCTGTCTCATTCCACCGAGGGCTCCTATAATCAGTACCACTATTTTAACAGAATGGCCTGGATAAAGCCTGCGGAGTTCGAAGAGCAAATCTCGATATTTTGTCCGTTTTTCCTCCTCTTTCAAGACAATGTTGCTCTCAGCGGGAGCCGAGAATTCCACGACATACATTGTCTTGAGTTGGTGGTCGAGGAGTACTATGTCAGGCTTGTTGGCTTGTATTTGCCTGACGGTGGGAAACGAGTAGTTCCAATAGATTAGGCACTTCTCATTCCCCACAACGGACTCAATATCCCCCGGAACGTAAGGCAGCACTGGTGTTTCGTCTATCCCATACGAGTGCCTTAGATGATAGTAAAGCACTCGTAATGCTGCGTTGTGTCTATGAATATAGGCCGAGACTGCGTATGTCGGGCAAGCCGACAGTAAGTGCATTACAGTCTCCGGCGCCCTGCGGCAGGCCCTGCAGCTGACATCAGGGACCTCCATACCCATGACACGACGTCGATAGACGAGAGTGTTAAATACACCATCCTGGCAAGCCATTATGAATCCCTCGGTCTCAGACTTCAGCCCAGCTGACCTTAAGAAGGCGAAGGTCAGCCTTTCGGATAAGCCGAGGTCTTCTATATTTTTATAGAAGACCCCGTGCAATGGCTTATCCTTATGGAGCTGCAGAAGGATGTTGTGTTCTGCAGCTCTAATGTGGGCTTTTAGTCGAACGGGTTCCAACTCGGTGACAGAGTCGGGGTTTACCCGCTCGACGTCGAAGATGAGACCAAGTTCATCGGCTGCTCTCCGTGCTGCCTTAAAGAGAAAAGCTCCTACCTCTGCATTTTCATGGTCTCGGACCATGCAGAGGAGGGGATCCGAACTCCTGATGACCTTACATGCTCCATCCAGAACCATCCTGCTATGGAGACTCTCCAAGCTCAAGAGTCCACGGCCTCCCCGATGTCGTGGGAGATATAACCGTGGAACGGACGATTTAGGATGCAAGCTCCTATTGAGATGCATCTTCTTGCGGGTTACTACATCGAGTTGACGCAGCTCTTCTCTAGTCCACTTCACTACTCCGAAAGAGTAGAGAAGGATCGGAACGGCAAGCATATTTGTAGCAGACACCTTGTTCTTCCCCGACAGTTCTGAAGACCAGATCTGTCGGAGTAGGTGCTGATACTTGCCGCGGAGAGCGTTTTTCACTACACTCACTTCTTGGGTGGAGCGTTGCTCGACACCCAAGTAAGTGTACGACTCTCCGGCATCTAGATGGTGTAAGATGCTTCCGTCCACGAGCTGCGCGTCCTCTCCGTAGTCACCGCATCGTCCTCCCTTGAGATGGATCAGTGCGCATTTGTCCAACCCGAACTGCATACCGACAGCCTGCGTGTACTCCTGTACCACCCTAAGGGACTGCTGGAGATCCCTCTCTCCAGAGGCATAAAGTTTAAGGTCATCCATATAAAATAGATGGGTGACCTTATGCCTCCTGTCGCCGGGGGTACCGCAGTTGTAGCCACGGGTTTTCCGGAGCGAGACGGGTAATGGCAGTAGTGAGATGCAAAAGAGAAGGGGGCTGAGGGAATCTCCCTGAAATACTCCTCTTCTGAATGTTACCGACTCTGTTTGGACTCTATCGTTACCCGATGTTATGGTAAAACGAGTCCTCCAGAGCGGCATCAGTTCTTCAATACATCTCACTACGGGGCCTGGTACCACAAGACATCGGAGCAAGTGAACAATGAGCTCATGCGATGTCATGTCAAATGCCTTGCGGTAGTCGATCCAGGCCATAGAGAGGTTCCGCTTATACTGCATGGAGTCCTGCGTGACACATCTGTCGATCAGCAGGTTTTCCTTGCAGCCAGCGACACCTCTCTTCGACCCTCGTTGCTCATATATCCGTTCGTAAACCGGTTCAACTGCGTGGAGCACCCGCATGTACAAAATGCGTGTAAACACCTTGTAGCATGCGTTTAGACAGGTTATCGGTCTGTAGTTCTTTGGGTTGGACAAATCTCCGTTCTTGGGGATCAGCACTGTCCGCCCCTCAACAACCCAAGAAGGGATTTGCTGCTCCCCATTTAACCAGGAATTAAAAATTCTGGCCAAATGGTGGTGGGTGCTCGATAACTTTTTCCACCAAAAGTTATTTATCCCATCGGGACCTGGAGCAGCAAAGTTCTTAGAGCCCTCAAGAGCCCTACGAACCTCTTCTGGGGTTATTGGTTCGCACACTTCCTGTGGTTGCTGAAGCCTTTGACAAAAGGCTTCAAAGTGTGCAAGGGCAGGAGAATCTCGGTTGAGTGGAAGCCTCTCCTCGTACAGCGTTTTCCAGAAGTTCTCCACCTGATCTGCAGTCGGCGGATTTTCTACAACACGCGGAGGCGGTTGGAAGAGGCGCGAGGGCTTTTCGCGGAACAGTTTATTTTCCGCAAGCCCTCTCGCCCGCCTCACTAATGACTTTTTGCAAGTCACTAGCATCCGTATCCTGTCGAGACAGTGCTGTTTGGTGGTTCGCAGCACTGCCTCATTGAGTGTGTGATGGGCGCGTCTTAAGTTGGCGGCTATTCGACGCACTTTAGGCGTGAACGGCCTGTTGGCCGCCATATAGTCCATCACACATTGGATACGGGATGCGTGTTGCCTCGCCGACCGGATCTTGGCTTCCATCTTTTGTATGCGCCGCTCCGCCCTCTCCTGTGGAGAAGCAGTGTTTTGCCCCTCCACCCGAGAAAAGCGTTGAGCAGCAGCATACACGGCACAATTTATGTGCCAGAGGTCAGCCCGTTCTGGTAGCACTGCACGAAGTTCTTCATCCACTCTGGCCAGGTCTTGTGGCCCGGGGGTTTTTATGTGGTGTAACCCCCGTCTTGTACTGAGGCCCTCTGGTGTTGGCGGAACGAGAAGAACCACGTCCTCAACCGGTGAATGCGGCGGCCCTTCTGCCACCTCATTCACCGGTCCAGGAGCAGCCCTCACGTAGCCCCTACTACGAAGGTGGGATACATAGTCACGCAGATTTTGTGGCGTGAAGGCGCTATGCTCTGGTAGCCTCTCACACCACAGAGCATGCATCCGCGCCATGTATCCCCTCCGCGCGGGCTCACTGCTTTCATAGCACAGCAGAAGGTCGTCCCGTAAATCATCGGTCCACTCAAAGCGTCCTTGTAGCTCGCGGTCGTCGTCATTAGGCAATCGATCCGGTTGGGCCCCACCACCTTGCCCGTGACCCCTATCCGGATGGGGTCGATTGTGGGGACCCTGCCTTCGGTTAATCGGAACCGGAGTGTAGAACTTGTGGGTGGTTAGCCCAACAAGTCCACGGCCGACACCAGAGGGGAAGATGCTTTCCCCTCCCGGGTGCACTAGGGCTGCCGGTTCGGTTTTGCACCCCAGCTGGAGTAAGTGGTGGCGCTACTCACCAAAGGCTTGATAGATGGAGGTCAGCCCCTCCTGCTTATTTATTATTATTATTTTTTTTTTTTTTTTTTTTTTTACAAAAAACCAGTCACCCTACTCTGTGGCTCCGACCCTCACAGAGGGGAGCTGGTAATATCAATAGCCACTCCCCACGCCCGTGGGGTGAGTGACTATCGGGTCCGCGAATCGTGTGCCCTGAGTAGACGTAATGAACCGAGGATGACAGCCTTCTGCATTCTGCCGGCTAAGATCTCTGCCGAATCTCGGCATGCCGGTATGATCTTTAGTTCTGAAAGCAGCGTCTGTCTCATTCCACCGAGGGCTCCTATAATCAGTACCACTATTTTAACAGAATGGCCTGGATAAAGCCTGCGAAGTTCGAAGAGCAAATCTCGATATTTTGTCCATTTTTCCTCCTCTTTCAAGACAATGTTGCTCTCAGCGGGAGCTGAGAATTCCACGACATACATTGTCTTGAGTTGGTGGTCGAGGAGTACTATGTCAGGCTTGTTGGCTTGTATTTGCCTGACGGTGGGAAACGAGTAGTTCCAATAAATTAGGCACTTCTCATTCCCCACAACGGACTCAATATCCCCCGGAACGTAAGGCAGCACTGGTGTTTCGTCTATCCCATACGAGTGCCTTAGATGATAGTAAAGCACTCGTAATGCTGCGTTGTGTCTATGAATATAGGCCGAGACTGCGTAAGTCGGGCAAGCCGACAGTAAGTGCATTACAGTCTCCGGCGCCCTGCGGCAGGCCCTGCAGCTGACATCAGGGACCTCCATACCCATGACACGACGTCGATAGACGAGAGTGTTAAATACACCATCCTGGCAAGCCATTATGAATCCCTCGGTCTCAGACTTCAGCCCAGCTGACCTTAAGAAGGCGAAGGTCAGCCTTTCGGATAAGCCGAGGTCTTCTATATTTTTATAGAAGATCCCGTGCAATGGCTTATCCTTATGGAGCTGCAGAAGGATGTTGTGTTCTGCAGCTCTAATGTGGGCTTTTAGTCGAACGGGTTCCAACTCGGTGACAGAGTCGGGGTTTACCCGCTCGACGTCGAAGATGAGACCAAGTTCATCGGCTGCTCTGCGTGCTGCCTTAAAGAGAAAAGCTCTTACCTCTGCATTTTCATGGTCTCGGACCATGCAGAGGAGGGGATCCGAACTCCTGATGACCTTACATGCTCCCTCCAGAACCATCCTGCTATGGAGACTCTCCAAGCTCAAGAGTCCACAGCCTCCCCGATGTCGTGGGAGATATAACCGTGGAACGGACGATTTAGGATGCAAGCTCCTATTGAGATGCATCTTCTTGCGGGTTACTACATCGAGTTGACGCAGCTCTTCTCTAGTCCACTTCACTACTCCGAAAGAGTAGAGAAGGATCGGAACGGCAAGCATATTTGTAGCAGACACCTTGTTCTTCCCCGACAGTTCTGAAGACCAGATCTGTCGGAGTAGGTGCTGATACTTGCCACGGAGAGCGTTTTTCACTACACTCACTTCTTGGGTGGAGCGTTGCTCGACACCCAAGTAAGTGTACGACTCTCCGGCATCTAGATGGTGTAAGATGCTTCCGTCCACGAGCTGCGCGTCCTCTCCATAGTCACCGCATCGTCCTCTCTTGAGATGGATCAGTGCGCATTTGTCCAACCCGAACTGCATACCGACAGCCTGCGTATACTCCTGTACCACCCTAAGGGACTGTTGGAGATCCCTCTCTCCAGAGGCATAAAGTTTAAGGTCATCCATATAAAATAGATGGGTGACCTTATGCCTCCTGTCGCCGGGGGTACCGCAGTTGTAGCCACGGGTTTTCCGGAGCGAGACGGATAATGTCAGTAGTGAGATGCAAAACAGAAGGGGGCTGAGGGAATCTCCCTGAAATACTCCTCTTCTGAATGTTACCGACTCTGTTG
This sequence comes from Leptura quadrifasciata, assembly GCA_963675555.1. Taxonomy (NCBI): domain Eukaryota; kingdom Metazoa; phylum Arthropoda; class Insecta; order Coleoptera; family Cerambycidae; genus Leptura; species Leptura quadrifasciata. Next base: position 22,902,537 of record OY776682.1, read on the forward strand.
GGACTCTATCGTTACCCGATGTTATGGTAAAGCGAGTCCTCCAGAGCGGCATCAGTTCTTCAATACATCTCACTACGGGACCGGGTACCACAAGACATCGGAGCAAGTGAACAATGAGCTCATGCGATGTCATGTCGAATGCCTTGCGGTAGTCGATCCAGGCCATAGAGAGGTTCCGCTTATACTGCATGGAGTCCTGCGTGACACATCTGTCAATCAACAGGTTCTCCTTGCAGCCAGCGACACCTCTCTTCGACCCTCGTTGCTCATATATCCGTTCGTAAACCGGTTCAACTGCGTGGAGCACCCGCATGTACAAAATGCGTGTAAACACCTTGTAACATGCGTTTAGACAGGTTATCGGTCTGTAATTCTTTGGGTTGGACAAATCTCCGTTCTTGGGGATCAGCACTGTCCGCCCCTCAACAACCCAAGAAGGGATTTGCTGCTCCCCATTTAACCAGGAATTAAAAATTCTGGCCAAATGGTGGTGGGTGCTCGATAACTTTTTCCACCAAAAGTTATTTATCCCATCGGGACCTGGAGCAGCAAAGTTCTTAGAGCCATCAAGAGCCCTACGAACCTCTTCTGGGGTTATTGGTTCGCACACTTCCTGTGGTTGCTGAAGCCTTTGACAAAAGGCTTCAAAGTGTGCAAGGGCAGGAGAATCTCGGTTGAGTGGAAGCCTCTCCTCGTACAGCGTTTTCCAGAAGTTCTCCACCTGATCTGCAGTCGGCGGATTGTCTACAACACGCGGAGGCGGTTGGAAAAGGCGCGAGGGCTTCTCGCGGAACAGTTTATTTTCCGCAAGCCCCCTCGCCCGCCTCACTAATGACTTTTTGCAAGTCACTAGCATCCGTATCCTGTCGAGACAGTGCTGTTTGGTGGTTCGCAGCACTGCCTCATTGAGTGTGTGATGGACGCGTCTTAAGTTGGCGGCTAATCGACGCACTTTAGGCGTGAACGGCCTGTTGGCCGCCATATAGTCCATCACACATTGGATACGGGATGCGTGTTGCCTCGCCGACTGGATCTTGGCTTCCATCTTTTGTATGCGCCGCTGCGCTCTCTCCTGTGGGGAAGAGGTATTTCGCCTCTCCACCTGAGACGAGCGTTGAGCAGCGGCATACACGGCACAATTTATGTGCCAGATGTCAGCCTCTTCTGGTAGCGCTGTACGAAGTTCAGCGTCCACTCTGGCCAGGTCTTGTGGCCCGGGGGTTTTCAGACGGTGTAACCCCCTTCTGGTACTGAGGCCCTCTGGTATTGGCGGAACGAGGAGAGCCACGTCCTCAACCGGTGAATGTGGCGGCTCTTCGGCCACCTCATTCACCGGCCCAGGAGCAGCCCTCACGTAGCCCCTACTACGAAGGTGGGATACATAGTCACGCAGATTTTGTGGCGTGAAGGCGCTATGCTCTGGTAGCCTCTCAGACCACAGAGCATGCATCCGCGCCATGTACCCCCTCCGCGCGGGCTCACTGCTTTCATAACAATGCAGAAGCTCATCCCTCAGTTCATCTGTCCACTCAAAGCGTCCTTGTTCATTGCGTACGTCGTCAACGGGCGGTCTATCCGGTTGGGCCCCACCACCTTGCCCTTGACCCCTATCCGAACGGGGTCGATCGTGGGGGCCCAGTCTTCGGCCTGCCGGAACCAAAGGTTAGAGCCTGTGGGTGGTTAGCCCTGCAGGCCCACGACCGACACCAGAGGGGAAGATGCTTTCCCCTCCCGGGTGCACTAGGGCTGCCGGTTCGGTTTTGCACCCCTAGCTGGAGTAAGTGGTGGCGCTACTCACCAAAGGCTTAATAGATGGAAGTTAGCCCCTCCTGCTTAGTTATTATTATTTTTTTTTTAAGTAAAACCAGTCGTCCTTCTCCCTGCCTCCGATACCAGAGAGGGTACGCTGGGAGCGCCAGTAACCACTCTCTACACCGTAGAGTCAGTGATCACTGGTTCCGTGACTCGTGTGCCCTGAGCAGACGCAATGAACCAAGAATGACAGCCTTCTGCATTCTCCCGGCTAGGACTTCTGCCGATTGTCGGCATGCCGGTATGATGTTCAATTCTGAAAGCAGCGTGTGTCTCGTTCCACCGAGAGCTCCTATAATCAGTACCACCAGCTTGACAGTATGGTCTGGATACAGTCTGCGGAGTTCGAAGAGTAGGTCTCGATATTTTGTCCGCTTTTCTTCCTCCTTCAAGACAATGTTGTTCTCCGCGGGAGCCGAGAACTCTATGACGAACATTGTCTTGAGTTGGTGGTCTATGAGGACTATGTCAGGCTTGTTTGCCTGTATTTGCCTGACCGTGGGAAACGAGTAGTTCCAATAAATTAGACACCTCTCATTCCCCACAACGGACTCAATATCCCCCGGAGCATAAGGCAGCACTGGTGTCTCGTCTATCTCATACGAGTGCCTCAGATGGTAGTAAAGCACTCGTAGTGCTCCGTCGTGCCTTTGGATATAGGCGGAGACTGCATATGTCGGGCAGGCCGACAACAAGTGCATAAGCGTCTCCGGCGCTCTGCGGCAGGCCCTGCAGCTGACGTCAGCGACCTCCACACCCATGACACGACTTCGATAGACGAGGGTCACATCTGATAAGTAATTACGGTACCCAAGGGCCCTTCCGGGCAGCTTGAATTCCTCTCTATTGCGTTTGATTGAGAAACGCGCGTGTCAGACTGCATGTATCAATCAGAATTGCCTTTTGCATCGTAATATAGGCATTCTCTTTTATTCCTAACGAGACTAGAGCAGGCTTGAGTGTGACTGGTATCTCTCCGGTAGCGCCAATCAATATTAGTATCACGGTGACTTGTTCCTGTCGCCACATTACTTTTACTTCCTCGGCCAGTGGTAGGTACTTTGAGATTTTTTCCCTGTACTTCTTCTCAATGTTTTCAGGCAACGGGATTGTAATGTCTATAAGGTAGGTTTGCTGCGTTTGCCTATTTGTGAATACTATATCCGGCCTATTATTTGGTATGTGCCTGTCCGTGTGGATAGTTCTGTTCCAATATAGAATATGATTGTCGGTCTCATTTACAGATGCTGGTTGGTAAGTATAATAGGGTACAGGACAATAGTTCCGATTTACTTGGCTTAACAGAGCCTGATGCACAATTTTGGCAACGTTATCATGCCGTACCGTATACGCAGTTGGTGCTAGTGTCGGGCAACCACTTATGATGTGCTCTATAGATTCGGCTGTGGTCGAGCAGCCACGGCATTTGTCAGGGGTGACTGTAGGATCCCAAACTACATATTTCATATAGTTTCGGGTCGCCACTACTCGGTCTTGTATTGCCACTACGAACCCTTCGGTTTCCCCGAAGATGTTTCCATATTTAAGCCAGCTGAGAGACGCGCTGCGGTCAATGTGATCTGCAGCAAGGATGTTAGAGTACTTTCCGTGTAGGGGCTTTGCTAACCACTGCTCAATTTCTTGCCGGTATATCTGATGTCGGGTTTCCTGACCTGCAAGGGGCATATTAAGCCTTATGGGAGTGAGGTTGTTGTCTACCGATATTATTGCATTATGGAGGCTACTAGTCTCGGCCCTCCCTTGAAAATACTGATATAAGTTGCGAGTTTGCCTCTCGTGCATGGTAGCCAATTTCAGTACGCCTCTGCCTCCTTGCGCCCGGGGTAGGTGGAAACGTTCCACAGAACTTTTGGGGTGATGTGCCCTGTACTCCGTAAACAGACTCCGCGTCCGTCTATCAAGAGCTTCGAGATCGGTTTGAGTCCATTTAATAGTCCCAAATGTGTATACAGCCACCGGGATGGTGTAGGTATTAATGGCTTTGATTTTGTTTATAGCTGACAGACTACTCTTTAGGATTTGTCTCATCCTTTACTGCATCCTCTCCTTTATTCTGCTTTTCACAACCTTCTGCTCTAGTAGACACGTTTGCTCGTACCCCAGATATTTGTACAGCTCATTTTCGTCCATGGTTAGTATTTCTCCATCTTCCTCACCAACTTGGTATGCTGTTTCTTCAGCCCATTTCCCCCTCTTCATTGCGTTTATTCGGCATTTGTCTAGCCCAAACTCCATCTGGATGTCTTTGGAGGATTTGGCAGTAAGCTTAAGTGATTTATCGAGCTCCTTCCTAGTGGCCGCATATAACTTAAGGTCGTCCATATATAATAGGTGTGTCAAGCTTTCCTCCGATGTTATGGGGTAGCCTTGACTGGGTCTCTTTAGCGCTTCCGATAATGGATTCAACGCTAGGCAGAACCACAGTGGGCTTAGTGCGTCACCTTGAAATATACCCCTTCTGGTTTGTACTTTCCCAATTTCGGTCGTTGTGTCTGACAGGGTCAATTTCAGGTTGGTATTCCAGCTCGACATTATAATAGATAAAAAGTTCTGTATATGGACAACTATTTTATAGACACTGAGGACGTCTAGTAGCCAGGAGTGCGGGACACTATCGAAAGCCTTCTGATAGTCGATATATGCCACATGAAGAGGGCTCTTAGTTTTCTTTGCGTGTTGAGTTATAACCGAGTCTATAACGATTTGCTCCTTGCAGCCCCGTTTTTGCTGCAGCCTTTAGCTCCTCCGCTACCAATTGGCAGTTATGGGTATGCTTATATACCTTCTCGGTTATGACGGATGTCAGTAGTTTGTAAATGGTATGGAGGCATGTTATAGGACGGTATTTACTTGGATGAGGATGTGGCCGTTCAGTTTTAGGCAGAAGGTAGGTAATTCCAGTTGTGAAAAAGTGTGGAGTGTCTTGTGGGTGTAGGATGAGGTGAGAAAAGAACTTGGCGATTTTCTGATGAGTGGCGGTGAGTACTTTGTACCAATAATTGTGGATGTTGTCACAGCCTGGTGCCTTCCAGTTATGTGTTTTACGTATGGCTTTCGTCACATCCGCCAAGGTGACTTGATGATCTGTCATTATTGGTACTTTTTCCGTTCTTCTTCTCTCATCTTTAATCCATATAGCTCTTTGATTGTGCTCTTGTGGCCGCTCCCATATCCCTGACCAGAAAGTAAGCATATCGGCTTTCTGTGGTGGTCGGTTGTCTGGTTGCTGCGCATTGGCTGCAGGTTGGATCTTCAAGTCCCTATAAAACTGCCTTTGGTTCGTTGCGAAGAGTCGGTTTTGTATCTTTCGCTTATTATTCTCCCTATATTGACGTAGCCGTTTAGTGATGGCTTGCAGTTTTTGCCTTATTAAATCAAGCACTTCAGTAGGACTGGTATTCTCAGCATCGTAATATTTCCTACAGATAGCCTCTGCATCGCAGGCAAGCTTGTGCTTGGGAATAGGTTGTCGGATATACTGCGTTACTTTTCCCAGTTCTTTCCTATATCCCTCTACCTTTTTGGTGAGACGAATCTCCCACGCTGGAATTTTCTTTTTCTGCCTCTGCCCGACATCCTTCAATGGGTCCTGATTATGCAGGTGCAATATAGTGACTGCAGCCGTATATACAATACTGTGAAGATCTGCAATGTTTTCCGTGTCTGGTAACTGTTGTTCAACTATCCTATTTACTATGGCTACTGTTTGCTTGGTGGTTTTATTAGATCTAAGTTTAGGCAGGCGCGGTTTTTTGTAGGATCAATGCCATTGTACAGTGTGTGGAAATGAATAAATGTGTCGTAGGCGGCACGTTCTTCTTCAGGAGGTTCAATGTGGATCGGTGGTACATCTTCTTCCACTATGTTTGTTGCCAGTCCCAACTCTCTGGCTACCTCCGCTCTAATACGATCAATCGTTTCCTGGTTGATTCGGTTTTTAGTGAAAAGGATTCGTCGTTGGTCTAAAATATTCTGTATAGTCTTATTGGCCAGTTCCGGATATCTCTATGTTAGTGTTCTATGCAGCTCTGTTCCATACGGATTTTCTGACGTTTCAAATCTAGTAATGAGGAGATAGGAGCGGTATAGGAATTCGTTTATGTCGTCTGTCCATTTAAACCGCTTCCTACCTCTTGATGTACCTGGTAAGGTGGCCTCAGGCAGCTGTGCTTGAGGAGCATCCTCTTCCAGATTGGCCTCTATGAGTTCTTGGTTACGGCCATTGTCTTGTTCCAATACTCGTTGTCCTCGACGTCTGCGTTGGTCAGTTGCAGGTAAATCTTCCCGACGGTTCCGATCCGGGTCCTGCTGCCCCGGCCCGCCTGAATATCTCTTATGTCTGGTATTAACAGCACTATACGAGAACACGTCCTGAGGTTGCTAGCCTGCATGACGGTGTGCCAGTTTTTCATCCACGAGGAGTATTTTATTTCTTCCCTACCCTCTGGCACTGCTGGAGGCAGTGTCAGCGAGCCTTCCCCTATTCACAAGGGGACGCGCCCGATAGAGGAACTGGCAAACCCCCACGGGTTATTATTATTATTGTCCCTATTTAGCACTATTTAATGAGTCGATAAATGTGACGCAGATTTTTTCGTAACAAAATGATTTCTTAAATCAGTAATTAATAATGTGTTCGAGTTATAGGTTTTGTTATGCCTAATTTTTACATTTTCATTTAAGCATTTTTTTTAAATATAGGTTGTTATTATACGTTTGCCCGTCTCATCTAACAAAGAATTATGATTGTTTATTAGATGAGACGGGTCGAGTTGTATGCAACTCGACAGCATCGATAAGTTGCTTAGTTGCAGTTTCGCTACCGTTCATAATTGACAGCAACTTGCCGCTGTTTTTAAATCAAATTTTTCTGACATTTTTCCTAAACCTAACATTTACCCCTGATTTATAATACAAAGCTTTCAAACTGTCATAACTAATCTTTTTATCTAATTTCTTAAACAGGCACTGTGCTAATGGTTTTTTTCGATTACGGCCAAATTTAGAGAATAAAATAGAATAATTTCTTAAACTTACGGTTTGCCATTTCACTATTATTCCGTCTCACAATATTGTCTTTAATTAAATTCCTCCGAAACACTCTCAGTTCGTTTAATAAATAATTAAATTCCTTTGTAATGTCCATCCCATTTTTAAAATTTGATTTATACCATCTGACAATGTGGGATTCAAATATCGTGGCTAAAATTACCTAAACAAAAAAGAAGAGTTGATGCCCTTTGAGGGAAGGCTTCCTTAGATCTTTTCCAATTTCTTTTCCCATTTCCAGCTATAGTTACTCCTCATTTTTCTACTATTATACAATTCCATTATACTTAATGTGTAATAATTTTCCAAAAAAATATAATTCAATTCAAACTGGCCGGACTGGCTAATGTTTTATCTTCTGATGCAATATAAAATGATCAAACCATGTACCATCAAATAATCCCATAGATTAATCATGTTTCCAATTAATATTTTTCCATTTCGTCAGAATTTTTATATATCTGCCCAGTTTACCGGCAGGACTGGCAGGACCGTCATGTAATGTAAATTCTTTTCTTGGATAAAAAACGCTGTTGTCTCTTCAAATAATAACTTTATTAACTTAAAATAGTAAGTAGTGCAATCAGCTTGCAATATTCTTACGACACTTCACAGCAAAGTATAAGAATAATAATTATAAATAACTTAATCTAGATAAAATAATTAATAAAATTTAATAATAATGATAATAATGCCTCTAAAAATATGATTTAAATTATACCATTACATGTACGATCAAATCGAAGAGATGGTGAAAGCTGGCGTCATCGAGTTCAGCACTGCCCAATATAGTTCACCTCCAGTCATAATTAAAAGACCAGATAAGAAATCACGTTTTTGAGTCGACTATCGACATATAAATGAAATGATGGAAGACGAAACATCAGTATTACCAAATATGCATGAAAATATCAAAGATTTAGGCAATTCTAAAATATTTACTGTGTTGGACCTCAAAAGTGGATATTGGTAAATCCCGCTCGACGAAGCATCCAAAGATTTTTCAACTTTTACTACTCTACTACTTTACTATTAGCATATAGATTTAATATCATGCCTTAGATAATATAATCGTTTACAGTGTAAACGTAAAGGAGCATATGTCCCACCTGAGGTTAGTCTTTGAAATACGTCTACATAATCTAAAAGTGTCTCCGGATAAGTGTGTAATAGCGACAAACGAAATTCAATATTTAGGCCACACAATTAGAACCGATACTTCCATTAGAAAAACATACATTCATTCAAAATTATCCTGCACCAACCACCAAAAAGCAGCTTCAGAGTTTCTTAGGACTTTGTAACTGGGTCAGAGAATATTTGCCAAATGGTGGTCATTTTGCAAACAGATGCATCACTACAAGGTCTTTCAGCAGTACTCTATCAATTAGGCGACAACGGCGAAAAACATATAATATTCTATGCTAGCAATATGTTATCTCCAGCAGAGAGACACGTTGTCATATCAATAAGTTGGAATGTTTGGCAGTGGTGAATTATATAAAAAAGTGCAAGATGTACTTAGCAGATAGACCGTTCATAGTCAAGACGGACAACAAGGCGTTACTTTGGTTGAATAAACACAAAGATGACAAATCCAAATTCATTGGTTGGTTCCTGTTATTGCAAGAATATGCATTTAAAATTGAACACTGTCCAGGCAAATAAAAACATCTTAGCCGATTTTCTCCGTAATCCACAAAGTATGTTGTCGAGACCGACAATGAAGAGGAAATAATGTTCCTACCCAATTATAAGTGTCCAGAACGTATTTCTGTTTTAACACATTCAGAAATATACGATGATATCATGCAGACTCAAAAGAAGTCGAAAGATATTCAAGACAAGATCCGCGGTTTGAATGATATATTTCAACAGAAACAACGTTCCGAAGCCAATCTTATTTTTATGAAAAATTTTCAAGTACAAGATGGTGCATTGATGAAAAATATAAATCAAAATTTTAAGTTAATAGTTCCAAAAAGGACGATGTAAGAACTGATTTATCATCACCACGATAGAGGCGAAGCATGTCATCCAGGGCGAGATGAAACTTTCAGAAAGATTTCGCAGAGATACTATTTTAATAATACGGCTAGAATTGTGGGCAAATATATAAATGAATGTCTCATATGCCAATCCGTCAAAACACGACAATCTCAACCGAGAGCCTCACTTAGAAGTCATGTACTTCAAATGCATTCAAAACTTTAATCGTCAACGTACTTGGACCGCTGCAGAGGACCAAAGACACCGAAAATCGATAATGATTATCGTAGGTAGAAGACGTATTTAGTAAGTGGTTAGAGGCAAAGGCACATGTGCGAGTCGATCGCAGAACAATAGCCAAATTCATAGACGAAGAAATAGTTGCGAGATTCGGAGTCCCTCGAATCATAATTTCCGACAACGGAGGTTATTTCAAACCTGGATAGTATATAACGTACTGTGAACGAAATGGCATCGAAAGATCTCATTAATGCTTATCATCAGCAATCCAATCCTGTAGAACAACGGGTTCAGGAACGTAAAAGAAATTTAAAAACTTTATTATATAAAAAGCCGAATGACATATGGGATCGTTATGTGCATCAAATGCCATATATCTTAAGGAACCGCAAAAATGCCGCTACAGGACAAACACCTAGCATGATAGAAAAATGCGACAAGGCATGGAGACAAGAAAGAGCTAAGCATTTCCACTATATGAAAGGGTAAAGGACGCCCACCAAGCTCAATTAAATTATATGAAAAAGTACGCGCCACAAGACGCCGTCACTCCAATTGTGTTTAAAGTAGGAGACAAAGTCATGACTAAGAGACTTAAGGTAAGGTAAGAAGGTTGACATATTTGTACCGTCTTGGTCAGGCCCAACAAGAATATTGAAAAAGTTTTCAGACGAAGACCTATATCTTGTTCAGAAAGGGAACGTAACTACTAGAATCCCTCGAAGGGACACTAATGAATTTCAGTGCGTCGACATTTTGTTTATTCCATTTTCAATTCAAGTTTTTATCAATATTCACATTGATACTTATAAAAATCCCTTAGATTTTTAATTTTTCTTTTTTATCCTATTTCTGGATACAATATTTAAAGTTTGATAATCGAATGCTCTGCATCGATACTTGTTAAAATATTACCATTTAGATTTTGCATCTATTTTATGTTTCAGATAGTCCGATCTGACAACATACCACACTTACTCCATGTTACAAACCGCCCTTAAAATAAAAAATAGGGGTTATTCGGGTAAAGTGAAACCTACGAGACGTGGAAGACGTTCGTAGCCCTTACGATTTGTATAGTGTGCGGTCTCAGGTTCTTCTCCTAAATCGTCATTTACTTGTTAGAAAATTTAGGAGGGCTTTACTCCACAAATAAAACGCCTATTTTACTTAAACATCCATACGGATGGGTTTAATGCTATCAAACAGAAAATATTAACATTGCCCATTCGAAACAGAAAGTTAAAAACAAAACAGTGATTAAACAATAAACACTCAAGGTGCAATATTGACATTTAAAACAATTGAACGGAGTCTATGTTTACGGAGGATCATGGACCTATTACCAATTTACCAATTAAAATATTTTATTGCTTATTTTGGTTATATTGGACCGATACAGAGTGCTTACCCCGTCCTCCTTAATCCACCGTATTCCAAAGTTTAAATTAATAAAAAACGCATATAAAAAATGAATGACTTTAAATACTTTAACAAAATTTTAATAAATCCGTAGGGGGAATTTGGAAAACAACACTTTTACAATATTTATATATAATTCTTAATTTAAATTTCGGACCGTGCCGGCGTTCGACCTAAATCTGTGAAGCGGGTTGATCGACTACTTTTCTTTTCCCACCGCCTTGCTCAGCAACTCACAACAGCCGTAGCTGTCTTATTTTTGCTGAGCAAGGTTTAGCCCACGTCCTGTGGGAACTGCTTTCACCCAGAGGCTCAATACATTGTCATTTATGATTTGAGCAATTACAACTATACTAAAATTTGAATGAGGATTTAAACTAAATAAACTTTGGAAAAACAATTTAATAAAATAATAGAAGGAGGGGGTGATTATTACATTACCTCCCCTTTTGAAAAAGATGGATACTTTGGCCAGTATCCATCCTTTTTGGAATTTGCGACTTTCTGCTCAGTACTTTCGACACATGTTGTAACATAGTATCAAACTAGAAAACTCTTACCTAATTAAAACTCATTAACTTCATTTATAAAAGCATAAAGATGTGAACTACCTATTAATAATGTAGCATTTGTGATTACAATACAAGCGTATGTTAATACAGCAAAAAAATTAAACTATACACAGAAGTGTGTTCCAATATATGGGGGCGTTGTCCCCTAAAAAGTTTCACTTGTCCCGACCATGTTCGCACTATCTGCTATATATGTTCATCCTGTTTCCGTACGTTTACGAGTTAACATTCAAATTGCCAGAGTGTTCCAGACACTCGCAAAAATTATAAAACCACATCCATTTTCCTTATAGAGAGTAATTCCTAATGTATATTTTATGATTCGAAAGATAAAATAAAATCCCATAATTCCGCTTGTGAACATTCCAATGTCGGTGAACCATCTCCAAACTTCTTGGAAGGTTGACCTGGCTAATTGTTTTAATTCTTCTTTATTAAAAATCCCTAAAGTCGAAATTCCTTGATTATCGGCTTCCAATCCTGACATCCTTCTAATCACAATGTTCTCGACTGCCGCTCGTTCGGAGCCAAATATTAAATTTCTCTGAACGCTACTAATTTCTTCGTCTGTATATAATCCACTGGCTCCTAAGGGTTGAATGGGTGCAAAAACAAACTGCGGTTCTTCAGATACTTCGAGAATTCTTGGTGGTTTATAATTTACTATGTATGGAGTAAATACGATCCATTTTCCATCAATGAAATATAGAGTGGTGTAAGGGAATTACTTCTTCTGCATATTTTTGAATTATATGTGTATCCGGTGCCATAAAATAGTATTGGTTGTCAACTATAACAGGTAATTCGTGGTAACAACTTTCAGCTTTTCTTACCTTAATGGGTTTTGGATTACACTGCCTAATATATAAAACTTCTCCTAATATTCGACCCATATATCCCGGTTGATGTTGAAGGAGCGCCGATATCGAATTTGGAGTTAGTGGTGCCATGAGCAATCTATTTCTTAAAATTTCTCGGTGCAATAAACACCTCTTGTATACAGTTCCACATATAAATTTTCAATCGCACTTTTGTAACTTTGTTCAACATACAAAAATTTACTATTGATATACATCATCAAGACCACCTTTTCGGGGATTAATTTCATTTTTGGAACTAAATGATAAGGGTTGACCTTCAACAGAAGTCAATCTTGGATGCTCGCTTTGCCACACATCGTGTGAACAGAGACGAACTGTATCTCTAACTGCTAGTGTAAATAACTTTTCTTTATCTTCCACTACTAAAAATGTCTCCCCATTTTTATTTGTTAAAAGACTTGCTGGTCCATCATACAGCAGACTTAGTCCCTTTTCGCAATTTTCTGCCATAAATTCCCAAACGGTCTCCCCATAACTGGTGTCCATACAATATACAGATAAATAAGGGCAGGTATATCCTCCGACTAAGCTAATTTAATTTGAGTTTAGTTTAACTTTGGCCAAATAGGTCTGGGTTTTTATTTGTATGGAGGCCGTAACTACTACATATCGTTCTAACTATGTCCACCCTCGTGATAAGTGGTGCTATCACAAGTACCATCATTCTCAAGGGACCCGAATAAAATCATTGATATTGAACTAGTCCCATTAATTACAATATTTCCCACATTTTGATTAAACAGTTTAATGCTTTTGTATCTATGCAAGATTCTACATTCTTCCGATACAATTTGATATATATATATATATTCTAGCATACCACCGGCAACTGTTGACGAATGGCTATGCATGCCACAATGAAAAATGTGTCTATTTATCTCAATAAGACATATATGTACTACTTGCAGCTTTATTAGGTTTCGTTGAATTACATTAACTTGTACGCTTTCCACCTGATACTCGGAACTTTTTCCTCACAAGGAGCAACGTTATTTATTGAAATGGAAGTTATGTTTGTACTTTCACAGTCATACGCTATCAACGCCTGATCCCTGACAACTATCCCCAAAATTATAATACCCGCGAACCACAGGTTCACCATCTTCTTCGTATCGTCCCTTCGATGTAAATTATTCTTTCATCCTAAAATGGAATATATAGATCTACAGTTATAGAGAAAAAAATTTTTTTTTTCTATTTCTTCCTTTGACTCTTATTCTAAGTTATGCTTATTTTAGGTTTTGTTATGTTTAGAAAATATACTTGGTTACATTTCGGTAAGTTTTGAATGCAATAATAAAACTAGTAAAACAATTAGTTTAAACCTGCACAACTATTCTGGATTTCTTAACTCACTTAAAGCTACAAAAAAAATCTTATACTAATGTGCAATAAATGCCCATATCTGTTAGGTGGTCTCGTAAATCTAGTTGACCATCTGAAGGGTATAGGTGAAATATTCCTCAGTAGTATCCTAGAAGTGCTAGGTTCCAGGCGAATATCTAAGTTTTGATCATTCTGCGCAAATGCAGCAAATGCTAATAAATTCAGCATGTTTTTGACGATATCTGTACTGTTTGATGCGTCTTCTTGATTTGATAAATTGTTCTCAGTTGGAACGGAATAATATATTTCTACACTTGTCGTCTCGAAACTCCTGGGTTTCCAAACTGACGTTCCAGATAATTTCCGGTAAAAATTTTAAGTCGGTTCACGTGAACCACTTGTTCTTTTCTACAATTTAATTTTAGAATCCTATAATTAACTGGCCCTTTCTTTTCCACAACTCTATAAGGCTAACCAAGGTTTGCCTAATTTTTTTGGTAGCCCTCGGTAATTTCGAAAATTGCGGAGATACACTAAATTCCCTGGCTTGAACTCGCGTAGATAACTTTTTCTAGCCTGGTGCTTAATCATATTATTTCTAGTGTCGGACAAATTTTCTCTGACTATTTAAAAGATGTTATTTAATTTTGCTAAAAGTTCAGACACTTAATTTTGATCTGTATCGTATCGTACCCTACTAGGTTTAATGAAAACATCTATTGGCAAGACTGGATCTCTACCATGAATAAGAAAATAGGGGCTATACCCCATAGACTGCTTACCCTGTAGGCAAACAACACTAAAGGAATCCAATCATCCCAATCTTGTTGATGTTTCGCTATATATTGAGATAAAATATCTTTGAAAACTCTATGACTCCACTCAATCATCCCATTACACTGTGGATGATTTGGGGTCGTTTGAATTTGCAAAAGTTTACAGGTTTCTCTCATCACCTCCGATAGAAAATTTGACCCTCTATCTGATAATAGTTGCTTGGGCGTCCCGTGTCGGGTAATAACATGGTTAACGAAAGCTCTAGCTTCTGTTTCGGCTTTTTGATCAGGTAATGGAACTGCCTGAGAAATAATCCTGAAAGTCAACAAATATTTATTTCCCCTGAAAGTAGTGACCAGTGGCCCTACAATATCAATCGCCGTTCTCTCGAAAGGTTCAATAACCTCCTGGAAAGCTTGTAAGGGAGCTGGTTTGAAATGTGGAGACGTTTTTCTTTGATTACAGCCATAACATTCTAAACAATTTTTATTTATGTCATTTCGCATAGTTGGCCAATAAAATCTACTATTTATTAGAGGAAATGTTTTAGCTTGCCCCTGATGGCCTGCCATTGGTAAATCATGAAAATCATGTAGTGTCTTTCTAATACATTTTTCAGGAATTATTAATTTAGAATTATTGTCAGTTGAATCTATTTTATACAATATCTTATCGTTATCCAAAAAATATCTCTCAGCGACATTATTTTCATGAGTTTCCAACTGCTTCATCACTGAAATGCAGAATTCATCCCGATATTGATACTGCTTAATCAGTTCTTTACCCCACTCTGGTAAATAAAGCGGTTGTGCATCTATGGCATTTACTTGACGAATGTCGTTTAGTAAGTAGATATGAATTTTAATATCGAAATTCAAGAATACATATTTAATCATAGGCAATGCAACATGCCAGTCTAGTTTATCTAGTCCATAAGCAATTTTTGGTAATACTAGATATCTTTCATCATTTTGTAAACAACATTTTTTCAAGGAGCATAAACTTTGGAAAAAATATTGATATGTTGGTTTTTGGTAAAATTTATTTTTAGTTAAGTAATAGATGCTTCGTCTAGGTAACCTTAAACTTGCTACGCCTACGTGTTTACCTTGGGCTTGCAAACTTTGTACTGATCCAAACTTTCCTTCAAACTTACGAGCGATTCCTTGACTCATTTTTAGGTCAGCTGATATGCAGTGTGCCATAGAGTAATTTTCTGACATTTTAAAAAGGTCTCCTATTTTAATTTCTACGTTTCTGTTTACAATTTCTTCTTGATTATTAAGGTTATTTGAATAATCTTCGTAAGAAAGGTCTCTGCCTATGGTGGCGTTTATTTGGTGCATACGATTTACCGCGTCGACGTTTCCGTGTTCTTTTCCCGGTCTATACTGAATGTCAAACTCATATTCAGATAATAACATGGACCAGCGTGCTAAACGCGAATTACAATATTTCAAGGTTAATAACCACTTTAACGATCTATGATCACCGTAAATTTTCTTCCATACAGATAACATCTAAATTGTTTTACCCCGATAATCACTGCACCGCATTCTAATTCCGTGGTGGAATAGTTTTTCTCAGCTTTATTTAATTTTCTGCTAGCGAAAGCACTTGGCCTTTTGAAACCCTCAACTTTTTGACTTAAAATGACCCCCACCACTCGCATCTGGAACTAGGATGAACGGCGCGGTAAAATTTAGGTATATTAGTATTGATTCTGTTGTATTCGCATGTTTAAGTGTGTCAATAGCCGACAAACACTTTTCATCTAATCCGTATGGTACATCCTTTTTCGTTAAATTTGTTAATGGATTAGCTATATGAGAATTTTTTTTTTATAAACTTCCGATACCATCCTACTAAGCCTAGGAATCCCCTAACTTCTTTGACTGATGTCGGGGTTGGATATTGAAGTATGCATTGATTTTTTTCAGGATCCGGTTTAATTCCGGCTTTAGAAATAATATGTCCTAAATATTTTACCTGCTTTACCATAAAATGACATTTACTCGGCTTTATGTTTGCCTCTCTGAGCCTATCAAATACTAAAGATAATTTCGGTACGTGGTCCTCAACTTCTGTAGAGTTAAAAACTAAAATATCATCAAGATACACCATACATAAATCCCCTATTAGTCCGGACAGTATGAGATTCATAACTCTCATAAAACTACTTGGCGAATTTACTAAGCCAAACTGCATTCTATTACACTCATAATGATTACCTAGGGTACTAAAAGCTGTTAGTTCTTTATCTTTTTATTCCACCTCGATTTGGTGGTAAGCAGCTGTTACATCGAACAGACTAAATAAATTTGAACTCCCAAATTGTTCTAAACTTTCTTGTAAATTGGGGAGTGGATAAAAATCTGCATTCAATCTCCGATAATCGATAGAGACTCTCATTTTATTTTCTCTATTGAGCCCCTTTTTTGTAACAATGACAACAGGCGCCGACCATGGATAACTACTTGGTCGTATTATTTTCACCTTTAATAAGCTATCAAGTTCATTTCGCAATTTTTGTCTTAAATAATATGGCACATAATATGTTTCTCGTTGAGATAATATTTCTCTCTCCCCCTTTATCAGCTACAATAACGTTTAAACAATTTTGATATGTATTGTTTCTTTTCCGATTTTTAATATATTTGTACATAGGAAACAGTAGCCTGATAAGGTACCAAAAAATCTCGACTAATGATGCCATGCGCATCTATCGGCAAGTCATTTTTGCAAGTAATGGCATTAAGTGTGAAACTACTTATGGCATTTAAACTTCCAAAATTCATAGTGGCCGTGCCTAGAATTGATACTGAGTGGCCCGTAACACCTTATTAAAAATCTAAATTTTGATGTTTCAGTTACTATTAAATCCTTTAATTCTGAAAAACTATTTTCCTTTATAATCGTGACTGCGGACCCTGTATCTACTAAAAACTTTAATTTAACATTATTTACTAACAGATTTATCCAGCATCACTTTCATCGTTTAATAAAGGTATCTGATATGAAATTACCGTGTTTGCATTTGCCTATTACCATTATTTCATATAATTTCGTTACTATTTTGATTCATTATTGTACTTGGTTTTTCCTCTCGTCTCTGGGCGTAAGTAAGAGGAGGGCTTAGTTTAAATTTGATGTAACATTTTCATTTTCTATGACGTTTTGATTTTGCCACTGTACTTGATGTTGATTATTTTCGGCATTTGGTCTTCGCGGTTCTACACCTCTCTCATATCACCTTTTATTTGTTCCTGGGACTTCCTAGTCTAACAGTTGTCATAATTATGATTACTTTTACCACAAAATGTGCAATTTATATTGCGTTCCCTACTGACTGTTTGTCCTACCCTCTCTTGGGATGTAAACCAGCAATTTTCGGTGTTATGGTTGCGTTTACCACAAAACGTACACCCTAAACCTATGTTATCTTTTCTAAAAGGTTGTTGTGCGCCCCTGTTTTGGGGGTTAGCAAAACAATATTTTTCTTCGTAATTTGGTTTATTACAAATTCTACACAGCCTTTTCTTATTGCCCAAAAAATTACATTCTTTAGTCTCGTGATTATTCTTACCGCAATTTTGACATTTTTGAGAATGACTATGTATACCTAGAATTTGTTTGTTCCTTGGCCTAAGATAAAATCGGTTTACTTCCTCGAAAGTAGCGATTTCTGCAGCTTTATCTAAATCTAATTAGGCTCTCGCATAAAGCATAAGCCGACCTCTTCGAGCAAGTCTCTTTTTAATCCTACTTTGAATTGATTTAATATTAATTCGTCACATTTCTTTTCTAACCCCTTTTCCTCATCTTCCTGGGCATCCTTTAAATCCCCATCTAAAATCTCCCTGCCTAATAATTTTATGCGCGTGGTAAATCCATTCACACTTTCATCATATTTTTGGAAATATTTCCCCAACTTTTTAAGAGCTCGCCCCGGTATCACTACTGGCGAAAATTGTTTAATAATTTTTCTTTTAAACTCTGAATAACTTAAATCCGCTAAACTTTTATCACTTTTATAGAATCGTATGCATCACCAGTAGAGGAAGTTAGCCGAAGCTGAGTCTCCCCCCCCCCACTGACCTTGACCTTGAACGTACACATGCTGGCTTGACATTCAAGGTCACGGTGTGTGCCTATGTCCCCAGACTAGATACCGTGACCTTGACCTTGGACGGTCGCAGTGCGTTTCGACTTGAAGGGTGCAGTGTTGCTCTTACCCAGAACGATCACTTGCTGCGACCTTGGCCTTGGCTAATACTATTAGAGCGTGCAAGGATGGCGCTTCCTTCTTGCCACGCAACTTGACCTCTAAAAGTACATTTGTTCAATACGTACACAGTAAAATGTAGTGGGGTTTGATATTTTGTGACGTAGTATACCTTTTCTATAAAAGAGTAAGGGCTACCAGAACAAAATCATATTTAGTCTGATTCGCCTACAGTTAATAAGTGAGCATAGTGTTGTGATCTGAAGAATTGTAAGTAAGCAAAGTTCTGTAACATTTCTTGGTTAGTAATTCTTTCACTGTACTCAATTACTTAAATATGGCTACCAATATCGATTTATTAACCCTTAATGAACTCATTGTGAAAGATACTGAGGTTTTAGACCAAAAACCTATTTCATCGTTAATTTTAAATAAGGTTTACGCCATTCAAAAAATGTTAATGCTTAATACACGTTTTGGAAAATCGATATTAGTACATTTATTCGATGAAAGTACAAATACTACCTTTAAATCATTTTTGCCTAAACGTATTGTTGAACTTTTAAATATATCTTATATAGAAGAAATAAATTCGTCTGGTGGTAAATATGCATTGATTTATTTAGGAGAAAATTCCCCTATTTATGCCGGTGCCAAATCGAGGTCACTAATAAAATTCGAAGTTATTGCGTGATTTGAACTATTTAAAATATTTGTATGCTTTAAATTATCTAGCCAATAAATATAGTATAGTGAAAGTATAACTTAGGTAGAAATATTACAAATTATAATAAATTTTAGATCACTCATTATCTCACATTGAGTCAGTATTCCGATACGAATTGCTTGCTCCTACAATAGTAGCAGAGATGTAAGTAGTTTTATCATTTATTTTTTCAACTTATTCTAATTTTATTTATGTAATTTCTAGCTTCACTATAATCGACAAGAATGTGGATGCAATATTCAGCGGAACGTTGGGTAAGGGCAGAAGACATTAATTCGGCAATTGAAAGACTATCTTCTGTACTAGGCGACTTAAGTATGGATAGACTCCATGCAATAAATTATGATCTGAATTACTGCTTCGATGCTGAAAAAGTTAAACAGCTTAATGAGGATTCTGAGAGGTATTACAGAGGTGCACAACTATGTGGTAAATTCTCTCGAGGTATTGTGAATTTAGAGGAATTCTGTGAGCAACCAGTAGAAATAAATTTAAAACATTTCTTATGTGACATAGAAAAATACTTACCTAAGAAAATTATTGAAAAGTATCAACTCGACCAATCTGATGAAGAACAGGATGAAGACAATTCAATTAGTAGTTAATCACTTATTGTAATTCTTCTGTTAATAATATTAATATATAAATGGTGTAATAAAATTATTATTATTGAAATATAGTTGTTTTATTTTTAAAATTAAAATTGAAATAAATGAAACACATTATTAGATTATACATTAATTTATTTATAATTATTTTTGGTGACATAAATTAAAAAATATTAATTATTAATCCTAAATATAACCATATTTAAAGATATTTATTTTAACTCTATATTTAAATCTATAATACATTTGTTAAGAAAGTGAACGTTTACAAGAGAGCAGTGACTATATTTTGGTTGGGTGTGTTCCATACATCTTGGTACCTTTAACGATTTTAGATTGGGTATACAGGGTGAGAAGTCATCTAGATCTATAACTCTATTCCATTTTAGATGATGCTGTAGAACATTTTTCTTTAATTTGCCTTTGCATACAATTATAACATCCTCTGACAATACATTGCGTCGAAAATTATTAACTGCGTTTTGACAAAGTCGATGAAGTATTAGTGGGAATTCTGACAGTTGAATATATCCATCACTCCATTTTATGCCCCCATGGTAGTTGTTTCCTAACCATCGGTAGTGAGTCTGTTCACCTTGGGTTAGTGATGAGAAAGGATTTGGTGGTTTGAAGAAATAGTGTGCTTGCTGATTAGTGTTACAACATAGAACAGCTAATTCTTTAACGGTAAAATCATTTGTTTTATATTGAAACCCCTGCAAGTCAACTATCAAAGTAGGAAATTGGCTACCTAACGACGTCATGGTAATAGGTATTCGTTACTTAGCACCAGCAATGCCACACTGAACTGAACCATCTAATGCGCTATAACTTAAATACGCATCATGAAGTGTAAGTGCATATACTCGAGTTTGTTCGGGAAACTTCGTCTTCCGTGTCTCAAATTCAATTTTTATATCGACGGTGGATGATTTCATTGCATCTGGTTGGTGTGAGCAATCAATAACAAACAATGGATTTTTTCTGAATTCGCCAAGGTCCATCATAGGTTCACTCATATCTTTATCGTAATAACTACGTTGGAAATTTTCATAGGCGTAGTAGGCTGCAGAGTCGAGTTTCTTATCGAAATTTAAATTCCAACGTTCATATGGAAATACTTCGGCATTTAAATATAGCCGAATATTATTTATATCTGCATGTATAAAACTTGCGGAGTCTTTGGTTCTATCACTAGAGTTGCCATTGTTTTGAAATCCGATAATGATGTATCGAGGTCTCTCAAGACTGTTAGTGGTTTTAACAGCCCAGATATCAGAAGCTGTATCACGTAGAGTGGGTAGCTTATAGAGATCCCACATACGGTAAGCCATTTTAACTTTAGCATTATTACTGCTCGTATAAATTTTTTTTAATAGTTTAACCTCTTGTCTAACTTCAGGCACAATATGTCTTATCTTCCATTCGATTTTGTTAATTTCTAACTGTGCATCAACTTCTCCAATGTAAGAGTCTTTAAAGGAACGTGCTATAATTAAAATTAATTCCTGTTTTGTATTTAAAATACCTTTGGTATAATCTTCTGCAAAACCCATGAGGTACTTAAGAGGGAGTTTACCGCTGAAAACGTGGCTGGTAGTATCTAAAATATCCTGTTTTTTCTCGGTGAGACCCCAACCTATAGTTAGTAGCGATGGGAGGGATGTTTGTCCATATGACACCCTAGTTTTCATTGTAGTAGTGATGCCAGGCTTCCTAACGACAGCGACCTGTTCACCACCCATTTCATATCTTATTTCTTCGAAGAGAAAAGCTAGCGCATTGTTAGATAGATAACACTTCTTGGTAACATCACTAGGGGTAAATTTTCCTTCTATATAAATGTAACTCTCTGTAATGTCAAGTATTAAGTCCTGAAAATTGACAGGAATGCGTACTTCATCAGAGTTTCTATAATATGGTGAACCGTGTGGTTTATATGTATGCTCATGTAAGCTAACGAGTGACTGATCGAATTTTTATTATTATTATTAGCCGTTACTCGAGTCCGAGTATAAAAATGTTACAGTCGATAAATTGTGTACAATAAAAAACAAGTAAAAGGTGTAGTCTATTGTAATTCTCATTCATCTACGGTGCACACGACTATGGCTATAGAGGCCAATTCGGGAGAGCACATGTCGACCGCAGTCAGGACAAACATAGACCTGGTTAGGTCTTGGATTCGGCCTTCTTGCAGCAATATTTCCTTGATAGCTGGCCACAACCCCTCGCCATTCGGTTCTGTCCGCTGCAAGTTGTTCCCATTGCTCGTCTGCAATACCGCAGGATTTTAGATTTTCATGGAGAGCGTCTTTGAACCTCTTTCGTTGACCGCCACGCCTTCTTCTACCGCTTAGCAATTCACCATAAAGTGTACATTTAGGAAGGCGGTTATCATGCATACGATGAACGTGACCTGCCCATCTTAGGCGTGCTCTTGAAATAAGCACCTCAATTGGAAGGCTGTTCGCTCTCCTGAGCACTTCCACGTTTGATATGTGATGGAACCAACGGATTTTCATCATACTTCTGAGGTGTCTTTGCTGAAAACGTTCTAATTCTTTCACATGACGACGGTAAGTGACCCAGCTTTCACATCCATATAGCAGTGTTGGAATGACAACTGCTCTGTAGACAGCCATTTTCGTTGACAAAGCAAGGTCGTGGTTGTCAAATACTCTCTCTCTAAGTCCCCAGAGTGCTCTAGATGCAGCGTTAATTCTATTGCGAATCTCGCTGTCCATGTTTGCTTTGTCATTAACAACGTTGCCTAAGTAATTGAACTGATCCACCACTTCAAGAGAATTTCCGTTAAGTGTAATGTCTATTTGGTTCACTTGATGAGGAGTTGACATAATCTTAGTCTTTCCAATGTTGATTTTAAGTCCTAAGGAATCATAGCTCTGGGCATACACATCTAAAAGTTCTTGAAGCTCTTCCGGCGTAGAGGCTAAAAGTGCACAGTCATCCGCATACTGGAGATCACAAATGAATCGTGTGCGTGTCTTCGTGAAAGCTCTAAAGCGCCCTATGTTAAAGAGACCGCCATCAAAACGGTATCTGAGACCTATTCCTCTGACTGTCAGTTTGTTGTCAACAATAATTGTTAGAGCAGTGGTAAACAAATTAAAGAGTAGGGGTGCCAGGACACATCCCTGCCTAACTCCAGTGAGGGTTTGGAAAGGTTCGGTTGCCTCATTATTATACATAACCTGGGCGTTGTTGTTTGTATGTAGACTGCGACATACTTCCACAAATTTTCTAGGGATACCTAAGCGGAACATAATTTTCCAGAGCACTTCCCTGTCCACCGAGTCAAACGCCTTGGTTAAATCAATGAAGGCCATGTGAATTTCTCCTTGATGTTCGAGTGCTTTTTCTTGAAGCTGTTTAAGTGTGAAGATTAAATCCGATGTGGCTCGGTTTGGTCTAAAGCCACTCTGTGTTTCAGGAAGTAACTTTTCCATAACAGGTGTTAGCCTATTTGCCATCGCTTTAGTGAGTATCTTCCCTCCAACAGCCAGGAGAGCTATACCCCTGTAATTTCCACAGTCCGCAGCGCTCCCTTTGTTTTTGAAGAGGTTGATTAAAAGTGTATCACGAAACTCCTGCGGAGCTTGACCACTTTCCCACACGACATCAAACAGTTTTTTGAGGTAGGGTATGAGCTCTGACGACACAGCTTTAAAGATCTCAGCTGGGAGTGAGTCGGCGCCGGGAGATTTGTTATTTTTTAGCTGCCCAATGGCGGTTAAGATCTCTTCCGTTGTTAGTGGTTTATCTAAGTCTTCGAAGGTGTCATATTGAGGGATAAGATTTATAATATCGTGATCGGCTTGACTTTGCTGGTTAAGAATGTTAGAGTAGTGTTCTTTCCATCGGGCTCTTATTTCCTGGTCTTCTTTGAGGAGATTTCCATTTAAATCTTTAATAGGGCACATATTTTTCCTACTGGGGCCGTACACTGCTTTTACTCCTTGAAAGAAATTCCTGTAGTCGTGTGAATCGGCGTACCTTCGAATTTCTCTTGCCTTGCTTGCCCACCACTCGTTCTTTATTCTTCTGATTTCGCGTTGCGTTTCATACTTAGATTGGGTAAAAGCTTCTGCTTTTGATGAGTCGTTGGGGTGGTTGATAGCGTTTTGGAAGGCAATATGTTTGCGGTCAAGAAGTTCTTGTATAAAAGCTTCATTATCATTGAACCAGTCCTCCTGTTTTTTACTTGCTGCAGTGCCAAGAATTTCCTCACTCGCACTTTTTAAACTGTCTTTAATTTGCGTCCAGGTAGCAGCGACAGAATTGGTTTCTTCTAGTGCACTCAAATTCTCTTGAACTTTTTGCTTTAGCTCTTCGACGGTTTGTTGGTCACGCAATTTACTAATACAGAGACGGAGTCTACGTTTTACTTGAGTTCTTCGGTGTTTGGGTCTCATAACAATTTTCATTTTAGAGTCGACAGGACGATGATCGGTCCAACATTCGCTATCAATGCGCGCCTTTGTAATTTGGACGTCCTTGAGATGCTTCCTACGTACGATAACATAGTCCAGTAGATGCCAGTGACCTGATCTGAGGTGACGCCAGGTGCCTTTAAATTTATCCTTTTGTCGGAAAATGGTGTTTGTTATAACTAGATCATGTTCGGCGCATTTAGTTAGGAGTAGTTGACCGTTAGCGTTCATGTTGCCCAAACCGTTCTTGCCTATGATGCCTGGCCAGGTGTCTGCATCTCTCCCTACTCTAGCGTTAAAATCGC
Source organism: Leptura quadrifasciata (assembly GCA_963675555.1). Classification (NCBI taxonomy): domain Eukaryota; kingdom Metazoa; phylum Arthropoda; class Insecta; order Coleoptera; family Cerambycidae; genus Leptura; species Leptura quadrifasciata. The sequence continues at coordinate 22,926,945 of OY776682.1, forward strand.
CAAGAATAACGAGTCGTTCCGTTTTAGGTATTCTACAGAGGGTTTCTTCCAGCTGTTGATAGAAGCTTTCCTTGGTTTCGTGACTTGCATCCAGAGTGGGAGCGTAGGCGCTTATTAGATTTACCGCGTTGCCATCTGATAGCTCATAACGTAGCAGCATTAGACGCTCAGATAGGCCTTGTGGTACTTGTGTTAAGTTGGATACAAGTTGATTCCGAACGGCAAATCCTACTCCATGTTGTCTTCTTGAATTGGTGGGAAGACCTTTCCAATAGAAGGTGTAGTACTTTTCTGTGAGAGAGCCTTCCTCCAAAAATCGAGTTTCGCTGAGAGCTGCAACGTCAACATTGAGTCGGTGAAGTTCTCTATCTATTAGAGCAGTTCTTCTTTCAGGCCGATCGGTGCGAGTGCTGTCGTTCAAAGTACGAACATTCCAAGCGCCGTAGATGAAAGAATTAGTTTTGTTGGATTTAACTTGTCGGTGTTTTTTCGACATTCGATGAGGTGTCCCTGTGGGCACCCTCCCCCGGAGATCCGATCGGGAGGGTATTTTACCTCCGGATGATTTTGTCCCACTTGAACGCTCCATCATTTTTTAAAAGTCTTTATCGGCTGAAAACGAAGCTGCATTTGAAGTTTTAGCTGGAGCAGGTATGCAACTGACCAGCTCGGTTGCGGAAGGTGAGTGGTGTGGTCCCATGGCACAAAAGGAGACTGCGACGATGGGGTAACCAAACGAATCCAAAAGCAACCTTTGTGTGCGGTGGGTTAATTTTACCGCACTCTTCGTGAGAAGGTGGATGTGCCCACGGCAAAAGGTAAGGGTTATTCCGCCCTTACTCGGTCGTTAGAGCCTCGTTAGTGAAAACAGGGTGCACCAAGTTCAAATTGAACTCATCGCGAAGGTGAGGTTGAGTAGGAGAGGCTATAACTTGCGCCTCACTACCCCATTACCCCGATCGAATACAGGTTCCTCGAACACCTCAAGTTTTTCACTAGATGTAAAAGTCACCATTATTAACTATTTTTCTCTCAGTTTCAATCCGATGGATCGAAGAAATGCACGGTCTTTAGCTGGCAGGTTATGTCTTAACCGTTTAAGCTCTACACGTTGAATGAGTCGATTTCCGCAGTCATTAGTCTTCTTATCGTCAATCATATTGAAATGATTGTGTGCTAATCGTTGTTGATTATATCGGAAACCCATTGTGTTTGCGATTTTAAAACTGTTTCAATTCTAGCTTTACGATAATCTTTTCACCACGAAAATTGATTAAATCTCCATTATCATCCAATATGCGTAGTGTAATGTTGTCGATAAACTGACGTCCTTCAGGTCTAACAGGCAAATATATGATGTTCGCTGGCTCTCTGGTAAGTTTGTAACCTGGTTCAACATCTATGTCGAACTCGAAAAGGGTATGGGATTTAAGGGTATTCAGATATAAATAAATAATGCATTTATTTCCAACAGGTAAATACCCAATTACAGGAAACATAGAATTGTTACATAGAACATGAGAATATAAATTACAAAAATATGAGAAAATATTCAAATACAGAGTAAGCCTAAAATTATGGAATAGTAAGTATGCGTAAAAAAAAATATGAGAAAAACATTAAAATATACAAGTGATCAGAACATTGTGAAATAATAAAAATATAATTTCCAAATAATATGACGAACTGGACCCTAATATTGTACATTCTATGCATTGGAGATAACAAAAATCTAAATAGGTGGCTTTTAAAATGCAGTGAGCCGTACATGAGGCAGTAAGGGTATATAAATAAATAAATAAGGTAAAAAACATAGGATCAGGGTAGGTGTACATATATTATGAGTTGCTTCTTAGATATAAGTCAATTATACTATTTAAATTGTTGTGATTAATATCACAAAGACCGGAGATCGAATTGAATACCTTACACATTTTAAACATTGGTGATTTACACATAAGGTTGGTACGACTAAAGGGAGTATAAAAATAATCCCTATCACGAGAATGCAATCGAGGGACCAGAAAGCAAAGCTTATTAACAAGGGATGAACAATCAATTTTGTTGTTATCTAGATTGTACAAAAATGAAAGAGTAGCGCAGTTCCTTCTTTCACTAAGTGAAATCATATTAAACATATCTAACAGGAGGTTATTATCAGTGCCTCGCTGTGGAAAAAAACCATTAGTTTTAAAAAACATGAACTTTACAAATTTTCTTTGGACAGATTCAGTTAATAAAATCAAATTTTGGTATATGGGAGACCATATGAAAGCGGCATATTCCAGCTTGGATCTAATGTATGTGAAATATAATATTTTCAAACTTTCAACGCTAGAGAAACAGCTCCAGTTTCTGACAAAGAACCCGAGCAACTTAGAAGCTGACTTTGTCATCTGATTAATATGGCTTGAAAAACTAAGTTTGCAGTCGAAAATCACACCGAGATCTTTGAATTCCAAACAACGCTCGAGTGGAAAATTGTTTATGTTGTAGTCAAATTGTATAGAATTGTGCCTACGAGTAAAAGTAACGATTTTGCATTTGGAGACGTTTAATTTAAGAAAGTTGTTGGAACACCACATAGAAACTTTGTCTATTTCTGTTTGTAAGTAAATACAGTCACTGAGACTATTTATATTTGTAAAAATTTTGAGATCGTCTGCAAAAAGTAGATGCTCACAACTAATTACTGATGTTATGTCATTTATGAAAATCAAAAACAGCAGGGGCCCCAAGTTGGAACCCTGAGGAACGCCTGACGTTGCTGTATAGTTAAGAGATCTGTGACCGCCGTGTTCCACAAATTGCTTCCTTGAGAACAAGTAAGATGTGAAAAGCTCTTAACTTGGACAATAACAAATAATGATCTATCTGATCGAAGGCTTTTTGGATGTCCGTGTATATGACATCTACTTGCCCCCCTGAATCCAGGCTGTCACATATGAATTGGGAAATACAAGCTAGATTTGTTACTGTGGATCTTTGTGCCATGAATCCATGTTGCATGGGTGATATGGACGATTTTATTGTGCTGTAAATATGGTTATACAAAATTATTTCCAGTGCTTTCGCAAAATTGCATAAGTTGATTATGGACGATGGATCGCCAGCTTTTAAAATAGGACATATTTTGGTAATTTTCCAGATATCTGGAAACTTGGACGCTGTAAGTATCATGTTAAAAATAATACGCAGCGGAGTAACAAACACCGCAGCACAGTCTCTAACTACGAAGCTGGGAACACCGTCAATACCGGCTGTCATTTTGTTTTTCAGTTTTTTGATTGCTTCAAAGATTTCATTTTCTGTAATATAGTTAATATTTAACAATTCGGATGGGTAAGATATGTTGTCGTTTGTGTGACTTGGATCCGAAGGAGAATATACACTTGAGAAAAAGTTTGCAAAACCACTAACTTTCATTTGCGGTGTATCCAGTGTTTCATTGTTATAAGTGACTGTTCCCGGGATTCTAGTCTTACCTCTTTTGTACTGAGCAAAGGACCAAAATTTAGAGGGATCGTGCAAGATTACATTTTCGACGACTGAAACATAATCTTTATAAGCAGATTCAATTTGTTGTTTTATGGTGGCCCTGAGTCGCCTAAACTGATTCCGGTAATAATCTGTTTTGTATTTTTTGAAATTTTTGTGAGCCAGTTCTTTGCAGCGAATGTTATTTTTAATTTCAGCATTATACCAAGGTGGGAAAGTACGGCTTGATTTATTAAATTTCGATACACATTCTTCAAAGATACTGTTTAAACGCGCGTAAAACGCATCACATGCCTCATCAACATCACTATAATGCTCTAAGTCAGACCAATCAGCTTGTAAGAGTTTCTCGTATAGTTGAAAGAAATTTGCTCGCTTAAAGTTGTAAGTTATGTTATTGTTACTGTTACTGGCAGGAAAATTTTTGGACATTTTTGTGTTTATACTGAAATCTATTATCAAAGAGGGGTGGTGTACGTCCTCATTAACTAAAGACACGAAATCTCTACTAATATTACAACTAAAATTAGCAAGTACCAGGTCCAGCAATCTACCATTATTGTTTAATATTGTATTGTATTGTCTTATATCTAGAAAACTCATAAAGTTGTCAACTACTCTAACCTTGACATCATTTTGATCAGAATTAAACTTATTAACATTAAAATCGCCACAAATCAGTAATTTGTGGTTTTTTCAAGTATTGACAGACCTTCAAAAGCATCTACAAATGCTTCGTATTCAAACACGGTTGTTGCTGGTGGTATATAAATTGAATATAATTGTATATAATTAGTAAAACAGCATTATTAATCATTATCTTACATCCAATAACGTCTATACTGGGAACAATATTGGTGATTAAGTCTAAGTTTAATTTTTTAACATTGTAACTATTTTTAATTCCAATTAACGCTCCACCTCCCCTGGAATGTCCAGTAGCTTGAAGATTACGATCGCTTCTAAACACTAGATAGGAAGTTGGAAATATCTCCTCATTGCTAACATCACTGGAGAGTCCGGATTCGGTAATATATATAATATCATACTCTTGAGTAGAGACAGCATTAAAGAAGGTTTGTGTTTTGGTTTTAAGGCCATTTACGTTCTGGTAGTAACAATGGAAGTCAATATGTGATGAGCAACTGGGTATGCTTGTTAGTTTAAAGGTTTAATCGTTGGGACGCCGTTAGAGTAAGTAATTTTAATGTTAGTTTCTCCTTTCTTTTTTCTTTCTTCTAGCTCGTTCTTTATTAGCCGATATTGTTCCATCTGCCTAGGGGTCTTATCATAAGATAGCGATATTCCGTTGAATTGTTGTTGAGATTTCAAGTTTTTAGCCTTACCAATGATCTGACGAACTTGTTTTTGGCTTTCAAACGCAACCTTAATCGGTCTGATTCTGTTTGCTATTTGACGACCTAAACGCATGGGCTTAATGTCATTTGGTTTACAGAGAACAACATTGGACAACTGAATTATTCCGGATATAAGTGACTTTTCATTGTCAATATGCTCAGCTCTATTTGGGTCATGATTTTCAGGAACCCCAAATAACATTAAATTACATTTACGCTTCTGCCTTTCACTGAATTCTTCCAGAACCGATCAAAAAGATTTTTTTCAGAAACACTTGGTGAATTCGTGTTCTTGAAGCTATTAAAGTCTGCCTGCAACTGGTTAATGGACATCTGCAGTGAGTTCAAATCAGCGTTGTTGTTTTTGGAAACTTTTTCTTCCAACATATTAAATCTCTCTTTAAAGTCGTCTTGCATTGTACGCATTAACGTTTTAATATTGCCAAGTTCGCCCATAAAACGATTGCAAGAGTTGCAGATAATTTTGATGTTCCTCGATTTATTGCGCGTTACCCGTATATCGTCAGTTGACAGACCTACGCAAGTTAAATGAACGTCCGTGCGGCAACCGTCGCATTGAGTTGATGGCGCACCAGGCTTGATGTTGACAGCGCAATTCGGACATGGTGGTACCATTTTTGATCTTTTTGTGAAACTATTGCAGGTCCTTCTCAGAAAAACAAGTCGTTGTTATATACTTAAATATGTTTAGGTTAACAGATGTTTTCCATTCCTTTGATAATTAGGGTTCGAGTGGTTATCCCTTATCGATGCGTGTTTACCACTTGTTTGAGGGCTTTTAAGTGAGACTGAGCCTGATATGTCACAAAGGAAATTGAAATATCGACCATATAAAATAATCAGATATGCTCCAGAGATAATGTTGCAATCTACACGTATCATCCTTACTTTCATAATATCAACAGGTAATGTTGATTCATGATTAGTGTTTGGATGCAAATAAGTCGATTCAAATCCCAATAAATTACCAATAGAGTTTGCTTGTGTAAAGTCAATTCCATATTTTGACCAAATCTCACACTTCAGCGTATTGTTGTTCGCTCGCAATCGAAATAGTTTTTCTTTTTCCTCTTTCTTATCACCAGGCATAGCTTTTAGTATTGCATGATATATTTCTTCAATTTCATAGGTTCCGGAAGGTATGCTAATAAATGTGGGGGCTACTTTTGGTCCAGTTCGATAACAAAAACGATTGTTGGTTTAATATAGAATTGTAAGAATAGAATCTGGTTAATCCCAACCCATATCGTCTATTGGTATCTAATTCAATGGGTGGATAAAACTCGGCACTGAGCACACTAGAGCGGTTTGATAGAGTGAACGTGTACGACATGACTGATGATCTTTAGTGTTCTCTCATGAATTTATTGTGAGCTACAGCAATAACCGTGGTGTAATCTTCGTTTCTTGTTGGATGATGGAGATGCCTGTATGTCATTATTTGATGCTACATTAACATCACGCACTTTACAGTAGCAGCAAAATATTCTTCGAGGTGTCGGTCCATCATTAACATCAACGCTGCTACCACCATCATCATCATCATCATTGTAATGTGCTTGACAGTATTGATATTTTAAAATATCAATATCATTCTGGAGATGTTGGGGTAGTTTGTCCCATACTAATGCAATTTCATGTGCAGCACATCCAATCATTACTTCTTTAGGCATATTTGCCAATTGTTGTTTACTCATCTTCAATAGACTGCGTAAACGGGAGAACGCGATTAGTGATTGACCCATTTGCTTAATGCTTTCCCTATCCATTTCAAGGTCTGTAGATGTTATCTCTTAAGCGTCTGTATTTATTTTGTAGTTGTAGTGAGAAACTTCAAACACAAATGGCCACACCACACTGTGTTGAAATTTTGTTGGCGATCATAGTTATAGTAAATTTTGTCGGTCGACTTTGAACTTCTGCGCAAGTATAAAACTAATTCTCTCGGTGGGGGTAAATCACCGAAACTATCGAAATATGTGACTAAATTTCCACGTTTCTTAAATGCCACCCAGTGTGTTCCAGGACCATTTATACTGTCCAGGTTTATGATGACTGATTCATTATGACGTGGTCCAGAATTTGGTAGATTGTCGCGCATAAATATTCCCCGAAAAATCTTCTCTGCATAATATTTAAGATCGATATTAGTGAGAGGTTTTCGGGGAAGAGCATCTAGAAGTTTTTTGAACTTTGTGGCTTTAGATAAAGTCCTAGCCCTTTGCGATATGGTTTTAAATATAGCCCCTTGCCACTTTTGCCTATGGCAATCGCCTCCATCTGCCTATTATGGCGATTTTTTTCAGCTAATTCATCTCTACCCGTTTTAACATCATTTACTGCTTTAGCTATACCAGCAGCAGTGCCAGCTAAACTACCCAATGCTGATAATCCAGCAAAAATGGGTATTAAAGTAGAACTCCGCCAACTTTCGGTACTGGTATTATCCTAGGCGTACGAATATTACGTTTTCCACTAGCTGCTTTCATGTATCGTCGTGCTGCTTGAAGCGCTATTTGTGTCATTTTTTTTGTGTCCTTAGCAATTGATCGATATCGAATCGATATACGGTGTACGCTTAGACCCCCATACAGAAAAACTACAAATGGGTAATGCTGAAATACGTTTTTCTAATGGAAATATCACATTGTAGCGTGGAACTAAGAAGGTGGGGACGTACTCTGGCAGCCCTAAGTTATATGATATGATTTTTATGAAACAACCACAAATTTCGCGTAGTAATGAGGTTATTATTGGTGACAAAGAGTGTCAATTATATGCAGAAATTCGCCTCACCCATCTTCCAGCGGCTTGTATATCAGTGTATGCGCGGAAGCTATACAACCTTAGGCGAGGGTTGTATAGGAGATATACCATCCTTCGGATGTAAAGCCGTCGGTCCCTTGTCTATTAAATGTTAGGCAAGTAAAAGATCCCTACTCTTCTTAAGGGAAGAGGTTCGGCAAAATTCCTGGTTGGGGGTAGCTCGTCTACAGGCATCGGTGTTAGGCCTCAGTAGCGGAAATAGGCCGACGTTAAATAAATGTATAAAAAAAAAATATGCAGAAATATTAAAACAGACAAAGGCACCATATAAAAATTATGATATAAAAGAGGGCTTGAATAAATGTAAATGGAAGAAATTCATTAATGTTATAAAACCATTGGTATCTTCTACAGTTGTGACGAGATCCAAATCTGGCTCAGGTTTCCCTATTAACAAATTATACAATAATAGAGGTGTGGATTATGTATATTGGAATAAACAGAAAGAACTGGTGGACCGCCTTCGTCTGCTCTATAGCTCAAAAATGGTGAGTAACAACGGTGTTAATAACGAAATAGTTAGTTTATTAGAAGAAATGAGGGAAGAAGGGATAATCTATTAGTGAAGTTAAAATTCATTTCACGTTTATTTGACTAGTATAAAATATTGTGAAATGCTTAAACGGGGTCAGACGTAAACAGAAATGGTTGTTGTAAACAACACAATTGACAAGTTCGGTAGACGAAGAAGTAATAATAAATCGTTTATCATACGTGGACCCCCAGGTATTGGTTTTAACGTCACCGCAGATAATCAATTTGATATGCAAAATAAGCGTTTACTGAACATTGGTGAACCAATAAATCAGAAAGATGGTGTAACCCGTAACTATGTAGATGAAAATATCGATAAATGTATGAAAGATATTAAAAAGTCATACATTGCATTTATGGAGAATCAGTGGACTGAATATAGTGAATTTGTACACAGCAAAATTACCGATATGATTAATGACGCGCTGCAACACATTAATAAAGAAATTTGTGGAGTTAAAAAATTAACCGAGGACAATTATACTATTTTATATGATGCAATAAGCAAAGTGCACCACATTCTCGATGAATCCCGTCTGAAAGGTACGACAGTGCGACAGAAATCACTTGGAAATATTGTGGCACAAGCTGGGAGGAACGATCGTAATCAACAAGTGATAGATGAAATAGCGGCTGAAGTCACGGACAATGCTGCTACATTAGGAAAAAAGTGAAAAACAGACCTAAATTATCTATAAACGCCTGACTTAAACTTCAATTATGGTGATTAGTAATGAGAAATTACAAGTTGTTAACGAATTGCATAAAGCTTGTAGGAGAAATTTCCGTAGAAGAAGAACAATAATCAAAGGTTATGGTGATTTATGGCAAATGGATTTAGCTGAAATGCAGCCATATGCTGACGAAAACAATGATTATCGATACATTCTCATAGTGATCGATTGCTACTCAAAATATTTGTGGACTAGACCTCTAAAAAATAAAACTGGTGTTGAAATTACAAAGGCTATGAGAAGCATTTTACAAGAATCGAAGTATTCTCCTAAAAATCTGCAAAGCGATCAGGGTACGGAATTTTACAACAGAAATTTTTCTGCTTTAATGAAGCAATACATCATTAATCATTACTCCACATATAGTACGAAAAAAGCAGCAATTGCAGAAAGAGTAATACGAACATTGAAAACCTGGTTATATAAAGAATTCTCAGCTACAAATGGGTTGACATTCTATCCGACATTACAAAATTGTACAATAATAAGATACATCGTACGACTGGTATGAAACCTGCTGATGTTAAACCAACTACACGTTTAAATGCTTATAATCACATTAAAATTGCTTTGAAACCTAAATTTTGTGTTGGCGATATAGTTCGAATCAGTAAATATAAAGGTGTATTTGAAAAGGGGTTCACACCAAATTTTTCAACTGAACTTTTCAAGATCGTTAAAATAAATGTAACAAATCCCACTCCAGGACATTCATGGCCAACCAATAAAGGGGTGCTTTTATGAAATGGAGCTACAAAAAGCTAAATACCCTGATGTCTACCTGGTGGAAAAGGTTTTAAGAAAGAGAGGGAATAAGGTTTTTGTGAGGTGGCTCGGATTCTCTAATGACCACAACTCTTGGATTAACGAAGCATCTCTTATTTAATATTGTCACATTCTTTATATAAAATATGTATATTTATAACAACTGATATTTTACTTATGTTTACAAATTTCATAATAAAATGCGTGTATTCCATTAATATTTGTTTTATTTATTTTCCCGATATAGCAATTATATATATATTAAAGAAAAATATGTGCAAATAAAGTTTGTTAACATTTTGAGTGAATTTTTACAACTAAAAATTATTAGATGAAATCAAGAAAAATAATTTAAATAAATTTTATTGACAAGAAAATATTTACAACGAATTATAATATATGTACTTAAAGTGTGTATAATACAGAAAAAAGACAAATACATATTTATGGAATTAATCAGGCTATGAAATGCCTCGTCTCGGCAGCAGCGCTTCCTAACAGAAACATTCTGTGTCATGTTTGATTTGACCTCCATAAATATGTCCAACATTTTCACAAAGTAACACACAGTATACCGCCTCGTCTCTGCATTTTCTGCAAATATTGTTCCAGCAATCATCAGTGTACTTGTTGCAAACCAGACACCGCTGCCTCAATGGGTGCTCCACCTTGCATGACTCACAAACATCTCTGTTGATTCCAAAATTTGTACGAACCAAGGATTGCAAACACTTGTAGCACTCATTTTCCTGACGCTCACGTGACGTTGCTTTTCGAGCGGTATTCATTGGCACTGGATTCTCTTCTATACAAGTTGGACATAGTCCAGTACATGAATTAATATTCTGCTTTGCCCAGAATTGGTAACAATTATAGCACACAATTGTACCATCCATACTATATGGATATACGGCGATTTTTGGTTTCGACTGCCACTCTCTTGGACAAGACATTGCTGTTTTAAAAACAAGTGTACGGTATGACAGCTGAATAATAACTGGGTTCCTCCTCATGCGCCTGTTCGTTTAAGTAGTTGCTAGAATTGTCGATATCAAGGTCATGGTATATCGTTAGAAATAATGTGACGTCACCAGCTACATGTTTAAAAGAGGAGGCGCAACTCAATGTTAGATCAGTTGCTTTGTAAACTTCAACGTTTATTATTCGGTCAACTGCCTTATATATTCTTCTTCCATCTACTAAAATGGCTGCTGTACCTGCTGGTTGGGCTAACCTCAGATTCCTCGACTGGTTAGCATCCCTAGATGTCCTCAACAATCTGTGGTACCTTGAAGAGGTAGAGGACGACTTGGCTGCTCCCGAAGACGACGAGGTAGAAGTTGAAGACGATGAGGAAGGCGATGAGGAAAGCGACGAGGAAGATGATGAGGTCTTCTTTGACGCCGAAGAGTGTGCCGCTGCTGCAGACGATTCCAGCGATGATGAGGGTTTCGTCGCGGATGTTCCCGATCCAAGAGGACAAAGGCAGATAAATTATAAATATCTGCCAAGGGTGCATCCAATGGAGGGTATATTCTGTACCACAATGACTTATGTGGCGGTCATGGTGATAGGTGGTATGGAGTATCAACTTTGCCACGGATGTTTCCTAGGCTACCAGTCCAGAGTGGATCCGGGGACACATCGGCATGTGGACTAACATGCCACTACAAGGATAACAGGGGGCAGGCGGGGATATTGCAAATCTTGCAGTGATCCACTCTACCAAATTAGGCGAGTGGAGATCTGTAATATTTGCAATGTGAATAGATAATTTGTGTTTGTAAATATGTATATAGTTTTAGTTCTTAGTCTATTGTAAATACTTATATAATTAGTTTAAGTGATGTATATGTTTAATTCTTAGTTTATTGTAAATATTTATATAATTAGTTTAAGTGATAAATAAACTTGAAATTGAATTTTATTTTGTTTTATTTACTGAATATTTAAATGTAAGTTACACAATGTTACTATAAGTAACACTTACAAAAAAAGTGATGTCAATACTGTTGTGAGAGAAATCTGTGTTTAAAATAAACCTCACTTCAATTATTGTTTATGTTGCCAGTGCTATTGATCTATTGATGGTGTTACACACTTTCTACTCTTATTTATGTGAGTAGTGGGGTGGGGTGGGGTGAGGTGGTGGTGGGATTATATATAAGAAAGTCCTCCTCATTTGTAGCTCAGTTCCAAAATGAATCCCATTCAAGAGAGTACCATTACCTCAACAAGCGACTGCCCCAGAGCAGACATGGGAACATGGGACGAATATAACGTCCAGATGGAGTATGATAGAGATGGTCCAGACTCCAGTGCGTGGGTGCAACCAAGGCTGGGCTTGGGCTATTGGTTGGCTGATCAGCGTGAGGTGCCAAGCAGACCATCTTCGCCATCAGCATGGTCAATGGCAACGGTGCCCCATGACATCTCAGATGAGGAGGATGACGGTCCGGACAGCAGTGAATGGTGGAGGCCACCTGTGTATGGAGAGCCAAGCAGACCATCTTCACCATCGGCATGGTCAACGGAAACGGTGCTCCATGACCATGACATCTCAGATGAGGAGGATTTTGAAGACGAAGAAGGGGGGATACAGATAATTAATATATGTAACTTTATGTACTAGTAATAATAAATACAATATTGTCAATTTTTGTTTATCTTTTCACATGTTTAAACCATTATCAAATAAATATATTCATATCCTTTAAATCATTTATTAAACAAAATAGCATTGGAAATTTTTGTTTTTATAACACAAAAAAACAGAAGTGTTTTACTCATGAAAGTGCGAAATAAATAAAAGCTCCATTTTGAACATTGAAAAATAAACTACGCATGCGCAATTTTTTTTTGCATGACAGTGCTACTTTGGGCACAAAAATGAAATATTCTGCTCACAAAAGCTCAATTTTGAGCACTAAAAATAAACTGCGCATGCGCAATTTTCGTCGCAGGAGACGGCCGGAAACGCGCGAAGCGTGCGTCTTGGGCCGGGTGCAAACGCGCTGAGCGTGCCCTCAAGGATCCACTCGCCCTCAAATATCCACGCGCCCTCAAACCGCAAACAGCACGGACGCTGCCCATATATATATATATATATATATATATTGTGTATGTATTTTTTTTATTGTTTTTTTCATATTTTCTTAAATCACTTGTTGTAATATTAATACAATTAACTAACTTATAGCAGTTTTACTTATTTATTGTATATGTACTTCTTTTATATGCATTATATTTCACATTTTACACCAATTGTTAAATAAAAAAAAATCGATTTCTGTAAAATCATTTATTATATAAAATTATTTGTTCATACATATAAAATAATAATTTTTTATTTTCTTTTATTTGTCATACAATTTAAATCACAATTGCTTATATTGCAATACTTTTATTTCAACTCATTACAATATTGCATTAATATTTTTTCAAGACAATAAGAAAAGTTTTATACATTTTACATTATTTTATTTTTTTTACATTTTAATTTTACATTTTTAAATTTTGTTTACATTTTAATTTTTACATTTCCTTAATTCTAACTTAATACTACTTAATTTATATACAATCTTCAATTTTTACATTTTTCCTTAATTCTAACTTAATACTACTAAATTTATATACAATTTTTTTTATACTGACAATACAATTTCGCCTTTCCGCCGTAGTGTGTTAATACACTTTACCTTATTCCCAGTTTCTTTTTTATCTCGTGCAGCTTTCGGGATCTTTTTTCAGAGGCTTTGCGACGCGTCGCAATTCCCCTGAGTATTTCTTGACCACGAGACTTATACGCGGCCGCCTTCTGTTCATATGATTCAGCCTCTCGTAAGAGAGACTCCGCGTAGTCTTTCAAGCTCTCGTCGTTCTCGGTATTCGCCCTACAATCCATATCCTCCCGCTCAAGGTCTTTGTAATATTGGAAAAACTCGTCGAAGAGGGACCTACCTCTTTGGGAGAATACCTCCGATTCTGAATCAGAATCATTCTGATTCACAATCGGAGCACGATTTCGGGGTTCTACCGGAAACACCACATTTGAACAACCGGCTTGTTCCAATGCAGCATTGCCAAATTTCGCAACAGGTCGAGTCGGCTCTGGTAACGACGCGCTCGAACAAGCCGGTTGCATGAGCACGTCGCCCCCAGACGATTTATTTTTCCCTTCCGTCGTTTTCGTAGAAGGCTTTTTAGCTACCGACTTTTTTATAGCAGCTTTTTTAGTAGTCGGCTTCTTTACGCCTAATGATTTTTTTTCTGCTGCCTTCGTAGGCTTCTTTGCGCCTAGTGATTTTTTGGCTGCTGCTTTCGTCGGCTTTTCAGGCATTTCTACCTGTCCCTTGTCTGAGACAGTATCGGGGATAGGGCTCAGGGGGGCAGGAACAGATGCTTTCGCTTCCAAAATCCTTCTAAGAATCGACATACCATCTTGACTGTGACCTTTCTCAGTATTTTCTATCTGCGCCTGAGTTTCGTTGGTTTGTTTCGATGTCGAAGGTTTAGCCTCAACACTAAAACGACCCTTTACAGGTGCAGGTACAGAATTCTGAGAAGGATACGGCGTCGTCTTATTTTGACCTCGCTGCGAATCTTTTCTTTTAAAATAACGAGTTCGAGATTTGGGAAGTGATTCCAACTTTGACTTTTTAGATGGTGGTTCGAAATCAGAATCACTACCTAAATCATAACTCGTTTCCTTAACCGCAGACAAATTAGACCACGCGGAGTTCGGGTAGGCCTCACTCTGACATCCTACATTAGATGTGCCGGCTTAAGCCTCAGTGGGATTATTTATTTTAATTCCATCCGAGGCCAAAACCGGCGCGTCTAAGTAAGAGATACCAAGATCACTCAACAGTTCATCAAAACCAGGGTTGCACTGGTTTAGTTGTTCTGCCGTGATCTCGATATCAGGCAGTAGTCCTACGTCAGGGTCAATCGGTGTATTCTGGTAGTTCACCGTACCATCACCCGGAGAAGCGTTACTGTTGCTGTCTTGCCCTGGCTTATAATTAGTTAAATACGTAACCAGGGTAAGAGGACTCAACGAAGCGCCTCCCTTACCGCTACCACCAGAAACACCAATCTTTTTTTGGCCTACCATGGTTACTTCCACACACGAACACAAAACGGACACGACAAACGGGCACAAAACACAGAACACGAAACAAAGCACAGAGCACAAAGGAAGCTGAGAATAAAGCACAGAGCACTATTTTTCACACTTCTACACTACTCGAGAGCTGGAGACGGAAAGAATCTTTGTAGCATTTCTGAAGCACACGAAGCTAAACTATCCCCTCCACTCCCTACCACTCTTGTTCCTATTGGTTGAAATTATTTCACTCTACTTCTCGCCCCACTCTTCTCGTCTCTCTCTCACTCTTACTGTCTACGGTACTCTACACATCCATACCCGTACAATAAAAAAAATATCACTTAGTAATTTAATTCTTTATTACATTAGCAACATATAAATTAACATTTTATTTAATACAAATATCTCTTATTTCCACTTATACATAATATGAAATATCGGTATGAATTTTCCAATTGAATATTACCATTACCGACCTTTGCGTTAACTAGTCAAATACATTATTAATAATTAGATATTAATTAGCTCAACTCGTTCATTGCTGTAAGTAATACGTCTAGTTTATCGCCATATTTCACGACATTTCGTTCGGCGACACTATTTAAGGCTGATATTAACCACTGTAAATTCTGTTCAGGTTCACTTTGAAAAAATGTTATGTCTGAGTGACCCCAGGGTAAAGTTTTAGTGGTATTGGGAATCACGAAACGCTTATCGTCATAATAAGAAAGGGCGACTTTATTCCGCATCTCTGTATAAATATCGTGCAAGTGACTTCTGAAGGTATTTATTTTACGAAATATTAACCCACCCCGCTCAACAATTTTCCTGTAGTCATCTATTGTAAGTTGTTCTTGAATTACAGACTTCTTTACGCCTTTGGCTTTCTTCAACTCATTGCCAACCGATTGCACGTAATACGCTTTCGCTCCGGTACCATAAAAGCTGATAATAGGATCTTCAGGGAATTCGTCTTTCATATTCCCAAGCACTAGCGGGCTCTTTGTAATATTAAATTTATTCCCTTCCCTATAATTAGACGTATCGAATTTTTCCGGGTTTTGTACGATAAAGTCGTAGAAGTTATCTGTATAAACTTTAATAATTAATGAGTCCGTATCGGTGTACAACAAGAAAGCGTTAGCACCGAATTGACGTTTAATAACTTCATAAAAAAAGTTATAAAGTATAATTCAAGAATACAAAATCCTTCATAAATTGGTTTGTTATAGATTACATTCAGTTTGCTCATTTCAATCGCTACAAAATCCTCATAAAAAATTGTGCAAGATTTGAAATTTGGACGAGCGATTAGTGCGTTTGCGCCTATAGTTCTTCTAACATTTTCCCAATGAGTTATCAACTTTATATCTCTTCTATTATCGACGTTTTCCATGGTTTTGCCAAACATCGCATTATTCCTTAATTTGTATTGATCCTTTTCAAATTTATTGGTCGCTGAATTTCTCATTTACGTATTTAGATCGATATATTTTTTTAACCAGGGCGACTGCTTGAACGTAAGTACTCTATGTGTTTTTAACACCATTAAACCATTTCCGATGGCTTGTTTCAAGTTTCTATAATGCACAACATATCGCCTCTTATCGTTCAAATTTGGGATTAGTTTTGGTGATTTTGATTTTGATTTGGGTGGTATGATATTTTCTACTAAGAAAGGGAGATCTGAATGTAAATCGTAAATCTTGTGGGTAATGTATGTCTACTTCAAAAACATACCCGTGTGGACTCTCGTCTGAAATATTAGTAACATCTAAGTCGATAATTTCTCTTTCGGACAACCACTCAAACCCCCCTGTTGGTAAGAATTGTGACATACTGTGACCATATAAGTTCGTAGCATCAAGATATGTGATAAATGACGACGGTTCTGAGGGATCATAATTAGGTAGAAATTTATTATTTGCGATATGCTTCCTTTCTGTGCACTAGCTCACACCACCGCGTATAGCTTTTTTAAAAAAATGTATCATATCGATATCTGTTAACAATTCAAGTTCTACCTCTGTTAGTTTCAACATAGCGTCTCAAGATAAACCTGGCGCTGTGTAATATTGAGCGGGGTCCAATTTATATTTATCCAACAAATTTCACGAAAATTTTCATATACATCACACAAAAGAAGGACATCTGATTTTAAATAGATATCTGAATAATCACCCAAACTCTGACACTCGAACAACCCCCACACGTCTTTAGCTCTTTCATAATCGTCATCTGATATATGTGTCTCATGTGTCATAGAATTCAAGCTTGGAGGGTAGACTCCGGTTATTTAGTTTCTCTAAATCATCTACGAAACTGTATGGAAATACGCCCTTCCGCCGCATTAAAATAAATTTTGCATTATCACTAAAAAAGTTCTTCGTTGTAACCATTTGACTATCGTTCAAATTTTCCCCTAAATTTTGTAGCGATGCTGACATAAATTTAAAACTATCGATGAAACGTAACTGCAAATATTTATTTTTGTTTCCCCCTTGTCAGTAACGTAATCGTGCATGTAAAGGTGTTTCGTAAAAGATATATATTTTTCCTTGTTTTGCGGTATTACGTCCACTTTATCTTTATGAGCGCATAACTCTTTTACAAATAGGTGAATATCATATCCGCTCATGTTGTGAAATATGATGGGTACAAAATTTGGTACTTTATAATTTAAATTACAGATGGAGTGTGCGGCACCGAATCGTATTTTACCGGTTAAGTGGCAATGATCTTTCACCTTTATATCACCTTCTGCAAAAGGCTTCTTACATATACCACAAATGGTTGTATTGTTAATGTTTTCTCTTTCTATCGCTGTAAGCGGGGACATAGGGACTATATCTTTCATATATCTATTATAAACTTCCCTTAAATCAGCCTCTATACGAGATACAAATACTTTAGCTGCATCAGATCCACGATATAGTTCAAATTTAGAAATGCTATTATCAAAGGAACATTTTATGTAATACGCGAAAGAGTAAGGTTCATGAATAAATGTTTTGTTGGTATAAGAGTGCTCAGGATTTGGCTCACACGTATTTATTGGTTTCAAAATAGATTCGAAGTCTGCATAGACTACAAATGGTACTTGCATTTGTCTTTCAAAATGTTCAAATTTTAATAAATTTTCCGGTACCCGTTTCCTATATTTATCAACCCGAAATTGTGTCGATGGTGTTGTAGTGTAAATATGATTACAATCATTTGTTTGGTGAGACATTAGCTGACGTTCGTTACAGAAATACAGCAAACACCCAACACAAAAATATTTTCTATGTCCGTGAGCGGATATTTGATTTGATACTAATCCAGATAAATTTTTTATCCAACAATAGAGTATTAGCGCAATCCGATTTACAAGGGTGATTTTCGTCACATTCCGCGGAAATTAATAATAAGTTTACATGAATACGTAGTTTCTTCTGAGAATAACGCAAAGGTCCGACAACATCATATTTTACTTTATTATTCTCGAATTTCTTTTCTAACCCATACACATTAATAGATATATTATTCAATTCCTCAAATTTTGAAATATCTCTCAATTTCATTGGAAAATTCATACCTGTCAAATTTAAAACTCTTGAATAATGTGGATAAGATGACACCTGAGATACACCACCATTTGCAGGATACAATGCTGAAGTGACTGCCCAAGCAAAACAGTATTGGTCCTGATTTTCTATATTCACTACGGCCTTTTTATTTTCGATGAACTTTGGTAACTTGATATATGATGAGGCGCCCATTGGACTGTACTTGTTTACATTAATTTCAACAAATTTTATTTGTTCGAGGGCCCAACCTAAAAAAAATTTTTTTTATTATTATTTCACACACCAGTAGATATTTACATACCAGAATCACGCTCTTGGAAGTCAGTAGTTTGAGTAACCATCATATCTATAAAAGTATCGAGGGCGTTACCTAAATCCATACCTTCATCCAAGATTTTATTACAAGTATTAAACGATTTAATTTCAGCTATTTCTTGTGCTTGTAATATGTAGCTGGCGAACGTCTCCATGTTTACTTTCACAGTTTTATGAAGTACTACTATTTCTTCCAGTAAATTCAATATTTTATGTCGAATTTCGTTGAAAAATATTATATAGTCAAGTTTCTCATTATCACTGTGCACTCGGTAAGTTATAATTCTATATTTGAAAGCACTTCGAACAATTTCTTCACCATCCATCAAACGTATGCATGAATTTGTTCTGTGTTGCAGTGTTCCTTTATGAGACTTAATTTGGTTTGTTGTTAAAGTCACATTACAGCTGTAACACATTTGCAAAACTGCAGATGTTGATGGGTTCGAATCCAATTTAATTTTTTTTGCTGGTACTCCATTACCATTTAAATTGTTACATACCTCCCTCTGATGACGTCGCATATTGTCACTGCGAGTGAAGCTTGCACCACAAAAACTGCAAGAATACATCTTTGCTTCTTTACTCGAGGAACTTGACGTTAAGAATGATCACATATTACCTCCTTTCACTCTTTTATAGAAAAGGTATACTACGTCACAAAATATCAAACCCCACTACATTTTACTGTGTACGTATTGAACAAATGTACTTTTAGAGGTCAAGTTGCGTGGCAAGAAGGAAGCGCCATCCTTGCACGCTCTAATAGTATTAGCCAAGGCCAAGGTCGCAGCAAGTGATCGTTCTGGGTAAGAGCAACACTGCACCCTTCAAGTCGAAACGCACTGCGACCGTTCAAGGTCAAGGTCAAGGTAGCTAGTCTGGGATCTAGGCATACACCGTGACCTTGAATGTCAAGCCAGCGGGTGCGCGTTCAAGGCCAAGGTCAAACGCACTGCGTCCGCCCAAGGTAAAGGTCACGGTATCTAGTCTGGGGACCTCGGCATACACCGTGACCTTGAATGCCAAACCAGCAGGTGCACGTTCAAGGTCAAGGTCGGTGGTGGGGGGAGACCCAGCTTTGGCTAACTTCCTCTACTATCACCTGTTAACCTATATTTAATAATATTAAGTGTATTTTCTTCGGTCCATTCATCTAGCTTAGACCTACACTCTATTTTCTCAAAATAATTTTTAACATTTTCTTTCCCTGAAAATACTTCCTTCCACTGTATTTGCCACCATGCCCAACGGCATGTACGAGTCATATTTTGTTGTAAATTTTGTTTCTGTTTCGTCTGGCATTTTTTATTGATAACTATAATTTATATTTTTACTTTATTATTTGAAACCAAAATGGGTATTTTCCCAACCAAATTAATTTAATTTTTCAAAATAAGAAGGGGGAAAAATGGATTTGATTTAACAGCATGAAAACAATAGAAAATTTCTTACTATTTAATCAACTATTTAAAATTGTTTATTTAAAACTTATGCTTTCTCACAATTAATTAAACAAACAAAAAACTAATTGAAAAAAATGATTCGCATAAAAACTGAGGCCAACATACTATAACAAATAAAATTAAAAATATAAAACCCCTTACAGCTGCCACCAAACCGCCTCTAAAATAGAGGTTGTTCGGGTAACGTGAAACCTACGAGACGTGGAAGACGTTCGTAGCCCTTACGATTTGTATAGCGTGCGGTCTCAGGTTCTTCTGTTAAATCGTCGTTTTCTTGTTAGAAAATTTTGGGGGGCTTTACTCTACAAATAAGACGCCTATTTTACTTAAACATCCATACGGATGTAAATGTCGTTGCACGGGGTGTAATGTCGCGCCGGCTAGAAGCTATTATGAAATCCGATTTTTACTTCCAAATTAACCATCATTTTATTAACCGACGTTGTGATGTACTACAGCTCATGCATCTTATTAAATATGAGAAGGGGTTAAATCTATTCAAAATTTTATGGGGAATTCGGTGTCAAAGGCAAAATTTTTTGAGGGTACATCTCCATTATTTGCAATCAATTTTGGCGGAAAACGATGCGTTTTCCGCGTATTTGCCCTAAACCGCTTCCTTAGTAATTAGTGAAAAGTTTTATTACCATGCACTCACATGTACATGGGACCGCCTTGCCTGAACGTAAGAATACATATAAGTGATAATATTATTCTGAATTATTACTCTAGAACGAGCGCTCAAAATTTTCACTGTGCAATTTAAAAATACGTAAATAGACAAGCAAGCAAAAGCTCACCTATTCATAAACATTGAATTTTTACATTTAATCTTTTTGTGTCAATCGTTTGCTAAAAACTAAACATTGAATGGCAGTTGAAGACATTGTCGTTGTCGTTCCGTTCCTCAACACGTGTGGTATACGGACCAAACTTTGTTAATCTTACACACATTTCTTGAATTTTGTAAAAACATTTTCTTTAAAAGAACAATATATATTTTTTGAACTTTAAATATCGTCTTTTTCTTGTGTTTCAAAATTCCCTTTCAGATTAATTAAGAGAGTATTAGTATTTACAGTGTTAGATTTAAGACAATGCCACGACGTCCAATTGATACCATCAGTGCCAGCAATTAAGCAAAAGAAACAGTAAGTATAAATTTTGTATTTTTCGTCTGAATCAGTCGCTTCGAACCCTTCAAATGAACATTTTAATATCCGTTTTAGGCAGGGTAGTAAAAGTCTTTCAGACGTGTTCACAAGATCACGAGAGTCATCGTAATGGGCGTCTAACAGCGAAAATGTAGTAGGATTACGGGAGTTAATTAATTAACTCGGCAGCTTTGCCGCGTAGTTTATTCTTTATATGAAGCGTTAATAAAAATGTCCATCAATGGCCATACCTTGTGCGTGAATACAGAAATCAAAAACATTTGCAAATTGATAGGATTGCCATCGAAATCCGGAATAGCTAATGGTAAACTCCACCAGGACGTTAACTTAAAAAAGGCGTTAAAAAAAAGGCGGCAGTTTCCCTCTTGCTCTGCATTTCTCACATTCTCACCTGTGCTCGGGCGACTGGCGGTCTCGTTGATGGCACTGAAAGTAGACGTTCGTTGCGTTATATTAGCCTGTTTCGCCGGTCTGTAGGTTGTTGTGGAAGCGTTTACTGCAAGCGTTCTGTACTCTGCACTGCTTAATTGTTGTGTGGGACATAGTTGGGTTTGATTTTCAATAATTTCTTTTTTTTTGTGGGTAGTGGGTGCGTGCGTGCGTGCGTGTGTGTGTGTGTGTGTAGAACAACCAGTCACGATTTAAGTAAAAACTATCTATAAAAAAATAACTTCAAGTAACAAACATAACAGAGAGGCGGCGAGGACGTGATTTTGTGAAACCTATATGTAACCGATATTCTAAACGAACTACTATAAATCTACTAGTGGACAAATACTAGAGAGAGGTACATTGACGTTCAGTAAGTGTGAATGCAATAAACAGCCGTTCTTTACCTATTCAGAAATTAAATTAATTTAATTTTTCGTTTCTGACCTACTGTAAATTAAATAAACATGAGTGAGAACGATAATAAAAGTTATCCACCAAAATTCGATCCGGATGAATATACTTTTGAAATATGGCAAATAAAATTTGATAATTTTCTGGTTCTAAATAATATAAATGATTGTTTTGAGTTTACGTCAATTTCATGCTTTAGTGTCAATGTGTAGACCTAAATCTCCAAGTAATTGTACATACCCCGAGTTAATACAGAAACTAAAAGGTCATCATAAAGTATTAACGTTTAAATCTACAGAACGTTATAATTTTTGCAATAGGAAACAAACAGTAGGACAGTCTTTTAACCGATTTTGCAAATAAGTTAAAGGATTTGACGGAAAATTGTTATTTCCCCACTGATTTGTATGAAGAGGCTTTGATAACCGCATTTTTATCCGGAATATCCAACGACTCAATTCGTAAACAGCTTCTACAAAAGGATTTAACAAAATTTGAGGGTACCTTAGAACAGGCTAAGACTTGTGAATAAATAAATTAATAAAAATGTGATAAAAATATTTCGCCCGATTATGCAACAAATAAAATATACAGAAAAGTAAAATCATATCCAAAGAATGACAATAAATATTCTTATAGCAGTAGAAATGACACTACTTCACATTCAAGTCATTCTATGCCTTCCACTTCTACAGGGCGTACAAAAAATTCGTGTCATGGATGCGGAGGTGTGTATTTGCGATCAGAATGCCATAATGGTTCCTGTACTTATAAATGGGAATCCAGTAAAACTCGAACTTGATACAGGGAGTTGCGCTACTATTGTCAATAAAGAAGTTTGGAATCTTCTCGGAAAACCGGAGTTATCTCCAGCTACAAAACATAGTCAAGTTTTTCTGGACATTTAGTAAATTTACTTGGCGAAACATCCGTACAAGTAAAATTTACAGAAAAAAAATCTACACTAAAATTACTGATTACTACAGAAAATGCAAGCAATTTTCTGGGTAGAGACTGGTTAGATGAATTACAATTAGATACACTTTCTATAAAGGAATTATGTAATTCAGAAGCAGTTTTTACAATTTCCTCACAAAATTCAGTACAAATCCCTCCTAATTTGTATTCTGCGGATACAAAAATTGCGAAAATTTTAGAAAAATGTCCGAGAGTAATTTCGAATGATTTAGGACATTGTAACAAATTCAAGGCTCATATAGAAGTAAAAGATAACGCTAAACCTATTTTTTGCAAAGCCAGACCATTACCTTTCGCAGTGCGTGATAAAGTGGAACAAGAAATAAATGCCATAGTGGAAAAAGGAGTTTTAAAACAAATTTCATACTCAAACTGGGCGGCTCCTATTGTACCAGTAAGAAAACCAAATGGTGAAATTAAACTTTGTGCTGATTTTAAAACAGGGTTAAATCAGGCTTTGAAAATTCATCATTACCCACTATCAAAACGAAGAAATTTTTTCATCGTTAATTGGAGGAAAAGCGTTTACAGTTTTGGATTTTTCAGAGGCTTACTTACAAATCGAGTTAGATGAATATAGTAAGAATCTAGTTGTGATTAATACTCACAAAGGACTTTACAGTTTCCAGACACTAGCTTATGGAATTGCAAGTTCTCGTGAAATTTATCAACAACTGATGAATCAGATGTTGGCGGGAATACCTGAAACTTCGTGGTACTTGGATGATATTATAATTACTGGAAGAAAACATAGAGAACATTTGTCAAATTTAATGCAAGTTCTACAAAGAATAGATAATTTCAACCTTCGCATAAAAAAGAATAAATGCAAATTTATGCAACCATCTGTCAAATATTTAGGATCCGTTATAGATTCTTTTGGTTTACATAAATCGCAGAGAAAAATTGAAGCAATATTAAATATGCTAAGACCTTCTGATATTTATAAATAATAAATAAATAAACACCACAGAAATTAGACAACCCTCAATTCCAGAAGCCAGGGCTTGTGCGGAAAGGGGTTACACATTGAAAAAACGCGGACATAGAACCATTTCCTCCGGCAGTGCCGGAGCCAGGATTCGAACCCGGTGGTGCGATGTCCGTGTGATTAATCGCGATTGCCACCTCGCGCCTTAACCCACTCGGCTACCGACCAGACTACAATACACTACAATCTTTCCTAGGCATGATAAATTATTATACAAAATTTATTCCTCATTTAGCTGATTTATGTTATCCTTTAAATCAACTAAGGAAGAAAAATACTCCATGGAACTGGTCCCAGGATTGTGAAAAAGCTTTTATTCAAATCAAGATGAACTTTCTGCAGAAAAGGTTCTAGCACATTATGATCCTAATTTACCTCTTGTATTAGCAGCCGATGCTTCCTCCGTAGGGGTTGGAGTTACAATTTTTCATCGCTACCCTGATGGCACAGAAAAAGCAATTGCACATGCTTCAAAGATCCGAAAAAACCCAGTATAGTCAGATTGAAAGAGAAACTCTGAGTAATATACGGGGTGAGAAAATTTCATCAATACGTTTGGAGACGAGATTTTATTTTACTAACCGACCACAAGCCATTACTTTCCATATTTGGTTCTAAAAAAGGAATTCCTACTACTACAGCTAATCGATTACAGCGATAGCCTATCCTGTTAATGGGTTATTCATTTAAAATAGAATATGTATCTACTTTGAAATTTGGACAAGCCGATGGACTCTCCAGGCTTCCATCAGGATCGGATTTGCAGTTTGACCAGAACGATTATACATTTGATTACGTAATTTCCAAAATTGAAGAAGAAATTCAAAAAGAAATGCCCGTAAAGGCAGAAGATGTTGGAAAAGAAACAGAAAGAGATTCAATTTTAATTCAAGTAAAACATTTTATAATGAATGGTTGGCCGAAACGTTGTGAAGATTCACAATTAAAACCTTATTTTCAGCGAAGGAGTGCCTTATCAATGTCAAATAATTGTACCCTATGGGGAACTCGTACAATTATACCTCCAGTTCTACGTGAAAGAATTTTAACTTATTTACATTCTACGAATGCAGGAATAGTTAGGATGAAATCAGAAGCAAGACGATACTTATGGTGGCCTAACTTAGATGCTGACATTGAAAAACTTTCATATAATTGCGACGCATGTTCTACTATAAGTAGAAACCCCCCGAAGGAACAATACAACCCATGGCCAGTACCAGATAAGGCGTGGTACAGAATCCATATTGATTTTGCAGGACCTTTTTAGTAACAAAATGTTTCTATTGGTAGTTCATACATATTCCAAATGGGTAGAAATTATACAAATGAAAAATACAACAGCCGAAACCATAGTGGAAGTTTTAAAAAACTTATTCCTTACCTATGGTTTATGTGTGGAAATTACATCGGATAATGGAACCCAGTTAACTCCTACATTGTTCGAAAATTTTTGTGAATATTATGGCATCAGACATATTACAATTCCTGCTTACCATGCATCTTCTAATGGACAAGCAGAAAGATATGTGCAATCTTTCAAATATGCAATTAAAAAGATATGTGACAAAATGGATGAACATATTAAAAATTATTTGTTTCGATACAGAACTACTACACATTCTACAACAAATTCTTCTCCTAATGAAAAATTTCTTGGCAGACAAATCAGAACTCCATTGGACTTATTACGACCTTCTACGACAAAACAAAAAGATATATTTCATAGGTACCCAAAAATTTGGCATAGGAATTGTATCGAATTGTTCTGTAGATATTTGTACAACCTGGCTACCAATGTTAAAAGAAGAACTTAACAAACTCAACATTATCTAAAAAAAAATATCATCAGTTCTATGTTCTGTGTAAGTAGTAAGTATCTATGGAAATAACATAAACAGAATCTTAAAGCTGTGTATTTGACATACACAGCAAAATAAGAGTTCTTCAAAAAATAGCTTTGAAAACGGAAAGAGATTACTTTCCGAAACGTCAGCAAAATACATTATTTTTGTGTTTATTCCGATTTATATTATTTGCAAAACATAACCTCTGACTTTTCCTTTGGCGTAAACGTCACGGGCGCAGAGGTTTTTTTTTCTAATAATTCTATTATTTTGTAGATTCGGTGATTTGTTTTGAAGAGGATAATAGTACATGTGGTAGAAAACCCAAATAATAGGAAAGAATATTCATAGAATGCCACAAATAACTTTCAGACAATATTTAGGACAACATGTTCTAGTCAAAATGTACAAAAGTGTAACAAGGTCTATGTGGGAAAAAGGACAAATTTTGAAACAACTTGCTATGAGCGTTTGGGTAGTTCAAGTTGGAGACAGAATTATAAAAAACATTCAGATCACATAAAACCTTATAAAGGAGATCTAGAAATATTTTTAGATTCGACTTTACCATCATCTTCAGAGTATAAATTACGACAGTCATTACCTATTGCACTCCATAAGGGAGTCAGGGACTGTCCACCTCCAAAAAGGCTTATAAATGAGCTGCAAGGAGGAACATCATAAGTATAATAAAATAAATTCCAAACACTTCTCCTTAATAATTTTAGTTGCCACAAATAAAACTTTTAGTGTAAGTGTTGTGTCAACTGTGGAGAAGGGATATTATATATTTCATTTTAAAGACTTTTGCGCGTAAATCAGATCCCCACTTAATTTCAGAGTGCGCGAACGATTGAGGCGAAATGCATGGGAACGGAGGGGCGTGTGTTACCCTGTTATTTACTTAAATTCACAACTGTGATTAATAAATAAAATACTAACTTCTAAAAATTTAGTAGCTAGTGTAGATTAGGAATACATAATTAAACACCTGTGTGCGTGTGTGTAGAATAACCAGAAATAATTCAACTTCAATTGTGAGTCACGATGTAATTAAAAACTATCTATAAAAAATAGCTTCAAGTAACAAACATAACAGTGTTGTTCAATATTTATTAGAAAAGTATTTACGCTTTCGTGTATTTGTCCACTAAAAATATGTCTGGGAATTTGTTATGTCGGGGACTGTGTTTGGTTCTGGATTTGGTGGTTATCTTGCTGGGGGTGTGTAGATCAATTCATCAATCTACCCATAGTAAGAAATTACCTTGAGCGATAAATGTCATCATGCTCTAATAGTCTATCCAAATTACCACTTTACGCTTTTCGCCAACAGAAGGCTCTCCTTAGGAAAATATATCAATTTATTAAATAGATGTGTATTATTGTGTATATCTTACGAAATCTACAGTATAGACTATTATAATAATTGGCGTGTAAAAATTGTTTACAAAATGATAGTGTAAAGACGGTTAATGTTCAAAAGTCCATAAAAATCGATTTAGTTTTTAACATTTTACAGTCGAACTGTCAGTTTGTCATTTCCTTTTGTTTTTGTGAGTTATAAAAGGCTATAAAATCACTCAAATTGCTTAAAACTTCCTTTTTAAATCAGAAATTGAGCCGAAAACTTTGCTAGAGGTACTGATTTAGTTAAAAGGTGCGTGGTTGCTAGTCGGTTTAATACCGGATTAAAAACTAGATAACCTAAGATTTCAATTAATATTTTGGTTTGTTGAATTGAAATTTCGATTTATTCGGATTAATAAGCAAGTTATCGTCTAGAAGTAGTATTTTAGGTAAGTATGAATTTCTTTGATTTATTATAGACACGTGCTCACGCTAGAGGTTAATCTTGAGAATAATTTTTGTAACTTTAATTATAGACGATTTTGGTAAGGCCAGATTTTTAAGTATCTACTTGTGCTATTTTTTTTTGGAATATTTGGATTTTTTTTTCCTTTTGGACCATTTGCTATTCTTTTGTAGACGAATTTTGGTATACGAATTGGCCCTGATTTTTGATTTATGCTTTAATACGATTGAGAGAAACTTTAACTAACCATTGTGAAGATTTCTAAACCCTATTAAATTGTGCTGTGAAGATTTCTACTTCGATCAACAACCTTCAAGTCTGGTGCGCCTGGAAACTCTTCAATTTTCATTGTAAAAGCTAAGTAATCTACTGTATTTCCTCTTTACTGTAAAATTGTTTAAATTTCATAATTATTTTTCCATAGCGTTAGCTTTAAACCCTAGACTTGCTGTATTCTTGATTATTTATTTTAGTGTATGATTGTTCACATTTTATTTGTACTGCATCTTACTTATTCTTATAATAAATTGTATTTGATTTTTTACTTGTTCTTTTATTTGTTCACTCTCACTACAAGGATTTGTAAGATCTGGGATCTCGTTTGCTTATCCCGACTGTAGGTCGTAATAGGCGGCGGAGACGATGTCGAAGATTGTTGTAAAACGTTTAGTAAAGCCTCTTTGATCCCATATGAAATGCTATTTACTATCGTATCGATAACTATTTAGGGGCGGCTGGAGACGGCATTGTACTCTCCTTCCTAAAACTTGCATTGTATCTGGGGCTTGATTGTGGGGTTTCCAATAGTGGATATTTTGGTGAGATTTCTCTTTGTATACTGTCAAATATTTTCTGTTGGCGAGAGAAAGAGATTCCTCTAATAATGGGTCCATTTTTAATTTAATCGATCCGAGATCACTAGGGTAATTATAATCATGTTCAGCGTATTTTCTTTAACAAAATGATTTTTTGGATTTACTTGATTTTTATTTCTTCATATTTGGTTTGCTCGAACTGAACTGACGTTCTCCGCGGTGTGCGGCTCCTGGTCTAGAGCGCGCCTGAGCGACTGGCTACATGTCACTGGTCCCCTACTACTTGTGGAAGGAGTAGCGGGCACCTGAGCCAACCCGACAAGTGGCCTCGCTGAAACGTCACGCTCCACGTGACTTCTAGTTGGTGGTTGGGCATCCTCGTGTCCAATGGTTACCCTAGAATGCCGTGGTTCTCTCTGATTGGTCAGCGCTCGGCTCTGACTCCTCGTGATAGGTCCATTTCGAGCAGGTTGCTGTGCTTCTTCACTATTTGCCAATGCTTGGACATATCTCCTCGTTATTGGTTCGTGGTAGTGCTTGCTATTCATTACTACAGTAAAATAGAAAAACTACTGGAAGACACCGCATACCAAGCGATTACGACAGATCCCACTATGTGCTTGGAGAAGACCACCAAATCCAAAATTAAAGCCAGCCCTATCGATCATCAAGTGAAAAACCAGTTTATACCGAGAGAGAAATCTTCAAGATGTCCCAAATTATATGGCCTACCCAAGATCCATAAGAAAGGAAAAAGGAACCACATTAAGACCTATTGTTAGCTCTGTATTGTCACCGTTGGGTAATCTCTACGTATCATCTCGTTTATTAAGATTTTGTGATATTTTTTCGATCTCTATGGCCTCTCTGGTAATCCTTGACCTATAATGCTCGATATTAGCTACTGTTCTGGTGTTGTCGAAGTCTATTTTGTGTCCAGTGGATTTTACATGCTGTGCTAGGGACGTTGTTTTCTCCTCTTTTCGTACTACATTCATATGTTCTTCCTTTCTTACATTAATACATCTATTGGTCTGTCCTATGTATGGTTTGTTGCAATCTTGGCACGGGATTTCGTTTACTTCTTGGTTTTCTAGGGTACTTTTTGATTTTGGATTACGGAGGACTGCACTGATTTTTCGGTCTGTTTTAAATATTGTTTCTATGTTATGTTTACATAGAAGTTTGCCAATTTTATCTGTCGTCTCTTTCACGTAAGGTAGATATGCTTTTGCCACTGGTATCTCGGATTCCTCCTGAGTTTTTTGTCTGTATGACCCCTGCGGCTTCTGTATTGTGTACGTCGAAAATCCATTTTTCATTAGTGCTTTCTGAAGTGACGACATCTCTTCATTGATATGGTCGACGTCTGACAACCTCTGAGAACGTGTCACTAGAATCTTTTTTACTACTGAATTTAATTGTGCTGGATGGTGATGTGATGCCGCATTTAGCTATCTGTCCGTGTGAGTGGGTGGTTTTCTGTTGTGACCTAGTGTCCTGTCTTGTTTCTTTTTCACTAATACGTCTAAAAATGGAAGCTTGCCTTCTGTTTCTACCTCCATGGTGAATTTGACCTTATCGTGAATGCTATGCAGATAGTCTAAGAAACTATTTAGTTGTTCTCTTCCATGAGTCCAGATTCCGAATGTGTCGTCCACACATCTCAACCAAAATTTTGGTTTGAGTGGTGCCGTTTGTATTGCACGAACTTCTAGGTCCTCCATGAAGAGATTAGCGATGACTGGAGACGATGAACCCATCGGTGCTCCTTCCGTTTGCTTGTAGCGCTGACATTGTATATAAAGTATGTGTTGTTTACACAGTGTTTAGTTTGGTTAAGAATGTGCTCCTCTGGACGATATTTTGTTTAATCAATTCGAGTGACCCCTCTATTGGTATGTTAGTCAAAAGTGACATTACATGGAAGCTCACTAGAATATCTTCAGGTTGGACAGTCTCGTTGTTTAGTAACTCGATAAAATAACACATAAGACTTCGCTAACTCCTGTAACGGTGACCATACAGAGCTAACAATAGGTCTTAATGTGGTTCCTTTCTTATGGATCTTGGGTAGGCCATATAATTTGGGACATCTTGAAGATTTCTCTCTCGGTATAAACTGGTTTTTCACTTGATGATCGATAGGGCTGGCTTTAATTTTGGATTTGGTGGTCTTCTCCAAGCATATAGTGGGATCTGTCGTAATCGCTTGGTATGCGGTGTCTTCCAGTAGTTTTTCTATTTTACTGTAGTAATGAATAGCAAGCACTACCACGAACCAATAACGAGGAGATATGTCCAAGCATTGACAAATACTGAAGAAACACAGCAACCTGCCCGAAATGGACCTATCACGAGGAGTCAGAGCCGAGCGCTGACCAATCATGGAGAACCACGGTATTCTGCAGCACCGATTGGACACGAGGATGCCCGACCATCAGCGAGAAGTCACGTGGAGCGTAACGTTTCAGCGAGGCCACTTGTCGGGTTGGCTCAGACGCCCGCTACGCCTACCACAGGTGGTGGGGGCCCGGTAACACGCATATATAAGGAGCCGCACAACGCAGGGAACGTCAGTTCATTCGAGCAATGAGGAGCAGCAGCAGGCAGCTTTCAGTGAAAACCTGAAGATGGCAGATGGGATTCTGCCCAAACGGCATTTAGACAACCGTGACTCTTGAAGGAGTTGACCATCGACGCGGGAGAGCACCCGGATGTACAATAACACTTCATTTAGCACCCGCGAAAACCTAAAAAACAACATATATATATATATTAAAACATAATATATCGGTCGCAAGCTGCTCTATAAAATCCTTATTTTACTATAAGGAACGTAATCAGACTGCAACCAACAGCAACTCTGCGGGCTATGTGCCCCGCCGAGCGCTGAATTACAAGTTACAAGCCTGGCGCGTTAAGTGTAATAAACGCATATTACCAATAGAACGCTAATGCTTCGATTGCAACAAACACCAGCCGAAAGGCTGATCCTACTTAAAGGAGCTCTCGTGCCAGTTCCTCCACACCACTTGCAGACTGCAGTTTCGAGTATACCGGAGTATTTGGGTTGGGACCTGCATTGAATTATACCTTACAAGTCATTTGGTAGCCAATGTCATTTGTCAATTCCCTGACCAGATATATATATATATATATATATATACATATGTTAGATAGTGGATTGTAGATTTAACTTTTTAAAAACATTTATTTAGTTTAACACTGGAGTCAACGTTGACTCTATAATAATAACAATAATAATTTTGAAGTGATTTATTCGAACATGAGTTTAAGACTGAGGTTTACAATGACGGTGGGTAATATTTATAATGTCTGGAGAACAAAGAACATTGGATTTGCAATTCAGCATGATAACAGATTACTGAGAATGAAATGTTAAGCTCAGCTAGCGTGAGCGGTTATTAGAGAAGAGCTATTACGCAATTTGTAATATGATATGTCTGAGAAGGTTAAGCCTGTCTCGGTGATATTATATATCATGGTATATTTCTAATATAACAGCTTCCCCCTTATAAAAAAAGTTGGTGTTTTATGCAGCAACTTTTGAAATGAATATAAAATATATATAAAAGGTAATGGTACAATTTGGAAAAGTATAAAGAGTACAAAAATGTTAAATCGTAAGGTTTAAAATACAGAATATAACCTTAGCGTCTAAAATATGAAATGCAAGCACAATAAGCTTGATTCATAAAAATAAAATAACATAAAAATGTTAGAGTTAAAATATAGCTTTGGCAAGAAAGCGTAAAATACAAACATACTAGGTTTGAATTGTAAAATGGGATAAAATATTCCCAAGGTTAAAATATAGCTTTACTGTGAAAGCATAAAATATAAGCATGATGGGTTTGAATGAAAATGACGTAAAAATGTTAATAAAATTGAAATTAACAAATGATAGAAAAATAATGAAATATAATGATTAAACAAATGAAATAAAATTCACTGAAGAGTCCAGCACTAAAAGTCAGTAAAAAGGCACAAAACAGTTTGTCTTTATGTAAGTTTATGTAAGCAGCTTCGTTGTCTTCTCTTCTTAAGGTAGGTCGTCTTCGTGAAGGAAATAGGTTAGCAAATGTCCTGTAGGGTTTGCTAGGCCTCGGTGGAGATGGGGGTGATGCAGAAACATCGATGGCTAGTCTTCGTCTTTTTGTTCTGCACTTACAAAATGGGTACAGAAATAACAGTCCAAATATTAGCACAATGATAAAATAGGTAAACCGGGATATGTGTTTTATTATAAAGGGTTCGTTGATCAAATCATCTAAATCTCTGGAGTATTGATCCAACTTGTGTTTGGCAACTTCGAGGTCTTCCGTATTGAGATTGTTTAATTTTAGTGGTTTAAGATTTGGAGCTCGGATTTTGTCTGGAATATGTTTACAACATTCAAGTGGAATTTGGATTGGATGAGTGTCGTCTTTTACATCGGTTACTTCATTGGTACTGGCTTGAATTTTTGTGATGCCTATGAAGGCGTAACGATTTGGTTGTAATTTTACTATTGAATTTTTGTAGATGACTTCAGTTTTTGAATTTCTTTCTGGACAGTTGATGAGGTTCTTGAAGAGACGGGCTTCGCATATGGCATTGTTGTCAATAGGATATGCAAATAAATTTGGACATAATTTGGTGTTGAAATAAAGTGGTTTGCATTCTTCAAGGTTCGAGATAGGTATGTACATTAATGAATCATCATCTCTCGCGATATATTTTTGAGAAGTTGATAATACATGATATAAACCAGTTCTATTATCCAAAATAGGAATAGGGTATAATTGAAATACTGAATATGTTTGAGGGTCTATTAAAGGTATGTCTAACACAAATATTAGATCCGAATTTGTTTGAAAAGCTTTTAGTTCTATAATATCTAAGTACTGTGCAACCTTTGATAGTTTGATTGGAAGCGGTAAATTGTTCCTTTGTAGGTTTTGCGAAATTTCCTGTAGAGAATTTACTAAGTCTTTTGGATTTATAATTGACGTGTGAATTATTTTAAGCCTCGCGAAAGTGATGGAATTTAGGATGTCATTTAGGTTATCCTCGATAAATAAATAACTTGCCATAAGTTGTTCGCAGATTTCGATAAATTTCAGTTTTGCATGGACGTTTTCTATGTCCTTAGTCATGTCTAAAATTGAGGTTTCAATTTCTTTAATATCCTTATTGAAAGTCTCTTCGTCAACTTGCAATTTTTGAATAGTTGCGTTGAAATTTTTGATTACTGAAGTTGTAACGGATATTTGGTTTTTAATTAGGTTTTCGAGTTGGTGTTCGTCATTATTCAATTTGTTGATACAATCAGAATAATACTGACCGTCTTCTGCGTCTAAATTTCCGGTTATTGATTTGAAAATCGTTCCGATGCCATTTAGTATTCCTCGTTTGTATCATTTCGTGTCAAGGTAAATTTCGTCAAATTTTGATTGTATTGATTGGGAAATTTGCGTCAATAAGCTAAGGTGAGTTTTTACATCTCCTGAAAAGACGTTCATGTAATGATATGCTGGGTCGAGTGTGTTGTATAGTGTCTCTAAGATCTTGTCGTTTTTGTCGAAAGCTGTCTTAAAGGTAGATATGTTTTTGTGTACCAGTAAAGTCCATTTCTTGTGAGAAATCACAATGTCCGTGTCTTGGTGATAATATACTCCGATCGTATTGTTAATAGGTGTTATTTTAAATTGAGCAAGTGCTGATCCGATCAGCAGGAGAAACCTGAAAATAAATTTAATCTTCAGTATATGGTTTCATTCGATCAAAATTTACTTTGGTTGTTTGGTTTGCTTCGAGATTTAGTAATGTAGCGGAATTTTGAAAGATTTCTGTAATTTCAAAGGGACCGTTGAATTTATTTTGCAGTTTATTTTTTATTTGTGATTCTTTGACGTACACTTTGTCGCCAATATTATATGTGTGTCTATTTTCGGGAATGTTCTTGTCGAATCGAACTTTGGCTTTTTGTTTTTGTGCTTCTGTTCGACTTCGCGCAATTTTGTAATAATGGAATATTCGATTATTTAGGTCTCTAACGTATTTGGTGATCAGGTCTTTTTGGTTGTAAAGAGTTTCAGGTGGTCGGTTAGCTGTATGTCCGAAAATAAGTTCGTATGGCGTAAAGCCATGAGTTTTGTTTACTGAATTGTTATAACATATTACCGCGTATGGTAATATGGTGAAGGGATGTTCGTTCGGATTCTCTGTTTTATGTATTCTGATCATTTCCGCTAGGGTGGCATGGAATCGTTCGATAGATCCGTTGGATTGAGGGTGTCCTACGCTTGAGTATGTTAGTTTTATGTCGTAAAGGGTGCAAAGGTCTTTTAATAAATTATTATCAAATTCACCGCCATAATCGCAATGAATTCTTAGTGGGGTACCATAATGCTGAAAATAAAGCAACAGGGTATTTACGACTGATTTTGCGCTCTTGTCTGGGACTGCGTAAGCCTGAGTAAATTTTGTTAACTCGTCGCGGATAGTTAATGCATAGTTTCGCGTGGGAAATTCGAATAGATCAATATTAACTCTCTCAAATGGAGTTTTAGGGGTTTCGGTAATCACTAAGGGATTGTTGAGGTTCTTGCGACAGACTTTTGTTCTTTGGCATGTTTCACAATTTTTTATAAAATTTTCGACGTCTTTTGTTAAGCCTTGCCAATTATATTTATTTTTGATTCTACGTATCGTTTCATTTATTCCACGATGTAAATTATTTTTTCCGGTGTGATGCTGGTCGAGAATGATCGGACGTTGTTCCTCGTCGGGAGTTCGTACTAAATTTTGACATATGATTAGTTTTAAGTCTTTTTCTGCAAAAATAAATGATAGGAAAGTCTAGATTGTTTTCAACGTGATAAGTTTTGGAAAGGTCTAATTTGTTTCGATGTTTGTACAGTGTTAAAAATAGGTGTTCTACCACAGACTCTGGGTCGAAGGGTAGAGCGATAATGTAATAGTTTCTTTGTCGGGTCGATTTACTGGAAACGATATTAATCGTGTTGTTAAGAAACTCTGGGTTTTCCTCGAAAATATCTTCGATAATTTGATGGTGAAGGTCTGTCAAGTTGTTTTGTTGGAAGAACGTTATGATATTTTTATTTTCTCGATCTAATAGTTGTTTATTTGTGATTTGAATTTTGGAATAGTCTATTAGAGATTTGGTTTTGTAAAGTCGGGAAAATGTGTCAAATTCTCGGGCGATTTGTTCGTCGGTAATTTCGTCGTCGTTGTCTGGAATTTCGTCTTCATCTGAGTCTTCGTTTGCGGCTAGAATTTTTGAATAAAATTTGGAACATTCTGAAAAGTGATTAATTTTTATTCTGGACAACGCGTCCGCGTTTTTATTGATCTTTCCGGGTTTGTATATTATTTCGTAATCGTATTCTTCGAGTTTTAAGCGCCAACGCGCTAGTCTACTACCTGGGTCTTTTATGGAAAATAACCAAGTGAGTGGTCGGTGGTCGGTGACGAGTTTGAACTTCCTTCCGAATAGATATGGCCTAAAATGCTTTACACTCCAGACCAAAGATAAAAGTTCACGCTCAATGGTTGAATACTTAGTTTCCGCGCCGCATAAAGTTCGAGATGCGTATGCGATTGGCAAATCTTTTCCTATACTTCTTTGTGAAAGTACAGAACCTATTGCAAATGCACTAGCGTCTGTAGTTAGGACAAAAGGTTCATCAAAGTTGGGGTAGATCAATATCGGGGTAGTTGACAAAGTTTTTTTCAGGGTTTCGAATGAATTTGTACAGTCATTGTCGAAATTGAAAGGTATATCTTTTTGTAGCAACTTAGTTAAAGGTTTTGAAATTTTGGAGAAATTAGGAATGAAGCGTCTATAGTAGCCTGCTAGACCTAGAAAAGATTTAATTTCTTTCTGATTTTTGGGTTGAGGAAAATTTAGAATTGCTTCGACTTCGGCAGGGTTTGGTTTTACACCATCCTTTGTAATAAGATGCCCTAAATAGGCGACTTCCTTGCGAAGGAATTCGCATTTGTCTGGCTGAATTTTGAGGTTGGCTTTTTGTAGACGTTTGAAGACTTCTGTTAATCGGGAAATATGTTCATGGATAGTAGGGGAATAAATAATAATATCGTCCATGTAGACGAGACAGTGTTCATTTTGGATGCCTAATAGAATATTGTCCATGACCCTCTGGAAAGTGGATGGAGCATTTTTGAGACCGAATGGCATACGTACAAATTCGTAGTGGCCATTCTCTATCGTGAAAGCTGTTTTTTGGATGTCCTTAGGATCGATTTCAATTTGGTGGAAGCCAGAGGCCAAGTCTAGAGTCGTGAAATATTGACATCTGCCTAATTGGTCTAGAAGATCAGAAATGTTGGGCAAAGGATACTTATCACCTATCGTTACTTCGTTTAATTTTCGGTAGTCAACTACGACGCGCCATTTCTGTTTACCAGAAGCGTCTAGTTTTTTGGGGACTACCCAAACTGGGGAGGACCAGGGAGAAATTGAAGGCTGGATAATGCCTTGGTCGAGCATTTTTGAAACTTGTGATTTTACCTCTTGTTTATGAATTTGGGGGTAACGATAAGATTTAGTGAAAATTGGTTTAGAATCGTTAGTGTCTATTGAATGTTTGATTTCATTGGTAAATGTCAAGTTGTCACCTTCTAAATAGAATATGTCTGAAAAGTCTAAACAGAGTTGAGTAATTAATTCACTCTCCTCATCGTTCAAGTGGTCTAAGCGTAATTGGTTTCTTATTTCGTAATTTCTGTCTATATATTGGGAATCCGGATTTTGAAGATTTACATTAAATATTGACCTAAATTTTTGGACGGGTTCAAGTTTAAGATTTGAAAATTTTATTGTTTTTGGAATTGTATTTGAGTTTATTACTGTCGTCAAAAATTCACCATTGTTGTCTACTTTGACAATGGCGTTCGGTAAACGTACTTTTTCGTTTTCCTGGGCTATTAGTATAGCTTCGGTATTTTGTAAATTACATTTAAGCTTAAAAATCTTTTCTGTGCGTGGTTCGATAGAAATTACATTTTGGTTTTTTGTTTCATTTAAATTTTGATTTTTAATCGGGCTCCAGATTGTAGTTAATATATTATCGGTAACCTGATACAATGGTACGGTTTTGAAATTAGTGATTAATTGTCTGTTTTTAATGTCTATTAAGCAATCGTAATAGTCCAAAAAGTCGGCACCTAAAAGTCCGTCAAATTCTATATCTAGATTATGAATGTAAACTTTGTATGGATCATTCGGATTGAAAGGTATGAGAGCAGATTCAGTGATATTAATTTTTTCGTCTGTTATACCCTGTATAATTACATTTTCGTGGGATCGACGTTTATAGTTTTCTGCCGTTTCGGGTTTGAATATAGAGATACCTGCGCCTGTGTCTATCAAGATTTTGAAACGTTTAGTGATGTCTTCTATGTAAAATAAATTTTTGGAGTTTACGATATTTAGTTTGTAGCGGGGTGTTTTTACATGAATTGGTTTTCCGGGAAGTTCAGGTTTGGGTCGAAACTGTCCTGGAGGTTTATCGCTTGGACTTGATGAGAAATTTGGTCTAGCTCGTCCGTTTGTTGTGTTGGAGTACTCGTGGAATACTCCGGGCCTATGCAAAAATCCGGAGGATTAGCAGTATAATCCTCGTGCTGTTGAGGTTGAGAATTAGCAGTATAATTCTCGTACTGTTGGGGTTGAGAATTAGCAGTATAATTCTCACATTGTTGGGTTCCAAAATCGTAATCATAATCATTTTCGTTAGAATAATTGGGAGAATAATTGGTAGAATAATTTACAGGATAATTTTCATATTGGTTTGTGCTATCAGTGTAGTTATCATAAGATTCTTGATTTAGGTGATGTGTCTTTTGTTGATTGAATCGATTAAAATTCGGGTTCGGTTGTATGGCAGAAGGTCTCTGCTGGTGGAAGTTGGGATTTGGCCTGATAGCTGAGGGCCTGTTCTGTTGAGAATAATTGTGTTGCTGATTAGAGAAATTTTGAAAGTTTTGTGGCCTATGGTTAGATGCATTCTGGAAATGTGGCCTTGTAGGCTGTGCTTGATTAGAATAAGCATTTGGTGTGAAATTGGGAGATGGGGACTGATAGATTTGCCTTGTGCGGCATTCGTTAAAATGGTGTCCGTTTCTTTTGCAGAAGGTGCAAAATTGTGGGGAGTTTGGACGTCTTTGTGGGTTTTGAATGGGATTTTTATTTGGAACTCTATTAGAAAATTTTTGTGATTCAAAATAGGATAATTGCAATTCACGTTTAATGCGGTTTATTGCGTCTAACATGTCGCCAGGGTTACCAGCCCTAATGATTTGACCTAATTTGGGTTCTAATCCGGTTAATAAAGTAGTCAATGTCATATTTTCAATGAGGTTACATTGAGCAGTTTTTTCCTCTAGAGTTAGAGTCTGCTTTTGCACTGCTGCGTGCATTTTCGCGTTGTGCGTTTGTAGTCTTGATACAAATATTAGTGCGGTTTCGTTGGGTAACTGACGAATCCTCTGCAGATCCTGAATCAAAGCTGTCAGGTCGCGAGAGTCACCAAAATGTGCTTCAAGTAAACTTTTGATTTCTGCCCATGTAGCAGAGTTTCGGGAATTTATTAATTCTGCGGCTTTTCCGCGTAATTTATTTTTTATGTGAAGCGTTAATACGATGCGCTGATCATCAACAGCGATCCCCTGAGCGGTTATACAGGCTGAAATAAATGTTTGCAAGAATATGGGGTTGCCGTCAAATTCGGGCACTATGGAAAATATTTCGCTTAACCTATAAGGTTCAATATTTATGGTTTCGTTTGCAGCGATTGAATTGCTGGCATTTGTAGTGACTGAGTTGTTTATATTGGAATTTGTAGCGGTAGCCATTTTATTTATAATATTTAGATAATTAAATAACTTAAAACGCCTTTTTCCAATTTAAGTTAGTACGCTACTGGTGTTTAATAAGAAATTTTTATATGAAATGTGCAAGAATTTATTCTGTAATATTTAAAATTTATATTATAGAATAGCTAGATTAATTCGAAAAACGCGTTTGGTTTAAAAAGCGTTTTGAGTTTGGAAATAGTATATCTCTGATAATTTTATATTTTACTGTAAAGGATATGCACTTTAAATATTGTATTGTGGAACATAAGCTTTGTCTTACGGCCTTAACTTCAACCTTTTATGTGGTATGCAATATTATATTACGATAAAAATGCTAAGATAACAATGGTACGTGATTACAGTTAATTAGATAAATTCGCACTTAAAGAGTATATGATATTACCATAAAATAATGTTACGATAGGAACAGTGTATGATTACGGTTATTTATATAGGTCACACAAATTATAATCAAGATATTTTGTCTCAAGTTTAAATAAAATTACTACCTTAGATATTAGAACTGTATGTAGCAATGCAATGTATTTTGATAAAATATAATGTAAAATTATGTCGTTGAAAATCAATAATTGCGAGACGATTCAAAAATGACTTACCCTAAATTTTTCATTCCTCGTGGTCCGGTTGAATGCGACTTCGTGAGCTTAGCTTCACCAAAGGTCTCTCTCTGCCAGGGGCGTCACTGGGTGTTCCTTCCACAGGGTTGCCTTTGATGCCGAAGACACCAACGATGGGACGGGATGAAATTCTTACTTGCTAATTGTTGAATCGTGTTAATTTGAAATGTTGCTTTGTTGCTTGTATTTCTTGATAATTATTATTGTTTTGCTTCTTTTGCTTTTGAGCATGTAGGTTCTTCTGATCAAAGGATTGGGATCCACCACCACAGCTAAGAAGTTCTCCTTGTTCCAGAAGCTCTTTTCGTCCGGTTAGGCACCTTTTTCAGATGGACTCCTTGTTCCCTCGGATATGTTTGCTACTGGTTAGGCTCCCGAACTGTGCGTGTTTTTCAGATCCGCCACGACTGCGCCAATGTTAGATAGTGGATTGTAGATTTAACTTTTTAAAAACATTTATTTAGTTTAACACTGGAGTCAACGTTGACTCTATAATAATAACAATAATAATTTTGAAGTGATTTATTCGAACATGAGTTTAAGACTGAGGTTTACAATGACGGTGGGTAATATTTATAATGTCTGGAGAACAAAGAACATTGGATTTGCAATTCAGCATGATAACAGATTACTGAGAATGAAATGTTAAGCTCAGCTAGCGTGAGCGGTTATTAGAGAAGAGCTGTTACGCAATTTGTAATATGATATGTCTGAGAAGGTTAAGCCTGTCTCGGTGATATTATATATCATGGTATATTTCTAATATAACATATATATATATATATATATTATATATTTATATACACATACATACAGATACATATACATCTTTACCTTTAAATTTTCTTTGTATTGTATATTGCATACTTATTAAATAATAATAATAAATAAATAAATACACCACAGGTAATGACGACCCCCTTTCCACTGCCACGACCGGGATCGAATCCAGAACTTTTGGGTGAGAGGCAAGTGCGCTCACCTCTTGACCATCAGTCATACATTGTTACAATAAATTGTATTTGTTTTGTTCTTTTTTATTGTTCAGTCTCCCCTTATAAGGATTCGTAATATCTGGGACCTCGTTTGTTTTTACCTGACTTTAGGTCGTAATAATCTAGAATGCTCTTCCCAAATTAGAATGGAAATGAACTGCCCCGATACGCTGGTCTCGCTTCTTATAAACTCCGTGGCGCTTGTTCTAGATTAATCTAGTAGCTCTAGACGAGATTT
The DNA here is from genome assembly GCA_963675555.1 of Leptura quadrifasciata. Lineage (NCBI taxonomy): Eukaryota > Metazoa > Arthropoda > Insecta > Coleoptera > Cerambycidae > Leptura > Leptura quadrifasciata. Next base: position 22,968,388 of record OY776682.1, read on the forward strand.
CTAGTGCAGCGTTTATTTTTGCTAATAAGATTTGGGTATTTAATTTTCTCTTACAGCGATCCTTTTTGGTAGGCAATCCACAATTCAGGATGCATGCTTAGGATTTTGTCTAGCAGCGTCGTCATTTAGCTATAGTTACGCAGGTTTGTATTTTATTAGGAATATACTAGCCAGCTTCTATAAGCACTCCGTCTCGTTCATTTTACCTGAATCACATCTTAGCGACACAGTAGAGCAACAAATTCGGTCATTTCTATCCAGGCTTAAAATACTAATTTATTTTGAAGTTCCTGCAATCCGTTTGGACATCATCGAATATCTGGAAGTTTTTAATGGTAATATTGTACATGGCGTACTGAAGGGTTGAGACCGCCATTTTGTCAGGACTAGAGCACATTTAGTTGTGGTATGAGGTAATCCTGTTTCTTTTGGTTGTTCGCGGCCGAGGTGTTTCTGCAATAACTCAGGAATGTGGAAGGGCCACGCACGAGTAAATTGGTTATCTCATTTTGTAATTACGCCAAACACCAAAAATTTTATTTGATAATAAAATTTTTACATAGCTATTTAAAATGATTAGATATTTGATCATCAATCAATTGAACACTGTTGTTCAAAATATTAATTTTTGTCCTCTATGTGTTTATGTAAACTTACTGTAAGATTTATAAACATATTTTTCTTATTTCTATTACATAATTTTCTCTATGAAAAAATAAACAAAAGTATTTGACTAATTTCATGTACACCATCGATATTATGTGACCATTTATGCGAAAGGTTGAATCTTTAATAAACATATTTTTGATATTTCTATTACATAATTTTCTCTAAGAAAAAATAAACAAAGGTATTTGACTAATTTCATGTACACCATCGATATTATTTGACCATTTATGCGAAAGATTGAATCTTTAATAAACATTGTATAATTTTTTTAACTTATCATTAACACCGCATATACTTTTTGTTTTTGCTCAAACGCTTGTTCCATCGAAAATTTGGTAGAGCAATGTAAATATGTTACTATATAAGTGCATATAAACTGCATATAGTGCATATAAAAAAATAGGTTTCATTATAAGATATTCTAAAGGTTTTGAGAATTCCAACAGCTTATTTCTCCTATTTAATGCCTTTGTTAGATCTAAATTGGAATACGCGTCGATCATCTGGAATCCAGCTTACCTAGTACACAAAAACAGTATTGAAAGTACTCAAAGGCGCTTTCTAAAATATTTGTATTTTCGAGAAGAAGGTATATATCCTCATGAGGAATTACTCTCTAAATTTCATGTACCTGACTTAATTACCCGTAGAATTACTTAAGCATACCTCTAACAAATTTACTCAAGCACTCTCCACTGCATGTAATGTGTTCTAATTTTAACTCTCTACCCTGTAATATTGACATTCTCTTTTCTTCTTTTAAGTATTGTATTGAACTTAGATATTATGTATATTATTAAGTATATGTATTAATTATTTTGCATTCATATATATGTGTATTTACGTATGTATATATTTATATACATTTAATTGTATATTCCTGCCCTGTAATTGGGTTTTCTGTTGGGCAGTGTATCAATAAATGAATAAAAATAAATAAATAAATAATCTCTATTTATTATTATGTAGCAAATCTAAATTTATCGCTCATTTAAAATTCTGTACATAAAATTTTTCTTGTCAGAAATTGGGGGTAATAATTTTTTATAAACTTGGACCTCCCTTTCTAAATAAAAGTTGTATATATTTTCTTTAAACTGTTCCTTTTAATAAAATCTAATTTATTAAATAAATAAGGCCTAAGGTTGCCGAGGAAAAGTTATATAATAAATAGTTAGTGGCGCCCTGGATAAGTAAAGGAGTCCAATTTAATGATTACATAACATCTTAACATCAAAAACTACAATCATTTATAATATACTCTCTCCACATATTAAAGCTGCCCTTCGCCCTGCGTGTAAGAGGTAAAGTATATACGATTGGAATTGAAACCGTATAAAAACTAAAAGCCGGCAAAAATAGTCGGTATCTCTTTATTGTACATGGGCGGAGGTAAATAGAAATGCTTGTCATAAGAAAATGATAAAATTTTCGGGCGTTATTATATTATCCTCTGTTTCAAATGGTCTCCAGAAAGCCATGGTAAATTAGTAAATAATTAAAATATTTTACCTTTTATACAGTAGTAAATATTTATAAATATGAACAGTAACTAACTAAACTCCTACGCTTGATATTATAATAGGTATTTATGCGCTGCACTGGCACATAGACAGCACGATACTAGACTTCCACGTTCCAAGATAAAGAAACGATTTACGAGTTTTTTTGTGCTAGTAGGCCTGTCCGTTTTATTACCTTTAAACCAGTGCAGTCGTAGATGGTTCATTCAGGCTGATTACATTGCCAGTCTCGGACTCGCCTGCACAGTTTCAACTACCGTTCAAATCTCAATACCATTGCCAAATATATAGAACAAAATATCAAGTTCAGTACGCACGGTTCTGTGCTTTAAAACTAACCAGTTTCAATTTTGGCCGTATTGACTATAAGTGTGGAGTTTGTGAACATTACACTAGTATTTTTTTATGCTCTATGGTAGGAAGCGCCAAGCGCAATCTCTGGTTCGACTAGCAAACCATCATCCTATGGCTAGCTTCTTCCTATTAAAAGATTGCACCTCTCTTCGTAAGAGGGCGTGGCCGTGCATATAACAATATACTATTATAAGAAAACTACTATTTAAAAAATGCATCGGCTAAGGAAATTCATAAAATATGAACCTAGACATTGTTTGTTTTTAGAATTGAATTGTTTTAGTCGTCCCTAGAATTTAATCTGTCGGCCATGCCGATTCACTGAAGGTGATCGCATTAGTGTCTAATTATTTTTAAAAAGCAGAAAGAACAAACACACTATTATTTTTACACCACCAACATATTTTACTTCTTTAAATAAACAAAGCTTTAAATAATGATTATAATATAGGTCCAGCCACTTCCAAATTTGATAACTATAATAACTCGTTAAGGGTTAGTGCGCTTGCTTAGATTCAAATTGCGCAAATAAGCGCACGCTATTATTTACAATTTGAGAGTATTGTTTTAATTTTTTGATAAAGTGACCAAAAAAGCGTTTACTTGGACCACCCCACCTTCAACAGTTAACAACTCTGAGGCGCTAATTTCTTTTGGGCACAAAGAGGCGCATAATAATAATAATAATAATAATAATAAAGGCCTTTTATTAACCAAAGTTATGAATTACAAAAAACATAAAAAATAAACAATTAATTAGGGCGAGATTCAGCGGGCAGCCTAACAAGTAGAATATCCCTGTTCTTCCACCTAACCCCAAACAGCCCATAGAAAGCGCAAAAATATTACCACAAAATATAACATTATCCTATAAATGAAATATTACACAGGCAAAAAGTTCACTAGCTATTATTAAGCGCATATACAATAATGAATCGTTACAATGCATACAATTACTTTATTGTTGCTTAGCCTTAATGACCTCAAGAATATGATTCTTAAACCTCTTAAGCGACATTTTAGTTTTCAAATCTAAGGGTAATTCATTAATACATTTGCCTATATTGTAAGAAAACGACCGTTTGAAAAGCTGGGTTGAGTGAATTGGAGGTGTTATAGTATGTTTGTGCCTTATGTTAATATTATGTACATCAGTTCGAAATGTTATCTTATTGTATAGGTAAGACGGAGATTTATATTGCAAAATTTTATTAAAGAAACATACAGAGTGAAAATATCTTCGGTTGCTCATATTTATCCAGTTATTTACTTTGAAAGTATGACTAATATGTTCAAATTTTCTTATGCCAAATATCAATCGTAAGCAGCAATTTTGGAGTTTTTGAATACGATTAATATCATAGCTACTTAAACAAGGGTTATACAAAACATCACAATAATTCATTTGTGATAAGACCAAAGAATCACACAACAACGATTTAATGCCTATATCTAAGATATGCCTGTTTTGATATATACATTTCAGACTAGCGTATGCCTTCCGAAGACAGACGCTAACATGACTAGAAAATCTCAAATCTGTATCCATATAGAGACCTAAATTCTTTACCTTATCTTGAAATTTAATTATATTATCATCAACTCGAATGCACTGTGAGTAACTTTGCAAGAAATTGTCTCTATCTCTCTTTCTACCAAATAACATGGCCATTGTCTTACCAGCATTTAATTTTAAACAGTGATTTTTAGAAAAGATGTTTAGATTATAGAGATCGTAATTTAATGCAGTTATTGCATTCACACTTTCATTCAAATTGAATGACATATATAGTTGTGTATCATCAGCATAATAATGTTGTGAACAAGATACAAAAATAGATGGAAAATTTGAGGTATATATGCTGAATAGCAGTGGACCCAAGATCGACCCTTGTGGAACCCCCTTGGAGATATTTAAGAAATTAGAGATATTACCGTTATAAACCACTGCTTGAGACCTTGCTGTTAAATAATGTGATAGCAGGTTTGATGCTGATTCAGTAAGACCTATATAATTGAGAATTGACAGCAACATTTGATGATTTAAAGTATCGAAGGCCTTCGAGTAATCAAGTAATACAAGTATAGTTAATTTACCTTTATCCGTAGCCTCGAAAATATCGTCTGTGACTTTTAAAAGAGCCGCTGTACAGCTGTGACCTGATCTGAAGCCTGATTGAGTAGCCTGGATGATATTATTTTTATACACATGTTTTTGTAATTGCATTTCAATGGCTTTTTCTAAAATTTTGGACAATGCAGGAAGAATACTGATTAACCTTATATCATTTAGACTCGAAGGATTGGAGACCTTAGGTAGAGGCAACACTTGAGCTTTTTTTCAACTGGTAGGGACTACACTACGGCTTAAACAAAAATTAATTAAATGTGTGATATGCGGTAATAGAAACGGAATACAAAGTCGTATAGTTAAAATACTAATCTCATCAGTACCAACTGCTTTACTCCTAATATTTAGTATGATATTCATTATATCCATCTCCGTGATGGGCTGAAAACTAAGTAGATTCTGTACGGAATTTTTTAAATTATTTTTATAAAAAGAAATTTCAGTGTCATTAGGTGTAAAGTCAGGTATTGAATTAATAAAATGATTATTAATAGCATTAACGTCGGAGAGATTATTTGGTAAATCAATTTTATTTTTGTCAAGATTTAATAAAGGTTTCATAATAGCCCAAATATCTTTTGAAGTTTTATTATTCAGCTTATTAGCATAATATGCTTTTTTTTCTCTTCTAACTGCCAGAGTTACCATATTACGAATTTGCTTGTAGGTAAGCCAATCAGCAGGATTTTTCGTTCTAGTGTATTTTTTTAAGGCCTTCTCCCTATCACTCATCATTGCTTTAAGTGTATCTGTAAGCCAAGGCGCATACGATTTTGTAATTCTATACGTGCGTAAAGGTGCATAAATATTTAATGTTATCAGTTAAAAAAGTTACTTTACTATCAATATCATCGAGTTCAAATATTATATTCCAAGGTAGTGATTTGAGATCTGAGTCGAATTGATTGAAATTTAAATGTTTAAAGTCTCTCACCGTTTTATATTTAGTTTTTGAAGTTTTAGTTTTATAGTTAATCTTACAAAAAATTAATTCATGATCGCTTACTTCTGGTACATGTTGAGTACCAGTGTCCAATATAAACTCCTCTCCCACATTTGTTAAGACGTAATCGATGAGACTAGCGGATTTATTAGTCATTCTCGTTGGTTGATTAATAATTTGTTTTAATCCAAGGCCTTCAAATAAATTAAATGCGTAATTGGTGGACTTACTATTGTAATCAAGAAGGTCTATATTAAAATCACCTAGACAAAAAATAACATATCCTTTGGGGATAATATTTGTAACCGTTGTTTCAAATATGTCAAAAAAATTTGAAATATTAGCATTGGGGGGCCGATAAGTGACACAAACAATCACATCAACACCCTGTGTTCGTATCTCTACCCAAATTTGTTCAATATCCCTCGACGATGAAAGCAATTTATAGTTAAAAGAAGATCTTACAAACATTCCAACACCTCCTCCTCTACCTACCCTGTCCAACCTAATAAAGTTAAACCCTTGAATATGTACTGTATCATCAGGTATACCCTCATTTAACCAAGTTTCGGTCACTTCCAGAATGTCATAATCATGTGATAAAACCATATTCTTGAAGTCATTAAAGTGTGCAACAAGAGATCGTACATTAAGATGTGCACATTTAATATTATTCATATTGTCACGCTAATAGTATAAAATATCAAAGATTCATTAAACAGAACCAAATTTATTGCTTACAGATAAAAATAGATACTAAATTGAACCTTTAATACACATGAGCAATAAATAAGTGAAAAAATAATAAATACAATTATGATGAGTTTATAAACAGTTTCTTATTTAAAACTTAAATGATTCACAACAAAAAGATAATGTAAAGTAAGATAATCAGGCAATATTTTATATTTGGATAAAGATTACCCTTTTTTCCGTGCCAAAAGAATATAATAAAGATAAAACTAATACTATAAAGTTTGCATTTAAAATGAGTTTGCACACCTTTTATTAAGTATTTGTAAATTCAAATTAAAATGGAATTTAATGTATCAAAACAAAATTAATTACCGCCTAGCGAGTTATTCCAGCAAAAACGCTATAACTTTAAATATGAATAGTTTAGTATACCTCTATATATATAAGAAGTATATGTTTTATCAATTATCCACTGGCGAACTATAAAATAAAAATGTATAAGGAGAATAAAAGTTAAATACGTTTGCACGGTAACCTTTATAGTAAATAGCAAAGTAACAAAAAGTACAATATAGGAAAGAATACAAAATGGCAAAAACTATACACGAATTCACTTGAAATGTATATTGTATATATAGTTTTGTGGTAATAAAGTCAACTAATAATTAATCTTTAATTTATTCCCTAGACCAAAGAAAACAAACGAAAACAATTTCTTCTCGACGCTCCCATATCTTTGCAACTATAATATACTGATTATTTGTGATTTGATTATGTGACATTGACAAGGTCAGCTTCAGACACAATAAGTTTTTTTATATTGTTTATGATAGCATATATTTTACCTCTCATTGTCCAGCAATTCTTAGCCCCTACGGCGGCCCGCACTTTTAAATACACATCACGAGATCTCACAGAAAGCATTTCAGATATAGCATATTCACTGCCTTTTAAATTTTTCTTGGCCCTGTGAACATTTTCTAACCTCCACCTGTTAGTAAACACAACAGCTGTCGGTCTTGGTTTTTTCTTACTGTCACCATCGTTTAGTTTTTTACCAAGACGAAATCAATAATTGATATCGTTCACAGACAGTGCTATATTGAGTTTGCTTTTTATTACTTTACATACTTCGTCGCATAAATCTTCCTTCTCTTTCTCCTGCAAACCATACAGCACTAAAATATTCCTCATCCTTTCCTGATTCAAGTTCTCTGTCTCTTTTCCAGTTTTTTCTATTTGTTTTTGTACCATATTAATTTCTGACTTGATATCCTTGATAGAATCTTGCATTTTACTTTCAAATGCACAAAGTTTAGTTAGAAACACACTTGCATCATCATTGCTGTCAGAGCCACGAGCAGATGATATTTGTTTTTTTAGCTCATTTAATCCAGCTTGTAGATGCCCCTCAAGCTTCTCGACGCGTGCTGACATCATCCGTTGAAACTGCATTAGAAGCACTTTTTACTTTTGGCGACATATCCGTAACACTTGACAAATAACTTATGGCAAATTTCAGTGAAAATAACTTTTTATAAATCACTTAATTTAACTATTTATGGGAGAGCGTCATAGAGTGAACTACTCACGATGCGCCATCTATAGGCATAATGGACGCAAACTTTTGAGTCAAAAAACAGATTTAAAAAAACATGATGGTTGGAGCAACCTAACCCACCCCAAATAAATTCAAAACTGTCAAACAGTTGTTTGAGTAAAAATATTTTACATTTATGGAATCGTAAAATATGTTAAATATTGTATTTAAATTTTCAGGAAGAACCATTCAATCAAACTGATGATGCAGTGCTTTTGGTAAATATAAAAGGATGTGGATATCCACCCAGTGTTCTTTGTTCTAACTTCACTGAAACATATGGAGTTGAAGGAACAGAATTTCCATGTTATCATTCTCGTGAAAATCGCACAGTAGTTTTGACACATTATGAAAGGGACGAACAGGTAGCTATAATTATACATTATTTTGCAGTACCATTCGTTATTACTTTAGCCACATCAGTGGCGCTATGTGTGATGCATTGTGACTGCCGTTGTCATCCTACCACTCATCATCAGAGGGCTAGAAGACCACGTGTTCATGACCTAAGTGATGGGTCCATTAGCATCGGGGTTGACTTAAGGCACAATACCAGCTACCATTCTGATTTAGTGGCAATAAGGCCTATGTAATAATGTAACTCATCTCACCGTCATACCTCACCTGTAATAAAGATCTGTATAGAGAGTTTTAAAAAGATAACACTGTTTGATAAAAATTAATTATATTGTAGAAAGAAGTAAATATATTTAATTTAAAGTAGATAACATATATACTGTTTCTCTTTAGGCACGATCCGTATATTGTTTTGATTCAAATATATTAGTAAAAAGTACGGGTATGATGTGGTGCATTACATTTTTTTGCAAAAAATTGAACCACCCAAAAAGTCACTGGAAATTATTAAATAAAATGTCAAACGATTGTCCGGTTAATTAGACCTTATTGCCTAACATCGTTATTAAAACCGGTGTAAAAATAACTAAACTAAACGCATTCTTAACCAACTTCAATATCGATATTACGTAGCAAAGTTTTAGTGACTTTTTCGAAGTTCAATCCTAAGAGCAAAAAATCACCCTTTTCAGTAACTTTTTACTTAACTTACTCATAGTGAAAGAAAGTTACGCATTACGAAATTGTTTATATTTTTTTAATATACGACTCAAATGGGAACCGACTCCTTTTTTGAAATCTGTCAAAAATTAAGTAAGCTTCAGTTGTCCCCGTGGCTGTATTGGTTAACTCCTCGGAAATTGAGGCTTCGCAACAAATGAGACATAGGTGTCCTGAGGGTGGTTCCTTTGACTGCGCTGAAAAGTACCAAAAAGTAGAAACACATGTCCACAGTTACATCGCGATTAACTCGACGGTAAACATATTCTTTGTTATTCGAGTTGTGTGTATAATAATATATGTACTTATTCTTTTAAGGTATACTGACCATATACTTATCGTTCAATTTAAAAACTCTGAAATGTAGAAATAACCTCACTTTATCACCATCATTACCAATCCAGCCTTGTTTTCGTAGTGCCAAGTCACAGATTTTATTCAAGGAATCCCACATTTTATCAGAAATTATCATAGGGCAAGCATATAAAATTAGATACGAAACATTTGTGTCTGACATGTCTTTACAAGGCGCCGTCATAAAAAATTGTACTTATCTTTCTCGAGCAATCTAAATCTTACGAAAACAAATGAATTAAAATATTGTTTATATACATAAATTGTTCGAAATGACCTCCATCCACATTAATGCACTTTTAAGCACCATGAAGCAATGACATACGCATAAACACAGAATAAACTAGAATTAGCTAATGTGGTTCCTACGCACGTTAAAACACGTTCGAAAGTATCTTCAAAGTCGCGACAAATTGTTTTAAATAGAGACTCGCTCACCAAAGCAACGGCGACTGAGCATGCCAGTCTCCTTCCGGCCGCGACGATGCATGTTTATACTTTTTATTCAATCTATTACCAAAATGAGAAAATTAATATTAAATTTGTACAAATAATTGAAAGGTATCTCTGCATATCTAATTATAATTTAGCGGAATATTCTAGAAATGTTGTGACTGAAAAGGCGTGGACAGAAATTACAACAGAAATAAAATCCACAGGTGCGTTATTGGTGATATATGGATGAATTCAAAATCTACGTTATTTTTCGATGCAAGCAACAATCACGGCTTCTTCATCACTCAACACGCTGTACCTGACTAGTTTTATAACTGTCACAAAATAACAAATCGTCACTATTTGTTCGTAGCGGTAGCGTAGCCTTGGTATGTGAGTTCGTAATCAACTGGTCCCCGACAATTCGTTATCATAAAAATATCGTAACGGTATGATCGTCGTCCCATAGTACTGATTTAAGATAAGAAAAAAATTATCTGCCATCTTCAGGTTCTCACTAAAAGCTGCCTACTACTGCTCCTGGATGCTTTGACTATTTGGTACATGTCGGTATTTTTACGATAACGACATGCAAAATAGTCAGCAGGCGCCATCTAGCGGTCCAGTGTCTGTTGCAATCGAAAAATAAATAGCCTGACTGGGCTTAGCATAGTTCAAATGTGCTTCTAGAGGGCAGAAAATTAAAACATAATTTTTCTGTTGCAAGCTCTTCTATAAAATCCTTATTTTACTATAAGGAACGTAACCCGACTGCAACCAACAGCTGTTCCCCGGGCTATGTGCACCGCCGAGCGCTGAATTAGAAGTTACAATCCGGGAGCGTGAAGTGTAATAATCGCATATTACCAACAGAACGCTAATACTTCGATTACAACAAATACCAGCCGAAAGACTGATCCTACTTAAAGGAGCTCTAGTGCCAGTCGCCCACACCACTTTACGCTCTTCTGAGGAATGTATATATCAGTGCCTTCTTTTTCATTGCGAGTCCTTTTAAATTCAATTTCTATATGTAAGACTGTATTTGTTACAGTACTTTTACTGGCGTTACACATTTAGATCATTCATCAGATCATAGATCAATAGTAACAGTATTTCGTCGTATCACTTCCAAGTTTAAAAATTATGTTAATATCAGCACAGAAAAGCACAGCAAAGAAAACCAGCCTTGTTCGCCACCGCCAGTTGTGATTCATCGCTGTCATGGTTGGCATCCCCATCCAGTTTCTCTTTTAGCATCTGTCAATTATTGCCATCTATGCATCCGGTGAATGGCGGTAATCTCTAGGAGATGTACAAGCCTAAAGCCTACACAAGATTGTTTTGTCCAGAGTTTTGTTAGTGTCAAATAGATATTTTGTGGTTTTGGCACGGGACCTGACATTAATTTTAAGTGTAGTTAATGTACATAAGAAGCGAATTCTATAGAAAAAGGTGTAAGTAAAAGTGTAAAGTATTTTGTGGGGTTATACCTACCTCAGAAAATATCAAACCGAATTAGTTTGAATAAAAAAGTACGTGCTTGCATGCAATGCCAATAAATGATGCAATTTATGAAAAAAGTAATTTGGATAAGGAATTGTTGGAAGGGAACCGAAATTGACATAGTGTCCCGAATAAAAAGCTGGCTGATCAAGCAAAATTTCGAGAAAATATGAAAATCAAGAGAAGTGAACAGAAGTATGATAATTTCCGATAATGATAATTTTCGATAATTTGGAAAATCTTCTTAATCGTTTATATACAATTAATCCTCTTTTCGTCTGTGGTGATTTTAACATTAATTTGGATTCTAGTATTTTAGATTATGCAAAACGAAAAAATGCTATCGAATTTCTGAACATTTTCATAATGTTTGGTCTTAAACAGTGTAAACATGAGTTCACCAGGGTTCAAGGTGATACCAAACCAATCATTGATAATATTTTTTCAAATGCCAATGAATTGGAGCTTGTATCCGAAGTAATAATGTGCGATCTTTCGGATCACTACATGCAAAAGGTATCCTTTAAATTTGAATTCATTAAAGATAACGATGAATCTTTTTTCTATAAGAGGGATTTTAAAGATCCATATAAGTTTGCATACTTTAGGCATATTATGTCAACTGAAAAACGGGATAATATTAATATTTCGGAAAATATAGATTTGGCTTTTTCAAACTTCTTAAGTAAGTTTGAAGAATTATTATTTGTTGCTTTCCCTTTAAAAAAAATTAGGTATAAAAATATTCACCCGAAAAAACAAAAGGATAAAAAATTGATTAACGACGATATAATTAATGACGGTAAATATATCAGACAAATTTATCCATTAACTTTAACTAATCCTGATTAAAAAGAATATTATGCCTCGTTAAAAAATAACCATAAAAAGAAAATAATGAATGAAAAAATATATATTATAATTTCAAAATGGCAACATCATTAAATAACAACAGCACAGCTGATGGCAAACATTTGCCCGATAGGCGATAGGTTTATTAATGAAAGCGGTGTCAGTATAAATTCCGTTAATGATGCAATTCATAAATTTAGCAGATATTTTTTAGAGTCCATAAGTCAACTTACTGATAATATGAATATAGATCCGACGATGCATCTGAACATAAATTGCCCGAGTAACATGTTTCAGGCACCGACTGTGGTCGGCGATGTAATTAATATGATAAAAACGGTATCGAAAAAAGATTCTGCTGGCTTTGACGGTATTCCATGTTCTTTGCTTTTACATGTAATTGACTATATTGCAGATCCATTATGTAAATTAATTAATCTTTCTTTTATTGAAGGTACTTTTCCTTCCAGTTTAAAAAAAGCCATATTGGTACCTATTCACAAAAAACATGATAAGGAACTCATATCTAACTACAGAGCGATTTCATTACTATCTGTCTTTTCCAAGCTATTTGAAATGCCAGTCAGCTCAAAATTTATTTAAATAAAAATAATATTCTTTCATCTAGTCAGTATGGTTTTACAGAGGGTTACTGTACCCAAGATGCAATCACTTCGCTATATAAATTTTTACTTTCTAATATGGATAAGAAAAGAAAATGTGAATGTTTATTTTTTGATATGTCCAGAGCATTCGATACGGTGAATCACGAAATGCTACTTAACAAAATGGATGCCTATGGAATAAGAGGAGTACCTAACTCTTGGGTAAAATCCTATCTCAGTAACCATACTCAGAGAGTTGAAATAAAAGTGTATGGCAAATTGTATCAATCTGATGCCCAATTGGTACCAACAGGTGTTCCCCAGGGTAGTACATTAGGTCCAATTCTTTTTTGAATCTTTATTAATGATCTGCAAGATAGTTTTGCAGTAACAGATTTTCACGTCACACAATTGCGTCGGCAGCCGACAATCTACAGAATCTTTCACTTAAAGCAAATAGATGTACTACATTAATGAACAACTACTGTAATACATTCGGTTTAAAACTTAATAGTTCGAAGACTCAAATGCTTATGTTTACCAAAAATACTCTCGATTATAGCCTACTGGCAATAATCAACAATCAGTCTATAAAAAATAGTGAATGCGTCAAACTACTAGGCACAACGGTTGATCAAAACTTAAACTGGTTTAAACATATTGAATCGGTATCGAAAAAAATATCTGCTAAATGCTATATTATTTGGCAACTTCGTACTTATGTAAATTTAGAACTGCTTCGAATTTACTATTTTGCACATATAGAATCATTATTAAATTATGGGATTCTTTGCTGGGGAAACTCTAGTAGACTTAATGATCTATTCGTAGTCCAGAAAAAAATAATTAGAACCATGATGTTCAAAAACTCTACCTACTCATGTAGGGACTTGTTTGTCTCACTTAAAATATTAACACTACCTGCTTTATATAGTCTGTCATGCTGTATATTTGTCAAGTCTAATATTGATCAATTTACTCATTTTTCAGATCGCAATATACAATATACCCTGAGAAATACAACTAACATTTTGCTTCCTCAACATAATTCATCTGCAGTTAGTAATGGTGTGACTGTCATGCCTATTAAAATATACAATCGTTTACCTAATTATCTAAAAGAAATACCTACAGCAAAATTATTCAAATTAAAGTTAAAAGAATTACTGTTACAAAAATCGTTTTACTCTATAGATGAATTCTTTAGTATTACCATTTAACCCATTTAACGCTGAGTTTAACACTATTTACTTGTTTAATTATTGTCTTTGTCCCTTATATTTTATCTCTGTATTGTTTGTTCTTATATATGTTTTACACATTGTTTTTTTTGTTTATATATTGACTATGTTGTTATCAACTTATTAGTGTATTTTTGAATTTTGACGATTTTTATATACATGTAATGCATGTCAACTTAAAAATAAAAATTATTATTATTATTATTATTTTTTTGCAAAAAACCAGTCACCCTACTCTGTGGCTCCGACCCTCACAGAGGGGAGCTGGTAATACCAATAGCCACTCCCCACACCCGTGGGGTGAGTGAATACCGGGTCCGCGAATCGTGTGCCCTGAGTAGACGCAATGAACCGAGGATGACATCTTTCTGCATTCTGCCGGCTAAGATCTCTGCCGATTCTCGGCATACCGGTATGATCTTTAGTTCTGAAAGCAGCGTCTGTCTCATTCCACCGAGGGCTTCTATAATCAGTACCACTATTTTAACAGAATAGCCTGGAGTTCGAAGAGCAAATCTCGATATTTTGTCCGTTTTTCCTCCTCTTTCAAGACAAAGTTGCTCTCAGCGGGAGCTGAGAATTCTACGACATGCATTGTCTTGAGTTGGTGGTCGAGGAGTACTATGTCAGGCTTGTATTTGCCTGACGGTGGGAAACGAGTAGTTCCAATAAATTAGACACTTCTCATTCCCCACAACGGACTCAATATCTCCCGGAGCGTAAGGCAGCACTGGTGTTTCGTCTATCCCATACGAGTGCCTTAGATGATAGTAAAGCACTCGTAATGCTGCGTCGTGTCTGTGAATATAGGCCGAGACTGCGTATGTCGGGCAAGCCGACAGTAAGTGCATTACAGTCTCCGGCGTCCTGCGGCAGGCCCTGCAGCTGACATCAGGGACCTCCATACCCATGACACGACGTCGATAGACGAAGGTGTTAAATACACCATCCTGGCAAGCCATTATGAATCCTTCGGTCTCAGACTTCAGCCTAGCTGACCTTAATAAGGCGAAGGTCAGCCTTTCGGATAAGCCGAGGTCTTCTTATTTTTATAGGATGCAAGCTCCTATTGAGATGCATCTTCTTGCGGGTTACTACATCGAGTTGACGCAGCTCTTCTCTAGTCCACTTCACTACTCCGAAAGTGTAGAGAAGGATCGGAACGGCAAGCATATTTGTAGCAGACACCTTGTTCTTCCCCGACAGTTCTGAAGACCAGATCTGTCGGAGTAGGTGTTGATACTTGCCGCGGAGAGCGTTTTTCGCTATACTCACTTCTTGGGTGGAGCGTTGCTCGACACCCAAGTAAGTGTACGAATCTCCGGCATCTAGATGATGTAAGATGCTTCCGTCCATGAGCTGCGCGTCCTCTCCATAGTCACCGCATCGTCCTCTCTTGAGATGGATCAGTGCGCATTTGTTCAACCCGAACTGCACACCGACAGCCTGCGTGTACTCCTGTACCACCCTAAGGGACTGTTGGAGATCCCTCTCTCCAGAGGCATAAAGTTTAAGGTCATCCATATAAAATAGATGGGTGACCTTATGCCTCCTGTCGCCGGGGGTACCGCAGTTGTAGCCACGGGTTTTCCGGAGCGAGACGGATAATGGGTTGGACAAATCTCCGTTCTTAGGGATCAGCACTGTCCGCCCCTCAACAACCCAAGAAGGGATTTGCTGCTCCCCATTTAACCAGGAATTAAAAATTCTGGCCAAATGGTGGTGGGTGCTCGATAACTTTTTCCACCAAAAGTTATTTATTCCATCGGGACCTGGAGCAGCAAACTTCTTAGAGCCCTCAAGAGCCCTACGAACCTCTTCTTTCAAACCACCGCAATATGCATGTAGAAAACTTTTTAGTGAACTGGGAATTTTAACAGTTCCTTCATTATACATTTTACATTCTGTGTTGTACGTAAAAAATAATTTAACACATTTTAATAGCAGACATGATACCTGTGTTAGTAGTGGTCATAATCTTCGGGAAAACTACTCTCTAGATATTCCATCTCACACCTTATCCA
Source organism: Leptura quadrifasciata (assembly GCA_963675555.1). NCBI lineage: Eukaryota > Metazoa > Arthropoda > Insecta > Coleoptera > Cerambycidae > Leptura > Leptura quadrifasciata. The sequence continues at coordinate 22,984,398 of OY776682.1, forward strand.
TTTTGGCAAAAAGTCATAAAGTAATGCCTATAAAATTGTTTAATAAGCTACCTTTAAACATAAAAAGAATTATTGTTATTCATCTGTTTAAAATAGAAGTGAAATCCTTATTGTTAAAATTTTCCTTTTATTCAATTGAAGAGTATTTACAAGCTAATTTTTAAATTTCATTTTATATAGTTAATTTATCTGAATGTTGTTCGTTATATGTTATATGTTAGTATGTCTTAGTTCTATATTTATGACTATATTCCGATTATCTTTTTTGTGTTAAGTAAAAGTAATAAATGAATAAGTAAATGTTGTTTGTCGTCTACTTTGTTTACTTAGTTAGTTATATTTACTTAATTGTTATTTATTTATTTATTATTTTTATCATTAATTTTTATTATTGCCTTCATTTTGTATTGCTATTTGACTTGCCATATGTACTTAATTGTATCATTTTTTAATGGTGAATAAAATATTTTTTTCTTTTTTTTACAAAAAACCAGTCACCCTACTCTGTGGCTCCGACCCTCACAGAGGGGAGCTCGTAATACCAATAGCCACTCCCCACGCCCGTGGGGTGAGTGACTACCGGGTCCGCGAATCGTGTGCCCTGAGTAGACGCAATGAACCGAGGATGACAGCCTTCTGCATTCTACCGGCTAAGATCTCTGCCGAATCTCGGCATGCCGGTATGATCTTTAGTTCTGAAAGCAGCGTCTGTCTCATTCCACCGAGGGCTCCTATAATCAGTACCACTATTTTAACAGAATGGTCTGGATAAAGCCTGCGGAGTTCGAAGAGCAAATCTCGATATTTTGTCCGTTTTTCCTCCTCTTTCAAGACAATGTTGCTCTCAGCGGGAGCTGAGAATTCCACGACATACATTGTCTTGAGTTGGTGGTCGAGGAGTACTATGTCAGGCTTGTTGGCTTGTATTTGCCTGACGGTGGGAAACGAGTAGTTCCAATAAATTAGGCACTTCTCATTCCCCACAACGGATTCAATATCCCCCGGAACGTAAGGCAGCACTGGTGTTTCGTCTATCCCATACGAGTGCCTTAGATGATAGTAAAGCACTCGTAATGCTGCGTTGTGTCTATGAATATAGGCCGAGACTGCGTATGTCGGGCAAGCCGACAGTAAGTGCATTACAGTCTCCGGCGCCCTGCGGCAGGCCCTGCAGCTGACATCAGGGACCTCCATACCCATGACACGACGTCGATAGACGAGAGTATTAAATACACCATCCTGGCAAGCCATTATGAATCCCTCGGTCTCAGACTTCAGCCCAGCTGACCTTAAGAAGGCGAAGGTCAGCCTTTCGGATAAGCCGAGGTCTTCTATATTTTTATAGAAGACCCCGTGCAATGGCTTATCCTTATGGAGCTGCAGAAGGATATTGTGTTCTGTAGCTCTAATGTGGGCTTTTAGTCGAACGGGTTCCAACTTGGTGACAGAGTCGGGGTTTACCCGCTCGACGTCAAAGATAAGACCAAGTTCATCGGCTGCACTCCGTACTGCCTTGAAGAGAAAAGCTCCTACCTCTGCATTTTCATGGTCTCGGACCATGCAGAGGAGGGGATTCGAACTCCTGATGACCTTACATGCTCCATCCAGAACCATCCTGCTATGGAGACTCTCCAAGCTCAAGAGTCCACGGCCTCCCCGATGTCGTGGGAGATATAACCGTGGAACGGACGATTTAGGATGCAAGCTCCTATTGAGATGCATCTTCTTGCGGGTTACTACATCGAGTTGACGCAGCTCTTCTCTAGTCCACTTCACTACTCCGAAAGAGTAGAGAAGGATCGGAACGGCAAGCATATTTGTAGCAGACACCTTGTTCTTCCCCGACAGTTCTGAAGACCAGATCTGTCGGTGTAGGTGCTGATACTTGCCGCGGAGAGCGTTTTTCACTACACTCACTTCTTGGGTGGAGCGTTGCTCGACACCCAAGTAAGTGTACGACTCTCCGGCATCTAGATGGTGTAAGATGCTTCCGTCCACGAGCTGCGCGTCCTCTCCATAGTCACCGCATCGTCCTCTCTTGAGATGGATCAGTGCGCATTTGTCCAACCCGAACTGCATACCGACAGCCTGCGTGTACTCCTGTACCACCCTAAGGGACTGTTGGAGATCCCTCTCTCCAGAGGCATAAAGTTTAAGGTCATCCATATAAAATAGATGGGTGACCTTATGCCTCCTGTCGCCTGGGGTACCGCAGTTGTAGCCACGGGTTTTCCGGAGCGAGACGGATAATGGCAGTAGTGAGATGCAAAACAGAAGGGGGCTGAGGGAATCTCCCTGAAATACTCCTCTTCTGAATGCTACCGACTCTGTTTGGACTCTATCGTTACCCGATGTTATGGTAAAGCGAGTCCTCCAGAGCGGCATCAGTTCTTCAATACATCTCACTACGGGACCGGGTACCACAAGACATCGGAGCAAGTGAACAATGAGCTCATGTGATGTCATGTCAAATGCCTTGCGGTAGTCGATCCAGGCCATAGAGAGGTTCCGCTTATACTGCATGGAGTCCTGCGTGACACATCTGTCGATCAACAGGTTCTCCTTGCAGCTAGCGACACCTCTCTTCGACCCTCGTTGCTCATATATCCGTTCGTAAACCGGTTCAACTGCGTGGAGCACCCGCATGTACAAAATGCGTGTAAACACCTTGTAACATGCGTTTAGGCAGGTTATCGGTCTGTAATTTTTTGGGTTGGACAAATCTCCGTTCTTGGGGATCAGCACTGTCCGCCCCTCAACAACCCAAGAAGGGATTTGCTGCTCCCCATTTAACCAGGAATTAAAAATTCTGGCCAAATGGTGGTGGGTGCTCGATAACTTTTTCCACCAAAAGTTATTTATCCCATCGGGACCTGGAGCAGCAAAGTTCTTAGAGCCCTCAAGAGCCCTACGAACCTCTTCTGGGGTTATTGGTTCGCACACTTCCTGTGGTTGCTGAAGCCTTTGACAAACAAAGGCTTAATAGATGGAAGTTAGCCCCTCCTGCTTATCAACTTAAAAATAAAAATTTTCTTTTTTTTTTCCGCTGAGCGATGCTGGACAGTTCTGCCGTGTCTCCGACATTCTCACGATAGAAGCTCCAGCGAATTATCTACAGCCACTCCCCACAACCCGCAGGGTTAGTGACCGTAGATTCCCAAATCATGTGCTCTAAGCAGTCTAAGGGACCCCAGGATGACTGCTTTCTGCATTTGACCTGCCAACCATTCGGCTGACTTCTGGCAGGCCGGTATGGTCTTCAATTCTGAGAGCAGTGTAGGCCTCATCCCACCGAGTACACCGATTATCAGGACGACCATCTTGACAGAGTAGTCAGGGTACAGCGCATGGAGCTCATACCGGAGATCTCGGTATTTAGTCCGTTTTTCCTCTTCCTTCAAGGCGATGTTTGTCTCAGCAGGCACCGAGAACTCGATGACATACATCACCTTGGTTTGGTGGTCGAGGAGTACTATGTCAGGCTTGTTGGCTTGGATTAGCCTGACGGTCGGAAACGAGAAGTTCCAATAAATTCGGCATTTCTCGTTCTCGACAACGGACTCGATCTCTCCGGGGATATAAGGCAGCACTGGTGTTTGGTCTACTTCATACGAGTGCCGTAGATGGTAGTATAGGACTCGTAAAGCCGCGTTATGCCTATGGATGTAGGCCGAAGTCGCATAAATGGGACATGCAGAAAGTAAGTGCATGAGCGACTCCGGCGCCTGACGACAAGTCCTGCAGTTAGTGTCAGGAACTTCCACTTTCATCACGCGACTACGGTAGATCAAAGTGTTAATAACACCATCTTGGCAGGCCACAATGAATCCTTCAGTCTCCGACTTTAGCCCTGCTGACCGTAGAAAAGCGAAGGTCAGCTTTGTCGATAAACCTAGTGTCTCTATGTTGTTATAGAACACACCATGCATAGAAAAAAAAATTATTATTATTATTATGGACTTAAGCCGTGCACTTTCTCGGCCGAAGCCGGAAAAAAATTCACCGACCCCTCGCGCGCGCCCTTGGGTTTTGGCTCTGTGGGGACCCGAGCCTATCCCAGGCCCATTGCTGTTGGGGATCGGCTCGGTTAACGGGGATGAAATTCATCATGTCCCATTTTCTATCCTTCATCGTTCAGAAACTTTCTGGTAATATGGCATGTCTGGAGAATCACCGTCCTCTGGATAATCTTCGCGAGGCCTCTAGGTAGATTAAGTTTCTCCAAATAATTCAAGAACTTCTTCGTCACCACGCCTGTAGCCGAAATTATGATCGGGATAATTCGGGCCTCCTCTAATCTCCACACGTGTTTAAGTTCTATAGCCAAATTCTGATATTTGTTTCTCTTTTCCATCTCGGTTTTCTGCAGGTTGCTGCTTAGGGGGCATCCAATATCAATAATAGTGGCCTTCTTGTTTTTCTTTTCGATCATCAGGATGTCAGGGCGGTTGTGATCCAAGGTTCTATCAGACTGTATTGGTCTATCCCAGTACAGCAATGTTTCCTCGTCTTCTAAAACAGCTTGACGTGTATATTTATAGAAGGGCGGTGGATTAGTAATGAGTCCTAAGTTAAGTGCCAATTCTTTATGGATGATTTTCGCCACCTCGTTGTGCCTTCCCAAATACATTCCCGTAGCCAAAGCGGGGCAGCCACCAGTGACATGTTCGATAGTTTCACTCGCTGCCTTACACTTTCTACACACATCGATCACTCCGGGGACTTTAAGAATGTACTTCTCATAATTCCTAGTACGGATAATGCTATCCTGAATGGCTGTTATGCATCCCTCAGTTTCTGGGTGTAATATTCCTTCCTTAAGCCATAGGAGCGAGGTCTCCTTGTCGATCTCTGGATTGTTTAAGGCAGGGATATTTTCCGTGGAGTACCTTGTTCTGCCGTACTGTTTGAATATCCTCGCTCGTTCGGATCATTATCTCGTGTTGTCGATCTTTGAAGTTTAACGGTGTATATCTGTTGTCATTTTCCACTATTTTCCGAATGAGGACCCTGTCTGAATTGTAGAAATAGAGGCGCATGTTCTTCTATTGCGTTCGGTACATCTTCTGAACACTGCTTAATCCCCTGCCTCCTTGTATTCTTGGCATGTATAGTATTTCAACTGCGCTCTTTGGGTGATGCATTCGAAATTTTGTAAGTGTAGTTCTCGTCATTCGTCTTCCAGGTCTGTATCCGAGTACTTTAGTATTCCGATTGAGTATGCCAGACTAGGGACAGCATATGTATTGATTGCTGTAACCATGTTCCTATCGCTGAGTTTAGTATTCAGGAGCTTATTTAGACGTTGTTTGTATTTTTCCCTGAACTCCTTCTTTAACTGGGTGTGGTCTATCCTTCTATTCTGCAGAATTCCAAGGTACTTGTAAGTTTTTTCTGGCAGCATTTGCTCAAAATCACGGTTATTCTCCGGCTGCTGCGTTAATTTTCCCTTTGTGACATGTACTTCGGCACACTTCTCCAGACCAAACTCCATGCTGATATCATCGCTGAAGGTTTTGACATTGGCTACTAGCACCTTCAATTGTCTTGGATTCTCAGCGTATAGCTTGATGTCATCCATAAATAGTAACTGGCTGAGCCTCGAGCTTGGTTGCTTGGGATCTATTGGGAAACCGTAGGTGGTGTCATTCAATATTGCTGAGAGGGGATTGAGAGCGAGGCAAAACCGTAATGGGCTCAGCGAATCCCCCTGGTATATACCTCTTCTAATATTGATATTCGAGATAGTGCTTCCTCCAATTCTTGTCTGGGTTTCCCAAGTCGCCATTGCATATGTTAGTAGCCGAACGATGGTGGGGCTAACTTTGTATACTTCTAGCACTTTTATTAGCCAGTCGTGAGGTACAGAGTCGAATGCCTTTACTTCAGCATGTTTGATGGTTACTGCATCTATTGTTAGCTGCTCCTTGCATCCAAGTGATCTCTTTACGCATCCCCGCTGCTCTGGGCCAATTATATTGTTCATCTCACAGTGTTCATTGATTTGCCTATGTATCAATGACGTAAGAAGTTTGTAGATCGCAGACAAGCAGGTGATTGGCCTGTAGTTTTTCGGGTCTTTCAGATCTCCTTTTTTGGGCAGAAGGTAAGTTACTCCTCGACTTAAAAATTCAGGAAATCTTGTCGGATCTTCAAGAATTTTGTTGAATGCTTGGGCAAACTGTGGAATTAGGGCTGGGAATGATTTCAACCAGAAGTTCTGTATGTTGTCTGGTCCAGGTGCTTTCCAGCTTGAAGTGTTTTTTATGCACTCTTCGACATCTGCAGGAGTAATATTAGTATCTGGCATATCTGGAAGATCATCTGCATTGCGCTCTGCTGTTTGGAGCCACATAGCTGCTTGATTGAATCCCGCAGGGTTTGACCATATCCCCTGTCAGAATTGACCGAAGCGATTGTGGTCAATTTTCTCGGGTTCTGTATTGCCTTGGTTGTTGCTTTCCAGATTGCGATAGAAGATCTTCTGGTTACTAGAGAATAAATTATTTTGCTTCTTACGCTTCGTAGTCTCGTTGTATCGCCGTAGTCTCGCTCCCTTAACTTTACTTTTCTGTCTAGCATCATCGTAGTAATTCGTGAGGGTTTCGTTGAACTGTGGATGGTTTAGGTCTATTTGTTGTTTTCGGCATATTTTACGAATTTTGCTCTTGACGGATTTTTTTTTAATTTATTTATTTTTTTCGCGAGAGCGATGCTGGTCAGTTCTGCCGTGTCTCCGACATTCTCACGGAAGAAGCACCAGCGAATTCACTACGACCACTCCCTGCAACCTGCAGAGTTAGCGACCGTAGGTTCCTAAATCGTGTGCCCTAAGTAAACGAAGAGAACCCAGGATAACAGCTTTCTGCATCTGGCCTGCCAGCCATTCGGCCGAATGTTGACAGGCCGATATTGTTCGTAATTCCGAGAACAGCATGGGCTTCATACCTCCAAGTACACCGATTATAAGGACTACCAACTTGACCGAGTAGCCTGGAAACAGCACTAGGAGCTCGTACCGGAGATCGCGATACTTAGCCCGTTTTTCCTCCTCTTTCAAGACGATGTTTGTTTCAGCCGGAGCTGAAAACTCGATGATGTGTATCGCCTTCTGCTGATGATCGAGGAGTACTATGTCAGGCTTATTGGCTTGAATTAACCTGACGGTCGGGAACGAGTAGTTCCAGTATATCCTGCACCTCTCGTTCTCGACAACGGACTCAATATCTCGGGGGACGTAAGGCAGCACTGGTGTTTGGTCTACCCCGTACGAGTGCCGTAGATGGTAGTAAAGCACTCGTAATGCCGCGTTATGGCGATGGATGTAAGCCGAAATCGCATATACCGGGCATGAAGACAGTAAATGCATGAGCGATTCCGGCGCCTGATGGCAGGTCCTGCAGCTGGTGTCAGGAACCCCTACACCCATCACACGGCTTCGGTAGACCAAGGTGTTAATAAAACCATCCTGGCAGGCCACAATGAATCCCTCGGTCTCCGACTTAAGTCCAGCTGACCTTAAAAAGGCAAACGTCAGCTTGGTCGATAAATCCAGCGTTTCAATGTTCTTATAGAATACACCGTGCATGGATTTATCGACGTGCCGTCTAAACAGATTCTCCTGTTCAGCGGCTTTAATCTGGGCTTTCAGACGATTTGGCGGAAGCTCAGTGACTGACTCTGGGTCGGCACCTCGCCGGCCTCCTCGCCTGATGTTGAATACGAGACCGAGTTCATCTGCGACTCTCTTTGCTGCCTTGAATAATCCTACTCCCACTCCCACTTGCATTTACATGATTTCTCACTAATTGCAGGAGAGTGTCTGAGCTTCTAAGGACGTTACATGCTATACTCAGGACTACCCGGCCATGTATGCACTCCAAACTCAAGAGTCCTCGCCCCCCCCCCCCCTCTATCTAACTGACACAGCTCATCTACCGTCCATCTCACTACTCCAAAGGAGTAGAGCAGAACAGGAACGGCAAGCATATTAGTGGCAAACACCTTGTTTTTCCCCGAAAGTTTCGGAGTAGGCCTCTGTACTTGCCGCGGAGAGATTCCTTAATTTATTGCACATCATGGATGTGATGTTGTTGCACACCCAGGTATGTGTAAGTCTCTCCGCCATCTAGATGTCTCAAGATGCTTCCGTCTGCGAGCTGCGCCTCTTCAGCAAAGTCCCCGCATCGTCCTCTCTTGAGGTGGACGACTGCACACTTGTCCAATCCGAATTCCATTCCAATAGCCAGCGTATACCGTTCGACCACCCTTAGAGCAGTTTGCAGTTCCTGCTCTCCGGAGGCGTAGAGGTTAAGGTCATCCATGTAGAATAAATGGGTGACCTTATGCCTCCGGTTGCTGGGTGGACCGCATTGGTATCCGCGGACTTGGCGGAGTTCAACAGATAAAGGCAACAGTGAGATGCAGAAGAGGAGAGGACTAAAGGAGTCCCCTTGGAATACTCCTCTCCTGAATGCTACCTGCGCTGTGGTAACCCGCTGTGCACCGGATGTTATGGTGAAGCGAGTTTTCCAGAGCGGCAGCAGTTGTTCTATGCATCTCACTAGTGATGCTGCTACCGCAAGACATTGGAGCAAGTGCAACAGGAGCTCATGTGATGTTGTGTCAAATGCCTTACGGTAGTCAATCCAGGCCATCGATAGATTCCGCTTATATTGCACAGAGTCCTGTGGAATACAGCGGTCTATCAGCAGGTTATCCTTGCAGCCTGCCATGTCTTTCTTCGCACCACGTTGCTCATTTATCTGCTGAAAGACCGGATCAATATGCCGTAGTGTCCTAGCGTACAAGATGCGTGTAAATACCTTGTAGCAGGAGTTCAGACATGTGATTTTTTTTTTTTTTAATCACAGGTTCCCCCGGTTTGTCTACTGTGATCGGGATTATTATTAATTATTTTTTTTTTTATTTTTTTTTTTTTTTTTTTTTTTTTTTTTTACAAAAAACCAGTCACCCTACTCTGTGGCTCCGACCCTCACAGAGGGGAGCTGGTAATACCAATAGCCACTCCCCACTCCGTGGGGTGAGTGACTACCGGGTCCGCGAATCGTGTGCCCTGAGTAGACGTAATGAACCGAGGATGACAGCCTTCTGCATTCTGCCGGCTAAGATCTCTGCCGAATCTCGGCATGCCGGTATGATCTTTAGTTCTGAAAGCAGCGTCTGTCTCATTCCACCGAGGGCTCCTATAATCAGTACCACTATTTTAACAGAATGGCCTGGATAAAGCCTGCGGAGTTCGAAGAGCAAATCTCGATATTTTGTCCGTTTTTCCTCCTCTTTCAAGACAATGTTGCTCTCAGCGGGAGCTGAGAATTCCACGACATACATTGTCTTGAGTTGGTGGTCGAGGAGTACTATGTCAGGCTTGTTGGCTTGTATTTGCCTGACGGTGGGAAACGAGTAGTTCCAATAAATTAGGCACTTCTCATTCCCCACAACGGACTCAATATCCCCCGGAACGTAAGGCAGCACTGGTGTTTCGTCTATCCCATACGAGTGCCTTAGATGATAGTAAAGCACTCGTAATGCTGCGTTGTGTCTATGAATATAGGCCGAGACTGCGTAAGTCGGGCAAGCCGACAGTAAGTGCATTACAGTCTCCGGCGCCCTGCGGCAGGCCCTGCAGCTGACATCAGGGACCTCCATACCCATGACACGACGTCGATAGACGAGAGTGTTAAATACACCATCCTGGCAAGCCATTATGAATCCCTCGGTCTCAGACTTCAGCCCAGCTGACCTTAAGAAGGCGAAGGTCAGCCTTTCGGATAAGCCGAGGTCTTCTATATTTTTATAGAAGATCCCGTGCAATGGCTTATCCTTATGGAGCTGCAGAAGGATGTTGTGTTCTGCAGCTCTAATGTGGGCTTTTAGTCGAACGGGTTCCAACTCGGTGACAGAGTCGGGGTTTACCCGCTCGACGTCGAAGATGAGACCAAGTTCATCGGCTGCTCTGCGTGCTGCCTTAAAGAGAAAAGCTCCTACCTCTGCATTTTCATGGTCTCGGACCATGCAGAGGAGGGGATCCGAACTCCTGATGACCTTACATGCTCCATCCAGAACCATCCTGCTATGGAGACTCTCCAAGCTCAAGAGTCCACGGCCTCCCCGATGTCGTGGGAGATATAACCGTGGAACGGACGATTTAGGATGCAAGCTCCTATTGAGATGCATCTTCTTGCGGGTTACTACATCGAGTTGACGCAGCTCTTCTCTAGTCCACTTCACTACTCCGAAAGAGTAGAGAAGGATCGGAACGGCAAGCATATTTGTAGCAGACACCTTGTTCTTCCCCGACAGTTCTGAAGACCAGATCTGTCGGAGTAGGTGCTGATACTTGCCGCGGAGAGCGTTTTTCACTACACTCACTTCTTGGGTGGAGCGTTGCTCGACACCCAAGTAAGTGTACGACTCTCCGGCATCTAGATGGTGTAAGATGCTTCCGTCCACGAGCTGCGCGTCCTCTCCGTAGTCACCGCATCGTCCTCTCTTGAGATGGATCAGTGCGCATTTGTCCAACCCGAACTGCATACCGACAGCCTGCGTGTACTCCTGTACCACCCTAAGGGACTGCTGGAGATCCCTCTCTCCAGAGGCATAAAGTTTAAGGTCATCCATATAAAATAGATGGGTGACCTTATGCCTCCTGTCGCCGGGGGTACCGCAGTTGTAGCCACGGGTTTTCCGGAGCGAGACGGATAATGGCAGTAGTGAGATGCAAAAGAGAAGGGGGCTGAGGGAATCTCCCTGAAATACTCCTCTTCTGAATGTTACCGACTCTGTTTGGACTCTATCGTTACCCGATGTTATGGTAAAACGAGTCCTCCAGAGCGGCATCAGTTCTTCAATACATCTCACTACGGGGCCTGGTACCACAAGACATCGGAGCAAGTGAACAATGAGCTCATGCGATGTCATGTCAAATGCCTTGCGGTAGTCGATCCAGGCCATAGAGAGGTTCCGCTTATACTGCATGGAGTCCTGCGTGACACATCTGTCGATCAGCAGGTTTTCCTTGCAGCCAGCGACACCTCTCTTCGACCCTCGTTGCTCATATATCCGTTCGTAAACCGGTTCAACTGCGTGGAGCACCCGCATGTACAAAATGCGTGTAAACACCTTGTAGCATGCGTTTAGACAGGTTATCGGTCTGTAGTTCTTTGGGTTGGACAAATCTCCGTTCTTGGGGATCAGCACTGTCCGCCCCTCAACAACCCAAGAAGGGATTTGCTGCTCCCCATTTAACCAGGAATTAAAAATTCTGGCCAAATGGTGGTGGGTGCTCGATAACTTTTTCCACCAAAAGTTATTTATCCCATCGGGACCTGGAGCAGCAAAGTTCTTAGAGCCCTCAAGAGCCCTACGAACCTCTTCTGGGGTTATTGGTTCGCACACTTCCTGTGGTTGCTGAAGCCTTTGACAAAAGGCTTCAAAGTGTGCAAGGGCAGGAGAATCTCGGTTGAGTGGAAGCCTCTCCTCGTATAGCGTTTTCCAGAAGTTCTCCACCTGATCTGCAGTCGGCGGATTGTCTACAACACGCGGAGGCGGTTGGAAAAGGCGCGAGGGCTTCTCGCGGAACAGTTTATTTTCCGCAAGCCCTCTCGCCCGCCTCACTAGTGATTTTTTACAAGTCACTAGCATCCGTATCCTGTCGAGACAGTGCTGTTTGGTGGTTCGCAGCACTGCCTCATTGAGTGTGTGATGGACGCGTCTTAGGTTGGCGGCTAATCGACGCACTTTAGGCGTGAACGGCCTGTTGGCCGCCATATAGTCCATCACACATTGGATACGGGATGCGTGTTGCCTCGCCGACCGGATCTTGGCTTCCATCTTTTGTATGCGCCGCTGCGCTCTCTCCTGTGGGGAAGAGGTATTTCGCCTCTCCACCTGAGAAGAGCGTTGAGCAGCGGCATACACGGCACAATTTATGTGCCAGATGTCAGCCTCTTCTGGTAGCGCTGTACGAAGTTCAGCGTCCACTCTGGCCAGGTCTTGTGGCCCGGGGGTTTTCAGATGGTGTAACCCCCTTCTGGTACTGAGGCCCTCTGGTATTGGCGGAACGAGGAGTGCTACGTCCTCAACCGGTGATTGTGGCGGCTCTTCGGCCACCTCATTCACCGGTCCAGGAGCAGCCCTCACGTAGCCCCTACTACGAAGGTGGGATACATAGTCACGCAGATTTTGTGGCGTGAAGGCGCTATGCTCTGGTAGCCTCTCACACCACAGAGCATGCATCCGCGCCATGTATCCCCTCCGCGCGGGCTCACTGCTTTCATAGCAATGCAGAAGTTCATCTCTCAGTTCATCTGTCCACTCAAAGCGTCCTTGGACATTGCCAATTTCGTCAACGGGCGGTCCGTCCGGTTGGGCCCCACCACCTTGCCCTTGACCCCTATCCGCACGGGGTCGATCGTGGGGGCCCTGTCTTCGGCCTGCCGGAACCAAAGTTTAGGGTCTGTGGGTGGTTAGCCCAGCAGACCCACGACCGACACCAGAGGGGAAGACGCTTTCCCCTCCCGGGTGCACTAGGGCTGCCGGTTCGGTTTTGCACCCCAGCTGGAGTAAGTGGTGGCGCTACTCACCAAAGGCTTGATAGATGGAAGTCAGCCCCTCCTGCTTATTTATTATTATTATTATTATTATTATTATTATTATTATTATTATACATCAAGTACAATTGTGTTAAATTCTATTCAAATTCGAATTTTTTAGGGCCTTAATGTCTATTGTTGATGCTGATGAAACCTAACCCTGTGGTATCGGCGGGTTATTTAAGACACTTGTTTAATTTAAGTTTAATATTACTTATTATTTTTTTATGTATTGTTTTCAGTGATAATATATTTCTTTAAACTTCTTTAAATGTTGACAATGTTGTGACAATATTTTTTCGGGTACCCTGACAATATTTTAATAAATACCTATTTTTAAAATATTTGTAAAACATTTTGTTATTTTGGATTAAATGTTATAAACATATTTTTTAAATATATTTTTGCTGAAAAAAATATTTTAAAGGTCTTTTAAAAATATTTTCCTTACATAAAATTAAATATTTTGATAATGTTTTGATAATATTTTTTCCGGTTCCCGACAGTATTTTAATAACATTTTAAAAATATTTCCTGTTTCATTAATGGGTACTTTCACCGGTATCTGCTGTAAACATTTTTCTAGTAATTGGTACCATTCAGAGTGTACATCCTAACAAAATGGTTAGGTTTCGAGGGGAATACGACGAAAACTGCATTTGTGCATTTTAAAATCTATCATTCCTCTAGTTGACTTTATTTGTCACATTTGCCTTAGTCGAGGCTTTTAAAGTGTTTATAGTAGATGCCGTTGGAGGGGTCCATTTATACTATTCGCAAGTCGCCGGTACGGTGATAATTGCGGTGTATAACATCAGGAGACCGCAGCATCGATGGTGAGAGCCAAAAGCTTGAAACTGGTCTGCAGATGACTCTGGACACTGCCGATGCTCCACTGTTTCAATAATGGGTTCCTTCACCGGTATCTGCTGTAAACACTTTATTGCGTTTTTAGTAATGGGTAACTAAAATACCATTCAGAGCGCACATCCTAACAAAATGGTTAGGTTTCAAGAGGAATACGACGAAAACTGCATTTGTGCATTTTAACATCTATCATTCCTCTAGTTGACATTGTTTGTCACATTTGCCTTAGTGAGGCTTTTAGAGTATTTATAGTAGATGCCGTTGGAGGGACCCATTTGTACTATTCGCAAGTCGCCGATACGGTGTTACTTGCGGTGTATAATATCAGAAGACGCAACACCAATGGTTATTTTACTATAAGGAACGTAACCAGACTGCAACCAACAGCTACTCAATAGCAACGAGGAGCAGCAGTAGGCAGCTTTCAGTGAGAACCTGAAGATGGCAGATGAGATTCTGCCGAAATGTCGTTTAGACAACCGTGACTCCTGGAGGAGTCGACTATCGACGCAGGAGAGCGCCAGGAAGCACAATAACACTTCATCATATTATATACTAGTAGTAGTAGTTCAGTTCGAGCAACGAGAAGCAGCAGTAGGCAGCTTTTAGTGAGAACCTGAAGATGGCAGATGAGATTATGCCGAAACGTCGCTCAGACAACCGTGACTCCTGGAGGAGTCGACCATCAACGCGGGAAAGCACCCGGAAGTACAATAACACTTCATATATATATATATATATATGAAAAATACTAGGTTCTCGGGTTGAACCGCGTCTGAGATTGTTAATGTCTCGACGTTTCGGCTCGCGTTTTGGAGCCATTTTCAAGAGAAAAACGGGGTCAAGAAAAAATTGTTAAAGAAAATAATGCTAGGAGTTCGTGGAACTGTTCGATTCCGGGGTCTCACTACTCCTTACAGCGAATTCGCTGGTAGTATCTGACGAAGTGTTATTTATACGAAAGCTGTCTGTGGGGGGGGAGACTGGTGGGAGGTTGAGGGTCTGTTGATGGAGGCATCAGAGCAGAACGGCTGCTATCAGGATTATGAGGTGTGGATCAAGATTGTGGGGTTAGCCTGGAGATCAATGATTTCCAACCGACTGGAAGTCGATGACCGCCATCTCTTTTGTTTAAACAATTGGGACGTTTTTCAATTTCAATTGCTTCGCTGATGATTCGCGGTTTCTGGAAAAATGACGGTGCTATGGTTTTGGTGTTATCGAAGTGTATATTATGGCCTGTTAGGAGACGGTATTGGGCAAGTAATGATGTGGGATCGGATTTTCTAACTGCAAGACGATGTTCATATATTCTATTGTTAATCCGTCTATTGGTTTGTCCAATGTAGGTTTGGGGACAGTTTGAACAAGGTATTTCGTATACACCGTGGGAATCATTAGGTATTTGGTCTTTTCGGGTTCTGATTAAATTGGAAATTGTTTGGTGTGTTGTGAATATGGTTTTTGTGTTATTGGGATTTCGGAACTTTTGAAATTTTGTCTGTGACACCTTTGATGTACTGTAGGAAAGCTTTTGCCGGGGAAGAGTTTCTATCTGTTGAATTTGGGAAGGATTTTGTACTTTGTGTATGGATCGCGTCATATGTCCTTTGTCGTAACCGTTTTGTAGAAGTGCTTCTTCAAATGTTTGTAGTTCGGATTGTCTGTTGTGATTGTCTGTTAGTCTGAGGGATCTGGTTACAAGAATGTTGACAACGGAATTTATTTGTGATAGATGGTGGTGTGATTTTGAGTTAAGATAAAAGTTGGTGTGGGTTGGTTATCTATACACAGAGTAGGAGAATTGATTGTTGTTTTGTACGAAATTATCTAGGACTGAAATAAACCTTTTAAAAAACCAAGATCGTACATAAATTCTCATGTACTCAATGTAATAATTTGCCATCCCTCGTAAAGTTGATACGCGAATTAAAAGAAACCGTGTCAACTTTAACCAACGAAGTAAATCAGCTTAAGAACAACAAATTAGGAAACGTCAACGAATCTCTGCTTATCCAAAATGTTATCACCGAGATATCCGAAAGGGAAAAACGATCTTGTAATATAATTATTTATAATTGTCAAGAAGAGCAGGGTGCCGCAGACTTAAATAAAGTCTCCCGTATATTAAATATCTGCAACAAAGATATCGATACCAATGAAGTAAAACCTATTCGACTAGGAAAACATGTTGAAGGAAAAACACGCCCCATTAAAATCTGCTTAAAGTCAAAGGAAGATGCTGTAAATTTGTTTAAAAATCGTGACAAAATCTACGAAAATTTCGCTGACATAAAAATATCATTTGACCAGACCCTCAACCAACGGAACTATTTTAAATACATATTAGAAGAATTGAATAGACGAAAAGAAGGCGGTGAAAACGTAAGATTAAAATTCTATAATAGTGTACCAACAATTAAAATAGTGACTGAATAATCTATATATTATATACCCACTATATAAGTAAGTTTCGACAAGCTTGAATTTGATTTGATCTGCTTTCTCTACATTTAGTTTAGTTTTAGTACTTTTATTAAATCATTATTATTATAAAAATATATATATGTATATATAATTAAAAAAGTATATATATACAAGATACAATTTCATATAAGTTTAAAAATAAATAAGCATATCCAAGTATATATGTTTTTTTTTTATATATATATATATCAAACTGCAGTAGTATCTTTAGTTCTATTCTACATCCAGTTCTACCTAAATATTAAATTCATTTAAAGTATAGATAGTTTAGAAATAAGAGTATAAGGTATAACAAAATACAAAATGGATCAATTTATTAGAGATTATGATTATAAACTAATAGAAACTTTAGAGCTCGGCAATGTGGATCAGGTTAACGATACTTTTAAAGACAATGATTTGTTAAAATCATTTTCTGTATATCATAATAACATAAGAAGCATCCAAAAAAATTTCGATCAATTTGAAGTATATATGACATAATTTCAAAAAAAATTTAGCTGTATAGTTCTAACGGAAACCTGGAACATAGCAGATAAAGATTTCTTTAAGCTCCAGGGCTATGAAATTATCGAGAGTAGCAATAAAATAAATCAGAATGACGGTATTGCAATATACATTAGAAAAAATATTACAGATTATGAATATAAAAATATTAAAATAGGTGTAACCAATGCAATAAACTTGGAAATAAAAATAAATAATTATAAAATTAACATTCTTGCCATTTACCGGTCACCTTCTACGTCTGAATATGATTTTATTGAAAATTTGTCAGAACTTTTAGGCACTTACAATTTCAACTCATTTGATCACTTCTTTATTATTGGTGATATAAATATTGACATTAAAGGGAATAGAGGGAATTTAGATTATGTAGAAGAATATTTAAATCTGCTGTCTGAAAAAGGATTTGTATCTCTAATAAATAAAAATACACGGGTTACAGATACCTCTGCCACATGCATAGACCACATATTCCTCAAATCCAGAAGCTGTATACCTATTGAGAGTGTAATTTCAGCAATAATAAAAACAAATATTACAGACCATTACTCAGTCATCTCAAAAATCAATTATAAAGAAACAAGTAATTGTGATAAACAATATTGTGGTGAGTCATATAAAAAATTTAATAATGAAAAACTGATACAGCTGTTAACTAGTGTGTCCTGGGATCAGGTGTATAGCTGCCTGGATCCAAATGAGGCTTTTGACAATTTTTTTGAAATATTCTCAAAATGTATCTCGGAATCAACACAAATTATAAAATTGAACCCTATAAAAAGGAAAAAACCATGGATTACGCAGGGATTAGTTATTTCAATCAAAAACAGAGATAAATTGTTTCAAAAACATATAAGGCATCCCCAAAATGAACAATTTAAACAGGACTACATAACTTATAGAAACAAAATTAATTGTTTAATAAAAAAAGCTAAATATAATTATTTTAAATCCAAAATTGACACTAATAAAAATTGTACTAAAACACTTTGGAATGTCGTGAGAGATTTTTCGAATAACTACAAAAACGAAGACAAAAATATAGATAAAATCATAACAGAAAACGAAGATGAAGTGATAGATCCTGAAGAAATAGGTAACAAATTTAACACCCATTTTTCTCAAGTAGGTGAAAAACTTGCTTCTAAAATAGTGCAGGTACCGATGTTAACTGAAATTGTGAACTTTCCCCATTCTATGTATATAAATTACACAAATGTAACAGAAATTAAACAAATTGTACTAGAACTAAAAAATAATAAGGCACCAGGTCCAGACGGTATAAAAAATGAATTATTAAAGTCAACAATTGATACAATTGTGGATCCACTGTGTTTTATTATAAATAAATGCATTGAATGCGGAGAGTTTCCTACGCATTTTAAAAAGGCAATCATTAGACCAGTTTTCAAAGGAGGAAGTAAAACAGATGTATCAAATTATCGTCCAATTTCTTTAACCTCTTCTTTCGCAAAATTATTTGAAAAAATTATAAAGTCACGTTTAGTTGATTATCTAAATAAAAATAAAATTTTATCCGATATGCAGTTTGGATTTCAAAAAGACCTCTCAACCCAAGATGCAATAGCAAAAGTGACATCAATAATATACGATGCTATGGATAACAAGAAAGCATGTCTGGGTGTTTTTGTTGATTTAGCAAAAGCCTTTGACACCGTCAGTCATGGACTTTTGCTAGAAAAACTTGAAAACTTTGGAATTAGAGGTAATGTCTTAAAATTATTTAAAAGTTTTTTGGAGGAAAGGAAACAAAAAGTTGAAATAAGAAATGTCTTAAGCAAAGAGCAAACTGTAACCTGTGGAGTACCACAGCGTACAGTTCTAGGACCTGTGTTGTTTACTATATATTTAAATAGCTTACTTTACATTGAATTCTTCTGGAACAATAATATCATTTGCTGATGATACAGTTATTTTGTATACTGGGCATACCTGGGATGACGTGAGGCATTTGGCTGAAAGGGATCTAAAGAAAGTTTTTGATTGGTTTAGTGCGAATTTGCTAACAATAAATGTAGATAAAACTAAAATTATTCCCTTTACGTCTTACGAGAAATATCTACCTGACTACAGCACCATATCAGTAAATAATCTTTTAATTTCACTAACTCGATCTATTAAATACCTCGGTATTTTTATTGACTCGCATTTAAGATGGAATATACATGTAAACAATACAATAACAAAAATTCGGGGCTTAATCTTTAAATTTTATCAATGTCGACAGATACTATCCTTGAATCATCTTAAAATATTATACTATGCTTTTATCGAATCCATTATTCAGTATGGCATAATTGGTTGGGGAGGAGTAAGGAAAGCATATCTGATACCTCTGGAAATTATTCAGAAAAAAATTCTAAAAATCATATATTTTAAACCCTTCCTATACCCCACGGAACAATTATTTTCGGAACTTAATATACTAGATTTGCGGCAGCTTTACGCTAAGAATATCCTGTTATTTTTGTTTCGAAATAAACAGTACATTAGTAGGATAAATCACGAACGTAATAAAGGAGAACAAGAAGCGGCTCACTTTATTATACCCAGGACTCATAAAAGTATAGGTCAAAGACACTTTGTTTACATTGGGCCGAAATTGCTTAATATTTTGCCGATATCACTAATAAACATAAAAACAAAACATCTTTTCAAGAAAAAAGTATTAGCGTGGATGACTTCAAATGATGGAAATATGCTCTATAATATTATTGATCCCATGTAGTTACTAAATTAACTATACTTTGATTGTGTATATGTCCTTGTGAATATGAATTTCGATATTTTCTGTTTTCTTAGTGCAGTAGTTGTATAGTGTCTAATCAAATTATTAAAGAATTAATACAGTTATATGTACAATTTAGTTTCTGTTCTCTCTCTTGTTTTACTTTCACTGTTGTTCAGTTATTTTTCAGTTTACTTGCTCTTTCCTTGCAACTTAAGGAGGTGTAACCCATAGACAGGCTTAAATAAGCCTAAATGGGTCTTCCATATTTATTTGCAAATGAAACCTCAAAATTGCGTATAAAAATAATTTGTATATTGTAAAATATTGTAATACATTGTATAAACATAAATGGTTAACACATTGTACTCAAAATGAAATTTTAGTTAAGATAACTTATTGATTATACATACCTGTAATTTTTGTGTGTACTTATTTGTGAATAAATAAATTATTATTATTATATTATTATTATTAATATTTGGAGTTAGGCGTCATCAAAGTATCTCGCATAACCTAATCCAGTTATTTTGGCTCAATATGTCTAAGCGACGACTTGTACATTCTGCTTGTTTATACCATAAAATTATTCATAATAAAACTCCCAAATACTTAAGCAAAAAAATCTCATATAGAACAGACGTCCACAATTTGAATATTCGTTTCAAAGGTACACTTGCTCCTCCCCTCCATTGTACGGAATTATTCAAACGATCATTTACGTATCAAATAACTAAAGTATATAATTCCATTCCTTCATATATAAAAAGTAAATCTTTACCAGCTTTTAAATCCACACTAAGAAGATATTTTTTGAATGAATCAAACTAATGGTCCATAGGTGAATCCTTCTTTTAATTAGTGTAAGAATATAATTTTATTTTTTTTCTTACTCTAGTGCCTATAAATATTATGTTACTCCATACATACTATCTGTTATTAGCAATACTGATTGTTTCTTTTTGCCATATTGCTATTATCTAACGCTTAAGATTAAATACAGTGGTTCGTCTTGTACGGCCACCTGAGCTTCGGCGTTTTTCTCGGATTCGTTTTAATTAAATAAATAAAATAAATACACCACAGGTAATGACGACCCCCTTTATCCCGGAAGGCTCTAGAAGAGCCTTGTGTGGGAGGGGGCTACACATTTAGAGACAAGGGACACGCACCCAATATTCGTGTATAGTGAAAAAATCCCTCTCACAGTATTTTCCACTGCCACGACCGGGGATCGAACCCGGAACTTTTGGATGAGAGGCAAGTGCGCTCACCTCTCGACCATCAGCCATACTATATATTATCTAATCTTGTTACTATTATTATTATTATTATTACAAAAAAACAGTCACCCTACTCTGTGGCTCCGACCCTCACAGAAGGGAGCTGGTAATAAAACCAATAGCCACTCCCCACGCCCGTGGGGTGAGTGACTACCGGGTAATCGTGTGCCCTGAGCAGACGCAATGAACCGAGCATGACCTTCTGCATTCTGCCGGCTAAGATCTCTGCCGAATCTCGGCATGCCGGTATGATCTTTAGTTCTGAAAGCAGAGTCTGTCTCGTTCCGCCGAGAGCTCCTGTAATCAGTACCACCATTTTAACAGAATGGCCTGGATAAAGCCTGCGGAGTTCGAAGAGCAAATCTCGATATTTTGTCCGTTTTTCCTCCTCTTTCAAGACAATATTGCTCTCAGTGGGGGCTGAGAATTCCACGACATACATTGTCTTGAGTTGGTGGTCAAGGAGTACTATATCAGGCTTATTGACTTGTATTTGCCTGACGGTGGGAAACGAGTAGTTCCAATAAATTAGACACTTCTCATACTCTACAACCGACTCAAAATCCCCCGGAGCGTAAGGGAGCACTGGTGTTTCGTCTATCCCATACGAGCGTTTTAGATGATAGTGAAGCACTCGTAATGCTGCGTCGTGTCTGTGAAGATAAGCCGAGGCTGCGTAGGTCGGGCAAGCCGACAGTAAGTGCATTACAATCTCCGACGCCCTGCGGCAGGGCCTGCAGCTGACATCAGGGACCTCCATACCCATGACACGACGTCGATAGACTAAGGTGTTAAATACAACATCCTGGCAAGCCATTATGAATCCCTCGGTCTCGGACTTCAGCCCGGCTGACCTTAAAAAGGTCGAGGTTCCAACTTGGTGACAGAGTCGGGGTTTACCCGCTCGACGTCAAAGATAAGACCAAGTTCATCGGCTTCTCTCCGTGCTGCCTTAAAGAGAAAAGCTCCTACCTCTCTATTTTCATGGTCTCGGACCACGCAGAGGAGAGGATCTCAACTCCTGATGACTTTACATGCTCCATCCAGAACCATCCTGCTATGGAGACTCTCCAAGCTCAAGAGTCCACGGCCTCCCCGATGTCGTGGGAGATATAACCGTGGAACGGACGATTTAGGATGTAAGCTCCTATTGTGATGCATCTTCTTGCGGATTACTACATCGAGTTGACGCAGCTCTTCTTTAGTCCATTTTACTACTCCGAAAGAGTAGAGAAGGATCGGAACGGCAAGCATGTTTGTAGCAGACACCTTGTTCTTCCCCGACAGTTCTGAAGACCAGATCTGTCGCAGTAGGTGCTGATACTTGCCGCGGAGAGCGTTTTTCAATACACTCACTTCTTGGGTGGAGCGTTGCTCGACACCCAAGTAAGTGTACGATTCTCCGGCATCTAGATGGTGTAAGATGCTTCCGTCCACGAGCTGCGCGTCCTCTCCGTAGTCACCGCATCGCCCTCTCTTGAGATGGATCACTGCGTATTTGTCCAACCCGAACTGCATACCGACAGCCTGCGTGTACTCCTGTATCACCCTAAGGGACTGTTGGAGGGGATCTCCAACAGTCTCGAGAGGCATAAAGTTTAAGGTCATCCATATAAAATAGATGGGTGACCTTATGCTTCCTGTCGCCGGGGGTACCGCAGTTGTAGCCACGGGTTTTCCGGAGCGAGACGGATAATGGCAGTAGTGAGATGCAAAACAGTAGGGGGCTGAGGGAATCTCCTTGAAATACTTTTCTTCTGAATGTTACCGACTCTGTTTGGACTCTATCGTTACCCGATGTTATGGTAAAGCGAATCCTCCAGAGCGGCATCAGTTCTTCAATACATCTCACCACGGGACCGGGTACCCCAAGACATCGGATCAAATAAACAATGAGCTCATGCGATGTCATGTCAAATGCCTTGCGGTAGTCGATCCAGGCCATGCATATGCATTGCCTATGAAATGCAACTGGTTCATTTATAAATTACAGAAATACTAAGAATAAAATTCATATATACTGTACATGGACTAATAATGAAGGGGTTTTGCACTGTCATGGATGTTTCTTTTAAATGTCTCACGTATTGCTATATACAAGGTGTTCCAAGAGTACGGGGCAATACTTTAAGAGCTGATAATTTATACCAGTATAATACTAATGTACATGTTTTGTCCCAGGGTGTCCCCTTCAGAGCTATTCACCCTCGAAGGTTAGATCTTCAAGGTTTTATGTCGACAGCTTTCAAACTTCTCTACCTATTATAATAAAATTTGGACAATATACATATCAAATATTTTGATTTAGAAATATGATGTCTAGTAAGCTACGGGTAGAACATTTCTAATAATTTTACCCCTAAAATGGGTAGTTTCATATATATGTCAAAGAAGGGTATATATTTTGTAAAAAATGGTTTAAGTAATTTAAAAAAATAATTGTAAAAATTTAGGGGTAAAAACATTAAAAAACAATTTAGAACATACAAAATAAATATAAATCTAGAGAAAGACAATAATAGAGGATTTATTTATCTATTTAAAAACTCATCTACAGTGTAGAATCCTCCTTTCTAAGTAATATTGAAATTCGCAGTTTAAATGTTCCACGAAAGTATATTACCACAATTATTAGACTAAGATTTGGTCATGCCTGCTTTCCCGCCCATTTACATAAAATTGTGTAGTCACATCGCAACTTTGTGATCTATGTGGTGTTATCGGCGATCTTGACCACCTTTCCTTCGCTTGCGATAAGTACAAGACAGCTACAGATTCACTTATTAAAAATATCTGTTCATGCTTCAATATGATGGCTCCGTTAGATTTGTTTTCCTCTTGTTTTAACCTTGTGTTTTTACCTACTCTACCGTGGTCTTTTTTTTGTGATGTCAAACTCAATGTCCTGACAGACCCCTGGACGAGAAGCGTGTTTCCCTGTATTTTCCTTCGTTGCTCTTCTTCACTCTTTTTCTCCATTTTGTTTAGGTTAGATAATTTTAACATAGTGTGACTGGCTGCATGGTCTCTGGCCCAAAGCCATAAAAAAAAAAAAAATTTAATTTCCACTTTGAATTTTTTTAAACATAAATCTTTGAGTTCTTTAGATAGACTATTGTATAGCATTATACAGTTATAAAATGGAGAGTCCTCAAAAGCTTTCGTTTTTATGGTGCCATTACATGGCTATAATATTTTTTGAGAATGAAATTTTAAGGTCCATGTACCTTTACATTTACCATACATCCAATGTCCTTGGATGTAACATGTTGAAAAGATTATGTAAGAGAAACATACCAGGTATGTATCCGTGTTCACTGGGTAGGTATCTGGAATTAAAGATAAGATAATTTAGAGGGGATTAAATATATTTATATTAGATTGTTTCTATTTACTTGCTTTCAATTGATTTATTTCCAATTTTCTGAAACTTAAGAGTATTTCAATTCAATTGGGTCGGACTGTATCCAGGCTAGAAAAAGTAACATATGTCACAGATAGGTATAATATAGCATCGAGCATAGACAAGAAGCTCTCCGAATAGGTGAGACTCGATGAGAATAAGCTGGAACTTTGTGGTACGGTATATTTGATTTGTACGAATGATATTTTCCTCAAGGTTTTATTTCGAACTAAATGTTAGGAAAGGTAAATATTCATAAATTATATTATAATTTGTCTATTTTTTAATAACGCCAAGGAAAAGTTAGTGTTAGGAAGTATTACAAAAAGTGACATATTAAAATATGAATTATGAAATATAATGAAAGTTGACTTTAGGAAATGTAATAAATTTTGATTTAGGAATCTGAACAAATTTCATGATTTTGGTTAAATTTGAGTGAACATGGATAGGCGTCATTTTGGAAAGGGCTTTAAATTTTATTTTTTAATATTTGGATTTTTGAATGATAATTTCCAAATGCTAAACGGCTCTTTTATTATATTTTCAATATGCGTAGTTACTGTGTGAATTATTTAGTTATTTTTAGTAATTTGAGGTTTCCTGATTTAAACAAAATTGAAAAATCTACGTTAGTATGTCCTAATTTGTAGCCGTTACTCGAGTCCGAGTATAAAAATGTTACAGTCGATAGATTGTGTACAATAAAAAAAAACAAGTAAAAGGTGTAGTCTATTGTAATTCCCATTCATCTACGGTGCACACGACTATGGCTATAGAGGCCAATTCGGGAGGGCACATGTCGACCGCAGTCAGGACAAACATAGACCTGGTTAGGTCTTGGATTCGGCCTTCTTGCAGCAACATTTCCTTGATAGCTGGCCACAACCCCTCGCCATTCGGTTCTGTCCGCTGCAAGTTGTTCCCATTGCTCGTCTGCAATACCGCAGGATTTTAGATTTTCATGGAGAGCGTCTTTGAACCTCTTTCGTTGACCGCCACGCCTTCTTCTACCGCTTAGCAATTCACCATAAAATGTACATTTAGGAAGACGGTTATCATGCATACGATGAACGTGACCTGCCCACCTTAGGCGTGCTCTTGAAATAAGCACCTCAATTGGAAGGCTGTTTGCTCTCCTGAGTACTTCCACGTTTGATATGTGATGGAACCAACGGATTTTCATCATACTTCTGAGGTGTCTTTGCTGAAAACGTTCTAATTCTTTCACATGACGACGGTAAGTGACCCAGCTTTCACATCCATATAGCAGTGTTGGAATGACAACTGCTCTGTAGACAGCCATTTTCGTTGACAAAGCAAGGTCGTGGTTGTCAAATACTCTTTCTCTAAGTCCCCAGAGTGCTCTAGATGCAGCGTTAATTCTATTGCGAATCTCGCTGTCCATGTTTGCTTTGTCATTAACAACGTTGCCTAAGTAATTGAACTGATCCACCACTTCAAGAGAATTTCCGTTAAGTGTAATGTCTATTTGGTTCACTTGATGAGGAGTTGACATAATCTTAGTCTTTCCAATGTTGATTTTAAGTCCCAAGGAATCATAGCTCTGGGCATACACATCTAAAAGTTCTTGAAGCTCTTCCGGCGTAGAGGCTAAAAGTGCACAGTCGTCCTAATTTGAAAGATATATTGAATCACAGCAAATAGCGTGTGTGAGGGAACATGACTTGATTTTGTCCCTTGCCTAGGTTCGAATTACAGGTTCAACAGGTAACAATGATGAAGAGAGCGGTTGATATTAGCGTTTTTTCGATGTAATCACCTTTTGGGAGGCCCTGGCTTTGGAAATTTAATATGTGATTTGCTCTTATGGTCAAAATTCTTCCGGTTCTCCACAGCACTTGAGAATTGTATTCGTTTCAACTACAAAATACAGAAAAAACAGACACCTCTACCCAACTTAAAGGAATAAAAATGGGAATGTAGGTGTAGGTACAGTATGCATGTGAATCAGGTTGATTTTGTCAGTTCAAATTCAATAAGAAGTAAAATAATTTAAGTATTTTTAAAAATAGATTCGCATCTGGGAACCCAAAATTATTTTTTTCTCCCGACCTCTCTCCTATCCGTAAATATCTCACTACAAATATATTATGCTGAAAGTAATCTATTTAGGTTAGTTTAAATTATAATTAAAAATATATACTAAGACAATCATAACAGTTTTTATCTTTTTAGAACTCTCTAGATCAAAATAATAGATTATACAATAATATTATGTAACTGTATGCTCTGTGTGCAACTAAATGAGTTACATTTAATAGGACAAAACTGAATGATTAACCTAATAATATATGCTTTAATAAAGATGTATAATAATTTTAAATACTTAGGTGCAAATTGTACATTTTAATTAAAAATGTATTTTTATAAAAAAATGTTATTGTTTTTATCAAATTTAGAGATATGTTGAATATATGAAATGTTTTTTAGTTATAAGTATATATAACTATGCGTGGGAGTTAAAGTAGATGCTATCTACAAGTTCAGGTTATTTTTTGTATTAAATTTTCTATTAAAATATTATATAACAAGATCTGTTTTATAACCTTTTCCTAGTGTTATGTAAATTATAGTAGATTATTGATTCCATGCTCGCAAGAGGATTGGAATCACTAATGTACGCTGACACCAAGATAATTTCCACAAACCCAAAAATGTTACACTCAATATCTGTTTCACCGAAGAAGTTGGCACGCGTCATCCGGATATTAAAATTACTATTTTTTAATAATCACCAGACTTGGTTTTTCTGAAAACTGTTTCAGTGATTCTATAACATTTTAAAAGTGATTTAAATTTGAGCGCAAAAAGCATAGAGAAAATATCCAAAAATATTTTTAGTATTGAAAATACTTTTGGGCGCGTGGGACTGTCACTGGGGACAAAATTGAGCAATATCCGACAAATCTGCCTGCTGGCCAGCGCTGGGGCAGCAGCGGAGAGTAAGAAAATACTAGAGGATAGATTGTGTCCCTATAATTTATTGTTACTTATGGGATTGTATATCGTTGTTTGACAATTGAAGTGTTGAGGAGATTTAGACAAAATGATTTTATGTTAAAATATTATTTAAATAAATAAAATTACGAAAAGTTTAAATGTAATAAAAGGAGAGAAATGAAAAATTAAAATAAAAGTAACTATGAAATAGAGTAAAAATTAATAAAAAAATTAAGAAATTTAGATAAAATGATGATGGGAATAGCAATACTTTTAAGAACGGACTTCATTCCCAAAATGGGACCCCCTGTTTATGGTTCCCTTGCAATGTGAGGTATCAACTGAATCATCTCGACCTAGATTGATAATACAATTGCTTTGTCCCGTCATGATATGGGGAATCAAATGAGTAGTCTTAATGTCTAGGATGATAAATAGAACCTTGAAACAAGGCATCATCTGATTACGTGAAACATTAATGAAAATAGACACCTAATGATGTCTAAATATCAAAACAACATTCACATGTTGTGCATTTATTGAAATGCAATAGGTTTCATTGGAAAACTACGAAGGCGTAGAAGGGCCACCCTATTATTTTTATTAAAATTCCGACTTTGAACTCGGAATTCCGGGTTTAAAGTCGGAATTCCGAGTTCAATGTCGGAATTCCTGTTTTAATCTACGTAACAGTTCAGTTCTCCCTTCGATCGTGGAAGAGTATACCTCATATTATTAGTCACTGTATTAATTTTAGCGTTTTAAATAATGAACAATTCACAAAAGGTAAGTTTTGGATATTATGTTTCTTGAATAATCACACGTTGTTTAATGCTTTTTAGAGGAAAACTATTGAGGACTTAATTCAAGAATATTTTTCATTAGGATTAACACAGGAGGAAATACTTGCTTATTTAAATTTATTGCATAACATAAAAATATCGCATCGCTCACTAAAGAGGTTATTATCTAAACTTCAATTATATCGCAGAAAAAAGTTTTCTAAAATAGAAGATGTTATGAAGTTTATGGAACAGGCATTAGAGAAAGCCTCTCAACTCCATGGATACCGGTGGTTTCATTTAAAATGTTTACAGAACAATTTAATTGTTATACAAGAAATAATTAGAGAATTGCTTTTGTATTTAGACCCGAAAGGAGTTGAAATTCATAAAGCAAAACGTTTAAAGCACCGACAATATCATAACAAAGGTCCCAACTTTTTATGGCACATGGATTTCTATGATAAGCTTAAACCATATGGTATATAAAAGGATGTATTGACGGATTCTCAAAGTAGATTAACATCAAATGATCCCAAAGTAGGTATATTTTTATAGTACTAGTAAATAAAAAATATTAAGCAAATATTAATTTATTCATGATAATTATTCTATATTTATTATTCAACAGTAAATACTAACAGGCGATATAAAGCCCAAATTTTTGCCAAATTAAAACCAACCAACTAACCAGCAAAATGTCTTCAATTACTACAATAGCACATTTCCAATAGTAAATAAAATGATATATTAATTTAGGTTATCGCTGGTTACTATCTGGAGGCAATAAGAACAGTTGGTGGCTGTCCA
The DNA here is from genome assembly GCA_963675555.1 of Leptura quadrifasciata. Classification (NCBI taxonomy): domain Eukaryota; kingdom Metazoa; phylum Arthropoda; class Insecta; order Coleoptera; family Cerambycidae; genus Leptura; species Leptura quadrifasciata. The sequence continues at coordinate 23,012,864 of OY776682.1, forward strand.
AAATCTCTGAGAAGTGATCAAGGTACTGAAAATGTTGTAGTGGAACGAATTCAAAAAGCATTACATAAATTGTTTAACGAGTCTAATTTAACAATGCCAGCTTTTTTATATGGAAGAAGCACACATAATCAACGAATTGAAGCATGGTGGGCTATGCTACGAAAACACAATGCTCAATTTTGGATGAACGTATTTGAAACGCTTAAAGATAATAACTTATTCTATGGAACTTTCTTGGACAAATCATTAATACAATATTGTTTCATGAATCTCGTACAGGTAAGAGCAATTAATTATTTAAAACAATTTAACCATTTTTTTCTTTAATAGCCTTAAAGATATACAGCCAGCCATGAATTTAAAATCTCACATAGAACTAACTTAAACAATTAATAATAACTGGCAGCTGATGATCTGTCATCGTGGTACTTATCTTGAACAGCTTTTTTTCGTTCAGCTCTTTCCCTTATTAACTATCCGAATTAATTCAGTGTGTGCTCACTTTCACTAATTTTAAGTGATTTTATTCTCTTTTGGAAATTTTAATGTTATTAATGTATTATTTTGGTTTGAAAGGTGATACATTTTTATTTACACTTTTGTATTGTATTTTTTGCCGAATCAGCCTGTCTCGTCCAGCCCCTCACCCATCGTGGCGCTTAATACTGTGGTTGAATGGTTAGCTCCGGGTCAGGTACTGGGGAGGATCAACTTAATCAAATATGTAAATAAAGTTGTGTTCATTCACTTTTGACTATCGTGCTTGGGAACTTAGTTTCAAATCGCTTCTTTTCAGTTTTTTTTGTTCGGATTTAATTTATAATTTTTTATATTTTTTGATATTTAATCGTATATTGCCTCTTTTAATTACGTAGAAGATGACGGATGGGCTACGGTATAAATTGTATTTATTATACCTATTTGATTTAATCAAAATATTACTAAGGTTTTTGAATAGGCCCAGAAAAATACAAAGATGTACAAAATATCGAAAGTAATATAGAGTGGCTCACAGGTTCGAACAGACCTTATGTACATTTGCTGATATATCGATTTTACTTTAACATTTTATTAAGTTATTTTTAATGAAACTATTAAGAAAGTAGTGAAACTTGCAGTTGAGAGTTGCCGACTGCGAATACCTATTTGAACAATAAAAATAGAAAAGATATTGGCTTTGTACTATTGTACTTAATCTCATGACACATAAATTGTGCCGTAATCGAGTAAAATGTTTATCAAATAGGTATTCGCAGCAGGCCATGCCTGACTGCAATTTCCATTATGAAGTTAGGTTAGCTCGTCAATTTTGTGATGGAGTTGTTTTTGTAGTCTTTTCCATTTTAGGGGATGATCTCCGTTTAGTTCATTTGATGATGTAGCATTAAGAGCATTTCTCCAATTTTCCTCATTTTTTGAAAAACTTTTAGTTTATGAGACAGAGATTGGCAATCTTTTTGTTGAAATGTTTCCATTATATTTTCAAACTGTTTGTCGTGAATATTTGGAATATAACACATTATAGTTTAAAATAATTTTGCATATAAGTAAAAATAAAATAATAAATAAGAGAGAAAGTGAAACAGACATGGATTAATTCAGTTACACGTTGTTATGCTAACATTTCGTTTACTTAGCTTAGGCAATCAGTGGTGTATGTTTTTTGGGGAAAAAAGGGTGGCAAAATTTAAATTTTACGATACTAAGATAATAAAACTTTTATGTATGCACCAAAATATAGCCCTAGAATGTTCTATTAAGTGTATTATATTTCAGATCTTTACGATGATCGATTTTCATAAGATAAAAGAAAAATGTAAAAAATTGTATGCCCCCTCTATGTCCAAAATTTAAAAGTTTTTCAACATAACTATATAATGAACTACCATTAATTACGTCTATGGTCTGAGCGCCGCACAAACATAATAATCACGTGCATATCATACAGTCTGTGGCGTGTTGATAAAGCCAACGTCAAAACAGCGTTTATTATGATTTTCAGTTACCAACAGGATGCAATTCTTACTGATCACATTCACGTGCCATGCAATGAAGCATTTTTCCTAATATACTTGTTGGGCGATCAGAACATACTATCGTTTCTCAAATCTGAAAAACACTGTGTATAGTTGATTGCTGTGTATTTATCTGTTTCTAATAGATTTATTTATTTTCAGCAAGACCTTGATCAAATTGGCAGACCATGTATAATGTATGAGATACCGGCACTATTTCAAACAAGAAGTTACCTTATTGAGGTACCATCTTTTGCTTTTGATGCACTTGAATTTGACTGTACAATTTTGAAATATCCATGCGACGAGGATTTTCACCGGTTGTGCAACATACTGTTGGTGGAAAATGGATTACATCATAAAAATGGCCCATATCACGCAGTCGATCTATATACACAACTTAGGGGAATATTAAAAAATATATATAATTAACATTGTAATCATTCAGAATATGTACATGGTCATTTATTTTTATCCATCTATCTCCAAAAATAAAATGCTGAGAGTAATTACTAATTAATAACATTAAAATTAGAATGAACATTTTGCATTTTACAATTGCGTGAGGTTCATAAAGTATAAAAATTGTTCAAAATGGCCTCCATTATTTACAACACAAAGATGATATTCTTTTCTTAAATTATTTAAATAGTTTGAAACAGCGCTACTATATTATCCTGCTTTAATTGGTAAATTGTTTCTCTAAGGTTAGTTTCAATCTTTTAAACACTCTGACTAAAATCATTATTAACGTCCACAAGACGTATCCAGAGGTGTTAATCGGGGCTGTTTGTTACCCATGGAATAAGACCCCCCCCAATGCCAATCCACACGTCGAATTTTTTTTTTTTTTTTTTTCATTTATTGAGATACCCAAAAAGATACTAGATCCATAACGGGCATGTTAAACGGTAATATAAGTACAAATTTAATATACATAAAATCTTTGGTATTAATTACATGGTAACAAAACAACATATAAAATAATTTGATTTATCTTTAAAAAAATATATACCTATATATGTTCTTAGCCTAAATATACTTATTAGGTATAGTAAACAGAGAAATTGCGAATATGAGTATTTTAGGATGTGAGAATGAGTTAAATTTGTACATTATTTATATCATATTTAAATTTATGAGTTTGATTGTCTTTGATTTAATAGAAGTCGTTTTGCATTTTTAGTGAAACTTTCCATTGTGGGTTTATTTCTTATCATAGGTGGTAGTTCATTATACCATTGGAGCGCTTGATATGTTATTCTTTTTCTGCCTTGAGTAGTTGTAAAAGATGTTAGTGAATATTGTTGATTAGTTCTTGTGTTATGTTGATGAATATCACAGTTTTTTACTAGTCTTATCTCAGTTTGTATTAAACCAGTTTTTATTTTGTAGATTAATTTTACACTATCAAGTTTTCTAATTTCACTTATATTTAAAATATTTAAATCACTATAGAGATTGTTCGCACTAGTTCTAAACGGTTTATTGAACAATATTTTGATGACTTTGTTTTGGGTAATTTGAAGTTTCTTGATATCTTGCTGCCTGGCATGTCCCCAGAATGCAGCGAAATAATTCAAGTGTGAGTTTACATGTGCATTATATATTAAATATTTAGTTGCCAGGTTGAATTTGTATGAATGCTGTCTTAATTGGTAACACAGTACATTTATTTTTGCACGAATTTTATTAATATGACACTCAAAATTTAATTTACTATCAAGTATAAGTCCTAGATATTTCGTATCATTTACTTGTTTTATTTTTTCATCGTATAGTTTTAGAGTTAGATTATTTACGGGTTGTTTATTGTTCATTATGATGTAGTTGCACTTATCCTGATTTAGTTTTATGTAGTTGTATTTTGTCCACATACATATTTTATTTAAGTCGTCTTGAGCGTTTTGAAAGATGTCAATGAGTGTACCCGAGTAGAACAGTGCTGTGTCATCTGCAAACAGTGTCACTTTACCACGTAGATCACAGTCGCAAATATCGTTAATGTATATTAAAAATAATATTGGGCCCAAGACTGAGCCCTGGGGCACGCCACTTGTTACCGGTAATTTACTACTAGGATGGCCATTTACAAGAGTAAATTGAACACGATCTGTCAGATAGTTTGAGAAAATTTCCAATACTTTTTCTTGTATTCCCAGCTTAGCCATTTTTGTTAGTAAAATTTGATGGTCAACAACATCAAAAGCTTTACATAAGTCTAGGAAAACAGCCAGAACACTTTTTTTATTATCAATTTCCTGATATATAGTCTCAATAATATTGGTAATAGCAGATTGCGTACTTCTCTTGTTGAGAAAACCATTTTGTTGGTCGTGGATGAAACTTATATCATGCAGATATTCGAGTAATCTATTTTTTAGGATGATTTCTAGGATCTTGGCAAAAACAGACAGCACACTTATTGGCCGGTAGTTGTTTGGTATATTGGTAGGCCCCTTCTTATGAATAGGTGTTACTTTTCCCACTTTGAGACAGTCTGGGAATTTTCCTTCGATGATAGTTTTGTTTATCAAGTTTGAAATAATTGGTGACAGAGTGTCTTTTAGTTTCTTTATTAGGTTTGATTTGATTCGATCATAACCAGGTGCGGCATTAGTTTTCAATGACTCAATGACTTCTTTTACTTCCTCAGGTGTAGTTTTTCTTAGGTACATTGTGGTATTGGTTTGATAGTTTAGTGTGCATACTGGGTTTGGGATTTGAATTTGACTTTTTATGGAGGTCGAAACATTTACAAAGTGACTATTCATTGTGTTTGCCATCTTCTCATTATCCTCAGTATCGTGACTATCTTCCATTTGTATTTTGGTAATTTCCCGCTTCTCAGTTGTATTTATTATTTTATTGATAATTTCCCATTGTTTCTTGGTTGAATTTCCTGCAGTTAAGAATAAGGTTTCAATGTGTTGTTTCTTTTTTGTTGTAATTAATGTTTTAACCTCCCTTTTTAATTTCTTAAAGTTAGCTGCTAGTCCATGATTGTTAGGATTTAATTTATGTGCTCTGTATATCGCATCTCTTTGCTTCATTTTGTTTTTTACTTCTTCTGTAAACCACCCTTCTTCTATATTTGTAGTATACTTTCGCTCAACTGTGGTGGTTGCTTTAATCATTTGTTCCTGTATTAATTCACTAAGTTGTTGGAACTCAAGTTCGCTAAGTTCGATGGTCGCTAGAATGTTGTTAAGGTTATCTTCTAATTTTTTGAAGTTACATAGTTCTGTTTTGTAAATTTGTCTGGTTTTGGTAGGTTTTAAAGTATTAATGTTAAAGCTAATGTTAATTATTTTATGGTCAGAGATGTAATGATCCTTAAGGTGTATTGCCATATCAGATGGAATGTCAGTTATTATATGATCTATTATGCTTCTGTGCCCATTTCTCCTATCAACTCTTGTTGCTTCATGGTTAGCTATAGCATTTACTACACGATAGCCATTACTTTGTATTGTATTTAGGTATTCGGAAACGATACAGTTTTCTTCTAGCAAATTTATATTGGCATCACCAATTAAAATTAACTTTTTTGTGTTACTTAGCACCTCCTCTAGATATTCAATAAATTTGTAGTTGCATGAACGTGGTTGTTTGTAAAATGCTAATATTTTTAATGATAATTGTGGTAGGTTAATAGTTATCACATTGTTCAGGTTACTATTTGTTTGATTAATTATATTGAATTGTAATGTTTTTGATATATAAATGGCAGCCCCTCCACCTCTTCCATCTCTACATGAGTGAGCACCTATATAACCTTCAAATTTAAAGTGTTCTATTTCCTCCTCATATAACCATGTTTCAGTAAGTATTAGTATATCGGGATTATTTTCTTTAAGTATCAGTTCAATTTCGTCTATTTTATTTCTTAAGCTACGTATGTTTATGTAAGTGAATTTCAATTTGTTTTTGGTTTCTATCAGTAGTTTTTTGATACTTGTTCTATTTCTTCAATCGTTGTAGGAACTATGATATTACTTGTTTCATCTTTTCGAATGTGAATTTTCCCATTTTTGACCCAGACAAATTTGTAACTATGATTTTTTTTCAGATTTAAAGCAGATTTAAGTATTAGCTGGTTTTGTTTCGTTAATTCGTGATTAATATATATTTTTCTTTGTTCTTCATAACCCAGCTCTTTGGTAGTAATGTTGTACATATTTTTCCTAGCATTCATAAAACTTTGCTTTGCCTCTTCACTTGGGAATTCAATTTTAATAGGGGGTGACATACCAATTTGTTTTTTGCCAAGTCTAAAGCACTTATATGTGACGTTCGGCGTTTTCATACAGTTTGCAAGATTTTGGACAGTTTCATTTAGGTTTTCATTTTCTGTTGTCACAGGTATACCATTTATAATGACGTTATTCTTCAGAGCTTCTTGTTCTGCGTCATTTTTTGCAGTATGAAGCACAATCATTTGTTGTTTAATGCACAGGATTTCATCAGTTAAGGATTTATTTATTTTAAGTTGTTCTTCATATTTTTCAAATAAGGCATCATATTTTTCAAATAAGGCATCATATTTTCCATCCATAGTTTCCAATTTGTTAAATAAATCTTGCAATGTTATATCGTTTTTCCGCGTTCCGTTGTCCTTAACCTCACTTTGACCATTTAAAGGCCGGTTTATCAATACAGTGTTAACGCTTAACTATAGTATAGATGTCAAACGAAACAATGGGTATCTATTGTTCTGTTTGACATTTATTCTTTGATTACGAGTTAACCTTGCATTGATAAACCGGCCATAAGTCATATACTTATTATCTAGATAGTAAGTATATAATTTAAATGTTCCCGAACATCCAAAACACTATGTAAAGGCGTTCTGTGTGCTGCCAAATTCTTTTTCCCGTGTTAGTGTATAATACCAAGATAAAATTTTATTTTTATTATTTCGAACATAACAAGAAAACATTGTAAACTTCTCTGTATTACTCATTTTGATGAAATAATAATAATAATACAAGATGCCAAACAATAACAATGTTATCATAGTATATATCTATCTATGATATATATAATGTTTTGTATTATTTTATATTATGTTTGTATTGATTTATACTATTTTACATTATGTTTGTTTCTACACAGTATTCTGTGACTTTGTTGACGTTTCATTGTAACATTGTGTATTTACACTGAATAAATCTCTATCTATCTATTTATCTAAATATCTAAAATAAAATGTAAAAATATGCAGGGTATTCTATTAAAAATAATCACCTTCATTTTATATCACCTGACCAGGAAAGCATCTGCGGCACGTGATCATATGGGCGTGGCTAATTGGCTTGGAGGATAAACAAAGCAGATACCATAACTTAAACGCATTTGGATAGCATTGTGTGAAAAGTTTCAGTTTATTGTGAACGCTATATTTGCTTAGTTTGTGTGCCTATAACAAAAATTTTATTTTAATAATGTTTAGTGATTATTTCTACACCTTAGACGCTGAAAGTGCGGTTAGATATAGGGAAAAAATCGCTGTAATTGGTATAGATCCGTACTTGGTAGACATCAAACAATGCAGTAGTAAAATCGAAGATTTTCCCAAGACGATATATCCAGATATTGTTAATTATTTACTATATACTAAGAGTGCGTACACCCATGAAGATTTTAAAGCTTATAAAGGACTTGATGCCTACAAACAAGCTACTTGTGGATGGGTTAAAAATATACATGTAAAGAAAATGTATGAAAACTTCTTGATATTGGGAAGAGTAAGTTACTATAGTTGAGGTTTAAGCATGTCAAGCATTATTCTACTTTTTTACAGGTTATGCATTCCCAAAAACTAAGTGAGCAATTTTTAAAACCGTGGATTGTAACAAAAAGTGATGGTAGTATAATATGCGCTCACTGCAATTGCATGGCAGGGCTAGGCGAAACATGTACTCATGTTTGTGCTGTATTGTTTTACTTAGATGTAGCACATAGAAGGTCTCTTGAAATATCACCGACAGATATAAAAGCTTGCTGGGTTGTCCCATCCAAAGCTTCTGAACCAAAGAGAGCTGCCGATATCGATTTTGCAATACCCTCGACGTCCAAATCTAATGTAAATCAACCTTTATATATACGAGAGAAAAAATTAACAGAAGTACCACCTTTAAATAAGGAAGAAATGAATTTAATGTTAATGAATTTAAAAGAAACAAGAAAAGGATGTGTATTGCATGCTATCGTCCCACCATTTTCAGAAGAAATTAAAGAAATGCACAATGAAAGGACCACCCACATGTTCAGTAGCTTATATAAACTTGAATATGAACAAGAAACGTTGGAGAAATTAGTGGAAATTGGTAAGTAATGCCCCTTAAAACATTTAGTGCCCATTCATAATTTAATTATTTCTAGGATCACAGCTGGACTTTCAAATTTCAATAGATTCATGCAAGGAAATTGAAAAGGCAACTAATAAACAGGCTAGTTCAAAGGCATGGTTCAAATATAGAGCGGGTCGTATAACGGCTTCTAAATTTAAAGCCGTTTGCCGAACCAATTTACATAAACCCTCACACTCTTTAATAAAGGCAATATGTTATCCTTTTCGAACAAGATTTAAGACAAAAGCTACAATATATGGGTGTGAGCATGAAAAGGAAGCTTTAAATAGTTATACGTCGCATATGGAACATAGTCACGAGGGTTTTGGTGCAGAACCAGTAGGTTTATGTATAAACCCCAGTTTTCCTCATTTTGGAGCTTCACCAGATGGTCTAGTTTCCTGCGATTGTTGTGGATTAGGATGTGTGAAAATAAAATGTCCATATTGTGCTAAAGATTTGGATGTGACAGACATGGAAGTCTTGAAAAAAGTGGGAATACAAAATTTGGATGGGGAAAGCCGCCTGAGTGAAAATCATGCTTATTATTATCAAATACAAATGCAGTTAGGCATCACTAGGTTAGGTTATTGCGACTTTGTTGTTTGGAATAAAAATAAGTTTATTATGGAACGGATATATTTAAATGAGACTTTTTGGGAAGCAGAAAGTAAAACTGCTTCGATGTTCTTCTATAATGTAATAGTACCTGAATTGTTGGGAAAGTTTTACACGAGGTAATGAAACTGAACACTGGCCTGCCCCTCAAGAAGAAATTGTTGACTAATGACAATATACCTACTCAATCTTTAAAGTGAAATACCCTCGGAAATACCCTATTAAATTATGCGTTATGTGCTGCGATAATAGTTCTTTGTTTATGAACAGTAATAAATGGTTTCTTTTATTAGTCTGAAATTAATTTTTAAAGGGGTGTTTTATGTAACTACTTCTGCAAAATTTCAAATGTGTGCAAATAGTATATTGTATACCTAGTAGGAAAAGTGTAACATTCCCGGACGACTGTGAAGATTGGCAACACGGAGTCCAGGAATGTGGCTTTTCGTAAGAGGTATACATATTATTTTTCCGAAAATCGTTTAAAAAACGAAAGAAATTAAAATCTTGTTTAATTTTGAAAAAGCATGATTAATTTTATTCATAAATAAGTATTGCCATGAAACTCTTAGTAACATTTGTTGCGTAACTATGGAAACGTATTAATATTAAATTGTCAAATTTAACAGAAGTTTTAATCATTTTCGTAGTACATAAATAATAACTGTAAAGAATAGTTATTTATTGTACTAGTGTGTAATTATGCACATTAGTCACGCAAGAAAGGTCGAGTGGCTAATTTTCTTAAGTGACTAATGTGCAATTACACACGTGTGCAATACAAAATTTTTTTTTTTTTTTTTTTTTTATACATTTATTTAACGTCGGCCTATTTCCGCTACTGAGGCCTAACACCGACGCCTGTAGACGAGCTACCCCCAACCAGGAATTTTGCCGAACCTCTTCCCTTAAGAAGAGTAGGGATCTTTTACTTGCCTAACATTTAATAGACAAGGGACCGACGGCTTTACATCCCCTCCGAAGGATGGTATATCACCTATACAACCCTCGCCTAAGGTTGTATAGCTTCCGCGCATACACTGATATACAAGCCGCTGGAAGATGTGTGAGGCGAGAACGCGGTTTCCGTTGGAATGGTCACCAATCCAAGTACATACAAAATTTTATCCAACACTTTCTTTTAATGGAATTTTATTTGAATAATATTTTTTTTTTTTTTAAATTTGACAATTCATTTGACAAATTAATTTTTATATTTGTAAAAATCATTGTAATTGGGAAAGTCATGGAATGGTTGCTATGGTGTTGACTGTTATTTATTGTTTACTAGTTTATACACATAAACAACATATAAAAGTAGAAAATAATCATTAGTTGTGAAACAGTTATTTTTCGTTGCCTGGCAATGACTAAACTGCAAGGAAATATTGACTTTTGCTTCTAGAAATTTTGTCAGAAATGTCAATATTTACGAACGATTTTCGGAAAAATATATTATTAGACAACTCATTTCAAAGTTATGATACTTTCCTCCTTAATTTAATGGGTGGCACCTGTCCTAACCATAGTTGTTTGTAGATATGTATGTTCGCTTAAATGTAAGTATACATAATTCCCTTCCTGTGTGAAATGGGTTTTCGCATCCCAAACTGATCACGTTATATTTTCATATAAGTGGTATAGGAATAATTTTGTTGATTTCTTGAATTAGTTATTATTCTTAATCTATAAAATGGTTCTATGTTGTATTATTGGATAGTTGTAATTAAAATGAACTAATAAATATTTTATATAAATATATTTTATTGTAAATATGTTAGTTCACAACAAGTATATGTTAATAAACTCACGCATAACATGTAAATATTTTATTTCTGTGCTGTTTGCTAGTTTTAATTTTTTTTGCACGAAAAAGAATAAAAGAATGTTTTAATGTCTCAAAACAGGGAGTAAAACAAATATGTATGCCTATGTCTATAGAATTGAAAGTCGTTGAAAACTAAAGAGCAAGTGCGCAAGGTGCATAAAATAAAATAATAATGAATGTATTTTTCTAGGAGACATTTAATCTAATGGTACTATGGCAGGGCATAAATTAATAAGAGCACAACAGACAACAACAATTTTATCTATTAAAATAAATTGGTCCTCATAGCTTGATTTTTCTTTCAGCATCTGTAATGGTAAAATATCTTTTAAAATCATATATTTTTGACGAAGCATGCCAATTATTCGTTCAACGTGAATTCGAATGTTTGCTGTCTTTCTTGTAGTTTCAATTTCTTTCGCAGATAACTGTTTTCTCCCTTTAGTGAAAGCTGTAGTCACTACTTCAGCAAAACACATTTTAACCGAGTTTGTTATGAGAAATCCTCTATCTGCTATTACAAGATCACCAGGTTGAAGTTTATTTAAGAAGCCACAATCTTCCGTAATAAATTTATCACTCGCTCTACCTCCATAAGCATTTGAAATAAAACAAACAGAACCTTGAGGTGTACTGCCAATTAAAAACTTTATAGTGTGGTGATGCTTATAATTTTACCAAGTTTTAGCAGCTGCTTCTAAATTTGAAGATCGTTCTATAAAAATTTCGAAACAATCAATAATGACTGTAGTCTTATTTCCAAAATTTTCCTGAAAACAACGAGGCATATTTTCCATGATATCTTTACGCTCAGGCCATATAATACAGCTCTAAAAATAATATGTTTTGTTATGAATATATCACTTTTAAGGGTAACCTACTACCTTCAATCGACCATAAAGAATATCAATTGTTCTATAAAATATAAGAGCTACTGTTGTATGATGGATGTGAAACCTAAAGCCTAAGTCTTTGAAAGGTAAGTTTAGCCGTAATTTCATTAATGTTAATATAACCTGGGCAAATTTTGAAATAGCACATATATTCGGTAAATATATCTCAATTACATCATACAAACATTTTACGTATTGGAATTCCGGAAGACCTGTATAATATAAGGTAAAATTATTATTCTGTTTAAAGTATTCCATATCATATTTAAATTTATTTACTAATTCCTGTAATTCATAATTTTTTGTATCTCGTTCTAAAATTTCTTTACGTAATTTCTCTATTTCATTTTTTTGTTGTAATATTATATTAGTTTCTGTATCTGCCTCATGTTCAATTTCAGGATTTACAGATTCTGGTGGTGGTCTTTGACCTAATCTGGTTTGCTGAAAAAAGAACTATCTATAAAAAGCATAATATGTTTTCAAAAAGATTTCCCAACCTCTAAAAATAAAATAATTTTCTGAAATGTAAATGTACACATAATCTACTCTAAAATATTTTTTAAAGCACCATACCTACCTATTCAAAAAAGTATAGCAAAGCAAATATTTAAACGTTCGTATCACATATAAAACAAAGGCACGGGAAAGAGCAAAGCATTATCTTCCTAATATTTGAATATCAACCATTTCATCATTGAAAACAAAATAAATCATATTAAACGTGCAACCTACATATTTATTGATGTAGACAAAAAAATCATGCAAAAGCAAAATTTCAAAATTCACTGCAACCTCTACATCGTCTCGTAATCTTTTCCTTTTCTCCATTCTAACAAATCTATCTTTACTAGAAGGTTTTGATAAGCTAATAGATTTATAACCCATATTTAAAGACGGTATCCAGTCTGGGTTATTGTGATCTTCTAACTTTGAAGGTTTACCTAAATATATTTATTTGTCATACTTACGAAACAATAATTTAGGTACATCCATGTATTTATTAGATACGAATAGTGTAAAGTATTACCTGAAATGAAATGTTTGGAGCATATTCTACCATAATCAATCTTTGATTTGGTTAGATCGTCCCTTTTTAAGGCATTTATCCAAGCATTCCGTCTATCACAGGCAAGTTGAGTAAATTGTTTATGATTGTTAAAAACTGAGGGAATTCGAAAAAAACTGACAGCATCTCTCGCCCCGTTGCTTCCACAACCAACTACCATACAAAAACTTGGCATTTTCAGTAAAATGTGAGGAAATAAAAACCCAAATAGATATAAATGTGCCTTGTTTCTCTTATGGTTAAGGTTATGTTATTTATTTGTATATCCTCCAAGCCACGACCTTGAAAAATGTGACGTCACGTGCAGATGCCCTATTGTATTTCTTTTAAAACTATAGAGGAATATATAGAAGCAGAGGACTTACGGGGGAGGTCAAAATATAATGAATAACCCTTTACACAGCTTCAATAAAATTATAAAAAATTTCAAGTACCTATTTTATTATGTGGTACCGATTTCATGAAATTTGTCATCACTCTGCATTTAATAGAGTGTGTGTGAAAAACTGCAGTGTTTTCTTAAATGAATAAATGATTAACAAAACTATGCATTGTGTCTGTCTCTATTACTTTATAGGTTATATTATAGTCATTGAACATATTATTTTACATGCGTGTGCCGCCGTAAACAAAAAAGGATCGTATGTTATATAGCAACATGTACGTTTCTAGCTCGCATGAAATTAATGTTTGGGAAATTCTCGTACGAGATTTCATAAGTCGTTCCAACTGTCAAACCATCATAATAAGGGAGTAACTTAGTTTTTGCTCCAAATTTTCCCTTTAGTTTATTTAGGGATGTTCGGCAAGTCGGCGTATAACTTACGTAGTCTAAGGGCTGATAAGCAGGGGTAGCTTACCCCTAAAGTTGTTGAAAATATTCGCTCGCCTATCTGATAGTCCCTAATACGATTTTTTCTTAGCGAATCTCTGCATAAAAACACATTTTCAGGTATAATTGATAGAATGATAGGTCGAGCAAGGAAGTTTGACATGCCTACCCAAAGTTGCAAAAATGAACTTTTGCCTTATTTTCTCAACTTCACTGTACAAATTATTGATTCAGTCTTTTCAATTTTAATTTAAAGCTATTATGGGATGGGTCAAACAAGTCCAGCAGGCAATTATAAGTGTTGCTGAGTCTGAGCATATTCGAGATAGGCGAGTAGTAACCATAGTTAGTTGAGTGAAAGGAAATATGGAATAATAGTTTATTCTTAGTGAGTCTAGGTGTTGAGTTAAAACTGATTTCACCCAATAACTCAGGCGAATCGACATTACCAAGTAAAAGTTTGTGTAAAAATAGTAGGAGAGCATTACTCCTTCTTGTTTCCAGAGTTGCAATATTTAAATTAGCCAATATATCCCTATAATCATACTCATCTCTGTTAAGTCTCCAAGTTTATAAGCTATGTAACAAAGAAATGTTTTCTGAATTTTTTCAATGCTATCAATATGGACATTATAGTATGAGTTCCACACTATAGTATAATATTCAAGAGAAGAGCGAATCAATGAGCAATATGATCGTATAATGAAGCCTAGCGATTTAAAGGAGTTTGAGGGCATCTTAATTAAATGAGAGTTAGAAGTTAATTTGCTATCAAAATTTATTCCTAAGTTTCGGATTTGTGTAACACTTTGTAAATTATTATTATTGATAGTATACGGGTACGAAATCTGAGAGTTTGATTTAGAAAAAGTTATGGAGAAACATTTTTTAATATTTAAGGTCATTAAGTTCAGTAAACACCATCTATATAAGCTGTCTAAATCTTTTTGAAGTAAAGTTGCATCATAATCAGATTTATTGGTCTGTATAATTTTAGGTTGTCTGCAAACAACAACACCGCACTATATTTAATATGAGACAAAATATCATTAATAAATAGGATGAAGAGCACTGGGCCACAATGAGAACCTTGAGGAACCCTAGATAATACATCGATGTTACGATATAAAATTACCTAATTTAATGGATTGTGTACAACCCACTAAAAAGCTCTCAACCCACTTTGGTAACGCACCACCAAGACCTAAAGCTTCTAGTTTTAGAACCAATAAATTCAGGTCAACTCTATCAAATGCTTTCGAGAAGTCAGTATAGATAGAGTCAACCTGAATACTACTCTCGAGTGAGTTGATAATATGATTGTGATAAATAAGTATGGGGAGATGAATCTGCCTTGGGAGAATCCGTGCTGATTGCTCACAATTATATTTTTACATGACGAATATAATTGTTTAGTAACTAAAGAAACAAATAGTTTAGGGATTTCAGATTGAGTACAAATACCGCGATAATTTTCTATTTCTTCTCTTAAACCAGATTTGAATATAAGGATAATAAAGCTATGCTTCCAATAAGTTGGAAAAATACCTAAGCTGAGAGACTTGTTGAATATGGCATGTAGAGGTTTTGCAAGAGTATAGACACATTTTTTTAAGAAGTAAGCAGGCACCCCATCTGGACTATATGAGAGTTTGTTTGGTAGACTATTTATGGCTTCCACTAAGCTTATTAAATCCAAGACATAAAATCAATGTTAATATTAAAATTATAATCTGGTACTATGTTATTGTTATTTTGCACATAAACACTGGAAAAGAATTCGGCAAACAAATTAACAGTGACTAACCCAGAATCAGACAGCTTATTACGATAGCACATTGTGAACTTTATTTTGATCATTTATAGATTTCCAAAATTGGCGGGGATCTCGATGAATATTGTTTTCAGTATTAATCAAATATTCCATATGGCATCTTTCCTTAAGATTTTTACATTCGGCACGTAGATGGGAGAAAAGTCGTAGGATTGGTTTGTCATGGAGTTTTTATAAATTTTATGAGCTTTCTTTTTTTTTACAACTAATCTATGAGGTTCCGAGGTTGAGGTTTTGTATCTCTTAATGAGTATGAAAGCATTGATACCACTAAAGATGACATTGTAAAGATTACACACACAATTGTCTATATCAAAGTCCAAATATTTGTCCCATTGAACTTCAGCAAAGTAATTATTTAAACTAAAGTAGTCGCCATTGCGATAATCAAAATACCACTCTTCATATTGCAGTTCATTTTTGATCATTATGTCAATATCAAATGTGATAGCAGTGTGATGTGTCGAATTGGGAAGTAGTAAGTCTTTGGCAGGTCTAACTTCAATATCATAAGATGCGTAAATAAAAGATCAAGATATATACTCCTGCTGTTGGCAATACTGTTCATTTGATATAAATTACAGAAACTGAAGCAATTACTAATAATAAAGGCATTGTAATTAAGGATTTTGATATTAATAACACCCCTGGGGTTGAGATGTTTCAGTAATTTAAATTTAAATAATAAATTAAGCACAGTTTTGCACTTAACAGAACGTTTAAAGGAAAATAAATTTAAGATATTCTTTAATTTTGGAAAAAATAAGTATAATTCTTTAAATAACATACATTTCACCATTTAGGATTTTTTTTTTTAAATTTCACATTCCAGAATTAATTATAATTCATAAAAATCGTGACCATAGATGATCAGAGAATTCTAAGTCATGACAGAATATAATCATCAGCCAATGAATTAATGATGGAGGAATTATACGATATTTTGCCAATTTTTTGTGAATATAATAACCGGTAATTCATAATGACATAACGATAGTTTGTGTTGGCAGTTCTATGATTTATTTTTTTGCAAATAGTGGCACTGAAAACAGCCAAATTTACATGCATATGGTTAATACCCTTTATTCATTTATTTGAATTGCACTGCTCTACAGATAATACTCAATTACAGAACAGGAGGGTATGATAAAAAAAATCAAACAATAACTATAATATGATAAGGAGTGATGACAAATGTGTAAATAATAAGATATAGGTATAAATAAAAACAGATATAAATCACAACAATATCAAATGTATAGGTAGACAAAGAAAAGAAAACAAAGAAAAACATTATTAATGCTGCAAGAAAATGTGTCTAACCGACTTCCCGCTAGGTTACAATTATTACACATTGCATATATATGGGGGAATACTGAAGAACATTTGTATGCACTGTGGGGAGATAGAAAGTTATGTTATCACGGGTAATTATTATAGGGACATGAAAGTTTAATTTCGCTACAATATCTGGACAGTCGATTTTATTGTGAATGATTTTCTACAGAAGTACTTGTGAGTGATACTCACACCTCTGAATGAGACTCACCATTGAATGTTTTTCAAGCAGTTCATTTTGAGGTGTGCCTATAGGCGGCTACACGATTTAAAACACAACAATTTAATAAGTATACGCTGAACATGCTCGAGATTATCGTTGTGAACATTGTAATGCGGATACCATATAATCACAGCATATTCAAGTTTTTATCTAACAAAACAGTTATAAAGCATTTTAATCATATTAATATCCGCAAAATCCCAGCTGTTACATACTGTAAAACCATATGATTTTTTGTTTCATATATTATGGTCTCAATATGATTACTGAATGACAGTTTCTTATCAAAAATTACTCCAAGATTTCGAAAAATATTAGGTTGTTCCAGAGTTGTACCTTCTACAAAATAATTGAAAATTAGAGTGCTAGACTTTAATGTGTAAGACATTACATTACATTTTTGAGGATTAAGTGATAATTTATTTAATAGACACCAGTTAGAAATTTTATCCAAATTGTACTGAATTCTTTCACAGTCCTCAACATTCCTAACTGTGTCAGATATTTTTAAGTCATCTGCTGATGACTTAAAAATAGACAATAGACAAAAGACAAAGACAGAAGAAAGACAATTCACATCTAAATAAATGACGATATAATTAATAAATATGTTGAATAGCAGGGGACCAAGAACAGATCCTTGGGGAACCCCCAAAGTTGCAAAGTACTCAACAGACTTGAAACCATTAAATACCACATATTGCTTTCTGTGAGACAGATATGAAACAGACAGCAATATAAGTGAGGAGGACAGTCCAAATAGTGTAAGTTTTTTAGTAATAAGTTATGGCCAAGTCTGTTGAATGCCTTTGAAAAATCAGTATAAACGTCAGTTTGAGCCTGCACGTCAATAGATTCAGAAATTAATTATGTGACAACTAGGTTAGTCGTGGTTAGATCGACCTTTCATGAATCTGTGCTGATATGGTGAGAGTCTATTGCTGACGTAATGATATATACTACTGTGCAGTAAGAATTCGAGAGCTTTACTAAAATTTCACAATATAGAAATTGGCCAAAAGTTCATTATATCATGTTTATCCCCCTTTTTGTAAATGGGGCAAACTTTAGAATGTTTCCAGATTTCGGGAAAAGTACTAGTTTTCAAGCACAAGTTAAACAAAATTGTCAATGAGTTGGCAAGTACATAAGCGTATTCCCTAACTACGAAAGCTGGAACTCTATCAGGTCCGGTCGTCATTTTAGGTTTAATCTGTTTTAGAGCAGTAGGCACATCACTGAACTCAAATTCCTTTATGTGTAACTGTCAATTAAGCTCAAACTCCTTATCGTTTATACATATTTCTTGTGAAGGTGTAGACGATTTGCTAAAAAATCAGCACAAGAAATTAAAATAACTGTGGGATTATCAAACTTTAGATCTCCATAAAATATGATATTGGAGATAGTGGTTGACTCTTTTTTATTTTTTATAAAAGCCCAAAATTTATTTAGATCACGCTGTATACTATTTTCGGCTGAGTGTACATAGCTTTCGTAAGAGATACTAATATCTAGTTTTATTTTATTCCGCAATCTCTTAAATTCCTCTAAAGTATTAGGGTCATTATTACGCTTATAATTAGACAGGAGTTTAGCTTTCAGTTTGATATTTTTAATTATCTGATATGTAAACCATGGCGGATATCGTTTTTTATGTTGCGAAGCAAATTTAGGAACATACAGATTAAAAATATTATACAACTTATTGTATAAATAGGTACAAGCATCCTCAACGTCGTGAAAAGTAGGCAGACATTAGAAATAGATTCATATAGCAGTAAATAATTGGCTTTCTTAAAATTATGTGAAGTTTTAAAAGCTTTCTGTTTATTAAAACACAAATAAAGCTCTATTACTATTTTCCAAGATGTTCAAAAAACATTAACAAAATTTGACAATAAAGAATAACATATTAATTTATAAAGAAAAAAATTATATCCTTTCTGAAATCCTAGAAGCAACATTTCTTAATTGGCCATAAACCTTTGAGGGAGGTGATCCTAAGATTAAATTACAAATAGCTCTTCTAGCCACTGCTATATTTTGGAAACTTCCTAAAATATGAATTTTACTGTCGGCTAACACTATTCTGGTTTTCGTAACATTTTCTATTGTGAATTTGGTTCTTCCACCTTTTCCCGCAAGTCTTCCAATAGCTCTGGATTGATGGTCTCCTTTTAACGTTTTAACATCTTTAATTTCAAAAGTCTCAACAAACAGATCATCTAAACGAAGTAAGGCTAATGCATCTTCTACCTCAAAACCATAAACAAATGCCTGTAATAATAAACAAAGATTTTATTTTTGTTTTATAAGAGTTCCATTTTTAAGGATATGGTATAATTTTAAAGTATATATAGAACAGAATTTAGAATATACATTTGAATAATTATACAAAAATACAGAAAACGCCAAATCACTGAAATATATGTATATGAAAAATTAAAATTGAAGCATACATTAAAAGTGTTGTGCTGACTATGTCAAATATTTTTCTACAGTCAATAGTTTGAACGGGCATTTCATCATTAGTATAGGCAATATAAGCTATTTTCTATTGTTTGTATCTTAGTCAGTCATTTCTTACAATCGAACTTACTGGAATGGTTTTTTTTTAACATTTATTTAACGTCAGCCTCTTTCCGCTACTGAGGCCTAACGCCGAGCCTGTAGACGAGCTACCCCCAACTAGGAATTTTGTCGAACCTCTACTCTAAGAAGAGTAGGGATCTTTTATTGGCCTAAAATTTAATAGACAAGGGACCGAGTGCTTTACATCCTCTCCGAAGGATGGTATATCCCCTATACAATTCTCGCCTAAGATTGTATAGCTTCCGCGAATACACTAATATACAAGCCGCTAGAAGATATGAGGCAAGGATGCGGTCTTCCTTGAAACGGTCACCCATCTAAGTACAAACCGCGCCTAATGTTGCTTTACATCGCATATTGAAATATGTACATAGTAAAGGTGCATCTACGCTCGCTGCTGGAATGATTATAAGAACATATATCTATATATATGAATTATGCAAGCTCATCATGTACTGTACTGTTGCGGCCGAAAAAAGTAATGATAATAATATATTTATTCATGTAAGCCCTATTACAGGATATGAACAGTCATGGTAGAGAATAAATTTAAATACATACATGATACATGCACTTTAGACATATTAGCAAGACAAAATATACATAAAATTATAAACATTAATACAGATAAAACATTATAATAATAAAATTTAATTGACTAAATTGAAATTGTAAAATTCTTTTTTTTTATACATTTATTTAACGTCGGCCTATTTCCGCTGCTGAGGCCTAACACCGACGCCTGTAGACGAGCTACCCCCAACCAGGAATTTTGCCGAACCTCTTCCCTTAAGAAAAGTAGGGATCTTTTACTTGCCTAACATTTAATAGACAAGGGACCGACGGCTTTACATCCCCTCCGAAGGATGGTATATCTCCTATACAACCCTCGTCTAAGGTTGTATAGTTTCCGCGCATACACTGATATACAAGCCGCTGGAAGATGTGTGAGGCGAGAACGCGGTTTCCGTTGGAATGATCACCCATCCAAGTACTAACTGCGTCTGTCGTTGCTTTACATCGCATACCGAAGTATTGACATAGTAAAGACGCACCTACGATCACCCCTTGTAAAATTCTTCTAGAGACTAAAAACAATTTTCACAGAAGAATAGGCGAAGTTTTCTTTTGAACTTATTTATGTTTATTTCCTGTTTTATTATAGTAGGTAATTTGTTGTAGACTGTTCCACATAGGTAGAAAGGTATGGTAGGGACGTAGGGAGTGAATATTGTTATGTATAAAAGTTTGTCGACATGATTGCAAGGGATTTAATGAAAATATTTAACAGATATTCTTTGGCCATAACACTCCTTAGATTTCTTATAGCAAAATAGGCACAGTTTAGTTTTTTGCAACATGTTCAATATGGTTTGACCAAGACAATAATTCTGTAGAAATCTAAATTATTATTTTCTTTATCTTGGACCAAATAACTTTTCTTAATTTTCATAATAAGCTGCGTGAGACAGATATAAGATTTTTAGATTTTTTACACTAAAATTGTAAACAATTACGAGTAAAAAAGAAAAGCACATGCATGGATACATAGATTATTATTGTTTTGTTCACCTTGGTACCAAATAACTTTACTTAATTTTCATAAACAACTGAATGAGGGCAAATATGCTAAGACTTCGGCGACTCGACGTCTGGAAAAAAGTTGGGAAATAGACAGAAAATAAAATAAAAAATTCATTTTTTATAAAGTATTCATAATAAAATAGTAACGTTTTACTTTACTTATCCTCTTTAACCAATTATATTTTCAGTACATAAATTATAAAATTTAAATTCATCATAAATTACTATTGTTTTCTAAAAACAAACTATTTATAAGTAATTTTCGATATAGGATTTATAAAGTGCTTCTTTGGCAATTGCCTTATAAATATAAATTTATAAATAAAGAAAGCCTAATAATTCGTTTCCGGTACCCAGTATCATTAGTTTCTTAAAGTTTTCAATTCACAAAACTATGAGTTGTAACAATATTAGTTTATGAGGTGTTAATTTTAATTCATAAAATTGAATTACCTAGAAAATATAATAATATTAAGGCCTACAAATTTTGTTAATGCAAGGTAATTATAAACCATGTCGAATGGCACATGTAGCATTAAATTTGTAGAGGGTGTCTTTTCCTACAGCAGATTTTTACGATAATTTTTTTTTATTGCACGGGTTTGAGAAATTCACTCTGAAAATTTTGTAAGCAATTAACATTTTGCAAAAATGATTGCTAATAAGACTTATTAATAGATGGTTCTATGATGCTACTTGTTGGGTTTTGGTGTTATAACTTATATAATGAATAAAAAATTAAAGAAAAATTACGCCTAGATATTCTTTTATTCACCTTGGTACCAAATGGCTTTTCTTAATTTTTATAAACAGGCGAGTGAAAACGAATTTGCTCAACAACAATATTCATGTCATATTTTTTAAGCACATATTACAAATAAGTACTTAAATAAAAAACAAAAGTTATATTGAAAAGTAAAAAGGTAAAAAAAATATCACAAATCCATAAAAAGGGCGGAAATATATGGAATTGTAGAGCAAAAAAAATTTAAAAGATGAAAACCCTCGACAAAACATCAACGTATCAGAATATCGTCAATATGCAGTTGAGTTTCGCCAGTGTTCTCTAATTTGTATGTCAATCCTCGAAATCTTGTGTATGTACCTTATTTTTTAATCTTCAAAGTGCATGGGTTGGGAAATAACCTTCTACGTAACACATGTGAGTGTTTGTGACTCCGAATTTGCCTTTTTAACCTCTGAACTGTGAGTAAATAAACTGCTTATAACTTCTATTATTCAGTTTTTTCTGCAACTCTTATCAGGAATTCCTACGGGTGTGCTCAACTACTCACATAGAACGATTTTTAATCTAATTTGGACTGTATTGTTTTAAAAAACTATGAATAATGTCCAGGTGTGGTACTTTTGACTCTGTAATATCTCGCAAACCAAGCGTTTCTTGTAGCGGTTTCTGTAAACGATTATTTCACATTACTTGCATTGGGATAACACCGGATGTTCAACAGGCTCTGACTACTGTTAGAGGACTTTACTGGAAATGCGAGGATTGTCATAATGATAACACTCATAATGTCGCTGAGTTCTTAGAGTGTAAAACTCAGGAAATGCTCAAAGCGCTATCTGATTCTTTTGAGAATATGAAGCAGGATTTGAGTATAATTGCAGGGAATCAACTACAAGTTATAAAAAAAGCTGCTACTCCCTCTTATGCCGACAAACTGCGTAATAATCCCTCTGTTATAATCAAACCGAAGAATCCCAACCAGCCCAATAAAAACACTAAAGCAGACATTTTGGAGAATATAGATCCACTCAACTCTAACATAAAAATTAGCAATGTAAAGCATATTAAAAACGGAGGTATTGTTGTTGGATGTCGCAGTAAAGAAGACTAGTGAACTGAAGAAACTGGCTGATACCAAGCTAACTGACTACGATGTACATGAAACTAAAACGTGGCTGCCTAAGATACGTATAGTGGGTCTCAGTGAAAAATTTGAAAACCAGCAAGTCGTCAATTATATTCTTAAGTAAAATTCTGATCTCTTCAGTTGCAATCCAATTTGTAAAGTATTAGATATTAAACCTATTAGGAATAAAAATGATGTATTTCCAGCATTACTTCAAGTTGACGTAGAATCCTATACTAGTGTATTAAAAATTGGGCATTTAATTGTAGGTTTTGATAGCTGTACGGTATATGATGCTGTGGACGTTCCTAGATGTTATAAATGTAACGGTTTTTATCACAGTGCACGTAATTGTAAAAAGCAGTCGTATACTTGTCCTCGCTGTAGTGATTCACATAAGTTAGATGATTGTAAAAGTGTAGCCTTAAAATGTGTAAATTGTTGTAATCTGAAAGATAATGCCAATGTAGATGTTTGCCATGCGGTATGGGACCATGCCAAATGCATAGCTTACAAAAACACCATTATGAAATTAAAATGTGACGTTTTTGGTATTTCATAGCAATCAAGCCTGCTCATTTCTTCTTCGACGGATAGTACTGTGGCACCATCCATAACTAACATTGTGATGGATAATAAAAATGAATTATATCATACACTCGATGGCGGTGAGGATCCTATTGCACAGTCTCACCCTACTCTAGATGTTTACTATCAAAACATACGTGGTTTAAATACCAATATGCATGACTTTTTAAACAATATATATTCTTCTAACTACTCAGTGATATGCTGTACAGAAACTTGGTTACAACCAAATGTCTTAAACTCTGAGTTTATATCTGATAAGTATGTAACTTTACGAGCTGATCGAAGAATAAATGAATTGACTACTAAAAGAGGGGGCGGAGTACTATTAGCTGTTGATAATTCTTTTTCCTTGACTGAAATTGACCTAAATTTTATTCGTAATGAACTTTCTTCAATAGATATCGTTGGGGGTAAGTTAATGATTAATTCTATTCCTATATTTATATTTGTACTTTATATACCTCCAAATCAGCAAGCATCTTTATATAACCGGCTCTTCGAACTTCTAGAAACTCTAGATTGTATGCTGAGTGATCAAATTTATTTTGTTGGAGATTTTAACATACCTGAGTTTAATAACCTTAGCGAATATGTGTCCTCAGATAAACTACTGTATCTAAACATGTTCTGCAGTTTTTTTGAACTTGATCAATATAATAGCATATCAAATGTTAATGGTAGATTTTTAGATTTAATTTTAAGTAACAAATCTTGCACTGTTGCCAAAGCTCATGACATTTTATTGCCTGAAGACCCTCACCACCCTGCACTGTATATAGCTGGCACAGAGATTTCACTTAAGCGTGCCAAAATTTTACCGGTTAACATTGAAAGTTCTTATAATTTTCGTAAAGCTAATTTCTTTCTCCTATACGAACAGTTAAGTTTAATTGATTGGTCATTTTTGGATCACCTTACTGACTGTAATGAGGCTTGTGAGCAATTTTATAAAATAATTAATAATATTTTTGATATGTGCATTCCTAAAAAAATTTCTAGGCCTAGCAAATATCCACCTTGGTTTTCAAAAAACATTATTCAAGATATAAAAATTAAAGAAAAGTTATGGAGAGCATATAAACATGGCATGGATATGAATTTGTACAATGATTTTAGAACATTACGGGCTAAAATTAAAAAAGATATTTCTACCGCATATAAACTTTTTCTAAGCAACGTCCAAAATAATATTCATTCTGATCCTAAAAAGTTTTGGTCATATGTTAAAGGAAAGAAAGGTGTGAATTCCTTACCTGACTCACTGACATTTGAAAATTCGGAGTTTCACCAGCCAGCTGATATTGCAAATGCTTTTGCTTTGTTTTTTAAGTCAGGTTTTTCTATCAGTTCCGTAAATGGCTTGTCAGATAATAGCAGTACAATAAATACTTTTTCTATTAAGTATATTTCTGAACACGATGTTTACGAGGCTTTGAGAAAAATGAAACCTAAATTTACTGCTGGCCCCGATGGTATACCTGCTTTTCTGCTACGTGACTGTGCTGTAACATTTGCCCTCCCGCTCATGAAAATATTTAACATCTGTGATTAATTATAGGCCAATAACAATTATTTGCAATTGTTCCAAGGCTTTCGAAATAGTATTACACAAAATAATTTATGCTAACACTTGCGGGCTAATTAGTGACTCTCAACATGGTTTTATGCAAGGGCGATCAACCACTACCAATCTGTTTTGTATGACTCAATACATCTCAGAATCTCTGGATTCTGGAGGTCAAGTTGACGTCATCTATACTGATTTTAGTAAGGCATTTGACAGACTAGATCATGGTATTCTACTGTGTAAACTTCGTCAATTTGGATTATCAGATAAACTGTCAGATTTGTTTGCATCGTATCTACAATGCAGACGACAATACGTAGAGTATCATGGTTTTAGATCTGATGAATTTATAGCCTCTTCTGGGGTGCCCCAGGGCTCAATTCTTGGCCCCCTTCTTTTCGTTATTTTTATTAATGATATTGTCAGTATGATTGACGTTGGCTGTCTTCTTTATGCGGATGATTTAAAGTTGTATTGTGACATTAACTCTTTTGCGGATTGTCTTAAATTGCAAATGAACCTTGATCGTATCAATAATTGGTGTATTGCAAATAACTTGCCATTAAATGTGCAAAAGTGCCATGTACTTTCTTTTACCAGAAGAAATGAGCAGTTACATTATGATTATACACTCAATAATACGTCCCTGAATAGAGTAACTGAATTTAAAGATCTAGGAGTTATTTTTCACTCTAAACTTAGTTTTAACCAGCACATTCTTTCTGTTGTACTTGCTAGTTACAAAAGTCTTGGTTTTGTCATAAGAAATTCACACGGATTTAATGATATTAGTCTATTGTTCCTGTTATTTAACACATTCGTTTTGTCTAAACTTGAATACTCAAGCATAATATGGAATCCAGGGTATCAAACTTACAGACACAGTTTGGAAAATACCCAACGTAAATTTTTAAAATATGTATCCTTCAGGGCTGATGGTGTTTACCCCGCTGTCGGTGCTGATCATTATCAATTATTGGCCAGGTATGATGTATTAAGTTTATCTGATAGAAGGGATATGCATTCTCTTATTTTTTTATTTAAAATTATTCATAACAAATTAAACTGCCCATCGATTTTAAGCCAATTAAATTTCAATGTTCCGGTAGTCGCTACTAGACATACCAATACATTTTATTTGTTAACCCCGAGGACCAACTTACTCAAATTTTCATCTCTCCTCTGCTTGTGCAATATTTATCATCGTGTACAGCACAATTTGGATATATTTTATTGTACCATTAATTCTATCAAAAAGCTGTTTTTAAATGCTCAGTAGTGTTTTTGTTGTTTTGTATTATTGTTTTTATTTTTTCTTTTGTATTTTTCTGTAAATTTAATCTACTATTTATATTTATTTTTTTTGTAAATGTGTAGTTTTCCCATCCTTTAATTGGTATGTAAATACTGTTGGATGGTGTAGTGCAATAAATAAATAAATAAATAAATAAATAAATAAATAAATATCCAAAGAAGCTATTAATAAATAAGGCAGCTGATTTTAAAACTCCACCACCTAATCACATTATATGAAATACATTAGTAGATCCTACTCTATTTTTCACAACTAACAACGTTCATTTGAAAATTACCAATTATATATTTCAAGGAATTCTATGAAATTTTCAAAAAAAATTATCATCGCTGGCAAGAAAATTATCTTTTTAAGTAAAATGTGAAAAATCCATAGTAGCACACATTCAAGTTTTCAAAAAAAAAAATTCTGAAATTATCCATGTAGATCATATTGCAAGTAACTGCTTATTGCGTCATTTCTACGATATATTCTAAAAAAACTACCAGCATGATTGAAAATAACGCTGTCTTCTTCATACTCTGTGAAAAAAGGAGGAGCACACTTTGCAGCTTTGGAGAAAAAAAATATAGTCTCAAAACAGCTGTACCAGTTGTACAATATTTGAGTTTTAGGTAATTTTAAGGAATTCTTGAAAAGCTTGCAAAACAGATAAAAAGAACACTACATTCTTAGCATATTGTAAAAAAATCACGATGGTAAACTTTTTAGTTTCCAGAAATATGGCATATGGCCTGTAAGCTATATTACAAATATTTCCTACACCGCTATGGTTTCTACGGATCATTTTTATGGCCAAAATCGACATTTTCTAAGTATCGTAAAAAAATAATTGGCCCTAGAATGATGAAAATATATACCCTAGAAGGCTGTTGGTTCCGGACCTGTCAGCCAAATGGGTGCACGTTTCCACCTGCTTGGATGTATGATCCCTTAATAATAATAAACATCTAGTTCGAAAGTGTGTTGTCAGTGTAAGATTGAAAATTTTTATTTTGCAACAATTTTTGCAATATCGCTCCAGTACGTATATATTATATTTCTAATGCAAATCGTTATATACTGTCTGTAAAATCGGTGCCGCAATAATAATAGAACCGATGCATTTCCCTGAAAAAAACTAAATATGCACATTTAAGAAGGCATAAAAAAATTGGCGGGATTAGGCAGCAATAATTTACATACAGATTATTAAAGAATTTCTCTTTAATGTGACATAACTTTTATCTGTGCATATTTGCGATATTATCTACAAATACATATTTTTTACAGACATGTATTGTTTGATGAGGGAAGAGCTTTTTGACTTATGGCTCCAAGAGGACATTAAAAAAATGTGAAGTACTCATGATTTTTCATTTAGGATGTTTCCTCTAATACCTAAAGTATATAATTTGTTCATGAGAATTTTAGGATTTACAGAATCAAACGCCTTTGATAGATCAAATAATATAATGACCACATATTTGCCCTTGTCTAACTCTTTATACACAAAATTAAATACAGTAGTGGAAGCAGACTCTATGGATCTACCTGTTCTAAATCCATGCTGTGATTCAGAGAGTATATTATGAAGATTAATAAAAACTGTCAGGGGCTTATAAATTACCTTTTCAAAGCCTTTCGAGAAAGCATTTAATAAAGATATTTGCCTATACCCTAATTGTCTACATCATTTTTACATCCCTTCTTATAAACAGGAATTACCTTAGAAATTTTGAATATTTCTGGAAAAATACCTTTATGAATTGCTTCATTTAACAAATGCAACAAGGGATCAGCTGGACTTGATATGATATTTTTTAATAAAAGTACACATATTCCATCAGGTCCTGAAGACTTTTTATTTTTCAATTCATTTACGGCTTCCAATAGTTCACTTCTAGTTATATCATAGAAAAACATGGAATTTATTTTGTAATTTGAGGTTGAGTGTGAGAAAGATGTGCTACTACCAAAAGTATTATGTAAATTAACACTTGCTGCATTTACAAAATGGGAACAGAAATAATTGCATATTTTAACCCTGTCCATTATCATCTCTCCATTAACATTTAATATTATTCTTTTGTTTAGTGACATTTCGTTCCTATTTAGTTGTACATTTACGATATTCCATGTTTCCTTAATTTTATTTTGGGAGGTATTTATTTTATTAGAATAATAATTTGACATAGCCAATTTGATATTTCTCCTATGTACTTTTTTATTTACTTTATATGTCTGCAGCAATTCAGGATTTTGTGAATTTGTAGCTTCAGAAAAAAGAATTCTAAGAAAATTACCATTGTTTTTCAGCTCTGCAGTTATCCAGTTTTTGTTATCTTGGTCTTTATAATCTGTAAATTTTACTCACTTAATAGGACATGAGATATTAAAAAACCAAATTATATTTTCCATAAACAAATTAAAGGCCATATTTAAATCAGCTAGATAAATAAAATTCCAGTCATTAGATTGGAGATGGCTATTTAATTCAGCAATATTTTCTTTCCCCATAATTCTCTTATACCCGTACTTAACTTCATTCCGTTTATGTATCATTTGTGTCTCGACTTTAAAGGAAAAAATATGAGCAAAGTGATCAGCCAAAAGTGCATCATACAGTGCAACACTATAGCAATTACAATGAATATTTGTTATAACGTGGAGCTGACATAGCCATTTACAGATCAAAGATCCTGGTAGGACTATTTGTAGTTACAGTTAAATTATAAGAATTTATAATATCCTTCAACATTTTCACAGGATATAAGTATTATAAAATCAAATTTTCTTATGGAGTGGTTTAAAGCTGCAGTTAAATTTCTAAAAAATATATTGTAATTACCATTTGGAGGCCTGTAAATAGAGCATATTAGGTATTTAATTTTTTTTTCAATTTTCAAAGACACTCAACAGAGAAATCATTTAAACACTTTAACATGTTCGACCTCAGTATTACATTTCGCAAGAATTAGTGATCCTCCATGAATATGCTATATTGAAGATATGTTTTTATCTAAGACCCAGTGTTCAGATATACACAGAACATCTATTTCTGTTTCAATTACAAATAGTTCAACCTCACTTAACTTATTTACCAAGCTTTGAACATTCTGAACTGGAATTCAAAATGGCGGAAAGTGATAGTGAAAGTTTAGCTAAACTCAAAAAAACCTGTAAATACTGCAAAAGAAATTGTGCAACAACAAATTGTGTAACCTGTAAAGTATGTAGTGAAGCCTACCATAATAGCTGTTCTTTGAGAGTTAAAATGTGTTGTGAACCGAAACTGCAAGAATTATCTTCATTAGAAAATGGAAACACATCAACAGATGATCTGCACTTAAGAGAAGAAAATTTATTGTTAAAAGAAAGAATTAAAGATAAGGATACAATTATTAATGACAAACAATTACTTATATTGTTGTTAAAAGACAAAATATTACATTTGGAAGAAAAGTTAAAACAAACAGAGGACAAAAAACTAACAACATAGACAAAACACACCATCAGTTTCATTAAAAAGTATGAGTGATAATACTCAAGGAATTCAAACAGTGACCCCCAAACAAAAAATCGAGGATAAACCTACTATAAAACAAACAAATTTAAAGGTACTTAAAAATAAACAAACAAACATTATGGAAAATTTAATACATATAAATAGTGACATATCATCAAAATCGCATAGTATCCTAAATAAAAATGAGGAACCTTTCCAACCAGTTACGTACAAGAAGAAAACAAAAAATAGAGAACTCAAAGTAAGAGGAGAAGCGGAAATATCTAAGGATGATGAAATACATGGTTTTGTAGGAAGGGAAATCTCAGAGAAAAAAATATGGCTTTTCGTAGGGACAGTAAAAGATCACGTCACTGAAGAAATAGTGCAAAAGTACCTACAAAACAAAACAAAAGCTGGAAGTAATATCTATGTCAAAGAAATAGATACATACAAGAAAATAAAAGATAACAGGTGTTTTAAAGTGGGGATTAACTATGATCTAAAAGATAAAGCTTATACTAGTGCCTTTTGGCCACAAGGAGTAATAGTATATAGGTTTGACTTTAAGAAGGAAGAGAGATATACAAACCGACTGGGAAATAAAAATATAGAGGAAAATTTTCAAAAAGATCCTCAGGAGCAGGACTTCACATAGAAGCAGTGTCAAATAAAAATGTACTACATAAACTATTTATTTATCATCAAAATATTTAAAAAATAAAGCTCTAGAATGTGAAATTTTCTTAAAATCATTAAACAATCAACCGGCGGTGGTATGTTTCACTGAACACTGGTACAGAAGGGAAGAAGACAAAATCATAAATCTTGAAGGCTATAATTTGGTCTCTGTCTTCTCACGAGAGAAAAAAACTTCATGGAGGAAGCTGTATACTGACTTTAAAGGGAATAGAGGCGGAGGAAATTGACTACCTAAAACAAAAATCAAGCGAAGGGCATATAGAATGTTCTGCTATTCTTAGTAAGTCCAATAAACTAGTAGTTATTTGCATTTATAGACCACCATTAGGCAATATGGATTTGTTTCTTGAAACTGTATCTTTTATATTACATTATTCTTCAAATAATTATTCAAAATATAATATTATACTTTGTGGAGATTTTAATATAAACCTTTTGGAAAAAAATAAAATTTCAGAAAACTTTGAAACTCTGCTATTAAGTTTCAATATGTTCCAAACAATTTTTGCACCCACGCGGATAAAAAACAAATTAGAAACATTAATTGACAACATATTTATCAACTATGAACACAGTCATGAAGGCAAAGTAATAGCATCTGCATTGTCTGACCACGAAGGACAAATTTTACAAATCGACCAAGAAAATAAGCCACAAAATCGAAATGTTACGTACAAAGCAAGGATATTTTCTCAACATAAATTACAGCAATTCAAAAACCGAAATTGAGAATGCAAATTAGCAAAGCATTCTTAATGAAAGCGATCCCAACCTAGCATATCACAAATTCGAAAATATATTTCATAGTGCATTAAAACCACTATTTCCTGTTAAAAATATTAAATCCGAACAGAGAGGTACTAAACACTGGATAACCAGTGGTATCAAAAACTCCTGCAAAAGGACACGCGTCCTATATAAACAAATGTTCTCAGGTTTTGTCTCCCAGCACTTTTATGTTAAATATATAAAGATATTGAGAAATGTAATTAAAAAGGCGAAACAATTATCACACAAATATTATATAGAGATCGCTCAAAATAAAGGTAAGGCAGTTTGGGATATTGTCAAGAGCTATACGGGTAAAACAAACAACCCCGAACAGATTCTCAAAAATTTGCAACACAATAAAAACCCAGTGGAAATATTAAATGATATCAACAATAATTTCATTAATCAATGTCCAAATATATCTACACCAAATAGTACAATAGAAGCAAATTACATTTACGCACACAAATCCTTATTTTTAGAACCTACCGATCATGTAGAGGTGTACAATTTAATAATTAGCCTAAAAAACAAAAAATCTGTGGGAGAAGATGAAATACCTGTAAAGCTCTTACAACATGTTGCACATGTCATCTCTGGACCGTTGGCTCATATTATCAACCAAATGCTATACACAGGTATTTTTCCAGAACAACAGCAGAAATTAAAGCTATTTATAAAAAAGGAGATAAATCAGACTGAAGAAACTACCTTCCAATTGCACTACTGTCCAACATAAGTAAAATATTTGAGAAAATAATCTACACGACTTATAAATTTTATAGAAAAAACAAATTAATTTCAGATTCACAGAACGGATTTAGGAAGGGGAAGTCAACCGTACTTGCAATATACAAAGCGCTGAGCTTTGTACTAGAATCTTTAAATACCAAGAAACAAAAAATTGGTGTATGTCTTGATTTGTCGAAAGCTTTCGATAGCATCGATCACGACTTATTAACAAAAACGTTAAGAGGGGTATGGTATAAGAGGAATAGCTCTGAAACTATTGCAATCTTACTTAACAAACCGAAAACAATGTGTAGTTGAAAGAGATATAACAGGAAATATTATAAAATCTGGAAAAAAAATAATAAAAAAAGGAGTACACAGGGATCCATCCTAGGACCTCTGTTATATATACTGTACACAAATAAGCTACCCAGTGTTGTCCGTCAGCAAATTGTACAATTTGCTGACGATACTTCAATAATGTTCAGTGAAATCCCGGAGCAGAATATTAATAAAGAAATGATAGATGCATTAAATTTATTAAACCAGTGGTTTAGAGACAACAACTTGCAATTAAATGTAGCCAAGACGCAAATGATAAAATTCTCATACTTACTTCAAGATGAAATTATACTTACTTATGATAACAACAACATAAAAAGTAGCAACACCGTAAAGTTTCTAGGAGTAAACTTTTATTCCAGGCTAGACTGGAAATTTCATATTGACGCCCTGGCTCGGAATATGGCGCAGTACTGCTATGCACTAGGGGTAGTGGCACGTTTTGTTAACGTTGAAGCAGCTTTTATTGCATATCATGCTTATATTCAGTCACGGGTCAGATATGGAATCATATTTTGGGCAAATGCTAGTGATCAGTCATCAATTTGTCCCCAAGTGTTTCAAGTTCCTCCAAGATAGTTTTATTTTTATTTTCAAGTATTTCAATTTTTTTTACGCATTTCTTTATTTACTGTATTTAGTTCTCTTATATCATTCTCATATGTCTTTTGATTTTCAATATCCTTTGTTAAGTTTAATTCTTTCTCTTTATTCAATTCATCCACTTTTTTTCTAAGATTTTATTTATTTATTTATTTAAAAACACTAATTTTTACATTAGTCACTACAATCATATAAGATTCAACAGTGTTGTAAATTTAACAAGGTTTATATGGCGCCTAGGCAGAGTGCCCGTATGCGCTTAACATATAAGACTATGCATAATTACAGTGAATAAAAAGAAGTAATACTACATTAAGTATGATTAAAATACTTTAAGTCAACGCCACATGTGACATCACAGAAATTGGGAAAACAAAAACTCATTTTCAACGATATATATTTATTTCTTTTATATTTTTTGGTAAAGTGTTGAAAATCTTTGGCCCTAGATAGTTAAATTGATTTTTATAGAATTCACTATTTGGTTTCGGTACTTCAATGAGCATATTTGTAATTGTTCCTGTAGACTGACTATGATGTATATATCTTTTTAAATGTTTATTCCTGTAAACATAGCAACACACAGCATGTGTAAATAAAGATCGCACATTATATATATTATTTTCCTTGTATAAAAGTTGAGTAGGATATAAATGAGGTTTCCTGAATATAATTTTTAATATTTTATTTTGGACAACATTTAACGGTTTCAATGTTGTGATATAAAGGCCACCCCAAGCTATGATACCATAGCGTAAGATAGACTCTACCAAAGAGAGATACAGTGTTATAAGCAACTTCTTATCTAAGAATTGTTTTAGAAGATAAAATTTGTAG
Source organism: Leptura quadrifasciata (assembly GCA_963675555.1). NCBI lineage: Eukaryota > Metazoa > Arthropoda > Insecta > Coleoptera > Cerambycidae > Leptura > Leptura quadrifasciata. The sequence goes on from OY776682.1 coordinate 23,046,870, forward strand.
ATTAAAAATCTAAGTTTTTTTGTCAAATATTCTACATGCATGTCCCATTTTAGATTTTGATCTATTATGATTCCAAGGTATTTAGTACTTTTAGTTGCTTTTATTTCATGAGAAAAATTATTTACTTTTATATTTGTAAATTCAGGACGGTTTGCTATTGTTGTAATGTAATTTGTTTTATTAATATTTAGAGAAAGTTTGTGGAAATCAAGCCAGTTTTTTATCCTATCTAGTCCATCAATGACCTGTCCTTTTACACCCTTCCAACTGTTATCACTAAATAAAATTACAGTATCATCCGCATAGGATACTTTGCCAGTTACATTAATTTCAGTTAGTCCTTTTATGTATAGATTGAAGAGCATGGGGCCTAGTACGGTACCTTGAGGTACTCCTATGCGCACGATCTCCGGTTCACCCAGAGTTTCACGAATTTTAACTTTCTGTGTTCTACCTGTGAGATAGTGTTCAAAGACTCCCAACACGTTGCCTCTAATTCCATTTTGTTCGAGAACAGTCAGGAGTTTTTTATGAGGGACCGTGTCAAAGGCCTTTGCCAAATCTAGAAATACAGCAATGCATTTTTTATTTTCATTTATGTTCTCGGCAATATGAGATATAAGTTCATGTATAGCGTCACTGGAATTAAGACCTTCTGTGAATCCAAATTGATGTTTTGAGAGTAAATTGTTAGTTTTTAAAAATGACAGTAACCGGTCTTTTAGGCATTTTTCGAAGATTTTAGCTATGTTGCTAATTAGACTAATTGGTCTGTAATTGCCAATGATATTTGGGGATCTTGCTTTGTAAATTGGGGTAACGATAGATGTTTTAAATTGATACAGTACAATCCCAGTTTTAAAGATTAAATTAATAATGTGTTTTAGCGGTTTCAGTATGTAGACGTGTAGAAGTTTTAGATTTTTGACTGATATGCCATCACCACCGGGAGCACTGTTGTTTTTTAAACTGTTTATATATTTTATAAGATCATTATCTGTGATAGGTATTAGATACATAGATTTATTAATTGGTGGATATGTTGAAGGTGCGATGTTTTGATCCGGAATATTTTGATACATTTGAATACCAATGTTTGAGAAATATTTGTTGCTATAATTGGCCATATCCTTGTCATTATCAAAATTGCAGTTATTGTCATTTTTAATTTGAATGTTATTGTTACCTTTAATTTTGCTCTCATTTGTTGCTTCTGAGATAATTTGATAAGTTTTTCTCAAGTAATTTTTATTTTTTTCAATCTCATTTTTATAGTAGTTGTTTTTTACGTGAGAGATTATTTTTTTAAATTTATTTCTATACGCTTTGTATATTGTTTCCCTCTCTACACTATAATTTTTTTGTAATTGTCTTTTTAATCTGTCTCTTTTTTTTATTGAATTTATGATAGAGTTGGATAACCATGATTTTATTTTAAAGTGTTGTTTAATCCTTATTATTTTTGTTGTTTCACATTGTTGAAATATATCTAGAAAAGTTTAAAAAAATTGTTGTGGCGATTTCTGGATTTTCCTCGTTTAAAACGTTCCCCCATGTTACATTGTTAAATAAATCTATTAGTTTGTTATAGTCCGTTATTGTAATATTATTTTGTGTAAAATTTGGTTGTGTTTTCTGATTTATATTAGTCTGTGAGATGTTGATCATGATAGGGTTGTGATCTGCTATCTCATAGTTTATTACATACGAGTTAAAGAGTAAGTTATCTATTCTTAGATTGTTTCTCATGAATATGTGATCAAGGCAAGTTTTGCTTATCAGTCGTGTGATGGTATTTATGTAAGATTTCAAACCAAAAGAGGACATAACTGCAAGGTATTCATTTACAAGAGGGTTAATTGTATCTAACAAATTAATATGTATGTCACCTATAATGATTTCTATATCTCTATTCAGTGTTTCATTAATGAAATTTTCAAGGTTGGCAATAAATGATTGAATATTTGTTTTTGGTGATCTGTACAAGGCGTTAACACCATATGTAATATTGTTAATTTCAATATGTATTCTACTTACAGTTACCTCAGATATATCCAGTTTGTGTATTGTTATGTCTGCATTTAGTTCCGTTTTAACAAATATTAAAACTCCGTCATTTCTAGTGATGTCACTGGCATTATAATGAGTAGTGTAACCATTTAGATTAAAATTATTAACAGATTCCAGCTGAAAACATTCGGATAATACAATTACATCTCAGTAAATTTCAAAAGATTCTAAAAATACTACAAGTTCATCAAAGTTTTTTTTAACACTTCTTATATTAAGATGTAGAATATTCATTTTTTTTTTCTAAGCTAACTTTGCTTAATATTTCCGTAGCACCAACAATTTCGTTACATATTTCACTACTTATAGCTTCTAATAAGTTTGATACTTGAGGTCTACCCATTATGACTATAGTCTATTTTATTTTTTAAAGCTTGCAGGTGGTACTGGTACGTTGGGCATGATCGATTATCCGCTTCATGTTCAGTGTTGTATTTGGTCTTGTATTTAGCATTAGCTTCCTCACAATTTCTGCATTTCTTAAATTGTTTATCACAGTCTTTCTTAGAGTGTTGACCACCACAGTAAGCACATATAACATTTCTACCACAGTTTGTATATTTATGATATAATCCATTGCACTTAAAACATTGCAGCACTGCTATTTCCTCATATACATAAAACCGTTCCCAGGCAATATACATTTTTTAGTAATCATAATTTTGTTAAATATCTTGGGAGAACATTCTATAAATAGGGTAAAGTTATTTGCTTTATTCTTTTTAATGTATGTTATTTTGAAAATATCTGTGTCCTCAATAAACTTATTTTGTTTTCTTACTGATTGCTCGATTTCTTCTGTTGTCATATCTTTGTTAAAATCAATAATTTTTATTCTTGGGTATCTTAGTTTAGTTTCTTCAATTTCATAAGATGCATGAAGTTTCTGTTTTGCGACTTCTTTTAATTTTTGTGTGTCCTCCTTTGAGCTACATTTTATTGTAACACCACCAGATTTGGTTGGCCTTATTTTATTTACGCCTATGTTAAATTCTGCTGGGTTTATATTTCTAGTGATATCATTTTTCGTTGTTTCAGAATTCTGGTCTTTATTTTTAGGTTTTATTATTAGGTATATTGATAATATTGATAATATTTTTCTGCTTTGTATGGCTTTCTTTGTCTTCCGCAACGACACTTGCATAAGAAATTCCTGTGATTTTCTGGTTATTTAACTTTTCAATCAAAGCAGTTATTTCATTCTTCATGAGCTGTATAACCTGGTCTTTACTTTTTAGCAGTTCTTACTGTCTATAATAGTTTGTAGAAGTTTATAACTTTCATATTTTGTGCAGCTGGGGCAGTGAAATATCAAAGTTCTTCTGCTTAGTTGCAGTACCTTGACTTCAGATGAGGTTAATTGACCACATTGTTTACAAAAATCTTTCTTACAGCCATCACACTTGAAAGTTTCTTTATTTTCATGTTCACATTCCATCTTGTTAGGTTAGGTTCCAGAATTTTTCACAAGATCTTCTATTATCTGAGACATCTCTGTACTATTGTTACCTTTTTTGATAGAATATCGTTTCCCGGTAATTTCACTATAGAATTAGCAGTTATTTTTTGGGTTTATTATAATATAAGTTTCTATAATTCAGAGAATAATATTCACACACCTTATCTCAACATGAAAAAAATTTTAAAAGCATTTTTTTTAACATTCCACTATTTTTATCTTTACTTTCGAACTTCTTATTACATCCTCTTAACAAATGAGAGGGGATCACCAAAAAAAGTATTTCAATGAACAGCTAATCTATTATTTTTATTGGCATTTTTGCTAACATAAAAGAAAGTTATAGTACGTTCAGCAAATTATGACACCTCTTTGTACACTATCACCAAAGGTCGATTTTTGTATATAACACTTAAATTCAATTTGTAATGGTTTTTTTTTCTGTTCATAAATTTCAGCTATGAAACTTCGTTCAGCGTCAAAAACTTCATCTTCAAAGTCTTGTGTTTTCCTTTTCACTTTATTTATGAATGAATTTTTCTCTTAAATTTCTTCTTATAGTTTATATGTTAGGTATAGTTCTTTGACCTTTGTTTTTTCTTCATTTGATTTTTCTGCGCATTTTTTTGAACAATATATTTTTTTATTCAAAATTACAGATATGTCTACAGGGAAAATCTTTTCACAGCAACTTTTGTGAAAAATGTTATAGCAGAAAACACAGCAGTAATTATTTAGCTCCTTTTTACAGAATAAGAATCTCATATTCATTTTTTGGAGTCCAGTCCTGGATAAATATATATTTAATTCCCAGTTCTTATTTCACTATCCACAAGAACTAGCTTGTAAGTTTCTGTTTCATCTGCTTATCACAAAACAGTGTATTATAAAATTGCACCTTTTGTTAAGTTATGAAGAAATTATTTATGGCAACTTAAATTAAATTATTTCCTCTTGTTAAGTGGAACTTTATGTACATAACTATATAAAATTCAGTGTATTTATTGCGATTTTTCACACTAAAACGTGTTTTTTAGGCTACAAAGATGTACCTTTGTCAAAACTAGTCTAACCCGTCTACTAGTCTACATATGCTATCCTCATTATTTCTACCAATTTTTGAAACTATGAATTTTGTCCGATATATTACAATTTTAACTGTTATATTAGTGAATTATAATGACAGTTTTATAATTGAAATTGATGAGCCAACACTATCTACGTCTTCTGGCTGACCAAGTCTCCCATTTGCAGAAAAATCTTCTAGGTCACAGCGAAGAGATGGGTCTCTGATAGCAAAGGAACACCCAGTATAAAGTCGGTCTCAGCGTCTTAGATGATTTGAAGCAGGGGGCGAACAGTGTCGGCTCAACCAGTTTTGCACTGAGGTTGAAATTAATGAATTAAATAAAATCAAACTCTCAAATAGATTAGTTTAAAATTAAACAAGATAATTCTCCATCAGAAAATGAAAGTGAATAATGAAACAAAAAAAAAAAGAATTAGGATTATTAAATAGTGGTAAATAGTTATTATTGAAATAAAAATGAACAACATTTAGTCTTCCTCTCCTTCACTATTATAATCATCACAAAAATCTTTCTCATCAGCACTTTCCGCCAGATTTATTATAAGTGTGGGGGTTTCATCATAACGTACTTCTCCTTCAAAGTCTTGCCTGATTAATTTCTCAGTGTGTCATATGCAGTTTGCCCAGACTTCAGGGGTAGCTCTTGCCTTTAGCACATTTTCACCAATGTGTCGATCATAATACTGTTTACAGATCTCCCAAACAATGTCAATGGGGTTATATTGACAGTGGTATGGAGGTAACCTTAGTACTTGATGACCATGTTCGTTCAGCAGCTCATCTATAACGTATCGCTGTTGACTTGGGCAGTTTTACTTACAAATTTGCAAGAAATCGGTTTTAAAGTCCTTGTTGTATTCAATATTTTTGTTCTTTGGCCACTCTTGCAATTTGGTATTTTCTCTGCCAGTGCGCTATGATATGATGCATTATCCACAACAATTATTGATGGTTCTTCTAACATAGGTATTAGCTTTTCCAAAATCCATTTTCGAAAGAGTTACTGTTCATAGAATCATGATAGTCAGCACTATTTGACTTTATTAAAAATATTTTCCATTTCTATTACCGGCATGTACTATTATAAATCTTTTCCCAATATTTTCGGGGCCCTTTCTACAGCTTTTTACATTTTCATCCTGCCACGTTCTTTTGAAGGCTCCTTTTGAAAAAATCCACGTTTCGTCCAGATACAGAAATTCAAGAGGACTTTCACTTTGAAGATTTTCAATATAACTTCTCAAAAAGCTAATGCGGTTATGGATGACGTTACTAAGTTGACAGAGATAGCATCGATTATTTTCCATTTTATATTTAAATTCACGTTTTTAAGAGTCGCCCTAAGCTTGCTTTGGAAATGTCAATTATTCCCTTTGCCTTTAGTTCTTCATTCAGTATTTTAAGTGTCATATGCCTTCCATTCTCCTTCATGCTATATATCACATTCCTCACTTTTGCCTTGATACCATCATGCATATCTTCACTTTTTTTTTGGCGCCCCATGAATTTTTCCCGGTGTATTTAGAGGTACGCTCATTTTTTGTTCATTACTTATTGGGGAAACACTTGTTAAAACTGATTTTCAAAGAATCGCTTACCCTCTCTCCATTATTTTCTTTTTCCCGTTGAAAATACTCCAAAAGATTTAATACAAATTGCCGACATTGTTTGTTAATAGTGCAACCAGGCTTTGCGGTGTGAAAATTATTTTATTTACCATGTAATGACACAAACACAGTTAATAAGATTAGTACATGCAGTACTTCGCTGTGCAGTTTTATATACTTTTTATACATTATGCTATGCTACAAGTCAAAACTTGTCAAGCTAATGCAGGTGACATCATTTCGAGACAGCCAGCATCGCATAGTGTGGCAAAATCGACATTTCTCTACCAAAAATCTGTTACTTTGTAATCGATCAACTCATTCATACAAAATTTTGTGTAATATAATTTAAAATACTCGGCAACTTACTATAATATTACTTATTTTTTTTATACCACCATAACCTTTAATTGTAGTTCTTCTAAAGTCGAGGCAAGAATTCAAGCGATGCACGTCATGAGTGATATCATTAAAGAAATTTTAATACCAACATAATTTTTAATCATTAATTACGTTAAAAAGAGTAATTCTTGACACCCAGTTATTAAGCTTTTTTCAGAAATAGGTACAGTTTTATGGGGCTTCATGATTCTTAGCAGTATTTTATTATTTATAGAATTGAACTGTGATGTGCATCGCTTGAATTCTTGCCTCGACTATATGCAATAAATAATTCATATATGTACCCATGTATATTATACAGTTTTTCAAAATATTTTAATATTTTACAATAGATTTAATGAAATAAAATATTCTTTCCTATTATTTGGGTTTTCTACCACATGTACTATTATCCTCTTCAAAACAAATCACCGAATCTACAAAATAATAGAATTATTGGAAAAAAAGCCTCTGCGCCCGTGACGTTTACGCCAAAGGAAAAGTCAGAGGTTATGTTTTGCAAATAATATAAATCGGAATAAACACAAAAATAATGTATTTTGCTGACGTTTCGGAAAGTAATCTCTTTCCGTTTTCAAAGCTATTTTTTGAAGAACTCTTATTTTGCTGTGTATGTCAAATACACAGCTTTAAGATTCTGTTTATGTTATTTCCATAGATACTTACTACTTACACAGAACATAGAACTGATGATATTTTTTTTTTTTTAGATAATGTTGAGTTTGTTAAGTTCTTCTTTTAACATTGGTAGCCAGGTTGTACAAATATCTACAGAACAATTCGATACGCACTTATCTTCATTTAATAAGATTATTGCTGATTCTTTAATTTTTCTTTTTTTGGTATCTGTTTCTTTTGTTAAAATTTTTGCCGAGTCCCAGTTTATTCTATGTCCGTTTTCCCAAGCATGTTCACAAATCTTTGATTTCTGAATTTCATTCTTTCTAATGTAATTCTTGTGCTCATCCAACCTCACACTGAAAGGTCTGGATGACTCACCCACATAACATTTATCACATTCGCACGGGATATTGTAAATACAGTTTTTTTAATTCTGCTCCCTGTTTATCGGTTTTGTTTTTGTTAAAATAGATCTTAAAGTGTTCCCCGTATGAAATATCGTCCTAACATCAAATTTGTCACCTATACGGCGTAGCTTTTCCGATAGTCCGTATACATAAGGAATTATTGCTGTATAATGACGTTCAGGTTTTTGTCGTACCTGATTGTCCCTATTTTCAACATTTATGAAAACTCTATCAACAAAGGCTTCAGGATATTGATTTTGTACTAGGACCTCTTTGATAAATTTTTTCTCGTTATTTAATATTTCATTATTAGATGAAATTATTTTGGCCCTATCGTATAAACATTTTACAACACCCCTTTTAACATTTATTGACTGATTTGAGTTAAAATTTAGATATCTATTAGTATGTGTTGGTTTTCTATAAACGCTTGTTTCAATTGTATTATTTATCCTTCTAATTAAAACATCTAAAAACGGTAGTTCATTCCTACTTTCTACTTCTAATGTGAATTTAATAGACGGTTCCTTACTATTTATATTTTCTAAAAAACTATCTAGTAAATCAACACCATGAGGCCAAATTGCAAAGATGTCGTCAACATATCTCCACCAGACAACCGGTTTGTTTATACAATTTTGAACATGTGTGTTCTCAAAGTTCTCCATAAATATGTTGCTTAAAATTGGTGATAATGCAGACCCCATAGCCATACCAAAATCCTGCTGATAGAACTCATTGTCCAATTGAAAATAGGTTGTTTTTATACACAGTGTTAAGAGTTCCATTATGCTATTTACACTTAATTTAGTTCTAGTTTCCAAATTATTATCATTTAGCAACCTGTCTTTAACTATTTTTAATGTTTCATCTACCGGAACATTGGTAAAGAGGCTAACTACATCAAAACTAACCATCAGGTGTGATTCATGAATATCGGTTTCATAAATTTTTTCTATGAAATGTTTACTATTTTTAATATATGAATCGGTATTTCCAGATAATGGATCAATAATTTTAAGTAAAAATTTTGCCAAATTATGACATGGTGAATTAATAGAACTAACAATTGGTCTTAAAGGAATATTTTGTTTATGTGTCTTTGGTAAGCCATAAAAATGAGGGGGCTTACTATGATGTGGTGTAAGTTTCCTTCGTTCAAAATCATTAAATTCATGTTTGTATTTAAACAAAGTTCTGTAAATTTTGCTCTCTATTGATTTTGTTGGATCTTTGTTTAGTTTTGAGTAGGGTCCCTCATTTACAAGAGTCATGATTTTTGTGTTATATATATCTTTATCTATAATGACTGTGGCATTACCTTTGTCTGCTGGCAATATTTTTATACTTTCATCTTCATATACTTCTTTAAAACGCGATGAAAGTATAAAAATATTGCCAGCAGACAAAGGTAATGCCACAGTCATTATAGATAAAGATATATATAACACAAAAATCATGACTCTTGTAAATGAGGGACCCTACTCAAAACTAAACAAAGATCCAACAAAATCAATAGAGAGCAAAATTTACAGAACTTTGTTTAAATACAAACATGAATTTAATGATTTTGAACGAAGGAAACTTACACCACATCATAGTAAGCCCCCTCATTTTTATGGCTTACCAAAGACACATAAACAAAATATTCCTTTAAGACCAATTGTTAGTTCTATTAATTCACCATGTCATAATTTGGCAAAATTTTTACTTAAAATTATTGATCCATTATCTGGAAATACCGATTCATATATTAAAAATAGTAAACATTTCATAGAAAAAATTTATGAAACCGATATTCATGAATCACACCTGATGGTTAGTTTTGATGTAGTTAGCCTCTTTACCAATGTTCTGGTAGATGAAACATTAAAAATAGTTAAAGACAGGTTGCTAAATGATAATAATTTGGAAACTAGAACTAAATTAAGTGTAAATAGCATAATGGAACTCTTAACACTGTGTATAAAAACAACCTATTTTCAATTGGACAATGAGTTCTATCAGCAGGATTTTGGTATGGCTATGGGGTCTGCATTATCACCAATTTTAAGCAACATATTTATGGAGAACTTTGAGAACACACATGTTCAAAATTGTATAAACAAACCGGTTGTCTGGTGGAGATATGTTGACGACATCTTTGCAATTTGGCCTCATGGTGTTGATTTACTAGATAGTTTTTTAGAAAATATAAATAGTAAGGAACCGTCTATTAAATTCACATTAGAAGTAGAAAGTACGAATGAACTACCGTTTTTAGATGTTTTAATTAGAAGGATAAATAATACAATTGAAACAAGCGTTTATAGAAAACCAGCACATACTAATAGATATCTAAATTTTAACTCAAATCAGTCAATAAATGTTAAAAGGGGTGTTGTAAAATGTTTATACGATAGGGCCAAAATAATTTCATCTAATAATGAAATATTAAATAACGAGAAAAAATTTATCAAAGAGGTCCTAGTACAAAATCAATATCCTGAAGCCTTTGTTGATAGAGTTTTCATAAATGTTGAAAATAGGGACAATCAGGTACGACAAAAACCTGAACGTCATTATACAGCAATAATTCCTTATGTATACGGACTATCGGAAAAGCTACGCCGTATAGGTGACAAATTTGATGTTAGGACGATATTTCAAACGGGGAACACTTTAAGATCTATTTTAACAAAAACAAAACCGATAAACAGGGAGCAGAATTCAAAAAACTGTATTTACAATATCCCGTGCGAATGTGATAAATGTTATGTAGGTGAGTCATCCAGACCTTTCAGTGTGAGGTTGGATGAGCACAAGAATTACATTAGAAAGAATGAAATTCAGAAATCAAAGATTTGTGAACATGCTTGGGAAAACGGACATAGAATAAACTGGGACTCGGCAAAAATTTTAACAAAAGAAACAGATACCAAAAAAAGAAAAATTAAAGAATCAGCAATAATCTTATTAAATGAAGATAAGTGCGTATCGAATTGTTCTGTAGATATTTGTACAACCTGGCTACCAATGTTAAAAGAAGAACTTAACAAACTCAACATTATCTAAAAAAAAAAAAAAATATCATCAGTTCTATGTTCTGTGTAAGTAGTAAGTATCTATGGAAATAACATAAACAGAATCTTAAAGCTGTGTATTTGACATACACAGCAAAATAAGAGTTCTTCAAAAAATAGCTTTGAAAACGGAAAGAGATTACTTTCCGAAACGTCAGCAAAATACATTATTTTTGTGTTTATTCCGATTTATATTATTTGCAAAACATAACCTCTGACTTTTCCTTTGGCGTAAACGTCACGGGCGCAGAGGCTTTTTTTCCAATAATTCTATTATTTTGTAGATTCGGTGATTTGTTTTGAAGAGGATAATAGTACATGTGGTAGAAAACCCAAATAATAGGAAAGAATATTCGTAGAATGCCACAAATAACTTTCAGACAATATTAATGAAATAAAGTTTTCACGATATTATTGAAGAGGTATTTTGTGAGTACACGAACGGACATTTTCAAAATATTTAATTACTTCCACGTCCAGTGGAAGTATAAGAACGCAAAACAAATTTTATTTTTTTTTTTTTTCGAAATAGGCTTAGAATGTCATGAAACGTCGAGATTTTAAATTTGAGTTAAACAAATTTTTCTGTCTGTCTGTCTAACATTTACTCTAGAACTGTTTCTAATATTGACTTGAAATTTGGTACATTTATGTATCATAACGAGATCTGGAACTAGATTATATTTTGATCTAATTCCGTTGAAGGGTTCGGGGGTAAATGGGGTAAATAAGAATAAACAGACAAAACAAGTAAGCAAGAGTCCATGAAATTACGATTTAGGTCATGTACAAAAAAGTCAAGGTCCAAAAACTTTTTTTAACAACAGTCACCCCCACTATCAACCCCATAACCACCCCCAAAACCATCCCCAGACTAATATGAAAGGGGATAGAAAAAAACGATTTAGTGTGTATACAAGAATGAAACGCCTCAAAAAATTTTTTTGGCATTAGCTACCCCCTCTAACACCCCCACCTTATTATTAAAAGGGGTAAAAATTAAATTGGGATTTAGTGTTTGTATGAGAACCAAGAGCCTCTAAAATTTATTTTGGCATTAGCTACCACCTCTACCACTTTCATTGCCACCCCCACCCTATTATTAGAGAGAGTAAAAAATTAAATTGAGACTTGGATAAAAAATCTGGATGTGGAAGTAGTGTTTCCTTGGGCAGCGGTTTTTTGTTTTAGTAATGTCGAAAATATTTTTAAAATGTTTTTAAAATACGTTTAAAACATTTTGAATATACCGAAAACATTCAATTACACTTACCCTTAATTTAATTGTGTCGCACAGCTATGTTGGAAACAATTAAGTAGACACAAACGTTAGCCTATTATCAGCACATTTAACCGCTTGAATTAAGGAGATGAATGTATAATTGTAATAGTTTGATAAAGTGGAAAGTCATAGGTAGTTTTACAGTGACCGCTTGATATGTGTATGAGTGAGAACAAATCTTGAAGCAAGGCATAGCTCGAGCTGTACACACGCCATAAACGCTGAGACCGACTTTAACTTCCATACAAAGAAATAACATTTAATAACGTTCAATTTGTTACCACCAAATGTAAAGTGCATTTGCTTTAAAAGATTTCAAGATTATAACAAAAATTTAGTTTTGGCCACAAAAATTGGTCTCAGAAACTGTTAAAGAACACGATAAAACCCTCGGTGTTCTTTTCGAAACTAAAAAATATTTAATATAAATATAAATAATATAAATATTTCGCATGGAAAGCGTGCTTCACGTAAAAATATCATGGAAGAGGTTTTTAATATTCTTAATCATATTTTCGCTCTACGAAGCGATTTTTATGCAAAAATTCCAATAACTCCTCAAGGAGCGTAATTTTAGAAAGTGTAGTAAATGGACGTAATGTCGCCCCGACCACCAAAATTTAGAAAGTATAACAAAATATGACTTTTAACCCTTTACGAATCCACGTTGTTAAGCACTGCAACTCATATGTGGTATTAAATATGAGGACAAGTTAATCCAGCTTCTATTCAAAGTATATCGTGAGTTTTAGCGAAAATAGCCTTTAACGACATGGGACCCCCATCACTTCCTAGCAATCGATTTTGACGGGAAAATGATGAGTTTTAACGGGATTTGCCCTAAACCGGTTCCTCAGTGATTCGGTGTCAGAAAAGTATCTTTACCATGTACTCATATGTGCATGGGACCGCCTTGCCTGAACGTATGACATTGTAATTGCAAAATATAATTCAAAGTCGTTGCGATTCAAGCATTTTAAAGCTCCGAGGAGCGACCAAAATTGATATTGAAATAAAAATACGTGAATAGACAGGCAAGCAAAAGCCCATCAAAATTTTATAAACATTGAACTTTTCTTGAATCTTTTTGTGTAATCGTTACCTCAAAAACTGCACATTGGATGGTAGTTGGTACATTATAAGTCGTCCGTTCCTCACCATGTGTTGTACACGGGCCAGATTATAGTTTGTTATAACATATTTCTTGAAGTTGTTGCAAAACATAAATTTTTGAAGAGATTTAATATATTTTTTTGAACTTTATATTGTCTTTTACTACCTACTGTGTTAGATTTATAGTGTTACGACGTCCAATAGATACCATCAGAGAAGCAGTTAAGCATAAACGAACAGTAAGTATAAATTTTATATTATTCTCCGTCTGAAACAGTCGTTTTGAACCCTTATTTTGTGAACGTTAACATTCATTTTTGATAAATATAATAAAAGTCCTTCAGACGCAAAAGATGAATCGTTCACAACACCACTGTGCACTTGCACGGGATTTTCGAATAAATTACAACAGCTAACTTGAACACTGTCTTCCTTGACATATATAGTGAAAAATTCACAGTGGCATACTTTCCAGTTTCCGAGAAAATAGTATTGTTACATTCTGTAGCTTTCGAGAAAATAAAATATAATCTGAGAGATGCCATGCATCTGTTCAAATTTTGCATATTTACGTAATTCTGATGGCATATGGCAAGTTTTCCGATTTTTAAAACGTACGTATACCCTGTAGTTGTATATTGTGCAAAGCCTTCGAGAAAAATGCGCAGAGGTATTTAAAGGACTACCTAATAAGTTTTAAATTACTTTCTAGCCTTATTGTATGGCCGATGACGTGTAGTAATGTATAGGGACTAGGGAATAAAATATATAAACAATCGTGACAACTGTTGCAAAGTTGTTTAACGTTCCTATATAGATTCATTCATTTCTAAGACCATTACTATGAAAAGGTAACAAATTGTACCAAGACATAAATATGAAAATCTTGCTCCACTACACTGATATTGAAAATAAAGGACGAATCACAAAATATAGACGTATGTAAAAACTATTGTTAGAATCTTATAGAACAAATATTCTAGAATAACAATACTGACTGTTAAAAAATAAAATTGTGACTGTACCTGCGCCAGTGTATGCTGGTAGCCTAGTTTTGATTGTTATTGCACGTACTTGTTGTTTTTCATTTGGTCTGTATCTAAGTTGTAAAAACATGTATTTATATTTAACTATTTGTTCTTCAATGTGTTTCTGTGTAAAACTTTAATAAAGTTCTTTTTATCAATATCTACTGTTTAGTGAGATTTTTTGAGAATTATTAAGGTCAAAACAGGGCCTTAGACACCCATTCTTTGCTATACATATGCACTAAATAAAAATGTATCATTTGACTATAAACTTTTCTGCATTGATTTGTTTGACCTTTACAAATTAGGCTAACTAAATTGTACATCAGTAAAACAGATGAAAAATTGTGAGGACTGTTTTTCTACAACCATCGCAGAAAGCAGGTTTTTCTGAAGTTATTTTCAAGGAAATGGATATTGAGTATTGCCCTAGAAATAGCCCTTGGCCCAACAAATGTAAATGTAAATAGTTTGTGAGAAATAATTTCCACGATCAGATTTTAAGTGCAGAAAGTTAACAACATGGTAAATTAGAGATTGTGAGAACTAACATATAATTGCAGTCTTCGCCCGACTGGGACTGCTGACTTTATGCCTGTGTGGCAAATTGAGGTTTTCTACACCTTCACTATAAAATACTATATTTTATGGCAGATACCTTACACCCCCATACGATTATTTATGTATCGAGATGTAATTTTTATATGATACGTACCTTCACAAAATCTGCAGCCCTTTGCAAATTACTAATATCTTTAGATTCTTCGCATGTTTTAATTTCAACATTTCTAGTTTTTAAATTAAATCTTATTTGTAGTTGCAAATGTTCTACTACTGGTGTAAAAATTTTCAACCAATTTTCCTTTAATGGTGCATACCTATGTTTAGGTACGGCTATCTTCCTCATATCATCCTTACTCTCAGAAAATGATTGATTTTTGATACGTTTTGATTTTGGAGGTCTAGTTTTGCTTTTCCCCTCGATTCCATTGTGTACATCAACATCCATGGAGTTGTCGCTAGTAAATATTGCTCTTCTTTTATTAGATTTTTTTGGTTCGAAGTCATCCAAATTTATATTGATATCAACCATTTTATAAGTATCAATTTTATTAATTCTATATAACCAATAAACAAATTTTCAACAGTTACTAAACATAAACAAACACGTGCACAAATAGAACACACCAAGACACAGAAGAACGAAGAACTATACTCAATACTCATACCACAGACTACCATTAAGAAATAAATTATGGTTGTAACAGAGTGACGACTGTAACAAGTACCTCATTCCTCATTGTACGTCAATAATTGGAAATACAGGTCTAAAGCGCCATCGCACTCGTCTGTATGAACTAGCAGACAAAAAATTTTACATGCTACTTCGAATATCCGCAGTTTCTCAGTGTTATTTAAGAAATTGCTTATACAAAAAGCTCAAAATGTGTCAAATACGTTAATGGACACTTAAAGAACCGACAATGACGTAGACGTAAAAGTATAAAATGACAACTAGGCAGACGCAATAGCAAATTCTTGTACGTTTGTACTTACGTATGACGTAAACTTACGTGCTCCTACATACACCCAAAACGTATCGTATCGAGCCGAGTAATGGCGATGGGTCCACCGATTGCATCCGATTGTATAATTGCAGCTGTCAAAGATGCCACATTCGCATAATCACCATCGATTTTTCTTATTTTTGGCGTATTGACAAAACTATGCAATTTAATAAAACAAAAGGTTTATTCCAGCAAAGTGTTGCAAACATGTTCTGAACATTTCCGTGATGCGCATATTCAGTCCCTAACTTGTTACGCCCGTATTCATTAACATTTGTTTAACTCACCGATACTAAACAGACTTAAAATTTATGAGGTAGTTAAAGCAATATCGTATTCACCAACGAAAAATGAGTGGAAGTTAAGTAACACTTTGTTAACAGAAAGGGACTAAAATAGTATTTTTGTGCAACAGTTGGTAAAAATCTATCTTCACAGAGTTTACAATTGGTGTCGTGCATGTGATGTCATTAACTAACCCTGGACACTTGTGTTAAGATTATTATGAAATCACTACCAAAATAAAAATATTAATGAGCTGTTCAGCAGTAGCACTCTGTTTCATTGTAGAATTCTATAGCTCGACTCGAAACTATAGGTTTGGCACTCTGTTATGCTACTTCTGCTCTTGTCATTGGACAATCTAGTCGTAAGGACAGAGAGACAGAGAGCCAAGGTAGCGGCATCCCAATGCCACCGCTGCCAGCGTTTCGGCCACGGACAATCCACGTGTACCGCGCAGCCGAAATGCGTGAAATGCGGCGAGGCACACCGGACGACAGAATGCAAGGAGAAGGCAGACGAACCGGCCAAGTGCGCGAACTGCCAAGGGTCCCACCCGGCCAGCTACAAGGGGTGTCCAAAATACCCCAGGCAATCAGCCAACGCCACTCAAAGGCCGGTACAGAGGCCGACGATGACCTCAACAAAGAAGGGCGGCGTAGCGCCAGGCACGAGCTACGCAAAAGTAGTCCAGGGCAAGGCAGAACAGAACACCGTCCCTGCCTCAAAACAACAGCATCGCCAGAGGCCAAAAACCTCACAGCGGTGCTAGCACTTTACTAATCTGTAATGCCTTTACAGATTAAACCGGAATTCCTGCAGATGGCGGCCTGGAATGTAAACGGCCTGCAACAAAGGAGACTTGAAGTCGAAGAGCTCCTGACCAGGTACGATATAGACGTCATGGCACTGCAGGAAACCAAGATGACCCCGGCCAAGGAGATCAACTTCCCAGGATACCACACGTACAGGATGGACTGGGTAAACATACCTCAGCGACCCGCAAGAGGAGTGGCTCTACTCGTTAAAAAGACCATAGCCCACCATCCGACGGTACTGCCTGAGCTAGAAAACATGAATGCCACCGCCGTAGTAGTGTCCACAGCACGAGACGGCGACGTCCAAGTGGTTTCATGCTACCAGCCACCCCGCAGCACGCTTACCGAGGGGGATCTGGACGCAATTCTGCCCGCCAGGACACAGGTCGTCGCAATTGACGCCAAATCCCAGCAATGGAACAGCGGCATAACCAACACTCGAGGACGAGAACTGCTGCGGTTCCTGGGACAGCACGCCGGCGAACTGATGGTGGTAGGACCGGACCAGCCCACCTTCGACAACGGCAGACACAGGCCAGACGTACTGGACATAGCCATCCTAAAGGAGATGACCCTCGAAGCGGAGATCACTACCAGAACGGAGGGATCTACCGAGCACAACCCGATCTTCCTAACTCTAGGAGGACAGGTGGGTGATGACAACGCTACTTCACGAAGCGACGAACGGACAGGGAATCGTACCGGCTGCACCTGCAGCAGTACATCGCACAAATTCCCAGACTAGAAACCGTGGAGGACGTTGAGAGGGCCGTCATTACCCTAGAGGAGCAAATCCTGGGAGCAATAAGGGCCAGCACGACAGAAACAGAAGTAAGAAGACACCCAGCACCGATGACGAACCTACCAGAGGTCACCAGGCAGCTGATAAGGGACAGAAGAAGCGCCAAGAGACGGGCTCAGAGGACGAGGCTTCCCGCCGACAGAAGGGAGTATAACGTCCTCAGCCGAAGAGTGAAAGCCGCCCTCCAAGAACACCGCCAGGAGGGGTGGCAACGCCACCTTGAGTCACTCGATCCTCCACAGGACAGAAGCATGTGGAATACTCAACGTGCCCTGCGAAACCGGAGGAAGCCTATGCGCCCGATTCACGGAGAGCAAGGGATCGTCTACACTAACCAGGAAAAAGCCGAGACGTTTGCCGACAGCCTAGAACTGCAGTGTAGAGAGAACGAGCTCGATGACGAGGACGAGGACTGGGTGGACGACGTCAAGCGCAGAGTACGTAGGATCCACCGCCTGCCTGATGACGACCACATCCGCCCGACTACCCCCGTGGAAGTCAAGGAAATCCTTAGGAGCCTAAAACCGAGAAAGGCTCCGGGATGTGACAAGATAGGAAACATCGCTCTCAAAAAACTACCCAGGAAAGGAGTAGCGGCGCTAGTCAACATCGTGAACGCGATGTTAAGGTTACGGCATTTTCCAGCCAGGTGGAAAAAGGCCGACGTCATTATGATCCCTAAACCAGGGATAGAACTAATTTTCCCGTCTTCTTACAGGCCCATCAGCCTCCTCCCAGCCATGAGCAAGGTTGCAGAACGGGTCATCTTGAAGAGGCTTACAGAAAAGACAGAAGAGCTGAATATCATCCCGGATGAACAGTTCGCGTACCGAACAGGACATTCCACCGAACTCCAAGTACTTCGCCTCACCGAGGAGATTACTAAGGGGTTCAACCAGCGGCAAGTCACCGCGGCGCTGTTCCTAGACGTTGCCAAAGCGTTCGACAGGGTCGGGCACGACGGCCTACTAGCTAAAATGATGAGTATGGGTTACCCCATCGAACTCGTCAAACTAGTGAGGTCCTACCTGCGCCGCAGACAGCTAAGGGTGAAAATTTCGGACCAACTCTCCACTTACAGGACCGTGGAAGCGGGAGTCCCGCAAGGTTCGGTGCTGTCACCGCACCTGTTCGCTATCTACACCTCAGACCTCCCCAGGACCGACCACACAGCCCTGGTCCTGTATGCAGACGACACAGCAATAATTGCCAGATCCTGGAAAGCCAGGAACGCAACCATAAAACTCCAGGAAACGGCCACACTCCTGGAAGAATGGTGCACGAAGTGGAAAGTCGCCGTCAACGCCGACAAAAGCCAAGCCATTCTCTTCAGACGAGTGCGGAAAGAAATTCCCACAGGAGACGTCTCCATGAACGGCGAAGACATCCAATGGCACGACACCGTCAAGTACCTTGGCGTGGTCATGGACAGAAGCCTAACGTGGAGACAGAACACGGACGCTATCACAGCCAAGGCCCGGCGCACGAGAGCCCTCATCTAACCGATGATGGGAAACGGGAGCCGTCTCAACTTGAAGAATAAGCTCACGCTTATCAAGACCCTCATCAGGCCGCAGCTGACGTACGCCTTGGTAGCGTGGGGCTACCAGGCAAAGTCCTACATGAAGAAAATCCAGCCAGTGGAAAACATCGCCCTCAGGACGGCAGTCGACGCCCCATGGTACGTGAGAACCGCAGATATCGTCAGAGACCTGGAGTACACCACGGTCACTGAAGTCATCCGGGAACGAGCGAAGAAGCTGTACGCCCAAGCCGAGGAGTATGGGAACCCGCTGATCAGACAGGCCACTGATTATGACCCTGCCGACGCCCCGAGGCATAAACGGCCTAGGGTACAGCTACTGGACAACGGGTGAGTATAACTTATATTTCCCGCTAACCGATCTGTTTCAGATATCCCAGGACGGACCACTACTACCAGAGACATGACGTTTTTCTACCCTAACCCAACCTCCTTACGGGCGTCGGACAACATACCGTCCAACGCCCGTTGTCCCACCTGCTCCGTGGAGTCCGAAAGTGCTAAAATAAGCACTTAGGGTCTCCACACTCCCGAGCTACACAGCTCATATCCTTACCTTTCCGATGATCCGGGGTAGGATATCAATTGATGTCCTACGTACCGGCAGTCAGTCCCAGCCAAAACTTCCTAAACCCAACTCGACCGATGACTACCCCCGGGGGTGACAAGCTGGCGAAGAACGAAAATATCAAGACAAGAAGAGCGCCAGAAGAGACCTCAGCCAGCGAGGTTCAACAGCCAGGACCAGGGGAGGTCCGCAGAAAATACCACGACACATCTCGCATTTGCGAGCTGGGTCTGGTAGAAGTAAGCGGGCCCACCTATCACGAAGGCCGGTCCAGGTCTACAGAGATAATCTAAGAGAAAAGAGTAGTAGTCCTACTCGGCCCTAGTTATCGAGACCGACATCCAGCCAATGGATATTGGCGCGTCATTGGACAATGGACAGTTGCTTGTAGATTTCTACTATAGTCACGAAGCGATAGAAATAAATTGTGAACAGAGTGCCGGTGCTGGTCTTTGCGAAATGCACATGCCCCTCAATGCCTCACTTCATCCATGTTGTAGGTACGCGCATCTCTTATATGTTACTGCTCCTCTATTTACTATATATAATCTCTGTGGTAAAGACGCCGGGCAATGGGAAACATTATCTTTGATTTTATCCGCCAGAGTGCACCAACTGTACTCGGTTGTTTGTCCGTCAATGTCAATACGAAAAAATATGTCTTTGTGTAAACAAAGTTACCAACTACCATAATCCTTTTTATCAGTTTGGCTCATTTCAGTCATTTCTACGAATAAGAGATTGGGGAAACTCCTCGGAAATTGGTAAATTTAAACTATTTAAAGATTATATATGATACACGCTGAGAATGACTTTAAACCGAGTACGCATGGCGTTGGCATATTAGGAACTGGCTTGAATTGTTCCTCATTCTTTTTATCAACTTGATTGGAAAGAGATTGGGAAACTCTCAGAAATCGAGAAATTTAAAAGTTACAATATAACTTTTAAACAGTTGTTTAATGATACAAATTGAGAATGTCGTTAAACCGAGTATGCATGGCGTCATCTATTGGGTATATTAGGAACTGGCTTGGATTGTTCCCCATTATCCACCAAATTGCTAACTACTAGAGCCCTATGGAGCACGTTCAGGAAGTACGCCCGACCAGATGATTATTACCCATGTGGTTATTTCATACGGCTCTGGTAGTTACTAAACAATGTTTCTGAACGGGTAAAATTTGGTTAATAATTACCCGGCGTCTTTACTGAACATGCTCATGAAATAACCACTTCGGTAATATTCGTCTGGTCGGGCGTACTTCCTGAACATGCTCCAAGCGGGCAAACCAACTTCAGGTATGTGGCAACTTCACGTTAGACTAAAACCTAGTCCCCGTTTATTTTGTGGTATAGGCGAAAATCATCCATCAACAGATGGCCCTGCTGATTTCTGAATTGACAGTACCAATAGTGAACAACAAAGTTTTACCATTAGTGGCATAAATAATTGTAACTAATAAAGAAAGCTGTTTTTTTGAATGAAAGTTGTGTTTTATGACAGATACATCACTTCCTAAAATATTTTAAAAGTCGAACAAGTATGAAATTATGCCTAGCATATTTTTAATGAATGATAATTCTGGGTTTTGTGTAGTAGTGTCAGACAATATCTGAAAAGTAAAATGTCGATTTCGGATATTTTAATGATCATGTGTTGTAGTACTAATCGTGTGAGGCCTTTTTTTTTATTACATTTATTTAACGTCGGCCTATTTCCGCTACTGAGGCCTAACACCGACGCCTGTAGACGAGCTACACCCAACCAGGAATTTTGCCGAACCTCTTCCCTTAAAAAGAGTAGGGATCTTTTACTTGCCTAACATTTAATAGACAAAGGACCGACGGCTTTACATCCCCTCTGAAGGATGGTATATCTCCTATTCAACCCTCGCCTAAGGTTGTATAGCTTCCGCGAATACACTGATATACAAGCCGCTGGAAGATGTGTGAGGCGAGAACGCGGTTTCCGTTGGAATGGTCACCCATCCAAGTACTAACTGTGCCTGTCGTTGCTTTACATCGCATACCGAAGTATGTACATAGTAAAGACGCGCCTACGCTCGCCCCGTGTGAGGCCTTTAAAATAAGAAGAAGCCGTTTCCAAATGTGGGCATTTAATTTTATTTATTTATTTATTTATTAGCCGTTACTCGAGTCCGAGTATAAAAATGTTACAGTCGATAAATTGTGTACAATAAAAAACAAGTAAAAGGTGTAGTCTATTGTAATTCCCATTCATCTACGGTGCACACGACTATGGCTATAGAGGCCAATTCGGGAGAGCACATGTCGACCGCAGTCAGGATAAACATAGACCTGGTTAGGTCTTGGATTCGGCCTTCTTGCAGCAACATTTCCTTGATAGCTGGCCACAACCCCTCGCCATTCGGTTCTGTCCGCTGCAAGTTGTTCCCATTGCTCGTCTGCAATACCGCAGGATTTTAGATTTTCATGGAGAGCGTCTTTGAACCTCTTTCGTTGACCGCCACGCCTTCTTCCACCGCTTAGCAATTCACCATAAAGTGTACATTTAGGAAGGCGGTTATCATGCATACAATGAACGTGACCTGCCCATCTTAGGCGTGCTCTTGAAATAAGCACCTCAATTGGAAGGCTCTTTGCTCTCCTGAGTACTTCCACGTTTGATATGTGATGGAACCAACGGATTTTCATCATACTTCTGAGGTGTCTTTGCTGAAAACGTTCTAATTCTTTCACATGACGACGGTAAGTGACCCAGCTTTCACATCCATATAGCAGTGTTGGAATGACAACTGCTCTGTAGACAGCCATTTTCGTTGACAAAGCAAGGTCGTGGTTGTCAAATACTCTCTCTCTAAGTCCCCAGAGTGCTCTAGATGCAGCGTTAATTCTATTGCGAATCTCGCTGTCCATGTTTGCTTTGTCATTAACAACGTTGCCTAAGTAATTGAACTGATCCACCACTTCAAGAGAATTTCCGTTAAGTGTAATGTCTATTTGGTTCACTTGATGAGGAGTTGACATAATCTTAGTCTTTCCAATGTTGATTTTAAGTCTCAAGGAATCATAGCTCTGGGCATACACATCTAAAAGTTCTTGAAGCTCTTCCGGCGTAGAGGCTAAAAGTGCACAGTCATTCGCATACTGGAGATCACAAATGAATCGTGTGCGTGTCTTCGTGAAAGCTCTAAAGCGCCCTATGTTAAAGAGACCGCCATCAAAACGGTATCTGAGACCTATTCCTCTGACTGTCAGTTTGTTGTCAACAATAATTGTTAGAGCAGTGGTAAACAAATTAAAGAGTAGGGGTGCCAGGACACATCCCTGCCTAACTCCAGTGAGGGTTTGGAAAGGTTCGGTTGCCTCATTATTATACATAACCTGGGCGTTGTTGTTTATATGTAGACTACGACATACTTCCACAAATTTTCTAGGGATACCTAAGCGGAACATAATTTTCCAGAGCACTTCCCTGTCCACCGAGTCAAACGCCTTGGTTAAATCAATGAAGGCCATGTGAATTTCTCCTTGATGTTCGAGTGCTTTTTCTTGAAGCTGTTTAAGTGTGAAAAATTAAATCCGATGTGCCTCGGTTTGGTCTAAAGCCACTCTGTGTTTCAGGAAGTAGCTTTTCCATAACAGGTGTTAGCCTATTTGCCATCGCTTTAGTGAGTATCTTCCCTCCAACAGCCAGGAGAGCTATACCCCTGTAATTTCCACAGTCCGCAGCGCTCCCTTTGTTTTTGAAGAGGTTGATTAAAAGTGTATCACGAAACTCCTGCGGAGCTTGACCACACGACATCAAACAGTTTTTTGAGGTAGGGTATGAGCTCTGACGACACAGCTTTAAAAATCTCAGCTGGGAGTGAGTCGGCGCCGGGAGATTTGTTATTTTTTAGCTGCCCAATGGCGGTTAAGATCTCTTCCGTTGTTAGTGGTTTATCTAAGTCTTCGAACGTGTCATATTGAGGGATAAGATTTATAATATCGTGATCGGCTTGACTTTGCTGGTTAAGAATGTTAGAGTAGTGTTCTTTCCATCGGGCTCTTATTTCCTGGTCTTCTTTGAGGAGATTTCCATTTAAATCTTTAATAGGGCACATATTTTTCCGACTGGGGCCGTACACTGCTTTTACTCCTTGAAAGAAATTCCTGTAGTCGTGTGAATCGGCGTACCTTTGAATTTCTCTGGCCTTGCTTGCCCACCACTCGTTCTTTATTCTTCTGATTTCGCGTTGTGTTTCATACTTAGATTGGGTAAAAGCTTCTGCTTTCGATGAGCCGTTGGGGTGGTTGATAGCGTTTTGGAAGGCAATATGTTTGCGGTCAAGAAGTTCTTGTGTAAAAGCTTCATTATCATTGAACCAGTCCTCCTGTTTTTTACTTGCTGCAGTGCCAAGAATTTCCTCACTCGCACTTTTTAAACTGTCTTCAATTTGTGTCCAGGTAGCAGCGACATCTACAGAATTGGTTTCTTCTAGTGCACTCAAATTCTCTTGAACTTTTTGCTTTAGCTGTTCGACGGTTTGTTGGTCACGCAATTTACTAATACAGAGACGGAGCCTACGTTTTACTTGAGTTCTTCGGTGTTTGGGTCTCATAACAATTTTAATTTTAGAGACAACAGGACGATGGTCGGTCCAACATTCGCTATCAATGCGCGCCTTTGTAATTTGGACGTCCTTGAGATGCTTCCTACGTACGATAACATAGTCCAGTAGATGCCAGTGACCTGATCTGGGGTGACGCCAGGTGCCTTTAAATGTATCCTTTTGTCGGAAAATGGTGTTTGTTATAACTAGATCATGTTCGGCGCATTTAGTTAGGAGTAGTTGACCGTTAGCTTTCATGTTGCCCAAACCGTTCTTGCCTATGATGCCTGGCCAGGTGTCTGCATCTCTCCCTACTCTAGCGTTAAAATCGCCAAGAATAACGCGTCGTTCCGTTTTAGGTATTCTACAGAGGGTTTCTTCCAGCTGTTGATAGAAGCTTTCCTTGGTTTCGTGACTGGCATCCAGAGTGGGAGCGTAGGCGCTTATTAGATTTACCGCGTTCCGCGTTGCCATCTGATAGCTCATAGCGTAGCAGCATTAGACGCTCGGATAGGCCTTGTGGTACTTGTGTTAAGTTGGATACAAGTTGATTCCGAACGGCAAATCCTACTCCATGTTGTCTTCTTGAATTGGTGGGAAGACCTTTCCAATAGAAGGTGTAGTACTTTTTTGTGAGAGAGCCTTCCTCCAAAAATCGAGTTTCGCTGAGAGCTGCAACGTCAACATTGAGTCGGTGAAGTTCTCTATCTATTAGAGCAGTTCTTCTTTCAGGCCGATCGGTGCGAGTGCTGTCGTTCAAAGTACGAACATTCCAAGCGCCGTAGATGAAAGAATTAGTTTAGTTGGATTTAACTTGTCGGTGTTTTTTCGACTTTCGATGAGGTGTCCCTGTGGGCACCCTCCCCCGGAGATCCGATCGGGAGGGTATTTTACCTCCGGATGATTTTGTCCCACTTGAACGCTCCATCATTTTTTTAAAAGCCTTAATCGACTGAAAACGAAGCTGCATTTGAAGTTTTAGCTGGAGCAGGTATGCAACTGACCAGCTCTGTTACGGAAGGCGAGTGGTGTGGTCCCATGGCACAGAAAGAGCCTGCGACGACGGGGTAACCAAACGATTCCAAAAGCAACCTTTGTGTGCGGTGGGTTATTTTTACCGCACTCTTCGTGAGAAGGTGGATGTGCTCACGGCAAAAGGTAAGGGTTATTTCGCCCTTACTCGGTCGTTAGTGCCTCGTTAGTGAAAACAGGGTGCACCAAGTTCAAATTGAACTCATCGCGAAGGTGAGGTTAACAATTGAGTAGGAGAGGCTA
This sequence comes from Leptura quadrifasciata, assembly GCA_963675555.1. Lineage (NCBI taxonomy): Eukaryota > Metazoa > Arthropoda > Insecta > Coleoptera > Cerambycidae > Leptura > Leptura quadrifasciata. The sequence continues at coordinate 23,072,447 of OY776682.1, forward strand.
TAACTTGCGTTTCACTATCCCATTACACCCTAGTCCCTTTAATTTTATTATGTGGCTTACTTGCAGTTTAAAGTATATTGTCCAATATTTTGACAGTAAAAGAAAATAACCTGCGTAAACTGCACAATATCCAAAATTAACCATATCCAGAAGAAAAGTATCTGTTTCAACTGGACTCGAGTATTACAGATAATAAGGATTAGACTGAGGGCCGTCTTCACCCACAAAGAGGCAAAAGAATAACTTTTAATCAGTATGTGGTAACAGCGAAAATAAGGACATGGCCTACCGCTAGAACTAAAATTGTGTTGGTTTTTACTATTTTTCAAATATAGGATAAAATGTGGAAAACGATACAACTACTTAAACACATTTTACTAGAAGCATCCTCTCCACTAATATAATGTAGGCCGGAGGAGAAATGGATATCTTTTTGGTGGAGACGTCCTTAGCTTTACACATATAATGTTTGTGATAATTGAAAACAAATCAGTCAAGTACTTGAAACTGAATCGAAAGGCTGGAACGAGATATAGTAACAAGCTTACGAAACTTATTGCATCTTATAAAATTTACCTGCAACTATTTTTGTGACATTTACTCCCTCTATGACTATTGAAAACGTTATATCACACTATAACCAAACAAAATCAATACAGCTTGCTGCAATAGGAATCCATAAACGCAAAACTTTTTATAACGCTCAGTGAAGTAGGTACAGCTTCTTATTATAATCTGCGACTAGCATAGGTACTTCCTGAATTTAAAAAAAAGTCCAGGATATAGAACTAGATGTTGAGGTGTATGGAGAACGAGATTGTAAAGAAGTTTTTTAGGAACACAGAAAATATTTAGAACAATTTTTATGTTGTAATTACAAGTTTGTCAAGGTTCATGTTATTTATTGTTTTAAAAATTTAATAAAATGTTGTTTATAATATAAAATGAATTTAATGAAACTTCGTAAGAAATAAACAATGCTTTTTATCTTGAGTAAATCTCTTTCGCTGGGTGGGCAAATTTTATAGCGGGTGGGAATTTTCCCATGCAAGTATATCTTTAGAAATGGCTTGCAAGTTTCTCCACTGGTTTTCACTTTAATCGGAATTTGATTAGGGTTGCAGAAATGTTACTAAGAACGGTAGCTCAGTGTGCCAAAGCGTCTAGCTAGCAAACTGAGTGTATCTCTAGCGAAAAATTTTACATGAAAAAAAAATTGCCCCAAAAGTGGTTCGGAGTCCACAATAAACTGTAGGGCCTCGTCTCTATTTACCTAGCACAAGATCTTTGAGACCTCCCGGGGAGTTACTTCGGTAAATTGAGAGGTACCTAGTTAAGGAAATAATTAAACAATTTTTAATGGCAAAACAGTTATATATAAAGTGAGTGCAATAATGTAAAATTGTCATTGTCAATTCGTTCTGAGAAAGACCGATAGGATATAATTCATTGTCAATAAAAATTCTTGAGCATTCGGTTTCATTAAGTAAAAAATATAATAACCACACTTGTTTTATTTATAAAGTAATTAATGATGGCCTCAAATCCTCATTACATTTCAAAAAGGAGGTATAAACCAAAATAGATTTTTTAAATGATTTATAAAACATTCCAACAATACAAATCACAGATTCTTAAAATAGTGGAAATATGCCATTAACAAGAGACTATTTTTCCAGGCGGTTGATATTTCGTTAAAGAGTGAACACATCCTACTTGTATATTGTATATACAGAGCTTTCAGTAATGATTTAATGATCACAGGACACGTGATCGCAGAAATATAGACAACCAGCTATACACGATGGTATAGGTGACGCGCACGTGACGTCACATTCATACCCTGGAGAATAAACAAATACTAACCGTACTAGTTATTGTGTATGTTTACATATGAAAATCCTTTCTTCCTGTGTTATATTTGTTTGTACATTCGTGATATTTTAATAAAATATTAAGGCAAGAGTGTAATAATTATATATTTATACCAAAATTAAAATTTTATAACAATTGATTGCAGAAATATGGACATGAGTAGCTATTGTTTACAGCTTGGTAAAATTCATCAAGAAAGATATATTTCAAAAATATCTCTGTTAAGTATAGATCCATATACACTTCGTTTAGAAGATTGTTCGGCAGATATAGAAGACTTCCCCAAAACATTATATCCTGACATAGTAATGTATCTGGTACATTCTAAAAGTGCTTTTACAATGGACGAAATAAAAATTTGCGTAAAGCAGTTCGATTCAAAGGTTTTAGTTTTGGGAAAAGTAAGTAATAAATAATTAGTTATAATTGGTAATTAATTGTTTGCAGGTGATACATTCACAACGTCTTAGAGAGAAATTATTATCTCCATGGTTGATTTGTGAGAAAGAGGGCAGTATCATTAGTGCACACTGTGATTGTATTGCGGGCCTTGGAGAAGTATGCACCCATGTAGCGGCAGTACTTTTCTATCGATGAAGCTGTTCGGAAGTTACCTGGACCGGAGTTAAAGCATACTGGATGCCACCTTCAAATAAACCAGTAGAACCAAAACTGGTTTATGAAATGGATTTATCTAATCCAAAAAGAAAATTCTTGGCCGATGAACCTTCTACATCGCACAAGAAAGGAAAGGACGATATTCCGGCTATATCTGAGGAAGAGAAAAATAATTTGCTTTCTAATTTAATGGAATCTCGAGGTACTGTGTTGCACCTAATGACAAAACCTTTTTCTGAACAAATTAAGCAGAACATTGATAAGAGGAAAAACTTCCATATAATGTCTCTTTATAATGAAGAATATGAAAAGAAAGGTCTTGCTGAACTTCAAGAGATTGGTAATTATATATATTTTTAAAACTTTTATTTAATACATTAAATCTCTAAAATTATGGGTAATGTGATATACATAAATAAATTTTTGTAGGATCGCACGTAAACATAAAGTTACAACTTGAGGATTGTGAGGATATTGAAAAAGAAACTAAATCACAAGCAAAATGTAAAGCTTGGTTTGTTTTTCGGAGGGGAAGGATAACAGCCTCAAAATTTAAAAGATGTTGCAGAACCAGCTTCCTCCAGCTCCTTCAATATCACTAATTAAGGAAATTTGTTATCCTACATTCCATCAATATAAAATTAAAGCTTTAGATTATGGATGTCTGCATGAAAGGGATGCTATTAAGGATTTTTCGATTGAGATGAAAGAATCTCACATTAATTTTAAAATTGAAAGTATGGGCCTGTGTATAAACCCAAAATATCCATACTTCGGTGCTTCACCAGATGGCATTATCTATTGCGATTGTTGTGGCATGGCGCTTGTTGAAGTGAAATGTCCATATTGTGCAAGTAACTCCGGAGTTACTACATACAAGCAGTCTTTTATGGAAGTGGTAGAAGGTAACGTCACTGTCAAGAAAGACCATGAATATTACTATCAAGTTCAAATGCAGTTGGCGTTGACAAGGCAAAATTACTGTTATTTAGTGGCATGGAGTAAAAAAGAATTTATGTATGCTGAAGTTGCTTTTGATAAACCATTTTGGATGGAACAAAGCAAAATAGCAAAACGGTTTTTCCAGCAAGTGATTTTACCTGAAGCGCTTGGTAAACATTTTACGAAAAAACAAGCATTAGAGACTGAAACTCAAGATAAAGATGAGTGGGAAATTTTTAATGGCGTGGATGTTTATGAAGAAGTAATAACTACTATACCTGAAAGCGATGAACTTGCAGAACCAACAGAAAACACTTCCTCTCAAGCGGAGCCCAGCGCTGTAGATGTTGGCGAAGAAGTGGTAACCTCTCGACATGAAAGAGATAAACTAGAGGGTCTAATCGGAAACACTTCCCCTCAAGCAGGGCCTAGTAGACCACATAACGCCTATGATTCCATGTGATGCACCAAATTGCCCAATTGAATGGTACCAATTAAAATGCGTTGGCTTAGTCACAGTTCCAGTGGGAAATTGGATATGTGATGCTTGTAATAAATAATAATTGAATAGTTTGCATATATTTATTTATTAGTATTAAAACTTAATCAATGTTACATAATTATTTTATATTTGTTTTTATATATATATTGTTACCAGGAAAGATGATTGAAGGCCAAGGTAAATAGCATTTTGTTTAATGTTTATATAAAATTCACCGATCGGCCTGAAAGAAGAACTGCTCTAATAGATAAAGAACTTCACCGACTCAATGTTGATGTTGCAGCTCTCAGCGAAACTCGATTTTTGGAGGAAGGCTCTCTCACAGAAAAGTACTACACCTTCTATTGGAAAGGTCTTCCCACCAATTCAAGAAGACAACATGGAGTAGGATTTGCCGTTCGGAATCAACTTGTATCCAACTTAACACAAATACCACAAGGCCTATCTGAGCGTCTAATGCTGCTACGCTATGAGCTATCAGATGGCAACGCGGTAAATCTAATAAGCGCCTACGCTCCCACTCTGGATGCAAGTCACGAAACCAAGGAAAGCTTCTATCAACAGCTGGAAGAAACCCTCTGTAGAATACCTAAAACGGAACGACTCGTTATTCTTGGCGATTTTAACGCTAGAGTAGGGAGAGATGCAGACACCTGGCCAGGCATCATAGGCAAGAACGGTTTGGGCAACATGAACGCTAACGGCCAACTACTCCTAACTAAATGCAACGAACATGATTTAGTTATAACAAACACCATTTTCCGACAAAAGGATAAATTTAAAGGCACCTGGCGTCACCCCAGATCAGGTCACTGGCATCTACTGGACTATGTTATCGTACGTAGGAAGCATCTCAAGGACGTCCAAATTACAAAGGCGCGCATTGATAGCGAATGTTGGACCGATCATCGTCCTGTTGTCTCTAAAATGAAAATTGTTATGAGACCCAAACACCGAAGAACTCAAGTAAAACATAGACTCCGTCTCTTTATTAGTAAATTGCGTGACCAACAAACCGTCGAACAGCTAAAGCAAAAAGTTCAAGAGAATTTGAATGCACTAGAAGAAACCAATTCTGTAGATGTCGCTGCTACCTGGACACAAATTAAAGACAGTTTAAAAAGTGCGAGTGAGGAAATTCTTGGCACTGCAGCAAGTAAAAAACAGGAGGACTGGTTCAATGATAATGAAGCTTTTATACAAGAACTTCTTGACCGCAAACATACTACCTTCCAAAACGCTATCAACCACCCCAACGACTCATCAAAAGCAGAAGCTTTTACCCAATCTAAGTATGAAACGCAACGCGAAATCAGAAGAATAAAGAACGAGTGGTGGGCAAGGCCAGAGAAATTAAAAGGTACGCCGATTCACACGACTACAGGAATTTCTTTCAAGGAGTGAAAGCAGTGTACGGCCCCAGTCGGAAAAATATGTGCCCTATTAAAGATTTAAATGGAAATCTCCTCAAAGAAGACCAGGAAATAAGAGCCCGATGGAAAGAACACTACTCTAGTCTGTCTGATTCACGTAAAATGCAATCTGCATGATTTTCATGTGCTGTCTGAAAATCACAGATATAATACAAGACACGGGAATTTATTATCTATTCCTCACCACAGGACTTCGACATTTAAAGAGTCTCTTTATTATAATGGAATAATACTATATAATACCCTTCCCGAAAGTATTCGAGGTCTAAACTTATTAAGATATAAGAAAAAGATGAAGGACTTACTACTGAATAGTTTTTTTTTTTTTTTTTTTAATGGCCTTCCTTATAACCGACACCTAATGTACTATTCTTTTTTTCCCTTCTTTTTTCCTTTATTTCTAGCTCTATTGCGCACCTATAGCATTCCCGGTTAGAACATTAATATCTATAACATAAAAACGAGCAAAAAATACAAACAAATTAATTAACAAGTATAAATGTAGCACTTATTCTTCAATTTTTTTTTTTTAACTTTATTCTTTTTTAAACTTTTTTATTTTTAAATTATTTTTTTTTACTATTATTTTTTAGTGTTTTATTATTTTCTCTTTTCTTTCCTTGTAAAATAATTTTTCTTTTTCCTCTTTTTTCTTGTTTTTCTTTTTTCTCTTTTTTCTTTTTTTTTTCAAACCAGCACTTTACAAAAAATTATACACTAATCATATTAACACTCCAGTGGAGTTTACAAATTCAAATAATGCTTGAAAAGCTAATAAATTTTCCGAGCACAGGATATAATTCATATTTATTGGTAATTGGAAATTTAGACTAAGGACTTTATTCATGAGCTCAGCTCGTTCTACAGGGAAAAGAGTACATCCAAAAAAAAATATGATCTATATCCCCTACTCCTCCACACGAGCATAGATTATTGTCTACAATATTTATTTTGTTGAGGTGGTACGGAAAACGTCCATGATTAAACTTTAATCTAGTTATTAATATATACATTTTTCTTGGGACCGTTACATTTTGATACCATTGATGACGGGATATAACCGGGTGTATAAGAGCATAATTAGTTGGCTTTTCTATGTAAGCGTTGTTGTACACCTTAGTCCAGCTAGTCATTAGTTCCTTTTTGAAAATTGGGAAACAATCTGAAACCGGGAATTCATTAATTTTTTTCGTATAATCTGTACAGGCTCTTCTAGCGAGAAGGTCCACCTGCTCGTTATAGACTAATCCTGTATGTGCCTTAATCCACATGAAATGGATGGTGTGCCCCCTTTTTTTTAAATCGTAGCATGTTCTAGTTATATTCATCAATATGGGCGAAGTAATTTTATTAGTGTTTCCTAAACTTTTCAGTACTGACATGGAATCGGACAGAATAAGACCTTTTTTAATATTATTAGTTGCAATAAATAATACTGCTTCTAAGATAGCGTACGCCTCAGCCGAGAAAATAGAAGCTTCTTCGGGTTGCTTCATTCTTTGTTGTTTCTAATAAAGGGATAAAAAATGCACATCCAGTGCCTGAAACGCTTTTTGACCCATCAGTATAAATTTTGGTGTAATCTTCAAAATTACAGAGTTGTCCTAATAAAATAGATTTATTAATAATACTGTTATTGTCTGCAAATCTGGGGAACGTTACTGTCACTTGCGAAAACAAACTTTTCAGATCTAGTCCTCCAGGTGTTACGGGTGTTATTATAATTTTATCGTCGAATTTAGCAGTTTCAGTGAATGCGGTAGCCAACGGAGGCGAATTTTTTTTGCACCAATACTTGTTCATAAGATCATGTCTTGTTAAATTGTTGATATTATCTATAAATTCTTCTTGCTGTGTGGCCTTTAATTTCATTATAAATTTTTTGCTTAAATATTCTCTCCTGAGACCTAGAGGGGGTTCCCCTGTTTCAACCCTAAGGGCTTCTACGGGTGTAGACCTCATGACACCAGAACATATACGCTCTGTACTAAATCTACTCGCTTCAGTAGGCTGTCCCTTGCAGCTCCATGAAAGATGCCTCCATAATCGATAATAGATCTTATCATTGTCCTATACATTAGTAGAGAGATAGAAACATCAGCACCCCAATGCCTTCGAGTAATCATTCTAAGTAAGTTTAGGGATTTTTCTGGTTTGGCGATAATATTACCAATATGGCTCTTCCAGGTAAGCTTCTGATCCATTGTGATCCCTAGATATTTAACTTCCTTTTTATAGGGTATCACGTAGCCCGATAACTGTAAATTGTCGTAAGTAGGAATATTATGCCTTGAGAAAATCGATACACAGGTCTTGGTTGTTGAAATATTAAATTGTTTCTCAGTTGTCCAGAATTAAATCCTTTCCATCATTTGGTTTAGATTATTTACACATTGATCTAACTTAGGGTTTTCAGAGTATAACGCAAAGTCGTCCGCATACTGTATAATTTTGAAGCCCCAATTTTTCATATCGGATGTATACATATTAAATAACATCGGACTTAGGACCGATCCCTGGGGGAGTCCTTGGTCTACTAGACGAGGTCCCAGCAAAACATCTTCATGTCGTAGATAGATTCTTTTATTCCGGTACAATCTTATTAAGTTCCTGCAAATATTTGATGGAATGTCATACTCGGCCAATCTATATTCGAGTATATTTAGATTAACCTTGTTGTAGGCGCCTTCGATATCAAGAAAAATAACTCCTAAGTAGTTGTTCCTTGAATGGGCTAATTGAATACCTGTAATTAATCTCCCCGCGGCATGTTGTGTCGACAAGTGTCTTTTGAATCCATATTGGTAAGTTGTATTAAGATTATTAAGACCTAACCACCATTCAAGTCTGTATTTGACTATTCTTTCTAATGTTTTCAACACACATGACATCAATGAAATTGGTCTATATGATGAAGCTATATTGGCTTTCTTCCCCGGCTTAAGTATAGGTACAATTTTCACAATTTTAAAGTCATCCACCTCCTCTCCCTTAAAAAATATCCTTGAGAAAATGTCTATCAACGCCAATTTACCAGAGTCTGGCAAGTTATATATCATGTCATATGTGATCGAATCTTGGCCTGGCGAGGTGTTGGCGCAAGATTTAAGTGCGTTGTTTAATTCAACTAATGTGAATGGTTGCAGAAAAGGGTGATAATTATTTACGGGAAAATCCACCGTCGAATTCCTATTTTCCGGTACAGTATCTGGGGCTAAAGTACATAAAATATTTTCCGCACATTCTTTATCACAGGTTCTTCCAACCAAGGCACCATTCCCTTGCATTCTCCTCACTTGTTGCCAGATTTGAGATTTTGGGGTATTAGAATTTAAATTACTACAAAATTGTTTCCAGCTATTCTTGGCTTTATTTTTTAGAAATTTTTTCGCCTGAGCAAATGCTTTCTCACATTCTATATAATTATCAAGGGAAGGGTTTTGTTTATAAACTGCCAGCGCCCTTTTCCGGAGTGATACAACACTACTGCATTCGTCATCCCACCAAACAGGTTTCTGTTTCTTCTTAGGTGTGAACGGCCTTTTTTGCATTGACTGTGCGGAATCTAGAACAGGGCGACGTTTAAACAATGTATCGAGCTTTTAGGAATATAAATTCCAGTCCCCATTATTGGTGTCCCATTTAGTTGAAGATATATAAGTACATTTGTGGGACTATAATTCCTGTATTCTACAAGGATAGAGAAGTGGTCTGATCCACCCGTGTCTTCTAAAGTATTCCATGAAATATTTGCTGCAATTTCTGGAGATGTTAATGTTATATCAACCGCTGAACAGATATTACTCCGTGTTATATGAGTCCGAGATCCCGTATTGAGTACTATTAGGTTTTTATCATCTATAGCATTGAGTAATGAATCCCCATGGTTGTCGTCTTTGTAGCTACCCCATAAAGAATTGTGTGCATTGAAGTCCCCGCCAATTAAGAGTGGAGGTGAGCAGTGATCGAAAATGTTAACCCAATCTTCTGAGCTTGTAAAATCCCCGGGACGGTATATCGAAAGAATATCAATATTAGGTTTCCCATGCAACTTCATTCCGCATACAAGAGTATTTGTATTAAAATTGTCCCTAAAGAGTATTTCTGTATACTTATATTTTTTGCCACCAAAATGGCGACACCAGCTTTCCCATCTATCCTATCTTTTCTAACTACATTATAACCAGGGAATGCTACAGTTACCGCTGGTTTAAACCAGGTTTCACTTAACAGAGCAACATCGATATCGTAATTAGATAAGAGAAATAATAGACTGGTCTTGTTAGAAATAGCGGAACGACAATTCCACTGTAATAACTTTAATGACTTTTTGTTTAGAGAGAGTTCTGTTATTTATAAGGGAAATCTGAGAAAAAAAAAGGAAAGAAAAAGGCTCGATGAAGAAAACAAGACCTGACTATGAGTCCCCCGTGAGTTACGGCCCACCAGGTGGCTCAGTGCCAGAACAATTTTTCATAAATATATCCTTTAACTGCGTTCTAATATCATTTGGGTGTAATGGGGTAGTGAAGCGCAAGTTATAGCCTCTCCTACTCAATTGTTAACCTCACCTTCGCGATGAGTTCAATTTGAACTTGGTGCACCCTGTTTTCACTAACGAGGCTCTAACGACCGAGTAAGGGCGGAATAACCCTTACCTTTTGCCGTGAGCACATCCACTTTCTCACGAAGAGTGCGGTAAAAATAACCCACCGCACACAAAGGTTGCTTTTGGAATCGTTTGGTTACCCCATCGTCGCAGTCTCCTTCTGTGCCATGGGACCACACCACTCGCCTTCCGCAACCGAGCTGGTCAGTTGCATACCTGCTCCAGCTAAAACTTCAAATGCAGCTTCGTTTTCAGTCGATTAAGGCTTTAAAAAAATGATGGAGCGTTCAAGTGGGACAAAATCATCCGGAGGTAAAATACCCTCCCGATCGGATCTCCGGGGGAGGGTGCCCACAGGGACACCTCATCGAATGTCGAAAAAACACCGACAAGTCAAATCCAAGAAAAGTAATTCTTTCATCTACGGCGCTTGGAATGTTCGTACTTTGAACGACAGCACTCGCACCGATCGGCCTGAAAGAAGAACTGCTCTAATAGATAGAGAACTTCACCGACTCAATGTTGACGTTGCAGCTCTCAGCGAAACTCGATTTTTGGAGGAAGGCTCTCTCACAGAAAAGTACTACACCTTCTATTGGAAAGGTCTTCCCACTAATTCAAGAAGACAACATGGAGTAGGAATTGCCGTTCGGAATCAACTTGTATCCAACTTAACACAAGTACCACAAGGCCTATCCGAGCGTCTAATGCTGCTACGCTATGAGCTATCAGATGGCAACGCGGTAAATCTAATAAGCGCCTACGCTCCCACTCTGGATGCAAGTCACGAAACCAACGAAAGCTTCTATCAACAGCTGGAAGAAACCCTCTGTAGAATACCTAAAACGGAACGACTCGTTATTCTTGGCGATTTTAACGCTAGAGTAGGGAGAGATGCAGACACCTGGCCAGGCATCATAGGCAAGAACGGTTTGGGCAACATGAACGCTAACGGTCAACTACTCCTAACTAAATGCGCCGAACATGATCTAGTTATAACAAACACCATTTTCCGACAAAAGGATAAATTTAAAGGCACCTGGCGTCACCCCAGATCAGGTCACTGGCATCTACTGGACTATGTTATCGTACGTAGGAAGCATCTCAAGGACGTTCAAATTACAAAGGCGCGCATTGATAGCGAATGTTGGACCGATCATCGTCCTGTTGTCTCTAAAATGAAAATTGTTATGAGACCTAAACACCGAAGAACTCAAGTAAAACGTAGACTCCGTCTCTGTATTAGTAAATTGCGTGACCAACAAACCGTCGAACAGCTAAAGCAAAAAGTTCAAGAGAATTTGAGTGCACTAGAAGAAACCAATTCTGTAGATGTCGCTGCTACCTGGACACAAATTAAAGACAGTTTAAAAAGTGCGAGTGAGGAAATTCTTGGCACTGCAGCAAGTAAAAAACAGGAGGACTGGTTCAATGATAATGAAGCTTTTATACAAGAACTTCTTGACCGCAAACATATTGCCTTCCAAAACGCTATCAACCACCCCAACGACTCATCAAAAGCAGAAGCTTTTACCCAATCTAAGTATGAAACGCAACGCGAAATCAGAAGAATAAAGAACGAGTGGTGGACAAGCAAGGCCAGAGAAATTCAAAGGTACGCCGATTCACACGACTACAGGAATTTCTTTCAAGGAGTAAAAGCAGTGTACGGCCCCAGTCGGAAAAATATGTGCCCTATTAAAGATTTAAATGGAAATCTCCTCAAAGAAGACCAGGAAATAAGAGCCCGATGGAAAGAACACTACTCTAACATTCTTAACCAGCAAAGTCAAGCCGATCACGATATTATAAATCTTATCCCTCAATATGACACCTTCGAAGACTTAGATAAACCACTAACAACGGAAGAGATCTTAACCGCCATTGGGCAGCTAAAAAATAACAAATCTCCCGGCGCCGACTCACTCCCAGCTGAGATCTTTAAAGCTGTGTCGTCAGAGCTCATACCCTACCTCAAAAAACTGTTTGATGTCGTGTGGGAAAGTGGTCAAGCTCCGCAAGAGTTTCGTGATACACTTTTAATCAACCTCTTCAAAAACAAAGGGAGCGCTGCGGACTGTGGAAATTACAGGGGTATAGCTCTCCTGGCTGTTGGAGGGAAGATACTCACTAAAGCGATGGCAAATAGGCTAACACCTGTTATGGAAAAGTTACTTCCTGAAACACAGAGTGGCTTTAGACCAAACCGAGGCACATCGGATTTAATCTTCACACTTAAACAGCTCCAAGAAAAAGCACTCGAACATCAAGGAGAAATTCACATGGCCTTCATTGATTTAACCAAGGCGTTTGACTCGGTGGACAGGGAAGTGTTCTGGAAAATTATGTTCCGCTTAGGTATCCCTAGAAAATTTGTGGAAGTATGTCGCAGTCTACATACAAACAACAACGCTCAGGTTATGTATAATAATGAGGCAACCGAACCTTTCCAAACCCTCACTGGAGTTAGGCAGGGATGTGTCCTGGCACCCCTACTTTTTAATTTGTTTACCACTGCTCTAACAATTATTGTTGACAACAAACTGACAGTCAGAGGAATAGGTCTCAGATACCGTTTTGATGGCGATCTCCTTAACATAGGGCGCTTTAGAGCTTTCACGAAGACACGCGCACGATTCATTTGTGATCTCCAGTATGCGGATGACTGTGCACTTTTAGCCTCTACGCCTGAAGAGCTTCAAGAACTTTTAGATGTGTATGCCCAGAGCTATGATTCCTTGGGACTTAAAATCAACATTGGAAAGACTAAGATTATGTCAACTCCTCATCAAGTGAACCAAACAGACATTACACTTAACGGAAATTCTCTTGAAGTGGTGGATCCAGCCTTCCAATTGAGGTGCTTATTTCAAGAGCACGCCTAAGATGGGCAGGTCACGTTCATCGTATGCATGATAACCGCCTTCCTAAATGTACACTTTATGGTGAATTGCTAAGCGGTAGAAGAAGGCGTGGCGGTCAACGAAAGAGGTTCAAAGACGTTCTCCATGAAAATCTAAAATCCTGCGGTGTTCCAGACGAGCAATGGGAGCAACTTGCAGCGGACAGAACCGAATGGCGAGGGGTTGTGGCCAGCTATCAAGGAAATGTTGCTGCAAGAAGGCCGAATCCAAGACCTAACCAGGTCTATGTTTGTCCTGACTGCGGTCGACATGTGCTCTCCCAAATTGGCCTCTATAGCCATAGTCGTGTGCACCGTAGATGAATGGGAATTACAATAGACTACACCTTTTACTTGTTTTTTATTGTACACAATCTATCGACTGTAACATTTTTATACTCGGACTCGAGTAACGGCTAATAATAATAATAATATCATTTTCATCTAAATTACTTTCATGATTTGTGTTCTTAATCATCTCGAAGATATATTGAGTTATATTTTCCATTAACTGAACCGTACTGCTTTCACTATCTATATCAGATACACTAGGGCGATATGGGTTGGGGGGGAGTGGATGTAAAGGAAGTTGTCTTGGGTCTAATTCTCGTTGAGGCACATGAAAAGTGTTAGTTACACTAATTTTTCTTTTCTTATTAATATTTGGCTTAACATTATTGTAATTATTATATCGAGTATTGCAAAAATATTTGAAAAAATTATTAAAAAGAGAATAGTAGACTATCTTGACAAATATAAGATCATATCTAGCAGACAATTTGGTTTCAGAAATGGTTTATCTGCTGAAGATGCAATAGCTTTGCTCACGAGCGATCTTTATAAATCTTTAGACATTAGCAAACCTATAATATCTATCTTCATTGACCTAGCGAAGGCATTTGACACCATTAGCCACCCAAGACTGCTAAATAAATTAGAAAAAATAGGCTTCCGCGGAAATTCCTTAAAGCTTATGAAGAGCTACCTTAACAACAGAGAACAAAGAGTCGAAATAGATGGCACTATGAGCGATCCAGGCACATCAGAATACGGTGTTCCACAGGGAACAGTTCTAGGGCCAATTATATTTAACATATATATTAATGACTTACTAAGACTGCCATCTGATGGAAAGATTCTTAGTTTTGCCGATGATACGGCCATTGTATATACAGATGAAACCTGGAGTGGAGTAAAAAAAATGGCTGAAAAAGATTTTACAACTATCAAAAAATGGTTTGATACGAATTTACTTACTATAAACTACAGCAAAACTAAGTATCTTCCCTTTACATCATACCATAACCGCTTACCCAATTTTGGCGCACTAAACATTGAATCGATGAATGATGATGACGCGGATTCAGTCAAATATTTGGGCATAATAATAGATAGGCACTTAAAATGGGATCTTCAAATAAATAATATTACTAGAAAAATAAGGTGCTTTCTACCTACATTTAAAAATTTAAAACAGTACCTAGACCTGCCTCAACTAAATGTACTATATTATTCCTTAATACAGTCCCACCTAAGCTATGGAATAATTGGTTGGGGTGGAGTGACAAATTGCTATCTGAAAAATTTAAGTACCTTGCAAAAATGGTTTCTCAAAATTATTTATGATAAAGATATAACATATCCGACAGAAATGCTCTTTAGTGAAACAAAAAAGTTAGATTTGCGACAACTGTTTTGTCAGCAAATATTAATTAACACATTTAAAAACACACAAAATATAAAATTCAGAGAACATACATATAACACTCGCGCAAAAAACGTGCTCACTGAAAAGCCATTCGCAAAAAAAACAATAGGACAAAGAAACCATACCTATCTAGCCCCAAGGTTAATCGATATGCTACCACCTTCAATAAAAAATATTAAATCATATAGTTTATACAAAAAGCATATTAAACTTTGGATAGAAAACACACAGAGAATACTGATACATCAAATAGTTGACGTAAAAATGCATTAGCTAGAAAACATGCACTGTTAATTGGCTTTACTTATCTATAAAATTAAAACAAACTAGTAAATAAGAATTAATTTAAAATGTGGTACTTTCCTAGACTGTAACAACTACCCGATTGAGACATAAACTTACCTAATTGTGACAAAGCCTCTAGACTGTGACTTATTCAGATATATATATGTATTGAAATACACTCACAAGTGAAAGTGTATTACTCCGCAACAGGCACATTGTGCTTAGCGGGAAGAACCCTCTGTTTATTTATATATATAAATGTGTATGTAACACTATATTGTAAAAAATATCTATTTTGATAAATAAATATTATTATTATTATTATTATTTTTTTTTTTAAGTAAAACCAGTCGTCCTTCTCCCTGCCTCCGATACCAGAGAGGGTACGCTGGGAGCGCCAGTAACCACTCTCTACACCGTAGAGTCAGTGATCACTGGTTCCGTGACTCGTGTGCCCTGAGCAGACGCAATGAACCAAGAATGACAGCCTTCTGCATTCTCCCGGCTAGGACTTCTGCCGATTGTCGGCATGCCGGTATGATGTTCAATTCTGAAAGCAGCGTGTGTCTCGTTCCACCGAGAGCTCCTATAATCAGTACCACCAGC
Source organism: Leptura quadrifasciata (assembly GCA_963675555.1). Classification (NCBI taxonomy): domain Eukaryota; kingdom Metazoa; phylum Arthropoda; class Insecta; order Coleoptera; family Cerambycidae; genus Leptura; species Leptura quadrifasciata. Next base: position 23,087,927 of record OY776682.1, read on the forward strand.
TTGACAGTATGGTCTGGATACAGTCTGCGGAGTTCGAAGAGTAGGTCTCGATATTTTGTCCGCTTTTCTTCCTCCTTCAAGACAATGTTGTTCTCCGCGGGAGCCGAGAACTCTATGACGAACATTGTCTTGAGTTGGTGGTCTATGAGGACTATGTCAGGCTTGTTTGCCTGTATTTGCCTGACCGTGGGAAACGAGTAGTTCCAATAAATTAGACACCTCTCATTCCCCACAACGGACTCAATATCCCCCGGAGCATAAGGCAGCACTGGTGTCTCGTCTATCTCATACGAGTGCCTCAGATGGTAGTAAAGCACTCGTAGTGCTCCGTCGTGCCTTTGGATATAGGCGGAGACTGCATATGTCGGGCAGGCCGACAACAAGTGCATAAGCGTCTCCGGCGCTCTGCGGCAGGCCCTGCAGCTGACGTCAGCGACCTCCACACCCATGACACGACTTCGATAGACGAGGGTGTTGAATACACCGTCCTGGCAAGCCAATATAAATCCCTCGGTCTCAGACTTCAGCCCGGCTGACCTTAAGAAGGCGAAAGTCAGCCTTTCGGATAAGCCAAGTTCTTCTATATTTCTATAGAAGACACCATGCAGTGGCTTATCCGAATGGAGCTGCAGAAAGATGGTTTGTTCCGCAGCTTTTATTTGGGCTTTCCGCCGAGCGGGTTCCAACTCGGTGACAGAGTCGGGATTATCCCGCTCAACGTCGAAGATGAGACCGAGTTCATCGGCTGCTCTGCGTGCTGCCTTAAACAGAAAAGCTCCTACCCCTGCATTTTCATGGTCTCGGACCATGCAGAGGAGGGGATCCGAACTCCTGACGACCTTACAGGCTCCATCCAGAACCATCCTGCTGTGTAGACTCTCCAAGCTCAAGAGTCCACGGCCTCCCCGATGGCGTGGGAGATATAACCGTGGAACGGACGATTTAGGATGCAGGCTCCTATTGAGGTGCATCTTTCTCCGGGTTCCTACATCGAGTTGACGCAGCTCCTCTCGAGTCCACGTCACTACTCCAAAGGAGTAGAGAAGGATCGGAACGGCAAGCATATTAGTAGCAGACACCTTGTTTTTCCCCGACAGTTCTGAAGACCAGATCTGTCGGAGTCGGTGCTGATACTTGCCGCGGAGAGCGTTTTTCACTACACCCACTTCTTGGGTGGAGCGTTGCTCGACACCCAAGTAAGTGTACGACTCTCCGGCATCTAGGTGGTGTAGGATGCTTCCGTCTACGAGCTGCGCGTCCTCGCCGTAGTCCCCACATCGTCCTCTCTTGAGATGGATCAGTGCACATTTGTCCAATCCGAACTGCATACCGACAGCCTGCGTGTACTCCTGTACCACCCTAAGGGATTGTTGGAGATCCCTTTCTCCGGAGGCATAAAGTTTAGGTCATCCATATAAAACAAATGGGTGACCTTATGCCTCCTGTCGCCGGGGGTACCACAGTTGTAACCGCGGGTTTTCCGGAGCGAGACGGATAATGGCAGTAGCGAGATGCAAAACAAAAGGGGGCTGAGGGAATCTCCCTGAAATACTCCCCTTTTGAACGTTACCGGCTCTGTTTGGACTCTATCATTACCAGATGTTATGGTAAAGCGAGTCCTCCAGAGCGGCATCAGATCTTCAATGCATCTCACTACGGGACCGGCGACCGCAAGACATCGGAGCAAGTGTACAATAAGCTCATGAGATGTCATGTCAAATGCCTTGCGGTAATCGATCCAGGCCATGGAGAGATTCCGCTTATACTGCACGGAGTCCTGCGTGACACATCTGTCAATCAACAAGTTCTCCTTGCAGCCAGCGACATCTCTCTTCGACCCTCGTTGCTCATATATCCGTTCGTAAACTGGGTTAACTGCTTGGAGTACCCGCATGTACAAGATGCGTGTGAACACCTTGTAACATGCGTTTAAACAGGTTATCGGCCTATAGTTCTTTGGGTTGGACAAATCTCCGTTCTTGGGGATCAGCACTGTCCGCCCCTCAACAACCCAAGAAGGAATTTGCTGCTCCCCATTTAGCCAAGAATTAAAAATTCTGGCCAAATGGTGGTGGGTACTGGTTAACTTTTTCCACCAAAAGTTATTAATCCCATCGGGACCTGGAGCAGCAAAATTCTTAGAGCCTTCAAGAGCTCTTCGAACCTCTTCTGGGGTTATTGGTTGGCACACCTCCTGTTGTAGATGAAGCCTTTGGCAAAAGGCTTCAAAGTGTTCCAGGGCCGGAGAGTCTCTGTTGAGCGGAAGCCTCTGTTCGTACAACGTTTTCCAGAAAATTTCCACCTGATCGACGGTCGGTGGATTGTCGGCAACACGCTGAGGCGGTTCGAATAGGCGCGAAGGCTTTTGGCGAAAAAGGTTATTTTCCGCCAGCCCCCTCGCCCGCCTCACTAGTGACTTTTTGCAAGCCACTAGCATCCGTATCCTATCGAGGCAGTGCTGTTTGGTGGTTTGTAGCACTGCCCCGTTGAGTGTGATGGGCGCGTCTTAAATTGGCGGCTATACGTCGAACTTTAGGCGTGAAAGGCCTATTGGCCGCCATGTAGTCCATCACACATTGGACACGGGATGCGTGTTGTCTCACCGACCGGATTTTTGCCTCCATCTTTTGTATGCGCCGCTGCGCTCTCTCCTGTAGGGAAGAGGTATTTCGCCTCTCCACCTGAGACGAGCGTTGAGCAGCAGCATACACGGCACAATTTATGTGCCAGATGTCAGCATCTTCCGGTAGCGCTGTACGAAGTTCAGCGTCCACTCTGGCCAGGTCTTGTGGCCCGGGGGTTTTCAGATGGTGTAACCCCCTTCTGGTACTGAGGCCCTCTGGTATTGGCGGAACGAGGAGAGCTACGTCCTCAACCGGTGAATGTGGCGGCTCTTCCGCCGCCTCATTTACCGGTCCAGGAGCAGCCCTCACGTAGCCCCTACTACGAAGGTGGGATACATAGTCACGCAGATTTTGTGGCGTGAAGGCGCTATGCTCTGGAAGCCTCTCACACCACAGAGCATGCATCCGCGCCATGTACCCCCTTCGCGCGGGCTCACTGCTTTCATAACACTGCAGAAGCTCATCCCTCAGTTCATCCGTCCACTCAAAGCGTCCATGAACATTGCGTAAGTCGTCAACGGGCGGTCTATCCGGTTGGGCCCCACCACCTTGCCCTTGACCCCTATCCGAACGGGGTCGATCGTGGGGGCCCTCTCTTCGGCCTGCCGGAACCAAAGGTTAGAGCCTGTGGGTGGTTAGCCCAGCAGGCCCACGACCGACACCAGAGGGGAAAATGCTTTCCCCTCCCGGGTGCACTAGGGCTGCCGGTTCGGTTTTGCACCCCTAGCTGGAGTAAGTGGTGGCGCTACTCACCAAAGGCTTAATAGATGAAAGTTAGCCCCTCCTGCTTATATTATTATTATTATTATTATTGTAATGTGTTACTGCCGATCCAGAAGGACCTGGTATATTATCAATCCGCGAGATTGTCGGAAATACCGAGTGATCATTTAAATCAGCCAATACAGAAAATCTATTAGCAGAAATATTAGCAAAACTATTAGGATTACTAATAATATTTTGTGCTTCCTTATAAGTACAATTGTTTTCAGCCATTTTTAATTTTATTGCTTTCTCCCTTTGACAAGCGGGGCATTCATTAGATAACGCATTATGTGACCTAGATTTACAGTGTATACAAATAGGAGTAGTGCCTGCCCCTGCACAGTCTCCGTCATGAGATGTGCCGCACGATTTACATCTGCGCTCAGAGCTTCTGCATTGATTCATGACATGACCAAATCTCAAACATTTAAAGCACCGCACAACACTATATACCTAGGGGCTTACTTCCCTCCTACAACTATTTATAAATACATAAGGTGGTGTTTTATTACCCTCAAAGGTTATAATTATAGACTGGCGATCCGCAAATGCAACCGTCCCGTCTTCCTTCACAATCTTCCTTTTAATACGCTTCACTTGCTTAATAATGCTCGTACTTTCAATATTGTCTTTTAAAAATTCCTCGGAAAAACTTCTAGACAGATCGACAGATACATATAGTCTCTAGTTTAAAATTTGTTGTATGTATTAACTTGTAAGTATACCAAGTATACATTTATATTTTTATTTATGTCCATTATTTTATGATTTTAATTATGTATCAACATCTTATGATGTTCTGCAAATAGTTTTTAATTTAGATGCTGACTTGCCATGCATATATACATAATTATATATATTGCATCATAAAATAAATTAAATATTGTTGGCTTTTATTTATACTTTTTATGTTTATTGTCTGTATTTTTTAATTAATGTTTGTTTGTAGTTTCTATGTTATTGTTTGTATTTTATATTTATATTTGTGTGTATTTTTACATTTCATTTATTCTTATATACTTAATTATATACTATATTTTTATAAATCTCTTGTGCAAAATGACTTATCCTATATCATGTATGTGATCTAAAGGATTAATAAAGTATCTATCTATCTATCTATCTATCTAACATTCTTAACCAGCAAAGTCAAGCCGATCACGATATTATAAATCTTATCCCTCAATATGACACCTTCGAAGACTTAGATAAACCACTAACAACGGAAGAGATCTTAACCGCCATTGGGCAGCTAAAAAATAACAAATCTCCCGGCGCCGACTCACTCCCAGCTGAGATCTTTAAAGCTGTGTCGTCAGAGCTCATACCCTACCTCAAAAAAATGTTTGATGTCGTGTGGGAAAGTGGTCAAGCTCCGCAGGAGTTTCGTGATACGCTTTTAATCAACCTCTTCAAAAACAAAGGGAGCCCTGCGGACTGTGGAAATTACAGGGGTATAGCTCTCCTGGCTGTTGGAGGGAAGATACTCACTAAAGCGATGGCAAATAGGCTAACACCTGTTATGGAAAAGTTACTTCTTGAAACACAGAGTGGCTTTAGACCAAACCGAGGCACATCGGATCTAATCTTCACACTTAAACAGCTTCAAGAAAAAGCACTCGAACATCAAGGAGAAATTCACATGGCCTTCACTGATTTAACCAAGGCGTTTGACTCGGTGGACAGGGAAGTGCTCTGGAAAATTATGTTCCGCTTAGGTATCCCTAGAAAATTTGTGGAAGTATGTCGCAGTCTACATTCAAACAACAACGCCCAGGTTATGTATAATAATGAGGCAACCGAACCTTTCCAAACCCTCACTGGAGTTAGGCAGGGATGTGTCCTGGCACCCCTACTCTTTAATTTGTTTACCACTGCTCTAACAATTATTGTTGACAACAAACTGAGTCAGAGGAATAGGTCTCAGATACCGTTTTGATGGCGGTCTCTTTAACATAGGGCGCTTTAGAGCTTTCACGAAGACACGCGCACGATTCATTTGTGATCATTTGTGAGTATGCGGATGACTGTGCACTTTTAGCCTCTACGCCGGAAGAGCTTCAAGAACTTTTAGATGTGTATGCCCAGAGCTATGATTCCTTGGGACTTAAAATCAACATTGGAAAGATTAAGATTATGTCAACTCCTCATCAAGTGAACCAAATAGACATGACACTTAACGGAAATTCTCTTGAAGTGGTGGATCAGTTTAATTACTTAGGCAACGTTGTTAATGACAAAGCAAACATGGACAGCGAGATTCGCAATAGAATTAACGCTGCATCTAGAGCACTCTGGTGACTTAGAGAGAGAGTATTTGACAACCACGACCTTGCTTTGTCAACGAAAATGGCTGTCTACAGAGCAGTTGTCGTTCCAACACTGCTATATGGATGTGAAAGCTGGGTCACTTACCGTCGTCATGTGAAAGAATTAGAACGTTTTCAGCAAAGACACCTCAGAAGTATGATGAAAATCCGTTGGTTCCATCACATATCAAACGTGGAAGTACTCAGAAGAGCAAAGAGCCTTCCAATTGAGGTGCTTATTTCAAGAGCACGCCTAAGATGGGCAGGTCACGTTCATCGTATGCATGATAACCGCCTTCCTAAATGTACACTTTATGGTGAATTGCTAAGCGGTAGAAGAAGGCGTGGCGGTCAACGAAAGAGGTTCAAAGACGCTCTCCATGAAAATCTAAAATCCTGCGGTATTGCAGACGAGCAATGGGAACAACTTGCAGCGGACAGAACCGAATGGCGAGGGGTTGTGGCCAGCTATCAAGGAAATGTTGCTGCAAGAAGGCCGAATCCAAGACCTAACCAGGTCTATGTTTGTCCTGACTGCGGTCGACATGTGCTCTCCCGAATTGGCCTCTATAGCCATAGTCGTGTGCACCGTAGATGAATGGGAATTACAATAGACTACGCCTTTTACTTGTTTTTTATTGTACACAATTTATCGACTGTAACATTTTTATACTCGGACTCGAGTAACGGCTAATAATAATAATATAAAATTGGATACAGTTTCGTTTTTATGCAATGAATGTGTCTGGTACTGCGTGAGCAAAAAAAATAGGACAACTATTTTTTTCTAATGTCAATCTGTCTCTATTTGAATATGTAACAAGTAGCCGAAAATTACATTGTCACAAAAGTAATGTTAGATGTAAACAATAGATTTTAGCAAAGATACGTTATAAGATTTGTCCCATTTTTTTCCGCACAACAGTACTAGCATTATTATTATTAGCAAATGTATGCACATATTATTTTATGATGGTTTTCGGGAATATAACATATGTTACCAAATATTTTAAAGGAATTGGCTAACTTGAATATATTTAAGAAGAACTTACTGCAATATCTTAATTGTAATTGAACTTGTTACATCTAATTATTTTATTTATTTAAATTTTTGGGAATATATATTGATAGCGTTCTGAGCTGGGAGTGTCATGTTGATCTTTCGTGTAAAAGGCTGGCATCGATTTGTTTTGCATTGTATCGGCTGTGTGATATTGTGAATAGATCAGTTATATTATCATTTTATTATGCACAATTTTATTCTAGACTAACATACAGTATAATTTTTTGGGGCTCGTCACATCATGTTGACAGAGTATTTAAAATGCAAAAACAGGCAGTTCGATGCATAACTGGTTGAGGCAAATATTCTTCATGTAGAAGTACATTTAAACTAAAAATCTTACCAGTTGCACGCGTGTATAATTACAAATAGTAGTATTTGTAAAACTCCATCTTGAAGATTTTATAAAGAATAACTTTTTCCATGAATATCAAACTCGCTTTCTAAATGATTTGCAAATTCCTATCCATACATTGTCAATATATAAAAAAAAAGTCCAAGATACATGAGAATGATACTATAAAATAAGCTTCCACACCAGATTAAAGAAATTAACTCTATTAAATGCTGTAAAGGGGGCGAGCGTAGGTGCGTCTTTACTATGTACATACTTCGGTATGCGATGTAAAGCAACGACAGGCGCAGTTAGTACTTGGATGGGTGACCGTTCCAACGGAAACCGCGTTCTCACCTGACACATCTTCCAGCAGCTTGTATATCAGTGTATGCGCGGAAGCTATACAACCTTAGGCGAGGGTTGTATAGGAGATATACCATCCTTCAGAGGGGATGTAAAGCCGTCGGTCCCTTGTCTATTAAATGTTAGGCAAGTAAAAGATCCCTACTCTTCTTAAGGGAAGAGGTTCGGCAAAATTCCTGGTTAGGGGTAGTTCGTCTACAAGCGTCGGTGATAGGCCTCAGTAGCGGAAATAGGCCGACGTTAAATAAATGTATAAAAAAATTTAAAAAATAAAAATGCTGTAAAAAACGTTTTAGTAGACAATTGTTTTTATTTCATATCTGATTATTTAAATTATGTATTTTAATTGTACACACTTATACTCTTGTTTTTATACTTTTATTCATTTTTTATGTATTTTGTTCTTTACAGTTATATGTTTTTTAATCTGTATTATTTTATTTTACTATTGTATTTTATACTTTAGACTGATGACTATTTATACCTTAATAGTATGTACTTGTCCCATATCATTTTTGTATGATCGCATGGACAATAAATTTTTTTATTATTTTACAGTTGAATTGTTGATTATTTATATGGATCATGTGCACTGTTATATACACTATTTAAATTTGTTTTAAACTTGTTTATACTGCTTTATCTACTTTGTATTATAATGTATATTATATTATCTTATTTAATAAACTTTTTATTCTAGTTCTAAACTCATTTTCATTAAATTACTTTCAATTTAACCTTTCGTATATCTTCAGAGCTAACGCTGGAAAATATTTTTTAAAAACAAGTTAATATAACTACTTACAAATCTAACATATATGAACCTTAACATAGATAAATGACCAACTATTCAATGGGCACAATACCTGGATATAAATTGAGAAGTGCCGAGCAAACTACCACAATTTTGTCAATTAATGCAGACTGAGTATCAGTCTTTTTTAAACTAACCGATGGGAAAGTTTCATGCAATATTTTATACTTTCTTCTCAACAAGCCGATAACTCTTTCCACATGAATTCTGATACTTCTGATAATTTTCGTGTTGTTTCTATGTCAGTAGCATCTAGTTGTTTTTTTTTTTTAAAAAAAAGAAGGGTATTTTATTTCAGCGCAATAAATTTTGACTGAGTCATCGATAGAAAATCCTCGATCTGCTAAAACTAGATCACCTGGCAGTAACTTATCCAGTAAGTTACAATTCTCAGCTATAAACTTATTACTGGCACGTCCACTGTAAGCATTCGATACAAACATAATGAAACCCTGAGGAGATATACCTATTAGAAATTTTATTGTGTGGTGATGTTTATATTGTGACCAAGTTCTAGCAGATGATTCTAGATTCGATGGCTTTTCAATAAATATTTCGAAACAGTCAATAATTACTGTCGTTTTATTACCAAAAATATTTTTAAAACAATTTGGCATATTTAAGTGCAAATCCTCTCTTGAAGGCCAATATACTAAATTCTTTAAGCGACAATATAAAACATGTATAACGGTTTCAAAAATACGTGCAGCAGTCTTCCTATGGCAAAGGAATCTATTAGCCAAGTCTGTAAATTGCAAATTGAGCCGTAATTTCATCAATGTTAGCAACAATTGTTGAAATTTGGTAAGTACTGAATTATGCAATAAATATGGTTCAACTATTTCAAAAATATTATGCAGATAAATATATTCTGGAAATCCGGTATAATACAGAACTAATTTATCATCTTTTTTCAAGTAATCCTCAGTTAATTTTAATTTACTTATTTCTACTCTCAACTTATAAATTTCTTCATTAGCTTTCCCTGAAGCAAATTTTAAATCAGCAACGGTAGGTTCACTTGATTCTTCAATTTCCATCGGTGGATCTGGATTTTCAGGTGCTGGCGCGCTGGTTGATTCTAAAATCTGTAATCATAAAATAAATTAATATACCCAAAAAAAAAAAATGGATATCCCTCAAAGCCTAAAAGAAGAAACAAAATTCAATTCTCAAGAAAGTAAAATCCCTTCTGGATATGCCAACATTTATTTTTTCTATTTGGTACCCTCTCGGTTCTTATTTTTGCCCTTTTATATCTTTCCAGGCCTTTCTTCTGTAATGAGGAGGTAACGGTAGTGTGCCCCATATCTTTTGAGGGAATCCAATCCGGACTATTTTCGTCACTTAAGGCAGCTGGTTTCCCTAAACTCAGTACATAGTGATAAAATAATAAAAATTAAATCTGAGCTCACTAACCTGTAAGAAAATGTTTAGAACATACTCTTCCATATTTAAGTTTACTCTCTGTTAAGTCTGCCCTCTTGATAGCGTTTATCCACATTTGTCTTCTCCTTTGTGACAATTCGTTTATTTTCTTATTTGGTCCATATATGGATGGAATTCTAAAATAATCATATTATTTATTTAGGAGTAATTTAACATATAAATACTAAAACAAATCGTTTATTACCGATAAAATTTAACTCCTACATCCCGTGCTGCATTGCTGCCACAGTTAACAACAGCACAAAAAGAAGGCATATTATTCCGTAATAATTATTTTTCACTAATAATATAAACTTCCTTCTAAAAATTAAACGTTATAAATAACTTGAACGTGCTTGAACGTAAATAGGGAGTTGTTGAGCAGCCAGACGTAAAATACTGTAACGTTATTTTCACATTTACGCATGCGCAGTTTCAATTAGGAAATACGTTAACGTTAATAACGTTAACGGTCTACGTTATTTACGGACAGATAAAGTTAACGTTATATATGTACGCTAACGTTATACTTATATTTTTTGAGGTTATGTTCTTACTAAACTGCACACTAGTTTGAAGGTTTCAAAACTCAAACAACAAAAATACCTTAAAAACAGGATTAGGTTAAGTCAGACTCTCAAAGATACTAAATTTTCTTATCTATGGTCAAACGATTGCTGATTATTAAGCTGCTCAACAAGTCTCTTTTTGGTAACACGTTATTTGTAGATACGTAATGAAATAAAGTTACCGTATCTTCATAATGTTGCGTTATTTTGGTTGCTCAACAACTCTCTAATAATAAACTTTAAACCATAAAAACACTATGTCAACAATAGGTTATTTTACCTCCAGGGTAGGCCACCTGTCAAATCGTGCGCGTCACCTATTGCACTAAACAGAAATACCCTAAATCCATTGGCGTTCTAGTTAAAGGGAAAAAATGTATGATAATTCATTTATTCATCAAATTTAAGATGTTTTAATATTAAAAGCAAATTTAAATGTGATGCCTTTTATCTGAATAAAAAAATGTTCGCAAGAAATAAATTATTACACCTAATTCAAAATAATCTTTATTTCCACAAACATGAATATAAACATTCGAATCGAACAATGGGCAAGTAGATAATTTTTTAATTATTATTTTAATAACATCTACGTATAAAAACAGTTGACCCGTATTTTTTATTTTATTTTTTTAATAATGCCTTATAGTAAAAAAAAAATCATGAAGTTTAAACTACGTTTAAACGGTTAGATATTGCCGCAAATGTTCTAGCTATTCTATTGGATATGACGTAATAGCATAATCAGCAGAGAAACGAGCGCTAGTGGAAAGGCGGAGCTAACAAAGGTGTGCAAAACGTATGTGCGGCTCTGTCGAGGTTATATTAAATGCGTGCGTATGTGACACTATTACATCATGAAATAACCGGCAAACCGCCGTATTTTAAATACGCTCTAATCGTAAACCTATTCGTTTTACAATAAAACCAATAATAGTCGGTAAAACTACCTTCAAATTATATTTATAACATATTGAAGAGTCATACTGTAATGCTATATTATTACCTTTGTCATTTTCGTTATTGTCTACTAGCCCATTCACAGTAAATAAAATAAATTACATAATAAAAACTTTTGTTACATGAGATTTAAATTATAAGATAAATAAATACATTTTAATACGAAATGCTCAAAATGGCTGCCTTGAGTTTCTAAACAAATGTGGACTCTTCGTTTCATATTTTCGAATATGTTCTGTAACTGATCAACAGTAATATTGCGGATTTCTCTTTCTATTGCCTCTTGTAATTCGTCAATGGTATGTAATCTATTTTTTAAACATATTGTTCTTCGTGTGTACAAATAAGAAATAATCACAGGGAGTAGATCTGGAGACCGTGCAGGCCATAGTCCCTGGCTGACTAATTGGTCATCGTAAAACTCCCATAAAAAATCAAGTGAAGCTCTTGCTGTATGGGCAGTAGCGCCGTCTTGCTGGAAATAACCATCTTGCAGTTTATTGTCATGCAACTGTGCTAGAAATGGCTCTAAAATAAGTTTGATACCTTTGGGCATTAATTGTTTCACGGAAAAATATAGGGCCTATAATTTGCTTTCTGAATATTGCCACCCATACGCCAACTTTTAAGGGGTGTAAACTTGTTTCTACGTAAGTGTGAGGGTTTTCTGTAGTCCATGTCCTGTAGTTCTGATTATTGATATAACCTGTTAAGTGGAACCACGCTTCATCAGTAAAATAGGTTAAATCCAAGACATTGTTGTAATTTAAATTTCCGTTGAACCAACGACAATATCTTACTCAACTTTGAAAATCAGGGGGTAATAGTTCTTGAACAACGGTTATCTTGTATGGATGCAAATGGAGTTTTTTTGAGTGCTTTATGGGTTGTTCCAACTGAGACCTAAAAAAAAAAAATAAATTTCGTTGATTTGTCGTTTAGGTATATTAAGACATCTGAAAATAACCGATTCCCAGTTTTATATATTTTTTTATTTGCATTCAGGTTTTATATATAAAAAAGTTTTATAGTAGGTATCGTTATTAGTTTCACTAAAGAAATTCATATTTTATATTTTCAAGAAACTAAATTTAAATGGTATGTAACGTAATCAGTAATTAAAAAATTTAGTGTAAAAGTATCTACCTGTTTAAGTGGACAACTTTGGTATGGATTTTGTCGGGCTTTGATTCATTCTTTCTCGAACATCGTTCATAACCACTTCAGTTAAAACAGTTGGCCTACCAGTGGATTTTCCCTTGCAAAGGCAGTGTTTCTTTGCAAAACGATCAACGAGTACATATTTACGGTTTGAAAATGTGTCATACGGAATATTTACGTCAGGAAATTTTTCCATAAATTGTTCGATGCATGATTGCAATGAATACTTCCATGATCCATCTTCCTTGCGAGTTCCACTTCGAAAATGAGCCATCAAAATGAAGGCATTTACTCTGGCGTAAAAACCATTGCAAGACAGGACTATATAGAATAAAATTTAAAAAATATTACTTAACCTAACATTCTTTTCTCTTTATCATTACTCACCAGAAGATAACTGATGTAAATTATGTAGTTCCGAAAAGAACTGATTAGTACTCAAATAATAATTAAAACAATTCAAAACTCGTGAAAAAGAACTGTTTATGCAATATCCACCAAAAAACAGTACTACTACGTCTATGATATGACATTGCAGATTAAAATAAATAATTAAATGTTAGGATGTGCCTACAAGAAGACTGTACGGCGCCAAATATTCAGCGTAGACAAACCGTTGCCTTATTGGTTCTGTTCAGTTTCAGAGCCAATTAAACCGTCCGTTCCGTCGAGATTTCGTGTTACTTCTTCGAAAAAAACCGTCAGCAAAGATAGTTGAAAACGCACCATTACATACATACGAATTAAAATATCCCTAGTATGGAAGGTTCTGACATGGTTAAAACATGACAAGCCTAAAAGATGAACTAAAAAATCACGTGTCCTGTGATCATTATTGAAAGCTCTGTATATATATATATATATATATATTATTATTATTATTATTAGCCGTTACTCGAGTCCGAGTATGAAAATGTTACAGTCGATAAATTGTGTACAATAAAAAACAAGTAACAGGTGTAGTTTATTGTAATTCCCTTTCATCTACGGTGTACACGACTATGGCTATAGAGGCCAATTCGGGAGAGCACATGTCGACCGCAGTCAGGACAAACATAGACCTGGTTAGGTCTTGGATTCGGCCTTCTTGCAGCAACATTTCCTTGATAGCTGGCCACAACCCCTCGCCATTCGGTTCTGTCCGCTGCAAGTTGTTCCCATTGCTCGTCTGCAATACCGCAGGATTTTAGATTTTCATGGAGAGCGTCTTTGAACCTCTTTCGTTGACCGCCACGCCTTCTTCTACCGCTTAGCAATTCTCCATAAAGTGTGCATTTAGGAAGGCGGTTATCATGCATACGATGAACGTGACCTGCCCATCTTAGGCGTGCTCTTGAAATAAGCACCTCAATTGCAAGGCTGTTTGCTCTCCTGAGTACTTCCACGTTTGATATGTGATGGAACCAACGGATTTTCATCATACTTCTGAGATGTCTTTGCTGAAAACGTTCTAATTCTTTCACATGACGACGGTAAGTGACCCAGCTTTCACATCCATATAGCAGTGTTGGAATGACAACTGCTCTGTAGACAGCCATTTTCGTTGACAAAGCAAGGTCGTGGTTGTCAAATACTCTCTCTCTAAGTCCCCAGAGTGCTCTAGATGCAGCGTTAATTCTATTGCGAATCTCGCTGTCCATGTTTGCTTTGTCATTAACAACGTTGCCTAAGTAATTGAACTGATCCACCACTTCAAGAGAATTTCCGTTAAGTGTAATGTCTATTTGGTTCACTTGATGAGGAGTTGACATAATCTTAGTCTTTCCAATGTTGATTTTAAGTCCTAAGGAATCATAGCTCTGGGCATACACATCTAAAAGTTCTTGAAGCTCTTCCGGCGTAGAGGCTAAAAGTGCACAGTCATCTGCATACTGGAGATCACAAATGAATCGTGTGCGTGTCTTCGTGAAAGCTCTAAAGCGCCCTATGTTAAAGAGACCGCCATCAAAACGGTATCTGAGACCTATTCCTCTGACAGTCAGTTTGTTGTCAACAATAATTGTTAGAGCAGTGGTAAACAAATTAAAGAGTAGGGGTGCCAGGACACATCCCTGCCTAACTCCAGTGAGGGTTTGGAAAGGTTCGGTTGCCTCATTATTATACATAACCTGGGCGTTGTTGTTTGTATGTAGACTGCGACATACTTCCACAAATTTTCTAGGGATACCTAAGCGGAACATAATTTTCCAGAGCACTTCCCTGTCCACCGAGTCAAACGCCTTGGTTAAATCAATGAAGGCCATGTGAATTTCTCCTTGATGTTCGAGTGCTTTTTCTTGAAGCTGTTTAAGTGTGAAGATTAAATCCGATGTGCCTCGGTTTGGTCTAAAGCCACTCTGTGTTTCAGGAAGTAACTTTTCCATAACAGGTGTTAGCCTATTTGCCATCGCTTTAGTGAGTATCTTCCCTCCAACAGCCAGGAGAGCTATACCCCTGTAATTTCCACAGTCCGCAGCGCTCCCTTTGTTTTTGAAGAGGTTAATTAAAAGTGTATCACGAAACTCCTGCGGAGCTTGACCACGTTCCCACACGACATCAAACAGTTTTTTGAGGTAGGGTATGAGCTCTGACGACACAGCTTTAAAGATCTCAGCTGGGAGTGAGTCGGCGCCGGGAGATTTGTTATTTTTTAGCTGCCCAATGGCGGTTAAGATCTCTTCCGTTGTTAGTGGCTTATCTAAGTCTTCGAAGGTGTCGTATTGAGGGATAAGATTTATAATATCGTGATCGGCTTGACTTTGCTGGTTAAGAATGTTAGAGTAGTGTTCTTTCCATCGGGCTCTTATTTCCTGGTCTTCTTTGAGGAGATTTCCATTTAAATCTTTAATAGGGCACATATTTTTCCGACTGGGGCCGTACACTGCTTTTACTCCTTGAAAGAAATTCCTGTAGTCGTGTGAATCGGCGTACCTTTGAATTTCTCTGGCCTTGCTTGCCCACCACTCGTTCTTTATTCTTCTGATTTCGCGTTGCGTTTCATACTTAGATTGGGTAAAAGCTTCTGCTTTTGATGAGTCGTTGGGGTGGTTGATAGCGTTTTGGAAGGCAATATGTTTACGGTCAAGAAGTTCTTGTATAAAAGCTTCATTATCATTGAACCAGTCCTCCTGTTTTTTACTTGCTACAGTGCCAAGAATTTCCTCACTCGCACTTTTTAAACTGTCTTTAATTTGTGTCCAGGTAGCAGCGACATCTGCAGAATTGGTTTCTTCTAGTGCACTCAAATTCTCTTGAACTTTTTGCTTTAGCTGTTCGACGGTTTGTTGGTCACGCAATTTACTAATACAGAGACGGAGTCTACGTTTTACTTGAGTTCTTCGGTGTTTGGGTCTCATAACAATTTTCATTTTAGAGACAACAGGACGATGATCGGTCCAACATTCGCTATCAATGCGCGCCTTTGTAATTTGGACGTCCTTGAGATGCTTCCTACGTACGATAACATAGTCTAGTAGATGCCAGTGACCTGATCTGGGGTGACGCCAGGTGCCTTTAAATTTATCCTTTTGTCGGAAAATGGTGTTTGTTATAACTAGATCATGTTCGGCGCATTTAGTTAGGAGTAGTTGACCATTAGCGTTCATGTTGCCCAAACCGTTCTTGCCTATGATGCCTGGCCAGGTGTCTGCATCTCTCCCTACTCTAGCGTTAAAATCGCCAAGAATAACGAGTCGTTCCGTTTTAGGTATTCTACAGAGGGTTTCTTCCAGCTGTTGATAGAAGCTTTCCTTGGTTTCGTGACTTGCATCCAGAGTGGGAGCGTAGGCGCTTATTAGATTTACCGCGTTGCCATCTGATAGCTCATAGCGTAGCAGCATTAGACGCTCGGATAGGCCTTGTGGTACTTGTGTTAAGTTGGATACAAGTTGATTCCGAACGGCAAATCCTATTCCATGTTGTCTTCTTGAATTGGTGGGAAGACCTTTCCAATAGAAGGTGTAGTACTTTTCTGTGAGAGAGCCTTCCTCCAAAAATCGAGTTTCGCTGAGAGCTGCAACGTCAACGTTGAGTCGGTGAAGTTCTCTATCTATTAGAGCAGTTCTTCTTTCAGGCCGATCGGTGCGAGTGCTGTCGTTCAAAGTACGAACATTCCAAGCGCCGTAGATGAAAGAATTCGTTTTGTTGGATTTAACTTGTCGGTGTTTTTTCGACATTCGATGAGGTGTCCCTGTGGGCACCCTCCCCCGGAGATCCGATCGGGAGGGTATTTTACCTCCGGATGATTTTGTCCCACTTGAACGCTCCATCATTTTTTAAAGCCTTAATCGACTGAAAACGAAGCTGCATTTGAAGTTTTAGCTGGAGCAGGTATGCAACTGACCAGCTCGGTTGCGGAAGGCGAGTGGTGTGGTCCCATGGCACAGAAGGAGACTGCGACGATGGGGTAACCAAACGATTCCAAAAGCAACCTTTGTGTGCGGTGGGTTATTTTTACCGCACTCTTCGTGAGAAGGTGGATGTGCTCACGGCAAAAGGTAAGGGTTATTCCGCCCTTACTCGGTCGTTAGAGCCTCGTTAGTGAAAACAGGGTGCACCAAGTTCAAATTGAACTCATCGCGAAGGTGAGGTTAACAATTGAGTAGGAGAGGCTATAACTTGCGCTTCACTACCCCATTACACATATATATATATATATATATACACACACACGCACATAAATTTACTAATAGACTTTAAAATTTTCAGTATATATTTCCATCATAATTTTGGATCTGCAGGGAAGAACAGCTGGAACATTGATAAACACAACAAAACGTTATCGATTTCACAGAAATATTGATCTGTAAAACTATTTAGACGAAATAATCTTTAATGCACTTTTTATTTGAAAAATCATAGTTGTTATTTAATTATCACGTCAACAAAATTATGCTCCATATAACCTCAATAGTAAATAGACCATTCCAGAACACGTGACTTTGACAGATCCGCCATTTTACATGGGTGGCACACAAAGCGATTATTTCCCGTGTGTTTACATTCGTTTTTCGTGCTATGGATTGAGTTTATTGTGATTTGTTGCAAATTTTTTCGCCAAGATGTCTCGAAGTGAATATTATGTAGCCCTTAGAGGCGATAGTAAGTGCAGGTATGATAAAAAAATCGAAATTGTTGACAATATTGACCACTATGCAATCCCTCCAGAAGAGAGCAGGCTTGAAGTTTATTTATATTACCATGATGGACTTCGTTAATCATTTGATACTAACTCATAGTTATTATACCGGTTAACAATTTAAGCCTTATAAAAGCTTGCAAGCCTATAAGCTTTACGAATCTGGCTCTGTTCAAGGAATTTTGGCAAAACAAATCAGTGGAGGCATTTGTTGTCATTGGGAAGGTAAGAAATCAAAGTTAATGCGTAATTTTACATTACAATTGGATTCTATATGTTAATGTATATAATTGTGATATGCTACAGAGGTTTTAAACTTGATTAACATTTTTAAAATCTTTGTTGTAGGTTAAACACTCTCAACGAAAGAGGGAAAAGTTACTTCAAGTTTGGATTATTATTTTAAAGAACACCAGCATTTCCATTGCTCACTGTACATGTATCAGATGTACATCTTTATCAGAAGTATGCAGTCATATAGCGATTCTGTTTTACCTGCATGATCGTCCAAATACCATCGATCAGTCCTGGACCAGCATCCACTGACTTTCCGTTTGGCCAATACCTTCCATGAAAAATGTAGAAATGTTGCGAATATGGGATATGGATTGGCCAAAAAAGTAGAAACAAGAGGTCTGTCTCAGGAACATCCTCCTTTTGATAGAAAAAAATGAACTTACGCCTATTTGTGTCCGAATCTAATTTATGGTCTTTTTTTGGCTCAACTGAACCTGAACTTGGATATTTTAAAAGAATAAAGTGAATATTAAATAACATTTGTTTTACTGTGAATAAAAAATATATATTACTGATGTGCAATATATTGAAATAAATAGGATATAATTAAAATTGTTTTTTATTAATAAACACAGGTACATACATAATTCATTATTTATATTATTTGGTATTTGAGAAGGCACATATGTTTATGATTGCACTACATACCACGACAATTTTATCCGATGCACTCAATTTTCTTATTTTGACAACGTGCTTATGGGTATTGTTTCATGAAAAATCTTTTTTTTAAGCAAACTTACAACTTTTTCTACATGAACCCGTACAGTTGCACTATTTCGTGTATTTTCCAAATCTATAGGATACAACTGAGTTTGGCCTTAAAGGCGGGTATTTGTAGTTTTATCCTCTAAAGTAGCTATAGTTTTCCTAAAATCATACACATCATTTAATTCTAACCTTATAACACCTAGAAGGAGTTTTTGTACAAAAATTAAGTACTTACCAGTTATAAAATGTTTTGAACAAATACGACCGTGTTTTAGGTGGCTTTGACTTAGTGGCCTCCGTCCCAAAGCCTTAAACCGAGCATTTCTTCTTTCTATAGGCAATGCATTAAGATGATTCCCCTAATGGTTAAAATAGCGGGAAATCGGAAAAACAATCCACGATATCTTTCACCACGCATTGAACATTTAACAGCAATACAAATATGTGGCATTTTCTATCAATTAAACTAGGATTAAACAATTTAATGATGAAATACTCGTAATGTTTACATACGCAAATGGTTTTGTATGCCACCCAGCAAATATGGCCGAACTGTCAATGACGTCATTCTGGAATGGTCTATTGATTTGTTGTTCACTATAGGTAGGGTTATACTGTCAAAATACAGATGTCGCTCACTCTGTAATTTTTCGCCTATTTGGGTGGGGATTTACATTCGGTGAACGTGGCAGCACTGGTTTAGCATCAGTAGCGTGGTGGTAAAAGTTTATCTGTCATGTTGTTGTGTCATAGGAGGTGACCGTGTAATGTTATTTTTGATATAATAATAATAATAAGAATTTGGGTGACATGACAGAGAACCATGGAATATAAAACATTTATGTTGTACTTGTTTAGTTTATTATTAAACATATATAGTTGCATAGATCAAGGTAGGATTTTTTGTAATGATTTGGAATTTAATAATTTTGTTTTGGTTTTAGCCTCTTTCTACGGAAACAGTTTTATTTCAGTTCCATTTAAAGAAGCAAGCAGTTCTACATATATACATTTTAAATTTAAAACACATTTAGTTGATGCTTTAATATTGTTAGTTGCTGGGACTACAGATTATTGCATTGTTGAATTAGAGAATGGAAGAATTAAAGTTAATATCAACTTGGGTGCTGGCGAATCAGAGCTATTGTCTCCAAATAGTGCAAAACTTAATGATTTTAAATGGCACGAAGTCAACATTGAAAGAAGAGAGGCCAATTTATCCATAATTATTGATAGATTACATAAAGTACAGTAAGTATCCATAAATCTGTTTTAATATGTCGTATTTTTGCGTTTTTAAACATTTCTTACCAAATAGGAAATTAAATTTGGTCATTCTGTAGTTTGTCCGCTTCTTGATTTTTTTAATTTTTTTTTGTGAATTATTGGGGTTTTACCCATAATTCTAAAATAAAAATGATTTTCAATGTGAAATATTTATTTCACTTAATAGAAATTCGTGTTATAATTTCTTAAGTCAAAATTCTTCTAAAATCCTTTTTTATAATATATTATTTATTAACACTTTTCCATGGCAACCATCCAAAATCGACCGGTGTGAAATCATCCACAACCACATTCTGATGTAGGACTATAATCGATAAAGTCGTGGCAATGAAATAATACGAACTATTTTACCTGGTTTTAATTTAATTACAAACAGTAATTTCTTGTCCCTTAACTAATGCAAAAAATGTAAAATTTCACGAAATTTGCTTGTTTTAAAAATGAACATTTTTTTATAAAGAGTATAAAAAAGTCTTTCATTAAATGGTTCTAAAATTTAAAAAATTCGCAATTTTCTAAATAATTGCTGATGCGTCAAAATTTCAACGTAGACTTGTTACTAATAGAGCAGTGGATTGTTTCTAGGTATTGAAATCATTTGTCAGGGTGTTTAAGAGGGTGAGAACGGGTAAAAACGGTATATATCAATAAACAATTTAAAGGATTATTAATCTGGTAAAATGTTTATGCAGTGACGTTGCAAATAACAGAGCAGCTAACAGAGTCATTCGTCAGGTCGTGTTAGAGGGTGTGAAGGGGTGAAATTTGTTAATAATCGATAAATACTTCAACAGTCTTTGAATTGTAAAATATTTAATTAACACTTGTCAAAAATAATTTTATTAATTGTTTTTAACTGCTAGCATCATTCGTCAGCCCGCCTAAGGGGGTAAAACGAGGGGATGAAACATTTAAAAAATTGTATCTTTTCAAATAATTGTTAATGCGTCAAAATTTTAAAGTAGACTTGTTACTAATAGAGCAGTGGATTGTTTCTAGTTGTTGAAATCATTCGTCAGCCCGTCTAAGGGGGTGAAGTGAGGGATGAAACGTATAATAAATCGTAACTTTCTAAGCGGTTATTGATGCGTCAAAATTTTAACGTGGATCTGTTGCCAATACAGTACTAGACAGTTTCTAGGTATCGAAGTCATTTGTCAAAGGGTTTAAGAGGGTGAGAAGGGGTAAAAACGGTATATATCAATAAACAAATTAAAAGATAATTAATCTGTAAAAATATTTATGCAGTGACGTTGCAAATAATAAAATAAGCTATTGCAGCTAACACAGTCATTCGTCAGGTCGTGTTAGAGGGTGTGAAGGGGTGAAATTTGTTAATAATCGATAAATACGTCAATAGTCTTTGAATTGTAAAATCTTTAATTAACACTTGTCATAAATAATTTTACTAATTGTTTTTAACTGCTAAGATCATTCGTCAGCCCGTCTAAGGGGGTCAAACGAGGGGATGAAATATTTAAAAAATCGTATCTTTTCAAATAATTGTTGATGCTTCAAAATTTTAACGTAGACTTGTTACTAATAGAGCAGTGGATGGTTTCCAGTTGTTGAAATCATTTGTCAGCCCGTCTAAGGGGGATGCAAGGGGATGAAATATTTAAAAAATCGTAGCTTTACAAATAATTGTTGATGCTTCAAAATTTTAACGTATACTTGTTACTACTAGAGCAGTGGATGGTTTCTAGTTGTTGAAATCATTCGTCAGCCCGTCTAAGGGGGATGCAAGGGGATGAAATATTAAAAAAATCGTAGCTTTTCAAATAATTGTTGATGCTTCAAAATTTTAACGTAGACTTGTTACTACTAGAGCAGTGGATGGTTTCGAGTTGTTGAAATCATTCGTCAGCCCATCTAAGGGGGATGCAAGGGGATGAAATATTTAAAAAATCGTAGCTTTTCAAATAATTGTTGATGCTTCAAAATTTTAACGTAGACTTGTTACTAATAGAGCAGTGGATGGTTTCCAGTTGTTGAAATCATTCGTCAGCCCGTCTAAGGGGATGCAAGGGGGCGAGATATTTAAAAAATCGTATCTTTACAAATAATTGTTGGTGCATCAAAATTTTAACGTAGACTTGTTACTAATAGAGCAGCGGATTGTTTCTAGTTGTTGAAATCATTCGTCAGCCCGTCTAAGGGGATGCAAGGGGATGAAATATTTAAAAGAATCGTAGCTTTTCAAATAATTGTTGATGCGTCAAAATTTTAATGTAGACTTGTTACTAATAGAGCAGTGGATTGTTTCTAGTTGTTGAAATCATTCGTCAGCCCGTCTAAAGGGATGAAGCAATGGGGTGAAATGTTTAATAAATCGTAACTTTCTAAACGGTTGTTGATGCGTTTTAACGTGGATCTGTTACCAATACAGTACTTGACAGTTTCTAGGTATGGAAATCATTTGTCAGGGGGCTTTAGAGGGTGAGAAGGGGTAAAAGCGGAAAATATCAATAATCAAGTTGAAATATTATTAATCTGTAAAAATATTTGTGCAGTGACGTTGCAAATATTTAAAATAAGTCTATTGCAGTTAACAGGGTCGTCTTAGAGTGTGTGGAGGGGTAAAATTTGTTAATAATCGATAAATACTTCTACAGTTCATGAACTGCAAAATTTTTAATTCACACTTGTCATAATTTTATTAAATCTTTCTAATTGCTAAAGTCACTTGTCACCCCGCCTAAGGTGGTGAAGCAAGGGTATGAAATATTTAAGAAATTTCAGCTTTTCTAATAATTAAAATTTGGGGATAAAGGGGTAGAATATATTATTAAACTATAATCATTTTATCAGTTGTTTATTTTAATAAAGGCTGGTCATAGATAGGAGGATTAATTATTTCTAATCACTGAAAAGATTGTTCAGCCCGTCCAAAAAAATGAAGCAAGGGATTAAGATGTTTAAATAATAACTTTCTAAATAATGTTCGTACTGGCCAGTATATTGTTGATTGTTACTGAAATCATTTGTTACACCAGGTAATGGGCAGAGTATGTTATATAAATTAGAACATTCTACGCTATAAATATTTCGGATAGAGTTCTTACTAAGCTGGTAGAGTAGGGTATTAATTAGATTTTAATCTCGTGTGTCTTAAAACAAATCCATCATTAAGAATAATTGGATTGGTAAGTTACATAGCCATAATCACTGATGCTATTATACCAGGTGACCATTTTGTCTACGTGATTTTCTAATAAATTACTATTGAGATGTATATGAATGAAGCAAACATGATATAGTAGGGTATCCGTGTAAAATAGGCCTCAACTCGGATGTAACTATTTTTTTAAATGTTACTTTTTGTATGTGTTATTGTACTCAACTACTAGCGTCAAGAATTCGGTACTTTTTGAATTTTTTTCTTTAAATTTCTTAAGAATATTATTTTCTAAGAAACGGTACCTTGAATCCATTCCATTATAACATAATTTGAAACCGATCGAAGGTAACATTTTTTAGAAAGAAAATATTTTTGAAAGATGTATAATAGGTCTTTTCGAAAACTGCCAGTTTCTAGATCTATTACTTGAATATGGCAACACTCATACAATAAGCCACACTCAGAAAATAAATTAGCGAATTCCGAGTTGATTCCGATTTTATATGATTATCTTGCTGTAGCCTTTGACAGCTGACTTCAGAGAAAGTCAGTAAAGCTGCTAGTCAAAGTATTCAAATGTGAAATTGTTTGCACAATTCGCATATGTTGTCGGGAAGTTTGGTGCATATCGTATGAAATTGTCTCGCACATTAGGTAAATCATTTGATAAGTCGCCACATATAAGACACATATTTACGTTATGTTCGGAATTTTTTAATAACTCGCTTTTTATGTCATCTCTAAAATTGTTCATGTGTTCAAGTGTTGTAAATGGTTTGCCTTTAATATATACATACACAAAATATATTACATAAGCACCACAGTTATGTGTATCCCTTTGTTTAATATGATCTTTTATGGTATTTTTCAAACCACAAGGCAATTTGGTACTTTTAATTTTATTATACTTTTCGACAAACTCCGAAAAAATACTCTTGTAACGCTCCGACGTTTTTGAAATAGTGCTGCCTCTTGGATCCAGAAAGAAAAAGGTGCTTTCCTTAAAATTCACAAAAATCACACACCAGTGGTTTCTGTTAATATGAACTGGTATTACTAATTCCATTGTCATTATTACCTCTTCAAAGAATGATATTCCTAGTTCATCTCCGTAATTAAAAATCGCATACGATTGGTCACTTGTAAGCACAGTACACTGGTCCTTATGTTTCACTAGTGTATGTAGGCTAGCGTTAATTATAGCTTCAGTAAGCTATTGCGTCCCAGTAAGGGTATCAAAATCGTCTACTTTCAAGTCTTTGTGAATTAAAGAATTAAATTTACATACAACATAATTTTTATATTTGTCCCATTTTGTGTAAAAGTTTGTGTTTTTGACCAATCCGTTGTCAAAAAATTTTAAAGACAAATATAAACCCCTACTTTCGTAACATGAATTACTACTTTTAACGATTTCAGTGTAATTCCAGTAACGCTTTGTAATTGGTTTGGGATATGCGGGATCCACTATTTCAGGAAGTAAATAATATAAGTAAAATTCTTTTAATCTAGCCAGCATATTTTCTTCCCAAAAGCATGCATTTTTGTAAATTCTTTCCACATGCAATCCCAAGGAACTATATACTACTACATCACACCACTCGCGTTTTGCAATGATCAGTATTCCCTGGACCTGGTTAATCTTAGTTTCCCTTCAGTCGAGTAATAATTTAGCAAACCGTTGGTAATTGCTTCTTGAGGATTTAAGTTTTTAAGACTGTATGGATATTTAATTTCAATGACTCCATCATCATCAACTAGTCAGTCAGGAGAACACGCTAAAAATGGACATGGACATCTACAATTATTAACCCACAGCTAGATATTCTTCTATTTGGGTTCAATTTAGAATATTCTTTTAGTGCTTTCTTTTCATGCTTAATTCCATATTCGATTGCAGCACATTTGATATTATTGTCGTAAAGCAAATAAGCGACTTTTTTGCACAACGAATCATTATTCTTTGCCTTACAAATCAATCCAAAGTTAGATGCCGTCAGTCGTTTTTTTCTCTCGTCTTTCCATAATTGGGACAAATATTGATTTGTAGTCAATGGCAATATATCAATTCGAGCTTTACCGACTGCAATACCGTCTGTTACACTTAAAATTTTTATTTTTATATTTCAAATGTGAAACATATGAAATAGTATGGTAGGATACTCTGCAATATTTAACATATAGGGTGGTCGCCATGTTTTATTGCAATTTTAGAGCAATATGTTACTAAGGATTTTTGTCATTAACCACACAAGATTCTGAATATGTGCAAAATGTCGAACTACAATATACTCTCTTAGGTTCAAATGAACTTCTATATAGATTGGCTGATTCTTTTTATTCATTTATATGACGTCGGCTTATTTCTGCAATTAAGGCCAATCACCGACGACGCATGAGACGAGTTACCCCAATCCCGAAAAAATCGAACTTCTCTGTCGAAGAGTAGGAATCTTTTATTTGTTTAACATCTAATAGACAAAGAATCGACTGTTTTACATTCCATCCAAAAGATGGTATATGCGCCACGGAATTTTCGAAAAAGATTGCATAGTTTCTGCGTTTATACTGATACACAAGTCACTAGAAGGTGGAACGAGATCGTTGTATTTCCCTGGACGTCACCCATCCAAGTTATAGTCGCGATTGCATTTCTTTTCGAGTATCGTAAAGGCGTACCTGCGATGGCCCCAGATTTGATGATATATCAATTTAAAATAAGATTATTACGAAACAAATGAAAGTTCCAAGAAAGTGTAAAACGAAATTTTTACCAATTTTATTTGAAATGCGAGTGTATGTAAAACAATGCAGCTGAAAATTCACTAGTGCCCTCTAGTACCCCAGTAAAATGACGTGTTTTTTGTTTTGCGCTTAAAAAAAGATTTTTAGGGACTTTGTTCTTTTTTTGTTTTCCAGTATTTGGGGTACCAATGAACGTCAAAAAGTTATCTTATCTTAGCGAGTATCTTTGGAAATTCACCCTCGAATTCACACCCCCAAGAAAAACAATTCATATTTTTGACATCTTTCTCGAAACCCGTTAATTTTTGTGAAAATTATCAAGTATAACAATATTTAACATTTTTGAAGCACGACACTTTGAGCTGTTACCCAACCTGATCTAGTCAAGAACTGTCAAAGTAGACATCGATTATTAGCATATTTGACCACTACAAAGCCTCTAAGATGACCTGACGAATGGATTCGTTAGTTGAAATCGACTTTTGTATTCTCACTATATAAATATTTTCATAGATAAATAATCTGTCAATTTGTTTATTGGTATTTGCTATTTTTACGCACTCTCACCTCCTTAAATCCACTGAAATTATTCCAGTGGTTAGAAAAATCAACCGCCCTATTGGTAATAGGTCCACGTTAAAATTTTAACACATCAACAATTATTTTGAAAGCTACGATTTCTTAAATATTTCATCCCCTTGTATCCCCTTAGACGGGCTGACGAATGATTTCAACAACTAGAAACCATCCACTGCTCTAGTAGTAACAAGTCTACGTTAAAATTTTGATGCATCAACAATTATTTGAAAAGATACGATTTTTTTAATTTTTCATCCCCTCGTTTTACCCCCTTAGACAGGCTGACGAATGATTTTAGCAGTTAAAAGCAATTAGTAAAATTATTTATGACAAGTGTTAATTAAAGATTTTACAATTCAAAGACTGTTGAAGTATTTATCGATTATTAACAAATTTCACCCCTTCACACCCTCTAACACAACCTGACGAATGACTGTTAGCTGCAATAGCTTATTTTATTATTTGCAACGTCACTGCATAAATATTTTTACAGATTAATTATCTTTTAATTTGTTTATTGATATATACCGTTTTTACCCCTTCTCACCCTCTTAAACCCTCTGACAAATGACTTCGATACCTAGAAACTGTCTAGTACTGTATTGGTAACAGATCCATGTTAAAATTTTGACGCATCAATAACCGCTTAGAAAGTTACGATATATTATACGTTTCATCCCTCACTTCACCCCCTCAGACGGGCTGACGAATGATTTCAACAACTAGAAACAATCCACTGCTCTATTAGTAACAAGTCTACGTTAAAATTTTGACGCATCAACAATTATTTGAAAAGCTACGATTTTTTAAATATTTCATCCCCTTGCACCCCCTTAGACGGGCTGACGAATGATTTCAACAACTAGAAACAATCCACTGCTCTATTAGTAACAAGTTTACGTTAAAATTTTGACGCATCAACAATTATTTGAAAAGATACGATTTTTTAATTATTTCATCCCCTTGCATCCCCCTTAGACGGGCTGACGAATGATTTCAACAACTAGAAACCATCCACTGCTCTAGTAGTAACAAGTCTACGTTAAAATTTTGAAGCATCAACAATTATTTGAAAAGCTACGATTTTTTAAATATTTCATCCCCTTGCATCCCCCTTAGACGGGCTGACGAATGATTTCAACAACTAGAAACCATCCACTGCTCTAGTAGTAACAAGTCTACGTTAAAATTTTGAAGCATCAACAATTATTTGAAAAGCTACGATTTTTTAAATATTTCATCCCCTTGCATCCCCTTAGACGGGCTGACGAATGATTTCAACAACTAGAAACCATCCACTGCTCTAGTAGTAACAAGTCTACGTTAAAATTTTAATGCATCAACAATTATTTGAAAAGATACGATTTTTTAAATATTTCATCCCCTCGTTTTACCCCCTTAGACGGACTGACGAATGATTTTAGCAGTTAAAAACAATTAGTAAAATTATTTATGACAAGTGTTAATTAAAGATTTTACAATTCAAAGACTGTTGAAGTATTTATCGATTATTAACAAATTTCACCCCTTCACACCCTCTAACACGACCTGACGAATGACTGTGTTAGCTGCAATAGCTTATTTTATTATTTGCAACGTCACTGCATAAATATTTTTACAGATTAATTATCTTTTAATTTGTTTATTGATATATACCGTTTTTACCCCTTCTCACCCTCTTAAACCATCTGACAAATGACTTCGATACCTAGAAACTGTCTAGTACTGTATTGGTAACAGATCCACGTTAAAATTTTGACGCATCAATAACCGCTTAGAAAGTTACGATTTATTATACGTTTCATTCCTCACTTCACCCCCTTAGACGGGCTGACGAATGATTTCAACAACTAGAAACAATCCACTGCTCTATTAGTAACAAGTCTACGTTAAAATTTTGATGCATCAACAATTATTTGAAAAGATACGATTTTTTAAATATTTCACCCCCTTGCATCCCCTTAGACGGGCTGACGAATGATTTCAACAACTAGAAACCATCCACTGCTTTATTAGTAACAAGTCTACGTTAAAATTTTGAAGCATCAACAATTATTTGAAAAGCTACGATTTTTTAAATATTTCATCCCCTTGCATCCCCTTAGACGGGCTGACAAATGATTTCAACAACTAGAAACGATCCACTGCTCTATTAGTAACAAGTCTACGTTAGAATTTTGACGCATCAATAACCGCTTAGAAAGTTACGATTTATTATACGTTTCATCCCTCGCTTCACCCCCTTAGACGGGCTGACGAATGATTTCAACAACTAGAAACAATCCACTGCTCTATTAGTAACAAGTCTACGTTAACATTTTGATGCATCAACAATTATTTGAAAAGATACGATTTTTTAAATATTTCATCCCCTTGCATCCCCTTAGACGGGCTGACGAATGATTTCAACAACTAGAAACCATCCACTGCTCTATTAGTAACACGTCTACGTTAAAATTTTGATGCATCAACAATTATTTGAAAAGATACGATTTTTTAAATATTTCACCCTCTTGCATCCCCTTAGACGGGCTGACAAATGATTTCAACAACTAGAAACGATCCACTGCTCTATTAGTAACAAGTCTACGTTAGAATTTTGACGCATCAATAACCGCTTAGAAAGTTACGATTTATTATACGTTTCATCCCTCGCTTCACCCCCTTAGACGGGCTGACGAATGCTTTCAACAACTAGAAACCATCCACTGCTCTATTAATAACAAGTCTACGTTAAAATTTTGACGCATCAACAATTATTTGAAAAGCTACGATTTTTTAAACATTTCATCCCCTTGCATCCCCTTAGACGGGCTGACGAATGATTTCAATAACTAGAAACGATCCACTGCTCTATTAGTAACAAGCCTACGTTAAAATTTTGACGCATCAATAACCGCTTAGAAAGTTACGATTTATTATACGTTTCATCCCTCGCTTCACCCCCTTAGACGGGCTGACGAATGATTTCAACAACTAGAAACGATCCACTGCTATATTAGTAACAAGTCTACGTTAAAATTTTGACGCATCAACAATTATTTGAAAAGCTACGATTTTTTAAATATTTCATCCCCTTGCATCCCCTTAGACGGGCTGACGAATGATTTCAGTAACTAGAAACGATCCACTGCTCTATAAATAAATATAAAGTAAAAAACTACTTGATTAAAAAATGTTTTTATTCTCTTGAAGAATTCTGTGACAACAACTTTTTAGACCTCTTGTAATTATACTAGTCACTTTTATAATTTTATATTTACAAATATTTTTATATTGTCTTTTGTGTGAATTTTTATTATAGTTTTAGACTTCCTTTAATTATACTACTAATTTTTGATTTTATATCCACAACTTTTTTTATTATTATCTTGTATATTTTTATTATATTTTACTAATAACCTTTGACATATGTAAACATTTTGATAATGTAGTAGCATGAATAAAGAATTGAATTGAATATTAGTAACAAGTCTACGTTAAAATTTTGACGCATCAATAACCGCTTAGAAAGTTACGATTTATTATACGTTTCATCCCTCGCTTCACCCCCTTAGACGGGCTGACGAATGATTTCAACAACTAGAAACGATCCACTGCTCTATTAGTAACAAGTCTACGTTAAAATTTTGACGCATCAACAATTATTTGAAAAGCTACAATTTTTTAAATATTTCATCCCCTCGTTTTACCCCCTTAGGCGGGCTGACGAATGATGTTAGCAGTTAAAAACAATTAATAACATTATTTTTGACAAGTGTTAATTAAATATTTTACAATTCAAAGACTGTTGAAGTATTTATCGATTATTAACAAATTTCACCCCTTCACACCCTCTAACACGACCTGACGAATGACTCTGTTAGCTGCTCTGTTATTTGCAACGTCATTGCATAAACATTTTACCAGATTAATAATCCTTTAAATTGTTTATTAATATATACCGTTTTTACCCCTTCTCACCCTCTTAATGATTTCAATACCTAGAAACAATCCACTGCTCTATTAGTAACAAGTCTATGTTAAAATTTTGACGCATCAGCAATTATTTAGAAAATTACGAATTTTTTAAATTTTAGAACCATTTAATGTGACTTTTTTATCCTCTTTATAAAAAAATTTTCATTTTTAAAACAAGCAAATTTCGTGAAATTTTACATTTTTTGCATTAGTTAAGAGACAAGAAATTATTGTTTGTAATTGAATTAAAACCAGGTAAAATAGTTCGTATTATTTCATTGCCACGACTTTATCGATTATAGTCCTACATCAGAATGTGGTTGTGGATGATTTCACACCGGTCCAAAATCGCAGTTACCAAAAGATGTATATGGAGTGGTATTAGTGTGTTCCACCTAATACACTACATATACTCCCCTCACAAAAAAAAGAAATCATTCACCAAACAATCAATAGACATACTTTCGTATTGTTTGACTTAGCAGGTGGATCAACAAAATTGACTAATAAATACTTGGGCTTAATCCTATCAACACTAACAGTGACATCCTTCCTGCGTTTACGGATTGTCATAATTTTGTCGGAACGCGAAACAACAAAGAAAGGACCTTCGTAACAAGGAGTCAAAGTCAGGTCAAATTTGCAACTTCTAACATCAGGACTGACATAAGTATGCCGGGTAAAACTATGTCCGGGACTGGCAATTGCAAATGATTAGAATAGTCCTGTAGTTCATCAGACCAATGCACGGAGTTAGCCCTGGCTATTAACGCAGTCTTCGAAGTTCTGTGAAACCTTTTAACCATACCATTACTTTGGGGGTGATAATAATAATAATAATCATTTATTGGTGTCAGATACATACAAATGTTTACACAGATCAACAAAAAAAGAATAGTATAAAATGGTAAAATGGATTTTAAAAAATCAATATGTAAATACTTAAATCTAATTATTAATAAATAACCAAATAATCACTAACATAAATACAGAGCAGATTTAAGAGTACTATTATAATTAAAAAATATTAGTTCGCGAGTAGCTCACAACTCAGATAAATTGTCCTCAAGGAAATCATCTACAGAGTAAAAAGCTTTCCTTTTAAAGTATTCTTTGATTGTTTGTTTAAATTTGTTTGGCTCAAGGGACTTTATTCTGTTGGGTAAATTATTATAAAATTTAATGCAATAGTACCTTGTGCCATCTCTGGATTTTGTGAGCCAAAGAAAGTTTTGTTTTATATTGTGCCCGGTTCTTGTGTGATGTGCGTGCATCTCGCCTTGCTCATCAAAAGCATGCAAGTTATATCTGATATACAGCAGACACTAGTATATATTATGCAGAGGGCATCATAAGGATGTTGAAGATCTTAAAATATTGGCGGCAATCATCTCTATAATTTAGACCAGTAAGGACTCTGATACATTTTCTTTGAAGACCAAAAATCGCATTGTGAGATGAATGCCCCCAATTAAGGATAGCAAAGATCAAGTGAAAAACTGCATGATATGCTGTTATAAGTACCTGCATTGGAACAGTGGATACTAGATTTCTTAGTAAATAGATTTTTTTTGACAAGGTTGTTGATAAATTTACTGTGTTCTTCCCGGGTTAGCTTGGGGTCGATGGACCCGCCGAGGAATTTTACCACATTATCGTAATTGATATTGTTGTCACGGCGAAGAGTAAAAGTTTGTAAATGGGTCTTGTCCTGATTCAAGTTCAATTTGTTTGCAAGAAACCATTGCTTTATATCATCTTGTGTATTCACAACACTCTCAGATAAACAATTGAAATCCTTGTCAGAGTGAGGAGCCGTAGTGTCATCAGCAAATAGTATAAATGTAGTGTTGTCGTCACAGTTCGCAAGATCATTAATGTAGATAATGAATAGAATAGGGCCAAGAACCGATCCCTGTGGTACCCCGTGCTTTATCATTGTGTGCTGTGACACATTGCTGTTGTATGACACATACTGCATTCGATCCGACAGATAGGATTTCATAAGTGATATGCTATTATCATCGAAACTGTATAGTCTTAGTTTTTCCAATAGAATGCTATGAGATACATAATCAAAGGCCTTAGTTAAGTCATAAAATGTTTCATTGGTAAAGTTAGCTTGTTCAAAATTTTGTAGCACAGTTTGTGTTGTTATTTATAAGCAGTTATATAAATTCTATGAAATCCTAAAAATTTTGAAAATTCGCGAAAGATAGCGAAATGCCAAAACGACACACATAATTTTGAAATAGAGTTTTAGTCACAGTTTCGGCAGAAATGTCCGGTAACGGGTAAGCTTCTGGCCAACGAGTGAAACGTTCAACCACAGTGAAGAGAGAAACCATTCTATGAAGACAAGGGTTCGGACAAGGTCGATATAGATATGCTCAAAACGACCCTTAGGTACTTCAAAATCTCTAACTGGTGTCTTGGTATGACAAGTGATCTTAGAAGTTTGACAATTTATGCAAGTTTTGGTCCACAAAACACAATCATTATTCATTTTGGGCCAAAAATAGTTTGCGGTTACTAGTTTCTTCGTGGCACGAATACCGGCTTATTAGGCCTTTATCAACTCTCATGATAAAGGCCTAATAAGCGGAAACATTTGTAGAGAATTTTAAACAAAGTAATTTCATACATCTAAAAGCTGTATTTATTTAAAAACAATTAATTTTAAGATGTTTTCCAAGGAACCAACCACAAACTCAGTATAATAATATTAATTCAAAAATGTGGTGTCTGCAATGTAAGTATAATAGGTCTTTCTCTAACTTTTGTTCCAAAATAACACAAGCCGTGGTATCAAATCACAGAGCCTCGACTGAAACTAAAAGCTGATTTTCCTCAAGCAAGTTTTAAATAGTTGTTGCCATTTCATGCTCTGTTCCAGAAGTCAGTAGTGGGCACTTCCAAATGTTGCTCTTTACCATTGACTGTTACAATTACTGAAAGTCAAACAACTTTTTCATTCCCAATTAATACTGGAACCAGTTTTCCATTCAAATGAATAACGCCTCTCAATTGTAAACTTAAAAATTCAATTTTCAATATGAAAGCACGCTTTGCATGACGACACCACCGAATTGAGGATCGGTTCATTTACATGCTCTCTATCGTAATTTTTTGGTATTATTTGATGACAAGATTATTTAAAATGTTATTTTAATGCATATTCTTCTGTGTCTTTATATTTTAAAGACTTTAATGGATTTAACTAGAAATACCAATATTCGAACCATTTGGGGCATGAGTAAGTGTTGTTAAAATCAGGTAATTTTTCACTGGCGTTAGTATCAAGTCAAATAAAAAATATAATAGATGGTAATACCATAAACAATTTGAAGTTGAAAATAAGGACCACCCTAGTAAATAGGTTTGTTATTCGAGGGAAGAAAAATCGTTTGTATGTGACAGGGTATCTGCTACGATGGTTTCTTTACCTCGAATATGTCAAATGTCGAGTTTGTCAAGGAGTCTTTTTAGAACGAGAAACTAGGGCTGTGGTTAACAGTTTATGGTCCGTGAAACAGATAAGCTTAGGGCCCTCCAACAAATGCCTGAAATGTCTTAACTGACGTATAAATTGACAGCAGCTCCTTATCAAAATTAGAGTAACGCTTTTGGGTATCGTGCAAGAAGAAAGCTAAAGGTATAGCTGAATCTCCAAATGTCTTCTTTAAAACCACACCATAGACACATTTGAGCAGTCTACTGTTAACGGCAGGGTTACATCATCAGTATAATTGGGGTGAGATAAAACTGTCGCATTTACCAAAGCTTGTTTAGAGAGAGAGAGAGAGAGAATTTATTCATGTGAGACATTAGTATACACACATCAATTGTGCTACATAGAGCACGATATAATAAAACATATTAAATAAATAACAGTACATAACAGGAATCTTTACAGCACACTGTGAGCAGAGACACAATTATCTTAGGAATAAAATAAATAAATATGTTCTTTATTGGAAAAATCCAAAGGGCTATCGACCGAAGTCCTTCTGCCCATGTATTAGTACATTATTTACATAGATTTTATGATTTATTATTAGATAAGTACCATTTGTGAATTATGTATATGATTACATATATATAGTAATAAAAAAAAATAATAATAACAAATATATTATGTATACTTAACACCTTCAGATTTCTCTGCTGGGGTATCCAATACATATCTGTCAGATCACCATGGCATTATGATGCAATTTAAATCTGCCTGTAGAGTAACAGATAACTCAAATGCCAGAATTAATTTTAGACCAATAACAGAATGCGGTTTACTTCGCCTATATAATCATCTTGACGGTGTTAATTGGGACTTTGTAAATAGTACAACTTCTAATGTTGAACATAAATTCCAACTATTTGTGGAAAAATTAACAGAAGCAATTGAAATGAGCTTTCCACTGAAATCTAAATTGCAAAAAAACTTTAATTCATTTAAAGTCACTTGGTTTAATGAACGGCTAAAAAATATGCGCGACAATTTAAATTTTTTAATTGACATAAATAAACAGAACTCTAGGCTCATTACCAAAGAAGCGGTAAATTCATTCAGGGCAAAATATCGATATGAGATTTGCAAAGTAAAAAAGGGGGCAAATGATTTATATATCCAAAACTCGGCTAACTCTCAAGTAGCCATGTGGAAAGTCATTAAGAATAATATTCCCAAGTTGCACTCACCAACCGCTGACTCAATAAATGCAAATACCTTCAATAATTTGTTTACAAATATTGCTGACGATATTATTAAAAACTTACCAACTGCAGATAAATATTTCAGTTATTATATTAATGGCATTGATCCTCTAATTGGATTTGAGTTTAAAGAAGTATCTTATAATGAAATCAGGGATATAATAAGCGACCTTAAGAATAGTAGAAGTAAAGACCCCTATGATATAAATGTACAGATCATAAAAACTATAAAGAATATAATTGTTTACCCTCTTACTAATTTGATAAACCAGTGTATTAGAGATAAAACTTTTCCATCTGTTCTCAAACTAGCTAAAGTCATTCCTGTATACAAAAAAGGCTGTAAGGAAGACGCATCTAACTACAGACCCATCTCTTTAACACCTATTCTAGGGAAAATGTTTGAAAAAGTTCTAAAACATCAAATAAATAAGTTTTTTGAAAAAAACGGACTTTACCACAGCAGCCAATATGGCTTTCGCAACCAACGGTCAACTACTTTAGCAATAAACAACCTAACACAAATTGTATTAAATGACTTTGAGAATAGCAATTTTTCAAATGGCACTTTTTATGATCTTACAAAAGCCTTTGACTGCGTAAACCATAGCAACCTCTTACTAAAGCTTAGTTATTATAACTTCCACGATAACAGTATAGCTCTAATAAAATCTTATCTTTCTGACAGGTACCAATATGTTTCCTATAATATGAGACAATCCAACAAATCACTACTGAAATATGGAGTACCTCAAGGTTCGGTACTAGGTCCGATACTATTTTTGATATACATTAACGATTTAGCTAATTCTTAAATGTTTTCTTAAAATGTTTTCTTAACCGCCTCTCAAGTTACCGAAGTAACCCCCTGGAAGATCTCAAGGATCTTGTGCTAGGTAAAGAGAGACGAGGCCCTACAGTTTAATGTGGACTCCGAACCACTCTTGGGGCAATTTTTTTAATGAAAAATTGTTTCGCCTTGTGGGTATCGAACCCACTTCGCTAGGCAACTCAGTTTGCTAGCCAGACGCTTTAACCAACTGAGCTACCAATTGCGATAATATATCTAATATCATACTATTCGCGGACGATACCATGGTTCTGAATAGTCATAACCAAATGGATACCCTAGCAGAAAATACCAATACTTCTCAAGCTAAGATTAAGCAATGGTTTCATGCCAATAGTCTAAATTTGAATGAAAATAAAACTCAAACCATGACATTTTCTACAAGAAATACTAACATTAATAATATCAATGAAACTAGCCATGTTAAATTTCTAGGGGTGGGCTTGGATCCTTCGCTGACCTGGGAAAATCACATATTTAGCTTATCACAAAAACTTAGTAAAAACATATATTTTATTCGTACTCTGTCCAATTCGGTATCTGAAAAAACCTTAATTATGGCATATTATGGATCTTTTCATGCCAATATATCCTATGCAATATTAAATTGGGGACATGCGCCTCGCAGTGCACAAATTTTTGGTCTTCAACGCAAATGCATAAGGGTCATCGCACAACTTAAATTTAGAGATGATTGTAAAAAACACTTTGTCGATCTTGGAATTCTTACGTTACCATGTGTTTGCATCTTGGAATGTCTACTTTATACTAAACGAATCATTAATATATTTTCTACTCATGCACAGACTCATGATTATCTTACTAGAAACAGAAACAATGTTAAACCATCCTTTTTCCGTCTTACAAGGTCTAGAGATGGCACAGGCTACTATGGTGTCAAATTTTTCAACATACTACCAGACCAGGTGAAAGTCTTAAATATCAATGCATTCAAAACTCTAATAAAAAAGTACTTGAAAAAAAAGGCTTTCTATAACCTAAATGAATACCTCCAAAATGACTTCTCAGATATGCTTTTACTGTAATTTTTAAAGTGTTTTATTTTACTGTAACTATTGAAATTCAATTATATTTAAACTTTAATTGGTAATTTTAAAGCTAGTATAGTTTTTTATATATATATACATATTATTTTTAAGTGTGTCGACGTAAAAAAATTTTGTTCTAATTCGTTCTGACATGTGTAAACATTTATATGTAATATCACCAATAAACCATTATTATGATTATTATTATCTATGGCTTATGTTGTTTTCCTAAACCAGTTGTTGTATTTTCTCAATTAAGGTGTGTTCAGGTGCCTTGAATTTAGGTCTAATATTACGGTTTCGTGTTGTGCAGTATTCTTCAATTTTTTGGAGGTTGTGTTGTGCGAATTTTGTTTGTAGCTTAGTGAGGCGTTGTCGGATTGGTTCTATTTTTGTTTTTTGGTATAATACGGTGTTCGATATATTATGTAGGGGATTACGTGGATGGCGTAATTTGGTAATACTCCTAAGGGCCGTCCTTTCTGCCACCTCCAAATTCTTTTTTGCTTGTGGTCCTCTGTTAAGGTAGAGTATGTGTCCATATTCCAATATGGGTCTACAGATATTTTTGTAAATCTTTGCTGATGTTGTTGTGGTGATACCATCATTTTTATAAGTTAAAACTCGGAAGTGTTTGGCTCTTGTATTTATCTTTTTCTTTGTGAGGGCAGTGTGTTGATTAAAATTAAGCTTGTGGTCTATTTGAATTCCGAGGTAGATAGCTGAAGTTTTAGGAGTTATTATTTGATTAGCAATCGTTACTGTGGGTGACCTTGGTTTGGGAATGTGATTGAAAATAATGAGTTGAGATTTCACCGGGTTAGGTTTAAGTCTCCATATATTGAACCACTTTTCTGTGTCTGCTATCAGTTGTTGCAGTTGTTGGATTGTGTTGCGGCGGTTGGAATTGTGAGATATTAAGGCGGTGTCATCAGCGAATTGTAGCATGTAGGTACTCTTATTAAAATATCTTGGGTCCAGATGACTGTAGCTATATATATCGTGGCAATAAATATTGTATAAGATAGGAGAGAGCGGTGATCCTTGTGGTACACCCTGTTCTGGTACGAAATGTTCGGAATAACTGTTGTTTATTTTAATTTGCAATTGTCGCAGATCTAGAAAGCTTATTATTAGATGTATTATATAGTCAGGGCATTCTAAAAAATTTAGTTTGTATATTAGTCCCATATGCCATACACTGACAAAAGCTTTGTTGATATCTAAAAATATAGCTGCTGATTTATCTCCTTCCAGTTTAGCCCTTTGTATCTTAGGAATAAAATGATTAAAAACTACGTAATATGTGTATTAACGTTACAAAATGATACAGATTAAAATTTAAGATTTAAAATGATCAAAGAATTCCTGTAATTCGCAAAAAACATGTTCCTTCAGAAAACTCTTGATTTTTTTTTAAATTGAATAGTACTCAGATTTTTCCATTCATGGGGTAGAAGGTTGTATAATTAAATATGGAGCAATCAAAGGTTTGTGTCTAGTGTCATATTTATTTTCATTGTGATAGTTGGAAGTATGTTTTTTCACATACATTATGCATTCATAAATATATTGACTTGTACATGTTAGAATACCTAGACTCAGCGGAGGGGGGGGGGGGGCGTTAATACGAAAAATTAATAAGATAGATTTTATATTATCAGTATTTGAAAATAAATCTCAAAATTTTATTGTCATTTAACATAAGAAATTAAACAAAATGTTAAAAGGTCTTTTAGATAGAAAACATTTTACATCTTTTTGGTTTTTACAATCGAATGGAAAATTATACTCTGCGGACGGAACAAATGCATTTTGTAAAATATTAAATTTTTCCATATCAGTAAGGCTAGTTTTTTTATTTATGCAATATCCTATGTCTACGTCACCCGAATATTTTACAGGATTTGGCTCTATTTCTAACTTGCATGGAATCTGAGTTATATCTTCGACTTGTTTTCTAGTGTCACTGCCCACGCTTAGACTAAATTCAGCATGTCCATGCTCAGATTTGAATTTTCAGAGATCTCATAATTTTTCTTAATTTTATTAGTAAAAAGAAGTCTAATGTCTTTTGTCCAGTATGTTTACTCATTTTTCTAAAGTATTACAAAGAGAAATAAGTACATATCAACTGTGAGACGCAGCAAGGCTGTAACCACGGTTTTACCCCTCCCCCCTCAAAAATGTTTCTTCAAATGAGAGTGACCATGATATTTAAATATACCCATTAACAATAAAAATTGGTTTAAAAACTGAACCCTTGGCATGGAATAACTTTTGTGCACTTAAAACTAAAAAGTAAAAAATAATAATGTTTAAATATTAAGATTTTGTTCAACAGCAATAGATTGTAAAAAGCCTGGGGTGCTTTTTACTATATTTTTATAGTTCTACTTTTATCAATAGCTACCAATAAAACATTTATAACAATTGATGTCAAGCACACAATCTATCGCTGTTGAACAACTTCTTAATATTTAAACATTATTATTTTTTACTTTTTAGTTCGGTTTTTAAAGCATGTTTTTTTTTAGTTTTTTTAAACTATAACTTTTTTAAACCTACTAAAAATCATTTAATTAACCTGCTTTTATTATTATAGTCTAGTATACTTTAACTTGGCGTGTGTATGTATGAGTTAATATTTCCGTGCGATTTCATTTTCTCTTGTACACAAAGATCCAGAAATATTGTCCACTTAGACAATGTTTCTGGACTATTACTTTAACTTTGTGTTCAATATGGGAGAAAATCAAAGGAACCATATCAATTCCCTACACGAACAGCTGGATGAGCGCAAGCGCAAAGGTGAAGACAATCTTATTATTCAATATCCCACGTATTACGACCAAGAAAGCCATTTCCTCAAAAAACTAAATAAACATATTTCAGTTTACTGTCAAAATATAGGCGGTATGAGAACTAAAATAAGTGAATTTAATTCTAGTGTGAATATTTGTGTTTATGACATAATTGTATTGGTAGAAACATGGTTAACTCAAGATTTTCTTAACAGTGAATTTGATCTCCATAATTTTATAGTATACAGATGCGATTGTTCCCAGCAAACTAGTGACAAAAAACGAGGGGGTGGTATTCTTATCGCTATACGCAAAGACATTGTTTTAAAACAAATAATTTTAATTGATTCTGTAGTTGAACAACTGTTCGTACAATTTACAATTGGCAATAACAAATACATGATTGGCGGAGTTTACATTCCTCCTCGCTCAAGTTTTGATTTATATAATGTGCATGTAGAGAGCCTGTTTGAATTGATTAGATCTCACCCAGATCATGAATTAATAATCTTTGGTGATTACAACATACCTGATACCTTGTGGATTCAAAGCGATGATGGCTTAGAAGCAGTTTGCCCTGATTCATCACCTGGAAAATTTATTTCTGATTCTTTCAGTGCGTATGGTTTGCAGCAATGTAATAAATTTCCTAACAACCATGGAGTGTTTCTGGATCTACTGTTTTCTTATCAAAAATATGAAGTTACGGCAGCAGTTGATTCTTTGTTTGAAACTAATTACCATCATATTTCTTATTGCTTTTGTTTACCTATTAATAACACTGCTAAAGCCCTGCAGTATGACATATGCTATTATGATTATAAAAATGCCAATTGGGTCGGCATCAATGACTATTTTGCATCTGTTGACTGGTCTTCACTGTACGAATGTAAGGATGTCGACTATGCTTTACAAATTTTCTATGATACTGTTTATTACGCTATTTCAATATTTGTTCCTATTAAAAGATTTAAATCAAGTCATTTTCCTCCCTGGTTTTCTTCTGAACTTAAAAGCCTTGTTACTCATAAAAAAATTGCTCATAGAAATTTTAAAATGACAGGTAATGAATTCCATTATAATGATGTTTTCTGATCTTCGTCTTAGATGTAAAATGGTTAGAGATGCTTGTTACAGATTATATCTTAATAGGATTGAGGAAAATATTCAAAATGATTCAAACTTTCTAGATATGTTAATAATTTAAGAAACGTTAATTCAATACCTAACTCTAACTCTATGTATTTAGATAATGTTACTTCAACTAATGGTTTGGATACTGTTAATCTTTTTGCTCAGTATTTCTCCACAGTATACTCTAATAATCAAGGACTCATCCAATCTATTCCTAAGGAGAATTTAGTAGATATACCTAATATTTCCATAAGTACAATAGATGTCTTTGAAGGTTTTGAGAGTTTGAAAAATAAGTTTTCGCATGGTCCTGATGGTATTCCTTCAGTCTTTTTAAAATCCTGCATTTGTACATTAACGCATCCTATTTTTTTCAGTTTTAGTTTATCATTGCATACAAAGGAATTTCCAAGTTTTTGGAAGAATAGTTTCATTACTCCCATTTTTAAATCGGGTGACAGGAGTAATGTGGAGAATTACAGTGGTATCTGCATTCAATCCGTTTTGCCTAAACTTTTTGATATAATTATCACTGAACATTTATCATGGTTATGTAAAAATATTATCATTCCGCAGCAACATGGATTTAGTGCAGGTAGATCTACAGTTACAAATCTATTGTCTTACCAACAGTACATATTGAATGCCTTGGAGGAAGGTTTGCAAGTTGATTCTATTTACACTGACTTTTCCAAGGCATTTGATAGAGTCAATCATGCTCTTTTAATTGAGAAACTAAACTCTATTGGTTTTGGTGATAGTATTGTCATGTGGGTCATCTAGTTTTCTGTCTGATCGGACACAACAGGTTAGAATTAATAATTTATATCCAATCCAATTAAGGTTTGTTCCGGTGTACCACAGGGCTCACATTGTGGACCAATGTTTTTTAACTTATTTATAAACGATATGTCTAAGATTATTACTTCTGTAAAATTTTTATTTTTTGCTGATGATCTTAAATTGTTTCATACAATTCGGTGCTTATCGGACAGTCAGGATCTTCAGAATGATGTTGATCATGTATATAATTGGTCAGTTAATAATTATCTGAACTTAAATATTAGTAAATGTTGTAGTATATCTTTTTATAGATCTCATAGTTGTCTCAATTACGACTATAATATCAATGACGTCATCTTAAAAAATGTTGTTGAAGTTAAGGATTTAGGAGTTATTTTTGATCAAAGGTTAAAGCCATTTAAACAAAATTTCCTCAACCTGAAATAAATCCTTGGGCTTTGTCATGAGAAATTCTAAACAACTATCAACTAATACCGTAAAAATTCTTTATTGTTCCCTAATACGCTTTTCCATAGATTATGCTTGTGTTATCTGGTCCCCGTACTATCAATGTGATGTTGATTTAATTGAAAATGTACAAATTAGATTTGCCCGTTATGTTCATTATACACTAACTCCACATGAACAATTTTGTTATCCAAACATTTTAACTCGTCTACACCTAACCAATTTATCTGCTCGTCATTTTAGGATTGATTTAATTTTTATGTTTAAAGTTGTTAACGGACTTTATGATTGTACCGAAATCCTGGATGATATAAAAGTTTTTGTTAGTCCCTATAATACGAGAAATTCTCATTTATTTGTGGTTAATTTTCACAACACCAATTATGGTTTTAATTCTCCTATATCTCGTATCTTAAGGAATTTTAATAGATATAACATAGATCCTTTTTCGTGTTCACTAAGGAAGTTCAAATCTAATATTAGTAGTTTACCAATGTTAAATTAGTCATTACTTTATTTTACTGTTTTAACTCATTTTAATATGTATTCTTTTTCTTTCCTTTTTGTATAATGGTGAATCCGTATAATAATAATAAATAATAAATAATAATAATAATAATAAAATGAAATCGTACGGAAATGTTATCTCATACATACACACGCCAAGTTAAAGTATTACTAGACTATAG
This sequence comes from Leptura quadrifasciata, assembly GCA_963675555.1. Lineage (NCBI taxonomy): Eukaryota > Metazoa > Arthropoda > Insecta > Coleoptera > Cerambycidae > Leptura > Leptura quadrifasciata. The sequence continues at coordinate 23,130,626 of OY776682.1, forward strand.
TTAGAATATATATTATTGATAGCGGCACCTCCGCCAAAATCTTGACAATAGGTTAGTCTTTTTTTGATTTTATTTTATCCTGATGATTCTGGTGAGGACATTAGGACAAAGATGTCAAATTATTGTATTGTCATCGGTCCTTGATAAGTGTGCAAAGTTTCAGTTTAATCTGATGTTTCGAAGTGGGTGAGAATCATGTCCAAAAATTCCATTACAAGCAAACAAACAAACATACAGGCAAAGCTAATAAAAGCATGTTAAAAAGGAAAAAGTCTATTTCGAATTTCCCTCTGACTTCAATTTCCCACTTACAAAATCTTAATTCCATGCTCTGCTTTTTGTTAAAGATTTGTAGACTAGATTGGAGAGACGTTTTATGAACGAGACACATATTGAATAGGTCGAATCGCTTAAATAGACTGGCTTAAACTTGCTATTATTTTTTTTTCCTGTTAGAAATATTTTCTTGTTTTGTTTTAAATATTTACTAATTTAAAAAATTATTTGAATATTTTTATCAAAAACAATAATATTCATATAAATGTTGAAATAGTCAATTCAAAATAATGAATAATTGGAACAGAAAAATATATTTTGCAATAATTTAAGAAAATATTTCTTAGCCATAAGTACTTTTTTTTTCTGTGTTAAATTAGCTGAAAACGAAACTAAAAAGGATCACGAGATTTTGATCCCACAAATCCGCCTCCGTAATATTTTTCTGACTATGGCCTTGCGTTTGCGTCTTAATAATATGCATGCAGTTAATTTTAATAGGTAATTAGAAAGTATTACTAAGACAATGCGGTACAGTAAACAGTAATAGGTGCAGTATTGTCTATAGTATATCTAAGTATAGGACTACCTAAGTAGTACATGAGAGGTGTAATGATACGAATTTTCACTCAATAATTTCAGTTGTTTGCAAAATAGATTTAATTTTAATAATTATGTCAAACTTCGTATTTCCTAAATTTAAATCTAACTATTTCGCATATGTTTGAAATTATTGAGTGAACATTTATAACACTACTCTTGTTATAGTTCTACTTAGGTAAAGTATATACGACCAGAATTGTTTTTCTTATGACAAGCATTTCTATTTGCCTCCGCAAGAGATACGATTTCAATTCTGGTTGTATATACTATAGTCTTATAGTTTGTTTGCAATATGTGTTTTAGAATAAGAAGTTATGGTCAAAAACAATAAATATTTCTCTATTGGATCTCTCTCTCTTGGCTATGGCGAACTTAAACACGAGAACTGTCTTTCCTACACACATTAAAGGCACCAAGGTCACAAGTAGAGACTATAGGGAGTGAACGCATCAACCATTCGATCACATCAAAGATCAGAGCGAAAATAAACTTGTGGCATTCATTCATTTCCGTTTTAAAATCTTTGCATTTTTAAATTTAAGAAATGAAGAATGTAAATATAAATAAGGCATTTACGAACTTTACAATAGTTGTATAAAATATTTGACCTGAGTACCTTTTTAAGTGGGTCGGGACAGAATTACAAATTCTGAGGGTTGACTTTTTCTTTTCTGTGAAGCATCAAGCCATCAAAATCAAACAGGGGGTGGTAATAAATTTAACTTGAGGAAGCAGGCTACAAAGTATAAACCAAAATAAAGCATACGCTAATATAATCACACTAACTCTCGCCTGAATGTTTATGTTCTAGCCCTTCCTGGGGGGAGGGTAATTACCACCTCTACCCCCTTTATCTACGCTTGCCTAGACTTTTAAAGAAAGATCTACAAGAGTCTCCATTTTTTAAGACAGCAATTGCTTGGATAGCACGTTTTTGAACACGTGAGATTTTCATTACATGTGCAAAGCCTCCCCAGTATGATACCATAACACATTAAACTATGAAATAAGGCATGATAAGCCATTAGCTGACATCTTCATTTATTGAAATGATTAAATTTTTGAAAAGGTATACACAACTAGATAATTTTTTCGAAAGAGGATTTATGTGTGGCTCCTATGACAGTCGACTGTTTAATGTAACACCTAAACATTTGGCTGGGTTATTAATAATATTATTAAGACTAAAGATTATATTTTGAGTTTTTTTCATTATTTAAGCATAGGTGTATATTATTTTAGTAGTTTTTAGCTTGCGATTGTGTTTCTTGGTTCATATTAAAGCAGTGATGGTTGATTTACCTTTTCTATATCCAAATTAGCTAGAATTTAATAATTTTTTATGTTCTAGATAGCCAACCAACCTGACTTTATAAGCTAATTCTAGTAGCTTTGATAAAATAGGAATTAGAGAAATTGGTCGATAATTACTGACCAGGTTTTTATCACCTTTTTTATAAACTGGAGTTACTTTAACAATTTTAAAATTTTCCGGGAATATACCTCTTTCAAAGCAGACAGATATATTATTTGCATTAATAATTCATTTTTAGCTAATTTGATTGCCTCACTATTTAATCCGTAGTAGTCTCTCGACTTAGAGGAGCTTAACATGTCTATTAGATCACTTATTTCAGTTTCAGAAACAGGGCTTAGATAAAAAGAGAATGGAACTCAATTGTTCTGTAAAGACTTTATATATACCGCATTATTGAAATTGCAGTTTACTATTATATCATTAGCAATACTAATAAAAAATGTGTTTAAATCTTCTACAGGAATATTGATGATATTACAATTGTTGTTGTTTGAATTTATGATAGACCAACCATTTTTTGTTTGTTTTTTGCATTGCTTATAAGATTGGTATTATGATTTATAGTTTCTGACTTCAATATGGCCCTATAATGTTCCTTAAATTTATTGTAATTATAAATATGTTTTTCATGTTTTTAATCGTCAAAAAAGTAAAGAGTGTGTGTGTGTGTGCTCCAGCTTTAGCTGTGTATAGACAAGGAATTAATTTGTTTTATTACTTGAAAATCTGGTGATAGTGTAACTATAGGTCATCTGAATACATTGAGATAGACAGTTTGTGCAACAAGTCATTAATTACGTGATTATTTAAATAAACTTATCTATATAAACTAGCATAGTGTCAACAAAAAGGTGATTTCTTATCACACAAAAACTTTAAAATTTAATCACTACAAAAACTATTAAGGTGGTTCACTTATAATAGTCTTATTATCTTTAGTACGGGTGCTAAGTACTTTTTCTCAACAAAATATGGAATGTGTTTCTTGTAAAATTAAATCTGGTGAGCCTCTTATACCATGTGATAGTTGCCAAAGAGCCACACATAGGGAATGCTCAGGTCTTAATGCCAGTGAATTGAAGGTAATGGATCTTAAAGGTAAAAGGAGTCTCAGATTTTATTGCGAGGATTGTCAAAACGGAGTCAGACTTATTCCAAAACTCCTTGTTAAAATTCATAATTTGGAAGCAGAAATCAACAGATTGAAAAACGTAGTGGAGTCTGGAAATAAGAACTCTGGTTCTATAGAGAATAAAGAGGATGTTATTTGTGAAATGTTAGAGAGAAAGAATCGTGCCTCGAACATTATTGTTTTTCATGTGAATGAGTCAAAGTTGAAATTACAACAAGAACGAGATGCTGAAGATGGTAAAGCAATTGATGCTATACTAAAAAACTTTAATGTCGACAGTACTAATATGAAAATGTTTAGATTAGGAAAATTTGTACCAAATAAGATTAGGCCTATAAAAATTATCTTTAAGTCACCAGAAGATGCTAAGTTCATCCTTAAGAATAAACAACTGAACACAATTCCAAGCGTTAGAATTTATGGAGATCAAACAAAAACACAGTGAGATTATTTTAATGCCATCGAAACTAAACTTCAAACATTAATTAATAATGGGGATAATAAGAAGACAATTAAATTTATTAACAACAGACCAACCATAGTAGATAAACAGGATCCAAAAAACTAGCTGTAAGCCCTAATATACTTTTGAACTCTGATATAATCTGTCTTAATGCTCAAAGCATTCTAAAAAATCGAGATCAAATCCAAGAAAGCATAACTTGTTATAATCCCAATGTAATTTTACTCAGTGAAACTGAAATCATAGTGTGTTGGCTGGCGATTTTAATATTGACTTGTTGGCTACTTCATTCTATGGAGAGAAAATTAAAAACCTGTTTACAATGTATGGTATTGTTATGTGCTGCCCTCTAACAAGGAAAGATGTGATTAAGTTCATGTTCAAAGTTTTCCTCAGAAGCTTAGTTACTTCCCTGACTAGTAGGGTGGCGCCGTCTATGAGCCAATTGACGAACAATCATCTATTACATGGTAGAAAACTATGGAGAATTCTAGAAAAAAGTTCTAGAAGGATTCCAAGTGTGTATATAAAGAGGTGACTCCAGCAGATGGGGGAACAGTTCAGTTGAGTGAAGTATGCAGTTTAGTGAAGTAAACAGACAAGAGAGTTTTTAGGTTAGACAAGAGTTGACAAGTTTAAGAAGAAAAGTAAAGTGCTTAGTGTTTTAAAAGTAGTGAAATTATATTAGATTAAGTTATTATTAGTTGTGTGATTTTTAAGTATTTGCTAGTGTAATTTTAGTGATTAAATAAATCAGTGGTTTGTGAAAATTCTTGTTGCAAGTTATTTGGAATCCACAAAGTGTTTACTGAAAATTGTAAGCACGTTACAGTATCAAACAATGTGTAACAAAACCTACTCGTGTTACTGACAACAGTAAGTCATTAGTTGATTATGCGCTGACTAACCGTTGTGATATATTGACAGATACTCATGATTGTCCTAAAATAACTGATCATTCTATTATTTCAGTAAACTTGAGCAACAGTGCTAACTCAAGTGAAACAATAAAAAAATTTAGGAAATTAAGTATAGAAAATGTTAATAAAATAAAAACTAGTTTAATAATGCTTAACTTTAACTTAAACTCTATCGATGTTAATCTCATTTATCAGGAAATTTTGGAAAAATATGAAACTGTTATTAATAGTATTGCTCTTATAGAAACATGTCATTTTAAATGTAAATTACCCTGGTTCGATTTCGAGGTGTTAGATAAAATTAGAAATCGGGATAGGGCTTACAAGGAGTTCCAAAGGTGTACTGGTAATGAGAAACAAAATAAATGGCAACTCTTTAAGGAACATAGGAATGGTGTAGTTAACCTTTTAAAACAAAAAAAGAACCAATATTATTTTGATAAAATAGATAGGTTTAAAAACGATCCAAGACAAATGTGGAAAACTTTAAAAAAGCTCGTCTCAAATCACAGTCAAGATAACCCAAATTGTATAAGTTTTGGAACTGGAGATGGACAGAAAGTTTGCAATGACATCTCAGAGATTGCACATAGTTTTAATGAGTATTTTGTTGAAAGTATTGGAAATATTGTTCAAAGTATTAATAGTGATGAAACTTGGTGTAATTTAAACAATAATTTGTATTTAAAATTTGAAACCTTCGAAATGCTTTCTATCCAAGATTTAAAAAAAATAGTTAACAGTTTAGACAACAAATTCTCTTTGCATGAAGTATTAAACTGTAGAATGGTTAAAGAAATTTTTGAAACAATCGGTCATGTTATACTAAATTTGATAAATACATCTCTTAGTATCGGTAAAATTCCGAGCATATTAAAAAGTAGCACTGTTATCCCGATTCAGAAAGTTGCTAACACCACAAAAGCTGAAGAGTTTCGCCCAATTAACACTTTGCCACCAATAGAAAAACATATAGAAATAGCTGTACATGAACAATTATTGCACCATGTTACCTTAAATTCAATATTAATAAATAACCAATCGGGTTTCCGTAAAAAATACTCATGTGAAACAGCATCACAAATCACATTATGCAACATTAAAGCTAGCTTAGATAACAACAAATATGTTATTACTGTATTTTTGGATTTAAAGAGAGCCTTTGAGACAATAGACAGAAAGATTTTGTTATCAAAGTTAGAACATTTTCTATCCAATAGAGTTTTTTCGTCATGGAACAGTCTTCCAAGCAGAATTGTCAACTCGCCATCTCTGAACGCCTTTAAAAATTCCTACGATAATTTTAATGACTTATTATAAATAATATTGTAACCATACTGAATTTTATGTTTTATGTCCTTCTTTGTTTAGCTTTGTAGTATGTTATATAATTTGTTTTTCTATTTTCTTTTTGAGTATGTGATAGGTAGATAGTAAACTATTATCAAATTTTAATATTTTATACGTGTGTATATGAGTCAGTTTAAACGGCTTTGCCGCCTAACTGTATTTAAATAATAATAATTAAAAAAAAATATGGTATTGGTGGTAAAGTTCTTGATTGGATTAGTGATTATTTACAATGTTGCAAGCAAAGAGTCCGTTATAATGATAAAATATCAGATGAAATAGATAACGATTTTGGAATTCCGCAGGGTAGTGTGTTAGGCCCTCTCCTATATCTATTATATATTAATGATATTGAACTGTTTGTACAATGTGAATTCCTTAACCTTTTTGCTGACGACACTTTAATAACATGTAGTGATGTTAACTTGGAGGCAGCCATCCAAAAAATGAATGCAATTTTAGTTAACGTAAACAGATATTTATGTATTAATAAGCTAAAATTAAATGTTGCAAAGACAAAAGCGATGATATTTACCACGAAATATAATTACGGTTTTCTAGATATTGACAATATAAAACTGAAAATTAATGATGAACAAATTGAGATCGTATCTACAGTAAAATATTTGGGATTTCAACTTGATAATTTATTGAGTTTGAGTCACTTTGACTACATTTATAAAAAATAGGAAAAAAACTTTATTTCTTCAGCCGAATATCTCAAAATTTATCAATAGAAACTAAAATCATGGTTTATAATTGTATTATTCAGCCTCATTTTGATTACTGTGCATCTATTTTATTCTTATTTAATCTTAATAAATTAAATATTTTGCAAAAACTGCAAAATCGTGGAATGAGAGTAATTCTAAAAACAAGTCGTCTTACCCCAATCAAATCAATGTTAAACTCTCTTAATTGGTTTTCTGTGGAAAACAGATTGTACTATTTCACCATGATTTTTGTGTTTAAGATTGTAAATTGTATGGTTCCAGATTATTTTCAGCAATATATTACTTTCAACAAAGTTGTGCACATGTATAATACTTGGGGTATAAATAATATTTATATTTCAAAAACTCATTATCGCAGCACTATGAATTCGTTGATCTTTAAAGGTTTCCATAAGTTTAATGAACTACCAGATTCTGTTAAAGAATGTATAACTTTAAATAGTTTCAAAAACAAATTAAAGAAATTTATTAAGAGCAAATAGGATGTGATAAAATATAATTATCTATTTATTATGTAGTTTATTTAATATTTTAAAATTTATGTTTTATACAATTATTGTTTACAATTAATAATGTGATATTAATTGTAATTTAATTTTACATGTATATTAGGTTTCCTAATTCAATAAAATTCTATCTATCTATCTATCTATCTATCTCCTTGCTATATATTATATCATTATTTTTCTTATTATTTGTTTTAACCGGAAAAGATTTGTCATAACATTTGACTATATGATTTAAAAGTATTTCTGACATATTATTTACATCATTAGTTAGATAAAATTGTGACCAATCACAACAGGATAGGGATAATTTGTAGTTGTGTATGGTTGACTGATTGACTAATCCTATATGTGACGCCATCATTTGTTTTTTTAGATTTATATAACTCTTTATATGTGAAACTTAAAGTCTTATGATCTGACAGGTGAGGATTACTGATTTTTGTTGAATGATTTAATTCATTTATGTTTGTGAAAATTTTACCAATTCCGGTAGAGGAAGTATTGGTGACTCTTGTAGGTTCTTTAACGCATTCATGCATGCCACAAGATAAGAAAATGTTTGATATTTGTAAAAAACTATTAGAAGAGTAAGTTGGCCAGAAATCAATGAATTTAATTTTATCGCAAATCAATCTAGTTGCAAGGGAACTCAAATTTCTGCGAGGTTAGGCATGAGACAGTGATAGAAGTTTATCATTCCCTACTACGAAATTAGGAGTACATAAAAGAGATACAGGAGATACGAACTGACCTCCAATACATATATATGAGTAGAAACTGAAGCATCGTTAATACCTCTAGCAATGTAGCCAAATTTTCGGAGGTCAAAACGTAACGCCATTATCTGTAGTTGTAACTGATTTTAAATGATATTAAGGTTGTTTGATGTTTAGAATAAAATATCAACAGTTCTGTGTAAATAAAAAGTAGCTATGGATATAACATAAAATCTTACGGTTATGTTTAACATAAGAATTTCCTCTAATCTGTTTCGAAAAAGATTTAGTGTCCTTGTTACGGACCTCTAGCGTATGCGACCCACCATACGCTTTAGCGTTTTGTGGGCCGCATTATTATTATAACAACTGCTACACGTCCGAAACACATTTCGCTATTCTCCACGGGAGGGCGACACGTGAACAGCAGAGAGCGAAAGACGGGTAGGCAACCATTTTTGTTGGCTTGGCGTGGGTAGCTGATTATTCTGTGAACCTTGTTTATCCAAGGCATCCTCGTGGATTTTAGAATAATCAACTCAAGAAAATTTCCTCAATCTGTTGTTGTTCCGTTTAGCAGAATATTTTGTGTTTGTGAGGAAATTTTATCTGCTGAAGCAGGATATTAAATTACACAAGGTAAGCTAACCTCTTCACGCCATCTTGCCCGTTCTCTACCCACGTGTTTCGCAAATTTGCAGGCTTTCCTGTGGAAATACAGTGTCAACTTAAAAGGCAGACTCGACCCCATTTATCCGACTGCGGCTTCCAGGAGTTTTGGTGGATTGTTCCCTCATCAGTGAGGTAAATTATGTTTCATTTGTAGGTTATGTCAGAATTACTCACATTAAGCACGCTTCACGTGCATTTCTGACTGTGAATTAAATCGTGATATCTTTAGGGTTCCACGGACGGGGCTTCTACACACGTCAGTGAGAGTTCCACGGACGGGGCATCCACCCACAGTGGAAGGTTCCAGGGCTGGTGAGGCTACGATCAACCCTGGGTCCATTTCTTGTGTCCCGAAGGCATCTCTGTAGGGCTTCAGTTCTTCCACCGGACTCGGTATCGTACCACCCTAAATAAGTGTTGTGTTATTTGTTTTACCTACCGGGGACCACCTTCAGTGGTTCGGCTGGATTTAAATTCATACTTTTGGCATTTTAACCTGTACATATTTAAATATTTTATGCATATATTTACATATATTTAAGGAGGTTCTTTAAATCAAACCTTTGTGGCAGAATTTATGACCATTCATGATCATATTGTAAACCGATGTGTAGCTACACGAGGCATTTTATGAATGTTATAACTTATTAATCGTGAAATATTGGCCACAACTGTGAACATCGCTAGGTTATATTCTAGAGAACCAATTTTGTAAATTGCTTAATATAGTGCATTTTATTTTTAAAGAAAGTGTCATTATTTCGTCTGCGACCACTACATATGGAAAAACTCAGTGATTTGTTAAGTAAGTAAACTAATAATTTATCATAGTTTATGTAAGCTTGGGCTTAACGCCCTGAGATAGTCTGAGCTAGAGAAATTTTATCGTAGGCACGTACATCACTTTCCGGGTAAGTCAGTGCCTACGGCATCTGCTACGCTACAGTAGCCCAAGTGATTTCGTTACGTAATATCTGATAATCATTAAGATCCAACGTATCTATTTGTTCATGTACGTTCAACCTGTAGCAGTGGCGCCCAACTTAAATAGTGCAGTTATCTCAAGGGAATAGCAGTATTGCCCCTAATTAAGTTTTTTTTTGGTGATAAATTGAGTGTTCCATTTGTTGGTGGTTTGCATATGAAATAATAGCCAGATACATAGTAATGTTACGTGACACACATCAAAAGGGAATTACTTTGCCTCAGCGTAATCGCTTCGCTTGTTTTTGGTAGGGGGGTGACTCCGTTTTTTTTCTGTCTTACTATTTCATGAGCGGATTAGTAAACAATAGTTGTTACGTATAAACCATTGGAAAGATTCCTAAGTGCAGCCAACAGTTTTTTTGTTGTTGATACGTACCGACGCCCAGCGTCGTTTTGCTAATTTACCCGATATTGTCGTTTTTACTCATTACTAAGTACTTGTTAGTGTTGGTAAGTTTTTTTTGTGTCTATATACGTACCGACGCCCAGCGTCGTTTCGCCAATTTACTTGATTTTGTCGTTATTACACATTGCTAAGTACTTATTAGTGTTGGTAAGCTTTTTTTGCGTCTAAATACGTACCGACGCCCAGCGTCGTTTTGTTAATTTACCTGATTTTGTCGTTATTTTGTGTGTTTGGTTGAAAATTCAATATGGCTAGTTCACAAATTAAGTTAGATATCAATAGGTTAGTTAGGGAGGAGCTTGTTTATGAATTACAAGTACGTGGCTTAGGAGATGGTAGTGATCTTACTGTGGCAGAGTTGTGCACTGTTTTAAGAGAAGCCATACATTTAGAGAAAACTACTTTGGCTATTAAAAGTCCTCCATACCCGTACCAATTCACTGTCGATTCTGAAGCCCTAACGGCATCCCTAGCAACTATTCAAAAACTTATTGATGAATTTGTAGGCAGTGAGCACGATAGTAAATACAAGGGGATTGTTTCCAGGATAGCTCATGCGTTGGGTCGTGTTAACAGGTCCATGCCCACTAATGACAAGCAAAAAGGTGTGAAGTCCAGTACTCGGCTTAAATTATTGTTAGCTTTTGATAAACTTAAGGATAAGGCCCGCGGGGATTGTAAGCTTAAAGAGTCAGCCATCCTCGATATGTCGGTATTGCATAATGCCATGGCTCAGGTTCAGCCTGATGCGCATAGCTCTGCAATAACTACTGATTTTAGTTCAGATGAGGAGGAGGCTGCGAAACCTAAACCCGTACCGGTTAGAGACTGGGGCTTGAAATTTAGTGGCCGAAAGGGCGACATGTCTTTTTCAACTTTCTTAGAACTTGTTGAGGAGAAACGGAGGTCTCGTGGTATTTCACGAGCACGGTTATTTAAAGATGCAGTTGATTTATTCGAGAGAGATGCCTACAATTGGTATAATCTGGTGAAAGACTGGGCCACCGATTGGCCATCCTTAGTGAAGGCAATGAGGGAACAGTTCATGCCAGAGTCTTTTGACCGCGACTTGTTTGAGGAGATTAAGCGACGTACTCAAGGTAGTCAGGAAAGTATAGGATTATACATCGCTAGTATGATTGGGTTGTTCAAGAAGATGCACACTCCAATACCTATGGGAACCCAACTCGAAATCATTTTGGAGCGCATAGATCCATACTACCATCCTTTCCTTGCTTTTGAAAATATAACTTCCGTCACGCAACTCCTGCAATGTTGTCGAATGCTCGACTCTAAACGACAATTGGCTAAGTCGTATGTTCCTCCTCCACCTAAGAGTAAATCTCTTATACCAGAGTTGGCTTATGCATCCTCTAGTTCTACTACTTCTCGTTCAACCTCTTGTTCTAGTCTCGTCGTGGATGAAGTCCAACACTCTGGAATCAAATGTTTTAATTGTGGTCAAGTAGGTCATGGGCATCGGGAGTGTCAGGCTCCAAAGAAAAGGTTCTGCTATAAATGTGGTAAAGCAGAGGTTACTGTTAGGTCCTGTCCTAAGTGTTCGCGTTCGGAAAACCGTCCAGGGAGACACTAATTGGTCGAACAGTTTCTCCCGGTGTATGTGAGTCGACCAGCAATGTTGTTGACTTAAAACAACAAATTTTTCTCGATTATGTCATTTCTCATGTGGTTGGTGATCAGCGTCCTTACTTACAACTTTCAGTATTAGGTTTTCCTATGATGGGTTTGTTAGATTCAGGTGCTACCAGGACAATGGTAGGATCATCTGGTTTTGAGGTCTTCCAGCAGATTGGTTTAAGTTTGAAGCCTTCTGTCAATGAGTGCAGAGTGGCTAATGGACAAGTCTGTTCCGTTATAGGTTATGTATCTGTTCCTTTCTGCTTGGGTGACAAAGTTCATGTAATAGATGTCCTAGTAGTTCCGGAAATACCGCATAAGTGAATTCTAGGGATAGATTTTTGGGTGGCGATGAATATTATACCAGATTTACGACAAGACGTTTGGCATTTTTCTGAGCAGGAACCACTCGTTGAGGTTAACAGTGTCCTTGACGAGACTTCTTTAAGTGTATCACAGAAACTAGCTCTGGATAGTTTGGTGGATGAAAACCGGAAACTGATGGGTACTTCCCTTGGTCGTACACATCTCGTTTCTCATGAGATCGAGTTACTCCCAGATACCAAACCTATCAAACAGAGATACTATCCTGTTTTGCCTGCCAGACAAAAACTGATTGATGATGAAATTAAGAAAATGCTGGAGTTAAATATCATCGAACCGTGTAAAAGTCCTTGGTCTTCCCCAATATGTTTAGTGCAGAAAAAGGATCAAACTCTGCGTTTTTGTGTAGATTACCGGCGCCTTAACGCTGTTACTAAAAAGGATGCCTATCCTCTGCCGCTGATTTCCTCCATATTAGATCAGTTGAGGGATGCCAAATATCTAAGTTCATTAGATATTAAGAGTGCATATTGGCAAGTTCCTATTGCTGAATCTTCCAAAGACTATACCGCTTTCACTGTCCCTAATGGCTTGTATAGGTTTCGAGTTATGCCTTTTGGGTTGTCAAATGCGCCTGCGACTTGGCAGCGTCTTATTGATACCGTGCTTGGAGCTGATTTGCAGCCTTCGGTTTTGGTTTATTTGGATGACATTGTGGTAGTGTCGAAGGATTTCGAATCTCACCTAGAAACGTTGCAGAAGGTTTTTGATCGCTTGCATTCTGCTGGGCTGATAGTTAGTTTTGACAAGTGTCAATTTTGCCGTTCCGAGCTTAAGTACTTGGGATATGTTGTAGATAAGTACGGTTTACGCCCTGACCCAGCGAAAGTAGAGTCGATTTTGAGTGTACCTTCTCCGGAAAACGTTAGGGAAATTCGTAGATTTATAGGCACAGCATCTTGGTATCGAAGGTTTGTACCGCAGTTTTCTACAATAGTGGCTCCTTTGTCGAACCTCACTAAGAAGAATGTTAGTTGGTGTTGGTCGCCTGAGTGCGAGAAATCTTTTAAACTTCTTAAGGAATGTTTGGTTACTGCACCTATTTTGACGTGCCCTGATTTTGAGCGTACCTTTTATGTGCAGACAGATTCGTCGGCATTCGGTGTCGGTGCCGTGCTCACGCAGCAATTTGATGATGGCGAAAAGGTAATTTGCTATTTGTCCCGTTCTTTGAGTAGCCAGGAGTGCAAATATAGCTCGGTCGAAAGAGAGTGCATCGCCGTAATTTGGGCAGTGGAGAAGCTACGTCACTATCTGGAAGGTTTCCACTTCAAAATCATAACGGATTGTCATTCTTTGCTATGGTTGCAGCAGCTAAAAGATCCCCAAGGTCGATTGGCCGGATGGGCACTTCGTTTGCAACCTTATGATTTTGAACTGATTCATCGCAAGGGCTCTGAACATACCGTCCCTGATTTTCTGTCTCGTTCAGTACCAGTAACGGTGGAATCCATCGAGGTATTCTCGGTCACGGACCATGCCGATTCTCCCACCGATAAATGGTATTTGAGAATGCTGGATCGAGTCGAACGGTCTCCTATGCGTTATCCCTTATGGCGTATACAGAATGGCCAGTTGTACAAGTATGTACGTTTGCGTTATCCCGAGTTAGCAGATCCTGCCGACACTTGGAGACTGGTTTTACCCAAAGAGAAACGCCTAGAAGTAATTAGGTCGTTGCATTGTGATGCGAGTTGTGGACACGCAGGGGTCCATAAGACTGTGGCTCGAGTGGGAAATAGGTATTATTGGCCGAAATTAAAGGCCGATGTGGCCAAGTTCGTTAGGCAATGTGAGATTTGCATAAGTACTAAACCCGAACAGAAGTCACTTAGGGGAAATTTGTTGAGTAAGACACCTACCGTTGGAAAACCTTGGCAATTAGTTAGTGCCGATCTGATGGGTCCATTACCCAGGACGGCTAAAGGTTATCAGTTTATTCTTGTCGTGTGTGACAATTTTAGTAAGTTTGCCATGGTGTTTCCGTTGAGGTCAGCTACCGCTAAATAGCATATCGCAGGTCATTGAGGATAATGTAATTCTCTTATTTGGCGCTCCGAAGACTATAGTGGTAGACAATGGTCGTCAGTTTCAGAGTAACCGTTTCCAAAATCTTGCGAAAACCTACAACATTGAAATAGCGTACACCGCAAATTACCACCCTCAATGCAACCTAAAGGGTAAATCGTGTTGTTAAGACAATGTTATCTGCATATGTAAAGGATAATCACAGGGCTTGGGATCAATTTTTGCCGAAAATAGGTTTCGCCATTAGATCGTCCAAACATGAGGTTACAGGCCTAACGCCTAATTTTATCAATTTTGGACGTGAAATTTCGTTAGATGGTAACAGTGACAAGTACGTACCTTCTGAGTCTGAGTACCCAGTTGTAAATCCTGAAAACCGTAAACTTGCCTTCGCTAAGATTTATAAGGATGTTCAGAGTAGAATATTAAAGGCCCATAAATCCAGTAAGAAACATTATAATCTAAGACGCCGACCCGATAAGTTCGTTTTGAAGCAAAAGGTCTGGAGACGTTCTCACGCCCAGTCTGATGCCTCTAAATACTTCACGGCAAAGTTAGCACCTAAATTTGTGGGTCCCTTCACGATTAGAAAAATTCTCTCACCATGGACTTATGAGCTTGAAGGTTCTGACGGTAAACGTTCGGTGTGGCACATAAAAGATCTGAAAGCACACCCTCCCGATGACAACTAGTTGTGGGCTGTTAGTTCCGCTGACGTACTTAGGCATCCGAATAGGCAATGACGAATTCGTCTTTTTTTATGTTGGTCTTAGTAACATGGTTTTAGGTCACTTCTGTCGTTAATTTGGTAGTAAAATTTGCTTTTCTGGTTCACTGGTCTTGCTCAGGTGGCTGAAACCCACTGAGTAAGTTTTCACCTCTTTCCGCCTCACGGGAGGAAGTGTCTTTGGTTGGATCTCTGTGATGGGGGATGCACGAATACCATCACCGTGGTTATACCTGCGAGGGGTAAGAGTCCCCAAAATGGTCTTGTGTGGCGCTTGCGTCTTGAGGGACTCCGTCTCGTTGGGGGCTCTCACATTGCTGGCAGCTGCCTTTAAAGGTATCCGTTTGGAGAGGCTCGAGCTTGGGAGGTGCTGCTTGGAGATAGCCTGGTCTAGGCCTGGTTATCATTACCCGGGTAGGCACTACTGGGCTTCAGACTAACCTCGTTGTCTAGCAAGGGTGGTCGTCGTGGTGTGACGGGGAACACTCCCGTACTTCATTGTTTTGCTGGTGGAGTAGCCTTGGGGCGAGCTACTTCCTAGCTGTTAAGTCCTTATACGTTTTTGTTCTCTTTTTTTTTCCCTTCTCTTTTTTTTTGTCTCTATGTATTTTTTTTCATTTGTATTGCTATGCCTGATGGTAACTTGGGAGACGAGTTAGCCATCCCCGTGCATTTAAGTCTCCTTATTTTTGACATTATTTTTGTTGTTATGCCTGATGATAACTTGGGAGACGAGTTAGTCATCCTCGTGCATTTAAGTCTCATTAGTTTCGTTGTTATGCCTGATGGTAACTTGGGAGACGGGTTAGCCATCCCCGTGCATATTAAGTCTCCCCACCAATTATCCATCCTCTGGTAAGAAGCTAGTAAGAAAAAAAAAATCTTCGATTTTTTTTTCCTGCGAGTAAAGGGGGAGTTGTTACGGACCTCTAGCATATGCGACCCACCATACGCTTTAGCGTTTTGTGGGCCGCATTATTATTATAACAACTGCTACACGTCCGAAACACATTTCGCTATTCTCCACGGGAGGGCGACACGTGAACAGCAGAGAGCGAAAGACGGGTAGGCAACCATTTTTGTTGGCTTGGCGTGGGTAGCTGATTATTCTGTGAACCTTGTTTATCCAAGGCATCCTCGTGGATTTTAGAATAATCAACTCAAGAAAATTTCCTCAATCTGTTGTTGTTCCGTTTAGCGGAATATTTTGTGTTTGTGAGGAAATTTTATCTGCGGAAGCAGGATATTAAATTACACAAGGTAAGCTAACCTCTTCACGCCATCTTGCCCGTTCTCTACCCACGTGTTTCGCAAATTTGCAGGCTTTCCTGTGGAAATACAGTGTCAACTTAAAAGGCAGACTCGACCCCATTTATCCGACTGTGGCTTCCAGGAGTTTTGGTGGATTGTTCCTCATCAGTGAGGTAAATTATGTTTCATTTGTAGGTTATGTCAGAATTACTCACATTAAGCACGCTTCACGTGCATTTCTGACTGTGAATTAAATCGTGATGTCTTTAGGGTTCCACGGACGGGGCTTCTACACACGTCAGTGAGAGTTCCACGGACGGGGCATCCACCCACAGTGGAGGGTTCCAGGGCTGGTGAGGCTACGATCAACCCCATCCTTGGGTCCATTTCTTGTGTCCCGAAGGCATCTCTGTAGGGCTTCAGTTCTTCCACCGGACTCGGTATCGTACCACCCTAAATAAGTGTTGTGTTATTTGTTTTACCTACCGGGGACCACCTTCAGTGGTTCGGCTGGATTTAAATTCACACTTTTGGCATTTTAACCTGTACATATTTAAATATTTTATGCATATATTTACATATATTTAAGGAGGTTCTTTAAATCAAACCTTTGTGGCAGAATTTATGACCATTCATGTTCATATTGTAAACCGATGTGTAGCTACACGAGGCATTTTATGAATGTTATAACTTATTAATCGTGAAATATTGGCCACAACTGTGAACATCGCCAGGTTATATTCTAGAGAACCAATAGACCATTCCAGAACACGTGACTTTGACAGATCCGCCATTTTGCCTGGGTGACACACAAAGCGATTATTTGCCGTGTGTTTACATTCGTTTCTCGTGCTATGGATTGAGTTTATTGTGATTTTTTGCAAATTTTTTCGCCAAGATGTCTCGAAGTGAATATTATGTAACCCTTAGAGGTGATATTAAGTGCAGATATGATAAAAAAATCGAGATTATTGACAATATTGACCACTATGCAATCTCTCCCGAAGAGAGCAGGCTTGAAGTTTATAATATTACCATGATGGACTTCGTGATTTATTTGATACTACCTCATAGTTATTATACTGGTTAACAATTTAAGCCTTATAAAAGCTTGCAAACCTACAAGCTTTACGAATCTGGCTCTGCTCAAGGAATTTTGGCAAAACAAATCAGCGATGAGGCATTGTTGTCATTAGGAAGGTAAGAAATCAAAGTTAATGCGTAATTTTACATTATAATTAGATTCTATATGTTAATGTATATAATTGTGATATGCCACAGAGGTTTTAATCTTGATTAACAATTTTAAATCTTTGTTGTAGGTTAAACACTCTCAACGAAAAGTTACTCCAAGTTTTTCCAGTGCTCGCTGTACATGTATGGTTGGTTTATCAGAAGTATGTAGTCATACAGCCATTCTGTTTTACCTGCATGATCGTCCAAATACCATCGAAGACAGTGGTCCAGGTCCAGCGTCCACTGAAAAACTTTCCGTTTGGCCAGTACCTTGCATGAAAAATGCAGAAATGTTGCAAGTACGGGATGGATTGGCCAAAAAATTAAAAACAAGAAGTTTGTCTGAGGAACATCCTCATTTTGATAGATAAAAATGAACTTACGCCTATTTATGTCCTTAACTAATTTATGTTTTTTTTTGGCTTAACTGATCCTGAACTTGGATATTTTAAAAGAATAAAGTGAATATTAAATAACATTTGTTTTACTGTGGATAAAAATATATATTATTGATGTGCAATATATTGAAATTAATAGGTATATATAATTAAAATTGTATTTTATTAATAAACACATAGATAGATTCATTACTTATATTATTTAGATTTGAGAAGGCACATGTTATGATTGCACTACTACAGATCACGACGATTTTATCCAATGTACTCAATTTCCTCATTTTGACAACATGCTTACAGGTATTGTTTCATGAGAAATCTTAAATTTTCTTTTGAGCGAACCTATCATTCTTTCTGCATGAACATGCAATGTCTCGTGTGTTTTCCAAATCTATAGGATACAACTGAGTTTGGCCTTTTATAAAGGAGGGTATTTGTAATTTTATCCTCTAAAGCAGCTAGTTTTCCTAAAATCACACATATTATATCATTTAATTCTAACCTTATAAAACCTAGGAGTTTTTGTACAAAAATAAGTACTTACCAGTTATAAAATAATTTGAACAAATACGACCGTGTTTTAGGTGGCTTTTACTCAGTGGCCTCCTTCCCAAAGCCTTAATCCGAGCATTTCTTCTTTCTATAGACAATGCATTAAGATGATCCCCTATTGGTTAAAATAGCGTGAAATCGGAAAAACGATACATTTTCTATCAATTAGACCAGGATTAAACAATTTAATGATGAAATACTCGCAATGTTTACATACGCAAATAGTTTTGTATGCCACCCAGCAAATATGGCCGAACTGTCAATGACGTCATTCTGGAATGGTCAATTTTGTAAATTGCTTAATATAGTGCATTTCATTTTTAAAGAAAGTGTTATTATTTCGTCTGCGACCACTACATATGGAAAAACTCAGTGATTTGTTAAGTAAGTAAACTAATAATTTATCATAGTTTATGTAAGCTTGGGCTTAACGCCCTGAGATAGTCTGAGCTAGAGAAATTTTATCGTAGGCACGTACATCACTTTCCGGGTAAGTCAGTGCCTACGGTATCTGCTACGCTACAGTAGCCCAAGTGATTTCGTTACGTAATATCTGATAATCATTAAGATCCAACGTATCTATTTGTTTATGTACGTGTAACTCGTAGCATCCTAAATGTCAACGATATAGGTATATTACATTTATTTTTCTCGTTATAATTTATATTAGTTGGCAAGAAGTAGCTTCTGGCTATTCCTTTGACATAAACATCATAGACGCAGAGGCTATTTTTTTATTATACTGAACAATTGTGTTTTTGTAAATTCTGATGTGATATTTTTTTAGAAGATCTATATGGTAAAAACTCTAAAAAAGGGAAAAGAATATAAACAGAACACCATAGTTAATATTTAGACGATATCTTGAATATTTTTACACCATTTCAGCGTAAAATTACGTTCAGCATTAATTTTCGTTTTGAAAATGCTGTGGCGTCGCCAAGTTATTGCAAGGTATGAAAATTTACAGAAGAACAATGCATCACAAATGCTACAAAATGAACTTTGTTAATAACAGTTAAGAGAAAATATTTGGTAAGGGCAAAGATAAGGGATAGTTGAAATCTAGTGGACTGGATGGATCTACAAGGAATTTTATATGGGGGCGTTAATTTGGAAACCTACAAATATCTAGAATATCGTTTTTACAAATAGAACAACAAGTACATTATCCCACTATGCACGAATATATTGTCCTTTATGATATTAGTCTCCAAAACTAATAGTTTTTGAGATATTTTCAGTTTAACCGATAATTTAAAAGTAATTGTGTTTTTCTTTGTTCACAAGAAAGCTACGGCTTTATTGTATTATAGTAAATGCAGATTTTAGTACTGAAAATGAAAACCAAATGAAAATGATTCAGAATTATATTTTTTAATTCGATTTTAAAGCTGGAAAATAATTTAAATAATTAAAACATTCAAATATAAGAGCAACACTAACTAGGAAAATACATAATACATTTGGAACATTCGTCATTTAAGAAATTGTTTATACATTTTTTTCTAGCTACCGTTATTATTTTCATATACTGTAATTATTTAAATTATTACAATTACTACATGATGGCAAAGCCATAACTTACTAGTGGAATAGGCGCAATTATTTTTAAGTTAATCAATTAAAATGAAAATATTTCAAAAACTATCAGTTTTAGAGAAATATCATATTAACTAATTATTATTAAAGAAACAAAACAGTTGTGCAAAATGGCGAAAAAATATGCAGGGTGTTCCTTTGGAAAAAATGAAGCATTAGATATAATATGTAGGTTGGCAAGTTAATACCCCTGTATAAAATCCCCTGTACGTAAAAATAAACTTCTGCTTTACTCAGATATTTCAATTCACCCCTATTGTTGCACTTACCAAATAGTTCCTCTTAGCTATTATTAACAAGGTATTTTAGTGACATTTGTGATGCATTGTTTTTGCGTAAGCTTTCATATTTTTCACAATCTTATAAATTTCTCAAAACAAAAATTAATACATTTAATACCAGACGTAAAATTTTACGCTGAAATAAGTGGTGTAAATCGGGTATTTTATTTTAAAAAGTCGTCATTCAAGCTGTCTCGCTTTAAATAAACCCACTGTATATTTCACATATTTTAAAAATAGTCAACAAAGTATGTTCTATAACTTTTACTTAAAATATTTTTTATATTCCTCATAATAATACTAAAAGTGCGTACAATCAACAAAAAATAAACAATGAACCAAACAAAACAAAAGCAATGTGGAACATTATTAAGGAAAATATGCAAGGGAAAAATAAAAACCGTCAAATACCAACAAAAATAATATACCAAAATGGAAAATGTCTAGATCATTCACAAGACATTGCTAATGGATTCAATAGCCACTTCATCAATTCTATTAGTAAGCTCACTTCTTCTTTTGACATTGGTACCTCAACAGCACAAATAAGGAAACATAATGACAGTACGATATATTTAACCCCTGTTACGAAGAAAGAAATATCTGACATAATTAATATTGTATGCAGAAAAAAGTCATCCGGCAAAGATGAAGTCCCATGCTGCCTATTAAAAGATGTTTCTAAATACCTTCTTAAAATAATGGCATACCTTATCAACATATCATTTGAAAATGGCCACTTTCCAGATCACTTAAAATCAGCTTTGGTAATACCTGTCTACAAAAAACATGATCCACATGATATTAATAATTACAGGCTGATAGCACTGCTATCCGTTTTTTCAAAAATATTTGAAAAAGCATTCCAAATCAGACTAACAAACTTTCTTCAAAAGTGTAAAATATTATCAATGAGACAGTATGGGTTTTGTAAAAACCGATCAACGCAGGATGCTGTTCTCTCCTTTTATGAAAAAATTCTCAACAAGTTTAATGACAAATTAAAATCGGTTGGTATTTTTTTTGATCTCTCAAAAGCTTTTGATTGTATAAATCACAAATTATTACTAAAAAAACTTGAGATATATGGTATTCGTGGTGTGGCATTAAGTTGGATAAATTCGTACCTGAAGGGGAGAACACAGACTGTAAAAATTATACAAGATGAGAGGACTTATTTATCAGAAAATGTAAACGTGTTAACTGGAGTACCACAGGGGAGTGTGTTAGGTCCATTATTATTCATAATTTTTATTAACGATATAATTGATAATGTAAGCGATAGCAGTTTTTTAACCCTTTTTGCTGATGATACCTCAGCTATAATTTCTGCTAAAAATATTGATACACTTAGTAAAATGGCTACGAAATGCGTAGATGAAATATCAATTTGGTGCAATAAAAATGGACTAATACTAAACTCACAAAATACTGATCTCCTGTTATTCACACAAATTGGAAGTAAAAAAGATTTTAGTGTACTGGTTAGAGCGATTAATAATTCTATCTGTCAAAATGATTGTGTGAAATTTTTAGGTATTCAGCTAGATAACCATTTATCCTGGCAAAACCATACGGAAAGTGTACTGAAAAACCTTGCAAGTAAGAACTTTGCAATATTACAAATTAGAAATTCAGTTAATAATAATACTTTAAAGACACTTTATTATGGTTGTATAAACTCGATACTTTCATATGGTTTACTTTGCTGGGGTAACTGTGTAGGAGTTCAAAAAGTCTTTCTCATGCAGAAGAGAATTATAAGAAGCATGTTTAATCTAGGTTACACTACATCATGTAGACCTTACTTTAGACAGCATGGGATACTTACCATTTACTGCATGTATATCTTACAGTCAGTATGTTATGTAAGGAAAAACATTAATCAATTACCAAAATGTAGTGATATAAATAACTATAACACCCGAATCGGCGAAAACGTTTATTTACCAGCATGTAGATTAACCCAAGTAAATAAAGGTCCTTTTATTACATCAATCAAGATGTATAATCTCTTACCTAAAAAATTTAAAGATGCTACCAGCTTCAATTGCTTTAAAAGTGCAGTTCGGGACTTCCTTATTAAGGAATGTTTTTACACCTACCACGAATTTGTCATCTTCTGTACCACTACATGTAATCTGACTTAAGTATGATAAGAATCATAATAAGTATTTTTATGCAATTAATTAATATAGTGTTTGTCAAACATCCCGTTTGTTGTTTGTTATTTATTAAATTTATATTGTCCATGTTATATATTATTTTGAATGTATTTTATATATTTATTTGTTTTTGTATATGACTATGTAAAAGCAATGATTTTTATGTATATAATTATGACGATCTATTCTATTTTATTATTTATTAGTATATCATTTCTTTTTTATTGTTAATGTATTCACATTCTGACTTGTCCTATACTTGTATTTCAACAGGTCTAAAGGAAATAAAGTTATTATTATTATTATTATTATTATAATAGCAAAGATATTAAACTTCCTTGCACTAATGAACCACCAAATAAACCAATTTACTATTGAAAACAAGCACTAGAATTTCAAGTGTATCACTAATAGGGACTATTTTATCTGCTTATTAACTTATTATAGAGAATTTGAATTTAAACCTAGGAATCGTATTCTTTGAATAAACATAATGGGTGTATTAAATATTATTTATCAACCAATCAATCAATCAATCAAAATATGTTTTATAGTTTAAAAATCAGTCCGCGACAACTCGGACTAAGTTTCCCATTTAGGAATAGATCACCCCACAGCTTCTCTCCCTGTATTTTCTAGGAGCAACTGGTCATGTCATTTCAAACCGGTATTAGGGGAGTGTCCATATGCCAAATTTAATCAAAATCGTTAGAACCGCTTTAGAAGAAAAATTATTTAATTCCTTCTTGCCCCCCCCCCCCCCCCCCACCCCGCAACTCCCTCTCTACATTTCTTAGGTACAACCGGTCATGTTACCTTATGCTACTACTAAGTCAGTATTCATGTGTTAAATTTGATTAAAATTGTTAGATCCCTTTGACAAAAAAATTATGAAATTATTTAAAACTCAACCCTCCCCCCACAGCTTCCTTCCCGGTATTTTCTAAGAGCAACTGGTCATGTCATTTCATATCGGTAGTAGGGGAGTGCCCATGTACCAAATTTAATCAAAATCGTTAGAGCAGTTTTAGAGAAACAAATTATTTTCTATTTTTTTCCCTGTTTTTAGGGGTTCACTCCCCCCCATATTTGAGCTAGGATCGATTTTGCGATCTCGCCTCGAGGTGTGGCCGTCTTGAATACACAGGTAAAACTCAATGCAGCAATTTAGGCTCTAGGTGGGACGACAGACGGCAGACAGACATTTTTTAAACACCACTTTTGTTGGTTCAAGGGACTTGATAACATGTAAATCCATCAAAAACTCAAACTCGAATTTTTGCACGATCACCATACTTTCGTTATATACTATGTATATGGGAAAGTAAAAATGAAATACTCCTATTGAGAAAGTTATACCTACCTGTAACATATTATAATAATGATAATAATATTAATAATACTTTATTCACCACTAAGCTACAAAAATGTATATATGAAAGTCAAATTTTATGTATAATGTTGTATAAAACAAACAAGTAGTTATAGGTTATAACCATATAAAAACATATAAAATAACAAAATATGTGTGAATCATAGTATGCAGTATTAAATTTACAGTAAAATAGAGCAAGATGCTGGTACAATGAAAATTGCATGCATATATATTATGTACATTGTACAAGCATACACCAAATAAAAAGAAAATAAAGTCAATGATATTAGATAATAGACATTTTCACATGTTTGTCACCATATCCAGATCTAACGAATGATTAAAGAAAAGAAAGTTGAAGTAATCAGTTCCCGGCAAATAAAAAACGCAACGAAAACTTTACGACCTCATTAAAATACCAATACTCTTTGTACAGTTCAAGTAAGGACTTCCCTGCACTCAATAAACGCAACAAAAACTTCACGAAATAATTCTATCGCTGCGGGCCATGGCGCCATGTCTGTCATGAAACGACTCGACGTACATTAGAAACCTATAAAGGTAAGCGAGTCAATATGCGAACAGCAGTACAATGTGTACCGGTATTTTAATGAGGTCGTAAAGTTTTTGTTGCGTTTTTTATTTGTCGGGAACTGATTACTAAAACTATACTGCTGTTCGCAAATTGACTCGCTACCTTTATAGGTTTTTAATGTGCGTCGGGTCGTTTGATGACAGGCATGGCGCATGGCCCGCAGCGATATAATTATGTCGTAAAGTTTTTGTTGCGTTTTTTGAGTGCAGAGAAGTCCTTACTTGGACTATACATTCATAGTTAAGAGCACGAAGTAAGTTAAGAGTAGTCATATATAAAAATAAGTATGTAAACAAATTAGGTACTAATATCAAAGTAAGTAGTGGTTAGAACTGTCATACTTCAGTCTATAATTTAAAAATCAATGGACTAAAAACTTGGAGGAAAGGTTAAAAAGTGGTTAGTAGTGGTTAGAACTGTCATACTTCAGTCTATAATTTAAAAATCAATGGACTAAAAACTTGGAGGAAAGGTTAAAAAAGTTACAAGTAGAAAATAATTGAGAATAATGATAAATAATCGAGATATGGTTGCTACTTGATGCTGTGCAATTTGATTTTTTTTTAAACGCATACCTTTGCATGGCGTTTCACGTATATCTTTAAAAACATCCCTTTGCAGTATGCACATGGATAATAATCTCCCGCATTTTTATTACTGATGCTTCGACTTGGTCGTACTACTGTACCAGCTATATAGAGGTCGAAGTTTACTGCGTTTCTCAATCATAAAAGCGCGGGACGCCTTTCCTAACTATTTGTAGGACACTGTAATATACTCTGTACTTCGTTTTCTGAACCGTGATGTCTTTGCAGATGTCTCAAATAATTTTTCGAAATTAGTTCTTCATTACATAATCTGCAACGAGAACTTTTTTGTACTCTGCTTTTGCTTTTCCTACAAAATTTTAAACGTGTTATTAAGGCCATTTTATTACTGTTTATATTAACTTAATAATATTTAACAACTTTATCAAAAGACTTAACTCCAAGGAAAACTGACTCTATTTGTTCAGAGCGCGGCTTGCTTTTTATTTTTATAGTGCTAGCTATTATTGCAACTTCCAAATTTCTCACTTCAGTACTGTCGTCACTTAAAACCTCAATGTTGGTATCCCTACTACTTTCCGTGATGTCGTCAATATCAAAATACTTATAACATTATATGCCCCGGGAATCAAATTAAAAATTAATCTAATAATCAAGTCAATGTTGTTCAAATGCTTTTTACATTAATTATTATTATATTGATAAGTTTTAAATGAATTGGTTGATTGTAGTTGAGTTTAGCGTCGCACCTATAAAAATCTAGGAAAACCCAGCATAGAACTTGAATAAGTGAGGCAAAGCCAAAATGGAGCGTACATAGAAACTATCCGGAAATTATAGTAAAATATCAAAAAAATCTATGTCCATAAACAATTAAAAATTATCAATTAACAAACAGAATACTAACAGTGAATTTAAAAGTTCTGTATTATTTCCCTCAACGAGTGTTTAAAAGGGTCAGTGTTTAGTATAAAAGGACCGCAATAGTAAAGCAGGTACTAACATCTGGTTGTGATAAGAGAGAAGTAATGCATAATATAGTCTATACGAATATAATAAAGTGCCTAAATTCTTCTTTGCACAATTTGAATTAATTTCCGCAGAATTAGCGGAATTTTAATTCTCATTGTCATTAATTGTTCTTGCTACAAAAATGTAAATAAATCGGTATCAAGTAGATATCAGCAGTCAAGTAAACCAGACAAAAATAATATAAAAGATAAGCTTTTCATCGTAACCATATCGGCATTAAATGGTTTTCTGCATGTAATTTTTTACGGAATGTTGTACAATGTCGAACTTGTACTTTTGTCCTTTTTCTTGATTATTAATAATTAAGTAAACATATTGCACTTAATAAACTTTAGTCTACATTAAATATTTCAGATTCAGATTCCTATAGCCTGTCGCTATATATTCTTTATCAAAGTATTTGTTTTCATACACATTTCTTGTTGATAGTACTATTAAAACCTTAAAGCCTAATATTTCAAATTACATATTAAATGAAATTTTTAGAAAATGCGGAATATATTTTTTTGAACAATTTATCTGTTGAAGCACGGTTTTCTTTAATTTTTTAAAAGAATATCTCCGGTTGTACTTGTCATACCAGGAAAACAAAAATACAAGCCTCTACGCAACTAAATTTGGAATTAAAAAGTTAAGTTCCGACCGATTCCGAGATAAAACTATAAGGT
The DNA here is from genome assembly GCA_963675555.1 of Leptura quadrifasciata. Taxonomy (NCBI): domain Eukaryota; kingdom Metazoa; phylum Arthropoda; class Insecta; order Coleoptera; family Cerambycidae; genus Leptura; species Leptura quadrifasciata. The sequence goes on from OY776682.1 coordinate 23,157,192, forward strand.
TCCACCACTATTTGTTGATTTAAATCTATTGGATTTAATTTACCAGTCACAATCAGTTTTAAATTATACTATACTTCACCGAAAAACAAAGAAATATATTTAATTACAGCCAAATACAACATGAGATATTTACAGTTAGCCTCTTTTATTAGTTGCATTATTTTATCTTTCCTGGTAGACATATTTGAAAAAAATCACACACACAAGTTCACAATAGAGACAGACAGAGTTTTAAAAACACATGTAAAAACAGACATGTACTGTTGTTTTACATAATCAATATTTTGTTAGAATATTATAGCAAAATGTTAATAAGGTTTTAATAAGTTCTGTGAAAATAAAAATTTAGTGAAAATTGCATCACAATTGCAACTGTCTTGTTTTATATAAATCGACGCTTTCTATAAGAAAACAACTGAAAAACCGCGACAATTTCCAGACGCTTTTCAGGAATCAAAATTTGAAAAATACCTCATTTAAAGATTAAAAACAATATTAACCAGAATGACAGAGATTTATCTTAAATTGAAGCTGTTGATATATAGAAGAACTGCTAAAAAATTAATTATTGATTCAAGTTCTGAAGAAAATGCAACACGTGTTTCTAAAAACTATAAAATTTCTTCTATCATGTTTGACTATAGTATACAACGACTAAGAATAACGTCAATTCAAAAAATGCTTAATAAAAAAATTAAAAATCGATTTTTTATTATTTTTTACTACAAATTTCAAAGGTAAATGGATTTGCCCATATATTTTTTTTTATTAGCCGTTACTCGAGTTCGAGTATAGAAATGTTACAGTCGATAAATTGCGTACAATAAAAAACAAGTAAAAGGTGTAGTCTATTGTAATTCCTATTCATCTACGGTGCACACGACTATGGCTATAGAGGCCAATTCGGGAGAGCACATGTCGACCGCAATCAGGACAAACATAGACCTGGTTAGGTCTTGGATTCAGCCTCCTTGCAGCAACATTTCCTTGATAGCTGGCCACAACCCCTCGCCATTCGGTTCTGTCCGCTGCAAGTTGTTCCCATTGCTCGTCTGCAATACCGCAGGATTTTAGATTTTCATGGAGAGCGTCTTTGAACCTCTTTCGTTGACCGCCACGCTTTCTTCTACCGCTTAGCAATTCACCATAAAGTGTACATTTAGGAAGGCGGTTATTATGCATACGATGAACGTGACCTGCCCATCTTAGGCGTGCTCTTGAAATAAGCACCTCAATTGGAAGGCTGTTTGCTCTCCTGAGTACTTCCACGTTTGATATGTGATGGAACCAACGGATTTTCATCATACTTCTGAGGTGTCTTTGCTGAAAACGTTCTAATTCTTTCACATGACGACGGTAAGTGACCCAGCTTTCACATCCATATAGCAGTGTTGGAATGACAACTGCTCTGTAGACAGCCATTTTCGTTGACAAAGCAAGGTCGTGGTTGTCAAATACTCTCTCTCTAAGTCCCCAGAATGCTCTGGATGCAGCGTTAATTCTATTGCTAATCTCGCTGTCCATGTTTGCTTTGTCATTAACAACGTTGCCTAAGTAATTGAACTGATCCACCACTTCAAGAGAATTTCCGTTAAGTGTAATGTCTATTTGGTTCACTTGACATAATCTTAGTCTTTCCAATGTTGATTTTAAGTCCCAAAGAATCATAGCTTTGGGCATACACATCTAAAAGTTCTTGAAGCTCTTCCGGCGTAGAGGCTAAAAGTGCACAGTCATCCGCATACTGGAGATCACAAATGAATCGTGTGCGTGTCTTCGTGAAAGCTCTAAAGCGCCCTATGTTAAAGAGACCGCCATCAAAACGATATCTGAGACCTATTCCTCTGACTGTCAGTTTGTTGTCAACAATAATTGTTAGAGCAGTGGTAAACAAATTAAAGAGTAGGGGTGCCAGGACACATCCCTGCCTAACTCCAGTGAGAGTTTGGAAAGGTTCGGTTGCCTCATTATTATACATAACCTGGGCGTTGTTGTTTGTATGTAGACTGCGACATACTTCCACAAATTTTCTAGGGATACCTAAGCGGAACATAATTTTCCAGAGCACTTCCCTGTCCACCGAGTCAAACGCCTTGGTTAAATCAATGAAGGCCATGTGAATTTCTCCTTGATGTTCGAGTGCTTTTTCTTGAAGCTGTTTAAGTGTGAAGATTAAATCCGATGTGCCTCGGTTTGGTCTAAAGCCACTCTGTGTTTCAGGAAGTAACTTTTCCATAACAGGTGTTAGCCTATTTGCCATCGCTTTAGTGAGTATCTTCCCTCCAACAGCCAGGAGAGCTATACCCCTGTAATTTCCACAGTCCGCAGCGCTCCCTTTGTTTTTGAAGAGGTTGATTAAAAGTGTATCACGAAACTCCTGCGGAGCTTGACCACTTTCCCACACGATATCAAACAGTTTTTTGAGGTAGGGTATGAGCTCTGACGACACAGCTTTAAAGATCTCAGCTGGGAGTGAGTCGGCGCCGGGAGATTTGTTATTTTTTAGCTGCCCAATGGCGGTTAAGATCTCTTCCGTTGTTAGTGGTTTATCTAAGTCTTCGAAGGTGTCATATTGAGGGATAAGATTTATAATATCGTGATCGGCTTGACTTTGCTGGTTAAGAATGCTAGAGTAGTGTTCTTTCCATCGGGCTCTTATTTCCTGGTCTTCTTTGAGGAGATTTCCATAGATCTATATCTCATCCTGAAACTGTTAAATATCTTGGACTTCAAATAGACTCTTGCCTGTCATGGAGTAATCAAATAGATGTCTTATTAAAAAAACTGTCTACTCATTGTTTTGTATTATGGCAAATGAGAAAGCGTGTTAGCTTAAACATTTTAAAAACTTACTACTTCGCATATGTACAATCGTGTCTCAATTACTGTATACTTTGCTGGGGAAATTGTTCTCGTATAGGGGAACTTCTTGTTATGCAGAAAAAAATAATTCGTACGATGACATTTAAATCTTCACGTGACTCTTGTAAATCTTTATTCAAGGAACTAGATATTCTAACTGTCCCGTCTTTATACATCCTTAACTGTGTATCTTATGCGAAATCTCATATTAACCAGTATATACCAGAAAATAATTCAATTTATTATTTAAGGGATAACTTGAACATCACTGTCCCACAACATAGGTTGACTACTGTTGCCAAGGGACCTAATATTATGTCTATTAAATTATATAATAAGCTTCCACTCGAAATTAAAGAAATCCAAAACATAAAATCTTTTAAATGCAGAGTACGGTCCATACTTATTCAAAATAGTTTCTATTCTGTTAATGAGTATTTGAGCTGCACTCCCATGATTTTACATAAGGCATTTTAATTTTAATTATATGTATATGTGTTCAACTACACTCCTTTTAATATTGTATTTTACTTGTTCTGTAGTTTTTAATTTTTTAATGTCCTAATATTTAATATGTGACCTTTTATTTGTGTGATTCATAGTAATCTTGTGCTGACTATATTTCTATACTTTTGTAAAGTCAATGAAAATAAAGTTTTTATTATTTTATTATTATTATTATTATTATTAAATCTTTAATAGGGCACATATTTTTCCTACTGGGGCCGTACACTGCTTTTACTCCTTGAAAGAAATTCCTGTAGTCGTGTGAATCGGCGTACCTTTGAATTTCTCTGGCCTTGCTTGCCCACCACTCGTTCTTTATCCTTCTGATTTCGCGTTGCGTTTCATACTTAGATTGGGTAAAAGCTTCTGCTTTTGATGAGTCGTTGGGGTGGTTGATAGCGTTTTGGAAGGCAGTATGTTTGCGGTCAAGAAGTTCTTGTATAAAAGCTTCATTATCATTGAACCAGTCCTCCTGTTTTTTACTCGCTGCAGTGCCAAGAATTTCCTCACTCGCACTTTTTAAACTGTCTTTAATTTTTTTCCAGGTAGGAGCGACATCTACAGAATTGGTTTCTTCTAGTGCACTCAAATTCTCTTGAACTTTTTGTTTTAGCTGTTCGACGGTTTGTTGGTCACGCAATTTACTAATACAGAGATGGAGTCTACGTTTTACTTGAGTTCTTCGGTGTTTGGGTCTCATAACAATTTTCATTTTAGAGACAACAGGACGATGATCGGTCCAACATTCGCTATCAATGCGCGCCTTTGTAATTTGGACGTCCTTGAGATGCTTCCTACGTACGATAACATAGTCCAGTAGATGCCAGTGACCTGATCTGGGGTGACGCCAGGTGCCTTTAAATTTATCCTTTTGTCGGAAAATGGTGTTTGTTATAACTAGATCATGTTCGGCGCATTTAGTTAGGAGTAGTTGACCGTTAGCGTTCATGTTGCCCAAACCGTTCTTGCCTATGATGCCTGGCCAGGTGTCTGCATCTCTCCCTACTCTAGCGTTAAAATCGCCAAGAATAACGAGTCGTTCCGTTTTAGGTATTCTACAGAGGGTTTCTTCCAGCTGTTGATAGAAGCTTTCCTTGGTTTCGTGACTTGCATCCAGAGTGGGAGCGTAGGCGCTTATTAGATTTACCGCGTTGCCATCTGATAGCTCATAGCGTAGCAGCATTAGACGCTCGGATAGGCCTTGTGGTACTTGTGTTAAGTTGGATACAAGTTGATTCCGAACGGCAAATCCTACTCCATGTTGTCTTCTTGAATTGGTGGGAAGACCTTTCCAATAGAAGGTGTAGTACTTTTCTGTGAGAGAGCCTTCCTCCAAAAATCGAGTTTCGCTGAGAGCTGCAACGTCAACATTGAGTCGGTGAAGTTCTCTATCTATTAGAGCAGTTCTTCTTTCAGGCCGATCGGTGCGAGTGCTGTCGTTCAAAGTACGAACATTCCAAGCGCCGTAGATGAAAGAATTAGTTTTGTTGGATTTAACTTGTCGGTGCTTTTTCGACATTCGATGAGGTGTCCCTGTGGGCACCCTCCCCCGGAGATCCGATCGGGAGGGTATTTTACCTCCAGATGATTTTGTCCCACTTGAACGCTCCATCATTTTTTTAAAGCCTTAATCGACTGAAAACGAAGCTGCATTTGAAGTTTTAGCTGGAGCAGGTATGCAGCTGACCAGCTCGGTTGCGGAAGGCGAGTGGTGTGGTCCCATGGCACAGAAGGAGACTGCGACGATGGGGTAACCAAACGATTCCAAAAGCAACCTTTGTGTGCGGTGGGTTATTTTTACCGCACTCTTCGTGAGAAGGTGGATGGGCTCACGGCAAAAGGTAAGGGTTATTCCGCCCTTACTCGGTCGTTAGAGCCTCGTTAGTGAAAACAGGGTGCACCAAGTTCAAATTGAACTCCCATTGCCCATATATATCATTTTAATGTAACTGCATAAAAATACTTCAAAAATGAATATTTTTAATTGTTTTTCTACTGCAAAGCATCAAACTACATATTTTTCATTCTTTGATATTTATCGAAAGAGTACAAAATTTTCAAGACATTTTCAAGCGCTTTTCTGGAATAACGGTATTTAAAATGTAGCAGTTTTTCCGTTGTTTTCTCGTAGAAAACATCTATATAAACACTTTTTGTTCCCCATTATTTTTCAAAAAATGCCCAATTTTCATATGTTAATGAGATTTATAAAATTTCACGTGTTTTTCCGGCACAATCGCGGAAAGGTAAGTGGAAAATTTATGAATGTTTCTTTACCTTATTGTAGAAAATGTTGATTTAAACACTTTTCCTTCTTTGGCGTATTTTGATAAATTGCATAGTTTTCGAAATACCATCGATTTTTAATTTATGTAATATTCGTTTTTCCGTGATAATGCATGAAATATGATTTTTATTTTATCTGTTTATTGAAAACGTCGATCTAAGCATTTTTGCTCTTTGTGATTTTTCGAGAAAATGTATAGTTTTCTTGATAAGTGATTTTTATACAATTTTTGGATATACATATGTTAGTTTTTCATTTAATGCGAAAAAGCGGTTGGACACAAAAAAAATTTCCCACATAATTTTGTAGAACATTTAATTACGTACCTATATTTTTTTTACATATTCTCATCTAAAGCGTGAGTGTAATTTCAACAATGATTTTTTATGAAGAAAGTACTAAGTTAAAACTTTGAAAACAATATGTTTTTTGGAATTTCAGAATGCTAAGCCTTTTTTTACTTTTTTGTTCTGATCGCTCTGTAATTTTTTTTATATTTTTTGTCAGAGCGCCCGCACAAGATCTTTTAAGGTCGACTTTTGTTTGTTTCCTCATTGCACGGGGTCCTTTAAAGTCTAGTATCGCCTGTACGATCACACAGTATTGATGTATTATTTGATATTTTCATATATTATTGCATATACGCGGATATTTTTGTACTCTGAGATAAATTTATTCCTGCCTGGGCATTGTCTTAGTGTTTGTTGGTGTTGAAATAATTTAAAATCTTGTATTCCCGGTGGAGAAATTATTTTAAATGTGCTGCTCTATTTTACTACTTATTAAGATCTAAGGTAATGTGTGAACTTTAAGAACTTTCAAAGTTTTTCATCATTCGTGTTTTAGAAAACTTATATGGACATATGGATATAGGTGCTTTAAGTTGAGAATATCCAAGAAAGAGAGAGGGAGAGAGAGTGGTCCGATAGGGAAATATTTACTGTTTTTAGCCATAACTTCCTATTCTAAAACACATATTGCAAACAAACTATAAGACTATTAAGTAGCACTATAACAAGAGTAGTGTTAGAAATTTTCACTCAATAATTTCAAACATATGCGAAATAGTTAGATTTAAATTTAGAAAATACGGAAATTGACATGATTTTTAAAATTAAATCTAACTATTTCGCAAACAACTGAAATTATTGATTGAAAATTTACAACACTACTCTTGTTATAGTTCTACTTAGGTAGTCTTATAGTTTGTTTGCAATATGTGTGTTAGAACAAAAAGTTATGATCAAAAACAGTAAATATTTCCCTATCGGACCTTTCTCTCTTGGAAATTCTCATCTTAAGTAGTACTAGTTCAGATAGGATGGAAAATTATTGATAATAAAATTACCCCTGTTCTCAGTACTAAATCATCAATGCCGATTAAATCACATCTACATGTAACTGTAAACAAGGTTTATTGATTATTGTATTTCGAAACTCCTAAACTATTTCAGTAAAATTTTATAGGTTGTAGTGGTCTGCAATGCCCCTCTACGAAGAAGACATTACCATGCATCGGATCCTACAAGTGTATGGGACAAAAACCATGTTGTAAAAACCCCAACACTAAGGAAACTCGTCTTACTTCCGAACTAGTTTAAGAGTCCTCGGATTCAGATTGAACAAGTATAATAATATGACTTGAGCAAACATATTATTTGAATTTTTTATATATTTGTTCAACATTCCATAATATAATTTTCACATTTTTGTATGTTATTTTTTAGGTATAATTGCTATTTGCTATATTTCCAATTTTAGTTATCTCCTAATGATACTGTCTTGATTGGCGATGCGTTTGTCAGTACCTATATTATATATTATTTTCGTGTCTGTAGAATCTTATCAAATGTTACAATACTCCATATTGTGTATAGTTATTTTCATAAAATATTTCATATTTTTTATGTTTACTGAGCAATTTTTTTTAAACAATAGGGTTCCTTCACTAGCAGCACTAACTGTTAAAACTTTGTTCAAATCAGATGTGTCCTTCTCAAGTTATCATGCTTACAAGAAACGTGAGGGACGGACAGACAGACACTTCAAAAGTTGCTTAATTTGATCACTAACACAATGATATGAATTTTTTTTTTCTCCACGAGTGATATATACAGTTTTAGAAATGCCGATCAAATGCATTATGCTCCTCTACGAAAACTCGAAACGTATAATAAAATGTAATAATTTTAATTATTTGTTCATACAAACTACATAACATTATGTGTGTTTATACAAGCTCAGTTTCTATTATTCACGTAACAGTCAAATGAACAATTATTTATTGCGAGAACAGGCGATACTGTGCCTTAAAATACCTCGTGCAGCTCAAATACAAATGACAGTCAACCTTAAAAGATCTTGTGCGGGTGCTCTTAAAAAAGTTATTGAAAAATTAGAACAATCGGAACAAAAAAGTAAAAAAAGGCTTAGCACCCTGAAAGTCCAATTTATAACGTTATTAATGAGTATTTTTGATCACGTTAAGAATAAAGTAGCTAGGGCGGTGGTGAAAGAAAACGTTGCCTATGCAATAAGATGCTTTTCACCAGCGCACCTTAAACGTAAACGTCGTTCATTTAACTACATGCTTTGGGAATTGTATAATATTTTTTTCTAATGTTCCCGTTGCTCTTAGGCATATTGTGCTTTAACACAATATTTTTCGTGTTTTGTAGTTTAAAATAGGAGAAGAATTTTTAGAGTGTTTTTCACATTTCATCGCCTGTAGCCACCTCGTACAGGACGATATGTTGATGACCTTCAGATTTTGATGTTCTAGAAGCTAAGGAATCATTTGAAATAGGTTGTAGCTGTTAATGTCGAAGAAATCATTTATAAAGGACTTTGAAGCTGTCGTGGCCTATACTATTATGTGTTATTTATATTTTTTAAACGATTCTATAACCCGTTAGTTCCATATTACAGGATTAATATTTTTCTATAGTTTTATTTTCATAAAATATTTTAAATCGAGATCACGGAAATTTTCTGATAGAAGCCGCTGAGTTTTGTTGAAACTTATGTGTGTTATGATGTGAACAGATTTCCTATATTTTTATGTATTGAATGCGTATTCACGTAAAGTTCCCAAGTTCACGATCAAGAAATTTAAGTGTCCAAAAACAGTAATTTACCTAAACAAGAACAAAATAAACTGCGTTGTCTTAAAGCTAAGAAAATGTACTATGAAAAATTACATTTTAGCTTTTTTCTTGGGAAACTTTTTATATTGCAAATAAAAATTCATAAAATAGTATAATAATTGAATTTTACTAAATTATTTAATCGCAAATACCGGACGTAAAAAACTAAAACTACATTTAAGTTGAAATATAACATATTTTATGGATACTCAAATACGCTTACAAGAAGCAATTTAAAAAACGCATTTTTTTGCTCATATTTGTTCTCTGGTAAACATTCCAAGTACTAGTAGCGTAATTCCTGTTCAAGCGCATAATGTTTGTCAATGAACCAAAAAAACTGGCCATGCATGATGTAGACGAAATTTTATTTGTATTATGTTGTAGGCATTATGGGCAGTCCCCAGCCCGGTATACTGTAATTTTTTAAACCCGATACATTTCTTTAGGATACTATAATAATGCCCATTCCGGCACAGCGCTACACAGGTATATTTCTGTTGTGTTGAATTTATCCCCACATTCATAGCGATGTTGCCGATATTTGGAGGTGATATCGTACCCTCTGTGATCTAAAGAGCAACATATATAGCCGGAGGTGACATCGTATTGGCTGTTGTACAAATGAAAACGACAGCAGCGCCATTGATATACAGCTGAACTAAAAATTTTATTTGTGGATATGAAGGTGTCTTTTCACCTCCACACGAAAATTTAACCATAGGTTTCTAATGTCATCTAAAGGCTTGTAAAATTGAAAACTGTGCAAAACGTTACCACCTCCGAAAACGGAGGTGGCAACGTTATATATGAGGTGACAACGTATAGCCAGTATCTGTTTTGGAGGTAGCAAAGTACCTTACGTACACATATATATATATATAAGTTTGTATAAAACTAACAGGTTGGCCACTGTCATTTGTCTATTCCATGACCTATGGCATACTGATGAGAACTAATAAGTTCGAAACCGGTCTATGTCTGATCGGGAATTGACAAATGACATTGGCTACTAATCTTTCATGATTTGTAAGGTATAATTCAATGCAGGTCGGGGTATTTGCCCGCTGAGTAGTTGTTTCCTGCAAATCATGTAATAACATATATATATTGTCTACGAAAACAAGGGTTGGTTTGTGAAAAATAAAAATGTTTTTTGTCAGAGACTGCAAATTTTTGAAGTTGAAGGGCGCCAGGAGCCTCGTGAGTAGTGTTTCGTAGATCTGTGATAGGTGGACGAGTTCTCAGGGCCGATTTCTGAAGTTCTGTGATGGTTTTGACGATTTTCTGATTGTCGGAGGGTATTTCTGCTACCCCCTTGTTGCAACTTGTAAGTTGTCATACACTTGAACCGCTTTTGGAACAAGGTACCCCACTTTGTGCATATATATAGGCGCTTTTGCCTGGTATGTAACGATTCGCAGAAATAAAAGTCGGAGATCCAATAAATTGTAACGTTAAGCAGAACTCTGGCGACGTTCGTTGCACAATTTAATTTAATTCGAATTTTACCCCTAACTTTTACTGAGCTAACACTTAATTTCGGAACGAGTTGAAAGTCACGACACGATTGTAGATGAGTTGTTGAAGTAAGCTGGCCTTTCTCCTCCACGCTGCAGGGTATAACTACGCTGGTAGCTATGACGCCGTGCTGGTATTGGTCCGTCAGGTTGAGATTTGAAGATCTGGATGATTGCTCGAAGTGGACTGGTAGATGTTGACTTGTTGGCTGCTCGGAGTGAATTGCCGCTGCTGGAACCTCGCCGCGATCCTGTAACTTTTGGGACGGACGGAGCTCCGAACGTTAGGTCGGCTGGCGTTCTAGACGTTGTGTGCCGGATGAGCGGCCGGGGCCGCCTGCTGCGTCGTGTCGGACCCGCCCAGTCATGCCGAGGCGGACGGGAATCTAAACGTTGATATACACTTAGCGCGTTTATTGCGTTGTATTTAATTCGAGCTGAGATATGAATGTGTAATGATGCTAAGCTATAAATTGTGACTTATTGATTGAATTTAATTAATTTAAATAGCCTTTTTTGGCCTCGACAACACCCCCCTTACTTTGGAAAAGGACGGCGTTAGAGTTCTGCTTGACCTTGTTACGTAGTTTATTAACAAGTTTTAGAATGGTGATGAACAATTCCAATTCTTACCGACTACTAACAATAAATAAAAGTAAAAATCCCGAAACAAAAGTTATATAATGCAAAAAAATGAAAATTAAAAACGACGGTTCTTCTGACGTGGGCACTACCAGAGCGTCCTCACTATAGTTCGTTGGGCACTTATGACACTTCGTTGAGGTGCCCGGGGCTGGATGGTTCAACGACGACAAGTTTGGCTCGGCGTCGTCGTCTGGGGAAAGATGGCTGGGCAGCTTGCTGACCTGTTGATGGCTGGGCAGCTGGCTGACCTGTTGATGGTTGGGCAGCTCACTGACCTGTTGATGGTTGGGCAGCTTGCTGACCTGTTGATGGTTGGGCAGCTCGCTGATCTGTTGATGGTGTATCTGAAAAAGTCAAATCAAAGGGTTGCCGGCTGGCAACATTAGAGCTCGTCGATGGCTGCGGCTCGGGCATCGCATCTTTGGGAGCATCGTCATGGTTGGTTAGTTGAACGCCTTCCTGGGGCTCCCGCGCTTGAGGGCCTGGTCGGTCATCGTCGTCATCTGGGTCAGAGGTGTTGGATTCCACGTCCGTGGCATCGTGGTAGTCTGACTCGGTTTCACTAGCGAAGTCAGCTTCCTCGTTCCCACTGGGAGCTGGTCGCAGGTGGTCCACGTGAATTATAGAGATGTGGCCGTCTCGGTCCACCTCGTATACCTCGTCGCTGAGCTTCTTGGCGATGGTGTGGGGTCCTGTCCACAATGGTCCAAACGCCTTCTTTGTCTTAACGTGCACCTTGGTCATAACTTGGTCGCCTATCTGAAACGTGATTGGGGGTTCGACCCCTGGGTTAGCATATCTAGTTTGAAAGTTAAGTTGCCGCGCGTAGATCTGGCGGTTTCGCTGATGGCGTGGAGGAGCAGGTTCGCGACGCAACGTGCGATATTGTGGGGTGTCCCACTCTCCTTGCCTGGGCAATTCGTAACCTAAGACTGCTTTTGCAGGTGTCATACCGGTCGCGGCGTTGTATCGCGTCCGCAATACTTGGAGCGCCTTATGCAGATATCCGTCCCAGCTGGACTGCTGCTTTCCCTGGAGCATGACTCGCAAGATTTTCTTTAGTTCTTGAACGCGCCTTTCTGTCGGGTTTGCCTGCTGATGATAGATGGGTGAGAACATCTGGCTCACATGCTGTCGTTCGCACCATCGTGTAAGCGTAGCCCCCTGGAAGATGGAACCATTGTCTGAAATCAAAGTTTTTGGTAAGCCGTACCTGGTTACGATCTCCTCCTCAAGGTACTTTGTCACTGTTTTCACCGTTACTGCTGGGTAGGCCTTGGCTTCGACCCACTTAGTAAACACGTCGGTAATGATGAGGGCATACCTGTTCTTGTTCCTCGTCTCCGGGAAGGGTCCCAGTACATCGATGCTGATGGTCTCAAAGGGACTGCTCGGACTATGTTCCTGCTGCGGGACGTTCCTCTGCTTCTGCCGGGACTTCACTGCGGAACAGATTATACAATTTTGTACATACCTTGAGACGTGCTTATGTAAGTTCTTGCAGTGGTAACGTTGTGTGATAGCTCTTAGGGTTTCATCCCTGCCGGGATGCGCTGCGTCGGTGGCATCGTGAAATTGGCGTATGGTTTTTGTGACCATACTTCGGGGAAGAATGAGCAGCTCGCGTCCCTGATATCTTCGCCAGAGAAGGTTGTCTGCTACTCGGTGTGTCCTGTGAAACGTGGCTTCTTTGTTATTTTGTGGCCCGTTGTGATTGATGGCGTTCCACAAGATGATGTTGTCTCGAATGTTCCTGGAGCGATTTTGAGCTTGGACTACTTCTCCGTACAACTGCAGGTGATCCATTACGCGCATTGGCTCTGCTGACGACGCTTCGTCGGCCTGGTGGGTGAATGGAGGAGGCAGCAGCTTCCGCTCTTCGATCGGCTCGTGTTCATCGTTAGGACTGGGGTTTCTGCTTAAGAAGTCTGCCAATTCGTTGTCCTTCCCTGGACAGTGGACGACTTCGAACTGATACTCTTGCAACAGCAGAGACCAGCGCCTCAGCTTTGTCTTGCTGTCTTTATTCTTCTGTAGCCATGTAAGTGCCTTACTATCTGTTAACAGAGTAAAAGGTTTATCTTCAAGATATATTTTATATTTTTTAATAGCCCAAAGTGTGGCTAAAACCTCCAATTCATTGACGTGATATTTCTGCTCAGCTTTTGTAAGCGTCGCACTGGCGTAAGATACCACAAGTTTGTTCCCGTGCTCGTCTTTTTGATATAACGTGGCGCCGAGTCCACGGAGTGAGGCATCGGTCTGCAAATAAAAATGCTCCGAAAAGTCTGGTCGATGCAATACCAGCGGTTCTCGTAATATTATCGTCTTGAGCTTTTCGAACGCTTCTTGACACTCAAGCGTCCATTTGAACTTTACCGTCTTTGACAAGAGCTGTGTCAGTGGTCTTGTTAATTGTGCCGCATTCGGAATGTATTCGCGAATCCAATTACACGTTCCCAAAAAGCTTTGTAGTTGTTTTTTCGTCTGCGGAGGCGTGAAATCTAAAATAGCGTCGATGTGTCTTTGCTGTGGTTCCGTTGTGGCTCCTCGAATGTGGTGACCGAGGTAGTCCAACTGTTCGGCAGCTTCTCCGGGGATATATGTAGATTATGCCTCCTTATCCTTTCGAATACGAGTTTTAAGTGTTTTACGTGGTCTTCGATGGTCTCGCTATAAATAATTATGTCATCTAGGTAAACATTAACAAAATTATGTAAAAAGCCAATCAGTACCTCTCGCACCATAAATTTCTGGAAGGTGGCCGGTGCTGTTTTCAGCCCGAAAGGCATGACGGTAAATTGATAAGACGCGCCGTCTGGCGTCGTAAAGGCAGTATATTGTTTAGACTGGCAGTCCATGGGTATCTGCCAGTATCCAGCTTTCAAATCTAATAATGTAAAATACTTGGCTCTGCCAAAGTCTTTAATAGTTTCATAAATTTTGGGTAAGACTGAAGATTCGCATTCGGTTATTTCATTCAGCTTACGATAGTCTATGCAAAAACGAGGCTTTTTATTTGGCCTTTGTACTAGAACCGGTGGCGAGCTATATTGGGAGCGGCTAGGCTCTATAACTCCGGCTTCCAACATTTCCTCTACCTGCTCGTTAAGAATCTTTTTCTTTTCTGGAGACAGTGGGTAGGGTTTCTGGTGTATTATTTTGTTCGACGTTAATTTAATTGTATGTTGTACACTATCTGTGGTCGCCTTGGCAGGAACTTCGTCAAACAGATCCGCGAACTCACAGAATAGTGGTGTCAAAGCCGATTTGTGGTTTTCCGGAATTACTAGATGCTCGGGTATATTATTATTTGATATTTGAGCCCTCGTGGCTGGGTTACAATAAATTGTGTGTCTTTGTTCGACACCTACGTAAATGCATTTGCGACTGTAATCTAGCGTCGCGTCCTCCTGGTTTAGAAACGGAGCGCCTAGAATTACTTCTTCGTTTAGATTAGTGAAAACTTGAAAATTCCCTGTGGAATGTAATTCTTGTATGTTGTAATTTAAATCGAGTGTGCCTAATGATTCGTATGTCTCACTGCCGCATGCGAGCGAAAATAACTGTTTGGTACTGCTCTTTTGCAGGTCCTCAACTAAATCTGATCTAATGGCATTACTTGCGGCGCCGGAATCTATCAGGGCTGTGCACTCGTGGTTATTTATAGTAATGTTTATGCGAAATAAATATTTTAAGTGCGATGCACTATATAAAGGCAAAATTTCTTGGTTTACGTCTGAATACCTATTGATCTGTACTCAGGTTTGCCAAAGTTTTTAGAAAATAATGGATTTAAATCGTATGTTTGTGAATAATTTCAATATGTATTATAGGTGATGGTGTTTATGGCTTGATGCGAATTTATTCTTGACGTTGTTGCTGTGGTGTCGTCTCGACGACCTCCTGTAGTGTTTGTAGCCGCTGCGGGGCCGTATTCAGGGGACGGCGTTGTGGATTTTCCCCGGCCCGGAAAGAGTTTTTTGGCTGTTGGGTGTGTTGCTGCGGTGGTTGTTGTTGCGTCTGTTGTTGCCTAGCAGGTGCTTGTTGTCGCTGCTGGGGTGATTGTGATTGTTGTGGTTGAGTGGGCTGCCTGTTTGGGCAGTCTCTGTTGTAGTGCCACCCCCCACAGTGGCGGCATGGTGATGGCGGCTGTCTATTTTGTGTTGCTTGAGTGACTCCTTGGGACGTCGTGGCTGTCGTAGTGGACACTGGTCGGTCCATTCTTCTAGTATTGTTGTCACGAGGTGTCGTGCTAACTTGCGTGTTTTCTGGACGAGGCCTGTAGGGTTTCCATTGTCCCTTGGCATCTTCTTTAATATCGGTCTCGATCTGGGTTGCGAGCCGAATAAGTTCGTCTGTGGAGCGGATTGTGGCTCCCCTCAAACGACTTCTCACTTCGGGACGAAGCTGGTCCAGGATCGTTGCTGCCTTGTGCTGCTCCCCCTTCTCAGGCTCCAAACGATTGAACAGACAATATTTTTTTGTGATAAATAATTCGGCGTTTTCGTCAGCGCCTTGTTTATCCCCATACAGCTTCGCTGTGTTTTGGGTGATGGTTGTGGTGGAGTCGTATTTGTCGTAGATCCGGTCCACGAAAGTATTGTAGTTGTCGATCAGATTGCGGTACGGCTCGTACCACCTCGCAGCGTCGCCTCGTAGCTGCTGGATCGCAATGTTTAATTTGTCACCTTCATCGCTGATGTTGGTGCGCCTAAAATGTTGGTCCATCCTCCGGATAAACGCTGTTGGGTCTTCATGGTCCTGGCCGCTGAATGTGTGTACCGGCTTGATCCTTGATTCACGATCTTGAGAATTTTGCTGTGTAATCTGCTGCAATGCTTGCATGAATGTAGTGGCCATACTGGAGAAAGCGTTCTCCATATTCTGCATGGGTGCTTGCGTGATCGGTTGTGTGGGAATGGTTGTTGAGCTCGGTACGTTTGGTTGGTTTGCTGGCTGTTGCGGCTCAGGGGTATATGCTGATTGGGTGAGCCTACACGATGGACGTGGCTCGGGAAAAATGGCTGGTGGTTGTAGTGACTCGTCCCTTGACGCTTGCAGAGTCCTGGGTTGCTCGAAATTGTATTGCTGGGCGTTGTGCTCCATGTTCGGTGAATTATTTGTACTCGTCCTATATGGGTTCGTGTCACCGTCCGGTTGACTATAGATAGATAGATATGCTTTATTTGTTCCTTTGTACAACAGGACCCAAATGGGTGTAGAACATGTCAAATTATTAAAGATATAGAGATTTAAAACAAGGTTAATAACAATAGAGAAGAAATAAAAAACAATACACAGTAAGCAAAAGACTCTGGACATTATTTAAGACAAACCTAACACTAAACACTTAGTTTTTTTAAAAAAAGCATATATATATATATATATAAATGAATAAATAATATGATGTATAATTGAATATAAAATGTATACAAAAATGTATATAAAATATATAAATGTAATCCTACACGAAGAGAAGAGGAAAAAAAAACAGAATTATAAGAATGCATCGTCAGTGATATATTCATCTATCGTATAGTAAGCCTTTCGTATGAGAATTTGTTTTAGTTCATGTTTCAGTTTATTGATTGGCAAATTTTTCAGCTCCGAGCATAATCGATTATATATTTTAATTATCGAATATTCAACATTTTTTTGAATATAGCTATAATTGATTTTATCAATGGCTATATTATCTTTATACCTTGTGTTGTATTTGTGTTCTAAAGATTTGAAGAGAGCAGTATTTTGTTTGACAAAAATTACCGCTTCATAAATATACAAGGATATAAGTGTAAGAATTTTCCTTTCGTGAAATACAAGTCTGCAACTATCCCTTGAACCCATATTAAGTATATACCTTAAACATCTCTTTTGCATTTTAAATATTTTTTGTGCATTACTTGAACTTGCCCAAAATATGATCCCATATCTGACACGGGATTGGATATATGCATGATGTGCAATAAAGGCCGCTTCCACATTTACAAAATGCGCAATGACCTTCAGTGCATAACAGTATTGTGCCATATTCTGAACTAGATTGTCTATGTGAAATTTCCAGTCTAATCTAGAATCCAGATTTATTCCCAGAAATTTTATAGAGCTACTACTTTTTATATTACTGTTGTCATAGGTAAGTATAGTTTCATCTCTTTAACGCAAGTATGAGAATTTGGTGATTTGAGTTTTATTTAGATTTAATTGCAGATTATTATATGTAAACCATTGATTTAATACATCCAGGGCATCTTTCATTTCTTTTTCAATATCGGTTTCCGGAAATTCGCTAAAGATGAGTGTAGTATCATCTGCAAATTGTACAATTGGTTGGTCTACAACAGAGGGCAAGTTGTTTGTGTATAATATGTATAGGAGGGGTCCTAAGATAGATCCTTGAAGTACCCCTCTTTTAATCTCTTTCTTTTTAGATTTTAAGATAATTCCATTATTGTTATGCTCTAGTACACACTGTTTCCTATTTGTTAGATAGGATTGTATTAATTTTAGTGATACACCTCTGATACCATATAAAGGTAATTTTTTTAAAAGTATACTATGTTCAACACTGTCAAATGCTTTGGATAAGTCGAGACAGACCGCGACAGTTTGCTTGTTGTTGTTTAAGGATTCTAATATCAATTTCAGTGCTTTATATATTGCTAGTATAGTAGATTTCCCTTTCCTGAAGCCATTTTGTGAGTCCGATATTAGGTCGTTTTTTTCAATGAAATTTAAGATTCTCATATATATTATTTTTTCGAAAATTTTGCTTATGTTTGATAGCAGTGCAATTGGACGGTAGTTTTGCCAGTCTGACTTGTCTCCTTTCTTGTAGATAGGTTTAATTGTTGCTACTTTAAGTTGATCTGGAAAGATTCCCGTATGTAGTGTTAGATTTATAATATAAGCCAATGGTTTAGATATGATATCTGCTACATATTTCAGGAGTTTTATCGGTATTTCGCCCTCTCCAACAGACTTTTTGTTTTTTAGATTAATTATTACGTTAAATATTTCTGTAGAATCAGTAGGTTTTAAGAATACGGATTTATGTGTTAAAACATTATTTTTATCTGGTGTTTTATTTGCTGCTGTTCTATTAGCTGTAGATATATTTGAACATTGGTTAATAAATTTATCGTTTATGTGGTTCAATACTTCCTTTGGATTTTTATTTTGTTGCATATTTTTTAAAATGTTTTCAGGACGTGTTATTGTTTTACCCGTGTAGTTTTTAACTATATTCCAGACAGCTTGTCCTTTATTTTGAGCAAGTTCAATAGAGCATATATGTGACTTTTTTTTGCCATTAAGATTACATTTTTTAGTATTTTTTTATACTTATTATAGTAGTCTCTTGATATCGAGCCTGACATCATTTGTCTATAAAGGAAATGTTTTTTTTGCAAGAGTTTTTAATGCCTTTTGTTATCCAATTTTTTGTACTGTTTTGCTTAGACTTGAGAGTTTTTAATGGAAACAGCAGTTTTAATGTATTACTGATTATATTTTCGAAATTTTGATATGCAGTATTGGGATCAGTTTCATTTGTGATACTCTCCCAACTTACATGTTCAATTAGGGTTTTAAATTGCTGTAATTTATGCTCAGAAAATATTCTTACTTTATATGTGGCATTGATTTTATTTTTTATTTTGTTAGTTTGTTCAATTTGTAGCATTTGTCCCTCATGATCAGATAGAGCAGATGTTACAACTTTAGCTTCTTTGCTATGATTAGAATTTACAAATATATTGTCGATTAATGTTTCGGATTTTTTGCTTATTCTTGTGGGTGTGAAAACTGTTTGAAACATATTGAAACTTAATAATAGTGTTTCAAAATGATCTGATATCTTATTTTTTTGCAATAGATCTATATTGAAGTCCCCACAAAGTACAATATTATGTTTTGCATAATTATTGATGCAATAATGTAATATATCAGTTAAATTTTCAAAAAATATATTTATGTCCCCTAAGGGAGGCCTATAAATACAGACAACTACGATTTTATTAGACTTACTAACGATAGCAGAACATTCTATGTTTTCTTCCTTAGATTTTTCTTTCAGCTCTTTGATTTCTTGGGCTTCAAAGTTCTTTGATGCGAATATGCAGGACCCTCCATGTAGCTTAATTTCTCGGCAGAAAGTAGAAGCTAGTTCATAGCCTTCGAGGTGCATTGTTTTTTCCTCATCCTTCTTATACCAATGTTCAGTAAAGCAGACCACCTCTGGTTGTTCATTTAGTGAATTTAAGAAAATTTCACATTCTAATGTTTTATTTTTTAAGCACTGTATATTTTGATGGTAGATATGTATTTTTTGTAGAGGAGATTTACTCTTATTTTCAATTTTGTTTGCATCTATGTGAAACTCTGGCTCTGAGGCTCCTTCAAAAAATTTGCTGTTTCGGGCTTATTGTTTCTTAATCGATTTAAATATCTCTCTTCCTTTCTAAAATCAAACCTATCTACTGATACTCCTTTTGGCCAAAATGTACTTGTATAAGCAGTTTCCATTAAGTCATAGCTCAAGCCAATTTTAAAACATTTGTTGTCTTTTGTTTTTTTATAGGTATCTATTTCTTCTACATGGATATTAATAGTGCTTTCAGCGTTTGTTTTCCTTTTTAAAAAGTTTTGGATTATTTTTTCTGTGACATGATCTTTCACTCTTCCTACAAAAAGCCATATTTTCCTCTCTGAAGGTTCCTTCCCCATAAAGCCATTTACTTCATCATCCTTTGTGATCTCAGCTTCTCCCCGTATTTTTGGTTCTCTATTCCTTTTCCTTCTAGAGGTAATTGGTTGAAACGGTTCTTCCTCGTTAGGTGGAGCGTTACCTTCCGCTGAATCTGGGTAAATATCATTATTTATATTTATTAGATGATTCATAACATTTGTTTGCTTATTTTGAAGAAGTCTGTGATTTGTTTGTTTCCTAGGGGATATTTTGTCATTTATTGTTTGTTTGGTGGTCACTGATTCATTTTTATGTGTATGTTCAATCTTATCATTCATGTTTTTCAGTTGACTTGGATGTAGGTTTTGTTCTTATTTTGTGTTTTTATGTCTTCTGTTATTGATTTTAACTTTTCTACTAAGTTTGTTATTTTTTCATTTAAAAGTGATATAAGCAATTCTTTATCCGTGATGATTGTATCTTTATCTTGGATCATTTGTCTTAAAAGTGAGTTTTCTTCTCTTAAGTACAGTTCTTCTGTTAGATGTGGATTTACATTTTCTACAGTAGCATTTCTTTGCAGAGGTTGATCACAACACGTTTTTACTCTTGTGGCACAACTATTGTGGTAGATTGCCCCACATGCTTTACAAATTTGACCAGAGGCCACATTTCTGTTGCAATATTTGCAAATTTTCTTAGCTTTAGCCAAACTATCAATCTCACTTTCGGCCATCTTGCTAAACTTATATATATAGTGCCGAGACGTGTGCGGCGTGCCGTATTTATAATTGGTGTATTATCATTCATAATAGTTTATAATTGTTTATAGTTTATAGTTTATGATTTATAGTTTATGATTGTTTATAGTTTATAGCAGTCAAATAGTATAAGGCAATTTATGGAGAGTGTTACAATAATCGCAGTTGCTTACCTGTCCTGGCGACACTCACTGCACTTAAGTTTACGCGTTTTTTTGTTTTTTAAACGGCACTGCACTGTGTTTTTTATTAGTCTTCTTCTGTTGAAAAGCCCCTTAGTTGGGCGCCATGTCTACGAAAATAAGGGTTGATGTGTGAAAAATAAAAAATGTTTTTTGTCAGAGACTGCAAATTTTTGAAGTTGAAGGGCGCCAGCAGCCTCGTAAGTAGTGTTTCGTAGATCTGTGATAGGTGGACGAGTTCTCAGGGCCGATTTCTGAAGTTCTGTGATGGTTTTGACGATTTTCTGATTGTCGGAGGGTATTTCTGCTACCCCCTTGTTGCAACTTGTAAGTTGTCATACACTTGAACCGCTTTTGGAACAAGGTACCCCACTTTGTGCATATATATAGGCGCTTTTGCCTGGTATGTAACGATTCGCAGAAATAAAAGTCGGAGATCCAATAAATTGTAACGTTAAGCAGAACTCTGGCGACGTTCGTTGCACAATTTAATTTAATTTGAATTTTACCCCTAAATTTTACTGAGCTAACACTTAATTTCGGAACGAGTTGAAAGTCACGACACGATTGTAGATGAGTTGTTGAAGTAAGCTGGCCTTTCTCCTCCACGCTGCAGAGTATAACTACGCTGGTAGCTCTGACGCCGTGCTGGTATTGGTCCGTCAGGTTGAGACTTGAAGATCTGGATGATTGCTCGAAGTGGACTGGTAGATGTTGACTCGTTGGCTGCTCGGAGTGAACTGCCGCTGCTGGAACCTCGCCGCGATCCTGTAACTTTTGGGACGGACGGAGCTCCGAACGTTAGGTCGGCTGGCGTTCTAGACGTTGTGTGCCGGATGAGCGGCCGGGGCCGCCTGCTGCGTCGTGTCGGACCCGCCCAGTCATGCCGAGGCGGACGGGAATCTAAACGTTGATATACACTTAGCGCGTCTATTGCGTTGTATTTAATTCGAGCTGAGATATGAATGTGTAATGATGCTAAGCTATAAATTGTGACTTATTGATTGAATTTAATTAATTTAAATAGCCTTTTTTGGCCCCGACAACAATATATATATATATATATATATATATATATATGAAGTGTTGTTGTACTTCCGGGTGCTCTCCCGCGTCGATGATCGACTCCTCCAGGAGTCACGGTTGTCTAAACGACGTTTCGGCAGAATCTCATCTGCCATGTTCAGGTTCTCACTGCAAGCTGCCTACTACTGCTTCTCGTTGCTCGAACTGGAGTTCAGCAACGTGACTCCTGGAGGAGTCGATCATCGACGCGGGAGAGCACCCGGAAGTACAACAACACTTCATTTAATACCCTTGAAAACCTAAAAAACAACATATATATATATATTTATTCATTCAGTGTACAAGAACAACCCACAGAAGGTGGGATATATATATATATATATATATATATATATATATATATTTATTGTAACGATTATGCCCCCCCCCCTGTATATTTATAAACAGAAATCCTGGTCACGGCACCAGTGAAGAGGTTATGGGGTACCCTGTTTTATTATAAATGAAATCTTGGTAATTATGTTTTCTGGTTAATTTAATTACTATTTATTTATCTGAAGGATAAACAAATAAGATTGGCCATTTGCGTGATCGTCTAGTTTTGTTAGTGTAGGACCCAAATTCTGTTGTGTGTGTAGTAACCCTTTTTAATTTACCCCAGGTTCTTTGATATAAAGTTTAATATTACTTGTTTCTGTCTGATACTATATAACTTAATATACCTTAGAAAATTTAATCACTCTGTTAATTTAAATACCTGGTAAACTTGAACACACTGTCTATTAATTGAGAGACCTAGTTAATTATATATGTTATTTATGTAGTATTTTATTACTCAAGATTGCAATGTACATTTATAGTTGAAGTTTGTTTTCTATTTTGCTTTGAAACGAAACCATTTATTTAGTTTATTACTGTATGATGAAAAAGGTAAAGGTGAAAGAAAAGACAATAATTGATGGGAAAAAATAGTAAAAAAACCCATTTTATTTTATATAAATTGATGCAACAATAGTTGAACATGAAATTAAAAGTAATCCAAATATTTGAGACAATTGTCTAAATATTATAATAGGAAAACTTGCGCTGCTATAGTAATGACCATACTATAGAGATACTGAGTATTTTGATGCAATAACAAGAACTTATACAAAAGTATGCGGTGTTATTTTAATAGTAATTAGAGTTGTGGCAAATGCCTGAATAAACATATCACATGTCTACATTGAGAAATTAATATAGACAAGAATAAGAGCAGTGACAATAGTCTATGTACATAATAATTAATAATTAAACTACACAGAAATTAGAAAACCATTTCCTCCGACAGTGCCAAGGCCGGAGCCGGGATTCGAACCCAGTGGCGCGATACTCGTGTGATTAATAGCGATTGCCACTCGCATCTCAAACGACACGGCTATCGGCCAGACAATACTTATTTTGAACAGTTGTGACAATAGTCTTTAGATGATAATAACATGATTAGAGCTGTTAACAATCGCTAGATAGTAATGGTTTATAATTAAATAAAGTTCTTAGCAATAGCCAAATAATGAATCGAATGCAAAACAAAGGACAAGAATCATGTCATGTTTATACATTACCAAAATTAAGTTGAGAAATGAGCATTGTAAATGACCATAGAGTGTTGAGGAAATATCCTTTAATTATACATTGTTTATTGATTGAAATTAGAGTAGGAACAATCGTTCTGATAATCATATTAATCTTGCTGAGGTGAGAATTTACACTCACGTAAAATCTTTTAGAATGCTGCTGGGGAAATCTCCCTATAGTAATTAAATAGAAAAGCAACCAGAAGATTGCCTATGATTGTCAAACATATGAAGCCGCGAATCCGCGAAGGTAAGAAAGTGCGGTTGCATCACCCTTCAATCGAAACAAGTGACCAGACAACTGTCTGAAATATTGACATATCCCTCGTTGTAACTGAACCCTATTGGAGGACAGAACCAGCCAATTGACCGTAGTCAATGTTTCAAACCTTTGTTAACGCAAAGTACGCCGAATTCATATAACTATAATATCTTATTTTAGGTAAATGTCCAACATTCAGAAAACCTTGTGGTTACAGTAGGAAAATATTCCTAGTGTACTTTAAATATAAAGCATTCTTGAAAAACCTTACATGAGATGTGATGGAAACGAAAGTCCACTATTTGTTTTATAAAACTGCAGAATAATGATAGACATGAAGTTTGGCTAGTCTGTGATAAAGTACCTTGTTATTGCATAGCTCTAAATATAAAGTTCTTGAATATAAACTTGTTACTTTGCAAACGCAAATTTCCCTAGTAAAATATTCAGAAAATGAAATTTTATGAATTAAAATCATGAATAAAATCATAACTGAATAAACTGTAATATAATATTCCTTATAGTTAAAAATCAAAGCTAGTATTTCATAAAAAAACTAATATTCTTTTAGTACCACAAATGCGTCAGTTAAACCTTTTTTAAACATCCCGCAACCAGAATATGAATGCAATTGCAAATAATAAAGTAGAGTCTCGAAATAAGAAATTAATCACCTTTAGAAATTCATGCCAGTTGAATTTCTGTGACGTTAAAACGGCACTTCATAAAAAGTACGTTAAACAGTGATTCCAGTCTTCGATGGAAGTACAACGAACACGAAGTACTGCGATGCAATGGTTATTGGAACTTTATTTCCCAAGTACAGCTGACCGAAGTCTGCAAAGTACATTGAGTGTGGTTTAATTGTATTTCCTAAGTACAGCAGACCGAAATCTGCAAAGTAACTTGAGCGTGGTTTAATTTTATGTCCGAAGTACAGCTGAGGTAAACTCGGCAAAGTAACTCGGTTGGGATTACAAAATGAATCCTCTTCTGAACGGTCTGATCTTCTTTTATATGGTCCCTGATGTCACCCTTCTACCCGGATTATGCATCTCCGCTTGTTTCTTGTGGGAATATATTTATTTTAACGCTTTTATAATTATTCGACACGACGTAGTTCTGTTTTTCTCTATGGTTAAGCTAGACACGTGTAGGTGATTCCATACTATGGGAATACACGAAGTACTTCACGTTTATCTGAATATACGATAAACAAACCCTGTGACTCGACTCGATTTTATGTAACTTTTTAGTTAAAACTGTAGCTTTTAACTTTGCTTTAAAATAATATAATTTTAAAATGCATTCTGGTAACTATACTTTGTTCAAATTTAAATGAATAAATAAATGTAAAAATGAAATGAATTAACTGCAATAATTACTTGAATTTGGAAATAAAAATAGGAAAAAACTAAATTTATATATGGGGTATATACAGGATGTTTCAATATATATATATATATATATATATATATATCCCACCTTCTGTGGGGTTGTTCTTGTACACTGAATGAATAAATAGCAGTTTTTCTTGTGATTCTATGGCTTCCTGTGTAATCCAACTTTTATGTTTTCTTCCATTCACTTTCATAGTTGGAAATGATAATTTATAGTAGAATAAGAAATTTTCCATAAAAATCTCCATCTTTGTTTCAGCTGAATTTACTGTATATACCTCCACCCATTGTTCTTTTTGTAAATGATTTTTAAAATTCTTAAGATTGTTCATGCTATAATTTCTTCTAGTATTATTTTTGTTGCTTGCACTCCTCTCAAAAGAAGTATTTATGTTTATTATTTGAACTTTATGGTCTGAAACGAGGAAATCTAGTGTTTCGGCATTATATGTATGGACATTTGTTAATATGCTGTCGAGGAATTTATGTGTTCATGAGTATGATGTGTTTGATATCTCAAGGAGTTTACTTCTGTTTGTACTCTGTTCCAAAAAGTTAATGTTAAAATCTCCTGTAAGGATGATGTTCACGTTTGTAAATTGATCCAAGTATTGAAGGCTAGACTGAAGAATGTTAAACATTTGATTTGAGCATGGATTTATTGGAGAGCGATATACCACTAAAATAAGAGTATTAAATTTTTGTATGTGTACTGCAGTTAATTCGCAGATTTTCTCAACTGATAAGGAAGTAACAAAACTTAAGTCATGAATTGTAATATTTTTCTTAACATAAATTAATACACCTCCATATATATATATATATTTTCCTACAAAAATAACTTGCTAAGTAGAAGTCGGTGAAATTATAAGTTTTTATTTCATCTTCCTGTACCCAATGTTCGGTAATACATAAAATATATGTATGTCTTTTGTTTTTCGTGGAGACTCTTCTACATTTAATAATTTGTTTCTAAGACATTGTACATTTATATGTAAAATGTTTAGTGCACTCTTAGATAGTTCACTTGTGTTTTGGTTTTCATGCAGTACTATTGCTATTATTAATTGAGGTTTCTGTGTTCTTAGGATATTTTGATTTATCTTGTTGAGTATAAAAAATACTCACTGGTCCTTTGAGTAGACTGAGTTTCTTTTTGTGTATTATCTAACAATTGTCGCCCTCAATAAAAATTGAATCGATCAAAAGCTATTCCTCGCGGCCAAAATTTTTCATCATACATAATATTTATGAGGTTAGGATCAACTCCAACTAGAAAACAATTATTGTCTTTTGTTTGATAGTGAGTTTTGATTTGCTTCACTGATACATCATTTTCTTCACTATTGGATTTTCTTGACATATATTTTTTTACTAAATCTTCTGTTACATCGTCTTTTACTTTGGATATAAATAACCATATCTTTTTATTTGTGGATTCTTGTCTTCCTTCAAAACCTCTCTACGTTTCCATCAGTGTATGTTTATGCAATTCCAATTTGCTTTTTCTTGTTGGGTCTTTTTTTCACAACTTCTTGAAATTGTTTTATCAATACATCTTTTGTTGGCTTTTGAATTGATTGTTCTGTGGATTTTGATTCATTATTTCTAATGTTGGTTGTGATATGAAGGTTAGAAATGTTGTTGGTGGGTTCACTTTTTTGCTTATTTGGTTGATACATTTAGGTATTTTTTATCCATTCACTGTTTACCTTGGTTGTTTAACTATATTGTTATGTGCTGCCCTCTAACAGAGAGGGGAGTGTAATTACCCCCCTGGCCAGTAGGGTCGCGCCATCTGTGGGCCAACTGGCGAACTGCCATTTAGTAGTGCCTAAGAAAACTGTAGAGGATTTTAGTATATTCTGGAAGGTTCTACAATGAGATTCTGGACATTCCAAGTGGATATGTAAAGAGGTGAATCCAGCAGATGGGGATACAGTTCAGTTGAGTATGCAGTACAGTTCTGGTATAGAGACAGTTTTTGATTAGATAAGAGTTGTCAAGTGATTTAAAAGTAAAGTACAGTTGTGATTTAAAAGTAGTGAATTTGTATTAGATTAAAGTTATTATTAGTTGCGTGATTTTTTAAGCATTAACTATTGTAATTTAAGTGATTAATAAAATAGTGGTTTGTGAAGATTCTTGTTGTAAGTTATTTGAACCTACAGAGTGTTTACTGAAGATTGTAAACAATATCTTTAAATAAATTAGTAGGTTTTGTGATAATATTTGAGGGAGCCTCAGTAAATAGTTTTACAAAATCTTTATTACTTTCGTTAAGGTTATATATTTGCTCTTTTACTTCGTTAATATCTCTTTTTATTAGTTTTTGGAGAGTTTTAAGAAGATCTGCTTGCATTTCTGCCTGAAGCTTCTTAAACCTACCTTCCATATTATTTGGTTTGGACTTCCAGAAGTTGTTTAAGTAATTGTTGATATTCTTGGAGCAGTTTTTGATTATTTTTAATACATTTAGCATAGATTAGTGTGCTTTTGCCATATCCTGGACAAAAGAATTTTAGTATTCTTTGTTTAGATAGTCCCATGCAACGTTCTTTTGTTGACGTTAATCCTGAACATTCATTGCAGATTTGTTTTTGACACAAATATATAATGATTTTTGATCTAAGATTGTCTTTTTGCATTTTGAACAAGTCATTTTCGGTTTTTGTTGAAGTTTTTATGAAGCCACATAATTTATGTAAACAGTTTATAGTTTTTATATACATACAGTACATTTACTCAATATGTTACTATCTATAATATTGATATCAGTTGAATGCAACGTTGGAGCCCAGTCCCTACTAACTAGTTCTAAATTAATCTTCTTGTGATTAGTGACAGTAAAGCTTCGAAGTTGTTTCATGAAAGCTTTTATTAAACTTGCAATGTTTGTTTGTTAGTTTGCTTAGGTCAAATCTTGCAATCAAGCTAGAGCTTTGAAATTTTGCACATATATATAAGTCCGGTGACAATACACTTTAACATTTTCATATAGGAAAAAAACAAGATGGTGGACGACTTGACCGTTTATGATCAGATTCGACTCAAAATATATATGTTTAATAATCGATCTGCATTCTCTGTGTATACCTCTATCTTATGTAACAACTGAAGCCCGTGGTTGGGATTTATACCAGCTTTTAGCTGACACCCCGCCACATTAAATAAAGTTTTTTTATTATGATTATTATTATATTATTATAAAATCGATATCTGGAGGTTTTCTAGATCGCCAATTATGAATTGTTGGTCAAAATTTTGAAATTCAAAATGGCAACGCCAATATGGCTGACTACTTTTGTCATTTATAGTCCAAATCGATCAGAATCCATGTCTGAGGGTTTTCGGGTTCGCCGATCACGAATTTCTAGTAAAAAATTTAGTTCAGGATGGCGGACGATTTTATCGTTTATGACCCGATTCGACTCAAAATCGATATCTGGGGGTTTTCGAGATCGCCAATTATGAATTCTTGGTCAAAATTTAGAAATTTAAAATGGCGGCGCCAAAATGGCGGACTACTTTTGTCATGTATGGTACAAATCGATCAGAATAGATATCTGGGGTTTTGGGGTCCACCGGTTACGAATCTAGTCAAAAATTTAGTTCAGGATGGCGACTTCAAGATGGCCGACGACTTTATCTTTTATGATCCGATTCGACTCAAAATCGATATCTGGGGGTTTCCGAGACCGCCAATTATGAATTCTTGGTTAAAATTTAGAACAAACAACAAACTAAAAACAAGGAGACTTAGATAAAAATAATTGAAGGGATCATAAATATACCAAGGATCAAGTACACTGTGAACCAACAGTAACAAAGAAATTGGCTCTACCAGAATTAGAAACTGAGGAAATAGAAGGCCTAGGAGAAGAACAACTCTAGAACCAAAAGACAAAAAGAGGAGCATAAACACTCCATATCACGATATAATTCGGCAACACATTCTACAAACACCTACACTCCAATCCCATATTCTTGTACCATATAGGTCTCTCGTTGGTGGGCAACAAGTATTACCTTAGTCCAACCCAGCGTAGATGTAACCATCCCGGCGGTGTATTTTCTGGGATTGGCAGCAATTCCTACCATATGCTGGTAATTCAAAACAATTGCGTAATTAATCACATTAAGCTTTGTTAAGTATTTCAAATCAAATATGCTTTATTGTCCGAAAAAATACAAATGGTTTTTGTTGACAAAGCCAAATCTTAATTCTAGTATAAATTATAAATATTATAAAACACAAACATTTTGTATATAAAATAATTACGTATATCTAACGAACAAACAGTAAATGGTCAATGAACTGCGTTCTGAAAGAATCCATTCAGTGAGTAATAAGCTTTGCTAACCAACAATTTCTTCAGTTCTTTTCTAAATTTATTTTCGTTCGCAATTTGCCTCAAAATTTTTACTATTACATAAAATTGAGTTTTTTGTCTGAGCAGAAGATGGAATAGGGAGTGTGATGTTATGAGCTAGTCGCGTGTAATAAACCGGATTAGCATTCATGTCACGCCCAAATTTTTTATGCATTAGACATGCGGTCTCAAAAATTAATATACATGAGAGCGTCATAATTCTTTGCTTCAAAAACAGTGATTTAGATGGATCTCTTACATTAGCTTTACACATATATTTCAAAGCCCTTTTTGGAAGAATAAAAATTTTATTAAATAAATATTGCGAACAGCAACCCCAGAAACAAATGCCGTAATGCAGATGTGAGTCTATAAGGGCAAAATACGCATTTCTTGCCGAGTTCAATTTTAATTCATTTGGCACTACTCTAATTGCATTACGATTTGCAGCTAATTTTTTGCTTAATATTGAGATATGATTTTCAAATTTTAATTGACTGTCAATATGTAAGCCCAAAAGTCTACTTACAGTTTGTTTATTAATAATTTGGTCATATAAATATACCTCATTCAGATTGTACTTAAATGTAATAATGTTAGTTTTAGATATATTAAAAGATAACAAATTGGCATCACACCACTCTTTAATTATTCCTAAATCAATAGTTACGATCTCATGGAGTTCATAAATATACTTGCCATGCCAGAGTATTGTGGTGTCATCAGCAAAAAAGTGAACTTTCCTCGAGTTTTAACAGAAACCAGATCATTGAAATATATTAGAAACAGTAATGGCCCAAGAAAGGAACCTTGTGGCACCCCGGACTTTACTTCCAGTTGTTTTGATTCTTTATCATTAAAAATAACTTTTTGATAGCGACCAGATAAATATGACTGAAACCAATCTAGTGTTTTACCTCTAGACCCATAAGTTTCTAGCTTCCTCAGTAGTATCCCGTGGTTTACGCAATCAAATGCTTTGGCCAAATCACAGAACACTTCTGTGGCCACCTCACCATCATTAAGTTGAAGATATAATTTTTCTAGGAAAGCAAATATGGCATCATTAGTATTTTTTGAGGCATGAAACCCAAACTGTTCTGCACAGAGTACCTTATTCTGATGCAAAAAATCTAGCACTCGTTTCTTAACTAGTTTTTCTACTATTATCGCTAACGTAGGGAGCAACGACACTGGTCTATAATTAGAGGGGGATTCATGATCTCCACTTTTAAAAAGCGGAGCAACATTGCAATTTTTAAACATGACGGAAAAGTTCCCGTTTCAGAAGAGGTGTTAATGGCCTCCACCAAGATTTGTAAACATTTTCTGGTAGTTTTAGAAAAATTTTTAATGAGATACAATCCCAGCCACTAGTATTCTTGTTCTTAATATCGTTCAATATTTCTCTAATTTCTTGAGCATCAGTAGGTGCCAGGAAAAACGAATCCAGTACAGGAACAGTTTTCAAGTACTTTAGAGGATCAACCTTTGGGCGTATTTTTTCGCATAATTTTTTTGTTACAGAACAATAGAAATTATTAATTTCAACAGCGCTCAGTTTGCTATTCACAGTGGAGTTATTATTTTTTCCTCTAAGATCATTTACAATACTCCATGTTTCTTTTTGCTTGTTAGATGACCGCAAAATTCTGTTTCTATAATAAAGATTTTTAGCAGCTAAAATGTCTTCCTGTAAATTTTTCTGTATCTATTAAAGTAAGCAATAAACTCAAGATTATCCACTGCATGTTTTCTGATGGAATGCAAGGAACGCATGTTCCTAGATGAAACTTTTAGGCCCTTGATGAACTAAGGCTTTTTATTTATTTTTTGGCTAATGGTTCTGATCGAAAATGCCATATTGAATATGTTTGTGAGTATTGAGTGAAATTGTTCTAAAGGATTATCAGAACCTCTAGCCTTACACCAGTCTGCTTCCAAACATATCTGTAAGAACTTCTCATAATTACCCGTAGTGAAGAGCCTGCCACGTCTTTTTATTGCCTCATGATCAGACAGGCCTGTATTAGTATTTGAACAGATTACCGCATCCCTATCGATATTAGTACATATATAATCCAAGATAATAGCAGAATGAGGGGTAATACGTGTTGCTCCCTCAACATGCATTTCTAGGTTAAAAGAAGACAAAAAATTAGTTAATACTTCAGTGCCCGCTGATGTGAAATTTATGTTCAAGTCACCAGTCAAAATTAATATTGCATTTTGTGGAAGCTGGTTTAAAAGTGACTCTAACCTTGAAAGAAAAATAATTAAATCACTACTTGGAGGTCTATAAATGCCTAGTACATAAAGATATGTGGGCAGTTTATGATGGAAAATTCAAATTCTTTTTCGACCAGTAGAGAATCGTATTTATCTATATTAATAAAGCCATAAGATTTTTGAAAACTATCCTTAACAAGAATTAGTGTGCCTCCATGTATAGACTCCTGCTGACAAAGATTCGATACTAAAATATAATTAGGTACAAACAACGGTTCACTACATTTCAACCGATTTATTTTAATCATGTTAAAGTAACTTGCTTTGCCGCAAATTTACCAAATTTCACCATTTGGAATTTGTCGTATTTTGTAGTTAATAGCACATTTTCTGTTGCCCATGTGCTGATGTGATTGATGATTACTTCTTTTGCCATGCCACAAAATATTGTCCAAACTAAAGGCAATAAAATTCTAAGGATACCAAAAACTAGATCCGAAACCAAAAAGAACAAAATTTACTTAAAACCAGCATTTTAAAATGTAATAATAATAAACTTTATTGAAATAGGATGATCCTAATATAAACACATCAAAGTTACATATAAGTGAAAATGAATAAAATATACATATATACATCACAAATAACAACATAAAAGAAGGAAATCGGAAAAAATTTGATTATATCAAAGTAAAACAAAGAGTTTATGAAGTGAAATTAAGCAAATAATCATATCATATTGTGACTTAATATGTTTATTAATAGTTTTTTAAATTGATTTACATTATTACCACATTACTATTATACTAAAGTAATAAAATAACTTCTAATTTACTCAAGACAATTCAAAATACAAAAATACAAATACAAAGGAACAAACAAATAGGTTGTGGTTTTACGTAAAGTCTGTTTCATTGCTATTTTCGTATGTAGAATCAGTAACCTAAAGGGGAATGGTGGTGTTTTGGGACACCCTGTATAATGAAATAATTAAAAGTATCTATTTGCAGTGTATTCTGATTGAAAATATTTTACCGCAGTTTTACATTAATGTCCCTCTTTCAGAAAACATCTTCCAGGAAAATTTTTTGAGTTAAATATTCATTATGGACTTTTTGTCGGTGACAACAAAAATAAGAATAACACAGATATATTTTTTGGCCATGTAGAGAAATTTAGGGGTTGTATATCTGATGTAAGTATAACTTTGAATTAATAACTAATTTTCAATTATAACTTTGATACTGTTATAGTTAAAGTACAACGATATTATGGTATTGGAACACGCTAGACATCGCCAGTCGCAATCCACGGTGCAAGGCATAACCTGGAATTGTGCAGCTGAATTTGAGGCAACTGTAGACCATCCAATTAGTTTTGTTGAGGATGATGCTTATATGGTTATTCCACAAAAAATACATTATAAGGAATTTAAAATAGAATTCGAATTAAAAACAGCAACTAGAGATGGAATATTATTTTATAACCCAGGTCATAAACTAAGGCCAGATTTCTTTCTAATTGAATTAAATAATTACTCGATTAGAGTTGTAATTAAAGCTGGAGAAAAAATACTGAAACTAGTTAGTAAAAATTTGAAGGTATCTGATGGAGAATGGCATAAAGTTTTTTTCAGACTGACGCCCACAATCATGGAACTTATTGTGGATGAAAGAATCATCAGCGAAAAAAACATCCATGGGCATCTTTTTCAATTAACTGATAGTTCTTATTTAGGTGGATTGGAAGTCAGCAAAAGATTTCGTGCAACGCAAAAGGGTTGTAGTAAATCTTGCGATAGTAGTTTCAAAGGTTGCATAAAACACCTGTTTATATTAGATATGAAAAAAGGACTTCGTGACGCTCATATTACAGAAGGTCTCTTACCTGGTTGTATGTGGCAATATCCTTGCTTACAAAATCCATGCAACGATAATGGAATTTGCATACAAAGAGGTTTGGATTCGTTCCAGTGCCAGTGTCAAGAAGATCTATGTATAAATGTTAACTATACTGAACGTTATAAAGTGTTTTCAATGAGTAGCTTAGCTACAGAACTAGAACTGCTGTCTGTTGAAGCACTGGAGATTTTGGAAGGGCAAAGCGAAATTATAACAACGAAAAATTTGCATATGATTCTTGATTATCAAAAATATGGCATTAAGGATTCAGGCATTAATTTTTTTATTATTGAAGGTCCAGAGCATGGAAGTATAACAATTGATATTTGGCCACATGAGAAAAATTCATTTTCTTTATATGATATTGCAAGAGATAAAGTACACTATGTTCATGATGGAACAGAACACAACCATGATAGTATGGTTTTGGAAGTTGGGTTTTCAGCTGCAGATACATTTACTTTGCCGGTTTATTTACAGGGAAAGTTTCGTTTTAGCTTATCTGCAAATATAATACCCACAAATGATCCGCCTGTTTTAGATATGACTGATTCAACAGTTTTGCGTATAGTACAGGTACTTATCTTAATTTATACACAATATGCATGTCAAATTTGGGAATGTAGACTGAAATGTTCTTAATACTTATAATGAATGGATGCCTTTGTTAATTTTTATTAATGTTCCTAATAATAAGTATAATACTATTTATATAATCCCTAGTAGTAAAACTCATCATTCATCTAAAAAATATTATATATATATGTATATGTAT
The DNA here is from genome assembly GCA_963675555.1 of Leptura quadrifasciata. Classification (NCBI taxonomy): domain Eukaryota; kingdom Metazoa; phylum Arthropoda; class Insecta; order Coleoptera; family Cerambycidae; genus Leptura; species Leptura quadrifasciata. The sequence goes on from OY776682.1 coordinate 23,191,376, forward strand.
GTATACATATATATATATAGTCTACTAGTTGTATTACAAACATCGACAGGTGAAATTAATGTGATTTTAAAAAAAAATTAGTTTCAATTGGTTTTAATTAAGGAATTTTAAAATTGAACACTACTCAACAGCATTCAAAGATACAATCTAGGTCATGTGTCGACACTGCTGGTAAATATATTTTTGGGCCTAACACATTTTAAAAGTACAGTTTTGAATAAAGTCCACATTGTCAAAGTTCAAATAATTTTTTCATTTTTTTGCAATAACTCAACAGCCTCTTGACTGATCTCTGCCAAATTTGCTAGAGGAACTTTTTTTATTCTAAGAAACAATAATTTATGTATTACATCACGTTAGATCATAGAGGGCGCCGCAGGACCTGTATCTGATGAAGAATTTTTTTCATATTATTTTTTTGAGGAAATTTTGTGGTACTTCTGACCAGAAAAACTGATGAGGGCGTCATTTCCACGTATAAAAGGTAGAACTTGAGAACTCCAACCGTTTTCGAGGAAAGTGCCATTAAACATTTCAATAATTTTTTTAAAAACAAATTCAAATTTAATCGAACAAAGTGTATTTATTGAATAAAATACAAAACGTAAGGGAAAACTCTTTCTCACTTTCTTATGAACAAATGGATTATTTTCATGATATTGAGATAAATACATAAATCAAAGGATTGTCTAAAATAAGAATCTAATTTTATTAGAAGACCAAAAAATAACGTACAAGTTGACTTAATGACATTATAAACTTTCCCCCCTTGCAAAAATCCCATTGCTGCAACTTAGAGTAAATGTTCGATATGGTCTTCACCTACTTCTATGCCTTTTCTAATTCTATTCATAAAAGATTTTCTTACATTTTCTTGTCCTCTAATAATATTCGCTGCGTTTTGTATTTTATCCCACAGTTCTTTTCTTGAGTAGATAGTATTTGCATAGACTAAGGACTTCATATGTCCCCACACATATAATAATCGAAAGGATTATAATCAGGACTCCTTGGTGGCCAAGCAAATTTACTTCCTCGACCGATCCATCTGCCTGGGAAAGTCTCATCAAGATGATTCCTGACTTCAATGGAGAAATGAGAGGGAGCTCCATCTCGCATGAACCACATTTTGTTCCGTATGTCTAGCATGAAAGCATGTAATATATCAGCAAGAGTATTTTGAAGAAAAAACAGATAAACTGTCCATTGAAATTTGGAGGAAGGACAAATGGTCCCAATAATTGATCGCCGATAATACCACACCAAACGTTAATCTTAAATTCTTGCTGAAAATGCCTTTCTTTAACTTCATGAGGATTTTTTACTTCCCAGTCATGGATATTTCTCCAGTTAAAAATGCCTCGGCAAGTAAAAGTTGCTTCATCGGTAAATAAAGTGTTCTTAACAAAATTTCCATTCCTGTTTTGTTTATTTAGAACAAATTGACAAAATTGTAGCCTTTATGGAAGATCCCTTTGAAGTGATTTTTGTACAGAAGTGAGATGATATGGATTTAAGCGTTCTTTACGTAAGACTCTTAGGACAGATTGTTGCTACTAAACAACTTGAGCTGACTTGAGGATCTTCATCCACACAAACTAAAATTTCTAGTTCTTCATCTGGAGTAATTCGTTTCGGTCGTCCTGCATCGTTTTTATGGCAAAATGAACCTGTTTCTCCCAAACGACGAAACAGATCTTCGAAAATCTTATGGTCTGGCTGTATTCTATTTGGATATTGCAATGAATATTACGTACTTGCAAAATATTGGCTATTTTATTTCATCTTCTCTTATTTGTTTTGTTTTTATTCAATACTTGTATGTTTGTTACCATTATTTGTTTATTTGTCATATACATAAAAATATTGTGATATACTTAATGTTAAGGCATTATTTTAATTTGATTGTTTTTGTTAATTGCCGACTGGTAACTAACCAGATCCATGTATTCTGTTGACTTGCTACAAATATTGTAAAAAATGTGAATGTAGTCAAATAAAGTCTATCTATCTATCTATCTAGATGTGTAAATTATTGTTTGTATTTTTGTCTTTGTGTACTATTTATTATATACTTTTTTTTTTACTGTAATCTCCTGTCCTTTAATCGGGTCATGCAGTGTAATAAATAAATAGCAATAGCCACTCCCCACGGCCGTGGGGTGAGTGACTACCGGGTCCGTGAATTGTGTGCCCTGAGTAGAAGCAATGAACCGAGGATGACAGCTTTCTGCATTCTGCCGGCTAAGATCTCTGCCGAATCTTGGCATGCCGGTACGATCTTTAGTTCTGAAAGCACCGTCTGTCTCATTCCACCGTGGGCTCCTATAATCAGTACCGCTATTTTAACAGAATGGCCTGGATAAAGCCTGCGGAGTTCGAAGAGCAGATCTCGATATTTTGTCCATTTTTCCTCCTCTTTCAAGACACTGTTGCTCTTAGCGGGGGCTGAGAATTCCACGACATACATTGTCTTGAGTTGGTGGTTGAGGAGTACAATGTCAGGCTTGTTGGCTTGTATTTGCCTGATGGTGGGAAAAGAGTAGTTCTAATACATTAGACACTTCTCGTTCCCCACAACGAACTCAAATTTCCCCCGAAGTGTAAGGCAGCACTGGTGTTTCGTTTATCCCATACGAGTGCCTTAGATAATAAATGTAATGCTGCTTCATGTCTGTGAATATAGGCTGAGACTGCGTATGTCGGGCAAGCCGACAGTAAGTGCATTACAGTCTCCGGCACCCTGCGGCAGGCCCTGCAGTTGACATCAGGGACCTCCACACCCATGACACGACTTCGATAGATGAGGGTGTTGAATACACCATCCTGGCAAGCCATTATGAATCCCTCGGTTTCGGACATCAGCCCGGCTGACCTTAAAAAGGCAAAGGTCAGCCTTTTGGATAAGCCGAAATCTTCTATATTTTTATAGAAGACTCCGTACAATGGCTTATCCTTATGGAGCTGCAGAAGGATATTGTGTTCTACAGCTCTAATGTGAGTTTAGTCGAACTGGTTCCAACTCGGTGACAGAGTCGGTGTTTAAAGCTTAACGTCGAAGATGTGACCAAGTTCATCGGCTGCTATCCATGCTGCCTTAAAGAGAAAAGCTCTTACCTCTGCATTTTCATGGTCTCAGACCATGCAGAGGAGGGGATCCGAACTCCTTGATATCTCGTCCAAGATGGTGGGCAATGAATGTGCAAGTGAAGTAGTCTGTGGATTTTGTAAGAAAACTGCTGTAAATAAAAAAGTTAATTGTACAAACTGCTCAGCAATATTTCATACAAGTTGTTACAACAAAAAATCTAAATAAAAAAAGTGCTATGACAAACCTAATTATTTAATAGAAAACCAGCCAGAGGAGGAGGAATTTGAAGGTGAAGATAATTTAAATGACTCTTTAACTGATAAATCAATAATATAGGAAAATAATATCCTAAAGGAATTAAATAAAGAATTGAAGGAAAACAATAAACTACTTCATGAAAAAATTGAAAATTTGGAAAAAGAAAATACCAACCTGAACAAGGACAAGAAAACGTAAATAAATTACAAGGAGACATATTGAAAAATATAACTGAAGTGCTGAATTTTACTCTTGAAAATAATATCAAATCTATAAAGGAGGAAATAAATAATTTAAAACATGATATTAAGGAATTGTGTGATATAGAAACTGATAAGCAAGGTAATAAAAACTCAAAAACCCAATCCTCACAAAAACATCACGTAGCTGATAGCAACCCAATTAAAATAAACAGGAATTCAGTGACCCCAAAACAACATTCAGAAATAGCAACCAAAATGACACCCAAACAAACAAATCTGGCGATTTTAGAAACACAACAAAGAAAAAATAATGAACAGTGTTATACATTTGGAAACAGCGGACGTAGATGGAAAAGAAAAAATTGAGAGGGAACAAACGAGTAATCATGATACACAGAACTGGCAAGTAATAAAAAGAAGAAGAAATTCATATACAAAAAAAGTTGATCAATCAGAAGATACTAGTGAAAAATTTAAAGGAGAGAAACCGAGAGTATGGTTATATCTCTATAGGGTAATTCAGGATGTAACAGAAGGAGATATAAAAACATATTTAGAAAAGAAAACGGAAAATAAAAATGCAGTATTTATAGTAAAAAAACTAAAATCAGAAGGAAGGAGATTTAACTGTTACATGGTATCTGCTGATTTTAAATACAAAGAAGAATTTTATAATCCTTTATTTTGGCCAAGGGGAGTTGCATATAGAAGATTCGATTTTAAATTATACTATGAAAATTACCAGATAAGAGATGTTATCAGCAATGAAACTGATAAAAGACCAAATTCTTTTTTAGGAATACAGAAAACCTGGAGGACAAAGTCAAAACGCCTATTGTACCAACTTCAAGTAAAAAACAAAATGTATCAGTAAGTTATAAACAAGACATCATCGACATCATGCATTTCAATATTCAGGGGATTTATGGAAAAGGTAGAGACTTAGAAATTTTAGTTAATACACACAACTCGGACATTATTTGTATCACAGAACACTGGTTGAAGCATTGTGAAATAAACCACTTTCAATTGACAGACTATTAGTGAATAATTTTTGTCGTAGTGATTACATTCGTGGCGGTGTATGTATTTTTGCAAAGAAAAATTTGAATATTAAACCAATGTTATACAAAAACTGCACTGAAAAGCATTTTGAAACCACAATGGCTATGTTAGATATTTTAAATGGTAGGTCTAAATTATTTATAGTAACGGTTTATAAAACACCCAACAGCAACTTTAAAATATTTATGAATGAAATGTATGAACTATTGTGTGACAATTACAAAGCACATTATTATTATGTTGTATGTGGTGATATTAATGTAATATTTTTTTTTTTTCAATTACTAATGAATCTAAAGACAAACCTTTTTACAGAATTCGATATGAAAAATCATATTAATGAACCTACTCGTATCACGCATACAACTAAAACCTGTATAGATGTGATGTTTTCAAATATGAAAATAAAATCTAGTCTAATAGACACACACTTATCAGATCATACCGTTCAATTATGTAATTTTGAGATACCAACACCCACAAATTGTAAAAGTGAAATTATTTTTAGATGTGACTTCTCAAAATGCAATTTAATAACATTCCAAAACTTATTAAGAAATGAAAATTGGTCAGACATGTACATATCCCGTAATTTAGATAACAAATTCAATGCATTTTATTCAACCTTTAAATTTCACTTTAATTGTGCCTTTTCATATAAAAAAATAAAAATAAATAAAAACAGAAAACCTTTGTTTACACGAGAAATTAAACAACTACATCAAACCCTATGTGACATGTCAAAAATATGTAAAGCTACAAAGAATGACATAATAAAAACCAGATATAAACAGTTAAAAGTTATATATAGAGAGAAAGTAAAGCATGCAATAGAAAATTACAATAACAGTAGATTAGAAAATACCACCAATATTATGAAAGAAAGCTGGAAGATTATAAACGAAATGAAAGGTAGCTCAAATAAAAATAGTTGTAGTCAGTTATACATTAATGATAAATAAATATCGGATATAAACAAAATATGCAATTTATTTAATGAGTCATTTGTGAATTTACCCAACCTTATGCCAGTAATGGATAAAATAAAATTACCGCCTCACTCTAATATTACTTTATATCTATGTCCTACCACACCAGATGAAATTGAAAAAGCTATAATTAAAACAACTTCTAAACCAGCTGCTGGTATTGATGGGATCTGTGGTAAAGCGCTAAAAGCAGGTAGCAATGTTATAAGTATCCCACTCTCTTACATAATTAATGAGTCATTCTGTGAGGGGAAGTACCAGGAGGCACTGAAAATTTCAAAGCCAATTCCAGTTTTCAAAAATAAATGATCCAGAAATGATATAAGTAACTATCGAAATATTTGCTTGCAAAGTCAGCTAGCAAAAGTCATTGACATCACTTTTAACACAAGATTAAGTACATTTCTAGAAGCGCATAATTTATTATCAAATTGTCAAAATGGTTTTAGATCAAAGAAATCTACATCAACAGCCTTAGCAGATTTATGTACAGGCGTGTATGACTGTTTAAACAATAAACAATATCCAGTTGCCTTATATTTTGATCTAACTAGAGCATTTGATACTGTCAACCACAATTTACTTCTGGAAAAACTAGATCGTATTGGTGTACGAGGAAATGCAAATAACTGGGCTGCATCATATTTATAGAAAAGAACACAGGTTGTGGTCTTAGAGAAAGTTAAGTCTAATCCAAAAGCAGTCACAATGGGAGTACCTCAAGGCTCAATTCTGGTTATTATTTTTATAAATGATATACCACATTCATGCATTTCTGCTTACAAAACAATAATATATGTTGATGATATGAATCAACTAATAGCTGAAAACAATTTGTCCAATTCAGTCATGAAAGCAAATGTCTCCGCAGGTGAAATACATCAATGGGGCCAATACAATGGACTATTAGTCAATCAAAGTAAGATCTTTTTTATGCTTTATCAACAAAAAAACGTTAATTACGATTTTAGCCCTCTTATTAAGATAAATCATAAATCGATAGAACAGGTAAGCTCAATCAAATTTCTAGGCATTACGGTGGATCAAAAACTGACATGGGAGAAACATATTGACAATATATTATTGAAGTTAAGTAGCATATGTTTTATTATTAGACAATTACGTACAACTGTTTCCATGGACATACTTAAACTTACATATTATGGACTTGTGCAGTCAATTCTAAGTTATGGCCTGATTTTCTGGGGTCATTCAGCACATATTTACAAAATTTTGGTCATGCAGAAAAAAATTGTCAGATGTATGGTGGGAGCAAGTATGCAAACACCATGTAAACCAATATTTATTAAATTATCAATATTAACAGTCGCTTCTCTCTATATATATTTAATAACTGTAAATGTAAAAAAAGAAGAAAATTCCTTTATAAAAAACAAAGAAGTTCATGATCACGATACAAGAAATAGTCATAACATATACCAGCCATTTTCAAGATTGAGTGTTGGTAAAAATTCTCATGTGTATAGTCTAATATACTTTAACTTGACGTGTGTATGTTAATATTTCCGTACGATTTCATTTTCTCCCATATTGTACACAAAGTTAAAGCAATAGTCCAGAAACATTGTCTACGTGGACAATATTTCTGGATCTTTGTGTACAAGAGAAAATGAAATCGTACGGAAATATTAACTCATACATACACACGCCAAGTTAAAGTATACTAGACTATATCAAGGTACATTATGTTTTAATAAATTTATAAGTATTTTTGGTGAAATACAAAATTTTAATGATTTTAAACATACATTGTATACTTATTTAGTAAGTAAGGGGCCTTTTATTCTGTGGATGAGTTTTTGTATTTTTAATTATATGTTTGAATTGTGTGTATGCTTTACTACTTTTACAGATTTAGATGTAGTGTGAACTATTTTATGTGTGTGTGTACATGTGTGTTTGTGAGTGTTGACTAGTCTAATAAGTTAGATACATCCTGTGTAAACTTCTAAAGATGAATAAAGTCTCTATCTATCTATCTATCTACCTTACATGCTCCATCCAGAATCATGCTGCTGCTGGAGACTCTCCAAGCTCAAGAGTCCACGGCCTCCCCGATGTCGTGGGAGATATAACCGTGGAACGGACAATTTAGGATGCAAGCTCCTATTGAGATGCATCTTCTTGCGGGTTTCTACATCAAGTTGATGCAGCTCTTCTTTAGTCCATTTCACTACTCCGAAAGAGTAGAGAAGGATCGGAACGGCAAGCATATTTGTAGCAGACACCTTGTTCTTCCCCGATAGTTCTGAAGACCAGATCTGTCGGAGTCGGTGTTGATACTTGCCGTAGAGAGCGTTTTTCACTACACCCACTTCTTGGGTGGAGCGTTACCTCCTATCGCCGGGGGTACCGCAGTTGCAGTCACTCCTGTACCGCCCTAAGGGACTGTTGGAGATCCCTCTCTCCGGAGGCATAAAGTTTAAGGTCATCCATATGAAATAGATGGGTGACCTTATGCCTCCTATCTCTGGTGGTACCGCAGTTGCAGCCACGGGTTTTCTGGAGCGAGACGGATAATGGCAGTAGTGAGATGCAAAATAGAAGAAGGCTGAGGGAATCGCCCTGAAATACTCCCCTTCTGAATGTTACCGACTCTGTTTGGACTCTATCGTTACCCGATGTTATGGTAAAGCGAGTCCTCCAAAGCAGCATCAGTTCTTCAATACATCTCACTATGGTACGAGGTACCACAAGACATCGGAGCAAGTGAACAATGAGCTCATGCAATGTCATGTCAAATGCCTAGTAGTCGGTAGTCGATCCAGGCCATAGAGGTAGCCATCCACTAGGTACTACGAAGGTGGGATACATAGTCACGCAGATTTTGTGGCGTGAAGGCGCTATGCTCTGGTAGCCTCTCGCACCACAGAGCATGCATCCACGCCATGTATCCTCTCCGCGCGAGCTCACTGCTTCCATAGCAATGCAGAAGTTTATCCCTCAGTTCATCTGTCCACTCAAAGCATCCTTGATCATTGCCAATGTCGTCAACAGGCGGTCTGTCCAGTTGGGCCCCACCACCTTGCCCTTGACCCCTATCCACACAGGGTCGATCATGGGAGCCCTGTCTTCATCAGCCTGCTGGAACCAAAGTTTAGGGTCTGTGGGTAGTTGCCCAACAGGCCCATGACTGACACCAATGGGGAAGACGCTTTCTCCTCCCAGGTACACTAGGGCTGCCAGTTCGGTTTTTTACCCCAGCTGGAGTAAGTGGTGGTGCTACTCACCAAAGACTTGATAAATGGAAGTCAGCCCCTACTGCTTATATATTATTATTATTATTATTATTATTATATGCCCGTTATGGCAGATATATTATTAGAAAAACCCATAAAAAGAAAGAAAAATATGAACAAAACACTCAATGTTTAGACAATATATAAGATTTTTTCTTTCATTTTGACAATGTTTTTGATCAAGTTTCCACAACTTACCATTTAATTCAAAAAATATTCATTATGAGGTTAAATTTTTAGATAATAAAGTTTAGTAGACAATAATCGCGATCAATCGATTTTTTAAGAATTTTTTCACATTCATAAATCACCCTATAATACATGCCAAATAAAGTAATTAAATAACTTTTAGTTGGACCTTTTTTGAAATGTTTTGCAACTAGGGTTTATGATTAAATTTAATGAAATTACTTATAGTTGATTGCTGCATTAAGTATTTAATTTTATTTTATTAATTTTTTAGTTTAAGATGAATGTGCTCTTGTAATGGCATGAATAGCAAATATTAAAAACCCAAGGTAAGTAACCTTAATGTTGTGTAGTTTTATTGGATTTAATTTTTGACTAATCAATTATGGTTGAATAACGAACCAAATGTTTCTGCAAATTCTCTGAGAGAATTTGCAGAAACATTTGGTTTGTTTATTTTTATTAAATAATAAAAATATTCTATTTTTATCATAGGGAACGAAAAAATTTATATCATCAGATATATTTAGAGCAGTGGATGCGGATAATTCTCCATTGGAAATTATTTACACCATTCTTAAATCAGAAGGTGGATTTTTCGAGAACATTAAGAAACCAGATTTTAAAATAACCTCGTTTACCCAGGATGATGTAGATAAAGGGAAAATCTTATTTTTTGATAGAAGTTCTAATTCGAATAACTCTTACATATCTTTACAAGTTTCTGATGGGATTGAAACAAGTTCAATTTATCAGTTAAGAGTCTCCGTTTCTCCACAGTATTGGAGACTAGAACGAAATACTGGCCTAATTGTATTACATCAAACATCATCGATAATAACGCCTTACAATTTAAGTTTTACATCGAACGTAGCTATACCAGATTACTCAGCACAATTTACGATTGTCAAAACGCCTCATTATGGGGTTATTGAAGTAGAAGAAAATGTAAATTCATGGGAAGTTTCTGACAGTTTTACAAGCAGTGACCTGAAACAACATCGAGTACGATACAGACATACTAATTCCAAACCTGACTTTGACGAGTTTCAATTCCGTACATTGGATAAATCACAGCTATATACATTTAGATTAACGTTTGTTAAATGCACCTTATATAAGGTGAATGAGAAAACTATGCAGTTAAATGAATATTGGGAAATTCCAATATCAACCAAATATTTATCATTTGAAACTAAACCAATCAAAGCACTAACTTCAATAAATTACGTCATAGCTAAATCTCCACAATATGGCTTTTTATTTTCGTCTGTTTCAAGGTATCGACTAAAATCTTGTGACTTGTTTACTCAGGAGGACATTGTGTCACAAAATATTAAGTACAGACTTTACCAAAAAGCCTACTCAGATGTTCAAGATAATTTTTCTTTTGTTGTTTTATCGCCTGGTTGTAATAATATAACATCAAACTTGACAATAAAATATTCCCCATCTAGAGAGGAAAAATCAAAGGTAACTGTGACTTTAAATAATTTAGAAGTTGACGAGGGTTACTCTGGTGTGATAGATCAATCACATTTATATTTGAATGCAGATTTTGTTTCTGATTTATTATATAATATAACACATAAACCAGAGCATGGTTTTATTCAGATTAAAAAAGGAGATATAGTAAAAAACAACACAGGTTATTTTACAGAAAGTGAGTTAAAGAACAATTTGCTTTATTATGTCCATGATGGATCCGAGACTCAAACAGATTCATTCAAGTTTATAGCCTTGTCTACCAATGAAGAAAATTTCCAATATGTGGGTCAGTTCAATATCAATATTCACTTAAAAAATGATAATAGCCCTACAAGAACAGTTGATAAGATATTTCAGATAGTTGTAGGAGGAGGAAGACTTTTAACAGGAAAAGATTTAAAATATACTGATCAGGATGTGGGAACGGCAACATCTATGATAGTATACACTTGTCGAGAATCTTCAAATGGTAATTTCTATGACGTTAAAAATCTCAGTGCAAAGATAACCGAATTCACTCAAGAAGATTTGGATAATAAAAGAATAGTTTTCAAACACAAAGGGCCTGAGTATGGTAAAGTAAGACTCTGGGTGACAGACGGACAGTTTCATGTCAACGGCTTATTAGAAATACAGGCATCTGCACCATTTATTCATGTTGAAATGAATAAGAAAATTATTGTTGAAGAAGGGAAAATTGTTGTCATAACAAGCGACCATTTATCCTACTCTACAAATTTATATGCTTCTGATAAAGATGTAGCTTATGAGGTTACTAACAGCCCTGCATTTGGAAAAGTAGTTTCTTCAAAGACACTAAAGGTAAGATTTAGGCGAGTTTAGATCAAGAATATTTCCATTCTTGTTAAGATTAATTTTAAAAATAACAATAACAAAAATAACTTTTCTATGCTTATTGTTTGCATTTAAAAAAAGAATTGTGATCTATCAAACTATATTATTTTATCAACTATAGATGGGCTTCGTGAAAAAATTCAAATTCTAAATTATAATGGAATTAAACGTTTTGAAGCCAGAAAATGGCAGATATATCCACCTGTGTCTGTATATCTGTCAGTCAATCAGTCTGTCGAATAAAAAAAGCCTTAAGTAAAAATTGTTCAAGTTGGCAAATTGCATCAAAAAAGTTTTTGAGCCAAAAATATTTGAAATAAAAGTTATTTAAAGTGAGTATTTGTATCGAAAAGGTTTTTCACAAGTTTTTCTCAAGAGTACCGGGAGATGGGGGGAGGGGCTAGAAATTTTATGTCAAATCAAAAATTGAGTAGTGGTGAGAGGTAAGTGAAACCTCTCAAATGGTCAATTGCTACTATACACCATAGATGTCTCCATGGACGTATAGCGACTTGCGATTCTGCAAGTACCTGAGAGCGGCGACCTTTCAGTCCTAGGTGGACTTAACCTACTGTTCTAATATATGATTTGCAGGAAACAACTACTCAGCCGGCAAATACCCCGACCTGCATTGAATGACACCTTACAAATCATGAAAGAATGGCAACCAATATCATTTATCTATTCCCTTACCATTCTTTCATGATTTGTAAGGTGTAATTCAATGCAGGTCAGGGTATTTGCCCGCTGAGTAGCTGTTTCCTGCAAATCATATATTAGAAATCGAAAATTGTTTCAAATAAAAATTTCTAAGGATGGAAAATTGTATCAAAGAAGGTATTTTCTAAATTTTTCACCACAACGCATTTCCAGGAAGTCTTCAAAACTATTTTTACGTGAATCAAAAGATGTTTCCAATAAGAATTGTAAATTTTTCAAGCAAGTTTTTTTTATATGGTATCTGGACCGAAATAAAATAGCGGGTCCGGTTCGGTTGTAGCGTGCTTATCGCTACTTCTCAAACTAATTCCAACTTCAAATCCAAGGAAGCTATGAACATTACCAGTATGCAACCAGAAGTACTAACACCTGTCAAACGTGTTGCATATATTTCAGTATGTTCAATTATTAGTAGTCGAATTATAAATATCAGTCAAATTTACTGTACATCAATTAAACTTCATACACAAATTATAAAAATAATAAATATGTTGTTATAAATCAGTTAAGCAAAGAAGTTATACAGATTCAAAGAAATTTGGTTGCTAACCTACTACAGCGGTGATATATGCAGTTCTGTCTTGTCAAATATAAGGAACGGCATTGCGTTAGATCGTGTGACCAATGCTGGGTCGAAACCAAGCGCACGTCGCACATGATGTCAATTGCATATAAGCTACTATAAGCAGAATTTAATTTGTATTAATATACACAATGATGTCAATTTTCAAATAATATTGTCAGATAGAGCAGGTAAAGATATTTAATTTTAATCTTAATAAATATATAATCTAATTTGCACAATTATATTTGTTATAGTACAGTCACCAGTTTAAAAATAAATTTATTATAAATCCAGTATGTTCAAATGTAAGTAAAACGTCCAGACCAGAAATCCGTAAGTAACTTATCTGAGAATACTATAAAATAGAGGCCATTTAAGAGTAGCCACAAATTTTTAATATGACTTTTAGGGTTACAAAATACAAAAATACAAAATAGTTTATTGGTGTCAAATATACCGTTGTATTTACACAAGTCATGGTATGCCGTCACCCTTGAGTTAGGTACAATAAATAAAATTTAACAAACATTTCGATACATACACATTAAATTTCAGAGCAATAAATTGTCTTAAAGGTAAAAGGATTAAGAAAAAAAAACTGACAATTACACAACATATTAAAAATCTGTAAAACTAAAATTATAATTTAGGTACTCCTGTACATTGTAGAAGGCTTTTTTTATAAGAAAACATTTTACTGTTTCTTTAAATTTTTTTACTTGTATCTCTTTTATCTGTGTTGGCAATTTATTAAAAAGTTTTATAGCCATATAATCCGGTCTACTTTGGCATCTCTTTAGCCGACAATACATTGTCACCAAATTCTCTTTGTTTCTAGTATCGTACTCATGGAAGTCTTTGTGCGTTTTGTACCTATTATCATTGTTTTTTATATACACTAGATTTTCTAGTATATAGTTACAGGGGAATGTTAGAATTTTTAAATTTATGAAACTATATCTGCAATCTTCCATATAATGTAAGCCTGCTAAGAACCTTATCGCTTTTCGTTGCAATCCGAAAATTCTGCCGGCTTGTACCCCACGCCATTATGCCATAAGACATAACAGAGTGGAATAGTGAGTGGTATGCTGACATTATCGTGCTTTGCGACACAGAGGCTGCCAAATTTCGCAGAATGAAAACACTAGTTCTGAGCCTCTTAGCGACATTATCAATGTGAACATCCCATTTTAGTTTCGGGTCTAAGTAAACTCCTAAGAATTTTACATGATCTATTTCATTTACATTATTTAAATTTCTAAGAGAGAAGGTCAATATATTAGTTTTATCTTTATTTAATAATAAACAGTTTGAATTAAACCAGGCCTCTGCTCTCGACTGTGCCATGCCTAACCTCTCTTGAACAATCTGCAATGTCTCACCTGCGAGTGAAATTGTAGTGTCATCTGCAAAAAGAGTGTACTGTGCGACTCGTTCTCCTAAGGGTAAATCGTTGTTAAAGATTAGGAAAAGTATTGGTCCTAAGACTGATCCCTGAGGCACACCAATATTCATTCTTGTTTCCGCAGATGACACACCGTCCACTCTGACCATTTGGTATCGATCTTCTAGATATGATTTTATAAGTCTTCTACTATTATCATGAAATTTGTAGTATTGCAGCTTGTCCAATAAAAGGTCATGCCTGACACAGTCAAAAGCTTTACTCAGATCATAGAAATTTACTGAAATATATTCCATGTTTTCATATGTCTCCATAATATTGTTGAGAAGGTTAAGAATTCCCATGACAGTGTTCCTACCCTTTCTAAACCCGAACTGGCTATCACAGTATAACTTATTTTCCTCGAAATGTTTGGTGATTTTATTTGCCATGCATTTTTCTACAATTTTTGATATTATAGGCAATAAGGATATTGGCCGGTAGTTTGTCACGTCACTGCTATCCCCTTTTTTGAATATTGGTGTTACAATAGCCTTTTTCAGGACCTTTGGGAATATGAATTCTTTGAAACACATGTTTATAAGTTTTGTTAAAGGTATTATAATAAGATTTTTGACAAATTTGATCATTTTAACGCTTAATCCATAGACATCCCGACTGTTTTTATTTTTCAGGTGGTTTATTACATCCCTTACATCATTGAAACTTACTTCTCCAAAAGTGAAGTCCCACAGGAAATATCTATGTTTTCTAAGTTATCTACAGGATTGACATTAGTTTTTGGTATGTCTTTGACTATATTATGGGCCACATTGGCAAAGAAATTATTAAACTGTTGGACTGTTATATCTGTAATTTTGTTTTCTTTTTTACGTACTCCCCTTTTTTTATTTATTATATCCCACATGGATTTTGTGGGGTTTTTAGCAGATCTAATCATTTCATCATTTGCTAGTTTTTTGCATTTTCTATAGCCTTTTTATATATTGCTTTATATTTTTTATATTCTTCAAGGTAATCGGGTATTTTAAATTGTTTATAGAGATCACCTAGAAAACCTAGATGTTCCCTCATGTCCCTAAGCGTATCATTAAACCACCTAACTTTGTGAGGTTGATCATTTCTAACCACATATGTTTTTTCGGGGAAAGATTGCAGATATGCTTTTTCCAGAAGTTCTATAAATATTTCAAACTTTCTTTCAACATTTAAATCTGATCTATTGATAAAATTCCAGGAATAGTTTTCCACTATGTTAAAGAATTTATTAAGTCCAAGTTGTGTTATTGGACGAAAAGCGTTTTTCTCCTGCTTTATTGGAACTTTACTAGTATCTTTAAATTTTAAAACTTGAGCCAAATGATCAGCTAAATTTAAATCTACTGTATGTGCTGAAAGAGAGTCCGGATAAAAATTTATGAAGATATTGTCCAGGCAGGAAGATTCCCTTGTTGGATCAAAAATCGTGGGTAAAAACCCGTAGCCTTCTAAAAGGTCACAAAGATATGTACATTCTCTTTGGAATGTTCCAAATAAAACATTGAAATCTCCTGCCAGGACGATTTTTTTATCACTACCTACTTCATTTATAACAGATTCTATTGCGGCTAAGAAGGTGTCAAAATTACCTGTTGGAGCCCTATATGCGACAATCACAAATACATTTATTTCCTTTAATAGAATACCACATAGTTCTACAGATTTTTCTACATTATATTTACTTAAGAAATCTAAGTCTTGACTTTCCACAACACTGTCAACCAGGATGACTGTTCCTCCACCCCTGGATAGCTGTCTTGCGGAGGAGCTTGCTACTCGATACTCATTGAGGCTAAAGAGATCGATTTCTTCTTTATTGAGCCAATGTTCTGTCAGACAAACAACATCAACGTTTACATCTTGCAGAGATGCTTCAATTTCATGTATTTTATTTTTTGCGGAGCGTACATTACAGTGAAGAATATTAATGGAGTCAATATTAGTTGGTTTATTTACAGTTTGTCGAATTGTCATTTTTTCAGGGAAGCTGTCGAACTTCTCTGAAAATTTCTCGGTTCCTTAGGGGTGTAGGGTCTAATAATGGTTTTCGCAGGCCACATCTCTTCATGAAACATTTTTTCCTCATCAGATTGTTTAACCCCTATTCTAAAAGCTGCGATGTCTTTTGAATATATTCTGAGTTTGTAACATTGCATGACTTTTATATCATAATCACTTAAGTAGCTTTTGACATCTTCGATGGTTGTGTCTGGTTCCAATTGTGAAATGAAAATCCAACTTAATGGATTAACTGCTTTTAATCTTGTAGAACATTGATTTTGACCTATAACAGTTTTCCGTTTAAATCTTCTATTTTTAGGAGATATAAATCCATCGTTATTTTCTTCTAGGACCTCTGGTATATTTATGTTTTCCTCATTTCGCTTATCAACATCTTCACTGCTCTTTACTTCAATTAAATTGCTTTGCCTTTCAGATAATACCAAAGCATTTTTTGGGGAGGTTGAATTTAAGTTAATTAATTCATTCATAAGTTGTCTCTGTTTGATTTCCATTTCATTTGAAACTATTTCTGATTTTTGTTTGGGAGTCACTGGTTTATTTGTGTTTTGTTGAGTTTTTGTATGATGATAAGTTATTGCCTTTTTTGTATCTTTTTTTTTCTATTGTATGTCCTGTTTTGTTTACATTATCTAAATTATTTATTTTAAGTTTTATTTGCCTTAAATCCTCTGCAACAGTGGCAAATCTCTTTTCAACTTCATCAGTTATTAGTTGTTGTAATTCTTTATTTTTGTATAATGAATTTTCAGTGGAGCTCTGTACACACTCTAGTTTATTTGGATTTATGGTATTTTCTTTAGGTAACTTTCTTATTATTTCTTCACTGTTTCAACACCTGCATTTTTTGTTTGACAAATTTGGTCAGGTTTCAGTTCACAACACAAAACTCTGGAAGAGCAGCTATTATGATATATTTTATCACACTTTGAACATTTATTAAACTTTTTAGACACTGTTTTTTTACAGTAATTACACAGCTCTTTAACCGACACATCTTTACTGTCGGCCATCGCATCAAAAAACTTTTAGGGTTGTCCAAAGGGTAGCGATAACAGTCGTCAGAGGGGTCGTAGCAGTCGTCATTTATCTAAGAGTTGTCCAGTAAGTTACACTAGTTCTGAGAATCCTGCAGATTCTGGGAATTTTTCAAAATTTTATTACTTATGGTTGACCAGTTCATCTTTACCTCAAATATACAGCTCTAATTTAAACCACATTAGAAACATTCAAAGGTACCAGTAGTTCTGCATAAGATCTTAATCGGACATGGAAAAGTAAATTCTACTTCATATGGCAAATAAACCACATTAATGAGTTTTTTTGCATAAATTTCGGAATAAACACCACAGAAATTAGACAACCCCCAATTCCAGAAGCCAGGGCTTGTGTGATGGTGCGATGTCCGTGTGATTAATTGTGATTGCCACCTCGCGCCTTATCCCACTCGGCTATCGATCAGACAACAACAAACTTCTTCAGAATGTTTTTTTAACTTATAATTTTACCTTAACTTTCTTATTTCGGCCATTATTTCAAAATTTAAATACATGAGTAATGTTAGACCTAGACATGTAACCAGTAAGATATACTTACTTCATTACACATAAACTTGTGCAGAATTTGTGATTACAATATCTTACATTTATGGTATATCTAGCTGTTAGTAATATAGTTTTTTTATTTATTAGTTATAAACTGTCAAACTTTAAATTCCATCTATATAGCAACTAAATTTGTGTAACGTTATTCAGTTTTAGTATTAACTATAAATTCAACTTATCATTAATATATAACTTGTGACTGCTATTCGTTTCTTGGAAATTGAAATTGTTAATTCTTATATGTGTGTTTGAGATTCAAACAGTTTGTGTTCGTTCCAGCTTTTTAAACAACCTAGTTTCAACTGATTTCTAATAAAATTGTTACACAGTTTCTAAAAAAACCGTTAATTAGTTTATTAGTTTCTAATAAATCTAAAGAAATATATATTACTCTGTTTTATTTCGTTAATAATTAAATTAATTATACAATTTCAAAAAAAAAAATATATATATATATATATATATATATATATATATATATATATATATATTAAACGTAATATTTTTAGTCGCAAACTCCTCTATAAATCCTTATTTTACAATAAGGAAAGTAACCAGACTGCAATCAAAGTTACAAATCTGGCGCGTTAAGTGTAATAATTGCATATTACCATCAAAACGCTAATGCTTCGATTGCAACAAACACCAGCCGAAAGACTGATCCTACTTAAAGGAGCTCCCTTGCCAGTCGTCACACACCACTTGCAGACTGCAGTTTCGAGCTGTTGGCTCTCGTCAGTGCAAGGTAGGTATGCGACGACCGACATGAGAATCCTTTGACTATAGTACATCCCGGTATTTTTACAATAACGAGATGTAAAACAGCCAGCAGGCGCCATCTAGCGGTCCAGTGTCTGTTGCAATCGAAAAATAAATAGCCCGACTTGGCTTAGCATAGTTCAAATGTGCTTTTAGAGGGCGGAATATTAAAAATATATATATATATATATATATGAAGTGTTATTGACTTCCGGGTGCTCTCCCGCATCAATGGTCGACTCCTCCAGGAGTTACGGTTGTCTAAACGACGTTTCGGCAGAATCTCATCTGCCATCTTCAGGTTCTCACTCAAAGCTGCCTACTGCTGCTCCTCATTGCTCGAACTGAACTGACGTTCTCCGCGTCGTGCGGCTCCTTATATAGGCTGTGGTCTAGGGTGCGACTGGCTATGTGTCATTGGTTTTCTACTACTTGGGAGGCGTAGCGGGCGCCTGAGCCAACCCAAATGGCCTCGCTGAAACGTCACGCTCCACATGACTTCTCGTTGGTGGTTGGGTATCCTTGTGTCCAATCGTTGCCGTAGAATGCCGAGGGTCTCTCTGATTAGTTAGCGCTCGGCTCTGACTCCTCGTGATAGGTCCATTTCGGGCAGGTTGCTGTGTTACTTCGCTATTTGTCAATGCGTACCTCCTCGTGATTGGTTCGTCCATGGTGGATCGTCGTGTGTTTTCTGTTACGTATCTTCCTACAAGAGCGGGCTACCAAGAACTGGATAATCTCTGCGTATCATCTCGTTTATTAAGATTTTGTGATCTTTTTTCGATCTCTATGGCCTCTTTGGTAATCCTTGACCTATAATGCTCGATATTAGCTACTGTTCTGGTGTTGTCGAAGTCTATGTTGTGTCCTGTGGATTTTATATGCTGTGCTAGGGACGATGTTTTCTCCTCATCCCTAGCACAGCATATACTTATTATTATACTTTGAGTAATAAAGTGGATAGTAATAAAGCTGTCCATATATCTGGATATTATCAGGAAACATAGGTATATTTTTTCTCAATGAGTGGTTTGTTGTGAAACCAGCTACCAAAAGGCAAATTTTAGAGGACCTTGTTTTAAATTTACCTTTTATTTACTTGAAATTATAGTTAGATATATTTGTCAAAATGAAAACCTATCATATGAGAGTAAATTATTTAACTAAGGAACAGATTGACTATGAATTATTGATTAGGGATATTAGAACAACTAAAAAAGACTTAAATACCAAAAGAAAAATGTTGAGAAAACTGTTAGATAAGGAGGAAAAGAGTCGTAGGGAATATGAATATGATTTATTTGATTTTGAGGTAGAAAAGGAGGCAATTGATAAGACTATAGTTCTACGCACTTTTCTAAACAAAACTTAACTAGTGGTGGATTGCAGCGTCGAGCGTAACAAAATGCACGCTAGCTCTAGCCTTTGAGGTGGTTATTTATAATAGGGGCGCTACTGGTTTCCCCTTGCTGGTCCAAACCAGAAGACCACCAGATGTGAAGGAATCCACCACCAGAAACAAGTAAAACAAACAGTTAGATTAGGACAATTTATTATGATTAAAATTTTACACACCAAAAAGAAAAGACCGAGTGTGACGTCAGGCTTGGCTAACAATTTGTTTATTTTTATAAATTTTAAACTTTAAACTTTAACTTCTGGTTTCTCCCAATAAATTTTGTGGCCTAACAATTAGCATTCCAATGAATTTAGTCATTACAAAAAATATTAAAACAAAAAAAGGAAATAAATAAAATCGACGTCTTTAATGAAAGGTATTGATCGTGCACTTATCTGTTTCACCGTCGAGGTAATCAGCCAAATCCAAATGTCTATCTACCAAACCAAGGACTCGTGCTGAGGGCTAGTGTGAAAACTGATAAACCTGGCCGGAATACACGAACAGAGGCCCTATTTAAAAAAAAAAAAAACAAATGTCTACTTACAGAACTTAAGACACATGATTAACCAACAAACTAACTAAATAACACCAAGCATTGACGTCAAGAGTCACAAATTGCTAACAACATAATACACATGATAGAACTTAAAAGCATAGAAGTGATTAGTCCTAAAATCACTCAGCAATAAACACAATAGATAATAACCTAACTTCGTTATCAATACGGCGATGTGGAGAATTTAATCCTTAAATGCAAGAACTCGCCCAGATAAATATTCAAAATGACACAACTTGGACCAAAACTGAGTGACATACCTAATGTGGAGATTAAATCCAAGCCAATAGATCGATAGTATCACAAAAAAAACCTCCTACATCAACACACCCCAACGACAACACAAAATGATTAAAAAGTAGTTATTAACATAATACCAATTCCAATGCTATACACTCCATCCTTCTACAACAAATCCATACTAACTAAAACTATTAAACAAAATTTAGAACCTCTTCTACGTCGTGCTACCACCATTTAGATGACTTCTACCTCATGCAGATGTGAACCACAGTGGAGGTATTCGTAACCCCACTCCACAGAGCATGACCACCATTTAGAGGGCTTCTACCTCATGCAGATGCGAACCACAGTGGAGGTATTCATAACCCCACTCCACAGAGCATAAACTCGATTACTAATAAAATTCACACAAAAAAGTTATCATCCTGATTGGAGTTATCAGATTTCAAGTCTTGAACGTGCCATACTCCCTTCTTATTACCTAATTCGTGTTCTAACTCATACAACCATGAACCCATTTTCTTACGAACACGAAAAGGTCCAATGAATTTAGGTGCTAACTTAGCGTTAAAGAAATTTAAAGCTTCGGACTGACATCTAGTCCTTCGCCACACCTTTTCCCCAACGACATAATGAACAGGACGACGTCGTAGATCAAAAGTCTGCTTACTTTTCTCGTGAGATATCTTAAGCCGTTTTGAAATATCATTAAATATTTTATCAAAGCCAGTTTGACGTTGTTTAATTCCATTATCGAGGTCAGGAGCGGTATCAGGCACATGGTCCGAAAAATCGCTACCAAACAATTTATGTTCTCTGCCAAAATTAACAAAATAAGGACTGCTATAACCAGTTACTTCGTGTGGAGCAGTTCTAATGGCACAACTAATTGCCGCTAAATTCTCATCCCATTTCCGATGATTATCTCGAATATAAGATGAAATCATAGTTTTAATGACTCTGCTCACTCTCTCAGTGGGATCTGCACATGGTAAGTAAGAAGCAGTATACGAAATTTGTGTCTTATATTTACGACAAAGATTCTGAAATTCCTTACCTTTCATATGACCACCATTATCGCAAATTAGATATTAAGGAGCGCCATATACGAGGAAAATCCCTTCTTCAACATTCTTAACTAATGACTTAGCAGTAGCTGTACGATGAGGAAACGTCACAACATATTTACTATAAAAGTCAGTAACTACCAAGTAATGAACAAAACCTCGAGATGATCTAGGAAATAGATCTATAAAATCTAAACTAATCATTTGCCATGGTTCACGAATATCAGGACGAGTTCTCATAAGTCCAGCAGGAGATTTTTGTTCAGGTTTCTGTTCTGCACGAACTCTACAGGACTTTACATATCTTGTAATGTCATATTTCATTTTGGGCCAATAGTAACGATCTCGACTTTTAAACATGCCCACATGGCCAGAAGTTACATCATTGTGACAGCGTTTCAAAATTTCCAGCCTCTTATCCTTAGGTACTACAATTTTCCAATAATCAGAAGCTTTCAACAATTCAGGTATTCGACACTTACAGTACTTGTAAAGAGTACCAGCTTCCTTCCACTCGCCAACTAGGAAACTTTTCAGGATTTGTGTCAACCCTAACAAGCATATTTTTGTACCATTTATCATTGGTGTCAGAAAATGAAGGCGAAGAATCAACAGGAATTACTTCAATTGGATCAGCCAGAACTGGGACAGCACGCGATAGAAAATCTGGGACAGTATGATTTATTCCTTTCCTATGGATTAACTAAAAATCATAGGGCTGTAAACGAAGAGCCCAACGAGCTAAACGCCTTGAGGGTCTTTTAACCATTGTAACCACAGCAAACTATGACAGTCGGTGATGACTTTGAAGTGGACCCCTTCAAGATAATGACGCGACCGTTCTACTGAATAAATGACTGTGATCGCCTCACGCTCAACCGAACTATAATTTCTTTCTTGTCGAGTTAATGATCTTGACGGAAAGCAAATGGCCTTTTCACCATCAGGAAATTGTTGACTAAGTACCGCACCAATGCCATATGCACTGCTGTCTGTTTGCAAGATGAATGTACGAGAAAAATCCGGGCAAGTCAAAATTGGAGCCGTTCCAAGTGATTACTTAATTTTCCTAAACGAATTTTAACATTCAACTGTCCAATTCCATTTCATTTTCTTTTTAGTAAGATTTGTTGCCAACCAGTACACAACCCGTAAAGTATCCAGCAAGCATATTACAGTTCCTTCTAGTCACAAAAGCATTAACCAAAGATTTGCAAATTATCTTGCTCCAAAGTGTTACAACCTATTACTTGTTACTATAAGACTAACTAAAATTTTTAAAAAATTTAAGACGTAAAAAGTATATAGTAAATCATTACAATGAATTCATGAAAATTCTCAAACCTTAGCCTTGTTTTTAAGAAAATAAATAAAAGAATTGATATAATGTTATTAACTATGTCATAGTGCAATATGTATCATTTAATGTCCGGTCTTATTTTAGTTTGATGTATTAGTTCATAAACAGTAAAGTAAAATTTATTGTGTTAGTTTTAGTTAAATTAGTTTTATATGTTCAATACAAGTGTTAATTCACTTAGGTACATAAGAAAAAAATGTAGATAAAATAAAATATATTTGTTAATTGCAATGTTTATATGAACAAATGTATATATTATAGATTATTATTATATATGTAGGCAAATAAATAAATAAATAAATAAAATTTGTGAGAGGTGCCACAATAGTGGCAAAATTCGGAATGAAACGCCTATACCAAGGTGCAGTTCCAATGAATCTACGAATCTCAGATACGTTTCGGGGAACACAAATATTTAAAATTGCTTCTACCTTTTCAGGGTCAGGATGGAGACCATGTTTATCCACTACATATCCAAGATATTTGAGCTTCGAAAGGCAATATTTACATTTGTTTGGACTAATAACAAGCCCGGCACTAAGAAGACGATCGAATACTAATGACAAAATACTGTTACATGTTTACAGTCTTCAGTAAACACTCTGTGGGTTCAAATAACTTGTAACAAGAATCTTCACTAACCAATATTTTATTAATCACTAAAATTACACTAGTAAATACTTAATCTAATATAAATTCACTACTTTTAAAACACTATATACTTTACTTCTTAAACTTGTTAACTCTTGTCTAACCTAAAAACTCTCTCTGTATACTTCACTGAACCGAACTGTTCCATCATTGTGCGTTCCCCAGCAGGGGATACTTGTGGCTTTCCACTGAAAGGTGCTTGCCACGGGTTGTATTAGTCTGTTAATGATGTGCTCGAAGCTGGCTGGTATAGCATGCTGTGGTGTGTGGGTTATGTTGGCATGTGTATGAATGGTTGTATTATGTTAATATGTTTTAAGTTAGGTTGTGTATTAATGGCTGGTTGTGGTTTGTGGCATCTTTTAGTGAAACGAATCTGCGAAATAATAGAAAAATGCCTTTTTTGTTATATAATTATGCAAGTGTATAATTATATGATTTTTTTTGTATTTTCAGTTTTTTTTGTTTTGTTTTTTTTAAAATTTTTTCAAACAACAATTTACAATTTCAAGGGGTGTAGATGTAATTTAGGGAAGGATATTTTGGGGCATTATAAAATTTAGGAGTGAGGGGATCTTCCATCTGCTGGATTCACCTCTTTATATCCACCCATAGAATGTACCAGAATCCTATTCCATAACATTCTAGAATCCTACAGAGTTTTCTACTATGTGCTAGATGACTGTTCATCAATTGGCTAGTAGATGGCGCCACCCCACCTACTGGCCATCAACAGAATAACAGGTTTCCCCTCACTTTGACCAGGGACTTAATCACATCTTTCCCCGTTCGAGGGCAGCACATAACAATACGAATATGTTCTTCAAAATCTTGCGAAACGATAATGATATCATCTAAATAAAGTAGAATAGATGGTTGCAAATCAGCACCTAAAACCATATCGATAGTTCTCTGCTAAGTTGCCGGTGCATTCGAAATACCAAAAGGCATTCGCAAAAATTGGTACAAACCACGACCTGGAACTGTAAATGCAGTATACTCCCTTGATGACTGACTCAAAAGTATTTGAAAAAATGCAGTCTTAATGTCAATTGAACTAAGATATTTAGCATCTCTTAATTGATCTAAAATGGAAGATATATAAGGCAGAGAGTAAGCATCTTTTTTAGTAACAGCGTTTAACTGCCTAAAATCTATACAAAATCTGTAAGAATCATCCTTCTTACGAACAAGACACACTGGAGACGACCAAGCACTTTTCGAAGTTCAATCACACCTTGATCTAACATGTTCTTAATTTCGTCATCAATAATTTTCTGTTTTTGAGAAGAAACAGGATAGTATCTTTGCTTAATTGGCCTAGTACCAGGAAGCACTTCGATTACATGTTCTGCCATGGTGCAACAACCCAAATCACTTTGCATCTTTAAAATTTTAGACTGTACCAAATCATTCAATCGGTTTCGCCTTTCCGGAGATAAAGAAGACTTATCTAAAATGCCCTGAGCACAACCAATTTGTACCGTCTCAAGGCTATCTACAAAATGCCAAACATTCTGTCTAAGATCTGGAATAATTTCCATAGCTTTTCAAAAATCCACCCCCAAAATAAGCTGTTGGGACAGTTCAGGGACAACCAATATATCAAGCAAACGAGTTTTCCCCATCAAGCATAAAGGAGTTTGAATAATACCCGTACTTGTACAAGATTGACCATGAGCCACCACGCAACTACCAGTTTGGGAATGTAACACAAAGCCCAAACGTTTCAAAACCAGAAAGACCTACTAATGTTTGAGTATTAATAGGTCGTCATTTGTATTTGACTCATATAGAGTACAGTCGTCGGCAAATAATAGACATTTGAAGGAATGCATGTAGAAAAATATATCGTTTACATATATGATAAATAGCACGGGTCCTAAGACAGACCCTTGAGGGACTCCGTGCTTAATTAAAAAATTGAGTGACAGGCCTCTGATGCCATAGTGTTCCAGTTTTATTAGTAAAGATTCGTGCGAGACACAATCAAAGGCCTTTGACAGATCAAAAAGGGTAACAGAGGTACTCCTCGAATCCTCAAAACCCTCTACTGTGTCCCGCACAAGCGTAGTGACAGCATCGACTGTGGATCGACCACTTCTAAAACCGTACTGACTATAATGAAGGATTTGAAATTTATCTAGGTAGTTTACCAGTCTGTTTTTAATAATAATTTCCACAACTTTGCCAAAATAGGGAATCATAGAGATGGGTCTATGATTATCCGGGTCATCTATCTCACCTTTGCTTTTATAAATTGGAATGAGTTTAGTTAATTTAAATGCCGCGGGAAAAATTCCTTTACTAAAACACAGGTTAATGATGTGAACCAGTGGGTCAATTAATAAATCATTACATTCTTTCACAATTTGACTATTAATCTGATTAATGGCTTGGCATTTACTCTGCTTAAGACTTAATATAGCTTCCTCCACCTCCAATCTATTAGTAGGGAAAAATACAAAAGAATTTTGAGCTCTAGGGACTAGGCGTAAATACTCAGCGGCCTGGTGTTCAGTGGCAGGCAGTTCCTTCAAAATATTGCTAACAACCGAAGAGAAATAATTTTGAAAATCCTCAGGGGTTATATTACAGTTGTTCACTTTTTTACTTGAGCAGTTTCGTTCATAATTTATCAAGGACCAGGCAGCCTTGGGTTTACAAGTAGCATTATTTAAATAATTTTCATAGGCACTTTTTTTAGTAAAATTTATAGTGGTTTTATAATGTGTTTTACATATCTTGAAAATTTCCCTGTTTTGAGGATTTTTCGATACGTCGGATATAGTTTTAATGGCCGATAGCTGATCTCTCATGGTACGAAGTGCATCGTTGAAGAAATTCACCGGAGGTCTATTGGACTCAGTAATTTTTTTTAAAGGAAAACACCTATCTAGCGGCAATGTGAAGCAATTAATTAGAAATTCGGCCGATTTATTCACATCTCCATCTAGGACACTGAAGTCCACAACACTTAATTCGTTTTTGAACCTTGTAATGCTATTTAGGTTAAAGATCCTTATGTTGACACTTTGCTTCTTTATGTTAAGAACCGAGTTTAGAAAGAGGTATTGACCCAAATGATCTGCGAGTCCTGTATCAATGACTCCTGCATGAAAATTAGATTCGGGTAGGTCAGTGAGGATATTATCAACACAAGTTTTAGAATTGGTGCGATTGTCAATTCTAGTAAAGTCAGTGATAGTTGGTTGTATACCAAAAGAATCTGTCAAGTTACATAACCTCATTTTAATGGCACTTTTAAGATTAAAATTTATGTTAAAATCACCTGCTAGTATTATGTTTTTTATTTTATTATTTTGAGTAAGGTTATTTAGTAAAGATTCAAGTTTATCAAAGAATATATTAATGTCACCGCGAGCGCAAGATCTGTACAGGCAAATGACTGCAATATACAGTGAAGGCAGGATGATCCCACAGAATTCAGCGTGAAACTCACTCCTTGCAAAGCTCAGATCAATAGGTTTAAAATTTAAACCAGATTTAATAAAAATTGCAACGCCACCGTGAAGGTGTTCCTTCCGACAAAAAGAGTTTGCTAGCTTATACTTATTAAGATTTATGGAGTTTAAGTTATCCTCGTGTAACCAGTGCTCACTGAGACAAACAATAGAAAAATTGTATTTATCTAAGAATAATGAAATTTCGTCAACTTTATTGGTCAAGCATTGAACGTTAAATGCAGCACGCTCACCTTGTCATTAAAGATTTCCAGGTCAAGTGGAAAGAGATTTACATTTAAATTCGATGTTTCATTACTAACAGTGGTCGGAGCACTTAATATCAGCTCACCATAGGTAGGCTGTTTGGCCGAAAATTTGTATTTTTATGAAAAAACCGTTGCACCATCGCTCCATCCGGCCAGATTGATGGATTGTATACTTCATTCACCTTGTTGAGGGGAAACGACACTTTAAAAGAGGAGGTCGTTTCTCTTTGATTCCATAACTTACAGTTGAATGAAATGTTGGGAGCAGATTCAGCTAAAAACTTTTCCAGGTCTGCCGTAGACATTTCGGAATGAATCCGACAAACATGTAGATGCCCCTGCTTAGGGACAGTCTTTAAGCTTAAATTTGATTTATTTGTTCCAATGATTACATTTTTATTTGATGAAGACCTGGCAAAAGATTTCCTGTGTCTTACTGGAATAAAATTTTGAGAGTCTGAGTCATGTTGAAGCTTTTCATTTTGTAGGTTGTTGCCTTTATTGCTTATTACCAATGACTGGTTTTCTTCTAGCTTTGCTTCTTCTTTCTTTTTTTCAAGGGGCATTGGAGAGTTTATGTTAATTGGACTAGCTAAGTCAATGATGTCCTTCATTATTTTCTTTTGCGCTTCTTGATAAATTTTGGTATTATTTGTTTCTATTGTTGTTTTGGAACCACTGGGAATTTCCTTGTTCGGTTCTTTCAATTTGGATTTGTTTTTATTTGTATCATTATTGTTTTTATTCTCAAGGATATCAATAATTTTTTGCTTATCACTTATCATGATTTCTTTATCCTCATTTAATTTTTTGTATAATAAAATTTGCTTAACCAAGTTAATTTTTCCATTGATTATTGGTTTGCACTCACTGCATAAAAATAGCAGAACTCGATTTTTTGCTGAGATATTAGCACAGGACCCACAGAATCTATTGTCACAGATGTCACATATTATAACAGTCTCTATACTATCTTTTTTGCACTTAAAACAGGAGTACAAATTGGGTGTGTGTTTATTTATCGACGCCATCTTGTCTGTTCAAGAAGCCCTTAAACAGGATAACCTAAAATAGTAATCTCAAGGTATAGTCGCTGATCATGTGAGCGATCCATCTTTTGGTGTCTGAAGGACTTTTAATATATTTCAAAAGTGAATGTTAACATTCACAAAATTTAGGGTTCAAGATGACTGTTTCAGACGGAGAATAATATAAAAATTTATACTTATTGTTCGTTTATGCTTAACTGCTGCTCTAATGGTATCTATTGGACGTCGTAACACTATAAACCTAACACTGGATGTACCACACTTTCTTAAAATTATACCTGAAAGGGAATTTTGTTAGAAAACACAATTGAAAGGCAATATAAAGTTCAAAAAATATATATTGATTCTTCAAAAATTTATGGTTTTACAACAACTTTTAAGAAATATGTTTAATAAACACTAGTCTGGCCCGTGTACAACACATGGTGAGGAACGGAACGATTTATAATGTACCAACTACCATCCAATATGCAGTTTTATAAGCTAACGATGCACACAAAGATTCAAGAAAAGTTCAATGTTACTGAAATTTGGTGGGCTTTTGCTTGCCTGTCTTATAAACGTATTTTTATATCACATTAATTTAGGCTCATCAGAGCTTAAAAATGCTTGAAGCGCTACTACTTATAATTGTATTCTGCAATTACAACTTTTTACGTTCAGGCAAGGCGGTTCCCATGCACGTATGAGTACATGGTAATAATACTTTTCTGACACCGAATCACTGAGGAACCGGTTTAGGGCAAACCCCGTCAAAACTCATAATTTCCCCGTCAAAACCGACTGCTAGGAAATGATGGGGGTCCCATGTCGCTAAGGGCTATTTCCGCTAGAACTCCCGATATACTTTGAATAGAGACTGGTTTAACTTGTCCTCATATTTAATACCCCGTATGAGTTGCAGTGCTTAACAACGTGGATTCGTAAAAGGGTTTTTAATCTTGAAAATTTCGAAGTTAAAGTCAAATTTTATTACAGTTTATAAAATTTTGGTGTCGGGGCGACATTACGTCCCTGTGCAGCGACATTAACTACACTTGCTAAAATGACGCTCCTTGAGGAGTTATTGAAAATTTTGCATAAAAATCGCTCCGTAGAGCGAAAATATGATTACAAATATTAAAAACCTCTTCCACGATATTTTTACGTGAAGCACGCTTTTCATACGAAGTATTTCCTAAGTCGGATTTTGTTACAGCGTCGAAAAGTACATCGGGGTTTTAGCGTGTTCTTTAACACCCCCCTTCATTCGGTGAATCTTTTTGTGCAATGCTTGGTAAAAAAATTGATTATGAAAAAGAAAATGGATCTTTGGATGGAGTCTCCCATGTGTTGTATTCGGTTATATTTCAGACCGGCCTATCTGAACATAACATATTTGCAAATCTAAAATTGAACATATATCGATGCATAGCATTTGATTAATTAATTTGAACAGGTTGTCCCAAAATGGAATAAAAAAAAAAGAAAAAAAATCGAAAATCCTTAGATTTTCGATGCCACAACACAAACACTTTCAACACACTTAATTTCTTAGTGTTCTTCCACTAATGCTGGCTTGCGTCTGCTCCTCCTCGTGTCTATGCCTTCTGGATCAGCTTAGGTGGTCCTCGGACTGCTTTGGCTCCAGCTGTACAATGGCACTGCTCATTGATATGAAACAATAATAATAATAATAATAATATTCCTTTATTCATTTATACTATATCAGATAGTGTAGAACAAGTCAATATATACAGAGTACATCATAATTACATATAGGTAAGTATAAAACAAACAACCGTGGTTTACATACAGATAAATATAAGAGACAAACAATTAAATGGAAATAAATGCATAAAATATTACAGTTCACTTAACACAGAAAATCAAAATGGTGGTTAAAATATTCTGAGACGGAATAAAAGGATTGATTTGTCAAGTATGTCTTTAGTTTCACTTTAAAGTTTTTTGTTAATAAATTTTTATACTCATTTGGAATTTTATTATAAATTTTTATTAATTGCGTTACTGCATTTTGTTGCACTTTGGTGAAAGTAGTTTGTGGCTGACGCAATACCGATGTTGCACAACCTCTTGTATTGAAAGCATGATTGGTTTCATATTTACTAAAAAATTTGTTGTAATTTTCTTTTACAAAGCATGCACATTGATATATATATAAGGATGGTAAGGTAAGTATATGTTTCTTCTTAAATATTTCCCTACAGGTTTCTCTTTTTTTTAGATGGAAGATACTTCTAATGCAGGATTTTTGCAGTCTGAAAATTCTAGGGGAATCAGTAGAGTTGCCCCAGAAAATGATTCCATAGGTGATCCTAGAATTCACATAACAGTAGTATGCGGTCAGTGCCGCTTCTTCGTTGACAGAATTGGACACAATACGTAGTGCATACGTGAATGAACTTATTTTTTTGGCTAGATATTGGACATGTTCTTTCCAATTTAGTTGAGAGTCTATTTCAATGCCTAGGAATTTTGTGTGGTCACTAGTTGTAAGAGTATGATCATTATAAGTTGTTGTGAGTGAATATTCTTTTCTCAAACTGAATTTTATGAGGTGAGTTTTTTCAATATTATTTTTTAGGTTGTTCCACATATACCAATTTTCTGTTTTTTCAATCGTGCTGATAATTTCGCTTTTTAATTCTTCTTCGGATTTTGCACGTATTACGAGTGAATTATCATCTGCAAAGAGGTTTATCATATGATTTACGATATCGGGCAAGTCATTTGTGTACAATAGGAATAAAATTGGACCTAAGATGGAGCCTTGTGGTACACCTTTCTCTGTTGTTTTCCAATTTGAAATAATCTCATTACCTTCATCTATTATCATTACACACTGTTTTCTATTGTGTAGATAGGATTTGAGAATATCATGTACATTTCCTCTAAAACCCATTTTTTCGAGTTTTTCCAATAATATTGTGTGGTCAACACTGTCAAAAGCCTTTGACAGGTCCATAAATAGAGAAACGACTTTATCTTGTGAACTAAGTGCATCCAGTATCTCACATATTGCAATGTATACTGCTCTTATGGTTGACCGTCCTTTAACGTAGGCACTCTGCATATTTGTTATTATTTTATTTGCTTCTGTAAAATCCAATATTCTATTTAATAATGCTTTTTCAAAGATTTTCGCCACAATTGATATAAGAGCTATGGGCCTATAATTAGAGATTTCTTTCTTACTGCCTTTTTTGTATATTGGCTTAATAATGGTCTTCTTTAATTCATCAGGGAATATTCCTTTCTGGAAGCATAGGTTAATTATAAAAGAAAGTGGTTGTGAAAGTTCCTCAGCACAGTATTTAATAAGTTTTGTTGGTATTTCATCAGCTCCAACAGCAGCCGTATCTTTCAATGAGTGGATTATATTAAAAATCTCTGTCGGTGTTGTTTCATATAGGAACATTGTCTGGTTGTTTTCACGAACCCGATCAAAAGTTTTTTGAGCATTTATGTTGATGTCGTCACAAAGTAATGATTTATGTCATCTAAAATTTCTTTTTTGGTTTTGTTGTTTCCAATTTCTAAGTTTTCAATCTCAAATTTTGTATCCATCTCCTTTCCTGTGATTTCTTTTAGTAGGTCCCAAGTTGCTTTGACTTTATTGTTGGAGTTTATAATATAATTTGAGAGCGATGTTTTCTTTGTTTCATTTATTACTTTCTTAAAATTGTTACAATATTGTCTGTAAACTTCCCTCGTTATATTACCTTTTCGCATTCCATCATAAAGTTGTCTTTTTATTTTGCTCCTTGTTCTTATTTCCTCGTTTATCCAGGTTCTACTTTCTTGAGTATGGCAGTTTTGCATTTTTTTAGGATATATATCTTCCAGAGTCTCTTTTACCATATTTAGAAATATTTCTGTGCCAATATTTGGGTCTTCTTCGGTCATTATTTGCTGCCAATCAACAGCTTTGATTTGCTCTTTGAATAAGTTCTTTTTATTATCAGTAATATTTCTTCTCATTAATTTCGTTTTCTTATTTTTTTGGATATAGCTTAGAGGCATAGTAATTTGTATTCCAAAATGATCACTAAATCCATTTTCCTCAATAATAATTTCATATTCTGGAATATTAACAAGAATGTTATCAATTGTTTTTCCAGATATTCTTGTTGGTTTGTCTGTAGTAGGTGATAAGTTGAAAGATGCCATTAAATCAATGAATAATTTTACCTTCTTTTCAAGTGGGTTTTGTAAATCTAGGTTAAAATCTCCACAGAGAGCTATGACATAATTATAGTATTTGGCTGTTACGTAAAGTAATATATCTTCAAGTGTATTCATAAATTCTTCCATGTTGGAAAGGACTGGAGGACGATAAATGTTTATAATAATAATTTTAGGATTTAAAATTTCCAAAGCACTACATTCTATTACTGATTCTATACTTTTTTATTTCAATATAAAACAGAATTTTAGTAAATTGTATTGTTTAATGGGCTTTGGCTTTATCCCGTCTGGGCATAAAGTGGAATCTGCGACCGATATCACATCGTCGTCTTTGAGAATAGGAACATTGAATTTTGTTGACTTATGTTGATTGAAATGGTTTCCGTGTAATTAAAATCTCTTCTTGGGAGAAATCTGCGACCGATATCACATCGTCGTCTTTGAGAATAGGAACATAGAATTTTGTTGACTTATGTTGATCGAAATGGTTTTCGTTTTTATTAAAATCTGGGAGAAATCTGCGACAGAATCTGCATCCGTCGGATCGTTGCATCTGCCCATTCAGCAGACGTGGCGGCATCTCGCCCTTGAGTTGCTAGACTCGTCTGAATCGCGCTCTTGCATCAGAGTTGTCGTCTTTCCATGCCGTGCCAATGGAACATTTGTTTAGACCCTTTGGGTCGGACTCTGCTTACAGATGTATATGTTTTTGAACATATGAGGACTTATAAAAAATAAATAAAAATTATAAAAAATACCAACTCTGCCGGACATGGTCAGAGTTGCTGCAGTGAATTTGGAAGATTTGTATGGTCGATACAATCTCCTCAATAGAAAATAACTTGTAAAAAATGCATAAAAAATACCAACTCTTGCCTGACGCGACAAGAAGTTGGTATGGAAATTTTGATATAAAATAAACCTAGCACTAAGTTAAAACTTAGCCTAGGTTGAAAAATATTATAAAAATATTATTGAATCTCCAGAACTTGACTCTGAATCAGTAGGGGTAGCATCGCGTGGCGGTGCATGGATTTGGACAACCGTTTGCTCCGGCGCTGGAGGTTCTGTGGAATCGTCTGAGAACGGGGAATCATTTCCATCGAGTGATGTTCCGCCTGGACTAGCATTTCCTTCATCTGAAGATTCGATTTCCAAATTGTGCTCCTCTGGCGGGGCTGGTCTCAAATCGTTTACATGTACTCTTGTTACATTTCCCTTTTGCACGAGATATACTTCGTCTGAAAACTTCTTCAAGATTCTGGTTGGGCCTGACCAAGACGGCGTGAACGTATGTACCTTCCTTTTTCTTTTACTCATGACTTTATCTCCAACTTTAAAAGTGACTGGAGTGACGGCCTCTTTCGGCGCGTATTTCTGTTTATAATTTTGTTGAGCCTGACGGGCTCCCTTAACTCGCTCGTAACGTGGGAGCGCCTGTTGTTTGGCTCTTTCTTGTCTCCATGCATACAAATCCCATTCGCCTCTCTCGGCTGGTTCATATCCTAACACTATCATGCTAGGTGTTTGATTTGTAGCGGCGTTCCTACGATTTCTTAAGATATAAGCCATTTGATGCACGTAGCGATCCCATGTGTCGTTTGGCTTTTTGTATAATAGAGTATTTCATATTTTCTTTCACTCCTGAACCCTCCATTCCACGGGGTTGGATTGTTAATGATTTGCAGGAATGAGGTATCGTTCGATGCCATTTCTTTCGCAAAATGTGATATACCATTCAGAATTGAAGTGACCTCCGTTGTCGGAAATTATGACTCGAGGGACTCTGAATCTTGCAACTATTTCTTCGTCAATAAATTTGGCCATCGTTCTGCCATCGACCTGAATATATGCCTTCGCCTCTATCCATTTACTGAATACGTCCTCGACGATAATCATGTATCTATTTTCGGCATCCTTAGTCCTCTGCAGCGGGCCAATTACGTCGACGCTCAAAGTTTCAAATGCATTCAGTGGTGCATGACTTCTAAGTGGAGCATTGGGTTGGGCTTGTCTTGTTTTTACAGATTGGCATATCAGACAGTTGTTTATGTATTTGCCTACGATCCTGGCCATATTATTGAAATAGTATCTTTTTGCAATTTTCCTAAGAGTCTCATCTCTTCCTGGATGACATGCTTCATCTCGATCGTGATAATGGTAAATCAATTCTTTAATTTTTCTCTTTGGAACTATCAACTTGAAATTTCGATCTGTAGCTTTCACTAGTACATCGTCTTGTACATGAAAATTTTTCATAAAAATAATGGCGGATCTTGTCTTGAATATCTCTCGACCTCGATTGGGCCTGTACGATATCTTCGTATATTTCTGAATGTGTTAAAACAGAAATACGTTCTGGACACTTATAATAATAATAATAATAATAAAAGAATTTTATTGAAATAAGAATTACATTTCATTCCAAAGGGCAATTGACCGAGGTCCTTCAGCCTATTTAGTTTATAAACCTTAATATAATTTTTTTTCATAGTAATATACAGGTAATGTGTGATTTATGTAGTACATATTTTATACAAAAAAAAAAAAATCCAGTTTTAATAGGTATACAAAAAAAAATTTTTTTTATAAATATGCGTGCAATATAGTATGAATGTCCTGTATTATTGTAGAGATACAATTATTTTATTAGCCGTTACTCGAGTCCGAGTATAAAAATGTTACAGTCGATAAATTGTGTACAATAAAAAACAAGTAAAAGGTGTAGTCTATTGTAATTCCCATTCATCTACGGTGCACACGACTATCGCTATAGAGGCCAATTCGGGAGAGCACATGTCGACCGCAGTCAGGACAAACATAGACCTGGTTAGGTCTTGGATTCGGCCTTCTTGCAGCAACATTTCCTTGATAGCTGGCCACAACCCCTCGCCATTCGGTTCTGTCCGCTGCAAGTTGTTCCCATTGCTCGTCTGCAATACCGCAGGATTTTAGATTTTCATGGAGAGTGTCTTTGAACCTCTTTCGTTGACCGCCACGCCTTCTTCTACCGCTTAGCAATTCACCATAAAGTGTACATTTAGGAAGGCGGTTATCATGCATACGATGAACGTGACCTGCCCATCTTAGGCGTGCTCTTGAAATAAGCACCTCAATTGGAAGGCTGTTTGCTCTCCTGAGTACTTCCACGTTTGATATGTGATGGAACCAACGGATTTTCATCATACTTCTGAGGTGTCTTTGCTGAAAACGTTCTAATTCTTTCACATGACGACGGTAAGTGACCCAGCTTTCACATCCATATAGCAGTGTTGGAATGATAACTGCTCTGTAGACAGCCATTTTCGTTGACAAAGCAAGGTCGTGGTTGTCAAATACTCTCTCTCTAAGTCCCCAGAGTGCTCTAGATGCAGCGTTAATTCTATTGCGAATCTCGCTGTCCATGTTTGCTTTGTCATTAACAACGTTGCCTAAGTAATTGAACTGATCCAACACTTCAAGAGAATTTCCGTTAAGTGTAATGTCTATTTGGTTCACTTGATGAGGAGTTGACATAATCTTAGTCTTTCCAATGTTGATTTTAAGTCCTAAGGAATCGTAGCTCTGGGCATACACATCTAAAAGTTCTTGAAGCTCTTCCGGCGTAGAGGCTAAAAGTGCACAGTCATCCGCATACTGGAGATCACAAATGAATCGTGTGCGTGTCTTCGTGAAAGCTCTGAAGCGCCCTATGTTAAAGAGACCGCCATCAAAACGGTATCTGAGACCTATTCCTCTGACTGTCAGTTTGTTGTCAACAATAATTGTTAGAGCAGTGGTAAACAAATTAAAGAGTAGGGGTGCCAGGACACATCCCTGCCTAACTCCAGTGAGGGTTTGGAAAGGTTCGGTTGCCTCATTATTATACATAACCTGGGCGTTGTTGTTTGTATGTAGACTGCGACATACTTCCACAAATTTTCTAGGGATACCTAAGCGGAACATAATTTTCCAGAGCACTTCCCTGTCCACCGAGTCAAACGCCTTGGTTAAATCAATGAAGGCCATGTGAATTTCTCCTTGATGTTCGAGTGCTTTTTCTTGAAGCTGTTTAAGTGTGAAGATTAAATCCGATGTGCCTCGGTTTGGTCTAAAGCCACTCTGTGTTTCAGGAAGTAACTTTTCCATAACAGGTGTTAGCCTATTTGCCATCGCTTTAGTGAGTATCTTCCCTCCAACAGCCAGGAGAGCTATACCCCTGTAATTTCCACAGTCCGCAGCGCTCCCTTTGTTTTTGAAGAGGTTGATTAAAAGTGTATCACGAAACTCCTGCGGAGCTTGACCACTTTCCCACACGACATCAAACAGTTTTTTGAGGTAGGGTATGAGCTCTGACGACACAGCTTTAAAGATCTCAGCTGGGAGTGAGTCGGCTCCGGGAGATTTGTTATTTTTTAGCTGCCCAATGGAGGTTAAGATCTCTTCCGTTGTTAGTGGTTTATCTAAGTCTTCGAAGGTGTCATATTGAGGGATAAGATTTATAATATCGTGATCGGCTTGACTTTGCTGGTTAAGAATGTTAGAGTAGTGTTCTTTCCATCGGGCTCTTATTCCTGGTCTTCTTTGAGGAGATTTCCATTTAAATCTTTAATAGGGCAAATATTCTTCCGACTGGGGCCGTACACTGCTTTTACTCCTTGAAAGAAATTCCTGTAGTCATGTGAATCGGCGTACCTTTGAATTTCTCTAGCCTTGCTTGCCCACCACTCGTTCTTTATTCTTCTGATTTCGCGTTGCGTTTCATACTTAGATTGGGTAAAAGCTTCTGCTTTTGATGAGTCGTTGGGGTGGTTGATAGCGTTTTGCAAGGCAATATGTTTGCGGTCAAGAAGTTCTTGTATAAAAGCTTCATTATCATTGAACCAGTCCTCCTGTTTTTTACTTGCTGCAGTGCCAAGAATTTCCTCACTCGCACTTTTTAAACTGTCTTTAATTTGTGTCCAGGTAGCAGCGACAGAATTCGTTTCTTCTAGTACACTCAAATTCTCTTGAACTTTTTGCTTTAGCTGTTCGACGGTTTGTTGGTCACGCAATTTACTAATACAGAGACGGAGTCTGCGTTTTACTTGAGTTCTTCGGTGTTTGGGTCTCGTAACAATTTTCATTTTAGAGACAACAGGACGATGATCGGTCCAACATTCGCTATCAATGCGCGCCTTTGTAATTTGGACGTCCTTGAGATGCTTCCTACGTACGATAACATAGTCCAGTAGATGCCAGTGACCTGATCTGGGGTGACGCCAGGTGCCTTTAAATTTATCCTTTTGTCGGAAAATGGTGTTTGTTATAACTAGATCATGTTCGGCGCATTTAGTTAGAAGTAGTTGACCGTTAGCGTTCATGTTGCCCAAACCGTTCTTGCCTATGATGCCTGGCCAGGTGTCTGCATCTCTCCCTACTCTAGCGTTAAAATCGCCAAGAATAACGAATTGTTCCGTTTTAGGTATTCTACAGAGGGTTTCTTCCAGCTGACGATAGAAGCTTTCCTTGGTTTCGTGACCTGCATCCAGAGTGGGAGCAGCGTAGGCGCTTATTAGATTTACCGCGTTGCCATCTGATAGCTCATAGCGTAGCAGCATTAGACGCTCGGATAGGCCTTGTGGTACTTGTGTTAAGTTGGATACAAGTTGATTCCGAACGGCAAATCCTACTCCATGTTGTCTTCTTGAATTGGTGGGAAGACCTTTCCAATAGAAGGTGTAGTAAGTACTTTTCTGTGAGAGAGCCTTCCTCCAAAAATCGAGTTTCGCTGAGAGCTGCAACGTCAACATTGAGTCGGTGAAGTTCTCTGTCTATTAGAGCAGTTCTTCTTTCAGGCCGATCGGTGCGAGTGCTGTCGTTCAAAGTACGAACATTCCAAGCGCCGTAGATGAAAGAATTAGTTTTCTTGGATTTAACTTGTCGGTGTTTTTTCGACATTCGATGAGGTGTCCCTGTGGGCACCCTCCCCCGGAGATCCGATCGGGAGGGTATTTTACCTCCGGATGATTTTGTCCCACTTGAACGCTCCATCATTTTTTAAAAGCCTTAATCGACTGAAAACGAAGCTGCATTTGAAGTTTTAGCTGGAGCAGGTATGCAACTGACCAGCTCGGTTGCGGAAGGCGAGTGGTGTGGTCCCATGGCACAGAAGGAGACTGCGACGATGGGGTAACCAAACGATTCCAAAAGCAACCTTTGGGTGCGGTGGGTTATCTTTACCGCACTCTTCGTGAGAAGGTGGATGTGCTCATGGCAAAAGGTAAGGGTTATTCCGCCCTTACTCGGTCGTTAGAGCCTCGTTAGTGAAAACAAGGTGCACCAAGTTCAAATTGAACTCATCGCGAAGGTGAGGTTAACAATTGAGTAGGAGAGGCTATAACTTGCGCTTCACTACCCCATTACACCCCTAGATACAAGATACAATTATCTCCCAAAGGGAATTAGCAGGGTGTGTGCATCTCCTTATTCCGTCGATCCTCCTTATACAAAATTCGTCGATTGAATTTTTGTTATGTTGCTTTTGGCAAAATCTTCGTGTAAGAGTGGAAAGTCTTTCTTGAATGGGCTGGATGTGAGTTTCAGTGTATAAGAGGTGGTTTGGCGGGTTATGTAGAGGATTGTTGGGATGCCGAATTTTTGTTATTGTTCGGATGGCACTCGTTTCGGCTACCTTGAGATTTTTGATAGCAGGATTTTTTAAATTAGAGAAAATTACGTGTCCATACTCTATGATCGGTCTGCAAATTAATTTATGGATTTTACCCATAGTGGTTATATTAATTCCATCTCTTTTATGATATAATCCTCTAAAATGTTTGGCTCTTGAAATTTTTTTTTTTTTCACATTAGTTGTATGGTTGTTAAAATTGATTTTATTGTCGATGGTAATCCCTACATATTTTGCAGATACTTCTGCATGAATTGTCTGATTGTATATGTTTAATGAGGGGGAATTTCTAGAAGGTGTATGCTGGAATATAATTAAGTGGGACTTAGATGGGTTGGGTTTAAGCCTCCATTTGTTAAACCATAAAGATGCAGCATCTGCGAGATTTTGTAGATTTTCCATTGCTGCATTTATAGATTTGTCGTGTGCTATCAAGGTGGTATCATCTGCAAATTGAAGTATATACGCTTGATGTGAAAAATGTTGTGGATTATCGTGGTAGATATCTGAACAGTAGATATTGTAGAGGAGTGGTGAAAGCGGTGATCCTTGTGGAAGGCCTTGCTCAGGGGTAAATTCATAAGATATGGCGTTCTGGACCTTCATTCTTAATTTCCGGTTGAACAGAAAGCA
Organism: Leptura quadrifasciata; assembly: GCA_963675555.1. Taxonomy (NCBI): domain Eukaryota; kingdom Metazoa; phylum Arthropoda; class Insecta; order Coleoptera; family Cerambycidae; genus Leptura; species Leptura quadrifasciata. The sequence goes on from OY776682.1 coordinate 23,231,425, forward strand.
GTTAACCAAAAGTAGAAGATGTCTAGAACATCCTCGTGTGTATAGTCTGTATAGTAAACCCTTATGCCAAACACTGTCAAAAGCTTTGTTGATGTCCATGAACAATGCTACCGATTTGTTTCCATTTAGCTTAGATGTTTCGACATTGTTTGTTAGTATTGCTAAAGGCTGAGTTGTAGAGCTGTTAGTTTTAAATCCAAATTGATAATTCGGTATCTGGTGACCAATGCTTTCATGAATTTTGTTGTTAATTAATTTTTCAAAGTTCTTCCCCAGTACTGGCAGTAGCGTAATAGGTCTATAGTTAACTACTTTGGAGTGGTCTGTGCCGTGTTTGGGTATGGTAATGATCGTCCCAGTTTTCCATTCTTTTGGGAAATATCGATGTTTGAAACAGTATCCGTAAATTTTAATTATATACAAGTGAATGTTTAAGTCTAGTTTTTTAACAAATTTTTTTGTGACATAATCGTGACCTGGAGCTGTATTTTTACCTTGATTTACTATAGCAAAATAGTCGGCTTCATCAATTGAATAATCTTCCATTGGCACAGGTTCGTTAATAAATGTATCGTACCATTCTTGGACACTTTGGTAATGGTTATTATTAAAATTCAAGTCCTGTGTTTCTGCATAGGCTTTTTCAAAATGATTTGCAAATACTTTTGTCTTTTCTTCTGGTCTTTCATATATTATGTCGTTTACTTTAATACTAGAGCTTGATGTCCCTTTATTTTTATATTTTGATAATTTTTTTATTTCTGACCAGTAGTTTTTGCCTTTTTTCCTGTTTATTTCGTTGCATGTGTTAATCCATTTATGTGATCTAAATTGTTGAATTAAAGTTTGTATGTTTTTGTTAAGTTTATTCATTTCCATCTTTGCGTCGGGATTGTTGGTGCTTCTGTATTCTCTGTACATTTTTCTTTTTCTTTTAATTAATTGTATTATAAAGGGTGGCAACTCATAAGTGTAGTACTTTATCTCTTTTAAAGGCGTATTTTCAATGAATGACTCAGAGAGTTTTGTGTTAAATTCAGTTATTACTTCTTCATTTAGTTCCTGGTCCTGTCTCGAGGTTATAAACTGTACCATGGATGTATTAATTTTGTTAATGTCGGTTTTTGCAAAGTTGTATCTCCACAATCGGTTATTGGCTATTGGCCTTTGCTTATCAAGTGAAATATGTAGGCTGAGATGGTCTGAGCATAAATCAGGAGTAAGTTCAACTTTCAAGTTATTACTTATGTTAGAGGTATGGAGTTGAGTCATTATTATGTTGCATTAAGAATGTGGGTGGAGTGACGTACTTGCAAAAACCGGTATTTTGGATGAAGTTGTTCAGTTGTCTCTTTTTTACTCTATTGTTTACATTAAAGTCTCCTACGATTAATGAGTATTTATAAAGCGTGCTCATAGTGTAGATATTTTCCTCGATTCGGGCGTGTGGGTGGATATAAACCAAAAAGATGTGTAATTTGTCGTCTAGGAATGGGATAGTAAAATGTAAACATTCGCTGAGAGGGTTGTTGATTCTGGGAGGGTTTGCTTTTCCCATCTTGAGATCAGGATGAATTTGAATGAGGCTTCTGCCTCTTGCATGGTTATGTATTTGATTGCCATCAAGACGGAGGGTATTCCAATCCCTGTAGGAAGTATTGCTGTCTTTTTTAGTTTTAGTCTCAACAAACATTGCACATTGTATATTATTGTTCTCGATATAGTTGTTAACCAGATGCTTTTTGCCTGTGTAGCTATTGATGTTTGCATATATGATATTAATTACTGACATATTCATGCTGTACATTGGTAGATTGGTTGATTGGTTCGGTGGGAGAATAAGGGTTTTCCACGTCTATTTCAAAAATTAGAATATACACTCTGTTTCCAGAAAATACTGCTGTTGTGTCCACATTGAAATTATTTACAAAACGTTTGTGCAGTTTGGCTAAGAGCTCCTCTCTGCTTTTATTGATTGGGTCGTTTATCTCATTGATATAAGTATTAATTATCATGTCATGAATTGTGACAGGAAAGTGGATTCTGTGTTTTTTGTTTTTCTGTGAAATTTCGTGGGATTTTTTATTCAGCGATTTTATCTGCACATTAGGAATACCATCAATTGGTGCTTTCGGTCTATTGGGTCATTTGAATGACCATGCCTGGTGTTCCTCTGAGCCACAACTGGTGCATTTAGGTGGTAATGTGGAAGAGCATTTATTAGTAGAGTGAGTTCCAAGGCATTTGGAACATTTGCTGGGAGTGTTACAAATTTCTGTTGTGTGGTCAAATGCTAGACATCTACTACATGGTTTTGGTGTTGGTGGTGGTGGTTTGCTGGGGTTAACCGGATAGTGACGATAATTAAAGTAAAGACCCTCGGTGAGTAGTGTTTCAAAAGAATTTTGCGAACCAGTTATTATTCGTACTAAAGAAGTCGGTTTATTTGTTGCACGTGATAAGATTCTCCTACAGTATCGATGTTCTAGTTTATATACATTCAGAATTTCACTGATTGTTTTGTCCTCTATCTCAAGTTCAACGTTTGCTATAATAACTGAATAGCTTGCACTAACAGTAGGTGTGGGGGGTTTTGTGTTGGGTGACGTTTTATGATAGTTGAGAACCCTCCCAACTTCGACCATTTTGTCTAGAGTTTGTATAATAGATTCTTCTGGGGTATCCGTTTTAAGTAAAAATCCTTTTTTAGTTTGTATTATTATGTCTCTTGCTTTAGGATAGATCCTACTCCAAATATTTGTGAGCTCTAATCTTGTGTAACTACTTTCAGTTGTTATGTAAAATAAATGGACACTTATAATTTGGTAGGAACATTCTTTCCTCTTCATCGTCGGTCTCGACATATTGATCTTGTGGATTATGGCTGAGAAAGTCTGCTAACAAGTTTTCTTTGCCTGGACAGTGTTCAATTTTGAATGCATACTCTTGTAATAATAATGACCATCGTGTAAATTTAGTTTTGTCGTCTTTGTGTTTGTTCAACCAAAGTAATGCCCTGTTGTCCGTCTTAACCAAGAACGGTTTATCTGCTAAGTACATCTTGTACTTTTTTATATAGTTCACCAAGTGTTCCAGTTCGTTAATGTGGTAACGTTTCTCTGCTGGAGATAACGTGTTGCTTGCATACGAAATAATATGTTTTTCTCCGTTGTCGCCCAATTGATATAATACGGCAGAAAGACCTTGTAGTGATGCATCGGTTTGTAAAATGAATTGACGTGAAAAATCCGGACGATGGAGTTCCAACGGTCCGGATAATAAATTTTTAAGTTTTCTGAAAGCTTCATTGCATGCTTGGGTCCAATGAAAGCGATATTCCTTCAAAAGAAGTTTCGTTAGCGGCTTTGTTATCATCGCAACATTTGGTAGATATTCTCTTACCCAGTTGCAAAGTCCTAAGAAACTCTGAAGTTGCCTTTTTGTGTCTGGTACAGGATAATTTTGAATTTGTAATACATGTTTTTCCAATGGTTGAGAAGTATCAATTCTGAGAGTGTGTCCTAAATATTGGATTTCGTTCGTCGCTATTACACACTTTTCCGGTGACACTTTTAGGTTGTGTAAACGTAGTCTTTCAAAGACTAACCTCAGGTGGGACATATGCTCCTTCATGTTTACGCTGTAAACGATTATATCATCCAAGTAGACTTTGCAGAAATGGTGTAGGTAACCTGTTAAAACGTCCTTTGCCATGAATTTCTGAAAGATACAGGGAGCTGTCTTGAGGCCGAAAGGCATGACATTAAATCTATAAGCTGCCCCATCAGGAGTGGTAAAAGTTGAGAAATCTTTTGATGCTTCGTCGAGCGGTATTTGATCACCATGAGCATGAGAAATAATAAAGTCTAAAAGCATTTTATTTCGAAAATTAAAAGAAACAGTGGAGTTAACATTGTGACTGATAGAAACCTCTTCACCTATTGATCTCTCAGGAAACCGTTTCATACATTGTCCGGAAAGGACAATCTCTACTGACATGGCCTAAATTCTGACAATTCTAGCAAGTTATTTGCTGTGATGACAGGCTAGGAATTACTTCATAAACAACATTCCTCATCTTAACTACATCATGCCTTGATACAGAAGGTATATAGGCAAATTCAGAATCCACATAATTCAGATTCTTCTGAGAGGAAGGTACATATTTTTCTACACGAAATTTCTTTGTTTCCAATCTCAGACATTCATTTTTGAGTTTCTCCAGATTTTTAACCTTGCCTAACTGAGACGTATAAAAAGGGGACAAATTCCTAGTAATAATATCTATAGTCGGGGCAAGAATTCAGGTGATGCATGTCACAGATCGATAAAATTACTATAATTATATAAGTCAATCAAAGCGACTGCACCTGAAATAGTTGCAACCCCCAATTCAGGTCACATGCAAATTGTAATGCCACAACTGAAAATGTACCATTAAAATGATGAATTGTGACACAGCATAAAGCTTTATGCTGTGCCTGTGATAACTGCAACGTCTGCAACCCACAATACAATACCAAAAATTTATCAAAATTCGATTAATTGGAACAAAAATAGATTATAAATAATTTCTCAAATGAACTTTATTTAATAACTGGACAATGAGTTTTATAATATTATTATTATTATTAGCCGTTACTCGAGTCCGAGTATAAAAATGTTACAGTCGATAGATTGTGTACAATAAAAAACAAGTAAAAGGTGTAGTCTATTGTAATTCCCATTCATCTGCGGTGCACACGACTATGGCTATAGAGGCCAATTCGGGAGAGCACATGTCGACCTCAGTCAGGACAAACATAGACCTGGTTAGGTCTTGGATTCAGCCTTCTTGCAGCAACATTTCCTTGATAGCTGGCCACAACCCCTCGCCATTCGGTTCTGTCCGCTGCAAGTTGTTCCCATTGCTCGTCTGCAATACCGCAGGATTTTAGATTTTCATGGAGAGCGTCTTTGAACCTCTTTCGTTGACTGCCACGTCTTCTTCTACCGCTTAGCAATTCACCATAAAGTGTACATTTAGGAAGGCGGTTATCATGCATACGATGAACGTGACCTGCCCATCTTAGGCGTGCTCTTGAAATAAGCACCTCAATTGGAAGGCTCTTTGCTCTCCTGAGTACTTCCACGTTTGATATGTGATGGAACCAACGGATTTTCATCATACTTCTGAGGTGTCTTTGCTGAAAATGTTCTAATTCTTTTACATGACGACGGTAAGTGACCCAGCTTTCACATCCATATAGCAGTGTTGGAATGACAACTGCTCTGTAGACAGCCATTTTCGTTAACAAAGCAAGGTCGTGGTTGTCAAATACTCTCTATCTAAGTCCCCAGAGTGCTCTAGATGCAGCGTTAATTCTATTGCGAATCTCGCTGTCCATGTTTGCTTTGTCATTAACAACGTTGCCTAAGTAATTGAACTGATCCACCACTTCAAGAGAATTTCTGTTAAGTGTAATGTCTATTTGGTTCACTTGATGAGGAGTTGACATAATCTTAGTCTTTCCAATGGTGATTTTAAGTCCCAAGGAATCATAGCTCTGGGAATACACATCTAAAAGTTCTTGAAGCTCTTCCGGCGTAGAGGCTAAAAGTGCACAGTCATCCGCATACTGGAGATCACAAATGAATCGTGTGGGTGTCTTCGTGAAAGCTCTAAAGCGCCCTATGTTAAAGAGACCGCCATCAAAACGGTATCTGAGACCTATTCCTCTGACTGTCAGTTTGTTGTCAACAATAATTGTTAGAGCAGTGGTAAACAAATTAAAAAGTAGGGGTGCCAGGACACATCCCTGCCTAACTCCAGTGAGGGTTTGGAAAGGTTCGGTTGCCTCATTATTATACATAACCTGGGCGTTGTTGTTTGTATGTAGACTGCGACATACTTCCACAAATTTTCTAGGGATACCTAAGCGGAACATAATTTTCCAGAGCATTTCCCTGTCCACCGCGTCAAACGCCTTGGTTAAATCAATGAAGGCCATGTGAATTTCTCCTTGATGTTCGAGCGCTTTTTCTTGAAGCTGTTTAAGTGTGAAGATTAAATCCGATGTGCCTCGGTTTGGTCTAAAGCCACTCTGTGTTTCAGGAAGTAACTTTTCCATAACAGGTGTTAGCCTATTTGCCATCGCTTTAGTGAGTATCTTCCCTCCAACAGCCAGGAGAGCTATACCCCTGTAATTTCCACAGTCCGCAGCGCTCCCCTTGTTTTTGAAGAGGTTGATTAAAAGTGTATCACGAAACTCCTGCGGAGCTTGACCACTTTCCTACACGACATCAAACATTTTTTTGAGGTAGGGTATGAGCTCTGACGACACAGCTTTAAAGATCTCAGCTGGGAGTGAGTCGGCGCCGGGAGATTTGTTATTTTTTAGCTGCCCAATGGCGGTTAAGATCTCTTCCGTTGTTAGTGGTTTATCTAAGTCTTCGAAGGTGTCATATTGAGGGATAAGATTTATAATATCGTGATCGGCTTGACTTTGCTGGTTAAGTATGTTAGAGTAGTGTTCTTTCCATCGGGCTCTTATTTCCTGGTCTTCTTTGAGGAGATTTCCATTTAAATCTTTAGTAGGGCACATATTTTTCCGACTGGGGCCGTACACTGCTTTTACTCCTTGAAAGAAATTCCTGTAGTCGTGTGAATCGGCGTACCCTTGAATTTCTCTGGCCTTGCTTGCCCACCACTCGTTCTTTATTCTTCTGATTTCGCGTTGCGTTTCATGCTTAGATTGGGTAAAAGCTTCTGCTTTTGATGAGTCGTTGGGGTGGTTGATAGCGTTTTGGAAGGCAATATGTTTACGGTCAAGAAGTTCTTGTATAAAAGCTTCATTATCATTGAACCAGTCCTCCTGTTTTTTACTTGCTGCAGTGCCAAGAATTTCCTCACTCGCACTTTTTAAACTGTCTTTAATTTGTGTCCAGGTAGCAGCGACATCTACAGAATTGGTTTCTTCTAGTGCACTCAAATTCTCTTGAACTTTTTGCTTTAGCTGTTCGACGGTTTGTTGGTCACGCAATTTACTAATACAGAGACGGAGTCTACGTTTTACTTGAGTTCTTCGGTGTTTGGGTCTCATAACAATTTTCATTTTAGAGACAACAGGACGATGATCGGTCCAACATTCGCTATCAATGCACGCCTTTGTAATTTGGACGTCCTTGAGATGCTTCCCACGTACGATAACATAGTCCAGTAGATGCCAGTGACCTGATCTGGGGTGACGCCAGGTGCCTTTAAATTTATCCTTTTGTCGGAAAATGGTGTTTGTTATAACTAGATCATGTTCGGCGTATTTAGTTAGTAGTTGACCGTTAGCGTTCATGTTGCCCAAACCGTTCTTGCCTATAATGCCTGGCCAGGTGTCTGCATCTCTCCCTACTCTAGCGTTAAAATCGCCAAGAATAACGAGTCGTTCCGTTTTAGGTATTCTACAGAGGGTTTCTTCCAGCTGTTGATAGAGGCTTTCCTTGGTTTCGTGACTTGCATCCAGAGTGGGAGCGTAGGCGCTTATTAGATTTACCGCTTTGCCATCTGATAGCTCATAGAGTAGCAGCATTAGACGCTCGGATAGGCCTTGTGGTACTTGTGTTAAGTTGGATACAAGTTGATTCCGAACCGCAATTCCTACTCCATGTTGTCCTCTTGAATTGGTGGGAAGACCTTTCCAATAGAAGGTGTAGTACTTTTCTGTGAGAGAGCCTTCCTCCAAAAATCGAGTTTCGCTGAGAGCTGCAACATCAACATTGAGTCGGTGAAGTTCTCTATCTATTAGAGCAGTTCTTCTTTACAGGCCGATCGGTGCGAGTGCTGTCGTTCAAAGTACGAACATTCCAAGCGCCGTAGATGAAAGAATTAGTTTTCTTGGATTTAACTTGTCGGTGTTTTTTCGACATTCGATGAGGTGTCCCTGTGGGCACCCTCCCCCGGAGATCCGATCGGGAGGGTATTTTACCTCCGGATGATTTTGTCCCACTTGAACGCTCCATCATTTTTTTAAAGCCTTAATCGACTGAAAACGAAGCTGCATTTGAAGTTTTAGCTGGAGCAGGTATGCAACTGACCAGCTCGGTTGCGGAAGGCGAGTGGTGTGGTCCCATGGCACAGAAGGAGACTGCGACGATGGGGTAACCAAACGATTCCAAAAGCAACCTTTTTGTGCGGTGGGTAAGGGTTATTCCGCCCTTACTCGGTCGTTAGAGCCTCGTTAGTGAAAACAGGGTGCACCAAGTTCAAATTGAACTCATCGCGAAGGTGAGGTTAACAATTGAGTAGGAGAGGCTATAACTTGCGCTTCACTACCCCATTACACCCATACATACATCATACATACAATCATAACTATAATTAAATTCTAATTAAATAAAATTACTACGATATTAAACAATTATACATTTTTTAGTTATTTACTATTCATGATAAGAGAAAAAACATTTACATATTTATTGTCGAGGATACCCCAATGAAATATTTTTTACATATTTCTGCAAAAAAGTGACGCGGCTGAAAATAATATTTGGCAGTTCCATTAATCTTCTACGTGGATTATCTTAGAAATTTGAAACCTATTTTTTTCAATATTTTGCCCAAGCTACTCAAACTTCGTATGTTGTTGAACCATAATTTGTGTATTTTTATTGTACCCTACATGTTGTTTTTATTCCTTTATATTCTTCTATTTTACCATTTATATTGATTGACCTGTGTAAGCATTGTATATGTATTTGAGTTTAGATAACCTGTCTAAACGCATGTTACAAGGTGTTTACACGCATTTTGTACATGCGGATGTCACCAATAAAGTATTATTATTATTATTATTAAATATGCATAGAGAGGTACTTAGTTTTGATATTAAGTTGCTATTATGTGATTCTTTAATTCTATTGTATTGTGATATTGTATATTGACCTGCTTTGTTGTGTAGAGATAGAACTACTCTTCAAAAAATTCAAAATGCCTGCATTAAATTTAGTTTTAACTTGCGTAAATTCGACCACATCTCCGTAAGATTTTCAGAAAGTAAATGGTTAAACTTAGATGAAAGGTTTAAATATCATTTAGCCTGTCTTGTTTATAAAGTTGATAAATATCAAACACCTGAATATTTGTATTCTAAACTTATAAGAGGTAGTGATACGCATGAACGCACTACCAGCCATAGGCATCTTTATAATGTTCCCAAGCATAATACTGTACAGTTTCGAAGGAGTTTCTCATACAATGCCGATAAAATTTTTAACAAAGTACCTATGAATATTAAACTTCTTTCTAATATCACTTCATTCTACAAACAAGTCAAAGCCTGGTTATTCTCAAGTAGATAGGATCTTTTTTGTTTTAGTCAACCAAGACAGTTGAACTTTTCAATGCATCAGTGCACTCCGAATACTCCGCAATAGCGTTAACAAAAACATGGTTAGACTCCTTCATCTTTGACAGAGAACTTTTTTGCAACAAGTTCAATGATTTTCGTTCTGACAGGGATTTTGCTTCTATTAATCGTTCTAGGGGTGGAGGTATACTATTATAATAATAATAAGTTTATTGTGTAAATATAACATAGAATATTACAATACACAAAAGGGTTGTGAATCGGCAGAGCCAGTCTTCCTCACAGCCCATGAAGTACACATTTAATAAATAATAGAGCAATGTTTAAATAGCTATAGGTTATTACTAAATTTTGTACACATATATAATCATATAAGTATACATACGCCCGGGTTCAAAACCGAATCACAGCAAGTCGATGAGATATAGTGGATGAGCGGATCTGCTCGCGTCACCATCTTTCAAAAGAGATGTAAAACTGTGGGTTCCGTGTATCTACGATGTGAGCACGTTAAAGATCCCTACCCCACGACAAACTGTGGGGGTTCTGCAAATTTCCCAGTGCCCACTCAGACACTGAAGAGCTTATCTCCTGGCATCGGTGATTGGCTTTGGCAGCGGAAATAAGCCGGCGTTAAATAAATGATTAAAAAAAAAATATATATATATATATATACATATTTGCACATATACCACACAAGTACATGAAACTATTTTAATTATTATATACTATTAACCTTTTTAGGACGGCAACGGTTTTAGCATGCCACGCTGCACAGATGGCAGCCGACGGCGCTTGCGGATTTGTCTGGTTGCAGGCGCGAACTATACCACGCCTTTTTCGGATACGTACGGTTCCCGCCGTGAACCGTATATGTATAATTATTTGACAAACAAAACAACAAATTTAACAAACTCACCATTTTTATGAATTTAGGAGAAATCTCAATAAAAAGACACTAATAATAGAAATAAAACTTTTATTTACCAAACATAAAATATAATTATATAGAATAGTAATAAAAAAATGACAAAAACCAACATTTAAAAAAAAAGAATAACAAAACAAAACGTAAACTAATTAAAACTAACGGTGGGCGGAGTAAGAAAAGGGTTAAACCAATAATGTGTAATAGACAGATACATATGTTTCCAGTAGTTAACTACATATTTTGTCATGCGTAGATATCCGGTTCTCGGCTACACATCGCGAAAAATTGTTGAGGGATTTGTCCGTTTCCCGGTGCAAAAGGGTTAATTAGTCTTTTTTTTATTGCACTTTTAAAACGTCGGACTGACGGATGAGTTATTTCCTTTTTGATTGTATTCAATGTTTTTGGAGCATTGTATGTAAATGAACCTTCAAATTTCGTTGTTCGGTGCATGGGAATATTATAGGTTGGGTTTCTAAAGTTTTTCTCATGCAGTTCACTTCTTAAAACTATTTCTTCTGTCAAGTAACTGGGTATTCCATTGTTCACAATATTATATAGTAAACAACTGAACTGTAATACATATCTATTTTCTAAGTTTAGAATTTTTAAGTCTCTAATGTGCGGTGTTATATGTTCCCTTCTGTTTATGTCATAAGAGTATCGCAGACACATATCTTGTATTTTTTTAAGTCTTTTTTTCTGTTTATCTGTTAGTAATGGGTATTATACATTTAAGCAGTAATTTAGTCTGGATAAAATTAGACTGTCACAGGTTAAGTACTTTGTCTCACTTGTTAGCAGTGTTTTGAATTTATACAAATGTTTTAAGCTTATATGTGCATAAATACTTATTTTATTTACATGTTTTTCGAAACTTAACTTATCTATCATAATACCTAGATTTTTTACTACCTCCACCTCCTGTATTATACAGCTGTTTATGCTGATACTGCTGGATTTTAACTGTAATCCCCTTATTCTGTTGTTATCTGTGCCTATTAACATAGCTGTTGATTTATTTGGATTTATTCTCAGTCCATGATCCTCAAACTATTTTACAATGTTATCCAAATCCTCATTAATTTCATCTATGACCCTATTAATGTCACCTGGAGAAAACTCTTTTATCAACTGCGTGTCATCGGCATATAAGTGAACCTTGCAGTTTTTTATTACTTCTGGTAGATCACAAGTGTGTATTGTGCAAGATATAGGTCCCAGAATACTACCCTGCGGAACTCCTTTGTCACATTTTAGCATCGTTGATATGTTGTCTTTGATTTTTACACACTGTTGTCTGTTTGTAAAGTAATTCTGGAACCACGTGTATGCAGTCCCTTCTATTCCTATGTGGCCTATTTTTGCTATAGTCTAATAGCACGAGATAAGCCAATTTTTGATAGTCAGGTGCTGAAAATAAATCAGATATAACTTTTAACAGGGCTGTACATGTGCTAACTTACTTCGAAAGCCTGACTGTATTGCAGGTAGTATACTATTTTTTTCCAGGTGTTCATTTAATTGCTCTACTACCATTTTTTCTAATAATTTGGATTCTGTATGTAATATGTTTATTGGCACACTTTTGAAAATGATTTGGGTTTATCGTTTTTTGGTAATGGTGTAACGATGAATTGTTCCCATATCTATGGTACGTCACCTGTTCTGAGTGACTCATTTATAATTTCTGTAAATGGATTCAACATTATGAGATTGACGTTATCTAGCCCTTGCACATTTGTTTTGATTGTTATAAGCTGATTTTCAATTTTTTCGGGTGTTGTATTAGTAAAATCACTGAATGTAGTTACATTCCCTTTTTTTATGTTCTTTGTAAGGTGCGTCTTTACTATGTACATACTTCGGTATGCGATGTAAAGCAACGACAGGCGCAGTTAGTACTTGGATGGGTGACCATTCCAACGGAAACCGCGTTCTCGCCTCACACATCTTCCAGCGGCTTGTATATCAGTGTATGCGCGGAAGCTATACAACCTTAGGCGAGGGTTGTATAGAAGATATACCATCCTTCGGAGGGGATGTAAAGCCGTTGGTCTCTTGTCTATTAAATATTAGGCAAGTAAAAGATCCCTACTCTTCTTAACGGAAGAGGTTCGGCAAAATTCCTGGTTGGGGGTAACTCGTCTACAGGCGTCGGTGTTAGGCTTCAGTAGCGGAAATAGGCCGACATTAAATAAATGTATAAAAAAAAATGTTCATTGTAATAACCTTAATAGATCTTTATTTATGTTTGCTCCGCTGCTGACATTAACTAAGTATTTATTAATTTCATTTGGGTCCTTTAATTCGTCTGGTAGTGTATTTCTTTGTTTATTATGTACTCCCCATTGCTCAAGTTGTTTCAAAATTAATTTAGTTTTTCTGGCTATTTATTAGCTTATGTTCATAATACGAATTTTTTACATTTTTTATATATTTTATTTTTTCATATATTTTAGCTGTAAACTCAAAATATATTTGGTCCACACTAAACCTGTATTGTGTAGGCTTTGAGATCATACCTGCCATTGATATTCTAGGTGTAAAAATATTGGTTGATTATCAGTCCTTTTATATATTCGTCATTTACATACCACCTGGTGTATCTGTCGCTGACTATGAATATTTATTTGAGACGCTAAGTTCCTTAGATTATCTACAAAATAATGATGGTAGCAATGTACTCATCATAGGTGACTTTAATATTTCCAAATATGTATCTTATTTAGAATAATAATAATAATAATCGTTTATTTAGCAATCTGCTATTTTTACATTTTACAAAATATAACATATTACTAATACAAATTAAAAATGACTGACAATATATTCACATAACTTATTTCTAAAATCAGTTAAAACTTTACAATCTTTAAGTGTGCTAGGTAGCTGATTAAACATCTTCAATCCTTTAGAGAAAATTGATCTTTCCATACACTTTCTATGGTAAGTGTCAATATAACAGTTATTGTTATTTCGGGTGAAGTATATGTGTATGTCATTAGCATATCTTAGATTGTCATATAGATATGACGGTAGCATTTTCATTTTAATATTAAATATAAATATCATTGTTTTGTATATTATTCGTTGGTTTACATTCATAAAATTTAAGACTTTGAGCATCATTTTAATAGGTGTATATCTATTACACTTAAGAATTACTCGCATTGCTCTATTTTGTATTTTTTTAAATTGTTGCATGTGCCCTTGGTCTAGATTAAATAATACTGTAGAACAAAATTCTAAGTGAGGTGCAATTAAACTTTTATATAGTAAAATTTTTGTGTATAAACTAAGTGAAGCACTAATTCTTTTAAGGAAATTAACTTTTTTTGACATTTTATTCATAATATAATTGGCATGTTTTTTAAAATTAAGGTTCTCATCTAATATAACACCAAGGTACTTCATTTCAGAAACTCTTTCTAATTCGATGTTATTAATTTGTACCTTAAAATTTATATTTTCTATGTTCTTTAAATTATTGCTACTTGCTATTAACATATATTTACATTTATTTATATTTACACATAAACTTTTATCACATAGCCATTCAAAAATAACATTTAGTTCTAAATTAATAAACGTAATCATTTCAGTTATATTTTTACCTGTAATGTAAATCATCGTATCATCTGCGAATATATTTATATTACATTTCTTAATACACACAATTATATTATTGACATAAAGCAGAAATAAAATGGGTCCTAAGACCGTACCTTGAGGTACTCTATATTTAGTTTCTAAAGCATCAGATGTGCAACTATTAAACCTAACTTATTGATATCTGTTATGGAGATATGATTTAAACCAGCATAGTGCTTGATCCCTAATACCTAATTTTTCTAATTTTTTTAATAATAAATTTCTATTTACAGTTTTAAATGCTCTTCTAAAGTCAAGGAAATCTGCTACCACATATTCTCCATCTTCTAAAGCTTTTAGCCATGTATCACTAATGTTTATTATCGCTGTTTCACAGGAGTTGTAATGAAGTATACAATACTACAGGAATACTGTATACTTTCATTCCAGTTTAACTTATTTTAATCATGCATGGATCAAGTAGTTCAGTTTTAGATTAGTTCAATATCTGATTAGTTCTTTTGTTAACTTTTAATTCTAACTTCACCAGGCCGCAACTTGCGTGCCGTGTGCATTTCGTGCCGGGTGCAAAACCACGTGACCGTGATTTTTTGGTATAAAATAGCTAGCCAGAAACCAGTAAATTCAGAGCTTGACTTTCACCTTTCTCGAGTGTGTTGAACTGAGATAACCGGAAGCTCAAGTTTCTCCGGCGTTGTGGCAGCCGCTGGCCAAGTATCTGTTAGGGAGGATCCGAGTGCGTTGAACTGGACCTCCTGTCAGATTGATTCGAGTGTGTTGAACTGGATCTCTCCTGAAACAGATTTCTTAGTCGCGTCTGTTATGTCCTGGAACTTTGATTAGAGAATTGAGGTTACGACGACGTACATAGAGGAAATATGTTACACACTCTCTCTCTCTCTCTCTCCGATTACTATGATGTACTTATGTAATAACAAGATTGTCGCAACCTAAGCCATAAAAGATATGGCCACACTGTACATATAATTATTAGGAAAATAAATGTCTTATTTTGGATCTGGATTTTAATTAATATTAACATTGAACTCTGGAATAATCTCCAAACCAGCTACCATCAGAGAGTGGCTTTTACGGAATTCAGATTGATTAGGCACTATTATAGAATATTTATCACAGAAATTTACAAGCTGATCTTTTACCACAATCTCTAATGTTTTCTCATATACAGGTACTGTATTTATTGGTCTATATTCTTCACACAAAATAGTATTAGTTACTTTGGGTACCGGAACAATTATAGAGGTTTTCCATTCTGATGGGAAGATTCCACTACTTAATGATTCATTGATGACATCGAGCAGGCGATTTCCAATTATCTGGATTGTGTCTCTTAATATTTTTGTTGATATGCCATCCTCATCTTCAGATGTATTTTTTAAGTTTTTTATGGTCCTTTTCATATCTTCTAAAATTATTGTATAATTTGTCGAGTGTACCTTTTGTATCAATTTTACTTAACGTATATTCATCATCATTAAATTTAATTATAGTTGTAGTGATATCATTTATGCTTTCTAGAAAGTGACGGTCTCATATTTGTCTGTTTTTCCAGAATTGTTAAATTTCACTACGTTTCCAGCTGATTTTCTATTGCTTGGTAATAATATTTTCAAGTTTTTCCACATTTGACGTGAGTTATTTTTATTTTCGTCGATAACCCTATTAAAATATTTTTCTTTTTCTTCTCTGATTTTACTTGTGACTTTGTTTCTTAACACTTCATATTCATACCATTCAATATCGTTATTAGTGAAAGTTGCTCTTCTATATTTGTTATCTCTCTGTTTCATCATATTTATTATTTCATGATTTATCCATTTATGAGTCACATATTTTTCAGGTATATTGAATTCAATTTTGGGGCACATTTCGTCCAGTGCATTTGTAATTGTAGTTATAAACATATTTGCGAGATAATTTACATCTGCTATATTATTGTTCCAGTATGCTCTCTGTAATAATTCATGGTATGTATTTACATTGTTACAACAAGATTTCGATTGCATCGTGCTAACAGAAACCCATGATATAATTTATAATGAGGGCACTTATAACAAAAACGATATTATTATTATTATTATATTATTATACCACATAGGAGGCAGGCAGCCTAGGGCTGTTTATGCCTCATAATAAGAACATGTGCATGTGTTTAAAAAATAGGACTAACAACAATAACGTATACAGATAAATATGATATATATAAAATATATATAAATATAGAAATAAAAAAGAAAACAAGTAAATATATATGTAAACATGTAGAGTGGAGATGCGTGAATATCTATTATTGTGCAATATTAGTGTTCAGGTATGAGTCGAGTCTATTTTTGAATTGATTAACACTTGTCGATTCAATTACTTCATTGGGTAGCCTATTCCAGAGATCTACGACACGGTTGCCAATAAAATATTTATTAGGATTAGATGAAAATTGAGTTTTGGACAATTTCATTTGATGTCCTCGGAGATGCACATTTGCACTAAGGGTAGATACGTCATTTATACGTGGACAGCTATATATGTTGTTTAATATTTTGTACGTTTCTATAAGGTCACCCCTTATTCTTCGTTGAAGCAGTGTTGGTAATTTTAACTTTCTCAGTTGTTCTTCATACGGTATGCTGTAAAACCTATGGGGGAGAATTTTGGTTGCTCTTCGTTGTGTTTTCTCTTTTTGAAAATAAGGTGACCATATTTGAAAACCAAACTCAAGGATAGGACGAATAAATGACTTGTAGATTTTTATGAATAGTTCTGGAGATATATGGTGAAATGATTTCCTAACGAGATATATCATGGAGTTCGCTTTTTTGGTAATGTTCATGATGTGGTTGTCCCATTTGAGATTATGCTTTATCGTGATTCCGAGATCAGTCTGGGATTCTGTGGATAATATGGTGCTGTCGTTGAGTTGATATTCTAGTTGCGGATTATGTTTACCGATATGCAGCACAGTACATTTATTGATGTTTAAGTTTATTAGCCACTTTTTTGTCCAGTCATAGATTTTATCCAGGCCGTTTTGTATTTGTTGACTCGCTTCAAGAGGGTTGTTGAATATTTTCGTGTCATCTGCATATAAACTGATACATGATGTAATTGATGCGGGTAGATCAGCAGTGAAAAGAGTAAATAGAACAGGTCCCAACACAGAGCCCTGGGGCACACCACTCAGGACAGTGTTAACTTAGATTTGTTGTCTGCAATTCTGACGTAGAACTCTCTGCCATTCAGAAAGGAGGTGATCCATGCTGAAATATTTCCTCGAATGCCAACATGACCCAGTTTAGCCGTCAAGCGTTGCAAGGGTACTCGGTCAAATGCTTTTTCAAAATCTAGATAAAGAACATCTATAGGGTTTTGCAGATCGAATTCATTAGTCCAGATATGTAGGTTGACTAGCAGATTGGTTACAACTGATCTTCTGGGTATGAAGCCGTGTTGTTCTTCTGGAAGTACCTTTTCTGCTGTGAGAAATTCCAGCAGCTCATTGGTTGTGATTCGTTCCATGCATTTACATGGAATAGATGTAAGACTAATTGCACGATAATTGGCAGCCAACTTTTTGTTACCTTTTTTATAAATAGGCGTGACTGATGCCATCTTCCAGTCTTTTGGGAGTACTTCTAACTCTAAGGATGTTTGCATTATATCCGCCAAGGGTTGGGACACGGCGCTGGCCGTGTTTTTTAGAAAGTATGAATTTATTTGGTCAGGTCCGGGAGCCGAATCATTTTTTAAGTTAATAAGTATTTTCTCAACTTTTTCTTTTGTGATGTTTAAAAAAAATAACACCACAGGTAATTACGAGTCCCTTTATCCCGGAAGGCTCTAGAAGAGCCTTGTGTGGGAGGGGGCTACACATTTAGAGACAAAGGACACACACCCAATATCCGTGTATAGTGGAAAAATCCCTCTCACAGTATTTTCCACTGCCACAACCGGGGATCGAACCCGGAACTTTTGGGTGAGAGGCAAGTGCGCTCACCTCTCCACCACCAGTCATACAAGTTTATGTTCTCAAATGAATTTTGCACCCTTTGCAGGCCTTCTGTCTCCGGAATATTGTCATTAGGTTCTGTGACATACTGTTGTGTGAATTGCTTGGCAAATATATTGGCTATTTCAGTTGTGTTTTGTGTTAGCACACCATTATCATCTATACAACTCCATATTGAAGATTTCGAGCATATATGTTTTTGGATTTAACTATAGAACGCTTTGTTGCTTCCATTGGCAATGTTAGTTTCATGTTGTTGTCTGGAATCTCGAATTTTATCGGTTATTAGGTTATTTACAGTGCGGTAGTTGGAATAATTTTCCTCAGTTTGATTCATTTTATAGTTGTCCCAGAGCTTACGTTTATTATTTATGAGGTCTAAAATATCATTTGTAATCCATGGTTTTTTAATTTGCTTCTTACTTTTATTCTTTGAAAGTGGAACAAATTTTTCTATGGCAGTGTTTAGCATATCTTTGAATATACTCCATTTTCCTTCTACAGATGTTTGCAGTGATAATTTGGTTGGGTCAAATTCTTCAATATATCTATTAATTTCATTGTAGTTTGCTTTCCAATAGTTTCTTCGGGGCTGACAGTGTTTCTGCTCAAGATGCACATAGAGTTGTAAGTTTACTTGCAGGGTCAGATGGTCACTCTTATCAATGGGTTGATTGTATTTGATTTCAGTTATTAAATTTTCGTCGTTGCTTAGTACTAGATCAAGTATGGATGGGTTATTTAAAACGCGATATCTTGTAGGCCTATCTACGAATTGCAATAAGTTGCTTTCCAGGTACATATCTATGAACAGATCATCAGCAGCATTCCTATAATCATTTCTTGAAATTGGCCATTTAATATGCGGTAGATTGAAGTCACCTAGGATCAGTATGTTTTATGTGAAGGAAGCCTCCTTGATTCTTTCATAAATTAATGTGTCATTTTGGATGGTGGAATGAAGCGGTCTGTAAACGGCAACCAAGAGTAAATTGATAGGGTATATTTGGATGTTAATCCAGAGTGTTTCGTTTGTGTCGTTGTTATATGTGATATTTAGCGAGGATGCTACCTTAATAGATTGGTACTCATTAGCTACATATACTGCGACTCCCCCATATCCCAGAGTACCCAGCTGTCGATCCTTTCTATAGAGTGTGAAATTTGGGATGTTAATAAGCGTATCGGGTATATTTGGTTGTAACCAGGTTTCAGTTATTACTATAATTGCAGGGTTAGTATTTTCTATTTCAACTAACAGTAAGTCGAATTTTGCCATGAGGGAAGCTAAGTTTGTATATAATATGGGGATATCGACTAAGGTTTTTTCCTCAGACTTTACTAGTTTTTTGTTACAATTTTTGGCACTCCTCTTATCTACTTGATTATGATGTTATCCTCCCCTTGTTCGATTCGGTTTTTAAGATTTTCACGAAGGTCCCTTAGATGTTTCTGCTGCATTGGTGTTTGGTCTGAGTTAAGTTTGATGTTATTGTTTCTAAGCTTGGTTTTATTTCTCAGGATCATGAGAGCACTTTGCTGGGAGTCTAGTACAACCTTCAGTGGCCTATTTTTATTTGGGTCTGCTCTTCTCCCTAAGCGAATAGCCTTGATGCCTGGAATTACTTTCCCAGTTGCTTCCAGAATTATTTCATTGACCTTCGCAATATCATGATCAATTTTGGTTTTTAGGTCCGCAGCTTCAGATTCTTCTAAGTTAAAAATAACGATATTCGATGCATCTTTTTTATTGTTTTCATTTCCTCATCAAAAGATGATGCAGCAGAGTTTGAATCAGTTTTCAATGCTTGCAACTCAAGTTTAAGTTCATCAATTTGTTTAAGAAGCTTCGGGACTAGTAGCAGTCCTGATAGGCAATCATCGCAGTGAAACTTTAAGAGTCGCTTTCCTTTAAGATCCATAACTTTTATTTCCGAGGCAGACAATCTGGAGCATTTTTTATGGATGTTGCGGTTGCAACTATCGCAGCCCAACATTGAGCTAGGATCATCAGGAGTTCCACATTTTGTACAGGACATAGTTAATTGAGAAAAAAATTGTAGTCCGGTCCTGGTGTAAAGTAATTGCACAGTTTTTATGTCCAATTTCTTTTTATTTTAATCTAGATAAAGTTAAACTATTTTTATTTATCTTCAAAGCAGAGTTTTTGTTGTTTTTTTTTGTGACTAATCATATAGAGGTTAACAAACCATAAACTCAGTTATTGTGCCACTGGGCAGTATGTCTACTTTGAAAATAGAAAAAAATAATAAAGTAATTAATATAATTGGAATTTACTAATCACCTACAATCAAATCCAATGACTTCAATGAACAACTAGGGGGCTATTTGTCTCACTTAACAAATTCAGACTATACGTTATTAGTAGGAGACATAAACATTGACATACTGTCCAATGACACATATGCACAAGATTATGTAGATCTGCTGAATGAAAATGGTTTTGTTTCACAAATAAATAGTTACACCAGGGTCGACAATATGTCAACAAAATCGTGTATAGACCATGTTTTCTTGAAAACCACTGGCGATTCCCAAGAAAATGAGAACATCGCAGCAATAATACAAACTACTATAACGGATCATTATACAGTTCTCTTAAATATAGGCATTAATATGGAAAAACAAAAATCTGTCAGCCACACCAATTTTTATGAAATAATAGATGAAAAGAAACTTTTGACAGATATAAAAAATGAAAATTGGAGTAATTTATATCTTGAGGAAAACCCTGACATTTGTACAGAACTATTCATTAAAAAATTGAATACAATTATACGCAACTCTACACGGACCTTAAAAAATAACAACAAAAATCGAAAAAGAAAACCTTGGATTACTGCCGGTATAGTTAATTCAATGAATAAACGGGATACACTTTTCCAAGAATGTCTCAAAAACCCAAATAATTATGAAATAAAAAATAAATATACCACATACAGAAATAAAATAAATAATCTGGTAAAAAAAGCTAAAAATAACTATATAATGAGTTTAATATACAGAGAACAAGTTACTAGTAAAAGTTTATGGGAAGGAGTGAACAGAGTTACCAACAAAAAAACACGAAATAATACTGAAATCAAATTTATTAAAAAAAATACAGAAAAAGTCACAGATAAGAAAAAAATGGCAAACATCTATAACAAATATTATGCAAATATAGGATCACACTAGCAGACCAAATTGAGGAACGTTCTCCTGACCTAACTAAAAACAAAATAGTGGATTCCTTTTTCATTACACCAACAAATGAATCTGAAATTAAAAACTGTATTAGTAATCTTAAGAATAACAAAGCTCCTGGAAAGGATGGTTTCAAATTGGAAATTATTAAAAACTTAAAGGATTTTATTTCAAAACCGTTATGCCATATATTTAATAAATCAATAAGTACAGGTATATTTCCAAAATTGTTCAAGGAGGCTATTATAACACCTTTATACAAAAGTGGTGAAAAACATTTAATAGAAAACTATAGACCCATATCACTCATATCAAATTTTGGTAAAATATTTGAAAAAATACTTAAGATTAGATTCACAATATTTCTAAAAAAACATAAAATAATATCGGAACAGCAATATGGATTTCAAGAAAACAAATCTACACATGACGCGATAGCTAAGTTGACGTCACTCATGTATAACTCTGTAGATCTGTCAAAGCCTTCATTATGTGTTTTTTAGACCTAGCGAAGGCTTTTGACACGGTGTGTCACAAAAGATTAATAAATAAATTAGAATCTATTGGCACAAGGGGTGTAGCACTGGAGTTGTTCAAAAGCTACCTAAGTGAAAGAGAACAGTTTGTGAAAATTGGCAATATCTTAAGTCAGCCGGAAATTGTAACGTATGGTGTACCACAGGGAACAGTATTAGGGCCTATACTTTTCTCAGTTTATATAAACGACATACTTTCCCTTGATACACCCGGTACTATAATCTTCTTTGCAGACGATACTGTTATATTTTATGAAGCAACCTCTTGGGAAATTCTTAAAACCATTGTCGAGCATGACCTTAAACAAATAAAAAACTCATTTGATAGTTTGAAATTAACGATAAATTTTAAAAAAACATTTTACTTGCCTTTAACATCTTACAATTGCAACCTACCAAATTTTAATAAACTGTAAATAATACAAGGAAATAAAACCATCCACATTAATGCTACAGAAAAAGTAAAATATCTGGGAATTTATATAGATTATCACCTAAGATGGCAACACCAAGTGCAAAATATATTGCAAAAAGTAAGAGGTTTTGTTACATAAATTTAAACAAATTAAAGAAATATTAAAAACTCCACATTTAATTGCCATCTATAAAGCACTGGTAGAGTCAATTTTGAGATATGGGATAATAGGCTGGGGAGGAGTAGGGATAACGTATTTAACGATTTGACGTAGTCCACCAATTAAACAAAGATATTACCCGGTTTCACCTTTCAAACAGAAAATTATCGATGAAGAATTAGATAAAATGTTAAAGCAAGGTATTGTTGAACATAGTAAATCAGGTTGGTCTTCTCCTGTGTTATTAGTACCAAAGAAAGATGGCAGCCAACGTTTCTGCGTTGATTTTAGGAAATTAAATGCAGTAACAGAAAGAGACGCTTATCCATTACCGTATATAAATTCAATTTTATCAAAATTAAGCTCTGCAAAATATCTAACCAGTTTAGATATTGAAAGCGCTTTTTGGCAAATTTCTTTAAGTGAAGACAGTAAACAATATACGGCATTTACAGTACCTGGTAGAGGGCTGTATCAATTTACTCGCCTTCCTTTTGGATTGCATAATTCACCTGCACATAATTCAACGCTTAATCATGATAAATGCTTTTTCTGTAGGCCAGAATTAAAATATTTAGGTTATGTAGTCAATCGTGATGGTCTACATGTTGACCCCGAAAAAGTTAGCTGCATTTCAAATATGCCTGCTCCTACCTCAGTTACCGAAGTTCGTCGAATCATCGGTATGGTTTCATGGTATCGACGTTTCATACCAGCATTTTCTGACTTGATAGCTCCGCTAACTAATTTATTAAAGAAAGGCTCTAAATTTATTTGGGATAAAAGTTGTGAAAATTCTTTTAGAAATATTAAAAATGCTTTAGTATCGGCTCCTATATTAACGTGTCCAAATTTTGAGTATCCTTTTATATTGCAAACAGACGCATCTTCATTTGCATTAGGCTCGGTTCTCACACAAAAAATTGGAGATAGCGAGCATGTTATTTGTTATTTATCGCGTACTTTAACCAAACAAGAGCGTAAGTACTCAGCTGTCGAAAGAGAGTTATTGTCGGTGCTGTGGAGTATAGAAAAGCTGCGTTGCTTCTTAGAAGGAGCTAAGTTTTCGGTAGTAACAGACTGTTATAGTTTACAATGGTTGGATAATCTGCAAAATCCACAGGGTAGATTAGGTAGATTGGCACTTAGATTGCAACAGTTTGACTATACAGTAGTTCATCGTAAAGGCAAAGACAATGTAGTGCCAGACGCTTTGTCACGTTTAATAGTAGATAAAGATAATGCCGATATTGTGGTGAATAACATGAAGGTCGAGGTAATACAGGATAAATGGTATCTTAAAATGTTAGAAAATGTCAAAAAGAGTCCTTTAAAATTTCCTAAATGGCGAATATTAGACAATAAATTGTATAAATATACTGAACTTGACTTCCCTGAACTATGCAGTAACAATGATTTCTGGAAATTAGTTGTTCCTAAAGAAAAACGGCGCGAAATTATGCATAATAACCATGATTTAGAGACAGCAGGACATCTCGGGATATTCAAAAGTTTTAGTCGTATTGCTCGGTTATATTACTGGCCACGAATGAAAGCTGACGTTAGTAATTATGTAAGATCGTGTGAGATTTGCCAGAGAATAAAACCGGAACAAAAACGACCTGCTGGATTGATGGGTAAGAGGGTAATAGCTGACCGTTGTTGGCAAGTTATTAGTATGGATTTATTTGGCCCATTACCCAAAAGTAAGAAAGGTAATATGCATATTTTCGTAGTAACTGACATCTTCAGTAAATTTAATTTATTTTTCCCGATAAAACGAGCTTTAGCTAATAAACTCATTACTTTACTAGAAGAACAAGTATTTCATATATTCGGTGTACCACAAATCATTCGTTGTGATAACGGAGTACAATTCACGAGCAAAGACTTTGCTAATCTTGCTGAAAAATACGATATAAAAATTCTTTTTAACCCAAATTATCATCCTGCTCCGAATACCACTGAAAGATATAATCGAGTAATGAAAACTATGATGTCCGCTTACATTAAAGAACATCAAAGAGATTGGGACGTAAATTTAAGTGCACTAGTTTGCGCATTACGCACTGCACGTCATGAAGTTACGGGTCAAACGCCATATTTCATAAATTTTGGCAAAGAAATGTGTATTCATGGTTCAGAATATAAACATAATAATATCGATAACGACAATGATAATTCGCCCTCTGTGTCAGAAAGATTTGCTGCTCTTGTGAAAATGCGTACCTCAGTTGCAGAACGATTAGAAAAAGCTTACGATAAATCTCGAGAAAAATATAATTTACGGCGTAGAGAAGTTGAATTTAAGATTGGTGACTTAGTTTGGAAACGAAAGTATGCACAGTCAGATGCTGCAAATTATTTCACTGCCAAACTAGCAGGGAAATTCGAGGGACCTTATAAAGTCAAAAAGAAAATAGGCTATTGCGTGTATATTTTAGAAGATTTATCTGGTACAGAGTGTAATGGTAGCTGGCACGTTAAGGATTTAAAACCTTATATAGAACCAGACGAGCACTTAGATCCAGTATAATAGTTATAATATGTTACCTTGGTGGTGTTTCATATATCGCCATTAGATAGATCATTTTTGGAAAATAAAAGCTTTCCAGATCTTGATCTCTTGTTTGTCTTGAGTATGAATGTTATTGCCATAGTAGTGGGTTAATAAGGGATTTTCGCTTAGTCTCTACTAACAGTGAAATATTTTTTGTGTGTCGTAGGTCGTATATGGCCGTAAGTTATTTAATTTCACATCCTTTTGGACATTGATCTACTAGTCAGTAATTTCATCTAGTAATTAAATTTATTATAACATTTTGTTTACCTGTTACTGGATTTTAATGTGCCTGTCTATCTGTAGAGTGTCTACGAGCTATAGTATTTGATTAGTTAGATTTTCTTTCTTGATTTCAGGATTTATTATAACTTACTTAGCGGGCTGGAACCCACTAAGTAAGGTGTCATTTTTTTTAACCTTTGTGGTGAGGGGGTTGTAAAAAGAATTCTACCACCATGGGATTGTCCTATGTGGGGTAAAAGTCCCCTGAACGGCCACTTCGTTTTTTTTGTCTAAAATACTTAGAGGGGCTCCGATCTTGCTGGGAGCGGTGACATTTCACTGGCTGTCTTAAATGGCAAACCGGATGCCAGGGGGTCAGTCATTGAGCTGGGGATCAGCTTGCCATGGGTCTTCGTTTTGGTTGGCTTGGTCGAGGTCGGTCAACACTATGGCAAGTCCCTCAGTGCAGTGCTCTGACGTGACTGTCATCTAGTTGCTGGTGGAAGGGTGGCCGCTGTGGCAGATAGGAGAACACTCCCGCAAGTTTTGATTGCAAGTGGGTTGACTGTGAGGTGAGGTAACCCCAAGCATTTTAAGCCTCATAGTGTTAAGTCATATATATGGTTGTGCGTATGAATTTATTGTGTGCGTCTTTTATTATTTTTTTTTCTTTTTGGAGAAATTTACGGGGTAAATTCCTTTGTGAAGGGGGGTGGTTGTTACAGTTCAATTTAACATTTATACATTATTTAAAAAATTTCTAAATCATTACTTTATCTCTTACGTTTAATGTCTAACGAATTCGTGTTATCCGTCGTCACGCGTAATATTTATCATTTAGTTGTCTATATGAATTCGCAATTGTAAGGAATCTGTTGCAGGTATAGGCATGGCGTTATACATTTTGTTGTGTAGCGTGTTGCATATGCTTAAGCTCTCTATTTCTGTAATTCTTAAGCTAGGAAACCAATAACTTTTAATTAGTTTATAGGTAGATTCCTATAACCGACTGACGATCGGTAACACAGATTTATTTCTTCACAATAGTTTTTGGCTTAGGTTTTGTCTTCCGGTAGTCTGTCACTTTTCACGTGTAATTCGCTCGAACGCTTGGCAATTTATTAAGTGGTATTTTTACGTGCTCGTTGCGATTTTTGAAACAAGTAATTTCACCATTTTGGGATATTTTCGCAACGTTACTTTTCGATTTTCCATTTATGTTTGGACGAGTGCATATTTTTATGGTATTGGAAATCGATTGTCTTCATTGGAAGGATCTATACGTAAAAGCCATTTTTGCCAAATTTACGCGAGGCCAAGGACATCCAAGGTCAACAACATTTTTCTAAGAAAACCCTCCGAAACGAGGTAATTATTTTATTTTTATATTCAAACTAGCAAAATATCACTTGATAAATTGCCAAGCGTTCGAGCGAATTACACGTGAAAAGTGACAGACTACCGGAAGACAAAACCTAAGCCAAAAACTATTGTGAAGAAATAAATCTGTGTTACCAATCGTCAGTCGGTTATAGGAATCTACCTATAAACTAATTAAAAGTTATTGGTTTCCTAGCTTAAGAATTACAGAAATAGAGAG
The DNA here is from genome assembly GCA_963675555.1 of Leptura quadrifasciata. Taxonomy (NCBI): domain Eukaryota; kingdom Metazoa; phylum Arthropoda; class Insecta; order Coleoptera; family Cerambycidae; genus Leptura; species Leptura quadrifasciata. The sequence goes on from OY776682.1 coordinate 23,258,036, forward strand.
CTTAAGTATATGCAACACGCTACACAACAAAATGTATAACGCCATGCCTATACCTGCAACAGATTCCTTACAATTGCGAATTCATATAGACAACTAAATGATAAATATTACGCGTGACGACGGATAACACGAATTCGTTAGACATTAAACGTAAGAGATAAAGTAATGATTTAGAAATTTTTTTAAATAATGTATAAATGTTAAATTGAACTGTAACACCATTACAAAACTTGCAAAACCGGTTTCTTAAAATTATCTACGGGAAAAATGTTCTTTATCCTACGGAACTGCTATTTCAAAACTCAGAGCTTTTTAGCATACGTCAACTCTATTGTTATACCACTCTTATTTATCAGTACAATAACAAACAAAACCATGAGCATTTTACACATAAATATAGCACAAGAAGTAAACAGCAGGATGACATCAAAATCAAAAAAATGGCAAAACGTATAGGGCAAAGATATTATGTATACATAGGTGAAAAACTTTTTAATATGTTGGATAAATGTACCAGAGATGCTAGAAATATTACAAAATTCAAAAGAAACATAAAAAAATGGATCAAACTGCAGGGTCTGAATCTATATTCATTATTAATGTGTGTGTATTGATAGATACATATATGTGTGTAGTTTTTTCTATGTGTTAGAAAAAGTGTGGTTTTAGGGCGTAGGTAGGTGTATATATAATTTTATTTTTAAATAGTAAATAGGAGATAGAAAATTGTTAGTATATATTCTTAAGCTCTTTTATATGTTACATATATTATAAAAATTTGTATCGTAAGGGAAACATCATCTACTTATATTATTAAGGCATCCATCAATGACTATTATAACATTGAATCGCAATCAAGTTTACAAAAAACTTAAGCGATTTCTCTTTTATTTATATTCATGATATGTGCAGCCTATTATATATATTTAGTTTAGTTGAATCTTTGATATAAATAAATATATATATATATATATATATATATATATATATATATTTTTTTTTTTACAAAAAACTAGTCACCTTACTCTATGGCTCCGACCCTCACAGAGGGGAGCTGGTAATACCAATAGCCACTCCCCACGCCCGTGGGGTGAGTGACTACCGGGTCCGCGAATCGTGTGCCCTGAGTAGACGCAATGAACCGAGGATGACAGCCTTCTGCATTCTGCCGGCTAAGATCTCTGCCGAATCTCGGCATGCCGGTATGATCGTTAGTTCTGAAAGCAGCGTCTGTCTCATTCCACCGAGGGCTCCTATAATCAGTACCACTATTTTAACAGAATGGCCTGGATAAAGCCTGCGGAGTTCGAAGAGCAAATCTCGATATTTTGTCCGTTTTTCCTCCTCTTTCAAGACAATATTGCTATCAGCGGGAGCTGAGAATTCCACGACATACATTGTCTTGAGTTGGTGGTCGAGGAGTACTATGTCAGGCTTGTTGGCTTGTATTTGCCTGACGGTGGGAAACGAGTAGTTCCAATAAATTAGGCACTTCTCATTCCCCACAACGGACTCAATATCCCCCAGAACGTAAGGCAGCACTGGTGTTTCGTCTATCCCATACGAGTGCCTTAGATGATAGTAAAGCACTCGTAATGCTGCGTTGTGTCTATGAATATAGGCCGAGACTGGGTATGTCGGGCAAGCCGACAGTAAGTGCATTACAGTCTCCGGCGCCCTGCGGCAGGCCCTGCAGCTGACATCAGGGACCTCCATACCCATGACACGACGTCAATAGACGAGAGTGTTAAATACACCATCCTGGCAAGCCATTATGAATCCCTCGGTCTCAGACTTCAGCCCAGCTAACCTTAAGAAGGCGAAGGTCAGCCTTTCGGATAAGCTGAGGTCTTCTATATTTTTATAGAAGACCCCGTGCAATGGCTTATCCTTATGGAGCTGCAGAAGGATGTTGTGTTATGCAGCTCTAATGTGGGCTTTTAGTCGAACGGGTTCCAACTCGGTGACAGAGTCGGGGTTTACCCGCTCGACGTCGAAGATGAGACCAAGTTCATCGGCTGCTCTCCGTGCTGCCTTAAAGAGAAAAGCTCCTACCTCTGCATTTTCATGGTCTCGGACCATGCAGAGAAGGGGATCCGAACTCCTGATGGCCTTACATGCTCCATCCAGAACCATCCTGCTATGGAGACTCTCCAAGCTCAAGAGTCCACGGCCTCCCCGATGTCGTGGGAGATGTAACCGTGGAACGGATGATTTAGGATGCAAGCTTCTATTGAGATGCATCTTCTTGCGGGTTACTACATCGAGTTGACGCAGCTCTTCTCTAGTCCACTTCACTACTCCGAAAGAGTAGAGAAGGATTGGAACGGCAAGCATATTTGTAGCAGACACCTTGTTCTTCCCCCACAGTTCTGAAGACCAGATCTGTCAGAGTAGGTGCTGATACTTGCCGCGGAGAGCGTTTTTCACTACACTCACTTCTTGGGTGGAGCGTTGCTCGACATCCAAGTAAGTGTACGACTCTCCGGCATCTAGATGGTGTAAGATGCTTCCGTCCATGAGCTGCGCGTCCTCTCCATAGTCACCGCATCGTCCTCTCTTGAGATGGATCAGTGCGCATTTGTCCAACCCGAACTGCATACGGACAGCCTGCGTGTACTCCTGTACCACCCTAAGGGACTGTTGGAGATCCCTCTCTCCAGAGGCATAAAGTTTAAGGTCATCCATATAAAAAGATGGGTGACCTTATGCCTCCTGTCGCCGGGGGTACCGCAGTTGTAGCCAAGGGTTTATCCGGAGCGAGACGGATAATGGCAGTAGTGAGATGCAAAACAGAAGGGGGCTGAGGGAATCTCCCTGAAATACTCCTCTTCTGAATGTTACCGACTCTGTTTGGACTCTATCGTTACCCGATGTTATGGTAAAGCGAGTCCTCCAGAGCGGCATCAGTTCTTCAATACATCTCACTACGGGACCGGGTACCACAAGACATCGGAGCAAGTGAACAATGAGCTCATGTGATGTCATGTCAAATGCCTTGCAGTAGTCGATCCAGGCCATAGAGAGGTTCCGCTTATACTGCATGGAGTCCTGCGTGATACATCTGTCGATCAGCAGGTTCTCCTTGCAGCCAGTGACACCTCTCTTCGATCCTCGTTGCTCATATATCCGTTCATAAACCGGTTCAACTGCGTGGAGCACCCGCATGTACAAAATGCGTGTAAACACCTTGTAACATGCGTTTAGACAGGTTATCGGTCTGTAGTTCTTTGGGTTGGACAAATCTCCGTTCTTGGGGATCAGCACTGTCCACCCCTCAACAACCCAAGAAGAGATTTGCTGCTCCCCATTCAACCAGGAATTAAAAATTCTGGCCAAATGGTGGTGGGTGCTCGATAACTTTTTCCACCAAAAGTTATTTATCCCATCGGGACCTGGAGCAGCAAAGTTCTTAGAGCCTTCAAGAGCCCTACGAACCTTTTCTGGGGTTATTGGTTCGCACACTTCCTGTGGTTGCTGAAGCCTTTGACAAAAGGCTTCAAAGTGTGCAAGGGCAGGAGAATTATTATTATTATTATTATTGTAATTTATAAATGATCTTTTACAAATTTTTAGTGTATTGTTGCGTATATATTTTTTTCTTAGTTGTACTGAAAGAATACAGTGATCACTAACTTTTGGTGTTAAATGTACCTCGTGTATTATATTCTTCTCATTAGTTATTATAAGTTCAATTATTGTGGAGCTATGTTGTGTTATCCTGGTTGGTGTATTTACAATTTGGTATACCCCGTTTCGATATATAATGTTTTTAAATTTATTTGTATAATACGTGTCTTTGCTAACATCAAAATTAAAATCACCTATAATAAGTAAGGTTTCATTATTATCTTTATATGCACTGTCTAAGTAATTTTCGAAAAAGTCTAAAAATAAGTTGTCAGAAACTTGCGGAGGGTGATATATTACGGTAATTCCCATATGTTTGTTTTCAATTATGATTTCCATAGCCAGTACCCAGAGATAAACTCCCAAATTTTTTTTCATTATAATTCGATATTTAATGTTTTGTTTAATATACATTATTACTCCTCCAGTTCTTCGATTCATAGTTACACAATTTTCAATGTTGTACCCTTCCATTTGTAACTCACTTGAACTAACTTCAGCATCAACATGTGTTTCGGCTAGACAAAATATCATTGGTTTCCACTCTGATACTAAATGTAATAATTGATCTTTGTTATTTATAAATCCCTGGCAATTTAAATATACAATATCTTTAGATTTATAATCTGACTTTTTTATATTGTTCGGGGTATCGTGTAATGGCCATAATCCATAGTTGGTGTGTTTAGTGATACGTTCAATATTCCTAATTAGACAGGGTCAGTTTTTATCATATGATATATGGTTACTATTTAATTTAATTTTTAATTTTTCTGTTGTTTTGACACAGTTTATACACTTAATATAGTCATTCATACAGTCTTCCGTTTTGTGATTTCCAGCACATTTAAAACAAGTAACACTATTTTCACAGTCTTTCGCAAAGTGATTGTATCTCGCACATTTATAACATTGTACTATACTATGGTGTTCTTCTATCTCACATTCTCTCCATCCAACATTTAATTTACCTCTTTTCATAATATCCCTAAATATGTTATGTTTTACTTCCATAATAATATTTCCACTATTCCGTCTCCGTTTATTTTCATACTTCCTTATTATTTTTATTTTTTCTTTAAATTCATTCTTCAGTTCATTTTGTTCAATTATATCCTGTAAAATATCCTTGTCTTCTTTTTCAATAAATTTTATTTCTGCATGCTTGATTTTTATTTTTGGATTCTTAAAACTGGGATCTTCAATTTTGTATTTGTTTCCTAATTCTTCTTGTGAAGATTTACAACCTAATGGTCAAATTAGAGCCTTGAATAATTTTCTTGTTGCTATTAACTTATCCCAGCACAATTTAGTTCGCAATTCCAATGGCAATATTCTTGATCTAGTGTTGCACAACAGAAATTGTTCTGTTACCCGTTCTATTGATCTTTTAACAATAGAAGATATGCACCACCCTGCCCTGGACATATCAATTGATATGAGCGCCTTCAAAAATCTCAATCACTTTCCAACTTACCATAATAACAGTTATAATTTTCGTAAATGTGATCTGTCTAAATTGTATGATAATCTTCTTGGCATCGACTGGTCCTTTCTTTCATCTTTTAACGACGTCAATAGCATATGTACTCAATTTTATGATAAACTTGACTTTGTGTTTGCATCTTGTGTACCTAAGAAAGAATAATAATAATAATAATAATATGTCTTTATTTATTATTGACTATAATAATAAAAGGGCGAAGTTCAGTAGAGTGAGACACTCTCTGCTCTTCCACATCAGTCTCTCGTAGTGGTAAATACCTTCCTTGGTTTAACAGCACCATTATAAATAAAATCAAAGTCAAGGAAAGCCTTAGAAAGCAATATGCAAGAACTGGTGATCTTATTTATAACGAGTTTAAAAATGTCGGGCATGAAATAAAGCGCAATATTAATATAGCATACAGTAACTTCGTGAAAGATTCTGAAAGAACAATGAAAAGTGATCCCAACAAGTTTTGGGCCTTCATTAATAGTAAAAAAGAGTCAACAAATGTCTTAGAAGAAATGTATTTAGATAAGTTTCATTAAAAGATCCTAATGACATATAATAATAATAATAAGCTTTATTCAATAAAAACCATACAAGGTATAAAACACGTCAAAACAAGAAAATGCAATCTGCAGTAATAAATATAAAACACCTTAACTAACAAATATTTTGGAAAATAAAAAAGTAGACACAATAACACATTAAAATTCATAGTCAGAAAAATATTCGTTCAATCTATAATAACATCTTTTTATTAAAATTTGCCTAAAATCTCTTTTAAAAGTATATAAAGGTAGTATTTTCAGTGCGTCCGGCAAGTGATTATATACTTTAATCACTGAGGTTGTTACACCTTTTTGAACTTGCGTGAGACTGGTGTTATACGGCACTAGGATATCTCTGTGGCGAGTTTCATGCAAATGTGTTTGTTTGTATTGTTCAAAAAATGTGTAGTTTTTTTTGTGGAACACTGTACACTCAAAGATGTAGAGAGACATCAAGGTTAGTATACTATAGTTTTTAAAATATGGTTTACAAGAGTCTGTTCTATTTAGACTAAATATGTTATGTATACACTTTTTTTGTAGAACTGGTATTCTCTTTACCTCCACAGAGTTTCCCCAAGAAATAATTCCATATTTTATAGATGATTGGAAATAGGACTGATACACATTTAAACACATATTTATGCTGATATTGTCTCGTATAGTGCGGAGTTGGTAACATAATGAGCTTAGCTTTGGGGCTAGTTCTTCAATATGTTTCTTCCAAGTTAATCTTGAGTCAAGATGTAAGTCAAGGAATTTTACATATGATGAATGAAACTGCATTACCTTAGTTTTTTCCAAATTTAAGGTGAGTAAATTCTGATCATACCAGATGTTTAATAACGTGATAGAATGTAATATTTTATTTTCTAGGTCCTCAGTAGTATCTATCTATCTAAATGCTATCACTGCCTCTGGAATGACATCAGGTAAGTCATTTACATAGATTATGAACAGCAGCGGCCCCAACACTGAGCCCTGAGGTATTCCGCGATGCACAGATCTCCATTCAGAACTAAGATTTTGTCCATTTAAATTGACTGCTTCAACTTTTTGCAACCTGTCTGTTAAATGTGATTTTATAATATTATAAGCTACACCTCTTATACCAAGTCTTTCTAATTTGGCCATTAATCGACCATGATCTAATGCGTCGAAAGCTTTCGATAAATCTAGAAATATACCCTCAGTTTTGTTTCTTTCATTAATTGATTTTAAAATTTTATCTATTGCCTGAAAGACAGCTCGTTCTGTTGATCGTTCTTTTAAGTAAGCTTTTTGATTTAATGAGAATATATTATTTCGGTTGAAAAATGTTATTAGCCTTCTCGCTAATAGTTTCTCAAAAATTTTTGAGATGTTATTTAAAATTGAAATTGGTCTGTAATTTTTTATTTAATTTTTTTCTCCTTTTTTAAATATTGGTCTTTCAGGAGATACTTGGTTATGTAACATTAAATTGGCTATGTGCATTAAAGGTGCAGCAATATATGTTTTTAGAGATTTTAAAATTTTTATAGGTATTTTGTCTTCTCCTACAGCATTACTATTTTTGAGATTACTTATTATCTCTATGATTTCGGACTCACTTGTTTCCGACAAAAAGATAGAAACTGTTAATGTCTTGATGTCAATATGCATATTTGTTTTGTTTGTTTTGCATATATTTATATAATAGTCATTAATTCTGTTTAAGGCCTCTATACTAGTTTCTTGTTCGTTTTTAAGTTCATTTATATTAAAATTTTCACTTTTCTTATTTTTATTTGTTATAGTTTTTATGACTTTCCAAGTACTTTTGTTTTTGTTTGTGGATTTTTTAATTATATTTTCATTTTGCATGATTTTCGCATTTCTTATAACTTTTTTTAAAACATTTGTGTATTTGTAGTAATATTCCCTTGTAATAAATCCTTCTCTGTATTCACTGTATAAGATTTTTTTATGTTCACACGAAATTCTTATTCCCAAAGTTAGCCAAGGTTTTCTATTGCATTTTGTATTAAGTGTTCTTTCTGGGAAGTATTTGTCCTGCAGGTATTGTAAGGTGTTTATTAAAATATTATATGCTTTATTCACATCATGACACTTGTAAAGTTCATACCATTGATAATTTTTTACTTCGTTTATACAATTTCTTATGTTTTGATTGGAAATGAATCGTTTTTTATATTTAAACTCCGCACGTGTGTATTTTCCGGGATCACACTGTGCTATGATGGTTTGGGCTAGGTGATCTGATAGAGAATTCGAAATATTTGTTGCATTCACTAAGTTAACTTTATTGTTTATTATTGTATTATCAATGAGGGAACTTTGTCTGGTTGGATCAGTTATTGTGAAATTTAAGTTGAAATTATTAATTAAGTCCTTAAATTTGTTTGTGCTAGGATTTATATCTAAAATATTTATATTGAAATCTCCACAAATAAAGATGTTATATTTTTGCTTACTTATTAAGGTATCTAATATATGTTCCATTATGTTTAAAAAAATTTCTATATCACCTAACGGAGACCTGTACACCGAGAGAATGATCATACCCAGTTCTTCCACCAGAACCGCTGAGCATTCACAATCTAATTCTTGACTTTTTTGTTTCAGAAAATGTAGTTCCACAAAATTGTAATCATTTTTAATGAAAATGCAGGATCCGCCATGACTCATTTGAGATCTTGAATAACGCGCTGCATTCGTATAACCTTCAATATGAATTGATTTGAATTCTTCAGTTTTGAGCCAGTGTTCTGTAAAAGTGAAAACATCATATGGGACTCCATTTACCTCCAAAAATGCTTCAACTTCTAATACTTTATTTCTTAGACTTAGAATATTTTGATGGAATATATTTATGTTTCTTTTTGTTGTGATTTTATTGAAAGAAGTTTTATTTTCTACATTTACATTTATGTGAAGTCCTGATTCTGAGGCTCTGTTGGAAAATTTTCAGCTTGTTGGTTTGTATTTCTTATTCGGTTTAAATGTTTTTCTTCCTTTTTGAAGTTGAACCTGTATACTGCTACTCCTCTTGGCCAGAAAGTGTTTGTATAGGCTATTTCCAGATGTTCATAGCTAAGGCCCACTTTGAAACATTTGTTGTCTTGTATTTTTTGGAATGTATCTATTTCTCTGACATAAATATTAGAAATGTTTTCGGATTTTAGCTTATTTTGTATGTATTTTTGGACCGTTCCTTCCGTGACATGATCTTTCGCCCTCGTAACAAATAGCCAAATTTTTTTCTGTGGTGGTTCTCTTCCCACAAAACCGTGTACTTCATCATCCCTCGTAATTTCTGCTTCCCCACATATTTTTGGTTCTCTATTTCTTTTCTTCTTTGAGATGACTGTTTTAAAAGGTTCTTCTTTATGTTGTGAGCTGCTGTCGGATGATTTAGAAGGATGGTCATAATTTACATCATTTAAGTTTATTACTTCTTTCATAATTTTTTCTTGCCTATTTTGGAGCATATCTACATATGTTTGTGTTCTAGAAGTTCTCTCATTTAAAATTTGTTTGGTGAATAGATATTCAGAACTTCAGACCAATCTCTGTAATCAATCTGCAACTTTTGCAAAGTCTTGAAAATCCTACTGTATGACAGAATCATCATCATCACCTTTGGCTCGACAATCCTTGGTGGATCTTGGCCTGCTCTAAGATTCGTCTCCATTCCGTTCTGTTTCTAACGACTTCCTTCCATCTTCTGACTCTTAGGATTTCAAGGTCTTCTTCGACCCCGTCCATCCATCTTGCACGTGGTCGACCTCTGCTTCTCCTGCCTTCTGGAGTGGTCATAGTGATTCGCTTTGTAACGTCGTTGTCTGGCATTCTGGCTAGGTGTCCTGTCCATTTTAATCTTTGTGTTTTTATAAATGTGACGATGACTGGGTCTTTATAGTTCTGGTATAATTCAAAATTGTATCTTCGGCGCCACAGTCCTTCCTCATTTATTGCTCCAATGATTTTCCTGAGAACTTTCCTCTCGAAAATACCCAGGAGCCTTTCATTGCTTTGCGTGAGGGTCCAGGTTTCTGCCCCGTATGTAAGGGCTGATCTTATCAGTGTCTTATAGATGTTTATTTTTGTTCTTCGCTGGATGTTTTTGTTGCGGATGTGTTTTTGGAGACCATAAAGAGTTCGGTTAGTGATGTTAATTTTTCTTTGTATTTGTGTTTGTTGTGCTTACCAGGGAGCCAAGGTAGGTAAACTGGCTAACCTGTTCAAAGGTATAGTTTCCAAATGGAATGCCCTGTTGAACAATTGGCACCGTGTTCTTATTTGCCAACATGTACTTGGTTTTCTCCTGGTTTACCTCCAAACCCATTTCTTGGGCCCCTTCTGCTAAAGCCATAAAACACTGTTCTATATCGCGTTTCCTTCGACCTATAATGTTTAGGTCATCTGCGTATCCAAGGATCTGCACTGTTATATATTATTCCATTTACCCTGACATTGGCCTGTCTGACTGCCTTTTCTAAGGCAATATTAAATAAGAGGCACGCCAGCGCGTCTCCTTGTCTGAGGCCGTTTTTTATGTAAAAAAAATGTAGAGTCTTCTTCTTGAATTCTTACGCATGATCTAATATTGGTCATTGTCATTTTTGTAAGTTTGACAAGCTTCACTGGTATTCCAAACTCTATCATTGCGTTATATAACGCGGTTCTATTTACGCTATCATATGCAGCTTTAAAATCCACGAATAGGTGGTGAGTGTCAATGTTAAATTCCGATGTTTTTTCCAATATTTGTCTTAAGGAATGTATTTGGTTGATGGTTGATTTTCCAAGGGTAAAGCCACATTGATATTGTCCCACAATGTTCTTTGAGGATATCTTGAGTCTTTCATGAAGTACGTTCGCAAAGATCTTGTATGCTGTGACTAATAGTGTTATGCCTATGTAGTTGTTGCATACCAGCTGTTCTCCCTTTTTGTGTAATGAACAGATCATACCTTTGAGCCATTTTTCTGGCATGGTTTCGCTTTGCCAGATAAGTACAATTAGTTTGTGCAGTGTTGATAGAAGCACTCGACTACCGTTTTTCATTAGGTCACTACAGATTTCTTCTATTCCTGGTGACCTATTGTTTTTTAGTTTTTTGCGCTTGCTACTTCTTTCTCTGACGAAGTTTCTGTATTTAGACGATTTTGTTGGTCTAACTGATAGTTGTAGATATTGTCTTGTTCATCTAGATAGTTTACATTTAGTTCATCGAAATGCTCCACCCATCGATCAAGTATAGCTTTTGCGTTATGCACTATGTTGCCATTTTTATCTCTGCAGCTCTTTGTTCTGGGCTTGAATTCTTTATGGCTTTGGTTTACTAATTTATAATACTGTCTTGTCTCGTTTTGGTCAAATAGACTTTGTATCTCATTCTCATGCTTTTGCTCGTTTTTTCGTACGATGTATTCGCTTTTCCTTTCTTCTTAAGTTTCGATACTAATCTTTTGTTCGTCTTGTACAGCCTGCTTTGAGTGTTTTCTTATAAGCTTCGTTCTTCTTATCAGTGGCTCATTGACACTCGTCATCGAACCAATCTTTCTCCTTTTCAGGTTTGCTTTTCCCCAACACTTCGACTGATTTTTTGAGTACAATATTTCTTAGTTCTGTCCAGAGTTTGTTTACATTTTCTACCTTATCCAAATTTTCCGAGAGCACTTTTTCGTCCATTTGTCTTCTATGTGCGTTTGAGATATCTGTGTTTTTTAACTTGTTGATGTTTATTTTTTCTACCTTTGTGGCTTTTTCTTCCTTCAGATATGATATTCTTTCCCCTATCTTTGACTGTAGAAGAGTGTCTGGTGTCGATAGCAATATGACAGAATATATTACTCAATTAACACCAAAATTTCTATTTACCAACATGGTTTTATGAAAGGGCGTTCGACTACAACACAACTTTTCTGTGTCACTCAGTATATTTCTGTGTCCTTAGATGAGCATAGTCAAACAGAGGTTGTATATGTGGACTTTTCCAAGGCATTTGACAGATTCGATTACCAGCTACTTCTCGATAAATTAGATAAAATTGGTCTCTCGTATTCTCTACTCCACTTATTTCAAACTTATTTAATGAATAGGACTCAATACGTTGTCCTCAATGGATTCAAGTCAACGGAATTTGTTGCCACCTCTGGTATTCCCCAGGGATCTATTCAATATATTTATTAATGACATAACAGGCGAAATTGATTTGCCTTGCCTGCTATACGCTGATGACCTAAAAGTATTCACAGTTATAAATAATATTGATTGTTTTCAACTCCAAGCGTGTCTTAATAAAGTAAACAACTGGTGTATAACCAATAAATTGTACTTGAATGCTGGTAAGTCTGTTGTCCTTTTCTTTAAAAACATCACCAGTTATTTTTGAATACCATTTGGATAACATCTCACTTCAGAGACCTTCAACGTTTCGTGACCTCGGCGTAATCTTTGACAAAAAGCTGTCTTTTATTGATCACATCGACACTATTATATCTGAAGCTTTTAAGAGTCTTGGATTCATTGTTCGCACTAGTCGTGAATTCACTGATACGGATACATTAAAAATTCTTTACCAATCATTTGTTAGATCGAAGCTTGAGTATGGATCACTTATCTGGTGTCCGAGCTATGAGGTACATAAAACTAACCTGGAAGCAGTGCAGCGTAGATTTGTCAAATTGCTCTGGTTCAAATCAGATGGTACTTACCCTGTCATAAGTTTTCCGCAGAAAGATCTACTTGAAAGGTTTTCCATATCTACACTTGAAGACAGGCGATTATACCTCTCTCAAGTTTTCTTATTTAAAGTGTTACACAATGATTTTGACGCACCTGAAGTAATCAGCAAATTAAATTTTCAAGTCCCTAAATTGGCTTTTCGCAATGCCCAAGATTTCTATATACCCACCCCACATACCAATATTTTAAAAAACTCGCCTTTGTTTACCATGTGCAATAATACAAATAAATTGTCTCGAGCCCTTGACATTTTTAACTGCCATCTGAAGGATATAAAATCTCAAATTTTAAATTAAATAACTAGTTGTTTGCTTGCTTACTCTTTTGTTTTTCTTAATAGTTGTTTTTGTTTAATTTTATTACTTTACACATGTCACATGTATTTTATTGTTATCTTTCTGGTATTTTTTTTTGTGATATATTTATGTTCTACCATGTATTATACCTATATTACGTTTTTTTACTCTGTTATCCCTGTTCTGTAATTGGGTACCTTACCTGTTGAACAGTGTATGCAATAAATAAATAAATATTAATTTTTGGATATTGTTTTTTTTAGCATTAATTTACTTTTCCTCTCTGTTGGTTGTATGTAAGAGCGACCCAAGGTTGAATACTGCCAATATTTTAAATGTATTTTCTTTTTATTATACTATAATTTTATAAATAAAGGCGATTTATTATTATTATTATTATTATTATTATTTATATTATAAAGGTGATAATAAATTCTATATTGGTAAAACATCAAATTCCATACATTTTCTATGGAAAAATACCACTATCCAATATATTTCCAAGCCCGGGGTTATATCGGACGCAATTGAAAAATATATTGTGGCTTATTTACTTTTTTTGTATTAAAAGTTTCTTGAGTATACCTCTATCAATGTGCTTAATCAGATTTAAATTCTTGAGATGTTTGAAAAAATGTTTAAAAATCGTCTGATATATCTCCTTTTGTTGGTATTTTATTTAGTTGTGCATGATCTTAACCTCAGAAAATGTAGAAAATAAATTATCCTGAAGTTTTCTTTATGGACTTATTTAGAATTTACTTCGAGGGTAATATAACAACGTGCTGTACAACTCATTACCAACTGTAATTCATTTACTCAATATTCAAAGTTCTGTAATATTTTACATCTGAATATTCTTTTAACTTCCATAATGATGAAAAAATACTATCGAAGTGTATCTACCCATATAAAAAAAAAGGTAAAGGTCAAGATTCAAGAAAAATTGTGAAAAAAAAAGATGACCTTGCCTTGGGCGCAACAATACTTGTTACAATTCTTACTCCAAATATAGTTTTTTTTAGTGCTCCTTTATACTCCTAAGTTTATTTTATGTTCCTAGTTAATAAAGAACTTCACCCAGGACGACATAAATCATGGTCTCATAAGCTACTTAAATGAGCATTCAGGAGGTAATGCAGATGATATTGGAATTAGGGTTCATTGCAAAGATGCTATAAATGTTGCTCAGTTGGGTGTCTGGATGTTACCATCAAGTTATTGGGACCCTCTTGAAGTTAAGAGTTTGAAGAAACTTTCTGTTGAAGAGTCAACTAGTGCATTAATAACCAAAAAGGTTTTAGAGGTAAGGCAGTTAAATAAGCCATGACTTTTAAAGAAAATTTGCCAGATCACAAATTGTTCTGCTTTTTTTATGTATTATTTAAATTGTTCATATAAAAATTTGTTGGAATTAATGAGCTCATTTAATGAATTGTCACTTCGTGTGGCCAAAATACTACTTAAATTTAGGCGTAATCAAAAATTTCAGCTTAATCCATCCATAAGTGGCTTCTGAAATATACAGCGTTTAATTAACGTAATTGAAGTCTGGTGCAGCCAGCATTAATGATGTCACAGGATAAGTAAATTTTGCCCTATAGCAACGTAGTTCATTTCGCTTGAAATAGGCGAGTTTTTTCAGTGTTCTCTGTATTCTGGAATTTGAAATTAGTTTTGAGGGTGGTCATAGAAGTATGTTGAACCACAGCACTTAGGCCCCATTGGGCCCCTTGCACTTCTTCTCTGTAAGCAGACCCTCGCCTAGGCTTCCAACCAACCTAATCTTGCGAAATAGGTGGTGATGCTGACAAGGGGCATCTCCCTTACATCAGCCAAAGTAGGCCAACGTTCTCCCAAGATGGATTCTCTGTTCGATTTTGGTAATATGTTTTATTTTGTTTTTGTCATAATTAAAAAAATGTGTGAAGCAAATTGTAATATATCAGACTCTCCAAGTTTTCCAGAAGTGAACTTATTTGTCCATTAATTTAAAATACATAGTTTTCAAGTGGGTTTTAAGCTAAAAATGAAATATTATTTTAGATAGGATTTTACATTTTTCTCATTGCTACCTGTAAAAATTTAATAAAAAATAAAATAAGAGAAGTGTTAAAAGATTAAGAAATAAGTTTTAACAACAGTGAAAGGAAACAGGTAAAGTGCAAGTGTAACTCGCATGCCGAGGGTTCCGTACAAGTAATACATGATAAAATGTGCCTAATATATTGAATTAAAATTATATTTCATTAACATCTATCCATAGCTATTTATGAATTATGGAAAGTTTGGTGAACCGCATAATTAAGTTTCTTGGTAATACTTTTATTTCTCCGAATCTGTAAGTGCTAGGGATATTACTCTATTTTTCCTGTAATAATCACTAGACCCTCCTTCAGTATGTTTCAAATTTTCATTTTAGTACTTTTCCCATTCAGGAACTCCATCCGTACAAAATTAATAATTCTTTTTGCATTTATCAATTGTTAATAAAAAACTGTGAAAACAATTTAAAAATCTAAATTCTTCAGAAACATAAAGTACACTTATACTAAAGATATGTAGTAACAGTAATAACTCACTGTAGTTGGTCTGCTGGTTGACCATACTTATTCAGTGTGTCACGCCGGAGATTCAACAAAGTGGTGCGGTACATGCTTATGAATTTTTTAGACGATTTATAGGCCTCCCAAATTCCAGCTTTTATATGATATATGAGTGCTAAATGAGCCCATTGATAAATGAATATAAAGTTTGTCATACTCTTCAAAAGCTTTCAATTCACGATATTGGCAAGATTTTCCTCTTTTCTAATGCCTACTTTTATTCTATAACTATTTTTAGGTTTTTCAATCTAATGTTCCCCCTTCTGCAGTAACATACCATATTGTAGAGATGCCGGAATATGGTTATATAACGATACTGTCTGATACGAAAAACGGAAATGAGCCTGTAAATGTGGTGTGTTTCACTCAAGATCTAATAAACGAAAATAAAGTGTTATACATACAGTCTGGAACAAACCAAACTAAGGATAAGATAATATTTAATGTAACAAATGGAATAGTTTGGCGCAAAAACCTTCAGTTAAATATAGAGATAATACCGGAAAGACTGTACTTGGAAAGTAATAATCTTATGGTTAATGAAGGAGGTGTAGCAGTAATATCAACGGCACATTTATTTGTGTTGACCAACTATTACAAATCAAAGATAACTGTATATATAATAAAACAAAATGTAAATCATGGTTGCATTCAAGTACATAAACGCTGCATAAAATCAAAAGCATTTTCACAAAAAGAACTAGAAGGAGGAGTTGTGCAGTATTCTCACGATGGCAGTGAAAATTTGGAAGATCAGTTGGTTCTAATTGGAGAAGCAGGGCAAAAGAAAAGCTTTCCAGTTATTTTAAAAATAATTATTCTTCCAGTGAACGATCAAAAACCCAAATTAGTGAATAATACAGGTTTATTTATGTGGGAAGGTGGCGTTGCTGTTATTACAAATAATATGCTAGGTAGGTCCACAAAATTCTTGGAACTGCAGAAGTAAAAATAACGAAATTGCAGTTGCCACTGAAACAGCCTACCCCCATGCCTTATAATTATTAACAAATCCTTGTCACAGTCAACCAGTGAAACATTCTCCCTCATGTCTTATTTAGTTATCTCAATTGTAGAATAAAGATGAATAATCAAATTGGCCATTTACATTATTGTGTATTTTTGCAACAGTTACAATCTCAAATATGTTGTGTTTGCAATAATCCAATTTTATTATTAATCTTCGCAGGATCTTTTATGCAAAGTTTGATGTTATTTGTTTCTAGTTCTGATATAATCTGTCTATGACTTTAGAACATTAATCACTTCTTGCATTCAAACACTTGGTACTATATATTAATTGAGAAATCTATTAATCATTTATTTTATTTTAACTCATTACTCAATACTGCACTTATAAATTTATGTTTAAAGTTTGATTTTAAGTTTATTGAAATTGATATATTCTCATTTATTTAATTTATTGATTAAATTTATGTAATTTAATTTAGTTTAGAATAGAATAGAATTGAATTAGAATAGAATTTATTGATGCATTTGATTTTAAAAAATCATTACATAAGTCGTTACAGAGGTACACCCCTAAGAAGTATAAGAAATATAAGTGTAAAAAAATATAAGTAAATATACCAAATATATGGACGAACAACATTACACGTAGCATATAACCTGATAAAATAATAAAATACTAACATGATAAAATAATAAAATGGTAACATGATAAAATAATTATAGTTTACTATTGTAGGAAGCTTATAGAGTTTACTTATTGAATTTCCTGGAAAATCGGAAAGGGCAGAAACCGTTTTAATATGTATATTATAAAGTTGGGACTATAGTCACGCAAACAAATTTATTTTATATAATAATCATTGGATCAAATTGCCAAATATGATGTTAAAGGACCCAAATATTTAAGACATCGGACTAACTAAAATGGAGGGGGTTTACGTTGCTTTAGTAATAAACATACTGATACTTAAGAGTAGATTATGTAAGAAACAAGAATCATGTTTTGCCATAGAGTTTAGGTGTCATTTAGTCTAAATTAAAGTTGCTGCAATCACATACTTTAATTTGAGAGAGAGAGAGAGAGAGTGAAATATACTTTATTGTCCAAAGAAATAATCTTATTGACAAAGTTATTAGATACAAATAATTTTGGCAAGATAAATACTACAAACACATAAAAATATGGATATATAAAGATGCAAGATACAAACACTATTGTTTAGTCGTTAAAGTAGTTATTCCTACATATAGACAAATATATACAAATAATAATAATAATAATAATAATATATAAATATATACATATTTCGATAAAATAAATTTATAAATATCAATAATATAAAATAAAATATGTAGAAGTACAAAAGAACAACACATGTTACATTCTATCATTGTAGTATTCCTGCAAGTTATAATAGGGCCTATCAATTAGCCAATCTTTTACCGCTTTTCTGAAAAGTTTCAGAGAAGATATATTTTTTAGGGATACTGGTAAATGGTTATAAATTTTTTTGCTGCCATAAATTATCGAATTTTTTGTAAGGCTTGAACTAGGAATAGGCAATTGAATATTATCAATTTGGCGGGTATTATAGTGGTTATCAGGCAAGACAAATATATTTTTATTTTTATGAATTATACACACAGTTTCATGTATAAATATTGAAATTACTGTTAAGGTTTTATGAGAGACGAAGAGCGGCTTACATGGGTCTCTAAAACGAGCTTTAGAAATATATCTTAACGATCTTTTTTGTAAAATAAGTATACTGTTTAGTAGTTGCTGACTGCACGGTCCCCAAAATAGAATACCATATCTTAAATGGGCTTCTATCAGGGCAAAATAGGCTGCCTTTGCAGTGGAGTAACCCAGATCGTTAGATATTATGCAAATTGCATAACATCCCTTAGCTAATTTCTTATTTAGGTTCGTTATATGTTCGTTAAAGTTTAATTTATTATCGATATACAATCCTAGAAACTTTACATAAGTTCTAGTTTCAAGTGTATTGCTATCTAAGGGAATTTGAAAGTGAGTATTAAACACTCGCCTAAAATATCAAAGAATGCTGAGGAAAAACACCTTACAGCAATTAGCAACAAAAAAATTGTGTTTGACTGTCAACAGTACAAAAACGCGATTCTACGGAGCTTGAAGGTTGCATTGTATCACCCTTCAAACGAACAGGTGATCGGGCATTGCCTGAAAAATTAACTATCCCTGTGAAACCATCCAATCAAGCCGCCGAAACAAAATTGGCTGTCAGTACTTCAACCTTTGTTGGATCATTATGTGTTGAATTAATTTAATAATGATAATCATTTATTGGTGTCAGATACATACAAATGTTTACACAGGTCAACAAAAAAGAATAGTATAAAATGGTAAAATGGATTTAAAAGAAATCAATATATTGTTACGTGCTTACAGTTTTCAGTAAACACTCTGTGGGTTTAAATAACTTGCAACAGAATTTTCACAAACTACTGATTTATTTAATCACTAAAATTACACTAGCAAATACTTAAAAATCACACAACTAATAACTTAATCTAATATAATTTCACTACTTTTAAAACACTAAGCACTTTACTTTTCTTCTTAAACTTGTCAACTCTTGTCTAACCTAAAAACTCTCTTGTCTGTTTACTTCACTAAACTGCATACTTCACTCAACTGAACTGTTCCCCCATCTGCTGGAGTCACCTCTTTATATACACACTTGGAATCCTTCTAGAACTTTTCTAGAATTCTCCATAGTTTTCTACCATGTAATAGATGATTGTTCGTCAATTGGCTCATAGACGGCGCCACCCTACTAGTCAGGGAAGTAACTAAGCTTCTGAGGAAAACTTTGAACATGAACTTAATCACATCTTTCCTTGTTAGAGGGCAGCACATAACACTGCCCCCTCCTTAAGCCTGAACGTCCCGGTCAGGCAATTCAGATTCCCCAACATACTTCATACTTCGCCAACCTATCCAAGTGCACGATCTTCATCTTGGACTTCTTACTACGTTGAATTCGGTAAACAACGTCATTGATCCGAGTGATGACTGAATACGGTCCTTCCCAGGGTGGGTGAAGCTTCGGAGATTTTCCCTTCTTTCGCTGTGGGTTATATAGCCAAACCAGATCGCCCTCCTGGAATCCTGCTGACGTCCCCTTTCGGTCATAGCGAGCCTTCATTCTGTCACTAGCTATGCTAACTTGGTTTCGAACCAACTCGTGGACATTCCTCAGCTGTTGACTAACTTCATCTGCATAGTCATCCACGGACAGTGGCTTCTTATCTGGTGTACCAAACATCAAATCACATGGCAGTCTGATCTCGTGCCCAAATATTACACGAGCCGGTGTCTGTTTAGTAGTCTCATGAATGGCAGCCCTGTATGCCATTAAGAAAAATGGTATATGTCGATCCCAATCTCGCTGGTTCTTGTGAACTACCTTAGAAAGATGTTCCTTCATGGTTTTATTATGTCGTTCCACCATTCCATCTGACTGGGGATGAAGAGGGGTTGTCCGAGTCTTGTGAATGCCCAGCAACTCACAAATTTTCTGAAATACCCCCGACTCAAAGTTTCTCCCTTGATCGGAATGTAGCTCCAGGGGTACACCAAATCGGCATACAAGGTTATCCACCAAAACTCGAGCAACAGTAACTGCTTCCTGATTCGGAATGGCATAGGCTTCCGGCCATTTACTAAAATAGTCCATAGCGACCAGGATGTATTTATTCCCATCATCTGTTACTGGGAATGGGCCCGCTACATCTATAGCAATCCTCTCAAAAGGAGCTCCGACGTTATATTGCTTCATTTGGCCCCTGCTCTTCGTCTGTGGCCCTTTGGTAGCTGCACAAGCCTTGCATTTGCGGCACCAAGCTTCCACATCTTGACGGTTATTTATCCAATAAAATCGTTCCCGTACTTTAGCCAATGTCTTATTCATACCAAAATGTCCCCCGGACACTACGTCATGTATTTCCTGAAGTACTTTTGGGATCCGACAGCTGGGTATCACCAGACGCATGGTAACTTCCTTCCCATCTGGACTTTCCCATGCTCTCTTTAATAGCCCAAAATGTTTCTTCCTATCAGTAACTTTCCCTTTAACTCCACTAACTTCCCCTTCGACCTTATTTACTTTTCCTTTGACATCACCTACTTCTTCTTCGACTGCGGTCACTTTTTCTTCGACGCCAGTCACTTTTTGTTCAACTTTATCTACTTTTTCCTTGACCTCATTAGTGGCTGACAAGATAGCATCTTGTTGCACCTGTATAATTTTTCTCAATTCTTCCTTTTCTTCTTGTCGTTTTCTTTCTTGTTCTTCCCTTTCTTCTTGACGCCTTCTTTCTTTTTCTTCTTCACGTCTCTCCTGTTCTTCTTTCTCTCTCTGATGTCGTCTTTCTTTTTCTTCTTGACGTCTCTCTTGTTCTTCTTTCTCTTCTTGGCGTCGTTTCTCCTGCTCTTCCTTTTCTTCTTGGCGTCGTTTCTCTTGTTCCTCTTTTTCCTCTAGCATCATTTTTCTAAATGCGGCGAACATGTCTTGCATTTGTTTTTCAGCAGCCATGTTTCTTGTTTCCATTCAAAAACTAACAAACAACACTAACAAGCCTTATTTACAGTCTATGCCAGGTACAAGTCACACTAACACAAATTAGTCTTGTCTAATGTTTATTACTTCCCAGTTCAACTCACTTCACTATCTCCAGTGGTTTCCAAATAGAACACTATGGAACTTCGTCAAATTCTTCAGAAATTCTGTTGCAATCCCACTTCTGACACCAATTGTTACGTGCTTACAGTTTTCAGTAAACACTCTGTGGGTTTAAATAACTTGCAACAGAATTTTCACAAACCACTGATTTATTTAATCACTAAAATTACACTAGCAAATACTTAAAAATCACACAACTAATAACTTAATCTAATATAATTTCACTACTTTTAAAACACTAAGCACTTTACTTTTCTTCTTAAACTTGTCAACTCTTGTCTAACCTAAAAACTCTCTTGTCTGTTTACTTCACTAAACTGCATACTTCACTCAACTGAACTGTTCCCCCATCTGCTGGAGTCACCTCTTTATATACACACTTGGAATCCTTCTAGAACTTTTCTAGAATTCTCCATAGTTTTCTACCATGTAATAGATGATTGTTCGTCAATTGGCTCATAGACGGCGCCACCCTACTAGTCAGGGAAGTAACTAAGCTTCTGAGGAAAACTTTGAACATGAACTTAATCACATCTTTCCTTGTTAGAGGGCAGCACATAACAATATAAATATTTTAAATCTAATTATTAATAAATAACCAAATAACCACTAAGATAAATACATACAGAGCAGATTTAAGAGTACTATTATAATTCAAAATATTAGTTCGTGAGTAGCTTGCAACTCAGATAAATTGTCCTCAAGGAAATCATCTAAAGAGTAAAAAAAACTTTCCTTTTAAAGTATTCTTTGATTGTCTGTTTAAATTTGCTAGTCTCAAGGGACTTTATTCTGTTGGGTAATTTATCATAAAATTTAATGCAATAATAGCTTGTGCCGTCTCTGGATTTTATGAGTCGAAGAAAGTTTTGTTTTATGTTGCGCCCGATTCTTGTGTGATGTGAATGCCTCTCACGCTATTCATCGAAAGCATGCAAGTTACGTCTGATATACAGTATACACTCTATTATATATCCAGAGGGCATCGTAAGGATGTTGAAGATCTTAAAAAATTGGTGGCAATTTTAAATTTAATCTATACCAGCAGGGACTCTGATACAGTTTCGTTAAAGACCAAAGATTTTTGCACTGTGAGATAAATGCCCCCAATTAAGGATAGCATAGTTCATATTCGAGTGAAAAACCGCATAGTAAGCTGTTATAAGAACCTGCTTTGAAACAGTGGATACTAGATTTCTTAGCATAAAGATTTTCTTTACAAGGCTATTGATAGATTTACTATGTGTTCTTCCCAGGTTACCTTGGGGTCGATGGACACGCCGAGGAATTTTTCCATATTATCGTAATTGATATTGTTGTCACGGTGAAGAGTAAAAGTTTGTAATTGGGTCTTGTTCTGATTCAAGTTCAATTTGTTTGCAAGAAACCATTGCTTTATATTAGCATGTGTATTCACAACACTCTCAGATAAGCAATTGAAATCCCTGTCAAAGTGAAGAGCCGCAGTGTTATCAGCAAATAGTATAAATGTAGTGTTGTCATCACATTTCACAAAATCATTAATGTAGATAATGAATAGAATAGGGCCAAAAATCGATCCCTGTGGTACCCCGTGTTACCCCGTGTTTTATCATTGTGTGCTGTGACACATTGCTACTGCATTCTGTCCGACAAATTGGATTTTATAAGCGATATGCTATTATCATCGAAACTGTATAATCTTAGTTTTCTAAGAGAATGCTGAGATACACAATCAAAGGCCTTAGTTAGATCATAAAATGTTCCATTGGTAAAGTTACCTTATTCAAAATTTTGTAGCACAGTTTGTGTTAAGTTATTTATGGCCAAAGTTGTTGATAGCTTGGTTCTGAACCTGAATTGACTTGGATGGAATAATTTATATTCTTCGAAAAAATTTGAAATTTGGATTTTTAGTACCGCTTCAAAAATCTTAGCCAGTACAGGAACAAGCCAAATAAGCCTGTAATTGGCTACATCGGCCGTACAACCCTTTTTATAAATAGGTATGACTTTTGATAGTTTATTCACATCAGGAAAGATATTCCGCCTGATGCATTGGTTAATCAAATTAGTGAGTGGCTTTTAATTGTTTTAATAATTTTTGTATTTATAATATTAATAATAAGCTTTATTATCTAACAGGAAAATCCCATTTACAAGATAATTTGACCTAACGCACAATAAAACATAAATAGTATAAATAGAACTAAGATACTTAATACAATAGATAATATAAGCAGAAATAAGATATTTAGTACAATAGTAATAACATACATGGTCCAAATTTAAGATTAATAACAGATGAGTGATCTTTTTACCAGCCACTTATAAATAGTGAAAATGCCGAATAACACAAACTGCATGAAATGCAGCGGATTATTTGATACTGACAAGGATCCTCTTGCTGTATGCGACAACTGCAACGTGAGGCTTTACCAACAATGCTCTAAATTAACCTCAACGGAACTAAGAGCTGTTGCCCTCAAGAAGAGGATCATATCATTCTGGTGTACTGACTGTAAATCTGCTCTTGCCTCAATTACAAATTCCATATCAGCAGTAGCTACAAAAAATGAAATAGCCAGTATTGTTCAAGAACAACTACAAATTCAATCCTCCGAAATCTTAAGTAATCTAGAAACCTTCTTGAGAAATATTAAAGACTCTAAAGTGGAATTGGTAAAACTTCTGACGGATATGCCGATTCAGAACATGAATCAGATCAAACAAAATTCCTCAACGAATGATCCCTGGGATAAACTGGACTCAGTTTCTGTAAAAGATCTGAAAACTCAAGCAGACACATTGGATAAGGAGTTTGAAGTATTGAAAAACTCCTTATGTGAAATACGTGCTGCTGTACTTAAATCTCAGGAATCACCCAAAACGTTATCTCGTCGTGACAGTCCTAAATCTTCTCCAACTAACGGGTCTGCACAAAGTGAAGGTCTCCAATTACAAAGGAAAACTAAATCTTCCCAAAAGTCTAACATAAACTCAAAACCTTCTCTAACATCTGGCGCCCAAGCTAGATATAGTAACACCACTCACAATGCCAATGCCATTGTTGGAACTAGAAAGTCAGGAAACTCAAAAATGTCTGCTGCTGTTATTTCCCAAAAGACCGCCATCTTTGTTGGTAAGGTATCCAAGGATGTTTCAGTCAATGATATGCAAGACCACCTACAGGCTAATTTTAAAAATGAGGCATTTGTCAACAAAGAACTACCTGCAAAATCTGGTGATTATGTTAGCTTTCGTATCGACACGAAAAGGAGTCTTGAAGACCAGCTGCTAATTCCGGACCTGTGGCCCGAAGACATAGTCATACACAAATTCGAATTTTTCCGTAAGAGCAAGTAACTATTGTCACTTCAGTCCATACTTTGCTAATAAAAAGAAATTGATTCATAGCAAAAACAAACTCCTTAGACAAAACAAATATAGCTTTATTCTTGTTAAACATTCAATGTATCTGTAATAAAACGGACGAATTGCATACTCTATTAGATAGTCTTGCGTATCCTGGTATAGTTTTAATAAAGGAGCACTGGCTAAAATTAAACGAACCTATATGTATTCCCAATTATTCTGTTTTATCAAAATATAATAGAGCTAATTCTATTCATGGCGGAACATTAATTCTCATAAATAATACACTACAAGATAGCCTTCCTTTTGTTAATCTTGACAAGTATGATGACGCCCTAGAAGAAAAACAGTTTGAATTTTCCATTATTTTTTGTAGTGAAATTAACTTATATATTTTGTGTATACAGGTCTCCTTTATCGGATGTAAATTTGTTCCTAGGTAAACTCGAATCACTTTTATTTAAGCTACCTGAAAAATTGTCGATTGTATTGGCCGGTGACTTTAATATAGATTTCAGTAATAAAGATTCAAATGACACTCAAATGCTGATCAACCCGCTATCTTCTATGAATCTTAACATGCACATTAACTCACATACGAGGATCTCCTAGTACTCGGCCTTTACAATCGATTATTTTTGTAGCAATTTAAATAAGCAAAATATTACTTGTTCAGTGACCTCTGCTGGCTTATCCGACCATGAAGCAGTATACTGTTCAATAAAGTTACATACAAACGTTTTTCGTCAAAAACACAAATTTGGTCGTTTGTTTAGCAGGACTAATTATAATAGATTTATACAAAACTGCCTACAGTTAGACTGGGAGGAACTTCTACAGGAAGATAATCCCTTTGATTATTTTTATAACCTCTTAATACATGCATTTAATAAAGCTTTCCCCATTCAAAAAATTGAATTAAAAAATAAGAAACCATGGATAACTAAAGGTATAAAAATTTCTGCTAAAAATTTGAGATCTCTTCATTACATACGAAATACACAAGCGAACAGTTCTTTTTGGATTACTATAGGAAGTATCAAAACATTTACAGAAAAGTCGTAAAAAAGGCAAAAGAAAGTCATTTTAAATCTAAAATTGAACAAGCTGAAAATAAGGCAAAAGAGACTTGTGCAATCATTGATGAGCTTACGTGTAAAGGTCAAGTGCAGGTTATGACCCCATTAAATCCTGATGTATTAAACAACAACTATTATTGCTCAATTGCAGGTAGCCTAACAGAAAACATAATTCCTCCAAATGATCCATTGAGTTACATGAATGAAATACATAACTGTAATAACTTACGTTTGTATAATACAAATATAATTGAACTCAAAGAAACTATTAAAGAAATTAAAAATAAAAAATCTTCTGATCTGGACGAAATCTCTGTAAAAATATTTGAAAATATACCAGACGCTGCTCTTCATGTATTAGTTTCGATAATTAATGAATCATTTGAATCAAGAATATTTCATCTCTTTTAAAAACATCTATTGTGATTCCCCTTTATAATCAGCAATTTGGTTTCCAAAAAAATAAAAATACTAAAGATGCCATGTTTGCTCTTCTAAAGATGGTTTATACTGAAATCAACGATGGTGAGTTTGCTGCGGCAGTATTTTGTGATTTATCAAAAGCCTTTGATTGCGTCCGGCATGATATATTGTTGCAAAAGCTCGAATGCTATGGTTTCAGAGGCATTACCTTAAATTGGTTTCGGTCTTAGTTGTCAAACCGTAGCCAAGTAGTTAAAAATTTATCGTACTCCAACAAATTAAATATAAGTCATGGCGTACCTCAAGGCTCCGTTCTTGGACCAATCTTATTTTTGTTATATGTTAACGACTTGACTGAAATTGATATTAATGGAAAGTTTACCTTATTTGCTGATGTGATGACACTACTATATTGTGGCACAGTAAAAATGTTAATACTCTCAGGGAACAAATGTGTTCCGACATAACAAAAGTCAAAGATTGGTGTGACTCTAACTTGTTTTCTTTTAATGTCAATAAAACAAACATAATGACCTTCCGTTGTAATATAACAGATATCCCACTGAGTAACCATGTACTTGAAAATATGTCGTGCTCAAAATTGCTTTGATTAAACATCGACTGCAACTTAAAGTTTAAAGAGCATGTTATTAACCTCAGTAGTAAACTAGCATCTGGATGCTACGCAGTGAGAGTCATCTCATGAATTGGGCTACATGACTGCGAAAAGTGCATACTTTGCATTAATTGAATCGCATTTGAGATACGGTATTTCTTTCTGGGGTGTATGCAGTAATTATTTAATACATAAGATTCTTGTAATTCAAAAGCGTGCTGTTCGTTATTTGTGCAAAGCAAGAATTCATGATTCATGCAAACCACTCTTTTTGGCACACGAAATTCTCACAGTTATTTCCGTTTTCATTTTAGGAATGGTATGTTTAATTCGTAAACATAGAAGTAATGTAAAAATGGTAATTCTCCCCATTATAGTACTCGTCAAAACAATAACCTTACTATGCCAATTCCAAGTTCCTCCCTGGTCAAAGACTCTATTATTTACAATGGTTATAAGATGTTCAACCATCTACCCAATGCTGTTAAAGATATTAATTCGAATATTCATTTCAGGAAGGCAGTAAAAAATCTTCTCATTGTAAAACCTTATTATAATTTAAACGAATTTTATGATGATACATTCTAATGTGCTCAAATGCACTGTATTTTTATCTATTTTACTTACGTGTTTATATATACATGTGTATATGTCGTAGCCACATAATAAAATACGGCTTTTCAGGAAAAGCCTAGGCAGTTCATGTAATGCCGGCAGATAGTGTAAAATCTCTATGCTACACGATTTACCTAGGCTGTTCATGAAAAGCCTGGTTTATTTCGTCATTTAATGTTATGATTCGTGTTTTACATGATCTGCCGGCTTCATCGCTAGGCTCATTGTGTAATGTCAAAAATAAACATACAAACAGTTGGAATTGTACCATTACTATTCCTTTTTTCCAATCTAACTAAATTATAATGCAAGAAAAATTTTTATTTTATGAACACTAAAAAACATATTACAAGAAGAAGCCTAATAAACGTCCATGGATCAAAAAACCTTTAAATTAGGTAAGATAGACCATTCCAGAACACGTGACTTTGACAGATCCGCCATTTTGCCTGGGTGGCACACAAAGCGATTATTTTCCATGTATTTACATTCATTGTTGGTGGTATGGATTGAGTTTATTGTGATTTTTTGCAAATTTCTTCACCAGGATGTCTCGAAGAGAATATTATGTAGCCCTTGGAAGTGATATTAAGTGCAGATATGATAAAAAAATCGAGATTATTGATAATATTGACCACTGTGCAATCCCTCCTGAAGAGAGCAGGCTTGAAGTTTATAATATTACCATGATGGACTTCGTGAATTATTTGATACTAACTCATAGTTATTATACTTGTCAATAATTTAAGCCTTATAAAAGCTTGCAAGCCTACAAGCTTTACGAATCTGGCTCTGTTCAAGAAATTTTGGCAAAACAAATCAGTGATGAGGCATTTGTTGTCATTGCGAAGGTAAGAAATCAAAGTTAATGCGTAATTTTACATTATAATTAGATTCTATATGTTAATGTATATAATTGTGATATGCTACAGATGTTTTAAACTTGATTAACATTTTTTAAATCTTTGTTTTAGGTTAAACACTCTCAACAAAAGAGGGAAAAGTTACTTCAAGTTTGGATTATTATTTTAAAGAACACCAACATTTCCATTGCTCACTGTACATGTATCAGATGTACATGTTTATCAGAAGTGTGCAGTCATATAGCGATTCTGTTTTACCTGCATGATCGTCCAAACACCATCGAAGACAGTAGTCCTGGTCCAGCGTCCACCGACTTTCCGTTTGGCCAGTACCTTCCATGAAAAATGTAGAAATGTTGCGAATAGGGGATATCGATTGGCCAAAAAAGTAGGAACAAGAGGTTTGTCTCAGAAACATCCTCCTTTTGATAGATAAAAATGAACTTACGCCTATTTATGTCCGTATCTAATTTATGGTCTTTTTTGGCTCGACTGAACCTGAACTTGGATATTTTAAGAGAATGAAGTGAATATTAAATAACATTTGTTTTACAGTGAATAAAAAATATATATTACTGATGTGCAATATATTGAAATAAATAGGGATATATAATTAAAATTGTTTTTATTAATAAACACACAGGTACATAGATAATTCATTATTTATATTATTTGGTATTTGAGAAGGCACATGTTTATGATTGCACTACATGCCACGACAATTTTTTCCAATGCACTCAATTTCCTCATTTTGACAACGCGCTTATGGGTATTGTTTCATGAAAAATTAAAAATTTTTTTTTTTGAGCAAACCTACAACTCTCTACATGAACCCGTACAGTTGCATTATTTCATGTGTTTTCCAAATCTATAGGATACAACTGAGTTTGGCCTTTTGTAAAGGCGGGTATTTGTAGTTTTATCCTCTAAAGCAGCTAGTTTTCCTAAAATTACACACATCATTTAAGTCTAATCTTATAAAATCTAGAAGGAGTTTTTGTACAAAAATTAAGTACTTACCAGTTATAAAATGTTTTGAATAAATACGACCGTGTTTTAGGTGGCTTTAACTTAGTGGCCCCCGTCTCAAAGCCTTAATCCGAGTATTTCTTCTCTCTATAGGCAATGCATTAAGATGATTCCCCTATTGGTTAAAATAGCGGGAAATCGGAAAAACAATGCACGATCTCTTTCACCACGCATTGAACATTCAACAGCAACACAAAAATGTGGCATTTTCTCTCAATTAGACCAGGATTAAACAATTTAATGATGAAATACTCGTAATGTTTACATACGCAAATGGTTTTGTATGCCACCCAAGAAATATGGCCGAACTGTCAATGACGTCATTCTGGAATGGTCTATTATTCATTTAATATTAAATTGAGGTTAGGTGATAGGTAGAGAGGTTAGGTGTTAGGTAATAGACCATTCCAGAACAGGTGACGTTGACAGATCCGCCATGTTGCCTGGGTGGCACACAAAGCGATTATTTTCCGTGTGTTTACATTCGTTTCTGGTGCTATGGATCGAGTTTATTGTGATTTTTTGCAAATTTTTTCGCCAAGTTGTCTCGAAGTGAATATTATGTAACTCTTAGAGGTGATATTAAGTGCAGATATGATAAAAAAATCGAGATTATTGACAATATTGACCACTATGCAATCCCTCCTGAAGAATACTGTAGCAGTAAAATATCTTACGAGGGTAAGTTAATATCTGTAATATGTGTATATCGCTCTCCTACTGGGGACTTAAATTTATTTTCCAAAAATATATACAACCTTTTAGAATTAACACATAAACACAACAAGTATATTGTTTTGTGTGGCGATTTTAATATAAATTTCTTAGTTAATTCAAATAACTCATTAAAGTTATGTCAAACTCTAGATTCTTTTGGCCTCAAAAGACACATTTATTCGCCTACCAGATATGGTGTATCCTCCGAATCTTGTATTGACAACATATTTAGCAATTTTCATATTGATGAAGTAAATGGCTTAGTGATGGATGCACATGTGTCTGATCATTTGTGTCAGCTAATATGTTGGAAGTTACCATCTAAGGTAAATGGTTATGTCAGCTCCACTAAACGTACATTTAATGCTCACAGTAAACATTTTTTTAAAGAATTAATAATGCATGAAACCTGGGAGAACATGGAAATCAAAACCCCTGATTTATTAGTTACTAACTTTATTGGAACATTTAAATACCACTTTGACATTGCTTTCCCATTAACGAAAATAAAATTAACAAAAAAATGCAAATCACCATGGATCACCCCAGAAATAATAAAAATGTCTGATGATTTAAGAGATCTGCATCACTTGTATATACATAGTAAAAATCCCGACTTATTACAACTATATAAAGTTCGCAAACAGGAATACAATAAATTTGTGGATTCATCCAGGGTGAGATATAACACCAATAAAATTATGTTGTCTCAAAATAAATCTAAAGCCGTGTGGCAAATAATAAATGCAGCTAATGGTAAAAATAACGAACCATCAAAAATAAATCTAATCGACAATAATGGGAAATTAGTTGAAGACCAAACTGAGATTGTCGAAATGTTCATGAATGAATTTATTACATCTCAAGTCAATTTGCAGGGTAAACCTCAATTTTTTCACAAAAATAAAGTTCAATTTAGTTTTTTTCTAACACCCACTGACAGTAAAGAAATTGAAAGTACTATTTTGAACTTACCTAACAAGAATTCAGCTGGTTTAGATGATATTCCCTGTTCTTTTTTAAAAACGATTGCTCATGAAATATCTGAACCATTAGCATTAATTATTAACCACTGTTTTTTAAATGGGTTTTTCCCAGACGAATGGAAGCATGCTAAAATTATACCCATTTATAAAAAAGGGTCCAGATCGACAGCTAAAAATAATAAATAATAAATGATAATAAAGAAATAGGCCTATAAGGCCTATTTCTTTATTATCAGTATTTTCCAAAATTATCGAAAAACTTGTGTATAAGCGTCTTTTTATGTTTCTGGTACGATTTAACATACTCTCTCAATTTCAACATGGTTTTATGCAGGGACGATCAACTGAAGGGGCAATATATGAAAGTCTTAATTATATTGTAGGATGCCTGGATAGAGGTGAATGTGTCGCAGGTATTTACTTTGATTTATCAAAAGCATTTGATACACTTAACCACGAACTGCTGCTTTACAAATTGGAGTGCTATGGAATTAGAGGTATAGCTTTAAACTTTTTAGGTCTTATCTTTCTAACAGAACCCTGAGAGTTTGTATTAGTACGAAAGAGGGTAATAACATGACTACCATCTATTCTAAACCAAGACAGATAACTACCGGGGTACCCCAAGGTTCAGTATTGGGGCCTTTATTGTTTTTATTGTATGTTAATGAATTACCTGAGAACTTGGCATTACATTCCATATATCAGTATGCTGATGATACCTCCTGTGTAATATCTAACAGAGATACTACTGCTACATCACACAAAGGTACAACTGTGGTAAATAAAATGGATAAATGGTGTCGTGACAACTCACTTATCCTAAATGAAGCTAAAACTGTACTTATCCAATTTAGTAATAAAACCCCATATGCAAGTATCTACTTGAAGTTTAGAGAAAAATCTATTCCTGTTGCAAATAACACAAAATTCCTGGGGGTCGTGGTCGATTCAAAACTATCTTTCGAATACCATATTAACTCAACAATATCTAAGCTTAACAAAGTATGTTACTCAGTACGAAACATACGATCTTCTGTCGATCTTGATGTGTTAAGGGTCTATTACTTTGCCCATGTGCAGTCCATACTTAGTTATGGTTTAATATTCTGGGGGTCTAGTGTCCATGCCAGAAATGTGTTTATCGCTCAAAAGAATATTATACGATGCATGCTTAGGAAAAACAACCGAGAGCCTAGTAAGCCATTATTCAAAATGTTGGAGTTAATGACATTACCCACCTTATATATATATATACCTGTTGATTTTATTTGTAAAAAAAAATATTGGTAAATTTAGAACAAACGAGGATATGTACAATGGTATGATGATGGTAACTCGAAATTCAAATGCACTGAGAGTTCCTCATCATCAAACATCATCATTTGAAAAGGGAGTATACTACAGAGCAGTGCGGGCATTTAATGAAGTTCCACTGGACATAAAATCTATCTCTAATATTTTTTTATTTAAAAAGAAATTAAAGTGTTACCTTCTTGAAACATGTCCCTACAGTTTTGATGAGTTTTTACTAAATGCCAGAATATTTCCTTAATAGTCCTTATATGAAATAATGATCAATTTGTCTCTGCGGAGTATTGTTTTATATATATGTATGTATGTTTTTTTATTCCTTTTAAATATTTATGTATATATATTTTGTATGTACCCTTTCTTTTTATATATTATATATTCTGTGTGTTATCTATGTTATATACATGACAATTCCAATACTTGTAAAAGTCTGATGGAAAATAAAGATTATTATTATTAGAGCAGGTTTGAAGTTTATAATATTACCATGATGGACTTCGTGAATTATTTGATACTAACTCATAGTTATTATACTGGTCAATAATTTAAGCCTTATAAAAGCCTGCAAGCCTACAAGCTTTACGAATCTGGCCCTGTTGAAGGAATTTTGGCAAAACAAATCAGTGATGAGGCATTTGTTGTCATTGAGAAGGTGAGAAATCAAAGTTAATGCATAATTTTACATTACAATTAGATTCTATATGTTAATGTGTATAATTGTGATATGCTACAGAGGTTTTAAACTTGATTAACATTTTTTAAATCTTTGTTGTAGGTTAAACAATCTCAACGAAAGAGGGAAAAGTTACTTCAAGTTTGGATTATTATTTTAAAGAACACCAGCATTTCCATTGCTCACTGTACATGTATCAGACGTACATGTTTATCAAAAGTATGCAGTCATATAGCGATTCTGTTTTACCTGCATGATCGTCCAAATACCATCGAAGACAGTAGTCTTGGTCCAGCGTCCACTGACTTTCCGTTTGGCCAGTACCTTCCATGAAAAATGTAGAAATGTTGCAAATACGGGATTTGGATTGGCTAAAAAAGTAGAAACAAGAGGTTTGTCTCAGGAACATCCTCCTTTTGATAGATAAAAATGAACTTACGCTTATTTATGTCCGTACCTAATTTATGGTCTTTTTTGGCTTGATTGAACCTGAACTTGGATATTTCAAAAGACTAAACTGAATATTAAATCACATTTGTTTTACTGTGAATAAAAAATATATATTACTGACGTGAAATATATTGAAATAAATAGGTACATATAATTAAAATCGTTTTTTATTAATAAACACAGGTACATAGATAATTCATTATATACATTACTTGGTATTTGAGAAGGCACATGTTTATGATTGCACTACATACCACGACAATTTTATCCAATGCACTCAATTTCCTCATTTTATGGGTATTGTTTCATGAAAAATCTTTTTTTTTTGAGCAAACCTACAACTCTACATGAACCCGTACAGTTGCAAAATTTCGTGTCATTTTCCAAATCTATTGGATACAACTGAGTTTGGCCTTTTGTAAAGGCGGGTATTTGTAGTTTTATCCTCTAAAGCAGCTAGTTTTCCTAAAATCACATACATCATTTAATTCTAACCTTATAAGACCTAGAAGGAGTTTTTGTACAAAAATTGAGTACTTACCAGTTATAAAATGTTTTGAACAAATACGACCGTGTTTTAGGTGGCTTTTACTTAGTGGCCCCTGTCCCAAAGCCTTAATCCGAGCATTTCTTCTTTCTATAGGCAATACATTAAAATGATTCCCCTATTGGTTAAAATAGCGGGAAATCGGAAAAACAACGCATGATCTCTTTCACCACGCATTGAACATTTAACAGCAATACAAATATGTGGCGTTTTCTATCAATTAGAACAGGATTAAACAATTTAATGATGGAATACTCGTAACGTTTACATACGCAAATAGTTTTGTATGCCACCCAGCAAATATGGCCGAACTGTCAATGACGTCATTCTGGAATGGTCTATTATTTAGAGATATATTTTAGGTTAATAGTCCATTTCGCATATTGTTAAATAAAATAAATAAAAACAACCAAAAACTCTTACTTTTGTATTTTAATAATTACCTTATTTTACAATACGACTAGATCACGTCATTTCATGAAATGCCGATGGCCTAAGTCACGGCAGATCCTGTAAACTTCTCATTACATCAAAATACTAAAATTTAAGGCACTTCATGAAAAGCCTAGTCACATGATGTAACATGAGGTGTTTCATACTATCTGTCGGCAATACATGAATTGCCTAGGCTTTTCCTGAAAAGCCGTTTTTCACTATGTGACTACGACATATACATTTTATTTCTTTTTTTTTTTTTCTATTTACCTGTTTATACATCACTTTGTCAACAAGAAATATTCTTCTGGGCAATAAAGTATATTTTGATTTGATTTGATTTTCACTACAACTAGAGCATTATTGATGAGATAAGAGCAGTTCTTTGACTTTATTAGAGTATTGATAATGACTATTATGGCAGATATCTAGGTGGTTTGTAAAGTGGTTATAAAGCATGCACATGCGATATAGAGTTGGCTTGAAACCTAAATTTGTGCTAGTCCTACTAAGGTAAAATAGTGAAGTGGACCTAGTATTAAAGCTAGGCACCTGTATATTTAGTTGAGCGCTTAGATCTGCACAGTCAATCTGATTGTTACACAGTTTGAACAAAAATTGTAGAGCAGAATATTTCCTTCTGAATTCAAGTGAGGGAATATCAAACCGACTGAGAAGAACAGATTGCTCTGTACCTTGTTGGGGATAAACCCCATCTAATTTCAAAGCTAGAAATTTCAAGAACTTTCTTTGAATTTGCTCCAGCTTGAATATATATTCTTTATAAAAAGGACTCCATACTATTGATCCATACTCTAACTTAGATCTTACATAGTAGTATAAAAACTTTCAGTGAAGTAATGTTTGCAAAGTATCAGCAGGTTTTGAAGATGAAACCTAACATTTTTAGTGCAGATTTAGTCACAGCTTCAACATGCGTATTAAACGTTAGCTTCGAGTCAATGGTGATGCCAAGATCCTTGAACACCGTGCAGCGCTCAATTCGTATTGATTGAATTGAATAATTATGTAGAATCTTGTTGTGTTTTAAACTGAAGGTCATGACTTTACATTTTTCCAATGTTTAAAGCTAGTCTGTTTTCAAGGCACCAATCGTCTACTCTGTTTAGATCCTCCTGCATATCCAAACAGTCCGCGAATGACTGAATTGTCTTGTAGATTTTAAGCCATCAGAAATAGAAGCATGTTGCTACCAACTTGATTGCAGATGTCATTAATAAATAGTGAGAAAAGCAGAGGAGAGAGGTTGCTGCCTTATGGCGCATTGCTAGTAACAGTAAATCTAAATGATTGGTAACCCCTGTATTCGATAAATTGTTCCCTATTTGAAAAAAATCTTGCGGCGAGTTGAAGGATTGTGGAAGATTATTTAGCAAGGTCTCTGCAATATTTGAAAAATAGTTGATCTAAAGAGTCACACGTTTCAGTGTGACAATTGTTGTTATTGTTTTTTATGATGCCCCACATGGCTACTTGTTTATTTGGCACGCTATGTATATGGTCATTGTTGGTTTTTTACATTTGAAATTTCGAGTTGATACTTATTGCGATAGGAGTTACCGAATCTTTCGATATCAAATATGGATCTCATTTGTTTAAATCAATTAGAAAAATTAGACGATCTCTCATATTTTGCAATTTATCGTTAAGCCAATTGTATTTTTGGGATTTAAAGTTGCGTTGAATTTTTTATTTTGTTGGAAACATGTATCAGTGGCATAAAGTAGCTTAGTTGTAAATATCCTAAATTTAAGATTAACATCCAAGAGTGGTTCATTAATAAATTTCCAGTCAGTCTACTCAATTTTGTTATACAACTGTATCAAGCCTCAGTCAGTTATTGGCCTGTAGTTAATTCTAATTTTTTTATTAGATGTCATTTTGGCCAGTTTAAAATTAAAGAAAATGCCTAAATGATCTGATAATTGTAAGCCGTGAATGATTGTGGCACACTTGTTGGTACAAATATTGTCCAGGCAGAAATTATTTCTTGTATTTCCAAAAGGTGTTTGTTTTAACGCAAAGATGTAAATGTGTTAGTTACTAGTAGTGCATTATTATCAGGAGTGTTAAATTTTACATTGAAATTATCCGTAATGATCAAACTTTTTTTCCTATCCAGTTTATTCATTCCTTCTATTATAGTTGACTTTATTTCCATTGCTGTGAGGCGATGCACATTTAAATAAAGAAAATCAAAGGGGTTCCTTTTCAGGAATACCTCTAGTTCCATTGTTTTATTATGGAGGCATTGTACATTTAGGTGTAACAGACGAAGATTGGTCTCCTTATGGTTTTTTTGTGCTGATGTCCTATGTTACTATGTGTTTGAGTCACACTTTTAAAAAAGAACTTGGATTGTTTTCACTGGAACTTTCATGTATGATGATTCGGGCTACTGTTTGTCAAAAAAAGTTTTCCCAGTTTAAAATCAAATCAGTCGAAGGATACCTTCTTTGGCCAGAACCTTGGATCATAAACCTCGTTAAGGTATTTAATTGCATGTGTGTATGTAAATAGCGACAACCACACAAAACCTTGTGGTTGCCATGTTAGAACAAACAAAGTATTCCTTCCAAAACCTTTACGTTCAGTGGCTCAACGCTTACGTGTTAGGCTTGCAACCAAGGAGCCCCGGGTTCTAATCCTGGCTAGGATATGGATGTTTAGTGGTATTTTTCATATGTTACCGAGTTGGTAGCAATGGACTAGATGAGGTTGTGTGAGAGACAACATGGCTAGTTGCTGTACCACCCCTGAGTTCGAGTCTCAGCTGCGGCAGATGGCAATGTAGGGAATGGTTGTTGTATAATTATCTATGTGCATGTGTCCTGGTTGAGTGGTGGAATAGCTAATGCTAAACTCTGCCAGGAGGTTAATCTAAATAAGGCATTAAAATAAAAAATAAAAATATACAGGCGGCACACGGAGCCATGGATTTTGTTACCGAGATCCCCATTTAGACTGCGTTTTTTTGAGTTTGTGATGTCAGAGGGCGCCAGTACTCTAGTTGGGAGATTGGTACGCTGCTACTCAAAGGGTCGATTTTTTACTGTTGTAGCAATGAGACGACTCGTGTTGTAGGTAGGTATTGCTGCGTCGATTTCTATTGGCTTCCACGATGGCGATATTCTTCCAAAAATAACTAAAAGCAACTCGAACGGCATTCGTGATGTTAGAAAAAATGTTAATTTGATTAAATTATTTAAGCCCTAACTTTATTGAGCTGAAACTGACTCTACTGGTTCCCGCACTACTATGCACTTGTGTTTCGTTTGAAAGTAGCCTTGTTGCTGTACTGCTGATCATACTCTTCACCATAACAATAACATAGCCTTGTATCGTGCGCTGGCGGCAGACAAAGCATTGTGTTGAAGGTTTTGGTGTGTCAAGCAGATGCTGGTAGGCCGGACTGTAGCTGTTTAGTAGGCTGGATTGTAGTTGGCTGGATACTCTCGTAGTTGCTTTGAAGTTCTCGAAGTAGCGACGGCGAACTGAGATGCTGCTGCAAAACCTCGCTGGATATATCTAAAGATCGGGGTGGACGGAGTTTGGAACACTGTGGCCGGGCCGCCTAGCTTGAATTGATGCTGTCATCGTTGAGAATATACGTTGTGTGCATAGTAGTAATAAAAATTAAAATTAATTATTTTGCAAAAAAAATGGAATTCGACAATAATCTTTACTTAACTGAAAGATAATTAAAGTTAATGTTGACTAGTTGCTAATAAAAATCACTTGTCTGCATAATTCTGAACCATACACAAATATTACATATAACGTAAATTCCTCTAATGAAATATTGAAATAAAAATGTGGAGTAGTGAAATTTTAATTAACTTTGCTATCCTGATTGCAAATAATGGTTCTGAGAATTATCTCATAGTACAATAAACTATCTTACTTTCTTATGAAATTCAAATAAAAGATTTTATCAAAATCTATCTCTGGTTATTTTGGTACCACAAACACGAGAAATTGCCAATTTCCTACCCCAAATCCAGATCGTAAATTCAATTTTTGTAAGAATTTGTGTTTTTCAGCGGCAGTTGATGATGACAGGCCTAAAGACACCTTAAAATATCAAGTACAAAGTTGTTGGTGGGGGAGTGTTTCATTATTGTCTGATGTTTCCACTTCCCTTAATTATTTTACTCAAGAAATTTTGGACAAAGGAATGGTGGTTTTTCGGCATGAAAGTATGTATGAGTTTATTGAATCGAATCCATAATCTGTTGTTTAAACTGATCCTGTGTTTAAAATTTTTTTAGATGGTTCAGAAGCAAGGTTTAAGTTTAACATTAGTGATGGTCTGCACACAACCAAGGATTATTTATTTCACATAAAAACTAAACCAGTGCAGTTAAAATTGATAAGCAAACCATTGCACATTTTTCCCTTACAAAAAAAGTATATTACGTCTAACCATTTATTTACCTCTATCTCTGACATTCATAGGAAAATTTACTATGAAGTTATAGTGCCCCCAAGCTTAGGACGTTTAATGATGGAATCGGAAAAAATGGGAATCTTCAAGGTCGTTTCAAGTTTCACACAAGATGATTTAAATAATAGTAGAGTCTTCTATGAACATACCCATCAGTTTTCTGACTTATATGCAAATGATTCATTTATGTTTAATGTCAGGGCTCATTTGGCGCCAAAATTGACAATGCAGGTATGTATAATATAAAACATTAAATTGTTATAGTAATTGAACTTTATTGGCTAACCAAAATTACCTAAAGGTTATATGGGACATTATATATATAATATATATAATATATATATATATATATATATATATATATATATATATGAAAAATACTAGGTTCTCGGGTTGAACCGCGTCTGAGATTGTTAATGTCTCGACGTTTCGGCTCCCGTTTTGGAGCCATTTTCAAGAGAAAAAGTGAGTCAAGTAAAAATTGTCAAAAAAAATAATGGGGCCAGATAATGAAGATGTCATCTACGTATCTTAGCCAGCAAGTAGGCTTCAGTTCGGATGAATTCAGGGCTTGGGTTTCGAAGTTGTCCATGTAGATGTTGGCTATGACGGGGGACAGAGGTGATCCCATTGGAGCTCCTCTCACTTGTTTGTAATAGTTGCCTTGAAAGAGAAAATAGGTGTTGGACAGACAATGTTCTAGAAGGGTCAGAGTGCTGGGAGAAATATTGTGTTTAGTTTTGAGAACGTTTAGGGCTTCAGTGAGTGGGATATTGGTGAATAATGACACAATACCAACGACCGCGGAAGCTTCTCGGAACATTTTATTCGCCTCTACGGGGAGGAAATTCATTCTCTGACTAAATCCTATAGTACACTTCTACTTCGTAAAACCAGACTTCTTTGTGACCTTACTTTCCTGAAAGCGTGTCGAGATCACCAAGTCATCCCAAAATCTCTCCAACTTAAATATCACTCCAAGTCCCCCTCTATTTCAAAAATTCTTAACAAAGCAAGTTTTGCCCTACTTCGAAATTCCATACATAACACCAGAACGAACCTCAACACTACCAGCACACGTCTATACAAAACCTATCTACAGATTCACGCTTCCTGTATTCACCCAATTCTCTGGGACACCTTTGACCGATTATCCAACGACAAAGCCCTACATATCTCAGAACAGAAAACCAACACACAGAAAAACAAACTCTTACAACTCATTGCCCAACAGAAACCTAACTCCTCATCCACATTAGATCCTAACAAGGTAGTTCACAACTTTTCTGACTTCTCCATCAGCGATGCCGCCCTTCAAGGCTTAGCTAAAGGTTTCAATTTTGCAGTTTCTCCCAAAACTATTCCAGTTGAAACCATTATTTCCCAAGTCGAAGATTCTATATCCCACCTTCAAAACAATCAAGCTGAGGACACCAGACGAGATATTGCTAGAATACTTCGAACTGCCAAACCTCCCACTGCTAACCTACCTTCTAGAGAAAGACAAGCCCTAAAAGACCTATATAACAATGACGACCTTATCATTCTCCCAGCCGACAAAGGCAACTCCACTGTCATACTAAACACCTCCGATTACTTAACAAAAATGAACGATTTACTCAATACCCCAGACTACAAATGCATCCAGCGCGATCCCACCACATACTTAGAAAAGAGAACAAAAATCATCATCAACAATTCTGACCTCCATGCAGATATTCGAAAATCCCTCATTCCTCGAGAGAAATCGTCTAGAACTCCTAGAATATACGGTCTTCCTAAAACTCACAAAACCAACATTCCTTTACGACCAATAGTTAGTGCTTTTCGTTCCCCAACTCACAAATTAGCGAGACATCTAGCCCATACTCTACAACCCATTGCTGAACAAGCCCCTTCTTATGTCAAAAATTCCACCAATTTCATTCTTCTTCAAAATTACTCTATTTCCCAAAACGACATTCTAGTCAGTTTCGATATTGTGTCATTATTCACCAATATCCCACTCACTGAAGCCCTAAACATTCTCAAAACTAAACACAATATTTCTCCCAGCACTCTGACCCTTCTAGAACATTGTCTGCCCAACACCTATTTTCTCTTTCAAGGCAACTATTACAAACAAGTGAGAGGAGCTCCAATGAGATCACCTCTGTCCCCCGTCATAGCCAACATCTACATGGACAACTTCGAAACCCAAGCCCTGAATTCATCCGAACTGAAGCCTACTTGCTGGCTAAGATACGGAGATGACATCTTCGTTATCTGGCCCCATGGTAGAGATTCTCTAAACAACTTCCTGTCTCACATTAATCATATACACCCTCAGATCCAGTTCACTATTGAAATCGAAAACAATTGTTCTCTCCCTTTCCTAGACGTCCTCATTACAAAACAAAACAACAATCAACTCTCCTACTCTGTGTATAGAAAACCAACCCACACCAACCGTTACCTTAACTCAAAATCACACCACCATCCATCACAAATAAATTCCGCTGTCAACACTCTTGTAACCAGATCCCTCAGACTAACAGACATTCACAACAGACAATCCGAACTACAAACATTACAAGGACATATAACGCGATCCATACACAAAGCACAAAATCCTTCCCAAATTGATCAGACAGAAACTCCTCCTCAGCAAAAAGCTTTCCTACCTTACATCAAAGGTGTCACAGACAAAATTTCAAAAGTCCTGAAATCCAATAACATAAAAACCATATTCACAACACACCAAACAATTTCCAATTTAATCAGAACCCCAAAAGACCAAATACCTAATGATTCCCACGGTGTATACGAAATACCTTGCTCAAACTGTCCCCAAACCTACATTGGACAAACCAACAGACGGATTAACAATAGAAACATCTCCTTGCAGTTAGAAAATCCGATCTCACATCATCACTTGCCCAACACCGCCTTCTAACAGGCCATAATATAGACTTCGATAACACCAAAACCATAGCACCATCATTTTTCCAGAAACCGCGAATCATTCGCGAAGCAATTGAGATTGAAAAACGTCCCAATTGTCTAAACAAAAGGGATGACGGTCATCGTCTTCCAGTCGCTTGGAAATCATTGATCTCCAGGCTAGTCCCACAATATTCATCCACACCTCATAATCCTGATAGCAGCCGTTCTGCTCTGATGCCTCCATCAACAGATCCTCAACCCCCCACCACTCTCCCACCCACAGACAGCTTTCGTATAAATAACACTTCGTCCGATACTGCCAGCGAGTTCGCTCTAAGGAGTAGGCAGGTTGAGGCCTTAGAGACGGATCGCAGTGAGATCTGGGGAGTAGGGAGATGAGACCCCGGAATCGAACCAGTTCCACGAATTCCTAGCATTATTTTCCTTGACAATTTTTTTTTTTTTATACATTTATTTAACGTCGGCCTATTTCCGCTACTGAGGCCTAACACCGACGCCTGTAGACGAGCTACCCCCAACCAGGAATTTTGACGAACCTCTTCCCTTAAGAAGAGTAGGGATCTTTTACTTGCCTAACATTTAATAGACAAGGGACCGACGGCTTTACATCCCCTCCGAAGGATGGTATATCTCCTATGCAACCCTCGCCTAAGGTTGTATAGCTTCCGCGCATACTTGACAATTTTTACTTGACTCACTTTTTCTCTTGAAAATGGCTCCAAAACGGGAGCCGAAACGTCGAGACATTAACAATCTCAGACGCGGTTCAACCCGAGAACCTAGTATTTTTCATACCAACGACCGCGGAAGCTTCTCGGAACATATATATATATATATATATATATATATATATATATATATATATATATATTAAAACATAATATTTCTATCTCAAGCTCCTCTATAAAATCCTTATTTTACTATAAGGAACGTAACCAGACTGCAACCAACAGCTACTCTCTGGGCTATATACCCCGCCGAGCGCTGAATTGCAAGTTACAAGCCTGGCGCGTTAAGTGTAATAATCGCATATTACCAACAGAACGCTAAATGCTTCAATTGCAACAAACATCAGACTGAACTATGCTATATATATATATGAAAAATACTAAGTTCTCGGGTTCAACCGCGTCTGAGATTGTTAATGTCTCGACGTTTCGGCTCCCGTTTTGGAGCCATTTTCAAGAGAAAAAGTAGGTCAAGTAAAAATTGTCAAAGTAAATAATGCTAGGAGTTTGTGGAACTAGTTCGATTCCGGGGTCTCAATCTGCCTACTCCCCAGATCTCACCACGATTCGTCTCTAAGGCCTCAATCTGCCTACTCCTTAGAGCGAACTCGCTGGCAGTATCGGACGAAGTGTTATTTATACGAAAGCTGTCTGTGGGTGGGAGAGTGGTGAGGGTGTAGCATTTTTATTTGCTACCTTTTGTTTTTAAAAATAAGGAGATTGTATTACAATTAATTATAACATGATACCACACACGTATTACTGGTTGCTTAGAAATAAAACATGCGATGGGATTTGTTGATGATGTGTATTTAATTTTTTTTTTTACTACTCTTGTAACAGCATTAATGTCTATCTCATAATTAACATGCAAAAAAAAATCTACTTCACCTTATTGAGGGAACATTATAATAGTTTAGTTTATTAACGTGTAGTTAAGCATAATAGAATGGAGATTTGTTTCTACATCCTACAAATTCTAATTCCTCGAAGACACCAAACATTCGTTATTACAGATTAGCACCATTAGTGTGATTTAATTTACACCCTGAGAGGTAATTTATTTCAACCTTCTTTCT
Source organism: Leptura quadrifasciata (assembly GCA_963675555.1). NCBI lineage: Eukaryota > Metazoa > Arthropoda > Insecta > Coleoptera > Cerambycidae > Leptura > Leptura quadrifasciata. Next base: position 23,301,364 of record OY776682.1, read on the forward strand.
CTAATGTGTATCATCCGCCGAAAAGTACCTAGAAAACAACACGGGTTATGGTATAAACTAGTGTCAATAGAACGCTTACCTTATAATCATCTGTCTCCTTACTCCTATTATATGTTTTCTTCCGTCCTCTTTTCTATGATTTTCTCCTCATATGTTTGGGTATTTTTCCTATACTGTTGTGAGTTATTCCTTGAATTCCTTAGTATTGTTTCGCTGACATATTTTTGACAGCGTAAGTTGTCCAGGATACCGACCGAGAATTCTTATCAGGAGACTTGGGTTTTTTTTTCTATTTCTTTGAATTTCGAGAACATTCCGAACCAGACTTCAGGAGTGATAAGGTCATTTGTGGATTTGTGGTTTTGCACAGTTTTACCCTTTCTACGGGGATTTGAATATAAGATTTCACAAAATAAGGATCTACACCCCACGCCGTGGTTTAGGAGTGGTTTTCCCGGAAAATAATTTCGTCCGATTTAGTGAAACCCCAGGTGGATTCGATATTCTCTCTAAGTAAGTACACTTTCCTTTCGCTAAATTGCTCAACCATACTAAGGTTTTCTCTCCCTTTTTATTTTTAGTTTCGTGCCGAGTGATAAGGAACTTCACTCAGTTCCACTATTACCGTAAAAAGAAAACCCTTCTAAGGAAGGTGAGTTGTTTTTTATGTATATTTCTCCCTTCTAATTTTTTTTTGGCATATGCCGATAGTTAGTGTTTTTTTTTATTTTATTTCAGGGTTTTTACTTGGGATAAGAGAATTCTTTCTGTAAGATTATCCATAATTTTTTTTGTTGATTTGGGAACGCGGTCCGTCGTGCTGCAGTGCTTGGAGTGCTGGAAAAGAACCCCATTGGGTTCACCCATCAACCCGACGTCACCCAATCGCCGCCATTTTGGTTGCCACCGGGCTTCATTAGCAACATCAGCTAAGCACAACCTACAGGCCAGATATATATATATTTTTTATTATTCATTATTTTTTTTAATATTCATATATACTTATTATTACATTTTTTTGTACATAATATTATCAAATTTGACCTACTCACTATAAAATCATCAATTTTTTTTTGTTTTTGTGAAGCCATGGCCTAGTATAGTAGGGGAAGGCGTTTTATCCAAGCCTTAAGAAAAACAATGTGAGATCTCATACATGAATTTTTTTTTTCCATTTTGTATGTATAACATATTAATTATTTTTAATAAATATTCTATTGTCAAATATATGTAATTACTATCTTTTGTTCATCAGCTCTCTCTCTCTCTCTCTCTCTCTCTCTCTCTATCTCTATCTCTATTTAGCAACCAGAGGCTGAGTATTGTGTTTTGTCTTCCGTGACTTTGCAAAACCTAAAAATAATTCTTCTTAAGTCACGTGGCCCCCAGGTATCTTCTTTTATTTTAGCATAAAATACTTCCTTACTCACGACGAAAGGCTGCCGCCCGCAAGTGAGGGTTACCATCCCCCCCAAAAGAATTTTTTTTTATATATAGATTGACACCAATCCATAAATTAGCATTGGGGGACCCTGCACGAGGTGGCGCTACCAACGCGGAGCCTGGAAGTATTTTGGTGTATATTAGTTACATATATTTAGTTTTTCTGGTAATATATAGCGACTTATATCTTCTTACGAATTAATATCTTATTATTTTTTTATTACTTACTGCTAAGAGAGCGAATGAGCAAAAGAAATACAGATTTTTTTTAGTTGCCATTTGCAATGTATTTGACAGGAATATTTATTTAGGAAACAATTCAATCAGAATAATTATTAAAACATACCGTCCCTAACTTTTTTCGTGTGGTATATATGCAACATTTTAACTTGGGTAGTTTTTTTGTTTCCTAATCGGTGTACTACCTACATCATCTGAAAGTTTTATTTAGCTCCTTGATAATAATTAGCTGGTTTGAAGTTTTTAGAGTTTTTATTGTAGCTATTTATCGTATACTTTTTATTCCTTGATTTATTTTATGTACTTAAGGAAACGTAAATATGGATATTTCATTCAAACCCGCATATTTACTCTTGAGTGAATTAGATTATGAATTAAAAATTAGAAATGTCATTTCTAATCGCAATCAGGATGATAAACGCAAAATTTTAGCACGTCTTTTAGACAAGGAACGTAAGGCTGGTTGTTTAAACACTTCAATTGATCCGGAATTTAATTTTGATAGTGAAAAAGATGCTATAAATGCAACAATAGAATCAATTAAATTACTTATTGCTGAATTTGAGAGGCCTACTACGGACTCCTTATACAAGAGGTTAACTTCTCGCCTGGCACATATTACTTATCGTGTGCAACGTATGCCTATAGATGAAGGTGGCGCACAATCAGCCTTACAAAAATCCTTTAAAAACGAATCTTACGCTACGTGCTTACAACTTGAAGCCGAATTACAAGAACGAGTCGTAGAAACAAATCTTTCGACTAATTCAAATATTTCGAAGCCTAATAGAGCACCGGTGCAAAGCATGCCTGTTGTGGTTTCGAGTCCTGCTAAATCAATGCCCGTGTATAAATTAGAGTTGCAATTTAATGGGGAGCCGCAAAAACTTCTCTCGTTTATAGAACGGGTTGAAGAACTTGCACTGGCGCGACATATAAGTAAATCTGATCTATTCGAGTCCGCTAGTGATTTATTTACGGAAAAGGCAACGTATTGGCTACGCCAAGCTAAGCCACAAGTAAATGACTGGGATTTATTAGTTTCTAAACTCAAGAAAGATTTTCTTACATCAGATTTTGACGAGGGAATTTAGGAACAAATTAAAACACGTCGTCAGGGAAAATTAGAGCCTGTAGTGTTATTTGTTGCTTGTATGGAGGCTCTATTTAGTCGTCTAAGTCGACCTGCTGCTGAAATTACTAAAGTAGAGTATATACGTGAAAATTTGCAGTCTGAGTATAGGAAAAGATTGGCTTTAAATGATATATAGTGGCTTACATACAGTGCTAGATACATGTGTTAGTATGTGCTCCTGTTTTAAGTGTAAAAGGGAGAGCCCTGAGACTTCTGCAGTATGTGAAATCTGCGAAAATGTATTTTGTTTGACCTGTGCAAATATATCTGCTACTGAAGCAAGAGTTTTCACTTTGAAAAGTAGAATGTTATTGTATTTATGTATTGAATGCAAACCATTAATGTGTGAAAAAGTAAGTCTAGCCAAGCAAATAATACTATATAAAAAACTAATTGAGGATAAAGAAACTATAATAAATGATAAACAAAAAATCATAGATATCCTTGACGGTAAAAACAACAATGTTGAAGGAAATAAAATCTGCAAAAACACCAACAAAACAAACGTAATTAATAGTGAGATACCCAGTGATTCCAAAACAAAATTCAATATAATGAACACAAACTCCCATGAATTACAGCAAAGGAAGTTTATGCAAAATACCATAACACAAGCTGGCCCAATATCGAAAGACCCTCCTGCTCCATTAGAAGACCAAAATAAATCAGACCAAAAACAAAATGAAATCACTATAATTAGCCCAACCTCTGCTAATAATGAATCGAAGAACTGGACAACTGTACAGAGAAGGAATAAAAAACAGACGAAACAACTTGGCCAAGGAGAAGACAAAGATGGTAAATTTGGAGGTGTTGCACCAAAAGTATGGATGTACATATATAGGGTTAACGCAACTGTAACAACAAACGATATAGCTGACTTCATAAAAAGACAGACAGGCGAAAATGAAAAAGATATTGTTGTAAATGAATTAAGAAATGATAAAGAATATTTTGATAATAGCAAAAACAAATGTTATATGGTTGGTGCCGATTTTAAACTTAAAGACAAATTTTATGACGCTAGTTTCTGGCCAAGAGGAGTGGGCTTCAAAAGATTTGATTTTAAAAACCACGTTAAATACATCATAAGGGAAGACAGCAGTGGGGATAGACCAGAGTCTTTTTTAGAGAGATAACTGTTTTAAATTCCACCACAAATAACATGCATGATTTACAGAACTATAAATCGCTAAAAGTTGGCCACATCAATGCTCGGGCTATTGCCAATAAATTTATAGAGATTAAGGAATTTCTTATTAATCAACAATTTGACATACTGGGAATATCAGAAACATGGCTTAAAAATAAACAACCTAGTAAGCTGTTTGAGGTACAAAATTATACCCTAATTAGACTAGATAGAGAGGCACGCAGAGGAGGGGGTGTAGCAGTATACATTAAAAAGACATTAAAAGGTAATAAACTTGACGCATACTCCAACAATACTAATGGTGTAGAACAACTGTGGATTAAATTAGCAAATAACAAGAACACTATAGCAATTGGAACCATCTATAAACCAGACGGAAACTCATCAATTGAGCCGCTTGAGGATACCCTCACAGAAATTGTCTTTAACTTCGATTATATCCTGTGTATGGGTGATATAAATCAAAACATGCTACAAAAAACCAACCAAACTGACAAAATAATAGCAATGTTTGACTCGTTAAATATGAAACAGCTCATAAACGACCCTACTAGAATAACACCTACCTCTGAAACCCTGATAGATGTTATATGTATAAATAATTCCTGGAAAGTATATGACTCTGGTACGATTGACCCTCCCCTACAAACTGATCATCAGGCAATATATGCACTATTGCATTTTGATTCAGAGGAATCTTTTCAAACAAATAAATCTTATAGAAACTTCAGGAATATAAACATGAAAGATTTTGATGAAGACGCACGTAAAATGGACTGGTTTAAAGTTTTCCGTATAGATGACATAAATAAAAAAGTAGCACATCTTAATTCCTGTATACTATCACTTTTTGACTTTCATGCTCCAAAAATACCTTTTAACAAGAGAAAACAAAAAGCCCCATGGATGACATATAACATATTGTGCATGATAAAAATCAAAGAAAACGCCTACAAAAAATATAAAAAAGACAGAAACAACGTCAACAAGCAGTACTACTGTCAGATAAAAAATTACGTAAACAACGCAATAATAATTGAAAGGAGAAAATATCATGAACACCACTTATTAGAGTACATTAATGATCCGAAACAGTTCTGGTCTAAAATGAAACATTGGGGCTTTCTGCCCAACAAAAATAGTGACCTGGCTACCACGGATGTCTTCGACTTAGATGAAGTTAATGACTACTTTATTTATTGTGCAAGTGATATTAAAACTGATGGACAGCTAACCCAACACTTTTATGATAATTCTCCACAAGAAAGAGACACTTTCGTTTTTTCACCCGTTGACCCTGAAGAAGTAAACGGTACAGTGCATAGTATAAAGACTAACGCGCCAGGCCCTCAAGGAATTACTGGACTGATGCTTAAAATATGTTTGCCATACTGCTCAAATGAGCTATGTCATATCATTAATTGTTCACTTATTACTGGAATTGTCCCTGAACTCTGGAAAGAAGCAAAAATAATCCCTATTCGCAAGAAAGAGAACACTATTGATGTCAAAGATCTACGACCAATCAGTATCTTACCACCAGGATCAAAAGTGTTAGAGAAAATAGTTCATAAACAAACAACAGAATATCTAGACGCCCACAAAGTATTATTGCCAATACAGTCTGGTTTCACTGGATATGTCGAAAGCCTTTGACAGTGTAGACTTTGAACTTCTCTCAGCTAAGTTGTACTATTTTGGCATAAGAGGCATGCCCTGGGACTGGTTCCGAAACTACATACAAGACAGGAAACAGTGTGTGGAGCTAATAACAGATCAAGGTCAGGCTACTTCCAAATATAAAACCACAAAGTCAGGGGTGCCACAAGGGTCCATCCTTGGTCCCTTGTTGTTTAATATATTTGTGATAAACTTGGAAAGTGCTATTAAACATTGTTCTATTCATTACTATGCTGACGATGTTCAGCTCAAACTTAGTTTTAAAGCGAGTGAGTTAGATCAAGCAGTCAAATCCATAAATGAAGATCTAAATAGTTTCTATGACATTACTATGAAAAATGGCCTAAAAATAAATCCCACAAAGACCGAGGCTATACTTATTGGTAGCAAGAAGTTAAAGAGTGAAATTAAACAAGAAATTGTCCTAAAAATGAAAAACGAAACAATAAAATTCAGTGAAAGCGTAAAAAATCTTGGAGTTGTTATGGATGACCAGCTCAACTACAAGAAGCATGTTACCAATTTATGTCAGTCAGCTTATGCAAAACTCAGAAGCCTGTACAATTTGAGAAATTACGTAAGCAAAGAGGCCAAGTTAAAACTTAGTGACTCTCTAGTTCTATCACGCCTAAATTATTGTGACACTGTTTATGGTCCTTGCATAACCGCTGAAACTGCACATAAACTCCAAAAGGTACAAAACTCATGTATACGTTTTGCTTTACATGTTCCCTATCGAGATCACATTAGCCCTTACCTCTCAGACATAGGTTGGATGGATATGAAGACCAGGCGATGGGTACATCTTTGTTGCCTGGTATATAAAGTCATTAAACTCCAAAAACCCGAATATCTAAGTGAGAAGCTTGAAAAAAGATCAGAAGCACATACACTAACGACTAGAAGATGTGACTCCACTCTTAGCATACCCGTCCACTCAACAGCCCATTTCAAAAATAGTTTCTCGTACCAAGCTGCAAATATATATAACCAAATACCAGTTGAACTTAAGAACTTGTCATATCTTAGGTTTAAAAGCAGCCTAATTAATAGAATAAAAACTGGAAGCTTCACTATAAAGTTCTAGACCTGAATAGGCACAATGGCGCACTGCTCCATTTACATACATTATTTTAACTTGTTTGTCTATATCTGTCCTATTTAAGTATCTTTACATTGTGTTATTTTAGCTTTTGCATATATATTTTTATTTAATGCCTGACTTATATAATATTGTAATGTATTCCTTGTTGGTCTGGGTGAAAACCAATTTAAAATTGACCCCAGTACCTTTTTATGTAAAAATACCTTTTTCTTTTTTGCATAAATAAACTGATTTATTATTATTATTATTATATCAATTCTGTGTTGGAATTATCTAATCTTTGTAAAAAATTAGAGAAAGCCGATATTCTGGATTTAAAGTGTAATAGTTCTCGTAATCAAACTTCGATCAGTTTGATAGATCCAGAACTGGCGTATGTTTCCAGTTCTGCTTCATTTTCTGGTTCTACTAGTGTATCAAGAAGTGCTACTTCCAGTAATACTAGTAAGAACTCGAAAGCGCATAAAAAGACAGCACCTGTTGTCGTCGGCGCTACCGAAAATAAACCTAGTACGTCCTCAGGTACATTTAATGGTCTAGTTTGTAACCAAGCAAACCATACCTAGAATAAGTGCCAATCAAAAACTAGGAAAAAATTTTGTTTTAGGTGTGGCACTCCTGATGTCACTGTTCGTACTTGTCAAAAGTGCAAGGGAAACTAAATATGGAGGCATGTCCAGTTGACCATCACTCCCCTCCAAATAAATCTTATAAGGTCAACATTTATAAATATTCACCTCCTAAATACTTTAACGATAACGAATGGCAAGCTTGGAAAAATTTTGTTAAGAATTTTTATCAAAATTATGATTTTATAAGTTCTAGTGGTAACATATCTCCACTTTTTGCGAAGAAAGGTTCAGATACCAGACCATATATTTCGGTTAATCTTTACGATTATAAAATAGTAGGCTTATTGGATTCCGGTGCTACCATGTCAATTGTGGGTGGCAGTGGAATAAAATTATTAAGTAAGTTTAACTTAAAAATAAATAAATCTGTGCTTAAGCATGTTACTATTGCAGACGGTACTCAACAACCGGTTGAAGGTTTAGTTGACTTGCTGATTTTGATAAATAATAGCTGCCAAGTGGTCAAAGTTTTAGTAGTACCTACAGTGATTCATAGTGTTACTTTTGGAATCGACTTCATTAGACAATTTCAAATTACAATGGACTTTAAAAATGACTCGTGGACCGTACAAAGCAAAATAAATAATTCATAAATTAATGTTATTACAGGTCTGAGCAGTCTTAACGTTATTAATGAATTGTGTAGTTTCGAGAACTTTTCTGCTAATCAGGAACGCCAAGCTAAGGAGATTATTGACAGTTTCGAAGAACTTAGTAGTAATTCTCGATTAGGTCGTACCAATAAAATTACTTTAACCATAGATACTGGTGATGCAAGACCTTTCAAGCAACGCCAATATCTTCTGTCACCGTACATGTTGAAAATCTTAAATGAAGAGTTAGATGAAATGTTACAATTAGGCATTGTGGAACCATCCCACAGCCCTTGGAATAGTCCCGTTTTACTAGTGAAAAAATCTAGAGGTGAATACCGTGTTTGTTTTGACTGACGTAAATTAAATGAGGTTACAAAACATGATTCATACCCTCTTCCGCGTATAGATAGGATCCTCAATATGCTTAGGGATGCGAAATTTATATCAAGTATCGATTTACGTAAAGCATTTTGGCAAATACCGCTTGATGAGACCTCAAAAGAGAAGACTGCATTCAGTATACCTGGTAGAGGTGTTTTTCACTTTACAGTTATGCCATTTGGGCTTTGTAATAGTGCGCAGACGCAACAACGTTTAGTTGACGCTCTATTTGGACCAAAATTTGAGCCAAAAATATTTGCATATCTTGACGATATTATTATCACATCCTCAACTTTTGAGGAGCATATTTTGTTATTGACTGAAGTACGAGAACATTTAAAGGAGGCAAAACACAATAAATCTTAAAAAATGTGAATTTTTTAAGACATCGCTAAAATATTTAGGTTTCATAATAGACTACAATGGTCTACGCACAGACCCTGACAAAGTTTCTGCCATGGTTAATTATCCAGGGCCAACAACTTCGACAGAAATAAAAAAGATTTATCGGATTATGTTCATGGTATCGTAGATTTATTGACAATTTTTCGACACTAGTGTCTCCCTTAAACGATCTTTTAAAAGGCAAGAAAAAGAAACAACCTGTTATTTGGTCTCCTGAGGCCGAAACGTCTTTTATCAATATAAAAAATGCCCTTATATCAGCTCCTATATTGCGGTCTCCCGATTTCTCTTTACCTTTTACCATCCAGTGCGATGCCAGCGATACAGGGTTAGGCGGATTTTTGACACAGACGATTGACGGACACGAATTAGTAATCTACTATTCAGTCTCAGAAAGAGAATTATTGAGTTTATTATTTGGTGTCGATAAATTTCGTCCATACGTCGAGGGGACACGTTTCACTGTGATTACAGATCATTATAGTCTTCTATGGCTCAATAATTTACAAAATCCAACCGGTAGACTTGCTCGTTGGGTGGTCAGATTACGACAGTATTCATTTGATTTATTACATCGTAAGGGTTCTGCAAATGTTGTACCGGATGCCCTATCCCGTATTTCACCTAACGTTACTTTACTGCAGGAAAAAGCAGAAGTTTCTATTTTGGAAATTCCATTAGACACTCCCGATAATTGGCATTTCCACGTTCTCCTAAGGGTTTTAGTTATTTATTAGTAGTTGGCGATTGGTTTATTTAAGAAGTATACTTTGTTACATCCAATGCGTCAAGCTACTGCCCCTACTATCGTTAAATTCATGGAAAATCAAGTTTTCTTAGCGTTTGGAGTCCCACAGTACATCCTGTGTGACAATGGGAGCCAATTTGCTGGCCGTGAATTTAAGAAATTGGCTGACAAATATCAAGTTCAAAAAATTTGGTTTAGCGCTTGTTATGCACCACAATGTAATTTTGTCGAGCGTAATAACAAAACAGTCGGTACAGCAATCCGTAGCTATATTAATGAACATAAAAATTGGGATAATGAATTACCAAAAATTCAGCACGCGATTAACACTGCTAAACATGAAATTACAGGTTACTCTCCCGCTTTTCTAGCTTTTGGAAGATATGTTCCACTATCTGGAAAGTATTACGGTTCAGTTACATCAACTGCAGATGTAGAATTACTCCCTGGAGACCGTAATACCTATGTAGAAGATTTAAAGGGTGTAACACAAATTTTCGTTGACGTGCGAAATAGAATTCATGGAGCTTACCAAAGAAACGCCACAAGTTATAACTCCAGAAAACGTGACGTAACATTTAATGTTGGTGAAAAAGTTTGGCGGCGCAATAAAGTGCTTTCTGATGCAGCAATCAAATTTTCAGCTAAGCTAGCGCCAAAATATGTGCTGTGTACTATTCGTAAAAAGATTTCCCGTTTGGTTTATGATCTTGAAAATTCTGATGGTTCACCGGCAGGTGAATGGCACATTAAAGATTTAAAACAATATTTTGGATCCAATTCCGACATTTCAGTCGGTTAGTGGATTTATGTCTACTGGAGATTACTTTCTAGTAAATTTTCTTTTATCGTTTCCTATAGTTTGAAATGATATCTCATATGTCATGTCAATTTGTGTCTTTGGGGAAATTTCTCGAGGCGCATCATGTCCTGCCTTTGGCAAGGAACATATTTTCGTATGGCTAAGTCATCGTTTAGTTTACAACTATGGATACTGATAGTTAGGTTAGGTTAGTTCATTGCAATAAAGGTATAGTTGGGTTAGTTTTAAGTTCTCTTTATTATTTTTGTTTTTTTTTTGTTCTTTTGCGAACCACTGCTTTAAATATCCCTCCAAAAAAAATATGGAGTTAACAAGATTATTTTGATAGACCTCCACCAATTTTCGACTTCCCGGATATGCCAATTTCGACTTCCCAAACGTGACAATTACCGATAATGACTCCTCAGGACGTATGGTACGCGCAGATACCAATTCAAAATAATCTCTCTCTACGTAACTTAGACAGTATAAAATAGATTAACTTCGTTAAACTATTTTTTTTTCGGTGAAGGGTGGTGTAGCATTTTTATTTGCTACCTTTTGTTTTTAAAAATAAGGAGATTGTATTACAATTAATTATGACATGATACCACACACAAGGCATTCATATGTATTACTGGTTGCTTAGAAATAAAACATGCGATGGGATTTGTTGATGATGTGTATTTAATTTTTTTTTTGCTACTCTTCTAACAACATTAATAACTAAATCATAATTAACATGCAAAAAAAAATCTACTTCACCTTATTGTGGGAACATTATAATAGTTTAGTTTATTAACGTGTAGTTAAGCATAATAGAATGGAGATTTGTTTCTACATCCTACAAATTCTAATTCCTCGAAGACACCAAACATTCGTTATTACAGATTAGCACCATTAGTGTGATTTAATTTACACCCTGAGAGGTAATTTATTTCAACTTTCTTTCTCTAATGTGTATCATCCGCTGAAAAGTACCTAGAAAACAACACGGGTTATGGTATAAATTAGTGTCAATAGAACACTTACCTTATAATCGTCTGTCGCCTTACTCCTCCTATTATATGTTTTCTTCCGTCCTCTTTTCTATGATCTTCTCCTCATATGTTTGGGTATTTTTCCTGTACTGTTGTGAGTTATTCCTTGAATTCCTTAGTATTCTTTCGCTGACATATTTTTGACAGCATAAGTTGTCCGGGATACCGACCGAGAATCCTTATCAGGGACTTGGGTTTTTTTTTCTATTTCTTTGAATTTCGAGAACATTCCGAGCCAGACTTCAGGAGTGATAAGGTCATTTGTGGATTTGTGGTTTTGCACAGTTTTACCCTTTCTACGGGGATTTGAATATAAGATTTCACAAAATAAGGATCTACACCCCACGCCGTGGTTTAGGAATGGTTTTCCCAGAAAATAATTTCGCCCGATTTAGTGAAACCCCAGGTGGATTCGATATTCTCTCTAAGTAAGTACACGTTCCTTTCGCCAAATTGCTTAACCATACTAAGGTTTTCTCCCTTTTTATTTTTAGTTTCGTGCCGAGTGATAAGGAACTTCACTCAGTTCCACTATTACCGTAAAAAGAAAACCCTTCTAAGGAAGGTGAGTTGTTTTTTTATGTATATTTCTCCCTTCTAATTTTTTTTTGGCATATGCCGATAGTATTTTTTTTAAATTTTATTTCAGGGTTTTTACTTGGGATAAGAGGATTCTTTCTGTAAGATTATCCATAATTTTTTTTGTTGATTTGGGAACGCGGTCCGTCGTGCTGCAGTGCTTGGAGTGCTGGAAAAGAACCCCATTCTTGGGTTCACCTATCAACCCGACGTCACCCAATCGCCGCCATTTTGGTTGCCACCGGGCTTCATTAGCAACATCAGCTAAGCACAACCTACAGGCCAGATATATATATATATATATATATATATTTATTATTCATTATTTTTTTAAATATTCATATATACTTATTATTAAATTTTTTTGTACATAATATTATCAAATTTGACCTACTCACTATAAAATCATCAATTTTTTTTTGTTTTTGTGAAGCCATGGCCTAGTATACTAGGGGAAGGCGCTTTATCCAAGCCTTAAAAAAACAATGTGAAATCTCATACGTGAATTATTTTTTTTTCCATTTTGTATATATAACATATTAATTATTTTTAATAAATATTCTATTGTCAAATATATGTAATTACTATCTTTTGTTCATCAGCTCTCTCTCTATCTCTATCTCTATTTAGCAACCAGAGGCTGAGTATTGTGTTTTGTCTTCCGTGACTTTGCAAAACCTAATAATAATTCTTCTTAAGTCACGTGGCGCCCAGGTATCTTCTTTTATTTTAGCATAAAATACTTCCTTACTCACGACGCTCTACCGACGAAAGGCTGCCGCCTGCAAGTGAGGGTTACCATCCCCCCCAAAAGAATTTTTTTTTATATATAGGTTGACACCAATCCATAAATTAGCATCGGGGGACCCTACAAGGGGTTGAGGGTTTGTTGATGGAGGCATCAGAGCAGAACGGCTGCTATCAGGATTATGAGGTGTGGATGAATATTGTGGGGCTAGCCTGGAGATCAATGATTTCCAAGCGACTGGAAGACGATGACCGTCAACCCTTTTGTTTAGACAATTGGGACGTTTTTCAATCTCAATTGCTTCGCGGATGATTCGCGGTTTCTGGAAAAATGATGGTGCTATGGTTTTGGTGTTATCGAAGTCTATATTATGGCCTGTTAGAAGGCGGTGTTGGGCAAGTGATGATGTGGGATCGGATTTTCTAACTGCAAGACGATGTTCATATATTCTATTGTTAATCCGTCTGTTGGTTTGTCCAATGTAGGTTTGGGGACAGATTGAGTAAGGTATTTCGTATACACCGTGGGAATCATTAGGTATTTGGTCTTTTGGGGTTCTGATTAAATTGGAAATTGTTTGGTGTGTTGTGAATATGGCTTTTATGTTATTGGATTTCAGGACTTTTGAAATTTTATCTGTGACACCTTTGATGTAGGGTAGGAAAGCTTTTTGCTGAGGAAGAGTTTCTGTCTGTTGAATTTGGGAAGGCAAATAACCCGACCTGCTATATATATATATATATATATATATATATATATATATATATATATATATATATATATTATTACAGTAGGTTAAGTCCACCTAGGACTGAAAGGTCGCCGCTGTGAGGTACTTGCAGAGTCGCAAGTCGCTATACGGCCATGGAGACATCTATGGTGTGTAGTAGCAATTGACCATTTGAGAGGTTTCACTTACCTCCCACCACTACTCAATATATATATATATATATATATATAGATCAATGGTATGATTCTGAACCAGAAATAGTAATTTGTAAGCACAATCCTGAACCAGCCGGACGGACCTGAACCATATATGTGGTTCAGGTTCGTTTTCATTTCTTTTTTATTTAGTGGTATCTGACGTAGATAACTGAAACGTTCCTTGACAAACTTAGGATCGGATTCTTTCTTAAGATATATATTTGGCGGGAAAAAATGCGCGGGAGAATTAGTTACAGACTAATTAATGGTGGTTCAGGTTAGTTAGGAAGACGTGTTTTTTAGTTCAGTGTTTGGCTGCATTAGCGGGTGGCGCTGTTTTATATACAGTATATTGCCATTCATGTCTTCCTTACTAACCTGAACCAAGAGGTTTGGCAACAGTGTATTAATATCTTTGTACTTATAACAATGTTTTGGTATCTTTAAGCCTATACTAGGATGCAATACGTTGAGATTTTATTTATAGTTTTACCATGCGTATCTATGTAAACTGTTGGAATATTTTTATAGGATATGAGACAAAATAAAAATCCAAAGCATTATATTATTTTTATTTGTAGCATTTCGATGATTTGGGATTTATTGGAACTTGCGACATTTAATGTAATTAATTTAATTCAATGCAATGTAATCCTAAAAAATTATAAATCTGTTACGAGACCAAATAAACATTATTTTAAACTTCCTAAAAGATCAGATGACATAAAAAATACAAATAAAAAGCTTTATAAATTTCTATTTGATCAAGAATTGAGTTACTGAGATTATACGACACAAATATATTCATCCGTTTGAAAAAATTCATAAACTACAACCTTATGTTATCCTGATAATCTCAGAATTATTTTTCTCAGTCCAAGAATGATTTAAGTAAATAATTATAATAATTATTAGTCTTATTTCCGTAAGGTATATAGGTGTGAAGTTTTCTTCTTTTTTATTCATCAATTCCTTAAAAATAATTTATACCCAAAATTGAAATACCAGAGATCTTTACATTTTTATAAGGTCTAATATAAGGCCAACAATGGAAAATGGTCCAGTTGATAATTTAGCAATATATTAATGGGTTTTTTATATTCATTTTCATATCTTCTACGAAATTTAGCTTCTATAATTTTCTAAATGTATATGTATTTTAAGATACTAATTATTGTGAAAAATATGCTTTACTATTATGAGATGTTTGGCATTTGTTACTTTTGAATAGTTTACCACAAATTTGTATGCTATGTAATATGACGTTAAATTGACTTAAGTATACAGGGTGATTCACATAAAACTCCCCAGGCAGTTTCCATAATAACAAAAAAAGGTATTAAATTTCTGTAAAGGCCAGTCGTTACATATTTTTGGTGGCTTTATTTTGTCGTTCAAATCTTGCCAATGACAGTGGCGTCCGCTACGTCGCGACGCGATGAGGGAAAGAAAATTTTCGATGACTGGGACTTTGAAAGTATAATATTAAAGTTTCTTTAATACTAAGTACTTTTTGTAGCATACACTTTTCTGTTAAAATCAGTGATTTTCGAGATAAATCGACATAATATAAAGTCAAATAAGTTTTTTTAATAATTTGTTTTGACTTTTCAATAAAATATGTACATATGTATGTATTTATTTTTAAAGTAAATGTTCAAAACTGTCTCTTCTTTCATGGATACACATGTTAAACCATTACTTTCAATAACGATCTACTGTGGTAACACTCGCATATATATTTCGTTGTATGGGTCTGCCATATCATTGATTGGTTCGGTGCAAACTAAATTTTTTAGATGTCTCCTTAAGAAAATATCTAATGCAGTTAAGTCAGGTGATCGTATTGGCTACCTGATTACTCCATTAGTTCCTATCCATCTTCTAGGATATGTTCGTTGCAAGTGTCTAAATGTTATTCTTAAATTATGTGCCGGTGCCCCGTCTTGATAAAACCAGATTATGTGCCCATCATGAGGAATGTTTCTTAATAAACTTGGCAGCTCCTCTTGCAAGAACCTCCGATATCTACCACAATTTAACGTTTCACGAAATAGATAAGGTCTGACTATGTTAGGAAACAGGAGTCAATACGTAATAGAAAAGGATGAGAATAACACAGTGGTAAAATCTGATCCAATGATGATTCAAAGGGGTGTCCCCCAAGGATCGATATTAGGTCCTCTGTTATATATTTTATACACCAATGATTTGTCAGTAGTAACAGAAAACATAGTTCAGTATGCAGACGATACATCTCTAATTATTAGCGATTCAAATGAAAAAAATTTGGAAAACAAAATGTTTAACTGTATAGAAACCTTAGAGCAATATTTTACACCACATAATCTCAAGTTAAATGCAGACAAAACACAAATAATTAAATTTAGCAATAAAAAATCGAACGGTGATAATGTATATACAAATGGAGTAATATCTCTACAATCGGTAAATAATACATCGTTCTTGGGGATAAAAATAGACTCAAGACTGGACTGGAAATATCACATAGAATACCTAACAACTAATATGGCAAGATACTGCTATGCCCTCAAAATACTATCACAAAATATAAATTGCGAAATAGCTCTAATTGCATATCATGCATACATTCAATCCCGGATCAGATATGGCATTATTTTTTGGGGAAACTCTACTGATGTAAATAAAGTATTCATTTTACAGAAAAGATGCATTAGAAATATACTAAACATGAAGCCAACTGATAGTTGTCGACAAGTATTTATAAAGAAAAGAATTTTGACAATCTTTAGTCTGTATATTTTAGAAGCTGTTATATTTGTCTCAGAAAACAAATCTTTATTTAATGATTGTGATAAAACACACCAGCACAATACTAGAAATAAACATGACCTCATAACACCAAATATTCCTAACTTTACTTATATCCAAAAAAATGTACAATTCTGCCTAATAAAAATTTTCAATAAGTTGCCAAAGGAAATTAAAGCTCTCTCAGGTAGAAAACTTAAACAAGAACTAAAATTTATTCTAGTAAATAAAGCCTACTATAATATCGAGGAGTATTTTAGTGATAACATACAACTTTGAGTGATATATATAGATTTAAAACTTTTATTGTTTTTCTTACTTTTGTTTTAATATAATAAAACTTCGTGGTATTTAGTTAGATAGTATGTACAAATTATTTTAATTATTTTATATATAAATTTATACATTTATTTTAATCTTGTATTAGTGTTAAGTGTAGTGGTAACGTTAGTGTTAAGTTTTATATATGACGTTCTATGCCCATTGGGTATCATGTAAAATTCTGTTTTACTATTTTGAACAAATAAAGAGGAATCTAATCTAATCTAATCTATGTATCTGTTCAATACTCCACACCATAAATTTACTTTAAAAGTGTTTAATTTTTGGTTCTTTGTATCTATCTCAGATTATTTTGAGACCAATTCCGAGTGGTCTGTATAGTCACAAGCTCATTACTATGGAAGCGGCTCTCATCGCTCCACGACACATTTTTCAAATAATTTGGATTTTTATTATGTAATACTGACAATTCAGCAATAAAATTTATGAAATGCTGAAAATCACCAGGTCATAAATGATGAACATAATGAACTTTATACGGACGGTACTTATTTTTTTTTTAAATTATTTGACAAGAGGAGTAGGAAATATTTGTTTCAGACGATAATTTCCGTAAAGACATATTTGGATTATTTACAATATTGTCAATTACTAAAGCACTATTTGCATCATTTGTAGCCGTCAACTGTTTATTATACTTTAACTTTTTAGAACTTCCGTAATTTTTCAAATTATTGGTTAAAGAAATAAAGATTTTATGATCTGGCTTAGGCAAATTGGGAAAATGCAAATGGAGTAACCTTTCGGCTTCATGGGAATTTTTTCTACATTCTCCGTAGATCAAAATCATGATTAATTTGTCTTCGTTGATATACACAACCATTTCTGAATTATCTTGTAATAACAAACGCATTCAAAAACTTAAAAATTGATTATATGTGAACAAACCTCAAAATAAATTACTACGCAACAAGTATGTTGTTAATAATATACAGTCAAGTACTGTATATTATTAAATTAGACTTAGGACTACTAGTTTATAGAATTAAGAAAACAATACAGGTGGTAATGAAAATTATACTTTAAAAAATAAAAAAATAGGAAATAGATAATTTGAAAGACATTGGTCTTTTTAAAAAATGTCATTATAAAATTATATATATATTATTTGGTTCTTTATCGTGTGTGCTGTTTCAATGTTCCAGCTATCGAAAATGCACTTCAACGCCATCTTTGTATAATCATTTAAAAGATGGCGAATCACTTTAAACTAAGTACCTATTGTATGTAGCGCCCGCTCTTGAGTGAATTTAAATTTTTTTGCTTGTTAAAAAATATTGAACTGAATAATTTTTTTTGATTTATCTCCAAAACCACTGGTTTTAATAGAAAAGTGTATACTGCAAAAGGTACTTAGAATTAAACAAACTTTAATATTATACTTTCAAAGTTCCAGTCATCAAAAATTTTCTTTTCGTCGCAGACGCCACTGTCATTGACAACATTTTAATACGGAAACTGCCTGGGGAGTTTTATGTGAATCAACCTGTATAGAGGCAATTAATAACGTGAAAATTGCTTATATAAATATCTTTCTCCTAATTTCAAATTAAATTGTCCTCATTATACTAAAAATTCATATTTAATAAAATATATTTTCTGAATTTAGAGACCCGTAACAATTAATATTGTTTCATTGCTCTATAACAATGTACAATGCCCAATATGTATCGAAGAATACTTATGTTGCTGTGTTTAAACAGAAGTTTTATGATATAAAATCACGTAGATCAATTAGTAAATGCTTTAAGTACTAACTTTTTGTAATTTTCCGCCTTGCATATATTTTATTTCCTGGTCGAAGAAATATATCTGGTGTTTATATGATATGTTATACGTAAATAATCCTAATGTTAGCTATTCTTCTAACATGCTCTATACCTAATATACAATAATTTTAAAAAGTGCTAGCTGACAGCAATGCGCGAGAGGTTATGATCTCATTTTTCCAATATTGAAAGAATTATTTATAGTTTATGTTTTAAATAAAGGTAACTTATCAAATTATATAATATTAAATAAATAAATTCAGTGACATTATTGTTTTTGCATGTGCCCGGTCAAGAACCTAGGAACCACTAAATACACTTTAAAAAATAAATGAGTGCTTGATACTAACCACTTTAAAAAAAAAATTATTTTAACACTAGTTGAATTTTAATAATTAGCATATTATTACGCACAATACTATTTTATCTAAGCATATAATTTATACATACCAAGAATCACGTATGACTGCTCGCTTAAAAGAATATTTATCAATAACTGAAATATTTTTCGTATTCAAGCTTCTACAAGGAGCTTTTCACAAAAAGACTTCTGTTCTGTACTTGTTAATAAATTGAGATAAATTATTATTAGTACTTATATTGTGTTAAAATTTGCATCCTGTTTCATATATATTCTCTAATCCTGCCAAATCAAGGATATAAACAGTGCAATTATACTTTTTCATACCGATAAATTTTACTGTGAAGTTATAACAACTTCCATTTTAAACCTTAATGCCATGCGAAGAAAAAATTACCACTTCTTAAATATACTGAATTTTGTAAAAGCAATAAATAATTGTTATTTTGGTTAATATTATTTACGTATTAGTTTATGCCAAAAATACCAAAAAGAATTATATTTCAGCATCAATTCCGAAGATATTTTTTTAAGACTTACGGTCATGTTTCAATACACACGCTGTATACTAAATATTAGAAAAGCGGTAAATAATTATATATATTTTTATTAATGCTATTTACGCATTAGTTTACGCCAAAAATACCAAAACCATAAGATAAATATTAAGAGTTGTTAAATATCGGTTTAATCCAATGCAATTTAAAATAAAATCGAAACACCGATATAAAATTTTTATTAAGTACAAGTGACTGGAATGCTCAAAATACAATGAATGATTTTTAAACCAACAATAGTAAATTAATGTAAAGTCTTCTACTAACCGTTGGTTCATTTGTTATATAAATAAAACTAGATCATACAAATATTACAATATATGGGTGTCTCAGATTTGGTGCCGGACTCTAGTGGACCACGCAGTGTTATATATTGTGTCCCTTTAAAATTTAAATACCCCAATTTTGTTTTGTTTATGGGTAACATGTGTAACAAAGAACAGCACTTTAACCATTGACTTTTGTTTTATCTTATCGTCTTACTCTATTCTACTATGAACTTATAACAGCCATTTGAAACCTTAATGCCGAACGAAACAAAAATTTTTACCACTTCTTAAATATTAAATATTATAAGAGCGGTAAATAAATGCCATTTTTATTAATGTTATTTGTGCATTAGTATATGCTCAAAGTAGAATAAAGTCTTTTAAATTCACAATAATAAATTAAAGTCAAGTCTTCGCTGTCAGCCGCTCGACCACCCAGGCTCTTTAAAATTTAAATACCTAAATGGTCTATGGGAAACATGTGCGGCACTTGACATTTGTTTCACCCTCTTTCCAAAAATGTTACCATGTACAAATTATACCATAACTATCCTACGTGTAAAATTTTATTTATATTTAACATATATTTGTAATCTAATTCAATTTGTGATTGAAATTTTGTAATTGTAAAAATATCGTTAATAAATAAAGAAAAAGGAGGAAAAACGTGATTCAAGAAATAAATTGTTGCTAGCTATCGTTAAACTTATATTGAAATGTAATATGGTGAGGGTATTTATTTAGAGTTTTACAGTGCGCATCTTTGTATTATAACCGGTTGGAATATTTTGTTGGTATGAGACGAAATAAAAAGACAAATTTATACTTTTCTATTTCTAGTTTTTACACATTTTACTATTTATTTGCCACAATTAATGTATAATCAATTCAATTTCATACAATATACCTAGTATGAAAAAGTTAGACATCTGTTACGAAACCAAATAAAAATGATTTTATACTTCCTGAAATAGTAGATGTAGACTAACTGAAAATATATAACACAAGTATATTTGTTCTTTTGAGAAAGTGAATTAGTGAACTATGTTATGTTATTGTTTCATGGTCTCAGTATGGTTTTTCTCAGTCCAGAAACGACTTATATAAATAGTTGTAATGATCATTACCTACCCTTATTTCTAAGAGGCGTCTTGGAATGAAAGGATAAACAGTCAGAAATTAGGTAGGATTCAAACGGTAAACCCGTGTACAGGTTACTTTTCACTTTTTTTATTCTTCCCGTATCTATACATTTTAAATAAATGCTAGAGATTCCAGTATTATTTTAATCAAATAATTTGAAATGTATGTAAAGTAAGTATAGGTAACAAACATTGTTGCAAAGAAGTATGTGAAGGCTAAATTTGACCCGTATATTTGTTTAAAAAAAACTTGGATAAAATTAGGGTTAAAACTAGAGAATTTGTATTTCGTTTTTTGGACCCAAATGCATAGAACAATGTTTCTGTTGCTATTTTAACAGAATATGTATGATTGTTAAAAATAAGAGAACTTTCTGTAATTTTTTGCTTTGTATGTAGAAATATAATATTGTCTGGTGTTTATGTAATATGTTATATGTAAATATTCCTAGTGATAGCTATTTTTGTAACATACTGTATATCTATAAAGAGTAATTTATTAGCGTGCAAATATTAAAAAAATAAATTGTGCTAAGCTAACAGCATCCCATTCTTCGAATATTGAAAGAATTATTTATAGTTTAAGTTTCTCAAAATGAAGATAACTCCTCAAATTAAAAATTAATTTAATAAGCTCGGCGATACTATTTTTGCACCTGGACGGACGATAACCTATCCGTTTTATGTTCTAGCTAAAATATATTTTAAAGAATAATTTAATGCGGGATACTTCACGGATACACTATCAAACAAAAATAATCTTTTAATACTGCCTTAAAATGTATTTGATTTTCATAATCGGTATATTTTTAGGCACAATGTAAGTTTTTAAGTATATTACTTAAAATTAAGAATTAAATATTTCATTTCTCATTGCTCACTTAAAAGAATATTTATGAATATTTGGGACTTGTTTCATATATTCTCTAATTCCCCTACAATGCAAAAAGGCTTTAAATAATGCTATACCATTTTTCTTTCTGACAAATTTTAATGTGAATTTATAGCAAGGATTGAGGCTAAAAGTAAGAAATACACAACTAAATAAATTGACATTTTGACCTAAAATTTCAATAGTCTACTTTTTAGACGCTGACTGTTTTACATGTCGCTATTGTAAAAATACCGGGATGTTACCAAATAGTCAAAGGATCCTCGTGTCAGTCGTCACATGCCTACCTTGCACTGACGAGAGCCAACAGCTCGAAACTGCAGTCTGCAAGTGGTGTGTAACGGCTGGCAAGAGAGCTCCTTTAAGTAGGATCAGTCTTTCGGCTGGTGTTTGTTGCAATCGAAGCACTTAACGCACCAGACTTGTAACTTGTGATTCAGCACTCGGCGGGGCACATAGCCCGGAGAGTAGCTGTTGGTTGCAGTCTGGTTACGTTTCTTATAGTAAAATAAGGATTTTATAGAAGAGTTTGCGTCTAAAAATATTATATTTAATTTTCTTTATGCTTAACATGTATTTTTATTCCAATTCATTCGTGATTGTAATATTCCTCTCTTTATCCTATAACTGAGCACTGCCCCTGTCGGATATCGCAATTAAATAAATGAATAAATAAAAAGAATAAAACATGATTCAAAAAATAAATTATTTAAAAAAATATGTTCCATAGGTTGGGCATTGTATGTTATTCTACAACTTGTATCTATCTGAACTATTTTTTCAACTTTCCAGACAATACCACTATTCCACATACAGCAATAATTTGGATATATCCACTCCATTATATCCGTTTTCAAAATATTGACGTTTAAAATTTGACTCTTTAATTTTTTTTATCATTGTTTGGTTCTCTCTAAAAAAGTCAACCTTAGGCATAATCGAAAGTCATTCAGAAGCGAAACTTCCTTTTAAACCAGAACGGAAAATAATACAGTTAAATATAGAATGAAAAATTAAGATAGAAATATTAAGGGAATTGTTACAAAAAAGTGATGATTATTAGGGGAACCTCCCATATATCTGAAAACAACTGCTAATGCATACTCTTTAAACTTTTTAAAAGTAAATATATATACATATACAGGATGTTTGGAAATAACATGCAAAAAATTTCACTGTAGATTCTCTGTCGAAAATTAAGACGAGTTCTCCGTATAAAATAACTCTTTTCTGTCCAGCAACAATACCTTAAAGGAGCGTGCCAAAAACGGTTTTTAATTTCTATCTCAAAATAGCGTAATCGGAAAAAAAGATGAATTTAGACAGTAAAAAAATTTAAACATGAAGACAACGATTGTTGTTTTTAGATATTAAATCATTTGTTCAAAATGACGACCTCCAACTTGAATATATGTTTGCAACCGTTTCCTAAAATTGCCATACCTGCCTTCTATATGTAAAACATATGGAGTTTCGAACTTCATTGGCAGCAGTAAAAATTTTCTCTCTTAAAATTCGACGCTACGGACAGGTGTCGAGTAAACAACATTTTTCAAGTGGCCACAAAAGTAAAAGTCCAGTACATTCATATCTGGGGACCGAGGGGCCATTTAATTGTGGCTTCTCGCCCCCTGCCAATCCATCGATTTCTAAATGTTGAGGGTAGCCACTCTTGAACGTCTAAAGAATAATGAGGTGGTGCACCATTCTGCATAAGCCAAAGTGTTTGACGTAATCCAAGAGGTAAATCGTCTATAGGTTGATACAGGTCATTTTATAAAAAGTTTAAATAAGCTGGACCATTTAATCTGTTTGGTAACTCAAAAGGCCCTATTAATTTATTGTCTATAATTCTGGCCCAAATATTTATTGAAAAGTTGTATTGACATCCTCCATTAACAACAGCGTTAGGATTATCGTCCCTCCATAAATGCTAGTTACGAATATTTAAATCTCCACGTCGAGTAAAGCAGCATTCATCTGTGAATAGTACTGTAAAATGTAATGGCTTCTAAGTATAATTCTACAAAAATCAAATCTTACTGGAAAGTCACGAGGGAACAGCTCTTGTATTCTCTGTAAATGATAAGGGTAAAGTCCTTGCATTTTCATATTTTCAAAATCCTCCATGCTGATGTTTTTGTTGTGTGGAATTGATGAGCAGCCAGTCTAATACTACATTCAGAATGTTCACCAAAATAATGTATTTAATATGTGTGCCTCCATTGCATCTCCTATTTGTCTCCGACGGTCACAATCATGACTTGTTTTTTTAAAACACCTCCTTTTTTTTAACCTCAAGTGAATATTAGAAAAAGTACGAACGTTTGACACAGTACGTGTAGAGAACTTACGATGATATCGTTCTTTTGCCGCTGAAGCATTTCCTTTACATTCACCATAAATTGAATGTATGTCTGCATATTATTCCTCATTACTAGAACTATGCATTTTAAAATCTGGTTAGAAAAATACTAGTATTAAGTAATAAGAAATGATTATCTAATTATTTCAAAGGCAAGAAACAACGTAATATTGTCAGATTATAATTTGACACCAGCCTACTTTTAGTATTTTACACTAATATAATTCTGCTCATAGCTTTTGATTGATCACTTTGGCAGATGTAATTTAATTCTTTTCTCAAAAATGGTCGATTTTACGAATTTCTTTGAAGAGATGAAAAAGTTTCTAAATTAATCATAATGTTTAGCTATTTTTTTAACTTAAGAAAAGAGTAGGCACAAAGATATTTACAAAATTTCTAAAAGGGTAGTAAATTTCACCCCTCCGTGTACATGCTAGGTGGATGACATGATTTCGTTAGATGCCCTTTGATGAGTAACAGAGATGTGCCAAATTTCGTCTTTTTCCAATTACGTTATTTTGAGATATAAATTAAAAACCTTTTTTTTTGGCACACCCCTTTAAGGGAGTGTAGCTGGACAGGAAAAGGTTGTTTTGAAAAGTTTTATACGAAGAACCCGGTCTAAATTTTCGACAGGCAATCTGCAGCTAAATTTTTTGCACGTAATTACGACACCCTGTATATTTAAAATATATATATATATATATATATATATATATATAATTTTTTAAACAGCAAAAATTAAAAATAAACCGTATTTATTCTAGCCTTTTACAATTTAAATACCTAAAATGTATCCCCTTCTTTCAGAAAGGTACTTACACTTGATAAATATAGAATTTCATTTGTGCGTAAGAAGCATATGCGAGAAGTCCGAGTATTTTATGACCCTTGGCAATACAAACGTAGCAGGTAGCTATCCTATAGTATTTAAATATGGCCACATTGAAGTGGTTCAGGATGTAACATTCAGCTATATATTACTGTATAAAATGGTTCAGCTTTGTCATATTAACGTATTGGTTCAGGATGATGTCATTAGTGTGTAGATATACACCTATGTTTAGTTATAAAAATATCAAAGTATATTTTACAGAATAGGTTATCCGACCCCCTATATACTCCAATATAAACAAATATTTTTTGTATATAGGTTAAGTCCACCAAGGGCTGAAGGTCGCCGTATATATATATATACATCATGCTATCTTTTCTGCGTTTTTACATTTTGCAAGGTTTCTGCGTCCACTAAAGTATATCTACATATTTTGAAGTCTGCATTTAGAACCTATTTTCCTACGCATGTTTATAGAGAATAATTATAATATACATATATACTTTGTTCAAAAATCATGATTTTATTTTCGTGTACAGATTGCAACGTTTCTGCGTCTTTACAATTTCCTATTATTTTGAGGGCCAGTATATAATTTACGAAACTTTATGTTTTCTGCGTCCGTAAATGTATATCTTTACATAATTCAGACTTTTATGCACCTGACATTGTTGCCACTTCTCTTGGGCAGCATTTCCAGCTGACTGGTATTAAATTGTATGTAATAATATATTATATACCATAAACTGTACTACTTTTCAGATCGAGGATGTGGTTCGAGATCTGAAAAATCGCTTTCTGTTCGCGGTTAGTAAAATGTTTTTTGCAGCACCGTGCTAATTAACAAAAAGTAATAAATATTGAGTTAACGTTGAATAATTATTGACAACAATCTCTCAAACTGTAATTTTACATTTTAATAAAATCAGTATAGCCTAGAATTTAACAAGAGAACACTCAATTCGATGAATAGTTAAATTGAAGATATTATGTTTCGTTGAAAATCAAGTTTTGATGTATAAGCCTTATTTAGTGTTTTTAACAAAAATTATGGATATCGAAGAAGCAGCAAGTATTGCTTGTGCAGTCCATTGATCGGAAATATCGAAAGAAAGATGAAATTACTTATCTTTTTAAGAAGTAAATTATTTATACCCAAAAATCCCTGTTTAACTTAGCAGGTAAAACCGCAAGTCCAAAATTTCGTTATAATTAAAAAATAATGATTTAATTTTTAAAAATCGGCAGCTACTGGAAGCGGCTGGAACCTCCCCACTCGGTGGATCTTTGAAGCCGAAAAGAGCATTAAATTGTGTGACAAAACGGCACTAAACGTAATCCGATCTCATCCAAAACCTTTTCAGATCTTCTGGGGCACTAAAAAACCCTCAACTTAATGAATTTACAATCATCTATGCGAGTTATTACCTACATTATCGCTCGTTGAATAATATACTATCAGGATATTAACAGCTTTAACATCACTTGAACGACTAAGAAAGTCTAGTTATCCTAAATACTACAGATTTGTAAAGCAACAAACTGAAAATTGGTAAAGTGTGATAATCTATAATAAATTCATCAACGAAGGTACAGAAAGCATATGTTATTGATATTGTTACATCTACCTTTAAAGTTTGTGACAATCCACTAAAAGTTACAAATATGCCGCAATCTTATTAACATGACATGACACCAACGTTATCTGATGACAAACGATGACAATGACAATCGTCAAAATTTGTTCATTGCAATCCGATTGCTCGCGGCTGTCTTTGTTAAATGAAACATTAGCATTTCAGTAATTTTACTAGATTTTAGACGAATATTTGTAGTTTAATTCTTCGATTTGTCGGTATATATATTTAAAAACGGCACTAAACGTAATCCGCTCTACTTCTAGAGCAGTGAAGAAACCCTCACACGTGAATTGACACGTGATGTGATGAGTTTCACGACGTAACGGCTACGCGCATCGATCATGTCATGCGAAATGCGTTCTATGCCATATTTGCTTGTTTTTAATTTTTTTCACGGAAACCAAATCGAAAGGGTGGAAGTGTGATATATCGCTGAAATCAGAATTTTAATTGCTTTTCAATGGTTCCATTGCAAATTGAAAATAATTATAAAATAAACAACTTGTTGCGTCAAATCCGATCCCAACCAAAACCTTTTCAGATCTTCTGGGACACTAAAGAAACGCACACGCAAAGTTTCATTCAAATTCGTTCAGTAATTTCGGCGCTATCGTGCTAACACACATACACACACACACACGCAGACATTTTACAAAAACCACTTTTTTGGGTTCCTAGGACCTCAAAACGTAACGATTTGATGTTATCTCAATTTTCGTTTTTGAACCAATTTTAGTAACCTCTCACAATTTTATTGTGGAGAGGTTAAAATGCCCAAAATATTGCTTAATCATGGTATATGTTTAGAAATGTCTACGGTCACAATTGTGTTTGAAATTATACGCAGGCAGCCTGCGTTGTCAAATTAAAACCCCCAGTGAAATATTTTTTTTTTTTTTGGGGACAGACATTTTTTAAAACAATATTTCAATACTATTTCATTTTGATGAAATTTTGTACTTGCGGTTTATGGATAATTTTGAACAACTTTCATTAATAAAATTTTCCGATCAAAGAAACGCCTAATACGACTTTTTTATTATTTTCTATTTATGGAATGTGTATAATGGATATGCATTTGTAGGGTACCAATGTTGTATTTTTAGACATAAGTAGATCCTAATGTGTTCTGTCCTTGAGTAAAATTGGTTCAATTCGAAAGAAAGACAACAATTTTAAAAACAATAAGGATTTTTACACTCTTAAATGCGATACACAGTATATAACCGGAAAAACATTTACGATTATATCATTACAAATTACTATTTTACAAAAATCCATTTCATAACACTTTGATACCAAATATCAATTGCTTATGGGGAAATAAACAGTGTGCATCGAGAAGTAAAAGCGTACGGACGTACACCGAGCCATCAAAGTGCACAGTGAAGTGGAAGCCCCACAGACAGTGACGTCGATAGTGTTGAAGAGGAAGTTCACACGTCTTTTTCAAGACACCACTTTCTGTTATTAATCATAACTTTTTCCCATAATAATATAGGTATTCCCTTACAGGAAACCGACAACGACGTTACCGTGGAGGACGGTAACATGGAGTACAGTGAAGACGAAACGTCCCAGAGCGGTAGCTCCCGAGGGGGCCCCCCAACCCTAAGGGATGACAAGGAGACGATAAAACGTCTCACAGAGGAGAACAATGCTCTCAAGAAGAAAATAGACGAGCTCACCGAAAGGTTGGAGCAGATGCAGAGGGAACAGAAGTCCCAGCATGAAGAGCTTCTGCGTGCGATTCGGGGAGAATCGCAAACACGAAAAAGAAAAAATCCGCCCGCTGCCAACACGGACTCGGACGAAGAGGCCCCTAAGGCGGCAAAGAAGGTGGTTGAAGAGCCCCTCAAGTGCCCCCCCGAGTCCGAGTCACCTAGACAGAGCAAATCGGGATCCAGAGCCCCCCAGCAGGATGCTAGCGTCCCCCAACAAGAAACCCGGAAAGAGGAGACCGAGGCCCCTCAAACAAGGACAAGAAGCCAGCGTGTACCCCCGGTAGTGCTGCGAAACAAAGAGACGTGGACAACGGTGAGCCGTCGTTTAACCGAAACCGGTATAAACTTCAACAAGGCCAAAGTTACCGGGGAGGGAATCTCCATCGAGCCCGCGACGTCCGAGGACTATCGGAGGATGACAAGGATGTTCGCAAATGAAAAGAGGGAGTACCACACGTATGCCCTGCCAGAGGAACGGCAGCTACGTGTGGTCATTCGAGGGATCCCGAGCGGCGTTACCTGCAAAGAGGTGGCAGAAGACCTCCAGGACCAAGGATTCGCACCTACCGCGGTCCAGCGAATGATGTCAAGACGGACAAAACAGGAGGTGCCCCTCATGCTTGTCCTAGTCCCACAGGACCAGGACAAGATACTCCAAGTAACGAGGTGCTGTTCTCTAGTTGTAAGGACTGAGAGACAGCGAGCCAAGGTAGCGGCATCCCAATGCCACCGCTGCCAGCGTTTCGGCCACGGCCAATCCAGGTGCACCGCGCAGCCGAAATGCGTGAAGTGCGGCGAGGCACACCGGACGACGGAGTGCAAAAAGAAGGCAGACAAACCGGCCAAGTGCGCGAACTGCCAGGGGGCCCACCCGGCCAGCTACAGGGGGTGTCCAAAGTACCCCAAACAATCAGCCAGCGCCACCCAAAGGCCGGTACAGAGGCCAACGATAACCTCAACACAGAAGGGCGGCGTAGCGCCAGGCACAAGCTACGCCAGAGTAGCCCAGGGCAAGGCAGGACAGAACACCGTCCCTGCCGCAAAACAACAAGCATCGCCAGAGGCCAAAAACCTCACAGCGGTGCTCGCACAGATGCAACAAATGTGCTCAGCGATGAGCGCATTTTTTGCACAAATGCCAAATTTAACTAATCTGTAATGCCTTTACAGGTTAAACCGGAAGTCCTGCAGATGGCGGTTTGGAATGTCAATGGCCTGCGAGAAAGGAGACTTGAAGTCGAAGAGCTCCTGACCAGGTACGACATAGACGTCATGGCACTGCAGGAAACCAAGATGACCCCGGCCAAGGAGATCATCTTCCCAGGATACCACACCTACAGGATGGACTGGGTAAACAACCCTCAGCGATCCGCGAGAGGAGTGGCCCTATTGGTGAAGAAAACCATAGCCCACCATCCGACAGTACTGCCTGAGCTAGAAAACATGAACGCCACCGCCGTAGTAGTGTCCACAGCGCGAAATGGCGACATACAAGTGGTCTCATGCTACCAGCCACCCCGCAGCACGCTTACCGAGGGGGATCTGGACGCAATCTTGCCCGCCAGGACACAGGTCGTCGCAATTGGCGATTTCAACGCCAAATCCCAGGAATGGAACAGCGGCATAACCAACACTCGAGGACGAGAGCTGCTGAGGTTCCTGGGACAGCACGCCGGCGAACTGATGGTGGTAGGACCGGACCAGCCCACCTTCGACAACGGCAGACACAGGCCAGACGTACTGGACATCGCGATCCTAAAGGAGATGACCTTCGAGGCAGAGATCACCACCAGAACGGAGGGATCTACCGAGCACAACCCGATCTTCCTAACCCTAGGAGGACAGGCGAGTGAAGACAACGCCACCTTCACGAAGAGACGAACGGACTGGGAATTGTACCGGCAGCACCTGCAGCAGTACATCGCACAAATTCCCAGGCTAGAAACCGTGGAGGACGTTGAGAGGGCCATCATTTCCCTAGAGGAGCAGATCCTGGAAGCGATAAGGGCCAGCACGACGGAAATAGAAGTAAGAAGGCACCCAGCACCGATGGCAAACCTCCCAGAGGTCACCAGGCAGCTGATAAGGGACAGAAGGAGCGCCAAGAGACGGGCTCAGAGGACCAGGCTCCCCGCCGATAGAAGGGAGTACAATGTCCTCAGCCGAAGAGTGAAAGCCGCCCTCCAGGAACACCGTCAGGAGGGGTGGCAACGCCACCTTGAGTCACTGGATCCACAGGACAGAAGCATGTGGAACACACAACGTGCCCTGCAAAACCGAAGGAAGCCTATGCGCCCGATTCACGGAGAGCGAGGGATCGTCTACACTAACCAGGAAAAAGCCGAGGCGTTCGCCGACAGCTTAGAACTGCAGTACAGAGAGAACGAGCTCGATGACGAGGACGAGGACTGGGTGGACGACGTCGAACGCAGAGTACGAAGGATCCGCCGCCTGCCAGATGACGACCACATCCGTCCGACTACCTCTGAGGAAGTCAAGGAAATCCTGAGGAGCCTAAAGCCGAGAAAAGCTCCGGGATGTGACAAGATAGGAAACATCGCTCTCAAAAAGCTGCCCAGGAAAGGAGTAGCGGCGCTAGTCAACATCGTAAACGCGATGTTAAGGTTACGGCACTTTCCAGCCAGGTGGAAAAAGGCCGACGTCATTATGATCCCTAAACCAGGGAAAGAACTAATTTTCCCGTCTTCTTACAGGCCCATCAGCCTCCTCCCAGCCATGAGCAAGGTTGCAGAACGGGTCATCTTGAAGAGGCTAACAGAGAAGACAGAAGAGCTGAACATCATCCCGGATGAACAGTTCGCATACCGAACAGGACATTCCACGGAACTCCAAGTGCTTCGCCTCACCGAGGAGATCACCAAGGGGTTCAACCAGCGTCAAGTCACCGCGGCGCTGTTCCTAGACGTCGCCAAAGCATTCGACACGGTCTGGCACGACGGTCTCTTAGCTAAAATGATGAGTATGGGTTACCCCATCGAACTCGTCAAACTAGTGAGATCCTACCTACACTGCAGACAGCTAAGGGTAAAAATCTCGGACCAACTCTCCACCTACAGGACCGTGGAAGCGGGAGTTCCACAGGGATCGGTGCTGTCACCGCACCTGTTCGCCATCTATACCTCGGACCTCCCCCGGACCGACCATACAGCCCTAGCCCTGTATGCAGATGACACCGCCCTGATTGCCAGATCCTGGAAGGCCAGAGACACAACCAGAAAACTCCAGGAAGCGGCCACACTCCTAGAAAAATGGTGCACGAAGTGGAAAGTCGCAGTCAACGCCGACAAGAGCCAAGCCATCCTCTTCAGACGAGTGTGGAAAGAAATTCCCACAGGACACGTCTCCATGAACGGCGAGGACATCCAATGGCACGACACCGTCAAATACCTTGGCGTGGTCATGGACAGAAGCCTAACATGGAGACAAAACACGGACGCCATCACAGCCAAGGCCCGACGTACGAGAGCCCTCATCTACCCAATGACGGGAAATGGGAGCCGACTTAACTTGAGGAACAAGCTCACGCTTATCAAGACCCTCATCAGGCCGCAGCTGACGTACGCCTCGGTAGCGTGGGGCTACCAGGCGAAGTCCTACATGAAGAGAATCCAGGCAGTGGAGAACATCGCCCTCAGGATGGTAGTTGACGCCCCATGGTACGTGAGAACCGCAGACATCGTCAGAGACCTGGAGTACACCACGGTCACTGAAGTCATCCGGGAACGAGCGAAGAAGCTGTACGCCCAAGCCGAGGAGCATGGGAACCCGCTGATCAGACAGGCCACTGATTACGACCCCGCCGACGCCCCGAGGCACAAGCGACCGAGGGTTCAGCTACTGGACAACGGGTAAGTATAATCTTTATTTCCCGCTAACAGATCTGTTTCAGATACGCCAGGACGGACCACCACTACCAGAGACATGACGTTTTCAACCCTAACCCAACCTCCTTGCGGGCGTCGGACAACATACCGTCCGACGCCCGTTGTCCTACCTGCTCCGTGGAGACCGAAAATGCTAAAAGAAGCACTTAGGTCTCCACACTCCCGAGCTACACAGCTCATCCTTACCTTTCCGACGATCCGGGGTAGGATATCAATTGATGTCCTACGTACCGGCAGTCAGTCCCAGCCAAAACTTCCTAAACCCAACTCGACCGATGACTACCCCCGGGGGTGACAAGCTGGCGAAGAAAGAAAACATCAAGACAAGAAGAGCGCCAGAAGAGACCTCAGCCAGCGAGGTTCAACAGCCAGGACCAGGGGAGGTCCGCAGAAAATACCACGACACATCTCACATTTGTGAGCTGGGTCTGGTAGAAGTACGCGGGCCCACCTATCAAGAAGGCCGGTCCAGGTCTACAGAGATAATCTAGGTGCAAAGAGTAATAGTCCTACTCGGCCCTAGTTATCGAGACCGACATCCAGCCATTGGATATTGGCGCGCGGGGAAATAATACAATAGATAAGTATTAAACGAATCTTTATTTGCATATTGCACATAAACGAACTAAGTTCTATAAAATAAACAAAAATAAAACTCAGGTAAATATGCTTTGACGAGCTTTAAACATCAGCATTAAATTTAACCTTCTTTGTGTAACAGTTTTGTATAAATACCTTAATTTTGAGGCAAGATTTATTATTTAACAAATCTGGATATTTTTCTAGCAGGGTTTCACATTCTGCTCTCTTTGGTGGTTTCTTGCTTTGAATGTGGGTTGTAGAAATCCTAAGTTAATTTTTTATTCCCTTAAACAATAGGGTGAAGGTGGCAACGGGGGTGGTAGAGGGGATAGCTAATGCCAAAATAAATTTTAGAGGCCCTTGGTTCTCGTACACGCACTAAATCCTAATTTAATTTTTTACTCCCTTCAATAATAGGTTGGGGGTGACAATGGGGGTGGTAGAGGGGGTGGCTAATGCCAAAAACAATTTTTGAGACGTTTCATTCTTGTATACACACTAAATCACATTTTAATTGTTTTTACTCCCTTTCATAATAGTGTGGGGGTGGTATTGGGGGTTATAGTGGGGGGTGGTTGATGCCAAAAAAAATTTTGAGCCTTGACTTTTCGTTCATGCCCTAAATTGCAATTTTATGGACTCTTACGTGCTTGCTTTGCCTATTTATCCTTACAAATGGGATAACCATTTACCACCCGAACCTTTCATTAGATCAAAATATAATCTAGTTCCAGATCTCGTTATAATATATGTGTACCAAATTCCAAGTCAATATCATAAACGGTTCCAGAGTAAACGTGCGCAAAAAAATTACAGACAGACCGACAGACAGAACATTTTTTTCTCTCAAATTTAAAATCTCGATATTTCATGAGATTTTAAGCATATGCATTACTATACTTCCACTGGGCATGGAAGTAAAAACATGTAGCATCAATTCAAAACTACAAAACACATTAACTTTATTTATTTTTTATTTAAAGTCAAATATTTTGAGAAATATGCGGTTCTTAGGTTTTACGCCTTGAGAAATAAATTATCTCTTAAATTCTATATTGATATCCGGTCTCATTTTCAAATTATTTTACTTTTTATTCAAGAATTTGCCTTGGGATTTCAATTAACCAACGGTTAGTTAGTGGACAAGTAGTGTGAAGTTACCACATTTTATTTTCTAAAATTGTATAAAAAATATTGATACAAATTGAGATTCGAACTCCCAACCATTTGAATGCAAGCTGATATTTTAAAGCTTTAGCTATTAGATTAGAACATGGTACGTTTAAGTGTTTATTCTATGCCTATGGTATTTCAACAATCTCTAAATTTCTTTTATTTTCCTGCTACATTTATGTTATTAGTTTGTGAAATAATTATGATAATTACTTTGGCTTCGACGTTGTCTTGCAATTAGCATGTGCCATGTTGTTAGAAAATAACGGAAATGAAAATTTTACATAAAAGATTTTCTGATCATTCCTTGTACATATTATGTAAGTAAGATCGATTATCAAAGGGATACACTGTTGTCAGCTCGTAGGACGCAGAAACATCTTCAAATTGAATAAAACTATACAGCAAGAAAGTATACACGTATAGTGGCAGCGCTAACTGTCGTTCAAATACATGAACTAAATTTATACAAGTTTTTACATTTTAGTTATGTTTCTGCGACCGGCAGAGAAAATTTCAAAGGGTTATATTATTTAAATTATTTAATTTACAGTGTTCTATTTTGCGGCATTCAAATTAATGAAACTAACACTATCAATGGCATTTCAATAGAGGTCAGTAAAAGTATAGAGATTGAGAATAACGTGGGATTACTTTTCTGCGTCCATATACGGTTGCAGAAAAGTGGTGGTCGCAGAAAGATATGTAAAAATGCAATGTACAGACGCAAAATAGGTAGTGTGATGTATATATATATATATATATATATATATATATATATACAGCCCTGGGCTGAAGGTCGCCGTATATATATATACAGCCCTTGGTGGACTTAACCTATATACTGTTATTACACATGATTTGCAGGAAACAACTACTCAGCGGGCAAATACCCCGACCTGCATTGAACTACACCTTACAAATCATGAAAAATTGGTAGCCAATGTCATTTGTCTACTCCCTGACCAGACATAGACCGGTTTCGAACTTATTAGTTCTCCTCAGTATGCCATAGGTCATGGAGCAGACAAATGACAGTGGCCAACCTGCTAGTCTTATACAGACTAATGTAAATGGTGTAGTGGTGAGAGGTAAGTGAATCCTCTCATGTGGTCTAATGCTACTATACACCAGACGTCATAGATGTCTCCATGGTGCATAGCGACTTGCCATTTTGCAAGTACCGAGAGCGGCGACCTTCAGCCCTTGGTGGACTTAACCTATATACTGTTATTACACATGATTTGCAGGAAACAACTACTCAGCGGGCAAATACCCCGACCTGCATTGAACTACACCTTACAAATCATGAAAAATTGGTAGCCAATTTTTCATGATTTGTAAGGTGTAGTTCAATGCAGGTCGGGGTATTTGCCCGCTGAGTAGTTGTTTCCTGCAAATCATGTGTAATAACAATATATATATATATATATATATATATATATATTGATATAATCGACATAGTCAGACCCATGAGATTCTTCAGGCCACCTCAGACCCACTAGAAATACTGATGATATTAACAAAAATTTATGTGTTATATATTTATTTTAACCTGACAAAACAACTAGAATCGAGAGGGGTAAAAGAAATTCGAATAAAAAAATTTCACGTCATTTAACCGACGTTTACAAGCCATTTCATTATTATTACGTACTCAAGCCAACATATACAATTTCCGCCATTCTACCAACTACTACAGACCCGCCAATGTTGCCATAGTTCTTGCACGATATTACGATTAGTTTGCAAGTGGAATAGTAAACTTCCACATTATGAACGCTAACGCTAAATCGACAGAAAAATTTAAAAAAATTGTTATATTTGTCAACTTGTCTTGTGACATTAAACAACAAGTTTGAGGTAATAAAAAATTGCTTGTGTGTTTCTGCAATTCGCAATTTTTAAAATGTGGCATGTTTTGAGCTCTACTTTTTTATCCTTATTTTTATAAAGTAAGTTTTAAGTTTGAACTATAAATGTTTAGGTCAATTTAGAAGCAAAAAGAGCATTATTGGAGTATAATATTGAGCACATCTGAAATTTGGTTTATAATACATAACATTAAATAAGCCTAAAATTGATTTATAAAATTTATATTCTTAAAAGAGGCGTAGAAGCGCATATTAGGTATTTATTTATATAGTTAACTTTGTTATGTATTTTTCCGATAGACGCCTACTTTTTGCAATATACATATGTTATCAAAGAATACCTCATGCATAATAACAAAGCTAGTCATAAAACTATTTTATGTCTCCTCAATTTTCATTTTACTTTCGATAGTATTTGACGTGAAACTCTCAAATGCCAATTACTCGAAAACTAAAAATAGATATTTTGATTCCGTAAAAGGCATATATTTTCTGGTATCAATAAAGCTGTCACACATATAGTATTATATCCGACACCAGATAAAATTTCATAATTTGCTATACCAAAAATGAATACTTACTTATATTTTTTTATTCCCTGTAATATGCTTTCACACCAAGAAATCTGCAAAAGTACTGACACTAAACATCCCTTTCTATTTAGGACCTTTTATTTGTTATTTTTTCTTGTTGGTAACCACTTTATAAATGTTTTCCAGGAAATATGCCATAAATTTTTTTCTTGGCAATCTACATTCCAAATATTATTTTCTTCCGTCGTTCTTTCATTATTTTTTAAATATGACTTCTCTCTTCATTTTTCATTAAAAATATACCAGATTTCTTCTTTGACAATTATGTAATATTTTACCGTCTTAGGGAATTGAAAACTTTATTGCCCTAAGGGCGAGGAGTTCTGTTTACAAAATTAAATGAAACGAAATCTAATTTTTAACTGTACATTTTAATGTTAACTTTTGCAATTCATTATGTACCATCGCTCATGTATTAAAGATAATCCCGATTTTAATGAAAATGACTGGGTCCGGATTAAAACATTAGTATTCAATACGTACCGTAATAAGTAAATAATGTTTTTAATGATGCAAGACTCACAGGCCTGCAAAAAAGTACTTTTTTTAAATTGTCTTAATTTTAGTTTTTGTGTTTTTCAGAGCTACTAAATTTTTCGATGGGTATCTGGGAACCTCTTTCAGCTTGTATAGCCCGTAGTCCTGTTTAAGGACACAACCCTACATTTAGTCCCGGCCCTGGCGGTGGGGGAGCTTTCGTATAACGCCCATTATCAGTATTTTCAGTCTCTAAGAGCTATTTAAAATTTATAAAAAATTATTGATCAGCCAATGGAGAATTTCGGGCAGACATTTGAAGGAAAATCCAAAGGGCAGGTGTATCGGCTGGCCATTAAACTAAGTGCAAATAAAATGTGTCTGAGACCCGTTTAAAGTTGGTTTCGTTATCTTTACTTGGAACAAAAACATCAAGAAATCATGTTTGAAGGTTTTTTTTAGGGGGGCGAAATTAGTAATCGGCGTTTAACGCAAAAAGTCCCTTTTTAAATTTTCTTTTCAAACCGCAAAAAAATTGTTTTCCCTTCCTTCAAGTAAATTTACATTATAATATAGGCATTAAGTAGTTCGAAAGTATCGCTTGAATAAATTTTGGTAATACTTACGCTCTGCTAAGTAAGCTTAAATGTTAAGAAATACGGCAAATATACTTCTTAACAACTTTCATTATGTCATTCACAAATTGATATAATTACATTTTATCGTCTTTTTCAATGGCTTAAAATAATTTATTGGTTATTAATTTATTATCGGGTATGTCAAATAATCAGAAACATGAGATATTTTCCACTATTTATTGCCCATATTATACTGCAAATCTATTGAGACATTTTGATGTTGCAAAATCAATTCTTTCAGTGGTTTGGAAAAAAATTGAAGAAAAGTCATTTCTTGCGACAAATGCCCGGGGTCGTTTATAAATAATTTCGGTCCCATAAGAAATCCTTCAGACATGATTTCTTGATCATTTTGATTCAAATTAAGAAAACGAACCAAATTTTAAGCGGTTCTCAAACACACTTTGTTGAACTTAGTTTAATGGTACCCCATTGCATCCGACCACACGGATTTTCCTTCAATCGCAACTCTCCTTTGGCTGGCGAGTCATTCTTTATAAAATTTAAATGGTACACTAAGAAACATGAGTTATGTAAAATAGTCATCATACGAAACTCCCACCTCCGGGACTCGGGCCCAGCGTAGGATTGTTTCCTTAAACAGGACTTCACACCATGTAAATTTAGGGAGATTCTCAGACACTCATTGAAAAATTAAATAGCTCTTGGTTATACAGTTTTTCTTGACAATGTAAACCATTGTTTTCTATTTACCATTTTGTTTAATTCAAATATGATTTTTAGTTTTAAATAAAAACATTTCATACTAATTTATGTATTAATCTTGTTTTATTTCAACTTTTAGAAGCTATGAATATTTCTAAAGAAAAAATTTTAAATTTTAGTTACAAATTGAAAAGAATAATTTTGTTAGAACATGTTATACATAATATTATGTTATACATAACGTGCCACTCCTTAGATGAAACTCAGGTGTGCACCAAATATTTTTAAAATTATAATATATTAGTAATAAGGGGCAAACTCGCCGCTAAAACATCGCTAATGTAAATTCGGCGCGGATGCCAATTTTCAGGTTTGTATTCGTCGCTAATATGACTGGAATTATATACTATATACAGTTCCAAAGTCAGCGCCCTCATGCGGTCGGGACCGGAACAAAATCGGTATAAAAATGACGAAATTTCCGCGAATTTATGCCCGGCCAATATTTCGTCCCCTGCATTCCCTAACCCCCCTCGTCACTTTAACATAGCAAAACGATTTCAAGCCCGAAGCCGGGTCTGTCTTGGTCGGATTTGGTCTGTCTTCGTAAGGAGTATGTGACGATTCGGGCATGTATAAACGCAAAAATAAATGTATATATATATATATATATATATATATATATATA
Source organism: Leptura quadrifasciata (assembly GCA_963675555.1). Taxonomy (NCBI): domain Eukaryota; kingdom Metazoa; phylum Arthropoda; class Insecta; order Coleoptera; family Cerambycidae; genus Leptura; species Leptura quadrifasciata. The sequence continues at coordinate 23,340,266 of OY776682.1, forward strand.
TATATTGCTATGTATTTGCATATTGGACAATTACGAAGATTGCATGTTTGTGTTATTTGCTGAATCAGGGTTTGAATTTGTTTATTTCCTTTAGATGGTTTTCAAAATTTATTTAAATTAGCTAAAGATCCGAAAGGTATGTGTTTTAGAATGTTAATATTTGTTTAGAGTTGTTTTAATAGTTTTAAAGTTTTTATTTGATGTCAACAGTAAGTTTGATACTGACATCTATGTTAGTAGTTATTAAGTTGTTTTTGAAATAATTTCTGACATTTAAGTCATTATGACATTTCTTTTAAGTAGGAAATTTTATTTTATAGTTAGTAAATGTTTTCCTGGAGAGAGACAAGGAGGTTTAAGTTAGGTTATTTTTGGAATGAAATTAATCAAAATTCATATGGTGTTTTGTTTTGTTTATTCTGGATACTTTGAGATTCCTCCCTGTCGTCCCTATCTGAAAATTTATAAACACCCGAATGTCTGAAGCTAATATCGTCAAGTCAATGATGCCCGGATTCTGAGTTAACTACGGAGAGCACCCCCTGTACTGGTTGTCGCACAAGAGGTGGGGTCGCCGCGGTTAACTATATTTAGCCCGACGTGGCAAGTGTACAGCACAGTCGGCTGACAACAAGGACGTCGTTGTCGGCGACGACGATGTGTTCGGCCAGCACGTTCAACGAGGCCACAAGGGTCCTCTAGGATGATGGAATGGAGCAGGAACTGGAATCCGGAGGTTGGTTTCTGTCTGTTACCAGACAGGCATCAATTTGGAACAGGAAGTCGGAGTTCTACTTGTTTCCCAAGCAGACATTAATTTGGAAATCAGGAAGCAGGCTTCTAACTCGTTTATCGAGTAGACATCAAAACAGGCGTAGGAATTGGAGTCGGAACGTTGGTGAGGTTTTCGAGGATTGGATATGGATAAAGGAATCAGGTACCTGGTATCATGAGGCGAAGTTTGTGCTTAACGAATTTTCTTTTATGATTCCTTTATAAAACGTCGAAGTTAAAACGTAGCGTCGTCTTCTCCTCACATCCAAACGTCGTCGTCGTCATCAAATCAGCACTGCAGAAATGGCACTGCGTATGCCGGTAGGGAGGGCTCTGAAAAGAGCTCCCGGCTCATCTAATAACGTAGGTAGGTGGTACTCAACGAATTTCTTTAGAAATGCTTTTTGGTGTGTAGTTTTGTACACCACCAAAATGCGAGCGGCGTGGCCAAATAAAATAAATAAAATGTCGAAATGGTTAAAACCGTGAAGCGGGCGATACGTGAAGTTAAAATTATTATGTTGGATGACTACTGAGCCATGAGAACAAACTATGCAGAAACGCGAGGTACTGAGCCGTGAAGTTACCTCGATGAAGGCCCTGGATCGACTGGCGAGCTCTCAAATTTGCGTTTTATTTATATGATTGACGGGGAGCAAGCTGGCCTCTGATTGGCCCGGCGGCCGAGAAGAAGGCGGGGCTTCGCCGATCTTTATATACTGAACGCTACGTCCGCCGGTGACTCATCACATCACACACAGTACGAACCAGACAGTGGCAACAAACGTTTGGCAAGTCTACCGTGGCAGTGAACTAACACTACAGCAAACGAACTTCAGAGCGAAGCTCATTACACACAAACATAACACAACATAACACCCTATTACTATAATAATGAAGAAGAAAAAAAAAGAGCAAAAAACCTCAATAGAAAAAAACCCAAACACACATGAAAAACAGCACGATAAGCATGTAAATACACCTGACACTCAAATTAAAACCTCAGAAAGCGAATCTGAAGCTACTATGCATGAACAACCGCATGAGAAAGGCACGTTGCATGACACACAGGTACAATCAGTTAATATCACCCAGGTTGAGTTAACCCAATTTAATAACAGAGTACATAGATGCATAAACACCAATACTAATACTAACAAAACTAACCCTAACAACAATTTAAACACTTCCACTCACTCTTTTTATGATTCACCCCCTGACACACCTTACCTCACTGCGATAGACGTAAGCTCGATGCATGTCAGTTCATACCCGTCATTCTTAAATTTAAACTACCCCACTTCAACATGCACAACCACCACCTACACCACGACAAGTACAGTAACGGACATGGCCATTGTCCACTCTACCCCTAGAACTACCCCTACCACCCTAATGACATCTTCAAGTATATCTCTTAACAATCCTGAGATTATCAGAAATCATGACAATGAGGACGACAGTGACGTCAGCGACACTAACCCCGCCATTGCCGCCAAAACTAGAGACAGATCTATCCCGCTAGAAGAGTTTCAAAGGCAATCTAAAAGACGTAAAAGACGGAAAAAGACAAGTCCCCCTGATTTAGAGACCGCCACTTCTCCGGAATTATCTGACAACCAAGTCACCCCGATGCCCATGTTAATATCTCCTAAATCAGAAATCAGCCAAACACCCCTATCTAGCCACTCTTCCGCCAGGAGCGGAATCGCGGAACACAACAGACGTGTCACCCCCATTGACGTTCAACAAACCCCCCCGAGAGCCTCCGAACACAACACCCCCCCACAACCGACTAACACGAACACACAGACTGCGACTACACAACAACCACCGCCAATACACATATATACCATTAACCACAAGGGTACGGTACAAATAATCAACCGTGAGGCCACCACTACACCACAATTCAAATTTAATAATAATTCTTTGATTTGTTACCCCAAGATACAACGCGACCACCACAGAATTACCAAGCTACTAACACAACAAAAAATTGAGTATTACACTTACGACTTCGACGTCCAAAGACCTGTTAAAATTGTAGCCAAATACGTACCTCTAGACACAACCTCACAAGACATAGCAGAGGACCTAAGGATGAAAAACCTACCTTTTATTAACGTAGCCTGAGTTATGGTGCCCCAAGGTGGTAGAAAGGTTGCATCCAACATAGTCTTATTAACTATCCCACGGCAAAGCGCCGACGATTATTATAAATTGACCAACCTCTGCCACTATAAGGTAACCATCACCGACTACGTCAGACAGGACCTACCCCAATGCCACCGCTGTCAACACTTCGGGCACTCCTCTGCAGTGTGCAGTCGCATCCCACGATGCGTGAGATGCGGCGGCACGCACGAGGGGCGGCCCTGCGAAGCAGTGGCATGCAAATGTGCCAACTGCGGCGCAGAGCACCCTTCGAATTACAGGGGATGCCCGGCGTACGCGGCAGCGAGGGCAAGACTCGCACCTAGACCGACGGATGGACCCAGACAAGGACCTACTAACCCGACGCAACAAACGCAGCCCACAGCTGCACAAAGACCCCCCGACAACAATAACAGACAACAACGACCCAATGCTGAAACAAACATGCCTCCACTCTCGCAAGAGACAGCCAATCTTATTAGCACACAAAATATACGCGCTTGGCAGCAGTTCAGGCAGAGGGGTGCGAGCACACAACCAAACCCCACACCTGAACAGGACAACCCCATAAGGGAAATAATCAATTGCCTTAAACAATTTAACCTGAAAAAAGTGTGGGAAACAATCAAAAAAATAATTAATGTCCTGAAAAACACTAGTGACCCACTAGAAAAAATATTTATCATCCTCGAGCATGTCAGCGCCCTTTTGTAATGGCGCAGGGGGGTAAAATCAACTTCTTACAATTTAATGCTGGAGGAATTGCTAGGCAAAAGACCGAGCTAGAGCTCCTATTAAATAATAGCAAAATCGATATATGCACTTTGTGTGAAACAAACTTGAAACCGCAGCATTCATTCAGCGTTCCTGGCTATGCGGTGTACCGCTCCGACAGGCTACACACCAGGGGGGGAGGTACTGCTGTCATGGTCAGGAGCACAATATCACACTCTCAAGTGTTGCTACCACCCCTTAAATCATTAGAGGCATGTGCTGTGACCCTACATCTCCGTAACAATATTAATATAATGGTCATCTCTGCCTACTGCCAACCTAAGACAACACTAGACACCGCCGACTTTGACACACTTAAAACCCTACACTCACGTTACATACTGCTGGGCGATCTCAATGCCAAACACCCCTCCTGGAACCACCACCATCCTACCCCCAATGTCGCTGGCAGACGGCTACACCGTTATGTCAGTGACAATCCCGAAATCAACCTCCTAGCACCTACCCAACCCACCCGCCCAATCCCTGCTCTGTCAATTATAGATATTGCGGTCACCTGTAATGTAAATTTTCAGCATGACATAAATACTGTACAAGCACTAAACAGTGATCACCTCCCGGTAATAACAGTTATAAACCTGCAACATGATGTAACTCAACCTACAAGAAAACCCAATGAAAACGATTATAATTGGCAGAGCTTCTCCGAATACCTAACACACCACATTCCTATGAACCCCTCGTGCAACTCCCTGGCGGAGATCGACCTGGCAGTGGACAAGTTAACCCGACATATAACTGACGCGCTGGCCTTGAGCCAGAAAAAAATCCCGCCCCGATCCTACCAACTCCAATTACCCCGGCAATTAGTAGACTTAATTCGTGAAAAGAACAAACTTAGGAAAAGATATAATCACACAAGAAATCCTATACTCAAAACCCAAATCAACTCTAAAAAAAAAACCATAGACGAAAAAATTAAAGATTTTAGGCATGAATCATTTAAAAAACTAATTGCTTCCCAACCTGATAATCCATATTTTGTCCCCAATATATTTCTGAGAAAACCAGTCAAAATCCCTCCCCTTCACACCCCCTCTGGTGGTGTTGCGCAAACCGACGAAGAGAAAGCTGCTTCCTTTGCCGACTACCTCTCCTCTGTATTTCAACCCAACACTATACCCCAAATCACCCAAGACCTCGTTCAACCCTTTACAGACACCCTTAACCAAACTACCCTCCCGACTGAAAGGAATCCCATATTTTTTAGCCCCTCGGAAACTCGAGCGGCAATAAATAAATTACACCCTAGGAAAGCGCCTGGGATAGACGATATCCCCTCCTTTGCCCTGAGACACCTTCCCCTATCCACCATACTATCTCTCACAAAAATTTTCAACTCCTGTCTCAGATTAACTTATTATCCTAACAGTTGGAGAACCGCCAAGATTATTAATATTCCCAAGCCTAATAAGCCCCACAATTTACCCTGCAACTATCGACCTAATAGTCTCATTTCATGCTTGGCGAAAATCCTAGACACGCTACTACTTACCCGAGTCCAGGCGCACCTAGTAGGCAACGACATCCTAAACAAATTTCAATTCGGATTCCGAGTAAGTCACTCCACATCCCAGCAGCTTTTTCGAGTTGGTGAGATCATTACCACCAATATGAATCGAGGTCAGTACACAGGGTTGGTCACCCTTGACCTCGAGAAAGCTTTCGACAAGGTCTGGCACCCTGGACTGTTATACAAACTCCATGTCGCGGGACTATCCCTACGCCTTATCAAGATGATACAGGCGTATACTTCTAACCGCAAATTTCGAGTTGCAGTCAATAAGGCGTGCTCTCCAGTTACCCCTATTTTTTCTGGCATCCCTCAAGGTTCAGCCCTTGGACCTGTACTTTTCACCCTGTATACTAACGACATCCCACCCCCTGACGACCACCGGACGACTATATGCCTGTACGCTGACGACACGACAATACTGACCACATCTAGCAACCCTGACGTCATGACGGACATAATACAAGGACAGACAGACATTACAATACAATACTACAAGGACTGGGGACTAACCACTAATGTGAATAAAACCCAAGCATGCTATTACACAAAAAAAAAGAAAAGAATTTCCCCCCGTCTTTATATACACAATCACTTAACCGACTGGAAAGACAACATAGACTATCTGGGACTTACACTCGACAGACGGTTAAACTTTAAGACGCACGTTGACAACCTTTCACTCAAATTTGGACGCCGACTACACGCGCTATACTATGTCCTTAAGACTTCCCCTGCAAAAATGGCAATATTGCAGTATAAAACTTATTTACGACCCCTATTGATTTACGCTGCCCCGGTTTGGTACCCAATCACAGAAAAAACTCAACAGAAACGGCTGCAGGTGCTCCAAAACAAAGCCCTTAAGATAGCAGGCAAACTTTGTCGAGGAACACCCCTACAACAATTACATAATCAGACAGGCACACCGATACTAGACGATTACATTCTTACCAAACTTCTCCCCAATTTTGCTGAAACCTTGTTAACCTCAACTAATCCTACATTGACAGATCCCCTCACCCCTAAATTTTTAACAGCCCCTACCTACCCCTCCATAAATTATATATACACCCCAACCCCAGATTGAATATGTAATGTACTAACCTGTATTTGGAAAAGATGCAATTAGCACAACCAAAAAAAAAAAAAAAAAAACAATTAAAACACAAAAAAAAAAAAAAAAAAAAAACAATTAAAACACAAAAAAAAACATTAAAATATTAAATCACCCAAAAATATAGATTTTCACTTGTCACTTCAAACTATTACAATAGAATCAAGAATAGCGACACGCTCCGTTGACCAAAAGAGCCATTTAAAGGTCACTAACCCCACCATGCTAAAAGAGGCCACCACTCATAAAATGAAATTGTAGCATTAACCACTAATACTAAAACCGTAACAATTTACTAACCTAAACACAACAACATACCACTCTACAACACAACCCAACAACACAACCTTATAAAATGTCCACCTGGAAACACGCCAGCTCACCTGAGAGCAAGTTATGTCATAGACAATGCAACCTGCGGTAAGCACCACAAGGTGGAAGCCGTATGTACCCCGCAGAAGGGGACAACTACTACATCTCGCCGGTGACTCATTCCCGCCAAAAGTGTTGTTGCAATAACATCGTGAGTCATGCAAAGTCTGAGTCATGCAAATGCAAATTAGTTTAGGATGGCTCTGAGATTAATATGATTGATTTATACTGAAATAAAAGGCTTAGTTTTCATGTCCTGTTTGCGATCCTGCGTATTTATATTCTCATGCTATTTTTGGCCTCTCATGTATGAGGTGATTGATGCGTGTTGAAAGATTTTAAGTTTTAATGAAATGTTTGTTTAAATTAATTCGGGCCTGATGGGCCCGAAATCACGCCGCGATCCTGTAACTTTTGGGACGGACGGAGCTCCGAACGTTAGGTCGGCTGGCGTTCTAGACGTTGTGTGCCGGATGAGCGGCCGGGGCCGCCTGCTGCGTCGTGTCGGACCCGCCCAGTCATGCCGAGGCGGACGGGAATCTAAACGTTGATATACACTTAGTGCGTCTATTGCGTTGTATTTAATTCGAGCTGAGATATGAATGTGTAATGATGCTAAGCTATAAATTGTGACTTATTGATTGAATTTAATTAATTTAAATAGCCTTTTTTGGCCTCGACAACAGAGAATACGCTTAGTATGGCAATTGGGCGGTAGTTTTCAATATTTTGAGGGTCACCATCTTTTGGTATAGGTATGAGAAATGCAAGTTTTAACAGTTCAGGAAATTGACCTAGTTGGATGGATTTATTTATGACATACGTGATTGGCCCTGACAGTATATGACTACATTTTTTCACTAAATCGACAGAGACCTCATCAAATCCAGTGGACTTTTTGTTGGGTAGGGCAGCAATAACTTTCCGGACATCATTTTCAGTGACAGGTGTGCAGAAGAAGCTATGTGCAGTATGTTTTATATTGGTACAATTTTTAGATAGTTTACCATCAAAGTGATTGCTTAATTTGTCTTCTATGATATTGGAGAAGTAATCGCCAAATTGATCAACCAATTTGGAGTTGTCTGTAACAGTTTCATTATTAATTAACAGCGATATGTCCCTATTAACTTTTAAGCCAGGATTTGAGTCCTTTTTTATTTTTTTCCAGAGTGAACGGGTTTGGTTGTTGGAGTTTTTTATTTTGTCTTTATAATATCTTTGTTTTTCAGTTCTAATACAGTTTTCTACATCTCTTTTTGACTGTTTATACTTTACATTTAAGTACTCGCAGTTTATTTGTTTTTTTAAGTAGTTTAGATCTTTGAGATCTTGCATTTTTTTAATGTTTCAGGACCAAATTTGATTTTTTTTTCCTGCTTTTCTGACACTAGTTTTGTAATTTTGGGGAATGCAGTTTGGAAGCACCAGGAGAAGTGCTCATAAAATATACTGAAAATATATAATTATAATTATAATTTTTCTAAATGTTTTGGTTAATGTTTGTTCATGGCTGATGTTTGTAGCATTAATTTCCCAACTTATTAACTGAGCATAATGATCTGATAGGCCCGGGTCAAAGTTGTTACGGAATACATTATTGTTGTTGGCATTTGTTAAGATGTAGTCAAGGCTGGTCTGTGAAATGTGGGTACTATGGTTATGAATTCTATTGGCATGATTAAATAATGAGTTAAGATCATATGATTCCACAATGTCAGTTAATACCGCAGAGTTAAAGGATGGCACCATGTTATCTATGTTGAAGTCCCCACATACAAATAGACTCTCATAATTATTGGTTATTTTTGATAAAAGTGCAGATAGTTGCGTAAAAAATATGTTAACATCACTATTTGGTGATCTGTAAGTACAGACTATACAAGTTTTGTTTCTGTATGTCACAGCTGAACACTCAAACGAGAGTTCAATTGACATATCACATATGTTTTTTGAGTTTCTACATTCATGTATGATGTGATTCTTGATAAAGATCGCAGTGCCACCATGTACGTGGGTTTGTCGTGAGTAATTACTTACTTTAGTATAACCTGTTAACCTTACCTGTTCTATTTGTGTGGTGGTTGCCCAGTGCTCAGAAATGCAAACAAAAGTAGGATCACTTCTGTCTAATAAGAACTCTAATGAATTGATTTTGTTTGTAATGCACTGTATGTTGTAATGTATAAGTTTAAGAACCTGTTTTTGCACCATCGATGTGCTCATGCTGTTAGAATTTGTGATAATTGTCGGTAGACTTGTGGTTGAAGATTCTGTGGATGCGCTTAAACTACAGGAAAAGATCTGATTTGTGAATGATCAGCTGGAATATGTACTGATGCGCCCTCATAATTTTGAAAAGTAGACGGCCGGCTGTTACCTTGATTGGTGAAGGACGCTTGTCTTGGGTTGTCTAGAAACCGTTGGCCTATCCTGAAATTGAATCTGGCATAGGCGACTTCTTGAGGCCAAAAATTTTCATTATATACAGTTTGCAGAAGTGAAGGATGAACACCTACTATAAAACATTGATTATCTGGGATGGTTTTGGCGGTTTTCAAGAGTTTGACACTTACATTCTTAGAGTTTGTTTTTTCCGAGATTTTTTTTTTTATATACATTTATTTAACGTCGGCCTATTTCCGCTACTGAGGCCTAACACCGACGCCTGTAGACGAGCTACCCCCAACCAGGAATTTTGCCGAACCTCTTCCCTTAAGAAGAGTAGGGATCTTTTACTTGCCTAACATTTAATAGACAAGGGACCGACGGCTTTACATCCCCTCCGAAGGATGGTATATCTCCTCCTATACAACCCTCGCCTAAGGTTGTATAGCTTCCGCGCATACACTGATATACAAGCCGCTGGAAGATGTGTGAGGCGAGAACACGGTTTCCGTTGGAATGGTCACCCATCCAAGTACTAACTGCGCCTGTCGTTGCTTTACATCGCATACCGAAGTATGTACATAGTAAAGACGCACCTACGCTCGCCCCCTTTTTCCGAGATGAAACATTTAATATCATTTTCAGTTGTAATGTCTTTTACACGAGAAAGAAATAACCAAATTTGTTTGTTTTTATTTGGCTGTTCTTTGCCTTGGAAATTGCCACTACTTTCGGCTTTGCCAGTGTGTATATTTCTTCTTTTCTCTTTCTTTCTTTCTTTTTATTAGATATAGTTGCTTCTTTCTGATTTTTTTTGTCTTGTTTGTTTTTTATTACCATTGATATTGCTGGGTGTTTTTTGTGATAGATTCTCCTTAATGTTATCGTTGTGAAAAAACGATTCAATTTCTTTGGTTATTAAATATTTAATTTTTTCTGTGCTGTTTTCAACACAATATTGTATCTGTGGTGGGGGTTTATTTTTATTTAATTCTCCCTCAAGGGTTTGTATTTTTTCTCTTAGCAGTTCATTATTTGCCTTCAGTTCATGGTTTAATTCCATTAATATTTTGTTTTCGAACTTCAGAGATTCTATTAAAATATTGTTAGGATTTTCACTCTCCTCATAGGTTGGATTTTCTGCATTGTCTTCTGTATCTGAAGTTCCTGGTTTATACAACATGTTTGTCTTGTAGAGCAACTTTTGTGAAAGGATGCACCACAGTTGATACACTTTGTTCGTTTTATAACTTTTTTTTCACAGTATTTGCAGAGATAACTTTCACTTGCAATTGGCTTGGCAGCCATGTTGACAATTTGTTTTCTGGAAGGAATATCTCCTAATCAATTAAAAATTAACAAAACAACACCTATCCATAAAAAGAGCGATAAAGAAAACGTCATAAACTACCGCGGTATATGAATCCCACCAAATTTCTCGAAGATTATTGAGAAAACAATTTATAACAATGATTTCTTTTTTTACTAAACATAAAATAATTAAAGATTGTCAGTTCGGCTTTATGCCTCATTGTTCAACAGAACAGGCTACCTATCACTCACTAACCAAAATTATTATAGCGCTTCATTCAAACTTGAAGGTGGCCTGCTTGTATTTTGACATGTCAAGAGCCTTCGATACAATTAATTATGCCATTTTGTTGGATAAATTAAATAGTTACGGGGTTCGAGGTACATGTAACAAACTACTCCAGTCGTACCTTACAAATAGATCACAAGTTACTGCACTAAAAACTTGCAAGGATGGAGTACTTCAAACTGTTTTTTCAGATAAAACTTGTATACTACAGGGTGTGCTTCAGGGATCTAAACTTGGGCTCCTCCTATTTATTTTGTATACCAATGATTTAAGAGATTATATTAATATAGATTTTTTGTATCAATATGTCGATGATAACTCCTGTGTTGCAACTGAAGAATCTTTAGTGGCTTGTGCAAGTAAACTTACCACAATATCCTCAAATATATCTAAATCTTGTAGTTCGAATGGCTTAAACTTAAATGCAAATAAAACTATTCTTGTTATGTTTTCTCCAACTACTGATCTTGATTATTCGTTGTATGTTCAATTAAATGGTTCTTCAATCACAAACGGAAAATGTAAACTTTCTTGCCATAACGCTAGATAGTAAGTTAAATTGGGAAGTTTATACTAATACTTTAATATCAAGAATTAATTCGTCCTGTTACCTAATACGATTCATGAGATACCAACTATCAGTAGACTCTCTAAGATTGTTTTATTTTTCATACGTACAAAGTATTCTAGAATATGCGATAATATTCTGGGGTTCCTCCCTACATCGGCAGAAAGTATTTGTTTGTCAAAAACGCATAATTAGATGTATGATGAAGGTACTTAAATTCTTTTGTCCAGAATGTGACAAAAGCACACTGGTTTATGCAAAAAATATTGAAAGCAATCAAAAACTGCTCCAAGAAAACCAACAATTACTGAAACAACTTCTGGAAGTGCAAACTAAATCAAATAATATGGAAGATACATTTAAAAAGTTTCAGAAAGAAATGCAAGTGGATCTTGCAGAAACTATTCTAAAATTAATAAAAAAAGAGGGGATCGAAGTAAAAGAAGAAATACATATTCTTAGAGAAAGTAACAAGGATTTAGTCAAATTATTTTCCGAAGCTCCTTCAAATACCACCATAAAGCCTTTATTTAAAGATATAGTTAAACAACAAAAACATGAACAGAACAAAGTAATCAATAAATGGAAAGAAAGTAACCCAAGCAATCAACAAAATAAGTCAAAAGCTAAACCAATCAACAATACATCGGAACCACACATCAAAACCAACACTAGAACTAATGAATCAATACCTCTGGAGCAATCTACTCAGAAACCAACAAATGATGTATGGACAGAAGTATCCCAAAAAGTCGCGAGTAAGAAGGCCAGAAGGAAAAAGCAAATCGGAACTGCAGAAACACATGCAGATGTAAACTTGGATTATGGTTTTGAAGGGAGACAAGAATCTCCAAAAAATAGAAAATTATGGATATTTGTATCTAAAGCAAAAGACAACGTAACAGAAGATCAGGTAAAAAAATATATATCAAAAAAATCTAATACTGATGAAAATGAGGTTTCAGTAAAACAAATCAAAACTTACTATCAGACAAAAGACAATAATTGCTTCTTAGTAAGAGTTGATCCTAACCTCATAAATGTCGTGTACGATGAAAAATTTTGGCCACGAGGGATAGCTTTCACTCGTTTCGATTTCTCTAGAGGACGACAATTTTTAGACAATACTCAAAAAGAACATCAATCTATACAAAGGATAAGTGACCATTTTTTATCCCCAACAAAATAAATCTAAACAACACAAAATATAAACCAACTAGTGACGGGGTACGGCATAAAAATCAAAATATGTGTAAATTTTCTGAAAGCAAACTAAACATTTTACATCTAAATGTACAGTGCCTTAGAAACAAACTACTAAATGTAGAAGAGTCTCTACCCAAATCAAAACACATACACGTTTTATGTATTACAGAGCATTGGCTACAGGAAAATGAAATAGAAAGTTATAATTTCACCGACTTCTGCTTAGCCATCTACTTCTGTAGAGAAACATATATACATGGTGGAGTATCAATTTATGTCCGAAAAAATATTACAAGCCATGACTTAAGTTTTATCACTAATAATAATAATAATAATAATAATAATCTTTATTTCCATCAGACTTTTACAAGTATTGGAATTGTCATGTATATAACATAGATAACACACAGAATATATAATACATAAAAAGAAAACGGTACATACAAAATATATATACATAAATATTTAAAAGGAATAAAAAAACATACATACATATATATAAAAAAAAAAAAACTCCGCAGAGACAAATTGATCGTTATTCCATATAAGGAAATATTCTGGCATTCAGTAAAAACTCATCAAAACTGTACGGACATGTTTCAAGAAGGTAACACTTTAATTTCTTTTTAAATAAAAAAATATTAGAGATAGATTTTATCTCCAGTGGAACTGCATTAAATGCCCGCACTGCTCTGTAGTATACTCCCTTTTCGAATGATGATGTTTGATGATGAGGAACTCTCAGTGCATTTGAATTTCGAGTTACCATCATCATACCATTGTACATATCCTCGTTTGTTCTAAATTTACCAATATTTTTTTTTACAAATAAAATCAACAGGTATATATATATAAGGTGGGTAATGTCATTAACTCCAACATTTTGAATAATGGCTTACTAGGCTCTCGGTTGTTTTTCCTAAGCATGCATCATATAATATTCTTTTGAGCGATAAACACATTTCTGGCATGGACACTAGACCCCCAGAATATTAAACCATAACTAAGTATGGACTGCACATGGGCAAAGTAATAGACCCTTAACACATTAAGATCGACAGAAGATCGTATGTTTCGTACTGAGTAACATACTTTGTTAAGCTTAGATATTGTTGAGTTAACATGGTATTCGAAAGATAGTTTTGAATCGACCACGACCCCCAGGAATTTTATGTTATTTGCAACAGGAATGGATTTTTCTCTAAACTTAAAGTAGATGCTTGAATCTGGGGTTTTATTACTAAATTGGATAAGTACAGTTTTAGCTTCATTTAGGATAAGTGAGTTGTCACGACACCATTTATCCATTTTATTTACCACAGTTGTACCTTTGTGTGATGTAGCAGTAGTATCTCTGGTAGATATTACACAGGAGGTATCATCAGCATACTGATATATGGAATGTAATGCCAAGTTCTCAGGTAATTCATTGACATACAATAAAAACAATAAAGGCCCCAATACTGAACCTTGGGGTACCCCTGTAGTTATCTGTCTTGGTTTAGAATAGATGGTAGTCATGTTATTACCCTCTTTCGTACTAATACAAACTCTCAGGGTTCTGTTAGAAAGATAAGACCTAAAGAAGTTTAAAGCTATACCTCTAATTCCATAGCACTCCAATTTGTAAAGCAGCAGTTCGTGGTTAAGTGTATCAAATGCTTTCGATAAATCAAAGTAAATACCTGCGACACATTCACCTCTATCCAGGCATCCTACAATATAATTAAGACTTTCATATATTGCCCCTTCAGTTGATCGTCCCTATATAAAACCATGTTGAAATTGAGAAAGTATGTTAAATCGTACCAGAAACATAAAAAGACGCTTATACACAAGTTTTTCGATAATTTTGGAAAATACTGATAATAAAGAAATAGGCCTATAATTTTTTGCTGCCGATCTGGACCCTTTTTTATAAATGGGTATAATTTTAGCATGCTTCCATTCGTCTGGGAAAAACCCATTTAAAAAACAGTGGTTAATAATTAATGCTAACGGTTCAGATATTTCATGAGCAATCGTTTTTAATAAAGAACAGGGAATATCATCTAAACCAGCTGAATTCTTGTTAGGTAAGTTCAGAATAGTACTTTCAATTTCTTTACTGTCAGTGGGTGTTAGAAAAAAACTGAATTGAACTTTATTTTTGTGAAAAAATTGAGGTTTACCCTGCAAATTGACTTGAGATGTAATAAATTCATTCATGAACATTTCGACAATCTCAGTTTGGTCTTCAACTAATTTCCCATTATCGTCGATTAGATTTATTTTTGATGGTTCGTTATGTTTACCATTAGCTGCATTTATTATTTGCCACACGGCTTTAGATTTATTATGAGACGACATTATTTTATTAGTATTATATCTCACCCTGGACGAATCCACAAATTTATTGTATTCCTGTTTGCGTACTTTATATAGTTGTAATAAGTCGGGATTTTTACTATGTATATACAAGTGATGCAGATCTCTTAAATCATCAGACATTTTTATTATTTCTGGGGTGATCCATGGTGATTTGCATTTTTTTGTTAGTTTTATTTTCGTTAATGGGAAAGCAATGTCAAAGTGGTATCTAAATGTTCCAATAAAGTTAGTAACTAATAAATCAGGGGTTTTGATTTCCATGTTCTCCCAGCATTCATGCATTATTAATTCTTTAAAAAAAATTTTACTGTGAGCATTAAATATACGTTTAGTGGAGCTGACATAACCATTTACCTTAGATGGTAACTTCCAACATATTAGCTGACACAAATGATCGGACACATGTGCATCCATCACTAAGCCGTTTACTTCATCAATATGAAAATTGCTAAATATGTTGTCAATACAAGATTCGGAGGATACACCATATCTGGTAGGTGAATAAATGTGACTTTTGAGGCCAAAAGAATCTAGAGTTTGACATAACTTTAATGAGTTATTTGAATTAACTAAGAAATTTATATTAAAATCGCCACACAAAACAATATACCTGTTGTGTTTATGTGTTAATTCTAAAAGGTTGTATATATTTTTGAAAAATAAATTTAAGTCCCCAGTAGGAGAGCGATATACACATATTACAGATATTAAATTACCCTCGTAAGATATTTTACTGCTACAGTATTCAAAGTCTTTATCGATTGCTGGTATATCTACAGAGTTAATACTAGCATTTAGAGATTGCAATGTATAAATTGCAACGCCTCCACCTATAAAATTAACGCGGCTGTAGGAATTTATTAATAAGTAATTATTTAAATTGAAATAATTAGTTTCACAAGGTTTGAGCCAATGTTCACTGACACATAGAACAGTTGGATAGTTAAATCTATTTAAGGCAGCATCCAGTCTGTTTAATTCATTTTTTATGCTGCAGACATTTATATGCATAACTGTTATTATTTGCATTAGAGAGTGTGCTATCCGACATTTGCGTAATATCTAATCCATTGTCAGGCCCACCTGAGATAAACGAGGATATAAAAAAGTATCCTTGTTTGAAATCAGGTCTGAATTACAGTTTAGATGAGCTATATTACTAGAAGAAAGTAAGTCACAATTATTATCATCCTTATTAGTCCCATAATGAGTTGCATGGAGAACATCTAGTGTTTCTAACCCCATTTGGGTGTTGTCACTTAAATTTGTTGAGCTTTCCTGATGTACATTTAGGTTTGATTGATCTGTATTAATAAAAATTAAATTTTTTGAAATACTATGAGTGCTACGGATTACTTTGGCTATTTTGGTACAAATTTCAAAATTAGGCAATTTAATACCCGTTTTGCCATTTATATCAATAAATGACATAATTCCCTGGGTGTAATTATTTAATTTTGCTAGAAGTTCTGCTAATTTACTGTTAAATTTGTTTATATATCTATTATTTTTATTTACACACAGTTTTGGAGTTGACAAAAATATGAAATTAGTATGGGCACATAATTTAATTTTATTACAAATATTTTTCATTTTAGGGTATTTAAGATTTTGAAAGTCATTTGCCCCTGCGAACACAATGATAAAGTCAGTTTTTGTATATGATTTAACCAATAGCTCTACATCATTAAGTACATTGTCATAACTGGCAACCTGGTTTCAATAGAGATTCCACATGAAATCGATTGAGACAGCCTTGTTTACTTAAAGTTTTGTTCAGATTTTTTCTATGTTGGTCGCTTAATATTAGAATTTTATTCCTTGCCTCATATTGTTTGAAGATTGTGGGGAGTTGCTGGGGTTCCTTTGGTTGAATAGTGTTGATTCCTGTCTGTTTTGCTGGGACCATTGTTTGCCTGATGTCTCTTTTCATTATTTCTAAGTCAGCTACAAGATTGTCATTTATTATTTTTAGATTATCAATCTATCCCTATCAGTTGAAAAAAACCTGTGAAATAACTGCAATACATTTAAAACAATGTAATACCATTATTTTAGTGGTGTATCGATCTCCAATAAATGCATCCATTGACCAAATGCTAAACATACTTCAGTCTGGTCTCCAATACTTGGTTCAATTTTTGGAGCATAGTATGAACAGAAGTAAATTCCTCGATATAGTAAACACCTTTGAGCTAAAACAAACAATATTTGATCTTACTCATGAACACTTAAATGCGCAGACTTGCCTTGCTAACATATTCACAAATGTCCATACATACGACGTCGAAACACTAGATCTTCTCGTCTCAGACCATAAAGCGCAAATAATAAATATAAAAACATCAGAAGTGAGTGGAGACATCAGCTCAAGCAATACTAGGAGAAATTATAGTATGAATAATTTTCAAAACTTCAAAAATCTCTTAGAGAAAGAACAATGGGTGGAGGTATATACAGCAAACTCAGCTGACACTAAGATGGAGAGTTTTTTGGAAACTTTCCTATTCTACCATGAACTGTCTTTTCCAACCATAAAAGTAAATGGAAGAAAAAACAAAAGCTGGATTACGCAAGAAGTTAAAGAAGCGAAAGAAAAACTACTATTTCTACATTCATTATACAAGAACAATCCCACAGAAGGTAACAAAAATGAGTACAAGGCCTACAATAAAATATATAATAACTTACTCACTAAGGCCAAGCAGCAACATAATATTGCAACAATTTCCAACTCGGACAACAAGTGTAAAACTACTTGGAGTATAATAAACAATGAAACAGGCAGGAAATACAAACAGCAAAAAGTTCCAGGTGAAAATCTTACACCAGACATTTTAAATAACTTCTTCACCAGCTGTAGTGAGAACATTGTGGAAAATCTCAAAAAAAGTGAAAACAGCTCGATAGAACTCTGTCGAAATAAGCAAATCATTAATACCAATTCAATATTCTTCAGCCCACTAGTCCCTGAGGACATTCTTTGTCTAATAAAACAACTTAAGAGCAAAAAAAGTGAAGATATATATGGTATTAGCACTCATCTAATGAAAAATGTTGCAGAATATATCATCGATCCACTGTGTCATATAGTAAACACCTGTCTTGAAGAAGGTACCTTTCCGAGTATCCTAAAAAACTCAAAAGTAATTCCCATATATAAAAAGGGTGATATCACTGTTCCCGATAATTTTAGACCCATTACATTATTACCAGCTCCATCAAAGGTACTAGAATTAGCAATTTACAAACAAATCTATGAATACATGGAACACAATAAATATTTTTACACGGCAATATGGTTTTAAAAAAAATAAAAACACCTCGTATGCGATATTAAAACTTATAGAAAATGTATATGAAGCCTTTGAAGAAAAACAATTATGCCACTCTATTTTTATCGATCTCTCAAAGGCCTTTGACTGTGTATCACACCCACTTCTGGAA
Organism: Leptura quadrifasciata; assembly: GCA_963675555.1. NCBI lineage: Eukaryota > Metazoa > Arthropoda > Insecta > Coleoptera > Cerambycidae > Leptura > Leptura quadrifasciata. The sequence goes on from OY776682.1 coordinate 23,358,573, forward strand.
GAAAAACTTGAATATTATGGAATACGGGGACCAGCACTTGAACTACTTAAATCCTACTTAAAAGATAGACCTTAAAGAGCACACTGCCATGGAACAAATAGCACACCGTTATATATGAGACGAGAAGTTCCCCAAGGCTCGATCCTGGGCCCCCCCCTGTTTGTTATATACACTAATGACTTACCAGATAATATGAAAGCCAACGGCATAAATTTAATGACCCTAATGTATGCAGATGACACCATCTTCAGCATTAAAGCTCCACAAAATTCAAAACTGGAAGATATCAGTGAAATTGTGCTTACAACAGCTAAACTGTGGTTCAACAATAACGAAGTCTTCCTCAATGAAAACAAAACTGATGATATGACTTTCTCGGTAAATAAAACTAGTAACCAATCCTGTAAGTTTTCAGGTATTAACATAGATACCTCAGTGACATTTACCAACCACATAGACAATTTATGTAAAAAGCTCTCCTCCATAGTATTTATGCTCAGAAGGATTACCACTATTGTAAATACTGAAGCCGCACTCTCCTCCTATCATGCCATTTTCCACTCTCAAATGAAATATGGAATATTGTCTTGGGGTTCCGCAGCTAATATCCATATCCAAAGAATTCTAATTCTCCAGAAGGCAGCGATTCGAGGAATACTTCAGAAAAGCCATTACGACTCTTGTAAACCACTATTTAGACAATTAAACATAATGACAGTTTTCTCTTTAATAATCTATGAAAATGCCCTCTATGTAAAACAGCATTTAAGTGACTTTCAAACATTTAGTGAAGTGCATGACTACAACACAAGGCATAAAGAAGATTTCGTTTGTCCATACACAAGACTTAAAAAAACCGAATTTAGTGGTCTAAAATTTTATAATGCCCTGCCTATAAATATGAAACTGCTCAATGTAAAAAAATTTAAATACGAGCTAAAGAAATTTTTAATCAATGCCTGTCTCTACAATATACACGACTTTTATTCTCATTGTAATGCCAATTTGTGAAATTTTAGTGAGTAATTGTAACCTACCACTACTTACTGTGTATCTTTTTTAATACTGTGCATTGTCCCATTTTAATACTATTGTTTTTTTTTACCTATTTTAGCTCTCTTGCAATTACTTCTAATCTTCCTTTTGATTAATTATAGCACCTACTGTATTTCTTATCAAATGACATCTATAAACAGTATTGTTTCTCAGATATTATTATTATTATTATCTTGCAGAGATTCGTGTAGACCTTTGTTTAAAGAATAGAAAATACTTACTATCCCGTCTCTTTATATTTATAAATTAGTTTTGTTTGTTAGAAAAAATACTGATGAATTTACAAGAAACATTGATGTGTAGAGATTGATGACAAGACATGGGAATGATCTCAGAATATCAGTACACCACCATAGTTTTTATGAAAAAAGTCCATGTTATAACGCTATCAAAGCCTACAATGCCTTGCCACAAGAATTAAAATCCATTAATAACATTTATTCCTTCAAAAATCAACTTAAATTGTATTTACTTGAAAATACATTTTACTCTTACAGTGATTTTTTAAATGCATAAAACTTTTGTTAGTAACTTCAATAGTGCAACTGATTATAATGTTTTCTACAGTTTTAGTTTTGGGTTGTTTTAGTTGTTTGTTTTCTTTTTGCTGCTCTTCTTGTTTTCATATATCTTATACATGTTATATATTTTGTGTTCTAATGTTATATATTTTACTGCATTATAGTAACTTTTAATATTTAGTCACCCTGACAATGCTAATGTCTTTTTTGTAAGATCTATAGCAATAAAGTTTATTCTATTCTATTCTATATTCAGGATTTTTTTTTTTTTTTTACAAAAAAACCAGTCGCCCCGCTCTGTGGCTGCGACCCTCACAGAGGGGAGCTGGTAATAAATACCAATAGCCACTCCTCACGCCCGTGGGGTGAGTGACCACCGGGTCCGCGAATCGTGTGCCCTGAGTAGACGTAATGAACCGGGGATGATAGCCTTGTGCATTCTGCCGGTTAAGATTTCTGCCGAATCTCGGCATGCAGGTATGATCTTTAGTTCCCAAAGCAGCATCTGTCTCATTCCACCGAGGGCTCCTATAATCAATACCACTATTTTGACAGAATGGTCCGGATAAAGCCTACGGAGTTCGAAAAGCAAATCTAGATATTTTGTCCGTTTTTCCTCCTCTTTCAAGACAATGTTGCTCTCAGCGGGGGCTGAGAATTCCACGACATACATTGTCTTGAGTTGGTGGTCGAGGAGTACTATGTCAGGCTTGTATTTGCCTGACAGTGGGAAACAAGTAGTTCCAATAAATTTGACACTTCTCATTCCCCACAACGGACTTAATATCTCTCGGAGCGTAAGGCAGCACTGGTGTTTTGTCTATCCCATACGAGTACCTTAGCCGATAGTAAAGCACTCGTAATGCTGCGTCGTGTCTGTGAATATAGGCTGAGACTGCGTATGTCGGGCAAGCCGACAGTAAGTGCATTACAGTCTCTGGCGCCCTGCGGCAGGCCCTGCAGCTGACATCAGGGACCTCCATACCCATGACACGACGTCGATAGACGAGGGTGTTAAATACACCATCCTGGCAAGCCATTATGAATCCCTCGGTGTCGGATTTCAGCCCAGCTGACCTTAAGAAGGCGAAGGTCAGCCTTTCGGATAAGCCGAGGTCTTCTATATTTTTATAGCTCGACGTTGAAGATGAGACCAAGTTCATCGGCTGCTCTCCGTGCTGCCTTAAAGAGAAAGGCTCCTACCTCTGTATTTTCATGGTCTCGGACCATGCAGAGGAGGGGATCCGAACTTCTGATCACCTTACATGCTCCATCCAGAAGCATCCTGCTATGGAGACTCTCCAAGCTCAAGAGTCCATGGCCTCCCCGTTATCGTGGGAGATATAACCGTGGAACGGACGATTTAGGATGCAAGCTCCTATTAAGATGCATCTTCTTGCGGGTTACCACATCGAGTTTACGCGGCTCTTCTCTAGTCCACTTCAGTACTCCGAAAGAGTAGAGAAGGATCGGAACGGCAAGCATATTTGTAGGCGGTGTCTGTACTTGCCGCAGAGAGTGTCCTTAACTTGTTGCACGTCCTGGATATGGTGCTGTTGCACCCCCAGGCACATGTAGGTCTCTCCGGCATCCAGATCAGAGCTGTGTCGAATCCTCTGAAAATGGATTCGAATCACGAATCCGAATCATCGAAAAGGATTCGAATCACGGGTACTACGTTCGGAACCTTTTTGTAGAAAAAAATGATTCGAATCACAGGATTTGATTCCTCTTTTCGGATCACGAATCCGAATCCTCAAGTTAACTTCAGAATTATTGTTACAGTTACACTTATTAATTTCTATTGTAATATTATTGTATAATATTGGATTCTCTGTGGTGGAAAATGAAAACGTGCCTGTAATGATTGTATCATATATAAATGAGACATTAAAGGTGTCATGCGATATACGGGACATTGATTGTGCCTTTCGCGTCGGTAAACGTGATGACCCTGAAAAACCACTTACTGTATTGGTTAACTTTACTTCGAACATTAAAAGCAATGAGGTATTTGCTGCCAACAGATTAACAAAAAATACTGGTATTGCTATTTTTGAAGATCTTACAAAGGAGCGTCACAAACTTCTGTTAGCAGCCAAAAATAAGTTCGGGAAAAGTCATGCGTGGTCGTCTGGAGGTAAAGTGTATGTGTTTCGGGGCAATGAAAAGTGTACTCTTAACTCTGAAAACGATCTGTAATTTTATTGATGTGGTAGAACTAGATATTTATATATCCGAATATGTAGTTGCTTTTTACTTCTGGTTGTATGTTTTGTATTGTCTTTCTTTTTTTTCTATTTCTATTTACTTTTTGTAAGAAGTTTATCAAAACAAATACAGTTGTGGTCTTTTTAATTAGTTAATTATTATTTGAATTATATATAAACATATCTTGTTTATACTTTATACTTAGATCTCTGATGCAAATATACATTATATGCATAGAGGTGTATAATGTATATGTTTATTTGATTTATAAATAAATACATACAATAATTATAAATATTATTGTATTAAAATTTGTAGTTTATAGAATTAAATAATTTACTTAATATCATTATATTAGACATGAGACATGGAGCTCTTCCTATGATTATCAAATTTACTTAGCATGTCAGAAAATAAAAAGCAGTTCAGTTTTGCACATTTTAATGCAAGATCTATTTGTGCAAATTTTGATATGTTTTCAGATGTGGTAGCTAAAGAATGTTTTTCTATATTGGGAATTTCAGAAAGTTGGTTAGACTCGGGAGTATCAGATGATTGTGTTTGTATATCAGATTATAAAATAATTAGAAAAGACAGGGTGGGAAGAGGAGGAGGTGTGGCATTCTTTGTTCATAAATCAGTTAAATTTAATTTACTAGAAATGCCAACTTCCATTGATTCTCCCCTGGAGCAACTCTGGACATATACTAAAATATCAGGTAAGAGAATATGTTTAGGATCACTGTATAGGCCACCAAATACGAATTTAACTGTGTGTCTTGAAACTTTAGAAAATACCTTGGTTAGTTTGTTACCCGATTTCGATGTAATTCTATTTGGAGGGGATTTTAATGTAGACTTTTCAAAGCTAAATAACAATAATACTAAACAATTCACCAGTTTTTTAAGTAAATATAGTTTACATCAATTAATTTCACAGCCGACGCGGATTACGGAACACTCTAGTACAGTAATAGATTTAATTGTTATATCAGATATAAATTTAGTGAATAATCTTGAAGTCATTAACATGGAAGGTATTTCGGATCATTCATTAGTAAATTGTAATTTAAAAATTTAAAAAATTAAACAACCTCAAATTTTTCGAACTTTTGGAGATTACTCAGAATTTAATTTTAATATATTTCTTAATGATCTATATCTTATAAATTGGTCACATATTTATGATCTTCAATCCGTTGAAGAAATGATAGAATACTGGAATCTAAATATAAATGCACTTTTTGATTTTCATGCTCCAGAAAAAACAGTAAGAATATCTAAGCCGCCAGCTCCTTGGTTAACTCAAAATCTAAAATTCATGATGAAGCTCAGAGACAAAGCCTATACTAAATACAAAAAAGTTGGTACAGAGGCATCATGGAACTATTACAAAGAACTACGAAATATTGTAAATACTACGGTGAAATTAGAAAAAAAAAAGCGTTTTTACAACAAAAATCTAAAAGCAATCCTAAAGAATTTTGGAAAACATTAGACTATTTAAATATAAACAAAAAACATAAAAGTTCTTTTGTGGATTTCAGTGATGTTAATGATCTGAATAATTTTTTTATTAGTAGTTTACCACAAGTACCAGATCTGGAGAAAAATAATGCAATATTAGAAAAATATGATGGAAAATATTCAGATTTTGTCACGGAATTAAATTTTACTGAAGTTACAGTTGAAAAAGTAGAATCTATTGTACGAACCATTAAATCAAATGCAAAAGGAGCTGATGGCATAGACTTGAAAATGATAACATTAGTGCTACCGTACTTAAGTGAATATTTAACTTTTATTATTAATAAGTGCATATCATTAAACGTTTTTCCTCGTGCATGGAAAGATTCGAATATAATTCCAATCCCTAAAAATTCCAATCCAGTCGAGTTCTCTCACTTCAGGCCAATAAGTATTTTGCCAACATTATCAAAAATTTTGGAAAAAATAATTGCAGAACAAATAAATTCATTTCTTGAAGAACATACAATTTTACCTAATACGCAATCTGGTTTCCGCGTTGGCCATAGTACAACAACTGCGTTGTTACATGTAACGGATGATACCTTTGGAGCAAATGATCAAAGTAAAAATACAATTTTAATTTTGTTGGACTATAGCAAAGCTTTTGATACTCTTGATCATGAGATTTTATGTAAAAAACTTAAATATTTTGGTTGTAGTCATTCTGCTGTATTGTTTCTAAAAAACTATCTCTCAGATCGACGGCAAAGGGTGCTCCTAAATGGAATTTTTTCAAATTTTATATTTAACGCAATAGGTGTTCCATAAGGAAGTGTCCTAGGTCCACTATTATTTTCGATACATACTGCTGATTTTTACAGCTACCTTAAATTTAGTTCTATGCACCAATATGCAGATGACACACAGATTTATTTAAACTTTTTACAACGTGAATATAAAGTAGCTGCTGAAAATGTCAACGAAGATTTAGCACAGGTGGTGAGAGTGTCAAGTGCGCACGGTCTTACTTTAAACAAGAAAAAAACTGAGGTATTGTTGTTTGGGAAAAACATTAAAGAACTCTGTGGAATACCTGATTTTAAAATTCAAATTGATAAAGAATTTTTAACTTTTAGTGAACATTGTAAAAATCTCAGAGTAATTTTAGATGTGCAATTAAAATTTAATGAACACGTTAACACATTTGTAAAAAAATCTTATTTTAAATTAAAGACATTATACATGCATAAGGAGTATTTATCAAGTGATGTGAAACTTAAGTTATGTGAATCTTTAATTTTGTCTACTTTAGCTTACTGTGATGTGGTATACTGGCCCGCTTTGCTTAAAAGGGACCAAAAAAGTTTGCAAAAAATTCAGAATAATTGTTTAAGATTCTGTTATAACCTCTGCAAATTTGACCATATCTCCGAGACACTTCAACAAAGTAAATGGTTAACGCTTGATGAACGTTTTAAGTTGCATATGGCGTGCCTCATCCACAAAATTAACATAAATAAATATCCAATATATTTGCTTGGAAAATTAATTAAAGGTACTGATGTACATAATTGTCCTACGCGCTATTGTGACCTATACAGCGTTCCTAAGCATAATACAGCCCAATTTAGAAGATCTTTTACATATAATGCAACTTACATTTATAATAACCTGAATTGTAAAATTAGCTCAAATTCTAGTTTCCATACTCTGAAAACCTATATCAAAAATTACTTAATATTACAAAGAAATTAATTTTGTTTTTATAGTTAGATTTGATTTATTTACGTGTACTGTAATATATCTTACATTTTGTACTTAGAATATTATACTGTTTTATTTTATAATGTACTGCTTCTTTTTGGCAGAATTATAGGGGGTTACGTGGAAGAGCAGCCTAGTTGAACGTCGCTCCCTTTATAAAGGATTATTGTATTTTTTTTTTACAAAAAACCAGTCACCTTACTCTGTGGCTCCGACCCTCACAGAGGGGAGCTGGTAATACCAATAGCCACTCCCCACGCCCGTGGAGTGAGTGACTACCGGGTCCGCGAATCGTGTGCCCTGAGTAGACGCAATGAACCGAGGATGACAGCCTTCTGCATTCTGCCGGCTAAGATCTCTGCCGAATCTCGGCATGCCGGTATGATCGTTAGTTCTGAAAGCAGCGTCTGTCTCATTCCACCGAGGGCTCCTATAATCAGTACCACTATTTTAACAGAATGGCAGTTTTAACCTAGAGTTCATAGAGTAAACATCTCTTTGTGAAGTGCTAGTTTTGAGAGTGTTTTATAGTTTTATTTTAAGACTATGAGTAATGAAAGTGGAGGTGAAAGTGAAAATGACACTATGGATTGGACAGAAGTGGGAAATAAGAAAAGAAAAAACAAAGAAAAACAACAACAAATAAATAAATCACTAAGGCTCTCCCCAGAACAAATTAATGAAATTAATGAGATTATAGGACAACAAGCAACAAAAAACACAGCAAGTACATCAAAAAACAAGTCTACTGATAACAGTTCTTTTAAGACCACAAAAACATCATCACACACAACAAACAAAAACCCGTCAACAATAAATTATTCACTACAAATGCAGAATATATTAAATAAACAATTTAAAAATATGTTCTATTTGTCATCATCTAGAGAGCTTACTAGAACACAATTAGCCGATTTTTGGAATGCAAGACACCCTAACTCTAAAGATGTAATCCTAAAAACTGCAAAAGGCTTTTTGTTAAAAACTGATCTAGAAAAAAATATTGCAATAGGATATCTAAACTCATTAATGCAGTCTCAAGTAATAAATGAGTATAAAGAAACTTCAACAAACCAACGACCTTCTAATATCAACACAGTTTCTGCCACATTTGCTTGTGTTATAGCAATGGTCGAAATGGACATAGATGACACTAAAATTAAAGAGTATTTAGATGCTAATAATTTTAATAATAGATACTGTAAACGAATTACGTCCCGTGCTACTGGTAAACCTACACAACTCATAAGAGTAATTACAGGAGATATCACTTCATTTCAAAAATTACTTAACGAAGGACTGTTCTATAAAAACAGACATTATCCTGTCTACCCTAGTACGCCACCGGTTCCACTGCCTTCCCCTTGCGCTAAATGTTCACTATACACACATACAACTGAGAATTGTCCGACGCCTCTAACCTGCAGGAAGTGCCAGGGAAATCACCACACAAACTCATGCACATCCCCACAACCTGAAAAATGCGTATCATGTCAATCCGAAGACCACCAAACCTGGTCCCCCAAGTGCCCCAACAGACCAGTCAAACCCATAGAGGGTATCCCTAATGCAAGAATCCCCAATGAATACAAAATCATCCGAAATAAGCTCCAATATTTCAAGAAAAAGCAGGATCCATACCCCACTGACCTACCATGACCATATCATCGAAACTTATGTCAATAAATTAAATAAACCTAAGAATACCAACAGGCAAGAACTAATCCTGAAATTAAAAAAACGTTTCATCAACCTCTATAATATAGATACAACAGCAGTATTCAGCGGGACCCGTATATATATCTTAATGTTTGATCTTGAATTACCATCCTCTAATACAGTCTCACCAACAGAATCAACAGAAGGTCTAACAGTGCACCAAAATGACCTGCACACTTAATATGATGTATTGCAACATTAATAGTTATTCTCCCAAAAGTCTTCTAATAAATAACTACTTAAATACAAATGACATTGATTTACTGATGGTGGTAGAAACTAAACTTAAAGAAAATATCAAAGCATACCAGGATTGGAATATCATACAGCAAAAAGGCAACATTCTTAATAACAACATTCGTGGTGGCAGCTTAGTGCAGTCTAATAAACATTGGTACATGGGAAAGGAAAATCCCCCTAGAATTAACAACCCGCTAAACAACTGCATACACTTCACGTTACCATTTCAAAATGAAAAACTTCATGTGTTCCTAGTGTACATCCACCCGAACTCGATAATAGAAGAAACAATATTTACTAAAGCAGCATTGTACAAATTTTCTATTATCATTGGTGACTTTAATGTAAATATGAGAAAAAACAAACAAATTAGCGACTTTCTCAATAATACCAACTTTATCAAAATCAATACTCCACCCACCTTTATAATGCCGAATAACCCAAGCACAACCCCTGACTTAATACTGTGCACATCTAACCTTAGGAACAATCTTATTGAAGTGGACCTAACACCAGATCTCGGTAGTGATCACCTTGCAATGTTAATTAAATTTGACCTGCAAAAAGCTCCCCCGGAGGAAGCAGACATCATTTACCATAATATAAATAAATGTAATAAGGATTCAGTGAACAAAACAATGATTGATTATATAAGAAATATACATGAAATATCGCCAGTATATATCAAGGAGTTTAACTCAAAACTTAGTCAGGTAATTCTTGAAAACTCGCCCATGCAAAAAAAAAACCTTTTTTAATTACCAGCTACCACCATTTATACTTAAACTCATAAGAAGAAAGGGACAATTATATAGATTAATAAAAGATAATGAAACTCAACAATTAAAAACCACATACAATGAGCTTAACAAAAATATTCACAATTTAATACAGCAATTTAAACAACACAAATGGATAATGGCATGTGAACACATTAATAAAAGTAGAGGAAAAGCTTACTGGCAGGAAATCAAAAAACTTTCAAAATATAAATCGGTCACAAGTACCATTCCACAGATAGAATATAATAATAACAGCTTTTCCACGGATGGAGAGAAAGCTAATGCCTTCGCTCAATATTATGACGAAACATACAAATTTTCCAGAAATAATACATTTGATGAAAATAATTTTCACATAATAGAAGAGTGGTATGAAAACTTTTTTAGTCCAGACCAAGTTATCGATGCTCGGCATATAGATATTACTGAAGAGGAATACTATAATATTGTAGCATCAGGGAAAAATACATCTCCAGGGCACGACCAAGTCAACAGAAATATAATAAGAAAGTTCAGCCCCCTTATTCATCAAGAAATTATAAACATTTATAATTACTGCTTAAAAACCCAGTATTTCCCTATTGAATGGAAAACAGGCATAGTAATCAATATACCAAAACCGAAACAAGACCATAGATTTCCTCAGAATTTGAGACAATCAACAGAAACTTGCTAGTATTAAAGTTAGAAAAATTTGGATTAGGACCTAAGATAATTAATTGGATGAGTGAATACTTAACAGAGCGAACCCAAATAACAAAATATAATAATAATGTGTCCACAATGAAAAATAGTATATTTGGAGTACCACAAGGGACTGTATTGGGACCTAACTTGTTTTTATTGTATATAAATGATATAGTGCGATATGTAGATAAGTGCAATATACAGTTATTTGCAGATGATACCTTACTATATTTAATAGGTGAAAACGTAGATAAAATTGTGAACAGCATAAATGATGAACTTAAAGTGATAGAAAAATGGTTGAGTGGCAACAGTCTGCAAGTAAATACAACAAAAACAAAATGTATGATAATTAAAAGTAAATATAACACAACTGATATAAACAGTCATAGTGGTATATATATCAACGGGGAAAAAATAGAACAAGTTAGAGAATGGAAATACTTGGGAGTAAAAATTGATGAAAATCTAACATTCTCCAGTCATGCCGCATATATCACCCATAAAATTGCCAAAAAAGTAAATTATCTAGGAAGATTAGAATACGTCACTAGCACATGGACTATAATATTGATTTATAAAACAATTATTCTGCCACACCTTAACTTCTGTGCATCTATTCTTTTCTTAATGAGTAACACCGAGATAAGTAATATACAAAAAAAACAGAATCAAGCCTTGCGAACTATTTTGAAATGTAATAGATATACAAGTATAAAATATATGCTAGAAATCACTGAACTTTTGAGTGTTAAACAAACCATATTTGTTAACGCTATGATTGTAATATATAAAATAAAAAATGGGTTATTTCCGCAACACCTATTGGAGGAGTGTACTTTTATTGAGGACGTTCACAACTATGGCACTAGATCACGAGGAAATTTTTATGTCACGGCTGTAAATAATAATTACAGTGGGAACAATTTATTTCATAAAGGGTTGCTTGAATTTAATAAGTTACCAGATGAGTTAAAAACCAGTGAATCACTTGTATCCTTTAAAAACAAATGTAGAAAGTATGCTATTGAAATGATTGATATATAAATGTAACAATGCTTATAATGTATGCTGTATCTTTCTTTTTTTGTGTATTTTGTTTTGTATGTTATTATGTAAATTTATTTAGCCAAGTGCTATTAATAAAGATATTATTATATTATTATTAGAATTACCGCCCAATTACCCTACTTCCTGTTTTAGGAAAAAATTTAGAAAAAATTATTAAAGATAGATTAAATGATGAAGTTGACCACCCAATTCCACAAAATCAGTTTGGATTTAGAAAAAACTCATCCACTATACACCCACTAGTCATACTAGCATCGAATGTTCAAGTTTATGGTATTTATGGTAACAAATCTGCAGCTCTATTTATTGATATTACCAAGGCTTTCGACTCCGTATGGCATAAAGGACTCCTATTCAAATTATATTCATTAAACTGCTCGCACTATATTCTAAGATTAATAAAGAACTTTTTAGAAGGCAGAAAAGCTAAAATCAAAATTAATCAAACATTATCTGAAGAATTTGAATACCAACAGAGGGTTCCGCAAGGATCACCGTTATCCCCTCTTTTATATAATATTTATTGCTATGACATTGGAAATGACTTAAACCCTGTCCAACAAAATAACCTAAACAGCTATATTCTCCAGTTCGCAGATGACACAGCTCTGATAGCACATGGTAAAACAACCGACATTGATACACGGACCCTGCAGAACAAAGTTGACCGTATTATCAATTGGTTTAATAAATGGCGATTAAAACCCAATCCAAACAAATCGCAGCTCATCTTATTCCACCATAAAATAACAGACATTTCACCAACAATCACGATTAGTAATAAGATCATAAAACCATCCCAAGCAGCTAAATATTTAGGAATAAAGTTGGATAGCAAACTAAATTTCAAACGACACACCCAAGAAATTAAGAAAAATACCATTAATAGAGCCAGGCACTTCCGGTCCATGATCTACAAAAACAAGGGAATCAGTAGGAAAACTGCACTGAACATTTATAAAATGATATGTCGGCCAGTTATTGAATATGGATATATTCTATTTAGTACCTGTAGAAGACCCACACTTAACAACATATAAGTAGCTGAAAGAAGCTGTCTACGTTCAATAACAAAAATTCGTCACCCTCAAAATCCTCTTCATAATCCTTCCAACAATTTCCTTTACGAAATGACACACATCGATCCCAGTCTCTCCCGTCTGCAAAAGCGCTTTACCAAATTCTCAAAAGCACCAAATAACCTGCAAATTATTCGACCCCTGCTAGCACCGATACCAGAAAACCTTCAAAGAAAGAGACGTTATCCAGAAAAAACAATCGCAGAGCTGCTGATGGAAGTAAATAGACACTAAAATAAAATCGATGTTTTGTGTACTTTAAAAACATGCTTATATGATTCATTCACTGTTCTATACATTTTAAGTTTGTGCCTTTTTTTTTTTTTTTTTAATTTAAATCTGTATATTATCATTCTATATGTTAAATTTGGAAAAAAATTAATATGTATTACCACTGGCTGAAAGACCTAGGTCGATGGCCTTTTGGAGACTTGTTCCAATAAAGTTTATTATCTCTCTCTCTCACAGAATGGCCTGGATAAAGCCTGCGGAGTTCGAAGAGCAAATCTCGATATTTTGTCCGTTTTTCCTCCTCTTTCAAGACAATGTTGCTCTCAGCGGGAGCTGAGAATTTCACGACATACATTGTCTTGAGTTGGTGGTCAAGTATTACTATGTCAGGCTTGTTGGCTTGTATTTGCCTGACGGTGGGAAACGAGTAGTTCCAATAAATTAGGCACTTCTCATTCCCCACAACAGACTCAATATCCCCCGGAACGTAAGGCAGCACTGGTGTTTCGTCTATCTCATACGAGTGCCTTAGATGATAGTAAAGCACTCGTAATGCTGCGTTGTGTCTATGAATATAGGCCGAGACTGCATATGTCGGGCAAGCCGACAGTAAGTGCATTACAGTCTCCGGCGCCCTGCGGCAGGCCCTGCAGCTGACATCGGGGACCTCCATACCCATGACACGACGTCGATAGACGAGAGTGTTAAATACACCATCCTGGCAAGCCATTATGAATCCCTCGGTCTCAGACTTCAGCCCAGCTGACCTTAAGAAGGCGAAGGTCAGCCTTTCGGATAAGCCGAGGTCTTCTATATTTTTATAGAAGACCCCGTGCAATGGCTTATCCTTATGGAGCTGCAGAAGGATGTTGTATTCTGCAGCTCTAATGTGGGCTTTTAGTCGAACGGGTTCCAACTCGGTGACAGAGTCGGGGTTTACTCGCTCGACGTGTAAGATGAGACCAAGTTCATCGGCTGCTCTCCGTGCTGCCTTAAAGAGAAAAGCTCCTACTACTGCATTTTCATGGTCTCGGACCATGCAGAGGAGGGGATCCGAAGTAGGTGCTGATACTTGCCGCGGAGAGCGTTTTTCACTACACTCACTTCTTGGGTGGAGCGTTGCTCGACACCCAAGTAAGTGTACGACTCTCCGGCATCTAGATGGTGTAAGATGCTTCCGTCCACGAGCTGCGCGTCCTCTCCATAGTCACTGCATCGTCCTCTCTTGAGATGGATCAGTGCGCATTTGTCCAACCCGAACTGCATACCGACAGCCTGCGTGTACTCCTGTACCACCCTAAGGGACTGTTGGAGATCCCTCTCTCCAGAGGCATAAAGTTTAAGATAATAATAATAATAATAATAATAATACATTTATTATCCATCAGACCAAAATACAATAAGGTATTGGAGTCGTCAAATACAATACAATAAGTAGAGAACAAGAAACAATACATTATAAAATACAAACAAAACAAAAAATATATATATTAACATTTAAAGTTTAGCATAAAATCATAAAGTATCTATAAAAAAAAAAATATATCAGAAATCGAGCTCAGTGAATTGAAATTTAATCAAAATATACATCCTACATATACATACACACACAAATATTAAGAGTGAAAGGAATGTTGTAGAAAGTCATTTACGGTATAAAAAACAGATTCTAGCAATAATTTCTTTACTTGTCTTTGAAATGACTTTATATTATTTATTTGCTTGATGCACTCTGGAAGCTTATTATAGAACTTTACACCAGTGTATATGGGACTTTTTTCGTACAATGATAGGCAATGGTTCGGTGTCAATAAATTGTTCTGTCTCCTAGTATTATATTCATGGTTATAATTGTTTCTTAAAAAAATATTTAGATTGGACTTTACAAATACAACTATTTTCATGATATAAATACAAGCTAATGGTAATAATTGCAATTCCTTAAAATAAGTTTTACAAGAGGTACGCATACTGACTCCGATTATGTTCCTTATTGCTTTCTTTTGTAGCTCGAAGACTCTCTCAAAGTGATGAGAGGAGCCCCAACACACAATACCGTACGAAATTCTTGAGTAAAATTGCGCATAGTAATAGGATAACATAACATCCCTATTTGTAATATTTCTCAGCCTGTATAAGGCAAAACAGATTGATGACAGCTTGTTGCATAATATAGTAATATGACTTTCCCAATTTAGAGCATTGTCTATATGTACGCCTAGAAATTTTGTAGAGGTGACTTGTTCCAACGATTTTCCATGAATTTTTAGTAGATAACTTTCATTATAATTAATTAGTCTCGGAGTAAAATGGATGAACACTGTTTTATCGCTATTAAGTATTAATTTTTCATTTTCAAATTTAGAAACAAATAAGCTAATTTTATTCTGTGTATCAGTTAGAAGATTATTTACATTTTCATTTACATTTAAGAATGAGTTGTCATCTGCAAACATTACTAGGAGACATGAGTTTATTACATCCGGTAAGTCATTTATAAAAAGTATAAAAAGTAGGGGTCCAAGGACTGAGCCTTGAGGGACGCCACGCGATACTGATAATCTTCCGGATTTTGTATTACCTATTTCTACTAGTTGGGTACGATTAGAAAGGTAGGACGTGAGCCATTCACCAAGCTTTCCTCGAAACCCATATTTATTAAGTTTGCCTAAAAGTAAAGCATGATCCACCAGGTCAAACGCTTTACTCAGATCCATGAAGATTCCAAAGCATTTTTTATTATTATCTAGATGTTCATATAGCTTATTGAGGAGGCAAAGTATGGCAGACTCGGTCGACCTACCCACCCGAAATCCATGTTGTTCATCACTCAGTATATTATGCCTGTTACAAAATCTCATCATTTCATTATAAATGACTCTTTCTAAAATCTTTGATATTGACGATAGTAATGAAATAGGCCTATAATTGTTTAGTAACAATTTATCTCCTTTTTTGTGCAGAGGTATAATTTTCGCAGTTTTAAATATTTCTGGAAATACTCCTTCTGATAGAGACCAATTAATCAGATATGTTAGAGGAGCTACAATATACTGAATTATCGATTTTAACATGTTCGTGCTGATACAGTCTATGCCACAAGAATTAGATTTCCTAAGAGAAGTTATAATATTAAAAATTTCATTTTCCGAAACCGGATCAAGAAATATTGTTGGAAATTCTTTGTTTAAATTAACAGGATGGTTTGCATTATTTTTAAAATTTTCAGCTAATTTATTTGGTAAATTAATAAAATGAGCTTTGGCGCTATTGACAATTTCTTGTGGATGTGTAATTATTTTATTGTTAACTCTCAGTTCCTCAATTCTGTTGGATTCCATACTATTTTTACCTAAGTCACTATTTATAATAGACCAGGCAGCTTTAGATTTATTAGAGGCGCTGTTGTATTTATTATCATTATATAGGCGTTTAGCCGCTTTCACAACATTATCGTATACCTTTTTGTACACTTTATAAGACTTTTCATCCTCATGTCTTCTAGTTGCTATCATTATTCTATATAATAATTTTAGTTTCTCGCATGAAATTCTAATTCCTTGGGTTATCCATCTTTTTTTGTTATAGTTTACTTTAACATTTGAAAAAGGAAAGCATGTATCGATGTAGTAAAATAAGTTGTCACTAAAGGCTTTAAAACCGTCATTTATAGATTGTGCATCATAAACATTGCCCCAAGTTTCCTTACTTACATGATACATAAAATTTCGATAATTATTATCTGAAAGGACTCTAGTTTTCTTGTCTTCTCTATTTGGCATAAGATTTGGCATATCGAAAGATAAAATTTGGCACGTTTGGTCTGACAGACTGTTCGGCACAACTTTACAGATAACATTACAATTATTATCTAAAAAGTTGCTACATATATAATCTATACAAGTAGAGGAATTTGTACATATTCTTGTTGGCTCAGCTACGTGGAAATCAAGATTATACATGCTGAAAAGATCAGACAGTCGATATTTATGTACACTATTCAATAAATAATCAATATTTAGATCACCGCACAATATAAGTAAAGACTTGTCTTTTAGTAGGTTGTCAAGTAACATATCCAAGGTCTCAAAAAATATATTAATGTCTCCAGTAGGTGATCGATAAATAGTCACAACTTTGATTTTTTTATGGCCTACTTCCATTTCAATACCAGCTAATTCTATGTCTTTATCTCTAGAGAATTTCCTCAATGCAGATATTTCGTCGATACTTATATTGAGTGATGACTTATGTAAGACACTGACTCCGCCATTATTATAGGCATCTCGACAATAATTGGATTTTTTAACGTACCCATTAATATGTATTGCATCTAATTCAAATGGCCGAAGCCATGTCTCTGTCAAACATAATATGTCAATGTTGTATTCATTAAGCTCGATCTCCAACTGGTCGATTTTATTTTTCATACATTGTATATTTTGATGACACAGATTATAATTGAATACATTCATTTTATCATTAACTAATTGCTATTCACTATTTATGTTGTATTTAATTTTTTGTCTTTCAATTTCTATTTTTTTAAGGAAAACGGGACAATTTACATCGTATATGGAGTGATTAATATCAAAGTTTTTCTTTAATGCGCCATTAGCATCTATACAGTTAATGCATTTAGGAGTATCACTTTCGCATTTTATTCCAGGTTCGTGTTCACTTACCGGCTTTGCACAAGAGAGACATCTTGAATTGTTGCCACAATGATCTGATTTATGTCCAAAGCCACCACACTTAAAACAACGGAAGACACTTACATATTCGTACACTCGACAGCGAGACCAATCTATAAATAACCCATTTTGATCCATTATCTTCCTGAAAGACTCAGGATCACACTCTAAAATAGCCATCCATTTGGTTCTCATTTTTTTAAAGACTTTTAGATTTAGAGACACTGCATTATGATTTAAAAATAAATTTTGCTTTTTCATAGTGTCTAGTAGTTCGTCACTGGTCATTTCTCTGTCAATATCTATTATTTTAATACAAGGGCTCTTTAGTTCTGGTGCATTGATTTTATAATTTTTCCCCAATTTCTTCTCGGCCGCCATTTTGACTTTATTAATTTCTTCTTTAGTACCACATTTAATTACCACGCCACCTTCCTTTACCGTTCTAATTTCAGTTATACCAACTTCTAATGTAGTAGGACTTACATATTTTTGAACTGTTTCCAGAGTCTTCTTGCTGTCTTGTCCGGTATTCTTAGGCTTTATGATTACTACTTCACTAGCAGCCTTCGCATAACTTTTTTTCCCTCTTAAATTGCCCTCATCTTTTGGATGGTCATAATTCTTGTTTATTATACTCCTTAATTCTGTTAATTCGGATGATACTTGATTCTGTAGGCTCAATATATCGTTTTTTAAACCCCATATGTACTCCAAGATCTCAACACATGTATCACAAAACCACTTTAATCCTTTACAGTTTTGGACTGCATCATATTCAATACATTGAACATTTACACATTTTAAATGATAGAACATGTTACAATCGCCAGAGCATTTTATCACGGGGTCCTTATTCTTTTTTTTGCATTTGCCACAAGGTTCATTCATAATTAATTATGAGGAAATCGACCGTTGGTGGAAAGAGACTATTCCGAATGTAAAAAGATAATCACTATCTACTATTGTCCACTACATGTGAAACTCGCCTTTACATTATCACCGGTCACCTCGCGTTATCACGTTGCACACTGGTTTTTAGTTACAATCAAAATTACTTTTTAGTTCTATAAACACATCAACTAGTACAGCTTCTTTAGAAATGTATATTCAATAACATTCACAATTTAAAGTTTGTCATTAACAATAACTGTCACTAAAACCACTTAAAGAGCCAAGAGCAAACACACACCGTCTGCGGCCTATCAGTAATAATTACCATATAATCCATTCATATAAAATAGATGGGTGACCTTATGCCTCCTGTCGCCGGGGGTACCGCAGTTGTAGCCACGGGTTTTCCGGAGCGAGACGGATAATGGCAGTAGTGAGATGCAAAATAGAAGGGGGCTGAGGGAATCTCCCTGAAATACTCCGCTTCTGAATGTTACCGACTCTGTTTGGACTCTATCGTTACCCGATGTTATGGTAAAGCGAGTCCTCCAGAGCGGCATCAGTTCTTCAATACATCTCACTACGGGACTGGGTACCACAAGACATCGGAGCAAGTGAACAATGAGCTCATGTGATGTCATGTCAAATGCCTTGCGGTAGTCGATCCAGGCCATAGAGAGGTTCCGCTTATACTGCATGGAGTCCTGCGTGATACATCTGTCGATCAGCAGGTTCTCCTTGCAGCCAGTGACACCTCTCTTCGACCCTCGTTGCTCATATATCCGTTCGTAAACCGGTTCAACTCGGTTCTTAACATAAAGAAGCAAAGTGTCAACATAAGGATCTTTAACCTAAATAGCATTGCAAGGTTCAAAAACGAATTAAGTGTTGTGGACTTCAGTGTCCTAGATGGAGATGTGAATAAATCGGCCGAATTTCTAATTAATTGCTTCACATTGCCGCTAGATAGGTGTTTTCCTTTAAAAAAAATTACTGAGTCCAATAGACCTCCGGTGAATTTCTTCAACGATACACTTCGTACCATGAGAGACCAGCTATCGGCCATTAAAGCTATATCCGACGTATCAAAAATTCTCAAAACAGGGTAATTTTCAAGATATGTAAAACACATTATAAAACCACTATAAATTTTACTAAAAAAAGTGCCTATGAAAATTATTTAAATAATGCTACTTGTAAACCCAAGGCTGCCTGGTCCTTGATAAATTATGAATGAAACTGCTCAAGTAAAAAAGTGAACAACTGTAATATAACCCCTGAGGATTTTCAAAATTATTTCTCATCGGTTGTTAGCATTATTTTGAAGGAACTGCCTGCCACTGAACACCAGGCCGCTGAGTATTTACGCCTAGTCCCTAGAGCTCAAAATTCTTTTGTATTTTTCCCTACTAATAGATTGGAGGTGGACGAAGCTATATTAAGTCTTAAGCAGAGTAAATGCCAAGACATTTATCAGATTAATAGTCAAATTGTGAAAGAATGTAAAGATTTATTAATTGACCCACTGGTTCACATCATTAACCTGTGTTTTAGTAAAGGAATTTTTCCCGCGGCATTTAAATTAACTAAACTCATTCCAATTTATAAAAGCAAAGGTGAGATAGATGACCCGGATAATCATAGACCCATCTCTATGATTCCCTATTTTGGCAAAGTTGTGGAAATTATTATTAAAAACAGACTGGTAAACTACCTAGATAAATTTCAAATCCTTCATTATAGTCAGTACGGTTTTAGAAGTGGTCGATCCACAGTCGATGCTGTCACTACGCTTGTGCGGGACACAGTAGAGGGTTTTGAGAATTCGAGGAGTACCTCTGTTACCCTTTTTAATCTGTCAAAGGCCTTTGATTGTGACTCGCACGAATCTTTACTAATAAAACTGGAACACTATGGCATCAGAGGCCTGTCACTCAATTTTTTAAAATCTTACTTATCGCATCGATACCAGTCTGTACATCTTAATGGCGGATCTTCCGATTGGTCTCTAATTAAGCACGGAGTCCCTCATGGGTCTGTCTTAGGACCCGTGCTATTTATCATATATGTAAACGATATATTTTTCTACATGCATCCCTTCAAATGTCTATTATTTGCCGACGACTGTACTCTATATGAGTCAAATACAAATGACGACCTATTAAATCCTGATCTGGCCAGTGCGGAAATTAATATAAATAAATGGTTTATGTCAAATAATTTTAAACTAAACCCTCGTAAAACTCAAAAAATTACTTTTTCGACAAATCACAAACGACACAAAGGCAACTGTGTAAAATTACTTGGTTTCACACTTGATGAATCATTAAAATGGCATAATCACATTTACATACTCTGTAAAAAACTAAGTACACAACTCTTTTTAATGCAGCAACTCAAAAAACTTATAAATAATGAATCTCTAAGAACAGCGTACTTTTCACTCTTTCATTCGCATCTGAGCTATGGCATCACAATCTGGGGGTGCTCATCCAAGTCTATCCTTGTGTTCAGACTACAAAAAAAGGCTGTTAGAATCTTGGCTGGTGCTTCTTTTAAGGAACACTGTAGGCCAATATTTGTCAAATACAGAATCTTATGTCTCCCATCTTTGTATATTTACGTCTCTCTGCTTGCAATCCATAAAAAACATAGCGAGTATTTATCAGTATCACACAATCATAATTATAATACACGAAATGGTGCTCTTCTATTGCCACCTAAACTTAGATTGACTACTTCTACTAAGAATTCTATAAATCTAAAACTTTACAATAAACTTCCTCGTGAAATTAAGTCGATTTGCTCAACCAAATTCAAAAGTAAAATAAAAAACTTTCTATTATCAAAAATTTTTTATTCATTGGAGGAGTATTTCAATACTAACCTAGACGCTGACATGCAGCTCACCTCACTAACGTCATCTTAGTCTATTATGTATTGTATTTGTTTATTTATTTCTTTATGTATTAACTTTTATGTCATGTAATAATTTATACAAGTGTTTATGACCTGCTACAAGTACTAATGTATATTACGTAGTCCAATAAATTTCTATTCTATTCTATTATTCTATTCACCCGCATGTACAAAATGCGTGTAAACACCTTGTAACATGCGTTTAGACAGGTTATCGGTCTGTAGTTCTTTGGGTTGGACAAATCTCCGTTCTTGGGGATCAGCACTGTCCGCCCCTCAACAACCCAAGAAGGGATTTGCTGCTCCCCATTCAACCAGGAATTAAAAATTCTGGCCAAATGGTGGTGGGTGCTCGATAACTTTTTCCACCAAAAGTTATTTATCCCATCGGGACCTGGAGCAGCCTGTGGTTGCTGAAGCCTTTGACAAAAGGCTCCAAAGTGTGCAAGGGCAGGAGAATCTCGGTTGAGTGGAAGCCTCTCCTCGTACAGCATTTTCCAGAAGTTCTCCACCTGATCTGCAGTCGGCGGATTGTCTACAACACGCGGAGGCGGTTGGAAAAGGCGCGAGGGCTTCTTGCGGAACAGTTTATTTTCCGCAAGCCCTCTCGTCCGCCTCACTAGTGACTTTTTACAAGTCACTAGCATCCGTATCCTGTCGAGACAGTGCTGTTTGGTGGTTCGCAGCACTGCCTCATTGAGTGTGTGATGGACGCGTCTTAGGTTGGCAGCTAATCGACGCACTTTAGGCGTGAACGGCCTGTTGGCCGCCATATAGTCCATCACACATTGGATACGGGATGCGTGTTGCCTCGCCGACCGAATCTTGGCTTCCATCTTGTGTATGCGCCGCTGCGCTCTCTCCTGTGGGGAAGAGGTATTTCGCCTCTCCACCTGAAACGAGCGTTGAGCAGCGGCATACATGGCACAATTTATGTGCCAGATGTCAGCCTCTACTGGTAGCGCTGTGCGAAGTTCAGCTTCCACTCTGGCCAGGTCTTTTGGCCCGGGGGTTTTCAGATGGTGTAACCCCCTTCTGGTACTTAGACCCTCTGGTATTGGCGGAACGAGGAGAACTACGTCCTCAGCCGGTGAATGCGGCGGCCCTTCGGCCACCTCATTCACTGGTCCAGGAGCAGCCCTCACGTAGCCCCTACTACGAAGGTGGGATACATAGTCACGCAGATTTTGTGGCGTGAAGGCGCTATGCTCTGGTAGCCTCTCACACCACAGAGCATGCATCCGCGCCATGTATCCCCTCCGCGCGGGCTCACTGCTTTCATAACAATGCAGAAGTTCATCCCTCAGCTCATCTGTCCACTCAAAGCGTCCTTGGACATTGCCAATTTCGTCAACGGGCGGCCCGTCCGGTTGGGCCCCACCACCTTGCCCTTGACCCCTATCCGAACGGGGTCGATCGTGGGGGCCCTGTCTTCGGCCTATTGGAACCAAAGTTTAGGGCCTGTGGGTGGTTAGCCCAGCAGGCCCACAACCGACACCAGAGGGGAAGATGCTTTCCCCTCCCGGGTGCACTAGGGCTGCCGGTTCGGTTGTAATGAAGTATACAATACTACAGGAATGCTGTATACTTTCATTCCAGTTTAACTTATTTTAATCATGCATGGATCAAGTAGTTCAGTTTTAGATTAGTTCAATACCTGATTAGTTCTTTTTTTAACTTTTATTTCTGACTTCACCAGGCCGCAACTTGCGTGCCTGTGTACCCCTCCCTCCCTCTCTCCCTCTCTCTCCCCCTCCCTCTCTCCCTCCCTCCCTCCCCACCTCCCTCCCTCCCTTATTATTATTATTATTATTATAATGCACAATGCTTGCGTAAAAAATATTGGAACCACAAAAAAGTATTCGAATCCTTTTTCATTTGTCTTACGAATCCGGATCAGGAATCGTTTTATATGAAAGTATTCGAATACCGTTTTTTTCGAATACTCAAAAAGGATTCGAATCCTGAATGATTCGAATCCTACCCAGCTCTGATCCAGATGTCATATTTATTTATTTATTTATTTATTAAAAATCATGTCAATACACACAAATGGCTTACATTCGTCAGCAGTATACGTAATATAAAACGTTAAAATACAAGATACAAATATATAATATAGAATACAAATACATATATAAAATACAAAAAATTACAAAAAAAAAATATATATATACAGAATACAATATAAAATAAACTGTTTATTATTAAACGAAAAGGAAATTATCATCAAAAACTTTGTTTAATGAATAGAATGCCCTTTCAGTAAGATACGTTTTTATTTGCTCTTTATATTGATTTGCAGGTAGGTATTTAATATGGCTTGGGAGTTTATTGTATAATTTAGGTGCATAATAATTTGTAGAGAACTTGCTCTTGTTTACTCGATGAAACTCTATTTCAATTTTTGAGTTATTTCTTGTATCATAATGGTGAATGTCATTTTGTTGTTTGAAAAGGTAAGTACTGTCCCTCATCCATAGTAAACATTTCATAACAAACACAGAAGTAAAAGTAAGAATTTTTAAATCGATAAATTTCTGTTTTATATCACTGTAATAACTTGATCCTGTGATAATTCTAATTGCACGCCGTTGGAGTGAACAAATTTGCTTAGCATGGGCAGAATGTCCCCAAGCTAATATTGCATAAGATATATTAGAGTGAAATAGACTATAGTAGGCTGTTAGTATAACAGAATCGTTTACAACTGGGTATAAATTTCTCAAAACATAAGTATTTTTAGAAAGTTTTTTTGACAGTTGGTCTATATGAGTTTCCCAAGAAAGCCTGGAGTCCAGGTATACTCCAAGAAATTTAGCTGATGGTAGGATGTCCAAATCGCAATGTTTTAGTGTGAATATGCATTTCATAGTTTTACTCACATTGAGGTGAAGTTGATTTGCTGTAAACCATAAGGAGGCTTCCGATTGTGTTTTATTCATTAAATCTAAAAGCTGTTCAAGGTTGTTATGTTGATCCAAGGTAGTCGTGTCATCTGCATATAAAACCAGCTCACTATTCGGAAGGCAATCATTTATGTCGTTTATGTAAATCAGGAACAGCAATGGTCCCAATATTGATCCTTGCGGTCTCCACATTGGATTGAACTTAAATTGGAGTTCTTGTCATTGCAGTGAACAAATTGCTGCCTGTTGGTTAGATATGATTCAATCAGTTGTTACGAGATTATTTCGTCTCTAGGTAATGGGTTGGAATTGGGGCTTCGGCTCTCGACTTCGCTACAGTGGAGACGGGAGCGGGTTCTCACACTTGTCTCAATAATGCTATTACAGGGGGCGCCAAGGAATTCTATTTACCTGCCCCAAAAGTTATCTATACCAGAGTAACTGAATCCCTAAATTTTACTCTTACTTAATTCCTTAATAAAACACCCAGATATCTAAATCACAATAAATATATTACAGTACTTGCACAGGATGGCGGTTACTAAACTATGTGAAAACCATAAAATCAAAATAATTAAATGGAGCGAGTATCGTGCACGATCAAACCCTCGATCTTACATCTAATACTAAAAAAAAACTGCGATCAACCTCTCTGGAACACCATAAACTAAGAAGACATTTTCTTCCAAAAATTTGATACAAGCTGCACTGGTAGCCGACTTCAACGGACACAAAAGAGTATATTTCGTAAATAGATCTGTAACAACTAAGGCAAATCGATTCCGCTTATAAGACATTGGCAATGGACCAATCAAATCGGTGGATACCACCTCCCAAGGCTTTGATACTTCCCTGCGGGTCATAACACCATGAGGAGCTTTTTGCTCGGGTTTCTGAGCCTTGCAAATCTCACATTTCCTAACATATTGCAAAATGTCGCTGTTCATGCCTGGCCAATAATATAAATTAGCAATTCGCTTTTTAGTTTTGTAGTAGCCCGGGTGTCCTGAACTAGGGTCATCATGATTCTCTAGTAACACCGCTCGGCGAAGACTTTTGGGAACAACCAATCTCCAATCTACTTCGTCGTCTAAGGTAGGAGCACCAAAATGAACAAATTTATATATCTTATCACCTGTGACCGACCACTTAATGGTGTTTAATATTCGACCGCAACCTTACATACCACTCGTCATAATCCTCGGGCGTGATCTCGACTAAAGCAACTGCACGAGACAGAGCATCTGGAACAACGTGAGATGATCCCTTACGATGGATAACGTCAAAGTCGTATCCCTGTAGTCGCAATGACCACCTAGCCAAACGACCAGAGGGGTTCTGAAGTTTATACAACCATTTTAACGCAGCATGATCTGTAATGACGGAAAATTTCACTCCCTCTATGTATGGGCGGTATTTTTCTATACTCCAGACCAAAGCCAAGCATTCAATTTCACTCGTGGAGTACCGTGACTCCTGTACAGTCAGTGCTCTACTTGCATACGAAATAACTTTCTCTTCCCCATTAATACACTGAGTAAGCACACATCCTAACCCCACCTGAGAACCATCACATTGCAAAATAAACTCTTTCAAATAGTCGGGAGAAGACAATATAGGAGCCGATATCAACAACTGTTTGATATCTTGAAAAGCGTTTTCGCATTCAGAAGTCCAAACGAATCTAGAGTTTTTCCGAGTTAACTTGGTTAAGGCTGCTATCCGCGTTGAACAATTGGGTATAAAACGTCTATACCACGACACCATTCCAATAAAACGACGTACATCTTTAACGCATTTAGGAACCGGGTAATTAACCATACTCTCTATTTTGCCAGGATCTGTATTCAGTCCATCTTTCGTTACAAGATAACCTAAATATTTAAGTTCGGATTTAAGAAATTCACATTTCTCACGATTCACAGTAAGACCTGACTGTAACAACTTCCTAAGAACTGATTCCATCACTTTCATGTGAGTTTCAAAGTCTGGAGTGGCGATAATTATATCGTCCAGATAGACGAAAACAAAACTTTCAAGTTCTGCCCCTAATACTTTGTCAACATAACGCTGCCAGGTAGCCGCGCTGTTATGCAAACCAAAGGGCATCCTCGTAAACTGATATAAACCCCGAGTTGGAACAGTAAACGCAGTTTTATCTTTGCTAGACTCTTCGAGTTCGATCTGATGATAGGCACTCTTTATGTCTATTGAAGAAAAATACCGAGCATTACTCAACCGATCTAATATACTGTTAACATACGGAAGAGGGTATGCATCCCGACGCGTGACCTGATTGATTTTCCTAAAGTCGATACAAAATCTATAGTCACCGTTAGACTTTTTAACCATGACCACGGGACTTGCCCACGCCGAATTTGACGGTTCAATAACACCAAGTGCCAACATCTCATCTATTTCCTTATCTATAATCCGCTGAATATAAGGAGATACCGGGTAATACCTCTGCTTGATAGGCAGACTGTCTCCCGTATCTATAATATGCTTAACCCCTTTAGCACAACCAAGACCATTCCCCATTTTCTCAAAATAAGAAGATACCAACATATCTAGCGATTTCCTTTGTCCTACAGTAATATATTTTTCAGACGACAGCTCATCTGCAATCGCCGAAATCGACACCTGCTCTTTATTAAATTCCCATGTATTATTCTTAAAGGATGAAATAATATCCATATCTCGCCAGAAATCTATCCCGAAAATTATTTCCTCCTTAATATCTAATACTACTAGACACTTAATTAACCTAACCCTAGAATCTAACATAACTGGTAAATTTATTACACCTAAAACATCACATGGATCGCCATTTGCTAAAGATACCGACTGATAATGTCTCTCTAACTTTAATTTCAATTTACTTAATTTTTGCCAACCTACTCTTCCTACTATGGTTTGGGAAGCTCCTGAATCTAATAATCCAAAAAATTGCAAACCATAAATGGAAACTTGTAAATATGGACGAGGATCTGAACCCCGTGTTAAAAATAAAGAGTTAATGCGAGTTCTCTGATACTCCGCACATACAAAATTCTTCCATGATTCCCAAGACCCATCTACCGGTTTTCTAAGTGACTCTAATTTTGAGATCGGCGACCGGAGGGACGTCGACCTCCTGCCCCGTTTTTTGGATGACAAGAACAAGTATATTTCGTGACATTTGGTTTGCCACAACGAAAGCAAAATTGTTTTAACCTAGGACTAGTACACTTCGTAAAACTATGACCATCAACATCGCAATTCCAACATTTTATACTACAAATGTTTCTAGTTTGACAAGCTGTACGATTGGTTGGAGGAGAGTTCGATCTATTGCTTTCATAAGCTAAGTCTGGTTCAAGATAACAAACTTTACTTAAAGGCTTGGATTTGTTAGCTAGATCCCGAGAAATCTCTAATTTTTTACATTTTTCCAGGAGATCCTGAACATTTTTAATTTCCGTTAAACCTAATCTATCTATATAATATGCTTCAATATTACGGTGTAAAATATTTAATTTTATCCCATCTCATCCCACAGATTATTTTGATAATCATGCCCTAAATATTCGGTTCGAAATTCTTTAACAAATTGTAGCCAAGTTGTTATATTATGCCTAACTGATCTATACCACA
The DNA here is from genome assembly GCA_963675555.1 of Leptura quadrifasciata. Classification (NCBI taxonomy): domain Eukaryota; kingdom Metazoa; phylum Arthropoda; class Insecta; order Coleoptera; family Cerambycidae; genus Leptura; species Leptura quadrifasciata. The sequence continues at coordinate 23,386,456 of OY776682.1, forward strand.
ATAATGCTTTTTCGCGAAGTAAATCTTCGATTGAATCGAGCAATCCTTGATCGGATACATGACGCGATTTTTTATACTCCTCAACGCACTCTAAAAATGCATTAACACTCATAGTATTTGGCTTACAGGAAAAAGAAATATCCCATTTATAAACTGGAGTCGAATTATGTCTACAGCCCGTTGAATTAACATTTGAAGTGGTTGGAGTACTGCTGCCCACTGTGACTGCATTTTGGTCAACTATACCACCGACTTCTTCCAAACTTAACTTTAACTCAAGTTGATCCTCCAAGTCCACTAATTGTTTGAATAAATTCGCGCAACTAACTCGATATTCTCTATTTCCCTCGTCCTCTGGAATAGTCAACCTATTAAGTCTACCAGACAAGTGGCGTATTTTCGACTCAAGGTAACGCGCTTCATGACTTCGTGGTTTAATTATTTGATGAACATTTAAATATTCTTCTAAAGAAACAACTTTTTGATTACAAATATTAAGTTCTTCCGCGATATCCGGTTCAAAAGATTCGTGCGTCGCAACTATTCCAAATTCTTCACCATCCGATAATTCTTTTAATTTAGCTCGCATAGATCTAACTGTCTCCCCGGCGACATTAACTACGCCCCTGACTTTTAGTTCGTAAATTAATTCATCTCTTAGCAAACGTGAAAAATCCATTTTACACAAATTATTTTATCATAAATGTACACCTACACCAACATAAATTAAAATATTTTTAATAATTTTCTAAAATTATTTTTGTGCAAATCACCCGTACTAACGTTTGTGAAACTTTTAAAAGAGGCGATCTTATCCTAAAATTTCATACGTATAAATATGGGCAATATCATATCTAAGCAATAAATAACAGGCAATATAAAAGGTAAAATAAAAGACAGTAAAAACTTACAAACGAACAAAAAAATTTTAACACTTTCCAAACTTATCTTCCTACATTTATCTGTAACCTTTTTTTGTAATTTTATTTTAATACATATCAAATCAAAACATCAATGCCTGTGCACAGTTTATAAACAAATAATAATTGTTAAGCCCCACGTACAGGGCGCTATTTTTTTTCTCTTTACCTGTTACGAGATTATTTCGTCTCTAGGTAATGGGTTGGAATTGGGGCTTCGGCTCTCGACTTCGCTACAGTGGAGACGGGAGCGGGTTCTCACACTTGTCTCAATAATGCTATTACAGGGGGCGCCAAGGAATTCTATTTACCTGCCCCAAAAGTTATTTATACCAGAGTAACTGAATCCCTAAATTTTACTCTTACTTAATTCCTTAATAAAACACCCAGATATCTAAATCATAATAAATATATTACAGTACTTGCACAGGATGGCGGTTACTAAACTATGTGAAAACCATAAAATCAAAATAATTAAATGGAGCGAGTATCGTGCACGATCAAACCCTCGATCTTACATCTAATACTAAAAAAAAACTTTCTAAAATTTATCTTCCAACTAGTACATAAATTAACACTAAATAAATGGTATACACAGGCCGATATGATACTGTCCATACACAATCAAACAAATCAACATATACTTAGAGCTAAACAAAAGGTGAGAAGAACCCGCTAGGCGGTACTTATCCCTATCCTGGGAGCGGCGTTCGGCTCAACCTGATGACTTCTTCTTAAATGGCGAAGTATACTTATTAGCTATTACGAGTTCGCGTATTATTTCGTAATTCCTCAGGAGGCACCAACCCAGCTTCCAGGGCTTCCCCTCTTGTTACGTAACAAATCCAAATCGAAACTATGGCGGAAACAAAAACGCCTAAAAGAAGACATTCCGATGTATAATAAACCGCATATCGATTGCATATTATATAAGTAGTGAATGAACAAACTCACCTCCGATCATCGAAACACCCTAAATGACTTGGAGACGTTGTTCTTGCGCTCGATGGCAAATACTTATAACCTCCCTCAACGGAGCCAACTAGATGATATCACCGAAACCACCAAATCTTCACAACACCATCTATCATTTATTTTGCGTTAGTTCTATCCGTAATTTACGTAATTTAATTGTACTTCATACGCTTTAATTTTTATTTGCCACCATCGCCATATATCGGAATCGAGTGATTTCTTTTGTCTCCCTTTTTTTTCTATAGACCCACAACTACTTAATTAATCCTACACTAGAGAACAGCACCATGCAGAGCTACTTAATTGGAAATATTTACGCGAAACGTAACACAGTTTCATGCTTATGGGATTAAAGCCATAAAAATTTAGTTTTAAAATTAACGTGTTATATGCTACACAATCAAAGGCCTTACTCAGGTCACAGAAAGTCCCACCTATATATATATATCATCATCGAAGCCATTGGATATCTTGGAAATAAGCGTTAAAATTGCCTTTTCGGTATTACGTTTTTATCTGAAGCCAAATTGTTCGTTAATGAATAAATTGTTGTTTTCGAAATATTCTGCTATTTGTGCGGCTAAAAGCCATTCCACAATCTTGGCAATGATAGGAACTAAAGATATTGGCCTATAATTACCTGGGTCATCCGGGTTTCTTTTTTTAAAGATTGGTATTACTTTAGCGATTTTTAGAGAGTTCGGAAATTCACCTGCCTTTATAGATAAATTTATCAAGTGAGTTAAGGGGAATATTATAATATTTTTTATTTGTTTTATGATTTTTACGTTTATACCATAAATATCCATCGAATTTTTGTTCTTTAGTTTATTAATTGCCTCTCGTACATCATTAAATGTTACTTCACGAAATTTGAAAGTGGTTTTTATATTTTTATTTAAGAAATCTTCAGGTACCCGCCTTATTTTTTGTAGTTGGGATACTAATACTTCTGCTTGATTAACAAAGTAATTAGTAAAATCATCGGGATTTATTGTGGCATCTAAAGATGTATGGGCTTTTGGTCTGCAATTGTTGATTACTTCCCACATTGATTTAGGAGAGTTGTTTTTGGATTTTATATAATCACTGTTTATTCTTTTTTTTGCAATTTGAATTTCATGTTTGTATTGCCTTTTTTTCTCTGTATACAAGATTTTGTTTCCAATAGTGGGAGACTGTTTGTAAACATCATGATAAAAACCAAGAACATCTCTCATATTTTTTAAATGTTCATTAAACCAAGTTACTGTATGATTTTTTAGTGTGTTTGTAGTAATTATTTTTACTGGAAAAGCAAGTAATGTATTTTCGACAATCTTGTTGATAAATATGTCCCATTTTTCATTAGTTGTAAGATTATCGAGTTGAACATAGGAAAAGTCAACGGTTTGCATTATGTTGTGGAATTTGAATAAACCGTATTTAGTTATTGGTCTAATAGTTTTATTGATATTTACATTTTTTGACTCCTGAAGATTTGTATAAATTGCAACTGATTTATGATCAGAAATTTGTAAATCTCTTACTACAGTCCTATACTCACTTGAAAAGTTTATTAATACATTGTCTAAGCAATTCTGTTCTCTAGTTGCCTCCGCAATGCAAGTTATAAAATTATAAGATGTCAATAGATACTTGAATTCATTGTCAAATTTATCTTGAGAATGAAAATGTATATTAAAGTCACCAGTTATTACGATCTTATGTGTATGTACCTTTAATTTGTTTAAAATGATAGAGATGGTATCAATAAAATGTTTGAATTTAGTTGGATCTTTATCGGGTGTTCTATAAAGTGAGATAATAATATATTTACCTTTAATAACCTCTACTGCTGAAAATTCATAAAGTGAATCACGTGATAACAATACAATATCATTACGAGGTTTAAAATCAATACCGTTCTTTATAAAAATTATGCTGCTGCCATGTGCTGAAGTTGTTCTAGCATAATGTGAATCCATTGTGTAGTTATGTATGTTTACCGTACTTATCTCATCTGGCTTTAACCAATGTTCACTAAAAGTTAAGACGTCTGGCATTTCATTGATTCGAGCAAAATACCCCTCTATCTCATTTATTTTAGATCTCAAAGATTGAACATTAAGGTGAAATACTGAAAGAACATTCTTATTCTTACTACTGCATTTTAATGGTTTTTGCCCATATTGGGAGCCCGAAAACCCTCAATCTTGGAATTGAAAACTTCTTCCATTACTGCATTATTTAGTGGCATTTCACTCTCAGCTTGCCCCAAATTACTTTGGTGTTTTGGATTATCTAGGAATCTCCGTCCTTTTTTAAAGTCGAATCTATCATACATTATACCAGATGGCCAAAATTTGCTGTCATATACCAGATCATGGAGTTCTGGGTCAAGTCCTACCATGAAACTATTATTATCTTCTACCTTTTTGTATAGATCAAGGGATTTAACATAAATATTATTAACGTCAGTAGCAGATTTTCTTGCTATGTATTTGTTGACCACTTCTTGTGTAACTTTGCTTTTTGCTTTTGAGATAAATAGCCAGATTTTTTTTTTTTTTTTTTTTGGTACACTGCCTTCAAATCCATTCGCTTCCTCTGCGTTTATTTCTGCACTCCCTATTTGCCCTGTCTTTTTACGTTTCTTTATTTTTGTTGTCCATTGATTGTTGTAAAGGTCCGTATTTACAGGTTTTCTATTTTCACTTAATTCCGTCTCAACTATGTTATTTAAATTTGTTTCCAAGGTTTTTAAAGATCTGGGCTCTAAGTTAATTACTTCATTCATAATTTTCATTTGCGTGTTTTGCAGGTCCTGTATATTTGTTTGTTTGGTTGCCTCTTTTGAAGTTCCAAGTCCATTTTTTATTCTTGTGCTGTATTGAAGTTTTTTTGTCGGAATAATTTCATTATCTGATACTGCTGTTTTTATTGATGTGGTTTTTTGTTTTGAATTATCACTTTCCCTTAAGGATTCTAAATTATTTACTTTTATTTTAAGTGCATTGAAATCTTCCAAATACAAGGAGAACTTTTTTTTAATTTCAGCAGAGATAAAGTCTTGCATATCTGCCCTTTTTATGTCTTGATTTTTCCTGTCTAGTTCTATTTTATACATTTCATTTTGAATTTTTGTAATATTTTGCTTTAGTTGCTCGATTTGATTATTTAAGGCTTTATTAAATTGCTTTAACTCTTGATTTTCTTTCAACAACTCTTCATTTGAAGTAGTCAATGATAATATATCCATTTCTTCATCATCCACTATAACCTCATTCCAGTCTGTTTTCCCTATTAACTTTGAATCACAGCACATAACTCGTGTTGCACAACTATTGTGGTAAACTTTATCACATTTTTGGCATTTAACATTTTTTTTATGGTTTTTTTGTTACAATAATTGCAATAAGTTGAGAGCTCTTTCACTGACACTTTATCGTCAGCCATCTTGGCATAGACGACTGCACACTTGTCTAACCCGAATTCCATGCCAATGGCCCGCGTGTACTCTTGGACCACCCTGAGGGAGTTTTGTAGTTCGCACTCTCCGGAGGCATAAAGTTTTAGGTCATCCATATAGAATAGATGGGTGACCTTATGCTGGGTGGACCACATTGGTATCCGCGGGTTTGGCGCAGTGCAACAGATAACGGCAGCAGTGAGATGCAGAATAGGAGGGGGCTCAGGAAGTCACCCTGGAAAACTCCTCTCCTAAATGTTACCAACTCTGTCGAAACCCGCTGAGCACTAGATGTTATGGTGAAGCGGGTCCTCCAGAGCGGCATCAGGTGTTCGATGCATCTCACTAGTGGGGCAGGTATCGCAAGGCACTGCAACAAGTGGATCAATAGTGCATGCGATGTTGTATCGAATGCCTTGCGGTAATTGATCCACCCCATTGATATTCAAATTCAAATTAATTTATTGATCTTCTAAGCTACAAGTATTATGCATATAAGATAAGTCAAGTACAATCGTAGATGTGAAAAGACAAGAAAACAGATATGGTTAATACAATGACAATACAAACAATAATATATAATAATATCAATAACATATAGCATAAAATATTACATCACAATGTATATTAAAATAGTATGTAGTTAACAAGTTACAATAAAAATGGTTTGGTAGTAAGGATTGGACAGATCTCCCTTTTTTGGGATTAGTACAGTTCGCCCCTCGGCAAACCAGTGCGAGATTATTATTATTATTATTATTTGATTATTCTCATCTTAATTTAAAATAATTCAAGATTTTGTTGTAGTTTTTGACAAGCAAATAGATAGATAGATAGTCTTTATTAATCCAACTGACTAGTTACATGATTATCCAAAGGGTTGTAGGACATGTCATATCACAAATTAAAAAATGTATAAATACATAAAAAAATTAAAATTAAAATGAATAGTAACAAGTTAAAAGTAATATACATACAATTAAAATTGCGTTGAGTATTATTATTATAGTATAATGTACAAGAAAAAAAAGGTGAAGAATAATTAATCAATTAATAGAGGACATAAAATATAGCACAAGCTATTTCAGATCAAAGTTTGTATCATAGTAAATTTCATCTAGAGTATAATAGGCCTTTTCTATCAGTATACTTTTTAGTTTTTGTTTTAAAGATTTGATATTTAACACTCTTAGGTTTAAAGGAATTTTATTAAATATCTTTATTATTGAGTATTGGACATTTTTTTGCATGTATGTGAAATTGCTTTTAATGTTGTTCAAGTCCAATTTATATCTTGTGTCGTGTTGATGATTTCTTTCACACTCTTGCAATATTGTGCTATTCTCTTTTATAAAGCTTGCCGCTTCATATATGTATGTGCTAATCAAAGTGAGAATTTTACTTTCCTTGAATTTCTGCCTACAAGTTTCAGTTTGTTTTAAATTAAAATAGATTGTTTCAAACGAAGAAAAACATCTCCATTTGAGTAAATGCATTTCAATTCCTAAAAAAATTGGTACCTTCGAAGTAAGAATATTTTTTCTGTGTGGCACATGCTCTTGTCATCTCAATTATGATCCCTAAGAATTTAGTAGAATCTGGGTCAAATTTGATTGCGGTTCCAATGAATTTCGTTTTAAAAATCGTTTTACATTGTTTGCACTTGGCGACTGATCTTTGGAATACAGAAAAATATATCAACTCTTGCATGTAGATAGATTTCTGATTTTTTTAAATTCTAATTGTGAATGCAGCCTTATAAACTATTTTAATTTAATAATAATTACGTACATGAACTTAATATATGCCCCAAAAAAGGCATATTTCGTAATAGCCACTTCAAAACATATTGCGTCAGTACTGTACATACTGACAAAAATGAATCGCCGACTCCACTTCAAACTTAGAAGATTCCTTGTTATTTGATAAAGAAAATATATACACTTCCTACCATTTACATATGTGATTTTGCATTTATTGTTACTGTTGTGAGCCAGCAAATCACTCCGAAAAATTTAGTTTAGTTTATTGATGGATAACCCGTTGCATATAATAAAATGAATAAAACATGAAAAGTCTGATTTAAATTGTTTTCATAAAACTCATTTTTATTTTTAGATTCTAAAAATAGACATATCTGTGTCATCTGGTGGTCTGGATGCTTATGTGAATATCCCGAAAATATCAGTGGATGAAGGTCGTATGACTAATATCCCTCTTAACCTGTCTGGAGTGGTATCTTTCCTGGAAAACCACGCTGGTCTTCGCTCTCCTATAATACATGCTTCAGCAATGACGCCATTACATGGTCAAGTATATTTACAGAAAAACAAAAATTTGACAACTTTTACTCAACATCAGCTGGAATCTGGTCAAGTGTTCTATGAACACGATCATTCTGACTCTTTGGGTGATAATATACATTTCTCATTATATCTCATTCCTGGATATATAACATTGTGTAACATTACAGTACCAGTTATTGTAAATCCTATAAACGACCAACCTTTTATTTTGGTTACTCCAGCTCCCAATTTGGTGGTTGTTCAAGGAGAAAATCATACAATTACAAGGCATGAATTAGCTACAGAAGATGCAGATACCCTTCCATCTAAACTTAAATATGATTTAATTTCGGGACCCTCCAATGGAAAATTAATTTTGTTGCCAGAAGGAGTGCCAATTACATATTTCACACAGGCAGATATTGATGATAATAGGCTCATATATATCCATGAAGGTTCCGCCTTGAAAGATTCTTTTCATTTTAGAATTTGGGATGAGAAGTTCAGGCCAGAATTCGGACTATTTAATATTATGGTTGTTCCAATCAATATTACGATTTTACCTGGTTTACCAGCATACTTATTGCAAGGTTCTGATGTAGTTTTTCTGTCAGAAAAACAGTTCTTCATTAATACAAATGCGGACAAAACCAAAGTTCAGTTTAAGGTTAAGAAACATACAAAACATGGAGTCTTATATAAGGACAATCCCATGAATCCATTCTATAAAGACAAACCTATGAGTTCTTTTACATATATTGACTTGATTCATGAAAAGGTGATGTATCTACAAACTGACATGACAACGGCCAATGACAGTTTTCAAGTTTTTGGTGAAATATCTTCTGGGAACACCTCTTTCGGCAGTGAAATTGATGTTGTTATTAGGGTACAACCATTTATGCATATCCACAATTTTACTATAAAAGCAGGAGAAATGGTCAGGATATCTTTGAATGTACTAGATGCTACACCTCTGGCCAAGTTAACAAATAGCAATCCAAGATACACAATTTTAAGCTTGCCTAAATATGGACAAGTACGAAGAGTCATTAGAAGTTCGGGTGAAAAAAGAAACCTTCTGGACATGGTTGTGAGAAATTTCACTCATGAGGAACTCCAAAGTGGATTAATTTACATGGCTATTCAAGACATTGAAGTACCTTGGGATGGGATTCAAGATAAGCTGGTATTTACACTAGCCGCGAGTATTTTTCAACCAGCTATTGGCGAATTAAAAGTCAACATAAGGTCACCATTAGATAATGACATATCCTCTACTCTACCGGGACCTAGCGACCCGGCAGGGCATGAAGGAGGCCTCCATCTAGCCAGTCCCAATATGACGAGAGATTACTTATTGATAGGTAAACAATTATGTCTTGGTAACTTTTAAAAACTAAAATACTCAAAAAGAGATAGAGTGCTCAAAATTTTGCCTAAATTTGATCTATTAAAAATAAGTAGAATTAAAATTGATTAGTTTTTTTTTTACTTCATAAATTATAATAGATCATATTTAGTCAAAATATTTTGGATCCAACTGTAGTGAGTGCAAATTTCAAAACACTGGTCTGTGGTTGTTACCGTTTTGTAACGTTTCATGTAACCCTTTTTATATTATTTCATATGACTTCAATGTGCATTTTTTAAATGTATTTAATACATATATATTCTTCTTTGTTGTTACATATTCAAATTTCATTACATGACACTGCTATCGATGGACAATTTGCATCAAGTTGGGAACAATAACATTAAACTGAATTTATGCCTTTATCAGACCATAAAGTCGCAGATGTAGTGCCTGCCTTACCATATGGCGGGAAGAGCCTCCGGGGGCGCCAAAATTCAAGTGTACCTACTGAGTAATTTTAATAATAAAATTGGTTATGGGACACCAAAATAAGACCTCGCTCTACCCTAAAAATGTGCTAGGGCTATTGCTGCGTAGTTGTGTCATCTTAGGCTATTATTTTCTTTCACCCACAAACATCCAATTTAATATTTATTTATTCATTTATGTATTTATTTAAGGAACAGGTCGTTCAACAGAATAAAAAAATTCCAATAACAGAATGACACAAATTACAAAGTAGTGTACAGCAATTGAAAAACATAAAATTAATAAAAATTGATTGATGAATATTTCATTGACCCTTAAAAGAGAGAGCCAATACTATGTATAATTATAAAATAATAATAATAATAAAAGTTCTTTATTGAGTATAGACTCAAATGGCCATCGACCGAAGTCCTTCAGCCTAATTATAAAATATTAAAATGTAAACATGAATAATCACACTAATCAGACAGATTTACTATTTAATCAAATACAGTAGTAATAATAATATAATAATACTGCATTTGTCCAACAGTACACATAGACCAATTACAGGACAAAGTACTATAAATAAATCAATAAAAATACATACATACACATAATGACACATAACACATACAATAAAAAGAGAGTATATTATAGCATGCTATAGTTCCTAAAGATCGAATATAAATTTTTTAATGTAGGGTAGACTGTCCCACAGTGAATCAAGGTACACAGCAAACCATTTGAGATTCTTCCTGGTTCCTTAGTCGGGGGGTGGAGATACGCATGTGGTGTGTGCGTTTTCAACTGTTTATATGTTTTCGGTGCAGTTGGTAGGAATCAGTACATTCTCAGCCATACAGTGAGTGATTATTTGATTTAAGGTAAGTAAAGTAAAATATACTATGTATTTCAAGCGATATCTTTCTGATGCATCTCTATTTATTTCCGTATATTACGCATGCTACTCTATTAAGTGTTTATTAAAGTCTAAGTATGTGAAGAAATAATTGATTTTTGTTTTATAAAAACTTTATTTTTTGTTCACAAATCAGATCTTACTCAAATTTAACAGTGAACTAGTACATAGTGAACCGGTTCACTGTGTACTTATCTGGTAGGTGTGTACCGTAATTCATTAAATATGATTTTTACTTTTTTTTTTTTTTCGTTTCAGCATGGCACGTCGCAAGAGAGATCGTAAGATAGGGAAGTATACGGAAGAGCAGATGAGGCAGGCACTTGCTCTTAAACGCGAAGGTGTAAGTTTGAGACAAGCTGCAAAAAGAAATGGTCTTCCATATCCTACATTAAGACGCAATTTTTTGAAATAACAGGTACTAGGGTCAGACGCTAACCTACCCCAAATTACAAGGTGAATAAAATTTTAACAGAAGAACAAGAAATATCTTTACGTGATTATTTGTTTCAATGTGCTTATGCATTCTATGGCCTTACAAATATTGACTGTCGTAATATTTCCTATGAAATGGCAAATTATAACCGGATTAAAATGCCGGATTCATGGGTTCAAGATAAAATAGCTGGTATCGAATGGTTAAGATCATACCACAGTAGACATCCACAGATTACGCTAAGGTCACCAGAACGCTGTAGTTTGGCAAGGGCAACTGCTTTTAACTGATCTAATGTGACAAAATTTTTTGACAATTTATATGATGCTTTAAAAAGATATCCAACATTTGCCGATGGGACTAGGATTTTTAATTTGGATGAGATGTGCACATCAACTGTGCAAAGACCTCAAAAAGTCCTTGCCTCCAAGGGCATACGATGTTTATCAAAAGTAACTAGTAGAGAAAAAGGTACGCTAGTTGCAACTTGTTGTATCATTAGTGGACAAAGTTTGACTCCAGTGGTAATTTTTCCACGAACTCATTTTAAACATCATATAATAAATGGAACTCCAACTGGTACTTTAGGTTTGGCTATTACCAGTGGCTGGATGAATACGGAGCTTTTTGTCAGCGCCATGAAACATTTCATTAAACTCATTAAACACAGTTCGTCGTTTAAAGAAAATCCATCGTTATTAATTCTTGACAATCGTGAATCTCATCTGTCTATTGAGGGGTTGCATATGGCAAAAGAAAATAGCATTACCATGCTGACATTAGCTCCACACACTAGCCACAAAACTCAACCATTAGATGGAGTAGTGAAACCATTTAAAGATTATTATAACGCAGCTATGGAATCCTTGTATGCTTCGAAATCCTGGACAGCCAGTGACCATATATGGAGTGGGATCTTTTGTTGGAGAGGCTTATTTAAAAGCCATGATACCGGCAAACATTTCCAGTGCATTTAGAAAAACTGGGATATTTCCTTTTGACCGAAATATATTTTCGGAAATAGATTTTTTACCCAGTTCTGTCACAGATAGACCTGATCCAGGTAAACGGCCATTTTATATCATAGATGATAAATGCGCTGAAAAAGAAAATGATACATTTAATAATGAAGCATATCCTTCAAATCGAGAGTCTCCAACAGAAAATAGGAATAGCGAGATACCATCAGTCTCTAGTGTCGGTGTACCATCTACCTTATCCATTGTCGAAGTTTCAAAAACGTCTTTTGTATCTCCAAAAATTTTCGATCACCTCTAAAAGATGCCTCCAGGAAGAATGTTAGGAAAAATCGTAAAAAAGGAAGAAGCTTAATCGCTACTGACACACTTGAGAAAGATCTTATAGCTATGGAGAAAGAAGCCAAGAAAAGAAAGTTGCAACCTAAAACAAAGACAGTTGTACTAGAAAGTTCATCTTCAGATTCAGAAACGTCTATGGTATTGGCACAAGATAGTGATGTATCAGAAAGTGATGATGAAATGAAATTCTTGAATTTGGGTTGGAAAGGCACCCAGAACCAGAAGATTATGTGTTGGTACAGTTTAGCTGATGTTAATAAGACTGACATACAAACTATTTTACCAAAGCCCAATATTAACAGCAGTACTTTCAGGCAAAACTCATATTTTACTTTTAACATTGATTTGTCTGGTATTGACATACATTAATTTTTAACAAAAAGTTACCTTATATATTTATTTTTACCAAATATTTCAAATATGAGCGATATATGTTATGTTGTATTTTGTATTAAGTACAAACCCTTAAAATTGAACTCGATACCAAAAAATATATAATAAAAGTCTGACAGAACGGCCGCAAAAAGTTATTAAAGTTATGGTATTATAAACACTATTTACTTGGACGACTGCAATCAACAGTGTGGAGCATATTGCACGATGCCCAATTGTATCCCTATCACTTTTTATATGATTTTATTAAAGTATAGTCGACCAAATAAATACCAGTGGCGTACAAGTACATATTTTTAAATGATTTTAAAAGTTGGTTTTTTCATTTTTGCTTTGCGCTATCGTATTTGTATGGGTCTGTTGTATATCCCCTTGAAAACACCTGAATGGCGTTTTTAGGAGATTTTCGAAGTGGACTGTAACAAGAAATCCACAGTCGTGGAAATTGCAAATTGAGAGAGATAATGAGAAACGTGTTATTTGAAAGGTTTTCGACCTACCTTTAATTGCGGCCGTCCAGCAGGATGCAGGATGAAGAAATGCAGGCAAGAAGTGACTTCTCAGTATACACATGGAACGTTGAGCACTCAAAATTGTAGAAAATATTGAACACACACGAAATTGTCTTGCTTGCAAGCGAGTCAACTTGAGTCTCTTCCTTAGCGCTCGATGCGGGCGCTCATCTTTTCCCCGCTGCGGGTTGAGGGGTCTATCAAATAACGGTTACTCGCGAATAAAAGTCATTAACAAAAATATTAAAATAATCACTACAATAATAGTATCAGCAACACAAAGGTTTTTCTTCATGTTTTCATGATAAGGTAACTAAATGATTTATTTACCCAATTAAACTACTCTACATATATACATACAGGGTGTGGCCGTAACATTACCGCCCACCTAAAATGCTATGCATTTTATTAATTTTCATTTGAAATTGGCAATGGGCACAATTTTACTAATGGCCTTTGAATCAGGCCTTGTACAGTGCGCACACTTACCACTTGACATATATCATCTTTTCCAGGATGGAGAATTTCAACCCGCCCCAGGCGCCACTGTAAAGGTGGGGACGATTCATTTTTTATAAGGACTAAAATTCCAGGCATAATCTTAGCAGATTCAGAATGAAACCATTTGTTTCGTTGTTGCAAAGTGTGCAAATATCAACGTGCCAACGTTTCCAGAAATCTTGTTGTAATCTTTGAATCAGTTGCCAACGAGTTAATCGGTTTACTTTAATTTCTGTGAGGTCCGGTTCAGGGAGAGTGGTGAGAGGCTCTAGAGTAAGAAAGTGACCCGGAGTAAGTACAGAGAAGTCATGTGGGTCAGAGCTTAGAGGACATAGAGGGCGAGAATTGAGTACAGCTTCAATCTGAACCAGAAGGGTATACATCTCCTCAAACGTTAATATTTGTTCACCAATAATACGGCGAAAATGAGATTTAACCGACTTTACGCCAGCCTCCCACAGTCCTCCAATTTGAGGAGCAGATGGAGGATTGAAGGACCATGAAATATTTTTCGATTCTGCAGCCTGTTTCGTAAAATTAATCAATTCTTTATTAGCCCCTACGAAATTTGTACCACAGTCTGAAAACAAGTGTGAGCAACGACCTCTCCGAGAAATAAATCGTTTCAAAGCAGCTAAACAACAAGCGGTGGTTAGATCGGAGGCCAGCTCCAGGTGTGTTGCCTTAGTGGCTAAGCAAATGAATAAACATATATACGCCTTTTGAGATTTTATCCCCCTTGGTTTTTCGAGAGTAATAAAAACTGGCCCTGCGTAATCTACCCCTACGTTCTGAAAGGGCTTTATCTGATTAATCCTGGTAAACGGCAGATTACCCATTGGGGGTTGAAAAGATTTAGGTTTCACTTTGAAACATCGAAGACACTTAGAAAGGCAATGACGTATTGTACGTTTGGGAGATAATATCCAGAAGTTCTGAAATAGCAGAAATTGTAATGTCTGCTGCCCAGGATGCAGATGCGCCCTGTGAGCATCATCAATGATAAGATGAGTTAGCCAGTGCTTGCTTGATCGTAGAGCAGATCAGAATGAGTGAGACGACCGCCTACCGTGAGTTTACCATCTTCACCAATGAAGGGATTTAACTTTCGGAAAGCTTTCGGAATTGATTTTTTTCTTTTTAGATTCTCAATGATATCATTAAAAACTATGTACTGGACGCGTTTTATCAGGACGAACAACGCTTCATGAAGTTCATGGGCGGTAAAACCGCCCGACGTTTTGTGACCAGGATTTTTCATATTATTGATAAATCTTAAGCAATAGGAAACAATTCGTTTGATTTTCGAGAGAGTAATTTTTCTTTCCTCCTCAAGAACAACATATTCCCCGAGATGCACAATCAGCGGGATTATCTACAGATCGAATATGAGACCAGACATCAGGTGATATTTTCTCTTGGATATAGCTGACTCTGTTACTTACGAAAGTTTTCCATCGATGTGGAGATGATTTGACCCAAGATAAGACTACAGAAGAATCAGACCATGCAAATATTTGATTTATTTGAAGTTTTCCAGAATATGTTTCAACTACAAATGAGATGAGATTTGAAAGTAGAACAGCACCACATAATTCTAGACGGGGCAGAGAAATTTTTTTTAATGGTGAAACATTTGATTTTGCACATATTAAAGAGACTACAAATTGATTATCAGGAAGTTCAAACCGTAAATAAGTGACTGCAGCATAGCCCTTTTCACTACTGTTACTGAAGCCATGCAATTGGCAAGAGACAAATTTATTTGGAATTATGCAACGAGGAATTTGAATGGTCGATAAACATGATAATTCTGATTTATATTTGGCCCAACTGTTTAACACGTCAGATGGGGGAGTCTCAACCCAATCGAGTCCCAAAGTCCACAAATACTGAATAAGATATTTTGCAAGAAATGTTATGGGTGCGAAGAAACCAAGTGGATCAAAAATTCTAGCCAGTTCTGATAGGATTGAACGCTTGGTGCAAGGGCGATTAATGGCTTCAACTACATACAAAAATATATCTGAAGACGGGGACCATTTTAATCTGAGAATTTTCACAACAGAATCATCCTCTGCATGAAAAGAAAGAGGTTGTAATTGTCTATGAGGTTCAGGAATTGTTGTCAGAAAGTATGAGCTTTTGCTTGCCCATTTTCTAAGTTCGAAACCTCCTTTCTGAAGTAAGGAAATAAGTTGACTTTTAATAATCAATGCTTCATCTAGGGTGGAACACCCTGTCACTACATCGTCCACATAAACGTCCGAATGCAGGATCTTTGAAGCCAGAGGAAAATGTTCCTTTTCATCGTCAGCCAACTGCAACAAAGTTCTAAGTGCGAGAAAAGGGGAAGAGGAAACACCATACGTAACTGTTTTTAGACAAAACTCCTGTACCGGGTGGTCAGAAGAAAATGTCCACAATATTCGTTGATAATCTCTCTGATGGGTGTGAATGTTTATCTGTCGATACATTTGTTTCACGTCAGCCGTAAAAACAATGAAGTGCAATCGAAATTGTAGAAGAAGCGTAAATATTTCCTTTTGTATTCTTTCCTATTATTTGGGTTTTCTACCACATGTACTATTATCCTCTTCAAAACAAATCACCGAATCTACAAAATAATAGAATTATTGGAAAAAAGGCCTCTGCGCCCGTGACGTTTACGCCAAAGGGGCGCAGAGGCCTTTTTTCCAATAATTCTATTATTTTGTATATTCGGTGATTTGTTTTGAAGAGGATAATAGTACATGATAGATAGATAGATAGATAGATCTTTATTGGTCATATATACACAGATGTGCTTTGACATGTCAGTATAATACAAATAAAAGAAGAAAAAAAAAATATATATATCTATATAAATATAAGTATAGAGGTTTAAAAAAAAACAGAGGTATATAAGTATATATGGACAAAATACGAAAACATATTTGTCGTTACAAAATTCAAGAGTTGAGTAAAAACACATAAATAGTAGAATAACATATCACAAAAAAAAAAAAAAAATACACAAACAACAGATAATAATGGATTTATAAAGTTAATTTAGAAAAATCGGTTGACAAGAATTCTTCAAAATCATAGAACGCATGATCAATCAGTAATCGCTTAATTACTGATTTAAAACGTTCACGCTCAAGTACTTGTACAACAGATGGTAATGCATTAAAAAATTTAGTAGCATAATAGCTTGTCCCGTTTCTCGTCCTCGAAAGCCGCAAATAATCTGGATGAATTTTATCTTTGTTACGTGTTGAGTAGGAATGCAAACTTTCATTTGTAATGTATTTATCTATATTTACTTTTATATGCATAAGGCATTGGAATATATAGGCACAGGGCAGGGTAAGTATATTAAAATTTTTGGAAGCAGCCCTACAATCATCTCTGTATTGTAATCCAGCGATGACTCTAACAGCCTTTCTCTGCATGGAAAAAACTGTTGAAGCATGAGCTGAATGTCCCCACACTAATAACGCATAAGACAGTGAAGACTGAATTAATGCATGATAAGCAATTTTTAATGTTGAATGTGACAAGCAATTTCGCAGGTTACGCAGTAAAAAAATTTTTCGCGATATATTCTTGCAGACTGAAACCGTGTGTTCTTCCCAAGTCAACTTACTATCCAAAAGAAAACCCAAATAATAGGAAAGAATATTCGTAGAATGCCACAAATAACTTTCAGACAATATTTCCTTTTGTATTTTGGGTCCAATTAACAGTTTGTCTTGAGAGATTCGCCATCGATGTTTTTACATGACGCGTCAAAAACTACTCGAAGTTTGGTTGTGACACTGGATGGATTAATGACACAATGATGTGGAATGTAAAAAACCTTTTGCAAATGTACAGGCGGTAATGATGCAAGTTCCATATGACCACTTTCCACATAATCTCTCATAAACTCACAGTACGATTCATATAAAACATCATTGCGAATTAAACGCCGTTCCAGCGAGTGAAATTGCCGAAGTGCGATAGATCTGGAGTCACTAAATAAAGGATAGGGTTCTTTGAATGATAGAGCAACACTGTAGCAGCCAGATGAGTCACGAGAATAACTTTCAATGAATAATTTTTCACATCTAATATCATCTGGGGAAGAAGTAGTCACTGAGGGCACTTCCTCAAGTTGCCAGAATTTTTTTAAAGTTATATCTAAACATGGGTCGAGAGACACGAACAAAGAGTCTACGTGAGCACGTGGAGACGTACACTGTACTTTCCCCATTAGAATCCAACCAAACAGTCTCAATAGCTGTAGGTTCATTACCATTGCCTGGTACACGGCCATTACCCAAGATCAAAGGGAAAAAATCGGCACCTAGCAATTAGTCGATTTCACGTGGAATATTAAATTGTGGATCAGCCAATTTAAGGTTACCTATGTGTTTCCAGTTCTGAAACGAAATATGAGAGCTTGGCATGGCAGAACATATTTTAGAGAGGACTACCATATCTATGGTAAAGGTGGGGGCTACCTGATTTTTTGGACGGATGATGCACGTAACACCTTTTGAGGCAGATGACAAAGTTTGTTCTAAACCAAAAATCGATGACGAAATATTTGAACAGGGCAAACCCAACCGGTTTAGACATTTTTGAGAAATAATATTAGTTTGACTGGCTGAGTCAAGCAGGACTCGCACTGTTTTGTAATGTCCACGGGCATCAAGAATATCTACCCTGGCAGTTGAGAGCAGAACTGTGGTTACTTTTGAAGGAAGAACATTGGTAAATGAGTTTACTTGAGCTGAAGTCGACGGTGACATAATATCTGGTGAATACGAAAGAGAGCTTGAGTTGTCCTCATGAGAGGGGCTGGCTGAAGTTGCTGCAATATCGCGGGAAATATACAAAAGAGTATGATGCTTACTTTTACAAATGCGACATGTGACCTTGGAACTACAAGAGCTAACACGGTGTGCGGAATGCAAACAATTGGTACACCAGTTTTTCTCTTTGGCAGTTTCAAATCTTTCAGAAGGAGTCTTTGCCAAAAAAGATGGACATTTGTAAATAGAATGAGTGGACCTGCAATAGGTGCAACTTATTTGATTTTTATTGCTGGCATTTACCACAAAGGAAGTACTTTGTCTTGGGTGAGAATGAGAAGAATTTTGATAATTGTTTTGAGAATTTAATTTATGTGAAATAATGTGATTAACTTTAGCCGTTGAAAGAGAAACCGATTCTAGAGCTGTACACTGTTTTAACAAAAAAGACTTCAAAGTAGTATAGGAGGGGATTTCTGTAGAACCCTCTTGGAGTTCAAACCGTTTAACTGTTGACATATCTAATTTTTGTATAAGCAATTTGTAAGGTTTGGTGCACTAAAAATTTCCTGCATGTATTGGCTAGTAGCCGTTTATTTTGATACCTCTCCGTGAGAGTAGTGAAGGCAATATTATAATTTCCTTCAGTTAACTGAATATTTTTTATAAGAGATAAAGGTTCCTTAGACAAAGAAGATAACAAGTATTAAAATTTTTCACTAATGATTCTTTATAATTACCGTCAAAACACGGTAGCGAAATTTTCGGTAACTTGACATTTGTTGATTTTGCAATAATTTTATTTTCTGGGTTCGCCTGAAATAACTTTGAATAAACAGATTTTATTTCAAAATATTTTTTCATTTTAAATATATTAAAATTATTTGGATCTGCCACAGTAGCGTGAGTAAGGGTAGACAGTTCATCAATCAAGTCTACTTGGAGGGGGCGAGCGTATGTGCGTCTTTACTATGTACATACTTCGGTATGCGATGTAAAGCAACGACAGGCGCAGTTAGTACTTGGATTGGTGACCATTCCAACGGAAACCGCGTTCTCGCCTCACACATCTTCCAGCGGCTTGTATATCAGTGTATGCGCGGAAGCTATACAACCTTAGGCGAGGGTTGTATAGGAGATATACCATCCTTTGGAGGGGATGTAAAGCCGTCGGTCCCTTGTCTATTAAATGTTAGGCAAGTAAAAGATCCCTACTCTTCTTAAGGGAAGAGGTTCGGCAAAATTCCTGGTTGGGGGTAGCTCGTCTACAGGCGTCGGTGTTAGGCCTCAGTAGCGGAAATAGGCCGACGTTAAATAAATGTATAAAAAAAAAAAAAAGTCTACTTGGAGTTCGCGAAGTGCACACACTTGTTTAATTTTATTTGCCATTTGAAATGAAGTTACAGTAATATCTTGTAATTAGAACAAGGTATACAATGTATAAATACCCAATACCAGTTCAATAACAATATTCTTATGAAGTAAATTAAACGAAATTTGACATAAATACGGACGCACCCTGTATATAAAAATGACAAAATTAGCCAATTATGCAAAGCAAACACCGGTTTATAATATTTCCTCAGCTTAAATTTATGAAAAATATAAACCAAATCTAATAAGTTTAAACTTATAAATGTAATATATTAACGTTAAAACATATCCAGAATGCGACGTCGTAGTGTTTATATCTCAATTTTGTCCAAAACTATAAAGGCTTGTTTTGAAATAAACAGCTGATTAACAGGTACAAAACGCGAAACAAAAACTATGTTTATTGAGATTCCAGCAAGCGCACAAAAAACCGAAAAAAGATAAAAACTTTATATATTGCTTTTATGAAATTAAAGAAATACTTTCATTAAAAATGAATAGAATGAATTTTACGTGAACTATTATTGTCAATGATTATTTTTTAAGATAATCCGGCTCTGATGGAACATATGAAAACACCTGAATGGCGTTTTTAGGAGATTTTCGAAGTGGACTGTACGAGAAATCCACAGTCGTGAAAATTGCAAATTGAGAGAGATAATGAGAAACGTGTTATTCGAAAGGTTTTCGACCTACCTTTAATTGCGGTCATCCAGCAGGATGCAGGATGAAGAAATGCAGGCAAGAAGTGACTTCTCAGGATACACATGGAATGTTGATCACTCAAAATTGTAGAAAATTATAGAAAATATTGAACACACACGAAATTAATTGTCTTGTTTGCAAGCGGGTCAACTCGAGTCTCTTCCTTAGCGCTCGATGCGCACGCTCATCTTTTCCCCGCTGCGGGTTGAGGGGTCTATCCCTTTCAAATAACGGTTACTCGCAAATAAAAGTCATTAACAAAAATATTAAAATAATCATTACAATAATAGTATCAGGAACACAAAGGTTTTTCTTCATGTTTTCATGATAAAGTAACTAAATGATTTATTTACCCAATTAAACTACTCTACATATATACATACAGGGTGTGGCCGTAACACCCCTTAAATTTTTACAGATAATCTCTAAATCACCCTGTATATTCTATTTTTAAATTATTTATTAATCTTGGATATAAAACAATGAAAATACAAAAATCGAAATGCATAGATTATGAAATAACCATAGGTATTCGTTTTATGAGTATTCGTCGCCACCTATTTCTTTTCTACGGATGCCTATGGTTGGTGTGAATTTGTTTACTATTAGGTCGGCTTCTATTGACTTTGACGATCACTGGCAACAGTTCATTCAGCGAATCAGAAATAAGAATTTTGAATTTCCTTAGAAAATGTTGACCAGGATTGGCTGAACGAAAGTAGTGACACATTCACACATCCACTGAAAGCAATAGCTTTGTTCATTTGTGTTGATTAAATCAGATACAAGCATACTTTATATTAAATGTATCTATCTTCCTCTCTTTATATTTTTAATTTGCAAGAAACATTGATGAACAAACCTAATGTACATATTAATGTTACGCAATATCGTGGCTACTAATTGGATATGAACAGAGTTCATTTTGTTAGTTATGTTACAGAAGATCTTTTGTGGTTATATTCACTGTTCACTCACATTTTGTTAATTAATATTAACAGATGGATGTCTTTGATATTAATATGTTCTCTGACTTATGCCTGTTTTGAGTCATTTGGTGATTTATAGACTTGGTGAGCCTGATCAATTGATATTTTGTTTGCAGAATATTATTATATTTAACAACAGGTGTTTTCTCATTTATTGAAAGGTAAGGTTACAGTTATAATTCCTATTTTAGTTTTGATTATAAAAAAATACTATTTTTGAATATCATTTTTTTAAATAAATAATAATTTAATCAATCTGATTAAGTAAAGTAAGTTTAAAAAATAAATTATAAAGTTAAGTTGTGGCAAAATTACAATTTGGCCTTGTTAATATATTATGTATTATTTTTATTTTATTCTAGAAACATGGGTAAGTGTGTCTTTGTGGAAAATTGGCTGGAAAAAGCTGATGTAACAGGTAGAATAGTTGGTACATTTGCTTGTAAACATGACTAGGACAATATATTTTGCATGTTGAGATTTTTAATTACATCTGGTTTTACAAAAATAAACCAACATGCTGCTGGTTTTGCCCATAAAAACAAATTGGTATAAAGTGTAATGGGCAATCGAAAATACAAATCCAAGGTGATAATCGTGACAAAAACTTAAGTGGTAAGTTTTTTCTTAATGTCCACATAATACTAAAAACTAGTTTTACAACATTCTATTCTCATGGTTGACCACTCCACCACTTAAATTTATGAGTACAAAAATTAATTCATTATAATAGTTTTTATCCAAAAGATATTTTTTAAAATTTCTGCCAGCAATAATCATGACATGATCCAAATTCGACCCAGCGTAGACGTAGCCAGCCTGGTGGTATATACGGAATTGGCAATACTGCCATGCATATGCTGGTCAATTAACATTCATTTTTATAAATAAATATGATTGATTTATTAATTTGTATTACAAAAGCGGTGAAATATTACTCTTTTTTTTTTTAGATGAACCCCATCACAAGCTTGGTATATATTCAGTAAGAGATTCTGGATTCTGCCACTACCTCGAAATGTTATGGTGTTTAAGAATTGTTGCATCTAACTGGTCATTTAATTCTTAGTCAGACTTGGCCACGTTTTTAAAAACTCCAAATTGGAGTTAGATTCTTTCCAAATAGATCAAGTAAAATTATGTATTGTGTCTTGGAAACATATTTTTTGGGGCATGCAACTGGAGAGATTTTATGCAACTGTATTATAAAAGCCATAAATGATAATGGTTTACAGTTGAGCAAAATGCTTATGGTATCCAGTGATGGTCCCAATGTAAACAAGAGAGCTTTTAGATTATTAAGTGAAAAAGTTAAAGAAGTTCGAATAAAATCGTTGTTAAGTTTTGGAATGTGCAATATACATATTATGCATAATGCTTTCTTAAAAGGACTTGAAAAATTTGTAATAAGTTGCTCAGAATTTTTAAAATCTCTTTATTATTTTTTTTTTATGGATGGCTTGCCCGCAGAGAGGACTAGGAGAAAATTCAGCTGGAACAAGGTGTTCCTACCCACAGTTTTATTAAACATATAGCCTCAAGATGGTTAACAGTTCGACCGGCCATAAAGAGGATTTTGGAGCAACTGCCTGCGATTAGAAAATATTTCCTACAATATTCGCCATTAAAATGCTCAAAACATTCATTACAGAGTAAGCACTATAAGTGCGTTGTCATTTTTAGGTGAAAAATATTCAGAAGCTTTATTGCATTTTGTCTCATTGTGTGCAAAAATGTTTTTAAAATTCACATCTTTTTTTCAGCATAACAAACATCTCATACATCTTATGTATGATAAAATAAAAGAGATATTAATAGAGATTTTATGTAAAATTTGCAAAGGCGATGTCTTGATAAATTTTGAAAAATTGGACCCAAAGGAAATATTTACGAACTCAAATTATTTAGATGTAATTGAAACTATTTGTATGCTTGGTGATGTAATATTCTATCATTACTTAATAAACTTGATGAATGACTGCATTTAAGATATGCAATAAATGTCAAATTATTTTTTGTGGTATCTGCAACCTATATAATAGAAGAACTTCCTCTTTTTCTAACAAAAATGAAATACTTAACAATCCTAAAAATTTGTTAAAGCCCTACGCTGACAAATATTTTTTTAAATGTTTGGACATGTTACCTCTTGAAATGGATACAGATGTTATTATAAGCGAATTACATCTTTTAAAAGCAGAAATTAGTATGCATAATATTAATACAAACAATAATGTAACAGATTTTTGGTTTGATAAAGTAGGCAAATTTACTGACTGTGAGGGCAATTACAAGTTTTCCAAAATCACAGATGTTATTAAGAAATTGTTAACTTTGGCTCATGGTAGTGCAGACGTATAAAGGAGGTTTTCTCAGTCTGGTAATATATTTATTTATTTATTTACGGGCCTAAGCCCATTTCTAAAATACAATTTAAATAAAGAAAAATATACAATTTGAAATTCACAATAGTGCATATAACATATAAGAAAATAGCAGTAATACTAGTAAATTTCTAGGATAAACATTCACAAAATAAAATATATATAAATATAACTAAATATACATGTATATAAGGATGTCAGTCATAAAATAAAATATGAAAATATGGTATGCTTAACGTTGAGTTTAAAAAGGACAGTTTGCTAATTGCAGCGAGAAGGTTGGTGTATTTGTAAAGAAGTCAAGATTAATCACTGTAGTTGTTGGGTAGCCTAGAGGACCTTGCAACAAATGAGTTGAACCCATAGTTGGTTCGATGAACTGGTTCATGAAACATAATAGCTGAATAGGTAGTTCTTGGTGGAACATGAATGCCAAATCTTTCCAGCAAGTATGGACAGGAAACATTAAAATTCATTATGTTGAATAGTAATTTAAGATCTCTGTGTTTCCGGCGAACTCTAAGAGAATTGATATGAAGATCATTTTCAAGACTTGCATAATCAAGATTTTTATTCGATTTAAAAGCGATGTAGCATAAAAATTTATGTTGTACTTGTTCTAAATTCTGGATATGTATATTATAGTATGGAGTCCAAATATATGAAGCATATTCTAAGTGTGGCCTTACAAGTGAACAGTAAAGTAGCTTAATAAAAGTAATATTAGTAAAATCGCGTGAAGTTCGTTTAATGAAACCTAACATTTTAATGATTGGGTAACAATTTGAAAAATGTGAGACGTGAAGGTTAATGATGGGTCGAGTATTACACATAGGTCTTTAATAACAGAAACATTATCAAGGGATGTGTTATTAATGTAATAGATATATTGAAGAGGATCCCTGTTGCAATAGAACGACATAGTATGGCACTTACTTGCATTAAGTTTCATACCATTATGGTGACACCATGCGATAAGGCTATTCAAGTCTGTTTGTAATTTATTGCAATCTTCAGTGGTGGTTATTTTAGAAAACAATTTAAGATCGTCAGCAAATAAGAGGAAACTCATGAATGTCATTCATAAATAAATTAAAGAGCAAGGGTCCCAAGTGAGAACCTTGCGGTACGCCTGACGTGACTTGAATTTCTTTTGATCTGAAATTATTTACGCGATCAATCTGTGTAAGCTCAAGTAGGTAGCTTTCGAATCATTTCAAAAAAGAACCATCTATGCCTACCAATTTCAACTTGTCCAGTAAAAATCGGTGGTTAACTCTATCGAAGGCTTTTGCAAAGTCTGTATAGATGGTAAGAACCTGATATCCATTCTCAAGAGCAAGTGACGGGAAGTCAGTGTAAGTGAGTAAATTCAATTCTGTGGATCTTCCTGAACGAAAACCAACTTGATTGGCGATGATGGTAATGTCAATTTGTGGTGTCAAAAAATCATTAACAAGACTTTCAAATAGTTTTGGAATAGCACTCAAAATGCAGATGGGTCTATAATTAGTTACGTCTCCTTTATCCCCAGATTTGTGAACAGGCGTAATAAAGCTGACTTTCCAGAATTCTTGAAATTCACCAGTTTCAAGGGACAAGTTAAACATGATAAACAAAGGTCTAGCTAGGATAAAACTACAGTATTTAAGGATGATCAGCTATATGTTGTCAGGTCCAGGGCCTTTATTGATATCCAAGTTACTCAATTTCTGATAAATGTCGGATATACTAATAAAGCAATTTGAGATGTTCAAGGTTGAGAGTAGGGCCGTAATGGTCTCATTAGACTTTTTAAAGTAAACAGAGGAGAAATATTTGGCAAACATATTTGCTTTATCAATCCCAGAACTACTCTTTAAGTTACTGTAAGATAGCTCATTAGGAAAAACACTAGTTTTGCGTTGTGAATTGACAAAGTTCCAAAAACTCTTCATATTACTATCTAAAGAAGATTCTGTTAAGCGAACATAGTCATTGTAACAATTTACAGTCAATCTTTTACAAGTTGATCGCAGATTAGCAAAAACATTGTAGTCTTCAATGGAACGAGCTATTTTATATCACTTGTGCGCGTTTTTCTTAGCTAGAATGTGGCTTTTAAGCTCAGTACTATAGGAACTAGGAAACTTTTGATGATATTCTCTTAAGTGGAACAAATAAATCAAATGCAGTGTACATTATTTCATAGAATATATCAACCATTCCATTAAGGGATCTATTGCAAAATAACTCGTTCCAGAAAAACTGGATTAAATATTTATTAATTGCATTGAAATCGGCTGATTTAAAGTCACTATAAAAACCATCAGCGATGGTATCATTCTGATCAGAATCTTTTAGATGGTTGAGGACAACGTATAGTGGAGAATAAATCAATAGTGGTTTGATTTTCCTCTGATCATCGGGTGGTATCAGTTTTTTAAAATAATTTTGGGAATACCATGAGTATATTTAATCTGGAGATCCAACTCTCCTTGGGATTTATGTCTGGTGGTTTTTTCAAGTGCTCGTTGCTTTGGTGTAAGATCTGAGCTGATATAGATCTTACTGCCCTTTAATTTAGATTTATTTTGAAGAATATCGGATACATCATGTGTGGTAGGGAGAACAACATTCAAAGATTTAACATCATTCTTGTTGTTTTTACCTATTCTCATAGTTTTAACTATTTTGGGATACTCGCTGACCATATTTGTGACAATTGTTTTGATATCCTCTAAATCATTCTGCTGACCGGGAACGTTGAAGAACATAACATTAGTTGAGCGTTTATTTCGTTCATTAATTTCATTAAACATTGCCTCGTCAAAAGAAGGAACAGTCGAAACTGAGCTGGCTTTCAAGGCTTGAACTTCTAACTTTAGTTCATCTATTACTTTTAAAAGCTTGGGAAATTGAAGAAGTTCTGTTATACAGTCATCGCAATAAAATTTTAGAAGACGCTTGCCTTTAAGTTCCATAACTATCATTTCTGAAGCAGACAGTCCAGAACATTTTTTATGGATGTTGCGGTTGCAACTATTGCAGCATAACATTGAGTCAGCATCATCTGCAGTTTCACATTTTATACAGGACATAACATCTTGATTTATAATTAATTATTTTGGTAGTAAAAAGTTGTAGTCCAGTCCTGATATAAAAGAATTTGAAGAGGTTTTTTTCTCCTGATTTTATTTTAAACTTGATAAGTTTTTAATTTCACTTTTTATGAATCGATTTATATGGTTATCAGCAGGCAATGAATTGTTTATTTAATTAATAGCTCTAATAGTTGTGCAATTTAGTAAACCTTGTCAGAAGAATAGCAGAGAGCTACAGCTTTTACACTGCATAAAAAGTTTCAAATTAAAACACTTTCGTTTGGAGATAATACAAATATTCTAGAGAGCACTGATATTACTGTCTACACACTATTCACATACAAGATTTCAATCAAAATGATGAAATATAATGACAGAACAGAGGTCCAATATGCATGAAAACACTTTAAATGCGATTATATGTGTCCAACAGGTTTTAAGAAATTATTGTAATAATAAGCCAGAGAACGTCATATCTAAAGAGCTTATAGGGGCAAGTGTAGGTGCGTCTTTACTATGTACATACTTCGGTATGCGATGTAAAGCAACGACAGGCGCAGTTAGTACTTGGATTGGTGACCATTCCAACGGAAACCGCGTTCTCGCCTCACACATCTTCCAGCGGCTTGTATATACCATCCTTCGGAGGGGGATGTAAAGCCGTCGGTCTCTTGTCTATTAAATGTTAGGCAAGTAAAAGATCCCTACTCTTCTTAAGGGAAGAGTTTCGGCAAAATTCCTGGTTGGGGGTAGCTCGTCTACAGGCGTCGGTGTTAGGCCTCAGTAGCGGAAATAGGCCGACGTTAAATAAATGTATAAAAAAAAAAAAGAGCTTATGTCGATGACACGTGTAGCACACATTGCATATAGTACATATCTTCTGAATGAAAAGAAAAATAAAGATCATGCTTTGTTAGCTTGAAAACTAAAAGAGGCTCAGAAACAAAGTTTAGGAACAGAAATAACAAATATTTCTGCAGAAAAAAAATAATTACTACAAATGGAAGAAAAAGAAGAGAATGTTAGCAAAGAAAAATGAAACAAGTGATGTAACAATAAATTTATTAGATGATGTAAAGAAAAAATTAATGATAGCCAATAAAGACTGTAACAATTCAACAGTGGCTCATGCCTGTGCTTTATTAAAAACAGCCTTGACTTGCCAAAAAAAGAAAATTGCGACAGATAAGTAACTTCAAAAAATCCTAAAAAACATTCTAAAAAGAAAAATAAATAATTTGGATAATTTGATATCTAAGAAATCAAAAATAATAGCTTAATTTTTCATTTAACTTAAACTTATGTTAGTAAGAACATGATTATATTTTAAGTTAAGTTTAAGTTTTAAGTACTTATATAGTTTAAAACATTTATATAAATTAATATTCTAGTAGAGCTACTCTACTTAAAAACTTGTTTTATTTGTGTTTAATGCATATGTTCTGCAGTATTAGGTTAGGTTAGGTTGAAATGTGAGTGGGTCTATTCCAGACCCTCCACCGCGACCAATCAGTCTAATGTGGCTCACTCCTAATTTATATTTCACCCAATAGGTTCAGCCCTTTAATAAAGCTGATAACCTTGTTAGGTGAGAGATTGTCCGAGTCCTCAGGCAAAAGCTCACCTTTGCCAAATAATGAAAACCGGGTTCTTTCTGCAGCGGGACAAGCGCATAGGACATGCCTTGCCGTTTCATCTTCCACTAGACACAGATGACATTCAGTATTTTTCACCAGTCCAAGTCTGTGTAGGTGATGATTTAATTTGCGGTGCCCAGTGTATAGGCCGATTAGAGTGCTTAGGTATAACCTATTCAACTCTAGCAGTTTTTTAGTTCTAGATTTCAAAGGATGTGTAATGAATAACTTCGAATGAGCTAATCCTGGTAGTTCCTGCCAGTGGTACTGAGAGTCTTGCTCTCGGCCCAGTCTAGGATATTTGTTTTGGCAGTGCTTGAAGATATGCCAAGAACTGGTTCTGGTCCTATAAATTTTGATGCCGCACCCTCTCTAGCTAGGCAATCGGCAATTTCATTGCCCTTGAACCCAGAGTGACCAGGCACCCAGACCAACTGTTTTAGAATTACAGCGATAGGATCCAAGAGCTTTAAGGGCTGCTTGGCTGTCTGAGAAAATCTTTATTGATCTGTGTCTAGGGTGCGTTAATTCCAGCCTCCATACACACAGTTCAATGGCATATATTTCAGCCTGAAAAATTGTCATGGTATCACCGAGACTAGAGGTTATTCTTACCTTTGGACAGCGATTATAAACTCCAGCTCCTGTTCCTTCAGGAGTTTTGGAACCATCTGTATACCAACAGCTGTTTATAGGTCGGTTTTATTCCGATACCACTCAGCTCTTTCATGAAATAGGATGTTAAAAGGCAGCTCATGGTTGGTTTTCGTAGGCATCACATTAGAAGGCATACTTAGGATGCTGTGACTGTTTAGGTCATCGATCAATCCATTGCATTCCATGATGATAGTCTGCGCCATATTGATTGCCAATTGTTGGAGTCTATATGTTGCCCATCTCTCTCCAAGTAAATATGGAGAGGTGGTAAGTCTAGGAGGATTTCCAAATCAGCTGATGGTGTGGTGCTTATAGTACCAGTTATTGCCAGGCATGCTTGTCTCTGTAAGCCAGAGAGTTTGGCTTTGGCCAACTGTTGTAGCCCTTTCGACCACCAAACTATGGAGCCATACGCTATCATTGGTCTAATGACCTTAACGTATATCCAGTATATTTGTTGGGGACCCATACACCAGGATTTTCCACAAATTCTACGGCATGTCCACAAAGACAGCCTTACTTTGTGGATTACCTTTTCCAGGTGGGAATTCCAATTGAGTGATCTACCTAGCGTGATGCCTAGAAATTTCACCTCCTCCGAAAATGGAATGGTTTCACCTAGTAAGGAAGGCGGTTCTAAGTTATCCAGCTTCCTTTTCCTGGTGAAGGGTACTATTACAGTTTTGCAGGGGTTGACAGACATCTGTTCCCTCTCACACCAGATGTGCACTGTATCTAGTACCTCTTGAAGGGTATGAGAGAGTACCTCTTCAGATTTACCTTTAACCATGATGACTAGGTCATCTGCATATGCCAGGATCTCAGCTTTCCACAAAGATAAAATGGCCAGCAGGTCATCCACAAATAGTGACCACAGAAGGAGAGACAGAACTCCACCTTGTGGGCACCCTCTCACAACCCTGAAGCTGACCGTTTCCCCCTGTAAGGTTGTCGTTATGATTCTGTTTTCCAGCATAGCTCGGATCCAGTCAGTTATGGTTAGCTCGATTCCTCTAGCAGCTGCCGCTGTGTATAAAGAATCGGGCAGTGCATTATTGAATGCTCTTTCAATGTCGAGAAAAGCAGCCACTACAATCTCTTTTTCCTGAATTGAGTGATTTTACCGACTAAGTTATTGCTAGTTCTGCTGATTTGCCTAGCTGGCAAGCATACTGGTGAGCATTAAGGGGATGAGTGCTCAGGATGTTCCGTCTAATTATCCATCCAGTACTTTTTCCAGGCCTTTCAACAGAAATGATGTCAGGCTAATGGGTCTTAGCGATTTAGGGTCCAGTTCTGTCCGACCCATTTTTGGTATATATACCACTTTAACCGCTGCCCAACTATATATGATTCCACACCAGATTAGCTCTGTAAAGTCTGATGAGGAATAATAGTAATATCTCCAGTCCGTTTTGCAACAATGCTGGAAAATACCGTCCTCACCAGGCGATTTGAGTGGTTGGAAAAATTTAATAGCCCACTCAATTTAGAAAGTGTGGCTTGTAGTGCTGTTTCACAAGAGTGATTTGGTCAAAAACCATTATGATGTTCACGCGATACACGAAATCTTCTGATCTAAGTTGAGACATACGTGCCTGAGTCAAAAGCATAGACTTCTTAAAAATAAAATATAATCTCTGTGGTCAAGAACTAATAATTAATTCGAACTTGTGGGTTACTAGTAACGAATTTCATAACTTTGGTTATAGTTATGAATTAAACGTTGTCTGTAAAACTTTTGTAAAATTCCGTGGTAAAATAAGATATTTTCTAGTTCGCCATCTAGCGTCCGGTAACTAAAGCTTGACGTTAAGTTGAATGTTTTCTTCTTCTTATGTTACCGGAATGTAAATTTCATACTTAATCATTGTAAAATTGGGCGAATAAAATCCAAAATTTTTATTTCCACTGTGATGTGCTTTCCATAAGTAGGTTCTTCTTGATGTAAGAATTTTCTGAGAAAATGAAATTGGAGTTCTTGTGGAATTTTTTTTGTCAAAGAAAAAAAGGGGAATTTTTCAGATGGTTCATTTCGATATTGGCGCTTGACGGTGAATAAAGAAAAATTGATTTATAATCATCCATTTCGGGAGTAGTCCTTCCACCGTCATAAAAAGTGATTTCCTGTTGGTTCCAAATTAGAATTTGTAGTGTTGTTGATATTTTTGAGAAACTCGCTCCATTTTGGGATTATTGGCTATATCGTGAGTACCACACGTGTTGTCTCCTTATATTCACGTTTTCACTAGTTTTATTTTTATTCAGTGCAAAAAGATCTATTCTAATTTATTTAGTATAGCAGTATATTAGCAATACAAAATAATAGAATTAAAAAAAAAAAAAATTTAAGGTGCACCTAGGTGAGTAAACACCTGTATGTGCAATATTAGACAGAATATCGTATATCCAATTACATTATTATTAAGATTATTTAAAGTAAGCAGGAATAGGAGAAAATAATAGAGGAGTTGAAGATGAAGAGAGTAAAATAGTGTAAAAAATAGTTACAAATTTTTATAAGAGGTTATTAATTTAGTCCCTATTTTGATATATAAAAGTTTTACGTTTTTTAACAAAAAAATTGTATTTAGTTATTGTTCTTATTTCATGAGGCAGGATGTTATAAATTTTTGGTGCTAAGATTGAAGCAAAGCGTTGGTTGGCATCGTATTTTCTAAATGGTATAACCATCATATTGTTAACATTTTGTCTGGTTTGATAAAAGTGGTTCACTAAATTTTTGTTTATCGATTTAAAGTAAAATATGCAAATATTGAGATAATATAAACATCGGACATTTAGTATTGATTCATTATATAGAAGGTTACTTGAGTACAGTCTATCTTTGAAGAAGATAATTCGCAAAATATAGTTTTGGACCACATTCAATTGTTTTAAAGCATTGTTATAGAGCCCTCCCCCAAACAATGATACCATATCTAAGTAGTGCTTCCACTAAAGACTTGTATATTTGAATTAACAATTTTTTAGTTAAAATATTACGTATTAAGTAGAACTTATGAATTAAACGCCTAATTTTGTTGGTTAAATCATGTATATGGTCGGTCCATTTTAAATTCTTGTCAATTGTGATGCCTAGATATTTTATAGAGTTAGTTTCTTTAATAGTAAGGTCAGATTCGTTTAATTTAATGTAATTAAAATTCGGTCTATTTGCATCAATCAGTTATAGAATACGCAGTGTAGAATGTTTTATCAGAATTTAAAGATAATTTATTTTGGTCAAGCCAACATTTGACTCTTTCTAATCCTTTTATCACCTTATTTTTCACATTTTCCCATGTTTTATCCTCAAAGAATAAAACAGTATCATCTGCATATGAAATTGAGGTGCCATTTATATTTAAATTCAGCAGTGAATTTATATAAGTAATAAAAAGAATTGGACCGAGTACCGTCCCTTGTGGTATACCAATCTTAATATCCAGAGGGCCACTAAATATGTTTCTAATTTTAACCATTTGTTTCCTATCAGCTAAATAATTCTTGAAGACTTCCAACACCGTACTCCTGATACCATTATGCTCAAGAGTATCAATGAGCATTGTATGGGGTACAGTGTCGAAGGCCTTTGCTAGATCTAAAAAGACTGCAATGCCCTTTTGGTTATTATCGAGGCAATTTTTTATATTTTTTATGAGTTTGAACATAGCATCATTTGTACTAATCCCTTTCATAAACCCGAATTGGTTATCATTTAATAAATTGGTAGAAGTAAGATAATCAAGTAACCTTTTTTTAGGCACTTTTCAAATATTTTTGCAAATGTAGAAATAACACTGATTGGACGATAGTTTGTAATATTAGTTTTGCAGCCCTTTTTAAATATTGGTGTTACAATCGACATCTTAAATGAAGAGGGAACTTTGCCTGTTACAAAAATAAGATTTATAATATGAACTAGAGGATCAAGAATATATATATGGAACTTTTTAATAAGTTTTGATGTTATGCCATCTATGCCTGGTGCACTATTATTTTTTAAAGCGTTGATATGCATAATTAATTCATTACTCGATACCGGATTTAAGGCCATAGAATTCATTAAGTTAGGATAAACTATATTAACTTTAGAAATAGGTTCTTTTATCACTGAAGCCATGTTCACGCCTATATTTACAAAATAATTATTGCAAAAATTTGCCATTTCAGTATCATTTGGGAATTGTGTGTTATTATTATCAAGAATGGTTAAATTGTTGTTAGTTTTATTTTTAGTTTCATTGGCAGCGCCAGAGATTATCTCATAGATTTTTTTTATATTCTTAAGGTTTTCATTAATTTGGTTAGTGTAATAGCTGTTTTTTGCCATTGAGTCTGTTTCTATAATTTTTATACTCTTGAAGTAAGTTAATATTGTTTTTATTTCTTAAAACTAGTGTTTTTAGTTTATCTCTATGCTTAATTGACTCGATTATGCCATTTGTAATCCATGGTTTAAGTTTCTTGTATTTCCTACATGGTACTGATTTGGTGGTGGTACAAACTTCATGTAAGGACATAAAAATATCAATAAATTTTTGATAGACCAATTCAGGATCACTTAATGAAATAATATTATCCCATTGTAGTGAATTAATCATATTTTCAAATTTTTTATCATCAAATTTGGTAATAGTTTTTTGTTAAATACCTTTTTTTCATTACTATTTTCATCAAGACTAACATTTAAGTAGATCGGGAAGTGGTCAGTAATATCTGTATCTATAACCAATGCATCGAGTAATAAATTGCTCATTTCAACATTCTTTCTTATGAAAATATGATCAATACAAGAGCTACTGTCCGGAGTTACTCTAGTATATGAATTTATGTAAGGCTTGAAACCAAAAAAACTCAACATAGACAAGTAATTATTAATTGAAGCCCGTGTGGGGTTAAGTATATCAAAATTTATGTCTCCTATAAATAAATAAATAAATAAACACCACATAAATTAGAAATATATCTATTCTATTACTTTTTAATTTGGTGAAATAGGCTTCTAGGTCGGTCAAGAACAAGTTATCATTTATGGAGGGAGATCTATAACAAGGCATGATTGAAAATTCTATGTTAAATTTTTTGAAAGTGATATCAGTTATCGTTACATTGGTTAAGGGTAGAACAGTACGATTTATCTTATAGTTAATATAGTCTCTAATAAATATAAGTATTCCATCATTTTGATTGATCATGCTATTATTATAAAGAGTTTGGAAACCAGGAATTGTAAAATTATTTATGTTGGAAATGCACCGAGTTTCACCAAAAATTATTACATCCAAATTTTTCATTTGAAAGGTTCCAAGGATGGTTAAAAACATATCAAAATTTTTATGGGCACTTCTAATGTTTTTAGGGGCTACATTAGTACAAAATTTATTATAACCGAATATATCATATTAGGTCTATATTTTTTGAAGCATTAATTTCCTCATTTTCAATTTCATTTAATATGTTTAGTTCAGCAATATCCATGAAATTAACTAAGTATGAATATTAAAAAGTAATAGCAAAAAAAGAAACTATATATATATATATATACTAAGGTCAATAAAAATAGAGGAGCAACCTATGTTTATTTCACTCTATATAGTTTATCTTGCTCTTGAGCACATCTATGTGGAATTTTAGTACTGGACATTCAGGACTGTTGTTTTGATGGTCAGTGGCGTAGTTAGTATTGTATTTTTCATTTGATAATTCACAATTTTTACAGAATTTTTTTTGTTTACAGCACATACTTTCTTCATGTTCTTCTGAGCATATAGGGCATACTATTTTATTCCTGCATTCACTTTTTTTATGAAAATATCCCTGACAGTTAAAGTATATACGATTGGAATTGAAACCGTATAAAAACTAAAAGCCGGCAAAAACAGTCGGCATCTCTTTATTGTACATGGGCGGAGGTAAATAGAAATGCTTGTCGTAACAAAATGATAAGATTTTCGGGTGTTATTATATTATCCTCTGTTTCAAATGGTCTCCAGAAAGCCATGGTAAATTAGTAAATAATTAAAATATTTTACCGTTTCTACAGTAGTAAATATTTATAAATATGAACAGTAACTAACTAAACTCCTACGCTTGATATTATAATAGGTATTTATGCGCTGCACTGGCACACAGACAGCACGATATTAGACTTCCACGTTCCAAGATAAAGAAACGATTTACGAGTTTTTTTGTGCTAGTAGGCCTGTCCGTTTTATTACCTTTAAACCAGCGCAGTCGTAGATGGTTCATTCAGGCTGATTACATTGCCAGTCTCGGACTCGCCTGCACACTTTCAACTACCGTTCGAATCTCAATACCATTGCCAAATATATAGGACAAAATATCAAGTTCAGTAC
Source organism: Leptura quadrifasciata (assembly GCA_963675555.1). Taxonomy (NCBI): domain Eukaryota; kingdom Metazoa; phylum Arthropoda; class Insecta; order Coleoptera; family Cerambycidae; genus Leptura; species Leptura quadrifasciata. Next base: position 23,421,970 of record OY776682.1, read on the forward strand.
GCACGGTCCTGTGCTTTAAAATTGACCAGTTTCAATTCCAATCGTATATACTTTATAACATTTTGGTATACTTAAATCTTCGTAGACCATGTATCTTTCCCAGCCTAAGCATATTTTTTTCAAATTCATTATCTGGTGAAATACATTAGGGGTACAGTCACATATAATCGTTTTTGTTCCGTTTCTGTTTTTACGTATAAAATTTACTTTAACCTCACCTGTTAAGTTATTTTGTTTTTTTAGATAGTTTTCAATTTCTTCCTGTGTATATTCTTGGGTAACTTTTACAATTTTTATTCGTGGTTGTCGTAATTTGCTTTGATAACTCCACTAATTGTGCCAGACGAGCAGATACTGGGTGTTCTGGGAGATCTGCCAATTCTGTTTTGGAAAATATTTGAGAAAATCCCTTTTCCCGAAAAAGGTAATATATGTTTTTTATATATACAACCAGAGCCCTATCATTGTCTAAAGTTGTTGTAGCCGATAATTTAAATGTTGTGTCGTCCCTTAATTTTGGGAAAATTAGTGATTTTTGGTATTTATTTAGGGTTTTTCTGGTGGGCTGAAATTTCCACGTCGACGGCGTTATGCACACATTGTGGCCGATATTTAGCCTATCTAGGATCCTGTCTTTTACATCTAGAAGAAATCGTCATTGGATTGGTTTCATACCGGGTGATTTCTTTTGTGGATTTCCCGATTGGACTTTGGGCATCCGCCATCTGCAAGGATATCGCCAGACACGCAAGTTTTAAAACTAAATTTTATACCTATTCTTTTTCTTACTGCTTAACGTTATTGGACCAGAAGAAAACCTCATTAGAAAATTATTAAGATTATTTTAGACATGAATAAGTAAACCAGATTTCACTATTTTCTTCTCTCTCCTTATTATCATAATTAGAAATTGAAAGAACAAAACTGCACCATAGGTTGTAGTACTTATTATAGACCTATACAGGGTGATATTTATTTTGTTTTAAACAAGTTATTTAACAGTACTTGGTGGATTTTAGTTAGAGTAAATTTCCATTTTCACTGGGCATTTAGCCAGCCGTAGTAAGTGGTAGGTGGTACCTTATACAAGTACTGGAATTATTTGCTTAATAGCTACCGTTTAAATTATTTTTCTTGAGTGTTTACTATATGAAAATTATATAGTTACTTTTTTTTTTTTTATACATTTATTTAACATCGGCCTATTTCCGCTACTGAGGCCTAACACCGACGCCTGTAGACGAGCTACCCCCAACCAGGAATTTTGTCGAACCTCTTCCCTTAAGAAGAGTAGGGATCTTTTACTTGCCTAACATTTAATAGACAAGGGACCGACTGCTTTACATCCCCTCCGAAGGATGGTATATCTCCTATACAACCCTCGCCTAAGGTTGTATAGCTTCCGCGATATAGTTACTTATAGATATTGATTGCCTACCTGAGTAGCAACATTACCAATGCATTTTTTTGTTAGGCACATTTAAAAAAAAAAGAAAAAGGTGTACAGCGGAAATTAGTAATTTTCTTCTTTGCAAAACATTACCTACATTTTTTATTGTGGTTGCTTCGTTTTATGCGCAGGTGCTTAAGCTTAAGTTACTCAGTATAAAACTGCAGTTTTTTCTTACATACGCTTTTTGGCGATTTACACCTACTGAATTTCTGCTATTGTAAATTAGGTATTAGTTGACTATGTTTTTTATATTATTATATAATATAGTACTGGCGAGGAGAAAACCCTTATGATTGGTATAATTACATCTACGTTTAGTTTTTTTTTCTTCTACTCATAATTTTGAAAAATTACACATTGCGAGAAATTCATATATAATGGGGTGTCCTCTGATCGGATAGGTATATTTCACCAACATATTTATAGTTTGCGTGCTATGGTGTATATAGGCATATTAGGCCAGGATCCTACTGTAGAATTTTAGTGTGTATATATATATATATATATATATATATGAAGTGTTGTACTTCAGGGTGCTCTCCCGCGTTGATGATCGACTCCTCCAGGAGTCACGGTTGTCGTTACGTTTCGGCAGAACTGAGTTCAGTTCGAGAGAACCTGAAGATGGCAGATGAGATTAACAACATATATATATATATGTTAGATAATGGATTGTAGAAATCACTTTTTAAAAACTTTATTTACTTGGGAGTCAAGCTTGACTCTAGGTACAATAATGAACAATAATAAATTTAGAATGTATTAGGTCGAAAATGAGTATATGACTGAAGGTACAAATGTCTGTTGGTTGTATTTATAACATAAGAGAACAAAGAACATTAAATTGGCAATTCAGCATGATAAGGGATTACCAAGAAAGAAACATTAAGCTCAGCCAACGTGAGCGGTTATTAGAGAAGAGCTGTTACGCAATCTGTAACATGATATGTTTGAGAAGGTTAAGCCTGTCTCGGTGATATTATATATCATAGTATATTTCTAATATAACAGCTTCCCCCTTATAAAATAAGTTGGTGTTTTATGCAGCAACTTTTGAAATGAATATAAAATGTATATAAAAGGTAATGGTACAATTTGGAAAAATATAAAGAGTACAAAAATGTTAAGTCGTAAAGTTTAAAATACAGAGTATAACCTTAGCGTCTAAAATATGAAATGCAAGCACAATAAGCTTGATTCATAAAATAAAATAACATAAAAATGTTAGAGTTAAAATATAGCTTTAGCAAGAAAGCGTAAAATACAAACATAATAAGTTTGTCTTAAAATGGGATAGAATATTCCCAAGGTTAAAATATAGCTTTAATATAAAAGCATAAAATATGAGTATGATAAGTTTAAATGAAAATAACGTAAAAATGTTAATAAAATTGAAATTAACAAAGGATAGAAAAATAATGAAATATAATGATTAAACAAATGAAATGAAATTCACTGAAGAGTCTAGCACTAAAAGTCAGTAAAAAGGCACAAAACAGTTTGTCTTTAGTTAAGTTCTATGTCTTCGGCTTCGTTGTCTTCTCTTCTTAAGGTAGGTCGTCTTCGTTGATGAAACAGGCTAGTGATTGTCCTGAGGGGTTCACTAGGCCTTGGTGGAGATGGAGGAGTCGTGGAAACGTTGATGGCTAGTCTTCGTCTTCTTGCTTTACACTTACAGAATAGATACAAGAATAAGAGTCCGAAAATTAGCACTATGGTAAGATAGGTAAACCAAGAAATGTGTCTCGTGATGAAAGGTTCCTTGATTAGGTCGTCTAAGTCTTTTGAATATTGGTCTAATTGGTGTCTGGCGACATCGAGGTCTTCGGTGTTCAGATCACTTAGTTTTAGTGGTTTCAGGTTGGGCACTCGAACTTTGTCCGGAACCTGGTTGCAACACTCGAACGGGATTTGTATAGGGTGAGCGTCGTTCTTCACGTCTGTCGTTTCGCCTGAGCTGGCTTGGATCTTCGTGATACCTATGAAGGCGTAGCAATTTGGTTGTAATTTAATTATACAGTTTTTGAGGATGGTGTCGGTTTTTGGGGTCTCTTTCGGGCAATTGATAGTCATCTTTAGTGGCTCTGTATTGACGATCATCCACACGTTCTCGTCTAGTTCTTGGATGTTGTATCCTTGGCCGATGATAGTTGACGTTTGACAGTTTTCTGGTAGAGTTTGTAGATCCTTGAAAAGGCGGGCTTCGCATATGGCGTTGTTGTCAATTGGATATGCAAACAAATTTGGACATAATTTAGTATTGGTATGGAGTGGCTTGCATTCTCTGAGGTCAGCAATGGGTATGTACATCAAAGAATCATCATTTCTCGCGATACATTTTTGAGAAGTTGACAAAATATGATACAGACCAGTTCTACTATCTAAGATAGGAATGGGGTATAATTGGAAAACAGAGTACGTTTGAGGGTCTACTAGGGGTATATCTAATACAAATACTAATTCCGAGTTCATTTGGAAAGCTTTTAATTCAATAATATCTAAATACTGTGCAATTTTTGAAAGTTTAATTGGGAGTGGCAAATTGTTCTTTTGTAGGTTTTGTGAAATTTCCTGCAATGAGTTTACCAAATCTTGGGGGTTAATGATAGACGTATGAATTACTTTGAGTCTCGCGAAAGTGATCGAATTTAAAATATCGTTGAGGTTGTCCTCTATAAATAGGTAGCTCGCCATGAGTTGTTCACAAATTTCCAAGAATTTTAATTTTGTTTCAACTGCTCGTACGTTATACGTAATGTCTAAGATTGCGTATTCGATTTCTTTTATGTCTTTGTTGAATGTCTCCTCGTCTATTAGTAGTTTTTGAATTGTCGTGTTAAAATTTTTAATAACTGAATTTGTAACTGATATTTGATTTTTCATCAAATTTTCTATCTGATGTTCGTCTTGGTTTAATTTATTGATACAGTCAGAGTAGTATTTACCGTCTTCTGCGTCTAAATTTCCGGTAATTGCTTTGAATATTGAACCAATTCCGTTTATGATTCCGCGTTTGTAGCGTTTCGTGTCGAGATGTATTTCGTCAAATTTAGTTTGTATGGATTTTGAGATTTGTCCTAGGAGGCTTAAATGCGTTTTAACCTCACTCGCGAATTCGTTCATGTTTTTGTATGCTGGGTCAAGGGTGGTAAGGATTGTCTGTAAGATTTTGTCGTTTCTGTCAAGAGCTGTCTTAAAGGTCGATATATTTTTATGTACGAGTAACGTCCATTTCTTGTGTGAGATGACAATGTCCGTGTCTTTGTGATAGTAAACACCGATAGTATTGTTTATTGGTGTTATTTCGTATTGAGAAAATGCTGATCCGAACAGCAGTAGAAACCTGAAAATAAATTTTAATCTTCAGTATATGGTTTCATTCTATCAAAATTTACTTTACTTGTTTGATTTGTCTCGGGATTTAACAAAGTGGCAGAATTTTGGAAGATTTCTTTGATCTCGAAAGGGCCGTTGAATTTATTTTGTGACTTACTTTTGATTTGGGATTCCTTTACATATACTTCGTCTCCAACGTTATACGTGGGGCGATTTTCTGGGATATTTCTGTCGAATCTGACTTTAGCTTTTTGTTTTTGCGCTTCAGTCCGACTGCGTGCAATTTGGTAACAGTGGGATATCCTATTATTTAAGTCCCTAACATATTTAGTTATTAGGTCTTTTTGGTTGTACAGGGTCTCTGGTGGTCTATTAGCTGTGTGTCCAAAGATCAGTTCGTATGGCGTAAAACCGTGCGTTTTATTAACCGAATTATTATAGCATATTACTGCATACGGCAATATGGTAAAAGGATGTTCATTTGGGTTTTCAGTTTTGTGAATTCTGATCATTTCGGCTAAGGTAGCATGAAAGCGTTCTATAGACCCGTTAGATTGGGGATGTCCTACGCTAGAATATGTCAGTTTTATATCGTAGAGGGTACAGAGGTCTTTTAGTAAGTTGTTGTCGAATTCACCGCCGTAATCACAGTGAATCCTCAGTGGGGTACCGTAATGTTGAAAATATAACAATAGGGTATTTACCACAGATTTTGCGCTTTTATTCGGTACTGCATAGGCTTGTGTGAATTTTGTAAGTTCGTCACGGATAGTTAGAGCGTAATTTCGTGTAGGAAATTCGAATAGGCCGATGTTAATTCTTTCGAAAGGCGTTCTTGGAGTTTCAGTGATTACTAGAGGGTTGTTAAGGTTTTTACGGCAAACTTTAGTCCGTTGACAAATTTCGCAATTTTTTATGAAATTTTCAACATCTTTGGTTAGTCCTTGCCAATTGTATTTATTTTTGATCCTACGCATAGTCTCGTTTATTCCGCGATGCAGGTTGTTTTTGCCGGTATGGTTTTGGTCAAGAATTATCGGTCTTTGGTCTTCGTCAGGTGTTTGAACTAGGTTTTGACAGATAATGAGTTTTAGGTCCTTTTCTGCGAAGATAAATGACAGAATTTCGAGTATGGGGAGGTCTAAGTTATTTTCGACATGGTAAGTATTAGAAAGATCTAATTCATTTTGATTTTTGTATATTGCTAAGAACAAATGTTCTACTACAGATTCAGGGTCAAAGGGTAGAGGAATGATATAGTATTTCCTATGTCTAACCGATCTACTGGAGAGGATATTTATTTTGTCGTCGTAAAATTCGGGGTTTTCCTCGAAAATGTCATCAATAATTTGGTGATGAAGATCTCTTAGGTTATTTTGTTGAAAGAAAGTTATGATGTGTTTGTTTTCTCGGTCCAAGAGTTGTTTATTTGAAGTTTGAATTTTAGAGTAGTCAATTAAGGATTTGGTCTTGTATAGTCGGGAGAAAGTATTAAATTCTTGAATTAGTTGTTCGTTTGTGATTTCATCGTCATTGTCTGGATTTCCGTCATCGTCTGTGTCCTCATTCGCGGCTAAGATTTTGGAATGGAATTTAGAACATTTGGAAAAATGGTTTATTTTGATTCTAGAGAGGGCATCGGCATTTTTATTGATTTTTCCGGGCTTGTAAACGATTTCGTAGTCGTATTCCTCCAGTTTAAGTCGCCAGCGGGCAAGTCTACTTCCTGGGTCTTTTATTGAGAATAACCAGGTAAGTGGTCGGTGGTCGGTGACTAGTTTGAACTTTCTACCGAATAAATATGGTCTAAAGTGTTTTACCGACCATACTATGGCCAATAATTCCCTTTCAATGGTGGAATACTTTGTTTCCGCACCGCATAAAGTTCGGGAAGCGTATGCAATTGGTAGATCTTTGCCTATATTTCCCTGAGAGAGTACCGATCCGATGGCGAATGCGCTCGCGTCGGTAGTTAGGATGAAAGGCTCATCAAAATTAGGATATTTTAATATCGGAGTCGTCGTCAATGTTTGCTTTAAGTTGTCGAACGAATTCATACAATCATTGTCAAAGTTAAAGGGAGTGTCTTTTTGTAGTAGCTTGGTCAGGGGCTTTGAAATCTTAGAGAAATTTGAAATAAAGCGTCTATAATAGCCCGCTAAACCTAAGAAAGATTTAATGTCCTTTTGATTTTTCGGATGAGGAAAGTTTAAAATGGTATCTACTTTACTGGGATTTGGCTTAACACCGTCTTTTGTTATAAGATGTCCTAGATAAGCGACTTCTTTGCGTAGAAATTCGCACTTGTCGGGTTGAATTTTGAGGTTAGCTTTCCTTAAGCGTTTGAATACTTCTGTCAGTCGGGAAATATGATCGTGAATAGTAGGGGAGTAAATGATAATGTCGTCCATGTAAACAAGGCAGCGTTCATTCTGGATTCCTAACAAGATGTTATCCATCACTCTTTGAAACGTTGATGAAGCATTCTTTAAACCGAATGGCATTCTAACGAATTCGAAATGACCGTTTTCGACTGTGAAAGCAGTCTTTTGAATGTCTTTCGCGTCAATTTCTATTTGGTGGAATCCGGAAGCTAAGTCTAGTGTGGTAAAATATTGGCATTTGCCTAGTTGGTCTAAAAGGTCAGAAATATTTGGGAGAGGGTATTTATCGTCAATAGTCAATTCGTTTAATTTCCTGTAATCTACTACGACTCGCCATTTTTGTTTGCCAGAGGCATCGAGTTTTTTGGGTACAACCCAAACAGGAGATGACCAGGGAGAAATTGAAGGTCTGATTATGCCTTGGTCCAGCATTTTAGTAACTTGTGTTTTGACTTCTTGTTTATGGCATTGAGGGTAGCGATACGATTTTGTAAATACAGGTTTAGAATTATTAGTGTCGATTGAATGTTTAATCTCGTTAGTGAAAGTCAAGTTGTCTCCTTCCAGGTAAAATATTTCAGAAAAGTCTAGGCAAAGTTGTGTAATTAGTTCACTTTCCTCGTAGTTTAGATGATCTAAACGTAACTGGTTAATAATTTCAGATGATCTGTCGGTCTGTATGTGTGAGTCGGAATTTTGAACATTTAAATTAAAAATCGATTTAAATTTTTGCAATGGTTCTAATTTTAGATTAGAAAAATTTATAATTTTCGGAATGGCGTTTGCATTAATTACGGTTGTCAAAAATTCTCCATTTTCGTTTACCCTAACAAGAGCATTAGGCAAACGAACTTTTTCGTTTTCCTGCGCTGACAGTACAGCGTCAGTGTTTCTAAGATTGCATTTTAGTTTGTAAACCTTTTCCGTGCGACCGTCAATTTGGATAGTATTTTGGCTAGAATTATAATTTTGTCGGATTTTGTTGATTTCGGGTGTTGGGGAATCGTCAGTTACTTTGAAGATGGGCAATGTTTTAAAATTTGTAATTAGTTGCCTGGTTTTGAAATCTATTCTACATTCGTAGTGTTCCATGAAGTCGGCACCTAATAATCCGTCAAAGTCTATGTCCAAGTCGTGAATATAGACTCTGTGCGGGTCGCGTGCGTTAAATGGTATAAGAACAGATTCGCTAATTTTAATTTTTTCGTCGGTTATGCCTTGTATAATCGCGTTTTCTGGAGATCTATTTTTAAAATTTTCCGCTGTCTTATGCTTAAAAATCGAAATACCTGCGCCAGTATCAATTAAGAGTTTAAATTTGTTCGAAATGTCATTTATGAAATAAAGATTACTAGAATTCACGGTCAATAGTGTGTGTGTAGGCCAATTTAAGCGAAGTTCTGGTCTGAGAAATTCAGTAGGGGGTTGTAATTGTCGTTCAGGTTTAATGTTTGGATTTGGTTGGACATTTGGTCCACTTCGAAATTTATTTCTTGGGTTGGAGTATTCATGGAATACTCCGGGCCTAATGGAAAATCCCGAGGAGTGGCAGTATAATCCTGCGACATCTGAGAATTAGCTGTATAATTCTCATTTTGGTATGGCATGTTATCGTCGTTATTTTGCGGGAAATGGGGGTAATCGTCATAATTTACTTGTGGCATGTTTGCCATATTATCAAGGCTAGAATTAGTTTGATAGTTTCCGAAGTTATGGAATTGTGGGTCACTGAAATTATCAGTTTCATGGTAAAAATTAGTATCATAATTTTGAGAGTCAAAATGATTGTCAAAATTAACGTGATGTGTTCTCTGCGGGTTTTGTCTGTTAAAGTTAGGATTGAAATTTGAATTTTGTTGATTTGGGGATCTCTGAAAGTTCGGATTAGGTCTTATTACAGAAGGCCTATTCTGTTGAAAATCTTGTTGCGGCGTGAAATTTCTTTGATATTGCTGGTTGGGAGAATTTTGGAAATTCGGTCTAGAAAATTGTGGAGGACTGGCAAAATTGTTTTGTCTAAAGTTCTGATTTTGTTGTGAGAATTGTAGTCTTGTACGGCACTCATTAAAATTGTGCCCGTTACGTTTGCAAAAATTACAGAATTGTTGGGAGTTGGGACGCCTCTGTTGGTTCTGGATGGGGTTTTTATTGATAGTTTGTTTTGGGAATTTTTGTGACTCGAAGTAGGACAGTTGGAGTTCGCGTTTGATTCTATTAATTGCTTCTAGCATGTCGCTGGGATTTCCGGCACGGATTATTTGTCCAAGTTTGGGTTCTAGTCCGGTAAGTAGTGTTGTTAGAGTCATGGTTTCAATTAGGGATGATTGGGCTGTCTTTTCTTCCAACGTCAAAGTCTGTTTTTGCACAGCAGCGTGCATTTTGGCATTATGTGTTTGTAAACGAGATACGAATGTCAGGGCAGTTTCATTAGGTAGTTGGTGAATCCGTTGTAAGTCTTGTATAAGGGCTGTCAAGTCGCGTGAATCACCGAAATGCGCCTCAAGTAGGCTTTTAATTTATGCCCAAGTGGCAGGGTTCCTCGAATTTATTAATTCGGCAGCTTTTCCCCGAAGTTTATTTTTTATGTGTAGAGTAAGTAAAATACGCTGGTCCTCTATTGACATTCCGTTCGCGAAAACACACGCGGAAATAAAGGTTTGTAGGAAAATGGGGTTCCCGTCGAACTCTGGAACTATTGAGAAAATCCCACTTAACCTGTAGGGTTCTATGGTAAGGGTTTCATCAGCGTTATTGGTATTATTTGCTGTAGTATTATTTACTGTAGTATTTGGTTGGTTCGCCATTTTGTATTATTAAGATTTGTATATAAATTTCAGATAAACAAACAAAAATTAATTTGGTACACACAAAAAAAATAATAAAAATTAATTGTAAAAGGTGCAAGAGTACGCCACTGGCAATAATAATGAATAAAAGGAAACGAAATTGTATTCTTTTCTGTATAAAGTATGTAACAAATTATTTTTGCGATGGTATTTGCACTTATTCAGATATTATAGTCATATGGTATAAACAATACGTTAACCTTTATTAGTAGTAGTAGTATTAAATTGCAATAAAAACGCTACAAGTTAAAGATTAAACTTGATATGGAACTAAACTTTATATAGAAGTTAACTTGACCTATATTAAGTTGCAATGAAAATATTTATGTGTTAAAATAAAATAAAATATCGGTTAAAGTAATACGATATTTAGATAATGTATTCAACTAAATTAGATTGCAGAACTGTCGTGGGTTTAATGCTAATGTGAATGCAATGTACGAATGATAAAATATAAATGTTTAGTGCAGTTTGAAATAGAAAATAAATCGAGATGATTCTTAAATTACTTACATTACTATCTTCATGCCTGGGGTCCAGATGGAAGGTTGAATGCGGTTTCGTAAGCGTTGCTACACTGGGATGTACCGTCAGGGGTATCACTAGGTGTTCCTATCCACGGCGACGTGTTCCAAGTGCCGAAGACACCGACTTTCAGGGGCCAGGAATGTTTCTTACTTGCTAATTATTTCTCGATGTGTATATGATGCTTCTTGTGAGCTTGTTGAGACGTTGCTTGTCTGCTTGAAATTGTATTTTTCTTGTTTCTCGTAGATTCTTTGCTGATTGAAGGATTGAAATCCACCACCTCTGGGTTACAGGGTGTTTTTCAGATCCTACCGACTGCGCCAATGTTAGATAATGGATTGTAGAAATCACTTTTTAAAAACTTTATTTACTTGGGAGTCAAGCTTGACTCTAGGTACAATAATGAACAATAATAAATTTAGAATGTATTAGGTCGAAAATGAGTATATGACTGAAGGTACAAATGTCTGTTGGTTGTATTTATAACATAAGAGAACAAAGAACATTAAATTGGCAATTCAGCATGATAAGGGATTACCAAGAAAGAAACATTAAGCTCAGCCAACGTGAGCGGTTATTAGAGAAGAGCTGTTACGCAATCTGTAACATGATATGTTTGAGAAGGTTAAGCCTGTCTCGGTGATATTATATATCATAGTATATTTCTAATATAACATATATATATATATATATATATTTAGTTAAGTAACAAATCATCACGAAAATACTTAGTAATTTTTTGTATGAATAGTAACAATTTTGTGCCGGGGGTTCCTAGACAAATCAACAGTTTCTTTTTTTGGTTGTGGTGACATTTATTTGTCTTCGACATAGGCATTTAAATATTCTTATTTGAGTTTGAGGACTTGTAATTTTTTTATTAATGATTTTTTTTTTTTTTTTTATGTAAAGTACCAGAACACTGTTTATCTTGGTTGACTTTCAAAACAGTGTAGTTGTTTTTAATTAAATCTTATAGCCTGGTCAACCTGTACTGAAATTGTTACAACTTTTATTTCGATTTGGTTATCATATAGTCTGGTCGACTTAGACTATTCTTAGTACAACACTTATAGTCGGGATTGTTTTTATTGAAATTTATTACGATTTTATTTAGAATTACTTAAGTTCTTGCGACAATATCAACACTATTTATGAGTTACGTTCTCTACCCATTATATTTGCTGAATACAGCTGTACTTACACTTTACTAGTAGTAATAAACTGTTTTTGTCTTCTAAAGTGGACTTGTCTTTTTTTGGTTTTGTATGGCAACCCTTTGTTTGTAAATTGGGGGGGTTATTGGAGACTCTTAAGGGTATTAGTGTAACGGTTAATTTACTTGGCGCCCATTTTATAACATCTTATAACATTGATCCACGCCCGTCTCCACTGTTAGTGTGGCCGGAGATACCCAAATGTCAACTGACAGTTGTTTTAAGGTTGCTTACGTTTAGAGGTAGGTAACATGGGCCGGATGATATTCCACCATCTCTAATTAAACGAGTTTTAAAACTAATAATACATCCTTTAACCTATATTGTTAACTAATCTTTTCTAAATGGTAATTTTCCGGAAATGCTAAAAGAAGGAAAAGTAATACCTTGCTTTATAAAAATAATCCAATGTCTTTAGATAATTATAGACCAGTCACTATTCCATCCAGCTTTTCAAAGGTTTTTGAATATGCCTACTTAGATCGTATGACTACATTTTTAGATAAATATAAAATTTTATCGAATAATCAACATGGTTTCCGCATGGGTATGTCCACAACAATAGCTATACATTCTTTTTACGATGAAATCATAACTACATTGAGGCTGGTGAATGTCCTGTTGGGGTTTTTTGTGACCTCAACAAGACATTCGACTTGATTATGGCATACGAGGTCCTCTATTAGATCGGTTAACTTCTTTTATGAAATTTCATAAACAGTATGTTTCCATTCAACATACTACCAACTATTCAATAAACAAATAAACTCTAATTCTTGTTTGGTTGAAATGGATGTACCACAGGGCTCAGTTTTGGATCCTGTTCTATTTATTTTGTATGTAAACTCAATAGAATATATACTCGGTAAAACTTTTCATACCTTGTATGCAGATGACTTATCTATAATCATTTCAGATAACTTATCTACCAATCTGAATATCGACATTGGTTCAATTTTAGGAAATGTTTGTAGTTGGCTCAATCAAAATTATTTATATTTCATTGTTGATAAGACGCAACTAATTAGATTTCACAATAGGCAGAAACAGTGTAATGATGTAACTGTAAATATCGACAATCGTACTATTAACAGTGCCACTTCAAGTACCATTAGTTTTTTGGGCATTCAGATGACGAACATCTCAATTGAAAAGCTCACTGCAATCACCTGGTGTTAAAGATGAGCTCAATTAATTTTTTATTCAGAAATATGAAAGAAATTCTTACTGAACAACAATTAATCAATCTATACTATGTTCAAGTTGAGCCATCACTTCAGTATGGTGTCTGTTTCTGGAGTAATTCCACCCTATCACAAACTGTTTTTGTATAACAAAAATGGATCTTACTTACTATAGAGGGTCTATCCAGTACACACACCTGTAAAAATGCTTTCATATAATATAGAATTCTTACCGTAACTTGTTTGTTGATTTGATATGTGTGTTCATGTTTTTAAAAATAGACATACTCAAGTATAGGCTTGTTAAAGAGATACATGACACAAATACTAGACATAAAAATGACATTCATGTGCCTTTTTCTAAATTGACAATCACAAACAAATCACCAAACTATTTGGGACTGAAAATATTCAATAATTTGCCTGATAAATGTTTTTATTTGATGTCCGAGAACAAAAATAATGATTATATAATTAAGGAAGAGCATATACCAAATTCCATGGTACTATATCCGGTAGATCAAAATGAAATAACTCTCCATATTGGATCATTAAAAAATAAGTGTAGTTCGGGTATGGATGATATAACTACAAATGTGTTAAAAAAGTACATAAATCTATAAGTCATCCCTTACTGCATATTATAAATATTATATATTCTACGGGTACTGTACTGTACCGTCCCTTTTTAAACAATCTGTGGTTGTTCCAATCTATAAATCAGGGAGTCACACCAATAATGCCAATTACAGACCCATTTCGATCATAAGTAATGTTGCAAAAATATTTGAGAAATGTCTTAAAAGTAGAATCATAAGTTTTGTGAAAAAACATAAATTATTGTCAGATTCGCAATATGGTTTCAGAAGGGGTAAAAATACTGAAATGGCTATCTACGAGTTAATTGATTTTATTAATAATAGTCTGAATGATAGCAAAAAATGCATAGCTATACTTTTAGATCTTGCCAAGGCCTTTGATACGGTATCTCATAATATATTGATTGACAGGCTTTAAAAAATAGGAATTAGTGGTCTTGCGCTAGGTTTAATTAAAAATTATATACACAATAGGAAACAATTTGTCAAAATCAATCACACTTAGTGAACCAAGTTTGATTGAGATAGGTGTACCACAAGGTACTAGGCCTAATTTTGTTCTTAATTTATATAAATGGTATCTCATTATTAAGAATTGAAAACTTTAAAATAATATCTTATGCGGTTGATACTGTGCTTTTATTCAACAATAAAGATTTGCAATCAGTTAATAATTAGAGTTCCATTGGACAAATAAGAATTACTAGTGGTCGTCCAAAGAATATAAGGGAATATAAAAATTTTAAAGAAATAGATTTTCAGATAGACTTGTTGGATACAAATTGGACATTTGAAACTACAAATATTAATATATTTGACTTACTTTTAAACCAAATTGTTGACACTTTAAACAAACACTAGCAACAAAAATTGGATAAGTGTAAAGGTGTGATTAGTTTGCTTCTGATTTATTTGGGAATTTAAGTGGTTAAATCTTCATAAACATTTAAGTGACTTATATTAAAATCTGCAGAGTAAATTCATGGATATGAATATGTGATTCACTCTAACTGTAGTGCAACATCAGCTGCAAAATTGCAGTTAATCCCATAAAAGATAACTAAAATTCGTTAAAATATTAAACAAAAAAAAAAAAAACAAAAAATTTACTGATAAGAGTTTAGTAATAAAAAGTGTTGATCCACAAAATAGTGACATTCTTGTGAGTTTTTTACTGAAAATGTACAGGTCAGGATTTAGAAAATTAAAATTGGATTATTAAATATGGAATGCATAATTTGTAAACAAGTGCCAAAGGAAATTTTTAATTGTGATTGTTGCAGAAGAGGACTTTGCAAGCAATGTGGTAATTTAACTGCTTCGGAAGTAAAATGTTTGCAACTTAAGGAAAGAGTGTTAAAATTTGTCTGCTCCCTGTGTCAGAAAGTTGAAACATTCTCACTTCTTCAAACAATCATTGATGATAAAACTAATATAATAGAAAATAAAAATAAAATTATAGAAATATTAGAACGTGATCTTAAGCAATTCAGTGAGAAATTTAGTTTCTTCCAGAACCTAGTAGAAAATGAGGTACCAAAGATTAAGGAAGATATAAAAAATATTGAAATAATAATGGAAAATAACGCAAAAGAACGAGCAAGGAAGCCAGAAGATAAAACACTATATTCAGCATCATATAATAAAGTTGTTAAAGCTAATGTAAATAATGAAAAGTTTGATCCTAACACAGTAAATAAATTAGAAGAAACTCAGAGAAAAATAATGAAAGATGTAATAAACTTGGATAAAGATGCTTCAATAAATAGCTATAGTAGTATAGTCAGCAAAGGGGTACCGCAAATTAAGAATGCAAATATGAAAAAAAATAGAGTAATTATTTTGCCTAGAGATGATAAACAGCAAAGTAATCAGACTAAGGAGGTGGTAAAAAGAACAGTAGATCCAAGTAAACTATCAGTTGGAATAAAGAATGTGACAAATACTAGTAAGGGTGGAATTATTTTAACTTATGAAAGTGAGGAAGCAGCAGAGAAAGTATTAGAAGATTCTAGAAAGAAACTCCTTGATGAATACATTGTAGAGCACCCAAGACCACGGAGTATGAATTTGTTGAGAATTATAGGAATCGATAACGAAGATAAGGAAGCAGTTGTTGAAAAAATATTTTCTCAGAATCAAGCTAATTTGAATAAAGAAATAGATAACATAGAAGTAATACATATATATGAAAAAAATGAATCTGAATGTAAAGTGGTAATACAAACATCTGAGAGTACATATAAAAAAATGCTTGATATGGGAAAAGTAAATATTGGATATAAAAGATGTAGAATAATGGAGGACAAAGATACATTATTACGCTGCTTTAATTGTTCAGGGTATGGTCATACTGCATATAATTGTCGAAATAATAAAGCCTGCGCTAGATGTGCACAAAACCATGAGACCAAAGGATGCAAAGCTCAAGAAACAAGGTGTGTGAATTGTAAGATAAGAAATGAAAAATTTGGTTTAAGCTTGAATGTAGAGCATGATGCCCGAAATCGAGAATGTCCTGTATATAAATATATATTTGGAAAGGTATTGAAAAAACAAGAGAGTGTATAGCAATTAAGGAATGTTGGAGGTTGGCGTATTTTATATTTAAACATAGGAAGCCTACTGGCACATATAGATGAATTAAAACATTTTATTAACCAATGTAAACCTAGTATTATTTGTTTGACAGAAACATGTGTTACTGATAATATCTATGGCTGTGAAATATGTATTGCTGGATATAATAATGTTGTGTGTGAAACAGAAAGCCGGCACACAGGAGGAGTTATAATGTATATTCAAAAAAATATTAAATTTAAAACAATAGTAAACAAAAGTGAACATTTATTTTTATGGTATGCAGGAATAAATGTGAAGTTGAACAATACATGGTATAATATAATAGGATTGTACAGGTCGCCATCATCAAGTGCTGCGGAATTTATGATAAAAATTAAAGAAATATTTGAAAAATATATTTGCAAAAAAGGTGTGACCATCATTGGAGGTGACTATAATATAGATGTAAGTAAAAACTCTTTTTATACAAATAAACTGCTGGAAATTGCCAATTCGATAGGACTTATACAGTCTGTAGAAGAGTACACAAGAGTCGATGGTGAAAAGAGAACAATAATTGATTTAATCTTCTGTAATACCACAATAAAGACTTATGCGCATACAACCCCTCGTATCTCAGACCATTACATTGTAAGTTTTGTTATATCTAAAGATCGTAAACCAGATGAAAGAAAAACATTTAAAACAAGGAATTTAGACAAGATAAATGAAGAAAATTTGCTAGTTAGTATAATGAACACTGAATGGAAAAGAGATAATAATATGGCTTTGAGACTCATTAATAGCTTACGTGCAGTTGTTGATGAATATGCTCCAGAAAAAGAAATAACTATAAATAAACAACAAGGATATCCAGGATGGTTTAATGATGTAATAAAAAATAAAATCAATGAAAGAGATAGAATGTATATTGTGTGTACAACAAATGATGAAAGCAGGTGGAATGACTATAAAAAGCTAAGAAATGAGGTGTCAGCAGAAATAAGAAAAGCAAAGAAGTCTTACTACAACCATAAAATAGATGAAGTTAAATATGATTCAAAGAGAATGTGGAAAACACTGAAAGAACTAAATAAAGATTGTAAAAATACTGGTGCAGATAGTGTTTTCGATGGTAAGGAGTACTCTGATGAACAAATAATAGCAGAAGAATTTAACAAATACTATATTACTAGTATAGTAGATATAGTACAAGAAGTTAAGAAAAATAGCAGTAATTGCTATTTTCTGGATAAAATACCACAAAGTTCTGCATCTTTTAGCTGTTTTGAAAAAGTTGAATTCGGCAACCTAAAAAACAAAATAAATCAATTAAAACACACAGCTGGTCTTGGTGATGGACTAAACACTAAAATTATTAAATTAGCTTTTAACAATTATCGGAAACAGATTCTACGATGTCATTGAAGATTCTCTGTATAGAGGAAGATTTCCTGATTGGAAGATTTCAAAAGTAGTACCTATTCCTAAAGTAAACAATGCAATAAATTGTGCTGATTTTAGGCCGGTAAATGTCCTGCCTGTTTATGAAAAAATTTTGGAAATAGAAGTAAAGGATCAACTTGTTAATTATATACAAGAGAATGGTTTGTTGTCTGAAAATCAATCCGGGTTCAGGAAACATTATTCATGTGAAACTGCACTGCAAAATGTAATTGTGGAATGGAAAGACATTTTAGATAATGATAGTCATAGTAAAATTGGGGTAGTGTTTCTTGATCTAAAGCGTGCCTTTGAGACCGTAGACCGTGATCGTTTACTGAAAAAGTTATATAAATATGGAGTGTTGGGAAAGGTATTAC
The DNA here is from genome assembly GCA_963675555.1 of Leptura quadrifasciata. Lineage (NCBI taxonomy): Eukaryota > Metazoa > Arthropoda > Insecta > Coleoptera > Cerambycidae > Leptura > Leptura quadrifasciata. The sequence goes on from OY776682.1 coordinate 23,439,902, forward strand.
AGGTATTACAGTGGTTTTATGACTATCTATGTGTATCTATGTGTCATATGAAAATAGTGTTTCTAGTAATCTAAAAAATGACTATGGGGTCCCGCAAGGTTCTGTATTGGGACCACTTCTGTTTATTCTTTTCATAAATGACCTAAATCAAATAACACATAAATGTAAAATAAAAATGTTCGCTGATGATACTATAATATATTGGCATGATAATGATGTAAAGAAATTGGTAGAGATGCTAAATGAGGTACTTAAATTGGTGCAGGACTGGTTAAATGAAAATGGATTAAAGCTGAATATAAAAAAAACTAAATCAATGTTAATTAGTAGTGCATTTAATAAAGTTGATATATCAGAATTTAAAATAAATATTGACAATGAAGACATTGAATGTGTTAAAATGCATAAGTATCTGGGAATGGTTTTGGATGAACATTTAAATTTTAAAGAACATGTGAAATATGTAGTGCGGAAAGTTAATAAAAAAGTTAACTATTTGGGTAGAATTGGGCAGGATTTAACTAAATGGTGTAAGAGAACTATTTATAAAACTATCATTGAACCTCACCTTACCTATTGTTCGTCATTACTACTGACCCTAAATGAAAGTGATATACATAATCTACAAATGGTACAAAACCGAGCGTTAAGAATTATCTTAACCACGAACAGATACACTAGTGTAAGAAAAATGTTAAGCCACTTAAATATTCTTTCTGTTAAACAAATAATAATGTATAATGTTCTTATATTAATTCATAGAATGACTCTAAAATTAGTTCCTCCGTATTTAACTGATAAGTTATATAAAGTAAAAGACACTCATAAACATTATACTCGGTATGGAGAAAACTATGTATTAGAATACAAAAGGACATCAGCAGGGCAAAATACAATTTTTTACAAGGGCCTGAATTGGTATAACCAATTAAATAATGATACCAAAAATTTAAATCTAAAAAAATTTAAAAAGGAAATGAAAAAAATTGTTATAAATCCACCATTTTAAAGTCAATTATTTTGTATATTATGTTAATCGTTTGTGATTTATATGTTATATTTCATATTATATTAATTGTAGTGTATTGTATTTATATTGTAATTGTAAGATATAGCATTCCTCTTTTTTGCTAATAAAGATTACTTACTTACTTACATGCGCCAAATAAAATTATATCTGTAGGAGCAAGTTTAGAAGGCTGGTAGTATGATGAAATTAAAAATATAAAGGAGAAAGATACATTATTCAAACGAGTGACTATAACAAGAACTGAAACTGAAAGTGTCTGGGTAAATTTTAAAATAAAGAGATATGAGGTTGTGAGTTTAATTCGAAGACATAAAAGAGACTATTACAATAAAAAAATTGATGAATGCAGAGATGATTCAAAAGAGATGTGGAAGACACTCAAAGAGCTTATAAAAGGAAGAGATGAAATAGGTAGAAATGAAATTATATGATGAAAATTTAATATATGTGTCTTTTAACATTTTTTTTTTCTTGACAGCGTCAATAATATCTTACACAGTATTGACAAGCATCATGGCAACAACTATGTACTAAGGAACATTCAACCAGCACAAAATACAATTACCATGTTTGATACTGTTGATATGGCCTCACTTAAAAAAGTATACATAAATTATGTCAAATAAAAGTAGTGATATTAATGGAATCACTACAAAGCTATTAAAGCTGGCATTTGATGCTGTAGGTAATTGACTATTAGATTTTTTTTTTAATGCCTTGTTTATATTTATGTCCTGGCGGAGTTTAGCTACAGCAGCTACTCTTCCACTCAACCAGGTTGGCGAAATGAGATGCTGTTGCTTAACTTCGCTGATCAAGGTCTCAGCATTTAAACTGATGACGCTACCTCACTACAGTATGGTGTAGTTCCTAAAGAGTGAAAAGTGTCACTATAATACCAGTAGAAAAAAAAGAAAATACTTTGTTACGCCAGGAATTTCGTCCAATTAATGTGTATTATTGCCTCCATATGAGGAACTACTAGATATTTTAGTAAAAGAGCATCTGCTAGATTATGTTGATGATAATTACATATCGATCTACCAGGCTGGACTTAGGAAACAAGACTCTTGTGAAACAGTGTTACAAACTGTTTTGGTCAGATGGTTACAAAATATAAGTGGTAAGAAACATGTAGGAGCACTGTTTATAGACTACAGAAAAGCTTTTGAGATGATCAATATTATTATTAATCGTTTATTATTAAAAAAACTAGAGAAAATTGGTATACAAGGAGTAGTGTTGCAGTCGTATTTAAGTGAACGATATCAAGCGGTCAAGTACAATAATAGTCTATCTAACAGAAGAGAAGTAGTGATGTATGGTGTGCCCCAAGGATCAGTTTTGGGTCCTATATTGTTATATTGTACATTAATGACATTGTTAATGTCTCATCTCACTATCACATTCAATTGTTTGCTGATGTTTTATTGTTATATGTTACTAATGATGTTGGTGAAATTATTAATAACTTAAATATTGATTTAGCTAAAATAAAACTTTGGTCTAATGAAAATAATTTAGCAATTAATTTAGATAAAACTAAATACATGTTGCTGACGGTAAATATAACAATAATATCGATTCTGACATTACTGTTAAAATTGATGACTGTCTTCTGGAATGTGTTTCAGCGTAAAAGTACCTGGGACCTGGGAGTAATAATATATCAAAATCGAACTTTTTCTAATCATGCTAATTATATTTGAAAAAGATATCAAAAGAAGTATATTTTTGTCGTAGAATTTCAAATAATTTAAGTACTTGGACAAAATTATTAATATACAAAACAATAATTTTTTCCACATTTTACATATTGTCCCACTATTCTCTTTACACTTTATATTGCTTTGTCCTCCAACAAAATGTTACAAAGTTCAGGAATAATATTTTAGGTATTCGGTAGCAATCAGCTCTTTTAAGTTCCGACTATGCGCTATCCACAAAAACATTTATAAACACTGAAAAAGCAATGGCTAAGAACTCTTATTTTATGTCGTTCTATTATCAGAATGTTCGTGGACTAGGGACAAAAATTAATGAGTTATTTACTAATTCACTCGTTGACCAGTGTGACTATATTGCTCTCACCGAGACATGGGCTCATGCGGGATTGTCAAATGCCGAACTGTTTGATATAAATCTATATGACGTATTTCGCGCTGATAGGGATTTTCAAACTTGTAATAAAACGCGAGGAGGTGGAGTATTACTGGCACTTAAAATTAAATACAATGCTTATTTACTTGACGTTCGTTCCCTATGTCCAGGTTTTAATAATCTCAAGAGCATCGATATACTGGGTGTAAGAATTAAAACATGTAATCACTATTTTCTGATTTTTGTTTTATATATTCCCACTGACGCTACCTGTGAGGATTATGAGTGTTTATTTGATAATATTGAATCACTATATGACCTGTATGGATCCGACATTCTCATTATTGGCGTCTTTAACATCCCTGAATATTTCTCAAAAACTCCCAGTCGAAAATACAATTCCCTGCTGCATTTTATGAACTTTTTTAATCTAAAGCAACAAAATAATGTACTCAACGCTAATAACAGAGTATTAGATCTCATTTTAAGTAATATGTCTTGTAACGTCCAAAAATCAACCTCAGTTTTGTTAGCGGAAGATCTTCATCTTACTTACTTACTTACTTACTTACTTACTTTATTATTAATCCTTTAGATCACATACATGATATAGGATGTCATTTTGCACAAGAGATTTGTAAAAATATAGTATATAATTAAGTATATAAGAATAAATGAAATGTAAAAATACACAAATATAAATATAAAATACAAACAATAACATAGAAACTACAAACAAACATTAATTAAAAAAAATACAGACAAACATAAAAAGTATAAATAAAAGCCAACAATGTTTAATTTATTATGAAATTCAAATGGAACCTATTTAGGTAACAATGAATCCGTAATCTAAAGAATTGTATAATCTATTATAATAAAATATTTATTAACCATTTTATGATGCAATGTATATAATTATGTATATATGCATGGCAAGTCAACATCTAAATTAAAAACTATTTGCAGAAAATCATAAGATGTTGATACATAATTAAAATCATAAAATAATGGACAGAAATAAAAATATAAATGTATACTTGGTATACTTACAAGTTAATACATACAACAAATTCTAAACTAGAGACTATGTATCTGTAGATCTGTCTAGAAATTCATTCACACTATAGTAACCACTATTCAGTAGTAAGTCCTTAATCTTTTTCTTATATCTTAATAAGTTTAGACCTCGAATACTTTCAGGAAGGGTATTATATAGTATTATTCCATTATAATAAAGAGACTCTTTAAATGTCGAAGTCCTGTGGTGAGGAATAGGTAATAAATTCCCGTGTCTTGTATTATATCTGTGATTTTCAGACAGCACATGAAAATCATGCAGATTGCATTTTACGTGAATCAGACACTTGTATATATAGACACATGGTACAGTTAATATCTTCCTGGAGACAAAAGTGTTTCTACAGCTTTCTCTATACTTAAGTTTATATATCAATCTTATTAATCGTTTTTGTAACACAAATACTCTGGATACTCCACTGGATTTTCCCCAAAGATGTATATTTTGAGTTATATGCGAATAAGCCAAAGCATAATATACATTCATTAAACCGTCTTCACTGAGCACATTTTTTAATTGATATATTGCGAAATAAGATTTGTTCAATTTATTGCAGACATAATCGATATGCTGTTCCCATGACAGTGTGCTGTCAATACATGTGCCCAACAGTTTTGTGCTTTCACTTAAGGGGATACCATGAAGTGGTATATGTCTTCTAAGTTTAAAATCTATGAATACTGTTTTATCCCTATTTAATATTAATTTATTTCTGTCACACCACGCATTCATTTCATCTACCGTTGTTTCAATGTCAGAACTAAGCTCATCAGTGCTAGATGCAGAGATACACACAGTAGTATCATCTGCATACATAATTGTGAGTCCCTTGCTAATGTGCGATGGTAGATCATTGATATAGATGGAAAACAGTAGAGGTCCCAGGATAGATCCCTGAGGTACTCCCAGAGTAATAGCTTGTGGGACAAAGTAAGCTTCGTTACATTTAACCGTTAGGGTTCTGTTATCCATAAAAGACTTTATTAGATTGAGAATATTGCCTCTTATACCTATATTTTCTAATTTACTAAATAAGACAGGACCATTTACAGAATCAAAAGCTTTAGATAGATCAAATAAGATAGAGACAATATATTTTCCTTTATCCACCTCACTGTAAATAAAATCAAATAATGTAGTAGATGCAGTTTCTACTGATCTTCTACTTCTAAAACCATGTTGGCTATCTGTTAATATATTGCCTCTTCCTAAATAATCTGAGATCCTGTTGTAAATAATTTTTTCTATAATTTTAGAGATGACACTAAGCAGTGATACTTGCCTGTAATTTTCAATGTCATCTTCCTGGCCTTTCTTATGAATAGGTATTACTATGGCAATTTTAAGTTCCTCAGGGAAATAACCTTCTATGACCATTTTATTAACTAAATATAATAAAACGGCAATGATATTATTCGAGAGATTTTTAATGACTTGTGCTGTTAAACCGTCCAGTCCTACTGATTTCTTATTCTTTAGTTCATTGATTACACCAAGAAGTTCTTCTTTTGATATTTCATAGAAATATAATGAATTTGTTTGGTATTTGGAGAGAGTGCATGGTAGTGACAAATTATATCCGGAGTGACTTGCTGCATTATTGGTCGCAATCTGGGCAAAATGTGAGGCAAAAGTATTTGATATTGTTCCATCATCATATATATTTACATTGTTTATGTTTAGGGTACTAGATTTATTAGGAGATTTGTATTTTCCCAGTTTAGACTTTACAATATTCCAGGTTTCTTTGGATTTATTTACCGCATTATTTATTTTGTTATTGTAATAATTTTGCTCTGCTTTTTTTATATTTCTTTTGTGTTCATTTTTTTTACATTTGTATTCATCTATATCAGTATTGCTAGTACCTGAGTTTATTTCTCTAAACATATTTCGAAGTACTTGACCTTGTTGAATAATGTCATCCGTTATCCAGCATTTATTGTTATTAAAGTTTTTTGTTTTATTTTTATATTTATGTTTACAAGTGGACATGAAACATTAAAACACCATATTAAATCATCCAGAAACAAGGCAAATGCAGTCCGTATATCAAATTGAGTTAAATAATTCCAATTTATTTTTGAAACCCTCACATTTAATTCATTTAAATTTCCAGAATTTATGATTCTTTTAATTATATTGGTATTATCACTACTTTTATTTTTATCATATGTTATTATATTAAGCGAAAATATATGAGCAAAGTGATCAGCTAACAGAGGATTGTAAATTTTAATATCATAGTTTTGGGGAGGGATGTTTGTTACAACATAATCAATTGAGGTAGCACTGATCTGTCCATGAATATTTTTGAATACACGAGTTGGCTCACACGTAGTTCTATTTAGCTGATAGGAATCAAACAGATCGCATAGCAGTTTAGTAGTCAGAGATTTGTCAAATAGATTGATATTAAGGTCACCACAAACTAGGATAAAATCATATTTGTCTACTATATAATTTAACACAATCGTCAAGTTTCCAAAGAAAATATCAAGATCCCCACTTGGAGGTCTATATATACAACATACTACAATTTTAATGTTTTTGTCTATATACAATGATATACCACACATATCTCTATATGAGATTCCGCTGAGTATTCATTAAAGATTGTCTCTTTACAAAATTGTAGGGAGTCACGAATAAAGATTAAGGACCCACCATGGATATGATCACTACGTGCAAAATAAGAGGCGATTTTAAAATTGGGTAAACTAGCATGTTCAACATTTGTACCACAAATCCAATGTTCCGATAAACATACTACATCAAGATTGTTGTTATTGATAAAGATTTCAGTTTGAGCTAACTTATTCATTAAACTTTGTATGTTAACATGAGCAATTCTCAATACACCAGTTCTCACATTGGTGTTAGCTGTGACAGTCTGGGGTATAAAAAACGGTCAGAGTTCTCATTAAGCTGGTCATTTACATTAGTATTTAGCCCATTCTCATATCCAATATTTCTAACACTAGTATTGCCTGCATTATTTAATGATTCATTCATATTAGGCATACTTACATAATCTAAGTTGTCTTGAACATTTAGAGAGCTACGGATGTTAACAAAAGTCAAGTTTTTAATATTATTTTTACAATTTCATTGCAAATGGTATTTTTATTCAGGTTACCATTATATGAGTTACTTACATTTAGTAGATTAATTTTACCAGGTACATAGTTATTTATTTTTCTCACGAAGGCAATTAGCTTTTCATTAAACTTGTTTATATACCTATGTAACTTATAGTTTTTACTATATGGGACAGTTGCAATAGTTATATTTAAATTACGACACTTTTTAATAAAGTTCCAGATGTTTTTAAAAAGTGGATACCGTTTTGCACTAAAATTATTCGAACCAGCTAATATAATAATATTGTCCTGGGATGTATACGATTTCGTCACTGCATCAAAGTTTTCAACCACTTGTTGGAAAGTAGCCCCAGGTTTGATGATAGATTCTATACGTATATTTTGATGTTTTAATTTATTGAATAAAATTCTATTTAAATTGCGTGCAATTTCATCACTCAGTAATAATAGTTTTTTACAGTTAGGCAACACAATTTGAAAATCAGTGTTTTTATTATGTTCCTCAGTATTCATGGCACTATTTGTTACAGGTTCTACTGTTGATACATCAGCTTCCAAATTTAAGTTGTTGTTGGCCATATTAGCAGATAAAGTTTTATTATCAAGGTTATTTGAATCGTCAATTTCAGCTTGAGTGCTGATAGTCCTTAGCGTAACTGCAGCTATTTCAGGTTGCGTTGTTGTTTGACATCCAGTTGTTTGCATTTTGTGGTTAACTGTTTGGACAGCAATGGTCTTCAGTGGTTTGTTACTAGTTTGAATAGCAACTGTGTTGACTGGTTTCTTAATTATATCTGTTAATTCATTAATTCTTTGTTTACAGTCTGATATTATTAATTCTTGTTTTTTTATTAACTCATTCAATTCTTCTTCAGCATTTAACGCTTCGTTAATAAGTCGTTCGTTTTCTTTTTTCATTACTTGAATATGTTTAGTCTTCATATCCGTGTCTTCTATTAAATCACTTATTGTTTTCTCTAATATGCTATTTTCTTGTTCTAATGGGTTAGAGAGACTGTCATTACTATCTTTACAATAGATTATTTTATGACCTTCCAGAAATTGCAAATTGCCCTTAATGCGTAATGCACAGCTTTTATGAAAAACATTACAACAATTAACACACACATAGTAATTAACTGGTTTTGTTTGGCAACATTTCAAACCTCCAAGCTTGCTGTTCTGGGACATGGTGTTAATTTTCATACATAAATTCAGTAGAATTTATTAACTTGAATATCCCCCTATAAATAGAATAGTCTATGGCACTGGAATTTATAAAGTGTTTATTGTTTTGTTTCATTCACTGAAGTTTTTTAGTGATGATAAGTTTTTTTTTTTTTTAATTTCTGTATTGTATTAATTTAATAATTATACTTTATTGTATTTAGCACTATTACAACACTGCTTTTTCAAAATTATAGTTTCAGAAGATGGACCAGTTATTTATCTACAGTTTGACACCAATTTCACTAATTTTGGTAGGATAAAATTAGCAAAAAACAACAATAAACTGCACTGATAAACTGATAGCACTTTCCACTGTCAATATCCTTTCACATCATCCTGCTCTTTGTATAATGTGTGTGTACAAAATCTTACGACTAATAAGTCAAGTATATATGTATATGTATGTGTGTATATATATGTATGTATATATGTGTGTGTATGTATATGTATTTATTTTACTAGAGTATATATTTTGATTATAGTTGTTACATTTTATATTTGTGCCATTTGTGTACCTTTTACTTATACCATATTGTTCTATTTATCGATATTTTATATAAATCTGTTGTTATTTGTCCTGTAATTGGGGTTCACCCGTTGGATGAATTATATAAATAAATAAATAAATATCAATGAAGTGAACGTGCTACCTACAGGTAAAACATTACGAACGATATTAAATTGTGATATTTATACACGAATAAATTTTATGTTAGACTCTTTAAATCTATTATCTGTTAAGCAAAATTTGATGTTGTATGTTTTATCTTTTTGTTTAAGCTTTTAAATAACAGGTTGCCTCAACACCTTTTGCAGTTTTGTATTTGTATATGAAGTTCATAAATATTACACACGAAATCGTAATCATTTTTATATTAAACGAACTCATCATAGATATGGTGAAAATCAGTTATATATATAAAAGGATAAAAATATAAAAAAGGACTCAAATTATATAATGATTTACCCAATACTATAAAAAATTGTAATAGTTTAATCAAATTTAAGAACCTGTGTGTGTAATATGTAAAGATACGGCCTGTTTAAATTGTGTTTGTTTTTTGTCATTATTGAAATTTACCTTATCATATAAAAAAAAGGAAGGTCTTTGTAACCGTAGTCATTAACCAGAGGCACACACACACACGCATACCTTATCTTATTTATTAATGGTAGTGATATTATGTATGTAACTTTGTGTTTTTTGTAATTTAGCCAAGCTAATAAAGAAAGGTTATATTATGGCATTAAAGATATTAAAATGTAATATTTTTTACCGTGCACAAAACAATACAATAACCTAACAATGATTGATGTTGGGTTTAATACGTCGTTTATGGATGGGTTTGTATGAATTAAACTTGAAAACAAAATGTTTACTGACATTCTTCTTACATTTTTTTTGTACAATTAATAATATATATTTTCTATATATATATTCAAATTTTAAGAACACAATATTTAATATTGACGTTTTAATTACAAATTGGTCCATTTTAAATCGAACAAAACTTTTTATTCCTTTGACATTTTTTAATAAAATTGAAATTACATTTTTTTTGTACAATTAATAATATATATTTTCTACATACATATTCAAATTTTAAGAACACAATATTTAATATTGACGTTTTAATTACAAATTTGTCCGTTTTAAATCGAACAAAACTTTTTATTCCTTTGACATTTTTTAATAAAATTGAAATTAAAAATTTTTCTCACTTGTAAACTTAATAAATATAAACACACTACCACATATAGTGGTTAACCCCCAAATTCAAAGCCGAGGCTGTCCAGAAGGGAGTTACACATTTGAAAAAACAGACAATATCCATTATCTACCAACAATACGAGTGTCGAAGCTGTGCATCGAACCTAGATCATGACAGAATCTGACTAAATGTGTATGCCATAGAATGTGCTCTAATCGACTGAACTACCATGGCAGTAAATCCAGGAACATACAGTAGATAATAGTTCTGCAGAAAACAACAGTTTGTTTCTTCATCAGAGAACTAAAAAGGTTTGTAGATAAGAGTACCTACTCTATTAACAGCCTATTATAATTTTTATTTGTTAAGGACTTATGGAATACTGTTTTGGTGTAGTTCACACAATCAAGAGATTTTCAAAATTAAGAAAGGGTAGTCATAGGGCACAAAGTAAGCGAATCATGTCAAGGCTTATTTAGAACAGGATTATATGAAAAATAGAGAAAACTTTAAAGATGTTCTTATAGACCACCAACATGCCACAAAGCATGAAGATAATTATTGTTACTTAATCTACAAGGCTACCTGCTTAAAAAGAGCTATTATTATTAACGTCTGAAATGGCACAACTGATGCCCAGATACATAAAAAAAGTAAAAAACATGCATCTTTTTAAAGAAACAATCAAAAAAATATTAATAAAGATTGGAATTGTACAATTTAAATGAGATTTATGATCAGGGTCGTTGAGAGCTAGCCAGGGGCCTCAGGGAAAACGATTATTGGTGGCCCCCCCCCATAGAAATGAGTCTAGCAAAAATATTTTAATACTGATCTTGCAGTCCCCTTCAGCTCCTACGGGTTCCAAGAAAAAATATAATAATTTACCAAAAGTATAATAAAAGATAATGATTAATATTGTTTCCTCTGTAATATTGATAATAACCATTTGTAAATTTAAAAAATAATAATGAACAAACTCGATGCTCGGGATCCCTGGATTTATCCCCTCCCTACCCCTCTTCTCGGCGACCTTATAAAAATGATGCCGCCTTCCTCTGGTCAAAAGTATATAATTAGTCAATATGAACATAAATGTTATTTATAACTGTCTAGTGCAATTTTTATTGCTATATTTGAAACCCATGTATATTGATTTGTACAATATAATTCTCTATATTATCTCTTGTACATTTATGTAATGCAGATTAAAATGGACACATAACTGCAGAAAACATACAAATCCGCACAGGTTTTATACCAGGAATATAAGTGATATATTAACACTGTTTTATTTTTATCACTAATTTATTGTAACTTGAATGTTACTGCAGTTTTGGTACATTAACGTACCATTATCAAACGTTTGATAACGATACATTAATGTACTGAAACTGCAGTAACATTCAAGTTACCATAAATTACAATATATAGTGCCATGATTGAGAATCACAAAATAAAGGCTTCCGCAATAGAATTTTTAGAAATATAAGCATCCATGCAAGCTTCTTAGGGGCATGCAGCAGAATTGATTGTCATAGTCAAAGAGTTAAGGTGGGCATATCCAAGAGAGATAGAGAGATTAAATAAGGAAATATTTATTATTTTTGGTCATAACTTTTTTTACGCATTTATTGGTAAAAAAAAGTATAATACTACCTAAGTAGAACTATGAAAGGTGTGGTGATATAAATTTTCACTCAATAATTTCAGTTGTTTACAAAATTAGTTAATTTAAATTAAAAAATTGTGCCAATCTTCATATCTTGTAGTTTTAAATTAATTAATTTTGCAAACATCTGAAATTATTGAGTGAAACTACACACTGTCATAATTCTACTTGTAGATTGTTATGGGGTCGTTTGGCTTCGAACAGCCTTACTTCATTTCGACCTAAAAGATTTTTTATGATTTACCCTACATCTAGTTGTTGCCCAGGATTCCAAGACTTTTTACAAAGCTTGTGATTTTCCTGGGGGGCTGATTTCCCTATGTCTTCAGGCGTTTTGTTCCTTTTCCCATTCTTGGGTCTCCTCCGCTATGTGTCCCTTCGCCAGGCCACAAAACGGTTTGGGTTCAATGAATGGTGCTTCAGCTCCTTTTTTGCAAGACTGTCAGCAAGTTCATTTTCTTGTGCTCCCTCATGCCCTGGCACCCACATCAAGATAACTTTGTTGTTGTTGGCCAGTTGCTTCAGGGATTGCCTACATTCTGTTCTACTTAGGTAACAGGACAGCAGTTCCACTATCAGAGAGATTGCCCCAATAACCCATACCTTCGCGGGAATGCGCAAAATGCCGTCCCACCACAGCGAAGCGGGAACCAGCTACCAATATATGTATTTAAAAAAAAGTTATGGTCAAAATTAATAAATATTTGTTTATCTCTCTCTTGCATATGCCCACCTTAAGCGAAATATTTATAATTATCATTTCAACAGCATTCTTTCTATCTGCAAATAATATTCATTGAATATCGTTTTAAAATTTCTACAAATTTAAATTGTTTTTAATTGTTTTTCAGTGAGTATGGTTGTAGGAGTGGTGGTGCTAGGCATTGCTGTCATACTTGTCATTAAATGTCGTTCATTGGATGCTCAAATGAACAAGGAGGAGCAATGTATTCAGCCTATTCCGTTACCTCGTCCGCCTGATAGACTTATGTCATCATCTCCACCTTTAAAATCATTGCATTTAGATGGTTTAACTACATCTATGTCTACTGCACTACCCCAATGCAAAGTAACACCTTTAAATAGAGACGAATTAGAGTCACCCTCATCACATGCATGTTATCCTTATGGAGTTGATGAACAGCCTGATGACTGGAGCAGCATCGATGCATCAGATATCCCGTCTTGCCCTAGCAAAAATATTATGCTGCGTAGAAATCAGTATTGGGTTTAAATATAGACTGTTTTTGTACTACTTATGTATTGTCACTGGGAAGCAAGCTACATGCCAATCATATGGCAAATAACTTTTCCACTACTAAACCCATCAAAGGACAGTAATGAACACATTATTTCATCCTATAGTGTTTGTTGTGTTTTAAACATTTCTGAACAAAGCCTTTTTATAGTGTTGCCACTTTTCTGGAAAACGTGAAATTGTTAAGAAATTTTGAAATTTCAAAATGTAAGTCCACTGAAAGTCATAAGAAATTACCAATACACTATCAAATTTAATATTAGTCATTAAACTTGTTTTACATCATTATATAAATTAGGATGAGGGTACTTTTTCGTTGTCCTACTGAATCAGTTTGTTGATTCATTAAAAGTTCATTTATTAATATAAAACAAAAAGGTTTTGTTGATAACATATGAAAAATAATTATTTCCTGTATTCTGTATTAATTAGTTTTAAATTTTATGTGAACAAAAGTTTATTTTTGATTTCATAGATATACCTTTATTTATATAATTGATCAAGAAAAACCTGGAAAAGTCAGGGAATTTCAAATAGAGAAATGTAGTGGCAACCCTGATTTAACAAACAAGTGGACTCTGCAGCTAGGGAGTTGACAATTTTAATAATTTTTTAAAATTTTTGTGAAACTAGATTATAAGTAAAAAATATAAGCACAGTTTAAATACCAAGGATTTTATTTTAAAAAGAAAGATTAGTGGATCAGTATTCTTATTATCCTGTGGATTCTGATTCAAATCCTCGGTTGTTTTTTTTTCAATTTTTCTTCATTGCCAATAAATCTATTTGTTTAAATATTCAAGTATTCATGTTATTTTTGATTATTTCAAAGAAACTCATTATTTTTCGAAAAGGTCTGAGCGGAGTTTTCATATGAAATCTGCCCCAATACCAAATCAAATTTTGTATCAAAACCCTTTCGAAGCATTTGATTTGAGATTGTTTTTCTCGGATTTTGAGACTGTTAGAACTTGCTTCGTTTTTTTGTTTTTTAGCAGATACATGTAAATTTTTTTTAAATCACAATGTTTTTCTTCGTCGTTACAAATTTTTTTAAACTAATTCTATCAAAAAAATTTTGGAACATTTTGAATGTAATTTTTTTTTTGTAACGTTATGAGACCAAATTAATTTTTTTTTGCATAAATCATTTACTTCGAGTTACTCACTATAGAATTTCTTTAGATTTTTACGAAATGTGGGGGAAGGAAATTAAAAACTTAACAAAACCAGCATTTTTTCCACAAATTCCACCTAAATTCAATTCCTAACATTATAAAACTAATATTATATTTATCGTGTACCATTTTCTTTCACTGTACATGTGAACGATCCATCTTTTGCGTCTGAAGGACTTTTACTATGTTTATCAAAAATGAATGTTAACGTTCACAAAATAAGGGTTCAAAACGACTGTTTCAGACGGAGAATAATATAAAATTTATACTTACTGTTCGTTTATGCTTAACTGCTTCTCTGATGGCATCAATAGGACTTCGTAACACTATAAATCTAACACAGTAAGTACTAACACTTTCTTAAAATTATACCTGAAAGGGAATTTTGAAAACACAAGTAAAAGACAATATAAAGTTCAAAAATATATATTAAATCTCTTTAAAAATTCATGTTTTACAACAACTTCAAGAAGAATGTTTTGACAAACTATAGTCTGGCCTGTGTACGACACATGGTGAGGAATGGAACGACTTATAATGTACCAACTACCATCCAATATGCGGTTTTTTAGCTAACGATTACACAAAAAGATTCAAGAAAAGTTCAATGTTTATAAATTTTTGGTGGGCTTTTGCTTGCTTGTCTATTCACGTATTTTTAGTTCAATATCAATTTTGGTCGCTCCTCGGAGCTTAAAAATGCTTGAATTGCAACGACTTTAAATTGTATTGTGCAATTACAATTTCATACGTTCAGGCAAGGCGGTCCCATGCACATATGAGTACATGGTAACTATACTTTTCTGACACCAAATCACTGAGGAACCGGTTTAGGGCAAATCCCGTTAAAACCCATCATTTTCCCGTCAAAATCGACTGCTAGGAAATGATGGGGGTTCCATGTCGCTAAAGGCCATTTTCGCTAAAACTCACGATATACTTTGAATAGAAGCTGGATTAACTTGTCCTCTTATTTAACACAACGCATGAGTTGCAGTGCTTAACAACGTGGATTCGTAAAAGGGTATTTAATTTTGAAATTTCCGAAATTAAAGTCAAATTTTGTTACTGTTTCTAAATTTTGGTGGTCAGGGCGACATTACGTCCCCGTGCAGCGACATTTACTACACTTTCTAAAATTACACTCCTTGATGAGTTATTGAAATTTTTGCATAAAAAACACTCAGCGAGAATATGATTAAAAATATAAAAACCTCTTCCAACAATATTTTTACGTGAAGCACGCTTTTCATGCGAAATGTCGGATTTTGTTACAGTTTCGAAAAGTACATCGAGGGTTTTATCGTGTTCTTTAACACCGCCTTTCTTTCGGTGAATCTTTTTGTGCAATGTTTGTAAAATTGTTCAGAAAAAAAAAATGGATCTTTGGATGGAGTCTCCCATGTGTTGTACTCGGTTATTTTCAGACCAGCCTATCTGGAACATAACATGGATTCAAATCTAAAAATGGTAATAAGGTTGTACATATATCGATGCAGAGCATTCAATTATTTAACTTTGAACATTTGTATTCCAAAATGGGATAAAAAAAGGAAATCAAAAATCATGAAGATTTTTATAAGTATCAATATGAATATTGATAAAACATTAAATTCAAAAATGGCATAAAAAAACCACATTCGACACACTGATCTTCATTAGTGTCCTTTCACTAATTCTTGCTTACATCTACTCCTCTTCGTGATTATGGCTTTGTTGATCACCCTCGGTGTTGAACTGCCTTATGGATCAGCTTAGGTGGTCCTTGGACTGCTTTGGCTCTGCGGCTCTGGCTTAGCACTACGGCTCTGGTGTTGACATGGCACTGCTCATTAATATGAAACAACATAAAGATTTTGTTAACTTATATTGGATAAATAGTTATGGCTTTATCCCATCTGGGCATAAAGTGGAATCTGCGACCGATGTCACATCGTCGTTTTTGGGAATAAGAACATTGAAATTTTGTTGACTAATGTTGATTGAAATGGTTCGCTTGATTAAAATCTCTTCTTAGGAGAAAACTGCGACAGCCCATTCAGCAGACGTGGCGTGGCGGCCCTCGCCCTTGAGTTGCTAGACTCCTCTGAATCGCGCCCTTGCGTCAGAGTTGTCGTCTTTCCATGCCGTGCCAATGGAACATTTGTTTAGACCCTTTGGGCCGGACTTTGCTTACAGATGTATATGTTCAATGACATATGAGGACTTAGAAAAATTATAAAAAATACCAACTCTGCCGGACATGGTCAGAGTTGCTGCAGTGAATTTGGAAGATTTGTATGGTCGATACAATCTCCTCAATATGAAATAACTTAGAAAAAATGCATAAAAAATACCAACTTTTGCCTGATGTGACAAAAGTTGGTATGGGAATTTGATATAAAATAAACCTAGGACTAAGTCAAAACTTAGCCTAGGTTAAAAATATTATGGAATCTCCAGAACTTGAATCGGAATCAGAAGTAGAAGCGTCGCGTGGTGGTGCATGGATTTGGACTACAGTCTGCTCTGGCTCTTGAGGTTCTGTGGAATCGTCTGAGAACGGGGAATCATTTCCATCGAGTGATGTTCCGCCTGGAATAGCATTTTCTTCATCTGAAGATTCGAATTCCAAATTGTGCTCCTCTGGCGGGGCTGGTCTCAAATCATTTATATGGACTCTACTAGTTACGTTTCCCTTCTGAACGAGATATACTTCTTCTGAAAACTTCTTCAAGATTCTGGTTGGGCCTGAGCAAGACGGTGTGAAGGTATGTACCTTCCTTATTCTTTTACTCTGCTAATAAGTTTTCTTTGCCTGGACAGTGTTCAATTTTGAATGCATATTCTTGCAATAACAACGGCTCAAGTAAATTTGGTTTTGTTGTCTTTGTGTTTATTCCACCAAAGTAACGCCCTGTTGTCCGTCTTAACCAAGAACGGTTTATCTGCTAAGTACATCTTGTACTTTTTTATGTAATTCACCACTGCCAAGCATTCCAATTCGTTAATGGATAACATTTCTCTGCTGGAGATAACGTGTTGCTAGCATATGATATAATATGTTTTTCGTCGTTGTCGCCTAATTGATAGAGTACTGCTGAAAGACCTTGTAGTGATGCATCTTCTAGGCTAATTCTCCAGATATGTTACGTATCTTTACATTACAAAAGAGGTGTATAAAAAATATCTATAAATTACAAAATCGCGAATCCTGTAAAATATACTTTAGAAATAACAAAATACTTACCCTACCATGCATTTACATTTATGAATCTGTGGTATTTATCTGTAATATCAGGGACTTTCTTGAGAACTGTGATAGGCAGCACAGCCACAACACCAGAAATAAGTCTGACTTGATTAGTGACAGAATGAAATATACTTACTTGCAAAAAAATGTGAAATTTTCCATAATAAAGATAATAATAATAATAACCTTTATTTAATAGCACATAGCTAACTTACAATCTTATTTACATTTATAATAGAACAGTTAAATATATACATACAACAAAAATAATAAATAAATATAAATATATGTAGACTTATATTACAATACAAAAAACGGAACTAGACAAAATAATTATTTATTTATATTTCGATATGTTCGATACTGTAATCTCTACACTTCCTTTTAAAAGACGAGAGTGTCTCACTATTCTTTATGGCATCTGGCAACTGATTATATTCTATAAGTCCTTTATGACATAAGTTATTCTGACCATATGATGTATTGACAGTATCAATATAAAAATTCCCCCTATTTCTGGTTTCGTAGTTATGGATGTCTTGAACAAAAGTTATATCTTCAAGCAGGTGGTGTGGCCATAACTCATGTTTTATCTTATATATAACGATCATCGTGCTAGTGAAAATGGTCTGTCTGACACTTAAAAGTTCGGTCTGCTCTAGCATGTATTTAATACTTGTGTATCTATTGCACTTTAAAATGGTCCGTAGTGCTTGATTCTGTTTTTTTTGTATTTCATATATCTGAGTGTTATTTAATAGATATAGAATGGTTGCGCAAAAGTTTAGGTGTGGTAAGATGATTGTTTTATATATTAATATTTTAGTCCATGTGCTGACATGCCTTAATCTACCTAATAAATTTGCTTTTTTAGCAATTTTGCTGGTGATATACGAAGCGTGACTAGAGAATGATAAATTTTCATCAATGATAATACCTAAATATTTACATTCTATAACTTGTTCTATTTGCTCTTCATTTATATATATGCCCATATGGTTGCTTGTATCAATTTTGTTATGTCTACATTTAATTAACATAAACTTTGTTTTTTCTATATTCATGTACATGCTATTTATTTTTAACCATGTTTGTAGGGTCTTAAGTTCCTCATTTAAAGTGTTTATAATTTCATCTATGTCATCATCTATGTAGTATAACAATGTGTCATTCGCGAAAAGTTGAATATTGCACTTTTGTACATATTGCACTATGTCGTTCATATATAATAAAAATAATGTAGGACCCAGTACCGTCCCTTGTGGTACTCCGAATATATTCTGTTTCGACGTTGATATAGTATCGTTATATTTTGTCACCTGAGTTCTATTTGATAAATATTCACTAAACCACTTAATGATTGTATCACCTAACCCATAGTTTTTTAACTTTAATAATAGTAGACTTCTATTTATGGTCTCAAAAGCTCTACGAAGATCTAAAAATACAACACCTATAACTTTTTTCTCATTCAATGCGTTTTTCCATTTTGCTAACACGGTTTGTATTGCGCTCTCACAAGAATTTTGATTTCTGAATCCTGCTTGGTATTTGGTCAATAAATTGTTATCTTCAACATATTTTTTGATTTGATCATTCACTATGATTTCTAGCAGCTTTTCATATGTTGGCACCATATGTATAGGTCTATGTTCTTCACATTTAATGGTATTTATTTTCTTTTCCAATGGTATAATCGTAGACAACTTCCATGTTATGGGAAAACATCCATCTTCTAGACTACTATTTATTACCTGTAGAAATCTGTCCCCTATTATTTCGAATGCAGATTGTAAAATAGATGTTGTTATTCCATCTACTCTGCTTTTCTTAATTTTCATTTCTTTTACTATTTTCCTTAATTCATAAAATTCTAGTATTTTAAATCTCTCCAATTTTGCATTACATTCAATCATATTGTTAATAACATCATTAATTTGACTTTCGTTCGGGTAAGTCACCAGTTCTTCTAAACTATTAAAAAAATATGCATTAAATTTATTAGCTATAGTTTGTTTTTTTTATTACTTTTGACTAATTGTTTTAAAGTTTTCCACATTTCTACAGGGTTGTCTTTAACTTCATCGATTTTTTCCCGATAGAATATTTCTTTCTGTTGTCTTATTTCATTTACAACCGCATTTCTTTTTTGTTTGTAATTTCTTCAATCTACTTCTTGTCGTGTAATAACTGCTCTTCTATACATTCTATCTCTTTCTAATACCTCTTGTCCTATTGTTGGTGTCCACCACATCTTATTGGCCCAGCTACATTTGAGTACTTTTTCTTCTATAGGTGCATGCTTATCTAACACATTAATTAGGGACCTGGCAAGTTGTTCTGCTAAAACGTTAGTATCTGTACAATCTGGTAACCATTCATTATCCATCAAGTCTAATTGAAAGTTAAGTTCGTTAAAATGTTTAAAATTTCTGTATTTTTTTGTGAAGGATTCTTGTTTATCATTACTCTTTATATCTACTGTTATAATACAATGGTCAGTTATTTTAGGCGTCAGATGAATTGTAAATGGAATTTCCTTCTCATTAGTAATTATTAAGTCAATAATTGTAGCAGACTCTTTTGTTATTCTAGTGAACTTATCTATTTTTTGATACAAACCATTATTTCTAATTATGTTTTTTAATCTATTGGAATAATAGGTATTTTTAGCTACATTGATGTTAAAGTCTCCTACTAAAATAAATAATACGTTTTTTGCCGAATATACTTCAAGTATTTCTTCCAATCTTTCTAAAAAAATCGTATCACTAGAACTCGGTGCATGGTATATATTGAGAATATTATATCTATAATTTTTTATAATTAGTTCAATTCCAGATAACCACATATTCATATAAATAGTTTCATTTAATATTTCAGCATATTTGTACTCTTTTTTTACATAAATTATTGTTCCTCCAGTGTGCTGGCTTGTTGAGTATGTGACTACTGTATTATATCCCTCAACATCTATTTCATTATTCTGAAATTCCGTCGTTACATGTGTTTCCGAAATGCATATTACAGTAGGTTTCCATTGACAAATTATCCATTCTAGTTGAGTTTTATTTTGTGACAGACCCTGTATATTTAGGTACATTATTCTTTTTTCTAATTGCTATTTTTGTATTTTGTTACTATCTGTATAATTTACTTTTTGTTCTAATTGTCCATATATTCTTTTGTACGCCTCACATTTTCTATCAAAATCTGTATGATGAAAATCAATATTTGGTATTTTTAAAGTTTCTAGGGTATATTTGCAATTTACACATATTACTTCTTTGGATTTACACTCATTTGATCTGTGGTCGCCTGTACATTTTGGACATATGTCCTTTTCACTTCTACAGTTTTTTACCATGTGGCCGAATTTCCAACATTTATAGCATTGAACTATATTTATATGGTCTACATATTTATACGCACGCCATCCAATATATAAAACATCTTTCTTTCTTATTTGACTATAAGTAAGGGGATCTACTTCCAAAATTGCAATAGTTCTATTTTTATTTGTTTCGTACGTATTTAAAACTTTTATAATCCACTGCGACAAAGGAGTGGTAATAGTATTTTGTATGACTATTTTTTCAATTAATTCTTCCTGGTCTGATACGAGTTTTTTGTCAAAGTTTATAATTCGAATTTTTGGGTTTTTCTTCTCTGGTATATTTACATCATACTCCTCTCCCAATTGTTGTTGAATACTATCCGATATATTTCTAACATCTTCTTGTCCATTGCAACTTATCGCCACACCACCATCTCTTACATATTTTACTCTAGTTACGCCAACTCCCAGTAAACTTGGATCCACCTTTTCTTCAATAATCTGTTTTGTTTTGGAACTTTCTTGAGATCTATAATAAATTACCAATTCCAATCAGAAATCATCCAGTAGAAAAGTTAAAAACAATACTGTATAACGTCTTAATAAAGAAGGCCTACTACAGGAGAATTTTATAGTGATCCTCATTTCTGCGCCAATTAGGCATATTGCATTTTATTATTATAGCTGTAACTTTAATGTAGTTGTATATGTAATATTTATTATGTTTTATACATTTATTACGTTTTATATACTATTATGCTTTATATTTGTAAATGTTAGACATGTTCTACACCGTAAGGGTATTTTTTTCGAGAACTAATAAATATCTATCTATCTATCTATCTATCTATTAAAACCTTTATACGAGACAAAGGGAACGCTTCGCTCATATAATTAATGGATTCTCGTGTTTTATGCATAGGAGTGTTGTAGTGGTCATGAGTATCAGAAGGGTTGTTTAACGTGCATTGCTGCCGCCTTGGTTCGGCCGTTGGGCTGGGGATCTTGCAGATGGACCTTGGCCTTGGTCTCTGACCCCTTGAAAGTTTCCCGGTACCCTGTTGAGATGAGAATTATTGGGACATTGACTATGGAAGTGCCACTGTATTGTGTCTGTACAGTATCGACATGGGGTTTCCGGTCGGGTACTCAGAATTTCCCCGATCCGCCATTAAAATTGTTTGTCCTGCGGTCAGGTACTCCGAAATTCGCTGAACCGCATGAAAAATTATTCATAAAAATAGGACGGCCAGGTGCTCTACCTGAACCGTCCTGACGAGAGACATCCTCTCGGAAATGCACCCTCGGTGCTGTCGGAGTTGAGCTTCCATTGCTCCTTATATCCTTTGTTGATTAGAAGGTCCCGGCTCTTGATAGTAAGATGCGCGCGACAGGCGTTGATCGATGAGTTGGATTAGCGACGTCTGTTCGTCGGCTGAATCCCGTTCGACATTAGTGGCCATGGCTACTAACATCTCTGTGGATGAGATTATGTTGCTTCTCAAGCGTGACCTAATCTCTGGACGCAATTAGTCCATGATTATCCGAGCTCTGATGGCTTCAGATTTGAAAGGATCTATGCGGTTAAAAAGGCATGTTTTCTTTGTGATAAACACGGCCGTGTCGTCTAAAGACACGGTGGTCGTGACATACAGTTGAGCAATAACTGGTGACTGGATGTCTGGTGAGTTGAATCTTCTGAAAAATCTTTCTTTAAATTGGGAATACGATGTCGTTAACGTCCGAAACTGTTCGGACCATCGTTGGGCTTCGCCCTTGAGTTGGCCAGTCATATTATGGAGGCGATCATAGATAGATAGATAGATAGATACTTTATTCATCGTATTAAGTTTACTACTACAAAATGTAAAAGAAACTTATCAGACTAGTCTTACATTACATACAATCACGCATACAGATACAGACATACCACGCATTCACTCACAATTATCCTTTCGTCCTATATGACATCTAAGGAACTTACATATAAAAGTTTAAAATTATCGTTTTTTAGAATAAGAATTAACATATACTACATATCATAAATTATCATATAAAATAAAATCAAAAATTTAAAAATTCCTCCATTGAATAAAATGCATTATCCTTCAAGTGTTGAAACAATACCGATTTAAAGGTTCTGTAGCTTCCTATATTGCCAAATATTCTTACAGAGTGATTATAACAGATCATTCCTTGATATAAAGGTGCATTCTGGCCGACCGTTAATCTTGAAAACGGTAATCGTATATCGTTGTTAGTACGTGTGTGATGATTATGTATATCATTATTTCTGATATACTCTGAGTGACGTTTTTTCGCGTCTAAAGTAATCACGTATATGTAGAGACATGGTAGAGTTAAGATGGATAAGTTAATAAATATGTGTTTACAGGACTCTAGCGGGCTTGCTCCCACCATACATCTTAATATTTTTTTCTGCATTACAAACACTTTATTCATATGAGCCGAATTTCCCCAGAACATTAGGCCGTATGTAAGAACTGAGTGTACAAGACCATAGTAGGCTATTTTTAAAACATCTGTGCTGACTGTTTGCCTTAATTGTCTGATAACGAAACAGATACTACTTAATTTAGAAATGAGGCTTTCTACATGCTTTTCCCATGTTAATTTCTGATCGACAATTACACCTAAGAATTTTATTTCGGTAACTTGTTTTATTGATTTATGATCGATTTTTATTAGTTGAACATTTTTTTGTTGAAATATCATAAAAAACGTTTTGTCTATATTAAGTAACAATCCGTTGTTATTGCACCAGTCGTGCAATTCGTTTGCACAATGATTTGCCGTAGTCGTTGAGCTTGCAAGATCTTTTTTGGCTACAATTTGGTTTGTGTCGTCGGCATAAAGAATCATTGTATCTCGAGATACGCACGAGTATGTAATATCACTCACGAATATTAAAAACAAAAGCGGAGCCAGAATTGACCCTTGCGGTACACCAGTAGTAACTAGAGCCGGATGTGATTTGACATCGTCTATAGCTACAATCTGTGTTCTGTTCTTTAGATAAGAGGATGCCCACTCCTGAGCAACACCCCGAATACCGTTTCGATATAATTTTTCTAGAAATAGCTCATGATCGACTGTGTCAAATGCTCTACTTAAATCAAAATAAAGAGCGATTGGGAACTGTTTGTTATTAAGATAAGTGTAGATATTATTACAGAGTTCTTTTGTAGCGGTTTCGGTGGACTTGTTTTGCCTAAACCCGTGTTGACAGATGGGTATAAGTTTCATCTGTTCAATGAATTTTGTTAGTCTGACATTGTAGCTATAGTCGATTACCATTGAAAATTGTGTTTGTAAACTCACATTTCTGTAATTGCTGGCCTCGCTTCTGGATCCTTTATGTTTAAAAATTGGGATTGATTTTGATTTTTTTAATTGGTCAGGGTACACCCCCGTACAGAATGCAATGTTCATTAAATGTGACAATGGGAAACAAATTAGATCACTTACCACTTTTAATGTTTTACCATTGATTTCGTCGATCCCCTAAGCTGGTTTGTGGGAGATTTTTTTAATTATATCGTTCACCTCTTGCGGAGTAGTAGGGTGTATAAAGAAAGTGGAGGTTGAGAATGGTGCTAGTTTTAAGTTGTTAAAATTGGGTTTTGTTGTTTTCACATCTAAGAAGACATCATTAAAGTGATTACACAATATATTTTTATCAGAAATATTTTCGTTGTTTATCGCGAGTTCGAGTGTTGAATTACCGACTAAGTTATTTCTTAAGCATAATATTTTTAGTCGCAAACTCCTCTATAAATCCTTATTTTACTATAAGGAACGAAACCAGACTGCAACCAACAGCTACTCTCCGGGCTATGTGCCCCGCCGAGCGCTGAATTACAAGTCACAAGTCTGGCGCGTTAAGTGTAATAATTGCATATTACCATCAAAACGCTAATGCTTCGATTGCAACAAACACCAGCCGAAAGACTGATCCTACTTAAAGGAGCTCCCTTGCCAGTCGTCACACACCACTTGCAGACTGCAGACTGGCAACACAAAGTAACACTTTAATAGGTTTACTCTGACAACACTTGAAATTCTTATTTGTCGTTTTGTCTCCACTATTTTTGAAAGTAGCACTTTCTGATTCATCATCACTCGGCGCCATCTTGGCCCATCTATCCATCTATCTATCTATCTATATCTTTTTTTTTTTTTTTTTTGGGGAGCGTAGTGATAGGAAGCTACCCGCAAGTGGCTCCTCTGACTCCGGACCACCACCCTGGTACCGCTCTCGCATTACTTCGGGGTAGTGTCCATAATTTCCGCAATTTCCCTCCATCCTCTTACGAGTGTTGGGGTTCAGGGTTGGGCTCTTCGCTCCCTGTTGCCTCTCACTGCTTGTTCTGCTACTCTTTTGGCGTCAATAATACGTCTGATGTAATCCGACACAACCATCCATGTGTTCTCGCTCGTTAGCATGGCTGGAACCAGGCGCTCTCCGCATATGTCATCTCCTAGCACCTCGCGAAGCTGGGATCTCTCATGGCTGCACAGTAAACATGCGGCACTTTCACTCCTCTTGAATCTCTCAAGATATGCAAGAAACATCCGTGGCCACTCAAGGCCTGGGTGAGATGATAATTTACCAGACCATGGGCTCGTTCGCACCATTCCTTGACACTAGGTATCAAACGATGTGTCCATCGACCTGCCGTGTCCGTGTCCCACCTCTCCTGCCATCTTTCCATAAGTCGTTGCCTCGCCATCTTCCTAACATGTGCCTTCCGTGGCCTACTCCTGTCTTGACCACACTCCTCGTAGATCTCCTGCTTTTCCCGTATTAGGAGGTCGATCGGTGGAGTGCTAGCCAAGACCAATGCAGCTCCCTCTGAAACAGTCCTAAAAGCAGACACAACCCTAATCACACTGCGCCTCTGCACCGCCGCTAACTTCCGTCTCATTGTCACCCTCTGAATTGCGTCCGCCCAAACTTCCGCCCCATACAGGATTTTAGAATGGACAACGCTATTTAGCAATCTCCTTTTCCATTCACTAGGACCTCCAATATTTGGCATTAACCGTGCCAGTGCAGTGGCAGTTGTAGCTGCTTTTTCGGTGACTTTGGTAACGTGTTCTGCGTACCTCAACCCGCGATCAATTTGCACACCTAAGTATCTCACGGAACTACTCCAGGGAACAATCTCACCTTCCAACGCCAACGTAGGTGGCGTAACTGCTCGCTTATCTGTTATAAGTACCGCTTCTGTTTTGTGTATTGCCATCTCGAGTCCGTTCGCCTTGAGCCACACGCTGTCTCGTCGGATGGCCTCATTCGCCAATACATCCAGCGCTCCCGTTGTACTTGCAGTCACGACCACTGCCGCATCGTCTGCAAAACCTACAATCATTGACGACACCGGTAGATCAAGATTGAGCAATCCATCATACATAACGTTCCACAGGAATGGTCCAAGAACTGATCCCTGCGGAACGCCAGCTGTAATTTCATATTCCTTGGGTCCGTTCTCCGTATCGTAGATGAGTATTCTCTCAGCTAGGTAGCTGTCAATCATCTTCAGCAAATACTGTGGTGTCCGCCGTTGTGCTAGCGCTTCCATCGTTCTATCCCACCTAGATGTGTTGAACGCATTACGGATGTCAAGGGTAACCAATGCGCAGTATCCCTTACTTCTCCAAGGCCTATTTTTCACCGTTTTTGCCGCCTTGACAACACTCATAATTGCGTCGACCGTTGAACGTCCTCTCTGGAAACCGTATTGTCTCGGAGACAGCCCCCCATTCTCCTGTATATGCGCTTCGAGCCGCTGCAGCAGAAGTCTTTCAAAAAGCTTCCCCATAGTGTCAAGAAGGCTAAGCGGTCGATAAGACGATGGCTCGTCTAGGGGTTTATTTCCTTTCCTGAGCAACACCAGCCGCTGTCTCTTCCATCTTTTTGGGAACACTCCTTTACGAAGGCAGGCATTGTATACTTCAAGTAACAGTTGTGGCCACACTTCAACAACGTGGAGAATAATCTCGTTCGGAACGTTATCTGGGCCAGGGGCCTTTCCTTTCTGTAGGCGTTTCGCCGCTTCCTGCAGTTCTTCAATGCTGAAGCACTCTTCCGACTGGTCACTATTCGGTATTACACTCTCAGGTCTCATTTCGTGTTTCGGAAACAGCTCTTCCACAATCCTGCTCATCCGTTCCGGGCAAGATAGACCAGGAATTTGTTGCCTGCCCACCAATTTTTTGGTGACTATCTTAAAAGGTAGACCCCAAGGATCTTCGTCTATTTGACGGCAGAGTTCCGACCAGCACCGCCTTTTACTCGCATTAATAGCATCCCGCAATTTCTTCTTGGCTTCCTTGAATGCATCGTGTAGTGCAATATCGTCGTCATTCCCTCTCGCACGCTGCATTGCTCTGCGCGCGCCTAAACATTTCTTCCATAGTTCGGTTATCTCTGGTGTCCACCAATACTTCGGAGTTCTGCCTCGGGCGCAGATTTTACGCCTAGGCATGGCCTCGTCACAAGCCGTTATATCTATCTATCTATCTATCTATCTATCTATCTATCTATCTATCTATCTATCTACCATCCAATGTGCGGTTTTTGAGCTAACGATTACACAAAAAGATTCAAAAAAAAATTTAATGTGTATACATTTTTTGGTGGGCTTTTGCTTGCCTGTCTATTTACGAATTTTCAGTTCAACATCAGTTTTGATCGCTCCTCGGAGCTTAAAAATGCTTGAATCGCAACAACTTTGAATTATATTATAGCAATTATAAATTCATACATTAAGGCAAGGCGGTTCAATGCACATATGAGTACATGGTAAAGATAGATAGAGATTTATTCATTGTAAATACACAATGTTACAATGAAACGTCAACAAAGTCACAGAATACTGTGTAGAAACAAACATAATGTAAAATAGTATAAATCAATACAACATAATATAAAATAAATAAATATATATATATAAATAAATTATATATATATATAAAATATTAAAAATAAAATAATACAGAACACTACACAGATAATGCAAAACGTTACAAATCGGTCAGTGCAGTATATCACAGTTTATATCACATCTTCTAAATATTCTCGTATTGAGTAATAGGCTTTGGCGAGTAGAAGCTTTTTCGCCCCATTTGCAAAGGCACTGTCACATTTTGTTTTTAAGTCACTGGGGATTTTATTATACAGTTTTGCTCCCCAATAGTCTAAATCTTGTTGCGTTTTGTTTATTCTATGTCGAGGGATTTGCAGGTCATTTTTATTTCTTGTGTTATATTTATGAAACTCGGAGTTTAGAAGATATTTATGCTTATTACAGTGTACGTATTTCAGACAATTATTTAGGATATATAAAGATGGAATCGTAAGTATTGATTGTTCTTTAAAGGCTTCTTTACAGCTGTCTCTATAACCTAGTTGGCATAGTATTCTAATCGCCTTTTTTTGTAGGATCAGTATTCTATGAGCTTCTGTAGCAGTGCCCCAGAATAAAACGTCATATGCTGCTACTTTTCTGACACCGAATCACTGAGGAATCAGTTTAGGGCAAATCCCGTTAAAACCCATCATTTTCCCGTCAAAATCGACTGCTAGGAAATGATGGGGGTCCCTTGTCGCTAAAGGCTATTTTCGTTAAAACCCTCGATATACTTTGAATAGAAGCTGGATTAACTTGTCCTCGTATTTAACACAACACATGAGTTGCAGTGCTTAACAACGTGGATTCGTAAAAGGGTTTTTAATTTGGAAATTTCCGAAAGTCAAATTTTGTTACTGTTTCTAAATTTTGGTGGTCGGGGCGACATTACGTCCCCGTGCAGCGACATTTACTACACTTTCCAAAATTACACTCCTTGATGAGTTATTGAAATTTTTGCATAAAAAGCGCTCCGTAGAGCGAGAATATGATTAAAAATATAAAAACCTCTTCCAACGATATTTTTACGTGAAGCACGCTTTTTATGCGAAATGTTTCCCAAATCGGATTTTGTTACAGTTTCGAAAAGTACACTGAGGGTTTTATCGTGTTCTTTAACGTAGGGAGGGGTTTGGGGGGGGGGTTCGTCTGGAGGGGGAGGTGAAGGGGGGATTCGTCTGGTGGCCGGGGGGCGGGGGGATTTAGAGTGTCGATGTTAAGGTAATGTGTTTACAGTTGCTACTTTGTATACTCAGCAACTATCATGTTACTTGGGTACGGTGGTTTCTATGGTTCGAAATCGAAAACTTACCTTAACACCTGATGAACTCTATGAAGATATATATAATAACAGTTTACATTGATTTATATTACAATACTATAACTTAAATAACAATTGTATGTAAGATTAAGGTAATATTCAAAAGCCATGAGAAGACTACCACACAACTAATTAAATCAGTTCTTGTTACATGTTTATTCTCCTCCTCCTTTTTTAACATGCAGCAATCCATCCTTGATCAATTTTGCATAAGAACAATCTTCTGAGTACTTTAAATGCTTTTTAATGGGAATGTCATCAATTTTCCATCTATAAATTTCAGCTCTACAATGGAAGCAGTGGGCGGCATCTTCATAACCCATGTAATAAAATCCTGCCAGAGCAAGGTCTACAGGGTTTACAACACCTTCCCAATTCTTAAAGGATAATAAACGTTCCTCAAAGTTTTTATACCCATTACTTGTTGGACAAATTGAAAAGTCTTCCAGACACATTTTATTCTTATTTAAAACAAGGTGTACGGAGGTATTATCGTTACCATACGCTGATCTGCAATGATATAAATTCATACCCACAACTATAATTACAAATTTAATTCCCCCCACTATTTTCAAATCAATAGACATGTCATTCTAATAATACATATTAGTATAACTTAAAAAGTCAGTCATATAGCATGTCCCTGTCTCTTTTGAATGATCCAGCCTATGGGAATTCTATGACATTCCCCCTTCCCAAGATGGGACATCAATGGTGGGGAGATCTTTGGTGGTGGGGCTAAAATAGTAGTGGTGGGGGGACGAGTGGGAGGTCTGTGATGGGGGGGGGGAATAGTAGTGGCGGGAGAAAACAATAGTGGTGGGAGGAGCTGTCACAGAAGTCCCATTTCTATACTACTGACTACATTCATTAACATAGAATTTATTGCCAGTTGGGTTATTAATAAAAACTTTTAATTCACTTCTTTAAATTTCTTGCTAACATGGAACTTCCATTTTGTGTAAGATATTTAACAGAACCAGAGGTAGATTATGAACTATGTATTCGAAATATTAAGGCATCTAATAAAATTTTAGATATAAACCGGTTGATTTTAGATAATTTGTTAAAGAAATCTAAAGTAAGTCTTCTAACTTTAAAAGATTCTAGCTTCAATGTTGAAACAGAAAAAACTGCAATTACCAACACTATCGCTGAACTAACTGCTTTAGTTCACGATTTTTCAGCATATAAAGAAGACAGCTCCTATTAATAATTTCAAACCGTTTAATATACCTAACAAATCAAGTACATAGATTCGTGGTTCCGGAAGAACCAAGAGAATTAAATATTAACTTGCAGAAATTTAAAGAAGACGCTCTCGCATCTTGTGAGGAAATCGATGCAAGATTAGAGATTAATGTTAATCCTAAATTGGAAAGTATTTCACCCATTAATTACCCAATTGACAAGAAATATGTCCCAGTTTATAAATGGGGATTCAGTTTCATGGAAAGTCATATTTAAAAGCCTTTCTGGAACGTGTGAAGGAACTTGCTTCCGCTAGGAATGTGACTGAACAACAATTATTTGAATCTAGTATTGATTTATTTACTGACAAGGCCTTAATTGTTTATCGGTCAATCAGATCTATTGTATCCAATTGGCAACAGCTAGAAGAACAGCTTAAAATCGCTTTTTTAGTATGCGATTATGATGAAAAATTATTAGATGAGATAAAATCTCTTACACAAGGACAGTCAAGAGTCCGTAAATATTTTTGTTGCTACAATGCAAAATTTATTTAATCGTTTAGATACTGTTTTAAGTGAAGAGGAGAAGTTAAAAATAATTAGACGTAATATTTTGCCTAAATATATTCACGCATTAGCTTTAACAGATATTAAAAATACAGCCGAATTATTAACTTTATGTAAAAAAATAGATTTGGCCACACAAATGAAATATAATTATTATTCTCTAACTCCTAAAGCATGTGTCCTCGAAACTGACTTGGCATATGTAGAAAATCCTCCATCACCTAAAAATAAGAATACTTTTAAAAGTAAAAGCAACAAAAATATTAGTCCAAATAATAATTGAATCAAGTGTTATCCTAGTACATCAAATAATTATAAATTTTCTATATCTTGTTGGAATTGTCAAAAGAAAGGTCATAGCTTTCCCGAGTGTAGACAAGCTCGAAAAAGGTTCTGTTTCCGATGTGGAAAACCTAATTTTACTTCTGACTTGCCTAGAGTGCAATCCAAAAAATTAAAAAGGTTTTCTGCTGTTTTATCAGGCCCACGGCAGAAAAATAACCCTAGAGGGCGAGTAAACCTTAAACCTTTTTTTTTTTTTTTTTTTTTTTTTTTTAAGGTGAAACTTATCATGAGCACCTGAGCTTAGTGTCTAGCGCTACAGGTAGTGCCGGACTTCAACTGAATTCCTCCATGGGGTCAGCCCCATCTCTCTTTCATCCTCTTCCTTCTTTTTGATAATGCAAGCTATCGCCTCCTCCGCCTTTCTCCAGTTCTCCTCTGTTTCCAGCATTCCCTCTATCATGTCGTCCGGGGACAGTAACGGCGCCCCACCGCGCCGCCTCTCTTCCCTCCACCTGTTGCATACGAACACGGTGTGTTCCGCGTTGTCGGCCTCCCCACAATATATACATTCTCGGCTATCAATCTTACCAATATCATTTAAGTATTCCATGAAGCACCCATGTCCACTCAGGGCTTGTGTAAGATAATACCCCACTTCCCCATCCACGTCCTTACATTTGTAATAAGGCGTCTAGTCCACCTTCCCTTGTGTGCGACCTCCCATCGCCCCTGCCACCTTTCAAACAGCCTATCCCTGGCTTCTGCCTTCGCAACTCCCTCATAGACTTCCAGCCGCTCTTTGGCCATCAAATCCAGAGGGGGAATCCCTGCCACCACCAATACCGCTTCGTACGAGATAGTTCTATATGCGCTGCACACCCTTATCGCAGCGCAACGCTGGATCCTGGTCATCCTGCACCTCGTCCTGTCCACTTTCATCTTACTTTCCCAGACTGGGGCCGCATACAAGAGGGTAGAGTGCACGACGCTGCACATCAATCTCCTCTTGCTAGCTCTCGGTCCGTGAGTGTTGGCCATAAGTCTTCCGATGGCTGTGGCTGCCTTTCCTGCTTTTTCGGCCGTTTTCGTGGCATGAACGCCAAAGTTCAACTTAGAATCCAGCCAAACCCCTAGGTACTTCAGATGGTCACCTGGGCGTATCTCCACTGGTCCCACCCTAACTTTCATGGACGGTAGGTTTCTCTTCCTGGTGATAACTAGGAACTCCGTTTTCTCAGCAGCTAGCTCGAGCTGCATCCTTGCTAACCATTCCTCGATCTTCCTGATGGCCTCATTGGCCGCCTGCATTATGTGGACTGTCCACCTTCCAGTCACCGTTATGGCCAGATCGTCCGCATAACCGATGACTTTCACACCATCTTGCCATTGCAATCGGAAGACATCATCAAACATAACGTTCCACAAGGTCGGCCCAAGCACCGAATCCTGCAGAACCCCACACGTGATATTCTTCCAAACAATCTCTCCCTCCGTCTCATACCCGATCATCCTATCCTCGAAGTAGCTCATAATAACCCTTACGAGGTACGGGGCTATCCCCATACTCTGCATCTTCCTGACAATTATCGCCCAACCCACCGAATTAAAGGCATTTTTGACGTCCAGTGTCACGACGGCGCATATGCTCTTTGCCGCTAGGGCTTCCTCGGCCGTCTCCTTTAGTAGTCTAATGGCGCCGACCGTCGATTGTCCTTTCCGGAAACCGAATTGGCTTTCAGATAAGCCTCCCTTCTCAGCTATCTCCTTTTCCAGTCTCTCAAGTATCAAGTACTCAAGAAGTTTGCCCATTGAATTTAATAGACATAGCGGTCGGTAGGATGATGATTCCTCCGCCGGCTTACCTCCTTTCTGGATCAGGACGACCCTAGCCTTCCGCCATCTGCTCGGAAAATCCCCCCTCTCTAGAGCGCGGTTCATTACACTTAAAATCTCCCCTGGATACTCTTCCGTAACCAGCTTAACTATTTCAGACGGAATCTCATCTAAGCCTGCCGCCTTCCCACTTTTGAGCCTGGCACATGCTGCCTCAAGTTCTTCCTCCGTAAACGGTGGGACCGCAGTCACCTCTACCGCCCTCCATCTAACTATGTCCCTTTCTGGGAACAGAGCGCTCACCACTTCAGCCACCTTTTCAGCTGGCAGGGCCTGCAGGGGATTTCTCATTTGTCGGGTAGCAATCTTATAGCCATCTTCCCAGACATCCGTATCCACACTCTCACATAGTTCTCTCCACCTCTCTCTTTTTGATCTTTTAATAGCCTCTCTCAAGTTCCTTCTGGCATTTCGATACTCCTCCAGATACAGGTTCTCCCCAGGCGCTTCTGCTCTCCTATTCTGCCTTGTCCCCTGCCGGCGGATCGCGATGCATTCTCTTCTGAGAGTTACGATCTCCTCCGTCCACCAATAGACCTCCTTTCTCAATCTTCTGATTCCCCTCCTGGGCATTGCTGCATCACAGGCTCTAGTAACCGCATCGGTGAGGGTTTCCTCCGTTTCATTCAAGGTTTCTCGGAAGGACTCCGCCAAACTCCTTTTGAATGTTTCCTTGTTTAACCTGCCTAGCTTGTCAAAGTTAAACCTAAAACTGACATTTTTGATTGGAAAAAGTGGAAAAATACAGTTCGTAATTTTTATAAAAATCGCAACATTCTTGAAATTTTACCTCTTGCCGTAGAGAAACCTTTCGATAATCGTCCTTATATATCTATTACTTCATATGATGAAGAAGTTATTGCCTTGTTAGACAGTGGAGCTAATTTAAGTTGTTTAGGTTCACTTGCTTTAAATCTTTTAAATAAACATAACATTGAAATTGATAAAA
The DNA here is from genome assembly GCA_963675555.1 of Leptura quadrifasciata. Classification (NCBI taxonomy): domain Eukaryota; kingdom Metazoa; phylum Arthropoda; class Insecta; order Coleoptera; family Cerambycidae; genus Leptura; species Leptura quadrifasciata. Next base: position 23,473,979 of record OY776682.1, read on the forward strand.
GTTAAAGAAAAACGGTCTCAACTGTAGATGGTAAAAGACAAACTGTAATAGGTATTTGTCAACTTCCTGTTGTTATAGAAGGGATTTGCAAAATTATTAAAGTATCAGTAGTCCCGTCTTTAAAGTGTGGACTTATTTTTGGTAGTGAGTTTATTAAAATTTTTCACTTGTCAATCAATTATAGAAAGAATGCATGGGACATTCACAGTGAACTGAGCAACTTAGATGTTCCAGCGCTAACAGAGCACCCTAGATTAAATAATATCGCTGAAGAAGGACAAGTTGAATTGTCCAGAGAACAGCACGCTGAAATGGTAAGGACAGTTGATTTGTTTAAATCATTATCACCTGAGGATAAACTTGGTAGAAAAAAATTAATAACTGCTCACATTGAAACAGGTGAAGCGAAGCCTTTTAAAAAGTGACAATACCGGTTGTCTCTTTATATGCTTACACATTTGAACAATGAACTAGATAGAATGCTTGCACTAGACGTTGTCGAGCCGTCTTACAGTCCCTGGAATTTTCCAGTTCTACTAGTTAAAAAAAGTAATAATGAGTTCAGGTTTTGCTTTGATGGTAGATCGCTTAACGAAGTCACTAAAAAGGACTCATATCCTTTACCTTTAGTAGATGATATATTAAAAATGCTCTCTAATGCCAAGTTTATCTCCTCAATTGATTTAAAAAGTGCCTTCTGGCAAATTCCTTTAGATGATGAGTGCAAAGAAAAAACTGCCTTTTCCATTCCAGGTCGTAGTCTTTTTCAGTTTAAAGTTTTACCTTTTTGCTTGGCCAACTCAGCGCAAGTAACTCAACGTTTAATGGACAGAATTTTCTCTCCTCATTATAGTGATAAAATATTTGTTTATCTAGACGATATCATTATCACATCTTCTACGTTCTCTGAACATATGACACTTCTTACCGAAGTTTACGAGCGTTTATCGAAAGCTAACCTCACAGTTAATTTTCAGAAATGTAATTTTGTTAGTAGTTCTCTCAAATATGTTGGTTATGTCGTTGACTCACAAGGTTTAAGAACATCCAGTGATAAAATTAAGGCTATGGTTGAGTACCCCAACTACAACTCAAGTACGACGTTTTATAGGTATGTGTAGTTGGTACCGTCGTCTTATACCACATTTTAGCGACTTAGTGAAACCTGTCAATGACTTATTGAAGGGGCGAGATAAGAGACAATCAATTTCTTGGAATGAAACAGCTGACAAAGCTTTTCATGAAATGAAACAAAAATTGGTATCTGCACCAATACTTGTAGCTCCTGATTTTTCTAGAGAATTCACTATTCAATGCGATGCCAGTTCACTCGCTCTTGGCTCGGTGCTTACTCAAATACATGGTGGGGAAGAAAAAGTCATTGCGTATGCCAGTAGAAGTTTATCTCGAGCTGAATGTAACTATTCTGCCACAGAATTAGAAATTTTAGCCGTAGTTTATTCTTTAGAAGCCTTTGCTGGATATGTATAGGGTGTACATTTCAAAGTTAGTGATCACGCTTGCCTTAAATATTTGTATCGCTTGTCTAAACCCTCTGGTAGGCTATGTCGATGGTCCATAAGACTTTCAATGTATGATTTTGAAGTGATTCATAGAAAGGGCAAATTACATGTTGTCCCTGATGCACTTTCTAAAGCTATACCTGATGCAGATATCGACTTGTTGGATATTTCAGGATAATCTTGAGCCTTGGTACATAATAATAATAATAATAATAATAATAATAATAATAATTTATTAATCCCTTCGATCATAATACATGATATAGGATAAGTCAAATATTCTGTAAAACTAAATATAATAAATAGTACACAAATAAACTAGATTATATTAAAATACATATATACATATATGATACATATATTATTTAAATATATATACACGTGTAAAAAAATACCTATAAGACAAACAAACAATTATAGATAAAATTGCTATTATGCACAGAATAGCACATGTATACCACAAAATTAAAAAAGTATTAACAGTATATGTAGATCAAAGTAATAAAAAAATTCAGAAAAAAAAGTACAGTCACAAATTGTTATCGTCATAATATTCATTTAGAGAATAATAACTTATTTAATAATAATTTCAAACTTAAAATATTTGGGTTGCATTTCTTTGTACTTAGTTGGTAAATGATTATATGCTTTTATAGCTAGGTATTTAGGACTTTGTTCATATTTTTTTAATCTATGTTTTGGTATTTCAAGTGTTGTGATATTTCTTGTGTTGTATGAATGATAATTATTAAGTCTATTCGTACTTAGTTCAGTTTTAGCATACATTAATAGATTTAATAACAAAATGCATGGTAATGTTAAAATTCCCAATTGTTTAAACAGAGTTTTACAGCTATGTCTCTTATTTAATCCAACAATGAATCTTACTGCTCTTTTTTGCAATTTGAAAACTCTAAAACTATCGCTTGATGCTCCCCAGGCAATTATGGCATAAGAGATTATGGAGTGAAAGTGAGCGTGATAGTACATGACCAAGACTGATCGGTCAACAATATCACGTAGCTGATTAATACAATAGCAAACTGAAGCAACTCTTTTGCAGATATTGTCAGTATGTACAGACCATGAACAGTTATCTGATATATACAAACCTAGAAATTTAACAGTTTGTTCTTGTCTAATACTACCGTTTTTAGCCTTTATCAAAAGACTTTCCTCATAGTTTTTTTTTAAGGTGCTAAATCTTAGAAATATAGATTTTTTGTTATTTAAAACAAGCCTATTTTCGGTAAACCATTCCTGAGCTTGTGAGAGCCTTACATTAGCTTCGTTTACCGCGTATTCTATATTCGATTCTGATATTAGTAGAGATGAATCGTCAGCAAATAGTAAAGAGTCATCTACGGTGAAGTCATTTACATAAATAATATACAGCAAGGGACCTAAAACTGACCCTTGCGGTACTCCTATTGAGGTTTTAAGTACATCAGACCTGGAGTTATTGATTTCTACGAAGTGTGCTCTACCACACAAATAGCTTTTAAACCAATTTAAAGGTGTACCTCTTACACTGTAGCTCTCAAGTTTTTTAATAAGGATAGCATGACACACAAGGTCGAATGCTTTACTCAGATCAAGAAAGATACCTACACTTTTTTTAGCTACATCCAAGTTTTCATACAAATGATTTAAAAAGCGTATAATAGCAGTTGTCGTAGAAAGGCCAGCACGAAAACCAAATTGAATAGCTTATGTTTATCAAAGAATTTTGTAATCTTTTGTGCCACGTATTTTTCAAATATTTTAGAGAAGGAACTTAATATGGATATTGGTTGATAATTCTCCACATTTGAATTACAGCCTGACTTAAATAAAGGTTATCTTGGCAATTTTCAATTTTTCTGGGAAAACTCCTTCATTTAGAGAACAGTTCAAAAGTTCTGTTAATGGTTTCAGAATTGGTATTATATATTTTTTTAGTAGATTCGTGCTAATATTATCCACACTTGAGGAATTAGAATTTTTTAGATTTTGTACAATGCTTAAAACCTCAAATTCATTTGCGGGTTCAAAAAAGAACGAGAAAGGCTTATTTTTTATATGAGTTTCATGGTAATTTTGTTGAAGGGGGTCAGGCAGCAATAAATTAGGTACATTGTTAAAATACTTGTTTAAATGATTGCCTACAATATAACTATTATTTGTTAGAGTATTATTTACGTCTAAAACAAGTTCGTTTTCATGTTTATTTTTATGAGGCCTGATTATAAAAATGCGAGAGAACATCAATAAGAGACCAGAAAAATATCCACAGTGGATGGTTAAAGATGGGTATATTTTTAAACATACACAAAGGAAATTAATTTTAAAAACTAATATTTCTGACTGGAAATTACTAGTCCCTCTTGACCAGCAACGTCAAAGCCATGATGTACCCAGTGCACACATGGGTTTTTATAAAACAACAAAAAAAGTCGCAGAAAATTTTTATTGGCCTAAGATGCATCAAGATATTTTAAAATATGTTCGTAAGTGTCATATTTGCGGACGAGAACGATCAAAAATGTGGTTTAATGGGTGCTGAGAAAAAAGCTACGTTTCCCTTTGAACGTATTTGTTACGACACAAAAGGTCGTAACCGCCTAGTTCGAAAGGTAATCGATTTTTATTAGTTGCGGTAGATTAGTTTACTAGGTACGTTATAATGAAGCCTGTACGGCGTGCAACGTCTGAAGCTATTGTTTCTTTCTTGGAATCAGTATTTCTAACATATGGTGTCCCAAGGACATTAGACAATGCTTCAGCTCATGAAAGCAAGGAATTCGATAAATTTGTAGCAAGATTTAGTATTCCTCAGATATTTTTCAACTTATTCTACCACCCCCAAGTTAACCCACTCGCTTCACCCGCTTTTTCAAGTTTCTCCTGTACATTTTAAACACTTTTATGGCTAGGAAAACCACTATTAATGATACTATAATGTACAATATGATTTTCACGTCCTTTGTTACATTGTACTCTTGTTGTTGGACGATGGAGTTAGAATTGACTACTCCATTTTCTTCCAAATTTTGTGTAGTCGACTTCGTTTGACCCATTTTGATTGTTTAACTTTAATGTGATATAACAATTATAAGGTCGTAGACAAACCATTTGACTATTTAAAAAATAACTTTAAGTACCATAGTTAATTTTTTTTTCGCGCTGGCAGGATCGCCATGTAAATAAATGTAAATATTGTTTATTGAAATAGGATATTTCTAATATATATAAATTTACAAAAATGCATATGCAATACATGTATAAATTTCAAGATAAAAATTATCATAATACCAAGCTTATAAATAACAAATATATAACATATAAATATAAGTTTCCATATTTATATATTTTAATCTTTATATCATATCTTTGGCATATATCCTTAGCTCTTTTTTGAAAATAGTGATAGATGCACTTGACTTAATACAATTTGGTAACTTATTAAACTGACTAAAACCTTTAAAAAACAAAGAGTTCATACGATTTTTATAATTTGTTTTAGCAATATATATGTTATTATTATTTCGAGTGTAGTGATGATGTATATCAGAATTGAAGACCACATGATTTTGAAGATATGAGGATTTAGAATTTTATATATTAAAACCATGGTGCGAGGTAATATCTGTGGAACAGAGATCCATTGTAAGGCATTCAACATTATTTTAATGGGTGTATAACGGTTACTTCTTAAGATAATCCTCATTCCCCGATTTTGAAGCTTCTGTAGTTGTAGTTCCGAGTTTGTTTAAATTTAATTGGTATAGTACAGATGCACAGTAATCAAAGTGTAGCTGGATAATTGACTGATAAACTGTTATTTTGGTCTCAGTTGATAAATTATTGGAAACTCTAGAAAACAAATATAGTTTCTTTGCAATTTTCCTATAAATATATTCAAAATGCTCATTAAAAGATAGAATATTATCCAATTGAAACCCAAGACATGTTACCGATTTTACTATTTCAATTTATTCATTATAAATTAGGAGATTTACATTATTTAGGTTTATATTATTGTATTTATATTTAGTGGTTATTATCATGCCTTTAGTTTTTAATGCATTTAATTTGAGTTTATTAATTTTTAAATACTTTTCAACACTATTCAAAATTGTATTCATTTTTTGTACTGCTGATTCTAAATTAGTATCACTAATTTAATGTAATAAAAACGCTGGTTGGCTTAATCATTCGTTTGTATTTAATGAAAATTATATCAATTCATTGCATTATAATTATTGTTAGGAAGCATCAAATTAGTCTACATAAACATTTTAATGACTACGCAGTATGTTGATCTGTACTGTTAAAGTCCACAATTCGATTACATGTACATTTAGTTATAATTACGAAATATGTTAACATCTAATGCTTGACTATGTATAATTATTATGAAATATTCTAATATCTAAATCAACTAAGTATAAACCCTTACATGACTTCCATCTATCAAGCCTTTGATGAGTAGCGCCACCACTTACTCCCAACCCGACAGGCCGCCCATTGACGACATTGGCAATGACCAAGGACGCTTTGACTGGACAGATGAACTTCTGCATTGCTATGAAAGCAGTGAGCCTGCGCGGAAGGGATACATGGCGCGGATGCATGCTCTGTGGTGTGAGAAGCTACCAGAGTATAGCGCCTTCACGCCACAAAATTTGCATGACTATGTATCCCACCTTCGTAGTAGGGGCTACGTGAGGGCTGCTCCTGGAGCGGTGAATGAGGTGGCCGAAGGGCCGCCGCATTCACCGGTTGAGGACGTGGTTCTCATCATTCCGCCAAGACCAGAGGGCCTCAGTACCAGACGGGGGTTACACCACATAAAAATCCCCGGGCCACAAGACCTTGCCAGAGTGGATGAAGAACTTCGTGCAGTGCTACCAGAACGGGCTGACCTCTGGCACATAAATTGTGCCATATATGCTGCTGCTCAACGCTTTTCTCGGGTGGAGGGACGAAACACTGCTTCCTCACAGGAGAGGGAGGAGCGGCGCATACAAAAGATGGAAGCCAAGATCCGGTCGGCGAGGCAACACGCATCCTGTATCCAATGTGTGATGGACTATATGGCGGCCAACAGGCCGTTCACGCCTAAAGTGCGTCGATTAGCCGCCAACTTAAGACGCGCTCATAACACACTCAATGAGGCAGTGCTGCAAACCACCAAACAGCACTGTCCCGACAGGATAAGGATGCTAGTGACTTGCAAAAAGTCACTAGTGAGGCGGGTGAGAGGGCTTGCGGAAAATAAACTGTTCCGCGAAAAGCCCTCGCGCCTTTTTCAACCTCTCCGCATGTTGTAGACAATCCGCCAACTGAAGATCAGATGGAGAACTTCTGGAAAATGCTGTACGAGGAGAAGCTTCCACTCAACCGAGATTCTCCTGCCCTTGCACACTTTGAAGCTTTTTGTCAAAAGCTTCAGTAATCACAGGAAATGTGCAAACCAATAACCCCAGAAGAGGTTTGTAGAGCTCTCGAGGGCTCTAAGAACTTTGCTGCTCCAGGTCCCGATGGGATAAATAACTTTTGGTGGAAAAAGTTATCGAGCACCCACCACCATTTGGCCAGAATTTTTAATTCCTGGTTGAATGGGGAGTAGCAAATTCCTTCTTGGGTTGTTGAGGGGTGGACAGTGCTGATCCCCAAGAACGGAGATTTGTCCAATCCAAAGAACTACAGACCGATAACCTGTCTAAACATATGTTATAAGGTTCAAATGTGATTTAGAGGAGTTTGGGACTAAAAATATTATGTTTAATATGTTACAAGGTGTTTACACGCATTTTGTACATGCGGGTGCTCGCACGCAGTTGAACCGGTTTTCGGATATATGAGCAACGAGGGTCGAAGTGTGGTGTCACTGGCTGCAAGGAGAACCTGCTGATCGACAGATGTGTCACGCAGGACTCCACGCAGTATAAGCGGAACCTCTCTATGGCCTGGATCGACTACCGCAAGGCATTTGACATGACATTGCATGAGCTCACATTGTTTACTTGCTCCGATGTCTTGTGGTACCCGGTCCCATAGTGAGATGTATTGAAGACCCGATGCCACTCTGGAGGACTCGCTTTACCATAACATCAGGTAACGATAGAATCCAAACAGAATTGGTAACATTCAGAAGAGGAGTATAATATCCCAAACGAGTTATTAAAACCTCAAGAAATTAATGATTATTTTTTTAATGTGGCAGGTCCCTCCACGGTAGATGACAATTTACTCTCTTTTTACAATGATAATCGGCTAAATCCTAACCTCAGGTTTACTTTTAAGCAAATTGATAATGACGATATACTCAATGCCTTAAAGACTATAAAAAGTCAGACTCTAGGAGCTGATAATATCAATATAAAGATGTTACTAATCATTGTGCCATACTGGTGGATATTTTAAAACACGTATTTAATGAATCCATAACACAAGGTGTCCTTCCAGACATCTGGAAAACCGCAAATGCTATATCTATCCCAAAAATATTTATACCGTTAAGTTACAATGATTTACGACCCATATGCATACTACCGGCATTATCAAAACTATATGAAAAAATTATATCATTTCAAATAAAAGACTATTTAGTAATGAATAATATACTGCCTGAAACTCAATCTGGCTTTCGTGAAAAGCATGGAACAAACACTGCATTATTAAATGTTGTTAATGATGCCACTATAGCACTAGACAAGTCTTGCTGCACCATTTTAGTGTTACTGAATCAGAGCAAGGCCTTTGATCTAGTTAACTTTAATTTACTAGTAGCAAAAATTAAAGTATATAGGCTTTGGAAATACAACACTTGAATGGTTATGTAGTTATATCAAAAGGTCACATACATGCTCTTCAACAAAAGAAACCTCATCGGGAGTACCACAAGGTAGTGTCCTGGGTCCAATACTTTTTTCTATATATATATATATATATATATATATATATATCATGATTTGTAAGGTATAATTCAATGCAGGTCAGGGTATTTGCCCGCTGAGTAGTTGTTTCCTGCAAATCATATGTAATATGATATATATATATATATATGTATATTTGATTTACCTGCCACATTATTGAAATGTCAAAATCATCTTTATGCAGATGATATCGAATTGTACTTGTCCTCCCCATATCAGGAAATCCAAACATCTATTGACTATGTAAACAGGGATTTACAGAACATTTTTACTTATTCTGAATAGCATGGATTGCGTATAAGCCCCAATAAGACAGTAGCTATATGTATAGGGCGAGAACGGCAAAAACTTGAGATTGAAACAAAATATAACTTGAATATCAATAATGCAAATATTGAGTGGGTTGCCTCAGCAAAAAATCTAGGTGCAGTTATGAATGGAAGTTTATCATTTAATGACCACATTGAATATATCTTTAATACATCCATGTATAAATTGAAAACACTATATTCATTTGAAAACCAATTAAATCAGAATATCAAGCTTAAACTAATAAAACATAAATATATCCTCAATTAGATTATTGTTCATCAGTTTATTATAATTTTCTACCACAGTATAATAAAAATAAGTTGCAAAGAATACAGAATGCGTTTTGTTTGTTGCATTCCATACATGGCACATGTGACTCCCTATATTCGAGAATTAAATGAATTAAATGTAGAACAGCGTATGCAATATCTAATCACAATTTTTCTGCATAAATTAATTAAGAATAAGACCCCACTATTTATTTAAACTGATTCAAAGGAGATCGAATACACATGATGTGAATATAAGAATATATACATTTACAATTCCTCAACATCATACAAATGAATATGAAGGATGTTTTTCTTATATAGCATCAATGTACCTGAATAAAGCTATATCCAACTTAGATTTGTCCCTACTCCAGTTCAAAAGTAAATTGAAGATAATGTTAAATAATTAGTCCTATCGGAATTTTTGGTTGTAGACTGATTTGTAAATGTTTATATTTATGTATATTTTATATTAATAGTCAGCGTATATTTATATTAATTTATTTACATTTAAGTTTCATGTTTATTCATAGGTTTGTAATAGGTTGTGTGTTTATAATTTTAGATTAGAATGTCCTGTCTTCAAACTTTTTAGGAGAGGTGGAAGAAAGATTTGCTAACCTCATCCCTTTGTGTAAAAATGTCTTTTTTTTTCGTTTGCACAATAAACAGTATTATTATTTTTTATTATCTTATTTTATTTAATAATAATAATAATAATAATATTGTCTTTATTAAGTAATTAGCATCAATTACATAAGCCTACAATGGTAGCATACATATTTGACATGAATGAGCTAATTAACTTAAGAGGCGAAGTTCAGTTTTTCGCAGCTTGCGGCTACGAAATCCTGCTCTTCCACTTAACCTCAAACCAGATTACATACACAAAGTGACGTAATCTGGACTAAACTAATCTAAATCCTAAATCTAAAATAAAATGAATACAAAACACCTCAATTACAGACAGCAATGGAAAATTTGTAAAATACAAATGCACCAGGAACAAAATTGAACAAAAACACACTTAGCAAACTGTAAAGACAGGCCTATACTTATTTGAAAGGTATTAAGAATATAAATTGTGAGGGAAAAGATCAGGTAACTTAGTATAACGATTAGTATTATATGTATGCATACGCATGTTGTATATAGTATGGCATACAAATATAAATATAATATCGAACAATATAGGGTACAAAATATAAATACATACTTATATTAAAATCAAATACTAAGATCACCAGAGATTAATTGTTGAAACAACTTCTTTTTGAACTTATAATATGAAAGTATAGTTATTTCCAAATTTAGTGAGTTAACAAAATTGGCAATGTTATAAGAGTAAGATTTTTTAAAGAATGAAAATTTATGTTTCGGTATTTGTAACTTATATCTACCTCTTGTATTAACAGTATGAATATCAGACAAATGCGTTACTTTATTGTAGAGATAAAGTGGAGTTTTGCGGTTAATAATTTTGTGGTACAGACAAGCTCGATGAATGTATCTACGTTGCTTCATATTCAGCCAATTAATTTCCTTCAGAACTGGTGTTACATGTGAAAAGCGTGTTAACCCGGAAATTAATCTCGCACATGAGTTTTGAACTCTTTGAATCCGAGTTGCATCCCAAGATGTCAAGCACGGACCATACACAACGTCGGCAAAGTTGAAGTGGGACAAAACTAATGCGTTACAGAGTAAAATTTTAGATTTCTTGCTCAACATTTTCCGACACCCATACAATAGTTTAAGGTTACTGAATGATCTTTTTATCATATTATTGACCTGATAATTAAAACGCAAATTAAAGTCAATGTCAAGACCTAAATTTCTTGCATGGTTTACAACTTCCAGATTTGAATTCCCTACCTTTATAAACAGTTGATTTACTGCCTTAATTCTATCTTTCGCAGGACCAAAGAGGAGAACTGTGGATTTACTTGGATTAATTTTTAAACAATATTTTTCGGACAGAGTAACAAGATTTTCTATGTCTGTATTTATTAGTTGAACGGCATTGTTAAGTTCTGACAATTTAAAAGGAAAATAAATTTGAGTATCATCCGCATAAAAGTGAGAAGCACAATTAGTAAGACTGTTCTTTAAAAATGAGGAATAAATAGAAAATAACAGTGGCCCCAATATAGAGCCTTGTGGTACTCCGTTGCTAATATTCAAAGGAACCGACAATATCTGATTAATTTTAACAATTTGACAACGATCAGTGAAATAATTTGATAATAATGATAAAGAGTTTCGCCCAAAGCCTATATAGTTTAGAATTGCTGACATGAAAAAGTTAATAGTATCAAAGGCTTTTGTGTAGTCCAGTAAAACAAGTGCTACCAAATTACCCGAATCTAAGGATGTTAGTATGTCATCACAAACATGCAATAGTGCTGTCGCACATCCATGATCTGCTTTGAATCCAGATTGTGTGTTAGGTATAATGTTAAACTTATTCACATGCTTAGTAATTTGTAAGTACATAATTTTTTCCAAAATTTTTGACAGCACACTCAGTATACTTATGGGTCGTAAATCTTTAGGTTCCTCAGGAGTCTCTTTTTTAGGTATCGGTAAAACATATGATATCTTCCACTGGTTCGGGAAAATATTATGTAGCAAACAAGAGTTGATTATATGTGTTATATAACTAACTATGAAAGGACAGCAATATAATAATAATTTTAAGTTAAGACCATCAGCCCCAGTAGCATTAGTTTTGATTGCATTTATAATTTTTTCTACTTCCTCATTGTCGGTAAGTGTAAACTCAAAATCATCGACTCCTAATTTTTTGTTGTTATTATAAAAATGTAATAATTCAATGTCAGGCCCATTCGTAATACTTGATGTGGTGAAATACTGATTTAAAGCATTTGCATCATTTAAATGATCAGGTATTGTTTTACTTCCTTTATTTTTGGAATATATATTTAATTCTTCTAAGTCCCTCCAAAGCGTTTTGTGATTATTGTTTTCAATTTTGAATTGCAAATATGCTTTTTTCTCAGAATCTATGGCAGAATTGACATAGTTTCTGAGCTGCTTATAATACTCCCAGTCATGCTTGTTTTTAGTTCTTTTGAACTTGTTATGGGCTTTATTACGTAAGTTCATCATAAATTTCAAATTTTCAGTTAACCAAGGTGCTTTTCTTTTCGTAATCCTCACTGTTTTTGTTGGTGCGTGGACCTCAAATAAATCAAGCAATAAGTTATTAAACATATTTACTTTATCGTGCATATTGTCTAAGTGTAATATTGAGTTAAAGGGGAGATTACATAAATCACTGTAAAATAGTTGTAGATTAAAATCGTTAAAGCATCGATAAGTGTAAAAGAATGGTTCGTTGGGTGTTTTCTTTGAGCCAATTCTACAATAAATTGCATTGTGATCAGAGAAATTTACCGTCTCGATACTGCAGTTGGAAACCGGTAGAGTATCAGAACATATGATTAAGTCAAGCAGAGACATTGAAGTTGAAGTAATACGTTTTCTCTTACAAAAAACCAGTCACCCTACTCTGTGGCTCCGACCCTCACAGAGGAGAGCTGGTAATAAATACCAATAGCCACTCCCCACGCCCGTGGGGTGAGTGACTACCGGGTCCGCGAATCGTGTGCCCTGAGTAGACACAATGAACCGAGGATGATAGCCTTCTGCATTCTGCCGGCTAAGACCTCTGCCGAATCTCGGCATGCCGGTATGATCTTTAGTTCCGAAAACAGCGTCTGTCTCATTCCACCGAGGGCTCCTATAATCAGTACCACTATTTTGAGAGAATGGCCCGGATAAAGCCTGCGGAGTTCGAAGAGCAAATCTCGATATTTTGTATTTTGTCCGTTTTTCCTCCCTCTTTCAAGACAATGTTGCTCTTGTTAAAGAACGCTATAACCCCGATATACTTTTCGACGTTGTAACAAAATCCGACTTAGGAAATACTTCGTAAGAAAAGCGTGCTTCACGTAAAAACGCCGTGGAGGAGGTTTTTAATTCTTGGAAATATATTTTTGCTCTTCGGAGCGTTTTTTATGCCAAATTTTCGCTAACTCTTCGAGGAGCGTTAATTGGTAAGTGTAGTAAATGTCGCTGCACAGGGACGTAATGTCGCCCCGACCACCCAATTTTAGAAAGTATAATAAAATTGGACTTGAACTTCCAAATTTCCAAGATTAAAAACCCTTTTACGAATCCACGTTGTCAAGCACTGCAACTCTTACGAGGTATTGAATATGAGGACAAGTTAGTCCAACGACTATTCAAAGTATAATAATAATAATAATAATAATAATAATAATAATATCTTTATTAATAGCACTTGGCTAAGTAAATTTACATAATAACATACAAAACAAAATACACAAAAAAAGAAAGATACAGCATACATTATAAGCATTGTTACATTTATATATCAATCATTTCAATAGCATACTTTCTACATTTGTTTTTAAAGGATACAAGTGATTCACTGGTTTTTAACTCATCTGGTAACTTATTAAATTCAAGCAACCCTTTATGAAATAAATTGTTCCCACTGTAATTATTATTTACAGCCGTGACATAAAAATTTCCTCGTGATCTAGTGCCATAGTTGTGAACGTCCTCAATAAAAGTACACTCCTCCAATAGGTGTTGCGGAAATAACCCATTTTTTATTTTATATATTACAATCATAGCGTTAACAAATATGGTTTGTTTAACACTCAAAAGTTCAGTGATTTCTAGCATATATTTTATACTTGTATATCTATTACATTTCAAAATAGTTCGCAAGGCTTGATTCTGTTTTTTTTGTATATTACTTATCTCGGTGTTACTCATTAAGAAAAGAATAGATGCACAGAAGTTAAGGTGTGGCAGAATAATTGTTTTATAAATCAATATTTTAGTCCATGTGCTAGTGACGTATTCTAATCTTCCTAGATAATTTACTTTTTTGGCAATTTTATGGGTGATATATGCGGCATGACTGGAGAATGTTAGATTTTCATCAATTTTTACTCCCAAGTATTTCCATTCTCTAACTTGTTCTATTTTTTCCCCGTTGATATATATACCACTATGACTGTTTATATCAGTTGTGTTATATTTACTTTTAATTATCATACATTTTGTTTTTGTTGTATTTACTTGCAGACTGTTGCCACTCAACCATTTTTCTATCACTTTAAGTTCATCATTTATGCTGTTCACAATTTTATCTACGTTTTCACCTATTAAATATAGTAAGGTATCATCTGCAAATAACTGTATATTGCACTTATCTACATATCGCACTATATCATTTATATACAATAAAAACAAGTTAGGTCCCAATACAGTCCCTTGTGGTACTCCAAATATACTATTTTTCATTGTGGACACATTATTATTATATTTTGTTATTTGGGTTCGCTCTGTTAAGTATTCACTCATCCAATTAATTATCTTAGGTCCTAATCCAAATTTTTCTAACTTTAATACTAGCAAGTTTCTGTTGATTGTCTCAAATGCTCTACGAAAGTCTAAAAAAATAACACCTATAATTTGTTTTTCATTTAATGCATTTTTCCACTTAGCTATCACTGTTTGTAAAGCACTTTCACATGAATTTCGCTTCCTGAATCCTGCTTGGTTGATTGTCAATAATTTATTAGCTTCAACATATTCAATAATTTGTTCATTTACTACAGTTTCAAGCAACTTTTCATATACCGGTACCATATTTATTGGTCTATGTTGTTCACATTTTATTGTGTTGTATATTTTTTCCAAAGGTATAACTGTCGATGTTTTCCAAGTCCTGGGGAACGATCCATATTCTAGGCTATTATTTATCAATTGTAAGAAACGATCTCCTATTATTTCAAATGCTAATTGTAAAATTTTTGTTGTAATCCCATCTACACTGCTTTTTTTATTTTTCATTTCATAAACAATTTTTTTTAACTCAGGGAACGTTAATAATTTAAATTTCTCTAATTTACATTTACAGTTGTTAATGTTGTTTAAGATGTCATAAATTTGGTTTTGGTTTGGAGGAGTTACTAATGTCTCTAAACTGGTTAAAAAGTATATGTTGAATTCTTCCGCTATCTCCTTTTCATCTCTTTTCATTTCATTATTAAATATAATGCCTTCCTTTTTGTTCACGGTTTTATCACCTTTCACAAGTTGTTTTAAAGTTTTCCACATTTCCACTGTATCACCTTTAACTTCATCAATCTTTTCATGGTAGAAGGTTTCTTTCTGCTGTCTTATTAGTTGTACTACTTTATTTCTTTGTAGTTTGTAGTTCATCCAATCTTGTTCATGTTGTGTAATAATAGCTTTTTTGTACATTTTATCTCTTTCTTTTATTTCTAGTCCTATATCTAAAGTCCACCATCTTTTATTAGCCCAACTGATCTTTACTGTTTTTTCTTCTATAGGTGCATGCTTATTTAATGTACAAATAATAGAGTTGACAAGGGTTTCTGCTAGGTAATTAGTGTCTGTGCTGTTTGGCAGCCATTTAGTTTCTATTAAATCCAACTGAAAATTTAATTCGTTAAAATTTTTAAAATTTCTACTATATTGCTTATAATTCTTCTGTCTATCCTCACACATTAGATCTACAGTTAAAATACAATGATCTGTTATTTTTGGTGTAAGATGGATTTGGCTTGGCATATCTTTTTCATTAGTTAGTGTATATCGGAAGTTATAGCGAAAATAGCCCTTAGCGACATGGGACCCCCATCATTTCCTAGCAGTCGGATTTGACGGGGAAATGATGCGTTTTGACGGGGTTTGCCCTAAACCGGTTCCTCAGTGATTCGGAGTCAAAAAAGTATCTATACCATGTATTCACACGTGCATGGGATCTGCCTTGCCTGAACGTAAAATTTGTTATTGCATAATACAAACGAAGTAGATACGCTTCAAGCAATTTTAAGCTCCGAGGAGCGACCAAAATTTATGTGAATTAATAAAATACGTTTATAAGACAGGCAAGCATAAGCCCACCAAAAATTTCAGTTACATGAAACTTTTCTTGAATCTTTTTGTGCATCGTTAGCTTTTCAAACTGCATATTGGATGGTAGTTGGTACCGTATGAATCGTCCCGTTCCTCACCATGTGTTGTCCACGGGTCAGACCATTGTTTGTTAACATTTTCTCTGAAGAAGTTGTTGTAAAAACATAAATTTTTTAAAGATTTAATATACATTTTTTGAACTTTATATTGTCTTTTACTTGTGTTTTCTAACAAAATTTCCCTTTCAGATTTAATTTTAAGAGAGTGTGAAACAGACAGTGTTAGATTTATAGTGTTACGACGTCTTCCAATTGATACCATCAGAGCCGCAGTTAAGCATAAATGTAATGTAATGGGGTAGTGAAGCGCAAGTTATAGCCTCTCCTACTCAATTGTTAACCTCACCTTCGCGATGAGTTCAATTTGAACTTGGTGCACCCTGTTTTCACTAACGAGGCTCTAACGACCGTGTAAGGGCGGAATAACCCTTACCTTTTGCCGTGAGCACATCCACCTTCTCACGAAGAGTGCGGTAAAAATAACCCACCGCACACAAAGGTTGCTTTTGGAATCGTTTGGTTACCCCATCGTCGCAGTCTCCTTCTGTGCCATGGGACCACACCACTCGCCTTCCGCAACCGCGCTGGTCAGTTGCATACCTGCTCCAGCTAAAACTTCAAATGCAGCTTCGTTTTCAGTCGATTAAGGCTTTAAAAAAAATGATGGAGCGTTCAAGTGGGACAAAATCATCCGGAGGTAAAATACCCTCCCGATCGGATCTCCGGGGGAGGGTGCCCACAGGGACACCTCATCGAATGTCGAAAAAACACCGACAAGTTAAATCCAAGAAAACTAATTCTTTCATCTACGGTGCTTGGAATGTTCGTACTTTGAACGACAGCACTCGCACCGATCGGCCTGAAAGAAGAACTGCTCTAATAGATAGAGAACTTCACCGACTCAATGTTGACGTTGCAGCTCTCAGCGAAACTCGATTTTTGGAGGAAGGCTCTCTCACAGAAAAGTACTACACCTTCTATTGGAAAGGTCTTCCCACCAATTCAAGAAGACAACATGGAGTAGGATTTGCCGTTCGGAATCAACTTGTATCCAACTTAACACAAGTACCACAAGGCCTATCCGAGCGTCTAATGCTGCTACGCTATGAGCTATCAGATGGCAACGCGGTAAATCTAATAAGCGCCTACGCTCCCACTCTGGATGCAAGTCACGAAACCAAGGAAAGCTTCTATCAACAGCTGGAAGAAACCCTCTGTAGAATACCTAAAACGGAACGACTCGTTATTCTTGGCGATTTTAACGCTAGAGTAGGGAGAGATGCAGACACCTGGCCAGGCATCATAGGCAAGAACGGTTTGGGCAACATGAACGCTAACGGTCAACTACTCCTAACTAAATGCGCCGAACATGATCTAGTTATAACAAACACCATTTTCCGACAAAAGGATAAATTTAAAGGCACCTGGCGTCACCCCAGATCAGGTCACTGGCATCTACTGGACTATGTTATCGTACGTAGGAAGCATCTCAAGGACGTCCAAATTACAAAGGCGCGCATTGATAGCGAATGTTGGACCGATCATCGTCCTGTTGTCTCTAAAATGAAAATTGTTATGAGAACCAAACACCGAAGAACTCAAGTAAAACGTAGACTCCGTCTCTGTATTAGTAAATTGCGTGACCAACAAACCGTCGAACAGCTAAAGCAAAAAGTTCAAGAGAATTTGAGTGCACTAGAAGAAACCAATTCTATAGATGTCGCTGCTACCTGGACACAAATTAAAGACAGTTTAAAAAGTGCGAGTGAGGAAATTCTTGGCACTGCAGCAAGTAAAAAACAGGAGGACTGGTTCAATGATAATGAAGCTTTTATACAAGAACTTCTTGACCGCAAACATATTGCCTTCCAAAACGCTATCAACCACCCCAATGACTCATCAAAAGCAGAAGCTTTTACCCAATCTAAGTATGAAACGCAACGCGAAATCAGAAGAATAAAGAACGAGTGGTGGGCAAGCAAGGCCAGAGAAATTCAAAGGTACGCCGATTCACACGACTACAGGAATTTCTTTCAAGGAGTAAAAGCAGTGTACGGCCCCAGTCGGAAAAATATGTGCCCTATTAAAGATTTAAATGGAAATCTCCTCAAAGAAGACCAGGAAATAAGAGCCCGATGGAAAGAACACTACTCTAACATTCTTAACCAGCAAAGTCAAGCCGATCACGATATTATAAATCTTATCCCTCAATATGACACCTTCGAAGACTTAGATAAACCACTAACAACGGAAGAGATCTTAACCGCCATTGGGCAGCTAAAAAATAACAAATCTCCCGGCGCCGACTCACTCCCAGCTGAGATCTTTAAAGCTGTGTCGTCAGAGCTCATACCCTACCTCAAAAAATTGTTTGATGTCGTGTGGGAAAGTGGTCAAGCTCCGCAGGAGTTTCGGGATACACTTTTAATCAACCTCTTCAAAAACAAAGGGAGCGCTGCGGACTGTGGAAATTACAGGGGTATAGCTCTCCTGGCTGTTGGAGGGAAGATACTCACTAAAGCGATGGCAAATAGGCTAACACCTGTTATGGAAAAGTTACTTCCTGAAACACAGAGTGGCTTTAGACCAAACCGAGGCACATCGGATTTAATCTTCACACTTAAACAGCTTCAAGAAAAAGCACTCGAACATCAAGGAGAAATTCACATGGCCTTCATTGATTTAACCAAGGCGTTTGACTCGGTGGACAGGGAAGTGCTCTGGAAAATTATGTTCCGCTTAGGTATCCCTAGAAAATTTGTGGAAGTATGTCGCAGTCTACATACAAACAACAACGCCCAGGTTATGTATAATAATGAGGCAACCGAACCTTTCCAAACCCTCACTGGAGTTAGGCAGGGATGTGTCCTGGCACCCCTACTCTTTAATTTGTTTACCACTGCTCTAACAATTATTGTTGACAACAAACTGACAGTCAGAGGAATAGGTCTCAGATACCGTTTTGATGGCGGTCTTTTTAACATAGGGCGCTTTAGAGCTTTCACGAAGACACGCACACGATTCATTTGTGATCTCCAGTATGCGGATGACTGTGCACTTTTAGCCTCTACGCCGGAAGAGCTTCAAGAACTTTTAGATGTGTATGCCCAGAGCTATGATTCCTTAGGACTTAAAATCAACATTGGAAAGACTAAGATTATGTCAACTCCTCATCAAGTGAACCAAATAGACATTACACTTAACGGAAATTCTCTTGAAGTGGTGGATCAGTTCAATTACTTAGGCAACGTTGTTAATGACAAAGCAAACATGGACAGCGAGATTCGCAATAGAATTAACGCTGCATCTAGAGCACTCTGGGGACTTAGAGAGAGAGTATTTGACAACCACGACCTTGCTTTGTCAACGAAAATGGCTGTCTACAGAGCAGTTGTCATTCCAACACTGCTATATGGATGTGAAGGCTGGGTCACTTACCGTCGTCATGTGAAAGAATTAGAACGTTTTCAGCAAAGACACCTCAGAAGTATGATGAAAATCCGTTGGTTCCATCACATATCAAACGTGGAAGTACTCAGGAGAGCAAACAGCCTTCCAATTGAGGTGCTTATTTCAAGAGCACGCCTAAGATGGGCAGGTCACGTTCATCGTATGCATGATAACCGCCTTCCCAAATGTACACTTTATGGTGAATTGCTAAGCGGTAGAAGAAGGCGTGGCGGTCAACGAAAGAGGTTCAAAGACGCTCTCCATGAAAATCTAAAATCCTGCGGTATTGCAGACGAGCAATGGGAACAACTTGCAGCGGGCAGAACCGAATGGCGAGGGGTTGTGGCCAGCTATCAAGGAAATGTTACTGCAAGAAGGCCGAATCCAAGACCTAACCAGGTCTATGTTTGTCCTGACTGCGGTCGACATGTGCTCTCCCGAATTGGCCTCTATAGCCATAGTCGTGTGCACCGTAGATGAATGGGAATTACAATGGACTACACCTTTTACTTGTTTTTATTGTACACAACTTATCGACTGTAACATTTTTATACTCGGACTCGAGTAACGGCTAATAATAATAAGCATAAACGACAGTAAGTATGATTTATCCATTAATCTCCGTCTGAAACAGTCACTTTGAACCCTAAAAATTTTGTGAACGTAATATTTTTATTTAGAATTTAGAAAAGGTTGAGGAAAAAGAAAATTAATTTTTTCTTTTTCCTATTTTTTTTAAATTTTTCTAAGTTTTTCGAGCAGAAAATACGTCCTTCAGACTTCCATCAAAGCATGGATCGTTCACATGGCGCCCGAACAGGGACCATGCCGTCCCCAAACCCAACAAATCCTTTCTCATTCATGGCGGAAGACTCCGAAGGGTCGACCCCAAGAGAATTTTACGAGCGAGTCACCGCACCGCTCGTCGACGACGGTTCTAGAGGGATAGAACCACAGCGACTGTTTCCAGAGGGAAATAATGTAAATCTATCTGCTTCACAGCCACAAACTGCTAATTCGATGGAAAGTATGTTTCTGAAAATGGCAGAGGGCTTCGTGCAGGCGATACAGAACGTGTCGACCTGTACGCCCCATGAGAGACAAAGATGTCCGAACGTGACGTTCCATGGGCTTGATCATGAAGACCCAGAAGCTTTTCTGAAAATTATGGAGGAATATTTCGACAGAGCTCGCATAAGCCACGACTATGATCGCCTCCATAACGTAACCGGCCAACTCAAGGGCGAAGCTCAGCGATGGTCCGAACAATTTAGGACGTTGACTACTTCGTATACCTTATTCAAGGAAAGATTCCTTACGAGATTTAATTCTCCCGACATACAGTCACGAGCTATTGCTCAACTGTATGCCGTCAAGCAAACGTCTTTAGACGACACGGCAGTGTTTATCACAAGGAAAACCTGTCTTTTCGATCGTATTGATCCCTTCAAATCCGAAGCCATCAGAGCTCGGGTCATCATGGACCAATTGCGTCCAGAAATTAGGTCACGCTTGAGGAGCAACCTAATTTCAACCACAGAGATGTTAATAGCAGCGGCTACTAACGTCGAGCGGGATTCAACTGACGAACAGACGTCGCTAATCCAGCTTATCGATCAACGTTTGTCCCGCGCGTCTTACTATCAAGAGCCGGGACACATAAGTCGACAAAATTCAAGTATAAGGAGCAATGGAAGCCCAACTCCGACAGCACCGAGGGTGCATTTCCGAGAGGACGTATCTCGACAGGACGGTCCAGGCAGAGCGCCTGGTCGTCCTTTTTTTATGCCTAATTCTTCAAGCGGATCAGTGAATCCTGACCGCAGGCAAACCAATTTCAATGGCGGATCGGGGAAATTCCGAGTACCCGACCGACCGGCAACCCCGTGCCGATACTGTACAGACACAGTGCAGTGGCACTTCCATAGCCAATGCCCGAATAACCCGCATCTCAACAGGAGACCGGGAAACTTTCGAGGGGCCAGAGACCCAGGCCAGGGTCCATCTGCAAGATCCCCGGCACAACGGCCGAACCAAGGCGGCAGCAATGTCCAGTAATTTGTTCCGATACTCATGACCACTACGACCTCTGCACAAAACAAGAGAGTCAATAAATTATATGAGCGAAGCGTTCCCTTTGCCTCGTATAAAAGTTCAAATTAATGAACATGCGGTCGACGCACTGATCGATTCAGGCTCGACGCGAAACGTTATCCATCCGAGGATGTTGGATAATTTTAAAAATCTCACGACACGTCGATCATTTGCTATGGCGTGCGGAGATCGAATGGTGGACTCTCTTGGAACGACAAAATTAAAAGTAATAATTTCAGGCACTTCTTTTGAAATTGATTTTCAAGTAATAGAAAATTTGAACGAAACAATAATATTAGGATCACCATTCTTATATATGAACAATGTCGCATATGATTATGGCCGAAAATGCCTATATGCCGGCACGGAAGAGCGTATTACCGTCTTCTGGAATCAAGCTTCTCAGAGGGAAAGACAGCAGGCAAAGATTCCTGAAGAGCTTGTTATTAAAGACAAATTTCTACGACCGCTGTTCGAAGAATTTGTCGATCTGTTCACTGCGGAACCGACTCGAGCAACCACAGTGACTGTTAAACACAAAATTACAGTAAAAGACACGAAACCATTTAATATCAGACCATATCCGATGTCTCCGAGTACTAAGAAAATTATGTACGACCAAATCGAAGAGATGTTGAAAGCTGGCGTCATCGAACCTAGCACTGCCCAATATAGTTCACCACCCGTGATCATAAAACGCTCAGACAAGAAACCACGATTTTGCATCGATTATCGCCATTTGAATGAAATGACTGAAGACGAGGCTTCCGTATTACCAAAAATACACGAAAGTATTAAAGATTTAGGCAATTCGAAGATTTTTTCTGTGTTGGATTTAAAAAGTGGATATTGGCAAATACCGCTAGATGAAGCATCAAAAGATTTCTCGACTTTTACCACTCCTGATGGGGCAGCTTACAGATTCAATGTCATGCCTTTCGGCCTCAAGACACTCCCTGTACCTTTCAGAAATTCATGGCAAAGGACGTTTTAACGGGTTACCTGCACCATTTCTGTAAAGTGTATTTAGATGATATAATCGTTTACAGCGTAAACGTGAAGGAGCATATGTCCCACTTGAGATTAGTAATAATAATAATAATAATAATAATAATTTATTGCACTCAAAACAATAGAATAACATTGTATAAGCCAGTCACAAACAAAAAACAGAAATATATAAAGAACAATAATAAATAATTTACCTATATAAGAGACATTAATAAATAATTTACATATGACATATTAGGTTCTATTTCTAAAGTTAAAATAATCACTTAAAGAGTAAGGTTCAAGCTCACAAAGAAAAGAGATTAGATCTTTCTTTATTGTATCAAAGGAGTCATTAGTTTGTAAATGGTTAGGAAGGTGATTATATAATTTTATGCTAGCATAATATGGGCTTCTTTCCGTCAGAGATAATCTATGTGAAGAATAATAATAATGTTCGCCATGTCTTGTATTATATGGTCCTGGCATCAGGTTAGTTAGAAAGCTATCTTTGTTGTTATATACAAATTTTATAGATTCATATATATATAGTCCAGAGAGAGTTAAAAATCCTAAGTTTCTAAACTGTCCTCGGCAAGTCTCAATAGGATGTAATTTCTGAATTATACGCACTGCCCTTTTTTGGATTTTAAATGTGTTTACAGCTTCGGGGCTGTTACCCCAAAGGATAATGCCATATCTAATTCGCGAGTAGAAACATGAGTAATAAAATGTTTTAGTTATATTGCTGTTTGCATATTTAGTGAGGATTCTTAAACCATAGCAGGTTTTACTTAATTTTTTGTTTATATATTCGATATGTTCTCTGAATCTTAGAGTTTCATCTAAATATATACCTAAGCACTTTACTGATTTTGAAAATTTTATTTTTTGTTTATTTAGATTGATACTATCTGGTGTGTCTAGTCCTTGATTAGTTTTAAATAGAACTACATTTGTTTTTTGTTGATTTAGGACTTGTCCATTATTATTGCACCACAGTTCCATAGATTTCACAATGGCATTGCCATTGCTTATTATATCTAAAAATGAGTTTGGACTTTTAATAATAAAATTAGTATCATCTGCATAGTTGATCAATAAAGAATCATCATTAATAAGCAATTCGATATCATTGATAAAAATTAAGAATAATAGGGGTCCAAGGGTGCTGCCCTGAGGTACTCCGATGGATGAATCCAAAGGTGCTGAATACACATAATTGCCATTACTTCTGTCAAACATTTTTACTACATGTTTTCTACCAGTTAGGTAAGAACTGAACCAGTTTAAAGGAATGTCACGTACTCCATAGTGAGATAGTTTAATCAGTAAAACATTATGGTCGATAAGGTCAAAAGCCTTTGATAAATCCAAGAAAATACCACAGGCAATGCAATTATCGTCCAGCGCAAAGTAGATATAATTCGTTATTTCAAATAGAGCAGTTTCTATACTTTTACCTCCTAAAAATCCATGCTGAGATTTACTGAATAAGTTATGCAGTTTAAAGAAACGTACAATTCTGTTATATACTACGATTTCAAAGAATTTAGAAAAAACACTTAACAAGTGGATTGCACGATAGTTTTCAAATAGACATGGATCACCTTTTTTGTATAATGGCTTAATAACTGAAAATTTTAAGTTATTAGGGAAGACCCCAGTTTTAAGTGATTCATTTATGATGAGTCTTTGAAAGACTACGTCTGCACAATCTAAAAGAGTAAAAGAACTGATACTTCCCAACCATTAGAAAAACATGTCTTACAAATTCAAAATTATCCCGTTCCAGCTACCAAAAAGCAGCTACAAAGTTTCCTAGGACTTTGCAACTGGGTACGAGAATATCTACCAAATGTGGCGATGATCACGAAACCACTAACGAAACTTCTTTCGAAGGAAAATCGTTTTCACTGGAACCATACATGCGATGAAGCGTTTAGAAAATTAAAAGAATTATTATCCGGACCGCTGGAACTCCATCGGCCGGATTTTTCACGTCAATTCATTTTGCAAACAGATGCATCCCTACAAGGCCTTTCGGCCGTATTATATCAATTAGGCGACAACGGCGAAAAATATATAATTTCGTATGCAAGCAACACGTTATCTCCAGCAGAGAGACGTTACCACATTAACGAGCTAGAATGCTTGGCGGTGGTGAACTATATTAAAAAGTACAAGATGTACTTAGCAGACAAACCGTTCTTGGTGAAGACGGACAACAGGGCGTTACTTTGGTTAAACAAACATAAGGACGACAAAACCAAATTTACACGATGGTCATTACTATTGCAAGAATATGCATTCAAAATTGAACACTGTCCAGGAAAGGAGAATTTATTAGCAGATTTTCTCAGTCGTAACCCACAAAATCAGTATGTCGAGACAGACGATGAAGAGGAAAGAATGTTCCTACCAAATTACAAGTGTCCAGAACGTATTTCTGTTTTAACGCACTCAGAAATATACGAAGATATCGTACAGGCTCAATTGAGTTCAAGAGATATTCAAGACAAGATCCGCCGTTGGAATGAACTATTTCAACAGGAACAACGTTCCGATGCGGATCTTATTTTTATGAAAAATTTTCACGTCCAAGACGATGTACTTTTTAAAGATTGCGATCGAAATTTTAAATTGATAGTTCCAAAGAGGAAAATAAAAGAATTGATTTACCATTATCATGACCGAGATGAAGCATGTCATCCAGGAAGAGACGAGACTCTCAGGAAAATAGCGAAACGCTACTATTTCAATAATATGGCCAGGATCGTAGGCAGATACATAAACGACTGTCTGATATGCCAGTCTGTAAAGACAAGACAAGCCCAACCCAATGCTCCACTTAGAAGTCATGCACCACAAAATGCATTTGAAACCTTGAGCGTCGACGTAATTGGCCCGCTGCAGAGGACTAAAGACGCCGAAAACAGATACATGATTATCGTCGAAGACGTTTTCAGTAAATGGATAGAGGCAAAGGCATACATTCAGGTCGATGGCAGAACGATAGCCAAATTTATCGACGAAGAAATAGTAGCAAGATTCGGAGTCCCTCGAGTCATAATTTCAGACAACGGTGGTCATTTCAATTCCGAATGGTACATCACGTTTTGCGAAAGGAATGGTATCGAACGATACATAATTCCGGCATATCACCAACAGTCCAACCCCGTGGAACGACGGGTTCAGGAGTGTAAGAAAATTTTAAACACTCTCTTATTTAAAAAGCCAAACGACACTTGGGATCGCTACGTGCATCAGATGACATACATCTTAAGAAATCGTAGGAACGCCGCTACAAATCAAACACCTAGCATGATCGTGTTAGGATATGATCCAGCCGAAAGAGGCGAATGGGATTTGTATGCCTGGAGGCAAGAAAGAGTCAAGCAACAAACGCTTCCACGATACGAGCGAGTCAAGGAAGCCCGTCAGGCCCAACAAAATTACAAACAAAAATATGCGCCGAAAGAGGCCGTCACTCCGATCGTTTTCAAAGTAGGAGACAGAGTCATGAGTAAAAGAAAAAGGAAGGTACATACCTTCACGCCGTCTTGGTCAGGCCCAACCAGAATTCTGAAGAAGTTTTCAGACGAAGTGTATCTCGTGCAAAAGGGAAATGTAACGACAAGAGTACATGTGAATGATTTGAGACCAGCCCGCCAGAGGAGCACAACTTGGAAATCGAATCTTCCGATGAAGAAAATGCTAGTCCAGGCGGAACATCACTCGATGGAAATGATTCCCCGTTCTCAGGCGATTCCACAGAACCTCCACCGCCGGAGCAAACGGTTGTACAAATTCATGCACCGCCACGAGATGCTTCCACTTCTGATTCAGAATCAAGTTCTGGAGATTCTATTATATTTTTATAACATTTTTCAACCTAGGCTAAGTTTTAACTTAGTGCTAGGTTTATTTTATATCAAAATTTCCATACCAACTTCTTGTCGTGTCAGGCAAGAGTTGGTATTTTTTATGAATTTTTTACAAGTTATTTGATCGAGGATATTGTATCGTCCATACAAATCTTCAAAATTCACTGCAGCAACTCTGACCGTGTCCGGCAGAGTTGGTATTTTTTATGATTTTTTCAAAGTCCTCAAATGTTATTAAACATTCATCTATAAGCAGAGTCCGACCCAAAGGGTCCAAACAAATGTTCCATTGGCACAGCATGGAAAGACGACGACTCTGACGCAAGGGCGCGATTCAGATGAGTCTAGCAACTCAAGGGCGAGATGCCGCCACGTCTGCTGGAGGGGCAGATGCAACGATCCGACGGATGCAGATTCTGTCGCAGATTTCTCCCAAGAAGAGATTTTAATAAAAACTATTTCAATCAATATAAGTCAACAAAATTCAGTGTTCCTATTCTCAAAGACGACGATGTGATATCGGTCGCAGATTTCTCCCAAGAAGAGAATTTTATCTACACGGAAAACATTTCAATCAATATAAGTCAACAAAATTCAGTGTTCCTATTCTCAAAGACGACGATATGTTATCGGTCGCAGATCCCCAGACGGGATGTGAACAAACATTTTACTAAAATTTTGTTTTATATTGTTTCATATAAACTGAGCAGAGCCATAGTATAGCTGGAGCCAAGCAGTCCGAGGACCACCTAAGCTGTTCCAGAAGGCAGTTCGACACCGAAGGTGATCGACGAGGCATAGACATGAGGAGGAGCAGACGCAAGCCCGCATTAGTGGAAGAACACTAAGAAAGATAAGTGCGTCGAAAGTGTTTGTGTTGTGTCATCGAAAATCCGAGGATTTTCTATTTTTTTCTTTTTTTATGCCATTTTGGAAACCCAATGTTCAATAATTCAATCGAATGCTATGCATCGATATATGTTCAAACTTATAACCATTTTTAGATTTGAATCTATGTTTTGTTCAGATAGGCCGGTCTGAACTATAACCGAATACAACACATGGGAGACTACATCCAATGATCCATTTTATTTTCAAACAACCAATTTACCAAACGTTACACAAAAAGATTCACGGAAAGGAGGGGAGTGTTAAAGAACGCTATAACCCCGATATACTTTTCGACGTTGTAACAAAATCCGACTTAGGAAATACTTCGTACGAAAAGCGTGCTTCACGTAAAAACGCCGTGGAAGAGGTTTTTAATTCTTGGAAATATATTTTTGCTCTTCGGAGCGTTTTTTATGCCAAATTTTCGCTAACTCTTCGAGGAGCGTTAATTGGTAAGTGTAGTAAATGTCGCTGCACAGGGACGTAATGTCGCCCCGACCACCCAATTTTAGAAAGTATAATAAAATTGGACTTGAACTTCCAAATTTCCAAGATTAAAAACCCTTTTACGAATCCACGTTGTCAAGCACTGCAACTCTTACGAGGTATTGAATATGAGGACAAGTTAGTCCAACGACTATTCAAAGTATATCGGAAGTTATAGTGAAAATAGCCCTTAGCGACATGGGACCCCCATCATTTCCTAGCAGTCGGATTTGACGGGGAAATGATGCGTTTTGACGGGGTTTGCCCTAAACCGGTTCCTCAGTGATTCGGAGTCAAAAAAGTATCTATACCATGTACTCACACGTGCATGGGATCTGCCTTGCCTGAACGTAAAATTTGTTATTGCATAATACAAACGAAGTAGATACGCTTCAAGCAATTTTAAGCTCCGAGGAGCGACCAAAATTTATGTGAATTAATAAAATACGTTTATAAGACAGGCAAGCATAAGCCCACCAAAAATTTCAGTTACATGAAACTTTTCTTGAATCTTTTTGTGCATCGTTAGCTTTTCAAACTGCATATTGGATGGTAGTTGGTACCGTATGAATCGTCCCGTTCCTCACCATGTGTTGTACACGGGTCAGACCATTGTTTGTTAACATTTTCTCTGAAGAAGTTGTTGTAAAAACATAAATTTTTTAAAGATTTAATATACATTTTTTGAACTTTATATTGTCTTTTACTTGTGTTTTCTAACAAAATTTCCCTTTCAGATTTAATTTTAAGAGAGTGTGAAACAGACAGTGTTAGATTTATAGTGTTACGACGTCTTCCAATTGATACCATCAGAGCCGCAGTTAAGCATAAACGACAGTAAGTATGATTTATCCATTAATCTCCGTCTGAAACAGTCACTTTGAACCCTAAAAATTTTGTGAACGTAATATTTTTATTTAGAATTTAGAAAAGGTTGAGGAAAAAGAAAATTAATTTTTTCTTTTTCCTATTTTTTTTTAATTTTTCTAAGTTTTTCGAGCAGAAAATACGTCCTTCAGACTTCCATCAAAGCATGGATCGTTCACACTCTCAGCGGGGGCTGAGAATTCCACGACATATATTGTCTTGAGTTGGTGGTCGAGGAGTACTATGTCAGGCTTGTTGGCTTGTATTTGCCTGACGGTGGGAAACGAGCAGTTCCAATAAATTAGACACTTCTCATTCCCCGGAGCGTAAGGCAGCACTGGTGTTTCGTCTACCCCATACGAGTGCCTTAGATCAGAGTACAGCACTCGTAATGCTCCGCCGTGTCGTGTCTGTGAATATAGGCCGAGACTGCGTATGTCGGACAAGCCAACAACAAGTGCATTAGAATCTCCGGCGCCCTACGGCAGGCCCTGCAGCTGACATCAGGGACCTCCATATCCATGACATGACTTCAATAAACGAGGTAGTTAAATACACCATCCTGGCAAGCCATTATGAATCTCTCGGTCTCGGACTTAATAATAATAATAATATTTATTGAACTCAAATAACTCAGGTAAAATTACAGGAGATTACAACACAGATGTAGTATTTATAACAATAAAAAGAAGATATATAGTGCAACTGCAATTGCTGTATTTACCCTAGCTAAAGAATTCAAAAGGTACAATTCAGCACAGCTGATTTTTAATTATACCTTATGACTTAATTAGGTTAACATTTGTTTTCTTAATAAAACTTTTTTGACGGAATTTGTGAAACTATGTTTAGAGGCACATGTAAGATAGAATTCGATATATTTATTAAAGATTGCACTACTTGCATATTCAAAAGATCCTCTGAACTTTGTTGTTGAATGTTTAGGGATAGCCATTTGGTTTATGAAACGTAGGTCCAACCTATGCACATCAGAACGTTTTACTAAGAGAGTAGACAAATACTGTGGGGTATTTGTTTTGGGAATGTTATACAATAGAGTGGCAAATCGAAGTTCAAACCTACTTACAATCTTTAAAATATGAAGTGAGTTATATATAGGAGTGACATGTTCTCTATAATTAATATTAGTGAAAGCAAACCTGAGGCATGAGTTTTGCATAATTTGTAGCTTATTTTGCATATTTGCATTAAGATAATTATAATAGACTGAACTGCAATAATCTACTTGGCTTAAAATAAGTGAATTAACTAGCTTCCATTTAATGTCAGAAGAGAAACTTATATCTATAAAGGCATCTTAGCTTCGCATAACACAGGCCTAACTTTAAATTCACATGGTTTTCAAAACAGAGATGTTGGTCAAATGTTACTCCTAAATTTTTTGACTTATCACTAAGTTGTATGGTACAATCACCTAAAGATATATTAACTACTAGGTTGTCTTTTGCTTTTTCACAGAAACATTTAGTTCCAATACACATTGCCGTGGTTTTTTTTGAGTTTAAGGTTAGACCGTTGTTCAGGGACCACTCCGAAATAATAAGCAAATATTCATTAATATCCAATATTGTAGAGTTTACGGCACTAATATCACACGATGTATACACTTGGGTGTCATCAGCATACATATGTACTTTGCACTCTGGTGGCAGTAAATTAAGCAGATCAGATGTAAAGATGGAGAATAAGAGAGGTCCCAGTATGCTTCCTTGAGGCACGCCATGCGTTACCAAAAGTTCTTTAGACAAATTTCCATTTATTTTAACTCTCTGATATCTATTGCTTAGGTAACTAGTCATCCAATTTAGCGCGTTGCAGTTAAAGCCATGGTAAGCCAATTTTGCTATCAGCAGCTCAATATTAATAATATCAAAGGCCTTGCTATAGTCTAGAAGTATTAGCCATGTAATTTCGGAGTTGTCAATGTTCCTTGAAATGTCATTGCTTATTTTAATTAAGGCTGTAGCAGTACTGTGACCAGGCCGGAATCCTGATTGTACTTGAGGAAGGATGTTATATCTTTGTACGTGTTCAAATACCTCTTTGTAGATAATCATTTCAGCCAATTTAGATACTGTAGGAAGTATGTTTATGGGTCTCAGATCAGACAATTCGGTGGCCTTGGCTTTTTTAGGAACAGGAATGATGATGGACTTTTTCCATAAACCGGGTACAATTCCATTTTCTATAGAATAATTCAGGATGTGTGTAAGTGCTTCCAAACAGAATGGAAGAATGATTTTCAACATTTTGAGGTTTATTCCATCATTACCAGTTGCATCAGTTTTTATTTTATTAACAAGCATTTGTACCTCTTCTTGTGAGACAGAGTGGAAAGCCAATTCAGAATCAATTTCTTCATTTCTGGAGCAAAGGAATTTATTGACAATATCTTGTTTTATGTCTGGGTAGTTAATGGAATGACTAAAGAAGTTATTTATGGTGTCGGCTACTAGCAGTTCAGGTGATATTTCATTCATGGGTTTATTATGGATGTTGTTAACAGCAAATAATTTCCATAATTTTTTGGGGTCATTCTTATGTAGGTTGAAATTATGATTGAAATATGCCAGTTTGTCATTCTTTATGGCTAGGGTTACATAATTGCGAAGATCTTTGTAGTACTGATATTCAGGATCTGATTTAGTTTTTCGGTACTTTTTATAAGCCTTATCTTTGAGGTTAATCATAAATTTTATAGTGTCGGTAATATACTCTGGAGATTTCTGTCGGGACACTACAGTTTTACAAGGTGCGTGAATATCGAATAATGTAGTCACAGCATCACTAAAGAAATTTGCCTTCTCATTAATATCAGGCATATGTTCAACTTTTTTCCAATCTATATAAATGGCGTCGTAGCTAAATTCGTTAATATTAAAATTCCAGAAATCTCTATATGTGTATAGCTGCGGCTTGCTTTTTAGAACTTGCAAGTCCACTTCACACCATACCATGCAATGATCAGACATTTTCAGTAAGTCCAAAGTATCAGACTGTATAACTTTTACATCATTACTAATTAATACAGATAATATCATTTCAAGTTGAAGAGGTATCTGTTATTCTTGTAGGCTGGTCGATTACCTGTGTAAGATTGAAAGTATCCAACACCGATTTTAGTAATTCAGTCTGACAGTTGGGTTTAATAAAGTCTACATTGGTATCACCCATAACTATAATCTGATCAGCTCTAGGGTAAATATTAGATAGAACAGTTTCTAATTCGCTAAAGGATGTAACGCTTGTCAGTGGAGGTTTATATAGAACTCCAACAAACAAATTGATTTTATTTACCTTGCAATTTATCCATAATTGCTCTAGTGTTTTATTTAAAATAAAATCTGTATTCACTAACTTAAAGCTAATATTATTCCTCACAAGAAAACATAGTCCTCCTCCTCTCATTGGACGATCAGATCGAGTGATAGTGTATTGTGGAACAGCTATCAGGGTGGAAGGAAGATCAGGTGTCAACCAGGTTTCTGATAAAGCTATTACATCAAAATCTTTATTACTTATGAAATTTAGAAAATCATCAAAACAATTGAGAAGAGACCTGATGTTTGCATGGTCGAATCTGAGATTATGCACATTACTGCACACTGGTTGCAATATATTGTGGTAATCAGTTGAATTATTTAGCTTCTTGATACACCTAAGGTAGCAGGGACAGTTTTTATCCACTGCTTCATGATTAACGTCAAGATCTAGATTTAACTTAGTTTTAGCCTTTACACAGTTTATGCATTTTTTTATATCGGATGCACAGTCTTTATGGCTATGATTCTCAGCAGAGCAGATGGAGCAAGTTACAGTTTTAGTACAGGCTTTAGCCACATGGTTGAAACCCAAACATTTAAAACATTGTGTGACATGTAGATGATTAAATAGTTGACCTCTTGACCAGCCTATTGTTAACTTTTCCTTTTTTAATAAATCGTTGTGAGTTTCAGGATCCGTTTCCAGAATAACTGTTGAATTTTTAAATTTTTTGTTTTCAATCTTTTTTAAAATTCTTAGATTAAACTCATGAACTTCACTATTTATTTTATTTTGCTTTATAATTTTATCTACTATATCCTCATCGTTGGTTTCTAAATCATCATTGTTTATGTTTATTACTTTTATTTTTGGACATTTAAGTTTGGGCACTTCAATATTGTAGTTATTTCCAAGTTTATCGGCAAATTTAGTTTTTAGCAAATTTCTGTCAGATTGACTTTCACAACCAATAATTACGTGCCTTTGGAGGCTTGCCGGATTCCTGATATGTTGACTCCAATTTCTATCGGATTAATTAATGATTTTATTGCCTTTTCAGTTTCATCACTGCCTTGATTGTTAGTAGGTTTAACTATAAGTACAGGTTCTCGCTTTTGTTTTACTACGTCTGCAAATTGGGGCTTTAACCCAGCATATAGATTAGTGTTACTTTCATTTGTAAATTCCTTTATTTGAGCGTTATCTTCCAGAGTTTTAATTTTCTCTTTTAATAGATTTATAATTTCATCTTTGCTATCAATAATTTTTTACTTGTCTTCCACCCTTTTTGACAAAATATCATATAATTCAAAGTTCCTACATTGAATGCATACAAATTTCAATACCCTTCTTTGTAAAGGCATACATTTTATTTCCGAGGAACATAACTCAGAACATTCTATGCAAATTTGTCTCTCGACTTCCCCGGCTGACCTTAAAAAGGCAAAAGTCAGCCTTTCGGATAAGCCGAGGTCTTCTATATTTTTATAGAAGACTCCGTGCAATGGCTTATCCTTATGGAGCTGCAGGAGGATGTTGTGTTCTGCAGCTCTAATGTGGGCTTTTAGTCGAACGGGTTCCAACTCGGTGACAGAGTCGGGGTTTACCCGCTCGACATCGAAGATGAGACCAAGTTCATCGGCTGCTCTCCGTGCAGCCTTAAAGAGAAAAGCTCCTACCCCTGTATTTTCATCCTCGGACCCTGCAGAGGAGGGGATCCGAATTCCTGATATCAAGCAAGCATATTTGTAGCAGACACCTTGTTTTCCCAGACAGTTCTGAAGACCTGATCTGTTGGAGTAGGTGCTGATACTTGCCGCGTTTTTCACTACACCCACTTCTTGGGTGGAGCGTTGCTCGACACCCAAGTAAGTGTATGACTCTCCGGCATCTAGATGGTGTAAGATGCTTCCGTCCACGAGCTGCGCGTCCTCTCCGTAGTCACCGCATCGTCCTCTCTTGAGATAGATCAGTGCGCATTTGTCCAATCCGAACTGCATACCGACAGCCTGCGTGTGCTCCTGTACCACCCTAAGGGACTGTTGGAGAACCCTCTCTCCAGAGGCATAAAGTTTAAGGTCATCCATATAAAATAGATGGGTAAGCTTATGCCTCCTGTTGCCGGGGGTACCGCAGTTGTAGCCACTGGTTTTCCGGAGCGAGACGGATAATGGCAGTAGTGAGATGCAGAACAGAAGAGGGCTGAGGGAATCTCCCTGAAATACTCCTCTTCTGAATGTTACCGATTCTGTTTGGACTCTATCATTATTGGATGTTATGGTAAAGCGAGTCCTCCAGAGCGGCATCAGTTCTTCAATACATCTCACTACGGGATTGGGTACCACAAGACATGGAAGTAAGTGAACAATGAGCTTATGTGATGTCATATCAAATGCCTTGCGGTAGTCGATCCAGGCCATAGAGAGGTTCCGCTTATACTGCATGGTGTCCTGCATGACACATCTGTCGATCAGCAGGTTCTCCTTGCAGCCAGCGACACCTCTTTTCGACCCTCATTGCCCATATATCAGTTCGTAAACCGGTTCAACTGCGTGGAGCACCCGCATGTACAAAATGCGTGTAAACACCTACATGCGTTTAGACAGGTTATAGGTCTGTAGTTCTTTGGGTTGGACAAATCTCTGTTCTTGGGGATCAGCACTCTCCGCTCCTCAACAACCCAAGAAGGAATTTGCTGCTCCCCATTCAACCAGGAATTAAAAACTCTGGCCAAATGGTGGTGGGTGCTCGATAACTTTTTCCACCAAAAGTTATTTATCCCATCAGGACCTGGAGCAGCAAAGTTCTTAGAGCCCTCGAGAGCTCTATGAATCTCTTCTGGGGTTATTGGTTCGCACACTTTCTGTGGTTGCTGAAGCATTTGACAAAAGGCTTCAGCAACAGCAACAGCCCTTCGACCACCTCATTCACCAGCTGAGGAGCAGCTCTGTAGCCCGCCCCTGCTACGAAGGTGAAATAGATGGTCACGCAGATATATATTTTTTTTTTACAAAAAATCAGTCACCCTACTCTGTGGCTCCGACTCTGACAGAGGGGAGCTGGTAATAAATACCAATAGCCACTCCCTACGCCCGTGGGGTGAGTGAGTACTGGGTCCGCGAATGACAGCCTTCTGCATTCTGCAGGCTAAGACTTCTGCCGAATCTCGGCATGCCGGTATGATCTTTAGTTCTGAAAGCAGCGTCTGTCTGATTCCACCGAGGGCTCCTATAATCAGTACAACTATTTTAACAGAATGGCCATAATTAGACACTTCTCATTCCCCACAACGGACTCAATATCCCCCGGAGCATAAGGCAGCACTGGTGTTTCGTCTATCCCATACGAGTGCCTTAGAAGATAGTAAAGCACTCGTAATGCTGCGTCGTGTCTGTGAATATAGGCCGAGACTGCGTATGTCGGGCAAGCCGACAGTAAGTGCATTACAATCTCCGGCACCCTGCGGCAGGCCCTGCAGCTGACATCAGGGACCTCCATACCCATGACAACATGTCGATAGATGAGAGTGTTAAATACACCATCTTGGCAAACCATTATGAATCCCTCGGTCTCAGACTTCAGCCCGGCTGACCTTAAAAAGGCGAAGGTCAGCCTTTCGGATAAGCCGAGGTCTTCTATATTTTTATAGAAGACTCCGTGCAATGGCTTATCCTTATGGAGCTGCAGAAGGATGTTGTGTTCTGCAACTCTAATGTGGGCTTTTAGTCGAACGGGTTCCAACTCGGTGACAGAGTCGGGGTTTACCCGCTCGACGTCCAAGATGAGATCAAGTTCATCGGCTGCTCTCCGTGCTGCCTTAAAGAGAAAAGCTTCTACCTCTGCATTTTCATGGTCTCGGACCATGCAGAGGAGGGGATCCGAACTCCTGATGACCTTACCTGCTCCATCTAGAACCATCCTGCTATGGAGACTCTCCAAGCTATTATTATTATTATTTCAGGGAGATTCCCTCAGCCCCCATCTGTTTTGCATCTCACTACTGCCATTATCTGTCTCGCTCCGGAAAACCCGTGGCTACAACTGCGGTACCCCCGGTGACAGGAGGCATAAGGTCACCCATCTATTTTATATGGATGACTTTAAACTTTATGCCTCTGGAGAGAGGGATCTCCAACAGTCCCTTAGGGTGGTACAGGAGTACAAACAGGCGTCGGTATGCAGTTCGGGTTGGACAAATGCGCACTGATCCATCTCAAGAGAGGACGATGCGGTGACCGAGGGTGCCGAGCAACGTTCCACCCAAGTAGTGAGTGTAGTGAAAAATGCTCTCCGCGGCAAGTATCAGCACCTACTCTGACAGATCTGGTCTTCAGACCTGTCGGGGAAGAACAAGGTGTCTGCTATAAATATGCTTGCCGTTCCGATCCTTCTCTACTCTTTCGGAGAAGTGAAATGGTCTAGAGAAGAGCTGCGTCAACTGGATGTAGTAACCCGCAAGAAGATGCATCTCAATAGGAGCTTGCATCCTAAATCGTCCGTTCTACGGTTATATCTCTCACGACATCGGGGAGGCTGTGCACGGAGTTTTCTAAAAAAATATAGAAGACCTCGGCTTATCCGAAAGGCTGACCTTCGCCTTCTTAAGGTCAGCTGGGCTGAAGTCCGAGACCGAGGGATTCATAATGGCTTGCCAAGATGGTGTATTTAACACTCTCGTCTAACGACGTCGTATGGGTATGGAGGTCCATGATGTCAGCTGCAGGGCCTGCCACAGGGCGCCGGAGACTGTAATGCACTTACTGTCGGCTTGTCCGACATACGCAGTCTCGGCCTATATTATAATAATAATGATAATAATAATAATAATTTATTGATCTCAAGAAAATATAAAATTTTATAAATAAATAAATAAATAAATAGACTTTATTGTTCAACAGTATACACCAATTAATGAACAAAACAATGCCCATGATAACCACAGGCACTGTACCCATAAAATACATACAAGAAACATTGTCGCAAATTAAGAACAAAGTTACCTCAATAGGCATTACAATTTAATAATCAGATTAAAATGGTGTTTAGGTCATTTTTAAATTTATCCCTTTTACAATAGAAGATATCAATTTCTTTGTTACAAATGCTATTATAAAGAATTAACATTTTAAATAAAGGAGAATTAAGTTGCACATTTGATCTAGGAGTAGGGCAGTAGAAGATATCACCCATTCTGCTATTAACAGATTTAGAAACTCTCAAAGCTATTCTGCTTAACATGATGTCATTGTCAATATAACCATTTATCAAATCATATAAATGTTGTAAGCAAGCAATGTCCCTACGAATCTCCAAGGTGCTAATATTGTAGTATGATACTAAAAAATCACGAGCATTTGTTAAATAAGACCCAGTCTCTCTAAAAAATTTACACTTTAAGTATCTACTCTGAACAGTTTCCAGACAATAAATATATTTCTCATATAATGGAGACCATATAAGGGAGGCGTATTCAATTTTAGGGCGCACAATTGATTGGTAAAGCATATCGAGAGATTTACATGAATTAAAAGATCTAGTGTTACGTATTACGAAGCCCAAAAGTTTCATAGCGGAATTAGAGATATTATAAATATGGTCACTAAACATCAACTTCGAATCAAATGTGACACCTAAATCTTTTGCTATACTCTTACGACTTATAACATTATTAGAGAGAGAGAGAGAGAGAGAATTTTATTCATGTGAGACATTTGTATACACACGTCATTGTGCTCCATAAAGCACGATACAATAAAATATAAATTATACAAAATAAAATGATTACAATCACAACTTAAAAACATTTACAGCCCAATATGAGCAGAGATTACAATTATATAGAACTAAAATTATTTGAAATTACATATGATTAAAAGTTACAAAAACAATACGTACAGATATTAAAATTTAAGATCTAAAATGATCAAAAAATTCCTGCAATTCCTAATAGACATGTTCTTTCGGAAAACTCTTAATTTTTTTTTGAAATTTAAATTTACTAAGATTTTTCCATTCATGAGGTAGTCGGTTATATAGTTTGATAGAAATATATCTAAATGAGGAGATATTTCTCGAAAGCCGAAAATATGGGACAATCAAAGCTTTGTGTCTGGTGTCATATTTATTTTCATTTTGATAGTTGGAAGTATATATTTTGGCATACATTATGTATTCGTAAATATATTGATTTGTGGATGTCAGAATTCCTAGGCTTTTAAAGAGGGGTCTACAAGAATCTCTATTATTTGAGTTTGTGATTACTCGGATAGCACGTTTTTGAATACGTAAGATCTTCATTGCGTGCGCAGAGCCTCCCCAGAGTAATATTCCATAACACATCACACTGTGAAATAAGGCATGATAAGCCATTAAAATGACATCTTCTTTTATTGATATCGTTAAGTTTTTTAGAAGGTACACACAGCTTGATAATTTTTTAGACAGAGAGTTTATGTGTGGCTCCCAAGATAGCTTACTGTCTAATGTAACACCCAAACATTTCGCTGGGTTACTATTTGTGATATTGACAAGATTATTAAGACTAAAAATTATAGTTTGAGTTTTTTCATTATTTAAGCATAGCTGTATATTATTATGATAATCTTTAGCTTGCAATTGTGTTTCTTCATTTAAATTAGTAAGGATGTCAATTTTTTTGTTGGTTGATAATAGGGTGATATCATCTGCATATCCTACCGTTTTGCCTCTGACAAATTCAGCTATGTCATTTACATAAACTATAAATAGGATAGGTCCTAGTATTGATCCCTGCGGGACACCATAGTGAAGCGGCTTTAAAGTAGATATATTACCATCAATGTGAACACACTGATTCCTATTTGTAACATAGCTTTTAATAAATGACAATGCTGAACCTCTGATTCCATATGTTTCTAATTTGATTAGTAGTAGATCATGTGACACACAATCAAAAGCTTTTGATAAATCCATAAAAGAAGCATTTGTCATGTTTCTTTTTTCGAATTCATCAGTTATAAAATTGATCATGTCTATTAAAGCACTAATAGTTGATTTACCTTTTCTGTATCCAAATTATTTATGATATAATCAAAAGTTAGAACGTTAACATTTTTTGTAAAAGATACAACGAGGCATTTATTGATATTAAGCTCTAGCCCATTTATTTGGCACCAATAATCAACCCTACGAAGATCATGCTGCAGTTTTAAGCTATCAGTTTGATATTTTATCGAGCAAAACAGTTTCATATCATCAGCATAGAGCAAGCATTCAGATTCTGATATAACTGTTGTGATATCGTTAAAAAAGATCAAAAACAACAATGGGCCCAAATTGCTACCTTGTGGTACACCTGAACTACTGCGGCAGCTATGAGACCTATAGTTATTAACAATGACATATTGACTTCTATCACTTAAGTAGTTTTTTATTAAGGTAATAAAGTTTGATGATAAACCATAACACTCAAGCTTAGCCAATAAACGTGTATGACAAATCTTGTCAAATGCCTTTGCTATATCAGTGTAAATTACATCTATTTGGTATTTTATCGGTATTTATCCGTTAAATATTGAGTTATGATAGAGAGATTTGTTACAGTCGACCTAGAAGGCATGAACCCATGCTGATGCTTTGATAGACACTTTTTTACATTTGTAAAAATAACATTATAAAGAAATCGTTCCAATGCTTTTATAGGACTGCATAATATGCAGATTGCTCTATAATTCCTAATGTCTGATTTCTGACCAGATTTGAGAATGGGATAGACTTTTGCTTCCTTCCATATTACCTGAACTCAGACATATATTATACAATAGTCTTAATGGCTGTGCTAAAAACTCAATACGCCCCTCCAAATATAGGCCGGTATACCATCAGGGCCAGCAGAATTAGTTTTTATAGACTTAATAATATCAACAACGTCAGAATCTGAAAGCTCCGTAAGGGTATTGTTGAATCATTGAACTGTGTGTTTTGTAAGTAGTCATAAAACTCCTGCACAGGTATACAATCTTTACTATAAACCGACTCAAAGTACTCAGCAAATGCATTTGATATATCTTGTCCCTTATTAAATATTCTATCATCTAAGTGCATCACAGATGGTATACTAGAATTGCCCTTTTTTGACTTAAGAAAATCCCAGAAATGTTTAGGATCTTGTAAAATATTATTTTCGGTATTTGCTAGAAATTGGTCATAAGCTACTTTTATGTCATGTTTAATAGAAATTCGCAATTCATTATATTTTTCCTTATGTTTATGTTTTCCAAATTTTTTGTAAGTACATTTTCCTGTAATGTTCCTTTCTCTTTATATTTTTTATTATTTCCTTAGTATACCATACTGGATATTTATTGCTACAAACACTTTTAGGCACACAAACATCTAATATTTGATACAAAAGTTCATAAAATTTTAGCAGGTACTCATCAGGGTCATTATAGTGGGTTAAAACTGACCAGTTGGTATCTCTAACCAGCTCATATAAAAGATAGAAATTAGCCTTCTTAAAGTTATAATACTTCTTTTTATTTAAGGAACAATTATTCTCCTTCTCACTTTCACTGCTTACTAAGATTTGTAAGCTGGGATGATGACTGTCCTCGGCAATTAGGGGATATGTTTCTTTTAGTATATTGCAAGTTTCAAAGTTACATAAGACTAGGTCAAGAATTACATTATTATGATTTTTTACGGAATT
Organism: Leptura quadrifasciata; assembly: GCA_963675555.1. Classification (NCBI taxonomy): domain Eukaryota; kingdom Metazoa; phylum Arthropoda; class Insecta; order Coleoptera; family Cerambycidae; genus Leptura; species Leptura quadrifasciata. Next base: position 23,514,718 of record OY776682.1, read on the forward strand.
CATTTGAGTCAAGTTAAAAAATGCTAAATTGTTATTAAATTCTACCATATTTGGACAGACAGCATTTAAATTAGGTAGGTTAAAATCACCCACTATAAGGACTCTTGATGGGTGTATGAACGATAAGTTGCCTAACCTATCAAATAATTCATCACATAAATTATTACTTAACACTGGTGGCATATATAGGACCATAATATGAATAACATCCTGACCTTTGTTGATTTTTACACAAACAATTTCAATATTTCTATTGTGACATGGTACTTCAACTTCTACGGATGAGATATTATTAGCTACTGCTATAAGCACTCCACCTCCAGACATTTTTGCTGTATAAACACGATCACGATCACATCTGAACACATTATACTTGTCACCAAACAGTTCACTGCTATACACATCATCCACTAGCCATGTCTCTGTCAGCAGCACAATGCCATAATCTGAATTAATAATATTTAAATAAAAGTCTCTAATTTTTGAATTAAGGCCCCGACAATTCTGGTAGTATATTTCCCAACTATTGTGCCATTTACCGCAAACTGCTGATTGCTATTTATCCCGATTTACTTTAGACACTTTTTTAAAGTTATTCTTGTAAACTCCGCAAACAGGTGACCACGAGGCACGATTAAAATTTAGGTTAAGCCCACATTTTACATTTTGGCTTTTACAATTAATACACATATATTCATGTGCCGACACTGTGCAGTCTTTAACATGATGTTCTTCAGCACATTTAGGACAGGCTAATATTTTATGTATAAGAGTATGGGATGCATTACACCATGTAATTAAGGCATAAACCATAACTGAATGAAAAAATGAATGATAAGCAGTTAGAGCTGCATTTTGATTAACAGTCATCTTTATTCTTCTAATCTTGCTTAATTTACCTCGGAGGTTTTCAATTTGTTCAGTCCAAATTAGATTGGCATCGATTTGAACCCCTAAAAATTTGACACTTTGCCCTATCTGGTACCTATTTTCTAAGTAAGAACGTATAATATCTAGACATAAACCTCTTACACCATAAAAGTGTAACTTACTAATAAGAATTTGATGATTAACGCAATCAAAAGCCGCCGTTAGATCAGTAAAGACACCAATATATTTATCATTATTTTCAAAAGCATCCTTTATATATCTAGTAAGACTATATATAGCGTCTGATGTCGATAGATTATTTCTAAAACCAAATTGAGGCACACTTAAAATATTGTTCAGTTCAAGATAATTTGTTAACTGTTCGTAAATTATCATTTCCAGAAGCTTGGAAAATGTTGGCAAGATAGATATTTGCCGAAAATTACTTGGATCTGTAGTGTCTCCATTTTTGTATATTGGGAGAATTTTAGCAATTTTTAATTCATTTGGGACGCACAGACACGACACAGCATTACGAGTGCTTTACTATCATCTAAGGCACTCGTATGGGATAGACGAAACACCAGTGCTGCCTTACGCTCCGGGGGATATTGAGTCCGTTGTGGTGAATGAGAAGTGTCTAATTTATTGGAACTGCTCGTTTCCCACCGTCAGGCAAATACAAGCCAACAAGCCTGACATAGTACTCCTCGACCATCAACTCAAGACAATGTATGTCGTGGAATTCTCAGCCCCTGCTGAGAGCAACATTGTCTTGAAAGAGGAGGAAAAACGGACAATATATCGAGATTTGCTCTTCGAACTCCGCAGGCTTTATAGGAGCCCTTGGTGGAATCAGACAGACGCTGCTTTCGGAACTAAAGATTCTAGCCGGCAGAATGCAGATGGCTATCATCCTCGGATCATTACGTCTACTCAGGACACACGATTCGCGGACCCGGTAGTCACTCACCCCACCGGCATGGGGAGTGGCTATTGGTATTTATTACCAGCTCCTCTCTGTGAGGGTCGGAGCCACAGAGTAGGGTGACTAGTTTTTTTGTAAAAAAATAAATAAATAATATATTTATTCATGTAAGCCCTATTACAGGATATGAGCAGTCATTGGGTAGAGAATAAATTTGAAAATATATGATACATACACTTTAGACATATTAGGAAGACAAATATACATAAAATTATAATACATTAATAAAGATAAAACATTACAATAATAAAATTTAAATGACTACATTGAAATTGTAAAATTCTTCTAGAGAGTAAAAGCAATTTTCACAAAGGAACAGACGAAGTTTTCTTTTGAACTTATTTATCTTTATTTTCTTGTTTTATTATAGTAGGCAATTTGTTGTAGACTGTTCCACATAGATAGAAAGGGAATTTATTAATATAAATTTTACTACATCCTCTTGTGTCGTGATCATGCACACTATCGTGTTGAGGAAAGTGTGATAAGTTAAGTTTAACAAATAGAGCTGCCTCATAGATTAAGGCATGGAAGGGAGAAAATTTTATTATGGATAAAAGTTTGACGACATGATTGCAAAGGATTTAATGAAAATATTAAACTAATAATTCTTTTTTGATGAATAAATATGCGTTGAAATTCACAGCTAGTTCCCCAGTATATTATTAAGTATTTCATATGCGAGTATGCCAAAGCAAAATATATGTTTAACAAATATTTTTTGTCCATAATGCTCCTTAGATTTCTAATAGCAAAATAGGCAGAGTTTAGTTTTTTTGCAACATGTTCAATATGGTTTGACCAGGTGAATTGTTCATCTAAAAATAGACCTAAAAATTTCACACTTTGGACTTTATCAATTGTCGTGTTATTTAGTTTCACCACAATATGTGGATTTTCCCGTCTCTTGTGGAACATTATATATTTTGTTTTTGTAGCATTAATTATGAGCCTGTTATTAAAGCACCAAGTATAGAATTGTTGTAGAATGCAGTTTACCTTACTTTGGAGTTCCTCAGGGGATAGAGCAGTAATACAGATTGTAGTATCGTCAGCATATAACACTACAGTTACGTTGTTTGCAATATGTTGTTCAAGATCGTTGATCAACAATAAGAATAATAATGGAGACAACACACCCCCCTGAGGAACACCTAAGTTGATCTGAGAAGGTTGAGATATGTGTTTGTGAACGATCCATCTTAATGGTGTCTGAAGGATGTCTTTTCTGCTTTTAAAAACTTAGAAAAATAAAAAAAAATTAATTTTCTTTTTCCTCAACTCTTTTCTTAAGTCTAAATAAATAAATATTACGTTCACAAAATTTTAGGGTTCAACACGACTGTTTCAGACGGAGAATAATGTAAAAAATCATACTTACTGTCGTTTATGCTTAACTGCTGCTTTGATGGTATCAATTGGATGTCGTAACACTATAAACCTAATACTGTCTGTACCACACTTTCTTAAAATTAAACCTGAAAGGGAATTTTGTTAGAAAACACAACTAAAAGACAATATAAAGTTCAAAATATATATATTAAATCTTTAAAAAAATTATGTTTTTACAACAACTTTTATTTCAAGAGAAATGTTTAACAAACACTAGTCTGGCCCGTGTACAACACATAGTGAGGAACGGAACGATTTATAATGTACCAACTACCATCCAATATGCGGTTTAATAAGCTAACGATGCACAAAAAGATTCAAGAAAAGTTCAATGTAACTGAAATTTTGGTGGGCTTTTGCTTGCTTGTCTTATAAACGTATTATATAATTCACATGAATTTTGGTCGCTCCTCGGAGCTTAAAATTGCTTGAAGCGCTACTACTTCGATTGTATTCTACAATAACAACTTTTTACGTTCAGGCAAGGCGGATCCCATGCACGTATGAGTACATGGTATAGATACTTTTTTGACTCCGAATCACTGAGGAACCGGTTTAGGGCAAACCCCATCAAAACTCATCATTTCCCCGTCAAAATCGACTGCTAGTAAATGATGGGGGTCCCATGTCGCTAAGGGCTATTTTCGCTATAACTTCCGATATACTTTGAATGGTCATTGGATTAACTTGTCCTTATATTCAATACCTCGTAAGAGTTGCAGTGCTTGACAACGTGGATTCGTAAAAGGGTTTTTAATCTTGAAAATTTCGAAGTTCAAAGTCAAATTTTATGATACTTTCTAAATTTAGGTGGTCGGGGCGACATTACGTCCCTGTGCAGCGACATTTGCTACACTTTCTAAATTAACGCTCCTTGAAGAGTTAGCGAAAATTTTGTTTACAAGTATTAAAAACCTCTTCCACGGCGTTTTTACGTGAAGCACGCTTTTCGTACGAAGTATTTCCTAAGTCGGATTTTGTTACAACGTCGAAAAGTATATCGGGGTTATAGCGTTCTTTAACACCCCCCTTCTTTCCGTGAATCTTTTTGTGCAACGTTTGGTAAAATTGGTTTTTGAAAAGAAAATGGATCATTGGATGGAGTCTCCCATGTGTTGTATTGGGTTATATTTCAGACCGGCCTATCTGAACATAACATAGATGCAAATCTAAAAATGGTGATAAGTTTGAACATATATCGATGCATAGCATTCGATTGAATAATTGAACATTGGTTTTCAAAATGGCATAAAAAAAGAAAAAATCGAAAATCCTCAGATTTTCGATGACACAACACAAACACTTTCGACGCACTTATCTTTCTTAGTGTTCTTCCACTAATGCTGGCTTGCGTCTGCTCCTCCTCGTGTCTATGCCTCGTCGATCACCTTCGGTGTCGAACTGCCTTCTGGAACAGCTTAGGTGGTCCTCTGACTGCTTGGCTCCAGCTATACAATGGCTCTGCTCATTTATATGAAACAATATAAAACAAAATTTTAGTAAATTGTATTGTTTATTGGGCTCATGCTTTATCCCATCTGGGCATAAAGAGGAATCTGCGACCGATAACACATCGTCATCTTTGAGAATAGGAACACTGAATTTTGTTGACTTATATTGATTGAAATGGTTTCCGTGTAGTTAAAAATTCTCTTCTTGGGAGAAATCTGCGACCGATATCACATCGTCGTCTTTGAGAATATGAACATTGAATTTTATTTTATTTTTTATTTATTTATTTTATTTATTTTATTACAATATCCAACAGATCAATGTCCAATAACAGGATAAGGGTAGATACCTACATGTATAAATACAAGAATAATGATATATAGAAAACAAAAAAAAAAAACATAAGCAAGTAAATAGAAGACAAACAATTTAGCAAAATTCAAATATATAAATAAAAATACAAAAACAATGACAGTAAAAACGTGAATGGAATACAAACAACTTATTATAATGAACCTAAAGATAGTAAACACATATGCGTATAAAATATGTAATTAGATATATTTGACAATCACAATTGCTTAATTTTTTGGATGTTGGTATTAAAAATATCTATTTGATTATTTACACTATTGTAGTTTGTGAACATCTGAAAGAGTGGCGATTGCACTAGTACATTTGTTCTGGGGGTAGGAATTGAAAATGTTTCACTGTGCCTTGAGGCAATACGCGGTACAACATAAAAAATGCTATTGGTCAGATCTTCATACTTAATATGATTATGAATAATTTTGTACAAAAAAATTTGTCTACAAACGGCGGCGGCTGCGGCTGCTTGGAGAGCCGGGCCCGTTTCCGCCCCGTACGATGCCGGCTGTGGTGGTATTGGTGACGTGCCATGTTGTACTTCCAATTCCGGAAGTGGCTGTGAGGTTGTTTGCATAGGGCCCGAAGTGGCCCGGGGCGAAGCCAGGGGGTCGTGGTTTGTCCTCGTCTGTAGGGCTAGGTGCTGCAGGAGTATTTCTGTGGTGTTCGTTAGCTGTTGCAACGCTTGTGTGAGTGCCTGTGTTACTGCATCAGCTCGGCTTGGGTTCCTCCCACTTGGGGTGAGAGCAGGGGTAGCAGGCATTACTAATGGCGGTGGCTGCACTCCTTGAAGGCTTCTGGTTGCGGAGTCCGTGGTTGTAGTAGGTCGGCGTTGGCTAGTGGATGGTGTGAGGAAGGGCTGTGCTTCTTGTCCCCTTCCCGGGGTTGGATATGCGTTAGGGTTTGGGGCAGCCCCCTGGCTGGCCGGGGCTGAATCCCATTGACCGGTGAAAAATCGTCGGGCCGCGACGTTGGGCGACAAGGGATCCACCGTTTCCCTTACCAGACCTGAGTCCTCTTGACTGATAAGAATTTGACGGGCCGCGACGTTGGGCGACAAGGGGTTCACCATTTCCCCTACCAGACCTGAGTCCTCTTGACTGATAAGAATTTGACGGGCCGCGACGTTGGGCGACAAGGGGTTCACCATTTCCCTTACCAGACCTGAGTCCTCTTGACTGATAAGAATTTGACGGGCCCCACGTTGGGCGCCATGTCTACGAACGGCGGTGTCTGCGGCTTGTTGGAGAGCCGGGCCCGTTTCCGCCCCGTACGATGCCGGCTGTGGTTGTATTGGTGACGTGTCATGCTGTAATTCCGATTCCGGAAGTGGCTGTGAGGTTGGTTGCATAGGGCCCGAAGTGGCCCGGGGCGAAGCCGGGGGGTCGTGGCTTGTCCTCGTCTGTAGGGCTAGGTGCTGCAGGAGTATTTGGGTGGTGTTCGTTAGCTGTTGCAACGCTTTCGTGAGTGCATGTGTTACTGCATCAGCTTGGCTTGTGTTCCTCCCACTTGGGGTGAGAGCAGGGGTAGCAGGCATTACTAATGGCGGTGGCTGTACTCCTTGAAGGCTTCTGGTTGTGGAGTCCGTGGTTGCAGTAGGTAGGCGTTGGCTAGTGGATGGTGTGAGGAAGGGCTGTGCTTCTTGTCCCCTTCCTGGGGTTGGATATGCATTAGGGCTTGGGGCAGCCCCCTGGCTGGCCGGGGCTGAATCCCATTGACCGGTGAAAAATCGTCGGGCCGCGGCGTTGGGCGACAAGGGATCCACCGTTTCCCTTACCAGACCTGAGTCCTCTTGACTGATAAGAATTTGACGGGCCGCGACGTTGGGCGACAAGGGGTTCACCATTTCCCCTACCAGACCTGAGTCCTCTTGACTAGTAAAGAGAGCGTCCGGGACCTGGGGCGAACGGCTCTGTGTTGGTGGCGAGTCTACCTGGCTAGATGGGACGCCGTCCCTCTGCCTAGATTGACTCCTGGTGTTCATAACGATTTCTTTTGTAATACACTAACACCCACTTCACTCTTCACCACTACTGTGCACTCCAAACTACTAATTAGGCAGGTTGTGGAATAAAATAAATATTTACTATAATACACTACAGTCTTCAGGTAGAGGTGTCAAAGGCAGGCGCGAACTGATTGATCGATGTGTAGCGGACGACGAATGCGAGCGGACTGATGCAGGGCTAGCGGGCGTGCGCATATTTATAGTTTCCCGGCGGTGTGACGTAGCACGGGCTTTGCCGGTCGCGAGCTGTTGCGCTGCAGGGCCTCGTCGCGTGGCTATTTTGTGCTATGTGTTGGGGCTGTTTTGCCCTATAACTTCTTTGGTGTTTATCGTATCGAGCTGTACGATACGTCAAATGAAAGGTCTTTTCCTGTAGTTTCCGAAAATGACTTTGTGAATGCGCGTACTTTAATGTTTATAAAGTTATAGTGAATTTTGTGTGGAAAAAAATAATTTTGGTCCCGAATTTTCGCGGTTTTTTCCCTCATCTGCCGATGACACCACCCCCCTAAATTGTGACTTTTATTTATAAAAGGCATGGATATGAGTAATAGATAATGTACAAGATAAAATAGGATTAAGATATTGTAACTCAACTTAAACTAATGTAATTCAACTTAAACTAATGTAATTCAACTTAAACTAATGTATTTCGTTTTACAAAGATAAATATGTTGGATTGGTTCGCTTACAAAATCGCAAGGATGTCGCGGGTGAGGTCTTGGTTCCGGGATGGGCCTGGTTCTGGCTGCCTTTCGTCTGAGGGTCCCTTTCCCTCAGGGTTGGGTTGAAATCCGTCTTCTGAGGGTTGCCCCCCAGGGTCATGTTGCGCCTCGTCCTGGTCGGACTCGGCGTTTCCTTCCTCGGGTTGGAAAAGTTGCTGCACCTCGGGAGGTACCTGGACACGTTGCTGTGGTCTGGGCATCGGCCTGAGGTCATCGATATGGATTGGGGCCTGGATTCCGTTGCGATCTACTTCGTAAGTGTTATCTCCCAACACTTTTACAACTGGGTATGGACCTTCCCATGTTGGGCCGAAGGCTGGCCGAGCTTCCTTGAATCCTCTCGTGATTACCATATCTCCTACTTCGAAATGGACTTTGGCTTGTCTGGGCCTGGGGTAGAGGTTCCTCTGGAATATTATCTGGCGTCGTTTGGCTTGTTTCCTTCTTTCCTCGGCGGCTTGTTTGGGCTCTGGTAACGGCTGGCGTTGCTGAGGATGCTGCCATTCGCCTGGCCTGGGTAATGACGTTCCCGACAACATTTCGCTTGGCGAGTATCCAGTGGCGGCATTTTGTCTGTTCCGGAGGGTAAAAAGGATTTGGTTGATGACTGCGTCCCATTTTCTGGCGTCTTTGTTGCGGAGCTTCTCCCTAAGGGCCTTCTTGATTTCTTGGCAGCGACGTTCGACCGGGTTGGCTCTTTGATGGTATACTGGGGATGTATACTGCTGGATACCGTGGTCCGTCAGAAATTTGGAAAATGCTCTGGCGAGGAAGGCGGTGGCGTTGTCCGAAATGACCGCTTCTGGGTATCCCCATCTTTGACAGACTTCCTCCAGGAAGTTGCGGATGGTAGTTGCAGTGGCATTTGGAACGGCTTTGGCCTCAACCCATTTTGAGCAGGTATCTGTAACAACAATAAGAAAGCGATTTTTAGTGACAGTAGGCACATAAGGGCCCATGACGTCGATGCTGAGGACTTGCCACGGCCTGGTTGGTGGCCTGGGACGCAGTGGGGCGGCTTCTTGGAGTGGGCCTCTTTTGGTTGCCGTGCATACCATGCACAGGCGGACGTGGGATCGTACGTGGCGGCGAATTCCTGTCCAGTGATAGAGTTTGTCAATGGCTCGGAAGGTTTCATCACGACCTGGGTGTCCTGCGAAGACGGAGTCGTGGTAAGTGTGGATAACTCTTGCCCATAGGTTTTCTGGTACTACGAGCTGCCTTCGATCGTCCGTTGTTTTGTGCCAGAGGTGGTCGTCTTCTACGATGAAGTCGTCTCGCAGTCGTCTCTCCCATGGTTCCACTGGTATGTCTGGGTCCTGCTGCTGGAAGACTCGCCAGAAATGGATAGCGGCTGAGATGGTCTCGTCACGGAGTTGTTCCTGCTGGACTTGTTGGAAGAGATTTGCTGGCCTATCGTCGTTGTTCTCCTCGTCGTTGACCTCGTCGTTAGCCTCCTCGTCGTTGTGCTCCTCGACCTGGTTCAGCGCTGCTTCCTGCAGCGGAGCGTGTTCGCCAGTTGGCCTTGGAGCTGGGGGCTGAGGTGGGCTGTGATTAGGTAGGTCCTCCTCGTCGTCTTCCTCTGAGTTGGTTTCGGTGTCCGTGGTGGAGTACGATCGCTTCTCGTCTTCTTCGTCGTCCGAATCGAAGATTACCTCGGGAACATCGGGGGGTTCTCGGCGAGCGGCGTTGATTTTCCCTGGGATCGTGTGGCCGTTGACATCGGGGATGACCTCTGCCATAGTAGTTGGGACGTCGTGGTGGTCCTCGGGAGGTAGCAGGCGGTCATCGTCGCCGATGGAGCTTGGCATGGGCTCCCTGGGGTGTCTTGACAGGAAGTCTGGGAGTTGATTTTGTTTACCAGGACAGTGTTCCACAGTGAAGTTGTATTCTTGGAGTTGGAGCGCCCATCTGGTTAGCTTCGCACGTTCGTCTTTGAATTGGTTGAGCCAGGTGAGTGCTCGACTATCGGTGACCAGTGTGAATGTCTGGCCTTCCAGCCAGTGGCGATACCTCCGGCACGCCCACACTACTGCCAATGTCTCCTGTTCGTTTACATGATATCGTTTTTCTGGTCCTGTGAATTTGGCACTGGAGCACGAAATGATTTTCCTTTCACCTTGCGGAGTACGCTGGAACAGGACTGCGCCCATCCCCATGGTGCTGGCGTCCGTCTGGAGGACGTAGGGGAGCCCTGGTTCTGGTCTGAAGAGCGAAAGTGGTTTGGAGAGGACTTCCTTCACCTTCTGGAATGCTGCGTCTGCCTCCGGTGTCCACTGGAAGCGCTGTTTTCCGGTGAGGGTTGTCATGGGTGCTGTGATTTCGGTGAATTCCGGGACGAATTCACGGAGCCAGTTTGCGGTTCCTAGGAAGGCCTGCAGTTCCTTCTTAGTCTTGGGTGTGGGGAATTCCTGGATCTGGATGACATGCTTTTCTTGAGGTGTGTTCTTTGTTGCGGTGATTCGATACCCTAAGTATTCCAGTTCTTCTGCCCCGAAGCGACATTTCTGAATTCCGCAGTGCAGCTCGTGGATCTGGAGCCTCTCCAGGACTAACGTCAAATGTCTGATGTGGTCTTCATGGGTCTCAGAATAGACAATTATATCATCAAGATATACCTTGACGAACACATCCACGTAGTCGGCGAGTACTTCCGTCATCAGCTTCTGAAATGTTGAGGGTGCGTTACGGAGTCCAAATGGCATCACCAAAAATTCGTACGTTGCCCCGTCCGGGGTACTGAATGCGGTGAGAGGTATGCTGGCTTCGGCCATGGGTACCTGCCAGTACCCGCTCTTGAGGTCGAGGGAGGTGAATATCTTCGCAGCTCCAAGTTCCCTTATCGTTTCTCGAATGGGCGGCAGCTGACTCACTTCCTCATAGGTCTGGGAGTTCAGTTTACGGTAGTCCACGCAGAACCTTGGTTGGCCGTTTTTCTTGTTGACGATGACTATTGGCGAACAATACCTGCTGTGGCTTCGTCGGATGACCCCAGCGGCTAACATTTTCTTCACTTCTTCCGTGATGATGGCTTTGTTGTTGGCGGAGTATTGGTATCGTCGAATCTTGAAAGGAGCGTCTTCCTTCAGGCGGATCTCGTGCATGGCCAACTTCGTTGTGGGTTGATGAAGCGCCTCGTCAAAGACCTCCTGGAAGTTGTGGATCAGGCGAATGTATTTTTCCTGGTGGGTGGTGGGTAGCTGATCAGGGCTGACGTCGAACTCGCTAGCTTGGGTTGGTGCTTGACGGTCCATGTGCCAAAATAGTGTGTGCCTCTGGTGCAGGCCCACATGAACGCAACCTCGCTGGAAATCCATGATCGCCTGGTGTTGACGTAGCCAGTCTTGTCCTAGAATGGCGTCCTCGGTGATGGCATCTAGGAGGTGGAATTTTGTGTTTGCTGTGTACTCTCCGGCTACCAGGTTAACTTGGATGCTTCCCCTGGAGTAGTAAACGTGGTCAGTGGCAGCTAATCGTACGCGCATCTGGGTGGGCTGGATTGCTTCGGTTTGCACGTACTCTTTTTTGATGAAGCTATGGGTGGCACCACTGTCCAGTAGTGCCAGTAGTCTACGTCCATTGACTTCCGTCCATATCCGTGATGAAGGGCCAATGGCGGATGTGGTGCTGATGGTGGCGTCTATGATTGTTGGGGTCGCGCGCCCTGGCTTGCGCCGACCCTGTTCGCGTTTCCCTGGTTCCTTGCTGCTTCGTTGGAGGGCCCAGGTTGTGGTCCTTGCTGCTGCTGCTGTGGCGGCCTTGATGGCTGTTGCTGTTGTTGAGGTGGCTGTTGCTGACGTTGCCTTACTTGTTCCTTGAGTACTGGGCAGTCACGGTGGAAGTGCCATCCACCGCATCCTCTGCATGGACTGGGGGGCTCCTGGGGTAGTTCCGGTTGACGATTGACGGGTGGTCGAGTTGTAGGTGGTGCTGGCCTTGGTATTGGTCGCAGGTGGCGTTGGAGCTCTTGGAAATCGACCTCGGCCCAGTCGGCGGCCCGACCTAAGTCCTCTAGGGTTTTTATTGTCATGGTCCTGGTAGCGTATCGGATTTCTGGTCGAAGCAGTTCCCGTACCTCGCATGTGATTTGTTCTTCCGAAGTGTACGGCTCCACTCTTTTGTGCAGTCCCATCTTGCGTTGAATGAACACTGCAGCTAGCTCGTCCTCCTTTTGTCGTTCGCCGTGCAGGCGAGACCTCAAACTTCCCAAGAGGGAAGGATCGTTGTATTTGAGGATCAAGCGGTGCCTCAAAGTTTCGAAGTCCAGATTGAGGGGCTGGAACACCTCAAACATCCCTTTGGCGTGGCCTTCCAGTTGTCCAAGAGTGATCCTCACCCTGTCTCTTGCTTGGATTTGATTCCTGTCCATGGCTTCTTCTAATGTATTTAGGAATTTTTCTGGGTCTTCCCATTCCCTTCCTGCGAATGTGGGTAGGGTCCTTACATCTAGCTGCCCAGTCCTAGCTTCCGTGGCCGCTTGAACTGCTGCTTTTGTTGCTGTAGCCACGACTTCCATGAGTTGCTTGTGCATGGCCTGTTGTAGCACCGTTTGCGCTGTTGGCCCCGACTCCACTGTTGGCATCATCAGGGGAGCTGGTCGTGTGGTTTGCTCTGCTTGAGGTTCGGCCGGGACTGGCTGCATCGTTGGTTGCTGTTGGTTGGTGGTGTCTTGTTGTGGTACTAGCTGCACCGTTGGTTGTTGTTGGTTGGTGATGTCTTGTTGTGGTACTAGCTGCACCGTTGTTTGTTGTTGGGTTGTGGGACCTTGTTGTGGTACTAGCTGCACCGTTGGTTGTTGTTGGTTTGTGGGACCTTGTTGTTGTTCAGTTGGGCGCCACTGGGCTTGTTCTCCCAGAATTCTGTTTGATAACTTTGATTTGTGCTCAGGGTCATGAGCATCCCCATCCAGGGATCCTTCCGTTGCGTGTGTGGAAGCTCTTGAAGCCCCACGTTGGGCGCCATGTCTACAAACGGCGGCGGCTGCGGCTGCTTGGAGAGCCGGGCCCGTTTCCGCCCCGTACGATGTCGGCTGTGGTGGTATTGGTGACGTGCCATGTTGTACTTCCAATTCCGGAAGTGGCTGTGAGGTTGTTTGCATAGGGCCCGAAGTGGCCCGGGGCGAAGCCAGGGGGTCGTGGTTTGTCCTCGTCTGTAGGGCTAGGTGCTGCAGGAGTATTTCTGTGGTGTTCGTTAGCTGTTGCAACGCTTGTGTGAGTGCCTGTGTTACTGCATCAGCTCGGCTTGGGTTCCTCCCACTTGGGGTGAGAGCAGGGGTAGCAGGCATTACTAATGGCGGTGGCTGCACTCCTTGAAGGCTTCTGGTTGCGGAGTCCGTGGTTGTAGTAGGTCGGCGTTGGCTAGTGGATGGTGTGAGGAAGGGCTGTGCTTCTTGTCCCCTTCCCGGGGTTGGATATGCGTTAGGGTTTGGGGCAGCCCCCTGGCTGGCCGGGGCTGAATCCCATTGACCGGTGAAAAATCGTCGGGCCGCGACGTTGGGCGACAAGGGATCCACCGTTTCCCTTACCAGACCTGAGTCCTCTTGACTGATAAGAATTTGACGGGCCGCGACGTTGGGCGACAAGGGGTTCACCATTTCCCCTACCAGACCTGAGTCCTCTTGACTGATAAGAATTTGACGGGCCGCGACGTTGGGCGACAAGGGGTTCACCATTTCCCTTACCAGACCTGAGTCCTCTTGACTGATAAGAATTTGACGGGCCCCACGTTGGGCGCCATGTCTACGAACGGCGGTGTCTGCGGCTTGTTGGAGAGCCGGGCCCGTTTCCGCCCCGTACGATGCCGGCTGTGGTTGTATTGGTGACGTGTCATGCTGTAATTCCGATTCCGGAAGTGGCTGTGAGGTTGGTTGCATAGGGCCCGAAGTGGCCCGGGGCGAAGCCGGGGGGTCGTGGCTTGTCCTCGTCTGTAGGGCTAGGTGCTGCAGGAGTATTTCGGTGGTGTTCGTTAGCTGTTGCAACGCTTTCGTGAGTGCATGTGTTACTGCATCAGCTTGGCTTGTGTTCCTCCCACTTGGGGTGAGAGCAGGGGTAGCAGGCATTACTAATGGCGGTGGCTGTACTCCTTGAAGGCTTCTGGTTGTGGAGTCCGTGGTTGCAGTAGGTAGGCGTTGGCTAGTGGATGGTGTGAGGAAGGGCTGTGCTTCTTGTCCCCTTCCTGGGGTTGGATATGCATTAGGGCTTGGGGCAGCCCCCTGGCTGGCCGGGGCTGAATCCCATTGACCGGTGAAAAATCGTCGGGCCGCGACGTTGGGCGACAAGGGATCCACCGTTTCCCTTACCAGACCTGAGTCCTCTTGACTGATAAGAATTTGACGGGCCGCGACGTTGGGCGACAAGGGGTTCACCATTTCCCCTACCAGACCTGAGTCCTCTTGACTAGTAAAGAGAGCGTCCGGGACCTGGGGCGAACGGCTCTGTGTTGGTGGCGAGTCTACCTGGCTAGATGGGACGCCGTCCCTCTGCCTAGATTGACTCCTGGTGTTCATAACGATTTCTTTTGTAATACACTAACACCCACTTCACTCTTCATCACTACTGTGCACTCCAAACTACTAATTAGGCAGGTTGTGGAATAAAATAAATATTTACTATAATACACTACAGTCTTCAGGTAGAGGTGTCAAAGGCAGGCGCGAACTGATTGATCGATGTGTAGCGGACGACGGATGCGAGCGGACTGATGCAGGGCTAGCGGGCGTGCGCATATTTATAGTTTCCCGGCGGTGTGACGTAGCACGGGCTTTGCCGGTCGCGAGCTGTTGCGCTGCAGGGCCTCGCCGCGTGGCTATTTTGTGCTATGTGTTGGGGCTGTTTTGCCCTATAACTTCTTTGGTGTTTATCGTATCGAGCTGTACGATACGTCAAATGAAAGGTCTTTTCCTGTAGTTTCCGAAAATGACTTTGTGAATGCGCGTACTTTAATGTTTATAAAGTTATAGTGAATTTTGTGTGGAAAAAATAATTTTGGTCCCGAATTTTCGCGGTTTTTTCCCTCATCTGCCGATGACAAATTATAGACTGAGTACTCCTTCTCTTTAGGAGACTATCAAAGTTAAAAGTCGATAGGAGAATATCTTGGGGAAATCCCTGGGAAGGATAGTGCCCGAGCGTTTTGAAATATAAATTTTTTAAGAAGCGCCGTTGAATGTTTTCGAGTGCAGAAACATGACAATTATAAATAGGATTCCATATAATTGAAGCGTACTCCAATTTTGATCGTACGAGAGAGTTGAATACTAACTTGCATGAATCAATATCATTGAAATCCTTGATATTTCTTAAGACAAATCCCAGTGTTTTAAAGGAAGTTGTAACAGTTAAGTTAATATGGTCAACAAAGGTCAATTGTGGGTCAAATAGGACACCAAGATCTTTAATACAATTGGGTCTATTTAGAGGCGTATTAGAAATTTTGTAGTCAAATAGACTAGTATTATGTTTTCTACAGTAGGATACAACATGGCATTTGCTGATATTTATAAACAAATTATTTTCAATGCACCAGTTACTTATCTGGTGTAGGTTATTTTGCAGATGTTCGCAGTCTGCTAGTGTGTTAATTTGACTGAATATTTTTAAATCATCGGCATATAAAAGGTATTTTGCATCAATTTTAGCGGCAATATCATTAATAAAAACTATGAAAAACAGAGGTCCAAGGGTGGAGCCCTGAGGTACACCAGATGTTTGCAAAAATTTGTCAGACTTATGGCCTCTAACCTGTACATATTGCCAACGATCAGATAAGTAAGACGTTACTAGGTTTAAGAAATCTGAAGATATACTAAAATGTGGGAGCTTATGCAGTAAAATGTTATGATCCAATTTATCAAAAGCCTTTGAAAAGTCGGTATAGATAACATCTACTTGACCCCTCTGATCTAAGACTTCACTGATAAATTGTGTTTTGATAACCAGATTTGTTACTGTTGACCTACCAGAGACAAAACCATGTTGCTCAGGTACTAAACTGTTGTTAACATGCGCATATAGGTGATCATATAAAATAATTTCAAGAATTTTACTAAAATTGCAGATTAACGTAATAGGTCTATAATTAGTTATGTCATTAATGCTACCTTTTTTTAATATGGGTGTGATTCTGGACAGTTTCCATACTGCCGGAAAGGAACAGGTCTTTAAAATCATATTATATATAACACAGAGTGGAATTGCAAGTATTACGGCACAGTCGCGAATAAGAAACGCAGGTATATTATCGGGTCCCATGGTCATATTTGGTTGAATTCTTTTAATAGCCTTTACAACATCGTTAGAAGAAACATCAGTTATGTGTAAAATACTGTTTGGAACAGTACCGTCTAGATTATCCGGACGAAAGTTCAAAGCAGGTTCAGAAAAGGATTTGGAAAACAAGTCGGCAAATGCTGAAGCAATTTCAAGGGGATTATCTATATCTTTACCGTTGTATTTCATGTTTAGTGGCATAGATGGAAGAGATTTCTTAGAGTTTAGAAATGTCCAAAATTTGTTTGGATTACCTCTTAATTCATTTTCAATTTTGTGAATATATTGCCTGTATGCTAAGTGGTTTTCAGTTTTGAACTCAGCTCTTAGTTTTTGAAAAACATCATAATTTACGGAACTTCTGCATTTTTTGTAAGTCTCATATGCCTTATGTTTATTTTTTAATTTAACTATTAAATGTTTATTAAACCAAACTGGGTATTGGCGAGAGCATGCTTTCTTTTTTGGCACATGTTTCTCAAAAAGAAAATACAATTTAGAGTAGAATCCTTCCACCATGTCATTTACATCCTCTATATTATTTAAAAAACTCCAATCAGTTAATGTTAAGTCGTTATATAGGTTGGGGAAATTTGCTTTTCTAAAATTATAATCGTGATCATTAATTACAGGAAAATTTATAAGTTTCTCATTGCAATATATGTGAATCATTAATGCCGGATGATAGGCATCTTCAGATACAAAAGTATCTAGGGGTTTAGACACTTCACAATTTAAATTGGCCAGTACTAGATCTAGAATCTTATATTATTATACTGAATAAGATTATAAAAACATGAAAAATTTTTAACCGACAAGGCTTTTCTGTCATAGGTACCTATGTGCATGCCAGCATATTCAGGTATGTTAAAATCACCAATAACTAATAGGTGGCTATCATAAAGATAGTAGAATGATTCAAGTGCATCAAAAAGAATTTCATAGTCAGTTGCAGAAGTTTGAGGCGGAACATATAAAACAAACACATATATCACAGACTTCTTAAAACAGATTTTGATACCCAAAATATCAATAAACTTAATATCACGAATAGTATCACATACTTTGTAGATGTCAATTAAAGAAACATGTATGTGTTTTTTTGTAGCTAAAAGAACTCCACCACCTCTGGTTGTATTAGTAAAATTGAAATCGCGGTCTTTGCGAAATACATTATATTTTGTTAAGTCGAATAATTCGGAATCGTGCACCGTATCATTCAGCCATGTTTCTGTAAGTGCAATAATACTATACTGGTTGTCTAATGACCCACAATTGACAAATATGTCTAAGGTTTTACCTAGCACACTACGGCAGTTTTGGTAATAACACAAAAATGAGGTAGGTCTACGTTTAGTGGAACTGGAATTATTTTAGGGGATATTGACTGATTTTTGGCCATTTACATGAGAAGAATCATATTTAGTTTCTTTCTTAGAGTGCATTTTAGTAATTATATTAGACTTTTCAGTACTTTCTTCATTTATGCTATATGAAAATCCTCCGCCACATCTTCGTGCACATTTTCACTATTGCCTACTCCACTTCCATGACGATTTGGTTTATCCAAAAACCGCTCATCTTTTTGGAAGTCGAACCTGTCATAGACTACCCCTTTTGGCCACAGTTTCGAATCATATATACTGTCTGAAAATTTCTTATCGAACCCTATTAAATAACAGTTGTTATCCTTAGTTTTATAGTAAGTATCCAACCACTTAACACTAATATCTTCTTCATTCTATACTTTCAACTTATTTTTTAGATATTCTTTTATTTTTTTAGAATCTGCATTGTCTTTAACTCTTTTTATTATTAACCAGTTCTTTTTGTTTTTCCTTACTGCACTTCCTTCAAAATCATTCACACCGGTTTGATTGTCGTCTCCTGTACCAATGTTGCCTCTTCTTCTCCATTTTTTCTTGTTCTTAACGTGAATAAATTTATCATCATTTGGTTGGTCATTTGAAGAGATAATTACTGATTCGCAAGCATTACTTGCATTTGCACTAATGGAATTATCGACTTGTCCCAAATTTATTATTTTATTTGCTATTTCCCTTTATGCTTGTTCAATTTCGTAGCAGCTTTTAGACGTACTTGGTTTATCAGTTCTATTTGTCACAGATGACGTGCTTGTTTTACGAATATTTGCCTTTGACGTTATCGTTTTAGGTGTGTTTGAAATTGACCGAATGGTTACTTTATTTGTGGTATCTTTACGTACTTCTATGTTTTTCTCCGATGCATTTACTTTCGAACAACCATGTGGATTATTAATGTGAGAGAGAATGTCAGTTTCAAAAACTTGCAACTGTTCCTTTATATACTTATGCATTTCTATATCCTTCTGTTCAACCAGATTCTGAAGATCTTCAATTTTTTGCACGTAAATCTCATCCATTTTTATTATTTTTTCATTAAGCACTTCCAAAAGTTTTTTAATTTCTTTACTAATTACATTCTCATTCGGGTTCATAACACATTCTGGACACAAATAGGTCATCCTTCTTTGAGCTAATTCTATCACCTTTACTTCACTAGATGATAGATGTGAGCATCCTTTACAAAGATGTACTTTGCATGTGTCACAAATAATTGGTTTTTTGGAATCAGCTGAAATTGTTGCTTTACATTTGAAACATTTATTATCCATTTCACATAAGATATTTATATCCCATTCACTTCTAAGTCATAACTTTAATTACATAATTTTGTTGACTTATGCTGATTGAAATGGTTTCCGTTTTTATTAAAATCTCTTCTTAGGAGAAATCTGCGACAGAATCTGCATCCGTCGGATCGTTGCATCTGCCCATCCAGCAGACGTGGTGGCATCTCGCCCTTGAGTTGCTAGACTCGTCTGAATCGCGCTCTGCGTCAGAGTTGTCGTCTTTCCATGCCGTGCCAATGGAACATTTGTTTGGAACCTTTGGGTCGGACTCTGCTTACAGATGAATGTTAATAACATTTGAGGACTTTGAAAAAATTATAAAAAAATACCAACTCTGCCGGACACGGTCAGAGTTGCTGCAGTGAATTTGGAAGATTTGTATGGTCGATACAATTTCCTCAATAAAAAATGACTTGAAAAAAATGCATAAAAAATACCAACTCTTGCCAGACGCGACAAGAAGTTGGTATGGAAATTTTGATATAAAATAAACCTAGCACTAAGTTAAAACTTAGCCTAGGTTGAAAAATATTATAAAAATATGATAGAATCTCCAGAACTTGATTCTGAATCAGAAAGGGAAGCATCTCGTGGCGGTGCATGGATTTGTACAACCGTTTGCCCCGGCGGTGGAGGTTCTGTGGAATCGTCTGAGAACGGGGAATCATTTCCATCGAGTGATGTTCCACCTGGACTAGCATTTTCTTCATCGGAAGATTCGATTTCCAAGTTGTGCTCCTCTGGCGGGGCTGGTCTCAAATCATTTACATGGACTCTAGTAGTTACGTTTCCCTTCTGAACGAGATATACTTCGTCTGAAAACTTCTTTAAAATTCTGGTTGGGCCTGACCAAGATGGCGTGAAGGTATGTACCTACCTTTTTCTCTTACTCATGACTTTATCTCTAACTTTGAAAACGACTGGAGTGACGGCCTCTTTCGGCGCGTATTTCTGCTTATAATTTTGCTGACCCTCACGGGCTTCCTTAACTCGCTCGTATCGTGGAAGCGTTTGTTGCTTGGCTCTTTCTTGCCTCCAGGCATACAAATCCCATTCGCCTCTTTCAGCTGGTTCATATCCTAACACTATCATGCTAGGGGTTTGATTTGCAGCGGCGTTCCTACGATTTCTTAGGATGTATGTCATCTGATGCACGTAGCGATCCCAAGTGTCGTTTGGCTTTTTAAATAAAAGAGTATTTAATATCTTCTTGCACTCCTGAACCCGTCGTTCCACGGGGTTGGATTGTTGGTGGTATGCCGGAATTAGGTATCGTTCGATGCCATTTCTTTCACAAAATGTGATGTACCATTCAGAATTGAAATGACCTCCGTTGTCTGAAATTATGACTCAAGGGACTCCGAATCTTGCAACTATCTCTTCATCAATAAATTTGGCTATCGTTCTGCCATCGACCTGAATGTATGCCTTTGTCTCTATCCACTTGCTAAATACGTCTTCAACGATAATCATATATCGATTCTCGGCGTCTTTGGTCCTCTGCAGTGGGCCAATTACGTCGATGCTCAAAGTTTCAAATCCATTCTGCGGTGCATGACTTCTAAGTGGAGCATTAGGTTGAGCTTGCCGTGTTTTTGCTGATTGGCATATCAGACAGTCGTTTATATATTTGCCGACGATCCTGGCCATATTATTAAAATAGTAACGTTTTGCAATTTTCCTAAGAGTTTCGTCTCTCCCTGGATGACATGCTTCATCTCGGTCATGATAATGGTAAATCAATTCCTTAATTTTCCTCTTTGGAACTATCAATTTAAAATTTTGATCGCAGTCTTTCAAAATTACATCGTCTTGGACGTGAAAATTTTTCATAAAAATAAGATCCGCATCGGAATGTTGTTCCTGTTGAAATAGATCATTCCAACGGCGGATCTTGTCTTGGGTATCCCTCGACCTCGCTTGGGCCTGTACGATATCTTCGTATATTTCTGAATGCGTTAAAACAGAAATACGTTCTGGACACTTGTAATTTGGTAGGAACATTCTTTCCTCTTCATCGTCTGTCACGACATACTTATCTTGTGGGTTACGACTGAGAAAATCTGCTAATAAATTCTCTTTGCCTGGACAGTGTTCAATTTTGAATGCATATTCTTGCAATAATAATGACCATCGTGTGAATTTGGTTTTGTCATCTTTATGCTTGTTCAACCAAAGTAATGCCCTGTTGTCCGTCTTCACCAAGAACGGTTTGTCTGCTAAGTACATCTTGTACTTTTTAATATAGTTCACCACCGCCAAGCATTCTAGCTCGTTAATGTGGTAACGTATCTCTGCTGGAGATAACGTATTGCTTGCATACGAAATGATATGTTTTTCGCCGTTGTCGCCTAATTGATATAATACGGCCGAAAGACCTTGTAAGGATGCATCGGTTTGTAAAATGAACTGACGTGAAAAATCCGGCCGATGGAGTTCCAGCGGTCCGGATAATAAATAATAATAATAATAATGAAAGTACTTTATTGAGCAAAAACCCAAATGGCCATTGACCGAGGTCCTTCAGCCTTTTTACAATAAAATATTGTTTACATTTTATAAATTATATATAATGTGAATAGCAAATAGATATAAGAATGTGAAAAAAGAAAAAACGAAAAAAGTATAATAATAATAATAATAATAATAATAATAATAATAATAACTAAAGATCATACCGGCATGCCGAGATTCGGCAGAGATCTTAGCCGGCAGAATGCAGAAGGCTGTCATCCTCGGTTCATTACGTCTACTCAGGGCACACGATTCGCGGACCCGGTAGTCACTCACCCCACGGGCGTGGGGAGTGGCTATTGGTATTACCAGCTCCCCTCTGTGAGGGTCGGAGCCACAGAGTAGGGTGACTGGTTTTTTGTAAAAAAAAAAAAAAAAAAAAAAAAAAAAAAATAAAAAAAATAATAATAATAATAATAATAATAAGATGATATCAGAATGGAGTTTGGTCTGGAGAAGTGTGCCGAAGTACATGTCACAAAGGGAAAATTAACGCAGCAGCCGGAGAATATCCGTGACTTTGAGCAAATGCTGCCAGAAGAAACTTACAAGTACCTTGGAATTCTGCAGAATAGAAGGATAGACCACACCCAGCTAAAGAAGGAGTTCAGGGAAAAATACAAACAACGTCTAACTAAGCTGATGAATACTAAACTCAACGCTAGGAACATGATTACAGCGATCAATACATATGCTGTTCCTAGTCTGGCATACTCATTCGGAATACTAAAGTACTCGGATACAGACCTGGAAGACCTAGACAGAATGACGAGAACTACACTTACAAAGTTTCGAATGCATCACCCAAAGAGCGCAGTTGAAAGACTATACATGCCAAGAACACAAGGAGGCAGGGGGTTAAGCAGCGTTCAGAAGATGTGCCGAACGCAAGAGAAGAACATGCGCCTCTATTTCTACAATTCAGACAGGGTCCTCATTCGGAAAATAGTGGAAAGTGACAACAGATATACACCGTTAAACCTCAAAGATCGACAACACGAGATAATGACCCGAACGAACGAGGATATTCAAACAGCATGGCAGGACAAGGTACTCCACGGAAAGTATCCCAATGCCTTAAACAATCCAGAGATCGACAAGGAGACCTCGCTCCTATGGCTTAAGGAAGGAATGTTACACCCAGAAACTGAGGGATTCATAATAGCCATTCAGGATAGCATTATCCGTACTAGAAATTATGAAAAGTACATTCTTAAAGTCCCCGGCGTGAACGATGTGTGTAGAAAGTGTAAGGCAGCGGGTGAAACTATCGAACATGTCACTGGAGGCTGCCCCGCTTTGGCTACGGGAATGTATTTGGGAAGGCACAACGAGGTGGCGAAAATCATCCATAGAGAATTGGCACTTAACTTAGGACTCATTACTAATCCACCGCCCTTCTATAAATACACACCTCAAGCTGTTTTAGAAGACGACGAAACATTGTTGTACTGGGATAGACCAATACAGTCTGATAGAACCTTGGATCACAACCGCCCTGACATCCTGGTGATCAAAAAGAAAGACAAGAAGGCCACTATAATTGATATTGGATGCCCCCTAACCAACAACCTACAGAAAACGGAGATGGAAAAGAGAAACAAATATCAGAATTTGGCCATAGAACTTAAACACGTGTGGAGATTAGAGGAGGTTCGAATTATCCCGATCATAATTTCGGCTACAGGCGTGGTGACGAAGAAGTTCTTGAATTATTTGGAGCAACTTAATCTACCTAGAGGCCTCGTGAAGATTATCCAGAGGACGGTGATTCTCCAGACATGCCATATTACCAGAAAGTTTTTGAACGACGAAGGATAGAAAACCGAAACATCCACCGGATTAATGGGACGTGATGAATTTCATCCCCGTTAACCGAGCCGATCCCCAACAGCAATGGGCCCGGGACAGGCCCGGGTCCCCACAGAGCCGAACCCCAACGGCGCGCGCGAGGGGTCGGTAAATTTTTTCCGGCTTCGGCCGAGAAAGTGCACGGCTTAAGTCTATAATAATAATAATAATAAAAGCAGGAGGGGCTAACTTCCATCTGTTAAGCCTTTGGTGAGTAGCGCCACCACTTACTCCAGCTAGGGGTGCAAAACCGAACCGGCAGCCCTAGTGCACCCGGGAGGGGAAAGCATCTTCCCCTCTGGTGTCGGTCGTGGGCCTGCTGGGCTAACCACCCACAGGCTCTAACCTTTGGTTCCAGCAGGCCGAAGACTGGGCCCCCACGATCGACCCCGTTCGGATAGGGGTCAAGGGCAAGGTGGTGGGGCCCAACCGGATAGACCGCCCGTTGACGACGTACGCAATGAACAAGGACGCTTTGAGTGGACAGATGAACTGAGGGATGAGCTTCTGCATTGTTATGAAAGCAGTGAGCCCGCGCGGAGGGGGTACATGGCGCGGATGCATGCTCTGTGGTGTGAGAGGCTACCAGAGCATAGCGCCTTCACGCCACAAAATCTGCGTGACTATGTATCCCACCTTCGTAGTAGGGGCTACGTGAGGGCTGCTCCTGGGCCGGTGAATGAGGTGGCCGAAGAGCCGCCACAGTCACCGGTTGAGGACGTGGCTCTCCTCGTTCCACCAATACCAGAGGGCCTCAGTACCAGAAGGGGGTTACACCGTCTGAAAACCCCCGGGCCACAAGACCTGGCCAGAGTGGACGCTGAACTTCGTATAGCGCTACCAGAAGAGGCTGACATCTGGCACATAAATTGGGCCGTGTATGCCGCTGCTCAACGCTCGTCTCAGGTGGAGAGGCGAAATACCTCTTCCCCACAGGAGAGAGCGCAGCGGCGCATACAAAAGATGGAAGCCAAGATCCAGTCGGCGAGGCAACACGCATCCCGTATCCAATGTGTGATGGACTATATGGCGGCCAACAGGCCGTTCACGCCTAAAGTGCGTCGATTAGCCGCCAACTTAAGACGCGTCCATCACACACTCAATGAGGCAGTGCTGCGAACCACCAAACAGCACTGTCTCGACAGGATACGGATGCTAGTGACTTGCAAAAAGTCATTAGTGAGGCGGGCGAGGGGGCTTGCGGAAAATAAACTGTTCCGCGAGAAGCCCTCGCGCCTTTTCCAACCGCCTCCGCGTGTTGTAGACAATCCGCCGACTGCAGATCAGGTGGAGAACTTCTGGAAAACGCTGTACGAGGAGAGGCTTCCACTCAACCGAGATTCTCCGGCCCTTGCACACTTTGAAGCCTTTTGTCAAAGGCTTCAGCAACCACAGGAAGTGTGCGAACCAATAACCCCAGAAGAGGTTCGTAGGGCTCTTGATGGCTCTAAGAACTTTGCTGCTCCAGGTCCCGATGGGATAAATAACTTTTGGTGGAAAAAGTTATCGAGCACCCACCACCATTTGGCCAGAATTTTTAATTCCTGGTTAAATGGGGAGCAGCAAATCCCTTCTTGGGTTGTTGAGGGGCGGACAGTGCTGATCCCCAAGAACGGAGATTTGTCCAACCCAAAGAATTACAGATCGATAACCTGTTTAAACGCATGTTACAAGGTGTTTACACGCATTTTGTACATGCGGGTGCTCCACGCAGTTGAACCGGTTTACGAACGGATATATGAGCAACGAGGGTCGAAGAGAGGTGTCGCTGGCTGCAAGGAGAACCTGTTGATTGACAGATGTGTCACGCAGGACTCCATGCAGTATAAGCGGAACCTCTCTATGGCCTGGATCGACTACCGCAAGGCATTCGACATGACATCGCATGAGCTCATTGTTCACTTGCTCCGATGTCTTGTGGTACCCGGTCCCGTAGTGAGATGTATTGAAGAACTGATGCCGCTCTGGAGGACTCGCTTTACCATAACATCGGGTAACGATAGAGTCCAAACAGAGTCGGTAACATTCAGAAGAGGAGTATTTCAGGGAGATTCCCTCAGCCCCCTTCTGTTTTGCATCTCACTACTGCCATTATCCGTCTCGCTCCGGAAAACCCGTGGCTACAACTGCGGTACCCCCGGCGACAGGAGGCATAAGGTCACCCATCTATTTTATATGGATGACCTTAAACTTTATGCCTCTGGAGAGAGGGATCTCCAACAGTCCCTTAGGGTGGTACAGGAGTATACGCAGGCTGTCGGTATGCAGTTCGGGTTGGACAAATGCGCACTGATCCATCTCAAGAGAGGACGATGCGGTGATTATAGAGAGGACGCGCAGCTCGTGGACGGAAGCATCTTACACCATCTAGATGCCGGAGAGTCGTACACTTACTTGGGTGTCGAGCAACGCTCCACCCAAGAAGTGAGTGTAGTGAAAAACGCTCTCCGCGGCAAGTATCAGCACCTACTCCGACAGATCTGGTCTTCAGAACTGTCGGGGAAGAACAAGGTGTCTGCTACAAATATGCTTGCCGTTCCGATCCTTCTCTACTCTTTCGGAGTAGTGAAGTGGACTAGAGAAGAGCTGCGTCAACTCGATGTAGTAACCCGCAAGAAGATGCATCTCAATAGGAGCTTGCATCCTAAATCGTCCGTTCCACGGTTATATCTCCCACGACATCGGGGAGGCCGTGGACTCTTGAGCTTGGAGAGTCTCCATAGCAGGATGGTTCTGGAGGGAGCATGTAAGGTCATCAGGAGTTCGGATCCCCTCCTCTGCATGGTCCGAGACCATGAAAATGCAGAGGTAGGAGCTTTTCTCTTTAAGGCAGCACGCAGAGCAGCCGATGAACTTGGTCTCATCTTCGACGTCGAGCGGGTAAACCCCGACTCTGTCACCGAGTTGGAACCCGTTCGACTAAAAGCCCATATTAGAGCTGCAGAACACAACATCCTTCTGCAGCTCCATAAGGATAAGCCATTGCACGGGATCTTCTATAAAAATATAGAAGACCTCGGCTTATCCGAAAGGCTGACCTTCGCCTTCTTAAGGTCAGCTGGGCTGAAGTCTGAGACCGAGGGATTCATAATGGCTTGCCAGGATGGTGTATTTAACACTCTCGTCTATCGACGTCGTGTCATGGGTATGGAGGTCCCTGATGTCAGCTGCAGGGCCTGCCGCAGGGCGCCGGAGACTGTAATGCACTTACTGTCGGCTTGCCCGACATACGCAGTCTCGGCCTATATTCATAGACACAACGCAGCATTACGAGTGCTTTACTATCATCTAAGGCACTCGTATGGGATAGACGAAACACCAGTGCTGCCTTACGTTCCGGGGGATATTGAGTCCGTTGTGGGGAATGAGAAGTGCCTAATTTATTGGAACTACTCGTTTCCCACCGTCAGGCAAATACAAGCCAACAAGCCTGACATAGTACTCCTCGACCACCAACTCAAGACAATGTATGTCGTGGAATTCTCGGCTCCCGCTGAGAGCAACATTGTCTTGAAAGAGGAGGAAAAACGGACAAAATATCGAGATTTGCTCTTCGAACTCCGCAGGCTTTATCCAGGCCATTCTGTTAAAATAGTGGTACTGATTATAGGAGCCCTCGGCGGAATGAGACAGACGCTGCTTTCAGAACTAAAGATCATACCGGCATGCCGAGATTCGGCAGAGATCTTAGCCGGCAGAATGCAGAAGGCTGTCATCCTCGGTTCATTACGTCTACTCAGGGCACACGATTCGCGGACCCGGTAGTCACTCACCCCACGGGCGTGGGGAGTGGCTATTGGTATTACCAGCTCCCCTCTGTGAGGGTCGGAGCCACAGAGTAGGGTGACTGGTTTTTTGTAAAAAAAAAAAAAAAAAAAAAAAAAAAAAATAATTTATTGATCTGAGAAACAGTACTGTTTATAGATAAGTCATTTGATAAGAAATACAGTAGGTGCTATAATTAATCAAAAGGAAGATTAGAAGTAATTGCAAGAGAGCTAAAATAGGTAAAAAAAACAATAGTATTAAAATGGACAATGCACAGTATTAAAAAAGATCCACAGTAAGCAGTGGTAGGTTACAATTACTCACTAAAATTTCACAAATTGGCATTACAATGAGAATAAAAGTCGTGTATATTGTAGAGACAGGCATTGATTAAAAATTTCTTTAGCTCGTATTTAAATTTTTTTACATTGAGCAGTTTCATATTTATAGGCAGGGCATTATAGAATTTTAGACCACTAAATTCGGTTTTTTTAAGTCTTGTGTATGGACAAACCAAATCTTCTTTATGCCTTGTGTTGTAGTCATGCACTTCACTAAATGTTTGAAAGTCACTTAAATGCTGTTTTACATAGAGGGCATTTTCATAGATTATTAAAGAAGAGAAAACTGTCATATGTGTATAGTGATTGACGGTTCCTTATTATGTGGTTCTTAGTTCCTTGATGTGTTCCCACAATGTTTTTTGAGGAAACTTCCTGTAGCCGGTTGTTTGACGATTTCTATTTTTGCAGAGAGGTCGGAGTATTTCCATGTTGTGATCAGCCCTGGCAAATTTAGTGGATAATTTGGATAGTCTCTGTGGAATTGGTTCTGTCTTGGTCAATGTAAAAATATCAACCCGCAAAAGGAACATTTAGGCATAGAAAACGAAAAAAAATAACCTGCTATAAATATATATATTCTTAATATTTTAACGTGTCTTTTACACCATTTTTTTTACCAGGTACTTTTTAGTATTTGTCAATTTGTCCAAGTGTAACGTTTTACACTGTCTAGGAAGACGCTTTCATTTGATTCTCACTGAACAAATCTACTTCGTTTTACGCCGAGCGTATTGCGTCTTTCGTAGCGTAAAATGTGCGTCGCTAGGAAAACTTGGCTTAAAATGAAAAAGCCTGCATCAAAATCGGTTGAGTGATTCACGTGTAATGAATTTTGTAACAAATCACAGACAGCTCTAGGCCACCAAATAATGTTCCTCGTTCGCCTAATTGCATAGCTTCTAATAATGTTTTATGCAACATAAATTAGGCGGCATTTAAACCAAGGCAGCTCTTACGTAACAACGATATTGAGATGTCCTGATAAACTCGTTCATAATCTAGATTAAAATTGAAAACCAGATCATCTGAGTTATTATGTGGATTTGAAAGCATTAAGTAAAAGTATTTGTACATTTACATATATATAAATTATGTTGTTTTTGAAATAGTATGGCATTTGTGTTGTTGAGATTTAATAAGTGCAGTGGCGGCTCATGTCAATACCTCTAGGAGGGGCAAAAATATAATAGGAATACAAAGTTTATGTGCACAAGGAACTAACTAGTCAGGGCCCCAAGGCTATTTTATATATGGACCTAATATAAAATGAAAATGTTTCGTCTAACACAAGTTATTATGCTCATAAGAAGAGCTCTACACACACATATACATACACGTACAGATACACAGCATTTTGGCGGTGGATAAGTTTTTCGCCGTTGTCGCCTAATTGATATAATACGGTTTGTAAAATGAACTGACGTAAAAAATCCGGCCGATGGAGTTCCAGCGGTCCAGATAATAAATCTTTTAATTTTCTAAAAGCTTCATCGCATACATGGTTCCAATGAAAACGATTTTCCTTCGAAAGAAGTTTCGTTAGCGGCTTCGTGATCATCGCAACATTTGGTAGATATTCTCTTACCCAGTTGCAAAGTCCTAAGAAACTTTGGAGCTGCTTTTTGGTGGCTGGAATGGGATAATTTTGAATTTGTAATACTTGTTTTTCCAATGGTCGAGAAGTATCAGTTCTAATTGTGTGGCCTAAATATTGGATTTCATTCGTCGCTATTACACACTTTTCCGGTGACACTTTTAGATTGTGAAAACGTAGTCTTTCGAATACTAACCTCAGGTGGGACATATGCTCCTTCACGTTTACGCTGTAAACGATTATATCATCAGAAATGGTGCAGGTAACCCGTCAAAACGTCCTTTGCCATGAATTTCTGAAAGGTACAGGGAGCTGTCTTGAGGCTGAAAGGCATGACATTGAATCTGTAAGCTGCCCCATCAGGAGTGGTAAAAGTTGAGAAATCTTTTGATGCTTCATCGAGCGGTATTTGCCAATATCCACTCTTTAGGTCCAACACAGTAAAAATTTTTGAATTTCCTAAATCTTTAATACTTTCATGTATTTTTGGCAATATGGAAGCCTCGTCTTCAGTCATTTCGTTCAAATGGCGATAGTCGATGCAAAAACGTGGTTTCTTGTCTGATCGTTTTATTATCACGGGTGGTGAACTATATTGGGCAGTGCTAGGTTCGATGACGCCAGCTTTCAACATCTCTTCGATTTGGTCGTACATAATTTTCTTAGTACTCGGAGACATCGGATATGGTCTGATATTAAAGGGTTTTGTATCTTTCATGATAATTTTGTGTTTAACAGTCACTCTGGTTGCTTGAGTCGGTTCCGCAGTGAACAGATCGACAAATTCTTCGAACAGCGGCCGTAGAAATTTGTCTTTAATAACAAGCTCTTCAGGAAGTTTTGCCTGCTGTCTTTCCCTCTGAGAAGCTTGATTCCAGAAGACGGTAATATGCTCTTCCGTGCCGGCATATAGGCATTTTCGGCCATAATCATATGCGACATTGTTCATGTATAAGAATGGTGATTCTAATATTACTGTTTCGTTCAAATTTTCGATTACTTGAAAATCAATTTCAAAAGAAGTGCCTGAAATTATTACTTTTAATTTTGTCGTGCCAAGAGAGTCCACCATTCGATCTCCGCACGCCATAGCAAATGATTGACGTGTCGTGAGATTTTTAAAATTATCCAACATCCTCGGATGGATAACGTTTCGTGTCGAGCCTGAATCAATCAGAGCGTCGACCGCATGTTCATTAATTTGAACTTTTATACGAGGCAAAGGGAACGCTTCGCTCATATAATTTATTGATTCCCTTGTCTTATGCATGGGAGCGTCGTAGTGGTCATGAGTATTAGAAAAGTTTAATGGACATTGCTGCCGCCTTGGTTCGTGCCGGGGACCTTGCAGATTGACCCTGGCCTGGGTCTCTGGCCCCTTGAAAGTTTCCCGGTCTCCTGTTGAGATGAGGATTATTGGGACATTGACTATGGAAGTGCCACTGCACTGTGTCTGTGCAGTATCGGCACGGGGTAGCCGGTCGGTCGGGTACTCGGAATTTCCCCGATCCGCCATTAAAATTGTTTGTCCGTCGGTCAGGTACTCCGAAATTCGCTGAACCGCGCGAAAAATTATTCATAAAAATAGGACGACCAGGTGCTCCATCTGGACCGTCCTGACGAGAGACATCCTCTCGGAAATGCACCCTCGGTGCTGTCAGAGTTGGGCTTCCATTGCTCCTGTTACTAGAATTTTGTTGACTTATACGTCCTGGCTCTTGATAGTAAGACGCGCGGGACAGACGTTGATCGATAAGCTAGATTAGCGACGTCTGTTCGTCAGCTGAATCCCGCTCGACGTTAGTAGCTGCTGCTATTAACATCTCTGTAGATGAAATTAGGTTGCTTCTCAAGCGTGACCTAATTTCTGGACGCAGTTGGTCCATGATGATCCGAGCTCTGATGGCTTCGGATTTGAAGGGATCAATACGATCAAAAAGGCAGGTCTTCTTTGTGATAAACACTGCCGTGTCGTCTAAAGACGTTTGCTTGGTGGCATACAGTTGAGCAATAGCTCGTGACTGTATGTCGGGAGAATTAAATCTTGTAAGGAATCTTTCCTTGAATAAGGCGTACGAAGTTGTCAACGTCCTAAATTGTTTGGACCATCGTTGAGCTTCGCCCTTGAGTTGGCCGGTCACGTTATGGAGGCGATCATAGTCGTGGCTTATGCGAGCTCTGTCGAAATATTCCTCCATAATTTTCAGAAAAGCTTCTGGATCTTCATGATCAAGCCCATGGAACGTCACGTTCGGGCATCTTTGTCTCTCATGGGGCGTACAGGTCGACACGTTCTGTATCGCCTGCACGAAGCCCTCTGCCATTTTCAGAAACATACTTTCCATTGAATTAACAGTTTGTGGCTGTGAAGCAGATAAATTTTGATTATTTCTCTCCGAAAACAGTCTTTGTGGTTCTATCCCTCTAGAACCGTCGTCGACGAGCGGCGCGGTGGCTCGCTCGTAAAATTCCCTTGGGGTCGACTCCTCGGAGTCTTCCGCCATGAAGGAGAATGGATTAGTTGGGTTTGGGGACAGCATGGTCCCTGCTCGGGCGCCATGTGAACGATCCATCTTAATGGTGTCTGAAGGACGTCTTTTCTGCTTTTAAAAACTTAGAAAAATTAAAAAAAAAATAGGAAAAAGAAAAAATTAATTTTCTTTTTCCTCAACTCTTAACTCTAAATAAATATTACGTTCACAAAATTTTAGGGTTCAACACGACTGTTTCAGACGGAGAATAATGTAAAAAATCATACTTACTGTCGTTTATGCTTAACTGCTGCTTTGATGGTATCAATTGGATGTCGTAACACTATAAACCTAACACTGTCTGTACCACACTTTCTTAAAATTAAACCTGAAAGGGAATTTTGTTAGAAAACACAACTAAAAGACAATATAAAGTTCAAAATATATATATTAAATCTTTAAGAAATTATGTTTTTACAACAACTTTTATTTCAAGAGAAATGTTTAACAAACACTAGTCTGGCCCGTGTACAACACATGGTGAGGAACGGAACGATTTACAATGTACCAACTACCATCCAATATGCGGTTTAATAAGCTAACAATGCACAAAAAGATTCAAGAAAAGTTCAATGTAACTGAAATTTTGGTGGGATTTTGCTTGCCTGTCTTATAAACGTATTATATAATTCACATGAATTTTGGTCGCTCCTCGGAGCTTAAAATTGCTTGAAGCGCTACTACTTCGATTGTGTTCTACAATAACAACTTTTTACGTTCCTTGAAGAGTTAGCGAAAATTTTGCATAAAAAACGCTCCGAAGAGCGAAAATATGTTTACAAGTATTAAAAACCTCTTCCACGGCGTTTTTACGTGAAGCACGCTTTTCGTACGTAGTATTTCCTAAGTCGGATTTTGTTACAACGTCGAAAAGTATATCGGGGTTATAGCGTTCTTTAACATGTTCGCAGATTTTAACTCTGATATTTCTATCAGACAGAAATGAATATACTCAGTCACTTAAAGGCTCTCTCATGCCTAAGTACTTTAATTTTTTAATTATGAAATTTTTGTTAACACAGTCGAAGGCATGTGTTAAGTCAAAAAACAGTGTCAAAACATATTCACCCTTGTCTGGCGCATTGTAAATAGGATCAATTAATGAGAAAGAAGCTGTGTTTGTAGAGAAATTAGGTCTAAAACCATGCTGACTGTTACATAAAAGATTCCGTTTATTGATAAAAGTACAAATTCGACAATGAATAATCTTTTCAAACAATTTAGAAAAACAAGATGGTCGGGTGATAGGCCTGTAGTTTTCCATTAGATCTGCATCGCCTTTTTTATGTAAAGATATTACAGTTGCCATTTTTAAATCACTGGGGAAAATTTCAGTTTTTACAGATAAATTGAAAACATAACAAAGAGGGTGGACTATGAATTGAGAGATGAACTTCAGAACTTTGATTGGTATGCCGTCTAGCCCGCTTGAGGATTTGTTTTTGCATAAGTGAAAGTTGATAGTCAATTTCTTCAGGAGTGATGTCATAGAAAAACATTGATGATACACTTTCTGGATCTGTGGAACAGTCCCCAACAAGATTGTTATACACAGTATTTAAAGAATTTACAGCTACTTCTGCAAAATAGATGCAAAACATGTTACAAATGTCATATTGGTCGGTAATTAAATTGTTGTTAACTTTAATTTGAGATATATTTGTGTTATTTTTATTCCTACCCAGATTGGAATTAACAATAGCCCAAATTTCTTGAGAAGTATTGGCTGAATTTTTTATTTCATTTTCATTTGTTTTTGTAATTGTAATTGTCCGAATAATTTTTTTTTGCAGTTTTGTATTCCTCGCTTATTTTACTATCATTTATATTTCTTGCGAGCCAATATAAGTTTTTTAGATTTTGACTCTCTTGTATGATCCTTGCGTCAATCCAATTTTTCTGCTTATCTTCATTTGTGATTTTAAGTTTCCTAACTGGGCATGTTTGATCAAGACAGTAGAGTAAATTTCTCCAGAAGTGTTGCCATGCTTGATTGGCCACCTTTATTCGATATAGATGACTAAGATCGAGAGTTGAAATCAAATGTTTAAGATGAAAAGGTTGAAGTCCGAAAATATTCTTTTATAACAATACTTATAATTGGTGGTTGTTGTTAGACAGGGTTCAGAAATGGCCAAACTAAATATTTGTGCTTTGTGATATGATATGTCTAAATCTAGATTTTTACTTTTAATGTTAGGCATGTTGGAAATGACATAATCTATTGCTGAATTAGAGTTATTAAAACACCTGGTTGGTTCAAGCGGCAGGCTAGATTTTAGATCGAAACTATCCAATATATCAGATAATAGGCATGTAGTGATGTTGTCTGTAAGATAGTTTATGTTGATATCTCCATATATTACAATATATTTATGTTTATTTACTGCTTGCTTGCTTCTGTAGCTGATATATTTGAACATGTTATGCAGAATACATTTTCACATATTTCACATACTGCAGTGGAGTCTTGACTTTCTTTTTTATATTTAAAGCAGGAGCACACACTAGACATTGTCACTTGTTCATTCTCTAAACTTTTATGAATGCTTTCAATTAGAGTCCACAAATTATTTCCAATTTTCTGGGTATGCCACATTTTATAATGAAGCTGATTACAATAAGAATGATGGAGTATTAATGCTAATAAAATCGAAAATAAATTCTGTGTTTACAAAGATGAGATGCGATGTTACACTTGCCATATCAATTTTCAAAATTAATGATACGCCTTTCAAAATAATTGCCGTATATCGGCCTAACCCAACCAGTGAAGACGCCTTTATAGATGATATTGACTCATATTTAGAAGAAACGAAAGCAGATAATCAAATCCATATTATAGTGGGTGACATTAATATTAATACTTTAGATAAAAATGCACGTGTAGTTAACAAATATTTATCAATATTGGGAAAACATGGTTTTCAATCTTATATTCAGATTCCAACACTTGTAACCAAAGATACATCTAGTTGTCTAGATCATATTTTTGTACGGAAAAAACATAATATTAAAAACATAAAATTTTCATCATATGTGTTGAATTGTAACATTACTGTCCATTATCCAGTAGCTTTAAATCTTAATTATTTTAACAATATAAATGCTGAAGTGAAAGCAATTGACAATTTACAAGAAATTACAAAGATTGACCTACATAAATTAAAAA
The DNA here is from genome assembly GCA_963675555.1 of Leptura quadrifasciata. Classification (NCBI taxonomy): domain Eukaryota; kingdom Metazoa; phylum Arthropoda; class Insecta; order Coleoptera; family Cerambycidae; genus Leptura; species Leptura quadrifasciata. The sequence goes on from OY776682.1 coordinate 23,549,234, forward strand.
GTTTGGTTGAAAATCAAAGTTGGGTTGATATTTTGAATTGCAATGATACACAAATAGCAACTGACAAATTTTTTCAAATTTAATAGAACAATCCAAAAATGTACGAAAAAGGAAACTAAATAATAAAAAAATAAAACCGTGGATTACAGAAGGTCTTGTAAATTCTATAAAAAAACGTGATAAGCTTAAAAGAAAACTATTAGAACATCGCTCTGACATTCTTGATACTGAATACAAAAACCATAGAAATCATTTAAACACGATCTTAAGAAAATCAAAAAATAACTATTATAAAAAACAAATATTAGAAAATCAAAAAAATATTAAAAATATATACAGAATTATATCTGAAGTCACAAACGAGGACAAGGTTAAAAGTACAGAAATTCGACTCACTGATGATAATGGCATTCTTGACTATAAACAAATTTCTAATCATAGTAATGACTATTTTGCTAATGTAGGAATTAACATGCGTGAACAGATTACTGAACCAAATAATTTTAATTTCACATTAGACAACTCATTACAGTCAATGTTCCTTACTCCAGTTACTGAGAATGAAGTAATAAAATACATACATAGTCTAAAGAACAAAACTGCATCTGGAATTGATGGAGTTACGATAGAAATAATTGAATTAGTTCTATCAGCTTAGAGATATTTTAAATAAAAATATTCTGATAATGATCTATAAGGCATTTGTAGTCAATTTTTCGATATGTTATACTGATTTGGGGTGGTCTATATACAACATCTTTACAAAAGTTAAATGTCATCCAAAATACTATTTTAAAAATTATGTATAATAGAAAAAGAGATTATCCAACAAAATTACTTTATAATAACAGTGAAGTTCTTAATATTCGATCCTTATATATCCACAATGTCTGCATTTTATATATATATATGTAGTGGTGAGAGGTAAGTGAATCCTCTCATGTGGTCTAATGCTACTATACACCAGACATCATAGATGTCTACATGGTGTATAGCGACTTGCCATTTTGCAAGTACCGAGAGCGGTGACCTTCAGCCCTTGGTGGACTTAACCTATATACTGTTATTATACATGATTTGCAGGAAACAACTACTCCACTTGCATTAGTCTGTATAAGACTAGTAGGTTGGCCACTGTCATTTGTCTATTCCATGACCTATGGCATACTGATGAGAACTAATAAGTTCGAAACCAGTCTATGTCTGGTCAGAGAATTGACAAATGACATTGGCTACTGATCTTTCATGATTTGTAAGGTATAATTCAATGCAGGTTGGGTATTTGCCCGCTGAGTAGTTGTAGACATAAAAGAGCTGTGAAAATTTAACATACACAACAAACAAGAATTTTTTTTATAACTTTGAAAAATGGAACAGATTCTGTTTGTGGGATATCAGCGAAATAATTTATTCTTATTTTTGTTACAATTTCTATTGACTGGCAAAAATAGCCTCCGATTGTTCTTTTGACATAAGCACAGGTGTAAAGGTATAAAGGCATAAAAAGTATTACCAAAACAATGGCCTATAATAAATACTTTGTTTAGCTGATACCTATAAAACCCATACAGATCATTCCAATGGCTGCAAATAAAATCAACACAAATATAGTTTGGAAAATATGAACAAAACAACCGACATTTATAAGGATTGCAGAAGATCAAAATTTTCCTTATGTTTTTTAATTGAATTGTCTTGCTTTCAACTGGTACAAGGAAAATCATTTCCGACTTTCTTACTTATTTAATAATGACATATACAAAACAAAGGATAGATCAGTGCTTGCAGAAGCACTGACACTCCCAACGTGAAAATTTTTCTGAATAAGGACTTACCACTTGTCGCACTTCCAGGCTGAATTTTCTTGAATGTCAATGCTTTTTCTATCTCATCATTCTGTGTAAAACAATATAAATTTTAATCGGTTTTATGACAAGTTTTAAATAATCATTTTGATTCACGGATTTCCAATAAAATTACAGTAGAAACCCCAATTTTGCTTATTAACACAAAAGCTTTTTTAATAAAAAATAACTCAAAAAGTCAGTCTAGTATTGATTTTTGATAAATTATATTTTAAGTTAGAAAAAATATTGTGTATTATTATTATTATAACCATGTTGCTCATGTTTGTTATAAAATAAACATCTTTTTAAATTTGCATTTTTATTTTTAAAAAGTTGTTAAAGTATTACAAAACTTATTATATAGTCTCATCAGTAAAAAATAGTGAAATATTCAATATTTCTATGAGGAACGTAGAATTAAACTGTTTTTAAATCATCACAAACAGGGTAGTGATTATAAATAACATAACCTAACAAAACTATTTTAAAAATGAACAAACTTATACAATACTTACTTCTGTATTATACAAATGCAATAAATTATAAATTGCTTATAAATCACAGCTATGAGAATACACTGATAGATCTGAAAATAAACTTAATATGTACAGAAATTGAGAGCATATAGGAATTATTCTAATTTTTCTGAAAACTAGTTAAACGATAGTGACAATCATCAGTATAATTTGGATCCTTTTTGCTGAATGGAGGCCTCGCCCTAATACCTATGGTTGTTAGACGTCTGTTGGGGTCTTGGCACAACATATTTTGCAGAAGGATGTACTGAAACAGTAGATTGCCATATTTTAGCTTTTTATTTTAAAAAATTTAAGATTCTGGCCAATGAATATGTTCCTGGTATGTCCAAAACTACTTTATTAAATGTCATGAGTGTCTCTGTGAAATCAATCAATGATTTAATCCGAGAGTGGTCTTTCAGGCATGACATTAAAGTAGTGTGAGACATAAGGGAAATAAACAATATAATTTTATATGTTTTATATATTGTATAAAATGTTTCAATGTTAAAACATTTTATTCAATATACAAAACATTCTTGTATGTACCCTAAGAAATTCAAATTTTAAGAGTGCATTTAAATAATTCATTATTACAAAATAAATTAGATTAATGGACATTTTGATGTGATGGAAGAGAGGTAAAATAAATAGCACTAAGTATACACGGTGTCTACTATTTCATTAGGACTATATTAGTAACTTCTAAATCCTACGAGATATAAAATCAGTTAAATTACAGAAAAGTTGTGCATTTTAGAACTCGTCAAGATGTCATTTTCAGATAACCTGAAAATAGAAAAAAATCGCTATTTAAAATGTTTCTAAAAAAAAATTTTCAGATTACTGAATGATGTGTGGTTAACTATGTAAGATTTAAATTTATATTATTATTTCAACGCTAGGCGTCACTACACCCAACTTTTATTTTTCTTGTTCTTAGCATTTTTTTAAGGCAATTGAATTGGCAACATCATAGTTGATACAAAATTGTAAAATAGCATTTTCGGCAAATTTTGCAAAATATTGCGAAGGCAAAACTTTAAAATTTTACAACATACCATTTCTGTTCATTCATGTCGTTACCTATTGTCATTTAGATTGATCAGTTATTGATTTATTTTTCAAATAGAAAGGTATTCTAAAACCATCTTTTATGCTGCGATTGTTACATATTTATAAATAATGCAAAAGTGTTCAAAAAGGTAAGAATTTTACAATAATGAATGTGTGATGAATGGTGTCAACATGAATTAATGAAATAGTTTGTTGTCAATTTTACTTTTAGAGTCGCGATGTCTGCGATAAATGCGCCAAAAATTAAATTTTACCACTTTGAATTAAGTAAGATGAAGTTTACATAATTTCTTTAAAAAAAGATAAGCGTTCATATGAAAACAAAAATTGATTAATAATTATAAATATAATTTTGAGAATTTAATTACGCAACCAGCTATCATTCAACTTTGTCTAAAAAAAAATATATTAGCAAAGACTAAAAAATGGTAATTTCCCCTATTTTCAAGTTATCTCCGAAATTGAATTTTTTTAAATCTGAGAATGACAGCTTAGTGAGCTCTAAAATGCACAATGTTTCTCTAATTTAGCCGACATTTTATTTCTTACTGTGTAGAAGTTACTAATCTATCCCATTCAAATAATTTTTATAACCTTGGGGAGTTTTTATTTTTTTTGAATAATATACATTGACTAGTTCCACCATTTATGTTTACTATTCTGTTTACTTTTATTTTGTACACTTGTATTTGTATGTATATTTTGTTTTATATTATGTATGTTATGTCATCGTTTCACATTTACTGTGTGTTATATTTTATACATTTTTATATCTTTATATTTTATACATTTATTTATTTACATTTTATATATTTATTTATTTATATTTTATACATTTATCTTTGACAATTTATGCCTGTGACTTACCACATATACAAGTAATGTATCTTAAGTGGTTAATAAAGATTATTATTATTGATGGACATACTGCATACTTAGGGCAAGAGGCGTACAGGGCACTTTAGGGACGAAATTGACATTTCAACCATCTTAGCTATCACATGAGGATGAAACTTTGTAACATGAAAGTGCAAAGTTTGAGAACAATTATTGTTCTTACTGTAGGGACACTTTTCAATGGCTTATCCTACAATGATTTTTTTTACCATGTTATATCACTTTGGTGAATGCAGGTTTCCACGACCATTGTCTAACGAGATAGTTTCTTCTGGAATCTTCCATGATCGTAAAACTGGACTTGATATTTAGCTGATCAAACTGTCAGCTTCTTCAGAAGTATTCCATAGACTAAAAAAGTTGTTGTGTTCTACTTGTTTTATATAGTTTGGCGCCGCTTCGCTTCGTTGTTCACTCATCATGCTATGTTGATTTCATGATTCCTAATTGCTAATTATTGGATAATTATTAATTATTAATATTCTCATAATTAGGAAACCACTAAATTACGAAGAAAAAACAATTTTAATAGATGAGATCGACTGAATAACACATGGAAACTGGCTTTGCCAAGAATCAGTGGTTAAACAGTCAAGATCAAGGGAGTATAATGAATAAATAACGAAATAAAGCAGTGTCGAGGTATATATCGAGGAGCAGAACACAACAACTTTTGAATCAACTCATGGATTGCAACATTTACATAATCTGTATAGAGGAGATGCTATCATCAGATTCGAATTAATTTGAGGTGTATAGAAAAGAACTATTGCGACTATTTAGTCTAGGAACACAAATATTTAAATTATTTATTAGATAGATATGATAATTAAGTAGTTTGTGAATAAAACAGCAGCTTAATAGAAATCTTCTATTCTCCAACCTTAGGAAACCAAATTTTTGTAATAGTTCACAATGTGGATAGCCAATTGGCGTATATATTTTCGCTTTTTAAATAAAGAAATTTTCTCTACACTTGCTCCAAACTGTCAATATACTTCTTATATATGTGACCAAGTAATACAAGCATATTCTAATCTACTTCTTACTAACGTAAAATATAAGAGCTTTAGGGCATTGATATTTTCAAATACTTTACAATTACATTACGTATAATAAATCCCATCATATGGGAGGCAGTAGCAATTATTTGTACAATATGTCAAAAAAAGACAGTTTTGGATCCATCTAGATCTTTCATCATTTTTGTTCTTGTGAGTATATATATTCTCACCTAAGGAATAATTATTGTATTCAAAAAAGTTTTGCTTACGGGTAAATGTCATAGATTTACATTTATCCACATTCAGATTGAGATCGTTTTCTGAGCACCACTGACAAATTCTTACAATATTCTCCTGTAAGTTGGCACAGTCTGATTCATCATGAATAGTAGAGTACAATTTTAAATCATCTACAAATAGTTGTTTTTCAACATTAATTACGTTTGTTATATATCAATCAAATTGTTAGCAAAACCAAATCCATGCATTTTGAAAGAACCAATGAATGATTAATCTTATCAAATGCTTTGGTGAAACCTGTAAAGATCACATCCACTTGCCCTCTAACATCTAATGTGCCAACGGGTGAAACCCAATTACAGGATAAAGGAAAAACAGAATTACAAGAAAAAATAAAACATAGTAATGATAATAAATAACAGACAATGGAATAACAAATAAAAATAGGGTAACAAACGTAAGAGTGAGTACTCCAGACACTGACTGTGTAAATAGCTTTCAGATACAATAAGGTATATATATTTATCCCGCTAATGCAATTTACATTTATTATTGCGTCCTTAGATTTATTACGTCCATATACCGGATGCAGTATTATCATCCATGTATTTTTCGACTTTCACGCCATCTGTAACCTTCTTTTTGAGATTTACGTGCAGCACGCACGTCCTCTAACATAAATCACAACTAAAATCAAGGTTATTTTGCAAAACACGCCATCTAGATCAGGAATTGCAAATTGATTTTGGACGCAATATTATCTGCACAATGAAAAAAGTTGTATAACTTCAGTTCATCAAATTTCCATTAGGGTCGTTACTAAATATACATTTTAACGTATATTTTTCCCAATTTCATAACATTACTGCATCTTTCAATCTGGCAACGCTGAAAGAAAGAAATATCTCAGTGTTATCCTAAGTTTCGGTTAATTTATTTATGTGCATGAATGCACTGGCGGATTTACCAGCAGGCTGAGTAGGCTGGAGCTAGGGCAGCAGATTTTAGGGGGTGGCAAATGAGGCCCAAAAGTTTTTGTCTTACAGAAATAAAATATTAACAAAAATTTCAGTATTTTAGTACTGTAGTAAAGTAAAGTAAAGTACTTTATTGCTATAAGGTCTACAAAGGACACAGCAACGTCAAAAATTTGGTCTTCTACAATAAAGAATAATAAAAAAACATATCAAGTGTATAATAAAATAAAATATAGACTACAAACTAACAAGTACAACGGACATTAATAAAAAATAGTGTATAGCTAAAATTTCGCTGTCACCAGCAATTAAATGAGTAAAAACATTTATCTTCTAGATAATTTATAACAGATGCTCTAAATTTTTTTATATGTGCGATGTCTCTAATAAGCACTGGTAGTGATCTATATGCCTTGATTGCTGCATAATATGGCCCTTTCTCAAAGAACGTGGTTCTGTGAAAAGGAAATCTAATTTCATTGGCCTGCCGTGTAATTAACAACATATCATTTGAATAAAACTCACTATTTGTTGGAAATAGCAATAAGTTTTTTTTAACAAACATTACTAGTGATAAAAAATACAATGAAGAGACAGTTAAAACTCCGAATTCAGTAAAAAAAGGCTTACAAGAAGTTCTTGTACAGACTTTCATGATACATCTTATTATTCTCTTTTGAGTTATGAATATTTTATCAGCGTTAGGTGACGACCCCCAAAACGTAATTCCATATTGAATAATTGATTGCACGTAAGAAAAATAGTAAACTCTTAGACTGTCGTTCGAAACCTGGTCTCTTAGACAACGTATCACCCCACAAATTGAACTGAGCCTTGAGTTAAGTTTCTCAATATGTATGTTCCAACTTAGATTGATGTCTATATAAACACCTAAAAACTTGATACTATTTAGATTTTCTACTGATGTATTTTGTAGTTTAACATAAAGCGATTCAGTTGGATTTTGTGGTCTGGGTTTATTGAAAAATATTAAACCTGTTTTTGCTGTATTTAATTTAAGAAAGTTGTTATTACACCAGTTCACCATCTTGTCTGCTACATGTGATAACTCTCGCGATAGTCCAGGTATATTATGATCTGCCATTATCACAGATGTGTCATCGGCAAATTGATATACTGAACCAATGTTCAGACTAGAACCAAGGTCGTTTACATAAAGCACAAAAAGAATTGGTCCAAGAATGGATCCCTGGGGTACCCCTTGGGTAATTTCTGTTGATTTAGAATAATAATGAGAACCATTGCTATTTATACACACAGTCTGCAAGCGTCCAGACAGATATGACCTGATGAGTTCAAGGCAAACTCCTCGGATTCCGTAACCTTCCAATTTCCTTAGAAGTAGCTGGTGATTAATGGTACCAAAAGCCTTTGAAAGATCAAAATACAATCCGGCTACTGTTTCCCTGTCATCCATGTTTTCGATAACATTTGATATGGCATTGAAAATAGCCAATTCCAAAGACATTCCAGCTCTAAAACCATACTGTTGTTTTACTAATATATTATTTTGTTTTAGAAATGGTGTTAATCGGTTGTATATTATCCTTTCAAAGACTTTTGATGGAGATGGTAAGAGTGACACTGGTCTGTAATTATTCGCATCTAATTTTGAGCCTTTCTTGTATATTGGGATTACTTTTGCTACTTCTAGGTCATCCGGAAAGGTACCTGTTCTTAAGCACTCATTTATCATATCTGTCATAGGATCACTTATGTGATCAGCTATTTTCTTAAGAATGTAAGATGGAATGCCGTCTATCCCGCAAGAATATTTAGGTGGTAATTGATAGGTGGTTTTAATACATTATAAACTTCATTACGTGTTGCGGGCTGTAAGAATATAGAATTTATATTTTCTCTAACTGTATGGTAGTTGACACTACTATTTTGATTTGGTACAGTGAAATTACTACTAAAGTATTCAGCAATTTCTTCAGGATCAGATATAATTGTATTCTCTCCAAGTAGTGTTAAGCTATTATCTGATTTGTTGTTCCTTTTCATGTTATTGAAAATACTCCAGACTGTTTTTGATTTATTGTTTGACGCCGATATTTTACTATCATTAATTGATTTTTTATAAATTGATAAATATTTTTTGTAAGCTCTTTTTTCCTGTTTGTATTTGATCAGAACATTATTGCAATTTGTTTGTTTGTATAGCATATATAAATCCCTTACATACGCAGAATAATTTTTTATTTCATTAGAGATCCATCCCTTTTCACAAGACCTCGCTCTACTTGTAGTTAATGGAAAGGAGATGTCAAAGTGGTAATATAAAGTGTCATAAAAGATTTTATACTTCGTATTCACATCTGGGCTGCGATACACCTCATGCCACCTCTCAGAGCTTAGGGCTTCTTTAAAACGAGCAATACTTGATTCAGTATAAAATCTTTTTCTAGCATAAGATATTTTAGCATACATGTTGTTATTGATGTCAAGAATTTGACTAAAATGATCTGAAATATCTGATTCAAAAACTGAACAATTAATAGTGTCTTCCGGAATATTGCTAAATTCTGTACTGTACAGTATACTGAACACTCTAACGTCTGTATATGAAAAATTACTAAACGCTCTGTAAAATATACTTTTGTGATCATGAATTTTTAAAATATTCCAATAGCGTTCGATATTACAATTTAAATTTAGCAATTTTTACTCATTTTTTTTTATTAATCATTTTTTTCTCCATGTATCTAAATGTTCCTAGGTCCACTGACACAATTCAATTAATGTGTAATATGTTTTAACACTTAAATATTTTTTTGTATGACGTATTTGCGTAGTCGTTTTTGGGTTGCGGTGAAGGAACAAATGACATAAACGTTCGCTAAGAGAGTCTGGACGAATTGACAGCACGAGCGCGGCGCGATCGGGTTGCCGCGGGAGCTGAAGCGGGGTCATGTTGTAGGCATACGCTTTGGGGAGGCATTGTATTAATGTTTCGCGGGCACATTTTTCTGCTTGTGTGCTATAATTTTTCAGAGTGTATATGTAGAGAGTTATAGCCTCTCCTACTCAATTGTTAACCTCACCTTCGCGATGAGTTCAATTTGAACTTGGTGCACCCTGTTTTCACTAACGAGGCTCTAACGACCGAGTAAGGGCGGAATAACCCTTACCTTTTGCTGTGAGCACATCCACCTTCTCACGAAGAGTGCGGTAAGAATAACCGTGCTTTTGGAATTGTTTGGTTACCCCATCGTCGCAGTCTCCTTCTGTGCCATGGGACCACGCCACTCCAGCTCCAGCTAAAACTTCAAATGCAGCTTCGTTTTCAGTCGATTAAGGCTTTAAAAAAAAAAATGATGTAGCGTTCAAGTGGGACAAAATCATCCGGAGGTAAAATACCCTCCCGATCGGATCTCCGGGGGAGGGTGCCCACAGGGACACCTCATCGAATGTCGAAAAAACACCGACAAGTTACATCCAAGAAAACTAATTCTTTCATCTACGGCGCTTGGAATGCTCGTACTTTGAACGACAGCACTCGCACCGATCGGCCTGAAAGAAGAACTGCTCTAATAGATAGAGAACTTCACCGGCTCAATGTTGACGTTGCAGCTCTCAGCGAAACTCGATTTTTGGAGGAAGGCTCTCTCACAGAAAAGTACTACACCTTCTATTGGAAAGGTCTTCCCACCAATTCAAGAAGACAACATGGAGTAGGATTTGCCGTTCGGAATCAACTTGTATCCAACTTAACACAAGTACCACAAGGCCTATCCGAGCGTCTAATGCTGCTACGCTATGAGCTATCAGATGGCAACGCGGTAAATCTAATAAGCGCCTATGCTCCCACTCTGGATGCAAGTCACGAAACCAAGGAAAGCTCCTATCAACAGCTGGAAGAAACCCTCTGTGGAATACCTAAAACGGAACGACTTGTTATTCTTGGCGATTTTAACGCTAGAGTAGGGAGAGATGCAGACACCTGGCCAGGCATCATAGGCAAGAACGGTTTGGGCAACATGAACGCTAACGGTCAACTACTCCTAACTAAATGCGCCGAACATGATCTAGTTATAACAAACACCATTTTCCGACAAAAGGATAAATTTAAAGGCACCTGGCGTCACCCCAGATCAGGTCACTGGCATCTACTGGACTATGTTATCGTACGTAGGAAGCATCTCAAGGACGTCCAAATTACAAAGGCGCGCATTGATAGCAAATGTTGGACCGATCATCGTCCTGTTGTCTCTAAAATGAAAATTGTTATGAGACCCAAACACCGAAGAACTCAAGTAAAACGTAGACTCCGTCTCTGTATTAGTAAATTGCGTGACCAACAAACCGTCGAACAGCTAAAGCAAAAAGTTCAAGAGAATTTGAGTGCACTAGAAGAAACCAACTCTGTAGATGTCGCTGCTACCTGGACACAAATTAAAGACAGTTTAAAAAGTGCGAGTGAGGAAATTCTTGGCACTGCAGCAAGTAAAAAACAGGAGGACTGGTTCAATGATAATGAAGCTTTTATGCAAGAACTTCTTGACCGCAAACATATTGCCTTCCAAAACGCTATCAACCACCCCAACGACTCATCAAAAGCAGAAGCTTTTACTCAATCTAAGTATGAAACGCAACGCGAAATCAGAAGAATAAAGAACGAGTGGTGGGCAAGCAAGGCCAGAGAAATTCAAAGGTACGCCGATTCACACGACTACAGGAATTTCTTTCAAGGAGTAAAAGCAGTGTACGGCCCCAGTCGGAAAAATATGTGCCCTATTAAAGATTTAAATGGAAATCTCCTCAAAGAAGACCAGGAAATAAGAGCCCGATGGAAGGAACATTACTCTAACATTCTTAACCAGCAAAGTCAAGCCGATCACGATATTAAAAATCTTATCCCTCAATATGACACCTTCGAAGACTTAGATAAACCACTAATAACAGAAGAGATCTTAACCGCCATTGGGCAGCTAAAAAATAACAAATCTCCCGGCGCCGACTCACTCCCAGCTGAGATCTTTAAAGCTGTGTCGTCAGAGCTCATACCCTACCTCAAAAAACTGTTTGATGTAGTGTGGGAAAGTGGTCAAGCTCCGCAGGAGTTTCGTGATACACTTTTAATCAACCTCTTCAAAAACAAAGGGAGCGCTGCGGACTGTGGAAATTACAGGGGTATAGCTCTCCTGGCTATTGGAAGGAAGATACTCACTAAAGCGATGGCAAATAGGCTAACACCTGTTATGGAAAAGTTACTTCCTGAAACACAGAGTGGCTTTAGACCAAACCGAGGCACATCGGATTTAATCTTCACACTTAAACAGCTTCAAGAAAAAGCACTCGAACATCAAGGAGAAATTCACATGGCCTTCATTGATTTAACCAAGGCGTTTGACTCGGTGGATAGGGAAGTGCTCTGGAAAATTATGTTCCGCTTAGGTATCCCTAGAAAACTTGTGGAAGTATGTCGCAGTCTACATACAAACAACAACGCCCAGGTTATGTATAATAATGAGGCAACCGAACTTTTCCAAACTCTCACTGGAGTTAGGCAGGGATGTGTCCTGGCACCCCTACTCTTTAATTTGTTTACCACTGCTCTAACAATTATTGTTGACAACAAACTGACAGTCAGAGGAATAGGTCTCAGATACCGTTTTGATGGCGGTCTCTTTAACATAGGGTGCTTTAGAGCTTTCACGAAGACACGCGCACGATTCATTTGTGATCTCCAGTATGCGGATGACTGTTCACTTTTAGCCTCTACGCCGGAAGAGCTTCAAGAACTTTTAGATGTGTATGCCCAGAGCTATGATTCCTTGGGACTTAAAATCAACATTGGAAAGACTAAGATTATGTCAACTCCTCATCAAGTGAACCAAATAGACATTACACTTAACGGAAATTCTCTTGAAGTGGTGGATCAGTTCAATTACTTAGGCAACGTTGTTAATGACAAAGCAAACATGGACAGCGAGATTCGCAATAGAATTAACGCTGCATCTAGAGCACTCTGGGGACTTAGAGAGAGAGTATTTGACAACCACGACCTTGCTTTGTCAACGAAAATGGCTGTCTACAGAGCAGTTGTCATTCCAACACTGCTATATGGATGTGAAAGCTGGGTCACTTACCGTCGTTATGTGAAAGAATTAGAACGTTTTCAGCAAAGACACCTCAGAAGTATGATGAAAATCCGTTGGTTCCATCACATATCAAACGTGGAAGTACTCAGGAGAGCAAACAGCCTTCCAATTGAGGTGCTTATTTCAAAAGCACGCCTAAGATGGGCAGGTCACGTTCATCGTATGCATGATAACCGCCTTCCTAAATGTACACTTTATGGTGAATTGCTAAGCGGTTGAAGAAGGCGTGGCGGTCAACGAAAGAGGTTCAAAGACGCTCTCCATGAAAATCTAAAATCCTGCGGTATTGCAGACGAGCAATGGGAACAACTTGCAGTGGGCAGAACCGAATAACGTGGGGTTGTGGCCAGCTATCAAGGAAATGTTGCTGCAAGAAGGCCGAATCCAAGACCTAACCAGGTCTATGTTTGTCCTGACTGCGGTCGACATGTGCTCTCCCAAATTGGCCTCTATAGCCATAGTCGTGTGCACCGTAGATGAATGGGAATTACAATAGATTACACCTTTTACTTGTTTTTTATTGTACACAATCTATCGACTGTAACATTTTTATACTCGGACTCGAGTAACGGCTAATAAATAAATAAAATAAATGAATTATTTCATAACATAACATCACCAGTGCATACAATACAAACTTATAGTAGGTGAGCAATCCTAATGTATTACAATAAATTCATCCGTAATGAATCAGTAATTTAACTTGAAGGAAGTTTTGCATAGGAATTCACATTTTTTGTTTTATTATACTTAAATACATTTCTTTTGCTCCTCAAAAATCAGTTATTAAATCTTTTAAATGTTGTCAAACGAAGCAAAACAAGTCTTTAGTGTGTGTTAATTGTGGAAATGTTTTCCATTTCTCATGTGCACTTAAGAATAAACTAAAATATGTGAAAATATGTGAATCAAGAATTAAATGTTGTGAACAGTCTATTAATGTCACTCAGGCCTCGAACCAAGAAAAAATAGGTGGAGAACTAACCAAAATGTTGCATGAACTAGAAATTCTAAAACTGGACAATGAAAAATTAAAGAACTTATTAAAAGAAAAGGAAGAGAAATATGACTTAATTTTAGAGAATAATAAACTATTGAAACAAAATAATCTGCTTCTTACTGAAAAAGTTGACAGTTTGAAAAAAGATTGCAAAAAATCGTCCATGTTTTCAAATCAAAACAAAATATCTTATAGTACAGTCACAAAACAAAATAAGGTACCACCTGCAATACCTAGAAATACTCAAGACCTTTCTCCAGATAACTTCTTGGAGGGAAGTACTATCAGAGGATCCACAAACATTAGTGGGGCAAGCGAAAAAATATCAGCCTCGGATATACAGGAAAAATCATACTCAGATCTCATTGACGTGCAAACGAAAAAAATGAACGATATAATAAATCTGGCAAAGGAGAATGTGGATGGATATAAAATCGTTTCTTACCGTAATAATCAAAACAACAAGCTGAAAGTGGCCGAATACAAACAGGAAATAAACTGTGGAAAAGATACACCCAATCAGAACCACTTACAAAATGGTATGCGATCAAAAAGATTTGTCATAAGGGGAAGTGCTCGTGCAGAAGGTACTACTTTTTCAGCGGTAAACCGAAGTCGGGTTTGGCTTTCTGTAAGCAAAGTTGGAGAAACTACAGGTGAAGACATCAAATCCTACTTAGAAAATAAATTCGATGGACACACTTTTATAGTTGAGCCTCTGCCAAGACAAGAAGAAGCTAGGAGCGCCGCATACAAGGTAGGAGCTGATAGATATCAAGATCAAGATGGCCGACGATGAGGATCAAATTAATGATCCTGATGGTCAAAAAGGTGCTTTCTTGTGCTGTAAGAAAAAGTGTTCAGTAGTAGTGTGTATAAATTGTGCAGGAGTATTTCACAAATCATGTGTATTAAGAAATAAGAACTATGAAATTGTTAGTGACTCATTAATTAAATGTTGTCAACCTAAATCTAGTGCTGTTGACCAGATCCTAGATAATTTAAATGAGGCAAGTACCTTTGAAGTACAGAAGCTAAAATTAGAAAATTTAATGCTTAAAAAGCTTCTTGAAGCATCCGAAAGTAAATTCCAATTATTGCAAAATAATAATAAATGAAGCTGCGCAGATAAATAAAATGAATGACATTATTAATCTAGCAATCGAAGATAAAGTTGAGGAGGATTTCAAACCAGTTATATACCGTAAAAACGCAAAAAAACATATAACCAAATTCTATGGAGAAAATGAAGATAACGAATTTGCGATTGGGAGAAAAGTATGGTTATATCTATATAGAATAAGAAGGCATATTACATCTGATAAAATAAGGAAGTTTATCATGGACCAATCACAATTTAAGGATGCCGATATTGTAATTAAAGAACTACCTACACAAGAGACACAAAATAAATGTTTCATGTTCGGTATAGATTGGGATTTTAAAGATCATATATATAAGCCTTCTATCTGGCCAAAGAGCATGGCCTTCAAAAGATTTGATTTTAAGAAATACCATAATTACCAAAATCAACCTAGAGAGGATTTTTGAGTACTATATCACCTAGGAAAAACGTTAACAATAATTGCACACAAAATAACTTTAAAATATTGCATCACAATGTATGTAGTTTAGGCAATTGTGTCGAAGAACTCTCGGCATTTATTGGGGATGTCAAAGAAGTGCAGGCCCTATGTATATCTGAACATTGGCAAACTGAAGAACAACTGGAAGTCATCAAAATTCATAACTACAAACTAATCTCTAATGTTTGCCGACCCTTGAAACAACATGGAGGTGTGGCAATTTACTGTGAGCTAGATGTTTGGGCACAACCAATAAGTGACGTTAACAACTTATCAGAAAGTAAAAGTTTCGAGTGCTGTGGAGCCGAAATAAAAATAAATGGTGTTTCAATTTTAATTGTATGTATTTATAGATCTCCAGATGGAGATACTGATGTCTTTATGTATAGATTTAACCATCTATTAGATATATTTCTTCAAAAAAAGAAACTATTTTTCATAACTGGTGATTTTAATATAAATTTATTTAATTCAAATTCAACTAAAAATGACTTCTTGAACTTGTTATTTTCATATAACGCTTTTGTTACTGTCACCGAATGTACTCGTAGAGATTCGTCAAGCCAATCTTGCATTGACAACATTATCACTAATTTAGAATATGGTTTCAATGTCACTAACGTGTTCACTGGCATATCCGATCACTCAGCACAAGTACTATCTACTAATATTGGTAAAAAAATAATAAAAACTAATAAAATAAGAGTTTTCTCTAAAACTGCTATAAAAGATTTCTAGGTTGATGTTAAGGATGAATATTTTCATACTGTGTATGAAATGCCCGATGTCGATGAAAAATATAATATCTTTATTAACACCTTCCTGTTGTATTTCAACAAACACTTTCAATTTAGGACAGTAAAAACAAATAATAAATTTGATTTCGATAAATACAATAATCCAAGTCTGATAGAATGTAAAAACACTATGTTACGATATCAATGTCTCTACTTTAATTCCCCTGAATACAAAGACATATTCATACATTACAAACAAAAATATAATAATTTATTGAAAGAGTTAAAAATAAAACAGTACGAAGATAGACTCGCAAACTCCAAAAATAAATCAAAAACGAGCTGGGAAATAATATCGGATATGGTGGGGAGCTCTAAACAAGACTGTCAACCCGTATACAAAAACATTGGCAATTGTGTAAATGATATGAATAGTTATTTTAACAACCTAGCTTCTGATGCAGCTATTGGACAAATACAAACCTTAAATTATATATGTAACGTACCAATAAACCCAGTGTCAATCATCTTTGAACCAGTTACTGTGCTGGAGCTATGGGAGATTCTAAATAAAATTGAACCTAAAAAGAGTTCTGGGTATGATGATGTCTCAATTTTTATCTTGAAAAAATGCTTCGAATATATTGTTACACCTTTATGTGATATCATAAATGAATCACTTAAAACTGGGGTCTTCCCTAATAACTTAAAATTTTCAGTTATTAAGCCATTATACAAAAAAGGTGATCCATGTCTATTTGAAAACTATCGTGCAATCCACTTGTTAAGTGTTTTTTCTAAATTCTTTGAAATCGTAGTATATAACAGAATTGTACGTTTCTTTAAACTGCATAATTTATTCAGTAAATCTCAGCATGGATTTTTAGGAGGTAAAAGTATAGAAACTGCTCTATTTGAAATAACGAATTATATCTACTTTGCGCTGGACGATAATTGCATTGCCTGTGGTATTTTCTTGGATTTATCAAAGGCTTTTGACCTTATCGACCATAATGTTTTACTGATTAAACTATCTCACTATGGAGTACGTGACATTCCTTTAAACTGGTTCAGTTCTTACCTAACTGGTAGAAAACATGTAGTAAAAATGTTTGACAGAAGTAATGGCAATTATGTGTATTCAGCACCTTTGGATTCATTCATCGGAGTACCTCAGGGCAGCACCCTTGGACCCCTATTATTCTTAATTTTTATCAATGATATCGAATTGCTTATTAATGATGATTCTTTATTGATCAACTATGCAGATGATACTAATTTTATTATTAAAAGTCCAAACTCATTTTTAGATATAATAAGCAATGGCAATGCCATTGTGAAATCTATGGAACTGTGGTGCAATAATAATGGACAAGTCCTAAATCAACAAAAAACAAATGTAGTTCTATTTAAAACTAATCAAGGACTAGACACACCAGATAGTATCAATCTAAATAAACAAAAAATAAAATTTTCAAAATCAGTAAAGTGCTTAGGTATACATTTAGATGAAACTCTAAGATTCAGAGAACATATCGAATATATAAACAAAAAATTAAGTAAAACCTGCTATGGTTTAAGAATCCTCACTAAATATGCAAACAGCAATATAACTAAAACATTTTATTACTCATGTTTCTACTCGCGAATTAGATATGGCATTATCCTTTGGGGTAACAGCCCCGAAGCTGTAAACACATTTAAAATCCAAAAAAGGGCAGTGCGTATAATTCAGAAATTACATCCTATTGAGACTTGCCGAGGACAGTTTAGAAACTTAGGATTTTTAACTCTCTCTGGATTATATATATATGAATCTATAAAATTTGTATATAACAACAAAGATAGCTTTCTAACTAACCTGATGCCAGGACCATATAATACAAGACATGGCGAACATTATTATTATTCTTCACATAGATTATCTCTGACGGAAAGAAGCCCATATTATGCTAGCATAAAATTATATAATCACCTTCCTAACCATTTACAAACTAATGACTCCTTTGATACAATAAAGAAAGATCTAATCTCTTTTCTTTGTGAGCTTGAACCTTACTCTTTAAGTGATTATTTTAACTTTAGAAATAGAACCTAATATGTCATATGTAAATTATTTATTAATGTCTCTTATATAGGTAAATTATTTATTATTGTTCTTTATATATTTCTGTTTTTTGTTTGTGACTGGCTTATACAATGTTATTCTATTGTTTTGAGTGCAATAAATTATTATTATTATTATTATTATTATAGAGCTTATGGATCAGTTATATACCGCCAGTACCTGGCCTGAAGGAGTACTTGTTCAACGGTTCAATTTTTTTCGTAGAAGAACAAGACCTCTCTACAGTTCATAATTCTACCAGGCCAGATGTATTCAAAATACTGCACCAAAACCTTCAAAGTGTAAGAAACAAAATTGTTGAACTTGAAATCTTTGTGGTGACGGAAAATATTTCTATTATTTGTCTCACTGAACATTGGCTTAACCCTGATGAATTGAAAAACTGTAATATAATAGGCTACAGGATCTCTGCATATTCCTCTCGTCCGGCCGGTTATGGTGGAAGTGTGATTTTTACAAAATCACATCTCATCGCTCATGAGCTGCCAGATCTAATGAAATTTTACATTGAGAATATTTTTGAATGTTGTGGTATAAAGTTAACTGTTAAAGGTACTATCTATTATATTGTATGTATTTATTGTCCCAAGTCAAACTGTAATGAGTTTGTTAAGGCAACTGGAACAATGTCTTGAATTTTTATTTAACAAGTATAAATCAAAAAACTTCATTCTATGTGGAGACTTTAATATTGATTATTTAACTGCTTCAAAATACTGTAAAGAACTATTTGGCATTTTTAATTTATTCTCATTAAGGTCCACAACCAATGAACCTACAAGGCCAGCAACAAAGACTGGTATTGATTATATATGTACAAACTTTGTAGGCGATTCCTCAATTATAACCAACGGACTCCCTGATCATAGTGCAACAGTTCTTACTATTACTAATAATATACCGGAACCACCTAGAGCAACTTTCAAACGCAGATTTTACTCTCAACATAATTTTCTAAGCTTTATTGACCATATTTCTAAAGAAACATGGACAAATGTCTACAGGGTTAAACACTACGACGTTGATAATCAATATCAAACTTTCAATGACATATTACAATTTTATATAAACACTTTTTTTCCACTCAAAAATTGCTGCACTCATAATATTACAAAGTCAAAATCATGGATAACTCCGGCTATCAGAATTTCAGCAACTAAACTTAAGAATCTTTATTCCCTCTATAAACTGAATTCATTAAATGGAGAGTACTATAATAACTATAAAAAAATATATAGAAGGGTAACACGTGCTGCAAAAAAAAATGCATAATGATGATATCATCTTAAATGCACCCAACAAATCAAAATCTATGTGGTATATTATAAAAAACAACACTAGCCATAATAAGCAAAAATCAAATGAGGTACAATCACTTAATATCAACAATACCATTGTATCAGATCCTAAGCAAATTGCTGAAACTTTCTTAAAATACTTTATTGACACTCCACTTTTAATCCATCAATCATTACCTCGCGTCAATAAAGAAAATACCGTTCCATATTACAACACCGAGTCAATATTTCTTAACCCAGTCTCAGTTTCTGAGATCATAAACATTATAGATTCTCTAAAGACTACTAACTCCACTGGTCCTGATGACGTTGCAACTAAGCTTATAAAGGCTGCCAAAGTACATATCGCTGAGGTACTAACTTATATTATTAATAATAGTTTTAAACACGGTATATTTCCTAACATCCTTAAATTAAGTAAAGTTATACCTGTCTATAAAAAAGGCGAAAAAGACTTAGTTGATAATTATAGGCCAGTGGTTTTACAGTCGGTAATATCTAAAATAATAGAGAAGGCCATGCTGTCTCGACTTATGAATTTTCTAAATAAAAGTAAAATAATATCTGATAATCAACATGGTTTTACTAGGGGTACATCGACTACCACAGCACTAATTGCGTTCTAAATGAAGTTTATAGTAATCTAGATGATGGTAATGAGGTTCTTGCAAGTTACGTAGACTTATCCAAAGCATTCGATTGTGTGGATCATAATATCTTATTAAACAAACTTGAACTACTGGATATTAGGGGAGTCTGTTTGCAATGGTTTAAATCATACCTATCTCAGAGAAATCAGTATGTAGTGTGCAAAGGTAAAAAATCCGATACAATGCTCAATAAATATGGTGTTCCACAGGGGTCAATAATGGGTCCAGTGCTCTTCATAATTTTTACCAACGATCTAGATAAGACAGTTGAAACTGGATCTATTACAACATATGCTGATGATATAACTTTACTTACCGCTAGCAGTGAAAACTTTACCAAACTTGTAAATGATGTCAACATGAAACTCAACAATACTTATAAATATCTTTCTGAACAATGCTTAGTTATAAATCAGAGTAAAACACTAAACATGGCTTTTTATTCATCAAGTTGTAAACCACACCAAAGTGCATTGGTGAAATTAAATGGAAGCACAATAAAACAGACCTCGACTTTTAAATTGTTAGGTGTAGTGTTGGATGAACATCTAAGATGGGATGCTCATATCGATATCTTGAGCTCTAAATTGGCTAGTACCTGCTATGCCTTGAAACAGTTACGGGATATTTGTAGTTTCAATGTGGTAAAAACCTACTATCATGCTAATTTTGAATCTGTTATGACATATGGTATTGTATTATGGGGTAAATCGTCTATGGCAGACAGAATATTTAAATTGCAAAAACGTGCTATACGATACATGCTTGGAATGAACTTTTATGCCAGCTGTAGAGAAAGGTTTAGAGAACATGGAATACTAACCCTGCCTAGTTTCTACATATATAATATCTTATGCTTTGTAAAAACAAACTTTGATAGGTTTACGCAACATAGAAACAATCACAACTATGACACGAGGGGTAGGAATGGCTTGCAATATGATGCACACCGCTGTGAGCTCTATAAGAATAACCCTTACTACCAAGGTGCTTTATTCTACAATAAATTGTCACAGGAAATTAAACAATGCCGCTCCATAAAGCATTTTAAAATAAATCTCAAATTGTATTTAGTAAAAAAGTGTTTCTACTTTAAAGATGAATTTTTAAATGCCTAATAATATTAATAGTAAGACTATTGAACAGTTGCCTTATCATATTTTTAATCTCAGTAACTCAACTAGTGCTGAATTATTTTAATCTGTATTATCGTAAATTTTAAGTTTTACTGATTTGTACTATTTTAAGTTTTACTGTATTGTACTATTTATGTATCATTAGACTTAAGCATTGTTTTTTTTGATACGTCCAATGTCATATTTATGATCAATTGGGAAAATAAATTATCTTATCTTCTTATCTTATCTTAGTGGGTCGGGTAGTATGTAAGAGTTTTGGAAAAAGTCTGCGAACACATTAGCAATATTCTGTTGATTCTCAATATTAGCACCGTTATAATGCATCGATGTGGGTATACTGCACACTTTTCTTTTATTATTTATGAATTGCCAAAATTTCTGTGGATTATCACAAATGTTTTCCTCCAGTGCTTTGCAGTACTCTTTGTAAGCAGTATCAATTGATTTTTAAATTTGTTTTCTAAGAGATTTAAATTCACTTAGTGACTGAATATCCCATGTGTTTTGTATTTTTTCCATGCGCGGTGTTTTGAATTAATCTCTTTAATTATTTGAGATGAGAACCGTGGAGGATAATTTCTATTATGTTTTTTGGTTATATATATATATATATATATATATATATATATATATATAACATATATATTTTAGATACATGATTCATATTTTAGGAGTTCCAAACAAAAAGTGAGAAAACATTTTAAATTCTAAATTGTCACTACAAATATCATTCAAATAATAAAATACATATCATATATTTTTTCAATTTTGTATTAGATAATAACATATTTTTCATGATATTCTGTTTCGCTTTTGAAAATGTCGCCCTGTCTTCATCTGAATTTCATCTCGAGGTGTATTCGGATGGAAAAATCCTTGCATCAGCGAATAGCACAAAGTTACTACACAATCCAGCTGTGGGTAAGTCATTGATGTGTAAATTAAGAATAGGAATGGACCGAGCAGTAAGCCCTGTGGTACACCATGATCATCTTGTCAAGTTGTATTTGTTTTTAAAGTAGGTTTTTTGATGTCGGTCAGTCAGGTAGCTCTTTATTAGACATAGATTGTCATATTGAAAACCACAATATGTCAGCTTGTCAGTTAATGTCTCGTGAGAGACACAGTCGAATGCCTTAGTCAGGTCACAAAAGGCTGCCCCAACGAATTTCCTCGATTCAAAGCCCTCGACAATGTCCTCCATCAAGTCATTTAAAGCATAAGTAGTCGATTTACCTAGTTGAAAACCAAATTGATGAGGGTTTATCAAATTATTTTGTGTAAAAAAATTATAGTCATTTGATTTTTTAATATTTGCTATTCACTGATGACACTACTATAATAGATGTCAATAGTGATTTTGCAATTCTTACAATATGGAAACCTCCCAAAATCTAGCCCTTAACTGGTTTATAGCAAATTCCCTGACTGATAAAATGATATTTACCTTAAAGCATCAAGAAATAAATAACCCAAACAGAGTAAAAATTTTATGCTGGACCCAACCTTAAAGTGGAACGAACATGTAGATTACACTTGTAGTAAGTTAGCTAAAAACCTATTCCTTTTAAAAAAGTTAACTCAAAAAACCTCAAAAGAAATAAACTATAATGGCCTATCATGCCCTCATCATTAGTTATGGAACATTAATATGGGGTTATTCTACTCACTGCGCAAGAATTTTTAATATGCAAAGAAAAGCAGTCAGAATCCTACTCAGTTTAAATTACAGAGATGATGTACTTGTAATTTCATTACTATATTTTACTGACTTGTGTAATGATTGTATAATAAAACACCAATAAACTCTATTCTACTCTTGCACAAATTTGTTGTCACATTTCAGGTTTGTGCAGAAATATTTTCACGTTTCTGTTGAAATTTTAAGGAATTATGGGACATGTGGAAGCTCTGTTGACTCTGACTCTGTTCTGTCGATCGTAACTTCTTTATTTTCATGATAGTAAAAAAATACAAAAAGCATTGCAAAGCTCCATCGATTATATTATCTGTAAGTCTGCTGGCTATAATCATTTCGAAAAACCTAACAATTATCGAAATATTTAGGAAAATAGAGGAAACAAAAAACAAAAAAGAATCTTTTAGATAATTCAATTTTCTGCAAATTAGTTAGGTAAAAGTATTTTGCTCTAGGCCATAGTTTCCGAGATATTTGACTTTAAAGGGAAAAGTCCCATTTCTTCTGTCGTAGCCCGCCATACATATTTGTCAATATTTCCGAAAAGAAAAAAAGAAAAATCCTAATAGAACCAAAAGGTTCTAAATTGTTCGGGGTTTCCTTAGATATGTTAATTTTTGCTATAACTCAAATCGTTACCGAAA
Organism: Leptura quadrifasciata; assembly: GCA_963675555.1. Lineage (NCBI taxonomy): Eukaryota > Metazoa > Arthropoda > Insecta > Coleoptera > Cerambycidae > Leptura > Leptura quadrifasciata. The sequence continues at coordinate 23,572,803 of OY776682.1, forward strand.
TATCGGCAAAAAACTGTAACAGAAATAGTCCATTTCGCTGCAAATAGCTTAAAATTCTGCAAAAACATGAAATCTCAAAATGTTCATTTTTTTCGAAATAGATCAGTGGGAAGGTCGCATGCTGTCTCAATGGAAAGAGGAAGAGTTATAGTTAATCCACATCATAATTTGCACCGGTCAGTTCGAAAATTCGAGCCGATGTGAACATTTAACAAACCTTAGAATTTATTATACTATTCAACATAATGAATTCTAATGTTTTCTGTCCATATTCGCTGAAAAGATTTGGCATTCATTTTCCCTCAAGAACTAGATTGTAGATTGTAGATTGTTTTATGGGGTCGTTTGGCTTCGAACAGCCTTACTTCACTTCGACCTAAAAGATCTTTTGTGATTAACCCTACATCTAGTTGTTGCCCAGGATTCCAACACTTTTTACAAAGCTTGTGATTTTCCTGGGGGCTAATTTCCCTATGTCTTCAGGCGTTAATTCCGCCTGTTCTAGGAATTTTAGCCTAATGCGGACTAACACCTTGCATTCACAAAGTATATGTTCCGCAGTTTCAGTTGCAGTATTGCAATATCTGCATTTGTTGTCTACTGCCTTGCCCATATTCTTGAGATGATATCTCTAGGGGCAGTGGCCAGTTAGAAGGCCTGTGATTAGCCTTAATTCAGACTTTTCAAGTTCGAGAAGCCTTGTGGCATTCTTTGTCGAATAAGTTATAAACTTTTTCGCTTGTCTTTGACCTGGAGTATTCCTCCAGTAGGACTTCTTCTGGTCCTTTTCCCATTCTTGGATCTCCTCCGCTATGTGTCCCTTGGCCAGGCCACAAAACGGTTCGGGTCCAATGAATGGTGCTTTAGATCCTTTTTTTGCAAGGCTGTCAGCAAGTTCATTTCCTTGTATTCCCTCATGCCCTGGCACCCACATCAAGGTAACCTTGTTGTTGTTGGCCAGTTGCTTCAGGGATTGTCTACATTCCCAGGCAATTTTAGACTCAAAGGTATAGGACCTTAGAGCTTTTAGTGCTGCCTGGCTATCAGATAATATATAGATCTTTGCCCTTCGGATGCCTTTATTTAGGCATTCCTGGGCACACAGATCTATAGCGTAAATTTCTGCCTGGAAGATGGTTGGGGTGTTACCGAGGGCTTTGGATAGCCTACATTTAGGCCCTGCTATGCCCACTCCTACCCCTTCAACCATCTTAGATCCATCTGTATACCAGATGAGTGACCCTTGTTCCAATCGCAGTGCTTTTATCTTGCTCGTCTGACGGCTTTCAATTAGCACGTCAAACGGGCAGTCAAAGTCTTGTTTGATTGGCATTGAATCAGTGGGTTTGGTAATGGACTTCAAATGGATTAACTCCAGAATCCTTAAGTGACCAACCAGATCGCCTGGTTTAAATTTATATGCCTGGTGCAGTCGTAAAGCACTGAGTGCTGCCTCCTTCCTTACATGCAAGTGCAAGGGAAGTAGGTCAAGCATAGCTTCCATAGCTGCTGTGGGACACGAGTGCATTGCTCCTGTAGCCCCTATACAGGCAAGGCGTTGCAGTTTTTGCAACTTTCCCTGTGCTATTTTTTCTTCTGTTTTTGGCCACCATACGCATGATGGGTAGGTTACCATAGGTCTGACAACCGAAAGATAAGACCAATGTGTCATTTTCGGTCTTAGACCCCAAGTCTTACCAAACAACCTACGGCACGTCCATATTGCCGCTGTTGCTTTAGTAAGAGTCCTTTCCAAATGTGAGTTCCAGGTAAGTTTTTGATCCAGGATTACTCCCAGATACTTGACTTCACTGGAAAAATTTAGTATTGTTCCATTCAGTACAGGAGTTCTAAGATTGAGTTTTCTCCTTTTAGTGAACGGGACAATAGTTGTTTTGCTCGGATTGACATTGAGCCCCTCTGACGAGCACCATTTGGATATTATATTTAAGGCAATTTGCATGAGGTTGGAAATCATGACCTCATTTTTGCCTCTCACAGTGACGACCAGGTCATCTGCATATCCCTGGACGTTGAAGCCTGAATTACTCATTTTATGTAGGAGATCATCGACCACCATTGACCACAGCAAGGGCGATAGGACTCCACCTTGTGGACAACCTCTGACTGCAGTCACCGTAGCCGACTCATCCCCCACACTTGTGGTAATAATTCTGCTTCTAAGCATGGATTGTATCCATTTAATTGTAGGAGACTGTATTCCCCTTTTTTCCGCGGCTTTTTGTATGGATTCATAGGAGGTGTTGTCAAAAGCACCCTCTATATCTATGAAAGCACACATAGCCACTTCTTTTGCTGTAAATGTCTTTTCAATGCCTTGAACCAGGCAATGTAGAGCATTTATTGTTGATTTGCCAGGTTGATAGGCAAATTGTTTTGCATGAAGCGGTGTTCCTGTAAGGATTTCACTTCTAATATATTGATCTAAAAGTTTCTCCATTGTTTTAAGGAGAAATGAGGTTAAGCTAATGGGGCGATACGACTTAGGCTCGTCTGGTGGACGTCTGCCTATTTTCGGAATAAACGCCACCTTGACTTCCCTCCAAGCTCGGGGAATATACCCAAGTATATAGCTAGCTATAAATATACTTCTCAAGCATGGGATAAGCTCCTCAATTCCATGTTGAAGTAGGGCAGGGAAGATGCCATCTCTGCCCGGTGATTTAAAGGGCTTAAAGGTAGATACCGCCCATTTAATTTTATTGGGGGTGAATATTTTCCTAGCCAGGCTTCTTCCTTCTCTGGTAGGAGAACTAACTAGCCATTCTGCTATTATGTTTCATGAACCAGTTCATCGAATCAACTATGGGTTCAACTCATTTGTTGCAAGGTCCTCTAGGCTAGCCAACAACCACAGTGATTATCTTGACTTTTTTACAAATACACCAACCTTCTTGCTACAATTAGCAAACTGTCCTTTTTAAACTCAACGTTAAGCATACCATATTCTCATATTTTCCTTCATTTTATGACTGACATCCTTACTTGTACATGTATATTTAGTTATATTTATATTTATTTTGTGTATGTTGTGTATTACTGTATTCTTAAATTGTATTTTAGAAATGGGCTTAGGCCCGTAAATAAATAAATATAATATAATAAAATGGCAGTATGGAGAAATTTTTACAAACTGAAAGAAAGTTGCTACTTTAGTGGGTCACAGTTCGGTAATTTTTGGAGCAGGACAAAAAATAAAAAAACAGCTTTTGGAGAATCTAGCTCTCTACTAGTTCGTTCGATCAAAGTATTTTGCTCTAGAAGTAACGGTTCTCGAGATATTTGTTGAGTTTAACGGGAAAAGTGTCCACTCTACTTCAAGGCCCATAAGTCCCAAATGAAAAACAATATATGAAAGTTGCGATGAATCCTGAAAAACCAGAAAAAAAAACATCTATCGAAGCAGAATATTCAGCGAAAACATAAAATCTGAAAACGTTCTCATCTTTCGAAATAGACCACCAACGGCGGATGGAAAGAAACGCATCGGCGCCGTCTGTCATTATTAAACACGTGATATGTGTTCTGCTATCCATATATATAACTAAATTAATAAACTAGTGGTGAATAATATTATGCATTATATTCTTGGCAATTTTTTGAAAATAAGCTTGTGTAAGTTGTAAATAGGTTACAAATTTAAATATTAAACTTTATCATATCCCAATAATGTCTGTTGTGTTGGCGAAAGTCGTGACGAGTATGATTTACAATATATGGCTTGCTAAGAGTAACGTAATTATTACGGATTAGATATCATATAACACTTTCCGTGATTTACATTAAATTATGACAACCCCTCTTTACTTTTCATTAATTGTGATGAACCTTAACTCACTCTTGGCTTTACAATACTTGTGACGAATCTTAACACACTTCTTACTTTATATTAATTGTGACGAATCGTAACACACTTCTTACTTTAAATTAACACTGACGTATACTAACACACGGTACACTCTACAATAACTGTATAGCGGATACCTTTATGGCGAGCGTTTTCTTAAACCATAGAGTGTATAAGGAATATAACTTGTACCTCCATCTGTACTAATTTTAAAGAAACCAATAACGAATTTATCAAATCCGTCATTACTTGATGCACAGGTAGATCAGTCATAACGAATAGGTGTATAGGTGTGTTTGTATGCGTATGAAGAAAAGTTACCTCATCTGGATATTTTTGTGAAAAATCCTTTGGATATTTATTCTGCTTCACATCAGTCAATGTTTTAATTCTCTCCATATCAGTAGAAAAAGGAACCAGTAGCTCAAAGAAGATTAAACCCATAGAATAAATATCTACCTTATAATCATATATACGACTTTGGAATTGCTCAGGGCTCATGTAAAGCTGGGTTCCTAAAATTCGTAAATCAAAATATTTATATGCAAATACAATTTGTTCCATAATTCAGCGAAATTTCATAAAAATTAGATGGCATTTGTAACACATCACTATAAGGACAGTATTGGTATTTTCGAAAGTATAGAAGATGAGGCAAAGGTTAAATAAGGTAAAAGTTACACAATTTCGAGACCAATAAACAATATCTTGAACTTCCTAATATTTTTTATAGTTTTTGAGATATCATAAATAATGGAAAATTTAATATCTTTGTTTTTCCAATTTTGTGTCCTTATTTAACAAAATATCAATAAAATGTATTTAGATTTCTTATTAGGTGTGAAAGTAGCTATAATTTTACAATGAAGTCATACAAAAAAAAACAGGGTCATGTTGCTGGTGGCCCAGCCTCAAGAAAACATTTTTTTGATATTTTGTTAAATAAGAACACTAAAATTGAAAAAATGGTCATTTTTATATGTGCTGACTGGTGTTGCACTAGTTAAGTAATTCACCCAATGATCTAGTTGGGGTTATATTATGGTATCCTATAAAATCATCAATCATCATGCACTAATATTTGTGACTTCCATGGGGGCTTCCTTGCTGCAAGCTAAATTTTATATGAAATGAATGCTTATATACTGATGTTTCAAATTCCTGAGGCTGTCAAAAAACGGTAACTGCAAAAGTGCATTAAACTTAAAAAACGAGTTATTGATATGGTGGCAAAGAAGAGATAAATAAATTGCGATATATTTTTCATAAAAGGTTTTGTAGAGGAAATATTTTTTATAATTTTCAAATATTACTTTATATATACATATTTATGAAGTATCTAAACTGTAACTCTTGGATGTCATAAAAGAGTTGAAAAATAAAAACTCAGCAGGTTTAGACGGATTAACAGTGCCTATTATAAAGAATATATTCTCAAACAAATATCAATATGGGTTTCAAAAGAAATCTAACACACAAAGTGCCACAGTAGACTTTCTCAACCATGTCACTACAAGTCTTGACAAAAAAAGTATGTAATCACCGTTTTTGTTGATTTGAAAAAAGATTTTGACGTAGCTGATCATGGAATTTTACTAAAAAATCTTGAATTAATGGGAATAAGGGGAAACATGTTATCACTTATAGAAACTTACCTATATAATCGTGAACAATACGTTAGTATTGACAATATCAATAGTATTACAAAAAAAAATTAACTGTGGTGTTCTTCAAGGCTCTGTCTTGGGCCCCTTGCTTTATTCTCTGCCCGTTCTAAGCTTAAAATGTGCATATCTGTAAGCTCGCTACTATACATTTGTCTGAGATGCAATACTAGTCTATAAACATGTTAAAGAACACGCCAAATCCCTCGATAAACTTTTCGAAACTATAACAAAATCCGAAACATGTCGCGTGAAAAGCGTGCTTCACGTAAAAACGCCGCTGGAAGAGGTTTTTATATATAAATTCACATTTTCGCTCTATGGAGCATTTTTTATGCCAAAATCTTGGAAACTCATCAAGGAGTGTAATTTTAGAAAGTATACTAAATGTTGCTGCACAGGGACGTAATGTCGCCCCGATCACAAAATATCTGCCAAGGTTCATATCAGGGCCACCTAGACTTAACAAACTAAAATTGATATTAACTGTCATTTTAAAAACAAATGCCGTGTTCCAATACCTGGTTGAAAAGAGAATCTAGAGACGAATCAGATAGGTAAAAAAAATATACAGGGTGCCATTTAAAATAACAGAGTAGATGTCACTTCCGGTTTCACCGGAAGTGGTGGGAAAAAAATTTTTGTACTTAAAAAAGGACAATCACGCATTATATAAGTGTACCAAATTTCAAAATAATATCTTTTAAAATAAACATGCTACGAGGTGTTACATGTCTCCTGTGTTACCCGGTAGGCTTATTAGAAAGAGAATATAACATAGAATTGAAGGAAAATGTAAAACCAGTGGTTCATTTAGCCCGTAAAATACCGTTTGCAATTAAAGATAAATTAAAACAATCTTTAGATAGTTTGGTAACTCAAAATATTATCGTTAAAGCTGATAATGAAACATCGGACTGGGTAAATAGTATTGTTCTAGTGCGGAAACCTAATGGTTCCATTAGAATCTGTCTAGATCCGCGAGATTTAAATGAGTGTATTAAAAGACATTACTTTCAAATTCCGACTTTAGAAAAATTAACTAGTAAACTTGCGAATTGTAAATATTTTAGCACTCTTGATGCTACTCAAAGTTTTTTACAGATACCACTTGATAAAGAAATTTCGAAACTTTGCACTTTTGCTACTACCTTTGGGAGATATAGGTATCTAAGATTGCCATATGATTTAGTTTCTTCGCCAGCAGTTTTTCAACAACGTATGTCGGAAATATTTGGAATGATTGAAAATTGTAATGTATATATTGATGATAACATTATATCGGGTAAAACAAAAGTTGAGCATGACAAAACATTACAAAAGTAATGGAAACTGCTAGAATTCATAACATCAAATTTAATAAAAGTATATGTAAATTTAGAGCAAATCAAGTTATATATATGGGGCATAGAATAAGCGCGGCAGGAATTAGTCCAGATGATAGCAAGATTAATGCAATAAAAAACATGGCAAGACCTCAAAACGTCAAAGATGTGCAACGTTTATTAAGTATAGTTCACCTGCCCATAGGGAAGGTTGAGCAACCTACCAGGTACACCTCCGAGGTGGATAGGAGAACGGCCAGACACCGCAAGGAGTAGGGTTAACGTCGTCATACTGCTGGGAGGTAGGGTTAACAGCCCAGTCCATGCCCAGCTAAAGCCACGTTGCGGACCAGCTCGTGACACACACCGTAAACCGCCTGGGGCGATAACGACCCTCCGATCTAGGTTGGAGGTATGCCAGTCCAGGGGGCACGGGGGTCTTGGCTAAATTGCCTGGACCGCATGGATGAAGTACCACTATAAAAACTTCCCCAATCCCAAGGTAGTGTGGGCGCGCTGAAGGGATGCATGGCCGGGGGGGGCCGGCTGACATCGACTAACCTCGGGGCACATGGCGCACCCCGTTGTATTAATGCTTTGCACGTACGCAGGGGGCTGTGGACCATCCTTTCCTTTCCCCCTCACCCGTGGGAACTATTATGGAGAACCAACAAGTAAAACTAAACACAGAGGCAGCCTCCTCAGGGAGTGGAACCTCTAAACCTACAGTACAGGAAGCAATGGACTGTACTGTGACCGAGAGAGCAAGCACCAGCCAAGTAGCCCAGGCAGACTTGGCGGGGAAAGGTTCAAACACAAAACAACTTTCGGGAGCTCAAAAAAAGAAGCTCACGAAAGTGCAGAAAATGGCTGCGGGGACGCGGACAGTGGAGAAGCCATGGCGACCGAAGCCAACAAAGAATCTGGGAGCAGCTCCGGCAAAACCCTCTAAAAGGCCAATATCGGAGTCTCCCAGGAAACCAGATCCCAAAAGGGTGAGATTTGCTACTGCACAGACTCACTCCTACAGGGATGCGATCACAGGTATCAGGATGGCTGTAATTCATATATCAACCATCCTGACACCTTACTGGATCAGGAGCAGTCAGACCTGATCCAGAAAAAACAGATGGGGGGCTGGGGGAGGGGGTGACAATGAGCCAGTGGAGGAGAAAGTGGTCAGGGATCGGCTCAAGAAGCAAAATGCAGGCTTGAATACGGAGAAATGGCTACTGATGAGTCGTAGAGTCGAGGAGAAGGGGCAAACGCTGGCCTACTCCCTAGATGAAAAGTCAGTCTAGGTGCTTGGAGGATTGGACTTTAAGCCCTAACTTGGCCTGGGGAGGCTAATATTCAGGAAGCTTCAGGAGAAGGAAAGAGGCGAACTCAATCCGGATGCTGAAGGTGGTGCAGATGAACCTGCATCATAGCAAGGCAGCCACGGCGGTCCTTGCAAACGCGCATCACACGATCTGGGGAAGTGCCAACACTAATACTAGAGGTGAGTCAATTTTTGAAATTATTATGGAATATGATTTAGACAGCAAATGTAGGTAATACTCCGACCTTTGTAACCACACAAAGGCAAGAAGTGATAGATATAACAATAGGAACAATGTACGCATGTGACTGGCATGTGTCTGAGGAGGAGAGTTGTTCAGACCACAGACACATATGATTTAATATAACGGGTATGGACTGTGTGACTGAAACATATCGTAACCCACGCAGGACGGACTGGGAAGGTGACAAAGTAGACCTTGCCCAGGAACTTGCCAGGGTTATGAACACTGTTAAAAATGAGGAGGACGTGGAGTTAGCTGGTAAGGAAATCCACTAGGAATGTGCCCTGGTGGAACAATGACCTTGCCACAAGGAGGAAGGAAGTGAGAAAGAAATTTAATATTGCAAAAAGATCAGCAAATTGGGATGATTACAGGTCCTCTTTGACTGAGTACAACCGAGCACTGAGGAAGGCCAAGAGAGACGCCTGGAGGAAACATTGCAAGAGCACCGAGGGTATCTCGGAATGTGCCAGACTCCAGAGAATTCCTTCAAAAGACAATCGGTGCGTAATAAACTCTCTCTTAACTGAGAGACGGAAATATACCGAAACAGGAAAAGAAACAATGGAGGAATTACTCCTCGTGCACTTTCCTGGTTCCACAATAATTGAAAAATCACCAGAGGAATGGCTAGGAACAGAACTGGAGACAACTGGTAACAGGGTAACCAAGGTGATTGATCAATCGAAAATCAGATGGGCAATAAACTCATTTGAACTGTACAAATCTCCGGGATATGAAGGAATTTGGCCAATAATGCTTCAGCAAAGTTTAGACTTGCTAGCATCAAAGCTATGTATGCTCTATACAGCCAGCCTAGAGTTGGGCTGTATACCAAAAATTTGGAAACCAGTTAAGGTGGTATTCATACCAAAGGCAGGGAGAAACTCCCACACACACTCCAAGTCCTTAAGACCTATAAGTCTTATGTCATTCCAACTTAAGACGATGGAAAAAATGCTTGACAGAGGGATGATGTATTGGTTAGAAGCCCACTACATCAAGACCAATATGCATACAGAGCAGGCATGTCCACAGAAACGGCACTTCACCATCTAATTAGAAGGGTGGAAAAGACGTTGGAACATAAGGAGGTGGCACTGGGTGCCTTTCTCGACATAGAGGGGGCATTCGACAACACCTCCTTCAACTTCATTATCAGAACTGTAAGAGAGCGTGGCTTTGAGGACACCTGCTGCAGGTGGGTTGGCTGCATGCTCAAGGGCAGGATGGTATTTACTACCATGATGGGTGAAACTTTAGGTGCCTCAGTGGCAGGGGGTTGCCCGCAGGGGGGTGTTGTAATGAAGTATACAATACTACAGGAATACTGTATACTTTCATTCCAGTTTTAACTTATTTTAATCATGCATGGATCAAGTAGTTCAGTTTTAGATTAGTTCAATACCTGATTAGTTCTTTTGTTAACTTTTAATTCTAACTTCACCAGGCCGCAACTTGCGTGCCGTGTGCATTTCGTGCCGGGTGCAAAACCACGTGACCGTGATTTTTGGGTATAAAATAGCTAGCCAGAAACCAGTAAATTCAGAGCTTGACTTTCACCTTTCTCGAGTGTGTTGAACTGAGATAACCGGAAGCTCAAGTTTCTCCGGCGTCGTGGCAGCCGCTGGCCAAGTATCTGTAAGGGAGGATCCGAGTGCGTTGAACTGGACCTCCTGCCAGATTGATTCGAGTGTGTTGAACTGGATCTCTCCTGAAACAGATTTCTTAGTCGCGTCTGTTATGTCCTGGAACTTCGATTAGAGAATTGGGGTTACGACGACGTACATAGAGGAAATATGTTACACACTCTTTCTCTCTCTCTCTCCGACTACTATGATGTACTTATGTAATAGATTAGATTAGATTAGATTAGATTAGATCTTTATTGGCCATATATACACAGTTGTGTTTTGACAGGTCATGTAGAAAATACAATAAGTATACAAAACAAAATTTTACATAAAAGAATTACAGTCAATAAAGAAATTACATCAGGTCAATTAAAAAATATATAGACATATATATAAAATGTAAAAAGGTAATAACTGACAGGTAAAATTAAAACCAAACAGAAATTAAAAACATAAATAGTATATAACAAATGGACATTAAAAATATCATAAACATCTCAAACGACATAATACATTGCGCTGAGCAGTGTAGAGCAGAAAAGTAGATAAATAATTATTGGTGCGTTGCATACAAAGTATTTGCACATGTCAAACATACAAGATAAAATCATTCTACATAAAGTTATATTTCGAGAAGAAACAATAATATAAAACGTTATACATCGCACATAGTGGATAAGTCGGCATTTAAAAATTCATTGATACTATAGAAAGCTTTGGCTGTTAAAAAATTTTTCGTCACAATTTTAAAGCGCCTATAATCCAGCTTCTTGACTTTATTGGGTAATATATTAAAAAACTTTAATGCGTAATACCCTGTCCCATCTCGTGTTTTAGAGAGCCGTAAAAAATCAGTATTCAATTTATGATTATTACGGGTAGAGTATGAATGCACCTTATCACGAGTTGTATATTTTGTTTCATTATCTTTAATGTAAAGGAGACACTGCAATATATATATGCTATATATGGTTGGGATTTTTAGTGTTATAAATGAATCTCTGCACTCATCTCTGTAACTTAATCCCGCAATTATCCTTACTGCTTTTCTTTGCATCGCAAACACTTCTGCAACATGAGAAGAGTGACCCCAAACTAAAATAGCGTAAGTGATGGCCGAGTGGATCAATCCGTAATATGCTGCTAATATGGTTGTCTGTGACACGCAATTTACAAGACCTCTCAGAAGAAATATGTTTTTAGCCACTTTATTACATATAAAATTTGCGTGTTTTTCCCATGTTAATTTGTTGTCGATATGGACCCCGAGAAATTTCACACAAGGCGTGGGCACCAAGTTATTATCCCCGACTGTAAGATGCTTTAGACTAAAAATCATTGTTTGAGTTTTATTTTTGTTTAACATTAATTTATTAGATATGAACCAGTCATGAATGGCAGACTGAGTTTCGCTTACACAGGACAACAATTCATTGATGTTTTTGTTATTGTATAACAAAGTTGTGTCATCTGCAAATAATACAGATTTTGCCGGATCGGTATTATTTGGCAAATCATTAATAAAAATAAGGAAGAGAGTTGGACCCAGAACGGAGCCTTGAGGTACACCAAATTTAATATTTATAAAACCAGAATTCGTCTTTTGGTAATTTACAAATTGCGATCTTTCTTCAAGGTAAGAGGCGAGTAGCTTTTGACTGTCAATAGAGAATTTGTAAAAGTCCAACTTTTTTAATAAAATATCATGCGAAACACAGTCAAATGCCTTGCTAAGATCTAAAAATTGAACATACATAATTTCGCTTTGTTCAAAGCCTCTGTTAATTAATTTTATTAAAGAGTTAATAGCTAAAGTAGTGGACATGTTTGTCCTAAACCCAAACTGGCAGTTATTGAATAATTTAAAATGCTCAAAATAAGTTGTTATCTGTGATTTTAATACGATTTCAAAAATTTTTGCAAATATAGGTATAATAGAGATCGGCCTGTAGTTAGCAGGATCCTCAATATCACCCTGTTTATGAATGGGAATGACTTTTGAAACTTTTAGAATTCTAGGAAAAACGTTATTTTTAATGCATTGATTTATGAGCTTAGTTAATGGGATATATATTATATGTTTAATAGAATTTAAAATTTTGAGGTTAATGTTGTAAGGATCTTTAGCACTAGTGTTTTTTAAATTATTAATTATGTCCAAAATTTGAATATAAGAAACTTCTACAAAATTGAAATTAGTATTGACTCCCCCTACTTCAGTATTGATTAAATAATTTTCAATGTTTCTATTGGGAGAAGGCAATGTGCTAATTGTATGTTCAGCAACCGTTCCGAAGTAATTATTAAGATCAGTAGCTGAGATGCGTGAATCTGTGTGGATATTGCCGGACTGTTGTCTTTCGTGTTTAATGATGTTCCACATCGCTTTATTAGGATTTTTGCTTTGAGCAATATGTGTATCATTTGCATTCATTTTGGCTTTATTCAGTTCTGATTTATAAATTTTTCTTGTTTCCTTTGTTACAGTTTTTAAATAAGGAGTGGGATTTGTTTTATACATATCAAGTAAAAAATTTAATGAATCTCTCATTTCTTTTAAATGATCAGTGAACCAATTAATTTTGTTTCTCTTATCAAGTGTTACAATTTTTGCTTTTTCGGGAAAAATAGATTCCATTGCAGCAGTAATGTTATTCAAAAATATTTCGAATTTGTGATCAACTGTTTTTGATACGTCATTTACAAAGTTCCAGTCGGTATTTTTTAAATGATCATTTAGTTCAAGTAAGCCCATGTCCGTAATTGGTCTAAAATTAATTCTCTTGTATGAATTTTTTTGTTTACCATTTTGTGTGTTTAAACTTATACCTAAGTGGTCAGACAGTCTAGGGTCAATAATATTAGTTACACAAGAATCTTGTGAGAAATTTACAAATACGTTATCGAGACAACTAGAATTACGCGTGGGAGACATGTTCAAAGCAAGAAATCCAAATGATATCAATAAATTAGTAAGTAGAATAGTGGCCTTATCTGGATTTTGAAAGTGAACATTAAAATCTCCAGTGATAATAATTTTTTTATTGTTATGGATTATAATATCAAGAGCAAGGGAGAGTTTTTCCAAAAATATATTGATATCACCACTGGGTGACCTGTATACAGTTAATATTTGAAAATTGCTATCACAGACAACGGCAGCTAATTCACAGTGTATTTCAACGGACAATTCATTAATTTTACGAATGGGGATACAATTATATTTTTTTAGACAGTATATTGCAACGCCTCCATGGATAGCAATACTCCGTGAAAACCAAGATACCAAATTATAGTCACTGATGTTTACATATTCAATTTCACTGTTAAGAAGCCAGTGTTCGTTTATACATAAAATATCGAAATTATTATCTGACAAAAACACATTAAATTCATTTATTTTGTTTCTCAAACACTGTATGTTGAAATGAAGAATATTAAAAGATTGTTTTACATTCTTTCTTGCGCAGTCGTTACCTGGGATTTTGCTTAATCTAGTGCCACTTGCGACAGTCGCGGGTATAAAAAAGACGATGATGAACTTTCTTCCTCATTCAAGAGCATAGAACTTAGGTTCGATTCATGATTGCTGTTGGTCTGCGAAGATATAGATGCCACCTCACTATCATCACTAATTAACTTAATAAACTTTAGGTTTGTGCTTAAGCACGTTTTGGTCATAGCTTTCACTACTCTCGACGCCACTAACCGAGAATTTAATTGCACAAAGTTTTTTGTGTTTATTTCCACATATTCGATATGTCCCTCAGTATATTTATTAAATCTATGCAAGAAGTCGTTAAGGTTAGTATTAAATTTAAAAACATGCCTGTTTTTAAATGAGTCCTTATAATAATATGGAATCGACACAAACAAAATATTAGTGTGTGTGATAAGCTTAAGTTTGCTGCATATGAAACGGAATGAAGGCGTTTTGCCTACGTCTATGTCATTAGATCCTCCTATTATAACAACATAGTCATTGAAAGTGAAGTTTTTGGCCAAGTTTTCGACATTCTCCATAACTTTGCTCAAAAGTGCTCCTGGTTTTTTAAACGATAAAATTTCATATTGGTCTAAATCTAATGATTTCCTCACATGCCAGACGACATCAGTTTCGTCCGTTAGCAGAAGAATTTTCTTCTTTGTGATATTTTTATATATATTCGAGGTGTGTAACTTTCTATTATCATTCACATTATTCGATATAATTATGTTTTTGTTGCCACCGTATAGTGGGACTTGTCTTTTAGTATTTTTGGTATTAGAAGTAATTTTTAATTCCATATTTACACAACAATAGTGATCAGTCTGAGCTGCAGTATTTTTAGTTTTATTTGTTAAGGTTGTAGTACTTCTCAATATATTATTCACTACGTCACTGGTATTATCAGATAAGTCTTCTACAGATGTTGATTTGTTTATTGTTTTTATTATAAAGTTTGTTTGGGTACCTGTAGTTTTTACCATTTTATTTATTGGTATTGGTGTGTTTAATAACAAGATTGTCGCAACCTAAGCCATAAAAGATATGGCCACACTGTACATATAATTATTAGGAAAATAAATGTCTTATTTTGGATCTGGATTTTAATTAATATTAACATTGAACCCTGGAATAATCTCCAAACCAGCTACCCGAGCAAAACAAGCATCACAGCGTGTTATCTCCCTTGCTATGGAACCTGGTAGTTGACGACCTATTAGTGAAACTTATCAATGAGAGGTTCAGGGGTATGCTGACGATATAGTCATCATATCAAGAGGAAAGTTTAATAACATAGTTAGGGACCGTCTACAAAGGGCCCTGAATATGGTCAAGAAATGGACCGATGAAGAGGGGCTGAGAATAAGTCCCTCAAAGACCAATATCGTTCCATTTACTAGAAGGAGAAACCTGGAGGGATTGGGTCCTCTGGTTCTTCAAGGTACAATACTGAGGATGTCGGGGGAGGTAAAGTATCTTGGAGTTATCATAGACTCTAAACTTACCTGGAACCAACATCTAGTCAGGGTAACACATAAATCGGTGGTCATATTGGCCACATGTAGACGATTATATGGCAAACCATGGGGGCTCAAGCCTGGTATGGTGCACTGGCTCTATACCAGTGTAACTCTCCATTACATACGCTGCCTTAGTTTGATGGCCTAAAGCCACTCAAACAACTGCAGCCAACAAGCTAAGCCGGGTACAGAGACTGGCTTGCTTGGGAATCACGGGTGCCATGAAAAGCACCCCCACAGCAGCCATGGAGACCCTATTGGACCTCCCCCCACTCAGCGTAGTGATTCAGGGAGAGGCAAGAATGGGGGCATACAGGGTATAAAACTCTCTTGGCTCTCCACACAGGGGAGTCAGGACATATGAGAATAATCAACATTGTAGCAGATCCTCTATTGAGCATGAGGTCAGACTACATGGTCCCAAAAATCACATTTAACAAGCCCTTCAGTATCTCTATTGGAGAGAGAGGGAATTGGTCAACAGGAGCTCCTGAGTTACTACGCAAAGGCCTGGCCTGGTACACTGACGGGTCCAGGATGGAATCAGGAGCTGGAGCAGGAATACATGGAGTGAGACCGAGGGCAAGTATAAGCTTTTCTCTTTCTACTTGAGCGTATATGTGAGAATGTCAAACGACGATATGTGAACCAGCAGATCTGCATCGCATCTGACAGCCAGGTGGCACTAAAAGCGTTAGCCTCTAATAAAGTGTCCTCCAGACTGGTGTGGGATTGCTATAAAGAGCTCGATGTTCTGGGTGAGCAGAACAGAGTTAAGCTACTCTGGGTGCCGGGACACACCAGAATAGACGGCAACAAAAAAGTTGATGAACTTGCTAGACAAGGAGCAGCTAACACATTCTATGGCCCAGAATCCGTGCTGGGCATTACCAAATGCTCAGCTAGAGAAGTAATTAAAGACTGGGTCAGGAATAAACACAATCATTACTGGAGGAACATACCAGGTAATCGACATGGGAAAACACTTATTGAAGGACCATGCCTATAACAAACTGCAGAACTGCTCCCAAAGAACAGGTTACAGTTGAGAATTGTAACAGGCCTCTGGACGGGACATTTTCCTGTTAAGAAACACCTGTACAGAATTGGCAAGTTCGATGGCGACCTTGACTGCAGATTATGTGGCAAGATACCAGAGACAGTAGACCATATCATATATGAATGTGAGGCATTGGTCCGCAGAAGATATAATATTTACGGGCAAACACAAACAGACTCACAAAGCATTAAAACTCGCCCATTCTCAGACCTGTATCACCTCATCAGTGGCACAGGATTATTAGAGGGAGTGCACAATAAGCCCAAGAGGCTGCAGTGCCCTCGGAGTGTTACAGACGACCCTGTGAGGAGGGGTTTTAGTCAGTAAGAGTCTGACACTGACCCAGCTCAGGTTGGGAGCCCATGAGGGTTTCCCCTAATCGTCAAAAAAAAAAAAAATATATATATATATATATATATATATATATATATATGATTCATGGTTCAATATACAGGTAAGATTATACCAAATTTAGCGGAATTGACGAGTTCTTTAAGACAGTTGGTGAAAAAAGATTATTTTCTCTTGAAACAGAGCGCAAGAAGATTGTTTTAATAACCTTAAAAATTTAATCAGTAAAGCACCATGCTTAAAGTTTTTTAATATAGACGAAGAAGTGACAATTTCAGTTGCCAGCTCGCAATCTGGTATGGGAGCGTGTTTACTTCAGAATAATAGGCCATGTGCATTTGCTAGTAGAACATTTACTGAAGCACAAAAGAGATATGCACAAATTGAAAAGGAATTATTAGCAATTTTATTTGGGGCCCAAAAACTCTTTCAATTTGTATATGGCAAGCGTTTCACTCTAGAGTCAGACCATAAACTACTTTTAGCAATCTTTAAAAAACCGATTCATGCCTGTCCAGTGAGACTACAAAGAATGCTAGTTCAGTTAAGAAAGTATGACTTTGAGTTAGTATTTAAACCGGGAAAAAATCTAATAATAGCAGACACATTATCGAGAGCTCATGAAAAATTAGTATTTGATGAAAATATTGACTTGGAATTAAATTCTCAAATTTGTCTTATTAGTCATAATTTAAACATTATACGAGAAAAATACGACGAGCTCAAAAAGGCTTCTGATAGTGATAAAGAACTTCAGTTGCTACGGGATATAGTAGTGAAAGGTTGGCCAAATTTTATCAAAAAAGTACCAACTGATATAAAATTTTATTACCGGTTTAGACATGAAATTACAGTAAACTGATGACAATTTAGTTTATAGAGATGATAAATTAATAATACCGAAAGTTCTAAGAAAAACGATTGTAAGCAAATTGCATTCTGGCCATCAGGGCATTGTCAAAACAATTAATAAGGCTAAGTTATCTTTTTATTGGCCAGGCATAAACAAACAAATACAGGATATGATTTTAAATTGTCATGTGTGTCAGCAACAACAAAAGTCAAATAGGCCAGAACCCATGATTTCGCACGAAATTGTCAAGATTCCCTGGTATAAGGTCGCCTGTGATCTGTTTCACTTGAGTAATGAAGTATATTTGTTAGTTATTGACTATTATTCAAAGTTTTTTGAAATTGTAAATTTAAATAAAAATTTAACAAGTAAAAATGTAGCAGAAAAGTTAAAATCAATTTTTTCGAGGCAAGGTATTCCTAATATTGTATGTTCTGCTGGAGGGCCTGAATTTTCTAGTTTGCATTTCAAAAATTTTTCAAGACAATGGGAATTTAAGCATATCAAATCATCCGCAAGATACCCGCAATCAAATGGCAGGTTGAAAGAGCAATACAAACAATAAAAAATGTTCTTAGCAAATGCAAAACATGACAATAAAGACCCTCATTTAGCTTTACTTAGTTTAAGAAACACTCCTATAGACTTTCACCAGCAAATGTTATAAATAACCGTAGTCTAAGAGAACTTTTACCGATAAGATGTTTCACTTGAGTAATGAAGTATATTTGTTAGTTATTGACTTATTACCGGTTTAGACATGAAATTACAGTAACTGATGACAATGAACGAAATATAGATTGACTCTTATGAGTAATTTGTTAAAAACATTTCAAAGGTTTTTTTCTTTCAATCCAGTATAAATAAACACATACGGTGAGATATATTTTACACACACAAATAATTTGGATTACTTTTAGTTTTGAAATAAATTATTTTATTTTATTAATTATGTTGATATACCTATTTTTAATACAGGCATGTTTCTCGTAAACTAGGGTTTTTTCTATTGTGTTTTATTAGGTACTTCCTATGATAACTAATTATGACAAACAAATTGTTTTTTATACTTAAATTTTTCTTTAGATAAATGAAACAAGTAACAGGTATATACATATTATTTGAGGTAGTGTTTCACGGTATTTTGCTTTACTTATTCAATCTCTCTAAACTTTGTCTTTTCTAATAACTTCTTATTAGCTATTCTTTTCTGTCCATTTTCTTTCATTTCTTTTATTTTAGATGAATCTTAGTATTGCACATATTAATGTGAGATCGCTGGTAGCAAACTTCAATGAATTTCGGGATCAAATAAGCAGGTATAATTATGATATAATAGGGGTGACGGAAACATGGATGTCTACAGTTATTTGCAGTGACATGGTAAAAATTGACCGGTACAGTTTTATCAGGAAAGATCGTCGAACGCGAGGCGGGGGAGTTGGTATGTATATAAAAAATAAAATAAAATACGTTTTAATAAGCGATTGTCAAGAATACATTGAGCATATTTGGTTGAAAATAAAATATAACCAACAGGAACTTGCTGTTGGTGTTGTGTACCGACCTCCTAATACTAATATAACATCATTTTTTTACAATTTTGAGGATACAGTAATAGATATTTATGCAAATTTTAACAATGTAATATGTTGTGGTGATTTTAATATTAATATGTTAAATATAAATTCTAATGTGTGTTCGCAATTTAACTCGATCTTGGATACATTTAACCTTAAACAAGTAATTAACGAGCCAACACGCATCACGAATACAACTGCATCCATAATAGACTTAATTTTGGTAAATTTTGAAAATGAAAATGAAACTTGTGTAACTGGAGTTATGGATATTCAAATATCAGATCATCTACTTACTTATTGTAAAATCAGTCAGAGCTTAATGAAAGTGAATTGCAAAAGAAATTGTTACAGGCCTCTAAAAAATATAAATTTTAATAATTTTCAAAAAGATCTAGAATCTTTGCCTTGGAATCTAATATATATCGTAGACACACATGTGTATGCAGGGTTGCCTATACACCTAACTCGCTACCAGTGAACTCTATACTAACTGGAACTTGCCTTTAATATTAAAAAAGTGAAGCCAGTATTAAGTATGCAACCCGCGCTGTTGGTATTCCTGTCTCTGTCTAACACAATAACGCTTATGGGGAATTCAAGGTAAAGCAGGTAAATCAGGTGATAGACGCGTGAACAGAGACTATATGCATTTTAAATTTTCATTGTAATATAACTTAAAGTTGTATCTATCAGTTTCCGTTTTTAAAATAAATTTTAAAGGTACTCACAATTGTAAAATTTAAATTGAAAAGAGACACATCATTGATTTCCTATCTAGAATTAGTTTAAAATACTTAGGTAGCTAGGTAGGAAGGTACATTTAAAATATGAAAGTTTTGACAAACAACAGAACCGGTACTTAAAATATATATTAGGTCAATACTTTTGTATAAATTAGTTACAAAGATGAATACACAGATAGAAGCCATAGGAAAACATGAATAATTGTATATATATTTTTAAATATTTTATTTATAATATATTCTAATTTATAACATATTCTAATTACAAATAGTAGTTTATACATATTTCGATTTGGTATACCTAGATCTTATAAAATATATTCTTTAAATTTATAAAACATGAAACAGCAATTAAATCAACAAGCACAAGTGAGAGGTGAATACTGAAATATCTCTATCTTTCACGGCTTCAACGCCTGCCTATGCATTAACCGAAAGGTGCCCGTTCCAGTTAATATAGAGTTCACTGCTTGCTACATAGCCAGCCACTTGAGATAATAAAATCAGTTGCAAACCTAATGTTTGGTGTAGACCTGCTTCCTGCTTCCCAATGTTCTTAGAGATAACACATACACAATCACAATTTTCATAAAATGTTATTACGTTATTTATCAGTAAAATATATGTAACTAAGCAGATGTTTATAAGGTCTGCATTTCATTACTTCGCTGAATTACTGAACTGACTACAGTTAAAGCACTCAGATATTCAACTTACCCACTTCAACAGTATGGCCACGGTTAGAGTGAGAGAGACCCTTTTTAATTAACTCTAAATCAAAAGCATCTTCCATATCCTTAACCAAACCAAAGTCACCAACTTTTATCTGGCCATCCAAGGAGAAAAAAATATTGCTAGGCTGAAATAAAGGAACATATGTAATAAAGGTAGTATACCAACCATAGCAAATAAACTATGATGTTCACAGTTACAGTTAATAATCAAATACCAAGCCACCATATGAGGCAGACAATTGAGATTTGAAATTACAGTCTACAAATTGAGAGTTATTACAAGATTGTAGAAGATCTAAAAATAAAAAAAGCCAAAACAATTTTAACTTATGAATGGTACTATATGATCAAGTCTGTCAAAAGTTTAAAAAAAAAATATATGTTGAATCTATCAGATTTGTCTTAACCAAATTTCTCAATGTATCTTACTAACCTTTAAATCTCTGTGAATAAGGCCACTAAGATGCACATATTCCACAGCATCTAGAATTTGTAAAAATATATCTAGAATGTACTTATAGTCTCTATTTTGATGGCTGCTAAGCCAATCTTTCAAGCTCTCTTTCTGGCATAGCTGCATCTGAATATACAAGTACACTGGTGGATCTTTGAGTTTCACAAAGTTGTTCTGAGATAAATCCCAGGAATGGTGTCGTCTACCAGGCCTGCTCCAATCAATTTTCTTCCTCACATGTTCAGACATCGAAGGTGTATTAGTTATGTCAATACCAGAAGATACAGTAGACTGATTTCTCACTATTTTATTACTAGTATCCTCAAATGAAATATCCATAGAAGTTAAATTTGAATATTCTACATTTTTACTTTCTCTTTCAAAAACTATAAAGGAGTCATCATCAACAGCATCATCACTCTCATCATCAAGGTCTAGCGAGTCTTCAAATCGCTTCATTGGAATATCTATGCTTATGGAGGCAGACTTGCTGCGTTTTATTTTTTGCAGGGCAGGGTGATGTGTTGTTGAAGTTATGGTCATTCCATCCATCAAAATAGATGACTTGCTGCAATTAAATAAATAATAATTATTAAATCAATATATAATTTTAAATTATCTATAATATTGACATTGAAATTTCCAGTATTATTTTTGTAATGTACTTGTATTCCTTTTGAATGTGACAACAGCCATGGTTTTGTGATGTAGTAGTACCATATATTAGGTACAATCTTCTTGCAAAATGATGCACTAGAAAAATTTTCTGATATAATAACTGTAGCAGAAAGCTATATTCATAAAGAGAGTTTTTATGTAATTTGAGCAATTTTAACTGTTATCTTTTTCTATTAGAAAACTGCACCATTGGAAAAATAAATCTTCTTGAACTTCATAATAAATTCAACAAAAACAAATCAAAACTCAAATAGCTTATGATCTCGCTGATATATTGTTAATTACAAATAATCATCAAAATTTTATTATTTATCATCTATAGAAACAATAGATTTGATATCATCTATAATCGAACTCCCTACTTCTTCTGAAAAGTGATTGCAAAGAAACAATATACGTCAATGTGGATGATCAATCTACTTTAGATGAAACATTTTAAGTAAAAATCAGTGGCTTTTATGCCCAATACTATCTCAGATCACATCCAAAACATAAATTGCGCAACTAAGAGTGATTTAAAAATATCACGTTAGTGCTCAAAATATTGCGATGATCGATAAGTAAATATTGTTATGTGCTGCCCTCTAACAGAGAGGAGAGTTGTAATTACTCCCTGGCCAGAAGGGCGGTGCCATCTGTGGGCCAACTGGCGAACCACCATTTAGTAGGGCCTAAGAAAATTCTAGAGAATTCCAGTATATTTGTGGAAAGTTCTACAATGATATTCTGGACATTCCAAGTGGGTATATAAAGAGGTGAAGCCAGCAGATGGGGGAACAGTACAGTACAGTTTAGTGAAGGATAAACAGTTCAGTTTAGTATCCAGTACAGTTCTGGGTAATCTGTGGTTCTGGTTACAGAAACAGTTTGTAGAAGAAGAGTTCAGTTGAGTGAAGTATGCAGTTTAATGAAGTAAACAGACAAGAGAGTTTTTAGGTTAGACAAGAGTTGACAAGTTTAAGAAGAAAAGTAAAGTGCTAAGTGTTTTAAAAGTAGTGAAATTATATTAGATTAAGTTATTATTAGTTGTGTGATTTTTAAGTATTTGCTAGTGTAATTTTAGTGATTAATAAAATCAGTGGTTTGTGAAAATTCTTGTTGCAAGTTATTTAAACCCACGGAGTGTTTACTGAAAATTGTAAGCACGTAACAATTGGTGTCGGAAGCGGAATTGCAACAGAATTTCTGAAGAATTCGACGAAGTTCCATAGTGTTCTATTTGGAAACCACTGGAGATAGTGAAGTGAGTCGAACTGGAAAGTGATATCGATATTGGACAAGACTTATTTGTGCTAGTGTGAGGATTTTGTGGACATATTTGACTTATACCAGATATAGACTTTAAATAAGACTTGTTAGTGTTGTTTGTTAGTTTTTGAATGGAAACAAGAAGCATGGCTGCTGAAAGACAAATGCAAGATATGTTCGAGCAATTTAGAAAAATGATGCTAGACCAAAAAGAAGAACAAGAGAGACGCGAAGAAGAAAAAGAAAGGAAACGTCAGGCAGAAAAAGAAGAACAAGAGAAACGACGCCAAGAAGAAAAAGAAGAACAAGAAAGACGTCAAGAAGAAAAAGAAAGACGACGTCAGAAAGAAAAAGAAGAACAAGAAAAACGACTTCTAGAAGAGAAAGAAGAACAAGAAAAACGACGTCTAGAAGAGAAAGAAGAATTAAGGAAAATTATACAGGGGCAACAAGATGTTATCCTTTCAGCCACTGAAGACCTCAAAAGCGAAATTAAAGAGGATATAGGCAACATAAAGACTGAAGTAAGTGAAATCAAAGGAAAAGTTACTGGCGTCGAAGAAAAAGTTACTGGCGTCGAAGGGAAAGTTACCGATATAGAAGGAAAATTTCAGATAGTTAAGGGAGAGGTAGAACAACTTAAGCGACAGTTAAGAATGCAAGGAGGCCAGCTAGTATTATCATCGTCAGGTCCTCGATTACAACCGCCTTCCTTTGATGTTCAAACTTCTTGGTCAACCTATAAAAGACAATTTGAGGCAGCAGCGTACGCAAATAATTGGAGTAACGAAGACAAAGCTATGGCATTGGTTCTAGCATTAAGAGGTCAAGCCTCAGAGTTGCTTCAGACTATCCCAGTGACGCAGCAACGGGATTTTAAAGTTTTGGAGGCTGCACTAGATCTAAGATATGGCGACCAACACCTTGCCCAAGTATACCGGACTCAGCTCAAATCACGCACACAAAAGGCTGGGGAAAGTTTACAAGATTTTGAAGCAGCTGTTGAGCGACTGACATACCTGGCTTACCCGGATGCACCCAAAGAATTCCAGGAACAATTAATAGTTGATACTTTCATCGATGGCATAAGAGATGAGGAGATCAGGCGAGTCCTTAGATTAACTCGAGCTAAGACTGGTAGCGAAGCCTTGATCCATGCCCTCGAAGTTGAGACCGCTTATGAAGAGACTCTACATCCGAGAGTACGAGCCATGAAAGTAGAAGAAGAGAACCATTTAGAAAAGTCAAATATGGAATCTTTGATGGCTGACCTGCGCAAAATGATAAGCCAGTTGATGAACAAACCAGATGCTCCAAGGAAGCAGGAAAGAGAACAGAGCGATGGACAGCCAAGAAAGGTGATTCGGTGTTATCAGTGCAGCAAACCAGGACATATGATGCGGCAGTGTCGAGAACGGAATCCTGGGGAAGTAAACACTGCAAAGAAAGAGGAAGTTCGCTCTGATAAGATGAGATTGATTGTTATGTTAACAGACATACAGAAAATGGTCGCACAATTACTAAACGAATTAAGTTCGCGACCGGAGCTGAAACAGGAACCGCAACCGCCGAAACAGGAGCCGAAGCAGCAGCGAAGTGCTGGAGGTCCGACAAAAGTAATCCGCTGTTATAATTGCGGCAAATTGGGGCATGTCAAGAGGTACTGTCGCCAGAGGAGCCCTAAGGAAGTGAATGCCGAGAATGTAAAAACGCAGCAGGATATAGCAGAAGTGAAGGCAGTTAAGATAGAGGTTCCGAAGGACTGGTCAAAGAAAGTTCTAAGAGAGGAACAACTGAACGACGATGAAATTGGACCAATGTTGAAGGCGAAAGAAAAAGGAATCCGCCCGGAATGGAAGGACGTTTCCAGTAAAAGTGTTGGACTGAAGGCTTTATGGGCGCAATGGGATTCACTTAGGGTTATAGATGGCCTATTACGGAGAGCATGGGAGAGCCCAGATGGGAAAGAAGTTACCATGCGGTTGCTGATACCCAGGTGCCGAGTACCAAAAGTACTTCGGGAAGTGCACGAGGGAATATCCAGAGAGCACTTTAGCAGAAATAAGACTTTGGCTAGAGTACGGGAGCGATTTTACTGGGTAAATAGCTGTCAGGATGTGGAGGCTTGGTGTCGCAGTTGCAAGGTTTGTGCGAATGTGGCTGCCAAGAGGTCGCCTACAGGGAGTGGTGATCGAATGAAGGCTAGATATGACCGCAATGCCAGTTCAGCAGGATTCAAGGTGGGGGACTCGGTTTGGCTGTATAACCCACAGCGGAGTGAAGAAGGATTCTCGAAGCCTCGCTCACCTTGGGAAGGACCGTATTCTGTCATCACTCGGATCAACGACGTTGTTTATAGGATTCAACGTAGAAAGAAGTCCAAGATGAAGATCGTGCACCTGGACAGGTTGGCAAAGTATGCTGGGGTATCTGAATTGCCTGACCGGGACGTTCAGGCTTAAGGAGGGGGCAGTGTTATGTGCTGCCCTCTAACAGAGAGGAGAGTTGTAATTACTCCCTGGCCAGAAGGGCGGTGCCATCTGTGGGCCAACTGGCGAACCACCATTTAGTAGGGCCTAAGAAAATTCTAGAGAATTCCAGTATATTTGTGGAAAGTTCTACAATGATATTCTGGACATTCCAAGTGGGTATATAAAGAGGTGAAGCCAGCAGATGGGGGAACAGTACAGTACAGTTTAGTGAAGGATAAACAGTTCAGTTTAGTATCCAGTACAGTTCTGGGTAATCTGTGGTTCTGGTTACAGAAACAGTTTGTAGAAGAAGAGTTCAGTTGAGTGAAGTATGCAGTTTAATGAAGTAAACAGACAAGAGAGTTTTTAGGTTAGACAAGAGTTGACAAGTTTAAGAAGAAAAGTAAAGTGCTAAGTGTTTTAAAAGTAGTGAAATTATATTAGATTAAGTTATTATTAGTTGTGTGATTTTTAAGTATTTGCTAGTGTAATTTTAGTGATTAATAAAATCAGTGGTTTGTGAAAATTCTTGTTGCAAGTTATTTAAACCCACGGAGTGTTTACTGAAAATTGTAAGCACGTAACAATATGATTTACGTCTGTAGTATGTAATGTAAAAACAATATCAATAAACACTTGCTAATAAGAATTAGATAAAAAAAATATATTTAAAGGATACGTTATATAAAGTTTGTTTCATCAACAGAGTATCGTCTATACCAAGAATAACGAATAACAATGTGAACAGATAGCGGAAAGATCCTCAGTATGGATAGCCGTCTCAATTCAAAATTTAAACATTTTGTTATGACATTCACATTTATTAATTAGTTTGTTGATCTTTAACTTGCCAATTATAAGCAGTATTCAAGGTGTATTTATATCACTTTAGTAATTTGTAAGGCCCTAGAAGAACTATTATCAGTTAGGTTCCTATAAAAAAAAAATGTAGTCTATAGATAGTATAAAAGCGTCTTACATATTTCTGAATTCATACAAATGTTCTAGTAACCTCAGGTAAAATTTGTTATTTTAAAAATTAAATTAGTTTATTCACAAATCATTGTTATAATTTATATAGGGAAAAGTATAAAATCTAAATAGGTGAGAAACAAGCCAACGCTGTGACGTTTAGTTAGCACTAAAGCTCAACAAGTGTGCCAATGCAATTCGTATTAAAGTCATTTGATTAAATAACATGTAACTGGATCAGATCGGATAACTATGGTTCCACCAATTAGAATAGAGATTTGGGCTTGCTTACATGAGACCTACATTAAAGGTAGACAAGTTGAACTCGCACATGGTTGCAGTAGGAACAATACCATAGTTAAAAATGGTACACCTTAATATCACTATGGATATAAACGGAAATTTCGGAAAAAACAGCGTGCCTGGCCTTCATTTTCATCACTGGGTGAATTGATGAGTACTTTTCATACTGTTTCGCAGACTAATTTTGAAAAAGGAAAACCACAAAGCCGGAAATTCGGATAAGGATATTTGAAGAAAAATATGTCTTAAAGACGTACTTACCCATTTGTAAAGTAAAAACTTTATTAATAATAAATTGTGAAAGTAAAAGCTTTTTATCTTTAGTGTAGTGGTCCATATTAGAGGAGTTGCCGATCTGTGGTGTTAGGGCTACCGAGACAGATGTAATAAAGATTGAACGATTTAGGGAGCATTCTGAGGAGAAAGTGCCTGCCCAGGCTGTCGTAATCTGTCGAAGCAAGGAACTCGAATTAGGAATTAATACGCCTAGGTACCTAGCGCTATTCTTGGTAATACCATTAATTTAATTAAATGAGGAACACACTACTATGTTTCTACTTTCCAAACTTAAAATGAAAAACAAAAAGAGTTCACATTTAAATTAATATATCCAAAAACAAAAGAGGAAAATCACCGAAAATATGCAAGCCTCACATACTGTGATAAATTATCAGTAGACATTGCAAATACCCTCTCAACAAACGATATCAATGTAGCGTTTAAATCTCAAAACAATTTATTGAACCTTATATATAATGCCAAAGACAAAACTGACAAATATAAAAAATCTGGAGTTTATAAATTAAAATGTGCAGAGTGCAATAGCATAGGACAAAGTGGGCGTAATTTTAGAACAAGATACCTGGAACATGAGAGATCCTTTAGGTTACAAGAAACAGATTCCACATTCGCAACACATTTGCTAGATAGCGGCCACAATTTCTCAGAACTCAACAGTATAGAAGTCCTACATCTTGTAGATAAAGGAGTTTATTTTGAATCATTGTTTGATAATGACGTAAGGTCGAAACTGCAGTCACAACACTTTGTAGATATAGTGTAAATATAGTGGTAAAAAACATAGTAGTGTGTTCCTCATTTCAGTGATAATGAATTGCCACATAGTAAAGGCTTCATCCATCAATTTATTAATTTAATGTTTGTTAATTTAAGTTTGACTAGTTTAGGTCCTGTTAGTTTAAGTTGTGTAGGTACAGTAAGCTACCACGTGTTTTGTGGTGTGTATAAGTAATAGATTTAAATATATATATCACTGGGATTTCTTTTAAGTGTAAGTATTTTCTTGTGATTGTAGTAATCTATGTGCGTTGTATGGAACCGATTTGGTCTATACCTTTAGTTGTTAAGTGTTGATTCGAAGAATTGTCTATAAGGTGGAGATTAATAAATTGTATTTATTTATCCCATACACAATCTACAGATAATAAATCCATTTACAGATTGCTCTAACTTAAACTAACCCTACTCTAAACTATCATGAACAGCCAACTCAACCTAAACTAACTTTTCTTAGAATAATAAAAACAAAAGCTTCAACGCAAAAGATTCTGAACAGACAAGTTATCACATATGTGCTTTATAACACTAGTCCTAAACCTAGGCAATGAATCGCCAAATATGTCACAACAGTCCTGATGTAAATTAAAATTTGTACACATTATGTAAACTGGAGAATTAAAAAGATAGTTCTGCCGCAGCGTTACAAACGTAAAAGTTCTATTAACACGAGTATTGAGTCTAGGTACACAGAATTTAATTGAATAAGTATCCATTCATCAGATATTTTGGAGTTGACAATTTTATATAGGTAAATGACACTGGAAAGAACACGTTTGTTTACCAAGGAAAGCATATTGCTACACTTCAAGTTCAACAAATATTTATTATTACTGGGGTAATGTCCTGTTACTATAAATTCGGAGTGCTTGCTGAATTTTTTCTGAATATTCTCAACATCTTGAATATATTTGATTTAATAAGGATTCCAGACTATGCTACAATATTCAAGTTTAGATCTGACAAAGATATTTCAACAAAGTTTTTTTGTTTTAGAATTGTCTACCATTGCGCAATATGAACCCAAGGTTACGATAAGATTTGCCAACTAAATCCTCAATATGGTGTGAAAAACTCAGTTTTGTATCAAATTTAATGCCCAAATCAGTGGTATCATAACAGGTTGCAAGTTTTCATTGTTTATCGAGTAGTTATACAGGGTGGGACAATAGTGCGTCGGACCTCGATATCTCGAGTTCTACGATAGCGAGAAATTTTTTAAAAAATTTGCAAGTAAACCAGATAAAAAAGTCTATAACTGGAAATTATTTTCGAACATACAGGGCGAGCCAAGACGAAATTACACGACCAAGTGCCTTTTTTTAAATGGAATGCTATGTATATCAGTACATTTTTTGAAGCCTCTTTCTACGCTCTATTCATTCCTATATTAGCATTGAATATCTCCCAACCACTTGAATGTAATGAATTTTGTTGTTGAAATAATGCAATCTGAAGATGGATATTAAAAAAATCACCACTGTCACAATTTATAGGTTTTAAGAAAAACTTATGTGAATACCAGTTATGAGACATCTAGTTAATGTTTTTGAATTATTTTCATTTCCTAAAAATGTACAGGGTGGCCAAAAATTATTTTTCAATTAAGAACATTTTAAATTGAATTTTCTCAATTTTTTCAAATGGAACGCCCTGTATATTTTTCGACGTGATGTAGAAATGAAAAACGAACATTTTTTGTAAGTACTTCCCTATGGCTAATTGCAACCATTTTGGTTTTATAAATAAATAAGTGTCAAATTCAAGAATAAATTTAAATAATTCATTAGAAAAATTTATAATAGGTGTTCAACATGCTGCCCATTTTAATTGACACATCTGTTTATGCAATCTTGAAATGAGGCTATTAGTGGGACCATTTCTTCCAATCAATTGAAATAAGTAAATAGTACTTAACCGGTCCTTTACTGTAATGTTTTTTTGATATTTTTTTGCTGTTTTCGTTACTCGACAAGCAATAAAACCTCAGTTTGGTATAAATTATCGTGTACAAAGGAGCATTTATCACACTTGACTTGGTAGTGACTTGTGACAACAAGTACGGTAAAATGCAGAGCTCCAACAATGCACCTTATAAGTGTTGTAAAACCAAACCTTTTATACATTTTGTGTGTATTAAGTGCCACAGTATTTTTCATAAGTCGTGTGTGCCTAAATTTAAGAAGCAGATTCAATTTATCAAACTGAATAAGATTATTTGTTGTGAAGACGACTCTAGTTGTAGCGAACTTGATGAGAAAAGTATTCTTCTTGAAAGGACTATCAATGAACTGACGGAAGATAGTGAAATGAAAAATAAACATATTCAAAAACTAAAGATGAATAATAAATTAATAGTAGATGAAGCATTGACGCGAGAAGAGGAATTAAATGAATTGTTAGAAAGGCGAGATCGAATAATTCAAGAATTAAAACAATACATTCACGAATTAGAAAGAGGTATTGCAGAAAAAACCAAAGCCACTATCTCTATCAGTACACAAACAAAAAAAAGTGTTAATAAAACTGTGTCCACATCTACAGAATTTTTTGTACCTGTAGCAAAAGATATAGTTCAGGAGCACTTGTCACGTAACTCGAAGAAAATTAGTGAAAACATTGAAATTGGATTTGATAAACAAACTAATATTAGCAGCAAAGTGAGTAAAAATAGTGTTCGATACAATGAAATCATGTCAAGTAAAAAACGTAAAAGTCAAATCCTTTTGTTATGTGATGATAGCGGTACAGGTATACATTGGCCTTTAAGGAGAAAAATTGACCGGAATTCGTACGACGTAACTGTAATAAGAAAACTTGGAGCCTTATTACATCAAGTTATGTGTAATATTGAGAACTTAACTAAGGAATTTACTCGTGAGGACTTTGTCATAGTTATGGGTGGTTCGAATGATATATTATCGAAAAACAGTGTGCCCTCCTTCAGTAAATTATGTAATAAATTAAAACAATGTACTAATACAAATGTTATGTTTACCTCAGTTATATATTCTAGTACAAAATATGATAAAAATGAGCGCATATTTAAATATAATCAGAAACTGAATGATTTCTTACACCGGTTTAATGGTCTCGTTAAGGGTAGAGTAGAATATATTGAACTGAATAATGTGAGGTGTAGTCTACCCAGCACCTCTTCGATATCTAACTTAATAACAAAATCAATTTTTGTAAAAACTATTACAGCAAAGAACTTGAAATTCATAGATACATCATCTGATATTGTAGTTTCATTGGATTCAACACAGTTACCAATTGATAGTTCTCCTAAAACATCAAAGGATAATGGGGGTGCTTTTTTATATCCTCATCTTTCGCAACTGGGCCTTATGATAATTTAATGAACCCACCACATAACCTACTTCTTGGACCAGATTGTCAAGATCCAGAAAATATTATTAGTGACCAGGTAACTACATTAAATGCAGACAGTGCTGACGTTATAAGAGTCTTAAATTTGAACATACGTAGTATTAGCGGAAAAGTTGACAGACTAAACCTTTATATTGATTCCTTAAAATATCCTGAAGTTATATGCTTAACTGAAACTTGGCTATGTGATCAGGAAGTTGATGCCATTAAAATTTATAATTACTGTCTAGCTAATTTCTTTTGTCGGAAAACTTGTATAGGGGGAGGAGTTGCAATATTTGTAAGAGAGGGCTTAGACTTTCAAAAGAGAGTTTTTCATAATGTTAACATGTCTGACAAATTGTTTGAAGCTGCTTCTGTAAATATACATATAAATAACTCGCTTTTAAATGTATGTTGCGTGTATCGCTCTCCTGTAAACAACGCTGGAAACAACGAATATTTTTTAAATTCTTTGGAAGGTATTCTAGATGCTACTAGTAAATTGAAGGGTCCATTATTCATCTGTGAAGACTTTAACTATAATTTTTTGGAAGTGGGTAAAGACGAGGTAAATGATATAATTAATCTATTTGCCTCTTATGGTCTCAATCAGTGTATTGAAGGTGAATATTCCCGTATACAAGCGAATACTCGATACACGTCGAAATCTCTGTTAGACAATATATTCACAAATCTACCTTTGAATGAAATTAAAATAAAATGTGATGACCCCGGCCTTTCTGACCACTGTTCACAAATAGTAAGCTATAATATCAATAAAAATGAACTTAATTTAGAATTTAGTAGGAGGCGAAATTTTAATGCAGAACATATTGAGTATTTTAAAAGTTTGCTAACAAATGAAACATGGTCAAATGTGTATGAAACGTCTTGTGTAAAAAAGAAATTTGAGTTTTTTTTTACTGGTTTCATGAGAATGTTTGACAATGCTTTTCCACTAAAAACAATTAAACAAAAAAATAAATCTAGATCTAATCCTTGGATTACTCCAGAGCTTATTGAAGAAGGTAATCTTCTAAAGCAAATTCATTTTTTGTGTAAAAGTAGCAATGATTCAAACTTACGTATTAGATATAATATTTTAAAAAAGAAACACGAATCAAATATTAGATAGATAGATAGATAGATAGATAGATAAATTTATTCATCATTAAAATATTACAATTGATTAATATGTAACATTTATCAGACTAGTCAGAAAACACAAATAAGACATTCATACATCCTTCCACACATTTAAAACAATACAAAATAAACATTCATCTATCCATTCAGTAATTGTAATACTTTGCATACCCATAAATCATTGTTAAAACATGATAAAATATAATAAAATATAAAAGTATATAAAATGACATAGAAATAAATATAACATGGCAGTAACATTACAATATAATATATATACAAATTACCAGAAAGAAAAATAACATTTTAAAATATAGAAAACCAAATTTAGTTGTTTAAGAACTCTTCAACTGTATAAAACGCATTATCAATTAAATGCTTCGATAATGTACGTTTGAATATATTAAAGTTGTTAATGGCACCAAACATGTTCACAAAGTGATTATAACATATGATCCCTTTGTATACATGGGAATTTTGACCTACACTCAGGCGTGAAAAAGGTAAGTGTAAATCGCGTCTCTGTCGTGTATTATAATTGTGAATCATTTCGTTTGTGATATAATTTAATTCTTGTTTCTTAATGTTTAATATTATTATGTATAAGTATAGACATGGTAGAGTGAAAATTTCCAATTCAATGAATAGCTCTTTACAAGAACTTCGTGGTTTTGCCCCCACCATGCATCTAATTATCTTCTTTTGAGCAACAAAAACCTTTTCCATATGTGAGGAGTTTCCCCAAAACATAAGACCATAGCCCAATACTGAGTACACCAAGCCATAGTACGCCATCTTTAGCACATCAAGAGACACCGTACCTCTTAATTGCCGAATTACAAAACATATGCTACTTAATTTAGATGTAATAGTTTCAATGTGCTTTTCCCAGGTTAGCTTTTGATCAACCGTAATACCAAGAAATTTGGTATTATTAACATGTTCAATAGATTTGTGATTGATTTTTATAAGTGGTGAAGAGTCAAGATTGATATTTTTTTGTTGGAAAATTATAAAGAATGTTTTACTTATGTTTACAGATAGTCCGTTATTTATGCACCATTGGTAGAAATCGTTTGCACAAATATTAGCTGTAATTATAGATTTCTGAAGTGTATTTTCAGCAATTAATTGGTTTGTGTCATCAGCATATATTATAGTAGTGTTTTGGTTGTTACATGAGAATTCTATATCGCTCATAAAAATGATAAAGAATAATGGGCCCAGAATTGAGCCCTGAGGGACTCCTGTGTTTACTTTCTTTGGCTGTGATTGACATTCATCTATCGTTACTATCTGGTACCTGTTTTTTAAGTAAGATGCTGCCCAGTCATTGGCAGTGCCTCTAATTCCAATATGATACAGCTTGTTTATTAATAGTTCATGGTCTATTGTATCGAATGCCCTGGTAAGATCAAAATATAAAGCTATTGGATATTCCTTGTTATTTAGATATTCATATAAGTTTTCACATAGTTCTGTTATAGCAGTTCCTGTAGATTTTTTATGTCTAAATCCGTGTTGACAGTTTGGTAATAGTTTTTTTTGTTCCAGGAAAGTACTAAGCCTGATGTTATAAGCATATTCAATTACTTTTGCAAACTGCGATTGCAAACATAGATTTCTGTAGTTGCTAACGTCATTTATGGAACCTTGATTTTTGTATATTGGAATTGATTTGGACACTTTTAAAACTTCAGGATATTTTCCCGTATAGAAACTGACATTTATTATGTGCGATAGTGGAGCATTAATTAAATCCATTACCATTTTGAGCGATTGTCCGTGAATACCATCGATACCAGCAGCAGTTTTTTTTGTGGTTTTACTAATAATGTCACTTATCTCATTGGGAGTTGTCGGATTGAGAAAAAAGGTTGAAGCTGCCATAGGGGTTAGCACTAAATTATTCTTATTTGGCTTAATCTTAGTTATGTTCATAAAGAACTCATTAAAGTAGTCACATATTTGTGCCCTATTTGAGATAATAGTAGAATTTACATTTAATTCAATGGGTGTCCTATTTTCGGATCCTTTTTTATTCTCATTTATTATTTTCCAACTTTCTTTACTGATATTGGGGGCATTACTTATTCTGTTATTATTATAATTTAATTTATTTTTATTTACCAAGTTTCTATAAATAATTTTTAGCTGTCCTAATCTTTCGGTCACTATCATATTTTTTGTAGATTTTGCTATTTTAGTCATTTCACATATGGTTTGGTGTAATTGTTTTATCTCAGCATTGAACCACTGTCTCTTGTTTTTTCTAACTGTACATTTCTTAAGAGGAAACGCGTTATAAAAATGATATTTGAAGATGGAGTAAAATGAATCAAATGCTTCGTTTACGTCCTCCAATTGATAGGTTTTTGCCCAGTTCTCTGATGTTATTAAATTATTAATGCCTGTAAAAAAAATTACAATGATAATTTCATAAGAGAAGCTGACAATAAAGCTAGGGCAGCTTGGAAAATTATTGAAAAAAATTCGAATGTTAATATTAAGCAATCTCTACCTACAGTCCTGAAGCAAGACAAAAAAGTAATTAACAGGGATGAGGCTGCTGATTCATTCAATGATTATTTCATTGAGTCTGTCAGATCTCTCATCAAATCTAGTAAAAATAATACAAAACGAACAATTTGCGTTCTATTTTCTTAACTCCTGTTACCACTAGCGAAGTATATAACTTAATAACATCATGTGGAAATAAGCATTCTAGTGGTCCAGACGAAATTCCCTACTTTATGTTAAAGGCAGTTGCTGATTATATTGTAAATCCTTTAACGCATTTAATTAATGCATCTTTTGTACACGGCTATTTTCCGGAGCAACTGAAAATTGCAATGATTGTCCCGATTTATAAAACAGGAGACTCATCAAATCTGGAAAACTACAGACCTGTGGCCCTCTTGTCTATCTTTTCTAAAATCCTGGAAAAGGCATTTTTTACTAGATTGTCTTCTTTTTTTGACAATTGTAATCTTTTATCTAAGAGGCAGTACGGTTTCACGAAAAATCGCTCAACACAAGATGCGATATTATCACTTTATGATAAACTACTTAACCACTTGGACAGCAAATTACTTTCTGGTGGTATTTTTTATGACCTATCGCGCGCCTTTGATACAATTGATCATCAGCTTTTGTTGCAGAAATTATACTCTTATGGCGTTAGAGGATCGGCATTCACATGGATTGAATCATATTTGAGCAGAAGGTATCAGCTCGTTCGAGTATCTCATGAGAACAAGTTTTGCTATTCAAAAAAATTACTTGTTAGCACTGGGGTTCCGCAGGGAAGTGTTTTGGGGCCCTTCTTATTCAACATTTTCATTAATGATATAGCCTCTTCGATGGAATCATGTTTCCTTACACTATTTGCGATGATACATCCGCCCTCATAACATCTGATACAGTCTCAAGACTAAGCATAGTTGCCAACTCCTGCGTTCAGAATATGTCATCTTGGTGTCAATCAAATGACCTTATATTAAATAGTTCTAAAACAAACTTCTTGCTATTTAAACCAGTTGGTACTAACATCGATTACAGTGTTTTAGTAAAATCAGAAAATGGAAGTATAAAACAACAACACGAAGTGAAATTTTTAGGGTTATGGATGGATAGTCACCTATCTTGGGAAGTTCAGGTTAATTATCTCTCAAAGACATTAGCTAGTAAAAACTATTTAATTAGGCAACTTAGATCGAGTGTAAGTACCTCCACATTAAAAACATTATATTTTGGGACAGTTCAATCGATACTGTCATATGGTCTTGTATGCTGGGGTAATTGCTCTGGTATTTCTAAAATATTTGTCTTACAAAAAAGAATTATCCGCTCTATGTTTAATATACCCTCCTTGAGCTCATGCCGTCCTATTTTTAAAAACAACAGAATAATAACCATACATTGTGTATATATATACCAGTGTTTATGCTATGTAAAAAAAAATGTAAATCAACTTGTTAAATGTAAGGATGTCAATAATTACCGTACGCGGCAGGCCAACGATATTTACCTTCCGCCTTACAGACTGTCACAGGTATCACCTTCCAAATAAATTCAAGGCGTTAACTAGCTTCAACCAATTTAAGATGCTAGTTAAAAATTTTCTAATAGAACAGACTTTTTATTCTCTGGAAGAATATTTTAAATATAAATAACGTAAGATAAATTTATTTATCTCTGATGTTTGTTGTTTGTTATCATGTTATGTCTATATACTCTTATATGTTTTATTTTGTATCCACTTGTATATTTATCTATGTACCTGTTTGTGTGACGAAACTTTTAAATATTGTATTATAAAGCTAATTGTTTTTTCTAAATATTTTTGACATTATCCAAACACTTGTATGAGTCTATATGGAAATAAATTATTATTATTATTATTATTATTATTATTACTTATCGGTCGTTACAATTTGTATTGAATTTAAAATATTTGGAATTTTACAATATGAATTTTAATAAAGCAGGACTTGTAGACATGACTTTTGTTTTGGGCAAGTCAGATGGAAATTGTTTACTTGCCAATAGAATTTATCACCAACGTTATCCTGAAAGAAGGATTCCTGATGTTAGCAGCTTCCAATCTTCTCGATAAATTTCTGGAAACTGGAAATGTCGAATATAAAAAAAGTGAAAGAATAAAACGTGTTGTGAACGAAGAAAATAAGTTTTCTGTGGTGCTGGCAATGGTTGAGAATCCCCATGTTAGTCAAAGAGAAGTGAGCTCATTAGTAGGAATAAGTAGATGGTTTGTGGATCGAATCTTAAAAACAAATAAGTTGCGCATGCATGTCATATTCAAATGCACCAGAAATTATCTGACGACGATTTTCAAAAGCGCCTACAATTTTGTAATTGGGCCAGAGGTAAAATGCAACATGATGTCAACTTCTTCAATACGCTTTATTCGGTGATAAGGCAACTTTTCTTAAAAATGGATTTGTTAATAGGCACAATTTCCATTACTATGCTTCGGAAAATCCTCACTTTTTTATGCAACTTGATAACCAACATAGATTGTCTATAAACGTTTGGGGAGGATTGGAGAACATGTAATAGGGCCACATTTCTTTGATTGTACATTGACTGGAGCTATTTGTCTTCATTTTTTTGGAAAACTATCTGCCACAATTATTATTATTATTATTATTATTATTATTATTATTATTATTACAAAAAATAAGAGCTGAAGCTTGAAAGCTTGTTAAGCTCATAATATAAAAATTAAATAACATCCTATAAACTAAATTAAACAAATATTTAGATGAAGTATGGACAAATGATTATCTGTTTAAAATACTGTAACTTGCAGAGACACATCTTGTTAACATTAACATTATACAGGCACAGTATTCAAAAAATGATCCAGTCTACTTTTAAATGAATTCAAAGACGGAGCAGTGACAACACTATCCGGCAACGCATTCCACTTGTCAAACACTCTATTAGACAAAAATGTTTGCCTACTACGCATGTGAAAATTCTCCTTTTTTAACTTCAGGGCGTGGCCACGTAGGCAGGGATCCACATTAAATGTAAAAATATCCACTGGACAGTACATTTCTCTATGGAGTAACCTGTATGTGGTAATGAGATCACCACGCATTCGTCTTGTTTCCAGTGGCTGAAGTTTGAGAATGCTGAGACGAGTTTCGTACGGAAGATTATGTAAAACTCGGGGGAGCTTGGTTGCACGTCTTTGGACACCTTCGAGCCTATTGATGTCTTGCCTTAAAACAGGAGACCATACGGCTACAGCAAACTCGAGATGTGGGCGAATATACGACTTATAAATTTTAAGAAATGAGTCGGTTGTAAGATCTTGGAACGACTTTTTGACCATATAAATTAACTGATTACATTTCTTAACCACTTTTGAAACATGAGCACTCCAGGACAATGAGTCTGTCACTAAAACACCAAGGTCACTTTGTTCTGATACGGTCATAAGTTGATTTCCGTTAACGATATAGTTCAATTTTGGATTATGTTTAGACATGTGCAGTACACAGCATTTTGTATTGTTCAGAGGAATCAGCCAATTGGAACACCAACGCACGATAAAGTCAAGGTCGTGTTGAATATCAGGTGACGGTGAAGAAAACAGTTTAAGATCATCAGCGTAGGAAAGAGTAGATGATGTGCAATTTTGCGTTAGGTCTGACACGTATATCAAGAACAGGATCGGGCCTAGTACCGAGCCTTGAGGTACACCACTTAAAACTTTACGTTTGTCCGAAGAACAGTTTCCTACACGCACAGAAAACTCCCGATCACTCAAGAATGACTCAATCCATGTTAAAAGTTTTCCACGCACTCCGAAATGTTCAAGTTTGTACAATAGTCTGGTTGTCGGCACTTTGTCGAAGGCATGTGAAAAGTCCAAGTAAACCACATCTAACGGTTGTCCACTGTCGATGTATAAAGTCCACGCATTAACCGCCTGGAGCAGTTTAGAAACCACCGAGCGGTTTGGCAAAAACCCATGCTGGTGAGAGGGGATAATATTACTATTTAATAAAAAAGGGATCAGCTCTTCGCAGATAATACGTTCAAGTAACTTACATGGAACTGAAGTTAGGCTAATTGGTCGATAGTTGCAGCTGGAAAGTTTGTCACCTTTTTTATAAATAGGCGGCACACTGGCGTTTTTCCAATCATCAGGAACTATACCACTCTCCATGGACTTAATCATGATTTGGCAAAGCGGTTCACATAGGCTAGTAGCGCATCTGGACAAAAATAAAGGGTTAACTGTGTCAGCTCCGGGTGAAGAGTCAGTACGTAATTTAGCTAAATGCTCCCGGACTATTTCTGAGGTTATATTAATATTTTCAATTGATGTGTTTGAGCGAGTATTCAGGTCCAGGGGAGGAGGTTGTGTGCCAGGATCCACCGTATATGCTTCAAAAAACGTATCCGCAAAAGTATTCGCCACTTCCTTATTATCACTGCAAAAATTTCCATCTGGCTTTCTTAATAACGGTATGGACACTTTACTCGTTAAGCGAGAACGTGTATATTTGTAGAACGCTTTGGGCCCTTTGTCGACTAGTTGATTCTCAAAAGCAGTTCTAGCATTACGAAGAAGTCCTGTGAGACGATTGGAAAAAGATCGGTGGAGTTCATAATCTTCTGGAGAATTTGAGCGTGAATATCGTTGCCACAGCGCCTTCTTTTTTATAGACATATCATGTAGTTCCTTATTAATCCACTGCTTTTTGTATACAGTTCTATCCGCAAAAGTTGGAGTATGGGCAGGGATAACATTTAAAATTGTATTCAGCCAGCTACGCCAAAGGGCTTCTGGGTTTTCTTTATTTACACAATCTTGGAACCAGTTCGTGTTAATAAATTGTTCGTTCATGGCAGTGTAATCAGCTCGATGAAAGTTTAATTTTTTACTGAAATTATTGGAACATATATGAGAGAAGAACTGCATATTAAACTCAATACAAACGTGGTCTGATTTACCCAGAGGAGGTGCAATGCTGGGAGGGCTAATGAGGTTGTCGACATTGGTTATTACAAGGTCGATGAGGGACGGACGCTGATTATGACGGTATCTTGTGTATTCAGTGATATGTTGAATCAGGCCCGTGGCTGAAATCATGTTGGTAAAATCTGCAGTTGCATCTTCAGAGTTTAGAGGATCAGTTAGTGGCCAGATAATTGCGGGTAAGTTGAAATCTCCTACGACAAGAAGGTTATCCAAAGACCAGCTCAATGCCTCGATTTTATTGCACAGAAGTTTAGAGTCTTCCCTCGATATGTCCGGCGCTCTGTACAGAAGAAGTACGTGAAAAGTGGCAAAGGATGGAATTTTAATTTGTAGTAATAAACAGTCTATTTGTGGCACATTACAATCAAGTTGCGTGATATTAGAAGCTGAGAAAAATTTGGTGCTGAAAAATGCACACACGCCACCACCTCGTTTTTCGGTACGATCAGAACGAAACAGAAAATAACCAGGAAATGCAACAGCTGCATCATGTATATTTGAGGTGAGCCATGTCTCAGCAAGGAGGATAATGCTGGGGGAATGCATATATGTATAGAGTTGAAGATCGTTATGTTTGGCAGGAAGAGATGCAATATTCGTATAAGCAATGGAAATTTGACAAAATTTTGGTGACTGATTAGTTAGTTTTTTGATGCTGGATCTAAGGGGACAATGGTAGGAAGATTGTTTATATATTTAATTGTAAGTTGTTCTCCATTATCATTTCGTTGTTGTAATTCTAGCCTGAGATTTTTTAAATAATCAATCTGATGTTTGGTCTGATCTGCTCGCAGTAGAATTTTAGAATATCTGGTTCCCGCTAATTTATTTTTGATGCGTAAAAGCTGTTTAACTGTATCACTGGAGGAGAAGTTTAACAATAGTGGCCTTGGTCTGTTGTTTTGTACCTTCCCTAAGCGACGAACGGAGATGATATTTGCAGCATGATCAATTTTACTAATCAAGTCAGAGACTGCATCCTTATCCTTTTCTTCAGTATTTCCATCGGTGGGTTCGGGCATACCAATGACAACAAGGTTATTTAATTTTTTGAACCTAGCTAAGGCCTCTTGCATGCAGTCTTCGAACGTTCTTTCGTTGGGAGTTGAGCAATTACTTTGCAATTGAGTTTCTAATTTGGACAGACGATTATCAAAACTTTCTACTTTTTCATTTATGCCCCGAACAAGGTTCATAAGAGCATCTAGTTTATTCTCTTTCGCTAGGCACTTGTTACAATTTATTCGGATTGATTTAGATGTAGACCTCGTTAAACGTTTAGCATCATCTGCCGACATTCCTAGACATTCCTGATGTATATATTGATTGCATTCAGAGCATGTAACTTTACATTGTTCCATGGGAATCGTGCGGGCACAGTTAGCGCAGGAACTCATTGCAACTAGGATAATGTGCTTGCTTAAACACCAACTTAAGCCTCGGGCGACCAATACCTTGCTCCAGTGGACAAACACTGGTAAATCTCCCTAAAAGAATTCGAAATAGGATATGGTTTCAGCAAGATGATGCTCCACCACATTATTTAAATGCAGTTAGAGACCACTTAAATACCTACCCTCATCAATGGATTGGAAGAAACGGCCTGCTAGATGCCCAGATCTTACAGAAATGGATTTCTTTTCATGGGGATACGTGAATGAAATTGTTTATAGAGACACACCAACAACAGTACAAAATATGAAGGAAAGCATAATAACTGCCTTTACATCTATCACATCGGCAGTTTTAGGAACAGTAGGAACCTCATTTCAAAAGCACATAGAGATTTATTTATTTATATACGGAATACTCCATTTGAATGTAAAGGAATACATAGTCAGGATTACTAAGACAGCAGAACATGATAAAATGACAATAAAAAGTGATAAGATAGTATACAATAATAAAAGAAAACTGACAATATACAAACAAAAGTAGTGCATAACATTTCATAAAAATTAATACTAACTAGCTATTGCCCTTATAGGGAACACTAAACTTATTCAATGTTAAACGAAATAAGTCATTACTATCGCAGTATATATTATAATTATGCTGCAGTCCATAATTAGTGTTATGAAGAGAAATGGCAAAAGTCGATTTGGCCCTCGTTTTGTTGAGACAATTGAAATCAAGTAAGCCTAAAAGGTAAGATGACTCGATGAATCCATTGATTAGTTTGAACAAAAATACGATGTCAATGTTAAATATACGTTTTTCTACCGATAAAAAGTTGAGTTCATTTACTAAAACTACGTAACATTTATTTTCATAGTCTGGGCCAAGCTTAAAAGCGTAGCTTTTGTGTACTCGTTCAATTGAATCAATATGAATTTGATAATGTGGTGACCATACCAGTGATGCGTAGTCAAGACCCGATCTAACTAAAGAAGTGTATAATAGTTTGATTATATCAGGAGAAAATTCTTTACTTTGCAGTGTGATAAATCCAAGTAGTTTACAACTGTTAGTTGTTATGTTATTGATATGGGTCCTGAAGTCTAAATGAGAATCAAGGGATACACCAAGATCACGGATTTCAGTGACACGTACAAGTTGATTATTATTGATATATGTGTGATGCTGAGGTAACCGGGATTTAGTAAATGTAATTGTGAAGCATTTTTTGTGTTTAAAGTCAAGCCATTAATGAAAGACCATGTAAACAAACTATCAACATCATTTTGCAAGAGCAAAGTATCAAAGTCGTTTTTAACAACACGAAAATTTTTTAAGTCATCTTGAACATTAAAAAGTTGGAATTAGTAATAAACTGGTTAATATCGTTAACAAATATGTTAAAAAAGTGGTCCACAGTGAGAATCCTTAGGTACTCCCGAGGGTACTGCAAATTCATATGACAAATAGTTGTTTATCAAACACATTGAGAGCGGTCAATTTGTTCGAATAATTGAGAGATGTGTGTCAATCAAAATGGGCAACATATGGAACATTTATTATAATTTTTGCTACTGAGTTATTTGAAGAAACCTCTTTTTTTAAGTTTACACCCTGTATACGGTTATATATGATTGGATTTTTTACATATGCAAAGGTCATAGTTTTACATTTAGCCACATTGAACTGAAGTTTATTAAAATTGGACCATTGATATAGCTTATCTAAGCTCAACTGAAGTTTTACACAATCTCAATAGATGATTCCTTAAATAGTTTGATATCATCAGCAAACAATAGAATCTTGCACTCATCCACAGCGTCAACTACATCATTAATAAACATAAGGAATAGCAGGGTTCTGAGATTTGAACCTTGAGGAACACCAGAGGTTGCAATGTACTCAACAGATTTAAAATTATTTACTGAGACGAACTGCTTCCAATTACTCAAATAAGACGCGATTAGTTTAATAAGGGAAGCAGATAACGGAAAGCTTGACGGCTTTAACAATATCACTTGATGGTCAACCTTATCAAAAGCCTTGGGAAAATCCATATAGATTACATCCACCTGATGATTGCTTGACAAAGCTTCCGAGGTACATTGCACAAAATTAATGAGATTTCCACATGCTGATTTTTGTTGCTAAAATCCATATCGATTTTCAGAAATTTTGTTCTTGACTGCATTATATGTATACTTATAAATGACTGACTTAAAATTTTTTGAAATATTTGAAAGTATGGCGATAGGGTGATAATTATCAATTTCATTTCTAGGCCCTGATTTATATACAGGCGATATTCTAGATTCTTTTAATACATCAGGAAAAGTATTTGTTTTGAGGGCTACATTGAATAGGTAACAAAACGGCTGAGCCAGAATATCTTTATAACCTTTAAGAATATAAGCAGGTACATTACCCATTGCCTTGTAGATTGTAAATTGTTTTACGGGGTCGCTTGGCTTCGAACAGCCTAAAAGATCCCCATTGCCTTACCACACTTAAGGTGGTTAATTGCTTCTATGATATCGTGCTCGCAACATCTAATACAACATGATCACTCATATCAGTACATTCAATATCCTCAGTGAATCTGTTATTTGGTACATTAAACACCGATTGAAAGTGTTCCACAAAGGCATTTGCAATATAAGCACCATTTAATTTACTTCCATTAAAGTTCATTTCAGATGTAATATGAGAGAAAGACTTTTTAGATTGAACATACTGCAAAAGTATTGTTTATAAGCTGCCTTTATATCTCTTTTTATTTTAGCTCTCAGAAATTTATAATCCTGCAAACATTGAGGTAAGTGAGTTGTTTTGATTTTATGTCTAAAATAATTTCTCTCGTAAACCACACAGGAAATGTTCTTTTTTTTTTGATAAAACCTTGGGTACACATTGGTGAAATATACTATATAAAATTTATCAAAAGCTTCATTTACATCATTAATTACATACAATACATTCCAGTCAATAATAGGGAATAAATTATACAAAAGGAGAAAATTGGCATTTTAAAAACTATAGTACCGTACAGAGCCCACAGGACACATATTAGGCTTGGTTATAGTCTTAACGAGGATATTTAAACATGGATGATACAAATCTTCGCAAACAAATGGAAGTGGATCTCTATTAACAGTGCACTCAATATTTGAAACTACTACATCA
Organism: Leptura quadrifasciata; assembly: GCA_963675555.1. Lineage (NCBI taxonomy): Eukaryota > Metazoa > Arthropoda > Insecta > Coleoptera > Cerambycidae > Leptura > Leptura quadrifasciata. Next base: position 23,617,020 of record OY776682.1, read on the forward strand.
AGTTTTCTATCATTACAATTTACAATGTCATTATATTGTTTACAGCCTGCTAGGTTCATGAAATTATTAAATGTTACATATATTAGGATTTGACCCATTTATATTTAAGTCACCAACAAGAAGAAAGTTATCAGTCTGAAGAAAAGGCAATATTTCCAAGGCATCAAAAAATATATCATATTCTAACAGTGAGGAAGAATTTAAGGTGGGCATATCCAAAAGAGAGAGAGAGAGATCTGATAAGGAAATATTTATTATTTTTGGCCATAACTTTTTTTAAATACATATATTGATAAAATAAAATATAAGCCTACCTAAGTGGAAGTATGAAAGGTATAGTGATATGAATTTTCACTCAATAATTTCAGTTGTTTGCAAAATCAGTAAATTTAAATTAAAAATTAGTGCCAATCTTTATAATTTGTAGTTTTAAATGAACTAACTTTGCAAATGACTGAAATTATTGAGTGGAGATTCATATCACTACACCTGGCATAGTTCTACGTAGGTAGGATTATACTTTTTTTTAACAATACAGAGTGATTTAATTAAACATGCGGAAAATTATTCAGTGGGTTGTCCCCACCAAAAGGAATTAAAAAAATTAAGAAAAAACATTACTTATTTTTTCACACTGCATGTAGAAGTGCGCCGCCTATGACTAACCAATCTGACGTTCTCTGTCACCTGGTAAACAAAACCCGGTGTCACGAATTCGTAGCACTGCACTTAAATTTTTTCTCTTATTGGGTTTGTGCCTATGGGAAAATTTTCTCCCGTATTTTCGTACAGCCCCTGCAAGACTTCACCATTGCACCATAGGTTAATATCATGTCGCAGTACTCTTGCGACGTGAACTCTGGCATAATCGATATTTGCGAATACAGTTTAATAATAATAATAATAAAAGTATTTTATTGGTAACACTAATAGGCCATCGACCGAAGTCCTTCAGTGTTACAACTATATAAAGATTTTTTTATATATAAACATTTTATAAACTACATTATATTCATGTTATGTAAAAAAAAAGAACAAGTACACTAGAATGGAAAATATAAAAATATTTCATTGCCAATTGTTCACAGAACTGATATGTTCCCATAAAGTTAGCTCTGGTTATTTCTTGATTTCTTATTTTGCAGAGTGGTTGGATGATTTCTATGTTATAATCTTCTTTAGCGAATTTTGTGGTTAGGGATTGTAATCATTGATTGATAGGGATTATTTGTGTGATTTCATAGAGAAGGGTGTTGGAGGGATTATGAAGAGGATTTCTGGGATGTCTCATCTTGGTAATGGATCACAATGTTGTTGTTTCTGTTATTTCTAAGTTTTTTCTGACTTGTCTTCTCGTATTGAGGTATAGAGGGTGGTTATATTCCAATATGGGTCGGTAGATCGAATTGTAAATATGGGCAGCAGTTTTTTTGTTAATCCCTTGGTTTTTATATGTTAAGCTGCGGAAATGTCTACTTCTTGTAATGCATTTTTTCTTAATTATTTTAATCTTAAAGCTGTGTATTTGACATACACAGCAAAATAAGAGTTCTTCAAAAAATAGCTTTGAAAACGGAAAGAGATTACTTTCCGAAACGTCAGCAAAATACATTATTTTTGTGTTTATTCCGATTTATATTATTTGCAAAACATAACCTCTGACTTTTCCTTTGGCGTAAACGTCACGGGCGCAGAGGCTCTTTTTTCCAATAATTCTATTATTTTGTAGATTCGGTGATTTGTTTTGAAGAGGATAATAGTACATGTGGTAGAAAACCCAAATAATAGGAAAGAATATTTTAACATGTTTGTTAAAATTAAGCTTATTGTCTATTGTGATTCCAAGATATTTTACTTCAGTTTGGCAATATATTGCGTTATTGCCTATAGTCATTGTTGGGGTGCTTGGGGATGCATTATGGTTGAACACTATGTATTGTGATTTTAGAGGATTTGGTTTCATTCGCCATTTGTTGAACCATGTTATTGTTCTGTCCATCAGCTGCTGTAGTGCCCCCACTGTCTTAGAGATATTCTTATTGTGGCTTACGAGAGCGGTATCATCGGCATATTGTAGGATATATGAGTCGAGGTTTAAATATTCGGGATCCAAATTATAGTTGTATATAATAATAATAATAATAATATGTCTTTATTTATTATTGAATACAATAATAAAAGGGCGAAGTTCAGTAGAGTGAGACACTCTCTGCTCTTCCACTTAACCCTAAGATAATAACTAACATAATAAACAAAAATAAAAAATATATATATAAAAATAGTAGTAACTAACAGATATCTATAACAACAAGACAATATTAGAGAAAGCAGACATTTTAGCTTATTGTATTAAATGGGAAGAAAGTAACGAAAATAATAATATAATATAAAAAGAATGAATAATAATAACAAATAATTGTCATAACGAGCCAAGTTGCCGAGAAAGAAAAAGAAGATATGCTAATTTTAATAGCTTACGAGCTGGCTTACTAAGTTACCACTAGTAAAAGAAAGAAAAAAAAATTAGATTTTATAATGACTAATAGGTAGGAATATTAAGTACTAAGTTTTTGAGTAAACAGTGCGGTTTTTAATTTATTTTTGAATTGAGATAAGGTAGGTAAATATTTCATATCTGTGGGGATAGTATTATAAAGACGAGAAATTGTATAACTAAATGATCGCTCAAATTGAGTAGAACTGTGAGTGGGGGGTGTGATTACGTTCTTGTTCCTGATATTAACGTTATGGGTATTCGCACGAAATATAATCTTTTCAAACAAGTATGTTGGTTGCTGAGTTTTTATTATTTTATTGTACATACAAACTGTGTTTAAGTAAAATCTATTTTTCATATTGTCATTTTACCTGTTTTAATTTATGGGAAATGTGTTGAAATTTGCCTATACCAAAAATATACCTAAGGCACGAGTTTTGCACTTTTTGAATTTTATACAGACTGTCACTATCCAAACATTGCGAAAAGATTTGGGAGCTGTAATTAAAATGCGATAGTACTAACGCATCACAGAGAAATGTTTTAATTTTTTGGGAAAGATAAGACCTATGTGGATACAATAATCTTAGCTTAAGGTAGGCTTGCTTCAAACAATTGGCAATGTGCGTTTTGTACCTAAATGTGTTATCCATTGTTAAGATTAATAGCATCCTCGTTGAGTCCAATGAAGTGTAGTACAGCAAGTAACACTTTGTAATTGAGTGTGTCAAAAGCCTTCGAGTAATCTAGGAGCACTAATACTGTAATTAAACTTTTATCATTTGCCGTCAGTATATCATCTGTTACATGTAATAGAGCAGTTGTGCAGCTGTAATTAGGGCGAAAACCAGACTGTGTATCTGGTAATATATTATAGAACGCGATGTGTTCCCGAAGTTGAAAATTTATTATTTTTTCGAATAATTTTGAGAAAACGGGAAGTATGCTAATAGGTCGAAGATGCTTAAAGTCCGTTGGCTCAGAGATTTTAGGAATTGGAATTACAAGAGCGCTTTTCCATTTGTCAGGAAAATAGTTTTCAAGTATACACGAATTGATAATATGTGTTAGATATTTAATAATATGAGGACAACAAGGTCTAATCATATTTATGCTAATTTTGTCCTCACCAGTAGCCGTCGACACTATTTCTTTTAGATATTTTGAAGTTGTATCACAGTCTACTAAAGTAAATTTAAATTTTTCGATAAAATTACATTTCTGATTAGTAGCGTAATAATTAAGTACTTCATTATCAATAACAGCACCTTGAGGTATACAATTCTGGTAATAGTTATTTAAATCTACGTGATTTAATTCAGCTGGAATTTTTATATCTGGGTTTTTATTGATATTTAAAAATTTTAATTCTTTCCAGACGGTTTTCGAGTTTGTATTAGTAAATTTGTGACTATAATAGGCTTTTTCTTCGTTTCTGACAGCTGTAGTTGTAAAATTTCGCAAGGTTTTGTAATAATTCCAGTCTCTTAGGCTCTTTGTTTTTTTGAATTTAGTTTTAGCTTTGTCTCTTAACTTCATTAAGTATTTTAGATTTGAGGTGATCCACGGTGCCTTAGGTTTCGATATTCGTGCAGTTCTTACTGGTGTATGTTGGTCATATCATAACAATATATATTGTAGAGCAGGGGCGAGAGTGGAGAGCCTTGAGGGACACCTTGCTGAATTGTAACGTTTTGTGAAAAAATATTGTTAATTTTAACTTGGACAGTCCTTCCATTTAAGAATTCTTTGAGAAGGAAAAGTAAATATTTGGGGCAGTTGATCTCCATTAGTTTATATAGTAAGCCATGATGCCAAACACTGTCAAAAGCTTTATGTATGTCTAGTCTAGAAAGATGGCAGCGCTGCATTGACCACTAAGTTTTGCTGTCTGTATATTAGAAGTCATGATTGTTAAAGGATGAACAGTGGAACACTTTTCTCGGAATCCGAACTGATAACTTGGAATAACATGTCCTACTTTGCCGTGCAATATAGTTTTGATAATTTTTTCGAAGTTTTTTCCTACAACAGATAGTAACGTAATGGGACGATAGTTATTAACATTTGTATGATCGGTGTTGGGTTTGGGGATGGTAATTAAAATTCCATGTTTCTATTCTGGAGGAAAGTAGTAGTGGTTGAGGCAATATTCGTATGTTTTTTTAATGTATAAGTGTATTTCGTAGTTAAGTTTTCTTATTATGTTTTTCGTGATATTATCGTATCCTGGTGCTGTATTTTTACCCTTATAGAGTATTTGGAAGTAGATTTCTTCATCTATTTCTTTTGTGTCTGGCACTGGGTTCTCAGAAAAATATGTCTTGTACCAGTTGTTAACGTCTTCATACTGTACGTCATCAAATTGAGGGTTGTTGTTCTCCCTGTAGGTTTCTTTGAAATGTTCTGCAAATAATTCTACCTTTTCTTGATCAGAATTATATGTATTATTGTTTTTTTTCAGAGTAGTTGGTTTCTGGTGTGGTTTATATTGTGTCATTCGTTTGATTTGTTGCCAGTAGTTTTTCCCTTGCTGCTTGTTTATTTCGCTACATGTTTTCATCCAGTTGTTTTCTTTGTATTGCCTTATCAGTTTCAAAATTTCCTTGTTATAGTTATTGATTTGCCTCTTGTAGTCCTCACTTGGACGATTTAGGTAATCTCTATACATCCTTCTTTTATTTTTTATCATTCGGATGATATATGATGGCAGTTTATAGGTATAATATTTCACTTGTTCTTTGGGGTGTGTTTTCCCTGATTGTTGTCATCAGTTTTTCGTTGAATTGCTTGATTGTGTCTCTGTTCATTGGTATATTGTATATCTTTGATGTATTTTGTCATAGTATTGTTTACCTCTTCCATATTACATTTGTTGTAGTTAATTCTTTTTTCTTCTAGGTCCTCAATTTTCCTATTCAGATTTATTGATATTTCCATTGCCGAATGATCAGAGCCAATGTCAGGGTGTGTTTCGATTTTCTCTATATTATTTTCCAAGTTATTTGTATAGAGGATTATGTCTGGTGTTGTGTCCGGATTATTTGCCATGTGGAAAGTAGGTGTATTTGCCTTTGTAAAAGTGGAATTTTCCAAGAAATTGTTCAGCTGCTTCTGTTTGTTCCTGTTAATGTTGAAATCTCCTATAATGACACAATATTTGTACAATGCTGCTTTCGTAAATATAGTTTGATCAATGTTCGCTGTTGGGTGGATGTATACAAGAAATATGTGTAACTTGTCATCCAGAAATGGTATGGTGAAATGGGTAGCTTCGCTTAGGGGATTATTTATTCTCGGTGGATTGTCCTTCCTCATATTTAAGCCAGGGTGTATTTGTACTAGATTTCCTCCTCTCACATTGTTGTTGACAATATTACCATCAAATTGTAGGATATTCCAGTTTTTGTATCTTGTATTACTAGTACTTTTAGTTTTTGTACAGTTTAAAATTTAACAAAATTGGGAAATTCTCTAAAGGGAAGTCGAAGCGTCACTGAACTGATCAGTGAACGCGTGGCGCACTGACCTGAGACAACTAAGACAGCTGACTGATATTACCTGCTAAACATACGAGCGACACATGTGTGAACACGTCGAGATAGCATAACTCACCCATTCAGAAGCGTATCTTTGCAGGTTTTAATGCAAAAAAATATAATAAATTACTTCGGATCACTTTAAAATTTTACAGCAGCTTTCCTACATAATAGACTTGTATACCATTTCATCCTGTATATGTACTAAAAAAAAAATTATGGCCAAAAATAAGAAATATTTCCTTATTGGACTCTCTCTTGGATATGCCCACCTTAAAAGATAAGCTACCATGAGATATATAGGTTTAGGCATAGTTTGCAACTTAATACATAATACTTTTTAACATCAATTCACAAATCTAGTCCAAGAGATGGCATAAAAAACTATTGAGCCATTTGCATCCAATCTGAGATACCCAAACTTCTCGATTGCTTGGTAACTACAAAAATATCATGGGATACTGCACATATCATTAACAATGAGCAACATGGTTTTATGCGTAAGAAAAGCACCTCAACTAATCTGCTTCTGTATGAACATTTTAATCTTTATGCTTTTGAACATCAATCACAAATGGATTCAAGTGATACAAGTGATTGTAATGAAGACAAGCTTATTAGAAAAAACTGTTAGTGATCTAAGTGATGAAAATCAAATGCAGAATAACTACATCCTAAAACTGAATAAATTATTAATTCATGAGGCTACTGAAATGGAAATAGACTTAAACAATCAGATTCTGAAGCAGCAAAAACTAATTGGTGACTTAGAAGATCAGATAAACATTCTGAAAAAAATGACAAAAAATTTGAATAAAACAGTTGGGACTAAATCATGCCAAACTGATAAAATTTCGACAAAAAATCAATTCACTTCAACTGACAATATTATCTTGCAAACTGACAGTGGTGTAGTAAAGGAAAATGTAACTAATATTACTATAAATAATGTAGCAGAAAGTAACAAATTCCAACCTTCCAACAGCTCACATAGTAATGGCAATCAATATGACGTAAATCCAGATCTACCCATAAAATCGAAAAATAGAGTTTTATTGTTATCTGATGAACTTGGGAAATATATCCGACCCAAACTTCATAATATTCTGTTTGAATTTGACATAATGTCATTTGTTAAACCTTCTGTAAACATGTATAATATTATTGAAAATATTGAACTGCTTACTAATGATTTTGATTGCAGTGACTATATACTCATAATTGCAGGGAAAAACGACATACAGAATTATAAATTTCCATCTTTCACATTTATAAACAGTAAACTTAAAAAATGTGGCAACACTAATATTATCATCCTTTCCGTTCCGTATTCAAAAAATCGTAATCTGAATCAGCGCATTTATAAGTATAATTGCAAGCTTAATGCATACATACAAAAACTGAACAAGATTGTAGAAGGTAGTATATTATATTACGAAATAAATAAAGAAAATTATTCTATTGATAATTGTGTTATTTGCAATGACTTGTATAATCTTGCAGTCTGAAGAAATCATTGATTTTTATAAAAAGATGTGAATCACCTGTTTCACATCAACAATCAAAAGTAAATGACATCGCAGAAGTGGTAGACAATGGAAATTCCAATGTGGTTGGCAGTGTAGTGATTGAATTACAAGAAAATATTAGTCTTGATGAGCAAGTTGTTGATAAAAATAATCAAAAACATTTTTTATATAGAAGACTATCCCAGATGAATGTAATGTCCTAGAATTTAATGTTAATGATGAATTGGGTACTGAAGGTATTGATACGCTTAAATTTTTTTATATCAATATACAGTGTTTAAAAATAAGGTAAACGAAATTGAGTATTTTTTGTCACAAAAGAGGGTTGATTTTCTATGTTTTACTGAGACGTGGACTTCTGAAATGGAAATAAAAAATTTAAATATTACTAATTTTCAATTAGTATCATATTATAGCCATGAACATTTTCGACATGGTGGTATTGCCATATACAAAAACAATGATTTTGAGTCCGTAATGAATACCTACTGCAGCATAAGAAATTACTGTATTGAACAACATGCAGAATTTGCCTGTACAGAATTAATTAAGGAAAAAATTGTACTGTTATGCACCTATAGATCACCACTTGGAGATTCAAATTTATATTTTAGCTTACTGAATCAAGTTCTTGACCAGTTTTCCTTAAATAAACATATTGTACTATTAGGGGATTTTAACATTCATTTTAATATGAATTGTCAAAATATACTTGCCTATAGAAATTTGTTTCTATCCTATAACCTTTTAGAAATGGTTTATGATGATACCAGAGTAACTGTAAACTCGAGTACTAAAATCGACAATGTATTTAGTAATTTATCTCACAAGATCAAATGTAAAGTAATTGAACCTCATCTTTCTGATCATAAGGCCATAATGTCCATGATTACAATACCGATGATTGAAAGTAATGATTTTGTTTTTTGCAGACCCATGACGAAAACTAATATAACGAAATTTGCCAATAAGCTTGAAGTATTTAATTGGTTTAATTTTTTTCAGTTACATTGTCCAAATGACAAAGCTAATTATCTCTTACATATATTGTCTAATACATATAATGAGTGTTTTCAACTAAAGAAGGTATATATTAAAAATAATAAGAAGAAATCCACTGTACAATTTGATAATCGGCTAATAAATTTGAAAAATACTCTTGACGCTGTTCAAACGGTAGCTGTTGCTAGTGGCAATATAGATTCGATGAATGTCTACAAACGACTAAAAGCAGAATATAAAGCAGAAATAAATAAAGTCAAATTGAGAAGTAATGATAACTATATAAATAAAAGTTCAAATAAACAGAAGGCTGCCTGGAAAATAATAAACAATAAACGTAAGAATATGCAACCAATGAGATCAAATGATTTAACTCCTAATCAATTTGCTGATTATTACACTGATGTCGTTGAGGATATTATGTCTAAATTTAAAAATATGAGTAGCACTAATTATCTGAACAGTCTAACAAAATTTCCTAATCCTAATTATTCTTTCTTTCTGTCTCCAGTTAGCTGTGAGGAGATTCGAAATATTATTAATAAATTAAAAAACTCAAGATCCAAGGACATTTATGGTTTAAGCAATGAGCTCATAAAGTTAGTGGGTGATACGCTGCTTGAACATATTACAGATCTGATTAATTGTTCTATTGTCAATGGTATTTTTCCAGAAGCTCTAAAGATTTCATTAATAACTCCCATCTATAAGAAAGGTGAATATAATGAACCATCTAGTTTTCGACCAATTTCAGTAATACCTGTTATTGGAAAAATATTTGAACTAGTTATTAAAAATCGATTAATAGATTATTTTGAAAAGAATAAATATATTAGCAAGTCTCAATTTGGCTACAGATCTGACAAATCAACGGTACTGGCACTTTGTGAAATTATTGAAAATGTTTTTGAAGCTTTTGAGAAGAAAGAATTTTGTACAGCAAAATTCTATGACTTGTCAAAGGCTTTTGACACTGTTGAACATAATATTTTATTGACAAAACTTAAATACTATGGTGTACCATATTTATATAACAGATCTCAGCTTGTTAAATGGAATAATATAGTATCTAACCAGAAGTATGTTAAATTTGGTGTTCCTCAAGGATCGGTTTTAGGACCTGTTCTTTTTATTATTTATGTCAATGATTTCTTCTTAAATATTGACGATAACATTCTTCCAGTTGCCTATGCTGATGATACAACTTTGTTATTTAAAAGTAAATCTTCAAATGAAATAATAATTCAACGTTCTGAAAATCTGTTACAAAAATGGTGTTCTAGCAACTTCCTAAGTTTGAACTTGGATAAAACTAATACACTTGACTTTACAGTGGTACCTTCTAATGTAAATAACAATCATAAGTCATTAGGTGTCTTTCTTGATAGTTCTTTAACTTTTGCACATCATACTAATGAACTGTGTAAGCGACTATCAACTATAATATTTCTTCTAAGGCAATTACAAAGTGAACTTAGCGCTAATTATTTAAAGATTTCATATTTTTCTATTTTTCATAGTGTAATGGTGTATGCTATTATTCTGTGGGGTAATACTTGTCATGCTCAACAGGTCTTCATATTACAAAAGAGAGCAATACGTGTTTTAGCTAAAGCCAAGCCTACTGACTCTTGTAGACCTTTTTTTAAGGATATGTGTATTATGACTCTACCTTCATGTTTTATTTATTATTGTTTGCTATACATTAAAAAGAGAATTATGCTGGGTTCTATTCTAACTCAGGAGGATGTTCGCGGTTATAATACTAGAGAGAAGAAAAGCTTATGTCTGAAAAGTGTACGCTTGACAAAGACAAAAAACTCCTTTTTATATATGTCCAGTAAATTTTATAATGCTTTGCCATGACATTTACAAAATGAAAATATAGGTATAAAAAGTTTCAAAAAAAATGTTAGGACATTACTACTTAAAAATTGTTTTTAAAGTAGTGAAGAATACTTTCAGTATTGCAATTCATTATCTATCTGACTTCTAGCCTAGCCAGTTTTTTATTTTTTATGTTATACATTTGTTTGTGTTTTACTTATGCATGTTATTTATTTAATTGTTGTATGTTATTTACTTAACTGTTTTTATTATATACATTGTTTTCTTGTTTTATATATATATATATATATATATATATATATAACTTAGTACATTTGTATGCTACTAGATTTATTTTGACGACTGTATACACATTGTGTGAAAAAGAGAGAAATATATTCTATATTCTATTCAATTTATACTGATTTCGCGAAGGCATTTGATCGTGTTGATCACGTGTTACTCATAACCAAACTAAGGGCTTTGGGTGTCGAGGGTTGCGTGCTTGAATGAATTCATAGTTACTTATATAACGGAACACAATTTGTCAGATGCTCTGGAGGCGTATCAGCTTCTATTATAGTTACTTCGGGCGTTCCGCAAGGATCACATATCGATCCTCATTAACAGTTATTATTTAATGTTTGCTGACGATTTGAAGCTATTCAGAATCGTTGACAACTCTCATGATGTCTCTCTTTTGCAAAGTGATCTCGATAATCTAGTTCGATGGTGTGACATCAACCTATTGAAACTTAACCCTGCTAAGTGTAATCAAATTTCTTTCACGAGAGGCAATAATCCCGTAATATTCGGCTACCATCTAAATAATGATACCTTAAACAGGGTAAACTCTATAAAAGATCCACGTGCAATATTTGACGTCAAGATGACACTCAAAACACATATATCAAAAGTTACATCACAAGCACTGAAAGTAGTAGGTTGCATCAATAGGGACTCTACCTTTTTTTCTATTAAAATATACAAATTCCTGTTCTCTTCACTGGTAAGGAGTCTACTAGAATATAGCAGTGTGGTATGGAAGCCAGCTGTAATGTCGATAAAGAATCCATTGAGAATGTCCAATCAAAATTTCTTAGGCAATTTGCATTCATGATGGGTCATCCAATATTCTATCACTTGAGCGGAGAAGAGTGCAACTCGAGTTATGCTTTTTGCATAAATTAATTAATGGTAATATTAACTGTCCTGAGATACTTCAGTTGATTAGCTTTAATTTAAATGATCGTAGAACAAGACATTCAGAACTTTTTAAAATACCCTTTCATCACACAAATTATGGTCAAAATGTTCCCATAGCAGATTACTTCGAACAGCATAATCATTCCATAATGATATTGAACTCTTTGGCTCATCACTATACTCCTTTAAAAACCAAGTTAAACCTCGTATAAGTAATTTAAATTAGGTCCGAATATATGATGGTGCTGAATTTTATTGTACTTGTAATTATTTTCTTGTTGTTTTATCTATGTATTATTTTAAACTATTTTTATTAGATAATTATTATGTTTTCATTTATTGAACTGTAAAATGGCTTAACTATATAATTAATAATAAATAAATAAATTACATTTAGGTGAATTATAATTAATGGCCATCTTTATTGGCTTAAACAGATTTTTATTGCCAAAGCAACTCCCCCCCCCACGATGCTTATCTATTGCACTTAAATTTCTATCATCTCTGAACACCACATAGTTAGAAGGAAAGAGTTCATTATTCGAAAAACCATCACATAACCATGTTCCAGTTACCGCAATAACATCGAAGTTTTTGGCTACAACGCCCGAGTACAATTGATGTGTTTTAGACCTCAGTCCACGAACGTTTTGATAGTAGATTGATATAGGTATTACCATTTTAATATTAATTTGAAATTTAGATTGTTAGTCTAATTTTGTTGTCTATTATAAGTACCTATACGTTCTCCAATTGGGAAGCGTTACAGTATGTTAAATAAAATTGATGAAATTGAACAACTTATTCAATAGAAGGTATTGATATTTTATGTTTAACAGAACATCAGATATGTGGTAAAAATATTGATTTTATTCATGTACTAGATTTTATGATAGCCTCTCATTTCTCCAGACATACCTAATCACTTCTATGGTGGGCCATTAACTAAAAGTACATTTCAACAACAACATAACGTCAAATTAATGAAGTTTAACCCATTAAACATGTTGTATAATAATATGAATATGAAGGATAATGAGTTTCATTCGATGGAGAAATTTTTAAATGTTTGATTTTACTTATATTGTTATGTGCTGCCCTCTAACAGAGAGGAGAGTTGTAATTACTCCCTGCCCAGAAGGGTGGCGCCATCTGTGGGCCAACTGGCGAACCACCATTTAGTAGTGCCTAAGTAAACTGTAGAGAATTCCAGTATATTCTGGAAGGTTCTATAATGATATTCTGGACATTCCAAGTGGGTATATAAAGAGGTGAGTCCAACAGATGGAGAACAGTACAGTTTAGTGAAGTATAAGGAAGAGTTCAGTTTAGTATCCAGTACAGTTCTGGTTACAGAGACAGTTTGTAGAAGAAGATTTCAGTTGAGTGAAGTAGGCAATATAGTTCAGTTCAGTGAAGTAAACAGACAGACAGTTTTTAGGTTAGACAAGAGTTGACAAGTTTAAGAAAAAAAGTAAAGTACATAGTGTTTTGAAATTTGTGAATTTATATTAGATTAAGTTATTATTAGTTGTGTGATTGTTAAGTATTTACTAGTGTAATTTTAGTGATTAAATAAATCAGTGGTTTGTGAAAATTCTTGTTGCAAGTTATTTGAATCCACAAAGTGTTTACTGAAAATTGTAAGCACGTAACAATATGATAATTTGTAATATATGTAATTTTTGTTCTAAAAACGATAATTTTCAGATTTATTTTAAACTTTTACATGTAAGTCACAGGATGCCATATAGGATGAAAAGATAATTGTGAGCAAGTGAATGTGTGGTATGTCTGTATCTGTATGCATGATTGTATGAGATGTAACAGTTGACTAGTCTGATAAGCTTTTTTACATTTGCAGTATTAAACCTAATAAGATGAATAAAGCATCGATTTATCTATCTATTACATAACATTTATATAAGATAAGATCGGTAGCATTTTAAAATTTATATTACGTCCATGTTTTTTAATATCTCGTAGTCCTAATGGTAAACATCTATTTAATGTTAAAAATAACATATAATGTAATATAAACCAATAATATATCATTTCTGTGATAACGGACAGGCTTGCGTGCGTTAAGGTGCAATGAAGAAACACCCTCAGGCTCTAATTTCATTAAAATATGAATGTCAATCGACAGTTGAGAAATATGCGTAAATCTTTTATAACATAAGAATAGGTTTCGCTAATGTAATGTCAGTTCATTAGAGCATAGTGGCACATGAATGGTCTAAGGTAATATCTCATGAAAAATGGTATTAATCTAAGATTTCATTTAAATTTATTTACCGCATGGTTGATATGGCCCCAAAAAATAAAAATCAGTTTTCCGACAAAGGCACGCAGTAAGAAAAGTTACCACTTACTGTGTTAACTGCGAAAAGCATAAAAAAATTCTCGAAATTTCTTGGATTGATATTTTTCTGTTATTATAGAGTTGTCAAAATGAATATGTTTGCTTTCTCTGCTTATTGTTTCTTATATCAATAAATAATAATTAAGTTTTGCCACAAATGGTCAGTACTGCCATATAGTAATCAAACCTACATATCAAAATCCGTATTATTTTATTTATTTATTTATTTATTTATACACCATCTAACAGTACAAAGACCATTTACAAGATGGGAAACAACACATATTTAATATACAGTACACATAGTGAGTAGCTTAAGTATATATAATAAAAGTAGGAGAGAGAAAAAAAAAATCCAAATCTAAAATCTAAACTGACTAATATAAGAGAAACAAAAAAGATATAAAAGACAGCTAAAGAAAAACTGTATAGTGTATGGAAAAATTAACAAGATTGCTGTACATAAGGAATATATAAATAAAAATATAAAAATAAAAATATAGTGAGGAAAATTGATAGAACAAATGCAGGAAGCCCCATTATTGAAAAATATCAATATTCGGATTGTTATTGTAACAGGAACAAATATTATATACAGGTGAGAATTTTAGGACATTAGTCCGAGCTCTAGGCAGATAAAAAGTTTGACTATGACGTGAATTAACTCTAGGAATATAAAAGTCCAATTTATGAAGTATCTCGCTGCAGTCAATTTCATGGTGAATTAATTTCTTCAAAAAGTTGATAGCAAAATTATTACGTCTATCACTTAAGCTGCACATAGAAAACATGTCAAGCAGATTTGATTGAGGAAAACCAATAGGCGGATATGAATTTAGAGATTTGAAGTAGAGATATTTAAGAAAGTGACGCTGCACATTTTCTAATTTAGCGATATGGGTATTATAGCAGGGCTGCCATAATAACATCTGGTCTGGGTGGCTTTCTACATGATGAAACTATCATTGGTCACTGGTGACCACCCTGGCACTGAGGAAATATTTTGATTGGTTTTTAATGTTTTCCGTGGCATCGAAAATGTTAATGATATGAACATACTCAGTGTCACATTCATTTTGAGATTCCTATATTTGTAATATATTTATAAGTCAATCTTATGTGATGATTTTGTATTGATGTGTTAATCTTGGTTTTGTTTTATATTTTGCTGAAGACAAGAGCAAGTTATTTTTTTTAATAAATGTAAATTTTTTAAAATGCTGTACTTCATTCTTTCGTAAATAATTTTATTGTGAAATAAATTCTCTTAGTTTGTTTCTTTATGGCACTTATACTATCTTGTGAATTTCTTTTTTAAACTCTGACCAATTTCTTTTCAAGTTTTGTAAATGTTTTTTCTATCAAAGGTGCTTAGTAATTTTTTTACCAATATACTTAAGTATTTTACTTTACAAGTTTACACTCTCATGAGATCTCAAAAAACACAAAAATATTCATTAACCATGGTTAATGAATATTTTAGCTCTTGCAATGTCATGACATTGCAAGAGCTAACAGACACCTATATTGTAATAATAATAATAATAATAATAATAATAATAATAATAATAATAATAAGGGAGGGGCTGACTTCCATCTATCAAGCCTTTGGTGAGTAGCGCCACCACTTACTCCAGCTGGGGAGTAAAACCGAACCGGCAGCCCTAGTACACCCGGGAGGGGAAAGCGTCTTCCCCTCTGGTGTCGGTTGTGGGCCTGCTGGGCTAACCACCCACAGGCCCTAAACTTTGGTTCCCATAGGCCGAAGGCAGGGCCCCCACGATCGACCCCGTGCGGATAGGGGTCAAGGGCAAGGTGGTGGGGCCCAACCGGACAGACCGCCCGTTGATGACAATGGCAATGCCCAAGGACGCTTTGAGTGGACGGATGAACTTCTGCATTGTTATGAAAGCAGTGAGCCCGCGCGGAGGGGATACATGGCGCGGATGCATGCTCTGTGGTGTGAGAGGCTACCAGAGCATAGCGCCTTCACGCCACAAAATCTGCGTGACTATGTATCCCACCTTCGTAGTAGGGGCTACGTGAGGGCTGCTCCTGGACCGGTGAATGAGGTGGCCGAAGAGCCGCCACATTCACCGGTTGAGGACGTAGCTCTCCTCGTCCCCCCAATACCAGAGGGCCTCAGTACCAGAAGGGGGTTACACCGTCTGAAAACCCCCGGGCCACAAGACCTGGCCGGAGTGGACGCTGAACTTCGTACAGCGCTACCAGAAGAGGCTGACATCTGGCACATAAATTGTGCCGTGTATGCCGCTGCTCAACGCTCGTCTCAGGTGGAGAGGCGAAATACCTCTTCCCCACAGGAGAGAGCGCAGCGGCGCATACAAAAGATGGAAGCCAAGATCCGGTCGGCGAGGCAACAGGCATCCCGTATCCAATGTGTGATGGACTATATGGCGGCCAACAGGCCTTTCACGCCTAAAGTGCGTCGATTAGCCGCCAACTTAAGACGCGTCCATCACACACTCAATGAGGCAGTGCTGCGAACCACCAAACAGCACTGTGTCGACAGGATACGGATGCTAGTGACTTGCAGAAAGTCACTAGTGAGGCGGGCGAGAGGGCTTGCGGAAAATAAACTGTTCCGCGAGAAGCCCTCGCGCCTTTTTCAGCCGCCTCCGCGTGTTGTAGACAATGCGCCGACTGCAGATCAGGTGGAGAACTTCTGGAAAACACTGTACGAGGAGAGGCTTCCACTCAACCGAGATTCTCCTGCCCTTGCACACTTTGAAGCCTTTTGTCAAAGGCTTCAGCAACCACAGGAAGTGTGCGAACCAATAACTCCAGAAGAGGTTCGTAGGGCTCTTGAGGGCTCTAAGAACTTTGCTGCTCCAGGTCCCGATGGGATAAATAACTTTTGGTGGAAAAAGTTATCGAGCACCCACCACCATTTGGCCAGAATTTTTAATTCCTGGTTGAATGGGGAGCAGCAAATCCCTTCTTGGGTTGTTGAAGGGCGGACAGTGCTGATCCCCAAGAACGGAGATTTGTCCAACCCAAAGAACTACAGACCGATAACCTGTCTAAACGCATGTTACAAGGTGTTTACACGCATTTTGTACATGCGGGTGCTCCACGCAATTGAACCGGTTTACGAACGGATATATGAGCAACGAGGGTCGAAGAGAGGTGTCGCTGGCTGCAAGGAGAACCTGCTGATCGACAGATGTGTCACGCAGGACTCCATGCAGTATAAGCGGAACCTCTCTATGGCCTGGATCGACTACCGCAAGGCATTTGACATGACATCGCATGAGCTCATTGTTCACTTGCTCCGATGTCTTGTGGTACCCGGTCCCGTAGTGAGATGTATTGAAGAACTGATGCCGCTCTGGAGGACTCGCTTTACCATAACATCGGGTAACGATAGAGTCCAAACAGAGTCGGTAACATTCAGAAGGGGAGTATTTCAGGGAGATTCCCTCAGCCCCCTCCTGTTTTGCATCTCACTACTGCCATTATCCGTCTCGCTCCGGAAAACCCGTGGCTACAACTGCGATACCCCCGGCGACAGGAGGCATAAGGTCACCCATCTATTTTATATGGATGACCTTAAACTTTATGCCTCTGGAGAGAGGGATCTCCAACAGTCCCTTAGGGTGGTACAGGAGTACACGCAGGCTGTCGGTATGCAGTTCGGGTTGGACAAATGCGCACTGATCCATCTCAAGAGAGGACGATGCGGTGACTATGGAGAGGACGCGCAGCTCGTGGACGGAAGCATCTTACACCATCTAGATGCCGGAGAGTCGTACACTTACTTGGGTGTCGAGCAACGCTCCACCCAAGAAGTGAGTGTAGTGAAAAACGCTCTCCGCGGCAAGTATCAGCACCTACTCAGACAGATCTGGTCTTCAGAACTGTCGGGGAAGAACAAGGTGTCTGCTACAAATATGCTTGCCGTTCCGATCCTTCTCTACTCTTTCGGAGTAGTGAAGTGGACTAGAGAAGAGCTGCGTCAACTCGATGTAGTAACCCGCAAGAAGATGCATCTTAATAGGAGCTTGCATCCTAAATCGTCCGTTCCACGGTTATATCTCCCACGACATCGGGGAGGCCGTGGACTCTTGAGCTTGGAGAGTCTCCATAGCAGGATGGTTCTGGATGGAGCATGTAAGGTCATCAGGAGTTCGGATCCCCTCCTCTGCATGGTCCGAGACCATGAAAATGCAGAGGTAGGAGCTTTTCTCTTTAAGGCAGCACGGAGAGCAGCCGATGAACTTGGTCTCATCTTCGACGTCGAGCGGGTAAACCCCGACTCTGTCACTGAGTTGGAACCCGTTCGACTAAAAGCCCACATTAGAGCTGCAGAACACAACATCCTTCTGCAGCTCCATAAGGATAAGCCATTGCACGGGGTCTTCTATAAAAATATAGAAGACCTCGGCTTATCCGTAAGGCTGACCTTCGCCTTCTTAAGGTCAGCTGGGCTGAAGTCTGAGACCGAGGGATTCATAATGGCTTGCCAGGATGGTGTATTTAACACTCTCGTCTATCGACGTCGTGTCATGGGTATGGAGGTCCCTGATATCAGCTGCAGGGCCTGCCGCAGGGCGCCGGAGACTGTAATGCACTTACTGTCGGCTTGCCCGACATACGCAGTCTCGGCCTATATTCATAGACACAACGCAGCATTATGAGTGCTTTACTATCATCTAAGGCACTCGTATGGGATAGACGAAACACCAGTGCTGCCTTACGTTCCGGGGGATATTGAGTCCGTTGTGGGGAATGAGAAGTGCCTAATTTATTGGAACTACTCGTTTCCCACCGTCAGGCAAATACAAGCCAACAAGCCTGACATAGTACTCCTCGACCACCAACTCAAGACAATGTATGTCGTGGAATTCTCAGCTCCCGCTGAGAGCAACATTGTCTTGAAAGAGGAGGAAAAACGGACAAAATATCGAGATTTGCTCTTCGAACTCCGCAGGCTTTATCCAGGCCATTCTGTTAAAATAGTGGTACTGATTATAGGAGCCCTCGGTGGAATGAGACAGACGCTGCTTTCAGAATTAAAGATCATACCGGCATGCCGAGACTCGGCAGAGATCTTAGCCGGCAGAATGCAGAAGGCTGTCATCCTCGGTTCATTACGTCTACTCAGGGCACACGATTCACGGACCCGGTAGTCACTCACCCCATGGGCGTGGGGAGTGGCTACTGGTATTACCAGCTCCCCTCTGTGAGGGTCGGAGCCACAGAGTAAGGTGACTGGTTTTTTGTAAAAAAAAAAAAATAATAATAATAATAAATAAGCAGGAGGGGCTGACTTCCATCTATCAGGCCTTTGGTGAGTAGCGCCACCACTTACTCCAGCTGGGGTGTAAAACCGAACCGGCAGCCCTAGTACACCCGGGAGGGGAAAGCGTCTTCCCCTCTGGTGTCGGTCGTGGGCCTGCTGGGCTAACCACCCACAGGCCCTAAACTTTGGTTCCCATAGGCCGAAGGCAGGGCCCCCACGATCGACCCCGTGCGGATAGGGGTCAAGGCAAGGTGGTGGGGCCCAACCGGACAGACCGCCCGTTGATGACAATGGCAATGCCCAAGGACGCTTTGAGTGGACGGATGAGCTGAGGGATGAACTTCTGCATTGTTATGAAAGCAGTGAGCCCGCGCGGAGGGGATACATGGCGCGGATGCATGCTCTGTGGTGTGAGAGGCTACCAGAGCATAGCGCCTTCACGCCACAAAATCTGCGTGACTATGTATCCCACCTTCGTAATAGGGGCTACGTGAGGGCTGCTCCTGGACCGGTGAATGAGGTGGCCGAAGAGCCGCCACATTCACCGGTTGAGGACGTAGCTCTCCTCGTTCCGCCAATACCAGAGGGCGAGGGCCTCAGTACCAGAAGGGGGTTACACCGTCTGAAAACCCCCGGGCCACAAGACCTGGCCAGAGTGGACGCTGAACTTCGTACAGCGCTACCAGATGAGGCTGACATCTGGCACATAAATTGTGCCGTGTATGCCGCTGCTCAACGCTCGTCTCAGGTGGAGAGGCGAAATACCTCTTCCCCACAGGAGAGAGCGCAGCGGCGCATACAAAAGATGGAAGCCAAGATCCGGTCGGCGAGGCAACAGGCATCCCGTATCCAATGTGTGATGGACTATATGGCGGCCAACAGGCCTTTCACGCCTAAAGTGCGTCGAAATTCAATTTTAAAAATCATGTTAAAAAAAGATAGATTATATCCTACTAGTTTGTTTTACAATGAAGACATCTGTAATATAAATACCTTGTATATACAAACAGTATGTTCTTATACACATAAGACAGAAAAATTCAAAAACTTTATTAGTCATCAACATCTAACTAGAGGCAAAGTCAATAGGCACATAATAATACCAATAAATCGAAGAACAATTAATTTAAAGTTTGTGGATTACTTGGCCCCGAAGTTTTACAATCTACTACCTAATGATATAAAACAAATAAGAAGTAAGAAATATTTCAACAAAAAAAGTAAACTTTTTATTATCAAAAATTACGAAAAATTTTGTAGGCTTATGTTGTAGTTTTAAAAGTGAAGTAGATGATGAAAGTTCTTTTAGTAATTATTGTTTTAGTAATTCTTATTTTGTATAGTAAACAAAACTTTTTCTTTTTTTATTTTGTATATTGTAATACTTGTAAAGAGAGTATTGGTTTGCTTTGAACATCTGTGGACGGGTGAGACGGATGGTGTCTGCGTGGATTTCCAGTGTGGTGTGAGAGACTGATGAGCGTCTTCGCTTATCAGTCTTTCACATCGCATGGGGGGGATGGAGCGTAGGTATCATCGGCTTTCCTATTTGCAGCTGTTTGGATAGAAACAATCCTCTCAATTGATCTACTTTTTCCGTGGGCACATACAGATGGTACATTCATCTAGGTGCCCAGTAAACAATTGTATTAAATTCTATAAAAGTTGTTCTGTATGAAGAAGAATGTTAATTGTAAACATTGTTTTATGTTAATAAATAAATAAATTTGTCCAACCCAAAGAACTACAGACCGATAACCTGTCTAAACGCATGTTACAAGGTGTTTACACGCATTTTGTACATGCGGGTGCTCCACGCAGTTGAACCGGTTTACGAACGGATATATGAGCAACGAGGGTCGAAGAGAGGTGTCGCTGGCTGCAAGGAGAACCTGTTGATTGACAGATGTGTCACGCAGGACTCCATGCAGTATAAGCGGAACCTCTCTATGGCCTGGATCGACTACCGCAAGGCATTCGACATGACATCGCATGAGCTCATTGTTCACTTGCTCCGATGTCTTGTGGTACCCGATCCCGTAGTGAAATGTATTGAAGAACTGATGCCGCTCTGGAGGACTCGCTTTACCATAACATCGGGTAACGATAGAGTCCAAACAGAGTCGGTAACATTCAGAAGAGGAGTATTTCAGGGAGATTCCCTCAGCCCCCTTCTGTTTTGCATCTCACTACTGCCATTATCCGTCTCGCTCCGGAAAACCCGTGGCTACAACTGCGGTACCCCCGGCGACAGGAGGCATAAGGTCACCCATCTATTTTATATGGATGACCTTAAACTTTATGCCTCTGGAGAGAGGGATCTCCAACAGTCCCTTAGGGTGGTACAGGAGTATACGCAGGCTGTCGGTATGCAGTTCGGGTTGGACAAATGCGCACTGATCCATCTCAAGAGAGGACGATGCGGTGACTATGGAGAGGACGCGCAGCTCGTGGACGGAAGCATCTTACACCATCTAGATGCCGGAGAGTCGTACACTTACTTGGGTGTTGAGCAACGCTCCACCCAAGAAGTGAGTGTAGTGAAAAACGCTCTCCGCGGCAAGTATCAGCACCTACTCCGACAGATCTGGTCTTCAGAACTGTCGGGGAAGAACAAGGTGTCTACTACAAATATGCTTGCCATTCCGATCCTTCTCTACTCTTTCGGAGTAGTGAAGTGGACTAGAGAAGAGCTGCGTCAACTCGATGTAGTAACCCGCAAGAAGATGCATCTCAATAGGAGCTTGCATCCTAAATCGTCCGTTCCACGGTTATATCTCCCACGACATCGGGGAGGCCGTGGACTCTTGAGCTTGGAGAGTCTCCATAGCAGGATGGTTCTGGAGGGAGCATGTAAGGTCATCAGGAGTTCGGATCCCCTCCTCTGCATGGTCCGAGACCATGAAAATGCAGAGGTAGGAGCTTTTCTCTTTAAGGCAGCACGGAGAGCAGCCGATGAACTTGGTCTCATCTTCGACGTCGAGCGGGTAAACCCCGACTCTGTCACCGAGTTGGAACCCGTTCGACTAAAAGCCCATATTAGAGCTGCAGAACACAACATCCTTCTGCAGCTCCATAAGGATAAGCCATTGCACGGGATCTTCTATAAAAATATAGAAGACCTCGGCTTATCCGAGAGGCTGACCTACGCCTTCTTAAGGTCAGCTGGGCTGAAGTCTGAGACCGAGGGATTCATAATGGCTTGCCAGGATGGTGTATTTAACACTCTCGTCTATCGACGTCGTGTCATGGGTATGGTGGTCCCTGATGTCAGCTGCAGGGCGCCGGAGACTGTAATGCACTTACTGTCGGCTTGCCCGACATACGCAGTCTCGGCCTATATTCATAGACACAACGCAGCATTACGAGTGCTTTACTATCATCTAAGGCACTCGTATGGGATAGACGAAACACCAGTGCTGCCTTACGTTCCGGGGGATATTGAGTCCGTTGTGGGGAATGAGAAGTGCCTAATTTATTGGAACTACTCGCTTCCCACCGTCAGGCAAATACAAGCCTGATATAGTACTCCTCGACCACCAACTCAAGACAATGTATGTCGTGGAATTCTCAGCTCCCGCTGAGAGCAACATTGTCTTGAAAGAGGAGGAAAAACGGACAAAATATCGAGATTTACTCTTCGAACTCCGCAGCCTTTATCCAGGCCATTCTGTTAAAATAGTGGTACTGATTATAGGAGCCCTCGGTGGAATGAGACAGACGCTGCTTTCAGAACTAAAGATCATACCGGCATGCCGAGATTCGGCAGAGATTTTAGCCCGCAGAATGCAGAAGGCTGTCATCCTCGGTTCATTACGTCTACTCAGGGCACACGATTCGCGGACCCGGTAGTCACTCACCCCCGGGCGTGGGGAGTGGCTGTTGGTATTACCAGCTCCCCTCTGTGAGGGTCGGAGCCACAGAGTAGGGTGACTGGTAAAAAAAAAAAAAAAATTATAATAATAATACATACATGGACGACCTAAAGCTCTATGCAGCAACAAACCACCAGCTACACACACTCTTGGAAATTACTGAAACTTACAGCCAGGACATCGGCATGTCGTTTGGGATTAACAAATGTAAAACTCAAAGGGTAGAAAGAGGAATACATAAAGAGCATGAAGGTTATGACCTTAAAACGGAAAATAAACACATTGAGGCAATGGAAGAAGGAGAAGTTTACAAGTACTTAGGGTATTTTCAATCGACCCATATAGAACATGGAAAGATAAAAACTGAGTTGAAGGATAAATACGAAAAGCGCCTTAAACAGATCCTCAAAACCCATCTCAGCGGGAGGAATAAAGTAACAGCCATCAATAGCTATGCCATTTCTCTATTGCAGTATTCCTTCGGAACTATCAAATGGAGTAACACAGACCTCGAAGATCTAAACAGACTAACACGCACTACATGCACGAAATTCCGAATTCATCATCCGAGATCGTCGATAGAAAGGTTTACCTTACCTAGAGCAACAGGTGGTAGAGGTATCACTGATATTCATGCTACACACGCCACACAGATACAAGCCCTTAGAACGTACTTTTATGATAGAGAAGTAGACAGTCGATTACATAAGGCAATCGCCCACTCAGACAATAGGTACACGCCACTCAACCTCAAAAATAGAAACTTACAACCACTAGATAACATTCATACAGATTCCCAAAAGAAGGAACTATGGGCAACAAAGGAACTACATGGAAGGCATTATTACCAAATGAACCAGCCTCATATCGACCAAGGAGCTTCCAACAAATGGCTGACGAAAGGAAACATCTTCGCGGAGACAGAAGGATATATGATTAACATCCAAGATCAAACAGTCATGACCAAGAACTATAGGAAACATATAATAAGAGATCCTAATGTCCCAACAGATAAATGCAGAAAATATGAACAGAATCAAGAGACCATTGACCATATAATAACAGGATGCACTATACTAGCTCCCACTGACTACACCAATCGCCATGACAACACTGCAAAAGTCATTCACAGAGAAATAGCCATAAAATACTCACTAATAGGAGACAGAACTCCGCTCTACAAGTACGAGCCACCTCC
Organism: Leptura quadrifasciata; assembly: GCA_963675555.1. Lineage (NCBI taxonomy): Eukaryota > Metazoa > Arthropoda > Insecta > Coleoptera > Cerambycidae > Leptura > Leptura quadrifasciata. The sequence goes on from OY776682.1 coordinate 23,641,324, forward strand.
GGTACTAAACAATGACCAGGTCAAACTATATTGGAATAGAGAGATCACAACCGACCGCACAATAGCGCACAATAAACCTGACATAACACTCAGGCTCAAACATACCAACACCACATACCTCATCGAAATCGCCATCCCAAATAGTAACAACTTAAAGAAAAAACATCATGAAAAGATAGATAAATATAAGCCACTCGCAGAAGAAATAAGAAAACTCTGAAACCAGAGCGCTGTCTATATAGTACCTATCATAATTTCAGCAACTGGCCTAATCCCTAGAACACTTCATGATAGCATAGCTCGTCTACAACTTAAAACAGATATATACATTGAAGCGCAGAAAAACGTAATAATAGATACAACCAGTGTAGTAAGGAAATTCATGCAGGTGACATAAATCTGTATAGAACCCGTAAAACAGAAGCAAAATAGGTACTATGTTAGTGTTTGGCAAAAAGGCCCGCACTTACATAAAAATCCGACGACACAGTCGAGAAAAAAAATAATAATAATAATAATAAGGGGGCGAAAACGGATCGGCAACCTCCTCGTGGTGCACCCCGGGCAACAGGCAGAGGTAACTCTGCCTGGCTGATGTCGGACGTGGATCCCAGGGCTAACCACCCTGTGATCCACGACTCTGGTTCCAACGGGCAGAGAAAGGGCCCTTCACAATCGACCCCATTCGGATGGGGGTCGGAGACAAGTTGGAGGGGCCCAACAGGACCGTCTCAATGGTAACGACCCTGGCAATGGACATGGATGCTTTAAGTGGACGAGGGAATACCGGGATGATTTGCTGACCTGCTACGAGAGCAGTGAGCCTGCGCGCAGGGGGTACATGGTGCGATTGCGCCATATCTGGTGCGACATGCACCCAGAACTTGCCACCTTCTCTGAGCAACAGCTCAGAGATCAAGTATCTTTCCTGTGCAGGTCAGGCTATGTAAGGGCACCCCGTCAGCAGGAAGAAGTGCCAGCCGCACTTCTACCGCGGCAAATACCAGCTGACGAGGAACATCCCAGGGAGTACACCGATGTTGACTTAAGGACGAGGGTTAGCCTTAACACCAGGGCTACCCTAAATCCACAAGACCTGGCACGAATGGACGCGGTCATTGAAGAGGAACTTCTGGAAGATGCCGACATCTGGCAGATCAACACTGCCGTGTACAACGCCGCCAGTCAACTCGTTCTCCGCACGAGGGAGTCTACTGCCTCGAGCGGAATCGAGAAAGCTAAGCGGCGCGTACAAAAAATCGAAGGCAAAATACAGTCGGCCAGACAGCACGCCTCTCGAATCCAGAGTGTGGTGGAATATATAACAACTAATAAGGCATTTACGCCGAAAGTCCGGCGCATAGCAGCCGGAGTAAGACGCCAACACCACACTCTAAATCTAACAGTGTTGCTTACAATCAAGCACCACTGTTCAGATCGGATTCGAGCACTTATGGCAATTAAGAAGACTCTAAGAAAGCGGTTGAGGAGTATGGAGCAAAATACACTGTTCCGTACGAGTCCCTCAACAATCCGCCGACTGTAGCAGATGTTGAAGTTTTCTGGAAGGGAATTTACGAAACGACGCGTCCGTTCAATAGCAACACTCCAGCAATCGCACACTTTCGGGCTCTGTGCCACAGAACTTTAGGAGAGCCAGAGGAAGTGTGTCCGGCAATCAGTACGGAGGAAGTCCAGCAAGCACTTGTTGGCACCAAGAACTTCGCTGCTCCGGGTCCAGACGGCATAAACAACTGGTGGTGGAAGAAATTTCCTTCCACTCACCGCCATCTGGCCCGAGTTTTCAACTCATGGTTGAACGAGGGGTTTGTCGAGGGACGTACTGTGCTTATCCCCAAAAAAGGGGATCTGTCCGACCCAAGGAATTATAGACCAATCACCTGTCTGAACTCCTGCTACAAGATATTTACACGTATTTTGTATGCTAGGACACTACGGCAGGTTGATCCGGTCTTCCAGCAGATTTACGAGCAACATGGTGCCAAGAAGGGCATGGCAGGTTGTAAGGACAGCCTTCTGATAGATCGTTGTGTCACACAGGATTCTGTGCAACGCAAACGAAATCTGTCGATGGCCTGGATAGACTACTGCAAGGCATTTGACACAACACCTCATGAGCTACTTTTACACTTGCTCCAATGTCTTGCGGTAGCAGCACCACTAGTGAGATGCATAGAACAACTGCTGCCACTCTGGAGAACCCGCTTCACCATAACATCAGGTGCGCAGCGGGTTATGACAGATCTGGTGGCTTTTAGGAGAGGAGTTTTCCAGGGAGATTCTCTGAGTCCTTCTCCTCTTCTGCATCTCACTGTTGCCGTTATCTGTTGAGCTCCGCCAAACTTCCGGATACCATTGTGGGCCACCCAGCAACCGGAGGCATAAGGTCACCCATCTGTTCTATATGGATGACCTCAAACTGTATGCCTCCGGAGAGCGCGAACTTCAAAACGCTCTTAGGGTGGTCGAAGAGTACACGGGGGCCATTGGTATGGAGTTTGGGTTGGATAAATGCGCAGTCGTCCACCTCAAGAGAGGGCGGTGCGGGGAATTCTCTGAAGAGGCGCAGCTAGCAGATGGAAGCATTCTACGACATCTGGATGCCGGAGAGACCTACACATATCTGGGTGTGCAACAGCATCACATCCAAGATGTGAAACAGATAAAGGGGTCTCTCCGCGGCAAGTACAGACACCTACTTCGAAAGATTTGGTCTTCCGAGCTTTCGGGGAAGAACAAGGTGTCTGCTACGAATATGCGTGCCGTTCCTGTTCTTCTCTACTCCTTTGGAGTTGTGAAGTGGACGGTAGATGAGCTGCGCCAGTTAGATAGAGATACCCGCAAGATGATGAATATTCACCGTAGCATTCATCCTAAATCGTCCGTTCCTCGAGTTTACCTCCCACGTCAACGGGGGGGCCGAGGACTCTTGGGCCTGGAGTGTATGCATGGCCGGGTAGTACTGAGTATGGCATGCAATATCCTTAGGAGCTCTGACCCGCTCCTGCATCTAGTGAGGGATCACGAAAATGCAGGTGTGGGAGCAGGATTATTCAAGGCAGCAAAAAGAGCCGCAGATGAACTTGGTCTCATATTCGACATCAGGCGAGGAGGCCGGCGAGGTGCCGACCCAGAGTCAGTCACTGAGCTTCCGCCAAATCGTCTGAAAGCCCAGTTTAAAACTGCCGAGCAGGCAAATTTGCTTAGGCAGCATGTCGATAAATCCCTGCACGGTGTTTTCTATAAGAACATAGAAACACTGGGTTTATCGACTAAGCTGACATTTGCCTTTTTGAAGTCAGCTGGGCTTAAGTCGGAGATCGAGGGATTCATTGTGGCCTGCCAAGATGGTGTTATTAATACCTTGGTCTACCGAAGCCGTGTGATGGGTGTAGGGGTTCCTGATGTCAGCTGCAGGACCTGCCGTCAGGCGCCGGAATCGCTCATGCATTTATTGTCTGCATGCCCAGTATACGCGATTTCGGCCTACATCCACCGCCATAACGCGGCATTACGAGTGCTCTATTACTATCTACGGCACTCGTACGGGGTAGACCAAACACCAGTGCTGCCTTACGTCCCCGGAGATATTGAGTCCGTTGTCGAGAACGAGAGGTGCAGGATATACTGGAACTACTCGTTCCCGACCGTCAGGCTAATTCAAGCCAACAAGCCTGACATAGTACTCCTCGACCACCAAACCAAGGCGATGTACGTCATCGAGTTTTCGGCACCCGCTGAAACAAACATCGCCTTGAAAGAGGAGGAAAAACGGACTAAATATCGTGATCTCCGGTACGAGCTCCTAGTGCTGTACCCAGGCTACTCCGTCAAGATGGTCGTCCTCATAATCGGTGTACTCGGAGGTATGAAGCCCACGCTGCTCTCGCAATTGAAGACCATACCGGCCTGTCAGAAATCTGCCGAATGGCTAGCAGGCCAAATGCAGAAAGCAGTTATCCTGGGGTCCCTTCGTCTACTTAGGGCACACGATTCGGGTGTTTACAGTCACTGACCCCACAGGTGTGGGGAGTGGCTGTGATTTTAATCGCCGGCGCGATTTCCATGTGGTGTCGGAGGCCACGGAAGTCCTGTCCGGTATCGGGAAACCGTTTATTATAATAATAATAATATCCTTTATTTAGCAAAAGCTATTTATAACATATATGTACATAATAAAATATATATGATAGTTAATTATCACAATATGACAGATAATGACATACTTGTCGTACAAATAGATTTAAATTTGTTGCTTCTTTTATATGGGAAGGTAAATCGTTAAAAAGGCGTATGCCCTCATAAAATAAAGAGCCTTGCAAAAAAGATTTATTTACAAATTCAATATTAAAATTAATTTTTGTTCTAATATTCCGTAGATGAAAGATAGCATTTTTTTAAAAACATCTGTAAATACTTTGGCACAATCTGTTGAATTATTTTATAGATTAAGATCATATTCGCCTTTTTAATGTTTTGCTCTACCGACAACCAATTTAAAGTGTGCATCATAATTTTGACTGGTGTATAAATGTTACAATTTAGAATTATTCTCATACACTTATTTTGTAGTAATTGCATTCTGTTTAATTCACCTTTATTGCATGATATTAATAAAGAAATGCAGTAATTAAAATGAGGATAAATAATTGTATTATACACCAGTACCTTGTTCCATTGCGACAGGTTTGCCGAGACTCTATAAAAGAAACCAATTTTCTTCTCGAACTTTTTACATAAATACTCCACTTGAAGGCCAAAATTAAGTTGAGGATCTAATATTACACCAAGATATTTGAATTCTGATACACATTCAACTGGAGCATTGTTAATTTTGACAGATAAATTTTGAGTTAAATATTTCGTGCAATTTGCTTTAGAGCCCAAGACCATATATTTCGTTTTTTCAGAATGTAGTTTTAATTTATTACTACATAGCCGATTATATAATATATCTAACTCATCAATGTCTTTGTAACGTAACCGTAGTTTTTACCAGTCACAGAAATGTGTGTATCGTCTGCAAATAAACTTATAAATGAGTTTTTAACACAGAATAAATATCATTTACATATATAACAAATAGGAGGGGGCCCAGTACACTACCCTGAGGGACTCCAACCACACTATCAACAACATTAGACATCTTATTATTTATTTTAGTTCTATGGTACCTGTCTTGTAAATAGTCTTGTATCCATTTCAGGACCACTGATTTTACTCCATATTTGGATAGCTTACGTAATAATAAATTCCGATCTATCGTCTCAAAGGCACGCTTTAAATCCACAAAAACACTTAACACAACATTTCCTTCCCCAATGTCCTTCCTCCAACTCGCACAAACATACTGTAATGCTGTTTCGCAAGAATGACCTTCCCGAAAACCAGACTGCCCAGCAAATAATAAATTATTTTTTTCAAAATATGTTTTCAGTTGTTCAGACACTATTATTTCTAGAATTTTATCTATTACAGGTAATAGATTTATCGGTCTACAGTGCTCTGGACGAGTAGGAGCAGGCACTTTTGCAATTGGTACAATAACACTGACTTTTAATTCCGATGGCACCCGTCCTGTCTCTAATGACACATTTATTATGTTTAAAAGTGGATAACCAATAACACAAAATAAATCTTTCAAGAGTTTTACATTAAGACATTCATCACTGGTACTTTTGTTTTTTAAATTGCAGATTATTTTATGCAGCTTATTCAGATTGATTTTTTCAAAAATAGAAAGATCAAATTCGTCGATTTCCCAACTATCTGTAGGATACAGTGGTTTGTCCTCTATACTGGCTGCTATTTCCTTTATGTTGTCGCTGTAATATTTATTAAAATTCTCTTCTAATCGATCTGTGTATTAATCAAATACGATTTGGTCTTGCTGTATCAGTTCTCCCCTTTTGCAGTTGATTAAATCTTTCATCGTCCTCCACATTTTTTTACTGTCACCCTTGGCTTTATCAACATAATCTTCGTAATATTTTTTCTTTTCCTCTCGTATTCTATAAGTCACCTGATTCCGTTTACTCTTGTAATCTTCATAGTCTTTTAAGGATTTGGATGTCACAAACCTTTTATAAGCCTTGTCGCGTAACTTTTGGGCTGATCTAACATTTTTGTTAATCCATGGACATGAGTTCATTTTGGCCTTAGTTTCTGGGCATATGGTATTTATAGATAACTTAATATTCTCTATAAAGTTGGTGTATAGAACATTAATATCTGTCGATGATGTATCCCAGTTTCTTCCTATCAGATCAATTTTTAATTTTCTAATGTTCTCTTCGCTGAAGTCTCTTCTATAAATATACTCTGTTTGTGTGTTTCTATCATCAATTTTAATTTGTATACCAATTGGTTTATGCTCACTTAAACTTAAAGCTTCCGAGTAATCAAGCAGTTACGCGTACATATAGAGACATGAGAAATGTAGACAAGGACTTGCTATATGATCATTTGCAATCGATACCGTGGCGTAATATGTATGATATTGACGACATAGATGGCAAATTAAATTTTTTCAATGAAAATATTAACACATTAATGGACATTCATGCGCCATTCAAAACATCTACTTTCAAAAAATTCCACAAACCCTGGGTTACTGATAACATTAAGCTGATTATGAATTTGAGAGATAAGGCTGAAGAAAAGTTTAAACGTTCAAAAGATCCATTACATTTTGCACAGTATAAGAACTTACGTAATTTCGTAAATATTTCTATTAAGAGAGAAAAAAAAGCTTATTTACAAACTTCATTACAGAAAGGTAATAAAGACATGTGGAATTCTTTAAAAAAACTAAATATCATTAAGAAAAATAGGGATGTCACTAAAATAATACCTGAACATCTTTCAAATGTGAATGCCATTAATAATCATTTTGTAACTTCTGTGCCAGCAACTAATATACCTGGTAACCATATTTATAATTATTATAATAATATTAAAGACTCTATAAATGGTAGCTTACGATTCAAAACAATTAGCGTTAATGAGGTTGGTAACTTTTTGATCTCTATTAAAACTGGTGCTGTAGGTGTTGATGGCATTCATATAAATTTTATCATATTATGCTGTCCCTTTATCCTTGATTATATCTGCCATATAGTAAATTTTTGTATTATTAACTCTGTTTTCCCAAGCGAATGGAAGTTGGCACACGTTGTGCCCCTCCCTAAAACCGATACCCCTGTAGAATATAATCAATTAAGGCCTATAAATATTTTACCGGTATTATCCAAAATTATTGAGTATGCCATAAAATCTCAATTAGTTGAACATATAGAAATAAATAATATACTTCCAGAAACGCAATCAGGTTTTAGGGCGGGGCACAGCTGTGCCACGGCACTTTTAAATGTAACTGACCATATTCTTGGGGCAATAGACAACGGAAAGTTAACTGTATTGGTGCTGCTTGATTATTCGAAGGCTTTTGATACTTTGAACCATGAACTTTTATTGTTGATATTAAAACATATAGGATTAAATGATACAGCTGTGTTATTCTTTAAGAACTACCTTAATAACAGAAAACAAAGAGTGATTTTGAATGGGGAGTCTTCTGATTTCGTGAGCATAACGAAAGGAGTGCCACGGGGTTCTGTTTTGGGACCGCTACTGTTCTCCATATATACAGCATCAATACCTAGTTATCTAAGACATTGCAAATCTCAAATGTATGCGGATGATGTTCAGCTTATGTGTTCATTTAGTACCACTGAGTTACAAACTTATTGCGATTTAATGAATAGAGATCTGGAAACTATATACAGAATTTCATTAGAACATTCTTTGTACTTGAACCCTCGTAAATGTACTGCAATGCTCTTTGGTAGGAATGCGGATAGAATTCGGTCAGCGCCCAATATTAAAATTCAAATAAATGATATAATTCTGCCATTACAAGACGAAGTTAAAAACTTAGGATTATTTATTGATACTAACCTTAGATTTGATAAGCATATATCGCTGTGTATTAAAAGAGCAATAGCTAAATTAAAAGTGTTATACAATTCTAAAGATATCCTAAGCACAAAACTAAAACTTCAGTTATGTGATTCTCTAGTTTTGTCGATATTTAATTACGGAGATACTGTGTATGGACCTTGTCTAACTTATGCCAATACGCAACGCATACAAAAAATACAAAATTATTGCCTTCGTTTTGCTTACGGAATCAGAAGACGTCAACCAATTAGTCATAAACTTACTGAGTCAAAATGGTTTAATATGAAGAATAGGAGAAAATTACATTCGGCAATTCTGTATCATAAAATTATTACTCATAAAATGCCTACTTATCTCTACAGAAAAATTTCATTTCGCACTGACGTTCATACAATAAATATAAGATTTAAGGGTACCTTAACACCCCCCGCTCATAAGACTGCCTTATTTCAAAGGTCTTTTTCATTTAACATTGCCAGATTGTACAATTCCTTACCCCTTCACATCAAATCTTGCACTGTTTCGTCCTTCTCTAAAAATTACAAAAAATATATGTTGTTACCTTGAACGATTTATATAAGTGTGACTATCTTGTTATAAACTTTATTTATATGTTGCCGCTAGTACTACAAATAATATTGTATTTTATATACCAAAACAATTAAATACGGTTTACTTCATTGAATATGCCCACAATATGCCACTACCATGGGTTAAGTGGAAGAGCAGCTGTTGTTTACAACAAGTTGAACTTCGCCCTTTTGTCTGTTTTTGTAAGTAATTAATTTCTGTAAAATATGTTGTTGGCAAATAAAAATTATTATTATTATTATTATTATTATTAATTATATAATGATCTGTCAAAATCGGCATAGTTCTTGGTAACTCATGCAAAGTAAAATTATTTGTAACAATCATGTCTATCAGTGTAGAAGAAGTATTAGTTACGCGTGTATCATCCTGAACAATCTGTTGAAAACCGGCATCAACTATAATATTTTTTAAATGTTTTGCTTTTGCGGTGTCACTTTTAAAATTTATATTAAGATCCCCATGATAATAGCTTCATTCCTAGAGACTACATCTCTTTTTAAAAGATTCTCAAAATAATTTAAAAATTCATCATAGTTACCATTTGGGGACCGATACATAGAGCCACAAATAATATGTCGGTCATAACATTTCAGTTTAATAACTAGTGACCAGTAACTTCGAGCACAAGCTATTTTTTCTACAACTGTAAACTGTATGTTATTCTTAAGATATATCAAACTTCCGCCAGTCTGCCTACTATCCGAGTGTACTAATATATGTTTATACCCTAGAGCTTGTATTTCACAGTCTTCTATATCTGGAGTAATATGAGTTTCAGTTACACATAAAAATAGAGGTTTTTCTTCGTGAGATGTTAATCCTTGAATATTTACACATAACCCACTGGACCATTTTACATTTCTGCGGTTATCATCTAGTATATTGGATATATTGGATTCTCGATTTTGTTTTTTCTAGAGCTCTTTTACAGCAGACACAGTCCTTATCGAATACGGAGTGGTCATATTTTATTCCTGGTACTCTTAGAACAACATCGTTCGCATATTTACAATTTGTACATATTTTTTTGTCTGATTTACAATCTGCACCTTTATGCGCGACAGTGTTTTGCTTTATGGTTAAATCTCCAACATTTAAAACATCTTAATACCCCTACGTATTCGTAAACGGGGTAACTCTCCCAGCCTACGTAAAGTCGACCCTTTTGAATAAAATAATTGTGCATTTCAGGTGGAACTTCGATAATTACATTGTGCAATGTCTTATTTTTAGGTACAAATTTTTTTACAACATTTATTTCATTATTTTCATGTACTTTAAGAAAGTCCTGTCTTTTGATATTATTTATAAAACTAGTTAAATCAGCTAAATGTTTTTCATTCACTCCAACCACCATTATTTTAGGTTTTATCAATTTAGGCACTTCTATATGATAGTTTTCTGATAATTCATCGACCGCCGTATTTTGCAATTTTTTTCTGGATTCCTTATCGCTACATTCTATTATCATGCTTCCTTGACTTAAAGGTTTTATTTTTGTGACGGCCACAGCGATATCAGCAGGATTAATTTTTTGTGCAATATCGTTTTTTGTAACACTACTATGTTGTTGTATATCTTTTGGTTTAATTATTAAAGGCGAATTATTACTTTTAACTACATCAGACCATTTTTTATTTTTATTACCGGATACTTCATTATTTTTTACATCTTCTAGGGCTTGGAGGGTATTCTTCCATAATTTATTTGTTCTTTCCTCCATATTTTTTATTTGCTGAGATATTTAATTTTTCTTCGACTCCATGGATACATTCATCACAAAACCACAATAAGTTTAGACAATCATTAACTGCTTTATACTGTACGTCCTTTAATTTAACACAAGCGGGATGGTATTTGTTTTCACAAAGTTTACATGAAATTAACTTGGAATTTACAACAAAATTATCGGAACAGCGAGAACACGTGTGCACCCGCCATCACTTCAACTTGATGATGTGAAGTGAAGTAAAAAAATATCGCATAGAATAGAATAGAATAGTATATTTATCATGTTAGATATACAGAGTATATATATGAACGTCACAACAGTAATAAAAATAATTTCAAATAGTTCAAAAATATACAAATAATAATCGTAATATACTTGATGCATAAAATAAACAAATAATCACAAACAGGTAAATATACAACATTGAAATAATTACAGATTATATGCGTGAATGTTTCAGTATCACTGTGGCTCATAGTTCAGATACTCCTCAACCGAGTAGAAACTGTTTGTAACAAGGAAATTTTTCAGACAAGTAGTAAATTTGTTTAGTGAATTTATAGATTTAATTTCAGGAGGTAGCTTATTATACATTTTGATACCTGCATGATATGGAGATTTCTTATATAAAGTCGTGTTATGATTTTTTACTTTTAATAGATGACCTTGTCTAGTACTGTATGAATGATTGTCTGAATTTGTTACGAATATGTTTAAATTTTTCTTGACAAGTTTAATGGTGTTTAATATATATATGCTGTGTATGGTTAAGATTTTATTACTTTTGAAATAAAGTTTACAAGAGTCCCTTGGTGCAATGTCAAATAATAATCTGATAAGCCTTTTCTGTAGGATAAATACGCGATTTATATTTGAGGCAGCACCCCAAACCACAATGTTGTATGATAAATGTGAATATGCAAGTGCATAATAAACATTTAATAGTGATTTTATATTAAAGATACCCTTCAACTGTCTTAATGCGAAATATGCATAATTAATTCTTTTGCAAACATGTTTAATTTGTTCTTCCCAACAAAGACTATTGTCAATCATAGTTCCCAGGAACTTGACAGCTGCTGAGAAGTTTTCGGTAGGTATTACTTTGATGAGATCTTCTGAAGGTGATCTTCGTTGCGAGAAGTATACACATTGAGTTTTGCCAATATTCAAGATAAGTGTTTTACTATGACACCAGTCTTGATATGATAGAGAATAACTTCAAATTTTCCTGGGTAAAAGAGGGCAAGATCATTCTCCAGAAGCACGAACAAAGTAAAATAATGTTAGTGGAAAATATGAGTGATCTAAAAAGCTAGAAAAGCATGGTGATACGTGAGGAGATGGAACAAAACTATCAATAAAAATTGTTACATGAATATACAAACTTGATGACATAAAGTGCTTCCTGAAAATAAGAGATCTTGGTGCTTGTGGACAAGTACACAGCAGTGCATTCATATAGGGCAACTTAAGGGGAGGGGGTTGTCCATTTACTTTAAGGATAGTATAGGATATTACGACGTCAAAAACATCAGAGGCATTGAATCATTCAATCTAGTAGGCATTGAATTACTAAAGAACATGTAATGAAGTATACAATACTACAGGAATACTGTATACTTTCATTCCAGTTTAACTTATTTTAATCATGCATGGATCAAGTAGTTCAGTTTTAGATTAGTTCAATACCTGATTAATTCTTTTGTTAACTTTTAATTCTAACTTCACCAGGCCGCAACTTGCGTGCCGTGTGCATTTCGTGCCGGGTGCAAAACCACGTGACCGTGATTTTTGGGTATAAAATAGCTAGCCAGAAACCAGTAAATTCAGAGCTTGACTTTCACCTTTCTCGAGTGTGTTGAACTGAGATAACCGGAAGCTCAAGTTTCTCCGGCATCGTGGCAGCCGCTGGCCAAGTATCTGTTAGGGAGGATCCGAGTGCGTTGAACTGGACCTCCTGTCAGATCGATTCGAGTGTGTTGAACTGGATCTCTCCTGAAACAGATTTCTTAGTCGCGTCTATTATGTCCTGGAACTTCGATTAGAGAATTGGGGTTACGACGACGTACATAGAGGAAATATGTTACACACTCTCTCTCTCTCTCTCTCTCCGATTACTATGATGTACTTATATAATAACAAGATTGTCGCAACCTAAGCCATAAAAGATATGGCCACACTGTACATATAATTATTAGGAAAATAAATGTCTTATTTTGGATCTGGATTTTAATTAATATTAACATTGAACCCTGGAATAATCTCCAAACCAGCTACCCGAGCAAAACAAGCATCACATTTTGGCGCCCGAGCAGTTCAACAATCTAATCCAGATACGCCGGCTATTACATTTCACAACCAGGACAACTTTGTACAGAAATTGTCAACACTATATAGTTTTTACGTTATCATAGTAACGGAGCAAAAAGATAAATATTTTAAGAAGGACAACTCACCAGTCCCACCAGAGAAACAATTAATTATCCGAAATGAATGTGTCCGAATCGGAAGGGGCATATGGTCTCAAAGTTGTAGACGAAACTGTAGGATGGATCTACAAACTAAAGAAGGATGAACTACAGCAAGAAATTTCGAAACATGGTGGAAAAAGCACCGGAACGGTCGAAGAATTACGTTCAAGACTAAAAAACATTATTCGAGAAAACAAACCGGCCGCTAGCCCGAATCTCATTACTTCGAATCCACAACTAACACCTGTTAATGCCGTCCTCGACCAAGTCCGCAAGTGGAATGTCCATTTTGATGGGAAAAGAGATGCTATCTCATTTTTAGAATGAGTACAAGAACTACAAGATGGCTACAATTTCTCTAATGAACAAATGTTGCGGGCTTTGCCAGAATTATTACAAGGCGATTGTTTATTATGGTACCGGAATAATAAAAGTGCTTGGATGACATGGAATAACTTTCTTACAGACTTTAAATCATTTTACTTACCTGCAGATTATAACCTTAACCTGGAAGAAAAAGTAAAGTCCCGCATTCAAGGAGAATCCGAAAGTGTAAAAGATTATATAATTGCCATTCAAACATTGCTAAGACGATTGAATAATGTCTCTCCGGAACAACAATTATACAGAATATACACGAATTTACGCCCTGAATATAGGAAATATATCAGGAGGCATGATTTTGTGACACTCGCAGAACTTCTTAGCCTAGCAAACGATTACGAGATGGTCTGTAAACAAGCATCGGCTTTAAAGAAACCGGTACAGCAGACACAGATTTCTACACAACGCTCTGGGTATAACACTTACAGGAGAAATTTCTCTGGTAACAATGAAAATAAAGGTACCGCAAGTTTCAATAGAAATGCACTAAATAACAAAGAAAGACCAGCCGGTTATTACACAAACGCTACACAACAGATTTCACGTCCCAACGAAACCAGAAATTCAACACAACCCTCTCAGCCTTCACCTGGAAATTATGACAGTAAAACTTCGTGTTGGCGTTGTGGTAATGCTGGGCACACACGATTTAATTGCAGATCTCCTCCAAGAAAATTTTATTCGAGATGCGGGCGCACAGACATATTATCCCGAGATTGTAATTGCCTAGAACGTCAAAACATGGGAAACGACGAAGGAACTACGCAAGTCCGAGGTCGGCGCAGTTTCGACTAGATTCTACCTCGTTTTCACAGATGACGTTGACGCACGAAGTAGACAACCGTCTTAAGTTACAACTTACTATCGAGAACTACTCGTTCGAAGCGTTAATCGACACCGGTTCGGCACGCTCATATATAGGTAACGCTGTACACACCTTGTGTGAGAGAAATAATGTGAGTCATTTTGCCTGTGACCAAAAGGTGGAGTTAGCTGATTGTTCAAGAATTGATATTAATAGAGGGTTTCACTATTAAATACTCAATAGCTCAAAAACAATGGACGGACAATTTCCTATACTTACCTAAATTGGCTCCCGATATTATATTAGGTATGGATTTTTTACTAAAACATGGATTTAGCGCAGATTTAGACAAACAGAAGTTCCGAATAATGGGAAATTGGTATGACATAAAGGGCACAACCAAAGAAAGTACGCGATTGGCGAGTATTGCCCAGCCGACAATATCGGAACAAGAACGCCTGTCACAGTTCTTACAAACAGAACTACCGAAGTTCAATCGAATTAAAGGCGTTACCCAACTGATCACACACAAAATACGGCTTATAAAAAATACCCCTATTAAACAAAGACACCGGCCTTTAAATCCAGCCATGCAGGAAATAGTCAACACAGAACTAGACCAAATGTTACAAGATGGTATAGTAGAACCTTTTAATAGCCTGTGGAATAATCCTGTCGTCATGGTTAGGAAAAAAGACAATAAATTTAGATTTTGCATTGATTTCAGGAAAGTAAACGAAGTTTCAATGAAAGATGCATACCCGTTACCGTTTATAAATTCTATCCTAGACAAGCTAAAAGAAGCTAAATTTATATCAACTTTAGATCTACGTTCTAGCTACTGGTTGATACCTTTAACCGACGATAGTAAACCAATAACGGCTTTTACAGTTCCAGGCAGGGGTTTATATCAATTTAAAGTTTTACTTTTTGGCCTAAACTCTGCTCCGAGCACATTTCAGAGACTTTTAGACAGAATTATTACTCCCGAAATGACGTATGCTTTCGCATACTTAGACGACATCGTGGTTATAAGTAAAACATTTGAAGAACATCTGAAACATTTAAAAGATATTTTCAAACGGCTTTTAGAAGCAAATTTACAATTGAATCCAGATAAATATAATTTCTGTAGAAAGGAACTTAAATATCTAGGCCACCTAGTATGCGAAGAAGGCATTAAAACAGATCCAGATAAAGTTAAAGCAATTCTAACTATCCAAGCACCGAAAAACGTCAAACAATTACGTCGTTTTCTCGGAATGTCGTCCTGGTACAGAAGATTTATACAAGGATACTCAGAAATTGCTGCACCATTGAATAGACTTTTAAGAAAACACACACGCTGGAAATGGTCTCAACTCGAAGAAAACGCTTTTAATACCTTAAAAAAATCATTAACCGAAGCCCCCATATTAAATTGCCCTGATTTCTCAAAAACATTTTACCTGCAGACGGACGCATCAACAGAAGGTTTCGGTGTGGCTCTCATACAAAAAATCGACAACCAGGATCGAGTTATAGCATATGCAAGCCGTTCTTTATCCAACGCTGAAAGGAAAATGTCGGCGGTCGAGCTCGAATGCGCAGCAATTGTTTTCGGAATAAGGAAAAACTTACATTATCTGATGGGATATCATTTTGTAGTCGTAACGGACCATCAAAGTTTAAAATGGTTAAATTCTATAAATTCCCCTAGTGGACGATTAGCCAGGTGGGCAATGGAATTGCAACAATACGACTTTGAAATAAAATACCGAAAAGGAGCACTAAACAAAGTTGCAGATGCGCTTTCCCGCCAACCAATCGTCGAACAAAATACAGATATCGACGAATTTCTTTTTACTATCGGAGAAGCCGAAAACTGTGAATGGTACCAGAACACCGTCAAATTAGTTAAAGAAAGACCCGATAAAAAACCAGACTACTGCTTGGAAAATGGAAATCTTTATCGTCATGTTTGGACAAATAACGGTTTTACTGACGACGAATTCTCCAACCCATGGAAGCTGTGTATCCCGCAGCAGAAAAGAAAACAAATTTTGTTCGAAAATCATGACGCACCTAGTGCGGGTCACTTAGGAATAGCAAAAACTATCACCCGAATTTCAAATAAATATTACTGGCCTAGAATGCACAGAGATATAACCAACTATGTTAGACGATGTTCCAGCTGTCAAAAATACAAACAATCACAACAACAGCCCGCTGGAAAAATGCAATTTCCAAAAGTAAACGGATGTTGGGATACTGTTAGTATAGACATTGTAGGCCCGCTCCCTAGGTCTAGCAAAGGGAACACAAATCTAATTGTGATGCAGGATAGATTCACTAAGTGGGTAGAATGCCACCCTGTAAGCAAAGCAACCTCCACTACGGTCTGTACAGCCCTGAAAGAAAAAATTATCTCCCGTTTCGGATGTCCAAATAGCATTATCTCCGATAATGGCAAACAGTTTACAAGTAATGAATTTACTAACATGTTGTCTGAATATGGTATTACGAGGAAGTCAAATAGCTCAAAAATCTCTGCTGCCGTTTTCCCTCAGAAAACAGCCATATTTGTTGGAAAGGTGTCACGTGATGTATCAGCAAAGGATATGCAGGAATATCTACAAGAAAACTTTAAAAATGAAACGTTTGTTGTCAAGGAACTGTTTGTGAGATCTGGTGAATACAACAGTTTTCGCATCGATGCCATGAAGAGTCTTGAAGAGGAGTTACTTAATCCTGAATTGTGGCCTGAAGATTTAATCATCCACAAATTTGAGTTTTTTCGATCCAGATCTCACCTACAAAAACGCTTTAAGTAATCAATCCAATGAATTAACTACACATTCATGCACTCAGTTAGACACCATTAGCCTATATTATCAAAACGTTAGAGGACTTAATTCCAAGATTGACATGTTCTTTACAACAATTTCTGAGTGTGAATATGATGTACTTGGTTTAACTGAAACATGGCTCAACGAGAATGTCTCTTCTTCTGAACTATTCAATGATGAGTATGTAGTGTTTCGCTGTGATCGTAACTTTCATGAATCTGAGATTTCACGTGGAGGGGGTGTCTTAGTGGCTGCTAGATCGAACTTCTTAAGTTCCAGATTAGACTTTTCATATATAACCAATTTAATACATTCTATTGAGATTGTAGGTCTTAAAATGGACTGTAGTCATTCATCTATAATTATACTAGTTGTTTATATCCCTCCCAATATTCACCTAAATGAATTTGAATTATTTTTCGAACTACTAACAACTTATGAATACTTGTATAGTAAGAATATTGTTATCCTAGGAGACTTTAACATTCCTAACTATCATAACCCTGAAGTATTGGATAGTAAATGCATCACATTTAATAACAGTGTACAATTCCTAGATCTTACGCAATATAATACAATTCTGAATATAAATAACAGACTACTTGACCTTATAGTGGCTAATATAAAATGTAATGTCTCACTCAGTATTGATGGTATTGTTAAAGTAGACCCCCATCATCCTCCATTAAATATTATTGTATATACGGATAAACCTAAATATCTAAATTTTCCCACCGCGAATGTTGGAAAAAATTATAATTTCAGGAAAAGTAATTTTCCTATGCTATATGATCATCTACTCTCTATTGATTGGTCACCCCTCAAAACTTTCAAATGTCCTAATGAGGCTTGCTCATATTTACATACAGGAATACTGTATACTTTCATTCCAGTTTAACTTATTTTAATCATGCATGGATCAAGTAGTTCAGTTTTAGATTAGTTCAATACCTGATTAGTTCTTTTGTTAACTTTTAATTCTAACTTCACCAGGCCGCAACTTGCGTGCCGTGTGCATTTCGTGCCGGGTGCAAAACCACGTGACCGTGATTTTTGGGTATAAAATAGCTAGCCAGAAACCAGTAAATTCAGAGCTTGACTTTCACCTTTCTCGAGTGTGTTGAACTGAGATAACCGGAAGCTCAAGTTTCTCCGGCATCGTGGCAGCCGCTGGCCAAGTATCTGTTAGGGAGGATCCGAGTGCGTTGAACTGGACCTCCTGTCAGATCGATTCGAGTGTGTTGAACTGGATCTCTCCTGAAACAGATTTCTTAGTCGCGTCTATTATGTCCTGGAACTTCGATTAGAGAATTGGGGTTACGACGACGTACATAGAGGAAATATGTTACACACTCTCTCTCTCTCTCTCTCTCCGATTACTATGATGTACTTATATAATAACAAGATTGTCGCAACCTAAGCCATAAAAGATATGGCCACACTGTACATATAATTATTAGGAAAATAAATGTCTTATTTTGGATCTGGATTTTAATTAATATTAACATTGAACCCTGGAATAATCTCCAAACCAGCTACCCGAGCAAAACAAGCATCACATTTTGGCGCCCGAGCAGTTCAACAATCTAATCCAGATACGCCGGCTATTACATTTCACAACCAGGACAACTTTGTACAGAAATTGTCAACACTATATAGTTTTTACGTTATCATAGTAACGGAGCAAAAAGATAAATATTTTAAGAAGGACAACTCACCAGTCCCACCAGAGAAACAATTAATTATCCGAAATGAATGTGTCCGAATCGGAAGGGGCATATGGTCTCAAAGTTGTAGACGAAACTGTAGGATGGATCTACAAACTAAAGAAGGATGAACTACAGCAAGAAATTTCGAAACATGGTGGAAAAAGCACCGGAACGGTCGAAGAATTACGTTCAAGACTAAAAAACATTATTCGAGAAAACAAACCGGCCGCTAGCCCGAATCTCATTACTTCGAATCCACAACTAACACCTGTTAATGCCGTCCTCGACCAAGTCCGCAAGTGGAATGTCCATTTTGATGGGAAAAGAGATGCTATCTCATTTTTAGAATGAGTACAAGAACTACAAGATGGCTACAATTTCTCTAATGAACAAATGTTGCGGGCTTTGCCAGAATTATTACAAGGCGATTGTTTATTATGGTACCGGAATAATAAAAGTGCTTGGATGACATGGAATAACTTTCTTACAGACTTTAAATCATTTTACTTACCTGCAGATTATAACCTTAACCTGGAAGAAAAAGTAAAGTCCCGCATTCAAGGAGAATCCGAAAGTGTAAAAGATTATATAATTGCCATTCAAACATTGCTAAGACGATTGAATAATGTCTCTCCGGAACAACAATTATACAGAATATACACGAATTTACGCCCTGAATATAGGAAATATATCAGGAGGCATGATTTTGTGACACTCGCAGAACTTCTTAGCCTAGCAAACGATTACGAGATGGTCTGTAAACAAGCATCGGCTTTAAAGAAACCGGTACAGCAGACACAGATTTCTACACAACGCTCTGGGTATAACACTTACAGGAGAAATTTCTCTGGTAACAATGAAAATAAAGGTACCGCAAGTTTCAATAGAAATGCACTAAATAACAAAGAAAGACCAGCCGGTTATTACACAAACGCTACACAACAGATTTCACGTCCCAACGAAACCAGAAATTCAACACAACCCTCTCAGCCTTCACCTGGAAATTATGACAGTAAAACTTCGTGTTGGCGTTGTGGTAATGCTGGGCACACACGATTTAATTGCAGATCTCCTCCAAGAAAATTTTGTTCGAGATGCGGGCGCACAGACATATTATCCCGAGATTGTAATTGCCTAGAACGTCAAAACATGGGAAACGACGAAGGAACTACGCAAGTCCGAGGTCGGCGCAGTTTCGACTAGATTCTACCTCGTTTTCACAGATGACGTTGACGCACGAAGTAGACAACCGTCTTAAGTTACAACTTACTATCGAGAACTACTCGTTCGAAGCGTTAATCGACACCGGTTCGGCACGCTCATATATAGGTAACGCTGTACACACCTTGTGTGAGAGAAATAATGTGAGTCATTTTGCCTGTGACCAAAAGGTGGAGTTAGCTGATTGTTCAAGAATTGATATTAATAGAGGGTTTCACTATTAAATACTCAATAGCTCAAAAACAATGGACGGACAATTTCCTATACTTACCTAAATTGGCTCCCGATATTATATTAGGTATGGATTTTTTACTAAAACATGGATTTAGCGCAGATTTAGACAAACAGAAGTTCCGAATAATGGGAAATTGGTATGACATAAAGGGCACAACCAAAGAAAGTACGCGATTGGCGAGTATTGCCCAGCCGACAATATCGGAACAAGAACGCCTGTCACAGTTCTTACAAACAGAACTACCGAAGTTCAATCGAATTAAAGGCGTTACCCAACTGATCACACACAAAATACGGCTTATAAAAAATACCCCTATTAAACAAAGACACCGGCCTTTAAATCCAGCCATGCAGGAAATAGTCAACACAGAACTAGACCAAATGTTACAAGATGGTATAGTAGAACCTTTTAATAGCCTGTGGAATAATCCTGTCGTCATGGTTAGGAAAAAACACAATAAATTTAGATTTTGCATTGATTTCAGGAAAGTAAACGAAGTTTCAATGAAAGATGCATACCCGTTACCGTTTATAAATTCTATCCTAGACAAGCTAAAAGAAGCTAAATTTATATCAACTTTAGATCTACGTTCTAGCTACTGGTTGATACCTTTAACCGACGATAGTAAACCAATAACGGCTTTTACAGTTCCAGGCAGGGGTTTATATCAATTTAAAGTTTTACTTTTTGGCCTAAACTCTGCTCCGAGCACATTTCAGAGACTTTTAGACAGAATTATTACTCCCGAAATGACGTATGCTTTCGCATACCTAGACGACATCGTGGTTATAAGTAAAACATTTGAAGAACATCTGAAACATTTAAAAGATATTTTCAAACGGCTTTTAGAAGCAAATTTACAATTGAATCCAGATAAATATAATTTCTGTAGAAAGGAACTTAAATATCTAGGCCACCTAGTATGCGAAGAAGGCATTAAAACAGATCCAGATAAAGTTAAAGCAATTCTAACTATCCAAGCACCGAAAAACGTCAAACAATTACGTCGTTTTCTCGGAATGTCGTCCTGGTACAGAAGATTTATACAAGGATACTCAGAAATTGCTGCACCATTGAATAGACTTTTAAGAAAACACACACGCTGGAAATGGTCTCAACTCGAAGAAAACGCTTTTAATACCTTAAAAAAATCATTAACCGAAGCCCCCATATTAAATTGCCCTGATTTCTCAAAAACATTTTACCTGCAGACGGACGCATCAACAGAAGGTTTTGGTGTGGCTCTCATACAAAAAATCGACAACCAGGATCGAGTTATAGCATATGCAAGCCGTTCTTTATCCAACGCTGAAAGGAAAATGTCGGCGGTCGAGCTCGAATGCGCAGCAATTGTTTTCGGAATAAGGAAAAACTTACATTATCTGATGGGATATCATTTTGTAGTCGTAACGGACCATCAAAGTTTAAAATGGTTAAATTCTATAAATTCCCCTAGTGGACGATTAGCCAGGTGGGCAATGGAATTGCAACAATACGACTTTGAAATAAAATACCGAAAAGGAGCACTAAACAAAGTTGCAGATGCGCTTTCCCGCCAACCAATCGTCGAACAAAATACAGATATCGACGAATTTCTTTTTACTATCGGAGAAGCCGAAAACTGTGAATGGTACCAGAACACCGTCAAATTAGTTAAAGAAAGACCCGATAAAAAACCAGACTACTGCTTGGAAAATGGAAATCTTTATCGTCATGTTTGGACAAATAACGGTTTTACTGACGACGAATTCTCCAACCCATGGAAGCTGTGTATCCCGCAGCAGAAAAGAAAACAAATTTTGTTCGAAAATCATGACGCACCTAGTGCGGGTCACTTAGGAATAGCAAAAACTATCACCCGAATTTCAAATAAATATTACTGGCCTAGAATGCACAGAGATATAACCAACTATGTTAGACGATGTTCCAGCTGTCAAAAATACAAACAATCACAACAACAGCCCGCTGGAAAAATGCAATTTCCAAAAGTAAACGGATGTTGGGATACTGTTAGTATAGACATTGTAGGCCCGCTCCCTAGGTCTAGCAAAGGGAACACAAATCTAATTGTGATGCAGGATAGATTCACTAAGTGGGTAGAATGCCACCCTGTAAGCAAAGCAACCTCCACTACGGTCTGTACAGCCCTGAAAGAAAAAATTATCTCCCGTTTCGGATGTCCAAATAGCATTATCTCCGATAATGGCAAACAGTTTACAAGTAATGAATTTACTAACATGTTGTCTGAATATGGTATTACGAGGAAGTCAAATAGCTCAAAAATCTCTGCTGCCGTTTTCCCTCAGAAAACAGCCATATTTGTTGGAAAGGTGTCACGTGATGTATCAGCAAAGGATATGCAGGAATATCTACAAGAAAACTTTAAAAATGAAACGTTTGTTGTCAAGGAACTGTTTGTGAGATCTGGTGAATACAACAGTTTTCGCATCGATGCCATGAAGAGTCTTGAAGAGGAGTTACTTAATCCTGAATTGTGGCCTGAAGATTTAATCATCCACAAATTTGAGTTTTTTCGATCCAGATCTCACCTACAAAAACGCTTTAAGTAATCAATCCAATGAATTAACTACACATTCATGCACTCAGTTAGACACCATTAGCCTATATTATCAAAACGTTAGAGGACTTAATTCCAAGATTGACATGTTCTTTACAACAATTTCTGAGTGTGAATATGATGTACTTGGTTTAACTGAAACATGGCTCAACGAGAATGTCTCTTCTTCTGAACTATTCAATGATGAGTATGTAGTGTTTCGCTGTGATCGTAACTTTCATGAATCTGAGATTTCACGTGGAGGGGGTGTCTTAGTGGCTGCTAGATCGAACTTCTTAAGTTCCAGATTAGACTTTTCATATATAACCAATTTAATACATTCTATTGAGATTGTAGGTCTTAAAATGGACTGTAGTCATTCATCTATAATTATACTAGTTGTTTATATCCCTCCCAATATTCACCTAAATGAATTTGAATTATTTTTCGAACTACTAACAACTTATGAATACTTGTATAGTAAGAATATTGTTATCCTAGGAGACTTTAACATTCCTAACTATCATAACCCTGAAGTATTGGATAGTAAATGCATCACATTTAATAACAGTGTACAATTCCTAGATCTTACGCAATATAATACAATTCTGAATATAAATAACAGACTACTTGACCTTATAGTGGCTAATATAAAATGTAATGTCTCACTCAGTATTGATGGTATTGTTAAAGTAGACCCCCATCATCCTCCATTAAATATTATTGTATATACGGATAAACCTAAATATCTAAATTTTCCCACCGCGAATATTGGAAAAAATTATAATTTCAGGAAAAGTAATTTTCCTATGCTATATGATCATCTACTCTCTATTGATTGGTCACCCCTCAAAACTTTCAAATGTCCTAATGAGGCTTGCTCATATTTTTATACTATCTTAGAATCAGCCTTTGATCGCTGGGTTCCTTTATACACAACACCGAGAAATAACAGAACGAAATATCCGGTTTGGTACACTAAAAATATTATAAACGATATTAGGAAAAAAGAAAGTATACTAAAAAGATACAGACAGACTAATGACATCCAGTATCACAACGAGTTCAAATTAATTCGTGCCAAAATAAAAAATAGTATATCTGAAGCGTATAGACAGCACCTAATCAGTATCGAACAGAGTATCCATTCCGATCCGAAATCATTTTGGTCATACATTAACACCAAAAAAGGTAATACTAGAATTCCTGGCAAAGTGAACTTCCAGAATGTAACTTATGAAGATCCCCAGGACATAGTTAATGCTTTTGCCCACTATTTTTCTAGTGTCTTTAGACCTTATGTTATGCAAAACATAAACCTTAAGAGTATCTCTGAGAATGACATTATCATGGCGGCAAAAAAACTGAAAGATCGTCTAACTGCTGGTGATGACAGAGTGCCCTGTTTCCTAGTGAAAGACTGTATAGGTGCTTTGGCTTTCCCCCTCTGTATATTGTACAATTTAGTATTGGAAACATCTACTTTTCCAACTATCTGGAAAATAGCTAAACTATGTCCTATTCCTAAAACTGGTGATCTAAACGATGTAAATAACTATCGTGCTATATCTATAATTTGTAACTTCGCCAAATTATTGGAGATCATATTATATAGGGCTATATATAGTAATATACAAAATATCCTATCTCCCTGGCAGCATGGTTTCATGGGGAAAAGGTCCACTATAAGTAACTTGGCTAGTTTTACTGAATATACCGTTAAAATATTGGACACTAGAGGCCAGGTTGATGTTATTTACACTGACATTCAGAAAGCGTTTGACCAAATCGATCACTATATCTTGTTAGAAAAACTGGATAGAATTGGTTTTAGCTTAAATCTTTTGATGTTATTCGAATCATATCTACTGGACAGAGAGCAATATGTTTATTACAACGGTTTTAAATCAAATATGTTTATATCAACATCTGGAGTTCCGCAAGGTTCCAACCTTGGCCCATTGCTATTTCTTATATTTATTGATGATTTACTTAAGTTGTTAGATTGTAATAGACTAATGTTTGCTGACGATTTGAAAATTTATTCCTCGATTTGCACTGTAGATGATTGCCGAAACCTGCAACTTAATTTAGGTAAAATTAATCAATGGTGTGACTCAAATAAACTGATTTTAAACGTCTCAAAATGTAAAATAGTAACTTTCACTCGTAAAAGTATGTCACTGTTATACAACTATGCAATTAACAACGTTTCTCTTATAAGATGCACAGAGGTTAAGGATCTGGGCATATACTTTGATTCATCACTGTCATTCTGTACACATATTGATCAGATATGTAATTCCGCGTCGAGAATGCTGGGATTTATCATACGTAACTCTCAGTCTTTTATTACCATAGAGTGCCTAAAAACACTATACTTCGCTTATGTTCGATCTAAGTTGGAATATGGCTCACTAATCTGGAATCCAATTTATGACTGTTACATAAATAGAGTTGAATCGATTCAACGTAAATTTGTCAAGTTTCTGGCCTATAGAGTGGATCGGACATACCCGCCTCAAGGTGCAGACCATATTTCTCTGTTGGATAGATTTGACCTATTATCTCTTAGTACTAGAAGGGTTAATACATCTCTAACTTTCCTATATAATTTAATTCACTATCATATTGACTGCCCCAACTTGTTAAGTGAAATCAAATTTAATATACCAAGAATATCTACAAGGCATCCCATTACATTTCAACCAAATCTATGTTTAACAAATATGATGTTAAAGTCTCCAATTAATACCATGTGCACAAACTATAATAATTTAAGCAATAACTGTGATATAAATTTTTCAAGTCTCAAATCTATATTATATTGTGATAATATTAATACGTAACGATATCCTGTTTTAAATATCCTTATTAACTTGTAAATTTGATTTATTCTCTACTCTCTTTTATCTTTTGTCTTATGTTATATACACTATTTGTTTTACCCTGTAATTGGTTTTACTGTTGGGTAATAAATAAATAAATAAATAAATTACACACCGTACTACTACACCATATTCATCCCAATGCAACCCCGTATAGAGGACAAATAAAGTTTTAAAAACCATGATAGCTCAGTATACAGAAAATGATCACCGGAAATGGGACCGATATTTACCCGAATTTACATTGGCCATGAATTCCGCCAGACATGAATCCACTGGGTTTTCACCAGCTATGCTGAATTTCGGAAGAGAATTAACGTTACCTGGCATCCTTAATAAGGAACAACCCTCCGCAAATTTACCTGACGCCAATGTTCCACCAACACGCATAAAGAACCTAGAAAAATTGTCAGAAATTTTTGAACTAGTACAATTTAAACTTGGCAAAGGTCTACCAGTCACAGAGTCGACACTCTAACTTACGCCGCCGAGACTGGACCCCACGTGTTGGAGACCGAGTTATGAAAAGAGAGCACCCGCTATCCTCAGCAATCCGAAATTTTAACGCAAAACTTGCTCCAAAGTTCTCAGGCCCATACATAGTGGAACGGATTATATCACCAGTAGTAGTCGAGATCAGATTCCCCACCCGACGGAAAGTGGAACAAGTCCACTTTAAGGATTTAAAAAAGCCATATACATGAAAGAAGAGTTCCCAGCTCAGTCGTGCCGAGTCTTAGTTAGTGAAATGTCTTCACCAACAACTTTTGAAATCCCAGCACCCTCACTGCTAAGTTCCCCAAAAAGGTGTCCGAGACGAAAACGGGAAAAGAAGAGGAATCGTGAGAGGAGGCCTTTTCGTATAAAGAATCCCGACGGCACCGTAACGAGAATTTATAAGCCACTCGTCTCCGGCATTTCCCGTCTCCCCGGAAATCCATTTATTTTCTCGCCAGGAAAAGATTAATTTTAATTTTACATTCTGTTTAAAATACATTTATTTCTTAGACTCATTTATTATATTTCATATAACTTATTAAAAGCAAAGGATAGTTTTTATATTTAAAGATATCAGTATCTCAATTAAATGTTTTATTGAATTTTTTTTGGATAGCTTATTTTGAAAAAAAAAAACAAAAACTTATTTACCTGCTGTTTGAACCATACTTATACTATGTTTCTTTGTTTTAAGATTGTTCCCACAGATGACTCCACGCCTGCATTGTACATATAACCAGAGGCGTGCTACAATTTTTTAAGAAGGGCACCCTAATGTTTTGACCCGTTTCGAAATCAGATGATGGATTCCGAAAAACTTGTTCACTTCTTGTATTATTGTTTATGTAAAATATGTAAAATAATTTTAACTTACCTGTTTAGCTTTAAGATATATGTTAGACAATAATTTTGTTTTGATTCGTAGAGAGAGATTAATTTTTGCGAAGAAAGGGGGGAGTGTAATGAAGTATACAATACTACAGGAATACTGTATACTTTCATTCCAGTTTAACTTATTTTAATCATGCATGGATCAAGTAGTTCAGTTTTAGATTAGTTCAATACCTGATTAGCTCTTTTGTTAACTTTTAATTCTAACTTCACCAGGCCGCAACTTGCGTGCCGTGTGCATTTCGTGCCGGGTGCAAAACCACGTGACCGTGATTTTTGGGTATAAAATAGCTAGCCAGAAACCAGTAAATTCAGAGCTTGACTTTCACCTTTCTCCGCCCTTAAGGTGAGGGAAGCAACCGACCGCTTGAGATTAGAGAGAAAGTACACTCTAACCCTACCTAGTAGGGAAGAGTGGGCAGAAGGAAAGATTAACTTCCCCCCGAACTCCCTGGTGTGCTACACAGATGGTTCCCTTCTAGTAGATGGACAGAGGCAGTCATCGGGGGCAGGAATATTCCTGGAAGGCAGGGAAGTACAGGAGCTTTGCTCTAGGATCGTACACTACTGTCTTTCAGGCAGAGGTATATGCCATCCTAAAAGTGGCACATAATGAAGAAACGAGGAACGGTACGGAACAAAATATCTGTATCTGTTCAGACAGCCAGGCAGCACTTCGGGCGGTCTGCTCTCCTAGGACGAGGTCCCCCCTCGTCCAGGAGTGCGGAGATGCTCTAGAGGAACTTGCCAGGCACAAGGAAGTGAGCCTGATATGGGTTCCGGGACATACTGGGGTCCCAGGAAACGAGAGAGCCGATGAATTGGCTAGGCTCGGGGCCAGGGAGCCCTGTCTAGGCCCGGAGCCCATGTTGGGAATTACAAGGAAACATGTCGCTACGGCCCTTAACGAGTGGGCACAAGCAACATTGAGGGAACATTGGAGGCTGAGCAGCGGCTGCAGACAGGCTCGAGACTTCGTAACGGGGCCGAACAAGTCAAGGGCGGCCTGGTTGCTAGGTAGAAGCCGGAGGACCCTGAACCAACTGGTCGGAGTCCTAACTGGTCACTGCAGGCTCAGAAGACACCTATCGCTGATAGGGGTTGAGGCAGATTCCACTTGCCCAAGATGCGGAAGTGATGAAGAAACATCGTTTCACTTCTTGAGACAATGTGAAGCGTTCGGGCGCCTGAGGTATGAACTCTTCGGCGCCACAACGCTCCCAAAAGAGGAAATGGACTCTCTCGAATGGAAACATGTCCTGACCTTCATTGGAAGATCAGGAAGGTTTCAAGAGGGAGTAGGAGGCCGAGTGGAAGTGAATGGTTGAGGGGACGTCAGGGGGTAGGTAAAAAGGGCCCATTTGTGGCCTACTTGCCAGGCACTAGGCCTCCCCCAATAATTACTACTACTACTACTTCACCTTTCTCGAGTGTGTTGAACTGAGATAACCGGAAGCTCAAGTTTCTCCGGCGTCATGGCAGCCGCTGGCCAAGTATCTGTTAGGGAGGATCCGAGTGCGTTGAACTGGACCTCCTGTCAGATTGATTCGAGTGTGTTGAACTGGATCTCTCCTGAAACAGATTTCTTAGTCGCGTCTATTATGTCCTGGAACTTCGATTAGAGAATTGGGGTTACGACGACGTACATAGAGGAAATATGTTACACTCTCTCTCTCTCTCTCCGATTACTATGATGTACTTATGTAATAACAAGATTGTCGCAACCTAAGCCATAAAAGATATGGCCACACTGTACATATAATTATTAGGAAAATAAATGTCTTATTTTGGATCTGGATTTTAATTAATATTAACATTGAACCCTGGAATAATCTCCAAACCAGCTACCCGAGCAAAACAAGCATCACATTTTGGCGCCCGAGCAGTTCAACAATCTAATCCAGATACGCCGGCTATTACATTTCACAACCAGGACAACTTTGTACAGAAATTGTCAACATTACATAGTTTTTACGTTATTATAGTAACGGAGTAAAAAGATAAATATTTTAAGAAGGACAACTCACCAGTCCCACCAGAGAAACAATTAATTATCCGAAATGAGTGTGTCCGAATCGGAAGGGGCATATGGTCTCAAAGTTGTAGACGAAACTGTAGGATGGATCTACAAACTAAAGAAGGATGAACTACAGCAAGAAATTTCAAAACATGGTGGAAAAAGCACTGGAACGGTCGAAGAATTACGTTCAAGACTAAAAAACATTATTCGAGAAAACAAACCGGCCGCTAGCCCGAATCTCATTACTTCGAATCCACAACTAACACCTGTTAATGCCGTCCTCGACCAAGTCCGCAAGTGGAATGTCCATTTTGATGGGAAAAGAGATGCTATCTCATTTTTAGAAAGAGTACAAGAACTACAAGATGGCTACAATTTCTCTAATGAACAAATAATAATAATAATAATAATAATAATAATAATTTATTAATTCCTTACAAAGTTAAAACTTCTGAATACGTCATTATTGTTACATAATCACAATACAGTTAATGATAATATAAATACAAATATAAATATGATATATCAACAAACTAGGATAAGAGTTGTAGAACAAAACATTATTTACATTACAGAGTTGTAGTTTAAAATATATTTACAAACACACATATATGCAGTATAGGTATGTTAGTTATTTCTGTTCTGAGTTTGTTGCGACATATACTCAAAAAACTCATCAATGCTATAGAATGGATTATCAGTAAGCATTGTTTTTATGTGGTTTTTGAATTTATTGAATTCTAGTGTACGTATATTTATTGGTAGAGCATTATATAGTTTAACGTCTGTACTGCTATCCATTCTTCTTAGTCGTGTTTGAGGTAATAGTAAATCCTTTTTATTTCTTGTGTCATGCTTATGTATATCTGTCATTACTGGAAATTTATCAATATTTTGTTTGACATATAACAATTTCGTGAAAATTATTAATGAGAAGAGCGTCATAATTTTTAGATGTTTAAATATTGGTACGCAGGAGTCTCCAGGCTGAGCCTCTACTATAGATCTCACTGCATTTTTTTGAATTAAAAAAACCCTATTCAAGTGTAATTGAGCAGTTGTGCTCCAGATAGCTAAGCCATATCTCATAATGGATTCAAACAATGCATAGTAAGTAGTGACTGCAGCTGGTTGATTTATAAACTGTTTGACTTTCCGTATAGCATAGACTGCACTGTTTAGCCGTCTGCAGAGTTGATTGATATGTGCATTCCAGGTAAGTCTAGCGTCTATATACAACCCTAAGAATTTGGTAGAAAGTGCTTCGGGGTTGGCATTTACATTAAATGAAAGTTTAGTCTCAAAAACTAGCGATTTGGTTTTATTTTCATTCAGTACAAGCTGATTTGTAGTGAACCACGTTTTAGCTTGGTTCATGACCTGCCCAAAGACTGTCATCGGATCATCTCCCTTTTTAACACTCACTCCAAATGTTGTATCGTCAGCATACATAACTGTAGATATGTTTGTGTTAAAAATAGTTGGTAGATCGTTTATATAAATTATGAAAAGGTGAGGTCCTAATACCGACCCTTGTGGGACTCCTCTTTTTATTAACATGGGTCTACTCCTCTGGTTATCACTACATATTACTTGGGTTCTATTCGATAAATAGGATCTTATCAGTTGTAATGCCACTCCTCTAATTCCATAATATTCCATTTTGTCTAGTAATATATTATGCTCCACACAGTCAAAGGCAGCACTCAAATCTGTAAATATTCCTAAGAATGATTCACTTCTTTCAAACGCATTTTTTATGGAATTAGTCAATGCTCTGATACCATCTGCGGTGGATAATTTTCCCCTAAAACCAAACTGCTGGCAGTTTAGAATCTGGGCTTGTTCTGTGTAGACAACTAGTCGATTATACAAAGCAGTCTCTAAGATTTTCGAAAAACACGGTAACACTGATATCTGCCTAAAATTTTGTGGGAGCTCTCGATTTCCATTTTTGTATACAGGTACAATTTTAGCTATTTTTAACATTGTTGGGAAGTATCCTTCCGAAAAACAAGTATTTATAATATCCACAAGAACATCTACTAGCAAAAGAGCACATTTTTTAAGGATGTAAACACTTACTCCATAAACATCTTCGGTTTTTTTGTTTTTTAAATTTTTTATTATTGCAAGCACCTCATGCCTGTCGACTGCCCTAAGAAACATTGAACGACCTGTGTCATATTCTTTATTCAGGAATACAGTCGCATTCGTCGCACTATTAGGTAAGGCACCTACCAAATTTTCAGCATTATCAACAAAAAAAGTGTTTAAATCATTCAGGCTTATATTTTCTGGATATATTTTCTGTTTACTTTTTCTCCCGGTTTCTGCATTTATAATACTCCACACCGTTTTGCTGGTATTTTCAGAGTTCAGTAATTTATTTTCATTGTATGATTTACGAGCCTCTATTAATAATTTTTTGTACTCTTTTTTAGCTTGCTTATGGATTATTTTATTATTTTCTGTTGGATGTTTTTTGTACCAGTCATACAGCATGATTACCCTTTCTCTAGCATTTACAACATCTTGTGAGACCCAATTTTTTCTTTTTTTTGTTCTTTTACTTTCCGAGATTAGGGGAAAGCTATTATTAAAGTGATAGATGAAAATCTCATGAAAGTTGGTATATTTATTTTCAGCCCTTGTTTCTTTATAAATGGTATCCCAGTTTTCTCGACTCAGGTAGCTATTCAGCAGATCAATATTGTTTGACGTATACAGCCTTCTTTTTATCAGATGATCACTAATATTTTCATTTCCATTTTTTGCACTTGAAACAATATTTATTAGCTCTGTGATTTGACACTTATGATCTGATGCACCCCACCACAAATTTAGCGGGCTTTGCCAGAATTATTGCAAGGCGATTGTCTATTATGGTACCGGAATAATAAAAGTGCTTGGATGACATGGAATAACTTTCTTACAGACTTTAAATCATTTTACTTACCTGCAGATTATAACCTTAACCTGGAAGAAAAAGTAAAGCCCCGCATTCAAGGAGAATCCGAAAGTGTAAAAGATTATATAATTGCCATTCAAACATTGCTAAGACGATTGAATAATGTCTCTCCGGAACAACAATTATACAGAATATACACGAATTTACGCCCTGAATATAGGAAATATATCAGGAGGCGTGATTTTGTGACACTCGCAGAACTTCTTAGCCTAGCAAATGATTACGAGATGGTCTGTAAACAAGGATCGGCTTTAAAGAAATCGGTACAGCAGACACAGATTTCTACACAACGCCCTGGGTATAACACTTACAGTAGAAATTTCTCTGGTAACAATGAAAATAAAGGTACCGCAAGTTTCAATAGAAATGCACTAAATAACAAAGAAAGACCAGCCGGTTATTACACAAACGCTACACAACAGATTTCACGTCCCAACGAAACCAGAAATTCAACACAACCCTCTCAGCCTTCACCTGGAAATTATGACAGTAAAACTTCGTGTTGGCGTTGTGGTAATGCTGGGCACACACGATTTAATTGCAGATCTCCTCCAAGAAAATTTTGTTCGAGATGCGGGCGCACAGACATATTATCCCGAGATTGTAATTGCCTAGAACGTCAAAACATGGGAAACAACGAAGGAACTACGCAAGTCCGAGGTCGGCGCAGTTTCGACTAGATTCTACCTCGTTTTCACAGATGACGTTGACGCACGAAGTAGACAACCGTCTCAAGTTACAACTTACTATCGAGAACTACTCGTTCGAAGCGTTAATCGACACCGGTTCGGCACGCTCATATATAGGTAACGCTGTACACACCTTGTGTGAGAGAAATAATGTGAGTCATTTTGCCTGTGACCAAAAGGTGGAGTTAGCTGATTGTTCAAGAATTGATATTAATAGAGGGTTTCACTATTAAATACTCAATAGCTCAAAAACAATGGACGGACAATTTCCTATACTTACCTAAATTGGCTCCCGATATTATATTAGGTATGGATTTTTTACTAAAACATGGATTTAGCGCAAATTTAGACAAACAGAAGTTCCGAATAATGGGAAATTGGTATGACATAAAGGGCACAACCAAAGAAAGTACGCGATTGGCGAGTATTGCCCAGCCGACAATATCGGAACAAGAACGCCTGTCACAGTTCTTACAAGCAGAACTACCGAAGTTCAATCGAATTAAAGGCATTACCCAACTGATCACACACAAAATACGGCTTAAAAAAAATACCCCTATTAAACAAAAACACCGGCCTTTAAATCCAGCCATGCAGGAAATAGTCAACACAGAACTAGACCAAATGTTACAAGATGGTATAGTAGAACCTTCTAATAGCCCGTGGAATAATCCCGTCGTCATGGTTAGGAAAAAAGACAATAAATTTAGATTTTGCATTGATTTCAGGAAAGTAAACGAGCTCGAATGCGCAGCAATTGTTTTCGGAATAAGGAAAAACTTACATTATCTGATGGGATATCATTTTGTAGTCGTAACGGACCATCAAAGTTTAAAATGGTTAAATTCTATAAATTCCCCTAGTGGACGATTAGCCAGGTGGGCAATGGAATTGCAACAATACGACTTTGAAATAAAATACCGAAAAGGAGCACTAAACAAAGTTGCAGATGCGCTGTCCCGCCAACCAATCGTCGAACAAAATACAGATATCGACGAATTTCTTTTTACTATCGGAGAAGCCGAAAACTGTGAATGGTACCAGAACACCGTCAAATTAGTTAAAGAAAGACCCGATAAAAAACCAGACTACTGCTTGGAAAATGGAAATCTTTATCATCATGTTTGGACAAATAACGGTTTTACTGACGACGAATTCTCCAACCCATGGAAGCTGTGTATCCCGCAGCAGAAAAGAAAACAAATTTTGTTCGAAAATCATGACGCACCTAGTGCGGGTCACTTAGGAATAGCAAAAACTATCACCCGAATTTCAAATAAATATTACTGGCCTAGAATGCACAGAGATATAACCAACTATGTTAGACGATGTTCCAGCTGTCAAAAATACAAACAATCACAACAACAGCCCGCTGGAAAAATGCAATTTCCAAAAGTAAATGGATGTTGGGATACTGTTAGTATAGACATTGTAGGCCCGCTCCCTAGGTCTAGCAAAGGGAACACAAATCTAATTGTGATGCAGGATAGATTCACAAGTGGGTAGAATGCCACCCTGTAAGAAAAGCAGCCTCCACTACGGTCTGTACAGCCCTGAAAGAAAAAATTATCTCCCGTTTCGGATGTCCAAATAGCATTATCTCCGATAATGGCAAACAGTTTACAAGTAATGAATTTACTAACATGTTGTCTGAATATGGTATTACACACCGTACTACTACACCATATTCACCCCAATGCAACCCCGTATAGAGGACAAATAAAGTTTTAAAAACCATGATAGCTCAGTATACAGAAAATGATCACCGGAAATGGGACCGATATTTACCCGAATTTACATTGGCCATGAATTCCGCCAGACATGAATCCACTGGGTTTTCACCAGCTATGCTGAATTTCGGAAGAGAATTAACGTTACCTGGCATCCTTAATAAGGAACAACCCTCCGCAAATTTACCTGACGCCAATGTTCCACCAACACGCATAAAGAACCTAGAAAAATTGTTAGAAATTTTTGAACTAGTACAATTAAACTTGGCAAAGGCCTACCAGTCACAGAGTCGACACTCTAACTTACGCCGCCGAGACTGGACCCCACGTGTTGGAGACCGAGTTATGAAAAGAGAGCACCCGCTGTCCTCAGCAATCCAAAATTTTAACGCAAAACTTGCTCCAAAGTTCTCAGGCCCATACATAGTGGAACGGATTATATCACCAGTAGTAGTCGAGATCAGATTCCCCACCCAACGGAAAGTGGAACGAGTCCACGTTAAGGATTTAAAAAAGGCATATACATGAAAGAAGAGTTCCCAGCTCAGTCGTGCCGAGTCTTAGTTAGTGAAATGTCTTCACCAACAACTTTCGAAATCCCAGCACCCTCACTGCTAAGTTCCCCAAAAAGGTGTCCGAGACGAAAACGGGAAAAGAAGAGGAATCGTGAGAGGAGACCTTTTCGTATAAAGAATCCCGACGGCACCGTAACGAGAATTTATAAGCCACTCGTCTCCGGCATTTCCCATATCCCCGGAAATCCATTTATTTTCTCGCCAGGAAAAGATTAATTTTAATTTTACGTTCTGTTTAAAATACATTTATTTCTTAGATTCATTTATTATATTTCATATAACTTATTAAAAGCAAAGGATAGTTTTTATATTTAAAGATATCAGTATCTCAATTAAATGTTTTATTGAATTTTTTTTGGATAGCTTATTTTGAAAAAAAAAAACCAAAAACTTATTTACCTGCTGTTTGAACCATACTTATACTATGTTTCTTTGTTTTAAGATTGTTCCCACAGATGACTCCACGCCTGCATTGTACATATAACCAGAGGCGTGCTACAATTTTTTAAGAAGGGCACCCTAATGTTTTGACCCGTTTCGAAATCAGATGATGGATTCCGAAAAACTTGTTCACTTGTTGTATTATTGTTTATGTAAAATATGTAAAATAATTTTAACTTACCTGTTTAGCTTTAAGATATATGTTAGACAATAATTTTGTTTTGATTCGTAGAGAGAGATTAATTTTTGCGAAGAAAGGGGGGAGTGTAATGAAGTATACAATACTACAGGAATACTGTATACTTTCATTCCAGTTTAACTTATTTTAATCATGCATGGATCAAGTAGTTCAGTTTTAGATTAGTTCAATACCTGATTAGCTCTTTTGTTAACCTTTAATTCTAACTTCACCAGGCCGCAACTTGGTAGAGTAGAGTAGAGTAGAGTAGAGTTTATTGGTGTTATTGATTATACAATCATTACACAAGTCAGTAAAATACAATGCAAATAATGAAATACAGGTACACAAAATAAAATTAAAAGTACACAAATAAAATTACAAATATACTGATATATGACAACATATCACACTGAAGACAAACATTATAAATAAGGAGTGGAAGTTTACAGATCATAATTATGAAATTCATTCAAGCTATAGAATGCCTTGGAAATAAGAAATTTTTTTATCTTATTTTTGAATTGGTTTAGAGGCAGTATTCTAATTTGGAGAGGTAATTTATTGAAGAAAAAAGGCCCATAGTAATCAGTAGCATGTCTTGATTTTTTTAGTCTGAGATATTCAATAAATAAATTATTATTATTACGTGTGTTGTAAGTATGAATATTAAAAATGTTTACATACTTATGGATGTTTTTTTTGACATAGAGCAAACAGTGAAATATGTATAGACTCGGGACCGTCATGAAGCCAAGGCTAGTAAAATGATTCTTTACATCTTCTCTGTAATTTAAACTGAGTAGGATTCTGACTGCTTTTCTTTGCATACTAAAAATTCTTGCGCAGTGAGAAGAATGACCCCATATTAGTATTCCATAGCTAATGATAGAATTAAAAAGGGCATGATAGGCCATTATAGTTATTTCTTTTGAGGTTGTTTGTGTTAAATTTTTTAAAAGGAATAGGTTTTTAGCTAATTTACTACAAGTGTAATCTACATGTTCGTTCCATTTTAAGGTTGGGTCCAGCATAATTCCTAAAAATTTTACTCTGTTTGGGTTATTTATTTGTTGATGCTTTAAGGTAAATACCATTTTATCAGTCTTGTCCTCATTTAGCTTTAGGGAATTAGCTATAAACCAGTTAAGGGCTAGGTTTTGGGAGGTTTCCATATTGTGTGTAAGAATTTCATAATCACTATTGACATCTATTATGGTAGTGTCATCAGCGAATAGCACGAAGTCACTACACAATCCAGCTGTGGGTAAATCGTTGATGTAAATTAAGAAAAGGATTGGACCAAGCAGAGAGCCCTGTGGCACACCATGATCAATCTTTTCAAGTTCGGAATATTTGTTTTTAAAGTAGGTTTTTTGGTGTCGGTCAGTCAGGTAGCTCTT
Organism: Leptura quadrifasciata; assembly: GCA_963675555.1. Lineage (NCBI taxonomy): Eukaryota > Metazoa > Arthropoda > Insecta > Coleoptera > Cerambycidae > Leptura > Leptura quadrifasciata. The sequence continues at coordinate 23,678,130 of OY776682.1, forward strand.
TATTAAACAAAGGCTGTCATGTTGAAAACCATAATAAGTCAGCTTGTCAATTAGTGTCTCGTGAGAGACACAGTCAAAGGCCTTACTTAGGTCACAAAAAGCTGCCCCAACGAATTTTCCTGATTCAAAGCCCTCGACAATGACCTCTATCAAGTCATTTAAGGCATAAGTAGTCGATTTACCTAGTTGAAAGCCGAATTGATGAGAATTTATCAAATTATTTTGTGTAAAAAAATCAGTCATTTGATTTTTTAATAAATATTCTAAATATTTTGAAACCACAGATATTAAAGAGATTGGCCTGAAATTATTTAAGTCCTGGGCAGAACCTTTTTTAAATACGGGTATAACTTTAACGATTTTAAAGCAACTTGGATATATTCCGTTCTTTATACAGATATTGAAAAGTTTAGTTAAAGGAGCAATTAGAATATTTTTAAGGGATTTTATTAATTTAGTGTTCAGGTCATAACAATCTTTGCTATTTTTTGATTTGACATTTTCTATAGCTTCAGCAACCTCCTCGACACTTACTGGTCTAAAATTGAAAGTTAGGTCATTTACCATGATATTAGAATTTCTCAAGAAATCTGCAGAAGTTGTGTCAGGATCGGGTAGATCTTTTATGATGTTAGGAGCAATATTTGTGAAAAACTTGTTGAAGTCACTCGCTTCCAGATTAACTTCGTTATGGGAAGATTTTTTATTTTTTAGTTGTCTGTTGTCATTTACGACATCCCACATGGACTTTACAGGATTCCCGGAATTTAATATGTAATCATCGTTTGCTTTTCTTTTAGATGAGTTAATTTGCTCTCGGTATTTTTTACGATAATCCTTAATTTGTATTAGTAAGTTTGGAGCCTGATATATTTTATACAAGTCCATAAGCAAATGTAGTTTATTTCTCATGTCCCTTAGTTTGTCGTTAAACCAATTTATTTTCTTGCCTCTAAGCATTACTTTTTTAACTGTGGGGAATGCTTGGTTCATGCAGTTCACTAAGATTTGCATAAATTTATTACTTATTTCATCACAATTTCCTTCTATGTCAATAAAATCCCAACTTTGGTTTTCCAATAGTTGATACATAACACTCAGCCCCTTTTGCGTTATTGGCCTACAGTAATTTATAGTATTTTGAGTTTGTTGTTCACCGATATCTAAGCTGATCTCTAAGGCTTTATGATCTGATATTTTTGGTTCGAAAACATTTGTATAATAATTAATGCTAAATAAAAAATTTACAAAAATATTGTCGAGGCAATTTGTCAGCCTAGTTGCTTCAAAAATAGTTTGTTCAAAACCAAAGGACGTTAAGATGTTTAAAAAAAATGTTTGTATTCAGGTCATTAGTATTAAATTTAAAGTTAAAATCGCCGTTAACAATCACTAGTCTACTTGTATTAAATAATATTTGTAGTATTTGATAAATAATGCCAAAAAAACATTCTAGATCGCCATTTGGAGATCTGTAAATTGTTACAATGATTAAGTTTATTGATAGAATTTCAATTGCAGAAATTTCACAGTCTATTTCTGACGAAAACTTAGTGATGTCACATCTCTCTTTGTATTCTAATTCTTTTTTACAAAATATTATTGTACCTCCATGAATGTGAGTTTTTCTTGTAAACGCTGAGGCCATCTTGTAGTTTTCGATTTTTATGCTCGCTATTTCATCATCATTTAAGAAATGTTCGCAGAAACAAAGGACCTGATAACTCTTCCCGTCAGCTTTTAGAAAACATTCTATTTCACCACATTTATTTTTTAGAGATTGGACATTAAGGACAAGCGTATTGAACTTATTTGTCGAGTTAAAACTTGTCGTATTGCTTACCACATTCACCGCACCCTCTATATTAGTAGTCGTACCCTTACTTGTACTTCCCATCACCTTTATTTGCTATGCTTGCTTTGTCTTCCTTCCTTCCAAGTTTATAATCCTCAGATAGCAGGGGCAGTTTGAATCAGTTACTGGGTGATTCGTCTGTAGGGATTTTCTAAATTTATTATTTGTTTCAGTACAGTTTATACACTTTGAATAGTTTGAGTTGCACTCAGTTGTTTTGTGGGGACCTGCACAGTTGAAACAGGTTAAATCATTTTCACACTTTGCCGCCGTATGCCCATATCTAGCACATTTGAAGCATCTGACTACTGAGAAGTACTCATGGGCTACACATCTTCTCCAACCTATGTTAAGCTTTTCTAATTGACAAATTTTATTTTTTAAGTTTGTGTCGACACTGAGGATTATGTTTCCTTTGTTGATTTTATCCTTTTGCTTGTATTTAGAGTGCACGGCAAAAATTGAATCATCGGTCACATTCAGTTCGTTTTGATCTCGCAGGGCTTCAATAATTATCTCGTCACTTCCCTCAATGAACTCTTCTTCTACTCCTCGTATTATTATTTTAGGGTTTTTCTGTTTCCCATCAGCTACACTATATTTGGACCCTAGTTCTTGTTCTACTGTTTTTCTAATTTTTTCTTTTGAATTAATATTATTGCAATTGATTATTACTGATCCCTCTTTTCCTTCCTTTATATTTTTTACTGCAATAGCCATGCTTTTGGGATCAATATTTCTTTTTAGATCGTTCTTTGTTGTGGTACTCAATTGTTTTTCCTTTGGTTTAATCACCAGAACTTCACTGTTTTTATTTTTTGTTATATTTGCATATGATGAGTTGCTATTTACAATATCGTTCTTCATCTCCGTTACCACTGTTTCTAAGCAACTATTTTGTTTGGCACTCCTTTCTTCGAACTGCTCCACTTTTTGTGTTAGCACCTTCATATTTACTGAAAACATGTCTATTTTTTCATTTTGTTGTTTAATGACTGTTCTGAGTTTCTTCATTTCGTCCATTACCTCTTTGTTGATGCTTAGTATTTCGGTACATATCTTACAATAAAATTTCAGTGTTCTTTGTTTTTTTAATTCCAAACATTTCACTTCAGATGCTGATAATTTTGAACAGTTTGAACATATTTTTCTTTGACACTGGTCACATGACCATAATTGATCACTATCATCGGTTTTTTTACATGTCACACACACCGACATCGATTTTTATCCCTCAAAATTGCAACTTGCGTGCCGTGTGCATTTCGTGCCGGGTGCAAAACCACCTGACCGTGATTTTTGGGTATAAAATAGCTAGCCAGAAACCAGTAAATTCAGAGCTTGACTTTCAGCTTTCTCGAGTGTGTTGAACTGAGATAACCGGAAGCTCAAGTTTCTCCGGCGTCGTGGCAGCCGCTGGCCAAGTATCTGTTAGGGAGGATCCGAGTGCGTTGAACTGGACCTCCTGTCAGATTGATTCGAGTGTGTTGAACTGGATCTCTCCTGAAACAGATTTCTTAGTCGCATCTGTTATGTGCTGGAACTTCGATTAGAGAATTGGGGTTACGACGACGTACATAGAGGAAATATGTTACACTCTCTCTCTCTCTCTCTCTCTCTCCGATTACTATGATGTACTTATGTAATAACAAGATTGTCGCAACCTAAGCCATAAAAGATATGGCCACACTGTACATATAATTATTAGGAAAATAAATAATAATAAAATAATAATAATTTCTTTATTTAGCTAATGAAAGCTATACAGTTCCACATACATCATTCTTGCATCTTATTATAGTATATATATAGTAGATACATAAACAGAATAGATAAAATATAATAAAGTAGATAAAATAGAATAGATGAAATTCATGACGGAAAACAAACAAATAGAAAATATAAATTATTAAGTGGCAAAACCTTAGTGCCATTTACATAGAATATAATAAAGTACTAAGTACTGTACAACACATTATAATAAAAATACATACAATACATAATAAAATACAAATATACACTTACATGATTTATATACACACCCCACACCTTATCTGTTTCATACAGGTAACGCTCTTATATATTTAACACACAGATTTGAAAAACGGTTAATAGATATGTTGGAATGTTTTATGTGATTTGGTAACTTATTATATTCTTTAATACCTTTACGAAACAACGATTTATTGGTTACTGATGAATAATGCCTATTTACATAAAAATCATTTATTTGACGAGTGTTGTAATCATGCATGTCTCCAACATATGTTAATTTATCATACAAATAGTTCGGTAATAATCCGTTTTTTACTTTATGGATAAATTGGAGGGTTCTCAGCAGAATTCTTTGTCTTACAGTCATAAATCCTAATGTCTCTAACATATTATGTATTGGAGTATACCTATTGTATTTTAATATTACCCTCATTGCCTTATTTTGCATTTTTTGCAACATTTGAAGTTCATTGTTATTTAAGAAGAGCAAAATAGTTGAGCAATATTCAAAGTGTGGTGCGATTATAGTTTTGTAGACTGTTAATCTAGAAAACATCGATAGATTCTTGGATATTCTCCTTAAGTAATTGATTTTTTTTGCCACTTTTTTAACAATATAGGCAGCATTTTGTTTAAAACTCAACTGTTCATCTAAGATCACTCCTAAATATTTTATTTCAGCAATTTTTGTTAATGCCTGATTATTTAGTTTAACACAATCTGTTAGTACACTTTTATTTAGTTTATATTTTTTCCCGATACACATCCATTTACATTTATCAATATTTACTTTAAGATTATTGTCACATAACCACATATATATATTAGTTAGCTCAGTATTTATGATATTTATAATTTCGTTTACATTTTTACCCGATATGTATAACATAGTGTCATCTGCAAAGAGATGTATTTTACAATTTGTTATTGACTTAACAATATCATTAATGAAAATTATAAATAATATAGGACCTAAGACTGAACCTTGAGGTACACCAAATTCTGTTTCTTTTTCACCGGACACACTTGCACTATACTTTGTTCTCTGACTTCTTGTAGTTAGATAGGATGTAAACCATTCTAACACCAAACCACTGATGCCAATATTTTCTAACTTTGAGAGAAGTAGTTCTCGGTCTACTGTCTCAAAAGCCCGTTTGAAGTCTAAGAATACTGCCACAATAATGTTGTCCTTATCAATTTCTTTCACCCAGTCATCTAATATACATTGTAGTGCACTTTCACATGAATGTGCACCTCTAAACCCTGATTGCATCGAGATAATTGTGTTATTTTCTTCAAGATAATTTATTAGTTGCTCTTTAACGGTCAATTCCAAAATTTTCTCACAGATAGGTAACGAGTTTATAGGGCGATGCTGTTCACTTAGTGCAGTATTAATAATGTATAATTAATAATGTCTTATTTTGGATCTGGATTTTAATTAATATTAACATTGAACCCTGGAATAATCTCCAAACCAGCTACCCGAGCAAAACAAGCATCACAAACAATAGGAAGATCTTTGAAATATGCAAACCTCCAGCATACGACGAGTTTTTGAAAATTTTAGATACATCTACAGAGAGAAAAATGCCATAGTCGTAGGAAACTTTTAACATAAACCCATTGCATATATACCATCTGCATTACATTAAATGGATTCTCAGTGGCGAATAATGTGACAAAGCAGGATACAACGAAAGTTACACCCTAGTCTCAAACAATAATTGGCCATCTACTAGTTAGTGCTAATATTGACTGTAGAGTTAAAGTGTAAAATAATGTTCTTTCTGATCACAATATCTTAGATATAGGGCTCTATTTAAAATCAAAATTGCATAAACATAGAGTAAATAAAATATTCAAAAAAGTTTGATTATCAAAAATGTAAAACAGATTTCACAAATGCCATCTCGGGTCATGTTAATATGTATTCCTTTGAACAGTTAACTGAAATAAATAATAAGTGAATCAAAAGATAAGGCATTCAAAAATATTAGTCAAGTGTAGTGAAGACAATAAATGGATCACTCTCAATTACCTTAACTTGATTAAAGAATGAGACAAACTATAAAAATTAACAAACAAAAAAATTCCCAAATAACAATGTATTACAAAATGACAGTCAGCTTTTGCCTGAGGACCTGGACAACCTCTCATCCAACAAGGTTACCAGCTTTATCAAAAAGCTGAACCTATTGGGTGAAATATAAATTATGAGTGAGCTACAATAGACCAAGCGGTTGCAGTGGAATGTCTGGTATAGACCCACTCACATTTCAACCTAACCTAACCTAGACAACTGGAAGCTAATGGCGACAGAACCAAAACAATAGAATATGAGAATAATACATGGTTGTGACCAGTGAATATGAGGCACCAAAATTTGTACAATTTAAAGTGGGCTTTTAATAACGTCAACCTGGTGTCAACCTGGCATCAACGCTGCATGCTGCCAAAGCAACACTAAACTATTACAAAAATCAAATTTTAGAGCTGCCTCATATTCACTGGCCACAACTGTACCAAAAATAATCCCAATAACCAATTTTCATCAATACTAGTTAAACTAGAAAAGCCCAACAGTACACAAGACATAATATGCAGTTATCAAAATGTAAGAGATCTGAATACCAAAATAACACAATTTTACACTTCAGTTCTCAAGCTGACTGTTAAATGCCTATTATTCACTAGCTTACGTCCATATAACAAATAATGTAGTACATTGGTGGATTACAAATATGAATATAGTTTTTAGTTGTCTAAAAAAAAAAATACTGCACTTAACATATAATGATAATCCTCGTAAATTTTGAGGGCTATTTATAAAAATGATTAAAGATTAACAATGCCTGGAGCAAGCATAGATGCGTCTTTACTGTGTACATACTTCGATATGCGGTGTAAAGCAACGTTAGGCGCGATTAGTACTTGAATGGGTGACCGTCTCAAAGAAGACCATCCTTGCCTCACATATCTTCCAGCGGCTTGTATATCAGTGTATGCGCGGAAGCTATGCAACCTTAGGTGAGGGTTATGTAGGTGATATACCATCCTTCGAAGGGGATGTAAACCCGTCGGTCCCTTGTCTATTAAATGTTAGGCAAGTTAAAGATCCCTACCCTTCTTAAGGTAATAGGTTCGGCAAAATTCCTGGTTGGGGGTAGCTCGTCTACAGGTGTCGGTGATAGGCCTCAGTAGCGGAAATAGACCGACGTTAAATAAATGTTACAAAAAAAAAAATAATAACAGTGCCTAATATTTTTATATTTAAATGTGTTACATGATATATGTAAAAACAACTTCTCACATTTTCTAGAATTAAATAAAAACCACTAATATGCAACAAGTCATGGAGAAATGCTACAAATACCTAAAGATAAAAATGTATTCTTTAAGGACTTCCCTAGTTGCGACAGCTAAATCAACCCCTTTTTAGCATGCAAAGGAGGTTATGTGATGCTGAATACGTGACCGTGTACTTCTGTTAATATAGATACTGCCGAATTGCAGTTGAGAGATATGTACTATACTAAACAGTTATTGTCAGTCATTTTCAATTATAGCCGATATTGCGAACTATTACTGTTTAGTTTTGGCTATTTCCAAGCTTTGTCGTTTATGGTTGGTGATTTATACACTTTTTGCCAAGTGTGATAAATCCCTCTAGAACACGTTATTTTTGGCCGGACATATGAGGTTTCTAAGATTTTTCCTGATAAGAAATTACCTGCTGTTCCTGAGCATGGATTGTCCTATTTAACAGAATCTCCTTAGTGGGCTGTATAGCCACTGTATTTATCAAATTTTTAAATGCAACAGCAACTGTGAATAAAGTCAAAATAGCACTTTAATGACTTACCAACTTATTCACAACTTCCACAAAATTATTTATTTTACATTAACAATAATAATAAAAGTATCAATATTATTTACCTAAGCCATTGTTGGTCGTGCTCCTGTTGCCAGCCCATGGGAGGGTATTCTACCCAAGAGCAGAAATATCTTACAATATTCTTATGATCTAATTTTGCAAGTGCTTTAACTTCCCTCATCACTCTATCCCTTGATGTTTGGCTAAAAAATAAAAATTACTATACAGTTTTACCTTGATATGTAATACATACTCATTAGGTAAAGTGATTCGTTTAATGGCATATGAGCATTCATCAATTTTTTGTTTCACTTCAAATACTATTCCAAATCCACCTTTTCCAAGGCATCTAACTGTATCAAAATCATTTACATAACGTGATGAGAAAATCTCACTTTCCCTCCGTGAATTTTTCTTCTCTCTTTCTGTGGAAATTTGGGTTTCTATGGACTTCTCTACAACGGTTATTTCCTTTTTGTGATGATACACATTCCAAAAACGAAACAGAAAATGACACAGTATAATAGTGGTCAACATAAGCATACACTCCTTCCACCAAGAAAACATATAGAAGTAAAAACCTACTACTTCATCCATTATTTCTTCTGGGAGTAGAGTTTCGCCAAAACTATTATTTGTGCCACACAGAAGGGAATCTTTTCGTTTTATATCGGCTTCTGTGTACAAATAATAACCATTACCTGAAATATATCTTTTTTACTTATTCAAATATCAACTGAGATATTAATATGATTTCCTGATTATACTATATCTCTTGCATATCTAGACAATTTACGCTACATTTTCCAATCACTTTGAACATATTGTGCAACACCGAATGTGACGAAGGCTACTCTGAAGATAACAAGATTTCCAAAACATTAAATCACGAAGAGATCTAGTAACAATCTAGAACTAAGTTCACTATACTATTGGCGTCCAAAATGTATTAAAGTAGGATTATATAGTTAAATACCTCATAAGTGTGTTTTTACATACCGTTTACATATTCTGACAAATTCAACACAGACAAGGCTGTAGAATCGTCCTCTGTTGCTTCTGTAGAGGCTGATATTGGTTTCCAAGGTATTTTGGCAATGCTTGTGCTTTCTGTTACTGCTAAATTGTTATTCGTTTTCCCTTGTAAAATATTTTGCATGCTAACAGATTCGTGGATATATAACTAAAATAGAAATGCATACTAAGGGAACAATTTTAAGTTATATAAAAAATTAAAAGTATTTATAAATACCATGTCATTTAACTCATAATCCATCATCTATGTTTAAAATAATATAACAAGTGCATAAGCAATTTTGTAAGTCTGGCTTAGGGAGAGGAGTGATGGGAACAGGGTCACAGAAAGAAGACTCAATGGTTCCCACTCTGCGCCAAAATGCAACTTGTATACATGTGTAAGCCACCACATTCTTGTAAGCATTTACTTCATTCTAAATAAATAAACAGATGTTGTCAAGCTTTGTAAATAAATCTCGTTTCAGTGTTTTACTTGCAAAATATTGTGGATAGTGCTTCTTTGTGTGTAATTCATAATGTATCAATTGTTCAAGCAGAACACTCACACAAAAGACTTTTTAGATTTACAAAAGATGTTAAGAGGTACGTAATATTTTATTATCATTATTTTTTTTTTCGCAAGAGTGATGCTGGACAGTTCCACCGTGTCCCCGATATTCTCACGGAAGAAGTGCCTGCGAATTATCTACGACCACTCCCCACATCCCCCAGGGTTAGTGACCGTAGATTCCCAAATCGTGTAAGTAGAAGAAGAGAAGAGCAGCATGTTCTTCATACCTCCGAATATACCGATTATAAGAATGAAAAATACTAGGTTCTCGGGTTGAACCGCGTCTGAGATTGTTAATGTCTCGACGCTTCGGCTCCCGTTTTGGAGCCATTTTGAAGAGAAAAAGGGGGTCAAGAAAAAATTGTCAAAGAAAATAATGCTAGGAGTTCGTGGAACTGGTTCGATTCTGGGGTCTCAATCTGCCTACTCCCCAGATCTCACCACGATCCATCTCTAAGGACTCACTCTGCCTACTCCTTAAAGCGAACTTGCTGGCAGTATCTGACGAAGTGTTATTTATACGAAAGCTATCTGTGGGTGGGAGAGTGGTGGGGTGTTGAGGGTCTGTTGATGGAGGCATCGGAGCAGAACGGCTGCTATCAGGATTATGAGGTGTGGATGAAGATTGTGGGGCTAGCCTGGAGATCAATGATTTCCAAGCGACTGGAAGACGATGACTGTCATCCCTTTCGTTTAGACAATTGGGACGTTTTTCAATTTCAATTGCTTCGCGGATGATTCGCGGTTTCTGGAAAAATGAGGGTGCTATGGTTTTGGTGTTATCGAAGTCTATATTATGGCCCGTTAGGAGGCAGTGTTGGGCAAGTGATGATGTGGGATCGGATTTTCTAACTGCAAGACGATGTTCATATATTCTATTGTTAATCCGTCTATTGGTTTGTCCAATCTACTACTTGTGGGAGGCTGAGCCAACCCGACAAGTGGCCTCGCTGAAACGTCATGCTCCACGTGACTTCTCGTTAGTGGTTGGGCGTCCTCGTGTCTAATTGGTGCTGTAGAATGCCGAGATTCTCTCTGATTGGTCAGCGCTCGGCTCTGACTCCTCGTGATAGGTCCATTTCGGGCAGGTTGATGTGTTTCTTCACTATTTGTCAATGCTTGAACGTACCTCCTCGTAATTGGTTCGTCCACGGTGGATCGTCGTGTTTTCTGTTACGTACCTTCCTACAAGAACGGGCTTCCAAGAACTGGGTAATCTCTGCGTATCATCTCGTTTATTAAGATTTTGTGGTCTTTTTTCGATCTCTATGGCCTCTCTGGTAATCTTCGACCTATAATGCTTGATATTAGCTACTGTTCTGGTGTTGTCGAAGTCTATTTTGTGTCCTGTGGATTTTATATGCTGTGCTAGGGACGATGTTTTCTCCTCTTTCGTACGGCATTCATATGTTCTTCCTTTCTTACACTAATACGTCTAATAGTCTGTCCTTGCAATCTTGGCACGGGACTTCGTATACTCCTTGGTTTTCTAGGGTAGTTTTTGAATTTGGATTACGGATAACTGCACTGATTTTTCGGTCTGTTTTAAATATTGTTTCTATGTTATGTTTATGCAGAAGTTTGACAATTTTACCTGTCTCCCTTTCATGTAAGGTAGATATGCTTTTTCAACTGGTTTCTCGGATTCCTCCTGGGTTTTTGTCTGTATGGCCCCTGCGATTTCTATATTGTGTACCTCGAAAATCCATTTTTCATTAGTGAAATGACTAGATCTCCTCGTTGATATGGTCGACGTCTGCCAACCTGTGAGAGCGTGTCACTAGAGTCTTCACTACTGAATTTAATTGTGCTGGATGGTGATGTGATGCCGCAGTTAGATATCTGTCCGTGTGAGTGGGTTTTCTGTTTACTGTGTGACCTACTGTCCTGTCTTATTTCTTTTTCATTAATACGTCTAAAAATGGAAGCTTGCCTTCTGTTTCTACCTCCATGGTGAATTTGATCTTATCGTGAATGCTATTCAGGTGGTCTAAGAAACTATTTAGTTGTTCTCTGCCATGAATCCAGATTACGAATGTGTCGTCCACACATCTCAACCAAAGTTTTCGTTTGAGTGGTGCCGTTTTTATTGCGCGAACTTCTAGGTCCTCTATGAAGCGATTAGTGATGACTGGAGATAACGGTGAACCCATCGGTGCTCCTTCCATTTGCTTGTAGCGCTGGTCATTGTATATAAAGTATGTGTTGTTTAAACAGTGTGTAGTTAGGCTAAGAACATGCTCCTCTGGATGATATTTTCGTTTGACCAATTCTAGTGACTCCTCTATTAGTATGTTAGTGAATACTGACACTACATCGAGGCTCACTAGAATATCTTCAGGTTGGACAGTCTCGTTGTTTAGCAACTCGTTAAAATGTTGTGCGTTTTTCACATAAGACTGCTTTTTCTGCTAGTGGCTGCATTTGTCTAGCCAGATATCTCGCTAACTTATGGATTTTGAGTCGGCCATATAATTTGGGACATCTTGAATATTTCTCTTTCGGTTTAATCTGGTTTTTCACTTGATCGTCGATAGGGTTGGCTTTAATTTTGGGCTTAATTTTTGGTCTTCTCCAGGTACGTAGTGGAATCTGTCGTAATCGCTTGTTATGCAGTGTCCTTCAGTAGTTTTCTATTTTACTGTGGTAGTCCTTGCTATTCATTAAGTAGGTCTAAATGAAAGGCGCGATGATTCAAGTCAAGGATTAAGAATCAGAACTGGTTAAACTGGTTTAACGAGTTATAAAGAGTTGAATGTAAGAACCAAGTTCAAACCAATTCATTCACCTCATAGTAATAAAAAAATATCCCCTGTATTCATGTTTCAAAATTAGTCGTGTCGTCATATAATACACAAGTTCAAATAACATTAAAAAACATCAGGAAATGTATCCAAATATAGATTACCAGTCCTGTATAATATTTTATTTACAATAGAAACTGTTTGGATCAAGTTCAAAGCTGATCTTAGTAGGAAATGATGAATAATTTATGTTTATACCTACAGCATCCATTGATAGTTACAGGTTTGTAATGGGTATAATAAATAAGTGCTAAAGAAAGAAAATAAAATGATTGGAATTACTAAGTCACTTTTGTTGCATTATGTAGGAACTAGGAAATAAAATACATAAGTAATAATTATAACGAATATATTAAAATGTAATTATATAGATTCTTATATTAAAAACATATTAACAAAATAAAACATACAAATAAATCAATTTAAATTATTAAAAAATAGTGTGATTTTCATCAGGATTTAAATGAGCATCTTCTAATAAACAATGACGTAGTCTTTCACCCATTTTAAAATCTTTTTTTTTGTTTTTTTTTTATACATTTATTTAACGTCGGCCTATTTCCGCTACTGAGGCCTAACACCGACGCCTGTAGACGAGCTACCCCCAACCAGGAATTTTGCCAAACCTCTTCCCTTAAGAAGGGTAGGGATCTTTTACTTGCCTAACATTTAATAGACAAGGGACCGACGGCTTTACATCCCCTCCGAAGGATGGTATATCCCCTATACAACCCTCGCCTAAGGTTGTATAGCTTCCGCGCATACACTGATATACAAGCCGCTGGAAGATGTTTGAGAAATTTTTTTCTTTCAATACCTACCTCTCAAAGAACGTCTTATAGATTTAATAAAAATATTTCTTATATGCAACCTAATTTAAATAAATGTCGAAAATTTACTTCAAAATCAGAATGGCAATCTTGGCTAGATTATGTCAAAAAATTTTATTTAGAAACTAGTAAGGTAAACAGTACCTTAGAAGTATCACCAGTCTTTGTTGAAAAACCACTAGATAATCGTCCTTATATTACTGTTAACTTATATGATCAACAATTAACAGCACTTATAGATACAGGTGCAAATCAGTCTGTCATAGGTAGTGAAGGTTTGTTTATTTTAGATCAATATAAAATTAAAATTCGTTCTATTAAATCAGAATTTGTAACAACAGCTGAGGGTCGAAAACAGACAGTTTCCGGTTCAGTTTTATTACCTATTTGTTTAGAAACTAAATGTAAATTAGTAGAATTTTTAATAGTCCCTTCTATTTGTCATGGTTTTATATTAGGCAGTGAATCTTTAAAAATCTTTGGCCTTTCTCTAAATTTTCACACAAATACTTGGGAAATGGATAACCAATCAATGCAGGTCCATATTAGTGTAGTAAATAAAACATTAAATACTAATGATAGTGGCATTCAATCAACATCTGTATTATGTCCTAAGGATCAAGTTCTTGTGAATAAAACCTTGGAAAAATTTAAGACGCTGTCACCAGTTGGAAAACTAGGTAGAACCAGTAAATTTATTCAACACATAGACACCGGTGATGCTAGACCAATCAAGCAAAGGCAATATCAGTTATCACCTTATTTATTAAAAGAATTAAATAGTCAACTGGACGAAATGTTACGTTTAGGTGTAATAGAACCCTCATTTAGTAGTTGGTGCTCACCTGTTTTATTAGTTAAAAAATCTGATAACACCTATAGATTTTGTTTTGATGGACGTAAATTAAATTCAGTCACTAAATCTGATTCTTATCCACTTCCTAGAGTAGATTATATTCTAAATATGTTAAAAGGTGCAAAATTTATCTCGAGCATTGATTTAAAAAGTGCCTTCTGGCAGATACCTCTGTCAGAGGAAAGTAAAGAAAAAACAGCCTTTAGTGTACCCGGTAGGGGTTTATTTCATTTTTGTGTAGTTCCTTTTGGCTTGACAAACAGTGCTCAAGCACAACAAAGACTGATGGATTCTATCCTAGGCCCAGAATTAGAGCCATTTGGTTTTGTTTATCTAGACGATGTAATTTTAATAAGTGGTTCGTTTGACGAACATATTAAACTTTTAGATGACGTTTTTAATCGCTTAAAATCTGCTAATCTCACTATTAACTATGACAAATGTCAATTTTTTCGGGATTCATTGAACTATCTTGGCTTCGTTGTGGATAAAAATGGTTTAAGAACTAACCCAGATAAAGTTGAGGCAATGGTAAATTATCCTAGACCTAAGAACAGTACAGAAGTTAAACGTTTCCTTGGTTTAGCTTCCTGGTATAGGAGGTTTGTTCCTCATTTTTCCACCGTAGTATCTCCTTTAAATGAATTGTTAAGAGGTGCAAAAGGAAAGAAACTTCCTATACAGTGGAACAATTCTGCTGAAAAGACGTTCCAGGATATCAAGCAAGCATTAGTTTCGGCGCCGATATTATCTTCACCAGATTTTTCTTTAAAATTCACCATTCAGTGCGACGCTAGTCTAACTGGTCTTGGGTCAGTACTGACACAAGTCCAGGATGGGGTTGAAAAAGTTATCGCTTTCGCTAGTCGTAGTCTTTCTAGGGCTGAGCGAAACTGGTCAACTTACCAGCGTGAATTAGCTGCTGTATTATTTGGTATCACAAAATTTAGACCATTTATAGAGGGTACTCGCTTTACGGTTGTAACTGATCACTATAGTCTTTTATGGTTTCACAAATTACGTGAACCGACAGGAGTTTTAGCTAGATGGGCAAGACAGTTGCAACAATTTGATTTTGAGATAGTTCACCGTAAAGGTAAACTAAATGTGGTACCAGATGCATTGTCCAGGTCACCCCTTCCGGTTGAAATAGATTTATTAGGAATCTTGCTTGATAACCTAGAGCCCTGGTATTTAGAAATGAGGGATAAAATCGATAAACATCCAGAACGCTACCCACACTGGTTAGTAAAAGACGGTTATATTTACAAATATTTACCAAAAAATATTCCTTTAATAACGAACACTTCAGATTGGAAATTAGTTGTCCCTCTATCACAACGAGAGCGAATTCTTAACCAATGCCACGATATTCCTACGTCAGGGCATTTCGGATTTTACAAAACTTTAAAAAAAATAACCGAGAATTATTACTGGCCCAAGTTAAGAAAAGATGTATTTAAGTATATAAGAAATTGTAATATTTGTCATAGTCAAAAAATGCCTAACTCGACACCAATGGGTCTTATGGGTAGAGAAAGAAAAATTTCTATGCCGTTTCAATGTATTTTTATTGATTTCCTAGGTCCATATCCACGTTCACCACGAGGTAACACTCATGCAATTATAGTTACCGATTACTTTACTAAATATGTTTTGGTAAAACCAGTACGTGCTGCTAATGCCAAAAATTTAATTTCGTTTATAGAAAATGACGTATTTTTAGTTTACGGAGTAAGTCAATTTATAGTATGTGATAATGGTTCACAAATGACTGGGAAAGAATTTGAAAAATTCACTAAAAAGTACCAGGTACAAGTTTTATATAATCATCCCCAGACTAATGCAGCTGAGCGAAATATTAGAACCTTATTAACATCAATTCGTTGTTTTGTAAATAGACACAAAGACTGGGACAAAGAAATTTACAAAATTGCTCATGCCATGAGAGTTTCAACACATCACACAGTAGGGTATAGTCCCGCTTTTCTAACTTTTGGCAGAAATATACCTATATCTGGTGATTTTTATAGCGAAAAAATCCGCGATATTAATTTTGACTTAGAACCTGGATATGCAGACCAATACGCAGAAAATCTTAAAAATTTTCCTGAATTATATAGAAAAGTGCAAGAGAAATTAAATGTTATGTATCAGAGAAATTCTAGACAATACAATTTACGTAGGAGAGACTTTCAGTTTAGAGTAGGCGATAAAGTTTGGAGACGCAATCATGTTCTTTCGGATGCTGAAAAACAGTTTTCGGCTAAGTTGGCACCTAGGTATGTGTTATGCAAGGTGCGTACAGTTAAATCACGCATAGTGTATGAGTTAAATTATATGGACGGTACAGATGCTGGCACCTGGCACATAGGTCAGTTAAAGCCTTATCTAGGATCGAATTCTGATTTGTCAGAGTAAAATTTTTCTGTCACCTAGATACTTCAACTAAAATTAATTTTCAACACCTCTGGTATACCGACAGTAACCTTTGCTATTTAATTCACATTCACTAGGCCAATAAGTAATTTTTTTGTTCGTGAGATAGTCACATTTTTCTTGGAGTTGTTAAATTTGAAATTTATGTAGATTTATGGCACAAAGTCATTTTTTTTGTCACAACTTCCGATATTGAATTTATGTCTACATTTATCTATGTTGTAACGTAAGAAGTTTCGAAATCTTTTTATACAACAAAAGCTATAAATGTAATCTTACATTTTTTTTTTAGTACCGTTGTGAAACTTCTTACATAGCTTGAGTTTATGTCATTTCCTAGTAAGAAATTAAAACACTTCACTGTTTTATTTTGTTTCTTGCTTGAGATGGCTTAATCATATGCTATATTTCCCTATATTGACGTCAAATATTCTTGTCCCAAAAAAATAAGCCTTCGCTTATTCCCCTTTATCAATTGATCAATTGTCCCTCCGTGAATTCGATAAGAATTACCCCCTATTGTACATATTCCCTATTGTATATATTCTACTGATAGAAATGCAAAAGATTGCATTTACTTTTCTACACGTACTAGTAGATTTTAGTTAGTATTTAGGATCTTGTAAATAAGACTAGTTGATAGGCAGATTTGACAACTCCTGAGAAATGGATGCGTTAAAATTAGCTATATTCGGGTAGAATTATTACTAACTTAGTACTTAAGCAAAATTTGGGAACTGTAGGATTTAAGTAAAAAAAAATTATAAAAACTGATAATAAGTAAATCACTCATGATTTTGTAAAAATATACCCTTCTTCAAAGGATATATTTTTAATGGTGGAGAGGGGCAGTGTAGCATTGCATATGCTACATTTTTCATAGTAATCAATTTAAAAAGTAAACTGGTGCATAGTGAGTTAGGCCACCCAGTATGTGGATAAATGTATTACTGGTTGCAGTGAAAAATCTCCTGAAAAGGAATTTATTAGACAAATATAAATATTTTTTTTATTCTTTCTTTCCTGCAAAAACATGCTTCACATGCAGTTAAATATATAAGTAAATAATAATGAAAATAATGCGGCACCGTTTCAGACAATTAACACTGCAATTGTAACTTGTTCAGGTTGAAAAGCACTTGACACCTCATTTTGAGTTAACACCGAAATATAGTAAACACACGACGTCTTCTCTTCCTGGCTGGTTTAACAGCATGTTTCTTATGAACTTGTTTTATTTATTTCTTCAGAAGCACATAGTAGCACACTCTCTATTTTAAGGTTATATTTTGGATATTTTAAATTCATCTTCTTCTTCTTATAGTTCGATTTTGCCAAGAGCACAATTCTGTGATTTGAGTTGGTAATTAAGACCTGCGTGTAGGGATCGTTAGTTTTTTTAAATTCGCAAGACCGCGTTAGAAAGCTAAGCCATCTTAGCAGCCCTTTTAAGCGTGATCCATTGAAGGAGCCGGTAGTGCTTAGGCTTGGGGCAGTAGCCTAACTAGTAAATTTGGTCAAGCCATAATTTTTATTCACGCCATAAGCTTAGGCTTATAATCGATACTGAGCCCCCACAGGTCACTTGGGGTAAGTCTTGCGAATTCGTTTGAATTTCATTTTGTAAGGTGTATTTTTTTTATATCTTAGGGTTGCCAGTATCCCTCATATGAGGCAATTTTCTTTGGTGTGATATCATTATTGGTATATCATCTTTCCCATGTAGCGGCCACACACAGATGGTATTATTTTAAGAAGCAAGAGGTCAATAAGCGAAAGAATCCGAGTCGTCGATTTTTTTTTTGGACCACGTAGACAGTGGAGACAATTTGAGAGTGGAGGCAGCGTGTTGTAGAGGGGTCCCTGCAGTCATACCTGATTCTGGAACAAAGTTACACCAGGGCCTTCTGTTGGGTGGTATTATTTATAACATTTTGTTTGATTTAAATTTCTACTTTTCATATATTTTTTTTTACTTGTAAGAAATGGTACCATTTTCATTAAATTTTAACATCTTTCAAATATTCATACATTTTCACATAAATATTTTTACATTAAATTTTCTTAAATAATACTTGTTAAACCTTGTCATAATTTAATATTTTTTTTTATCAATCATTCAAATTTCCACTTAACTAAATTTCTTTTGCTATTGCTAAATAAATTATTCAACTGTCCCATTGTCAAATATTAAAGTCAACTTATTATTAACATGTGTGTTTCCTTTCTTCTACTCATTTAGCTGGATATATATTATTGGTGAGCTTATTACATAACTTAGGTACTCAGTATTGTTTTCCTTAGCTTTCACAATACTAATGGTTCATATAGTAAGTTAAGGTGGCGCCCTGAACATCTATTTTTTTTGTTTATATATATATTCACTATTTTATATATATTTTTTTGCAAGTTAACAAACGAGTAAATATCGAACCACGACCTCGCTTTCCCATAACCCAGAGCTGCCGTTCGCATAATTGAAACACTTCCTGGTTTTAAGCCAAGGGGTGTTACAACCTCCTCGTAATTGGTTCGTCCACGGTGGATCGTCGTGTTTTCTGTTACGTACCTTCCTACAAGAACGGGCTTCCAAGAACTGGGTAATCTCTGCGTATCATCTCGTTTATTAAGATTTTGTGGTCTTTTTTCGATCTCTATGGCCTCTCTGGTAATTTTCGACCTATAATGCTTGATATTAGCTACTGTTCTGGTGTTGTCGAAGTCTATTTTGTGTCCTGTGGATTTTATATGCTGTGCTAGGGACGATGTTTTCTCCTCTTTCGTACGGCATTCATATGTTCTTCCTTTCTTACACTAATACGTCTATTGGTCTGTCCTTGCAATCTTGGCACGGGATTTCGTATACTCCTTGGTTTTCTAGGGTAGTTTTTGAATTTGGATTACGGATAACTGCACTGATTTTTCGGTCTGTTTTAAATATTGTTTCTATGTTATGTTTATGCAGAAGTTTGACAATTTTACCTGTCTCCCTTTCATGTAATGTAGATATGCTTTTTCAACTGGTTTCTCGGATTCCTCCTGGGTTTTTGTCTGTATGGCCCCTGCGACTTCTGTATTGTGTACCTCGAAAATCCATTTTTCATTAGTGAAGTGACGAGATCTCCTCGTTGATATGGTAGACGTCTGCCAACCTGTGAGAGCGTGTCACTAGAGTCTTCACTACTGAATTTAATTGTGCTGGATTCTCTGCCATGAATCCAGATTACGAATGTGTCGTCCACACATCTCAACCAAAGTTTTCGTTTGAGTGGTGCCGTTTTTATTGCGCGAACTTCTAGGTCCTCTATGAAGCGATTAGTGATGACTGGAGATAACGGTGAACCCATCGGTGCTCCTTCCATTTGCTTGTAGCGCTGGTCATTGTATATAAAGTATGTGTTGTTTAAACAGTGTGTAGTTAGGCTAAGAACATGCTCCTCTGGATGATATTTTCGTTTGATCAATTCTAGTGACTCCTCTATTAGTACGTTAGTGAATAGTGACACTACATCGAGGCTCACTAGAATATCTTCAGGTTGGTCAGTCTCGTCTTGTTTAGCAACTCGTTAAAATGTTGTGCGTTTTTTACATAAGACAAATTTGGACATAATTTAGTATTGGTATGGAGCGGCTTGCATTCTCTGAGGTCAGCAATGGGTATGTACATCAAAGAATCATCATCTCTCGCGATATATTTCTGAGAAGTTGACAAAATATGATACAGACCAGTTCTACTATCTAAGATAGGAATGGGGTATAATTGGAAAACAGACTACGTTTGAGGGTCTACTAGGGGTATATCTAATACAAATACTAATTCTGAGTTCATTTGGAAAGCTTTTAATTCAATAATATCTAAATACTGCGCAATTTTTGAAAGTTTAATTGGGAGTGGTAAATTGTTCTTTTGTAGGTTCTGTGAAATTTCCTGCAATGAGTTTACCAAATCTTGGGGATTAATGATAGACGTGTGAATTACTTTGAGTCTCGCGAAAGTGATGGAATTTAAAATATCATTGAGGTTGTCCTCTATAAATAGGTAGCTCGCCATGAGTTGTTCACAAATTTCCAGAAATTTTAATTTTGTTTCAACTGCATACGTAATGTCTAAGATTGCGTATTCGATTTCTTTTATGTCTTTGTTGAATGTCTCCTCGTCTATTAGTAGTTTTTGAATTGTCGCGTTGAAATTTTTAATAACTGAATTTGTAACTGACATTTGATTTTTCATCAAGTTTTCTATCTGACGTTCGTCTTGGTTTAGTCTATTGATACAGTCAGAGTAGTATTTACCGCCTTCAGCGTCTAAATTTCCGGTAATTGCTTTGAATATTGTACCATTCCGTTTATGATTCCGCGTTTGTAGCGTTTCGTGTCGAGATGTATTTCGTCAAATTTAGTTTGTATGGATTTTGAGATTTGTCCTAGGAGGCTTAAATGCGTTTTAACCTCACTCGCGAATTCGTTCATGTTTTTGTATGCTGGGTCAAGGGGGTAAGGATTGTCTGTAAAATTTTGTCGTTTCTGTCAAGAGCTGTCTTAAAAGTCGATATATTTTTATGTAGGAGTAACGTCCATTTCTTGTGTGAGATGACAATGTCCGTGTCTTTGTGATAGTAAACACCGATAGTATTGTTTATTGGTGTTATTTCGTTTTGAGCAAATGCTGATCCGAACAGCAGTAGAAACCTGAAAATAAATTTTAATCTTCAGTATATGGTTTCATTCTATCGCAATTTACTTTACTTGCTTGGTTTGTCTCGGGATTTAACAAAGTGGCAGAATTTTGGAAAATTTCTTTGATCTCGAAAGGGCCGTTGAATTTGTTTTGTGACTTACTTTTGATTTGGGGTTCCTTTACATATACTTCGTCTCCAACGTTATACGTGGGACGATTTTCCGGGATATTTCTGTCGAATCTGACTTTAGCTTTTTGTTTTTGTGCTTCAGTCCGACTGCGTGCAATTTGGTAATAGTGAGATATCCTATTTTTTAAATCCCTAACATATTTAGTTATTAGGTCTTTTTGGTTGTACAGGGTCTCTGGTTGTCTATTAGCTGTGTGTCCAAAGATCAGTTCGTATGGCGTAAAACCGTGCGTTTTATTAACCGAATTATTATAGCATATTACTGCATACGGTAATATGGTAAAAGGGTGTTCATTTGGGTTTTCAGTTTTGTGAATTCGGATCATTTCGGCTAAGGTAGCATGAAAGCGTTCTATAGAACCATTAGATTGGGGATGTCCTACCCTAGAATATGTCAGTTTTATATCGTAGAGGGTACAGAGGTCTTTTAGTAAGTTGTTGTCGAATTCACCGCCGTAATCACAGTGAATCCTCAGTGGGGTACCGTAATGTTGAAAATATAACAATAAGGTGTTTACGACAGATTTTGCGCTTTTATCCGGTACTGCATAGGCTTGTGTGAATTTCGTAAGTTCGTCGCGGATATTTAGAGCATAATTTCGTGTAGGAAATTCGAATAGGTCGATGTTAATTCCTTCGAAAGGTGTTCTCGGAGTTTCAGTGATTACTAGAGGGTTGTTAAGATTTTTACGGCAAACTTTAGTTCTTTGACAAATTTCGCAATTTTTAATGAAATTTTCGACATCTTTGGTTAGTCCTTGCCAATTGTATTTATTTTTGATGCTACGCATCGTCTCGTTTATTCCGCAATGTAGGTTGTTTTTGCCGGTATGGTTTTGGTCAAGAATTATCGGTCTTTGGTCTTCGTCAGGTGTTTGTACTAGGTTTTGACAGATAATGAGTTTAAGGTCCTTTTCTGCGAAGATAAATGACAGAATTTCGAGTGTGGGGAGGTCTAAGTTATTTTCGACATGATAAGTATTAGAAAGATCTAATTCATTTTGATTTTTATATATTGTTAAGAATAAATGTTCTACTACGGATTCAGGGTCAAAGGGTAGAGGAATGATATAGTATCTCCTATGTCTAACCGATCTACTGGAGATGATATTTATTTTGTCGTCGTAAAATTCGGGGTTTTCCTCGAAAATGTCGTCAATAATTTGGTGATGAAAATCTCGTTATTTTGTTGAAAGAAAGTTATGATGTGTTTGTTTTCTCGGTCCAAGAGTTGTTTGTTCGAAGTTTGAATTTTAGAGTAGTCAATTAAAGATTTAGTCTTGTATAGTCGGGTGAAAGTGTTAAATTCTTGAATTATTTGTTCGTTGGTGATTTCATCGTTATTGTCTGAATTTCCGTCATCGTCTGTGTTTTCGTTCGCGGATAAGATTTTGGAATGGAATTTAGAACATTTGGAAAAGTGGTTTATTTTGATTCTAGAGAGGGCATCGGCATTTTTATTGATTTTTCCGGGCTTGTAAACGATTTCGTAGTCGTATTCCTCCAGTTTGAGTCGCCAGCGGGCAAGTCTACTTCCTGGGTCTTTTATTGAGAATAACCAGGTAAGTGGTCGGTGACTAGTTTGAACTTTCTACCGAATAAATATGGTCCAAAGTATTTTACTGACCATACTATGGCCAATAATTCCCTTTCTATGGTGGAGTACTTTGTTGCCGCACCGCATAAGGTTCGGGAAGCGTATGCAATTGGTAGATCTTTGCCTATATTTCCCTGAGAGAGTACCGATCCGATGGCGAATGCGCTCACGTCGGTAGTTAGGATGAAAGGCTCATCAAAATTAGGATATATTAATATCGGAGTCGTCGTCAATGTTTGCTTTAAGTTGTCAAACGAATTCATACAATCATTGTCAAAGTTAAAGGGAGTGTCTTTTGGTAAGAAGCTTGGTCAGGGGCTTTGAAATATTAGAGAAATTTGGAATAAAGCGTCTATAGTAGCCCGCTAAACCTAAAAAAGGTTTAATGTCCTTTTGATTTTCGGATGAGGAAAGTTTAAAATGGCGTGTACTTTACTGGGATTTGGCTTAACACCGTCTTTTGTTATAAGATGTCCTAGATAAGCGACTTCTTTGCGTAGAAACTCGCACTTGTCGGGTTGAATTTTGAGGTTAGCTTTCCTTAAGTGTTTGAATACTTCTGTCAGTCGGGAAATATGATCGTGAATAGTGGGGGAGTAAATGATAATGTCGTCCATGTAAACAAGGCAGCGTTCATTCTGGATTCTTAACAAAATATTATCCATCACTCTTTGAAACGTTGATGGAGCATTCTTTAAACCGAATGGCATTCTAACGAATTCGAAATGACCGTTTTCGACTGTGAAAGCAGTCTTTTGAATGTCTTTCGCGTCAATTTCTATTTGGTGGAATCCGGAAGCTAAGTCTAGTGTGGTAAAATATTGGCATTTGCCTAGTTGGTCTAAAAGGTCAGAAATATTTGGGAGAGGGAATTTATCGTCAATAGCCAATTCGTTTAATTTTCTGTAATCTACTACGACTCGCCATTTTTGTTTGCCAGAGGCATCGAGTTTTTTGGGTACAACCCAAACGGGAGATGACCAGGGAGAAATTGAAGGCCTGATTATGCCTTGGTCCAGCATTTTAGAAACTTGCGTTTTGACTTCTTGTTTATGGCATTGAGGGTAGCGATATGATTTTGTAAATACAGGTTTAGAATTATTAGTGTCGATTGAATGTTTAATCTCGTTAGTGAAAGTCAAGTTGTCTCCTTCCAGGTAAAATATTTCAGAAAAGTCTAGGCAAAGTTGTGTAATTAGTTCACTTTCCTCGTAGTTTAAATGATCTAAACGTAACTGATTAATAATTTCAGATGATCTGTCGGTCTGTATGTGTGAGTCGGAATTTTGAACATTTAAATTAAAAATCGACTTAAATTTTTGTAATGGTTCTAATTTTAGATTAGAAAAATTTATAATTTTCGGAATGGCGTTTGCATTGATTATTGTTGTCAAAAATTCTCCGTTTTCGTTTACCCTAACAAGAGCATTAGGCAAACGAACTTTTTCGTTTTCCTGCGCCGACAGTATAGCGTCAGTGTTTCTAACGTTGCACTTTAGTTCGTAAACCTTTTCCGTGCGACCGTCAATTTGGATAGTATTTTGACTAGAATTATAATTTTGTCGGATTTTGTTGATTTCGGGTGTTGGTGAATCATCAGTTACTTTGAAAATGGACAACGTTTTAAAATTTGTAATTAGTTGCCTGGTTTTGAAATCTATTCTACATTCGTAGTGTTCCATGAAGTCGGCACCTAATAATCCGTCAAAGTCTATGTCCAAGTTGTGAATATAGACTCTGTGCGGGTCGCGTGCGTTAAATGGTATCAGAACAGATTCGCTAATTTTAATTTTCTCATCGGTTATGCCTTGTATAATCGCGTTTTCTGGAAATCTATTTTTAAAATTTTCCGCCGTCTTATGCTTAAAAATCGAAATACCTGCGCCAGTATCAATTAAGTCTAAATTTTTTCGAAATGTCGTTTATGTAGTAAAGATTACTAGAATTCACAGTCAATAGTGTGTGTGCAGGCCAATTTAAGCGAAGTTCTGATCTGAGAAATTCAGTAGGGGATTGTAATTGTCGTTCAAGTTTAATGTTTGGATTTGGTTGGACATTTGGTCCACTTCGAAATTTATTTCTTGGGTTGGAGTATTCATGGAATACTCCGGGCCTAATGGAAAATCCTGAGGATTAGCAGTACAATCCTGCGACATCTGAGAATTAGCGGTATAACTCTCATTTTGGTATAGCATGTTATCGTCGTTGTTATTTTGCGGGAAATGGGGGTAATCATCATAATTTACTTGTGGCATGTTTGCCATATTATCAAAGTTAGAATTAGTTTGATAGTTTCCGAAGTTATGGAATTGTTGGTCATTAAATTGTGGGTTACTGGAATTATCAGTTTCATGGTAAAAGTTAGTATCGTAATTTTGAGAGTCGAAATGATTGTCAAAATTAACGTGATGTGTTCTCTGCGGGTTTTGTCTGTTGAAGTTAGGATTGAAATTTGAATTTTGTTGATTTGGGGGTCTCTGAAAGTTTGTATAAGGTCTTATTACAGAAGGCCTAGTCTGTTGAAAATTACTTGATTGTTGGAAATTTTGTTGCGGTGTGAAATTTCTTTGGTACTGCTGGTTAGGGGAATTTTGGAAATTCGGTCTAGAAAATTGTGGGGGACTGGCAAAATTGTTTTGTCTAAAGTTCTGATTTTGTTGTGAGAATTGTAGTCTTGTACGGCACTCATTAAAATTGTGCCCGTTCCGTTTACAAAAATTACAGAATTGTTGGGAGTTGGGACGCCTCTGTTGATTCTGAATAGGGTTTTTGTTGATTGTTTGTTTTGGAAATTTTTGTGACTCGAAGTAGGACAGTTGGAGTTCGCGTTTGATTCTATTAATTGCGTCGAGCATGTTGCTAGGATTTCCGGCACGGATTATTTGTCCAAGTTTGGGTTCCAGTCCGGTAAGTAATGTTGTTAAAGTCATGGTCTCAATTAGGGATGATTGGGCCGTCTTTTCTTCCACAGTCAAAGTCTGCTTTTGCACAGCAGCGTGCATTTTGGTATTATGTGTTTGTAAACGAGATACGAATGTCAGGGCAGTTTCATTGGGTAGTTGGTGAATGCGTTGTAAGTCTTGTATAAAGGCTGTCAAGTCGCGTGAATCACCGAAATGGTCCTCAAGTAGGCTTTTAATTTCTGCCCAAGTGGCAGGGTTCCTTGAATTTATTAATTCGGCAGCTTTTCCCCGAAGTTTATTTTTAATGTGTAGAGTAAGTAAAATTCGCTGGTCTTCTATAGACATTCCGTTGGCGTAAACACACGTGGAAATAAAGGTTTGTAGGAAAATGGGGTTCCCGTCGAACTCTGGAACTATTGAGAAAATCTCACTTAACCTGTAGGGTTCGATGGTAAGGGTTTCATCAGCGTTATTTGAATTAGTGGTATTATTTGCTGTAGTATTTGATTGGTTCGCCATGTTGTATTATTAGGGTTTGTATATAAATTTCAGATAAACAAACAAAAATTAATTTGGTACACACAAAAAAATATTAATTGTAAAGGGTGCAAGAGTACGCCACTGGTAATAATAATGAATAAAAGGAAATGAGAGTGTATTCCTTTTTTTATAAAGTATGTAACAAATTATTTTTGCGATGGTATTTGCACTTATTCAGATATTATAGTCATATGGTATAAAGGATACGTTGACCTTTATTAGTAGTAGTAGTAGTATTAAATTGCAATAAAAATATTACAAGATAAGGATTAAACTTGATATATGTCAAATTAATATATTGATTGCAATGAAAATATTTGTGTTAAAAATAAAATAAAATATCGGTTAAAGTAATACGATATTTAGATAGTTATAGTTAAATGTATTAACTAAATTAGATTGCAGAACTGTCATGGGTTTAATGCAAATGTGAATGCAATGTACGAATGATAGTATAATTGTTTAGTGCAGTTTTAAAATAGAAAATAAATCGAGATGATTCTTAAATTACTTACATTACTATCTTCATGCCTGGGGTCCAGATGGAAGGTCGAATGCGATTTCGTAAGCGTTGCTACACTGGGATGTACCGTCAGGGGTATCACTAGGTGTTCCTATCCACGGCGACGTGTTCCAAGTGCCGAAGACACCGACTTTCAGGGGCCAGGAATGTTTCTTACTTGCTAATTATTTCTCGATGTGCTTCTTTGTATATGATGCTTCTTGTGAGCTTGTTGAGACGTTGGTTGTCTGCTTGAAATTGTATTTTTCTTGTTTCTCGTAGATTCTTTTCTGATTGAAGGATTGAAATCCACCACCTCTGGGTTACAGGGTGTTTTTCAGATCCTACCGACTGCGCCAATGTTATATCTTGATTTAAACGATGCACTTTTTAAAAACAATTTATTTAGTTACAAAGTAGAGTTACTATGACTCTTTAAATATTATTAATACAATTTTAGATGTAAAGGCCGAAAGCGAGTATAAGACTACTGTCTGAAAGTACACTACTCCCATTTATAACATTTGGAAACAAAGGAACTGCAATTGTGCAGTTTTGCAAGAATATAATCTCATCTAATTCTTGGGAGAGCGGATGCTGAGAGGAGTCGTTATCTGATACCTATGTAATATAATACCGCTGAGAGTGGTGAGGCCAATGTCTCAGAGATACAGGGTATATTTTCATATAACATATATATATATATATATATATATACATATATATATATATATATATATATATATATATATATATATATATATATATATATATATATATATATTAGAAAGGTAGTCTTGACTGACTAGTTAAGGTACAAACATAAAATTTATTGAGGTTGCAGTCAGTGATAAGGTATTTTGGCCAATACAAAAAGAAAACTCTTTGTTATTGTCAAGCTTTCGCTAATGTTTATTAGCTTTCTCAAGACATCTACAAAATACAAAAGTTGTCAGTAAACAAAATCAGTTAAAACAATTTATTTTTACTACTTACTAACTTGAGGTTAATTTGATAAACCTGCGTCGAAACACATGGCAGGAAAATTTCTTAAAACGTAACTAGTGGTCGATCCCACACACATAGCTACACTGCTACTGTTATAAATAAAACATTTAACTTAAGTTTAGTTACACATATTAATAAAATCTGATTAAAATTTCATTTAAAATAATTAACAAAATGGACTCAGCTGAAACTATGCTGAAGCCCAGAGATAAGAGGAAATGTTTTTTATTACAAGTAAAAACTCATTTTAAATTTCATAGAAATGGGAATACTTAGTGATATTGATGATTACCAACTGTGTTGCCAACTTAACTTTCGCGGTTATTTTGAAAAGTTCTATAGTTGTCGTGTTCTAATTTTAAAATGTAGGTGTAAATTTTACTTAAATTGTTGATGTCTGATTTTTTGTTTGAGGTGTTAACTTCATTGTTAATATGAACCATTTCAAGGAAAATCCTTTTTTGATAATAGTTCTCTACTGCCAAAACTTTTACATTTTCATAATCCATTTTGTGGCCCGTTGTAATGACATGTTCTGCTAGGGCGCAAGATTTTACCATTCTATTACAATCACTTTTGTGAGACGTTATTCTACCCTGAAGTGCTTTTGACGACTGCCCAATGTACGCTTGACTACAATTGAAACATTCGATACGATAAACGATATACATAGTATCATCAAGGCTCCCTTAAGGAATAAAGAAAAATCTAATATCGTTTATCGTATCGAATGTTTCAATTGTAGTCAAGCGTACATTGGGCAGTCGTCAAGAGCACTTCAGGGTAGAATAACGTCTCACAAAAGTGATTGTAATAGAATGGTAAAAATCTTGCGCCCTAGCAGAACATGTCATTACAACGGGCCACAAAATGGATTATGAAAATGTAAAAGTTTTGGCAGTAGAGAACAATTATCAAAAAAGGATTTTCCTTGAAATGGTTCATATTAACAATGAAGTTAACACCTTAAACAAAAAATCAGACATCAACAATTTAAGTAAAATTTACACCTACATTTTAAAATTAAAACATGACAACTATAGAACTTTTCAAAATAACCGCGAAAATTAAGTTGGCAACACAGTTGGTAATCATCAATATCACTAAGTATTCCCATTTCTATGAAATTTAAAATGAGTTTTTACTTGTAATAAAAAACATTTCCTCTTATCTCTGGGCTTCAGCTGAGTCCATTTTGTTAATTATTTTAAATGAAATTTTAATCAGATTTTATTAATATGTGTAACTAAACTTAAGTTAAATGTTTTATTTATAACAGTAGCAGTGTAGCTATGTGTGTGGGATCGACCACTAGTTACGTTTTAAGAAATTTTCCTGCCATGTGTTTCGACGCAGGTTTATCAAATTAACCTCAAGTTAGTAAGTAGTAAAAATAAATTGTTTTAACTGATTTTGTTTGCTGACAACTTTTGTATTTTGTAGATGTCTTGAGAAAGCTAATAAACATTAGCGAAAGCTTGACAATAACAAAGAGTTTTCTTTTTGTATTGGCCAAAATACCTTATCACTGACTGCAACCTCAATAAATTTTATGTTTGTATATATATATATATATATATGTATATATATTTAAAATTTGTTTCTGTTTTCTGTTAGTATTGCTATATTTAACTTGGAATAAAAGTGATATTATCTAAATGTTTTTTTAATTTAAAATATTTTTCTATGATAAAAATATGTTTTTTACATAACTTAGTCCTAAATAAAAAAACCTTATACAACCTACTTGAATAGAGTGTAATTAAATCAATTTTGTGGATATAATTAGACAATAAAAAATCCATAAATATATATCTCGAAATATCTGTGGTCACTCTAAAAGTGGTATACACATTATCAAGAAAGTTGTAAGTACTTACAGTGAAATAAGTAAATATATAATCCAAAAAAACACAAATAGAACTATTATATTAGGTTAGGTTAGGTTAGGTTGAAATGTGAGTGGGTCTATACGAGACCCTCCACAGCGACCAATCGGTCTATTGTGGCTCACTCCTAATTTATATTTTACCCAATAGGTTCAGCCGAACTATTATATTAGAAAGAAATGTTATGGCTACCCAACACATTTTGAAACTGAGAACAGTTAATATTCCTGTTTTCAAAATTTGTTTAATATATTCAGGGAAGCTGAGATACTTTCAGCTACCTCTTGATTAGTTTGGTAAACTCATAAAGCAGTTCTTAAGGGAACAGTTATTTTCTAAAAATTGCTATGGTTTAATTGTGCTACAGTACGAAGATGACGCTACACCCCACAATCCATCGATTTATAAGTAAAATTGGATTCTACAGCTAGTATGGGTTTCGTTGTAGCTACAACACACAAGGTGGTGCCATGTATACTAACACATATTTATTTAATATTTAAAATATGAGGGAATAAAAAAAAGAAATGATTAATTGAAATATTAATTATTTATTGCAAATTAGACAAAATCGTGTTAAACAATATATGTATAAAGGTGTATCACAAAGAGAACATGAAAAACATTTGTCCTTTAACTCGATTACAACCCCAGTTATATGGTATGATATCTGTATGGCTTCAATAGTACTATTTTGGGCGGTATCGAAATAACATGCCAGGCAGAATTTCTACTCTGGAGACAAGTCCATTGTGTAGAAATGTGTTGATAAACAAACATACTGATTACTTGCGTTTTGTACAAAATGTAATCTATTGACTTTATGTTTTTTCTCTATTTCAAAGAAACTGTCCGATTCTATACCACTCTCTTGAACCATTTGAAATCTCTGATTGCCAATTTTGCTGACAAGAAATCTTTATATGGTACAGTGAGTGGTTAAAAATAAAACAGATCTGTTAGAAAAAGAATATATGTTCTAAGGGTAAAAGTTCAATTCAGTTCATTAACTGATTTCCACCTTGTTAGGACGAGTTTAATGAACATTCCTTAGAAAAAAAATATGTGAACCAACAGTCCGAGATATTCTCAAGGTAAAGTTCAATTCAGTTCATTAACCGATTACCGACTTGTTTGAACAGGTTTCATGACTAATTAGATACTTAGTTCAAAAGACTGATCCTACTTAAAGGAGCTCTCGTGCCAGTCAGTCTATTTATTTTTCGATTGCAACAGACACTGGACCTCTAGATGGCGCCTGCTGACTATTTTACATGTCGCTATTCCAACGATACCGAAATGTACTAAATGGTCAAGTGATCCTCGTGTCGGTCGTTACATGCCTACCTTGCACTGATGAGAGCCAACAGCTCGAAACTGCAGTCTGCAAGTAGTGTGTGACGACTGGCACGAGAGCTCCTTTAAGTAATATGCAATTATTACATTTAACGCGCCAGGCTTGTAACTTGTAATTCAGCGCTCGGCGGGGCACATAGCCCGGAGAGTAGCTGTTGGTTGCAGTCTGATTACGTTCCTTATAGTAAAATAAGGATTTTATACAGGAGTTTGCGACTAAAAATATTATGTTTTAATTAGATACTTGTGTGAGAAAAACAAGTTATACCCCCCACTTCCTTAATAGATTATATATATATATATATATTAACCGACGCGCTATGTTTTCATAACTTTTTGAGAATACAATGAAGTATGAACATTGCCAAAGAGGCTTTTCAAACAAAAGCAATTTAGTTCGACATAAAAACAAAAATTGTTCTGTTCTAAATAATGACAACAAAAAACGAAAAAGTGTTAAGTCATCCTGTGATCTACCAAGTAAAAACAAAAGTGTGTTAGTCTACCTTCTTCTTCGAGTGATGAAAAACTTATCAATAAAAAGAGAGCAACAAATTGTGGTCAATGTGGAAATGTGTTTAAGACAGTTTCAAATTTAATGCGACACATACGAAATAACTGTAACGATTATATAAATATAAAGAAAGAGAAGAAATATAGAGGAAGGCGTTGATAAGCTTTTCAATGCCTTTAAAAGTAGGATTGCTTCTTATAGATTTAAGGGTTCTAAGGCCTATATCGATTATTCTGATTATTTGGGAGAAATAAAAAGAAAAGTATTGAATATACTAAATGAATACTTGCAGAAATTCCACAGCCTTAAGGTTAACTTTGAATTATTTGGACTTTTTGCGATACCTGAAAAGAATTTGACTAATATCAAGTCATTTAACACCAAAAATAAAATAATTACAATTTCGTCAAGTTTCCATGAGGTTTTTGAAAATTTTAAGGAAGAAATGATGGTCCAAGCTTCTGAATTCAACGAGAAAAACTCAGGCTGGATGCTGAAGCACATACTCTTCCTTGACGTCAATATTAATAAATTCACACCCCTATTAGTGTTCTTTTATCAAACTACCTAAATGTATCAGTGCTAAGCAAGCTGTTTTAAACATTAAAAACAACGACAATTCTTGTTTTGGCTGGGCAATTAACGCAGCAATTTTCCCTGCAGAAGGAGACCCGAGAGAGACAAGTTCTTACCCCCACTATGACACTTTATTGATCTTCAAAAATATGACGTTCCCTGTAAAATTAAAGGATATACCGAAATTTGAGAAAACGAATAACATATCTGTTAATGTGTTTGGTCTTGAAACAGAATTCGTAGATGGAAAAACTGTTACTGAAGTAGTTGGACCTTTACATTTTACTTCATGTCGAGAAGCTACGCATGTTAATTTATTGCTGGATAATATGGGTAATAATCATTATTGTCTTATAAATGATCTATCGAGATCAGTTTCGAGGCAAAAATCCAAACATGATGGCCGATTACACATATGTGACAGATGTCTTCAATAATTTAGGAAAATAGAACAATTAAAAATGCAAGAGAAAAAAGATTGTAACCATGTATACACAAAAATACCATCTATCGATTTAAAAATAAACAAATATGGTGCAGCGGTACCTGAAAACATTCTTAAATTTATCAACTTTGGGAAAAATTGCCCATCCCATTCGTTATTTATGCAGATTTTGAAAGTTTGCTTAAACCAATCGATTATAGATTCATTGTAAATACACAATGTTACAATGAAACGTCAACAAAGTCACAGAATACTGTGTAGAAACAAACATAATGTAAAATAGTATAAATCAATACAAACATAATATAAAATAATACAAAACATTATATATATGTATATATATATATATATATATATATATTAAAACATAATATTTCAGTCGCATCTCCTCTATAAAATCCTTATTTTACTATAAGGATAGTAACCAGATTGCAACCAACAGCTACTCTCTGGGCTATATGCCCCGCCGAGCGCTGAATTACAAGTTACAAGCCTGGCGCGTTAAGTGTAATAATCGCATATTACCAACAAAATGCTAATGCTTCGATTGCAACAAACACCAGCCGAAAGACTGAACCTACTTAAAGGAGCTCTCGTGCCAGTCGTCCTATACCACTTGCAAACTACAGTTTCGAGCTGTTGGCTCTCGTCAGTGCAAGGTAGGCATGTGACGAACGACACGAGGATCCCTTGACTATTTAGTACTCTCGGTATCTTTACGATAGCGACATGTAAAATAGTAAGCAGGCGCCATCCAGCGGTTCAGTGTCTGTTGCAATCAAAAAATAAATAGCTTAGCCCAGTCAAGCTATTTATTTTTCGATTGCAACAGACACTGTAATATATATATATATATATATATATATATATATATATACCTAAAAATTTTACCTCCTTACTAAGATTCACGTCAGTGCTATCTGTATCCCTTAGCGTAAAAATCAAATTTTCTGTTTTAGAATCATTTTATATTAGTTGATTCGCTGTGAACCAATTTTGGACAGTGGTTTGATTTAAGTTTAAATTGGTGATTAGGTCCTTGATATCATTAAAGGATTTTGTCACAGTTGTATTGTCAGCGAAGAGGACAAAGTTTGCATCTAGGTCAACATTTGGTAAATCATTTATATATATATTAGGGTGTCCGTTATTTTGGTAAAGTCAGAAATTTGTTGCTCTCACCCTCTAAAACAACTCTTAATAAATATTAAAAAAAGCGAATTGACCTGCCATTCCCGTCAGATGATGTTAACCCGTGCCGCAAAGGACTTCAAAATAAGCATGTAATTTAAATGGAGAAAGAACCTTTTCAAATATTTCGATTTATAACTTTTTCTGTTTTCATGTTAAAAATATTTCAAGATAGCTGTCTGAAAGCTTATGGAATAAGCTTTCAAGCAGACTGAAATTCAAGTCATTTGGATAAAAATCAACGTCTGGGCGTCAATTTGAATATTAAGATTTGTCTAATCATAAAAACGCTAAAGACGTTAATATTAATAAAGACATTAATATTATAAAAACTAAAATTCTTATGTAGTTTACACCAAAGTAATAGGGTTGAAGGTTAAAAAAAGGATTTTTCAAAATACTTTGAATATTTTGTTCAAATGAAATCTTTTACATTCTATTTGAAATTGACCTATTTGGTTGGTTCAATCAATGTGCCTTTTTTAGCATCATCATATTTTTTTTATACTCACTGATAATAGTTTTCGCGTTTTGAAATTATTTTTGGGGGTAGAGTGCAAATATTAATTGAAATATAAAATATTACGTTAATATTATAAAAACTAAAATTCTTATGTAATTTACACCAAAGTAATAGGGTCGAGGGTTAAAAATAGATTTGTCTTTGCGTTTTGAAACTATTTTTGGGGGAAAAAGCTGAAATATTAATTGAATTATAAACTATTAAAATCTTTGGCATTTTATATGATTAAACTAATCAAAATATTCAAATTATCGCCACGTCGTTGATTTTTATCCAAATGACTTGAATTTCAGTCTGCCTGAAAGCTTATTTCATAAACTTTCAGGCAGCTATCTTGAAATATTTTTAACGTGAAAACAGAAAAAGTTATAAATCGAAATATTTGAAAAGGTTCTTTCTCCATTTAAATTACATGCTTATTTTGAAGTCGTTTGCGGCACGGGTTAACATCATCTGACGGGAATGGTAGGTCAATTCACTTTTTTAAATATTTATTAAGAGTTGTTTTAGGGGGTGAGAGCAACAAATTTCCGACTTTGCCAAAATAACGGACACCCTAATATATATATATATATATATATATATATATATATATATTAGGAAAAGTGTCGGGCCTAACACTGATCCTTGAGGTACTCCATATTTTATTTCAAGGAGGTTAGAATTTAAATGTTGACAAGATACAAACCAAAAGCAGTTACTTAGATATGATTTAAGTAAATCAGAGCTATTACTACAAAAGCTATAAAATTTTAATTTGTCAATTAATATTTCATGTGAGACACAGTCAAAGGCTTTTGTTAGATCTAAATACTTCGATAATATGAACAGACCATCCTCATAACCTTGATTAATGATCTTAATTAAAGAATTAATAACCAGTGTTGTAGATTGTTTGGCCCTAAAACCGAACTGATAACGGTTAAACAGATTATTTTGTTCAAAATGGTTAGTAATTTGATCCTTTAATATCAGTTCAAAAATTTTTGCCATAAAGGGGATAATAACAATTGGATGATAGTTAGCGGGATCACTTTTAGATTCTTTTTTGTGTATGGGTATAACTTTGGAGATTTTCAAAAGATCGGGAAAACTATTATTCCTTATGCAGAGATTAATAACATTTGTTAAAGGAACTAGAATAATATATTTGATTGTGCTTAGAATTTTCATGTTTATATTATAGGGATCTTTACTATTAATCTTTTTAAGTCTACTGATCATGTCGGCAACTTCGTTATAAGTTACTTCTGAGAAATGAAATTTTTCTACAGTAATACCAGGATTAAAATTATTTAAGAATCTATTATGACTTACTTGGCAAGGAGGAAGCTTACTTACTATATTACTAACAACACTTGTAAAGTAAATATTGAACTCATTGGGAGGAATATTGTGAAGTGAGGTACCGTCATCGGTTTAAGTGCTGAGACCTCGATCGGCGAAGTTAAGCAGCGTGGGTCGAGTCCGTCACTTGGATGGGTGAACGGCATCTCATTTCGCCGTCCTGGTTGAGTGGAAGAGTAGCTATAGCTAAACTCCGCCAGGACGTAAATATAAACAAGGCATTAAAAAAAAAAAAAAAATTGATTTCAGGATTTTTACCTTTTTTGTTATTGTTTATTATTTTCCACATTGCACATTGTGGGTTATTAGAGTTGGATATAAAATTGTCATGAGCCAATTTCTTTGCATTAATTAAATCATCATGGTAAGCACTTTTATATTGTTTTAAAATACTACGTAGATTTTCGGTTGGAGTGTTGTTATAACAATCTTGTAGCAGGTATAGTGTATTTCTCTTTTGTTTCAGGTCATCAGTAAACCAGTTTATCCTAAATAATGAGTCTGTGTTTGTTAATTTCGATTTTTCTGAAATGAGAAATCAATTGCCTGCATTAAAATGCCCAGAAAATTTTCGAATTTGTCATAGACATTTACATTTCGTTCTTTAATAATAATTTATTCTTATATTGTTGCCCTTAACATTCTAGTTTAATACCTAGATGGTCTGATAACCTAGTGTTAATTACTCTCACATTACACATACTTGTAATATTGTACAAGTCGCAAACTCTAAATTCTTGCATAAATCACCGATCTGTTAACAGTTTTCAGCTGGTTAGAAATTCCCGAATCTATACTTACAAAGCTGACTGATCGTCGAAATGAATATTTATTTCTCAGAATCTGAATTGTAGATTGTGCAGTCCTACAATTATTTAGAACAGCTTGGAATTATTGTTTACATAAACATTATATTTAGAATATAGTCTTCCTTATTTATATAGTGATATAAAGTTGAAAGACAAAAGACTACCTAGATGAATTCTATAGCTAGAAAACATAATATTTCAACGAGCTTACCTGCTTATTATGCATTCCAATATAAATAGACGGTAAATATGGAGCAGATATCAAAATATTTGGAATATTTCTGGGAATAAAAAGGTTTACTTCTGACAAGTTTCTTCCACTCCATCTCCAAACTCTTACTATCGGAGAGGTAAAAGTATACTGCCAACTATGCTCTACATTATTTAAGATGGTAGATGCCCTAAGTTTTCCTTCTGGCAAAATAGCAGTTAAGTTCCAATTAAATAGCATAGAATGAGTGTCAATACAACTTATTCTAGGCAGTTTTACGTTATGGAGACCAACACTGAAGTTCCATCTACAAATAAATATTTTCATTCAAACTGGTGCTTGATTTGTTCTGATTTTTATTTTATATATCATTTTTTTCTTTACATTTTGTACATTTAGTAATATCATGTATTAATTTGTTAAATAAATAAATATTTGATATTACTTGTCTTTTGTGAAACGCAACATTTAAATAATTTTTGTTCCTTCATGTTTAATCTAATCAAGTAGTTCAGCAGTTCTTAACAGACAGTGACAGAGTGAACAAGTATAAATATTTACTGCTGATACTGAATAGTTAGAGTGCTAATTTAGACAAAAATGACTTCAGAAAGCAATGGAAGTTACACTGAAATTCACATTGAAGACAATGGCCAGTAAAAAAAGTAAGGCATAAAAGAAAAATAAGAGCAGACACTGGAAATGCAAAAAAAACAATTTTTTTAAACAATTTTTAAATGCTTTGTTTACATTTTTTTTATAGAAATTCTTGTGGCCTGAAATTAAGGAATTTAATGAGATAAAATATTGTTTGTTTTTACTCAATATCATCTTAGTGTCAAATACTAACAATCCAAAAAACTCAAGAGATAAACGTACATACACAAAAACACTACAATGTATATCTAGCAAAAATTACCAAGAATCCTGACATATACACTCCCAACCATGATAAAAACATCAGTAGAAAATAAAATGACAGACTCAAGAATAAGCGAACATATCAAAAGAATAGGTATAAGACACCGTTATTACAAAAAAAAAAATGCAAAGCTAACAAAAAACCGACAATGATGGTTTGAATCATAATAGTTTGATTAAAATCCAGTGAGCAACTCCTTAACGAGGGTGTATTTTACAAAAATAAACACTGAGCGATTTTCCCTAGTCTCCCACCTGCATCAATACCACAACCATGCTCAGTTCGCAAACACAAAAGAACAATGAATGCACAACCCCATTAAAGTGTTCCAAACGTAACAAACCACATTCTCACTCCAAATGTAACTTCCACTACTGATGAAATGCACTTGCTGCGAATTGGAAGAACATGCTGCATGGTTGCTCAAATGCACAAAAGAGCCAACACAACCTATATAAGGTGTTCCTAATGCACAGATATAGCCACTCAATAAAAAAAGCATAAAATTGATAAAAAAGTAATAAAGAATTCTGAAATACATTCATCAATTATGATACACGATATGGTTATTAATACAAATATATCAGAAATAAATAAAGAAAGGAACAAAGATAAAGCAGAACTGTTAAAGAAACTAAAGAAGAGATTCGTAACAGAGTACACCATTGATACAGTGGCCTCATTTTTATCATTTAGAAAATCTTCCACAGATAAATAATCCACTTAATGAAGCAACTCACTTTTCAATACCATGCCAAAGTGATAAACTTACTCTTGGTACATATTCACCCGACATCTAATATAGAGGAAACAATAGTGGCCACAGCAGTTTCTTACAAATACTGTATAATATTAAATATTAGGGGACTTCAATGTTATCAGAACAAAAAATCTTTAACCTCATTTTAAATAACTCCACGTTCAAGAAAACAGACACACTCCAATACTTCTTATGATGAATAACCTGGATACGTCGCCAGATCTATTACTTTATGCCAATATAAACCAAAATGAAACCCACCCTGATAAAGGATCTAATTACTTGGCAATAGAGGTACGCATAGAACTTGACAAAGCAATAAGCATAATAATAATAATAATAATAACATGTCTTTATTGTTTTCTTATAAATTACACATAAAAACAAAATTTGAAGAAGGAGGGTGGCGATATTCACGTTAGTGCTCTTCCATATAACCACCCTTGTTAGTAAATTAACTAGAGTACAATGTAGCACAATACAGGCGGCGAAGAAGCATTATATATGTGCTCAAATATCACGCTTATTCATGATAAAATCTGTGATCTGTTTTCTGAATGCAGATATATTGGTAAGGGACTTTATATTCTGGGGAATAGAGTTATACAATTTTGCGGCGGAGAATGAAAAGGAACGTTGAAACAGGGCAGAGTTATGCTTAGGAACAGTAAATTGGGTACAGTAACGCGTAGAATGCTGATGAGTGTCAGTGCCTTTTTTTAACTTAGCAACTAAGTAGCTAGGTGTCATATATTTGATCATTTTAAAAATTAAACACGCCATATGGCAGCCAAAACGCTCAGAAAGGTTTAACCATTTGGATTGACGGAAATGATAAGTAATATGATCAAATTTACGCAAGTTATATGAAAATCTAATACAAGCATTTTGTATCCTCTGGAGGCATACTTTATCACGATTTAAGATAGCTGGCCAGTACAGGATGTCACAATAAGAAATAGACGTTAAAATTAACGAATCGGTTAATTTCAACTTCACTTCTGTACTAAGAATGTCTTTGTGCATATAGAGAAGTTTCAGTTTACAAAAAGAATTTCGTATCAAAGTGCTGACATGTTTTCCAAATCTTAAATCCGTCTCAAACCAAACACCAAGGTTCTTACAAAAGTCAACTGGCATCAAATTTCGGTTGTTTAAAACTATTTTAAAATCGGGATGACTGACAATTTTAGTTTTATGTTTGCCAAACACCAGTAATTCCGTTTTAGCCTCATTTAATATCAAGCCATGGTCAGCTGAAAACCTAGATATCCTGTCCAAGTCAAAATTAATATTCGCTACCGCGGCGTGTAAGTCAGATAATGTGAAAGAAAAGTATAACTGAGTATCATCTGCATACTGATGGGATGAACAGAATTGGAGGCGCTTGTTAAGATCTGCTGTATAAATAGAAAAAAGTAAAGGCCCAAGTACACTACCCTGTGGCACACCCTTTCTAATGTTGACTATGTCAGAAATATCGTTATTTAATACTACTTTTTGACGACGATTACTAAGATAGCTATTAAAGAAAGAAATTGCCGTAACACCGAAACCATAGTATTTTAATTTCGCACACAGGGTAGCGTGATCTAAAGTGTCAAAAGCTTTACTATAATCGAGCAGTATCAAGCAACAGTTATTATTATTATCACAAGATGTAAATATGTCGTCCGATACTTATAATAAAGCTGTGGCCGTGCTATGACGGGAACGAAACCCAGACTGCGACACTGGTAAAATCGAGTTATTATTTAAATATTCGTTAACTTGCTCATACACCACCTTTTCTAAAACTTTTGATAAGACTGGTAACAAACTAATAGGTCGAAAATCGCTAATACACACGGGACTGTTTTTTTTAGCTACAGGAATGACATTAGCTTCTTTCCAAACCGAAGGAAAGGTTCCCTCTAATAGACATTTATTTATAATATAAGTTATATATTTACTTAAATAAGGAATTGTGTATAAAATTAATTTAACATTAATACCATCAGACCCCATGGCATTAGATTTAAGTTCACTTAATATTTTCTCAAATTTTACGCAAGAAATTTCATGAAATATAAGAGGACCACCTTCACGCAAATACTGGGAATTTTCATAACAAGCAATAACATCATGATGGGCATCATCGGCCTGGAGGTTAGTGCGAGAAAAATAATTGTTAAACTCATTTGCATTAGCAATTGTAGAAGCAGAAGTGTCAGTGTCGGGCTTAATATTCAACCACTTTAGAACTTTCCAGAATTCTTTAGGGTCACTTTTGAACTTTTGTGACAAATAAGCCTTTTTTTCAGCCTTGACTGCTTTGTTGACAAAATTACGTCGTTCCTTATACTCGCGCCATGACTCATCAGATTTGGTCCTCTTATATTCCTGAAAAGCCCTATCCCTAAGTTTCATCATCAATTTAAGATTTTCAGTCAACCATGGTGAGGGAGGCTTCGAAATTCTCGCCGTTTTAAAAGGGGCATGCACGTTAAAAATATTAAGAATATTAGTGTTAAAGAAATCGACCATATGATCTATGTGATTAAGAGTGTATATATAATCCCAATTAATAAGCATTAAGTCTCTCATAAATAAATTATAATTAAATGAAGAAAAATCTCTGTACATGCGAATTTAAGCTCGTTGCCTGTTTTTAATAATTCTCAATTTACAACTTACCAGACAGTGATCAGATATACCTTCCATGTTAATAACCTCTGCACTATGTGGTAAGTCAGGATCAGAAGAAACTAAAATATCAATAAGTGTCCTAGATCTATCAGTTATACGGGTAGGACTTGTAATAATTTGTAAAAGACCATATCTATCAAGAAAATTATTAATTAGATTGTAACCATTGCTATTTCCATTTAGCAAGTCAATATTAACATCACCTCCAAATAAAACATAATCAAAACTTGGCAAAAATTGTGATAAAACATTATCCAGATTGTCTAAACAAGCTGTTACATTACTATCAGGAGGTCTGTACAGTGATCCCAAACATAACTTCTTACCCTGCAGTTTAACACTAATCCAAATTTGCTCAAGCGAATTATTAATAAGAGGGTCGGGCAACTGTAAAATTTGGAACTTAATTGAATTTTTAACAAAAAAAGCTACCCCACCTCCTCTAGCACCTCTATCCCTTCTCACTAAATTATACCCTCTAATTCCCACAGTCGCATCTGACACACGTTCATCTAACCATGTTTCTGAAACACCTATAAAGTCATAGGATGCGTTAAGAACAAACTCAGAAAACAGATCAAAGTTTGCACAAAGTGACCTAATATTAATGTGTGAAAATTGAATACAAGTATTACGCATATCAGTAACTAGTAAAAGCACCAATCAATACAAACCAATGAAATTATTAGTATATATACGCAAATAAGTTAGGTTAGCCATTTATAAAGCTATTCCAGTGTTAAGCAACAAAAAAGATATTCGATATCAAGTAGAATATAAAATAAAATAATTCAGAGAACTAATAATACATATTTCAAGAATAATATTTTTTACCTACAGTAAACCAATAACTTTATCACATCAAAAAAGGAGATATCAAACAAGAAAAAGAAAAAAGTGACTTTATTTATCCATTCATTTAGAATCGCAAAAACAGCAATAGAAACTATAGTCGTACCACGTCGATTAATTAATTTCCAATTTCCAAATCCTTCTCTGATGCAATCCGATAAATTTTTCCACCATACTTTAGAAAGACTCTGCCACCGTATGACCACACTTCCTGATTACCATATTTCTTTTTGGCCATCTGAAGAAGTTTGTAGCGGTATTTAGTGAGACATTCAAACACATGGATGCCCGAAGCTTTCAAATTTTTCCTTGCCTTAAGAACTTCATTACGTTTAATATGTGTCACAAAATCCATTGTTATTGGCTTTATGGCATTAGGGCTACTCCGCAGACGAAAAATATCATTAATATCAGTAGAGGAACAGGAGATATGAAGCGTATCATTTATAAAATGCAGTACAGCGGCGAGAGTGTCTTCACCTTCCTCCTCAGGAAAGTTACA
The DNA here is from genome assembly GCA_963675555.1 of Leptura quadrifasciata. Lineage (NCBI taxonomy): Eukaryota > Metazoa > Arthropoda > Insecta > Coleoptera > Cerambycidae > Leptura > Leptura quadrifasciata. The sequence goes on from OY776682.1 coordinate 23,720,380, forward strand.
GAGTTGTAACATATTTCTTTTACTATGTTGCTCTAATTCATCACATTTAATATTCAGAGTATCGACAGCAATCTGGTTCGAGTTGGCTGTTTTAATCAGTTCCTTCAATGTGCCGTACATATCATTCAGTTTTGAGTCTAGCTTAGCAAATTTCTTATCAATATTCGCCTCTAATTGACCAGCAAAATTAAGGCATACCTTATTTATAAGCTCCTCAATACCATCCTCAGAGGACTGCCTAGCCTGCGACACTGAGTTACTACGTGTATTTGTTTTCGACATGACACTCCTTGATTGAATTGGTAGGACTACAAATTCCTCGCTTTCGACCAAGTAACCAGAAAAATTCACCAAATTACAAATATTTAGGTTAAACCAATGGCATAACTGCAATATTTTACTACTAAGTGGAAGTCAAACGCTATGCACAACAGTAGTGCCAAAGAACGATATAAAAATATTGTTAATTACCACTCAAATCACTGGAACGCTTTACCAACGAACTACTCTACTCCCATTCCAACATGATGGAGGAAGAAGAACGAATGAATTTCCAAAAATGTGACACCACAATGGAGAAAATATATAGAAGAAAGGTCTGCCGCTCGAGAAGTAGTGGGTGAAAAACTGTGCATCGCCGCACTTTTTGAGGAATGACGCCGTTATTTGGAGTGATACCGAAAAAATGTTGAAATAAAAATACAAAAATAATAAAAGTATAGTAAAGTAAAAATATACCTATTATGACAGTCCAGTATTCCACTATTTGCTATGAAAGGAAATCGATTCATTGCCACCAATCAAGGTGCACAATGTGCGTTTCCAAATCAATTGAAAATAATGTCCTATAACTTGCGACATACTACGTCTTCAATCGGAAAACGCAAAATAAAATCTGATTGCAATAAGCCCCCAGCAGGCAGAATCGATAGACTAGACTAGAATCGATTTCCTTTCATAGGAAATAGTGGAATACTGGACTGTCGTAGTAGGTATATTTTTACTTTACTACACTTTTATTATTTTTGTAATAATTTATCCATTTTGTAAGTAAATATTTATTCGTCCATTTTGATTATGTTTACATAATATAGGACAGGTCACGTGTAAATAAATAAAATGTATAAAATGTAAAATTTACAAAGTTCTAAATAACGAGATACAAGAATAATGAGTGTAACAAGCAAACAAATATACAAGAGTCATTTAAATATGCAAGCATAAGATGTGATCATCTTAATATGGTCATAAAACAATATTGAATAAAGCTAATAAAACATAATAAATTATAATAAACTGTAATAAACTGTAGTGATATTACGGACTATCAGTCATATATCAAACAGTTAAAATAAAACCTTTTTACACATTCGATGGATTTATATGTTCTAATCATGTATTAAACTCTGATGTAAATCGATTGTGAATTCCTAAAACCCAAAAGACGTATTGGCATACTCACTAATTATAAACATTGATAACAAAAACAGTAAACAGTTTGTTTTTTTCTTTTTTGTGTTGTGGGACATAAAATCTTAAAGTGTTAAATAGAGCAGACACCAGTGCAGTAGATTTGAAAGGGGTTGGTAGAATAATGATGATATGTTCTATATGTGGCAAACCACCTGAAAAAAGTAAAGACAAGGGAAGAGAAATATTCCAATGTGATTTCTGCAGAGAATATATCTGTCAAAAAAGTATTGGATTATCACCAACAGAAGAAAGAGTTATGCAGCTAAAGAACAATCGGATACTTAGTTTTATCTGCAAAAAATGCTTTGGTCTCTCACCTCATGATTTAATTAATATTAGAATGAAGTCAATGGAAAAGACAATCCTTACAGAAATACAGAAACTACAGGAAACCGTTGTAAATCAAAATGTTAAGATTGCGGAGCAAAACAACATAATAAAGACTCTGAATAAGGATATCAAAAATTCAAAGGAAACCGCAAAAACCCAGAGCTATGCAAACGCAGCAAAAAATGGCAAGGAGACACTTATAATTAAACCAAAAGAAAAACAAGAAAGTAATTTATTTATTTAGGATACACCATCCAACAGCTTTCGCCAATTAAAGGATGGGAATGGTAATATAACAAAAGGAGACCTAAAGGAAAAAATAAATCCTAAAGAGATGGCAATTGGAATGGAAAATCTCAGAGAAGGAAGAGAAGGGGCTGTGATTATAAACTGTAGTAATTCAAGCACAAAGGAAAAGATTAGAGAAAAAGTCACTACCGAGCTTGGTCACCAATACAATGTTGTAGATGGAATACAAAAAAACCCTAAACTCATTATCCGTGGAGTGGAGGAAGACTTCATTGATGGGGACGACAGTATGATATTAGACTCTCTTATAGAACAAAATGACCTGCCGTAAATGACGATTCGATCTTCAAAGTGCAGGCTAAATACAAGAGAAAAGGCAACGTAAACAAAGGTAACATCATTCTGACAGTGGATGGAACATTAAAAAACAAAATTTGCCCCAAAAAATTGAATATTGGATGGAGAAGATGTATGGTACAAGCTTATTTTCATATAGTACGCTGCTTTAAATTTGTAAGATATAGACGTACAGCTACAAAATGTGAAAATAAAACTACCTGTTATAACTGTGGAAAAGACCATAAAACAAATGACTGTAACTGTGACACGCTAATGTGTATAAACTGTGTAGAAACAAATAACAAATTTAAAATATCCTTGAACGTGAATCGTGCGGTTAACGACCCAGAATGTGCTTGTTAGAAAAAAAATTTAGAAAATGAAAGGAGAAAAACTAAAAGTATTTAGCAATCACAGAAAAACCCTAAGATGGACTACCCAGACAAAACAGAGAAGAATAGAACAAGCATTTTTCACCAAAATGTTCAGTGCATTTCAAACTGTATCAATGAGTTGAATGTAATAGTCAATGACTTAAGGGTTCATTTCATAGCATTAACTGAACACTGGCAATCCGATAATAGCATAGGTTAAGCTGGCAGGTTATTAATAATATATGTTACTATGAATGAAAAGGAAGATCGAAAAGATGCATTTTTGTGAGCGGGAATACAAACTTTATTTTCAACATGTCTTAGATCCCTATGGTGGATTTCAGAAAGCCTATGTATTTTATTAAATAGATAATTTGGTTTTCTGTTTTGAAAATGTTTAATACGAATCCTACAATGTGTATAAATCTCATTTCGCACATATTTAATAAGTTGAAAGCACGTAAATGTGGAGTCATATTGTTACGTAAGGAGTATTCATATTTTAGGAGAAAACTATAAATCAGCTTTAGTAGGTTACATATTGATACAAATTATTTTTCCAAATTCTAAATTGATATACTTTGCAATAATATTAAACAAATATTGAGAATGAGACTTGATACTGGATTATTAAAAACAAACAATAAATACGAACTTGTACTCAATAGGTAACCTGCTAAGTAAGCAACTAGTAAAATTATAAATACGAATTTTATTGACGCGGGCGACAGTCGAATTCTTAAGACAGTCCTACTCTTAACTGTTAAGAAGTGCGACTCCTTATCCTGACGCATTTCCCCATGTCAGTGATATTGGTAAGAGCCCCTTTATTACTATTGTTGTTATGCCTGTTGATACTGTGACACTGTTTGTTGTTATTTTGTTAATAAATTATTTTTGTTTTAAACTCGTCTTCTATTTTGACTATCCAATCTCCCTCTCTCACAAGCCAAGTGGCCGTCAGTCGCGGCTTCCCGAAAGGGGGGTCGTGACAATATGACCAAATTGAGGCACAGTTGTAAAATATCGTACACAGCAATTTTGAATTTTTTGCAAACAGAATTTGTCTTCCTATGAGAGACAGGGACCGTACACAGTATCTGCATAATTTAAGTGCGATAGAACCATAGTTTCAGAAAGTAATATTTTAGTATTTGTGTCTAGATATTTTTTGAATGAATATAACTGTTTTAAACAATAAAAAGCTTTTTTACAAATAATATTTACGTGATTAGAGAAATTTAATAAAGGATCAAAATTAACACCCAGATTTTCAACGTTGTTGGTTGATGCAATGATCTCATTATTTACTTGAAATCAAATCAAATCAAATCACTTTATTTATGCTATATACAAAAGTAGTATTTGCACAAGTCAATATTTAGAATAAGAGAGAGAAAAATAACAATATAAAAATATATATAGAGATATCATATATACCACAATAAAACATAGAAATATAAAACAAACTTCAGATTTAGACAAACATTTTTAATCATTTTAATCATCAATGAACTTATATGATAAAAATTTATCATACGAGTAAAAAGCTTTTTCGAGCAAGATGGACCTTATTTTTTTCTTGAAACTCGGATCTGGTAAGCACTTTATATCGTCTGGTAGTTTATAGAAAAATTTTGGGGCTAAAATTTGAATTCCCTTTTGACTTTTTGTTAGTCTTACGTAAGGTATTGTTAACATATCTTTGTGTCTTGTATTGTAATTATAATCATGTTCTTTTCTGTTTAAATCTTGAGTATATAAATTCTTTCTAGCATACAAAAGCAACTCATATATATATATTGATGGAAATGTAAGTATATTTAGCTCACGAAATTGTTCTCTACAATCAGCCCTATAATTTAAGTTGGCTACTATACGTATTGCTCTTCTTTGTAGAGCAAATATTCTGTTCCAATTTGACGCTTGTCCCCATACTAGAACAGCGTAGGAAAGCACAGAGTGGCATAGTGCAAAGTATGCATTTTTTAGAGCCTCTTTACCTACTTCATTAGCTAGATTTCTCAAAATAAATGTATTTTTTGACAATTTTTTTGATAAATTTTCTACATGTACATGCCAGGTCAATTTATTATCAACATAAACTCCCAAGAACTTTGTTGATTCCTGAGGATCAGGAACACTATGTCCTATTTTATCACGCAGTGAGAAGATCATGTGCACTGTTTCATCTCGATTTAATGTAAGTTTATTTGCTTTGAACCAAAGTTCTGCCTTTGACTCCACCTCACACGCCACTGCTGAAAGTTGTTCAATGCTATTATTTCGAACCGAAATAGTTGTGTCATCTGCGAAAAGTATGTCACTAGAGTGTTCATTTGAATTTGGAAAATCATTAACATATATTAAAAAGAGAAGGGGCCCAAGTACTGAACCTTGGGGCACCCCATGTATTATTTTTGTTTTATTTGAAAATTCATTATTTATTTTAATGGTTTGATATCTATTGGTTAAATATGATCTTAATAGTGTAACACTGTTATGGCAAAACTTATATCTATTTAACTTTTCTAGCAGTATTTCATGTGAGGCGCAGTCAAATGCTTTACTTAGGTCACAAAATATAGTGCACACATGTTCCCGACCCTCAAAAGCTTCCACAATCTGTTCTAGCAGATCTAGAATTGCAGAGGTGGTATTTTTTGATTTTCTAAAACCAAATTGTTTATTATAAAAGATGCTATTATTTTCAAAGTAGTTCGCTATTTGCTCTGCCAAGCATTTTTCAACTATCTTTGAAAAGATGGGAAGTAATGACACAGGCCAGTTATTTGCATCATTTGCGTCTCCTTTTTTGTAAATAGGTATTACAATAGCCTCTTTGAGGCAGTCTGGAAAGCAAGCTTCTTTAATACACAAGTTTATCAGTTTGCATAATGGCGATATTATCAAATTTTTAATAGATTTTATCAGAAGTATATTAAGACCAAAAGTGTCTTTGCTGTACTTATTTTTTAACGAATTAATAGCGTCTCTCACATTATTATGAGTTATAAGTTTAAAATGAAATAAGCTTGTATGGGATAATCCAGCATTATGCATTATATCTATAAGACTGATCCCATTATCACCCAACTCTTCCAAAAGATTACCAGCAACTTCACTAAAAAAAAGTGCTAAACTGATTTGGAGTTAAATTACTATCGTTCTGTATCTGTGAATACGCATTATTTCTTTTTTTATTTATAATTTGCCACATGGTTTTTATCGAATTTTGCGAATTTCTTATTAAGTTCTCATTATTAGATTTCTTGGCATTAATAATAACATTCTTATATTTGGTTTTGTAATCAGATAATTCCTTTTTGAGATAATTACTTTTATATTGTTTATATAGATCTGACAGAAACATTAGTTTCGACCTCATGTCACGCAGGTCTTGGTCGAACCAATTTGAGTCATAAGTTGAATTTGGGTCATGTAATAACAACTTTTCAGGAAAAGCATCAACCATTGCGTTCTTTATTTTCTCTATGAATATTCAGTTCTCTAAGATTCAATAGCTGCTGAGATGTTCCGAAAACAATATTTTGACTTTTGTTAGCATTTAGCATAAGAGTATTTTGGATTGTCCATTCGTATATAAGACGTAAATCATTATTTATGTAAAATTCAGCCATTTGAGCTTCTGTAGAGGAGAAACTATGCATTAGCTGAATATCATCAGCGTACATGTAAAATTTTGAATTAAGTTTGAGCCTTGCTACATCCGCAATAAAAATGTTAAAAAGAAGTGGTCCAAGGATAGATCCCTGTGGAACACCGGATTTAACTGATCTATAATGTGATGTTAGTATCGAGTTTCCTGTATTAACACTCGTAAACTGTTGTCTGCCATGGAAATAATTTTGAAACCAGGAGAAAGTACTTCCAGATACGCCATAATAGCTTAGTTTTGCAATCAAGCAATTAATATCTAGAGAATCAAAAGCCTTTGTCATATCAAGTAATGTCAGGGAGGTGACTTGCGTGGTATCAATGGCTCGCAAGTTATCGTCAGTTATATGACTTAGTAAAGTAGAAGTACTAAAACCTTTTCGGAATCCAGACTGGTTAGAAGGAATTATTGAGTGTTGATAAACATATTCAGACAGTTGTTCATATATAGCTGAACCGAGAGCAGACTAATAGGGCGCAGATTTTTAAGTTGTTCTGGATTTTTTTTTTTTTGGTCTGGGCTTAATACAAGATAGTTTCCATTGAGGAGGTAGAATACCTAATTCGAACAATATATTAATAATATGTGTTAGCGGGGCTGATATCCATGGTAGATTGTAGATTGTTTTATGGGGTCGTTTGGCTTCGAACAGCCTTACTTCACTTCGACCTAAAAGATCTTTTGTGATGTACCTTACATCTAGTTGTTGCCCAGGATTCCAAGACTTTTTACAAAGCTTGTGATTTTCCTGGACGCTAATTTCCCTATGTCTTCAGGCGTTAATTCCGCCTGTTCTAGGAATTCTAGCCTAGTGCGGATTAACACCTTGCATTCACAAAGTATCGCAATATCTGCATTTGTTGTCTACCGCCTTGCCCATATTCTTGAGATGATATCTCAAGGGGCAGTGGCGAGTTAGAAGGCCTGTGATTAGCCTTAATTCGGACTTTTCAAGTTCGAGAAACCTTGTGGCATATCCATGGTAAAGCAAGTTGTAGTAGCATTTTAGCTGCTAATCCATCGGGACCTATGGTGTGAGGTTTTTGCTTATTTGTAATCTCTACAATTTTTTGAACAGTAACTGGTTTAAAAACAAATTGAATATCATCCACAAATTTTGTTCCCAGAAATATCTCATTATGTTGTTCGTTAGATTCTAGATTAGGTATGGAGTCCATAAAGTAATTGTTAATGTTGTTAGCATTACAAAGATTCTCAGGAAGGTTTAGTGGAATGTTATCCTTTACTACTCCCCACGTCTTTAAATTAGTCCACATTTGTTTGGGATTATTCTTAGTATTGTTAATATGAAAAGAGTAAAACGCGGTTCTTTCTTGAATTACGACATTGTTATAGTAGTTGCGAATTTCGCAAAAATATTGTCTATGAGCAGCACTTCTGGTCTTTTTATATCTCAGCCAGGCCTTCTTTTTAATTTTTTTTAGGTCTTATAGAGTTTCTGTAAACCATGGTTCTCGACGCTTGTTTGATTTAAAAGTAACTCTTTTTAGATGGGCATGCTGATTAAAAAGATTTAATAGATTTGCATTAAAGAAGTCAATTTTTTCCTCTAGAGAATTAAGATTGTAAATTATATTCCAATTAATAGCAGAAGCATCCAGATTAAATGAATCTATATTAAAATTTCTGAAGCTACGAAACTCTTTTACTACAGGTTTGCAGTCATGGCCTTCCAATTCAATATCACAAGATGTAACACTGTGGTCTGAGAAACACTTACCTATCTAAAACTTCTACGTTTTTAACATCTAATTCAGAATTAGTTATAATTAAATCTAGTAAGGATTCACTTTGAACAGTTATTCTGGTGGGGTCTTTAATCAATTGCTTACCTGAAGCAAATTATTTAGATATACAGTGGCAGTATTGTTAATTAAAATATTAATATTTAAATCACCCATCAGAATAAAACTAAATATGTTATTTTCTAGTAGATAATTAATGATATCAATCAGTATACGAACATTGATATAATGAGAAGTAGGAGGCTTATATAAAACTCCTATAGCATATAATTTATTTTCTACTGTGAATTATATATTCAATATCATAGACCTCCTCCAGTGGTATAGATAACACTGAGCAAGAGAGAGAAGATTGCAGATAAAGAGTTACACCCCCAATGATGGGCGATCACTTCTTAAAAGCTTATAGTCGGGTATTTCAAACATATCATCCGGTATGTCAAGAGAGAGCCAAGTTTCACTAATTCCAACTGCTAAAAATGAGTTTTCTTTCACAAAGGATTTAATGTCATTAAACTTGTTTATGACAGATCTAGCATTAAAATGACATAGTTTATTTAATTTTAAAGTTGACGTATTCTGCTTTTCATTCAGGAGTGGTTGAATAAAGTTTAGGTTATTAGTTAGATCATCAGCATTATTATTTCCAGCAGCTGATTTCAGCGTATTAAACTTAAAAAAGAGGACTGATTAATTTTTTTCTTTTGATTCTCAACTTTTTTTAAGTAAACCGGGCAACTTAAATCATAAACAGAGTGATTATCATCGATGTCAATTTTCAATTTCTCTCACTTGTAGTTTGTTTTCTTATAAGATTTAGAAGTTCATCACCATTAAGTTTATCGTCAATATCCATAATCTTAATGGAGGGATTTTTAAGATTTGGTGCTTTAATTTCATAATTTTTCTTTAACTTCTTTTCAGCAGCCTTTTTGATTATCTCCTGTTCTTCTTTAGTTTTGCATTTGATAACAACACCTCCTTCTTTAATATTCTTGAGCTCTGTAATACCTACTTGTAGTGGTGCAGGTTTTAGATTTTTTTGAATCGTTTCTTTGGTTTTCTTACATTCTTGATTATTTTTTGGCTTTATAATTACAACTTCCTCAGCAGCAACCTCGGCAAAGGTTTTGGGTTTTGACATATCTAATACATTTTCCCTCTTCTCTTCGACATTAGCTTTAATTATATTCTTGACATCATCGAGTTCTTTTTGAAAATGAAGTTTTAAATTTTCAAGGTCATTGGTAACTTTTGAAATCAAATCTATGTAGAATATACATCCATCACAAAACCACTGTATACCATTACAATTTGTAATAACATCAAATTGTTTATTGGTTATATTTAGACACTTTGGGTGGAAAGTACCTGAACGCATTCCAAAGCATTTTAAATTGCCTCTTCATTTTCATTAGTTTTTTTTTCTGCACTTAATACAGATCTCACCTGACATTCTTATAGTGAGTGAAACGAGGCACACTTATATTATTATAATTATTCACAATAGTTTCAAAGTCCTGACCTGTACGTGTCCTAAATAAATTTGTCTTAAATAGCTTTATGATGTCGCCAGATGTTTTAGTCCCTTCGATTTTGTGGAGTTCGAGATGCTTGTCTCTTGTCAACACGTGTTGACCACTTGCTTATGAGATAGACGCTTTTATGTACTATTATATCTGATACTTCATCACTAATAATTAAATATCCTCTGTAAAAAATAAAATAAAATAATTAGCGTTATCTACATATAACAATTCATGGGAATTGTTTATGCTTCAATCCAATACAATTTTGTCCTTTTTTACACAGTTTTAACCGATTTTAAGCACTATTTCACAGGAGCGTCACTAAGCACGTCTGTTTTCTTCCGTAGCCACACTATTATATATATATATATATATATATATATATATATATATATATGTTAGATAGTGGATTACTTGATTAACTTTTTAAAAACTTTATTTTATTTAACACTGGAGTCAACGTTGACGCTTTTATGTACTATTATATCTGATACTTCATCACTAATAATTAAATATCCTCTGTAAAAAATAAAATAAAATAATTAGCGTTATCTACATATAACAATTCATGAGAATTGTTTATGCTTCAATCCAATACAATTTTGTCCTTTTTTACACAGTTTTAACCGATTTTAAGCACTATTTCACAGGAGCGTCACTAAGCACGTCTGTTTTCTTCCGTAGCCACACTATTTTATATATATATGTTATATTAGAAATATACTATGATATATAATATTATCGAGACAGGCTTAACCTTCTCAAACATATCGTATTACATACTGCGTAACAGCTCTTCTCAATAACCGCTCACGCTGCATGAGCATTGTATTTCAATTCTAAGTAATCCTGATTGTGCTGAATCAGCAACACTGTTTCCTTTGTTCTCAAAACATTATAAATATTACCAACAACCTTTTTGTAATCAGTCTTATACTCACTTCAGATTAAACTACTTCAAAATTATTATTGTATCTTATTAAAACGAGTCAACGTTGACTCAAGTGTAATAAATAAAGTTTTTAAAAAGTTATTCAAACAATCCACTATCTAACATTGGCGCAGTCGTGGCGGATCTGAAAAACACGCAGTTCGGGAGCCTAACCAGTAGCAAACATATCCGAGGGAACAAGGAGTCCATCTGAAAAAGGTGCCTAACCGGACGAAAAGAGCTTCTGGAACAAGGAGAACTTCTTAGCTGTAGTGGTGGATCCCAATCCTTTGTTCAGAAGAACCTACATTATTCTCAAACGCACAGAAGCGAAACAATAATAATTATCAAGAAATACAAGCAACATTTCAAATCAACACGATTCAACAATTAGCAAGTAAGAATTTCATCCCGTCCCATCGTTGGTGTCTTCGGCATCAAAGGCAACCCTGTGGAAGGAACACCCAGTGACACCCCTGGCAGAGAGAGACCTTTGGTGAAGCTAAGCTCACGAAGTCGCATTCAACTGGACCACGAGGAATGAAAAATTTAGGGTAAGTCATTTTTGAATCATCTCGCAAACATTTATTTGCAAACAACGACATAATTTTACATTTTATTTTATTAAAATACATTGCATTGCTACATACAGTTCTAATATCTAAAATAGTAATTTTATTTAAACTTGAAACAAAATATCTTGATTATAATTTGTGTGACCTATATAAATAACCGTAATCATACACTGTTCCTATCGTAACATTATTTTTATGGTAATATCATATACTCTTTAAGTGCGAATTTATCTAATTAACTATAATCACATACCATTTTTATCTTAACATTATTTTTATCATAATATCATATATCATATAAAGGTTAAGTTTACGCCTTACTTGACTGTGAAATAAAATAAAACCCACATGTTCTATACTGTTTAAATGCACATTAGTATATAAAATTTCAGTGACATTATTCCCAACTAAAAACACTTTTTAAATTAATCCAATTATCCTTGTAATTAAATTTTGAAATATTATAAAATAAACAGCACATTGTTTTACATATAATAAAAAATTGCCAATTATCAGTAGCGTACTAGCTCAAATAGAAAAGGTGTTTTAATTATTCGATTATCTAAATAATATAAATAAAATGGCTACAAACGTAAGCAATTCCAATGCAAACAATTCAATCACGGCGAACGAAACAATAAATATTGAACCTTATAGGTTAAGCGAAATATTTTCCATAGTGCCCGAATTTGACGGCAATCCCATATTCTTGCAAACATTTATTTCAGCTTGCATAACCGCTCAGGGTATCGCTGTTGATGATCAGCGCGTCTTATTAACGCTTCACATAAAAAATAAATTACGCGGAAAAGCCGCAGAATTGATAAATTCACGAAACCCCGTCACTTGGGCGGAAATAAAAAATTTGCTCGAATCACATTTTGGTGACTCTCGTGACTTGACAGCCTTGATACAAGACTTGCAAACAATTCGTCAATTACCTAACGAAACAGCTTTAATATTTGTGTCCAGGTTACAAACACATAATGCAAAAATGCACGCGGCAATACAAAAACAAAGTTTAACTTTAGAGGAAAAAACCGCGCAATCCACTTTAATAGAAAATATGACGTTAACTACTCTACTCACTGGACTCGAACCAAAATTAGGTCAAATTATTAGGGCTGGTAACCCCGACAATATGCTAGATGCAATAAATCGCATCAAACGAGAATTACAACTATCGTATTTCGAATCCCAAAAATTTGGAAATAGAACTTTAAACAAAAATCCCGTTCAAAATCAGCAAAGACGCCCAAATCTCCCACCATTTTGTACATTTTGCAGAAGAAATGGGCACCATGTTAACGAATGCCGCACAAGGCAAAATTATCAGTCCCCATCTCCCAATTTCACACCAAATGCTTATTCTAATCAAGCACAGCCTCCAAGGCCACATTTCCAGAGTACATATAATCATAGACCACAAAACTTCCCTAACCAGCAACAAAATTATTCTCAACAGAACAGACCCTCAGCTATCAGGCCAAATCCTAACTTCCACCAGCAGAGACCTTCTGCCATCCAACCAAACCCAAATTTCAACAGGTTCAATCAACAAAAAATGCATCATTTGAACCAAGAATTTTACGATAGCTCAAATCAATATGAAGACTATTCCGCAAATTATTCTCCCAATTACCAATACCAAAATAATTTCGAAATTAATGAAAACAATTATGATTACGATTTTGGAACCCAACAATGTGAGAATTATACTGCTAATTCTCAACCCCAACAGTACGAGAATTATACTGCTAATTCTCAACCTCAACAGCACGAGGATTATACTGCTAATCCTCCGGATTTTTGCATAGGCCCGGAGTATTCCACGAGTACTCCAACACAACAAACGGACGAGCTAGACCAAATTTCTCATCAAGTCCAAGCGATAAACCTCCAAGACAGTTTCGACCCAAACCTGAACTTCCCGGAAAACCAATTCATGTAAAAACACCCCGCTACAAACTAAATGTCGTAAATTCTAAAAATCTATTTTACATAAAAGACTTCACAAATCGTTTCAAAATTCTTGTCGACTCAGGTGCAGGCATTTCTGTATTTAAAACCAAAACAGCGGAAAGGTACAAACAAAGATATCCTGAAAACGTAATTATACAGGGTATAACAGATGAAAAAATTAATATCACCGAATCTGTACTAATACCATTCAATATAAATGACCCATACAAGGTTTATGTTCACGACCTAGATATAGAATTCGATGGACTATTAGGTGCAGACTTTTTAAAATATTATAAGTGTCATGTGGACTTTGAAAATAATCAACTTATTACCAATTTTAAAACCGTACCACTATTTGAGGTGACTGAAGTAACATCAATCAGGAACCACAATAATTGTAACGAAAACAATAATCCAGGTATTAGAATTTCAAACCCAAATTTAAATGTTAAAAACCAAAATGTAATTTCTATCGAACCACGCACAGAAAAGATTTTTAAACTTAAATGCAATTTACAAAATACTGAAGCTATACTAATAGCCCAGGAAAATGAAAAGGTACGTTTACCGAATGCCATTGTCAAAATAGACAACAATGGTGAATTTTTGACAACGATAATAAACGCAAACGCGATTCCAAAAACAATACATTTCTCGGATCTTAAACTCGAACCCGTTCAAAAATTTAGATCAATATTTAACGTAAATCTTCAAAATCCGGATTCCCAATACATAGACCGAAACTACGAAATAAAAAATCAATTACGCTTAGACCACTTGAACGACGAGGAGAGTGAATTAATTACTCAACTCTGTTTAGACTTTTCAGACATATTCTATTTAGAAGGTGACAACTTGACATTTACCAATGAAATCAAACATTCAATAGACACTAATGATTCCAAACCAATTTTCACTAAATCTTATCGTTACCCCCAAATTCATAAACAAGAGGTAAAATCACAAGTTTCAAAAATGCTCGACCAAGGCATTATCCAGCCTTCAATTTCTCCCTGGTCCTCCCCAGTTTGGGTAGTCCCCAAAAAACTAGACGCTTCTGGTAAACAGAAATGGCGCGTCGTAGTTGACTATCGAAAATTAAACGAAGTAACAATAGGTGATAAATATCCTCTACCTAACATTTCCGACCTTTTAGATCAATTAGGCAAATGCCAATATTTCACAACGTTAGACTTGGCCTCTGGCTTCCACCAAATTGAAATCGATCCTAAGGACATCCAAAAAACAGCTTTCACGGTAGAGAATGGCCACTACGAATTTGTACGTATGCCATTCGGTCTAAAAAATGCTCCATCCACTTTCCAGAGGGTCATGGACAATATTCTATTAGGCATCCAAAATGAACGCTGTCTCGTCTACATGGACGATATTATTATTTATTCCCCTACTATCCACGAACATATTTCCCGATTAACAGAAGTCTTCAAACGTCTACAAAGAGCCAACCTCAAAATTCAGCCAGACAAATGCGAATTCCTTCGCAAGGAAGTCGCCTATTTAGGACATCTTATTACAAAGGATGGTGTAAAACCAAACCCTGCCAAAGTCGAAGCAATTCTAAATTTTCCTCAACCCAAAAATCAGAAAGAAATTAAATCTTTTCTAGGTCTAGCAGGCTACTATAGACGCTTCATTCCTAATTTCTCCAAAATTTCAAAACCCTTAACTAAGTTGCTACAAAAAGATATACCTTTCAATTTCGACAATGACTGTACAAATTCATTCGAAACCCTAAAACAAACTTTGACAACTACCCCGATATTGATCTACCCTAACTTTGATGAACCTTTTGTCCTAACTACAGACGCTAGTGCATTTGCAATAGGTTCTGTACTTTCACAAGGAAGTATAGGAAAAGATTTGCCGATCGCGTACGCATCTCGAACTTTATGCGGCGCGGAAACTAAGTATTCAACCATTGAGCGTGAACTTTTATCTTTGGTCTGGAGTGTAAAGCATTTTAGGCCATATCTATTCGGAAGGAAGTTCAAACTCGTCACCGACCACCGACCACTCACTTGGTTATTTTCCATAAAAGACCCAGGTAGTAGACTAGCCCGTTGGCGCTTAAAACTCGAAGAATACGATTACGAAATAATATACAAACCCGGAAAAATCAATAAAAACGCGGACGCGTTGTCCAGAATTAAAATCAATCACTTTTCGGAATGTTCCAAATTTTATTCAAAAATTCTAGCCGCAAACGAAGACTCAAACGAAGACTCAGATGAAGACGAAATTTCAGACAATGACGACGAAATTACCGACGAACAAATCGCCCGAGAATTTGACACATTTTCCCGACTTTACAAAACCAAATCTCTAATAGATTATTCCAAAATTCAAATTACAAATAAACAACTATTAGATCGAGAAAATAAAAATATCATAACGTTCTTCCAACAAAACAACTTGACAGATCTTCACCATCAAATTATCGAAGATATTTTCGAGGAAAACCCAGAGTTTTATAACAACACAATTAATATCGTTTCCAGTAAATCAACCCGACAAAGAAACTATTACATTATCGCTCTACCCTTCGACCCAGAGTCTGTGGTAGAACACCTATTTCTAACACTGTACAAACATCGAAACAAATTAGACCTTTCCAAAACTTATCATGTTGAAAATAACTTAGACTTCCCAATTCTCGAAATCCTATCATTTATTTTTGCAGAAAAAGACTTAAAACTAATTATTTGTCAAAATTTAGTACGAACTCCCGATGAAGACCAACGTCCGATCATTCTCGACCAGCATCACACCGGAAAAAATAATTTACATCGTGGAATAAATGAAACGATACGTAGAATCAAAAATAAATATAATTGGCAAGGCTTAACAAAAGACGTCGAAAATTTTATAAAAAATTGTGAAACATGTCAAAGAACAAAAGTCTGTCGTAAAAACCTCAACAATCCCTTAGTGATTACTGAAACCCCTAAAACTCCATTTGAGAGAGTTAATATTGATCTATTCGAATTTCCCACGCGAAACTATGCATTAACTATCCGCGAAGAGTTAACCAAATTTACTCAAGCTTACGCAGTCCCAGACAAGAGCGCAAAATCAGTCGTAAATACCCTGTTGCTTTATTTTCAGCATTATGGTACCCCACTAAGAATTCATTGCGATTATGGCGGTGAATTCGATAATAATTTATTAAAAGACCTTTGCACCCTTTACGACATAAAACTAACATACTCAAGCGTAGGACACCCTCAATCCAACGGATCTATCGAACGATTCCATGCCACCCTAGCAGAAATGATAAGAATACACAAAACCGAAAATCCCAACGAACATCCCTTTACTATATTACCCTATGCGGTGATATGTTACAATAACTCGGTAAACAAAACTCATGGCTTTACGCCATACGAGCTTATTTTCGGACATACAGCTAACCGACCACCTGAAACTCTTTACAACCAAAAAGACCTGATCACCAAATACGTTAGAGACCTAAATAATCGAATATCCCATTATTACAAAATTGCGCGAAGTCGAACAGAAGCACAAAAACAAAAAGCCAAAGTTCGATTCGACAAAAACATTCCCGAAAATAGACACACATATAATATTGGCGACAAAGTGTACGTCAAAGAATCACAAATAAAAAATAAACTACAAAATAAATTCAACGGTCCCTTTGAAATTACAGAAATCTTTCAAAATTCCGCTACATTACTAAATCTCGAAACAAACCAAACAACCAAAGTAAATTTTGATCGAATGAAACCATATACTGAAGATTAAATTTATTTTCAGGTTTCTCCTGCTGATCGGATCAGCACTTGCTCAATTTAAAATAACACCTATTAACAATACGATCGGAGTATATTATCACCAAGACACGGACATTGTGATTTCTCACAAGAAATGGACTTTACTGGTACACAAAAACATATCTACCTTTAAGACAGCTTTCGACAAAAACGACAAGATCTTACAGACACTATACAATACACTCGACCCAGCATATCATTACATGAACGTCTTTTCAGGAGATGTAAAAACTCACCTTAGCTTATTGACGCAAATTTCCCAATCAATACAATCAAAATTTGACGAAATTTACCTTGACACGAAACGATACAAACGAGGAATACTAAATGGCATCGGAACGATTTTCAAATCAATAACTGGAAATTTAGACGCAGAAGACGGTCAGTATTATTCTGATTGTATCAACAAATTGAATAATGACGAACACCAACTCGAAAACCTAATTAAAAACCAAATATCCGTTACAACTTCAGTAATCAAAAATTTCAACGCAACTATTCAAAAATTGCAAGTTGACGAAGAAACTTTCAATAAGGATATTAAAGAAATTGAAACCTCAATTTTAGACATGACTAAAGACATAGAAAACGTCCATGCAAAACTGAAATTTATCGAAATCTGCGAACAACTTATGGCAAGTTATTTATTTATCGAGGATAACCTAAATGACATCCTAAATTCCATCACTTTCGCGAGGCTTAAAATAATTCACACGTCAATTATAAATCCAAAAGACTTAGTAAATTCTCTACAGGAAATTTCGCAAAACCTACAAAGGAACAATTTACCGCTTCCAATCAAACTATCAAAGGTTGCACAGTACTTAGACATTATAGAACTAAAAGCTTTTCAAACAAATTCGGATCTAATATTTGTGTTAGACATACCTTTAATAGACCCTCAAACATATTCAGTATTTCAATTATACCCTATTCCTATTTTGGATAATAGAACTGGTTTATATCATGTATTATCAACTTCTCAAAAATATATCGCGAGAGATGATGATTCATTAATGTACATACCTATTTCGAACCTTGACGAATGCAAACCACTTTATTTCAACACCAAATTATGTCCAAATTTATTTGCATATCCTGTTGACAACAATGCCATATGCGAAGCCCGTCTCTTCAAGAACCTCAAAACTCTGCCAGAAAACTGCCAGACGTCATTTATCATCAGCCAAGGCTACAACGTCCAAAAAATAGACGAAAACATATGGTTAGTTATTAACGCAGAACCTCTACAAACAACCATCAACTGTCCAGAAAGAAATTCAAAAACTGAAGTCATCTACAAAAATTCAATAGTAAAATTACAACCAAATTGTTACGCCTTCATAGGCATCACAAAAATTCAAGCCAGTACCAATGAAGTAACCGATGTAAAAGACGACACTCATCCAATCCAAATTCCATTTGAATGTTGTAAACATATTCCAGACAAAATCCGAGCTCCAAATCTTAAACCACTAAAATTAAACAATCTCAATACGGAAGACCTCGAAGTTGCCAAACACAGGTTGGACCAATACTCCAGAGATTTAGATGATTTGATCAACGAACCCTTTATAACAAAACACATATCCTGGTTCACCTATTTTATCATTGTGCTAATAATTGGACTGTTATTTCTGTACCTATTTTGTAAGTGCAGAACAAAAAGACGAAGACTAGCCATCGATGTTTCTGCATCACCCCCATCTCCACCGAGGCCTAGCAAACCCTACAGGACATTTGCTAACCTATTTCCTTCACGAAGACGACCTACCTTAAGAAGAGAAGACAACGAAGCCGAAGACATAGAACTTACATAAAGACAAACTGTTTTGTGCCTTTTTACTGACTTTTAGTGCTGGACTCTTCAGTGAATTTTATTTCATTTGTTTAATCATTATATTTCATTATTTTTCTATCATTTGTTAATTTCAATTTTATTAACATTTTTACGTCATTTTCATTCAAACCCATCATGCTTATATTTTATGCTTTCACAGTAAAGCTATATTTTAACCTTAGGAATATTTTATCCTATTTTACAATTCAAACCTAGTATGTTTGTATTTTACGCTTTCTTGCTAAAGCTATATTTTAACTCTAACATTTTTATGTTATTTTATTTTATGAATCAAGCTTATTGTGCTTGCATCTCATATTCTAGACGCTAAGGTTATATTCTGTGTTTTAAACCTTACGATTTAACATTTTTGTATCTTTTATATTTTTCCAAATTGTACCATTACCTTTTATATACATTTTATATTCATTTCAAAAGTTGCTGCATAAAACACCAACTTTTTTTATAAGGGGGAAGCTGTTATATTAGAAATATACTATGATATATAATATTATCGAGACAGGCTTAACCTTCTCAAACATATCGTATTACATACTGCGTAACAGCTCTTCTCAATAACCGCTCACGCTGCATGAGCATTGTATTTCAATTCTAAGTAATCCTGATTGTGCTGAATCAGCAACACTGTTTCCTTTGTTCTCAAAACATTATAAATATTACCAACAACCTTTTTGTAATCAGTCTTATACTCACTTCAGATTAAACTACTTCAAAATTATTATTGTATCTTATTAAAACGAGTCAACGTTGACTCAAGTGTAATAAATAAAGTTTTTAAAAAGTTATTCAAACAATCCACTATCTAACATATATACATATGTTAGATAGTGGATTACTTGATTAACTTTTTAAAAACTTTATTTTATTTAACACTGGAGTCAACGTTGACTCGTTAAGAAAATACAATAATAATTTAGACTGGTTTATTCGAAAGTGAGTATAAGACTGATTACAAAAAGGTTGTTAGTAATATTTATAATGTTTCGAGAATAAAGGAAACAGTGTTGCTGATTCAGCACAATCAGAATTATTGAGAATTGAAATATATATATATATATATATATATATATATATGTTATATTAGAAATATACTATGATATATAATATTATCGAGACATATTCTTTCCTTAACAGGCTTAACCTTCTCAAACATATCGTATTACATACTGCGTAACAGCTCTTCTCAATAACCGCTCACGCTGCATGAGCATTGTATTTCAATTCTAAGTAATCCTGATTGTGCTGAATCAGCAACACTGTTTCCTTTGTTCTCAAAACATTATAAATATTACCAACAACCTTTTTGTAATCAGTCTTATACTCATATTTGGTCGAATACATTCTAAATTTATTATTGTCTATTATTATACAGAGTCAAGCTTGACTCCAATAAGTGAATAAAGTTTTTAAAAAGCTATTTCAAGAATCCGCTATCTAACATTGGCGCAGTCGTGGCGGATCTGAAAAACACGCACAGTTCGGGAGCCTAACCAGTAGCAAACATATCCGAGGGAACAAGGAGTCCATCTGAAAAAGGTGCCTAACCAGACGAAAAGAGCTTCTGGAACAAGGAGAACTTCTTAGCTGTGGTGGTGGATTCCAGTCCTTTGTTCAGAAGAACCTACATGCTCAAAAGCAAAAGAAGCAAAACAATAATAATTATCAAGAAATACAAGCAACAAAGCAACATTTCAAATCAACACGATTCAACAATTAGCAAGTAAGAATTTCATCCCATCCCATCGTTGGTGTCTTCGGCATCAAAGGCAACCCTGTGGAAGGAACACCCAGTGACGCCCCTGGCAGAGAGAGACCTTTGGTGAAGCTAAGCTCACGAAGTCGCATTCAACTGGACCACGAGGAATGAAAAATTTAGGGTAAGTCATTTTTGAATCAACTCGCAAACATTTATTTGCAAACAACGATATAATTTTACATTCTATTTTATCAAATTACATTGCATTGCTACATACAGTTCTAATATCTAAAGTAGTAATTTTATTTAAACTCGAAACAAAATATCTTGATTATAATTTGTGTGACCTATATAAATAACCGTAATCATACACTGTTCCTATCGTAACATTATTTTTATGGTAATATCATATACTCTTTAAGTGCGAATTTATCTAATTAACTGTAATCACGTACCATTGTTATCTTAGCATTTTTATCGTAATATAATATTGCATACCACATAAAAAGTTAAAGTTAAGGCCGTAAGACAAAGCTTATGTTCTACAATACTATTTAAAGTGCATACATTAAAATATAAAATTATCAGAGATATACTATTTCCAAACTCAAAACGCTTTTTAAACCAAACGCGTTTTTCGAATTAATCTAGCTATTCTATAATATAAATTTTAAATATTACAGAATAAATTCTTGCACATTTCATATAAAAATTTCTTATTAAACACCAGTAGCGTACTAACTTAAATTGGAAAAAGGCGTTTTAAGTTATTTAATTATCTAAATAATATAAATAAAATGGCTACCACTACGAACGCAAATGCTGCTAACAACTCAATCACTACGAATGTAAACAACTCAGTTACTGCAAATGAAATCATAAATATTGAACCTTATAGGTTAAGCGAAATATTTTCCATAGTGCCCGAATTTGACGGCAACCCCATATTCTTGCAAACATTTATTTCAGCCTGTATAACCGCTCAGGGGATCGCTGTTGATGATCTGCGCGTCTTATTAACGCTTCACATAAAAAATAAATTACGCGGAAAAGCCGCAGAATTAATAAATTCCCGAAACCCTGCTACATGGGCAGAAATCAAAAGCTTACTTGAAGCTCATTTTGGTGATTCTCGTGACCTGACAGCACTAATTCAGGATCTACAGAGGATTCGCCAATCATCTAACGAAACTGCATTGGTATTTGTATCTAGGTTGCAGACACACAACGCGAAAAAGCACGCTGCTATACAAAAACAAACTCTAACCCTTGAAGAAAAAACGGCTCAATCAAATTTGATTGAAAACACGACATTGACCACTCTATTGACCGGGTTAGAACCCAAATTAGGCCAAATCATTAGGGCTGGTAATCCTAGCAACATGCTAGATGCCATAAACAGGATCAAACGAGAACTACAGTTGTCATATTTCGAATCACAAAAATTTTCCATTAAAGCCCCAATCAAAAACCCTGTCCAAAATGTTCAAAGACGCCCAAATTCTCATCAATTCTGCGCATTCTGCAGAAGAAATGGGCACCATGTTAACGAATGCCGCACAAGGCAAAATTATCAGTCCCCATCTCCCAATTTCACACCAAATGCTTATTCTAATCAAGCACAGCCTCCAAGGCCACATTTCCAGAGTACATATAATCATAGACCACAAAACTTCCCTAACCAGCAACAAAATTATTCCCAACAGAACAGGCCCTCAGCTATCAGGCCAAATCCAAACTTCAACCAGTAGAGACCTTCTGCCATTCAGCCAAACCCAAATTTCAACAGGTTCAATCAACAAAAAACGCATCATTTGAACCAAGAATCTTACGATAGCTCAAATCAATATGAAGACTATTCCGCAAGTTATTCTCCTAAGTACCAATACCAAAATAATTTCGAAATTAATGAAAACAATTATGATTACGATTTTGGAACCCAACAATGTGAGAATTATACTGCTAATTCTCAACCCCAACAGTACGAGAATTATACTGCTAATTCTCAACCTCAACAGCACGAGGATTATACTGCTAATCCTCCGGATTTTTGCATAGGCCCGGAGTATTCCACGAATACTCCAACACAACAAACGGACGAACTAGACCAAATTTCTCGCCAAGTCCAAGCGATAAACCTCAAAGACAATCTCGACCCAAACCTGAATTTCCAAGAACAATGTTTCATGTAAAATTGCCATATAACCCCCCATTTAAAGTAAGTTCAGCAAACCTGTATTTCATGAAAGATCCAACAAACAAATTTAATATTTTAATCAACACAGGTGCAGATATTTCCATTTTCAAACCCAAAACAACAGAAAATTATAATCTAAGACACCCCGAAAATTTAAATATAAAAGTAACAGGTCAAAAAATTAATACCACGGAATCTGTTCTCATACCATTCAATTTTAACGATCCACACAAAGTTTATGTATACGATTTAGATACAGACTTTGATGGCTTTGTAGGTAACGACTTTCTACAACATTATAAATGTAGGATAGATTTCGGAAATAATCAATTAATTACCAATTTTGAAACTATACCTCTATTTGAAGTTAACGATTATTTAACCTTACAACCAGTTACAAATTCAAACAAAAATATTAATCATCACATTTCAGGCAACATCATTAATCAAAATCTTAATTTTCTCGAACCACATACTGAAGAAGTATTTGAATTTTATTGTGACACTGATACTATACCACTAGCTCAGAAACATGAAAAAATACGCCTACCTAACACCTCTGCAAAGACAAACGTACAAAGTGATTTTTTCGAGACAACATCTATTGTAAATTATCAAAAATCAGACTCCTATCAAACAGACAAAATTCCTAAACTTTTAGACATGTCCTGTGAAAACAAAAATCAAAATTCTACTTTTACCGAATCACGTGTCAAAAAAAATATTTAAAAGCAAAGTACAAGAAACAGAAAAAACTTCAAATGTAACCCCTAACGTTAACCCACAAAAAACAAACCTTTCGAAAACAAAATCATGCCGTATAGATAAATCTAAATTGGTTAAGTTAAATTTAAACATTCTTTCCTATTATTTGGGTTTTCTACCACATGTACTATTATCCTCTTCAAAACAAATCACCGAATCTACAAAATAATATAATTATTGGAAAAAAAGCCTCTGCGCCCGTGACGTTTACGCCAAAGGAAAAGTCAGAGGTTATGTTTTGCAAATAATATAAATCGGAATAAACACAAAAATAATGTATTTTGCTGACGTTTCGGAAAGTAATCTCTTTCCGTTTTCAAAGCTATTTTTTGAAGAACTCTTATTTTGCTGTGTATGTCAAATACACAGCTTTAAGATTCTGTTTATGTTATTTCCATAGATACTTACTACTTACACAGAACATAGAACTGATGGTATTTTTTAGATAATGTTGAGTTTGTTAAGTTCTTCTTTTAACATTGGTAGCCAGGTTGTACAAATATCTACAGAACAATTCGATACGCACTTATCTTCATTTAATAAGATTATTGCTGATTCTTTAATTTTTTTTTTTTTGGTATCTGTTTCTTTTGTTAAAATTTTTGCCGAGTCCCAGTTTATTCTATGTCCGTTTTCCCAAGGTTGTTCACAAATCTTTGATTTCTGAATTTCATTCTTTCTAATGTAGTTCTTGTGCTCATCCAACCTCACACTGAAAGGTCTGGATGACTCACCCACATAACATTTATCACATTCGCACGGGATATTGTAAATACAGTTTTTTGAATTCTGCTCCCTGTTTATCGGTTTTGTTTTTGTTAAAATAGATCTTAAAGTGTTCCCCGTTTGAAATATCGTCCTAACATCAAATTTGTCACCTATACGGCGTAGCTTTTCCGATAGTCCGTATACATAAGGAATTATTGCTGTATAATGACGTTCAGGTTTTTGTCGTACCTGATTGTCCCTATTTTCAACATTTATGAAAATTCTATCAACAAAGGCTTCAGAATATTGATTTTGTACTAGAACCTCTTTGATAAATTTTTTCTCGTTGTTTAATATTTCATTATTAGATGAAATTATTTTGGCCCTATCGTATAAACATTTTACAACACCCCTTTTAACATTTATTGACTGATTTGAGTTAAAATTTAGATATCTATTAGTATGTGTTGGTTTTCTATAAACGCTTGTTTCAATTGTATTATTTATCCTTCTAATTAAAACATCTAAAAACGGTAGTTCATTCATACTTTCTACTTCTAATGTGAATTTAATAGACGGTTCCTTACTATTTATATTTTCTAAAAAACTATCTAGTAAATCAACACCATGAGGCCAAATTGCAAAGATGTCGTCAACATATCTCCACCATGGTATGGCTATGGGGTCTGCATTATCACCAATTTTAAGCAACATATTTATGGAGAACTTTGAGAACACACATGTTCAAAATTGTATAAACAAACCGGTTGTCTGGTGGAGATATGTTGACGACATCTTTGCAATTTGGCCTCATGGTGTTGATTTACTAGATAGTTTTTTAGAAAATATAAATAGTAAGGAACCGTCTATTAAATTCACATTAGAAGTAGAAAGTAGGAATGAACTACCGTTTTTAGATGTTTTAATTAGAAGGATAAATAATACAATTAAAACAAGCGTTTATAGAAAACCAACACATACTAATAGATATCTAAATTTTAACTCAAATCAGTCAATAAATGTTAAAAGGGGTGTTGTAAAATGTTTATACGATAGGGCCAAAATAATTTCATCTAATAATGAAATATTAAATAACGAGAAAAAATTTATCAAAGAGGTTCTAGTACAAAATCAATATCCTGAAGCCTTTGTTGATAGAATTTTCATAAATGTTGAAAATAGGGACAATCAGGTACGACAAAAACCTGAACGTCATTATACAGCAATAATTCCTTATGTATACGGACTATCGGAAAAGCTACGCCGTATAGGTGACAAATTTGATGTTAGGACGATATTTCAATCGGGGAACACTTTAAGATCTATTTTAACAAAAACAAAACCGATAAACAGGGAGCAGAATTCAAAAAACTGTATTTACAATATCCCGTGCGAATGTGATAAATGTTATGTGGGTGAGTCATCCAGACCTTTCAGTGTGAGGTTGGATGAGCACAAGAACTACATTAGAAAGAATGAAATTCAGAAATCAAAGATTTGTGAACATGCTTGGGAAAACGGACATAGAATAAACTGGGACTCGGCAAAACTTTTAACAAAAGAAACAGATACCAAAAAAAGAAAAATTAAAGAATCAGCAATAATCTTATTAAATGAAGATAAGTGTGTATCGAATTGTTCTGTAGATATTTGTACAACCTGGCTACCAATGTTAAAAGAAGAACTTAACAAACTCAACATTATCTAAAAAATATCATCAGTTCTATGTTCTGTGTAAGTAGTAAGTATCTATGGAAATAACATAAACAGAATCTTAAAGCTGTGTATTTGACATACACAGCAAAATAAGAGTTCTTCAAAAAATAGCTTTGAAAACGGAAAGAGATTACTTTCCGAAACGTCAGCAAAATACATTATTTTTGTGTTTATTCCGATTTATATTATTTGCAAAACATAACCTCTGACTTTTCCTTTGGCGTAAACGTCACGGGCGCAGAGGCTTTTTTTCCAATAATTCTATTATTTTGTAGATTCGGTGATTTGTTTTGAAGAGGATAATAGTACATGTGGTAGAAAACCCAAATAATAGGAAAGAATATTCGTAGAATGCCACAAATAACTTTCAGACAATATTTAAATTTAAACATTTCAAAAAATAATTCGAAACAAGTAAAACCAAAAGCATTAAACAGAAAAATTTCTATTTCGCAAACATTATTTAAAATTGGTAATAAAATGCTCAGGAAATCGAAAATTCGAAAAACAAACAAGGTAAAGAATAATTCAAGAAACACGCATACAATTCTGCGTAGTCAAAAGAATAGAAAAATCTATACACCCTACACAATCAGGAAAATGTACCGACAAAATCCATTTGTGTCTCCTGAAAAAACAATTCCAAAAATTGTAGAATTTTCGAACTTAAAATTTGAACCAGTGCAAAAATTCAAATCTATATTTAAACTTAATTGATAACGATAATACCGATTCTTGTCTCAACCATATGCCGACCCTGCGAAATAAAACACTTACACAAAAACTTGCAACCCAAAATAATTTTCAAAATTATCTCACAAATTTTTAGTCATAATCGAAATCTTTTGGAATATTATTACCTAAACTTAACAGTTTGTATTAAAGATATTCTCCACTTTTCTCAAAGTTTTCTAAATTAATATTACTAGAAAATCTTTAAAAAATAATTGTACGATATATCAATTAACTGCATAGATCAATTATTGATCAAAAACACTTCTTATGTAAATAATTTTATTCCTTTCCTCTATTACTAGGACATCTCTTCTCCTGTAATAAATTCCACTCTATGAAACAAAACCTTAATTATAAGGAAATACTTTTGTTCATTCAAATAAATGCACATAAAGTATTTACATTTAATTCAAAGAAATTCATAATAATAGTACTACTTTGATAACAGTGCCTTGAACTTTTGCACAGAAGCACGTCTTGTATGTTTATGAACTTAAACATTTTAAAAAGAAATGCCTGATATCTAACACCTCAATATTGCATTGTACTCATTATGATGTTTCATTACACCAACATAAACGCCTTACAAGCACAAGTAATAACAGCTGTTAATTAATAGCAAGGGCAGAAATTTAAATAATATGCATTACGAAATTTTTCAGAATTTAATTAAAACCCAAACTCAGAACTTTTTTAAATTGAATATTTGAACTAGTCATAAATCCTGAAAAAAAATTCACAAACGTTAAGAAGAAATTTCAGGAATTAAAAATCAATCATTCTTCAAAATGCTCAAAAAAAATGCATTTTTATTTGAAAGGCGCTAAATACAAGCGAACAAATTGCCCATGAATTTGACACATTTACCCGACTCTACAAAACGAAATCATTAATAGATTACTCTCTACAATACAAACTACAAACAGACCTTACACGTTACATCATTTGACAACCTTTCTAACTACACAAGACAAGACGTCTAGTAGATTATGAAAACAAAACGTAAAACTACAAATTTAACACAACTACTATATAGAAAAAATTGTGAACTTACTTCCACACAATAATTTCACTAAAACATTTTCCTCAAAAAAGAAAACTACGAAATCATTTTGTAGTTCGGTCATAACAAAACCAGCATTAACTCAAAAACACAGACAGACAGAATTATTTCTTTTTAGGATCAATGTTAAAACATTTATTCTCAATATTATTTTAAAAATCAAAAAAAATTTAGAGATTTCAAAAGAAAATATAAAAAATAATACCTCAAAATTTCGAATACTTATACTAGACCAATATACAAAAATTATCATTATATTTTAATTCTTCAACTACTAATCAGAACCTATCAAGAACCCCTGATAAATAAGGTTCCGTTTATAAAAATAGGTTACATCAAAAAGAAATATAATTGGCAAGAACTAACAAACCACGCCAAAAGTTTTATAAAAAACGCAAAATTTGTCGAAAACCAACTCGCAAGGATCCTAACAATCCTTTGGTAATCACCAAAAACCCCAAAAGCACCGTTCGTCAATCAATATCGACCCATTTCAATTCTCACACAAAACATACACAGACACCTACAAAAAATTGACAAATTCACACAGCTTACACTGTCCTATACAAGATTGCAAAATCAATCGTAAACATCCTTATGTTACAATTTCGACACTATAATCATGTAACAGGAACATTTACACTCTCTCATTCCCTGACCAACTTCTTAAAATAAAAAGAATTTATTTTCTCATAACATTTACATAGAATTATTATCCGAAACATTCATCACCCTAATTCTGACAAATAGTAACTATTTCATAAATTTAATTCCAAACAGTTCTTCTATCAAAAATCTCACTTATGTAAATTTCTGACTAATTCCGTCAGTCAATTTCTTCACTGTCCCGGAAATATAATGTGCATAGACTTATAACAATCATTTATGTCCGCATTATAAACTAATACGTGAATCCTCTTATTCTTATATTGACAACTCCATATCAAATGAACACGCGGTAACTACCCATCTTCAGCGCTACTCCAGAAATTGAAATTCTGTAAGTTTAATTTTCCCACTCAGAAAAATTTGTCATGCAAGAAAAATATCCCGAAGTTTTCTAACATTCAGATAGTTCAGTCCAGCCTATGAAACTCAATCTTAAAGCCCTATGTAATCAAGAGAAATGAATACTTAATTAAATATGACATTAACAATAAATGACAGTAATAAAATCGATAATAATTCATTTTTCTCAACCCACACATTATTCTAGCAATACCATTCTACGCTGTGTTTCACAACAGCAACCCCTCATGGTTATTTTCCAAGTGTACAACCCTGTTAAAACTATTCCACATATGAATAGCAACTATTGTGACATACATTCGAAACGAAATATTAAAATATTGCGATAATACATTATAAATATGATTATTATCCTAATAAGTTATATACCCGACTACATGATGATCATACAGGAAACTAAATACATGATTGGTACACTATTTTACCAAATAGTGTGTATTAATTAGCGTCCGAGACCAAAACAAAAGAAATGCTAAAAATCGTTTCGATAACCATGTTTCAAAAATTGACCAAATACCAGACTGACAATAACACCTATTTCTAAAAATAATCTCAGATGACAAAATAAATTGCAAAACAATTTAATGACAACGGTACTTTCAAAAAGTAATGTTCTTTTCAAAATTAATCATTCCAATCAACTCGAAAACCTAATTAAAAACCAAATATCTGTTACAGCTTCAGTAATAAAAAAATTTCAACGCGACTATTCAAAAATTGCAAGTTGACAAGGAAACTCTCAACAAAGATATTAAAGAAATAGAAACTTCAATTTTAGACATGACTAAGGACATGAAAACATCCATGCAAAACTGAAATTTATTGAAATCTGCGAACAACTTATGGCAAGTTACTTATTTATCGAGGATAACCTAAATGACATCCTAAATTCTATCACTTTCACGAGGCTTGAAATAATTCACACGTCAATTATAAATCCAAAGGACTTAGTAAATTCTCTACAGGAAATTTCGCAAAACCTACAAAGGAACAATTTACCGCTTCCAAACAAACTATCAAAGGTTGCACAGTACTTAGACATTATAGAACTAAAAGCTTTTCAAACAAATTCGGATCTAATATTTGTGTTAGACATACCTTTAATAGACCCTCAAACATATTCAGTATTTCAATTATACCCTATTCCTATTTTGGATAATAGAACTGGTTTATATCATGTATTATCAACTTCTCAAAAATATATCGCGAGAGATGATGATTCATTAATGTACATACCTATCTCGAACCTTGAAGAATGCAAACCACTTTATTTCAACACCAAATTATGTCCAAATTTATTTGCATACCCTATTGACAACAATGCCATATGCGAAGCCCGTCTCTTCAAGAACCTCAAAACTCTGCCAGAAAACTGCCAGACGTCATTTATCATCAGCCAAGACTACAACGTCCAAAAAATAGACGAAAACACATGGTTAGTTATTAACGCAGAACCTCTACAAACAACCATCAACTGTCCAGAAAGAAATTCAAAAACTGAAGTCATCTACAAAAATTCAATAGTAAAATTACAACCTAATTGTTACGCCTTCATAGGCATCACAAAAATTCAAGCCAGTACCAATGAAGTAACCGACGTAACAGACGACACTCATCCAATCCAAATTCCATTTGAATGTTGTAAACATATTCCAGACAAAATCCGAGCTCCAAAATATTAAACCACTAAAATTAAACAATCTCAACACGGAAGACCTCGAAGTTGCCAAACACAAGTTGGACCAATATTCCAGAGATTTAGATGATTTGATCAACGAACCCTTTATAACAAAACACATATCCCGGTTCACCTATTTTATCATTGTGCTAATATTTGGACTGTTATTTCTGTACCTATTTTGTAAGTGCAGAACAAAAAGACGAAGACTAGCCATCGATGTTTCTGCATCACCCCCATCTCCACCGAGGCCTAGCAAACCCTACAGGACATTTGCTAACCTATTTCCTTCACGAAGACGACCTACCTTAAGAAGAGAAGACAACGAAGCCGAAGACATAGAACTTACCTAAAGACAAACTGTTTTGTGCCTTTTTACTGACTTTTAGTGCTAGACTCTTCAGTGAATTTTATTTTATTTGTTTAATCATTATATTTCATTATTTTTCTATCCTTTGTTAATTTCAATTTTATTAACATTTTTACGTCATTTTCATTTAAACTTATCATACTTATGTTTTATGCTTTTATAGTAAAGCTATATTTTAACCCTGGGAATATTTTATCCCATTTTACAATTCAAACTTAGTATGTTTGTATTTTACGCTTTCCTGCTAAAGCTATATTTTAACTCTAACATTTTTATGTTATTTTATTTTATGAATCAAGCTTATTGTGCTTGCATTTCATATTTTAGACGCTAAGGTTATATTCTGTATTTTAAACCTTACGATTTAACATTTTTGTATCTTTTATATTTTTCCAAATTGTACCATTACCTTTTATATACATTTTATATTCATTTCAAAAGTTGCTGCATAAAACACCAACTTTTTTTATAAGGGGGAAGCTGTTATATTAGAAATATACTATGATATATAATATTATCGAGACAGGCTTAACCTTCTCAAACATATCGTATTACATACTGCGTAACAGCTCTTCTCAATAACCGCTCACGCTGCATGAGCATTGTATTTCAATTCTCAGTAATTCTGATTGTGCTGAATCAGCAACACTGTTTCCTTTGTTCTCGAAACATTATAAATATTACTAACAACCTTTTTGTAATCAGTCTTATACTCACTTTCGAATAAACCAGTCTAAATTATTATTGTATTTTCTTAACGAGTCAATGTTGACTCCAGTGTTAAATAAAATAAAGTTTTTAAAAAGTTAATCAAGTAATCCACTATCTAACATATAATATATATATATATATATATATATATATATATATATGTGTGTATATATAAAATAGTGTGGCTATGGAAGAAAACAGACGTGCTTAGTGACGCTCCTGTGAAATAGTGCTTAAAATCGGTTAAAACTGTGTAAAAAAGGTCAAAATTGTATTGGATTGAAGCATAAACAATTCTCATGAATTGTTATATGTAGATAACGCTAATTATTTTATTTTATTTTTTACAGAAGATATTTAATTATTAGTGATGAAGTATCAGATATAATAGTACATAAAAGCGTCTATCTCATAAGCAAGTGGTCAACACGTGTTGACAAGAGACAAGCATCTCGAACTCCACAAAATCGAAGGGACTAAAACATCTGGCAACATCATAAAGTTATTTAAGACAAATTTATTTAGGACACGTACAGGTCAGGACTTTGAAACTATTGTGAATAATTATAATAATATAAGTGTGCCTCGTTTCACTCAATATAAGAATGTCAGGTGAGATCTGTATTAAGTGCAGAAAAAAAACTAATGAAAATGAAGAGACAATTTAAAATGCTCTGGAATGAGTTCAGGTACTTTCCACCCAAAGTGTCTAAATATAACCAATAAACAATTTGATGTTATTACAAATTGTAATGGTATACAGTGGTTTTGTGATGGATGTATATTCTACATTTGATTTCAAAAGTTACCAATGACCTTGAAAATTTAAAACTTCATTTTCAAAAAGAACTCGATGATGTCAAGAATAATTAAAGCTAATGTCGAAGAGAAGAGGGAAAATGTATTAGATATGTCAAAACCCAAAACCTTTGCCGAGGTTGCTGCTGAGGAAGTTGTAATTATAAAGCCAAAAAATAATCGAGAATGTAAGAAAACCAAAGAAACGATTCAAAAAAATCTAAAACCTGCATCACTACAAGTAGGAATTACAGAACTCAAGAATATTAAAGAAGGAGGTGTTGTTATCAAATGCAAAACTAAAGAAGAACAGGAGATAATCAAAAAGGCTGCTGAAAAGAAGTTAAATAAAAATTATGAAATTAAAGCACCAAATCTTAAAAATCCCTCCATTAAGATTATGGATATTGACGATAAACTTAATGGTGATGAACTTCTAACTCTTATAAGAAAACAAACTACAAGTGAGAGAAATTGAAAATTGACATTGATGATAATCACTCTGTTTATGATTTAAGTTGCCCGGTTTACTTAAAAAAAGTTGAGAATCAAAAGAAAAAAATTAATCAGTCCTCTTTTTTAAGTTTAATACGCTGAAATCAGCTGCTGGAAATAATAATGCTGATGATCTAACTAATAACCTAAACTTTATTCAACCACTCCTGAATGAAAAGCAGAATACGTCAACTTTAAAATTAAATAAACTATGTCATTTTATTGCTAGATCTGTTATAAACAAGTTTAATGACATTAAATTCTTTGTGAAAGAAAACTCATTTTTAGCAGTTGGAATTAGTGAAACTTGGCTCTCTCTTGACATACCGGATGATATGTTTGAAATACCCGAATATAAGCTTTTAAGAAGTATATATATATATGAAAAATACTAGGTTCTCGGGTTGAACCGCGTCTGAGATTGTTAATGTCTCGACGTTTCGGCTCCCGTTTTGGAGCCATTTTCAAGAGAAAAAGTGGGTCAAGTAAAAATTGTCAAAGAAAATAATGCTAGGAGTTCGTGGAACTGGTTCGATTCCGGGGTCTCAATCTGCCTACTCCCCAGATCTCACCACGATCCGGCTCTAAGGCCTCAACCTGCCTACTCCTTAGAGCGAACTCGCTGGCAGTATCGGACGAAGTGTTATTTATACGAAAGCTGTCTGTGGGTGGGAGAGTGGTGGGGGGTTGAGGATCTGTTGATGGAGGCATCAGAGCTGAACGGCTGCTATCAGGATTATGAGGTGTGGATGAATATTGTGGGGCTAGCCTGGAGATCAATGATTTCCAAGCGACTGGAAGACGAAGACCGTCATCCCTTTTGTTTAGACAATTGGGACGTTTTTCAATCTCAATTGCTTCGCGGATGATTCGCGGTTTCTGGAAAAATGATGGTGCTATGGTTTTGGTGTTATCGAAGTCTATATTATGGCCTGTTAGAAGGCGGTGTTGGGCAAGTGATGATGTGGGATCGGATTTTCTAACTGCAAGACGATGTTCATATATTCTATTGTTAATCCGTCTGTTGGTTTGTCCAATGTATGTTTGGGGACAGTTTGAGCAAGGTATTTATATATATTTATATATATAGCAAGGTATTTATATATATGTATATATATATATATATATATATATATATATATATATATATATATATTATATATGCGGTGGGCGGCTCTCGGTGAGAGCCTGAAGATGGCAGATGGGATTCTGCCGAGGCGTTGTTTGGACAGCCGTGACTCCTGGAGGAGTCGATCATCGACGCGGGAGAGCACCCGGAAGTACAACAACACTTCATATATAATATTATATATATATATATATATATATATATATATATTTACATCCCAATATCTTTAGAGCGTCTTTTCCCGCCCGAAAGAGTATATAGGAATTGCTGCTTTCACTTTAACCTCAAATGAGAGTCCATTCATTTCGTCGCGTATATAGCGTCCGCTAATATACGGGTACTTTCACAGCAGAATCTTTAAAGCGTCCGTTTTTAATATATCTGTTTAATAATCTATCAATTTAGCGTCCGACAGCGTTGCCAGGTTTATCAGTTAAGAGAAGGCGTGGGAGAGGGCGTATATAATAATGTTCCTGCTACTGTAACTACATCCAAGCGTCCTTAGATAACATCAGGAAATTCAAAACCTGTTGAATTACTTATGTTAGTATTGTATCAATTTAGTTTCTTATCTTAAAATGTGTGTGTTGCTTTGACAAGAACAAAAAAAATTATTAATTGTCAAATGAGAGTGTAACTATTTGATTGAAAATAAAAATATAAATAAAGATCATTTATTTATTGGATTTCTCGTAGAGTTTTCATCAAAACCTATTTGGGAAATAATAAATATTATTTAGAATTAATCGATTGGCATAAGAAGCAAAAAACTTCCAGGTAAGAAATATTAATTTTATTTAAATAAACAACTCCGTATGTGACAGTTGTTACAAAGGGTCTACACATAGTAAGGAATCTAGCATTCAAAAAGACGCCTCTAAAATGCCGGACCCTGAACTCGCGGGTATAAAATTTAAAAAATGCGAATATTATCCAGAATTTTATGCGGAATCCGATTCCAGAGGGCGCGATGTTGGCCAAGATTGCAAAATTGCAAAAAAAATAATAAATTCGAAAAAAATTTGGAACTTAAATATTTCAATATCTTTCGTTTACATTGCATTTACGAAGTTATTTATAAAGATTTTTTAATAATTCTTACATCAATCGAAAGGTTAATGTTTGTAGTTTCATACAAGTGTAATAGAGAGACGTTATTTTAATTATAAACAACACTATAAATTGTTTAAACAATATGTGCTCGAAAAGTGTAGTGTAATTTTCGGCATCAAGGGACTTTTGTTATTATTGCAGATAGATGTGTAGTTATTCGAGACGAAATACGTAGAATAGACCAACGAACATTTTTTATAATAACAATTATTTAATTCGGTGAATAATTTTGGAGATGATTTTTTTTAGATGAAGCGCATTGTTTTGGTCTACCGCGCGCGCTGTCTTGTCTCTGTAGACATCGGCCTTCAAAAAAAGAACCTATTATGCACGCCAAACCGGCCTTAGCACAACTGCAGTTTCCAATATAATTTTGGAATTGCTTGCATTTAAAAAATATGTTTCCAGGCGTTACATTTGGACGGACACTTTTTGTTATAAGTCTTGGTAATAATATATTGTCCTTCGAAACCCAACCAAAATCTTTAGGGTTGGAAAGCACTGGATTGACGACACTTGCTGTCTGCCAAATAATTATTTAGAAGGCAGCTCTAAGAATGTGCTGGTGAAATGAGTCTTCAATTGGTGGCAAATTTCAGATATCCGATTTACAAGTGTGAAATAAATGGGCTCGCAAATTGTCCAAAGTACCAATGAAAAACAGTCTACCATATAAGACTTTAAAGAAATATCGTGCAGAGTTTTCAAATTCAGCAACATCAAATGAATTGCCGAATGAGAAATTCAATATTGACTGTAACTTAGGATCATTGGCATATTTGAGGCATGTTTTGAATACGTAAGTTTTTCCTTTTCTGAAAGGAAAACTGACCGTATCGCAACCACTTAAGATGTAAGTACATAGAAAAAAGTTACCCAAATTAATTTCTGATATATTCTGCCTAGTCGACAGTTTTTGTATTATGCAGTGAATAGGTATATACAGATCAAATCTATGTATCCACAACTCATTAATGTTTATTCTAGTAGCATAGTATAGTGCCATCACAAAAATGTCTGTATCAGTAGCTTGTATTATTACCTTTTTGTAATTCAAATTTAATAGGTACTGAACTATTGCAAACATTCTACTATCTGCTTCGCTGTGATTTGAAAAGTGTAAGTCTGTTACAATTTTACTTCATGGAGGAAATCGTTGTACTTTAGTAGGTAGACTACTATAATCTGTGTAGAATTTTTCGGAAATATACTTCAATAAACGATATCATGCATGTTCTTCACCTGTCAGACTAGAATTAATAAACAATGCGAACGGCAAATGCACACTGACAAATCGCGTACCCGAGGCCACGCTTATAGTTATTTTTATGGTGAGTTAGTACTACAGCCGCGCGCTCTACATTTAAAAAATCATATCTCCTAAATTATTCAGCGATTTAAAAAATCATTTTAATAAAAAATGTTCGTTGGTCTATTCTACGTATTTCGTCTCAAATAACTACACATCTATCTGCAATAATAACAAAAGTAACTCGATGCCGAAAATTACACTACACTTTCCGAACACTTATTGTTTAAACAATTTATAGTGTTGTTTATAATGAAAATAATGTCTCTCTATTATACTTGTATGAAACTACAAACATTAAGCTTTGGATTGATGTAAGAATTATTAAAAAATCTTTATAAATAAGCTCGTAAATGCAATGTAAACGAAAGATAATGCAATATTTAATATAACAGGTGGACGCTCTGCAGATGGCAACATGCTACTATGGAATATTCCGCTTCACACTTCCTCGAAACTAATATGGTTTCCAAATTATGAGGACGCTTCACAGTCGGAGAAATGAAAAAAAAATGTAAACCACGACGCAGTGTACCGCCCCTTCCTGTTTCTACATGGGATGCGCATACTGCTGTGCTTAGTAAAAATGCCGTATCTCCAATTTTTTCTAAATTTAAGTTAAGTGCATATAAGCATTTTGTAGTCCATTTGCATAATAATTTCCGGAGGTTACAGTCTCATATGAAGTTTACAGAAAAATTGTTACCAAAGATATGAACATTCCTTTTACGTGTTTAGGAAATGAGGAATGCGAAAAATGCGAGTGTTTCAATCTTCATGATAAAGACCATAATAAAGAGACTTTACAATTAAATACGGAATGTAACAGTTGTGTGGAATGGTGTAAACATATTAACAAAGGGAAGATGTCAAGACATCATTGCAGAATAGATTCAGAAAAAAAAGAAACGATTTAAATCAATTATTTTATTCAGCTGACATGCTAAATGTTACCAAGGCTTCTCATGTTCCAACGTGCTTTATTTACTCCTCGGATAATTGCCTTCAACAAATTAATTGTTCCTTTAGGAGATATTAAACACAACGCCCCATTTGTTATTCTATGGCACGAGGCTATCGCTGGCAGAAAAAAAGAACACTTAGTCGGTGCCTTTCTGCCATTCATCAGTTTTTTATCTTTGCCAGACAGTAGATATGTTACAATTTGGGCAGAAAACTGCAGTGGACAACTGTGGATGTTAAAACTGGATTACATACTCTTAATCATAGTTATAACACTAGGTGGAACAGTAATCTTCTACAGAATACCTTTTTTTCGTAAAACACATTCACAGAGGTTTATCTTTTATATTGGACTTAAACTTTATAATATATTACTCTTAGATATAAAAAACATTAAAAATAAAATAAAACTAAAGTTGAACTAAAAAATTTCGTACATGTAAATTATCCCCAACTTGCTACGATATTTGAATAGCCTATACCTAGCTGTCATAATCTTACTCATTTGATTTCTTTAAACTATTATGTATTAGGTATATATTTTTTTATTATTACTATATTACATATTTTTAAATTTTGCAAAACACACACAAGCTTTCTAAGCTTAGATGCTTCGCAAATCTTCAATACTTCTCTTCGTAAACGAAACCGAATAAAATGATTTGATTTGAATTTAGTACCTCTGAAATTTTAACTGCCATTTTCTCAATAACAAGGTTAGTGGAGATACGGCAATCATAATAAGCGCCGCAGCATAATGGAGGTCCTATGCACCCTGTGGACGTTCTAATAAATGCAATTTCGCAATGTGTAGGCGCTCTAATGATAGCAGCAGCTAGCTAAAACATGGGGCGCTCTACTGATTGCAAAGTTCGAAATTCTGCCGAAACGTCGTTTAGTCAACCGTGACTCCTGGAGGAGTCGATCATCGGCGCGGGAGAGCACCCGGAAGTACAACACTTCATTTAACACCCGCGAAAACCTAAAAAACAACATATATAATATTTTTTATATATATATATATATATATATATATATATATATATATATATATATATGAAAAATAGTAGGTTCTCGGGTTGAACCGCGTCTGAGATTGTTAATGTCTCGACGTTTCGGCTCCCGTTTTGGAGCCATTTTCAAGAGAAAAAGTGAGTCAAGTAAAAATTGTCTCAATCTGTAGGCAGATTGAAACCCCGGAATCGAACCAGTTCCACGAACTCCCAGCATTATTTTCTTTGACAATTTTTACTTGACTCACTTTTTCTCTTGAAAATGGCTCCAAAACGGGAGCCGAAACGTCGAGACATTAACAATCTCAGACGCGGTTCAACCCGAGAACCTAGTATTTTTCATACCAACGACCGCGGAAGCTTCTCGGAACATATATATATAATAAATAAATAAATAAATAAATAACACCACAGAAATTAGACAACCCCCAATTCCAGAAGCCAGGGCTTGTGCGGAAGGGGGTTACACATTGAAAAAACGCGGACATACAACCATTTCCTCCGACAGTGCCAGTACCGGAGCCAGGATTCGAACCCGGTGGTGCGATGTCCGTGTGAGATTAATCGCGATTGCCACCTCGCGCCTTAACCCACTCGGCTATCGACCAGACAATATATACCATATATATATATGTTAGATAGTGGATTGTTTGAATAACTTTTTAAAAAGGAACTTTATTTGTTACACTGGAGTCTATGTTGACTCTTTAGAAAAATACAATAATAATTTAGATGAGGTTTATTCGAAAGTGAGTATAAGACTGATTACAAAAAGGTTGTTGGTAATATTTATAAAGTTTTGAGAACAAAGGAAACAGTGTTGCTGATTCAGCACAATCAGGATTACTTAGAATTGAAATACAATGCTCATGCAGCGTGAGCGGTTATTGAAAAGAGCTGTTACGCAGTATGTAATACGATATGTTTGAGAAGGTTAAGCCTGTCTCGATAATATTATATATCATAGTATATTTCTAATATAACAGCTTCCCCCTTATAAAAAAAGTTGGTGTTTTATGCAGCAACTTTTGAAATGAATATAAAATGTATATAAAAGGTAATGGTACAATTTGGAAAAATATAAAAGATACAAAAATGTTAAATCGTAAGGTTTAAAACACAGAATATAACCTTAGCGTCTAGAATATGAGATGCAAGCACAATAAGCTTGATTCATAAAATAAAATAACATAAAAATGTTAGAGTTAAAATATAGCTTTGGCAAGAAAGCGTAAAATACAAACATACTAGGTTTGAATTGCAAAATAGGATAAAATATTCCTAAGGTTAAAATATAGCTTTACTGTGAAAGCATAAAATATAAGCATGATGGGTTTGAATGAAAATGACGTAAAAATGTTAATAAAATTGAAATTAACAAATGATAGAAAAATAATGAAATATAATGATTAAACAAATGAAATAAAATTCACTGAAGAGTCCAGCACTGAAAGTCAGTAAAAAGGCACAAAACAGTTTGTCTTTATGTAAGTTCTATGTCTTCGGCTTCGTTGTCTTCTCTTCTTAAGGTAGGTCGTCTTCGTGAAGGAAATAGGTTAGCAAATGTCCTGTAGGGTTTGCTAGGCCTCGGTGGAGATGGGGGTGATGCAGAAACATCGATGGCTAGTCTTCGTCTTTTTGTTCTGCACTTACAAAATAGGTACAGAAATAACAGTCCAATTATTAGCACAATGATAAAATAGGTGAACCAGGATATGTGTTTTGTTATAAAGGGTTCGTTGATCAAATCATCTAAATCTCTGGAGTATTGGTCCAACTTGTGTTTGGCAACTTCGAGGTCTTCCGTATTGAGATTGTTTAATTTTAGTGGTTTAAGATTTGGAGCTCGGATTTTGTCTGGAATATGTTTACAACATTCAAATGGAATTTGGATTGGATGAGTGTCGTCTTTTACATCGGTTACTTCATTGGTACTAGCTTGAATTTTTGTGATGCCTATGAAGGCGTAACAATTTGGTTGTAATTTTACTATTGAATTTTTGTAGATGACTTCAGTTTTTGAATTTCTTTCTGGACAGTTGATGGTTGTTTGTAGAGGTTCTGCGTTAATAACTAACCATGTGTTTTCGTCTATTTTTTGGACGTTGTAGCCTTGGCTGATGATAAATGACGTCTGGCAGTTTTCTGGCAGAGTTTTGAGGTTCTTGAAGAGACGGGCTTCGCATATGGCATTGTTGTCAATAGGATATGCAAATAAATTTGGACATAATTTGGTGTTGAAATAAAGTGGTTTGCATTCTTCAAGGTTCGAGATAGGTATGTACATTAATGAATCATCATCTCTCGCGATATATTTTTGAGAAGTTGATAATACATGATATAAACCAGTTCTATTATCCAAAATAGGAATAGGGTATAATTGAAATACTGAATATGTTTGAGGGTCTATTAAAGGTATGTCTAACACAAATATTAGATCCGAATTTGTTTGAAAAGCTTTTAGTTCTATAATGTCTAAGTACTGTGCAACCTTTGATAGTTTGATTGGAAGCGGTAAATTGTTCCTTTGTAGGTTTTGCGAAATTTCCTGTAGAGAATTTACTAAGTCTTTTGGATTTATAATTGACGTGTGAATTATTTTAAGCCTCGCGAAAGTGATGGAATTTAGGATGTCATTTAGGTTATCCTCGATAAATAAATAACTTGCCATAAGTTGTTCGCAGATTTCGATAAATTTCAGTTTTGCATGGACGTTTTCTATGTCTTTAGTCATGTCTAAAATTGAGGTTTCGATTTCTTTAATATCCTTATTGAAAGTTTCTTCGTCAACTTGCAATTTTTGAATAGTTGCGTTGAAATTTTTGATTACTGAAGTTGTAACGGATATTTGGTTTTTAATTAGGTTTTCGAGTTGGTGTTCGTCATTATTCAATTTGTTGATACAATCAGAATAATACTGACCGTCTTCTGCGTCTAAATTTCCGGTTATTGATTTGAAAATCGTTCCGATGCCATTTAGTATTCCTCGTTTGTATCGTTTCGTGTCAAGGTAAATTTCGTCAAATTTTGATTGTATTGATTGGGAAATTTGCGTCAATAAGCTAAGGTGAGTTTTTACATCTCCTGAAAAGACGTTCATGTAATGATATGCTGGGTCGAGTGTGTTGTATAGTGTCTGTAAGATCTTGTCGTTTTTGTCGAAAGCTGTCTTAAAGGTAGATATGTTTTTGTGTACCAGTAAAGTCCATTTCTTGTGAGAAATCACAATGTCCGTGTCTTGGTGATAATATACTCCGATCGTATTGTTAATAGGTGTTATTTTAAATTGAGCAAGTGCTGATCCGATCAGCAGGAGAAACCTGAAAATAAATTTAATCTTCAGTATATGGTTTCATTCGATCAAAATTTACTTTGGTTGTTTGGTTTGTTTCGAGATTTAGTAATGTAGCGGAATTTTGAAAGATTTCTGTAATTTCAAAGGGACCGTTGAATTTATTTTGCAGTTTATTTTTTATTTGTGATTCTTTGACGTATACTTTGTCGCCAATATTATATGTGTGTCTATTTTCGGGAATGTTTTTGTCGAATCGAACTTTGGCTTTTTGTTTTTGTGCTTCTGTTCGACTTCGCGCAATTTTGTAATAATGGGATATTCGATTATTTAGGTCTCTAACGTATTTGGTGATCAGGTCTTTTTGGTTGTAAAGAGTTTCAGGTGGTCGGTTAGCCGTATGTCCGAAAATAAGCTCGTATGGCGTAAAGCCATGAGTTTTGTTTACCGAGTTATTGTAACATATCACCGCATAGGGTAATATAGTAAAGGGATGTTCGTTGGGATTTTCGGTTTTGTGTATTCTTATCATTTCTGCTAGGGTGGCATGGAATCGTTCGATAGATCCGTTGGATTGAGGATGTCCTACGCTTGAGTATGTTAGTTTTATGTCGTAAAGGGTGCAAAGGTCTTTTAATAAATTATTATCAAATTCACCGCCATAATCGCAATGAATTCTTAGTGGGGTACCATAATGCTGAAAATAAAGCAACAGGGTATTTACGACTGATTTTGCGCTCTTGTCTGGGACTGCGTAGGCTTGAGTAAATTTGGTTAACTCGTCGCGGATAGTTAATGCATAGTTTCGCGTGGGAAATTCGAATAGATCAATATTAACTCTCTCAAATGGAGTTTTAGGGGTTTCGGTAATCACTAAGGGATTGTTGAGGTTCTTGCGACAGACTTTTGTTCTTTGACATGTTTCACAATTTTTTATAAAATTTTCGACGTCTTTTGTTAAGCCTTGCCAATTATATTTATTTTTGATTCTACGTATCGTTTCGTTTATTCCACGATGTAAATTATTTTTTCCGGTGTGATGCTGGTCGAGAATGATCGGACGTTGGTCCTCGTCGGGAGTTCGTATTAAATTTTGACATATGATTAGTTTCAAGTCTTTTTCAGCAAAAATAAATGATAGGATTTCGAGAATTGGGAAGTCTAGATTGTTTTCAACATGGTAAGTTTTGGAAAGGTCTAATTTGTTCCGGTGTTTATATAATGTTAAAAATAAGTGTTCTACCACAGACTCTGGGTCGAAGGGTAGAGCGATAATGTAATAATTTCTTTGTCGGGTCGATTTACTGGAAACGATATTGATTGTATTGTTATAGAATTCGGGGTTTTCTTCGAAAATATCCTCGATAATTTGATGGTGAAGGTCTGTCAAGTTGTTTTGTTGGAAAAACGTTATGATGTTTTTATTTTCTCGATCTAATAGTTGTTTATTTGTGATTTGAATTTTGGAATAGTCTATTAAAGATTTGGTTTTGTAAAGACGGGAGAATGTGTCAAATTCTCGGGCAATTTTTTCGTCAGTGATCTCGTCGTCGTTGTCTGAAATTTCGTCTTCATCTGAATCTTCGTTTGCGGCTAGAATTTTTGAATAAAATTTGGAACATTCTGAAAAGTGATTAATTTTTATTCTGGACAACGCGTCCGCGTTTTTATTGATCTTTCCGGGTTTGTATATTATCTCGTAGTCGTATTCTTCTAGTTTTAAGCGCCAACGCGCTAGTCTACTACCTGGGTCTTTTATGGAAAATAACCAAGTGAGTGGTCGGTGGTCGGTGACGAGTTTGAACTTCCTTCCGAATAGATATGGCCTAAAATGCTTTACACTCCAGACCAAAGATAAAAGTTCACGCTCAATGGTTGAATACTTGGTTTCCGCGCCGCATAAAGTTCGAGATGCGTACGCGATCGGCAAATCTTTTCCTATACTTCCTTGTGAAAGTACAGAACCTATTGCAAATGCACTAGCGTCTGTAGTTAGGACAAAAGGTTCATCAAAGTTAGGGTAGATCAATATCGGGGTAGTTGTCAAAGTTTGTTTTAGGGTTTCGAATGAGTTTGTACAGTCATTGTCGAAACTAAAAGGTGTATCTTTTTGTAGCAATTTAGTCAAGGGTTTTGAAATTTTGGAAAAATTAGGAATGAAGCGTCTATAGTAGCCTGCTAGACCTAGAAAAGATTTAATTTCTTTCTGATTTTTGGGTTGAGGAAAATTTAGAATTGCTTCGACTTTGGCAGGGTTCGGTTTTACACCATCCTTTGTAATAAGATGTCCTAAATAGGCGACTT
Organism: Leptura quadrifasciata; assembly: GCA_963675555.1. NCBI lineage: Eukaryota > Metazoa > Arthropoda > Insecta > Coleoptera > Cerambycidae > Leptura > Leptura quadrifasciata. The sequence goes on from OY776682.1 coordinate 23,764,347, forward strand.
CTTTGCGAAGGAATTCGCATTTGTCTGGCTGAATTTTGAGATTGGCTTTTTGTAAACGTTTGAAGACTTCTGTTAGTCGAGAAATATGTTCATGGATAGTAGGGGAATAAATAATAATATCGTCCATGTAGACGAGACAGCGTTCATTTTGGATGCCTAATAGAATATTGTCCATGACCCTCTGGAAAGTGGATGGAGCATTTTTTAGACCGAATGGCATACGTACAAATTCGTAGTGGCCATTCTCTACCGTGAAAGCTGTTTTTTGGATGTCCTTAGGATCGATTTCAATTTGGTGGAAGCCAGAGGCCAAGTCTAACGTTGTGAAATATTGGCATTTGCCTAATTGATCTAAAAGGTCGGAAATGTTAGGTAGAGGATATTTATCACCTATTGTTACTTCGTTTAATTTTCGATAGTCAACTACGACGCGCCATTTCTGTTTACCAGAAGCGTCTAGTTTTTTGGGGACTACCCAAACTGGGGAGGACCAGGGAGAAATTGAAGGCTGGATAATGCCTTGGTCGAGCATTTTTGAAACTTGTGATTTTACCTCTTGTTTATGAATTTGGGGGTAACGATAAGATTTAGTGAAAATTGGTTTGGAATCATTAGTGTCTATTGAATGTTTGATTTCATTGGTAAATGTCAAGTTGTCACCTTCTAAATAGAATATGTCTGAAAAGTCTAAACAGAGTTGAGTAATTAATTCACTCTCCTCGTCGTTCAAGTGGTCTAAGCGTAATTGATTTTTTATTTCGTAGTTTCGGTCTATGTATTGGGAATCCGGATTTTGAAGATTTACGTTAAATATTGATCTAAATTTTTGAACGGGTTCGAGTTTAAGTTCCGAGAAATGTATTGTTTTTGGAATCGCGTTTGCGTTTATTATCGTTGTCAAAAATTCACCATTGTTGTCTATTTTGACAATGGCATTCGGTAAACGTACCTTTTCATTTTCCTGGGCTATTAGTATAGCTTCAGTATTTTGTAAATTGCATTTAAGTTTAAAAATCTTTTCTGTGCGTGGTTCGATAGAAATTACATTTTGGTTTTTAACATTTAAATTTGGGTTTGAAATTCTAATACCTGGATTATTGTTTTCGTTACAATTATTGTGGTTCCTGATTGATGTTACTTCAGTCACCTCAAATAGTGGTACGGTTTTAAAATTGGTAATAAGTTGATTATTTTCAAAGTCCACATGACACTTATAATATTTTAAAAAGTCTGCACCTAATAGTCCATCGAATTCTATATCTAGGTCGTGAACATAAACCTTGTATGGGTCATTTATATTGAATGGTATTAGTACAGATTCGGTGATATTAATTTTTTCATCTGTTATACCCTGTATAATTACGTTTTCAGGATATCTTTGTTTGTACCTTTCCGCTGTTTTGGTTTTAAATACAGAAATGCCTGCACCTGAGTCGACAAGAATTTTGAAACGATTTGTGAAGTCTTTTATGTAAAATAGATTTTTAGAATTTACGACATTTAGTTTGTAGCGGGGTGTTTTTACATGAATTGGTTTTCCGGGAAGTTCAGGTTTGGGTCGAAACTGTCTTGGAGGTTTATCGCTTGGACTTGATGAGAAATTTGGTCTAGCTCGTCCGTTTGTTGTGTTGGAGTACTCGTGGAATACTCCGGGCCTATGCAAAAATCCGGAGGATTAGCAGTATAATCCTCGTGCTGTTGAGGTTGAGAATTAGCAGTATAATTCTCGTACTGTTGGGGTTGAGAATTAGCAGTATAATTCTCACATTGTTGGGTTCCAAAATCGTAATCATAATTGTTTTCATTAATTTCGAAATTATTTTGGTATTGGTAATTGGGAGAATAACTTGCGGAATAGTCTTCATATTGATTTGAGCTATCGTAAAATTCTTGGTTCAAATGATGCGTTTTTTGTTGATTGAACCTGTTGAAATTTGGGTTTGGCTGAATGGCAGAAGGTCTCTGCTGGTTGAAGTTTGGATTTGGCCTGATAGCTGAGGGCCTGTTCTGTTGAGAATAATTTTGTTGCTGGTTAGAGAAGTTTTGTGGTCTATGATTATATGTACTTTGGAAATGTGGCCTTGGAGGCTGTGCTTGATTAGAATAAGCATTTGGTGTGAAATTGGGAGATGGGGACTGATAATTTTGCCTTGTGCGGCATTCGTTAACATGGTGCCCATTTCTTCTGCAGAATGTGCAGAATTGATGAGAATTTGGGCGTCTTTGAACATTTTGGACAGGGTTTTTGATTGGGGCCTTAATGGAAAATTTTTGTGATTCGAAATATGACAACTGTAGTTCTCGTTTGATCCTGTTTATGGCATCTAGCATGTTGCTAGGATTACCAGCCCTAATGATTTGGCCTAATTTGGGTTCTAACCCGGTCAATAGAGTGGTCAATGTCATGTTTTCAATCAAATTTGATTGAGCCGTTTTTTCTTCAAGGGTTAGAGTTTGTTTTTGTATAGCGGCGTGCATTTTCGCGTTGTGTGTCTGCAACCTAGATACAAATACCAATGCAGTTTCGTTAGATGATTGGCGAATCCTCTGTAGATCCTGAATTAGTGCTGTCAGGTCACGAGAATCACCAAAATGAGCTTCAAGTAAGCTTTTAATTTCTGCCCATGTAGTAGGGTTTCGGGAATTTATTAATTCTGCGGCTTTTCCGCGTAGTTTATTTTTTATGTGAAGCGTTAATAAGACGCGCTGATCATCAACAGCGATACCCTGAGCGATTATGCAAGCTGAAATAAATGTTTGCAAGAATATGGGGTTGCCGTCAAATTCGGGCACTATGGAAAATATTTCGCTTAACCTATAAGGTTCAATATTTATTGTTTCGTTCGCCGTGATTGAATTGTTTGCATTGGAATTGCTTACGTTTGTAGCCATTTTATTTATATTATTTAGATAATCGAATAACTTAAAACACTTTTTCAATTTGAGCTAGTACGCTACTGATAATTGGCAATTTTTTTTATTATATGTAAAACAATGTGCTGTTTATTTTATAATATTTCAAAATTTAATTACAAGGATAATTGGATTAATTTAAAAAGTGTTTTTAGTTGGGAATAATGTCACTGAAATTTTATATACTAATGTGCATTTAAACAGTATAGAACATGTGGGTTTTATTTTATTTCACAGTCAAGTAAGGCGTAAACTTAACCTTTATATGATATATGATATTATGATAAAAATAATGTTAAGATAAAAATGGTATGTGATTGTAGTTAATTAGATAAATTCGCACTTGAGGAGTATATGATATTACCATAAAAATAATGTTACGATAGGAACAGTGTATGATTACGGTTATTTATATAGGTCACACAAATTATAATCAAGATATTTTGTTTCAAGTTTAAATAAAATTACTACCTTAGATATTAGAACTGTATGTAGCAATGCAATGTATTTTGATAAAATAAAATGTAAAATTATGTCGTTGTTTGCAAATAAATGTTTGCGAGATGATTCAAAAATGACTTACCCTAAATTTTTCATTCCTCGTGGTCCAGTTGAATGCGACTTCGTGAGCTTAGCTTCACCAAAGGTCTCTCTCTGCCAGGGGTGTCACTGGGTGTTCCTTCCACAGGGTTGCCTTTGATGCCGAAGACACCAACGATGGGACGGGATGAAATTCTTACTTGCTAATTGTTGAATCGTGTTGATTTGAAATGTTGCTTTGTTGCTTGTATTTCTTGATAATTATTATTGTTTCGCTTCTGTGCGTTTGAGAATAATGTAGGTTCTTCTGAACAAAGGATTGGGATCCACCACTACAGCTAAGAAGTTCTCCTTGTTCCAGAAGCTCTTTTCGTCCGGTTAGGCACCTTTTTCAGATGGACTCCTTGTTCCCTCGGATATGTTTGCTACTGGTTAGGCTCCCGAACTGTGTGTTTTTCAGATCCGCCACGACTGCGCCAATGTTAGATAGTGGATTGTTTGAATAACTTTTTAAAAAGGAACTTTATTTGTTACACTGGAGTCTACGTTGACTCTTTAGAAAAATACAATAATAATTTAGATGAGGTTTATTCGAAAGTGAGTATAAGACTGATTACAAAAAGGTTGTTGGTAATATTTATAATGTTTTGAGAACAAAGGAAACAGTGTTGCTGATTCAGCACAATCAGGATTACTTAGAATTGAAATACAATGCTCATGCAGCGTGAGCGGTTATTGAAAAGAGCTGTTACGCAGTATGTAATACGATATGTTTGAGAAGGTTAAGCCTGTCTCGATAATATTATATATCATAGTATATTTCTAATATAACATATATATATATATATATATATATATATATATATATATATATATATACCATATATATATATATATATATAGAGCAATGGTATGATTCTGAACCAGAAATAGTAATTTGTAAGCACAATCCTGAACCAGCCGGACGGACCTGAACCATATATGTGGTTCAGGTTCGTTTTCCTTTCTTTTTTATTTAGTGGTATCTGACGTAGATAACTGAAACATTCCTTGACAAACTTAGGATCGGATTCTTTCTTAAGATATATATTTGGCGGGAAAAAATGCGCGGGAGAATTAGTTACAGACTAATTAATGGTGGTTCAGGTTAGTTAGGAAGACGTGTTTTTTAGTTCAAAGTTTTTCTGCATTAGCGGGTGGCGCTGTTTTATATACAGTATATTGCCATTCATGTCTTCCTTACTAACCTGAACCAAGAGGTTTGGCAACAGTGTATTAATATCTTTGTACTTATAACAATGTTTTGGTATCTTTAAGCCTATACTAGGATGCAATACGTTGAGATTTTATTTATAGTTTTACCATGCGTATCTATGTAACCTGTTGGAATATTTTTATAGGATATGAGACAAAATTAAAATCCAAAGCATTATATTATTTTTGTTTGTAGCATTTCGATGATTTGGGATTTATTGGAACTTGCGACATTTAATGTAATTAATTTAATTCAATGCAATGTAATCCTAAAAAATTATAGATCTGTTACGAGACCAAATAAAAATTATTTTAAACTTCCTAACAGATCAGACGACATAAAAAATACAAATAAAAAGCTTTATAAATTTCTATTTGATCAAAAATTGAGTTACTGAGATTATACGACACAAATATATTCATCCGTTTGAAAAAATTCATAAACTACAACCTTATGTTATCCTGATAATCTCAGAATTATTTTTCTCAGTCCAAGAATGATTTAAGTAAATAATTATAATAATTATTAGTCTTATTTCCATAAGGTATATAGGTGTGAAGTTTTCTTCTTTTTTATTCATCAATTCTTTAAAAATAATTTATACCCAAAATTGAAATACCAGAGATCTTTACATTTTTATAAGGTCTAATATAAGGCCAACAATGGAAAATGGTCCAGTTGATAATTTAGCAATATATTAATGGGTTTTTCATATTCATTTTCATATCTTCTACGAAATTTAGCTTCTATAATTTTCTAAATGTATATGTATTTTAAGATACTAATTATTGTGAAAAATATGCTTTACTATTATGAGATGTTTGGCATTTGTTACTTTTGAATAGTTTACCACAAATTTGTATGCTATGTAATATGACGTTAAATTGACTTAAGTATACAGGGTGATTCACATAAAACTCCCCAGGCAGTTTCCATAATAACAAAAAAAGGTATTAAATTTCTGTAAAGGCCAATCGTTACATATTTTTGGTGGCTTTATTTTGTCGTTCAAATCTTGCCAATGACAGTGGCGTCCGCTACGTCGCGACGCGATGAGGGAAAGAAAATTTTCGATGACTGGGACTTTGAAAGTATAATATTAAAGTTTCTTTAATACTAAGTACTTTTTGTAGCATACACTTTTCTGTTAAAATCAGTGATTTTCGAGATAAATCGACATAATATAAAGTCAAATAAGTTTTTTTAATAATTTGTTTTAACTTTTCAATAAAATATGTACATATGTATGTATTTATTTTTAAAGTAAATGTTCAAAACTGTCTCTTCTTTCATGGATACACGTTAAACCATTACTTTCAATAACGATCTACTGTGGTAACACTCGCATATATATTTCGTTGTATGGGTCTGCCATATCATCGATTGGTTCGGTGCAAACTAAATTTTTTAGATGTCTCCTTAAGAAAATATCTAATGCAGTTAAGTCAGGTGATCGTATTGGCCACCTGATTACTCCATTAGTTCCTATCCATCTTCTAGGATATGTTCGTTGCAAGTGTCTAAATGTTATTCTTAAATTATGTGCCGGTGCCCCGTCTTGATAAAACCAGATTATGTGCCCATCATGAGGAATGTTTCTTAATAAACTTGGCAGCTCCTCTTGCAAGAACCTCCGATATCTACCACAATTTAACGTTTCACGAAATAGATAAGGTCTGACTATGTATCTGTTCAATACTCCACACCATAAATTTACTTTAAAAGTGTTTAATTTTTGGTTCTTTGTATCTATCTCGGATTATTTTGAGACCAATTCCGAGTGGTCTGTATAGTCACAAGCTCATTACTATGGAAGCGGCTCTCATCGCTCCACGACACATTTTTCAAATAATTTGGATTTTTATTATGTAATACTGACAATTCAGCAATAAATCATAATGATGAACATAATGAACTTTATACGGACGGTACTTATTTTTCTTTAAAATTATTTGACAAGAGGAGTAGGAAATATTTGTTTCAGACGATAATTTCCGTAAAGACATATTTGGATTATTTACAATATTGTCAATTACTAAAGCACTATTTGCATCATTTGTAGCCGCCAACTGTTTATTATACTTTAACTTTTTAGAACTTCCGTAATTTTTCAAATTATTGGTTAAAGAAATAAAGATTTTATGATCTGGCTTAGGCAAATTGGGAAAATGCAAATGGAGTAACCTTTCGACTTCATGGGAATTTTTTCTACATTCTCCATAGATCAAAATTATGATTAATTTGTCTTCGTTGATATACACAACCATTTCTGAATTATCTTGTAATAACAAACGCATTCAAAAACTTAAAAATTGATTATATGTGAACAAACCTCAAAATAAATTACTATGCAACAAGTATGTTGTTAATAATATACAGTCAAGTACTGTATATTATTAAATTAGACTTAGGACTACTAGTTTATAGTATTAAGAAAACAATACAGGTGGTAATGAAAATTATACTTTAATATACTATACTATACTTTTTTAAAAAATGTCATTATAAAATTATATATATATTATTTGGTTCTTTATCGTGTGTGCTGTTTCAATGTTCCAGCTATTGAAAAATAATTTTGCACTTCAACGCCATCTTTGTATAATCATTTAAAAGATGGCGAATCACTTTAAACTAAGTACCTATTGTATGTAGCGCCCGCGCTTGAGTGAATTTAAATTTTTTTGCTTGTTAAAAAATATTGAACTGAATAATTTTTTTTGATTTATCTCCAAAACCACTGGTTTTAATAGAAAAGTGTATACCGCAAAAAGTACTTAGAATTAAACAAACTTTAATATTATACTTTCAAAGTTCCAGTCATCAAAAATTTTCTTTTCGTCGCGGACGCCACTGTCATTGACAACATTTTAATACGGAAACTGCCTGGGGAGTTTTATGTGAATCAACCTGTATAGAGGCAATTAATAACGTGAAAATTGCTTATATAAATATCTTTCTCCTAATTTCAAATTAAATTGTCCTCATTATACTAAAAATTCATATTTAATAAAATATATTTTCTGAATTTAGAGACCCGTAACAATTAATATTGTTTCATTGCTCTATAACAATGTACAATGCCCAATATGTATCGAAGAATACTTATGTTGCTGTGTTTAAACAGAAGTTTTATGATATAAAATCATGTAGATCAATTAGTAAATGCTTTAAGTACTAACTTTAACTAACTAATTTTCTGCCTTGCATATATTTTATTTCCTGGTCGAAGAAATATATCTGGTGTTTATATGATATGTTATACGTAAATAATCCTAATGTTAGCTATTCTTCTAACATGCTCTATACCTAATATACAATAATTTTAAAAAGTGCTAGCTGACAGCAATGCGCGAGAGGTCTCATTTTTCCAATATTGAAAGAATTATTCATAGTTTATGTTTTAAATAAAGGTAACTTATCAAATTATATAATATTAAATAAATAAATTCAGTGACATTATTGTTTTTGCATGTGCCCGGTCAAGAACCTAGGAACCACTAAATACACTTTAAAAAATAAATGAGTGCTTGATACTAACTACTTTTAAAAAAAAATTATTTTAACACTAGTTGAATTTTTATAATTAGCATATTATTACGCACAATACTATTTTATCTAAGCATATAATTTATACATACCAAGAATCACGTATGACTGCTCGCTTAAAAGAATATTTATCAATAACTGAAATATTTTTCGTATTCAAGCTTCTACAAGGAGCTTTTCACAAAAAGACTTCTGTTCTGTACTTGTTAATAAATTGAGATAAATTATTATTAGTACTTATATTGTGTTAAAATTTGCATCCTGTTTCATATATATTCTCTAATCCTGCCAAATCAAGGATATAAACAGTGCAATTATACTTTTTCATACCGATAAATTTTACTGTGAAGTTATAACAACTTCCATTTTAAACCTTAATGCCATGCGAAGAAAAAATTGCCACTTCTTAAATATACTGAATTTTGTAAAAGCAATAAATAATTGTTATTTTGGTTAATATTATTTACGTATTAGTTTATGCCAAAAATACCAAAAAGAATTATATTTCAGTATCAATTCCGAAGATATTTTTTTAAGACTTACGGTCATGTTTCAATACACACGCTGTATACTAAATATTAGAAAAGCGGTAAATAATTATATATATTTTTATTAATGCTATTTACGCATTAGTTTACGCCAAAAATACCAAAACCATAAGATAAATATTAAGAGTTGTTAAATATCGGTTTAATCCAATGCAATTTAAAATAAAATCGAAACACCGATATAAAATTTTTATTAAGTACAAGTGACTGGAATGCTCAAAATACAATGAATGATTTTTAAACCAACAATAGTAAATTAATGTAAAGTCTTCTACTAACCGTTGGTTCATTTGTTATATAAATAAAACTAGATCATACAAATATTACAATATATGGGTGTCTCAGATTTGGCGCCGGACTCTAGTGGACCACACAGTGTTATATATTGTGTCCCTTTAAAATTTAAATACCCCAATTTTGTTTTGTTTATGGGTAACATGTGTAACAAAGAACAGCACTTTAACCATTGACTTTTGTTTTATCTTATCGTCTTACTCTATTCTACTATGAACTTATAACAGCCATTTGAAACCTTAATGCCGAACGAAACAAAAATTTGTACCACTTCTTAAATATTAAATATTATAAGAGCGGTAAATAAATGCCATTTTTATTAATGTTATTTGTGCATTAGTATATGCTCAAAGTAGAATAAAGTCTTTTAAATTCACAATAATAAATTAAAGTCAAGTCTTCGCTGTCGGCCGCTCGACCACCCAGGCTCTTTAAAATTTAAATACCTACATGGTCTATGGGAAACATGTGCGGCACTTGACATTTGTTTCCAAAAATGTTACCATGTACAAATTATACCATAACTATCCTACGTGTAAAATTTTATTTATATTTAACATATATTTGTAATCTAATTCAATTTGTGATTGAAATTTTGTAATTGTAAAAATATCGTTAATAAATAAAGAAAAAGGAGGAAAAACGTGATTCAAGAAATAAATTGTTGCTAGCTATCGTTAAACTTATATTGAAATGTAATATGGTGAGGGTATTTATTTAGAGTTTTACAGTGCGCATCTTTGTATTATAACCGGTTGGAATATTTTGATGGTATGAGACGAAATAAAAAGACAAATTTATACTTTTCTATTTCTAGTTTTTACACATTTTACTATTTATTTGCCACAATTAATGTATAATCAATTCAATTTCATACAATATACCTAGTATGAAAAAGTTAGACATCTGTTACGAAACCAAATAAAAATGATTTTATACTTCCTGAAATAGTAGATGTAGACTTACTGAAAATATATAACACAAGTATATTTGTTCTTTTGAGAAAGTGAATTAGTGAACTATGTTATGTTATTGTTTCATGGTCTCAGTATGGTTTTTCTCAGTCCAGAAACGACTTATGTAAATAGTTGTAATGATCATTACCTACCCTTATTTCTAAGAGGCGTTTTGGAATGAAAGGATAAACAGTCAGAAATTAGGTAGGATTCAAACGGTAAACCCGTGTACAGGTTACTTTTCACTTTTTTTATTCTTCCCGTATCTATACATTTTAAATAAATGCTAGAGATTCCAGTATTATTTTAATCAAATAATTTGAAATGTATGTAAAGTAAGTATAGGTAACAAACATTGTTGCAAAGAAGTATGTGAAGGCTAAATTTGACCCGTATATTTGTTTAAAAAAAACTTGGATAAAATTAGGGTTAAAACTAGAGAATTTGTATTTCGTTTTTCGGACCCAAATGCATAGAACAATGTTCCTGTTGCTATTTTAACAGAATATGTATGATTGTTAAAAATAAGAGAACTTTCTGTAATTTTTTGCTTTGTATGTAGAAATATAATATTGTCTGGTGTTTATGTAATATGTTATATGTAAATATTCCTAGTGATAGCTATTTTTGTAACATACTGTATATCTATAAAGAGTAATTTATTAGCCTGCAAATATTAAAAAAATAAATTGTGCTAAGTTAACAGCATCCCATTCTTCGAATATTGAAAGAATTATTTATAGTTTAAGTTTCTCAAAATGAAGATAACTCCTCAAATTAAAAATTAATTTAATAAGCTCGGCGATACTATTTTTGCACCTGGACGGACGATAACCTATCCGTTTTATGTTCTAGCTAAAATATATTTTAAAGAATAATTTAATGCGGGATACTTCACGGATACACTATCAAACAAAAATAATCTTTTAATACTGCCTTAAAATGTATTTGATTTTCATAATCGGTATATTTTTAGGCACAATGTAAGTTTTTAAGTATATTACTTAAAATTAAGAATTAAATATTTCATTTCTCATTGCTCACTTAAAAGAATATTTATGAATATTTGGGACTTGTTTCATATATTCTCTAATTCCCCTACAATGCAAAAAGGCTTTAAATAATGCTATACCATTTTTCTTTCTGACAAATTTTAATGTGAATTTATAGCAAGGATTGAGGCTAAAAGTAAGAAATACACAACTAAATAAATTGACATTTTGACCTAAAATTTCAATAGTCTACTTTTTAGACGCTGACTGTTTTACATGTCGCTATTGTAAAAATACCGGGATGTTACCAAATAGTCAAAGGATCCTCGTGTCAGTCGTCACATGCCTACCTTGCACTGACGAGAGCCAACAGCTCGAAACTGCATTCTGCAAGTGGTGTGTAACGGCTGGCAAGAGAGCTCCTTTAAGTAGGATCAGTCTTTCGGCTGGTGTTTGTTGCAATCGAAGCATTAGCGTTTTGATGGTAATATACAGTTATTACACTTAACGCACCAGACTTGTAACTTGTGATTCAGCGCTCGGCGGGGCACATAGCCCGGAAAGTAGCTGTTGGTTGCAGTCTGGTTACGTTTCTTATAGTAAAATAAGGATTTTATAGAAGAGTTTGCGTCTAAAAATATTATATTTAATTTTCTTTATGCTTAACATGTATTTTTATTCCAATTCATTCGTGATTGTAATATTCCTCTCTTTATCCTATAACTGAGCACTGCCCCTGTCGGATATCGCAATTAAATAAATGAATAAATAAAAAGAATAAAACATGATTCAAAAAATAAATTATTTAAAAAAATATGTTCCATAGGTTGGGCATTGTATGTTATTCTACAACTTGTATCTATCTGAACTATTTTTTCAACTTTCCAGACAATACCACTATTCCACATACAGCAATAATTTGGATATATCCACTCCATTATATCCGTTTTCAAAATATTGACGTTTAAAATTTGACTCTTTAATTTTTTTTATCATTGTTTGGTTCTCTCTAAAAAAGTCAACCTTAGGCATAATCGAAAGTCATTCAGAAGCGAAACTTCCTTTTAAACCAGAACGGAAAATAATACAGTTAAATATAGAATGAAAAATTAAGATAGAAATATTAAGGGAATTGTTACAAAAAAGTGATGATTATTAGGGGAACCTCCCATATATCTGAAAACAACTGCTAATGCATACTCTTTAAACTTTTTAAAAGTAAATATATATACATATACAGGATGTTTGGAAATAACATGCAAAAAATTTCACTGTAGATTCTCTGTCGAAAATTAAGACGGGTTCTCCGTATAAAATAACTCTTTTCTGTCCAGCAAAAATACCTTAAAGGAGCGTGCCAAAAACGGTTTTTAATTTCTATCTCAAAATAGCGTAATCGGAAAAAAAGATGAATTTAGACAGTAAAAAAATTTAAACATGAAGATAACGATTGTTGTTTTTAGATATTAAATCATTTGTTCAAAATGACGACCTCCAACTTGAATATACGTTTGCAACCGTTTCCTAAAATTGCCATACCTGCCTTCTATATGTAAAACATATGGAGTTTCGAACTTCATTGGCAGCAGTAAAAATTTTCTCTCTTAAAATTCGACGCTACGGACAGGTGTCGAGTAAACAACATTTTTCAAGTGGCCACAAAAGTAAAAGTCCAGTACATTCATATCTGGGGACCGAGGGGCCATTTAATTGTGGCTTCTCGCCCCCTGCCAATCCATCGATTTCTAAATGTTGAGGGTAGCCACTCTTGAACGTCTAAAGAATAATGAGGTGGTGCACCATTCTGCATAAACCAAAGTGTTTGACGTAATCCAAGAGGTAAATCGTCTATAAGTTGATACAGGTCATTTTATAAAAAGTTTAAATAAGCTGGACCATTTAATCTGTTTGGTAACTCAAAAGGCCCTATTAATTTATTGTCTATAGTCTATAATTCCAGCCCAAATATTTATTGAAAAGTTGTATTGACATCCTCCATTAACAACAGCGTGAGGATTATCGTCCCTCCATAAATGCTAGTTACGAATATTTAAATCTCCACGTCGAGTAAAGCAGCATTCATCTGTGAATAGTACTGTAAAATGTAATGGCTTCTAAGTATAATTCTACAAAAATCAAGTCTTACTGGAAAGTCACGAGGGAACAGCTCTTGTATTCTCTGTAAATGATAAGGGTAAAGTCCTTGCATTTTCATATTTTCAAAATCCTCCATGCTGATGTTTTTGTTGTGTGGAATTGATGAGCAGCCAGTCTAATACTACATTCAGAATGTTCACCAAAATAATGTATTTAATATGTGTGCCTCCATTGCATCTCCTATTTGTCTCCGACGATCACAATCATGACTTGTTTTTTTAAAACACCTCCTTTTTTTTAACCTCAAGTGAATATTAGAAAAAGTACGAACGTTTGACACAGTACGTGTAGAGAACTTACGACGATATCGTTCTTTTGCCGCTGAAGCATTTCCTTTACATTCACCATAAATTGAATGTATGTTGAATGTATGTCTGCATATTATTCCTCATTGCATTTTAAAATCTGGTTAGAAAAATACTAGTATTAAGTAATAAGAAATGATTATCTAATTATTTCAAAGGCAAGAAACAACGTAATATTGTCAGATTATAATTTGACACCAGCCTACTTTTAGTATTTTACACTAATATAATTCTGCTCATAGCTTTTGATTGATCACTTTGGCAGATGTAATTTAATTCTTTTCTCAAAAATGGTCGATTTTACGAATTTCTTTGAAGAGATGAAAAAGTTTCTAAATTAATCATAATGTTTAGCTATTTTTTTAACTTAAGAAAAGAGTAGGCACAAAGATATTTACAAAATGTCTAAAAGGGTAGTAAATTTCACCCCTCCGTGTACATGCTAGGTGGATGACATGATTTCGTTAGATGCCCTTTGATGAGTAACAGAGATGTGCCAAATTTCGTCTTTTTCCGATTACGTTATTTTGAGATATAAATTAAAAACCTTTTTTTTTGGCACACCCCTTTAAGGGAGTGTAGCTGGACAGGAAAAGGTTGTTTTGAAAAGTTTTATACGAAGAACCCGGTCTAAATTTTCGACAGGCAATCTGCAGCTAAATTTTTTGCACGTAATTACGACACCCTGTATATTTAAAATATATATATATATAATTTTTTAAACAGCAAAAATTAAAAATAAACCGTATTTATTCTAGCCTTTTACAATTTAAATACCTAAAATTTATCCCCTTCTTTCAGAAAGGTACATACACTTGATAAATATAGAATTTCATTTGTGCGTAAGAAGCATATGCGAGAAGTCCGAGTATTTTATGACCCTTGGCAATACAAACATAGCAGGTAGCTATCCTATAGTATTTAAATATGGCAACATTGAAGTGGTTCAGGATGTAACATTCAGCTATATATTACTGTATAAAATGGTTCAGCTTTGTCATATTAACGTATTGGTTCAGGATGATGTCATTAGTGTGCAGATATACACCTATGTTTAGTTATAAAAATATCAAAGTATATTTTACAGAATAGGTTATCCGACCCTCTATATACTCCAATATAAACAAATATTTTTTGTCTATCTCTTCTATAAATAGCTGGTTCAGGATTGTATGAATTGTCTAATGGTTCAGAATTGATAGATATATATATATATATATATATATATAAAATATTATATATATATATATATATATATATAAAAAATATTATATATATATATATATATATATATATATATATATATATATATATATATATAATTATAAACAATAATAAATTTAGAATGTATTCGACCAAATGTGAGTATAAGACTGAGTTTTACAATGACTGTGGGTAATATTTATAATGTCTGAAGAACAAAGAACATTGGATTTGCAATTCAGCATGATAACAGATTATTGAGAAAGAAATGTTAAGCTCAGCTAGCGTGAGCGGTTATTAGAGAAGAGCTGTTACGCAATTTGTAATATGATATGTCTGAGAAGGTTTTTTTTTTATACATTTATTTAACGTCGGCCTATTTCCGCTACTGAGGCCTAACACCGATGCCTGTAGACGAGCTACCCCCAACCAGGAATTTTGCCGAACCACTTCCCTTAAGAAGAGTAGGGATCTTTTACTTGCCTAACATTTAATAGACAAGGGACCGACGGCTTTACATCCCCTCCGAAGGATGGTATATCTCCTATACAACCCTCGCCTAAGGTTGTATAGCTTCCGCGCATACACTGATATACAAGCCGCTGGAAGATGGGTGAGGCGAGGACGTGGTCTTCGTTGGAACGGTCACCAATCCAACTACTAACCACGCCTAACGTTGCTTTACATCGCATATCGAAGTATGTACATAGTAAAGACGCACCCACGCTCGGCCCTCTCTGAGAGGGTTAAGCCTGTCTCGGTGATATTATATATCATGGTATATTTCTAATATAACAGCTTCCCCCTTATAGAAAAAGTTGGTGTTTTATGCAGCAACTTTTGAAATGGATATAAAATGTATATAAAAGGTAATGGTACAATTTGGAAAAATATAAAGTACAAAATGTTAAATTGTAAGGTTGGTTAAAACACAATATAACCTTAGCGTCTAAAATATGAAATGCAAGCACAATAAGCTTGATTCATAAAATAACATAAAAATGTTAAAAGTTAAAATATAGCTTTAGCAAGAAAGCGTAAAATACAAATATACTAAGTTTGAATTGTAAAATGGGATAAAATATTCCCAAGGATAAAATATAGGTTTACTATAAAAGCATAAAATATAAGTATGATAAGTTTGAATGAAAATGACGTAAAAATGTCAATAAAATTGAAATTAACAAAGGATAGAAAAATAATGAAATATAATGATTAAACAAATGAAATAAAATTCACTGAAGAGTCCAGCACTAAAAGTCAGTAAAAAGGCACAAAATAGTTGGTCTTTAGGTAAGTTCTATGTCTTCGGCTTCGTTGTCTTCTCTTCTTAAGGTAGGTCGTCTTCATGAAGGGAATAGGTTAGCAAATGTCCTGTAGGGTTTGCTAGGCCTCGGTGGAGATGAGGGTGATGCAGAAACATCGATGGCTAGTCTTCGTCTTTTTGTTCTGCACTTACAAAATAGTGTTACGTGTTTACAGTCTTCAGTAAACACTCTGCGGGTTCAAATAACTTGCAACAAGAATCTTCACTAACCACTATTTTATTAATCACTAAAATTACACTAGTAAATACTTAAAAATCACACAACTAATAATAACTCAATCTAATATAAATTCACTACTTTTAAAACTATGTATGTACTTTTCTTCCTAACCTTGTCAACTCTTGTCTAACCTAAAAACTCTCTGTCTGTTTACTTCACTGAACTGAACTGTACTGCATATTTCACTCAACCGAACTGTTCCCCCATCTGCTGGATTCACCTCTTTATATCCACCCATAGAATGTACCAGAAAATTATTCCATAACATTCTGGAATCCTACAGAGTTTTCTACTATGTGATAGATGACTGTTCGTCAATTGGCTCATAGATGGCACCACCCTACTAGCCATCAATAGAATAACAGGTTTCCCTTCACTTTGACCAGGGACTTAATCACATCTTTCCCGTTAGAGGGCAGCACATAACAATAGGTACAGAAATAATAGTCCAAGTGTTAGCACAATGATGAAGTAGGTGAACCAGGACATGTGTTTTGTTATGAAGGGTTCATTGATCAAATCGTCTAGATCTCTGAAGTATTGGTCCAACTTGTATTTGGCACATTCAAGGTCTTCCGTGTTGAGATTGTTCAATTTTAGTGGTTTAAGATTGGAATTCGGGTTTTGCCTGGAATTTGTTTACAACATTCGAATGGAATTTGGATTGGATGAGTGTCGTCTTTTACGTCGGTTACTTCATTGGTACTGGCTTGAATTTTTGTGATGCCTATGAAGGCGTAACAATTAGGTTGTAATTTTACTATTGAATTTTTGTAGATGACTTCAGTTTTTGAATTTCTTTCTGGACAGTTGATGGTTGTTTGTAGAGGTTCTGCGTTAATAACTAACCATGTGTTTTCGTCTATTTTTTGGACGTTGTAGCCTTGGCTGATGATGAATGACGTCTGGCAGTTTTTTGGCAGAGTTTTGAGATTCTTGAAGAGACGGGCTTCGCATATGGCATTGTTGTCAATGGGGTATGCAAATAAATTTGGACATAATTTGGTGTTGAAATAAAGTGGTTTGCATTCTCCGAGGTTCGAGATAGGTATGTACATTAATGAATCATCATCCCTCGCGATATATTTTTGAGAAGTTGATAATACATGATATAAACCAGTTCTATTATCCAAAATAGGAATAGGGTATAATTGAAATACTGAATATGTTTGAGGGTCTACCAGTGGTATGTCTAACACAAATATTAGATCCGAATTTGTTTGAAAAGCTTTTAGTTCTATAATGTCTAAGTACTGTGCAACCTTTGATAGTTTGATTGGAAGCGGTAAATTGTTCCTTTGTAGGTTTTGCGAAATTTCCTGTAGAGAATTTACTAAGTCCTTTGGATTTATAATTGACGTGTGAATTATTTTAAGCCCCGCGAAAGTGATGGAATTTAGGATGTCATTTAGGTTATCTTCGATAAATAAGTAACTTGCCATAAGTTGTTTGCAGATTTCAATAAATTTCAGTTTTGCTGGATGTTTTCTATGTCTTTAGCCACGTCTAAAATTGAAGTTTCGATTTCTTTAATATCTTTATTGAAAGTTTCGTCAACTTGCAGTTTTTGAATAGTTGCGTTGAAATTTTTGATTACTGAAGTTGTAACAGATATTTGGTTTTTAATTAGGTTTTCGAGTTGGTGCTCGTCATTATTCAATTTGTTGATGCAACAGAATAATACTGACCATCTTCTGCGTCTAAATTTCCGGTTATTGATTTGAACATCGTTTCGATGCCATTTAGTATTCCTCGTTTGTATCGTTTCGTGTCAAGGTAAATTTCGCCAAATTTTGATTGTATTGATTGGGAAATTTGCGTCAATAAGCTGAGGTGAGTTTTTACATCTCCTAAAAAGACGTTCATGTAATGATACGTTGGGTCGAGTGTGTTATATAGTGTCTGTAAGATCTTGCCGTTTTTGTCGAAAGCTGTCTTAAAGGTAGATATGTTTTTGTGTACCAGTAAAGTCCATTTCTTGTGAGAAATCACAATGTCCGTATCTTGGTGATAATATACTCCGATCGTATTTTTAATGGGTGTTATTTTAAATTGAGCAAGTGCTGATCCGATCAGCAGGAGAAACCTGAAAATAAATTTAATCTTCAGTATATGGTTTCATTCGATCAAAATTTACTTTGGTTATTTGGTTTGTTTCGAGATTTAGTAATGTTGAATTTATTTTGCAGTTTATTTTTTTATTTGTGATTCTTTGACGTACACTTTGTCGCCAACATCATATGTGTGTCGATTTTCGGGAATGTTCTTGTCGAATCGAACTTTGGCTTTTTGTTTTTGTGCTTCTGTTCGACTTCGCGCAATTTTGTAATAATGGGATATTCGATTATTTAGGTCTCTAACGTATTTGGTGATCAGGTCTTTTTGGTTGCAAAGAGTTTCAGGTGATCGGTTAGCTGTATGTCCGAAAATAAGCTCGTATGGAGTAAAGCCATGAGTTTTGTTTACTGAATTATTGTAGCATATCACTGCATAGGGTAATATAGTAAAGGTATGTTCATTGGGATTTTCGGTTTTGTGTATTCTTATCATTTCCGCTAGAGTGGCATGGAATCGTTGATAGATCCATTGGATTGAGGGTGTCCTATGCTGGAGTATGTTAATTTTATGTCGTAAAGAGTACAAAGGTTTTTTAATAAGTTATTATCAAATTCACCGCCATAATCACAATGAATTCTTAATGGGGTGCCGTAGTGTTGGAAATATAGCAACAGGGTGTTTACGACTGATTTCGCACTTTTGTCTGGGACAGCATAGGCTTGCGTAAATTTTGTTAACTCGTCGCGGATGGTTAAAGCGTAGTTTCACGTGGGAAATTCGAACAGATCGATATTAACTCTTTCGAATGGAGTTTTAGGGGTTTCCGTGATTACTAAGGGATTATTAAAGTTCTTGCGACAAACTTTTGTTATTTGACATGTTTCACAATTTTTTATAAAGTTTTCGACATCTTTTGTTACGCCTTGCCAATTATATTTATTTTTGATTCTACGTATTGTTTCGTTTATTCGATGTAAATTATTTTTGCCGGTATGGTGTTGATCAAGAATGATCGGGCGTTGATCTTCATCGGGAGTTCGTACTAAATTTTGACAAATGATTAGTTTTAAGTCTTTTTCTGCAAAAACAAATGATAGAATTTCGAGAATCGGAAAGTCTAAGTTATTTTCAAAGTGATAAGTTTTGGAAAGGTCTAATTTGTTTCGATGTTTATACAGTGTTAAAAATAAGTGTTCTACCACAGACTCTAGGTCGAAGGGTAGAGTGATAATGTAATAATTTCTTTGTCGGGTCGATTTACTGAAAACGATATTGATTGTATTGTTATAGAATTCGGGGTTTTCCTCGACAATATCCTCGATAATTTGATGGTGAAGGTCTGTCAAGTTGTTTTGTTGGAAAAACGTTATGATGTTTTTATTTTTTCGATCTAATAGTTGTTTATTTGTGATTTGAATTTTGGAATAGTCTATTAGAGATTTGGTTTTGTTCGTCAGTAATCTCGTCGTCGTTGTCTGAGATTTCATCTTCGTTTGCGGCTAGAATCTTTGAATAAAATTTAGAACATTCTGAAAAGTGATTGATTTTTATTCTGGACAACGCGTCCGCGTTTTTATTGATCTTTCCGGGTTTGTATATTATTTCGTAATCATATTCTTCGAGCTTTAAGCGCCAACGCGCTAGTCTACTACCTGGGTCTTTTATGGAAAATAGCCAAGTGAGTGGTGGGTGACGAGTTTGAACTTCCTTCCGAATAGATATGGCCTAAAAGTTCACGCTCAATGGTTGAATACTTGATTTCCGCGCCGCATAAAGTTCGAGATGCGTATGCGATTGGCAACTCTTTTCCTATACTTCCTTGTAAGAGTACAGAACCTATTGCAAATCCACTAGCGTCTGTAGTTAGGACAAAAGGTTCATCGAAGTTGGGGCAGATGAATATCGGGGTAGTTGTCAAAGTTTGTTTTCGGATTTCGAATGAATTTGTAGTCATTTTCGAAATTGAAAGGTATATCTTTTTCTAGCAATTTAGTTAAGGGTTTTGAAATTTTGGAAAAATTAGGAATGAAGCGTCTATAGTAGCCTGCTAGACCTAGAAAAGACTTAATTTCCTTCTGATTTTTGGGTTGAGGAAAATTTAGAATTGCTTCGACTTTGGCAGGGTTCGGTTTTACACCATCCTTTGTAATAAGATGCCCTAAATAGGCGACTTTTTTGCGAAGGAATTCGCATTTGTCTGGCCGAATTTTGAGGTTGGCTTTTTGTAAACGTTTGAAGCCTTCTATTAATTGAGAAATATGTTCATAGATAGTAGGGGAATAAATAATAATATTGTCCATGTAGACGAGACACCTTTCGTTTTGGATTCCTAGTAAAATGTTGTCCATCACCCTTTGAAATGTTGACGGAGCATTTTTGAGTCCAAAAGCATTCGTACGAATTCAAAATGACCATTTTCGACTGTGAAAGCGGTTTTTGAATGTCTTTGGGATCGATTTCAATTTGGTGGAAGCCAGAGGCCAAGTCTAGAGTCGTGAAATATTGACATCTGCCTAATTGGTCTAGAAGATCGGAAATGTTCGGCAAAGGATACTTGTCACCTATCGTTACTTCGTTTAATTTTCGGTAGTCAACTACGACGCGCCATTTCTGTTTATCAGAAGCGTCTAGTTTTTGGGGGACTACCCAAACTGGGGAGGACCAGGGAGAAATTGAAGGCTGGATAATGCCTTGGTCGAGCATTTTTGAAACTTGTGATTTTACTTCTTGTTTGTGAATTTGGGGGTAACGATAAGATTTGGTGAAAATTGGTTTAGAATCGTTAGTGTTTATTGAATGCTTGATTTCGTCGGTAAATGTCAAGTTGTCACCTTCTAAATAAAATATGTCTGAAAAGTCTAAGCAGAGTTGAGTAATTAATTCACTCTCCTCGTCGTTCAAGTGATCTAAGCGTAATTGTTTTTTTATTTCGTAATTTCGGTCTATATATTGGGAATCCGGATTTTGAAGATTTACGTTAAATATTGACCTAAATTTTTGGACAGGTTCAAGTTTAAGATCCGAGAAATGTATTGTTTTTGGAATCGCGTTTGCGTTTATTATCGTTGTCAAAAATTCACCATTGTTATCTACCTTGACAATAGCGTTCGGTAGGCGTACCTTTTCATTTTCCTAGGCTTGTTGTCGAAGCCAAAAAAGGCCATTAAAAATAATTTTAAATTAAATTTTAACAGTCGCAATTTATATATTTTAACATATTCACACGTTAGCATCACAGCGCGAATTAAATACAACGCAATAGGCGCGTTAAGACTATATCAACGCTTGGGATCCCGTCCGCCTCGGCATGACTGGGCGGGGACGACACGACGCAGCAGGCGGCCCCAGCGGCTCATCCGTCACACAGCGTTCCAAACGCCAGCCGACCTGACGCTCAGAGCTCCGTAGCACGCGCTACAACTACAACTACCAGTCCAGTTCCGGTACTCAGTCAGTTCACTCCGAGCAGCCAACGAATCAACATCTACCAGTCCACTTCGAGCAATCATCCAGATCTTCAAGTCTCAACCTGACGGACCAATACCAGCACGGCGTCATAGCTACCAGCGTAGTTATACCCTGCAGCGTGGAGGAGAAAGGCCAGCTTACTTCAACAACTCATCTACAATCGTGTCGTGACTTTCAACTCGTTCCGAAATTAAGTGTTAGCTCAGTAAAAGTTAGGGGTAAAATTCAAATTAAATTAAATTGTGCAACGAACGTCGCCAGAGTTCTGCTTAACGTTACAATTTATTGGATCTCCGACTTTTATTTCTGCGAATCGTTACATACCAGGCAAAAGCGCCTATATATATATGCACAAAGTGGGGTACCTTGTTCCAAAAGCGGTTCAAGTGTATGACAACTTACAAGTTGCAACAAGGAGGTAGCAGCAATACCCTCCGACAATCAGAAAATCGTCAAAACCATCACAGAACTTCAGAAATCGGCCCTGAGAACTCGTCCACCTATCACAGATCTACGAAACACTACTCACGAGGCTGCTGGCGCCCTTCAACTTCAAAAATTTGTAGTCTCTGACAAAAAACATTTTTTATTTTTCACACATCAACCCTTATTTTCGTAGACAGGCTATTAGTATAGCTTCGGTATTTTGTAAATTGCATTTAAGTTTAAAAATCTTTTCTGTACATGGTTCGATAGAAATTACGTTTTAGTTTTTAACGTTTAAATTTGGGTTTGGAATTCTAATGCTTGGATTATTGTTTTTATTATAATTATCGTTGTTCCTGATAGATGGTAGGGTTACCTCGGTCACCTCAAATAGTGGTACGGTTTTAAAATTGGAATAAGTAGATTATTTTCGAAGTCCACATGGCACTTATAATATTTTAGAAAGTCTGCACCTAATAGTCCATCGAATTCTATATTTAGGTCGTGAACATAAACCTTGTATGGGTCATTTGAATTGAAAGGCATTAGAACAGATTTGGTGATATTGACTTTTTCATCTGTTATACCCTGTATAATTACGTTTTCAGGATATCTTTGTTTGTACCTTTCCGCCGTTTTGGTTTTAAATACAGAAATACCTGCACCTGAGGCGACAAGAATTTTGAAACGATTTGTGAAGTCTTTTATGTAAAATAGATTTTTGAAATTTACGACATTTAGTTTGTAGCGGGGTGTTTTTACATGAATTGGTGTTCCGGGAAGTTCAGGTTTGGGTCGAAACTGTCCTGGAGGTTTATCGCTTGGACTTGGCGAGAAATTTGGTCTAGTTCGTCCGTTTGTGTTGGAGTATTCGTGGAATACTCCAGGCCTGTGTAAAAATCCGGAGGATTAGCAGTATAATCCTCGTGCTGTTGAGTTTGAGAATTAGCAGTATAATTCCCGTACTGTTGGGGTTGAGAATTAGCAGTATAAGTCTCGCATTGTTGGGTTCCAAAATCGTAATCATAATTGTTTTTATTAGTTTCGAAATTATTTTGGTATTGGTAATTGGGAGAATAACTTGCAGAATAGTCTTCATATTGATTTGAGCTATCGTAAAATTCTTGGTTCAAATGATGCGTTTTTTGTTGATTGAACCTGTTGAAATTTGGGTTTGGTTGAATGGCAGAAGGTCTCTGCTGGTTGAAGTTTGGATTTGGCCTTATAGCTGAGAGCCTGTTCTGTTGAGAATAATTTTGTTGCTGGTTAGAGAAATTTTGGAAGTTTTGTGGTCTATGATTAGATGCACTCTGGAAATGTTTGCCTTGGAAGCTGTGCTTGATTAGAATAAGCATTTGGTGTGAAATTGGGAGATGGGGACTGATAGTTTTGCCTTGTGCGGCATTCGTTAAAATGATGCCCATTTCTTCTGCAAAATGTGCAGAATTAAGGAGAATTTGGGCGTCTTTGTACATTTTGGACAGGGTTTTTGATTGGGGCTTTAATGAAACATTTCTGTGATTCGAAATATGACAACTGTAGTTCTCGTTTGATCCTATTTATGGCATCTAGCATGTTGCTAGGATTACCAGCCCTAATGATTTGTCCTAGTTTCGGTTCAAGTCCGGTAAATAAAGTGGTTAACGTCATATTTTCGATCAAATTTGATTGAGCCGTTTTTTCTTCAAGGGATAGAGTTTGTTTCTGTATAGCGGCGTGCATTCTCGCGTTGTGTGTCTGTAACCTAGATACAGATACCAATGCAGTTTCGTTAGGCGATTGGCGAATCCTCTGTAGATCCTGAATTAGTGCTGTCAGGTCGCGAGAATCACCAAAATGAGCTTCAAGTAAGCTCTTGATTTCTGCCCATGTAGCAGGGTTTCTAGAACTTATTAGTTCTGCGGCTTTTCCGCGCAATTTATTTTTTATGTGAAGCGTTAATAAAATGCGCCGATCATCGACCGCCATCCCTAATGAGTGGATATATGCTGTAATAAACGTCTGCAAGAATATGGGATTGCCGTCAAATACGGGCACTGGAAAATATTTCGCTTAACCTATAAGGTTCAATATTTATGGTTTCGTTTGCATTGGTCGAATTGCTTCCGTTTGTAGCGGTAGACATTTTATTTATATTATTTTTGACAATTAAATAACTTAAAACGCCTTTTTCCAATTTGAGCTAGTACGCTACTGGTATTTGATAAAGTTTTTATATGAAATGTGCAAGAATGTATTATTTATTCTGTAATATTTAAAATTTATATTATAAAAATAGCTAGATTAATTTGAAAAACGCGTTTGGTTTAAAAAACGTTTTGAGTTTGGAAATAGTATATCTCTGATAATTTTATATTTCAGTGTAAAGAATTTGCACTTTAAACAGTACTATGGAACACAAGCTTTGTCTTACGGCCTTAACCTTAACTTTTTATGTGATATGCAATATTATATTACGATAAAGAATGCTAAGATAACAATGGTACGTGATTACAGTTAATTAGATAAATTCACACTTAAAGGGTATATGATATTACCATAAAAATAATGTTACGATAAGAACAGTATATGATTGCAGTTATTTATATAGGTCACATAAATAACAATGAAGATATTATGTTACGAGTTAAATAAAATTACTACTTTAGATATTAGAACTGTATGTAGTAATTTTGATGAAATAAAATGTAAAATTATGTCGTTGAAAATAAATATTTGCGAGATGATTCAAAAATGACTTATCATAAATTTTTCATCCTCGTGGTCCAGTTGAATGCGATTTCGTGAGCTTAGCTTCACCAAAGATCTCTCTCTGCCAGGGGCGTCACTGGGTGTTCCTTCCACAGGGTTGCCTTTGATGCCGAAGACATCAACGACGGGACGGGATGAAATTCTTACTTGCTAATTGTTGAATCGTGTTGATTTGCTGCTTGTTGGATTATTATTGTTTTGCTTCTTTTGCTTTTAAGCATGTAGGTTCTTCTGAACAAAGGATTGAGATCCACCACCACAGCTAAGAATTTCTCCTTGTGCCCTCGGATATGTTTGCTACTGGTTAGGCTCCCGAACTGTGCGTGTTTTTCAGATCCGCCACGACTGCGCCAATGTTAGATTTTGGATTGTTTAATTCACTTTTTAAAAACTTTATTTACTTGTTGGAGTCAAGCTTGACTCTTTGTATAATTAAAAACAATAATAAATTTAGAATGTATTCGACCAAATGTGAGTATCAGACTGAGGTTTACAATGACTGTGGGTAATATTTATAATGTCTGGAGAATGTTCTTTGTTCTTTGACTGTGGGTAATATTTATAATGTCTGGAGAATGTTCTTTGTTTTATTATTGTTTTTAATTATACAAAGAGTCAAGCTTGACACCAACAAGTAAATAAAGTTTTTAAAAAGTGAATTAAACAATCCAAAATCTAACATTGGCGCAGTCGTGGCGGATCTGAAAAACACGCACAGTTCGGGAGCCTAACCAGTAGCAAACATATTCGAGGGAACAAGGAGAAATTCTTAGCTGTGGTGGTGGATCTCAATTCTTTGTTCAGAAGAACCTACATGCTTAAAAGCAAAAGAAGCAAAACAATAATAATCCAACAAGCAGCAAATCAACACGATTCAACAATTAGCAAGTAAGAATTTCATCCCGTCCCATCGTTGGTGTCTTCGGCATCAAAGGCAACCCTGTGGAAGGAACACACAGTGACGCCCCTGGCAGAGAGAGAGACCTTTAGTGAAGCTAAGCTCACGAAATCGCATTCAACTGGACCACGAGGATGAAAAATTTAGGGTGTCATTTTTGAATCATCTCGCAAATATTTATTTTCAACGACATAATTTTACATTTTATTTCATTAAAATTACTACATACAGTTCTAATATCTAAAGTAGTAATTTTATTTAACTCGTAACATAATATCTTCATTGTTATTTATGTGACCTATATAAATAATCGCAATCATATACTGTTCCTATCGTAACATTATTTTTATGGTAATATCGTATACCCTTTAAGAGTATAATCAACGGTCAGTCAAATAAAATTATCATTCATATATATGTAAAGGGTATGTACGGGTGGGCGGTCACCTATGTCCAATGAAATACGAGGTCCAGATGAAAAGGCGGAGATTAACAGTTGTGTATTAGGTACTCGATGTAATATATGACAAACAGTTCAAATATATTTCTGTTGTGCAGAGTTGAATTTCGCGTTGTGGTATTATTTACATTTTTATTATTTTTGAACTAAGTATGACTGACCAGGAAACGATTATGGAAATTGATTTGGACACTGACTTTGATTTACAAAATAAAGAAAATACCACGTTGACAATTGCTATGAATATGGATATGAATTTGGAGAATGAAACAATGTCTAATATTGAAAAAATAGGCTGTATGATTATAGAAAGGGCAAAAAAAGGAAGATACAGATGTCAAGAAAAGTTAATCGATATATAGGTTGTATTAAAAGGAAGAAAGGTTATAATAAGGTAAATTCAATTTGTATTTTTTCGCATTATAGAAACTGTTATCGAGGCAAATTTCTGAACCTTCAAAATTGAATAAATAATGTTTGGCTACTGTCACTTCATAGTATCGCCAGTATCACTCAAATAGCTTTGGAATGTTATGAAACGTCTAAAAAAAACTCTGCATGTTTGTCGATAACTTTGTGTGCACAAGAATTTTTGTTGAAAAGTAATTTGAGTAGGAAAACTGAATGCGGATGTAGTGATTCCTTAGGCAGTGGTTTTTAAAGGAAAAGTAGGTACATAATGTATATTTACAGTGTACAGGGTGTCCCAGTTAACGCGTTATGTCCGATTTCCTTGGTAGTTTTTGAGATAAGTACTTTTTTCCCAAGGAATCCGATGCCGCTAAGAAACATATATTGAACATCAAAGAAAAATTGATGACGAAAAACTAATGTACTTAAAAAATTGAAAATGGCGGAATATTCATTTTCTTAATTGACTAGGAAAGTAAAAAAAATGCATTTAAATATCACTTCCTGTTTACACGGCAATGGCGTTCTTTTTGTTGAAAATAAAATATTACTTTTATAAATATAATAGTAAATTTCTTTTTGCGGCAATAAAATAATAATAATAAATGTTTATTTAAGAAAAGTACAAGTGCAAGAAAAGTATAAGAGAACATACATAAATAAACATAATTCAGTATGAAGGAGTATCATTTTCCAAGAGACTATACAGAGTGTTTCAACAATCTGGCAAAAATATAAAATTTCGGAAAGAAAAAAAAAATAAATTTGTAACTACTTCAGGTGCTTATTTTAAAATTATTTGCAATTGTACAGGATGTTACTAAAATATAAAATACAAAATTATGTTTAATTATTACATATTTGGATAATATGCTCCTTAATAATAATAATAATTAATCCTTTTGAAACCCTAAACATGTTGTTTTTGAAAATTTTTATAATATGGTAAGATGTGAAAGAAAGTTTTGTTAGTTTATTGAATTCGAATTCAAAACAGAATGGAAATATTTTTCTAGTATCTAGTTCTAGTATAGTTTAATAATGTGTTAAAAATGCCATGTGTATCATGTATAACATTTTAGAACTACAAAAGTGCCGCTGCCAGCACCAGTGCCAGTACCAGTCTCATTAATAGTAACGATCAAGAAGTTGATGTCAGTTCAAATGCATCCGTTATAAATAACGAAATTGAGGTGGAGGTTGAGCAGAAAAGTAACGAATATAAGATTGAAGGTAGAAGAATTGTTGATATCCTCGAATTCATAAATGAATTAAAATTAATAGGAGATCACAATGCTGTTTTTGGTTGTACGCTGAGTAATATGATTGTACAAAAGGAGGAGAGGAATGGCTTCGAGTCAAAAATTTACTTTAAATGTAATATGTGTAATTTAATTAAATCCGTTCGTACAAATAGAGGTGCAAACAAATCTGCTGTGGTCGGAATCATGAACGTTGGCTTAGGATATAGCCACACCGATCAAGTATTTTCTGCACTTGATATTCCCTGTATGTCAAGTAGTGCCTATAATAAATTGCAAAATGAAATATGTGATGCCTGGGAAGCGACAGCACTTGAATCAACGAAGGAAGCGGGCCAAGAAGAATATAAATTAGCTGTTGACAATGGCAATGTCACAGAAAATGGAACTCCAGTTATTACAGTGGTGTGTGATGGATCATGGGCCAAAAGATCATATCGCACAAATTACAATTCTTTGTCTGGGGCTGCTGCCATTGTTGGTTACAGAACCAAAAAAGTACTTTATCTTGGAGTGAAAAATAAATTTTGTATTCAGTGCAAAAGATCTGAAACAAAAGATACCATTGTAGAACATAAATGTTACAAAAACTGGTCAGGGTCTTCTACATCTATGGAGACTGCTATTATCGCTGAGGGATTTGAAAAAAGCATTGAAATGCATGGTATTATATATAAGTTCATGGTTGCAGATGGAGACAGCAGTTGTTATAAAAAAATTTCCGAGTTAAACCCATATTCTTCTTATAACATCACAGTAACCAAGATTGAATGCAAAAGTCATTTGCTCCGAAATTATAGCAATAAAATTAGAGAGCTTGTGAAAGACACCGAAGTACCCAGTATTTTAAGAAAAATAGTCAAGGTAAATTATTGTTATGTTATTACTTCCACAGTCACGAAGTGGTGGAAGTATAGTAATAGTAAAAATGATGAAACATATTTTTTCCTGAAATTATAGAATGTCATGAAACGTCCAGATTTCAAGTTTGAGCAAGAAAAAAATGTTTGTCTGTCGCTCGGTCTGTCTGTCTATCGGTGTATCGTAACTTTTTCTGTGCGACGATAACTCTGGAACGGTTTAAGATATTGATTTGAAATTTGGTATACTTATTTATGTATGATAACGAAATCTGGACCTGGATTGATTTTGAGCTTATTCGTTGAAGGATTGGGGGTAAATTGGTAAAGCAAACAAGAGTTCATAAAATTGGAATTTAGTGTATATATGAGAAGTCAGTCTCAACATTTTTTTGTCTTCGGCCCCCCCCACTGTCAGTCCCATTACTACTCCCATCTTATTAGTATTATTAGTAAAGGGGTTAAAAAATAAAATTGTGATTTAGTGTGTATAAGAATCGAAAAGTTCTGAAAGATTTTTTTGACATCAGCCAACTCCAATACTACCCCTACCCCTTCATTATTGGACCGGAAATATGGATGCGGAAGCGGTTTTCTTTTTGTCAGTTTTTATATTTATTAATTTGTTTATAATATTTTTTCTTGCTGTGTTTTGGGTATTTTGCCACCTGTAAAAATATTTAAAAAATTAATGAAAGAAACCTCTGCGCCAAAAGGATCACACAGGTTGATTTTTTAAAACTTCTGAAGACTACAAAAAATCTCACCTAAAAATAAATAAACTAAATGAAAAATGTTAAATATAAGTAATGAGTTAAAAATTAAAAATGTATCTTTGCTAACGTTTTGGAAACCGAATGTATTTCCGTTTTCAAAATTAACTACGTCAAATATGTCAGTACTTCAAAGTTAGTTTTGAAAACGGAAATAGATAGAGTTTCCGAAACGTTAGCAAAGATTCATTTTTAATTTTTAACTCATTATATTTAGCATTTTTCATTTAGTTTATTTATTTTTAGGTGAGATTTTTTTTAGTCTTCAGAAGTTTTAAAAAACCAACCTCTGTCTGTTTTGGCGCAGAGGCTTCTTTCATTAATTTTTTAAATATTTTTACAGGTAGCAAAATACCCAAAAAACAGTAAGAAGTCATGAACATGCCACAAATAAATAATTATAGACATTATTTATAATATATTTTGTAAAAACATCAAATGAGATTCAGATGGGCAATCAATAAAGCAATAGAGTACAGGAAAAAAGAAAATATTGAAATGGAACAAAAAATTAGCAAATTACGCGCAGATATTTTAAATAGTCCAAGTCATATACTAGGTGAACATAAGAAATGTTTAGAATTAAAATATTTCTGTACTAAACCATACGTTTCCGAAAATACTGAAATGTCTGATATTAGATTGACTTGTAAGTATTGAATTGTGCACAAGATTGTCTACTACTACTAATATATTTCTAGCGTTACATGAAAAATTAATGGATTTAGTAACAAATTTGTCGAAACATGCTAATAGTCTCATACATGATGTAAATAACAATGCTGTAGAACAATTCAATTCCATAATTGCAAAATATATAGGGGGCAAGAGGATTAATTATTGCACTAAAGGCTCTTACCAAGCTCGATGTTCTGCAGCAGCAGTGTCTTTTAATACAAATAGACCTATGTACCTTGTAAATAAAAAACTGAATAACAAAAGTCCAGGGACATTTACGAAAAGGTGTGAAATAAGAGCAAAGAGTAGAATTTTAAGGCAAAGATTAAAGAAAAAACGCCATGTGAAAAGAAACCTATTGACTGGTGCAGATGAAAATTATGGAGAAAATTGCAATAAACCAGATTTATTACCAGACGAGTATGAAATAGCGAAAACTTCGTATATAAATATGAATAAAAAAACAAAAGAAGAAATAGAAAAAATAGAAAGAAAGACAATATCTCAAAGTGATTGCACTATTTGGGATTTGGAAAGAAGAAAAAGAATCACGGCTTCTAGATTTTATGAGGTATGTTCAAAAAAAATTTACACCAGTAGAAAAAAACTGGTGGAATCTATTGTACGGAAAAATTTTTCAAGAGTAAGATGGAGGAACAGTTGCGAACATTTTATAATGACTGCCTCTTACCAGAGTTAGTTGATAGTAGGTTAAAACGAAATTTGGAAATTCGTAACCCACTTTATGTTCAAGAGGCAATGGAGGCAAAATTAGCCAAAAGAACTAAATAAAATTAAATAATGCATTAAAAAGTAAAAAATACGCAAGACATTATTAAAATGTACTAAAAAGAAAGAAATTAAATTTTTTCAAATGTAGGCTCATCATCTCAATGTAATGGTACAGGGTTATTCACTATATTTGGACCCCCCCCCCTTATTTCTATTATTATTGGAGATAAAAAGAAAGTTTCGTATAAAAATTGTAGGGTTGTACTATGAACCACATTGTTAATAATGTATAAGAAAATGTAAAAACATACAGGGTATTCCATTTAAAAAATCACCTTAATTTTTGTATCACGTGACCTATGCAGGCTGTATTTTTAAAAGTTATAGATGCTTCCCTGCAACTTTTGTATTTAACTTTTTTATAACTCTAAAAATGAAGGATACGAGGAGGGGGGGATCAAAATATAATGAAAAACCCTGTACCATTAAAGTGAGATGATGGGCCTAAATTCGAAAAAATATGATTTTTTTCTTTTTAGCAAATACATTTTCATAAAATCTTTTTTAACTTTTTTTTACTTATTTTATTTTTAAATTTTTAGTCATTAGTGTAAGTATAATTTCTGATCTGGATACTTGAAAACCCAGAGATATCGATTTTGAGTGAATTGGACCATTAATGAAAAAATTTGTCCGCCACCTTGAATTTTTCATTTTTGACCAAAACTTCTTAATTCTCGGTCCTGAAAACCCCCCACATACCGATTTTGAACCGAATCGGATCATACACGCCAAATTGGTCCGCCATCTTGGATTCCTAAATATCTTAGCAGCATGAGATTCCTCGGAAAAACCTACGTCAGACTGGATTTTGAACTATAAACTTATCTTAGAAACTGTTAAAGAACACGCCAAAACCCTCTATCAATTTTTCCAAACTACAACAAAATTCGACATAAATATTTAGCATGAAAAGCGTGCTCCACGTAAAAACGCCGTTGGAAGAGGTTTTTATATATAAAATAACATTTTCGCTCTACGGAGCGGAGCATTTTTCATGCAAAAATATCAAAAACTCATTAAGGAGTGTAATTTTAGAAAGTATACTAAATGTCACTGCATAGGGACGTAACGTCGCCCCGACCACAAAATTTTAGAAAGTATCATGAAAACCGACCGGAAATTTCGAAAATTAAAACCCTTTTACGAATCCACGTTGTGTAGTACTGTAACTCATGCGTTATGTTAAATAAAAGGACGAGTTAAAAAGGTGTCTAGTCAAAATTTTTCGAGAGTTTTAGCGAAAATAGCCCTTATCGTCGAGGGTGCCTTTCATTTTTAAGCACTCGATTTTGACGGAAAAACGATGGGTTTTCCGCGTGTTTGCCCTAAACCGGCTCCTCAGTGATTAGGTGGCAGAAAAGTATCTTTGCCATGTACTCAGACGTACATGGGACCGCCTTGCCTGAACGTATGAATCCATCATTGCCACAACATAATTCAAAGTCATTGCGATTCAAGCATTTTTAAGCTCTGAGGAGCGTCCTAAATTATTATTGAACTGAAGAAATACGTAAATAGACAGGCAAGCAAAAGCCCACCAATTATAAACATTGAACTTTTCACTAAATCTTTTTGTGTAATCGTTTGCCATAAACTAAACATTGGATGGTAGTTGGTTACATTTTAAGTCGTTCCGTTCCTCACCATGTGTTGTACACGGGCCAGACTATAGTTATCCATACATTTTTTTGAGTTTTTTGTAAAAAACATATTTTTGAAAAGATTAATATATATTTTTGAACTTTATATCGTCTTTTTCTTGTGTTTCAAAATTCCCTTTCAGGTTAATTAAGAAAATGTTATAGTATTTACTGTGTTAGATTTACAGTGTTAACGACGTCCAATTGATACCATCAGTGAAGCAGATAAGCAAAAGAAACAGTAAGTATAGATTATTGTATTTTTCCGTCTGAATCAGTCACTTCGAACCCTTTAGGTGAACATTATAATATCCACTTTAGGGAGGGTAATAAAAGTCCTTCAGACGTGTTAAGATGGATCGTTCACAAAACTACCAAGGAAACCGAGCATAGCGCCTTGGCTGGGACACCCTGTAAATTTTGCTTGGTAATAATTTCGAATAAGTTGATTTCCGACTTAAAACCGCATTCAAATTTTTATAATAAAATTTGTAGAAGTGTTTTTACAAAACTTTCCTCTCTATTTGGCATCTTTTATTTATTAACATTTTCAAGAATTGCATCTATTAAATTATTCATGTAAGATAAAATAATTTTCAAATACAAACAAACCCCCGATAATCATATACAGACCAGTTGGACCTATATTATACACCACTCTTTGATGTATTTATACCGTAAATTGTAAAATTTCCTTAATCTTTCATAATATTTGTAGGTAAATGCTGGTCTCCATGACAACAAGTCCCTCCCCCTAAAGTCTGAATGCGTGTGAAGCTTTGCGAATGTCGAGGCGAGTGCCATCTATTGACGGCAAAATTGGAAACTATTTATTGAATCTATGTTTGAAAATTAAGACATTATATTTTATCCACATAATTATTTATGGGCTATCTAGGTCGTCACGATTTCGTTTTTTGTAAATTCCAATTTTTCGACGTCAGTTTTTTGTTGGTCACGTGTTTTTGATTAAAACAAAAAATTAAAAACGTGACGAACTAGAATATATATTTTAATACATACGTACAAAATTTGACGTTTCTATATTCAGAAATAAGCCGAATAATTCGTTTCTTCATTTCACTGACCGTAGATTATACTCTTAAGTGCGAATTTATCTAATTAACTGTAATCACGTACCATTGTTATCTTAGCATTCTTTATCGTAATATAATATTGCATATCACATAAAAGGTTAAGGTTAAGGCCGTAAGACAAAGCTTGTGTTCTATAATACTGTTTAAAGTGCAAATTCTTTACACTGAAATATAAAATTATCAGAGATATACTATTTCCAAACTCAAAACGTTTTTTAAACCAAACGCGTTTTTCAAATTAATCTAGCTATTTTTATAATATAAATTTTAAATATTACATAATAAATAATACATTCTTGCACATTTCATATAAAAAAAACTTTATCAAATACCAGTAGCGTACTAGCTCAAATTGGAAAAAGGCGTTTTAAGTTATTTAATTGTCAAAAATAATATAAATAAAATGGCTACCACTACAAACGGAAGCAATTTGACCAATGCAAACGAAACTTTAAATATTGAACCTTATAGGTTAAGCGAAATATTTTCCATAGTGCCCGAATTTGACGGCAATCCCATATTCTTTCAGACGTTTATTACAGCGTGTATCCACTCATTAGGGATGGCGGTCGATGATCAGCGCATTTTATTAATGCTTCACATAAAAAATAAATTGCGTGGAAAAGCCGCAGAACTAATAAGTTCTAGAAACCCTGCTACATGATCAGAAATCAAGAGCTTACTTGAAGCTCATTTTGGTGATTCTCGCGACCTGACAGCACTAATTTAGGATCTACAGAGGATTCGCCAATCGCCTAACGAAACTGCATTGGTATTTGTATCTAGGTAACAAACTCTAACCCTTGAAGAAAAAACGGCTCAATCAAATTTGATCGAAAATATGACGTTAACCACTTTATTTACCGGACTTGAACCGAAAGTAGGACAAATCATTAGGGCTGGTAATCCTAGCAACATGCTAGATGCCATAAACAGGATCAAACGAGAACTGTAATGAAGCTATTTTCGAATAGAAAATAGCACTATTACTTTTATTTTTTTTAAAAACCAGAATTCTATTTCTTTTTAAGCACACCCGGTATACTTTCATAATTAAAATCTCCGTATTTTGTTTGAAGTAAAGTATTTCAAGGAAAAGTCAAGTTTAAAATTTCATTTGGGAACGAATTAATAACAAATTATTTAGATTAATAATTATTAATACTGGGACTAGTTAGGTCTTCAAGCACGCAAGATGCGTTTTTAAAAACCAAACAAAATTTGTTGTTCACAAGAAGCTAACTTTATTGCGATAATAAGTTACAAGTTGCTAGTTCGAGCTTGGTAATAATCTGACTAATAATTGAGCAGCACTCCTATTTATAAACTAACAGTTGTCTACTAAGCAAAAGATTATTAAATAGAACGTCAATAAGCTATATCAGCAAATGATAGCGCTGCATACATAACTCCTCCATCCCTAAGCTGAAAAAATAAGGGAACGAGTTTTTTCAGGACTTGTTTTCTCAGGGGGTCCATTCTGGTTCTCTCGTTCGGCATCTTTGCTGACATGAAATAGTGCATGAAAAAGATTATGTTTTCTAGAGTATATAAATTTGAAAAGCAAGAATAACATAATAATAAAAATAATAATGGATAAACATATATATAAGTCTGTGTGATCACTTTCACTATGGTCACTGAGTGTTTTTAGTTTGTGTAGATGGGTTTCGTCAGCCATGCGTTTGATGTCTGCGAGACGGTCCATATCTACTTGTCTGTAGGGGGTAGTTTCCTGGTCGTTGTTTCCAGTTGTAAATGTCCTTATTGGCAGGATCTCCAAGGGTGTTCCTGGAATAAGTCCAACTGTGTTGTGATATTCATGTCCGTTGATAGATATACTACATTTTTGTGGTATGTATATCAAATGGGGTTGATTGATGGTGGTATAGCCGTGTTCTTGGCATTGCTTTTCTATCGTCATATTAATAGCTGGTATTGCTATAACATACGCATTGTTTACTTGTTCGAGGATGTCGTTTTTTATGACAACCTCTGTGGTCTGGCAGGGAGTAGTTTTGGTGCCGCTGAGTACTTGGGGTAGGCAATCTCTTTGTGAAATGGTCTGCGTCACATGGTACAGGCACAGGTCCTCGATACGTGGGCATGGTAGTTCCTCGTAGTGGTGATAAGTCGAGTTTATCAGGATAAATGGTTTTAAAGGAAATATGGTTTTGTTTTGAACAGGTATTGGGAATAATTGGTAATAATCGTATAAACTTTCGCTCAAAATTGGAAAGTGAAATATGAAACATATTATTATTATTATTATTATTATTAGCCGTTACTCGAGTCCGAGTATAAAAATGTTACAGTTGATAAATTGTGTACAATAACATACATGAAACATAAGGTTTGTTTTGTATAATGAATTTCTGTTTTTATTATCTGATAATAACTCTGAATGTTTTCGAAATTTGGGGTTCCTCCGACATACAACGTGTTCATTATTTGCGTTATATTAATGAGTTCATTTATTGGCAGTATAGTACTGTGTATTGAATCTAGTTGAGCAAATAATATCGCATTTTGTATGTTATCTAGTATGGTGATCAACGATAAGCAATCTATTATCATATTATCTAAGAAATTTTGTAGTTTTAAGAATAGTGCATATTTTTCTAAGTTTTGTTCAATAGTTCTTAATCTCGCATTTATTTGATTTTGATTCATAGTAATTTTTTGGAAAGTTTGTATTGTTTTATTCATGAAATTTTTTGTAATTGCTATATAATTTTCTAAATCTGTATGCATTTCTTTTTGATTTGATTCTAAAGTAGATATAGCATTATCATATCGCGTCATCCGAATCTAAAGTACCGAAGGCCCATTTGTATGCTTTTCCAACTATGTTAAAAAGTCCTCTTTTAGGTCGCGTGTTTCCTAATGGTTTTATATTTTTTAATTTTTCCTCGACTTGGTTTATTAAGTATTCTAGATGTTCGTGAATATTATTTAATTGGGGATACAATTCGTCTTTTGTCTTGATAAGGGGCATTATCGTTTTTGAATTTATTTTTATACTTAGTATAGGGGTGTCAAAATTTGTTAAATCGATATATTTTATAAATGAATGTTTTTGAGACGTAATTCGAGCTTTGCCTAATGAGAAAGGGAGAATGGGATTTGATATTTTATTTGTCTTGATTTGGGTGTGTGCTAGCGTCATTAGTGACAGGATGGCTAGTTGTCTCAGCATCTGAAACAGGTAATTTACCTTTTAGATTTCTAGCTGTATTAAGGGTTGATTTGTGATGTGTACCCGTTGTTGTCAATACTTTGTTTTGTTGGTCTTGTATTACCATAACTGGTTCATAGGGTGTCGCAATTTTATTCCTTAAAGTTAATTTCGCATACGCGATTTTATGCGCGGTAACCGGTTTTGGTTCGTCTCTATTTTCGTTAATTTTCGAGAGGTCTTTACTTTTTTCGTTATTTTCGTTTATGACTTTTTCCATTGCTTTTAGGTTCACGTTATGTTTATTTACGTAATCATTAATGATATGGTGTTCTGACATTTCAAAGGCCGTTTTATTGTCACAATCTCCTTTTATAATTTGGAAAGGTGTATATTTTGTCGCTCAGTGTATACTGTTATTATATCCTAAAATAGCATAACTCATTAACGTTTCGATAGTTTGTGATTTGTGCATTCCTGTTTTTAATATTCGTAACCCTTCTAGTAAGGTAGAGTGAAATCGTTCTATTGGAGATTTACTACCGGGATTTCTTACTGTTGTAAAATGTAACTCAATATTGTGTCTTTGACAAAGTTCTTCAAATAAAGTATTTTTGAATTCTAGATCACAAGTAATTTTTCTGGGGATACCGAAGTGTGTCATGAATTTTAATAAACCTTCGCAAATATGAATTGCTGAAAGGCAAATAGGATAAGCTTGTCCAAAGCGACTAAAGCTGTCTATTACAGTTAAAAATTTCTGTTTATTTAAAACAAAAATGTCTATGTATATATGTTCAAAAGGGCGGTGTCCAATAGGAGTTGGTTGGAATATAATTTTATTCGGGTGTCGTTCGTATTTAGTTTTTTGACAGGTAACACAGGTGTTTATATAATTTATTACGTCATATTTAAATTGGGCCAAAAGTATAATCTTCGTAAAGCAAGGGTAGTTTGTTTAATGCCTCGGTGTACCGTTTTTTGTTCATGGTGATATTTTATTTTTTGTTGTTGTGATTCCGCTTTTTCGATATCTTCGAGATAGGTATTTGTTTGTACTAATTTAAACGCTGAATGTTGGAAATGTCGCTGTAAAATAGGGATAATTTCTTGTAAAATACGTTCATCGATTAGCATTCCGTGTAATGTTTTGGGTTTTAAATATTCTTTGAATGTTTTCACTACTTCAATTTCGAATAAATTTTTATCTCTGTTGGGAAAAGTTATTTGATATTTAGTTTTTATGCCAAAGGGTTTTGTAAGCTTTACGTGAGTGCGAATAGTGTCCTCACTTGCTGTGATTATTAATTGATTTTTAAATGTGTTAATCGCGTTTTCTGAAACGGGAATGTCTAATACGGGGTTTTCTATGGCAGAATGTATTGTTTCGTTCGATGATTGTGCTCTTGGAGGACATATTTGCGTATCAGAGATTATATTAATTTTTGAAGCGTTTTCTGTTATTAAGTCTTGTGGAATAACATCGCCATCTGGTCGACATCGCCATCTGGTCGATTTTTGTCCGCGTTGTCTAAATTTCCGGCAATTGATGCGTTTTCTATTGGGTGTATTTCGGGTTGAATTTCAATACGCGAAAGGGCGTCTGCTACTTTATTTTCCTTTCCCATTTTGTACATAATGTCGTAATCATATTCCATTAATTTTAGGCGCCAGCGCATAAGGCGGCTATTGGGTTCTTTCAAGTCATTTACCCATTGTAGCGGTTTATGGTCCGTAATTATGGTAAATTTATGTCCGAATAGGATAGGTCGATGCGTTTTTACGGCATGAACTATGCTGAGCAATTCTTTTTCAATTGTACTGTAATTAATTTCGGCTGCGTTAAGGTTTCTACTAGAATATGCTATTGGTTTGTCACTGCCTATAGGGCCTTGGGAAAGTACACAACCTATTGCAAATTGGCTCGCATCGCATGTCAATATAAAGGGTTTAGTAAAGTCAGGATATTGTAATAATGGTTCGTTAGTAAGTATATTTTTACAAGTCTCGAATGCTGTCAAAAATTCGGGTGTATGAACAATGGTTTCTCCTTTTTTTAAACATTTTGTAAACGGTTTCGTAATCTTCGCGAAATCTTTTATGAATTTTCTGTAAAATCCGAGTAATCCTAGAAATGATTTTATTTCACGTACTGTTTTAGGGATAGGAAAGTTTTTAATGGCACGAATTTTATTAGGATTCGGTTTTATACCTTGCGGTGTTATAACGTGTCCTAGGAATTCTACGTTTTGTTTTAAAAATTCCGACTTGTCTAGTTGTATTTTTAATTTACACTCTCGTAATTTGGAAAAAACTTGTTTCAGGTTTTGAATATGCTCCTGAAGGGATGTACTGAATATAATTATGTCGTCCATGTAAACTAAACATATTTTATTTTGAAGTTCGCGCAAAACATGATCCATCACGCGTTGAAATGTGGCAGGGGCATTTTTGAGGCCAAATGGCATACGTAAATATTCGTAGTGGCCATTTTCGACATTAAAAGCTGTTTATTCGATACTATTTTGGTCCATTTCGATTTGATGAAAACCGCTAGCTAAATCTAGGGTTGTAAAATAGTTACATTTGCCTAGCTTGTCAAGTATGTCATCGATATTTGGTATTGGATATCTGTCATCTATTGTCTTTTCGTTCAAACGTCTATAGTCAACGACAATACGCCATTTTTTCTTTCCGGATGCGTCAGCCTTTTTTGGAACAATCCAAATTGGACTTGACCACGGTGATTGACTCGGTCTAATAATTCCGTCGTTTAGCATTTTATTTATTTGCGTATTTACCTCGGTTTTATGGTAGTGTGGAAAACGATATGTTTTTACGTGAATTGGAATTTCATCATTTGTTTTTATTTCGTGTTTAATTTTGTTTGTGAATGATAATTTTTGATCAGGATGGTGAAAAATATCGGGAAATTTATTTATAAGTTTTAATATTTCGTTGCGTTCTTCTTCGTTCATGATTTGTTCGAATTAAATCATTTAAATTTTGTTGACTCGTCTGATCAGGGTAGTTAGGTAATGCATGCTCAAAATTATAAATTTCAAATTCCTCGGGGTTGTTGCATCAAATGGTTTTAGTATTTCTACGCATATTGTTTGATCGGTATTGTTCTGAATTTCGAATCTAGCTTTAAAATTTTCAGCATAGGTCAAAGTTTCAGGAATGTATAGTCCGAAAAGGTTTTGTTCTGGAATTAAAATATTGCCTTCGCGTTTATTTACGTAAAATGGTTTATTAATTGTTTGATAGGGTAAAATTTCGATTTTCGTATGTAATTGCGTTTGGTTTTCGCGATATTTAAATGGTATTTGAATTTTTGTGTTATATAAAACTTGTTTTGAAAGATGTATTTGCAAATTTAATTTTCTTAAGTCGCTTAAACCTATAATTCCGTCGAAATTATCTGAAAATGGATATAATGTGAATTCTATTTCTTCATCGGTTTGTAATTCTTTAAAAGCGGGTATTTTTGCTTAATATACAGCTTCGCGTTCGCCTATTGACTGTAACAATGTGGGTGATTTGTACATATAATTTGGAAAATATTGTTCTGCAACAATCGGTCTTAACATTGATACATTACAACCAGTGTCAATTAGTAATTTTAGGTCAGGGTTTGTGGTTTGGATGTATGGTAAGGCGTTTACATATGCATTAAATGTTACGTCTTTCCGTCTGTCTGGGGAAGTGTGAGAAAATTTGGGTTCTCGAGATTTAAGTCGTAATTCGCGTCGTCTAAGGGTTCTTCCGTAAATTCTTGATCATATGGATTGTAGTATTGATCGTTTATTTCGTATTCCGCGGTTGACTGATAAGTGTCCGAATTTATATTTTAGGTAATCGGGAAAAACATAATCGGTATTATTTACAAATTCAGGTTCGCCATTTATAGCGTTTAATTCTTGTACGGTATAATTGGGTACTTGGGTGCGTTTAACCCATGGAAATTGCTGTCTAACTTGACTAGGGGTTAATCTTGGTTGCGGTTGATTTTGATAGTTTCTGATTCCTGTAAAGTTTTGTCGCGTTTGAATTGACATAGGTTCCGGTGCGTGTTGAGGAACTCTATTTGGATTTGGTTTAAAAACATTTTGTTTTTGTTGTTTTCCAAAAACTTGTTTATTCGTAGGGAATCTATAGTTTGTATTTTGTCTGGGTTGGATAGGTATAGGTTGACTTGGGAAATTTTGTTGTTGTGGCGATTGCACGAATTGATTTTGAAAATTA
This sequence comes from Leptura quadrifasciata, assembly GCA_963675555.1. Taxonomy (NCBI): domain Eukaryota; kingdom Metazoa; phylum Arthropoda; class Insecta; order Coleoptera; family Cerambycidae; genus Leptura; species Leptura quadrifasciata. Next base: position 23,805,609 of record OY776682.1, read on the forward strand.
TTTTGTCTATACGGAAAATTTTGTTGTTGAAATTTATTTACATTTTGTTGTCCTACTTGTGTTTTAACGGGTTGTTGTTTAGTAATTAAATTTTGTGTTTGCACTTGAGATTGAGTGAAATTTTCGTTCTCAATATACAAATTTATAGCTTCCTCTAAAGTACTGGGGTTTCTAGATCTGATAAAATCACAAGTTCGCATATTTAAATTTCGTAAAAAGACTTTTAAACTTTGGGATTCATATTGATTTATATAAATTAATTTTTCTTCTTTTGTAATTTCTGTAATAGGACGAGAATTTAATTTAAAACAAAGTTTACTCCGGTTCGTCTGAATTCGTCTAGCAAATTCGAGAGGGTTTTCGTTCCGGTTTATAATCATGGTAAATAAATTTTGTTCTAGGATGTCTATGGATCGATTATCGCCAAAAGTGTCTCTGAGGTGTTGTTTAATGAGTGTCCACGTATTTAATTCCGGACGAGCGCCTATTAACATACGAGCTCTGTCTCTTAATTTTCCGCTTATTATGCGTTCGATACATTTATCTAATGCTATATCCGTGCCATGATATAATGCATGAAATTCGTCTACGGCATTTATAAATGGTTCTAATTCAAGTTCTGATCCGTTATAGGGCGGTATTGCGTCGGCATACAGTTTTAGAACGTTTACGTTAACTTCTAAACAAGCTGGTGCTGGGGCAGCAGTATTTTCCGTCATATTTAGGTTTTTATTTGTGTCAGAATTATTTAGGGATAAAGATAAAGAACTGAGTGAACAGAGTATTGAATCTAATGAATTATCGGTCATAAAATTATAAAATAAATGTTTCACTAAAAATGTTGTTAATAATAACACAGAAAAATATTTTTTATGTATGGCACTTTACACAATTTATACTACAAAATTTCTTAATTAAAATTTTTATGATGGTACCTTGGAATCTGACCACAGGTCGCTTATCTTACAAAGTATAAGATAACAAAAAGTATTCAGAATTTTATTTATGATGGTAACTTGGAATCTGACCACAGTTCGCTTATTTTACAAAGTGTAAAATAACAAAAATTCACAGAATTTATTTGTGTATGATGGTAAAAATGATATTTTATTTTACGAAGTGTAAAATAACAAAAAAATTGAATTCTTACGTGCTAAAAAATTGATTCTTACTTGCTAAAATTGTTTCAAACTTGAGAAAGACTTGAAAAAATTTGAAAATTGACTTTTTTCTTTGTTTCTTAATCTACGTTTCACACGATAGTGAATCTGCGAGATTTTTTCACAATGATTGTAAATACTCGACAGTTGAACAAGATGTTCTCACCTACTAACTAAGAATTTTTTGAGTTTATACGATATATACCCAGAAAATGAACAAAGGAAAACAAACTCGACTTACCCTGGTTGGAAGAGGTGTCTGCTGAGCCTTTGGAGATGTTTGCCAGCGGGAACTGCACTTTTTCTTCTTTTTGGAGTTTTGGGTCGTTTTGCAGACAAAGAGATGAAACTCACGGTATTTCTTCGGTAGAGTACCTTCTACAAATCCGTTCCGACTGCGCCAGTTAGGTCTTCAAGCACGGAAGATGCGTTTTTAAAAACCAAACAAAATTTGTTGTTCACAAGAAGCTAACTTTATTGTGATAATAAGTTACAAGTTGCTAGCTCGAGCTTGGTAATAATCTGACTAATAATTGAGCAGCACTCCTATTTATAAACTAACAGTTGTCTACTAAGCAAAAGATTATTAAATAGAACGTCAATAAGCTATATCAGCAAATGATAGCGCTGCATACATAACTGACTATTAAATTCATTCTTTTTCCGAAATGATATAAGTAAGTTATTTGCAAGCGATTCCGAACATCTAAATTACCAGACAATTATTATTTATATCAATTAACGCTACTAGCTATAAGCATTCTGCCTCGCCGTCGACTGAAGACTGCTTGGATGAGATGTGCCCGCGCACGTTCTGATTTCTAGCTCAACACGGGGAGATCCTGAATCGGCCTCCTGCGAAGGTTCTCTTTGGTTTTCCGCGCTCGACCTGACCAGTCGACTTTTGGTAGGGGTTTTGCTATTTTAGTCATATCCAATTTGTGGTAATTTTGGACTTAGAATATTTGCCGTAATCATTTGAATACCATTAATTTGTCTTTGTTACATTTCGATAATTTGCGCCTTCAGCGACTTGTAGTAATTTTTGTTTCAAAACTTCATTTTTGCAAATTAACTAAGTGACTGCGAAATCCTCAGTCGGGGACGCTGCCTTTAAGTGGGACACTCCACCTGAGTCGCACTGTCACTCTGCCCGAAAAAAATACACCGTTAATGAAATAAGTCATTTTGCATTCACCATCGCAAATAACAAAGACCAATTAATTCCTGATAAACTTGATGTTCGAACCTGTTTGATTAGTAGCTTATTTTCTTTGAGGCTCTTTAGGGGACGCTGCCTTTAAGTGGGACACTCCAACTGAGCCATACCGACTTGTTTTATTCAGTAGAAAATGCGATAACCAGGTTCGTAACGTCAAGTAGTAAATTCTAGCTTTTCCGAAATATTCTAGATTAATTCATTTTGTTAAAATCCATAGAGATTTAGTAACTTGTCTGTCTGTCCAGTCCTAAATTACTCACAATTTGAACGTGTCGAGCCACCGTTTTGCTTTGCTAGTCATACCCGTTATTTTGCTTTCACTTTCCGTTTGCCCTGTATATGCCGCGTATACTTACTTAATTTCATTTTGGAGTAAATCTAGTCAGAGAGTAAGAATAGAAATTTTGCATAACATTAGGGTTACAAAACTTGGGTAATTGAAAATTTCTTTTCATTTTCACGAATGTCAACTACCTGTATAAATTAGTTTTATGTAGATAAATGTACCAGAAGTTGTAAATATATTTCTACATCATATATTCTAAGATTTTCCTTCTTGACATGTACATAGTTGCAATATATCATTAAAACGTTTGTTTGTGTGTCTTATTTTGAGTCACTCCTCTAAGTTAGACTGTCCTGAAAAGTAAAAGTGTTACAAATATAAAAATCTTTACAGCTGTCCATTCCTTGAGAAAGACGGCCTACGTTTCGACCCCTGTTAATAAACCGTCTTCTCTGATTCTATTTGGGGCCTCTATTACACCGCTAATAGACAAAGTGGTGTTTCTACACTTAAAATCAGAAACTGGCGCTCGAGGCAAAAACCGCTTGCGCTAGTTTCAAAGTGCAAGTTGCAAAACCGACGGAGAGGCGTCACAATAACTGGCGCCCGAGCAGGGACCTAACAAAATCAGATTTTCCGTAAATGTAAAATCACATTTAAAATTGCAAATTTTGGTAATTTAAAGTAAAATTCTTGTAAGTAAATTGTAGAGTTAAAATCAGTATAAATCCCGTAAATACCTAGTTTTAATCAGAGTTCAGATAGTCCCTTGTTGACAAGAGTTTTTTTTGCATTAATGTTTTCTTTTAATTCAAAAAAAAAACAGCAATAGTTCTTTTGCCGATAAAAGTTTGTTTGTGGCCAGATGCCAATGAGACTTTTTTTCGTTTACAATCACATTTAAGGATTTTACACTATTAATAGACAAATTTAATATACCATATGGAATTTTGATTTGTGCCTCTGTCCGTCTGTCTGCTTGAGGACTGGGTATACTGATTACTGATTGGAAATTTCTGTAAATAGAACTTAGAAAACTTGGTACCGCGTATAACTTAGACAATTTTTTTTTCTTCAAATAAAATTTCTAGTCAGATAAGGACTTAGAATTTATTTTACTTGCAGTGACACTGTGACACTTTTACCTTATTAGAGGATCACTCAAAATAATTTTAGTAGACTTTTCCGAAAGGTCAATTCTGGTTAATTACCCAAGTAGTTTTTTTTTATACGACTCCATCCCTGTTTTGAAGGGTAGAATTTATCGTTCATATATACCAGTAAATACTATTATCGACGTAAGGGAGAACCAAAGAGCCCTACCCGCCGATATCACGTACAAGTTGACATAGCCAACTGGGGTGTCCAGGTATAGGTAATTAGGGGGTAACAAATCGATTACGACTATTCACGATCCGCTACGATCACGCCCGAACGGTTTATTTCTACTTTTAATACCCAGAAGAGATATTGGAACGCGAATACACGTTTTGGGGGAGTTAATACACGCGAGGCTGCATCCTAGCCGAAGAAACTCGAACTCGAACCGAAGATAACCGAAGTTACCCGAGGGTACCCGAAGCCAAAAGAGGCGTGTGGGGTGTCAATTTCGGGGTAATCAGACATCAGGAATCGATTGGAAACGGTTGCGAAGCGATGCGACCAACGGTTCCGGGAAAAATTGCGCTGTAGCCACGTTAAGGGTCCGAATTGAGTAAGACTCATACGAGTGGTAACCAGTACCAAGCTACACCATCTGCACCACGTTTCGTCGACTTGATGATCTAGAAGTTAGAAGTCACTAGGCAAGTGACCCCTCGTCTAACAGTAACTCGGGGTCGTAGAATCGATTGCCGTTGGTTCTATCCAGGTCCGCCTGTCCATTGAAAAGATAGGGGTACCAGACTGAAGTTTTAAGCCCTAGGCGGAAGACAACTGCATCAACCTATATGAGAGAGACGCCTTCAACAGATAGTTGAGACACAACCGGAATTCTGCACAGACACTCAAGTTAGAAGATTTTTTTCTTGTAACGAAGACTAGGTACGGTCAGAATGCCAGGGGGCCTGGAACAAAAAGGCAACCTGCTAGAAGCCCCAGAAGATACCACTGGAACTGATTTTAGGGACATTCGCCTTTCTTGGATTTACAAATTAAAGAAGGAACAACTAGACTCCGAACTGGAAAAATTTCGATTGGATACGTCTGGAACCGTGAAGGAAAAGAAACGAAGATTGGTAAAGTTTATCAAGGAAGGGAGCGCCTCCCCGCGCCCTATGACAGTTCCGCCTGTCTTTCCGGTTCTACCGCCGTTGGTAATCCCTCCAGCTATACCAACAACTACAGGGACCATGAATGAGGCTAGCACCTCCGAAGTAACCATGAGTCTGGCCTGCGAAAGGGTCAGGAAATGGAATCTTCATTTCAATGGGAAGACCGACGCCGTGGAGTTCTTGGAAAAACTTCAAGAATTTCTGGAACACAGTGGCATACCAAATGTGGCCCTACTGAACGCACTGTACGAAATTTTCCAAGGGAACGCGTTGGCCTGGTACCGGAACAATAGAAGTTTATGGAATACTTGGGATGATTTCCTCACTGCTTTCAAATGTTTTTATCTACCTGCCAATTACCAAACATATTTGGAAGAACAGATCTATCTCGACGTCAACGTCCTGGAGAAACGGGTAGAGATTATGTGGTGGCACTGCAGACTCTACTCCGGCGTCATGGTGACTTCTCCGCGGAGAAAGCCCTCCACCGTTTATATGGAAACTTGAGGCCTGAATATCGGCAGTACATTCGGCAGCACGAGGTGACAAGCACTCAAGTTTTAGTCTGCAAGATAGAAGAGTATGAAGCATTGCAACGGGAACTAGGGGCTAACCAAACAAGTAGATTAGGGTTAAGTCAACCAGCAACCCCCACTGTCACCGACCCACCATGGAGTTATGCTCACGTAACTGCAACGCAACCCACCGTGAAGACTGGACCCGGCCGGATAGTCAATACCTTTTCTGAACCAAGATCAAACAATAACTATGATAACACCGTAATAAGAACACCAACTGGTAATAATCTGGGTACTAGAGGCCTCGATATGAGAACTCCCACACCTAGGGCTAATGGTAGCTTTGACTCAACAGTATGCTGGCGCTGTGGGAAAGCAGGGCACTTTAGAAGTCAATGTCGTGGCCCTCCGAAACTATTTTGCTCGAGATGCGGGCGAAATAGTACCATGACCCGAGACTGTGGATGCATGGCAGGACAACAACAAACAAATCACCGAGTTTCGGAAAACCAGGAAGGAACTGCATCGTCCCGGGCCCGTCCAGTTCCACGCAGACAAGGCCTCAAGAAAATTAGAACAATTAGAAAAAGATAACCGGCCACATGTCAACATCAAGATAGGTGACAAAACTTTTATGGCTTTAGTCGATATTGGGGCCGCACGTTCCTACGTGGGAGATCGTGTGGCCGAACATTGTTACCAGATTGGAATACCACGTGAAGAGAGTGGAGTTACCGCCGCCAAGCTCGCCAACGGACTCTTAACAGAAGTAGGGGGAGCTTACACTCTGGAATTTACAATCTCTACAACACATTTCAATGAGCCGATGCTGTATTTACCAGAATTATCGTAAGACGTAGTATTGGGAATAGATGTGCTAGGGAAAAAGAAGTTTACGGCGGATCTGTTCACCAAGACGGTGTATTTGAATGGTACCATCATAAGCGAAGCAACGCCTCAACCGACCGGCAGTCCTCTGGAGAGCGTATCACTGACACTGAATCGAGTAGCTGAGGCATTATCAAGACAACCCTTACCAGGGCCATCTTCAAGACCTGATGTCGAAGATGTCTGTCCAATCGAAGATGCCCCAGATTGTAAGTGGTACCGAAGCAAAAAGGATGAGGTGGAACGGAATCCTGAAGTATTTCCGGATTACTATCTCCGCCGGGGCAAATTATACCATCATTTTATGGATTCCAGCGATGTGTGAACCGGATCTATCGGACCCCTGGAAACTGTGTATACCAGGGCCACTCCGACAAGACATACTGAAAGAGAACCACGATGTACCTACTACGGGACACTTAGGCATTTCCAAATCTGTTTCTCGCATCGCTCAACGTTACTACTGGCCTGGAATGTTCCGGGATATTGCAAAGTACGTGAGAGGGTGTCTGCAATGCCAGCGTTACAAAATTTCACAGCAGCAGACACCTGGGAAGATGCAACCGTCGTTGAACCGGCAACCCTGGGAAACAGTCAGTATTGACTTAGTAGGGCCACTGCCGCGCTCCAGCAAAAGAAATTCCTTTCTGGTAGTCATGCAGGATCGTTTTACTAAATGGGTACTATGCCGAGCAATAAGAAACGCTACGGCAAAGTCCATCTGTCAAGTCTTGTACGAGGAAGCCATAACCCGTTTTGGATGTCCCAAAACCATAATTAGTGACAATGGTTCCCAATTTACGTCTGCTACTTTCACCGAGTTGTTAAGAGATCTAGGTATTCAACACCGTCTAACTCCACCGTACACGCCCCAGGCTAACCTCGTGGAAAGGGCTAATAAAACACTGAAAACCATGATTGCACAATACTGTGAAGCAGACCATAAAAAATGGGATCAATACCTTCCGGAACTACAGTTCGCCATCAATAGCGGTAGACGCGAATCCACTGGCTTTTCGCCGGCCTTTCTGAATTTCGGTCGAGAAATGGACGTGCCAAAGGCGATTTATCGACAAGAAGAGGAAAACGAACAAACTGAAACCCCCGAAGAAAATAAGGTGCCAAAGCGTCACCTCGAAAAATTAAACAAACCCCGAGAAACGTACGAACTCATTCGGGTAAATCTAGCTCGTGCGTTCACCACCCAAAGTCATAATTACAACCTACGTAGGCGGGAATGGAAATATCGTGTTGGAGATAAAGTAATGAAACGTGAACACCCCCAATCATCTGCTGTTAAAAGTTTCGCTGCAAAACTTGCACCAAAATATTCCGTGCCATATAAGATAATCAAAGTAATTTCACCCGTCGTGTACGATTTACAAAGTGTTACCGGTAAAAAGCTCAGACACGTTCACATCAAAGATCTGAAGGCCGCCACATAGACTCGGGAAACCAAGCATCACTGTTATTTTTTTTTGTTGTCCGTCATTGATTGTCTATTGGGTATACCATAAATACTGTCTAACCATAACTTAATCTGTGCACTATTTCAGCATCCCACAGTTGAACTTCCAGAGGATGGATATTCCCATGCTAGAACTCCACTGGATCGGGGCGTCCGACGCTTTCGATATGAAAATCCTAGAAATCCCCGCCGAACTGCTCTCTCCCGACCACCCCGAGTCAACAGGACTCCAAACCAACAGAGAAGTCCCAAAACTGTTCACCATCACCAAGATACCAGCGGAAACAATGACGACCACCAAAATACCTGAGTCAATTCCAGAAAGCCCGAGAGATTCCAAAGAAGACCCCTCCCATCGAAGTCCAAGGATAACTCGGTGGTCATCCCGATTACTAAAGCCAAAATAAGTACCCCAGTAGATTGCAACTTAGTTCACCCTAGCAGCCAAACTGACCAACAGGGAGCCAAAAACATCGTGCGTCGAATCGAACCTTACTACCCTCTGCTCCACCTGCCGGTAGAAAAAGGGTTGTGTTGGCGATGTGGCTACCCCGGCCATCTTCGAAGCGAATGCCGCCGTACGCCTATCTCATTCTGTTCGCACTGTGGACTCGTGGGAGTCCTTTCTCGAGAGTGTACTTGTAAGAAACCTCAATCCCAGAAGAAGGTCGTCCAACCGACGCCCACTCTTCCTCAGCCGCCGCCTCGAAAAATGTCAAAGAGCACTCAGGCATTCTTGTATCCCCCATCGCTATGACTATCCTGCCCCACCTGTGGCTGTCCCTGCCATTATGATCAGAGGTCATCAACCCCGAGGAGAAGTTAGGTCAACCATGCTGGGAGAAGCAAGAGAAGTTTTTGTTTATTTATTTATTTTAGCTTCGCGGCTACGATTAATTTTGTTTTATTTTAGGGTTAAAACCGAGTAGGGATGTTAGAAAAAAAAATATATCTGTAAGTAGAATATTTTTTTTTACCCAAGTAGGGGGGGGGGGGTGTAATGAAGCTATTTTCGAATAGAAAATAGCACTACTACTTTTATTTTTATTTTTCTTAAAAACCAGAATTCTATTTCTTTTTAAGCACACCCGGTATACTTTCATAATTAAAATCTCCGTATTTTGTTTGAAGTAAAGTATTTCAAGGAAAAGTCAAGTTTAAAATTTAATTTGGGAACGAATTAATAATAAATTACTTAGATTAATAATTATTAATACTGGGACTATTAAATTCATTCTTTTTCCGAAATAATATAAGTAAGTTATTTGCAAGCGATTCCGAACATCTAAATTACCAGAAAATTATTATTTATATCAATTAACGCTACTAGTTATAAACATTCTGCCTCGCCGTCGACTGAAGACTGCTTGGTTGAGATGTGCCCGCGCATTCTGCGCTAAACGTTCTGATTTCTAGCTCAACACGGGGAGATCCTGAATCGGCCTCCTGCGAAGGTTCTCTTTGGTTTTCCGCGCTCGACCTGACCAGTCAACTTTTGGTAGGGTTTTGCTATTTTAAAGTCAGATCCAATTTGTGGTAATTTTGGACTTAGAATATTTGCCGTAATCATTTGAATACCATTAATTTGTCTTTGTTACATTTCGATAATTTGCGCCTTCAGCGACTTGTAGTAATTTTTGTTTCAAAACTTCATTTTTGCAAATTAACTAAGTGACTGCGAAATCCTCAGTCGGGGACGCTGCCTTTAAGTGGGACACTCCACCTGAGTCGCACTGTCACTCGGCCCGAAAAAAATACACCGTTAATGAAATAAGTCATTTTGCAGTCACGATCGCAAATAACAAAGACCAATTAATTCCTGATAAACTTGATGTCCGAACCTGTTTGATTAGTAGCTTATTTTCTTTGAGGCTCTTTAGGGGACGCTGCCTTTAAGTGGGACACTCCAACTAAGCCATACCGACTTGTTTCATTCAGTAGAAAATCCGATAACCAGATTCGCAACGTCAAGTAGTAAATTCTAGCTTTTCAGAAATATTCTAGATTAATTCATTTTGTTAAAATCCACAGAGATTTAGTAACTTGTCTGTCTGTCGTGGAGTCAGTCCTAAATTACTCACAATTTGAACGTGTCGAGCCACCGTTTTGCTTTGCTAGTCATACCCGTTATTTTGCTTTCACTTTCCGTTTGCCCTGTATATGCCGCGTATATTTACTTAATTTCATTTTGGAGTAAATCTAGTCAGAGAGTAAGAATAGAAATTTTGCATAACATTAGGATTACAAAACTTGGGTAATTGAAAATTTCTTTTCATTTTCACGAATGTCAACTACCTGTATAAATTAGTTTTATGTAGATAAATGTACCAGAAGTTGTAAATATATTTCTACATCATATATTCTAAGATTTTCCTTCTTGACATGTACATAGTTGCAATATATCATTAAAACGTTTTGTGTGTCTTATTTTGAGTCACTCCTCTAAGTTAGACTGTCCTGAAAAGTAAAAGTGTCACAAATATAAAAATCTTTACAGCTGTCCATTCCTTGAGAAAGACGGCCTACGTTTCGACCCCTGGTAATAAACCGTCTTCACTGATTCTATTTGGGGCCTCTATTATACCGCTAATAGAGAAAGTGGTGTTTCTACACTTAAAATCAGAAACTGGCGCTCGAGGTAAAAACCGCTTGCACTAGTTTCAAAGTGCAAGTTGCAAAACCGAGAGGCGTCACAGAACTACAGTTGTCATATTTCGAATCACAGAAATTTTCCATCAAAGCCCCAATCAAAAACCCTATCCAAAATGTACAAAGACGTCCAAATTCTCCTTAATTCTGCACATTTTGCAGAAGAAATGGGCATCATTTTAATATATATAATATACTTATGTACTTGTGAAATATGGGTGAAATCTCATCTAATGGAATGTGATTGGGGTGGGGTGATCCAATGGGCTGTATGTTAGCGTTGCTATGATTGACGATGTTACGGATTTATTTATTATTTATTAGAGTTCGTTGGGCTTAGGTCTCAGGTAACCTTACAAAATTTAAGTATTATTGCACTCAAAATAATATTAACCTGTTAAAATAGATATTTATTTAACAGAAGAGAAAGTACAAATAATTAAATTGTACTATGGTGGGCATTCATTTCGTAATACAATAAATTTATTTAATTTACAACTTCCACTCCAAATAGCCCGGCCAGCTGTCATGCCTCTGCCGCACCATCTATTTCATATCATTTCGCGATTCTAACTCATATTGCACATGTACATAAGTGTATAATATTTTTCTATACGGCTAATTGTCGACTCCAATCTGTACCTTCTTTTTAATTCGTTTTAATACCACAGTAATGTAATATTTATCTTTGTCAACAGGTAAAAAAAGGTCGTATTCTGATACCATAGATAAGCGAACAAAAAAGATTCGCCCAAATCTTTTTCAGAAAACATTTGGTGTTTAAGAAACCACAGAATGTACAGAGCTAAAAAGGCTCCATCCTACAATATGTAATAATAAAACATGGACGCAAATAAAAATATTCATAGTTAATTAATACAACAAGAAATAGTGCTTAGGATGCATACGTGAATATTTTTAGTTGTGAAGAAAATAATATTTTTATGAAAAACTGTTTTTATTTCTAAATTTATTTTAAAAGCATTTCTGACCGTTTTGTTACTATTTTAATAATAAAATACGAACTCTTTTTTATATGGAGTTAACTTCCACTTCTGTAGCCTTTCTCTTTTGATCGATTAAATTGAATTTGAATTGAATTTTTTTCCTGAAAAGTTATGTGATCTATAAATCCTTTCCTAACCCACAGAAGTTAGCTAATAATTTATAGAAATTACATCCTTAAGACAAGTGACGATGATGTTATGAAAAGTTATGTTCCATAATATACCTAAGATATTACTAGTTAGCCAATAAACTTTCTTGTAGAAAAAAATTGATTTCAAATTTTGGGGAATTGTATAATTGAATGAGAACCGGAAGTACCACAAAAAGTAACTTTACTGAACTAAATTTACATTTTACTAACATTTTTGGATATTCTTTGTTCCTAGTCTCCTGTGTCTAACTTAATAGCTCTGAGATATATAGAATTAACCTTTGTGATATTTACAGTCAGGTGATCATTCAGTTGTCGATATCTCCAAAAATATTGAGTTTAGACACAGGACACCAAGAATAAAAGATATCTAAAAATGTTAGTAGAATATAAATTTAATGTTGAATATGGAGTATTCCATTAAAAAAGTCCATGTAATTTGAGTCTGAAAGTCACTTCTTGTAGTACTTCCGCTTCAATCGGAAACAAACTTTTTGCCTTTATCAAATTTCGTTTGCCAAAAGGCTTAAATAAACGGAATAGAATTCTAAATTCATTTGTTTTATGTGAAAATGGAATAGTTGTTTATTATCGATGTAACATTTTCAATCGCAATTTTCTCGAAAATTCTTAAAAATAAAGATGGGTATTGTTATGTGCTGCCCTCTAACAAGGAAAGATGTGATTAAGTTCATGTTCAAAGTTTTCCTCAGAAGCTTAGTTACTTCCCTGAGTAGTAGGGTGGCGCCGTCTATGAGCCAATTGACGAACAATCATCTATTACATGGTAGAAAACTCTGTAGAATTCCAGAAAATTGTGGTACATTTCTATGGGTGTATATAAGGAGATGAATCCAGCAGATGGGGGAACAGTTCAGTTGAGTGAAGTATGCAGTTTAGTGAAGTAAACAGACAAGAGAGTTTTTAGGTTAGACAAGAATTGACAAGTTTAAGAAGAAAAGTAAAGTGCTTAGTGTTTTAAAAGTAGTGAAATTATATTAGATTAAGTTATTATTAGTTGTGTGATTTTTAAGTATTTGCTAGTGTAATTTTAGTGATTAAATAAATCAGTGGTTTGTGAAAATTCTTGTTGCAAGTTATTTGGAATCCACAAAGTGTTTACTGAAAATTGTAAGCACGTAACAATTGGTGTCAGAAGCGGAATTGCAACAGAATTTCTGAAGAATTCGACGAAGTTCCATAGTGTTCTATTTGGAAACCACTGGAGATATTGAAGTGAGTTGAACTGGAAAGTGATATAGACATTAGACAAGATCTATTTGTGCTAGTGTGAGGAAATTTCTGGGACATTCTGTTTAGAAATTAGTGTAGTTTTTAAGTGGTTTCAACTGAGAAGCGATATAGACTTTAAATAAGACTTGTTCGTGCTGTTTCGAGTTAATTGTTTGGATGGAAACAAGAAGCATGGCTGCCGAAAAGCAAATGCAAGACATGTTCGAGCAATTTAGAAAAATGATGCTAGACCAAAAAGAAGAACAAGAGAGACGCGAAGAAGAAAAAGAAAGGAAACGTCAGGCAGAAAAAGAAGAACAAGAGAAACGACGCCAAGAAGAAAAAGAAAGACGACGTCAGAAAGAAAAAGAAGAACAAGAAAAACGACGTCTAGAAGAGAAAGAAGAACAGGAGAGATGTGAAGAAAAAAAAGAAAGAAGACGTCAAGAAGAAAAGGAAGAACAAGAAAGAAAACGACAAGAAGAAAAGGAAGAATTGAGAAAAATTATACAGGTGCAACAAGATGCTATCCTGTCAGCCACTAATGAAGTCAAGGAAAAAGTAGATAAAGTTGAACAAAAAGTTGGTAACGTCGAAGGAGAAATTAGTGACATTAAGGGAAAAGTTACCGACGTTGAAGGAAAAGTGACTACAGTCGAAGCAAAAGTTACTGGCGTTGAAGAAAAAGTTACTGGTGTCGAAGAAAAAGTTACTGGCGTTGAAGTAAAAGTTACTGGCATTGAAGGGGATATAGAAGGAAAATTTCAGGTAGTTAAGGGGGAGGTAGAACAACTTAAGCGACAGTTAAGAACGCAAGGAGGCCAGCTAGTATTATCATCGTCAGGCCCTCGATTACAACCACCTTCCTTTGATGGTCAAACTTCTTGGTCAACCTATAAAAGACAATTTGAGGCAGCGGCATACGCAAACAATTGGAGCAATGAAGACAAGGCTATGGCATTGATGCTAGCATTAAGAGGTCAAGCATCAGAGTTGCTTCAGACTATCCCAGTGACGCAGCAACGAGATTTTAAAGTTTTGGAGGCTGCACTAGATCTAAGATATGGCGACCAACACCTCGCCCAAGTATACCGGACTCAGCTCAAATCACGCACACAAAAGGCTGGGGAAAGTTTACAAGATTTTGAAGCAGCTGTTGAGCGACTGACATACCTGGCTTACCCGGATGCGCCCAAAGAATTCCAGGAACAATTAACAGTTGGTACTTTCATCGATGGCATAAGAGACGAGGAGATCAGGCGAGTCCTTAGATTATCTCGAGATAAGACTGGTAGTGAAGCGTTGATCCGTGCCCTCGAGGTTGAAGCCGCTTACAAAGAGACTGCACGTCCGAGAGTACGAGCCATGAAGGTAGAAGAGGGCCATTTAGAAAAATCAAATATGGAATCTTTGATGGCTGACATACACAAACTGATAAGCCAGTTGATGACCAAACCAGATGCTCCAAGGAAGCAGGAAAGAGAGCAGAACGATGAACAACCAAGGAAGGTGATTCGTTGTTATAAGTGCGGCAAACCAGGGCATATTAAGCGAAACTGTCGGCAGCGGAGCCCTGAGCGAGTAAATGCCGCAATGACTGAAGAGCCGCAGGAAAACTAAAGATAGCCAGCACCTTGGGGGCTGTGCTGGCTGGTGAACACGGTGCCCCCAGAGAGATACGGGTTTCCCAGATTAGAAGAGTCCCGAGTAGTCTGCTGTTGGATGGCTATGTAAACAAACGGAGATGTATCTTCACTATCGACACAGGTGCCACGTCATCAATAGTGCGACCCGGATTTTTATCAGGAATGAAAGTTGATAAAAGCCAAAATGGATTGGTCGTTCGAACAGCCACAGGAGATAGGGTAAGGGTTCATGGAGAAGTTGACCTAGATCTGCAGTTTGGACGCCTGTGTTTTAGTCATAGGGTTATCGTGGCTGACATCACTGATGATTTCATTTTGGGGCTGGATGTTATGGGAGTACAAGATCAATTTATACTTGACGTGGTAGAACGAGTCCTAAAGATTGGAAATGAAGAATTTATTTTGTCAACAGCAAATGACCGATTTCAAAAAGTGAGGCTACTAACGGCTGAGACAATCAAGATTCCTGCTCGTTCAGAACAAATAATCGAGGCCATTCTGGAAGGAAACTCTGGTGGATACCGTGTTGGCCTTGTTGAAAAAGATGATTCAATTAAGACAGAAAACGTAGTCTTAGCAAGAACTCTAACCCGGACAAAAGACAAAATTCCAATTAGAGTGACTTTCAAGGAAGGCGAGGCAATAGGATCCTAAGAACCAGTCCAGTGGATAGCAAGGTGCGAGGAACAAGGGGAGAAATGTTCGCCAACCAGCATAGACAGGGAAGTTGTGACTTTGTTGAGTACCCAGTTTGAACACCTATCCGAGGATGAACGTAGAGAGGCAATCAAGTTTTTGGAAAAAGAAAGTACGGTATTTGCCAAAAACACAGACATCCTCACGAAAACTGATATAGTGCAGCATCGGATAGACACTGGTGATTCAGCCGCAATCCGCCAACAACCTAGGAGGTTGCCACTAGCTAAACAGGAAGAAGCGGCTGCGATGGTTCAAAAGATGCTACAAGATGGAGTAATTGAGGAATCAACCAGTCCCTGGTCATCACCGGTAGTTTTAGTTGCCAAGAAGGACGGGACTTTGAGATTTTGTGTCGACTACCGGAAGCTGAATGATGTTACGAAGAAAGACAGCTATCCACTACCACGAATTGACGATACATTAAGTACGCTGGCAGGGTCACGATGGTTTTCAACACTAGACCTTCGAAGTGGGTATTGGCAGGTGGGACTTCACCCTGACGACAAGGAAAAGACTGCCTTCTCAACAGGTAGTGGTTTATATCAATTCACCGTGATGCCTTTTGGACTTTGCAATGCGCCAGCTACTTTTGAAAGATTGATGGAATTTGTACTCCGAGGACTAACTTGGAAGACGTGCTTAGTTTATCTTGATGACGTAATGGTTATGGGACGAAACTTCAGGGAACATTTGGAAAATCATCAAGAAGTATTTGGGAGAATCAGAAATGCACACCTAAAGTTGAATCCAAAGAAGTGTCTACTATTCCAAAAAGAAGTGAAATTCCTTGGACATGTCGTATCTTCGGAGGGAATACAGACAGACCCGGACAAGATCTCTGCCGTGCGTGATTGGCCAAGACCTCCAAATGTACACGAATTACGAAGCTTTCTTGGCCTCTGCACTTACTATAGACGTTTTGTGGAAGGATTTGCGGATATAGCAAAGCCACTACACCAGCTAACGGAGGAGAAAGTTAAATATCAGTGGACACCAGAGTGTGAAACATCATGGAAGAAGCTGAAAGCAGCGTTATGCAGTAGTCCTATGCTAGCATATCCCCAACAAAAGGGCCTCTATATTCTTGACACGGATGCTAGCAACTCCGCAATTGGATGTGTACTATCTCAAGTCCAAAATGGAGAGGAAAAAGTAATCGAGTATTTCAGTAAGGTACTGTCCAAACCAGAGAGGAATTATTGTGTAACAAGGAAGGAACTATTGGCCATTGTTAAGTCCGTGGACCATTTTCACAAGTACCTCTATAGTCAACATTTCAAAATCAGGACCGACCATGCTGCATTAAAATGGCTACTGCAGCTGAAAACCCCAGAAGGTCAACTGGCTCGCTGGATAGAAAGACTGCAGCAATATGACCTCACAATCGAACACCGACCTGGAAAGTCTCATAAAAATGCAGATGCTCTGTCAAGAAGACCGTGCAAAGATGACTGCAAGCACTGCTATCGGGTTGAAAAAGCACAGGGCACGGTAATAGTAAACACAGTTCAGGTAGATGTTCCAGATGATTGGACAAAGGAAGTTCTAAGACGAGAACAAATGGATGACAGCGTAATTGGTCCTATATTAAGGGCAAAAGAAAAAGGAACGCGACCGGAATGGAAGGATGTTTCGGACAAAAGTGTGGAGCTGAAGGCATTGTGGGCACAATGGGACTCCCTTAAGGTTATAGATGGGCTATTAAAGAGAGCATGGGAAAGTCCAGATGGGAAGGAAGTTACCATGCGTCTGGTGATACCCAGCTGTCGGATCCCAAAAGTACTTCAGGAAATACATGACGGAGTGTCCGGGGGACATTTTGGTATGAATAAGACATTGGCTAAAGTACGGGAACGATTTTATTGGATAAATAGCCGTCAAGATGTGGAAGCTTGGTGCCGCAAATGCAAGGCTTGTGCAGCTACCAAAGGGCCACAGACGAAGAGCAGGGGCCAAATGAAGCAATATAACGTCGGAGCTCCTTTTGAGAGGATTGCTATAGATGTAGCGGGCCCATTCCCAGTGACAGATGATGGGAATAAATACATCCTGGTCGCTATGGACTATTTTAGTAAATGGCCGGAAGCCTATGCCATTCCGAATCAGGAAGCAGTTACTGTTGCTCGAGTTTTGGTGGATAACCTTGTATGCCGATTTGGTGTACCCCTGGAGCTACATTCCGATCAAGGGAGAAACTTTGAGTCGGGGGTATTTCAGAAAATTTGTGAGTTGCAGGGCATTCACAAGACTCGGACAACCCCTCTTCATCCCCAGTCAGATGGAATGGTGGAACGACATAATAAAACCATGAAGGAACATCTTTCTAAGGTAGTTCACAAGAACCAGCGAGATTGGGATGGACATATACCATTTTTCTTAATGGCATACAGGGCTGCCATTCATGAGACGACTAAACAGACACCGGCTCGTGTAATATTTGGGCACGAGATCAGACTGCCATGTGATTTGATGTTTGGTACACCAGATAAGAAGCCACTGTCCGTGGATGACTACGCAGACGAAGTTAGTCAACAGCTGAGGAATGTCCACGAATTGGTTCGAAACCAAGTTAGCATAGCTAGTAACAGAATGAAGGCTCGCTATGACCGGAAGGGAACGTCAGCAGGATTCAAGGAGGGCGATCTGGTTTGGCTATATAACCCACAGCGAAAGAAGGGAAAAATCTCTGAAGCTTCACCCACCCTGGGAAGGACCGTATTCAATCATCACTCGGATCAATGACGTTGTTTACCGAATTCAACGTAGTAAGAAGTCCAAGATGAAGATCGTGCACTTGGATAGGTTGGCGAAGTATGAAGTATGTTGGGGAATCTGAATTGCCTGACCGGGACGTTCAGGCTTAAGGAGGGAGCAGTGTTATGTGCTGCCCTCTAACAAGGAAAGATGTGATTAAGTTCATGTTCAAAGTTTTCCTCAGAAGCTTAGTTACTTCCCTGACTAGTAGGGTGGCGCCGTCTATGAGCCAATTGACGAACAATCATCTATTACATGGTAGAAAACTCTGTAGAATTCCAGAAAATTGTGGTACATTTCTATGGGTGTATATAAGGAGATGAATCCAGCAGATGGGGGAACAGTTCAGTTGAGTGAAGTATGCAGTTTAGTGAAGTAAACAGACAAGAGAGTTTTTAGGTTAGACAAGAGTTGACAAGTTTAAGAAGAAAAGTAAAGTGCTTAGTGTTTTAAAAGTAGTGAAATTATATTAGATTAAGTTATTATTAGTTGTGTGATTTTTAAGTATTTGCTAGTGTAATTTTAGTGATTAAATAAATCAGTGGTTTGTGAAAATTCTTGTTGCAAGTTATTTGGAATCCACAAAGTGTTTACTGAAAATTGTAAGCACGTAACAGTATGTTACAAGTTTTATATTTAGAATTTCCTGAAAGATGTAAATTTTTAATAATATATAGGATGGTCTATTACAAATAACCTATTATACATACCTAATGTATAATAGATAGAAAACACTAATAATTAATTTTACAGAGAAACGTTTTTAAAAAAGATCTAAAAACTTCTTAAAACTTTAGTTAAAAAACACTATAGTGAAATGATTTTCTTACCTCTCATTTCCTGTATTTGGTTCCACAGCACGGATAATATGTGTTGTTCTCTCAATCAGTAACATATCATCTACATCTTGACTTTCTTTATTTGAGCATTTCAAAGAAGTACACTCATAAAATAACTTTCCACTTTGAAATCCAACTCCATAGGTTCTAACTTCAATTCCTCCTGAAATATAACATGTATTGATCCCAAGCTACCTAACCTCGGCTCATATTACATACAAATTAAACTGGGAATGTGTATAAGTAAAATTACATTACCAAAAATTTTTACTTGTGGCATAAGTGCTACAAATATTGTTTAAACGTTAATTGTGATATATGTTCATATACTTTTTTCTTCTTATATATTTTTCTACCACATATATCTTCTGAAAATTAGCACAAATCTACAAAAAAATAACAAAATTAACCAGTATATTGGAAAAATAATCCTTGATACACCAATATTGTTCTCAGAATGTCTAAACCTTAACCTCCACAAAACTAACATGTTAACATTTTCCACTAAACATCTCTATTTTAGTTTATTAATAAAAATGGAGAATAAATCTATCGCCCAATATGACGTTGTCAAATAACTCGCGCGGAGGTAGACTCTTGTCTCTCATGGACTAATCAAATAAATTTACTATTAAGAAAATTTTCTACTCAGTGCTTTATATTATGGCAAATGTGACAGCATGTAAGTTTAAATATACTAAAAATTTATTACTATGCATATGTACAGTCCTGTCTTGATTACTGCATAATTTGTTGGGGGAACTGTTCTAGAATAGGAGAAGTTCTTACAATACAAAAGAAAATAATTCGTACGATCAATTTCAAATCCCCACATGAATAATGTAGAAATTTATTTAAAGAACTTGATATATTAACTGTTCCATCATTATAACTTTTAGATGTGTATCTTATGTAAAATCTCATATTGACAATTATGCTTCAAGAGATGGAAATTCTGTTCATCAGTTAAGAGTAGATCATAACCTCGTAGTCCCACAACATAGATTAACTACATTAGCCAAAGGACCTAATATCATGCCTATCAAATTATTCAACAAACTTCCCACAGAAGTAAAGGCGCCAAATAATATTAAATCTTTTAAGAAAAAAGTACGATCTATTTTAATTGAAATAGTATTTATTCTGTTAATGAGTATATGAGCTCTTATTTTCAACTTTTAATTACTGGTTTTAATTATTCATTGTCCCTATATATATTTATAAATACATATTTTTTAAATTATTATTCAAGCTTTTTAATCTGTAATGTAATTTTATTTTTTTAACTTATCAAAATTAAAACTTAGTTCCTAAGATCTTGCTGTTGATATATTTCAATACTTTTGTGAAGTCTGCGAAAATAATTTTTTTTTTTTTTTACAAAAAACCAGTCACCCTACTCTGTGGCTCCGACCCTCACAGAGGGGAGCTGGTAGTAAACACCAATAGCCACTCCCCACGCCCATGGGGTGAGTGACTACCGGGTCCGAGAATCGTGTGCCCTGAGTAAATGCAATGAACCGAGGACGACAGCCTTCTGCATTCTGCCGGCTAAGATCTCTGCCGAATCTCGGCATGCCGGTATGATCTTTAGTTCTGAAAGCAGCGTCTGTCTCATTCCACCGAGGGCTCCTATAATCAGTACCACTATTTTAACAGAATGGCCTGGATAAAGCTTGCGGAGTTCGAAGAGCAAATCTCGATATTTTGTCCGTTGTTCCTCCTCTTTAAAGACAATGTTGCTCTCAGCGGGAGCTGAGAATTCCACGACATACATTGTCTTGAGTTGGTGGTCGAGGAGTACTATGTCAGGCTTGTTGGTTTGTATTTGCCTGACGGTGGGAAACGAGTAGTTCCAATAAATTAGGCACTTCTCATTCCCCACAACGGACTCAATATCCCCAGGAGCGTAAGGCAGCACTGGTGTTTCGTCTATCCCATACGAGTGCCTTAGATCATAGTAAAGCACTCGTAATGCTGCGTCGTGTCTGTGAATATAGGCCGAGACTGCATATGTCGGGCAAGCCGACAGTAATTGCACCACAGTCTTCGGTGCCCTGCGGCAGGCCCTGCAGCTGACATCAGGGACCTCCATACCCATGACACGACGTCGATAGACGAAGGTGTTAAATACACCATCTTGGCAAGCCATTATGAATCCCTCGGTCTCAGACTTCAGCCCCGCTGACCTTAAGAAGGTGAAGGTCAGCCTTTCAGATAAGCCGAGGTCTTCTATATTTTTATAGAAGACTCCGTGCAATGGCTTATCCTTATGAAATTGCAGAAGGATGTTGTGTTCTGCAGCTCTAATGTGTCGAACAGGTTTCAACTCGGTGACAGAGTCGGGGTTTACCCGCTCGACATCGAAGATGAGACCAAGTTCATCGGCTGCTCTCCGTGCTGCCTTAAAGAGAAAAGCTCCTACCTCTGCATTTTCATGGTCTCGGACCAAGCAGAGGAGGGGATCCGAACTCCTGATGACCTTACATGCTCTATCCAGAACAATCCTGCTATGGAGACTCTCCAAGCTCAAGAGTCCACGGCCTCCCCGATGTCGTGGGAGATATAACCGTGGAACAGACGATTTAGGATGCAAGCTCCTATTGAGATGCATCTTCTTGCGGGTTACTACATCAAGTTGACGCAGCTCTTCTCTAGTCCACTTCACTACTCCGAAAGAGTAGAGAAGGATCGGAATGGCAAGCATATTTGTAGCAGACACCTTGTTCTTCCCCGACAGTTCTGAAGACCAGATCTGTCGGAGTAGGTGCTGATACTTGCCACAGAGAGCGTTTTTCACTACACTCACTTCTTGGGTGGAGCGTTGCTCGACACCCA
Source organism: Leptura quadrifasciata (assembly GCA_963675555.1). NCBI lineage: Eukaryota > Metazoa > Arthropoda > Insecta > Coleoptera > Cerambycidae > Leptura > Leptura quadrifasciata. Next base: position 23,827,241 of record OY776682.1, read on the forward strand.
AGTAAGTGTACGATTCTCCGGCATCTAGATGGTGTAAGATGCTTCCGTCCACGAGCTGCGCGTCCTCTCCGTAGTCACCGCATCGTCCTCTCTTGAGATGGATCAGTGCGCATTTGTCCAACCCGAACTGTATACCGACAGCCTGCGTGTAGTCCTGTACCACCCTAAGGGACTGCTGGAGATCCCTCTCTCCAGAGGCATAAAGTTTAAGGTCATCCATATAAAATAGATGGGTGACCTTATGCCTCCTGACGCCGGGGGTACCGCAGTTGTAGCCACAGGTTTTCCGGAGCGAGACGGATAATGGCAGTAGTGAGATGCAAAAGAGAAGGGGGCAGAGGGAATCTCCCTGAAATACTCCTCTTCGGAATGTTACTGACTCTGTTTGGACTCTATCATTACCCGATGTAATGGTAAAGCGAGGCCTCCAGAGCGGCATCAGTTCTTCAATACATCTCATTATGGGGCCTGGTACCACAAGACATCGGAGCAAGTGAACAATGAGCTCATGCGATGTCATGTCAAATGCCTTGCGGTAGTCGATCCAGGCCATAGAGAGGTTCTGCTTATACTGCATGGACTCCTGCGTGACACATTATGATTTTTTTTTTCTTTACTTTCACAACTGTGCGTTGGATTCAAGGTATCATGGTTCGCCGGGGTCTAGACGACCAACGGCGTTATCATGGGCCAACACTCTCCTAACAGTGCTGCAGGTACTTAAGATTGTCGCTTTCTGAGCAAGTCCTATCACCCTCTGATGGTCTGATATATTCAGTTGATTTAGTGCTCTGGGCAGCTCTTTATCAACCAGGCCATTTGCCGATATTACGATGGGAACTATGGAAATCTTCTTAAGTAAGTAAATCGCTTTCAGTTCATTTGCTAGATCTTAGTACTTACTGATCTTTTCGTTTCTGGCTTTTCTTACGTTATCATCGAGAGGAATTGTAACGTCTACAATACTTGCACGTTTATCTTTTTTGTTTAGAATTAATATTGTTACGTGCTTACAGTTTTCAGTAAACACTCTGTGGATTCAAATAACTTGCAACAAGAATTTTCACTAACCACTATTTTATTTATCACTAAAATTACACTAGCAAATACTTAACAATTACACAACTAATAATAACTTAATCTAATATAAATTCACTACTTTTAAAACACTACGTACTTTACTTTTCTTCTTAAACTTGTCAACTCTTGCCTAACCTAAAAACTCTGTCTGTTTACTTCACTGAACTGAATTCTTCTTTATACTTCACTAAACTGTACTGTTCCCCCATCTGCTGGATTCACCTCCTTATATACACCCATAGAAATGTACCAGAACAGTATTCCACAATTTTCTGGAATCCTACAGAGTTTTCTACCATGTAATAGATGACCGTTCGTCAATTGGCTCATAGACGGCGCCGCCCTACTAGTCAGGGAGTAACACAATAACAGGTTTCCTTTCACCTTGAACAGGGACTCAATCACATCTTTTCCTCATTAGAGGGCAGCACATAACAATATGTCAGGTTTGTTATGCCTGATTTCTCTATCTGTTATAATTCCCGAGTCCCAGTATATTTTTGTTTCTTCATTTTCCAGGAAAGTTTCCGGCACGTAGTTGTAATATGGCACGATTTCAGTAATAAAATTGTTGTTCTTACAGATTTCCTGGTGAACAATTCCGGCTACTCTATCGTGTCGATCAAGATAATCCTTTGGTGCTAGGTACGTACATGCGGACACAAGATGTTGTACTGTCTCCGATGTAGATCCGCAAAGTCTGCACTTGTCGTTTATATCTTGCCTTAGAATGTATTTTTGGTAGTTTCTTGTGAGTATGACCTGGTCTTGGATGGCATTAATAAATCCTTCTGTCTCCGGCATGAGGAAGCCCTGTCTAAGGTAATTTGTTGATAATTTGAAGTCGATATCATAAATATATAGTGCGGCAGCATATCTTCCGTGCATAGCCTTACTCTTCCATTCTTCTTCTAATGTTTTGATGGTCTTTTGTGTTTCAGGTAGCATTCGGGCAGCTAGATTTAGTGCGGAGAAGTTGGTATCTGCTACTGATACAGCTCTTTGAAGCTCTTCATGGGTGTTCGTGAAGTACGTATATAGCTTTTTAATTTTGTTTGCATGCAGGACTTATAAGTTTAGGAGTGCTCTTCCTCCTATTCTTCTTCTGGGCAAATACAATACAATACAATACAAAATATACTTTATTGTCAGAAGAAAAAAATTCTCATAGACAAAGCATAGAAAACATGTAAATAAACTACATAAAAATGTAAACATACAGAACACAATATATAGTCAAATTAATAACAAAATGAAATATGAAATGAGGAAGTTGTAAATAAACTACATAAATATGTAAACGTATTAAAAAGAATATACACACATACAATAAATGTATAGTCAAATTAGAACAACAAAATGAAATACAAAACAAGAAAGTGGCATCCTATTAAAATATATCATTATAATATTCGTTCAAATCATAATAGGCTTTAACAATCAGCAGGCCTTTAACAGCCTTTCTGAAGTCAATATTTGAGTTAATGTCTTTCACACATTATTAGGCAGATGATTGTACAACTTGTTGCCATTGTAAATAATAGAGTCTTTAACTAGAGAGGATCTCGGAATTGGTAATGTTATTGCTTTGACGGGTGATATAGTGGGGGTTTGCATGAATCACGAACTTTTGCTTTACACAAATATCGAACAGCACGCTTTTGTAGCACCAATATCATTTTTTTTTTTATACATTTATTTAACGTCGGCCTATTTCCGCTACTGAGGCCTAACGCCGATGGTCACCTATCCAAGTACTAACTGCGCCTGTCGTTGCTTTACATCGCATACCGAAGTATGTACATAGTAAAGACGCACCTATGCTCGCCCCACCAATATCATTTGTATCAAATGCCTACTGCATGCACCCCAGAAGGAAATACCATACCTCAAGTGTGAATCAATTAATGAGAAGTATGCAGTTTTTGCAGCTGTATAACCCAATTCAGTAGAGATGATTCTGATTGCATAACATCCCGATGCTAGTTTATTACTAAGACTAGTAATATGTTCTTTAAATTTAAGCTGGCAGTCAATATTTAGTCCAAGGAATTTAGTGCACGATTTCTTTTCAAGTACATGATTGCCTAAAGAGATGTCTAAAAGATTACAATGGAAGGATATTATATTCGTTTTGCTGATGTTAAATGAAAGCAAGTTTGAGTCGCACCAATCTTTTACTTTATTTATATCAGAGCATATTAAATCCCAAAGGGAATTACATCCTTGTTATGCCACAATATAGTGGTGTCATCAACCAATAATGTGAATTTTCCTTTAATATCAATTTCAGTCAGGTCGTTAATATACAACAAAAATAGGGTTGGGCCAAGAACAGAGCCTTGGGGTACTCCATGATTAATATTCAAGTTGTTGGAATACGTTGAAGTCTTAACTTTTTGACTACGATCTGACAAATAGGACCGAAACCAATTTAGTGTAGTGCCTCTGAAACCGTAGAGCTCTAGCTTCCGCAATAATATTTCATGTTGGACACAGTCAAAGGCTTTTGACAAATCGCAGAATATAATAATAATAATAATACTTTATTCTGAGACAAACATCGCCTTGAAGGAGGAGGAAAAACGGACTAAATACCGAGATCTCCGGTATGAGCTCCATGCGCTGTACCCTGACTACTCTGTCAAGATGGTCGTCCTGATAATCGGTGTACTTGGTGGGATGAGGCCTACACTGCTCTCAGAATTGAAGACCATACCGGCCTGCCAGAAGTCAGCCGAATGGTTGGCAGGTCAAATGCAGAAAGCAGTCATCCTGGGGTCCCTTAGGCTGCTTAGGGCACATGATTTGGGAATCTACGATCACTAACCCTGCGGGTTGTGGGGAGTGGCTGTAGATAATTCGTTGGCGCTTCTGTCGTGAGAATGTCGGAGACACGGCAGAACTGTCCAGCATCGCTCAGCGAAAACTTTATTCATCTCTGGGGCCACATACATTTGTAGATAAGATAAGTCACACAACATTACATACAAAAGTTAAAACACAGATAAAAATATATAAATAAAAACTATAAAATATACATACATTGGTAAATATTCATAAAAGGCTACATTAAAAGATAAAATGATTAGATTAAATATACTAGAAGGTTATATTTTTGTCCGTTCGTAATTTTAGAACAAACTCCCCAATGGTATAGAATGCATTATTTGCTAGATAGTTTTTTAGCTTCTTCTTAAAAGCTTGAACAGGTAAGCTCCTGAAATCCACAGGAAGCAGATTATACATTTGAAGGCCTGAATAGAGAGGCGATTTTTCATGAAAGGAATGATGGTGTTGGTTTTGGCAGATATTGGTTTTATTCCTAGTATTATAGTTGTGCATGTCAGCATGTGATGGAAATTTACTTTTGTTATCATAACTGTATAATAGACATTTTAGTATATAAACACAAGCGATTGTTAAGATATTTTTCTCCTTAAAGATTTCTCTACAGGAGGTACGACTATCAAGGTTATATATTAATCTAATAACACGTTTTTGTAGGATAAACACTCTCTCCATGTGGGTGGATCTACCCCAAACGACGATATTATAGCCAATGGCTGAGTAGAACAGAGCATAATATACAGGCAATAGATAGTCAGAGTTAAGTTTGTCTTTTAGTTGTTTAATAGCGAAGTAGGCCTTATTGAGTTTTTTTGAAAGAAAGGTAATATGATCTTCCCATGTTAACTGGCTATCAACAATGGTTCCAAGAAATTTCGAGTGTTGTACAAGTTGTATGGGTATGTTATTAAGGTCAAAGTTAAAATTATGCGGTTTTCTAAATTTGTTATGAAATTGAATTATAACTCTTTTTTCATTGTTTATTATCAGACGGTTTTTAAGACACCAGTCATGGAACTGAAATAAAGTGGTTTTAACTTTGTTCTCCACTACTTTTGGGTCGTGATGTGAGACAACAACCGATGTATCATCCGCGTATAGAAAAAACTTTGCCTTCGCTTATGTGGTTAGGAAGGTCATTCACATACAGGAGGAATATTAATGGTCCGAGGACACTCCCTTGTGGGGTCCCAATGTTAATATTAAAGTGTTTTGATTTGGCGTCAGCTTGCTTAACATAAAATACTCGGTTAGATAAGTAAGACGAAAGGCATTTATTGATGTTGCCACGAATTCCTAAGGTATTAAGTTTATCTGAAACGAAATCCACATGAAGGGTGTCAAAGGCTCTTGACAAGTCAAAAAATATTCCTATCACAATATCACCAATATCCATTTTATCACTAATTTGTTGGATAAATTCATTAGTGGCAGTTTCTGTTGAATATGACTTCCTGAAACCATGCTGGTAGTCAGTCAACAATTTATAGGACTTTAAGTACTCATGAATTTTCTGAGAGATGACCGATTCTATTATTTTTGATATTACACTAAGTAACGCAATAGAACGATAATTTTCTATATTTGATGGACATGGTCATTTTTTAGTATTGGAATCAATACTGCTAGTTTTAGTGCGTCTGGAAATTCTCCATATATCAGGCATAAGTTTATTAAGTGTGCAATGGGTTCTGATAGAATGTCTCGACAGATTTTTATTAATTTGATTGGGACTTCGTCGTCTCCGGTGGATTTTTTGTTATTTAGGTTAGTGATTACATTTTGTACATCCTGTTTAGTTACGGGAGTGAAGAACATATTTGAGATTACATTCTTAGATGTAGTACAGGTCTCAGATAGGTTCTTATGGAAATGACTGTGTAATCTGTCTGTAATGGTAGTTGAAAAGAAGTTTCCAAAAAGCTCTACTATTTCTGATTTATCAGATACTACCCTATTCTCATGTACTAGTGAAATACGGTTTTCGGTTATTTTTGTTTTATTTTCATTAACTATACTCCATAGAGTTCGTGATTTATTTTCTGATGGTTGTATCTTACTGATGTAGTGGCTCCTTTTTTCGTTTTTAATCTCAAGTTCGATGTGTTTTTTCAGAAGTTTATAATTTGCATTTAGTTCCTCAGAGTTAACAAGTTTTCTTATGTAATTTAGGTCTTTTAAGTTTTGGAGTTTATTTAACAAGGAAGGAGTGAATCGAGTTTTGACTTTATTTGTATTATTGTTAATTTTTTTTGTACATAATGGAAAGGCAGCTTCCATACACCAATGAAGATGTTCCCAGAAAAATTCATAGGCAGTGTTAATGTTATCGAATGTACTGTGATATAGAGATTCAAAATATGTAGAATGGGACATGTAAAGTTTAGTGAATTCTGCTACCGAAAATTCATTTATCTTCCAAAATGTGCAGACTTGTGCCTTATTTTCGACAGTAGGGAGTGCTCCTGTTATCCATGTAACTATTTGGGCAAAATGATCGGAGATACCCGGATCGAAGTTATTTAGAGTTAAATTTTCTATGCTTATGCTTGTAATTACATAGTCAATGCTACTTATTGTTGGAATGTTATCTTTGTATGCTATTCTAGTTGGCTCATAAAACAGTGATGTCAGGCCATTAGATGCAATAATATCGTGTAGGAATACCGAATTTGAGACAGAGGAGAGTTTATCTATGTTGAAGTCCCCGCAGATAATGATATTTTTAAATTTATTACCTAATAATGTTAGCATATCAGAAGGTTTCATGATAAATGTGCCTATATCCCTACTAGGAGATCTATATATACAGATAATGACAGTGTCTTTTTTGAATGAGATTGCTGAGCATTCAAAGTGAAGTTCCAAGGATAGATTACAAATATTTGGCAATTCCTTACAAGAGGATGCCAAATTATTTTCAGCAAATATTACCGTGCCACCGTGCAGTTTATTTTGTCGACAATAACTACTGACCTTCTGGTAACCTAAGAAGCTTACCTGTTCAAGCTGTTCATTTTTTGCCCAATGCTCAGTAAAGCACACAAATGTAGCATTAGTATCCCTCAGAAAAAATTCAAGCATGTTGTTTTTGTTTCCTATAGATTTTATGTTAAGATGAAGTAATGTATAATATTGCATTCCATCCATTGATGTGTTTGTTATATTTACTGGTGATCTAGTTGTCAAGCTTTTGGTGACGCAGCTTGAGTTACTGGGAAAAAAAGAAGGAGAAACTTGAGAAGACGAAGCAATAGTAGTGGAGTCAGAGGCTTGGAAACTCGAAAAACTGTTCTTGTTCCTAATAGCTGACTGTTGCTGAGTATTATCCTGTTGATTGTCCAGGAAGCGTTTTCCCATTCGAAAATTAAATCTAGAGAAAATAACTTCCTCCGGCCAAAAATTTACATCATACACTATATCAAGGAGACCTGGATCTACACCAACCATAAAACGTTGATTATTAGGTGTGGGATTTGTCATATTTAACAGTTTGATGGTAATGTTAGTAGATTTAGTTTTTTCTTTGATGTAGGGCCTCCCCACCATTGATTTCAGTGTAGATCGTCTTTAAAAATGAGAAAATAGCATCATTTGTATTCTTATTCCTTTGGAAACCGAATTGATGATCACTCAATATATTGCAAGAAGACAAAAATTCAACTACCCTTTTTTTTACTAGTTTTTCTATAATCTTTGCTAGTGTTGGTATTAACGATACGGGACGAAAGTTAGATGGATCTTCCATGCTCCCACCTTTGTGAAGCGGAATTACTATAGATGTTTTTAGAAAAGAAGGAAAAATTCCTAATTCAAAAGATTTATTTATTAACGAAGCTAACACATGAAGAACAGAATCTGGTAAATTTTCAAATATTTTTACTGAAATTTCATCAAGACCAGCTGATTTTTTATTATTAATTGCTTTGATGGTTTCTTTTAATTCAACTATATTTGTATTATATAGACATAAAGTATTATGATTATATATTTCATTCATGTAACTCAAGGGATCATTAGGGGGAATTATGCTTTCAGTAAGTTTACCTGCAATAGAGCAATAATAGTTGTTTATATCATTAGGATTTAAAGAAATTGTAGCTCGCCTTTGATCTTTGCCCCTAAGTTCGTTTATGATTGTCCAACTCTCCTTTGTTTTATTTCTTGACTGTTCAATTCTGGACTTATAATGATTATCTTTCGCCTTTCTGATTATATCTCTATAGATTTTACGGTATTTGTTATAATAATCAAAAAAAGATTGTTCATTTGTGTATTTTCTTATGTAATGAAGAGATCTTAAATTATTAGCTGTTGTTTTTATGCCTTTAGATGCCCAAGGTTTCTTACTTTTTAATTTAATTTTTTGAATAGGGAAGGCTTCGTTAAATACATGTGTTAGACATTCATAAAAAGAACCGAATGCATCCTCTCTAATTAACAAATCCTCCCAGTTATACTCTAGACATCTTAGAAAAAACCTCTCATAATTAGTCGTGCTGAATAAACGCCCAAATTTATATTTTTTGTCTAGAATATTTGAATCTATCAGAACTGAACAGTATACACCTTCATGATCTGATAGGCCAGCTGGGACCACTGAGCAAGTAACATTTTGTTTATCTAGATTACTACAGAAGTAATCAATCGTGGTAGCAGAGTACTGTGAGACTCTAGTATATGACTCCACATGCATATTTAGATTAAAGGAAGTTAGCAGGTTGAATAGCGCTTGAGTATTATTTGATTCTTTGTCACTAAAATTTACATTAAAATCACCCGCTAAAACAGTCGAAAGTTATCTTCTGCCTGTGTTTTTGATGGACTCTGCTCTATAGTAAGGCATTGTCTAGCTCCTAGATATTTATAGCGTTCAGTTACAGGTAGGGCATTAAATTCTGCTTCATCGCTCAGCTGAGTATTCTCCGACTCCTGGATGATTCCCCTTTTTGCGTATGTATTTATAAATGTACATTTTTCCACTCCGAACTCCATCTTAATGTCTTTACTGAATGGGTTGGCAAGTTCAAGTTGGTTTTGCAATTGGAGTTCGTTTGCAGCATATAACTTTAAGTCATCCATATACAACAGGTGAGTAACTTTTGCTTCAGAGTTTTTATTTATGATATACTCCCGTCCTTCCCTTTTTAGCATAAAGCTGAGAGGATTAACTGCTAAGCAAAATAGTAGCGGGCTCAAGCTATCTCCCTGGAAAATTCCTTTGCAGTTCGAAATGGTGTCGGTCGTATACCCCTGGTGATTTACATTCACGGTGAGAGATGTTCTCCATGTTTTCATTATTGCTTTCAAGAAGTTGAGCACCTCTAGATCGATTTTATAAATTGTCAGTACTTTTTGGATCCAGGAATGCGGTATGGAGTCAAATGCTTTTCGATAATCTATCCATGCTATTGAAATGTTCCTTTTTCGCTTTACAGCTTGTTTTGTGACAACTGTGTCTACAATTAACCACTCATTACTTCCTTTACTTCCTTTTCTGCACCCGTTTTGCTCCTTTGCTAATATTTCCTTATCTTCAAGATGTTTCACAATTTTATTTTCTAATATACTTGTTATAATTTTATAGATGATTGGCAAAGAGGTGATTGGTCGATAGTTTTTTGGCTCCTGGGTTTGGTTATTTTTTGGATTCATAATTGTGATTCCCTCAGTAAGGAATTTAGGCAGGCTATTAGGATTTTGTACAGCTTCACTAATTTGTGTAGCTAAAATTCTGTGTGTGGAGTCGAAGTTTTTCCACCGGTATGCCTGGATTTTATCAATGCCGGGAGCTTTCCAGTTTTTTTGTTTAGATATAGCCTGTTTGACATCGGCTTCAACTATTATTACTGGCTCCATAATGGGTATATTTGTTATTCTTGCTTCTTCAGATTCAGATTATTATTATTAGCACATTTGAAATATGTTTGGAATTTTTTTAGTATTTTTCCCTTGATTAGAGCATGTATTTACATAAAGAGTCCAAATATCCCAAACTATTAAAAAGTTTTCCTTGCCATTTCGTTTACTGTTTTATATTATGTTTATTAAGTTCTTCTTTTAACATTGGTAACTATGTCATGCCAAAATCTGAAAACAATTCCAAATGCATTTGTCTTCATTTAATAATATTACTGCGGATCCTGCAATTTTTCTTTCTTTAGAGAAAATTAAAAAAGAAAATTATTAAATGAAAGTAAATGCGTATCGAATTGTTTTACAGATTTTTGCACGACATAGTTAGCAATATTAAAAGAAGAACTTAACAAACATAACATTATTTAAAATACAGTTCTCTGTAAGTAGTAAGTATCCATAGATATGACATAAACACAATCTTAAAGCTGCATGTTTAATATAAATAGCAAACAAGAATTGTTTTCAATACTTTAGAGAAGGAAACAGATTTTGTTTCTGAAACGTCAGTGAAATACTTTCTTTCTATTATTTTGTTACAATTTGTTTTAGTTGGCAAAAAAATAGCCTCCGATTGTCATTTGACATAAACATCACAGGTTAATTTTCCAATATACCTACTGGTTAATTATGTTATTTCTTATAGATTTTGTGATAATTTTCAGGATATATATATATATATATATATATATATATATATATGTGTTAGATAGTGGATTGTTTGAATAACTTTTTAAAGGAACTTTATTTGTTACACTGAGTCAACGTTGACTCTTTAAGAAAATACAATAATAATTTAGATGAGGTTTATAAATACAATGCTCATGCAGCGTGAGCGGTTATTGAGAAGAGCTGTTACACAGTATGTAATATGATATGTTTGAGAAGGTTAAGCCTGTCTCGATAATATTATATATCATAGTATATTTCTAATATAACAGCTTCCCCCTTATAAAAAAAGTTGGTGTTTTATGCAGCAACTTTTGAAATGAATATAAAATGTATATAAAAGGTAATGGTACAATTTGAAAAAATATAAAAGATACAAAAATGTTAAATCATAAGGTTTAAAATACAGAATATAACCTTAGCGTCTAAAATATGAAATGCAAGCACAATAAGCTTAATTCATAAAATAAAATAACATAAAAATGTTAGAGTTAAAATATAGCTTTAGCAGGAAAGCGTAAAATGCAAACATACTAAATTTGAATTGTAAAATGGGATAAAATATTCCCAAGGTTAAAATATAGCTTTACTATAAAAGCATAAAATATAAGTATGATAAGTTTAAATGAAAATGACGTAAAAATGTTAATAAAATTGAAATTAACAAAGGATAGAAAAATAATGAAATATAATGATTAAACAAATGAAATAAAATTCACTGAAGAGTCTAGCACTAAAAGTCAGTAAAAAGGCACAAAACAGTTTGTCTTTAGGTAAGTTCTATGTCTTTGGCTTCGTTGTCTTCTCCTCTTAAGGTAGGTCGTCTTCGTGAAGGAAATAGGTTAGCAAATGTCCTGTAGGGTTTGCTAGGCCTCGGTGGAGATGGGGGTGATGCAGAAACATCGATGGCTAGTCTTCGTCTTTTTGTTCTGCACTTACAAAATAGGTACAGAAATAACAGTCCAAATATTAGCACAATGATAAAATAGGTGAACCAGGATATGTGTTCTGTTATAAAGGATTTGTTGATCAAATCATCTAAATCTCTGGAATATTGGTCCAACTTGTGTTTGGCAACTTCGAGGTCTTCCGTGTTGAGATTGTTTAATTTTAGTGGTTTAAGATTTGGAGCTCGGATTTTGTCTGGAATATGTTTACAACATTCAAATGGAATTTGGATTGGATGAGTGTCGTCTTTTACGTCGGTTACTTCATTGGTATTGGCTTGAATTTTTGTGATGCCTATGAAGGCGTAACAATTTGGTTGTAATTTTACTATTGAATTTTTGTAGATGACTTCAGTTTTTGAATTTCTTTCTGGACAGTTGATGGTTGTTTGTAGAGGTTCTGCGTTAATAACTAACCATGTGTTTTCGTCTATTTTTTGGACGTTGTAGCCTTGGCTGATGATAAATGACGTCTCGCAGTTTTCTGGCAGAGTTTTGAGGTTCTTGAAGAGACGGGCTTCGCATATGGCATTGTTGTCAATAGGGTATGCAAATAAATTTGGACATAATTTTGTGTTGAAATAAAGTGGTTTGCATTCTTCAAGGTTCAAGATAGGTATGTACATTAATGAATCATCATCTCTCGCGATATATTTTTGAGAAGTTGATAATACATGATATAAACCAGTTCTATTATCCAAAATAGGAATAGAGTATAATTGAAATACTGAATATGTTTGAGGGTCTATTAAAGGTATGTCTAACACAAATATTAGATCCGAATTTGTTTGAAAAGCTTTTAGTTCTACAATGTCTAAGTACTGTGCAACCTTTGATAGTTTGATTGGAAGCGGTAAATTGTTCCTTTGTAGGTTTTGCGAAATTTCCTGTAGAGAATTTACTAAGTCCTTTGGATTTATAATTGACATGTGAATTATTTTAAGCCTCGCGAAAGTGATGGAATTTAGGATGTCATTTAAGTTATCCTCGATAAATAAATAACTTGCCATAAGTTGTTCGCAGATTTCGATAAATTTCAGTCTTGCATGGACGTTTTCTATGTCTTTAGTCATGTCTAAAATTGAGGCTTCAATTTCTTTAATATCCTTATTGAAAGTTTCTTCGTCAACTTGCAATTTTTGAATAGTTGCGTTGAAATTTTTGATTACTGAAGTTGTAACAGATATTTGGTTTTTAATTAGGCTTTCGAGTTGGTGTTCGTCATTATTCAATTTGTTGATACAATCAGAATAATACTGACCGTCTTCTGCGTCTAAATTCCCGGTTATCGATTTAAAAATCGTTCCGATGCCATTTAGTATTCCTCGTTTGTATCATTTCGTGTCAAGGTAAATTTCGTCAAATTTTGATTGTATTGATTGGGAAATTTGCGTCAATAAGCTAAGGTTAGTTTTTACATCTCCTGAAAAGACGTTCATGTAATGATATGCTGGGCCGAGTGTGTTGTATAGTGTCTGTAAGATCTTGTCGTTTTTGTCGAAAGCTGTCTTAAAGGTAGATATGTTTTTGTGTACCAGTAAAGTCCATTTCTTGTGAGAAATCACAATGTCCGTGTCTTGGTGATAATATACTCCGATCGTATTGTTAATAGGAAATATTTTAAATTGAGCAAGTGCTGATCCGATCAGCAGGAGAAACCTGAAAATAAATTTAATCTTCAGTATATGGTTTCATTCGATCAGTTTACTTTGGTTGTTTGGTTTGTTTCGAGATTTAGTAATGTAGCGGAATTTTGAAAGATTTCTGTAATTTCAAAGAGACCGTTGAATTTATTTTGCAGTTTACTTTTTATTTGTGACTCTTTGACGTACACTTTGTCGCCAATATTATATGTGTGTCGATTTCCGGAAATGTTCTTGTCGAATCGAACTTTGGCTTTTTGTTTTTGTGCTTCTGTTCGACTTCGCGCAATTTTGTAATAATGGGATATTCGATTATTTAAATCTCTAACGTATTTGGTGATCAGGTCTTTTTGGTTGTAAAGAGTTTCAGGTGGTCGGTTAGCCGTATGTCCGAAAATAAGTTCGTATGGCGTAAAGCCATGAGTTTTGTTTACCGAGTTATTGTAACATATCACCGCATAGGGTAATATAGTAAAGGGATGTTCTTTGGGATTTTCGGTTTTGTGTATTCTTATCATTTCTGCTAGCGTGGCATGGAATCGTTCGATAGATCCGTTGGATTGAGGGTGTCCTACGTTTGAGTATGTTAGTTTTATGTCGTAAAGGGTGCAAAGGTCTTTTAATAAATTATTATCAAATTTACCGCCATAATCGCAATGAATTCTTAGTGGGGTACCATAATGCTGAAAATAAAGCAACAGGGTATTTACGACTGATTTTGCGCTCTTGTCTGGGACTGCGTAAGCTTGAGTAAATTTGGTTAACTCGTCGCGGATAGTTAATGCATAGTTTCGCGTGGGAAATTCGAATAGATCAATATTAACTCTCTCAAATGGAGTTTTAGGGGTTTCGGTAATCACTAAGGGATTGTTGAGGTTCTTGCGACAGACTTTTGTTCTTTGACATGTTTCACAATTTTTTATAAAATTTTCGACGTCTTTTGTTAAGCCTTGCCCAATTATATTTATTTTTGATTCTACGTATCGTTTCATTTATTCCACGATGTAAATTATTTTTTCCGGTGTGATGCTGGTCGAGAATGATCGGACGTTGGTCCTCGTCGGGAGTTCGTACTAAATTTTGACATATGATTAGTTTTAAGTCTTTTTCTGCAAAAATAAATGATAGGATTTCGAGAATTGGAAAGTCTAGATTGTTTTCAACATGGTAAGTTTTGGAAAGGTCTAATTTGTTCCGGTGTTTATATAATGTTAAAAATAAGTGTTCTACCACAGACTCTGGGTCGAAGGGTAGAGCGATAATGTAATAGTTTCTTTGTCGGGTTGATTTACTGGAAACGATATTAATTGTGTTGTTATAAAACTCTGGGTTTTCCTCGAAAATGTCTTCGATAATTTGATGGTGAAGGTCTGTCAAGTTGTTTTGTTGGAAGAATGTTATGATATTTTTATTTTCTCGATCTAATAGTTGTTTATTTGTGATTTGAATTTTGGAATAATCTATTAGAGATTTGGTTTTGTAAAGTCGGGAAAATGTGTCAAATTCTCGGGCGATTTGTTCGTCGGTAATTTCGTCGTCGTTGTCTGAAATTTCGTCTTCATCTGAGTCTTCGTTTGCGGCTAGAATTTTTGAATAAAATTTGGAACATTCTGAAAAGTGATTGATTTTTATTCTGGACAACGCGTCCGCGTTTTTATTGATCTTTCCGGGTTTGTATATTATTTCGTAATCGTATTCTTCGAGTTTTAAGCGCCAACGCGCTAGTCTACTACCTGGGTCTTTTATGGAAAATAACCAAGTGAGTGGTCGGTGACGAGTTTGAACTTCCTTCCGAATAGATATGGCCTAAAATGCTTTACACTCCAGACCAAAGATAAAAGTTCACGCTCAATGGTTGAATACTTAGTTTCCGCGCCGCATAAAGTTCGAGATGCGTATGCGATTGGCAAATCTTTTCCTATACTTCCTTGTGAAAGTACAGAACCTATTGCAAATGCACTAGCGTCTGTAGTTAGGACAAAAGGTTCATCAAAGTTGGGGTAGATAAATATCGGGGTAGTTGTCAAAGTTTGTTTTAGGGTTTCGAATGAATTTGTACAGTCATTGTCGAAATTGAAAGGTATATCTTTTTGTAGCAACTTAGTTAAGGGTTTTGAAATTTTGGAGAAATTAGGAATGAAGCTTCTATAGTAGCCTGCTAGACCTAGAAAAGATTTAATTTCTTTCTGATTTTTGGGTTGAGGAAAATTTAGAATTGCTTCGACTTTGGCAGGGTTTGGTTTTACACCATCCTTTGTAATAAGATGCCCTAAATAGGCGACTTCCTTGCGAAGGGATTCGCATTTGTCTGGCTGAATTTTGAGGTTGGCTTTTTGTAGACGTTTGAAGACTTCTGTTAATCGAGAAATATGTTCATGGATAGTAGGGGAATAAATAATAATATCGTCCATATAGACGAGACAGCGTTCATTTTGGATGCCTAATAGAATATTGTCCATGACCCTCTGGAAAGTGGATGGAGCATTTTTTAGACCGAATGGCATACGTACAAATTCGTAGTGGCCATTTTCTACCGTGAAAGCTGTTTTTTTGGATGTCCTTAGGATCGATTTTAATTTGGTGGAAGCCAGAGGCCAAGTCTAGAGTCGTGAAATATTGACATCTGCCTAATTGGTCTAGAAGACCGGAAATGTTGGGCAAAGGATACTTATCACCTATCGTTACTTCGTTTAGCTTTCGGTAGTCAACTACGACGCGCCATTTCTGTTTACCAGAAGCGTCTAGTTTTTTGGGGACTACCCAAATTGGGGAGGACCAGGGAGAAATTGAAGACTGGATAATGCCTTGGTCGAGCATTTTTGAAACTTGTGATTTTACCTCTTGTTTATGAATTTGGGGGTAACGATACGATTTAGTGAAAATTGGTTTAGAATCGTTAGTGTCTATTAAATGTTTGATTTCGTTGGTAAATGTCAAGTTGTCACCTTCTAAATAAAATATTTCTGAAAAATCTAAACAGAGTTGAGTAATTAATTCGCTCTCCTCGTCGTTCAAGTGATCTAAGCGTAATTGGTTTCTTATTTTGTAATTTATGTCCATATATTGGGAATCCGGATTTTGAAGATTTACGTTAAATATTGATCTAAATTTTTGAACGGGTTCAAGTTTAAGATTTGAGAATTTTATTGTTTTTGGAATTGCATTTGAGTTTATTATTGTCGTCAAAAATTCACCATTATTGTCTATTTTGACAATGGCGTTCGGTAAGCGTACCTTTTCATTTTCCTGGGCTATTAGTATAGCTTCGGTATTTTGTAAATTGCATTTAAGTTTAAAAATCTTTTCTGTACGTGGTTCGATAGAAATTACATTTTGGTTTTTTGTTTCATTTAAATTTTGATTTTGAATCGGGCTCCGGATTGTAGTTAATATATTATCGGTAACTTGATACAATGGTACGGTTTTGAAATTAGTGATTAATTGTCTGTTTTTAATGTCTATTAAGCAATCGTAATGGTCCAAAAAGTCGGCACCTAAAAGTCCGTCAAATTCTATATCTAGATTATGAATGTAAACTTTGTATGGATCATTCGGATTGAAAGGTATGAGAGCAGATTCAGTGATATTAATTTTTTCGTCTGTTATACCCTGTATAATTACATTTTCGTGGGATCGACGTTTATAGTTTTCTGCCGCTTCGGGTTTGAATACAGAGATACCTGCGCCTGTGTCTATCAAGATTTTGAAACGTTTAGTGATGTCTTCTATGTAAAATAAATTTTTGGAGTTTACGATATTTAGTTTGTAGCGGGATGTTTTTACATGAATTGGTGTTCCGGGAAGTTCAGGTTTGGGTCGAAACTGTCCTGGAGGTTTATCGCTTGGACTTGGCGAGAAATTTGGTCTAGTTCGTCCGTTTGTTGGGTTGGAGTATTTGTGGAATACTCCGGGCCTATGCAAAAATCCGGAGGATTAGCAGTATAATCCTCGTGCTGTTGAGGTTGAGAATTAGCAGTATAATTCTCGTACTGTTGGGGTTGAGAATTAGCAGTATAATTCTCACATTGTTGGGTTCCAAAATCGTAATCATAATTGTTTTCATTAATTTCGAAATTATTTTGGTATTGGTAATTGGGAGAATAACTTGCGGAATAGTCTTCATATTGATTTGAGCTATCGTAAAATTCTTGGTTCAAATGATGTGTTTTTTGTTGATTGAACCTGTTGAAATTTGGGTTTGGTTGGAGAAGGTCTCTGCTGGTGGAAGTTAGGATTTGGCCTGATAGCTGAGGGCCTGTTCTGTTGAGAATAATTGTGTTGCTGGTTGGAGAAATTTTGGAAGTTTTGTGGTCTATGGTTAGATGCACTCTGGAAATGTGGCCTTGGAGGCTGTGCTTGATTAGAATAAGCATTTGGTGCGAAATTGGGAGATGGGGACTGATAGTTTTGCCTTGTGCGGCATTCGTTAAAATGGTGTCCGTTTCTTTTGCAGAAGGTGCAAAATTGTGGGGAGTTTGGACGTCTTTGTGGGTTTTGAATGGGATTTTTATTTGGAACTCTATTAGAAAATTTTTGTGATTCAAAATAGGATAATTGCAATTCACGTTTAATGCGGTTTATTGCGTCTAACATGTCGCCAGGGTTACCAGCCCTAATGATTTGGCATAATTTGGGTTCTAATCCGGTTAATAAAGTGGTCAATGTCATATTTTCGATGAAGTTACATTAAGCAGCTTTTTCCTCTAGAGTTAGAGTCTGCTTTTGCACTGCTGCGTGCATTTTCGCGTTGTGCGTTTGTAGTCTTGTGCGTTTCGTTGGGTAACTGACGAATCCTCTGCAGATCCTGAATCAAAGGCGTCAGGTCGCGAGAGTCACCAAAATGTGCTTCAAGTAAACTATTGATTTCTGCCCATGTAGCAGGGTTTCGGGAATTTATTAATTCTGCGGCTTTTCCGCGTAATTTATTTTTTATGTGAAGCGTTAATAAGATGCGCCGATTATCGACAGCGATCCCCTGAGCGGTTATACAGACTGAAATAAATGTTTGCAAGAATATGGGGTTGCCGTCAAATTCGGACACTATGGAAAATATTTCGCTTAACCTATGAGGTTCAATATTTATGGTTTCGTTTGCAACGATTGAATTGTTAGCATTTGTAGTGATTGAGTTGTTTACATTGGAATTTGTAGTGGTAGCCATTTTATTTATATTACTTAGATAATTAAATAACTTAAAACGCCTTTTTCCAAGTTAGTACGCTACTGGTGTTTAATAAATTTTTTATATGAAATGTGCAAGAATGTGTTATTTATTCTGTAATATTTAAAATTTATATTATAAAAATAGCTAGATTAATTTGAAAAACGCGTTTGGTTTAAAAGCGTTTTGAGTTTGGAAGTAGTATATCTCTGATAATTTTATATTTGAATGTAAACAATTTACACTTTAAACGGTATTACAGAACACAAGCTTGTCTTACGGCTTTAACCTTAATCTTTTATGTGATATGTAATATTATATTACGATAAAAATGCTAAGATAACAATGGTACGTGATTACAGTTAATTAGATAAATTCGCACTTAGAGTATATGATATTACCATAAAAATAATGTTACGATAGGAACAGTATATGATTACGGTTATTTATATAGGTCACATAAATTATAATCAAGATATTTTGTTTCGAGTTTAAATAAAATTACTACTTTAGATATTAGAACTGTATGTAGCAATGCAATGTATTTCGATAAAATAGAATGTAAAATTATGTCGTTGTTTGCAAATAAATGTTTGCGAGATGATTCAAAAATGACACCCTAAATTTTTCATTCCTCGTGGTCCAGTTGAATGCGACTTCGTGAGCTTAGCTACACCAAAGGTCTTTCTCTGCCAGGGGCGTCACTGGGTGTTCCTTCCACAGGGTTGCCTTTGATGCCGAAGACACCAACGATGGGACGGGATGAAATTCTTACTTGCTAATTGTTGAATCGTGTAGTGCTATGTTGCTTGTATTTCTTGATAATTATTATTGTTTTGCTTCTTTTGCTTTTGAGCATGTAGGTTCTTCTGAACAAAGGATTGGGATCCACCACCACAGCTAAGAAGTTCTCCTTGTTCCAGAAGCTCTTTTCGTCCGGTTAGGCACCTTTTTCAGATGGACTCCTTGTTCCCTCGGATATGTTTGCTACTGGTTAGGCTCCCGAACTGTGCGTGTTTTTCAGATCCGCCACGACTGCGCCAATGTTAGATAGTGGATTGTTTGAATAACTTTTTAAAAAGGAACTTTATTTGTTACACTGGAGTCAACGTTGACTCTTTAAGAAAATACAATAATAATTTAGATGAGGTTTATTCGAAAGTGAGTATAAGACTGATTACAAAAAGGTTGTTAGTAATATTTATAATGTTTCGAGAACAAAGGAAACAGTGTTGCTGATTCAGCACAATCAGAATTACTGAGAATTAAAATACAATGCTCATACAGCGTGAGCGGTTATTGAGAAGAGCTGTTACGCAGTATATAATACGATGTTTGAGAAGGTTAAGCCTGTCTCGATAATATTATATATCATAGTATATTTCTAATATAACATATAATATATATATATATATATATATATATATATATATATATATATGTTCCGAGAAGCTTCCGGGGTCGTTGGTATGAAAAATACTAGGTTCTCGGGTTGAACCGCGTCTGAGATTGTTAATGTCTCGACGTTTCGGCTCCCGTTTTGGAGCCATTTTCAAGAGAAAAAGTGGGTCAAGTAAAAATTGTCAAAGAAAATAATGCTAGAAGTTCGTGGAACTGGTTCGATTCCGGGGTCTCAATCTGCCTACTCCCCAGATCTCACCGCGATCCGTCTCTAAGGCCTCAATCTGCCTACTCCTTAGAGCGAACTCGCTGGCAGTATCGGACGAAGTGTTATTTATACGAAAGCCGTCTGTGGGTGGGAGAATGGTGGGGGGTTGAGGGTCTGTTGATGGAGGCATCAGAGCAGAACGGCTGCTATCAGGATTATGAGGTGTGGATGAATATTGTGGGGCTAGCCTGGAGATCAATGATTTCCAAGCGACTGGAAGACGATGACCGTCAACCCTTTTGTTTAGACAATTGGGACGTTTTTCAATCTCAATTGCTTCGCGGATGATTCGCGGTTTCTGGAAAAATGATGGTGCTATGGTTTTGGTGTTATCGAAGTCTATATTATGGCCTGTTAGAAGGCGGTGTTGGGCAAGTGATGAAGTGGGATCGGATTTTCTAACTGCAAGACGATGTTCATATATTCTATTGTTAATCCGTCTGTTGGTTTGTCCAATGTAGGTTTGGGGACAGTTTGAGCAAGGTATTTCGTATACACCGTGGGAATCATTAGGTATTTGGTCTTTTGGGGTTCTGATTAAATTGGAAATTGTTTGGTGTGTTGTGAATATGGTTTTTATGTTATTGGATTTCAGGACTTTTGAAATTTTGTCTGTGACACCTTTGATGTAGGGTAGGAAGGCTTTTTGCAGAGGAAGAGTTTCTGTCTGTTGAATTTGGGAAGGATTTTGTGCTTTGTGTATGGATCGCGTTATATGTCCTTTGTCGTAACCGTTTTGTAGAAGTGCTTCTTGTAATGTTTGTAGTTCGGATTGTCTGTTGTGATTGTCTGTTAGTCTGAGGGATCTGGTTACAAGAGTGTTGACAACGGAATTTATTTGTGATGGATGGTGGTGTGATTTTGAGTTAAGGTAACGGTTGGCGTGGGTTGGTTTTCTATATACAGAGTAGGTTTTTTTTTTTTTTTTTTTTTAATGGCATTTGGACATAGTCCATACAGCCAGATACACTGTCCTATTATTTGAAAACGATAAATCTAATTCTATCAAGAGAAGGTTTTTAGAAGAACACAATGGGAACTAAACAAGGGCACACGCTTCTCGCCTAGGAGTAGGAGAGTTGATTGTTGTTTTGTTTTGTAATGAGGACGTCTAGGAAAGGGAGAGAACAATTGTTTTCGATTTCAATAGTGAACTGGATCTGAGGGTGTATATGATTAATGTGAGACAGGAAGTTGTTTAGAGAATCTCTACCATGTGGCCAGATAACGAAGATGTCATCTACGTATCTTAGCCAGCAAGTAGGCTTCAGTTCGGATGAATTCAGGGCTTGGGTTTCGAAGTTGTCCATGTAGATGTTGGCTATGACGGGGGACAGAGGTGATCCCATTGGAGCTCCTCTCACTTGTTTGTAATAGTTGCCTTGAAAGAGAAAATAGGTGTTGGACAATGTTCTAGAAGGGTCAGAGTGCTGGGAGAAATATTGTGTTTAGTTTTGAGAACGTTTAGGGCCTCAGTGAGTGGGATATTGGTGAATAATGACACAATATCGAAACTGACTAGAATGTCGTTCTGGGAAATAGAGTAATTTTGAAGATCAATGAAATTGGTGGAATTTTTTACATAAGAAGGGGCTTGTTCAGCAATGGGTTGTAGAGTATGGGCTAGATGTCTCGCTAATTTGTGAGTTGGGGAACGAAAAGCACTAACTATTGGTCGTAAAGGAATGTTCGTTTTGTGAATTTTAGGAAGACGGTATATTCTAGGAGTTCTAGACGATTTCTCTCGAGGAATGAGGGATTTTCGAATATCTGAATGGAGGTCAGAATTGTTGATGATGATTTTTGTTCTCTTTTCTAAGTATGTGGTGGGATCGCGCTGGATGCGTTTGTAGTCTGGGGTATTGACTATAGTATAGACTATAGTACACTTCTACTTCGTAAAACCAGACTTCTTTGTGACCTTACTTTCCTGAAAGCGTGTCGAGATCACCAAGTCATCCCAAAATCTCTCCAACTTAAATATCACTCCAAGTCCCCTCTATTTCAAAAATTCTTAACAAAGCAAGTTTTGCCCTACTTCGAAATTCCATACATAACACCAGAACGAACCTCAACACTACCAGCACACGTCTATACAGAACCTATCTACAGATTCACGTTTCCTGTATTCGCCCAATTCTCTGGGACACCTTTGACCGATTATCCAACGACAAAGCCCTACATATCTCAGAACAGAAGACCAACACACAGAAAAACAAACTCTTACAACTCATTGCCCAACAGAAACCTAACTCCTCATCCACATTAGATCCTAACAAGGTAGTTCACAACTTTTCTGACTTCTCCATCAGCGATGCCGCCCTTCAAGGCTTAGCTAAAGGTTTCAATTTTGCAGTTTCTCCCAAAACTATCCCAGTTGAAACCATTATTTCCCAAGTCGAAGATTCTATATCCCACTTTCCAAACAATCAAGCTGAGGACACCAGACAAGATATCGCTAGAATACTTCGAACTGCCAAACCTCCCACTTCTAACCTACCTTCTAGAGAAAGACAAGCCCTAAAAGACCTATATAACAATGACGACCTTATCATTCTCCCAGCCGACAAAGGCAACTCCACTGTCATACTAAACACCCCCGATTACTTAACAAAAATGAACGATTTACTCAATACCCCAGACTACAAACGCATCCAGCGCGATTCCACCACATACTTAGAAAAGAGAACAAAAATCATCATCAACAATTCTGACCTCCATTCAGATATTCGAAAATCCCTCATTCCTCGAGAGAAATCGTCTAGAACTCCTAGAATATACGGTCTTCCTAAAAGTCACAAAACGAACATTCCTTTACGACCAATAGTTAGTGCTTTTCGTTCCCCAACCCACAAATTAGCGAGACATCTAGCCCATACTCTACAACCCATTGCTGAACAAGCCCCTTCTTATGTCAAAAATTCCACCAATTTCATTGATCTTCTTCAAAATTACTCTATTTCCCAGAACGATATTCTAGTCAGTTTCGATATTTTGTCATTATTCACCAATATCCCACTCACTGAGGCCCTAAACTTTCTCAAAACTAAACACAATATTTCTCCCAGCACTCTGACCCTTCTAGAACATTGCCTGTCCAACACATATTTTCTCTTTCAAGGCAACTATTACAAACAAGTGAGAGGAGCTCCAATGGGATCACCTCTGTCCCCCGTCATAGCCAACATCTACATGGACAACTTCGAAACCCTAGCCCTGAATTCATCCGAACTGAAGCCTACTTGCTGGCTAAGATACGTAGATGACATCTTCGTTATCTGGCCACATGGTAGAGATTCTCTAAACAACTTCCTGTCTCACATTAATCATATACACTCTCAGATCCAGTTCACTATTGAAATCGAAAACAATTGTTCTCTCCCTTTCCTAGACGTCCTCATTACAAAACAAAACAACAATTAACTCTCCTACTCTGTGTATAGAAAACCAACCCACACCAACCGTTACCTTAACTCAAAATCACACCACCATCCATCACAAATAAATTCCGTTGTCAACACTCTTGTAACCAGATCCCTCAGACTAACACACAATCACAACAGACAATCCGAACTACAAACATTACAAGAAGCACTTCTACAAAACGGTTACGACAAAGGACATATAACGCGATCCATACACAAATCACAAAATCCTTCCCAAATTCAACAGACAGAAACTCTTCCTCGGCAAAAAGCTTTCCTACCCTACATCAAAGGTGTCACAGACAAAATTTCAAAAGTCCTGAAATCCAATAACATAAAAACCATATTCACAACACACCAAACAATTTCCAATTTAATCAGAACCCTAAAAGACCAAATACCTAATGATTCCCACGGTGTATACGAAATACCTTGCTCAAACTGTCCCCAAACCTACATTGAAAAAACCAACAGACGGATTAACAATAGAATATATGAACATCGTCTTGCAGTTAGAAAATCCGATCCCACATCATCACTTGCCCAACACCGCCTTCTAACAGGCCATAATATAGACTTCGATAACACCAAAACCATAGCACGATCATTTTTCCAGAAACCGCGAATCATCCGCGAAGCAATTGAGATTGAAAAACGTCCCAATTGTCTAAACAAAAGGGATGACGGTCTTCCAGTCGCTTGGAAATCATTGATCTCCAGGCTAGCCCCACAATATTCATCCACACCTCATAATCCTGATAGCAGCCGTTCTGCTCTGATGCCTCCATCAACAGACCCTCAACCCCCCACCACTCTCCCACCCACAGACAGCTCTCGTATAAATAACACTTCGTCCGATACTGCCAGCGAGTTCGCTCTAACGAGTAGGCAGTTTGAGGCCTTAGAGACGGATCGGGGTGAGATCTGGGGAGTAGGCAGATTTAGACCTCGAAATCGAACCCGTTCCACGAACTCCTAGCATTATTTTCTTTGACAATTTTTACTTGACCCACTTTTTCTCTTGAAAATGGCTCCAAAACGGGAGCCGAAACGTCGAGACATTAACAATCTCAGACGCGGTTCAACCCGAGAACCTAGTATTTTTCATATATATATATATATATATATATAAGTCAAGAAAGAAATTCGTGGGCAAACCCGCAGAAATGATAGTGCAACCGTGTACACGTGTTTCGGACTTTTTGGTCCTCATCAGCACGGTGTAGCTAAGTTGAAAGGATAGGCACAACTTAGGAAAAAACGACACAAATGGAAACCACTGACAGGAAGCCAGTTGCACATTTGTGGCTGCAGTCGGAAGACCTTGAGGTTTCAAGGCAACATCCAACATTGCCACGGAGGCAAACTGTAAGCCGCCTGCGTGGAGTTCCATAGCCCAAGGTAAAATACAAAGGAAAGATGTTATCGCGGGAACAGGACAATAAGTCAAGAAAGAAATTCGTGGGCAAACCCGCAGAAATGATAGTGCAACCGTGTACACGTGTTTCGGACTTTTTGGTCCTCATCAGCACGGTGTAGCTAAGTTGAAAGGATAGGCACAACTTAGGAAAAAACGACACAAATGGAAACCACTGACAGGAAGCCAGTTGCACATTTGTGGCTGCAGTCGGAAGACCTTGAGGTTTCAAGGCAACATCCAACATTGCCACGGAGACAAACTGTAAGCCGCCTGCGTGGAGTTCCATAGCCCAAGGTAAAATACAAAGATGTTATCGCGGGAACAGGACAATAAGTCAAGAAAGAAATTCGTGGGCAAACCCGCAGAAATGATAGTGCAACCGTGTACACGTGTTTCGGACTTTTTGGTCCTCATCAGCACGGTGTAGCTAAGTTGAAAGGATAGGCACAACTTAGGAATGTTGCACTATCATTTCTGCGGGTTTGCTCACGAATTTCTTTCTTGACTTATTGTCCTGTTCCCGCGATAACATCTTTCCTTTGTATTTTACCTTGGGCTATGGAACTCCACGCAGGCGGCTTACAGTTTGCCTCCGTGGCAATGTTGGATGTTGCCTTGAAACCTCAAGGTCTTCCGACTGCAGCCACAAATGTGCAACTGGCTTCCTGTCAGTGGTTTCCATTTGTGTCGTTTTTTCCTAAGTTGTGCCTATCCTTTCAACTTAGCTACACCGTGCTGATGAGGACCAAAAAGTCCGAAACACGTGTACACGGTTGCACTATCATTTCTGCGGGTTTGCCCACGAATTTCTTTCTTGACTTATTGTCCTGTTCCCGCGATAACATATTTCCTTTGTATTTTACCTTGGGCTATGGAACTCCACGCAGGCGGCTTACAGTTTGCCTCCGTGGCAATGTTGGATGTTGCCTTGAAACCTCAAGGTCTTCCGACTGCAACCACAAATGTGCAACTGGCTTCCTGTCAGTGGTTTCCATTTGTGTCGTTTTTTCCTAAGTTGTGCCTATCCTTTCAACTTAGCTACACCGTGCTGATGAGGACCAAAAAGTCCGAAACACGTGTACACGGTTGCACTATCATTCCTGCGGGTTTGCCCACGAATTTCTTTCTTGACTTATTGTCCTGTTCCCGCGATAACATCTTTCCTTTGTATTTTACCTTGGGCTATGGAACTCCACGCAGGCGGCTTACAGTTTGCCTCCGTGGCAATGTTGGATGTTGCCTTGAAACCTCAAGGTCTTCCGACTGCAGCCACAAATGTGCAACTGGCTTCCTGTCAGTGGTTTCCATTTGTGTCGTTTTTTCCTAAGTTGTGCCTATCCTTTCAACTTAGCTACACCGTGCTGATGAGGACCAAAAAGTCCGAAACACGTGTACACGGTTGCACTATCATTTCTGCGGGTTTGCCCACGAATTTCTTTCTTGACTTATTGTCCTGTTCCCGCGATAACATCTTTCCTTTGTATTTTACCTTGGGCTATGGAACTCCACGCAGGCGGCTTACAGTTTGCCTCCGTGGCAATGTTGGATGTTGCCTTGAAACCTCAAGGTCTTCCGACTGCAGCCACAAATGTGCAACTGGCTTCCTGTCAGTGGTTTCCATTTGTGTCGTTTTTTCCTAAGTTGTGCCTATCCTTTCAACTTAGCTACACCGTGCTGATGAGGACCAAAAAGTCCGAAACACGTGTACACGGTTGCACTATCATTTCTGCGGGTTTGCCCACGAATTTCTTTCTTGACTTATTGTCCTGTTCCCGCGATAACATCTTTCCTTTGTATTTTACCTTGGGCTATGGAACTCCACGCAGGCGGCTTACAGTTTGCCTCCGTGGCAATGTTGGATGTTGCCTTGAAACCTCAAGGTCTTCCGACTGCAGCCACAAATGTGCAACTGGTTTCCTGTCAGTGGTTTCCATTTGTGCCGTTTTTTCCTAAGTTGTGCCTATCCTTTCAACTTAGCTACACCGTGCTGATGAGGACCAAAAAGTCCGAAACACGTGTACACGGTTGCACTATCATTTCTGCGGGTTTGCCCACGAATTTCTTTCTTGACTTATTGTCCTGTTCCGCGATAACATCTTTCCTTTGTATATATATATATATATAATATATATATATATATATATATTATATTAGAAATATACTATGATATATAATATCACCGAGACAGGCTTAACCTTCTCAAACATATCATGTTACATACTGCGTAACAGCTCTTCTCAATAACCGCTCACGCTGCATGAGCATTGTATTTCAATTCTAAGTAATTCTGATTATGCTGAATCAGCAACACTGTTTCCTTTGTTCTCAAAACATTATAAATATCACTAACAACCTTTTTGTAATCAGTCTTATACTCACTTTCGAATAAACCTCATCTAAATTATTATTGTATTTTCTTAAATCAACGTTGACTCCAGTGTAACAAATAAAGTTCCTTTTTAAAAAGTTATTCAAACAATCACTATCTAACATTGGCGCAGTCGTGGCGGATCTGAAAAACACGCACAGTTCGGGAGCCTAACCAGTAGCAAACATATCCGAGGGCACAAGGAGTCCATCTGAAAAAGGTGCCTAACCGGACGAAAAGAGCTTCTGGAACAAGGAGAACTTCTTAGCTGTGGTGGTGGATCCCAATCCTTTGTTCAGAAGAACCTACATTATTCTCAAACACACAGAAGCGAAACAATAATAATTATCAAGAAATACAAGCAACAAAGCAACATTTCAAATCAACACGATTCGCAAGTAAGAATTTCATCCCGTCTCATCGTTGGTGTCTTCGGCATCAAAGGCAACCTTGTGGGAGGAACACCCAGTGACGCCCCTGGCAGAGAGAGACCTTTGGTGAAGCTAAGCTCACGAAGTCGCATTCAACTGGACCACGAGGAATGAAAAATTTAGGGTAAGTCATTTTTGAATCATCTCGCAAACATTTATTTGCAAACGACATAATTTTACATTCTATTTTATCGAAATACATTGCATTGCGACATACAGTTCTAATATCCAAAGCAGTAATTTTATTTAAACTTGAAACAAAATATCTTGATTATAAGTTATGTGACCTATATAAATAACCGTAATCATATACTGTTCCTATCGTAACATTATTTTTATGGTAATATCATATACTCTTTAAGTGCGAATTTATCTAATTAACTGTAATCACGTACCATTGTTATCTTAGCATTTTTATCGTAATATAATATTGCATACCACATAAAAGGTTAAGGTTAAGGCCGTAAGACAAAGCTTATGTTCTACAATACTATTTAAAGTGCATATCCTTTACATTAAAATATAAAATTATCAGAGATATACTATTCCCAAACTCAAAACGCTTTTTAAACCAAACGCGTTTTTCGAATTAATCCGACTATTTTATAATATAAATTTTAAATATTACAGAATAAATTCTTGCACATTTCATATAAAATTTTTATTAAACACCAGTAGCGTACTAACTTAAATTGGAAAAAGGCGTTTTAAGTTATTTAATTATCTAAATAATATAAATAAAATGGCTACCACTACAAACGCAAATGCTAACAACTCAATCACTACAAACGGAAACAATTCAATCGCTGCAAACGAAACCATAAATATTGAACCATATAGGTTAAGCGAAGTATTTTCCATAGTGCCCGAATTTGACGGCAACCCCATATTCTTGCAGACATTTATTACAGCCTGCATCAACTCATTAGGGATCGCGGTCGATGATCAGCGCGTTTTATTAACGCTTCACATAAAAAATAAATTGCGCGGAAAAGCCGCAGAACTAATAAGTTCTAGAAACCCTGCTACATGGGCAGAAATCAAGAGCTTACTTGAAGCGCATTTTGGTGATTCTCGTGACCTGACAGCACTAATTCATGACCTACAGAGGATTCGCCAATCATCCAACGAAACTGCATTGGTATTTGTATCTAGGTTGCAGACACACAACGCGAAAATGCACGCCGCTATACAAAAACAAACTCTAACCCTTGAAGAAAAAACGGCTCAATCAAATTTGATTGAAAACATGACATTGACCACTCTATTGACCGGGTTAGAACCCAAATTAGGCCAAATCATTAGGGCTGGTAATCCTAGCAACATGCTAGATGCCATAAACAGGATCAAACGAGAACTACAGTTGCCATATTTCGAATCACAAAAATTTTCCATTAAAGCCCCAATCAAAAACCTATCCAAAATGTACAAACACGACCAAATCATCTCATCAATTCTGCACATTTTGCAAAAGAAACGGACACCATGTTAACGAATGCCGCACAAGGCAAAACTATCAGTCCCCATCTCCCAACTCCACACCAAATGCTTATTCTAATCAAGCACAGCCTCCAAGGCCACATTTCCAGAGTGCATCTAACCATAGACCACAAAACTTCCAAAATTTCTCTAACCAGCAACAAAATTATTCTCAACAGAACAGGCCCTCAGCTATCAGGCCAAATCCAAACTTCAACCAACAGAGACCTTCTGCCATCCAACCAAACCCAAATTTCAACAGGTTTAATCAACAAAAGACACATCACCTAAATCAAGAATCTTATAACTACACTGATAACCCAAACCAATATGAAAATTATCCTGTAAATTATTCTAACGAAAACGATTGTGATTACGATTTTGAAACCCAACAATGCGAGAATTATACTGCTAATTCTCAACCTCAACAGCATGAGGATTATACTGCTAATCCTCCGGATTTTTGCATAGGCCCGGAGTATTCCACGAATACTCCAACACAACAAACGGACGAACTAGACCAAATTCTCGCCAAGTCCAAGCGATAAATCTCCAGGACAGTTTCGACCCAAACCTGAACTTCCCGGAAAACCAATTCATGTAAAAACACCCCGCTGCAAACTAAATGTCGTAAATTCCCAAAATTTATTTTACATAAAAGACTTCACAAATCGTTTCAAAATTCTTGTCGACTCAGGTGCAGGTATTTCTGTATTTAAAACCAAAACAGCGGAAACGTACAAACAAAGATATCCTGAAAACGTAATTATACAGGGTATAACAGATGAAAAAATCAATATCACCGAATCTGTTCTAATACCATTCAATTCAAATGACCCATACAAGGTTTATGTTCACGACCTAGATATAGAATTCGATGGACTATTAGGTGCAGACTTTCTAAAATATTATAAGTGTCATGTGGACTTTGAAAATAATCTACTTATTACCAATTTTAAAACCGTACCACTATTTGAGGTGACTGAGGTAACATCAATCAGGAACCACAATAATTCTAACGAAAACAATAATCCAGGTATTAGAATTTCAAACCCAAATTTAAATGTTAAAAACCAAAATGTAATTTCTATCGAACCACGCACAGAAAAGATTTTTAAACTTAAATGCAATTTACAAAATACCGAAGCTATACTAATAGCCCAGGAAAATGAAAAGGTACGTTTACCGAATGCCATTGTCAAAATAGACAACAATGGTGAATTTTTGACAACGATAATAAACGCAAACGCGATTCCAAAAACAATACATTTCTCGGATCTTAAACTTGAACCCGTTCAAAAATTTAGATCCATATTTAACGTAAATCTTCAAAATCACTTGAACCCGTTCAAAAATTTAGATCCATATTTAACGTAAATCTTCAAAATCCGGATTCCCAATATATAGACAGAAATTACGAAATAAGAAACCAATTACGCTTAGATCACTTGAACGATGAGGAGAGTGAATTAATTACTCAACTTTGTTTAGACTTTTCAGACATATTCTATTTAGAAGGTGACAACTTGACATTTACCAACGAAATCAAACATTCAATAGACACTAACGATTCTAAACCAATTTTCACTAAATCTTATCGTTACCCCCAAATTCATAAATAAGAGGTAAAATCACAAGTTTCAAAAATGCTCGACCAAGGCATTATCCAGTCTTCAATTTCTCCCTGGTCCTCCCCAATTTGGGTAGTCCCCAAAAAACTAGACGCTTCTGGTAAACAGAAATGGCGCGTCGTAGTTGACTACCGAAAGCTAAACGAAGTAACGATAGGTGATAAGTATCCTTTGCCCAACATTTCCGATCTTCTAGACCAATTAGGCAGATGTCAATATTTCACGACTCTAAACTTGGCCTCTGGCTTCCACCAAATTGAAATCGATCCTAAGGACATCCAAAAAACAGCTTTCACGGTAGAGAATGGCCACTACGAATTTGTACGTATGCCATTCGGTCTAAAAAACGCTCCATCCACTTTCCAGAGGGTCATGGACAATATTCTATTAGGCATCCAAAATGAACGCTGTCTCGTCTATATGGACGATATTATTATTTATTCCCCTACTATCCATGAACATATTTCTCGATTAACAGAAGTCTTTTCAAACGTCTACAAAAAGCCAACCTCAAAATTCAGCCAGACAAATGCGAATTCCTTCGCAAGGAAGTCGCCTATTTAGGGCATATTATTACAAAGGATGGTGTAAAACCAAACCCTGCCAAAGTCGAAGCAATTCTAAATTTTCCTCAACCCAAAAATCAGAAAAAAATTAAATCTTTTCTAGGTCTAGCAGGCTACTATAGACGCTTCATTCCTAATTTCTCCAAAATTTCAAAACCCTTAACTAAGTTGCTACAAAAAGATATACCTTTCAATTTCGACAATAACTGTACAAATTCATTCGAAACCCTAAAACAAACTTTGACAACTACCCCGATATTGATCTACCCCAACTTCGATGAACCTTTTGTGCTAACTACTGACGCTAGTGCATTTGCAATAGGTTCTGTACTTTCACAAGTATAGGAAAAGATTTGCCAATCGCATACGCATCTCGAACTTTATGCGGTGCGGAAACAAAGTATTCAACCATTGAGCGTGAACTTTTATCTTTGGTCTGATCTGTAAAGCATTTTAGGCCATATCTATTCGGAAGGAAGTTCAAACTCGTCACCGACCACTCACTTGGTTATTTTCCATAAAAGACCCAGGTAGTAGTAGCCCGTTGGCTCTTAAAACTAGAAGAATACGACTACGAGATAATATACAAACCCGGAAAGATCAATAAAAACGCGGACGCGTTGTCCAGAATAAAAATCAATCACTTTTCAGAATGTTCAAAATTTTATTCAAAAATTCTAGCCGCAAACGAAGACTCAAACGAAGACTCAGACGAAGATGAAACCTCAGACAACGTCGACGAGATTACTGACGAACAAATTGCCCGAGAATTTGACACATTCTCCCGTCTTTACAAAACCAAATCTCTAATAGACTATTCCAAAATTCAAATCACAAATAAACAACTATTAGATCGAGAAAATAAAAACATCATAAGGTTTTTCCAACAAAACAACTTGACAGACCTTCACCATCAAATTATCGAGGATATTTTCGAGGAAAACCCCGAATTCTATAACAATACAATCAATATCGTTTCCAGTAAATCGACCCGACAAAGAAATTATTACATTATCGCTCTACCCTTCGGCCCAGAGTCTGTGGTAGAACACTTATTTTTAACATTATATAAACACTGGAACAAATTAGACCTCTCCAAAACTTACCATGTTGAAAACAATCTAGACTTTCCAATTCTCGAAATCCTATCATTTATTTTTGCTGAAAAAGACTTAAAACTAATCATATGTCAAAATTTAGTACGAACTCCCGACGAGGACCAACGTCCGATCATTCTCGACCAGCATCACACCGGAAAAAATAATCTACATCGTGGAATAAATGAAACGATACGTAGAATCAAAAATAAATATAATTGGCAAGGCTTAACAAAAGACGTCGAAAATTTTATAAAAAATTGTGAAACATGTCAAAGAACAAAAGTCTGTCGCAAGAACCTCAACAATCCCTTAGTGATTACCGAAACCCCTAAAACTCCATTTGAGAGAGTTAATATTGATCTATTCGAATTTCCCACGCGAAACTATGCATTAACTATCCGCGACGAGTTAACCAAATTTACTCAAGCTTACGCAGTCCCAGACAAGAGCGCAAAATCAGTCGTAAATACCCTGTTGCTTTATTTTCAGCATTATGGTACCCCACTAAGAATTCATTGCGATTATGGCGGTGAATTTGATAATAATTTATTAAAAGACCTTTGCACCCTTTACGACATAAAACTAACATACTCAAGCGTAGGACACCCTCAATCCAACGGATCTATTGAACGATTCCATGCCACCCTAGCAGAAATGATAAGAATACACAAAACCGAAAATCCCAACGAACATCCCTTTACTATATTACCCTATGCGGTGATATGTTACAATAACTCGGTAAACAAAACTCATGGCTTTACGCCATACGAGCTTATTTTCGGACATACAGCTAACCGACCACCTGAAACTCTTTACAACCAAAAAGACCTGATCACCAAATACGTTAGAGATTTAAATAATCGAATATCCCATTATTACAAAATTGCGCGAAGTCGAACAGAAGCACAAAAACAAAAAGCCAAAGTTCGATTCGACAAGAACATTCCCGAAAATCGACACACATATAATATTGGCGACAAAGTATACGTCAAAGAATCACAAATAAAAAATAAACTGCTAAATAAATTCAACGGTCCCTTTGAAATTACAGAAATCTTTCAAAATTCTGCTACATTACTAAATCTCGAAACAAACCAAACAACCAAAGTAAATTTTGATCGAATGAAACCATATACTGAAGATTAAATTTATTTTCAGGTTTCTCCTGCTGATCGGATCAGCACTTGCTCAATTTAAAATAACACCCATTAAAAATACGATCGGAGTATATTATCACCAAGATACGGACATTGTGATTTCTCACAAGAAATGGACTTTACTGGTACACAAAAACATATCTACCTTTAAGACAGCTTTTGACAAAAACGACAAGATCTTACAGACACTATACAACACACTCGACCCAGCATATCATTACATGAACGTCTTTTCAGGAGATGTAAAAACTCACCTTAGCTTATTGACGTAAATTTCCCAATCAATACAATCAAAATTTGACGAAATTTAGAAGCGTCTAAATACAGGAATGCACCTTCGCCAAATGCGCATGATCGGCTAATTTTAAATTTTCTAGGCTGACCTTGACAGTGTTGACGCTGAATACCGTTGACACTTCACAGTATTTTTCAATGGTTTTTAGTTTTTACTTTTTATTCTGCAACACCTCTGCAATTGATTACGACGTGTCAGATTTGTTGACTGCCGTGGCCGTGTATCATTTGTGTCATACTTAGTATTATTTTACAGTTTCCTATTGAACATAAAATATGCCAGTGTGTGAAGTGTGTAGATCTAATTTTTCCACGTCTTTTGCATTAAAAAGGCATTTAAATCAGTTCCACAAGATGAACCAAAATCCTAAGAAAGTTTTTTTGTGTAAATGCTTGGAACAGAACTGCAACAGTTCCTTTTCTAAAAAGCAACTGCTTATTGACCATTTAAATAAAGAACATTTAAAGAATTTCAAAAAAGAAATTGTTCAGCTTCCAAATATCGACAGTGAGTCTTTTCTTAACTACAAGCTATATTTTGTTCTACATTATATTTTTTATTTTTAGAATTTTATAGTTGGCTAAAGGCATATCAACTAAAACATAAGTGTGAATATTCACTAAGCACAGGAAAGAAACTGCTTAACAATGGCCGTCGAAGTTACTATGAATGCTGTAGATCAGGAGTATATAAAGAAAAACTGAATAAAACTAGATCTACAAAATCTCAAGGAACCAAGAAAATCAACAGTAACTGCACAAGCCATATTATACTGTTCGAGGCTAATGAAAGCCAACAGTGTACTGTGACAATATATAAGGAACATTATGGACACGAAGAAAATGAGTTGCAGCATATAGGTATTCCAATTCAAAAAAAATATGAAATTGCTGCTAAAATCTCTGATGGAGTCACTTTTGAGAGGGTGATCGATCATTATAGCAATAACATCAGTAATACTTTGGAACGAACAGACATCATAGAGCGTAAAGATTTACATAACATAAAAAGTCAGTTTGACTTAACAACACAAGATGGTCAGTGGCATAAAGATGATGCTACAAGTGTACATATATGGGTTGAACAAATGAAGGAGGAGGGGCCAAATAATCCAATAATTTTTTATAAGAAACAAGGTAGTTTCTCACAATAGTTATATATTATATAGTCTAAGTAAGGACTTCCCAAGACATAAAAAACGCAAAGATAAGCGAGTCAATTTGTGAACAGCACTACAAAGAGTACCGGTATTTTAATGAGGTCGTAAAGTTTTTGTTACGTTTTTTATGTATCGGGAACTCTTTACTTCAACTATACCTTTTAAAATAATTTCAATTTTTAAGGTGATATTGATCCTAATGGGATCCTGGAAGTCCAAGACTTTTGCATTTTCATTATGGATCCAGCCCAAGCCCACATGCTGAAAGAATTTGGACATGAGAAAACGGTGTGTTTGGATGGAACTCACGGCCTGAACTCATATGATTTTGAATTAGTTACTATCCTTGTTATCGATGATTTCAGCACTGGTTTTCCATGCTGTTATATGTTTTCAAATTTAAAGGACACCAAAGTGTATCAAGTAATGTTTTCTGCTGTAAAATCGGTAATCGGTGTTATTACACCAAAAACTTTCATGTCAGATGTAGTGGAAACTTTTTATTCTGCATGGGAAACTATCATGGGAGTTGTTCCCAATAGGCTTTTTTGCTCGTGGCATGTTGATCGGGCCTGGAGACAAAATCTATCAAAAATTACAGGACCTCAACGCAGTGACAAACAGGCAACAGTTTATAAAACGCTGAAAATCCTTCAGTCTACCACTGATGAAGGTAAATTCAAAAAAAATATAAGAGAAGCTGTAGAACAAATGATGACTGACCCTGATACAAAGGAATATGGTGCATATTTTGAACGTTATTATGTTCAAAGATGCAAGCTTTGGGCGTACTGTTATAGAAAAGGACTTGGCATCAATTGCAATATGTATTTAGAGTCAATGCACAAAACTATTAAATATCATTATTTAAATGGACTCAAGATTAAACGCTTGGATAAAAGCCTATCAACCCTTAGGCGTTTCACCCGAGATAAAAAGGTGGAGAGACTTGTGGAACTTACAAAGGGCAAATATACAAGCAAAGTTACTGAAATTAGAAAGCGACATAATAACAGTACCTCATTGAATCTCCATGTAGAAGTGGACAACAATGGTAATTGAAAGCCAGTCTTCAAATAAAAATTATCTGGTTGAAAAAATTAGCGATAATGTGTGTTGCGCTTTGAAATGTGTTGCCTGTAACATCTGCATTCACACCTATCAGTGCACATGTTCTGATTATCAAATAAAGTCGATAATTTGCAAACATATACATATTGTTGTTTCAAAATTTGCTTTTTTACAAAATGAAATTTCTAGTGATTGTGACCCTACATATGAAACTGCTTCTACCAGTGCTAATATTGAGAAACAAATTCTTCTAACAGATTTAAGCAATACCGAGTCAAGCCCACAAACCAACCTGTATGATTGTTTTAAGAACAAAGCCTTAAATCTAATTAACAAAATTGACCTAGTAAATCATTAGGACAATCTAAGAGTAGCAATGCAGAAAATAGATGCCCTCACAGCATTTCTTAATATTGGCATTGAAGGGAAAGACAGTAAAGGATTTGAAACTATCGAACAAAGAAAAGAACCTGCAAACAAAAGAATTCAAGTTCAGCAGGCATTCTCTTCAACAAAAAAAAAAAAGGAAATGTGCAGATGATAATCGCTTATTAGGACGTCCAACTACCCAAGAAACGGAAATTTTAAATAAAATTTTGAACAAAGAAGAACTCTTAATTCTAAACAAAGGTGAATCAGAACATACATATTGTAAATAAAATAAATATTTGTAACGGTAGTTAAATTTTATTTCACCCACTGCTATCATCAGTGTGTAAAGTGAAATTATTTTTCACTTTGTGTGTTAAATAATTAGCAGTCAGTAAAGTAACTTTAGCTTAGCATCATACGTGTTAAACAATTTCATTCAGATACTAGGCGATGTAGATATTTTGACCTTAAAGCAATTTAAGAATAAATTACATGCGTATTTACTAAGTAAGGCTTTTTACGATGTTGTTTTATTTTTGTTGTTTAGTTTCAGTGTATTACTGATGTTTATGCAGTGAAGTAATTTTGAATGATGCATATATTGTTACGTTAACAATTAGTATTTATCTTTTCTCTTTATTGACAAATCTGATAGTTTGTCTACATGCAATATTTAAATAATGAATATTATTATCATTACAAATCCAACGATTCATATTTTTTTATTAAATATCACTTCAAGGATTATTAAAATTTATTATTATTCAATCACAAGTAGGTATACTTAATATAATTGTTTTTTTTCTCGTAATAATTTAAGGAGACATTTTAGGTTAAGTTTAATTGTAATGAATTTTATTTAAGTACTAAGAATGTCTCAGTAGGTACCTAATTTTCAGTAACACGCACATGTTTACTTTTTAACGATAAGAGATGGAAAAAATGTTTATTTGTTGTTATATTAATTTACATGGTTTACCATAATATTACTACACTTCAAGTTCTACTTTGTAGTTTCGATTGTTATTAACAACATATATGTATGCCTTAATTACTATTATTATTGGTTAATTTAGTATATTACTTTCATAAATATTCATGCTACTTCATTATAAGAGTTATTGGTAATTTTGTATTATTATTGTTGATAATAAATATTGTTAATTATCAATAATATTATTACTAAGTAAGTATATGTCAATAAATATATATAAGTTCCTACAAATTTGTAATTTTTTATGATGTGTTCTTTTATTGTTCTGTATAATCTGTATGTACAATATAGAAATCGTAATAACAAATAAAATTGTGGTTTGATATTTTAGTTTTTGATTCTACTTCCTATATTGTTCTACAATAAAACACTTGGATAGGTAGTTGATGCAAATTAATGAGTACATATACGTCGTACTAAAAAATAGTCAGTATTAATATTTTGCAGTATACTATTTAAAAATGCGCGAGTTGCAATATTTAAAGACGCGCATGCGCAGTGATGCAAGGTGCATTCCTGTATTTAGACGCTTCTCGAAATTTACCTTGACACGAAACGATACAAACGAGGAATACTAAATGGCATCGGAACGATTTTCAAATCGATAACCGGCAATTTAGACGCAGAAGACAGTCAGTACAGGTCTCCCAGTTGGTCCCTTATTAAGGACTTGGTCCTTATTTTAGAGAAAGTCCCTGAAAAGTCCGTAATTTCTCAGTATAGACCCTAAAGTACCTATTTTCAATGAACTGCATTGATAATTACGTTTGAGCACATATCGTTCGTTAAAAAACTGTAATGAACATTAAAACACAAGATTTGTGGTCGTCTTTAATAACATATTTTTTTGGTTTGTGAGTGTGTGAATAGGTTAGTAAATTTATTGACTGGTGTTCCATGTTTTGTCTCTGATTTTGTGATGTACATGTTTGTGAACAGTTTATCAAGCATATTATGACCCGATGGCTTACACTAGAGCCTGCAGCAAGTATAACTCTAGAACAAATAAGTGCTATTAAAGAATACTTTCTGAAATATTTACCAAGAAAGAATCCTAAACTAGCAGCGAAGAGGGGCTGTCAAAAGATAGTATTAGTACAATATCTGAAACAACCTTCTCTAGTAGCGGAGCTTCTCTTGGTTTCATCAAGTGCAAGAGTATTTAATAAATTTACAAGGACTTTTCAAAAGACGAGCCCCGCATACATGTTCTGTACACCAAGCTTGAGGCCGTGGTCCTGACTATTACACGTAGAGCTTGCAAGAAAATTGCAATGGATAATCTTGGAGTATCCAAGATGCTTCTTGAGAACAACTTGCTCCTTTCCCAGGAAATCGTCTGTGATGACAACCTCGCTGATAGACGTACGCAAAGTAGTATAAAAAAACCCTTATTTCCTTTTTGTATGAGTAATGCTGTCTGATCATGATGCGTTTGTTATTTATTGTTTGTTTTTTGTAATACAAAAGAAGATAGATTATGTTTCCTTTTAAATATACAAGCACACTAGGCAGCTGCCGGGAGTTATCTTCTAGAAAAGTCTTCCGTTCTCAAAAATGGAGTCTTCTGCAGACTGAAATTAATATTGAGACAAAGAATAAAGTTGACGAGTATTGGGCACAGTTTTGAAAAAGGAGAGATCGTTCAAGTGAATTAAAGCACCCTAGGTTACGCCAAGTTGTAAATGCTGCTCTCGTCCTTTCTCATGCAACGCTTTTGTCGAGCGTGTGTTTTCTAGCTCCGGGACACTCACACAGAAGGAGGAGCATCAAGGGGTGAGCGTATGCTGAATACTACAAATGCAGTTAAATCGAGCCTTAAATTGTTCGACAATAAACTATCTCTTGTTCCAGTAACAAAGGAACTCTTGACTTTGGCCCATGGTGCTTACAGCTCCTATGAAATGTACTTAGAGGCCGAGAAAAAAAGGAAGGAAGATGATAATAATAATAATAATAATAATAATAAAGGCCTTTTATTAACCAAAGTTATGAATTACAAAAAACATAAAAAATAAACAATTAATTAGGGCGAGATTCAGCGGGCAGCCTAACAAGTAGAATACCCCTGTTCTTCCACCTAACCCCAAACAGCCCATAGAAAGCGCAAAAATATTACCACAAAATATAACATTATCCTATAAATGAAATATTACACAGGCAAAAAGTTCACTAGCTATTATTAAGCGCATATACAATAATGAATCGTTACAGTGCATACAATTACTTTATTGTTGCTTAGCCTTAATGACCTCAAGAATATGATTCTTAAACCTCTTAAGCGACATTTTAGTTTTCAAATCTAAGGGTAATTCATTAATACATTTGCCTATATTGTAAGAAAACGACCGTTTGAAAAGCTGGGTTGAGTGAATTGGAGGTGTTATAGTATGTTTGTGCCTTATGTTAATATTATGTACATCAGTTCGAAATATTATCTTATTGTATAGGTAAGGCGGGGATTTATATTGCAAAATTTTATTAAAGAAACATACAGAGTGAAAATATCTTCGGTTGCGCATATTTATCCAGTTATTTACTTTGAAAGTATGACTAATATGTTCAAATTTTCTTATGCCAAATATCAATCGTAAGCAGCAATTTTGGAGTTTTTGAATACGATTAATATCATAGCTACTTAAACAAGGGTTATACAAAACATCACAATAATTCATTTGTGATAAGACCAAAGAATCACACAACAACGATTTAATGCCTATATCTAAGATATGCCTGTTTTGATATATACATTTCAGACTAGCGTATGCCTTCTGAAGACAGACGCTAACATTACTAGAAAATCTCAAATCTGTATCCATATAGAGACCTAAATTCTTTACCTTATCTTGAAATTTAATTATATTATCATCAACTCGAATGCACTGTGAGTAACTTTGCAAGAAATTGTCTCTATCTCTCTTTCTACCAAATAACATGGCCATTGTCTTACCAGCATTTAATTTTAAACAGTGATTTTTAGAAAAGATGTTTAGATTATAGAGATCGTAATTTAATGCAGTTATTGCATTCACACTTTCATTCAAATTGAATGACATATATAGTTGTGTATCATCAGCATAATAATGTTGTGAACAAGATACAAAAATAGATGGAAAATTTGAGGTATATATGCTGAATAGCAGTGGGCCCAAGATCGACCCTTGTGGAACCCCCTTGGAGATATTTAAGAAATTAGAGATATGACCGTTATAAACCACTGCTTGAGACCTTGCTGTTAAATAATGTGATAGCAGGTTTGATGCTGATTCAGTAAGACCTATATAATTGAAAATTGACAGCAACATTTGATGATTTAAAGTATCGAAGGCCTTCGAGTAATCAAGTAATACAAGTATAGTTAATTTACCTTTATCCGTAGCCTCGAAAATATCGTCTGTGACTTTTAAAAGAGCCGTTGTACAGCTGTGACCTGATCTGAAGCCTGATTGAGTAGTCTGGATGATATTATTTTTATACACGTTTTTGTAATTGCATGCCCGCAAGAAAAAGGGGAAGAGGAAAAGCATCAAGCTGAGGAAATAGCACGATAAAAGATGGAAAGCGATAGAAAATTCCTTTCCAAGGATGAGGTGACATTGCAGGAGCTTAGAAAAGAAACGCGAGAAAAGAGGGAGACAGCAGACAACATGACTAGGGAGGCTACTAACCGTTTGAGGAAGGCAACGACATCGAAGTATTACAAGGTAGCACTGGCTCAAGCTATGCTTGAAAGAGCCAAATCAGTTAGGAGAGAAGCCAATAATAATTTAATCATTCTTTCGATCACAATATGGTGAAATAGGACATGTCAACAAATTATGTAAAAAACAAAACATGAAATAAATATATTACAAGCACATAGATACAGATTAATAAAAGTAACACACATTACTGTAAAATTTATAAATATATATTTTAAGTAGTTATAAATGAACATTTATCGTTCAAAAATTCATCAACTGAATCCTTCTACTAAATATTTTCGTAATTATTTCTTAAAAGAATATAATGACGCTTTTTCTTTAATGCTAGAAGATAGTGAATTGAAGAATTTTACTCCGGCTAGTAGTGGAGACTTTTCATATAGGGCAGTCCTGTGTTTTGTATTTTTAAGAAATTACCATGCTTGGTGGGGTAATTATGCAGTTGAGAGTTTATTTCAAATATACTCATATTCTTTTATATATATATATATATATATATATATATATATATATATGCACACAGGGAAATCTCTATATAAAATGTTGCCTGAAAGTTGTATCAGTACAACAAATTTTATTTAATGTTAATAACAAATTAAATTTATTTTTTTGTTTATTGCGTTAAAGTATTAATTGTATTAGTCAAAGTGATATTAGTTATAAGGCAAATTTTATTTTGTTAATAACATATAGAACTTATATTTTTGTTTATTATGTTGCGTTAAAGCATTAATGCATGTATTGCATTTAAAAACATGGAAAATTATACAAATGATACATCTTTGGCCCTTATTTGGTCCCTATTTGGTCCTTTTTTTATTTTGATCTAGGTCCCTAAGTCCTTAATTTGAGGGCCAATAGCCACTGGGAGCCCTGATTGTATTAACAAATTGAATAATGACGAACACCAACTCGAAAACCTAATTAAAAACCAAATATCTGTTACAACTTCAGTAATCAAAAATTTCAACGCAACTATTCAAAAATTGCAAGTTGACGAAGAAACTTTCAATAAGGATATTAAAGAAATTGAAACCTCAATTTTAGACATGACTAAAGACATAGAAAACGTCCATGCAAAACTGAAATTTATCGAAATCTGCGAACAACTTATGGCAAGTTATTTATTTATCGAGGATAACCTAAATGACATCCTAAATTCCATCACTTTCGCGAGGCTTAAAATAATTCACACGTCAATTATAAATCCAAAGGACTTAGTAAATTCTCTACAGGAAATTTCGCAAAACCTACAAAGGAACAATTTACCGCTTCCAATCAAACTATCAAAGGTTGCACAGTACTTAGACATTATAGAACTAAAAGCTTTTCAAACAGATTCGGATCTAATATTTGTGTTAGACATACCTCTAATAGACCCTCAAACATATTCAGTATTTCAATTATACCCTATTCCTATTTTGGATAATAGAACTGGTTTATATCATGTATTATCAACTTCTCAAAAATATATCGCGAGAGATGATGATTCATTAATGTACATACCTATCTCGAACCTTGAAGAATGCAAACCACTTTATTTCAACACCAAATTATGTCCAAATTTATTTGCATACCCTATTGACAACAATGCCATATGTGAAGCCCGTCTCTTCAAGAACCTCAAAACTCTACCAGAAAACTGCCAGACGTCATTCATCATCGGCCAAGGCTACAACGTCCAAAAAATAGACGAAAACACATGGTTAGTTATTAACGCAGAACCTCTACAAACAACCATCAACTGTCCAGAAAGAAATTCAAAAACTGAAGTCATCTACAAAAATTCAGTAGTAAAATTACAACCTAATTGTTACACCTTCATAGGCATCACAAAAATTCAAGCCAGTACCAATGAAATAACCGACGTAAAAGACGACACTCATCCAATCCAAATTCCATTTGAATGTTGTAAGCATATTCCAGACAAAATCCGAGCTCCAAATCTTAAACCACTAAAATTAAACAATCTCAACACGGAAGACCTCGAAGTTGCCAAACACAAGTTGAACCAATATTCCAGAGATTTAGATGATTTGATCAACGAACCCTTCATAACAAAACACATATCCTGGTTCACCTATTTTATCATTGTGCTAATATTTGGACTGTTATTTCTGTACCTATTTTGTAAGTGCAGAACAAAAAGACGAAGACTAGCCATCGATGTTTCTGCATCACCCCCATCTCCACCGAGACCTAGCAAACCCTAGAGGACATTTGCTAACCTATTTCCTTCACGAAGATGACCTACCTTAAGAAGAGAAGACAACGAAGCCGAAGACATAGAACTTACCTAAAGACAAACTGTTTTTTGCCTTTTTACTGACTTTTAGTGCTAGACTCTTCAGTGAATTTTATTTCATTTGTTTAATCATTATATTTCATTATTTTTCTATCCTTTGTTAATTTCAATTTTATTAACATTTTTACGTCATTTTCATTTAAACTTATCATACTTATATTTTATGCTTTTATAGTAAATCTATATTTTAACCTTGGGAATATTTTATCCCATTTTACAATTCAAACTTAGTATGTTTGCATTTTACGCTTTCCTGCTAAAGCTATATTTTAACTCTAACATTTTTATGTTATTTTATTTTATGAATCAAGCTTATTGTGCTTGCATTTCATATTTTAGATGCTAAGGTTATATTCTGTATTTTAAACCTTACGATTTAACATTTTTGTATATTTTATATTTTTCCAAATTGTACCATTACCTTTTATATACATTTTATATTCATTTCAAAAGTTGCTGCATAAAACACCAACTTTTTTTATAAGGAAGAAGCTGTTATATTAGAAATATACTATGATATATAACA
This sequence comes from Leptura quadrifasciata, assembly GCA_963675555.1. Lineage (NCBI taxonomy): Eukaryota > Metazoa > Arthropoda > Insecta > Coleoptera > Cerambycidae > Leptura > Leptura quadrifasciata. Next base: position 23,871,179 of record OY776682.1, read on the forward strand.
TCACCGAGACAGGCTTAACCTTCTCAAACATATCATGTTACATACTGCGTAACAGCTCTTCTCAATAACCGCTCACGCTGCATGAGCATTGTATTTCAATTCTAAGTAATTCTGATTATGCTGAATCAGCAACACTGTTTCCTTTGTTTTCAAAACATTATAAATATTACTAACAACCTTTTTATAATCAGTCTTATACTCACTTTCGAATAAACCTCATCTAAATTATTATTGTATTTTCTTAAAGAGTCAACGTTGACTCCAGTGTAACAAATAAAGTTCCTTTTTAAAAAGTTATTCAAACAATCCACTATCTAACATATATATATATATATATATATATATATATATATATATGTGGTAGAGAAAACCCATGAAAAGAAGAAAAGAATATATCTAAGTGCTACAATTAAAAATGAAATGTATCACAGTCCACTGACATTTGACATTACTAAATATTATTCAACGAGCATATAATGTTTGCTATTATTCACGAGGGTGAAGTTTACGACATGAGTTGCAGACTAGTGTCGTAAATCGCCAGAGTGAATAGTAGCCATTATGTGCAAGTAGCTATACTTTGTCCACAACTATTAAATATTTTTAGTGTTAGTATGGAATTGATGAATACATAACTTTATTTAATGTAGATCATAATGTGTCAAAAAAAAAAAAACGGCTTGTCATAAATTAAATTTAAACGTCAAAATTGTTTACATTCTACATATTGCTGAAAATAGTTCAGTTTCATATCTCCAAAATAGTGCTTATAAATTTGTTCAGTAAATATTGTTTCCACAATTGCAACTGGCTATAAATTCTAATAAAAAGTTACGAAACTGCACACAAATTGAATTGATGTATAGTGATTAATGATTAATCACTCTGCGACCCATGGTCGACATTCGTCACTGTACAACCAGTGTCGATTTGGGATCGACATATTTAGACGAATCCCCCACTAAGTCGGCTATTAGAATACATTTTTATTACAATTTTCCGACAATAAATTTCTTAATCTTTTGTTTTTTTATTTTTTTGCTAATATGTAGTGTCGGCCACGGGTCAACATCATAGTATGCAGCATGGGCTAGCGCTCAGGCTCATGCGATAGCGAAGCGGAGCTCAATGTGTTAATGATTAATCACTGTTAGTAGCGAATAATGTAAATAATTATAATTGAGGAAATACAAGTATCAGAGGTGGATCAAGGGTATATTGCGCCCCAAGCTGAACTAAAATTTACGCCTTGACTCAAAAAAACGGAATTCCAAACTTAGTCTAAAAAACATCAGTTTTTTTGTTAAACCTAAATAATATACTTTGTAATATAAAATGAGCACAACTCAAAAAATTACATTAAAACAAAATAATCAGTCAAATTTGAACTCGGTCAAAAATAAAATAACAGGGTTTTCTTTTTCTAAAAGTAAATAAACACTTTACTAAAAAAAGCAAAATTGAAACAAGGTAAGCAGTCAACATGACATATAATCAACAAAAACTTCGCTTTATTGTTTCTCAGTGGGCGACTTTGAGATATTTTTTAAAATGCAACCTTTTTTGAGATTATTATTATTTCATGAAATATGATCAAATAACAATTTAAAACTAAATAATTTTCAAAAATTGCAGGAAATTTTAGACCCCTCAAATTTTGGATCCCAAAGAGCTAGGCTTCTTTTTTGCTTGCTGGTTAATCTGCCTCTGACAGGTATAATCGGTATATTCTAAAACAGTTGTGGACAAATGTATTTTTGTTAAATTCATATAAGATATGGTCAGACAGCAGTAAGAAGTAGTTTAAAACCATCACCAAACTCTACTATGTACGTATTTAAAACCCCTGTGATGATAGCTTCAAAGAAGTTCTGATTGCTGCTTGGCAAACCCATAGTAACATTTTAAATAACCTGCTATGACAAGATCATCGGAGTACCGGAATGATGATTTAAGTAAACTCTCCGCTGTTATAGGAATAGGATCTATGGTTGAGCCATCAAATTTATATAATGTTCCAGTTAAAGAAGGAATAATTCGTATCCACTCTCCGTTGTTTGTTAACTAAAATAAATTGTTTACTAGCAGAATTACTTGAATTAACACACAATTAAATAATTACCTCTAATTTATGTATATTAGAAACAAGCAAAGGTCCTGGTCCTGTGCTTATTTGCCAAATTAATGACCCACTCGAGTTAATTGCGGATAAATTCCCATCTAAGGTACTTACTAACGCCAACCTAACACAATACAAATTAGAAAAATTAAAAAACATAAATATACTAACCTTTTACCCTGATCCGTTTTTGTCTGGACAGTACGGTAATGATGGAATGTCATTTAATATATCCGCTGTAATCAACAGGAAAGTAGTTTGTAGCGAAAACGCTAATACTGTTAATTTAATCATTTTATTCATTGCCATTGCACGAATGTAACATTTTAAATTTGCAAACCCAGAATCGGATCTATGGTACAACAATACATTCGACTCAAAATAACCAATAAGCATGCGCCATCCTTGGGCTCCAATTTGTTCAAATATACGTGTCCGCGTGTCCCTAAATAATTTATTGAAAGAAAATATTTTTAAATACTTCTATTATTCGTCACTAGTTGAAAACCAACATTTAAATATGTTTTTTTATGTGTTTGGCTAGTATTAGTAGCACTGAATGTGTTAGTAGTTCTGACTGAAAGTATAAGTACCTACTACCACAGCTACTACCCTATTGGTTTAAATATATTTATTTTTAATTCTTATCTGCTAAACGCCTGTCAAACTTTAGGCAATTTCAATCTTTATCGGTAAATAATTTTTGGTTCTGCTCTTTGTCATATCCTCCGAGCATAAGGCATATACTTTAGAACCAATACTGCTAGCTTCCTAATAGAGGGTTATTGGACATTTTAAACTTTATTAGTGCATCGTCCGTATTTCATCAATGAAATGAATGAAATGTTAGTTATTATTGGAACAACTTCGGTGACCTTCGTTTTTCATATCATTTCTCTGCATTTCTGACGCTTGCGCACTACGTTCCCTAGGTCTAACCTCGCAAATATAATAAATAAATCATTTGATGCATTTTTATTATTTATTTCTATACTTTGCTCTGGTGGATTGTTGTTTATTCAAAGCAGTTGTTGCTTATTCAAAGCAGTATACAAGCCATCAAATGTCAAAGTTGCGAAATGTCAAAATACGGCAAACTTAACGCATTGCCACTGCCGCACTGCCACAGATGTGGCTGTGATGTCACAACTTATGCAACCAGACATACTACTGTCATAGAAATTTTAATCCTGTCGAATGACATTGAAATTTGAGCCTTATTACCTATTCATAGACTAATATAAATTATGATGCTAAAACATTGCTTTACATTTTATTGAATTTCTCGGTTGAAACAAATATATAAGAACTTCCAGTGCCAATTCAGACACACAAGATATGTTAAAAATATATGTATTTATATAACATTTAATAAACCTTTAATTTTATTTTAATAATGCCAAATATAAAACAGCAACAGTTTCCTCCAATGGGAATGAATAATGATTAGGTAGCAGAATGCAATTGCAGCTAATTTCAATACTATTGTTTGAATTATTCACATTTATCGTTCATAACCTAATCTTTTTTCTGGAATCAAACTATGGGCTGTGCTATGGGTATATGTTTTGTTCCTGAACGTGATCATACTAAAGTTCGATTTATAAACTATTCCGCTGCAGTTGCGGTTGCAGTTGGAGTTGCCGCAGCAGTATCAGTTGCAGTTCACGAAAATTCGTCATTTATAAACTCTTGCTGCTGTTGACGTCGAACGGGTTGAAAACTACAATTTCATTGGCTATCCGCTGGTAATTCCGCAGCGGTTGCCGTTCAAGATAAAAGTTGGTTATCTACCTGCGGAATATGAACTGCAACCGCAGCGGCAGCGGACTTTATAAATGGAAACATTCGTTTCGTATTCTTCATAAACACTACAGGTGCGGCAACTGCAACTGTAACCGCTGCGGCTAGTTTATAAATTCACCTTAAAGTAGTGAATGTAAAATATTTAATTTTCCAAAGGATGCAAAGTTAAAAGAAAAGTGGAAGCTACGTATGAGGTAGATTAGGGTTATTTATATTTTACTTTATTATAGAGTTTTCTGACAGTAAAATGTTGATTTACAATTAAGAGTACAGCAGTATAAGTTATTGAAATTTATGAAACAATTTTCTTTTAATATTATTCCGGTGCCGATTTTCATACAAAAAATTACGTTAATTTTACTATTTACATCAATTTCTATGCGATATTTATTATAAACTGTGTGTGTACCTAGTTAATTTTATTTGTTCCATTTTTAGAAAAGGTGATAGAAAATCATTGGCACTTTGAAGATGGTGACAGAAAAAATAATTTACCAGCGATATTTAAACGTAATGTTGGAAAATTTTTTACATATTCACCTCCAGAATGACGAATTCGCCTATACTTACCTCAACTTTATACATTTTGTCTTTCATACTTGCTTGAACCACGTATAGTATGTAGCTCATTACCATACTGTATTTTTTAACATCCTGAAGCTACAGAATTTTCTCCTTTTCGCATTATTTTAGTTTCTTTGTAGAAGTCAAATATTGCTCTCATACTTACAACTGTTTTTTTAGAAATTCCTTAGGTGTACTTACATATACCAAAATACTTATTTATAAAATATTAAATTAGAAATTCAAAAGTTTTGAGACATATCTGTTAGCTGTACGAGGTTAACTGACAGAGCAAAATGTAAAACTAAAAACTAATTTGAAGTTAGCAGCAATGACGTTTTTGTATTCTCAATTCCTATTGGTGGATACTATAATTCATATGTAATATCAATTTATTTAACTAAAAGTTAATTTCTTCTAATGTATTTTACATATATATACTTCCACATACTTTGTGAGTTACTGAAAGGTCTTAAATAAAATGAAATTCTAAGCTATGTTTTAACCCTTTAACTAGAGCATTAAGAGTTAAGTCCAGTGCATTAATTTTGCGCTTATTAGCGGTATGACAGTGTTATATCGTGGCCCTGGCAGTGAGACACGATTCATGAAATAAAATCTTTATTTAATATTATCACAGATATATTCACAATTGCACAATATTCAGTTAGCGTAGCACACACGTGCGTTTGCCACGACGTCGCAGAGGAGAAGGAAGAGATGTACCCTGTGGTCAGATTCTATACATTGGATTGTGCGCCTTAGCGCCTATGCGGTGTCGCATGGTTGCCACCTACCTTGCACCCCCATTCTTAAATTCTTACATCGTTAAATTTGTATTTATAACATGATAAAGTTCTACTTGCTATTTGACAATATAGGGTTTATGTAAAACCTTAACGTATTTTATTTCATTTTACAATTATTGCTACTATTCGGTGCCTAACTTTAACAATACTGTGGCATTATAAATCTACATTGTCTTCTTCGACTGTGATGTAGTCTTGTAGATTCCTGGGTGGCTTCCGAATGCGATTGGAACGTCTCACTGGTCTGCTTGGTTTGGCATGCTTGTGACTGTCCGGCTGTGCTGGCCTGATCATGCTGTCCTTGTGGATCCGCTCGATTGGCTGATTGGACTGTAGACTTGGCCTGTTAAACAAATTGTTTATATTAATTACGTTCGGGCTATCAATTTTTGGTTTAGTCCGTGAGTCGTTTGTCGTTTCGCAATTGTTTATTTGCTCGTCATTTGCGCCATTCGTCATCTCACAATTGTCTATTTGCTCGTCATTTACACTCAAGTCTCTGTCTTTTACAATGTTACTCGACACACACACTGATGATGGTGAAGGGTGAGCTGGTTGGTCTGGTGGGTTAAATGTACTAGTAGGATGAGTTGCACTGGTACTTTCGGGGTTATTACGAGGGCTATATGTTACCTTTGACACTCTTTGTGTATGCTTACTGAGATCCCTGTGTTCTTGTTGCCTTGTTTCCATTTTATGGAGTTGGTTGGCGTGTCGTTTCCATACTTGACCTTCTACGTTTATCAAATATGTCGTTCTCCCTATTCTTTTCTCTACGATTCCTTTAGACCATGAAGGCTTGTGCGGAGTTCGGAGATCTTTTACCATTATCCTCTCCCCTACCGAGAATTCCCTTCTTCTTCCACTGCCATAGAATTTTGCTTGATTTTCTTGGGACTTCCTAAGTTTTTCTGTTATTCCCGTTGGTGGATCCTCGGATGGGTTTCTTAAAAGATCAAATCGAGTTCTGAGTTTCCTGCCAAACATGACTTCGGCTGGTGATTTACTCGTTGATGCATGTTCCGCAATCCTGTAGTTGAGTAAAAATCTAGCAACTATGGTTGTGATTTTCTCGGTCTTGTTTTTGGCATCTGAAATAGCTGTTTTTACCTTATGTTTGAACGTTTTCACCATGTTCTCGGCTTGTCCATTGCTTTGGGGATTATTAACTGGGGTTGTGATGTGTTTTATGCCATTCATTTTAAAGAAGGTTACCATATTTCCTGCTACGAAGTTCGTTCCATTGTCTGTTACTACGATTTTAGGTAATCCAAATCTAGCGAAGCATTCTCTGAATTTTTCCTCGGTTTCTCGTGATTTCATTGACTTACAAGGAAAAATTTCTGGATATTTACTATATGAATCAATAATTATTAAAAAGTACATGTGGTTGAGTTCTAGATAATCTGCATGTATACGATACCAGGGTTCTTTTTCTGGTTGCCATGGTGTATACTCTGCTTTCGGTGGGTTTGTCCTATGTTTAAGACATGCAGCACAGGATTTCACCATTTCTTCCAACTTCCTGTCTATGCCGGGAAACCGCAAATATCTTCGAGCTACCGACTTGATTTTGGTAATTCCTAAATGTGCTGGTTCGTGAAGCTCCTCCAACACCCTTTTCTGAAGGTTCCTTGGTATTACAACTCGATGACCCCATACTATAATGTCCTGATCTACGGAAAGTTCATGCCTTTTTAGAAAATACTGCTTTAAGGTGTCGTTGACTCTACTAGGCCATTTGTCATGCATTACATATTTTTTTACTTCTTTTAAGACAGCATCTCTACTTGTTTCGACCCTGATTAACTCGTTATCAATCGGCCATTCTGAGCTATTAGAGATAAAACTGATAACGTTACCTTTCCCTTCATACTCTTGGTCTATCATTTTTATCCTCAGTGGGGCTCTGGATAGATAATCAGCTAATTGATTGTCCTTACCCTTGACGTACTCTGCCTTGTAGTTGAATCCAGACAGGTATAAAGCTATCCTTTGAAGGCGGTTGGCATATGTAGTCGGTATCTGCTTATGCTCTCCAAATATGGTCGTTAATGGTTTATGATCCGTCTTTAGAGTGAATTTGTTACCGATAAGGTATTGCTCGAATTTCTGCACTTCATAATAAATTGCCACACTTTCCTTCAAGATGGTAGAGTAATTTCTTTCTGCCGGCATCAATGTTCGAGACACGCATGCGATGGGTCGTTCGCTGCCATCTGTCATCCTATGGATTAATACTGCCGCGACACCTGAGTTTGATGCGTCTGTCTGTAAAATCAAAGGTAATTTAGGGTTAAAATGCACTAAGGTTATGTCTTCAGCTATTAATTGTTTTACTTTCTCAAAAGCTTTGTTTTGATCCAACGACCAATGAAATTTCACATCCTTCTTTAATAAGGCATATAGGGGTTGAAGGTGTGTTGCCAAATTGTAAATAAATCTACTGTAACTAACCATGCCCAAGAATGCTCTAAGTTCTGTTAAATTCCTTGGTGCAGGGGCAAGAGAAATAGCTCTTACTTTACTATCTAATTTCTGCAGACCGTTTTTTGAAATTTTGTGACCAAGATATTCAATTTCATCTTTGAAAAATTGACATTTATCTAACCTGGCTGTAAGTCCTGCTTTTTCTAAGCTTCCAAGAACCGCTTCTAATGTCTTTACATGTTCTTCTTTACTTTCTCCCGTTACGATTATGTCATCGGAAAAATTTATAACATCCATTCCTTGGAACAGTTGTTCCACGTACTTTTGACATTTTGCACTAGCGGGTGATATCCCGAAAGGCATTCTTTTAGGTTTGAACAGACCCTTCTTCGTGCTAACCACTAACAATTTACTGGTTTCGTCATCTACTTCGAACTGATTGTACGCTTGCGACAAGTCAATTTTAGTAAACTGCTTACCTTTGTGGAGTTTTGCGAAAATGCTGTCGATGGTCGGTAATGGATATACTACTTCCTCTATATATGGGTTTACCGTTGCTTTATAGTCACCACAGATCCTGATCTTCCCATCGGCCTTCAATACTGCTACCAGCGGGGTTCCCCAGTTGCTACTATCCACCGGTGCAAGTATCTCTTCGTCCACTAGTCGTTGCAACTCCTTATTCATTTCTACTTCATAGGCAAACGGCACGTTCCTTGGCTTCCGGAACACAGGTCTCGCTTCAGGTTTTAACTGTAATGAAATTTTAGCATATTTATAACAGCCCAATTTTTTTCCAAAAACAGTGTCTTTATATTTGTTTATTACTTTTTCGACTGATGATTTAGTTTCGGCAGAAATTGTGTTAATATAGTCTAGTCCTATACCAAAAATGTTCATAAAATCGCGACCTCCTACTATTGGCCCTCCATTGTCCACTACGTAAAATTTTATATTTTTTTGCGAATTATTAACTTTAACTTTTGCCATAAAATAACCAGTTGGCACTATATTTTGATTATTATAACCTTTTAAAACGATACTGTCTCTTTTTAAATGTTGCTTGCCCGAGAAAATGTCTTTAAAGTCTTTACTGTTCATTGCACTAATGCTAGCGCCTGAATCAATCTGAATTTCACAATTCTTTTTATTGATTTCTGCCGATATTACAAATGAGTTTTTTGCACTGTCATTTAAATTTGTTAAAGCAAAGACATCAACACCATTATTACCACTATCATTTGTTACTTCAGTGTCTAAAAAATACTGTTTCCTTTGTTTACAAGCGTATTCTATATGCCCTGTTTTATTACAATTTCTACACTTAAAATCAATAAATTTACATACCCCATAGTGTTTTCTTCCGCAATGATTGCATATCTCGTAATTATTATTTTTACCAGTACCAGTGCTTTTCCTTTTAACCTTTTCGTTTCCCTTGCTGTCCTTTCTGCTATCGCCGCCATTGCTCTTCCTCCATTTGGCTCCTCCTCTTAGTTCGCCGGTCGTTTCCGTTGACGTCATCCATCTGGAACTGTTGCGCGCTCCCTCAGCGGCGTTGCCTCTTCCTCCGGAATGACGTGGAATCCTTGACAGCAAATTAACTTCTTCCTTCTCTTTTTCCGTCGATTCCTTTGTTACTTCTAAATCCACCATGTGCTTCAAACTTTTAGAAACGTCTTCTTCGCATAGTCTATCCAATATTCTACTGCTTGTCATGCCAGATACAAATTTGTTCTTTAACACCTGCTCCAGGTCGTTCCCAAATTTGCAATTAACTGCCAAACTTTTGATTCTGGCGTACCATTCACTGATACTTTCTCCTGTGCTTTGACGGGTTTCGTAAAATTTTAGCCTTTCTCTCCATTCTGACATGCGGGGACTTAGCTGCTTGCTTAATAGTTCGCATAATTCGTCATATTTCTTGACTTTGGGTAGTTCCGGATGGCATAAATCCCTTAACAATTTATACGTCGGTGCTCCAATTAAACTAATGAGAGTGGCTGTTTTCAATTTATCATCTTCGATGCCATTTGCAACGAAATACTGGTCCAGACGTTCAGTATAGACTGCCCAATCTTCGTGGTCGAAGTTGAATTCACGCACTTGGCCTATAATTCCAGGTAACGCCATTTTGATTTACCACGTGCTCTGCTATCAATATCTTTTCACTGATTCTTTTTTTCGCGTATACTATACCGGTTTCCTCGTCGCCAATGTTATATCGTGGCCCTGGCAGTGAGACACGATTCATGAAATAAAATCTTTATTTAATATTATCACAGATATATTCACAATTGCACAATATTCAGTTAGCGTAGCACACACGTGCGTTTGCCACGAAGTCGCAGAGGAGAAGGAAGAGATGTACCCTGTGGTCAGATTCTATACATTGGATTGTGCGCCTTAGCGCCTATGCGGTGTCGCATGGTTGCCACCTACCTTGCAGACAGTAGTATGTTGGGTTGGCTAATATGTGACGTAACACTAATAGAGTATTGTGTCGTGCACGTGACGTCATTAACTAACCCTGGAAGTAAAATAGCCTTATAATATCTGTGAATGTTTGTGTTTACAAAGTGGTTTTGGCGTAATATCTCATTTTTATTTCTTTATAACAGAAGTATATATAACTATCCTTTGTGATTTTTTAATAAATTTAAAGAGGTAAGTTCTTATATATAATGTACTAAAACATACATAAAATATTTTCTATTGTAGAAAATGAATCTGAGTTCTTATTATGCAACACTTGAAATGCATCAAGAAAGATATTTATCAAAAATATCTCTGTTGGGAATAGATCCGTATATGATTAATTTAGAAGACTGCTCTACAGATATCTTAGATTTTCCTAAAATATTATATCCAGATATAGTAATATATCTTGTGCACACCAAAAGTGTGTATGTATTGAAATTATATTATATCGGTAGCCTTCCAATTGAGGTGCTTATTTCAAGAGCACGCCTAAGATGGGCAGGTCACGTTCATCGTATGCATGATAACCGCCTTCCTAAATGTACACTTTATGGTGAATTGCTAAGCGGTAGAAGAAGGCGTGGCAGTCAACGAAAGAGGTTCAAAGACGCTCTCCATGAAAATCTAAAATCCTGCGGTATTGCAGACGAGCAATGGGAACAACTTGCAGCGGACAGAACCGAATGGCGAGGGGTTGTGGCCAGCTATCAAGGAAATGTTGCTGCAAGAAGGCCGAATCCAAGACCTAACCAGGTCTATGTTTGTCCTGACTGCGGTCGACATGTGCTCTCCCGAATCGGCCTCTATAGCCATAGTCGTGTGCACCGTAGATGAATGGGAATTACAATAGACTACACTTTTTACTTATTTTTTTTTGTACACAATTTATCGACTGTAACATTTTTATATTCGGATTCGAGTAATGGCTAATATATAATATAAATATAATATAATATTATATCGGTAATATTAACAAACAAATATGAAACAAAAATATATATATGCACATATATAATTTAAAGAGGTAAGTTCTTATATATTATGTACTAAAACAGACATAAAATATTTTCTATTGTAGAAAATGAATCTGAGTTCTTATTATGCAACACTTGAAATGCATCAAGAAAGATATTTATCAAAAATATCTCTGTTGGGAATAGATCCGTGTATGATTAATTTAGAAGACTGCTCTACAGATATCTTAGATTTTCCTAAAATATTATATCCAGATATAGTAATATATCTTGTGCACACCAAAAGTGCTTTTAGCATGGAAAAAATGAAAGCTTACAAAAGTCTAGAGTCTTACAATCAGGCAGTATGTGGATGGGTGAAAAATACATGTGTAAAACCATTTGGATCATATATTTTAGTCTTAGAAAAAGTAAGTAGTACTGATTAGATTTCATTGTGCACGTACTATATTGTTTTAAATTGCAGCTGATGCATTCCCAACGTTTGCATGAACAATTATTGTCTCCATGGATAATTTGTGAAAAAAAGGGTAACGTTATTAGTGCACACTGTGACTGTGTTGCTGGACTTGGAGAAGTTTATACCCATGTTGCAGCAGTTCTTTTTTCCATCGATGAGGCGGTGAGAAAATTAGAAGATGTTACTCGCACAGGTGTTAAAGCTTATTGGATGCCACCATCCAACAGACCAGTGGAGCCAAAACCTATTTTTGAAATGGATTTATCAACTCCGAAAAGAAAGTATTTAGATGAAAATCCAGTGAGAATACGTGATGAAGAAAAAATGGATCTTTGTCTGACGATGAGAAGACAAAGTTGTTATCTAATTTAATGGAGTCTTCCGGTGCAATTTTACACTTGGTGACAAAACCATTCTCTGAACAAATAAGAGATAACATTAACAAAGGGAAAAATTTTCACATAATGTCTCTATATAACGAGCTTTTGAACAAAAATCTCTAGATGAACTTCGACTGATTGGTAAGTTTATATACAAGTATTTACAATTTTGTATTTGAGTTGTACAGATTTTGGTAGAATTTGAATTTGGTATTTGTATGCATTTAATGCTCATATTTTACAGGCGGGCAAATAGATATAATGTTACAACTTGAAGAGTGCGAGGCCATCGAGATTGAAACAAAAACGCAGGCAAAATGTAAGGCATGGTTTGTTTATCGCAGAGGAAGGATAACTACCTCAAAATTTAAAAGATGTTGTAGAACAAATATTGATAATCCATCTATTTCACTCATTAGAGAAATATGTTACCCTACAGTCCATCGTTATAAGATTAAAGCCCTGGACTATGGATGTCTACATGAAAGGCAAGCTGTCAAAGACTTTTCATCTAAAATGAAAGAAGCTTATAAGAACTTCAAAATGGAGAACATGGGTTTGTGTATAAACCCTAAATATCCATATTTTGGTGCATCACCAGATGGTATTATTTGTTGTGATTGTTGTGGAACGGCTCTTTTAGAAATTAAATGTCCATATTGTGCTAAGGATTCTGGTGTTAGAAATTTAATTTTTAAAAAGTCATTTATGGAAATGATTGGAAATGAAATTACTATTAAGAGAGATCATGAGTATTTCTATCAAGTGCAAATGCAGTTGGCATTAACCAAGTAAAAATACTGTTACCTAGTTGTCTGGAGTAAAAAAGATTTTACATATATTAAAATAGAATTTGATTTGTTTTGGTTAGAAAAAAGTGAGGAGGCGAAATTTTTTTTTCAAAAAGTTGTATTACCTGAAGCACTTGGGAAATATTATACGAAATTGAAAAATATACCTGATGCTGAAACTATGCATAAAGATGAAGATGATTGGGAATATTTTGGAGACATTGATGTGTATGAAGAAGTAGTAACCGGTGCACAGGAAGGACTTCGCTACCAGAATATGCACATGTAAATATCTGTAGTTAACCCAGTTCTAGTACACCTGTCGCACAAAGTAAAAACATATTAAGTGAACCCGGCCCCAGCAAACCAACATTATATTGTATTTGCCAAAAAGAAGATGATCATGTGACACCAATGATTGCTTGTGAATCAGAAGATTGTGATATTGTGTGGTATCATTTAAAATGTGTAGGCCTAAGTACTGTTCCTGAAAAAATATGATATTTAGATATTTTTCACATCGATCTTTAACCAAATTTTAAAAAACTCCATATTATTAGGTACTTAAATATTTTTCTCTTTTCATTACATTTTTTTTCTGACGTATCAAAATCAATATTCCAATATTACTAAATTTGTTGAACAAGTACTTAACATTTGTAAAATTGTAAACTTTCAGTAATTGTTGTATTCGGAAACTTCCAACAAAATTTTTGAGCTTAAGATAATTTCACTCTTGCCAATTTCTGGCTATTAAAAACCCTCAAAAAGACGGTTTGCTGACTGTTAAAAACGACAGAAAGTATAACTGACCAAGAACCAGATATTTTTTAATATACCTTTTATTTCCTTAGCAACGCATTCTTTGTTTAGTATTTGTTCGGTATTAAATTTTTAAAATGGAAGAAAAGCCATAATAGCTTGGTAAGTCAATTCCTACCTGATGGTGCAATGTTGGTGGCCTCGGGATTTCTTGGATCTTGATCTGAAGTGAACTGTAGATTTGTGACCGAACATAAAATTTAGAAAATTCATAAAGTGTAATATGCACAAGGTGCAGCGAATTCGATTAATGTTTACTAATAGAGCTAGAAAGCTTAGAGCAAACAACACGAACATATATCAATCCTTAATAGCGAACTAACTCCTGCCTGGCCACGGCGTTTTTTCCTCCGGAGCCGAGGTAGGGTTTTGAAATACCAAGCAATAAAAAAATATTAACACGGCAAGTTTGGAGTTTTATTGAAATTATATTATATCGGTAGCCTTCCAATTGAGGTGCTTATTTCAAGAGCACGCTTAAGATGGGCAGGTCACGTTCATCGTATGCATGATAACCGCCTTCCTAAAGGTACACTTTATGGTGAATTGCTAAGCGGTAGAAGAAGGCGTGGCGGTCAACGAAAGAGGTTCAAAGACGCTCTCCATGAAAATCTAAAATCCTGCGGTATTGCAGACGAGCAATGGGAACAACTTGCAGCGGACAGAACCGAATGGCGAGGGGTTGTGGCCAGCTATCAAGGAAATGTTACTGCAAGAAGGCCGAATCCAAGACCTAACCAGGTCTATGTTTGTCCTGACTGCGGTCGACATGTGCTCTCCCGAATCGGCCTCTATAGCCATAGTCGTGTGCACCGTAGATGAATGGGAATTACAATAGACTACACTTTTTACTTATTTTTTTTTGTACACAATTTATCGACTGTAACATTTTTATACTTGGATTCGAGTAACGGCTAATATATAATATAAATATAATATAATATTATATCGGTAATATTAACAAACAAATATGAAACAAAAATATATATATGCACATATATATATATATATATATATATATATATATATATGTAATATGTAAAATAAAATTGCAGTCGGGGTTTTAAGAATACTGAACAGTTTTGAAATGTCAAATAATTAAACTAACATTTTTAATTGTAGATAATTTAAAATAAATAAATAAACACCACAGAAATTAGACAACCTCCAATTCCAGAAGCCAGAGCTTGTGTGGAAGGGGGTTACACATTGAAAAAACGCGGACATACAACCGTTTCCTCCGACAGTGCCAGTGCCGGAACCAGGATTCGACCCCGGTGGTGCGATGTCTATGTGATTAATCGCGATTGCCACCTCGCACCTTAAGCCACTCGACTATCGACCAGATTATGTATGTATAACTTTAATAACGGTAATAATTATTATATTTGTTTTAAATATATTTTTTCTGTTGGAAATATTGTAAATATGCTTCGAATAAACTTGAATGTTTAATTTTGATATGAAAATATTTTAATTTATGAACTAATTGAATGAAATACCATTCGAGGTTCGATTTTTACTTTCAACTCAAACCGAGTTGTTGGTTAATTTGACTCAAAATAATTTCTGGCTAAATTGAACCTTTAATGGTGTTACATTTGAACATTAATTTTTTTTAGGGAAGTATATACATTTTATGGAGAATTTGTAAATTAAACTGCAAAATAGGTATACTGAAAAAATATTTATTTTCAGTAAAAGCTTAAAAAGAAATTGTAAAACCATAGAGTTTTTATATACATTCGGCAATGCAAATTTTATAATACATAAAATTGCATTTGATTTTAATTAATGTTATGAACATATTTTGTCAAATATATTAAAATGTCACATAAATAAAAAATTCTATAGTTTTTAAAATGTTAACTTTTCTTTAATACCATTTGTAAATAAATCACTTTTATGCTGGGTAACAATAATACACCTATGTTTTCTTAACTGCCTCAAGTTACCGAATTAACACCCTGGAAGGTCTCAAGGATCTTGTGCTAGGTAAAGAGAGACGAGTCCCTACAGTTTATTCTGGACTCCGAACCACTCTTGGGGCAATTTTTTTTTAATGAAAGCTAGGCATCTCAGTTTGCTAGCCAGACGCTTTAGCACACTGAGCTACAACCCCCTTGATATATATATTATTAATAGATTAACATGATATAATAAATATATTATTCAATTGGCACAATACCAGGACATAAATTAACAAGCGCGGAGCAAACTACTACGATTTCATCAATTAATGCTGAAGAACCCTGTATATACCTCATATATAAATTTATTTTTTCTTATTTAGTTTCCAAATTCAAGTAATTATTGCAGTTAACTCATTTCATTTTTACATTTATTTAGTCATTTAATATTGGACACAATAAAGTTACCAGAATGCATTTTAAAATTATATTTTTAAAGCAAAGTTAAACGCTACAATTTTGAGACAGAACTTACATAAAATCTAGTCGAGTTGCAGGGTTTGTTTATCGTATATTCAGATAAACGTCAAGTAATTCGTGTATTCCCATAGTGTGAATTCGCCTACCCTTTTCTATCTTAGCCATAGGAGGAGATAGAGAGTGGAGTTTTAAATCTGAAACGCTGCACAAAACTACGCCGTATCAAATATTGAAGTTGTTAACGTAAACAATTCCCACGTCCGACTTGGGGGACGCTTAAACTGTGACGTCATTTACAATATAAAAGAAACTGCAGGGCCCAAGAAAAGGGGTAATCAGACTCGAGCTACATCGCAGGACATTGGGTTTGCTGTTGCTCCCTGGAGATTACAATTGTACCACTCCTTGGGTACATCGCTGGACATTGAGCTCGCTGTACCTTGGAGATTGAATTGAAGCATACCCTAAGTACATCGCTGGACATTGAGTTCGCTGTACTGACGCCGCAGACAACCATTCTTTGGCGTACTCTTTATGAAATACCATTTAACCTCTCTGTTATGCTCGACGAGTATGCTAAACATGTAGAACCTGGGGGAGAGCATTCACGGGCGATATAACGCTATACAGGGCGCACAGAAATTCAGCTGACATAAATTTTTAAAGGTGACTACTTTCTTATTTCGAGACTTTATTATTTGCAATTGCATTCATATTCTGGTTACGGGGTGTTTAAAAAAGGTTTAATTGACGCATTTGTGGTACTAAAAGAATATTAGATTAGATTAGAACTGTCAAAATATTATATTACCAGTTATTCAGTTATGATTTCAATCACAAATTTAATTCATAAAATTTCACTTTCTGAATATTTTACTAGAGAAATTTGCGTTTGCAACTTAACAAGTTTATATTCAAGAACTATGTATTTTCTGCGTTTATGCAATGACAAGAAACTTTCATTTCCATTATTTTTCATTTGATGTAATTATTAAGGCTACTGTGTTCCTAATTTTGGACATGTCAAATGTCACAGTAATGTTTATCTTTCAAATGATTATCTGAGATTTCTCACCAGCGATCTATTTGGTTTTCTATGATTGTTTAATAACGATCCACCCATTTAATTACCTTGCGCTCACAAACTGTACGGGCCATCGGTCAGTGCTGGGTTAATTAGCCCGTGAACCTGTTCGTATTAAGAAGGGTTTACTTTTCATCGAGTACTGAACCGGGACGTCTCGTCTGTTTGATTTACCACTGTCCACCTCGTTTACGTTGTTGGACAGTATACAAAATTTGGTAGACTGCTTGTTTTTAATTATAATCAAAGGATTTTTCCTCAACATTCTATGATCTTTTACATGAGTATTTAATTCTCATTTCTCAACTTAATTTTGATAATGTATAAACATGACATGATTCTTGTCCTCTGTTTTGCATTCGATTCATTATTTAGCTATTGCTAACAACTATAATTATAAATTATTATTATCTAGCGATTGCTAACAACTTTCTTTAATTATAAACCATTATTACCTAGCGATTGCTAACAGCTCTATTATGGATTATCATTATCAGGCATTTGCCACAACTCTAATTACTATTAAAATAACACAGCATACTTTTGTATAACAAAGTTCTTGTTATTGCATCAAAACACTCAGCATATCTATAGTATGGTCATTACTATAGCAGCGCAGATTTTCCTATTATAATATTTAGACAATTGTCTCAAATATTTGGATTACTTTTGATTTCATGTTCGACTATTCTTGCATCAATTTATATAAAATAAAATGGGTTTTTTTTACTATTTTTTCCCATCAATTATTGTCTTTTCTTTCACCTTTACCTTTTTCTTCATATAAGTAATAAACTAAATAAATGGTTTTGTTTCAAAGCAAAATAGAAAACAAACTTCAACTATAAATGTACAGTGCAACCTTGAGTAATAAAATACTACATAAATAACATATATAATTAACTAGGTTTTTCAATTAATAGACAGGGTGTGTTCAAGTTTACCAGTATTTAAATTAATAGAGTTATTAATTTTCAAGGTATATAGTATCAGACAGAAACAAGTAATATTAAACTTTATATAAAAGAACCTGGGTAAATTAAAAAGAGTTACTACACACACACACAACGATATTGGGGTCCTACACTAACAAAACTAGAAGATCACACAAATGGCCAATCTTATTTGTTTATCCTTCAGATAAATAAATAGCAATGAAGTTAACTGGTGACATAATTACCAGGATTTCTTTTAGTAATTAAACAGGGTACCCCATAACCATTACAATGCAAAACGAGTGTCGTTTTTCTTTAAAGCGATTAAAGGAAAAGTTCCATGTAATATTTTATATTTCCTTCTTAATAGACCAATGACTCTTTCTACATGAATTCTAACACTAGCTAACTTCCGAGTCATTTCGATATCAGTTGTTCCTAGCTGTTTTTTGTTTCTCATGAATGAAGGGTATTTCACTTCAGCACAATAAATTTTTACTGAATCGTCTATCGAAAAACCACGGTCTGCCACAACTAAATCACCTGGAAGTAAATTACCTAATAAATTAGAATTTTCAGCTATAAATTTATCGCTGACACGCCCGCCATAAGCATTCGATATAAACATAATTAAGCCTTGAGGAGAAATTCCAACTAAAAATTTCACAGTATTGATGATGCTTATAATTTTACCAAGTTTTAGCAGATGCCTCAAGGTTTGAAGGTTTTTCTATAAATAATTCAAAGCAATCGATAATTACTGTAGTTCTGTTACCAAATATGGTTTTGAAACAGTTTGGCATATTAAGTTGTAGGTCTTCCCTTCTTGGCCAACACACTAAATTTTTTAGGCGGCAATACAATATATGAATTGTATTCTCAAAAATACGTGCAGTAGTGGTTTGGTGGCAGAGGAATCTGATAGCTAAATCTGTAAATTGCAAATTAAGGCACAATTTTATCAATGTCAGTAATAGTTGCTGAAATTTAGAAAGTGCTGAATGATCTAATAAATATGGTTCGACTATTTGGAAAATATTCTGTACATAAATGTAGTCTGGAAAACCTGTGTAATAAAAAACAGCTTTTTCATTGCTTTTTAAATAATCTTCATTTAATTTAAGTCTACTTATTTCTTCTCGTAAACTATAAATTTCTTTATTAGCATTCTGTAAGGCCAATTGTAAACTTTCAATGCTAACTCCTTGTAACTCTTCAACATTCATAGTTTGATTGGGATCTTCCTTTGTGTTGCTTGATTCTAGCATTTGTAATCATAAGAGATTATTATACCTTATAAAAAATTTTCTTTTACACTCTAAAAATAAAAATAAAATTCTGCTATATAATAGCATTCAAAAAATAAAATAAAAATCCACTCTGGACACCATTTCTGCCATTTGGTACCCTTTCAGCTCTTCTTTTTCCTCTTTGATATCTTTCTAAGCCTCGAGATTGCATAGAGCTTCCAATGAAAGTATATCCCATATTTTTCGATGGAATCCAGTCAGGATTTGTGTCATTAGTTAAAGATGCTGAAATAAAATGTTTAGAAGACGCTGGCATACTTTATTTTACTTTCTGCTAAATCTGCTCTTTTGATGGCATTTATCCACATTTATCTTCTTCTTTGAGTTAATTCATTAATTTTCCTGTTTGGTGCATACATAGAGGGAATTCTGCAATTCAATTATTGTCTAAATAATTAATAGTATATAATTATTGGCGTTATTTTATCGGAAAAATCGAATCCCTTGATCCCTGGCAGCATTACTACCACAATTTACCACTGCACAAAAAGAAGGCATAACTGCATTTATTTTAAGAACACCTGAGTATTTATAACAGCAATACCGCAATTATTGTTTTATGTCACTTATAAGTTGAAATCAGACGTCATACACTGAAAATTGATGATTTAATTTATATTTGTTCACACCCTCCAATGTTTACAGTTGAAACTGCCAGCTCAACAAAGGTTGTTTATCCTCCAGGGTCGATCAACTGTCAAATTGTGGACGACACCAATTAGTTGCATGGAGAACATCTAGTATTTCTAACCCTATTTGGGTATTGTCACTTAAATTTATTGAACTTTCCTCATGTACGTTTAGGTTTGATTGATCTGTATTAATAAAAGTTAAATTTTTTGAAATACTATGAGTACTATGGATTACATGGATTACTTTGGCTATTTTGGTACAAATTTCAAAATTAGGTAATTTAATACCCGTTTTGCCACTAATTATCAATAAATGACATAATTCCCTGGGTGTAATTATTTAATTTTGCTAGAAGTTCTGCTTATTTACTGTTAAATTTGTTTATATGTCTATTATTTTTGTTTACACATAGTTTTGGAGTTGACAAAAATATGAAATTAGTATGGGCACATAATTTCATTTTATTGCAAATATTTTTCTAGATAGATAAATATCTTTATTAGTTCCAATTTGCCAGCAATGGATAGGACAGGTCAAAAATAGTACATAAAATGTGGTTACTTATAAACTAAACGGAAGTATACAGTATGTAATAATAAAATACAGTAAATATAATATAGGGCACAAAAACAAAACGTTTAAAATCTACAAGAATGACACTTTCATGACAAAAAAAATTTAAGAATTGAAAAAAGAGCTAATAAGCTCATATAAAACTTAATAATAGTTGAAAATGGTTTTGATACAAAATTTTACATAGATCATGATTGTAAGAGATCTGTCTAATCGTTGAAATCGAAGAATTCTTGTAGGCTATAAAAACAGTTAGTTATAAGAAATTTTTTTAAATGTCTTAAATTTGTGGACACTATTTTGGATTTTTATTCTTTGTGGTAGTTTGTTGTAGATGGTGGCACAAGTGCTCTTCGTGAAAAGTGTTAGTGAATAGTGCTTTGTATGGATATCATTTACCGATCTGGTGTTGTGAGAGTGAATGTTACTTTCAAATTTACTTTTATTGTTATATACGAAAGTTAAAATAGTGGTACTGATTATAGGAGCCCCGGTGAAATGAGACAGACGCTGCTTTCGGAACTAAAGATCATACCGGCATGCCGAAGCAGAGATCTTAGCCGGCAGAATGCAGAAGGCTGTCATCCTCGGTTCATTGCGTCTACTCAGGGCACACGATTCGCGGACCCGATGGTCACTCACCCCACGGGCGTGGGGAGTGGCTATTGGTATTTATTACCAGCTCCCCTCTGTGGAGCGTCAGGGACGATAATGTGCCTCCTCTCAACTGGAACATTGGTCGAATTCTGGAAACCCACAAAGAAGATGATGGAATAATCCGAGTCATAACTTTAAAACTTCACAAGGAGTGTACAAGAGACCCGTGACGAAGTTGTGCATTCTACCTATCAAGAGTGATTAGTACTTTCGGTGTTTTGTCTCTCTTTTTGAAAGCCTCAGCTTTTCAAGGGGGGCAACTTATATTGAAAACTTTTATTTAATTCTCCTGTGTTTTTTTTGGTCCGCTGTGGACTGGTCCACTGTAGCCCGCCAAAGGCAAGATGCGTGTTTCATTTTGTCCGGAAGACAGATAGCGAACGCCGAACGGGGTGTTTTTCTAGAGTTGAATACCTACCATATCCATTATTACCGTTAGAACTAGAACTGTTAGAACTTTATACGTTTTAAGTTTGCTGTTACTATTATATGAGCATGTAATGTTGTTTAGTTGTTTTACATTGTGCAAATTAAAGTAATAAAAACGAATCTCGAAAGTGTCTTTATACCACTTCAAATAAACAGCGATGTTTTCGTAAAAATAAAAACTGCAAACCATTTTTACAAGCATCCCCATCAACTTGGGTATTAGTCTTTTCAACAAATTACCTAATGAGATTAGATACATCGATAATATTAACAAATATAAATCCAGTCTTAAAAAGTTTTTATTCTTAAAATGAATTTTAAATTGTGTTGTAATTACTGTGTTTTATATTTAATTTTTTATAATATCTCATGTAAAAACTAATCATGTATTTTCTTCTTCTTGTTGACGTTCACATAGCTTAAGTGATTATATAAATAAATAAATAATACAAAGCGCCAAATTCAAACAAATAATGAACGTAAAATTTACGCGTAAACATACCCCCCACCATGAAAAACGAATGTTTTCATCCTAAATTGCAAAATAGTGAGAGAAAAACAAAAGTATTTACAACAACTAACATTAAGGTTAATATAAAACGGCAGATGGAATTTTGAGATTTTTCAGAGAGTATGTCAATGATCCCACCCCCAACATTTTAACAAAATTTTATATTCCTACTATACCCTATGAATATAATTTAACATCCCATTTAAACAAAAATTTTAATACTCATAAAATATAAGATTGTCCAATCTACCCCTACCTAACAAACCAAAAAATAATAATGAAAACAAAAATTCTAATTAAGACCTACTGCCTAGGCAGAGGACATACTTTTACGACAGGTCGAGTAAAAACACCTTTGCTTGTCTTTATTGTAACGACCCTAAGATTGCCATCTTTCCCAGGATGCACTTCTGTTATAACGGCTAAAGGCTAATGAAGAGGTGGTGAATTATCATTCTTTAAAATAACTAGCGTACCTATTTTGATATTAGGAGACTGTTTGTGCCACTTCTCTCTAACCTGTGGCATAGTGAGGTACTCGAGGTGCCATCGTTTCCAAAAATCTTGGACCATTCTGTCAACTAACTGAAAACGATCAAGTCTATTAACGGGAACTTCCGTAACATCTTCCGCGAGCAAATATTTCAAAGTCGATAACTGTGAAAAATGGGAGGGTGCCAAGGCTATCGGTGCCGAAGGATCTGCAGACAATCGACATAAGGGCTGAGAATTTTTTACTTCTACTTGCGTTAGGACAGTAGAAAATTCTTCGTATAGGACTTGATCACCAGTGACCCGATAAAGATATCGTTTCGCCGCTTTAACGTTACTTTCCCAAATACCACCCATATGTGGCGCCATAGTTGAATTTAATTTCCATTCAATACCCTGAAAAGTTAATAACTTACCATTGAATTCTTTGGAACATAAGAAAGTATATTGCTCTGACAATAACCTTTTTGCACCAATAAAATTAGTTCCCTGATCTGAATATAAAACGCTGCAAGGTTCTCGACGAGACCAAAATCTTTTAAATGCTTCCATAAAGTGAGCCGTTGATAAGGAAGTAACTAGTTCCAGATGAACAGCCTTTACACTCATACAAACAAATAAGCACACATAGGCCTTTTGAACTGAAGCTCCTCTTCTTCGTCCCAACGTAATATTTATAGGTCCAAAATAGTCAACACCTGTATGAAGAAAAGCTTAAGATTGTTGCATCCAATACGCAGGCAAATTCGCCATCAAAAGATTTAGAGGTTTCGGCCTAGCACGAAAACAATGATTACATGCATAAACTCTATTCCGAATTGAATTACACCCCGCAATTATTCAAAATTTCTGCATCAGCAATGCATCCAGCAAATGAGCCCCCTTGTGTAAGTCATTCTGATGATAGTAATCAACCAACCTGGTTGTTAAGGGATCTTTTGCAGGTAAAATTAAGGGATGAAACTGTTCGGATCCCAAGTGTGCATTACCTAATCTGCCCCCACCCTGAGGAGCCTGTCTTTAACAAAAGGCCGTAATTTACGTAACTTCGCTGAACATTCCTTTCCTACATTCAACCGTTGAATGTCTAGTCCAAAATGTTTCATCTGTACTAACTTGATTAAGGTGAGTTCCACTTTTCGTAAATCCGCCGCTGAAATATATTTCCGAAATGGCATTAATTTTAAAAACTGAAGTACCCACACAGTTGCACGTAATATTAATATCCAAGAAGAGCACCTATCAATCAAATCACACAATGGATGATCGTTCACCTTCTCCGTAGCAGTTAAAGTAATTATGTCTGCTGCCGACAAATCATCCTCGTGATTAACGAGTGTAATAGGCCAGTCTTTTTCATCAACTACTGCCTAACCTGGGCCGGATATCCACAAACAATTTCTAGCCAGCTGAGAAAGAATGAGTCCTCTCGAGAGGTAATCCGCAGGATTATTAGTCCCTTCGATGTGCTGCCACACCGCTTCTGGAATATTTTCCTGAATTTGAGCTTCTCTGTTAGCAACAAATACATCTTTCCAAAAAGATGCCTTCATCCACTGCAAAACAGTCGTAGAGTCAGAAAAGGCGAGTATTTTAGCAATAAAAATTCTATTTCCATAGACATTAGCTACGTGCCTGACTAGCTTTGACAACAGCACTGCTGTGCAAAGTTCTAATCTGGGAATGGTGACCATTTTGGAGGGCGAAACTTTGGATTTCGCACATACTAAACCGTCTGTATCGTGGACGTTCGTAAATACATTACAGCACCATAGCCATTTATGCTAGCATCTGCAAAAGCCAGCAACACAACTAGTTGGTTTTCTTCAGCGAAAACATAGCGTCGAATTTGAATATTACTAAGTTACGACCACTCGCCTCTTAACTTGGCCCGTAAGGGTAGTTCCTCGTCTCAACCTAATTTAAGTCGCCATAATTCCTTAACAAGTAACTTTAAGTACAGAATAAAAGGAGCAACCCAAACCAATTGCATCGTAACACCTGGCAACCGCGGATAAAATAATTCTCTTAGAACATTTTATATCCGGAACGGCTAGACTAAAACTTAATAAATCTTTCTCCAGATTATACTGTATTCTCAAAATGTTATTGTCCGTCTTAAAAACCACTGTTTTTGATAACCTCTTTTCAATAGGACATATCCAATATGGCGGAAACTGAAAGTGAAAGTTTAAATGTTCTCTGCGGTTTTTGTAAAAAACCTGCAGTAAATAAAAAAGTAAAGTGCACATCGTGTTCAACAATCTTTCATAAGAGCTGTTCAAATAAAAAAACAAAAAAGTGCTGTGATAAGCAGTTTTATGTAGAAGAAAAAACAAAAGACATAATGGAAGTGCGAGATTCACTAGATGATTGCTTGATAGATAAGTCAATCATTTAAGAAAACAATCTGTTAAAGGAAATGAATGAAGATTTAAGAGAAAATATTAAATTACTTAAAGAAAAAATTGAAAAGCTGGAAACTGAAAATTTGCAATTAAAGAATACTAAGAATAAAGAAACTGAAATACAAATATTGAACTCACAAGAAAACTTAATTGACACCATTTGTGAAACACTAAAAGTAAAATTGGCAGATAATTTCAAATCAATAACAGAAAAAATAAACATTATGGACATAAAAATAAATACACTATATAAAAGCAAAACAGAAGAAAAACACACTTTATCAGTAGAAAAACCGCAAACGTTGATTAAAAATAATAAGAGTGAAATTCCTAAACAATCAAATATAGGGACTCCCAAACAAGTAAATACAGAGACTACCAAACAATGGCCTTTAACAAATAAAGAAAATACATCTAAACAATAAAATTCAGCTACCCTTGAAGATCATCAAAAAAATGTTATGAATGATGTAATTAATCTAGCATCATATGAAATGGTGAACACTCAAGAGGACTCTAGAATACAGAAGCAAAATAATGAAAATGACAAATGGCAGATCGTTCAAAAGAAAAAAGGAGGTTACAGAAAACATATAGGTCAATCAGAAGAAAAAGATGAAAAATTTAAAGGAGCGAAACCTAAGATATGGATGTATATATATAAAGTGACACGAGAAACCACTGAAGATGATATTATAAACTTTTTGAAAAGGAAAACCGGAGAGAAAGATGAAGATTTTATTGTTAAAGATTTGAAAGAATCAGGCAAATTAAAATCTTTAATGATTGCAGCAGACTTTAAACATAAAGACAATTTTTATAAACCATCTTTTTGGCCAAAAGTAGTTAACTACAAAAGATTTGACTTTAATCGACATTATGAAAAACACAAAACTAGACAGATCATTACTGACGATAATGATAAACCGGTGTCTTTTTTAGAAGTAGCAGAATAAGACCATATCAAGTGAAGGAAGAACAAGACCTATCTACACCTCATAATTCTACTAGTTCAGATATACTCCAAATACCTCAACCTCAATATGCTTTACTGCATCAAAACATACAATGCTTAAAAAATAAATTATTAGAAGTTGAAATTTTGGTAAATGACCTAGATATGGTACCTACAATACTCTGCTTTAAGGAACACTGGTTTTTAATCCAAGAAGAAATATCAATGCAACTTGAAGGCTACAATTTAAAGTCCTGTTACTCTAGAAAGGACATGATTCATGGTGGGTCTTGTATTTTTCTCCGTAATGATGTTGATAAATCAATACATGGATTGCATAGAATTCGAAGAACTGAAACAAAAAAGTGTAGAAGGTATCATTGAGTGCTCATCTATTATATGTAAAAGTATAATTTCTGTAATTATATGACCGCCAACAAGCAATCTTGAAACATTTTTTCAAGTCTTAAGTGATATTTTAGATATTGCTCAAAATAAGTGTAAAAATTATAATATGATTCTCTGTGGAGATTTTAACGTAAATTTGCTTAATATTAATAATGTAAAAATTCAGTCTTTTTTGACCCTGCAGCAAACATACAATTTGACTCAAAAAATAAATGAACCAACTAGAATATCAAAACATTCAGCTACACTTTTAGATTAATTTTGAAAATACTCATATGGGTGAGGTAATTACATCAGCTCTATCTGACCATCAGGCTCAATTACTTAGAATAGAATGTCCGGTAAAAAATAAAATAAACTTTGAAAATGGCTGCAAACAAAGAATATTCTCAGATGCAAAACTACAGACTTTTAAGAATGAAATACAAAATACAAATTGGAATGAAATTTTTTATTGTAGAGATCCTAATAAATCCTATCAAATATTTATATATAAAATTAAAGAAATTTTAAATATTTTATTTCCATTAAAAACAATAAAAAGAACAAATAAAATAAAAACATGGATCACAAAAGGCATCAAAATATCTGTTGTTACTTATAATACCTATCGTAATATACTAAAAAAAGTTATATCTGAGGCAAAAAAACGGCCAAGCATCTCATACATAAATACAGCTACTAATAAAAGCAAGGCAGTATGGGAACTGGTAAAGAGCCATACAGGGTCTAAAACTAAAAACAGATGTCCACTTTTGAATAATATTGATATACAAGAAAGCAACAAACAAATAGTCCTAAATAACGTAAATGACTTTTTTATAAATAATTGTCCAATTATTAATTCCAGTTCAAATTATGAAAATCACATTACGCCAATAGAAACAAGCATATTTTTGTCACCGACTAATCCTGAAGAGGTCTGCTCAGTTATAAAAAATTTAAAAAATACGAAGGCGGTAGGTGCAGATGAAATACCTGTAAAATTATTAAAATATGTCGCCGCTGAAATAGCTGCTCCACTTAGTTATATAATAAATTTATGTTTTACTACTGGCATATATCCTGAAAACCTTAAAATTGCTTATGTAAAGGCAGTATATAAAAAAGGTGATAAACAACTATAGGCCCATAGCGTTACTCTCTAACATCAGCAAAATTTTTGAGAAAATAATATATACTAGAATAATAAATTATCTTGAAAATTATGGGATATTACATAACACACAAAACGGATTTAGAAAAAACAAATCTACAATTAGAGCAGGTTACCAAACACTTTGTGAAATAATCCATTCCCTGAATAATAAAGAACACACAGTTGCTGTAAGCTTAGACCTATCAAAAGCTTTTGATAGTGTGCACCATGATGTTTTAATAGAGATGATCGAAAAGTATGGAATTAGGAGTAACACGTTGCAACTAATAAAATCTTATCTAAATAATAGAACACAGTATGTTGTAGAGACAGATAGTAATGGAGAGTTATTAAAATCACAAAGTATGGTAATAAAGAGAGGAGTACCACAGGGATCAATATTGGGACCATTATTGTATATTTTATACACCAACGACCTACCCATGGCCCTTGATGAATACACAGTTCAATATGCAGATGATTGTTCGTTAATTATTCACTCACCAGATCCAATAGTCTTGGAGCAAAAGGTTTTCTCGGCATTAGACATGCTAGAAAAATATTATACCCCACTTAATCTAAAATTAAACAAAGCTAAAACACAAGCTATAACATTTTCAAATAGCAAGCCTAATGATAATAAAACTTTTACAAATGGTATCACTACCTTGAATACTGTGTCTCAAATATGCTTTCTGGGTATTACGATAGACTCTAGGCTTGATTGGAAGTCCCATACTGACCAGCTTGCAACTAATATCGCTAAGTATTGTTATGCCTTAAAAGTAATATCTCAAAATATTAATGCGGAGGCAGCATATATGGCATACTATGCCTATGTGGAATCGAGATTTAGATATGGTTTAGTCCTTTGGGGAAGCACGAATCATATCTACAAAATATTTGTATTGCAGAAAAGATGTCTCAGGAACATACTGAATATCAAACAAATGGTTAGCTGTAAACCTATATTTAAAGAACAACAGATACTTACCTTAATAAGCCTATATATTTATGAGGCTATAATATTTGTAGTAAAAAATATGTCTTTGTTTTCAGACCATGATAGAGTTCATTTATGTAACACTAGAAATAAAGACGATTTGCTTAATATTAAAGCAAACTTTACATATGTACAAAGAAACATACCGTTTTCCATAATAAAAGTCTATAATAAACTTCCAGACACATATAAAAACCTATCCCTAAAACATCTAAAAGCAAAGTTACGAGCCGCTCTTCTGGTAAAAGCGTACTATACGCTAGATGAGTATTTTGGTGATACACTTTAAATTCTTAAGTATTTATAATAATTTTAATTGTTATTTTTTAATATATAATTAATGTTCCTGTGTCTTTGTTATACTTTATACATTATTTTAACTATTTGTTATTACTATTTTTTTTTATATATAAATGACCATTTTTTATACATGATTAATATTTATATTTATCTTTTTTTCATCTTGTGACATGTTCTACACCCTCTGGGTTTTTTTGTAATTTCTTTTACATGAACTAATAAAGACATATCTATCTATCTATCTATCAATGGGCAAAAGAGCTAAGGAATTCGTGGATCACTTGATCAGATCGAACTTCCCTGCCGCGAATAATTTTACTGATTCCTCATACAACTGATGAGCCTCCCGAAATGTGGATACACTCGAGACCAGAACATTCATATATAAATCCCTCTCAACCACCTTCGCGGCTAACGGATATTTTTCCCTTTCGTCGCATACCAATTGCAAAAGCTAAATAAGGGGAAGATTTCACCCCAAAAGCAACCGTGTTTATCTCAAAAATTTTATTTCATCCTCCGGACTAAACCTCCACAATATCCGCGGAAACTTACGATGATCCTCTATAATATTTATTTACTGATACATTTGACGAATGTCTGCCGTTGCAGCTACTTTAAACAGTCTAAAATTAATTAACAACATATATATATCCATTTGTAACTTAGAGCCACCATATAGCAAATCATTTAAAGAAACATCGCTATCTGAGGGGGCGCTAACATCTAGAACCACCCTTACCGGAATACTAGTACCTTCAGATGTCAGAACTGTATGATGAGGAATATAAAATGATAAAACTTCTACATTTTCAGGTAGTACCCTCTGCATATGACCTTCATCGATAAAATCCTGCATAATCTTATTATATTCTAATCACAATTCTGGGAATTTTGCTAATCTCCTTTCTAATGATATTAAACGCAATCGCGCACCTGATTTAGAATCTCCTGAATTTTTTGGGGAGCATTTAAAAGGTAAGGCCACCATAAACCTTTCTCTGTAATATCCCGATTAAATGTTTTCAAATATATTTTTTCACATTCTGCCTCTTCCGGATCCGGCGGTATTAATTTTGGAACTTCCTCAATCTCCCAAAACCTGCTCACCAATTGCTCAATAGTTAATTCACCGGTTAATGTGACAAAAGTGTGAATATTTCATTTTTTTCGTCTATGTCGAAGTAAACGTGTTTCTGCTGAGCTCCAGTAAATTGTAAAAAATTGTGGTATTTCTATGTCGTTTACTTGCTAAAATGCATACGGTTCACAGTTTAGTTGTGTTCTTCATCTGATACGGAAAACGTTCACCCAGATTAATTAACTAAGAAGATATTTAAAGGTTAGTGAATATCTCTAAGTAACACCTGCAATATATTTCTATCGGCTCGAAAAAGTCGTTCCTAATAATGCTGACACGAAATAAACCCAGTGGTTCAACCAGTGGTAATAATGATAATATGGAGGAGCTTATTAATAAAATATGTACTAATTTCTCAAACAAACTTGAGAGCAAAATTTCTGCCAAATTGGAAAATATTGAGGTAAAGATAAATCATCTACAAACGTCGTTAAACAACATAGGTCAACTAGCAATGGATAATCAAAAAACAATAAAGGAAATTGGAGACAAAATGGAAAAATTTGAGCAGGCTGCTAAGTGTAACTGGCTAAGGTTTGTAGGTGTCGATGCGGAGGATGGTGAAAACTTGTTAGTGAAAATCATAGATATAGTAAATTCTCAATTAAATATAAAATGCCAGGAGGATGATATTGACTCTGTATTTCGCATTGGCAGAGAGGGCAATAAGGCATCAAATACAGTATTAGTTCAATTTGTAAAAAACCTCAAACGCAATGAGGTGTTGAATTCTCGCAATTCTCTCTAAAAAATACCGGTATGTCAATATTTGAAGACCTGACACAACAGCGATTTAATCTTCTTCAAGCTGCAAAAAAGAAATATGGAACGAATATGGCATGGTCGCTAGGTGGAAAAGTGTTTGTGTGGATGGAAAGCGATCGAAAAAAGAAAATTATTCATAATGAAAATGATCTTTAATCACACCTTTGTCGATATGGTACGACTAATAATGATATATCGAGTATATCAGTTTACTTTCCTTCTCTCTCTTTTTTTTCAATATTTATCAGTAAAATGTTTTTTGTACAATTAATTCGAAATTATTGTTTTCTTATTCATACTTAAAGTTCGCAGTACAAACAATAATACTTTGTCAGATAACGTATGTGGAACATGTTAATTCAATTTCTAGTTTAGTTAGATTATAAGTTGTTTTACTTTCCTGTGTATATTTGCGTGTATGTTTATTTCTCTGTACATTAAATGTATTAATATTTTTGCTTCTCTCTCTGAACTTGATAATTGCTGGAGTTCTAAGAATTAAAATATAATTAATCACCGAATGAATAAAATGACATATTTAAGTTTCACACATTTTAACGTGCGCTCTCTATGCGCGGGGTTTGATTTGTTTTCGGAATTCATGCTAAGCGAATCATTTGACATATTTCGTTTATCTGAAACATGGCTTGATTCCTCAATACCTGATTATGGCTTAAACATTTTAAATTACAAATTCATACGGAAAGATAGAGCAAGCAGAGGTGGCGGTGTAGCGTTTTATGTTAAAGACTCATTTAAAATAAAAGTATTAAAAATTCCTAATAGTACTTATTTAGAACATTTGTGGATTACGACAAAAATTGCGGGTAAGAGTTTGTGCTTCGGAACTGTATACAGACCACCTTCTAATAATTTGAATTTGTGCGTCAAAGAGCTAGAAAACATCGTGAGTAACTTGTTGCCGGAATTTGATCACATATTTATAGGAGGTGACTTCAATGTGGACATGAAAAATAATAATGCTTCTAGGGTCATGAATAAATTTTTAAGTAAGTACAATTTAAAGCAAATCATAACCGAACCAACTCGTAATACGGACATTTGTTCTACACTTATTGATCTAATTATTGTTAATGATGCTGATTTAATTACAGAAAGTCAGGTCATTAATATGTGTGGTATATCAGATCATTCATTAGTGACTAGCAATATTAAATTAAAAAAAGAGAAACGAGTACCTCACATAACTACTTATAGAGATTTTTCTAACTTCGCTTACGATGCATTTCTGATTGACTTATCAGCAATTAGATGGGATAGTATATACACCATGGATACGGTCAACGAAATGATAACTTTTTTTTAACAACAACTGTAATTGTCTCCTTGACACACACGTGCCATATAAAACAGCTAGATTTACTAAACCCGCAGCTCCCTGGTTAACAAGTAATATTAAAAAAATGATGAAATTACGAGATAGAGCTTTCACTCGCTACAAACAAAATAAGACTGAACAAACATGGGAAGAATATAAAGAAATGCGTAATCTGGTCAACAGATGTGTAAAATCAAAAAAGAAAGCTTATTTAGAACATAAATTTAAAACTGACCCGAAAAGTTTTTGGGGAGCGCTTAAACACTTAAACCTTCGTCCACAGAATTCATTCCTTCAAATTGAAGATTCCAATGCCATTATGGACAATTTTGTAAATTCGATTCCCTGCGTGCAAACCTCCTTAAATCCAATCAATCAACAAATTTTACATAGATATGATCAATTACATAGCCGTGTTAATGACACATTTGAGTTTACCGCAGTAAATCAGGACAAAGTTAACTTAATATTAAGGTCATTAAAACCTTCTGCTGCTGGTGCAGATGGATTGAGTGTAAAAATTTTAGATTTATTTTTTCTGCAGTTATCTGAATATTTTACTTTTATTGTCAACAAATGTCTCACCTCGGGTGAATTTCCGGACGCCTGGTAAGATGCCAATATTTGTCCAATCCCCAAAAATTCACATCCGTCAGAACTAGCTCATTATAGACCCATTAGTATCTTACTGGCTCTTTCCAAAGTTTTAGAGAAAATAATATATGAGCAACTTAATGTTTACCTTGAGGCACAAAAATTGTTACCACCACATCAGTCTGGATTTAGGGCTAACCACAGCACAACTACTACTCTGCTGGATGTTACTGACAATATATTAAGATCTATTGATAGCAACCTGAATACTTGTTTGATTCTATTAGATTTGAGCAAGGCGTTTGACACTTTGGATCATCAAATTCTACTTAAAAAACTTAAGTACTTTGGCCTTGGTAAAATCCCCCAGTTATTTTTCCACAATTATCTAAGTAATCGCCGCCAGCGAGTACTGTGTGTGGTCGAAGCTCAGATTTTAGAATTATTAATAGAGGTGTCCCCCAGGGAAGCGTGTTAGGACCGTTGTTATTTTCAGTATATACAGCGGATTTTTCTTCATTTCTGTCAAGTTGTCAAATTCATCAATATGCAGACGACACGCAGATCTTTTATTCATTCCCATATAATAGTAAAATAGGTACTGCTGTCGATAAAATTAATTTTGATTTACAATCTCTGTCAGAAGTATATAGCGCTCATAAACTTATATTAAATGAAACAAAAACTGAAGTCTTGGTCTTCGGTCTTCGGTAAGCAAAGACAAGCAATAACTGCCCATCCCGACTTCCGTATAATTGTAAATAATAAAATAATTGAACCTACAATGGTGTGTAAAAATCTCGGTGTTTATCTGGATGTTGACATGAAATTTCAGACTCATGTTAACCACTTGGTGCAAAAATCTTATGGCAAATTAAAACTACTCCATATTCACAAAGAATCACTTAGTACGGCAGTCAAAATAAGATTGTGCGATTCTCTCATTCTTTCTCTTTTAAACTACTCTGACACAGTTTTTTGGCCATGCTTGCTTCAGTCAGATAAGTATACTTTGCAAAAAATACAGAACAATTGTCTCAGGTATTGCTTTGGTTTAAGGAGATTTGACAGAATAACCGAGAAATTATTAGAGTCCAAATGGTTTAATTTAAATGAGCGATATCAACTACACGTGTCTTGTTTGGTTTATAAAATTGACACATTTAAAACTCCTGCGTATTTATGTAACAAACTGGTTAAATGTGTTGAAGTTCATGGCCGTCCTACTCGTCACCGTAACCTGTATTCAGTTCCGAGACACAACTCTGCTCAATTTCAGAAAGCCTTCTCCTACAATGCTATCAAAATTTTTAATAAAATACCTCGCAACATAAAGAACGCTCCAAGTATCTTTTCATTTAGAAAGCAGGTAAAAAGATTCATTACATCATCTCGAAACGCCCCGACTTAATTATATCTCGCACATGGTGAGTGCATTATGAAATGTGCAAACTGTACTAGTAGGTTAAATAATCCTAATTAGTTATTTAGGTATTTAATATATTGATGGTTGTTCTTAAAAAAATTATATACTTTACTCTCTTTTTGTTTTGTTGTTATTATAACATTTTCTGTAGCTTATATTTATGTGGTGGTTACGTGGAAGAGCGAGCAATCGAACGTCGCCACCGTTTTATTATTCTCATTTGTAAACTTATTTATATGATAAATAAAGACTGTTATTATTATTATTATTATTAATATCTGAAGAGGATGCAAGCTCCGGCACTTTCCCCATTACAACATATCCCAAAGTGGTTTGAATCGCGCATGGTCCTCCCGATGAAGTAGATATCCGACCTGAACCCAATAAAATAGGAAAGAGTTCTGCCACTAAAATACCATATATTTCTTGGGGTTTATAAAAAGTGCCATCTGCCAGCTGGACACCCCTTAGATAAGAAAATGCATTTGTACCGATATGCACTTTGGGTAAGTTATATATGTTATTTTATCTAGTAAAAATGTTTTAACAGAATATATCTTTTCCGAATCGTGTTGTGAAGAAATTGTTATAGTCTAGTATACTTTAACTTGGCGTGTGTATGTATGAGTTAATATTTCCGTACGATTTCATTTTCTTCCATATTGTACACAAAGTTAAAGCAATAGTCCAGAAACATTTATTTTTATTTATTTATTTATTCTTTACAGCAAATTACATAATAACTTGTATAATACGTCAACAGAGAAAAAAATAAAAAAAAACACATATGCCGATAAGGGCATTATGTTACACAAACATTTGGTTAAAATATAAAATATCAGTGTCTTATGCAAAGTAAGTATAATTAGGAAGGAATTTTATGGGCTTTCCACTGAGAGTGCAGCTTGATTAAAATTCAACACTGAGATATTCATCCAGACTATAGTAAGCCTTTTCTAAAAGAAATTTCCTAATATCTTTCTTAAATGCGTGCAGGTTGAGATTTTTATACGACTTTGGCAATTTATTGTAGCATTTTATGCCTATATACTGTAACGTGCCATCTTCCGCCGGTGTCCGCAAGATCATAAGTACATAAATTCATCAAGTTTACCTATAGTAGAAATTACCTTTAGCAATAAATGTCACCACGCTAAATATTGGGTGCAAATTACCACTTAAGCTTTTCTCCAACAGATGGCTCTTCGTAGAGAATATATAAATTTATTAAATAATGGTATATTATTGTGAATATTTTAGGAGAATTTACAATATAGATTATTGCAATAATTAGCGTATAAATATTGTTTACAAAGTAATAGAGTAAAGATGGTTAATGATCAAAAGTCCATAAAAATCGATTCAGTATTTTACATTTCACAAGTTGGTACCCTGACTGTCGAACTGTCAGCTGTTGTCATTTCCTTTTGTTTTTGTGAGTGATCAAAGGTTATAAATCTCAAAAATTGCCTAAAACTTCCTCTTTTAAATCAAGAATTTGAACTGAAATCTTCGCTAAGGATTTATTTAGTTAAAAGGCACGTGATTGCTAATCGGTTTAATACCGGATTAATAACTAAATTTAACCTAATATTTCAATTTATATTTTGGTTTGTTAAAATGAATTTTCGAATTATTCGGATAATTAAGCAAGTTATCGTCTAGAAGTAATATTCTAGGTAAGTTTGAATTTCTTTGATTTATTAAAGACACGTGCTCACGTTAGAAGTTAATCTTGAGAATAATTTTGCAATTTAATTGTAGACGATTTGGGATAGGCCAGATTTTGACCGCAGAACTTGTCTACTGTTCGGTTATTTTTTTGGATTGTTGGATTTTTGGACTTTGGATCATTGCTATTCTTTGGTACACGAATTTTGGTAACCGATTTGGCCCTGCAATTTAATTCATACATTTCGATTAAGAGAAACATCTAACCATTGTGAAGATTTTATGAAACCTATCAAATTGTGTTTGTGAAGACTTCACCTCGACCAACCCTCACGTCTGGAGCGCCAGGAAACTCTCCAATTTTGTGTGTAAAAGTTAAGTAACCATTATATCTCATTCTTATTGTCAATTGTTTCAATTTATTAATCATTTTTTTTTCCATAGCGTTAACCTTAAACCCTAGACTTGTCTGTATTATTTTATTGTTTAAATTTTGTGTACTGTTACTGATTCTTTTTATAATAAATTGTATTTGTTTTTACTTGTTCTTTTATTTTGTCGCTCTCACTACAAGGATTAGTAAGATCTGGGACCTCGTATACTTATCCCGACTATAGATCGTAATAATTTTTGGGGGCTCGTCCGGGATATTTGTGAGAGTAACAATAAAAGAACAATCAATTTCACCTAATAAGAAACATACTAATTTAATTTTGAATTTCCTTTGCACTATCGGAGAACCTGGAGCGAAAGACTGGAAGGGACAAATTTGCTGGTCGAGGTATTGCTGAAATTTTTGTGATCTAAAAGGAGTCACCTTGAAAAATAAATCTCAGGAACTTGGTAAAAATTGTATAGTTTTAGTTTTTGTATCTGTTTTTTTTTCTCTGAAATTCCTGAGCATTTTTTTTTATTTACTGAATTTTTATCTTGAAATAAAAACAGTTTCATCTAATAATTTATTACAAAATGGTTGACATAAATACTTCACTGTTAGATAGGGAGTTTCTCATTTATGAATTACTTATACGAGGTATAGATGTAAAGTCTGGTGACAAGACTAAAGATCTAGCCCATAATTTAACATCATTTTTAAGACAAGAAAATCAGGGTAAAACATTTGAAATGGTTAGAGATTTGGATGCTATTTCTGAATTACAAAACTGTACAACAATTTTGAATTTAGTTACAAAAGCCTCTAAAGGTATTTTGACACTTAACTTGATAGAAAGGCTAGATGTGTTATTTTGGCATCTAAAAGGTAGAATGGCTCGCACACCTTGTGAAAATGATGACCAAGGGGAACAGCTTGCTGGTTTACTTAAGAATTGTAGTAAAATTTATGAGGATTTTGTTGATAGGAAGAAATTTTTGGTCGGTACACCAGCAGTAGAAATTCCAATTGATCAATCCACTGCTCTAGCTAATCTGCAGACACTTGTTCTGACAGATCCAGATTACGTTCCAGTGTCACAGTGGAATTTTACATTTAAAGGAAAATTTAGAAATAGTTTAGACGTGTTAGACTTTATAAGAAAAGTTAATTAGTTTTGTAAAACCAGAAAAGTATCCGAATCTAAATTGCTCGAGGGCATAGGTTGTCTATTTGAGGATAGGGCTGATGTATTCTATCGCTCTATCGAACATGAGATTGAGTCGTGGTCAGACCTCTGCACACGACTCAAAAGGGAATTTTTACCTTTCAATTTTGAAAAGCATGTTAAAAATTTGATTAAAACTAGATATCAGCAGAGCGATGAAAGTATAGAAACTTTCATCGCCCACATTTCGGACTTATCAAATTATTTGTCAATTCCACTCTCGAAAGAGAAAAGATTAAAGATAATAAAACAAAACATGTTACCTGAATATCAGGAACGATTACTTTTAGAATTCACTCGGAGGAACGATTGGTGGAATTGGTAAATAAAATTGAGGAACGTAGACTAAACATGCGACGTGATAGACCTAGTAATCATCAAGCTAATACTAGGGTCTCTTTTTGTAATGGTATTTTTGGTAGTAATTTTGAGCAAAATTTTGAAAGTGAATATCGTGTTTGTAGAGACAGTAGATCAGAAATGAGAGGTAATAATCCCCATCATGCAAATAACAATCTAGACCAGGGGCATAGGAGATATAGTGGGAATGTTAATCATTCAACGAGTAGGGAACGTACCTTTAGGCACCGCGATAGCATTGATAGGAATTATGTTCGTGGTAGAAATCGATCAAGTAGTCGGGATCGAAACCTCACTAATACACATTCTTACAATAGCAGTGAGAATTCTGTTGGTAGGAATAGATCGAGTAGTCAAGAGAGGTCACGTAATCGATCTTCAAGTAGGGAAAAACATAACTCAAGGCAAGTAAATAGTTTGCGATGTTTCAAATGCAATAGCACACAACATTTAGCCCGTGACTGCTCAACAAAAATAATAAAATGCTATCGTTGTGGCCTAACAGGGTATACGATTCGTACCTGTCCTATCTGTTGCAATCAGGGAAACGGGGCAAGGACTTAGTCAGTAGTCGGGGATTAAGTCAGCCTTGTAGAAAACCGACTGATAATGTTAACACTCCTAACATGTCTCTTAGTTTGTTTGATAGTGAACGGGTTAAGATTGTTTTAGATTACATTCTGTCACAAGTAAATGGGAACGAATGTCCATACGTTAAAGTTAGTGTTTTTGATGTTCAGATTTTGGCTTTGCTAGATAGTGGTGCAAATGGTATATTTATGAACTCAAAAGGATGGAAAATTTTGGAAACTTTTGGCCTAAAGCTTGAAAAATGTTTTGTAACATCATGTAAAGTTGCAAATAATGACAACATGCAATGTTTAGGACAAGTAACTGTGCCTATTGAACTCAAAGACAAAGTCCATCTTTTTGAGGTTATGATTGTGCCCGAATTGCGTCATACTCTAGTTTTAGGTACAAATTTTTTGATAACGATGGGTATCGTTCCTGATTTGCGAAAGGGTGAATGGTATTTCTCTAGTGAACCTGTCATAAGCGATATAGTACGGGAGAATAATGCCTCTCTGGAAGGTGCTATCGATTTGACAGGCGAACAGAGAGTACGATTGAATGAGGTTGTGAACGACTACTTCGACAGCATCAAGGACATCAAATTAGGCTGCACTAATGTGATGAAACATAAAATAGAGATTAATGAAGGTGTTTTGCCCATTAAACAGAGGTATTATCGTGTAAGTCCACCCATGCAGCAAAAGATTAATGAGGAACTTGATGAAATGTTGAAGTTAGGTGTTGTCGAACGTAGTCAGAGTGAATGGAGTTCACCTATCTTAATGGTAAATAAAGATGACGGAACTTATCGTTTTGTAGTAGATTTTAGAAAGGTTAATAGTGTCTCTAAAAGACCAGCTTATCCATTGCCTTTTGTACATGAGATATTAGATCAACTGGGAACAGCTCGTTATCTCTCAAGTTTAGATATCAGATCGGCTTATTGGCAAGTCAAATTAGAAGAAGATAGTAAGCAATACACAGCTTTTACTATACCCGGCAGGGGTCATTTTCAAATTAAACGTTTGCCATTTGGTCTCCATGGGGCCCCAGGTACTTTTCAAGCATTGGTAGATCGCTTATTTGGGCCAGAGTTAAAGCCATATGTGTTTGCTTACCTAGATGATCTAATAATTGTAACAAGTGATTTTGACACTCATATCCATGTACTAAAAGAGGTTTTTAACCGTCTGAAGTCTGCTGGCTTAACGCTAAAACGAGAAAAGTGTCAATTTTGTAGAGAAGAACTGGAATATTTAGGCTATAAAGTAAATCGTGATGGTCTTGGTGTTAACCCTAAGAAGGTTAGCGCAATAGTTGATATGCCTAAACCTAAAAATCCTCAAGAGGTGAGGCGAATTATCGGGATGCTATCGTGGTACCGCCGATTTATTCCAGATTTTTCTACAATTGTTGCACCTTTAACTAATCACTCGTAAGAAGGTTAAATGGGAATGGTCGAAAGAATGCGATGAAGCTTTTCTAAATATTAAAAGTGTTTTGATTAGTGCTCCCATTTTGCCACGTCCAAATTGGGACTATCCGTTTATTTTACAGACCGATGCGTCACAGGTCGGTATTAGTTGTGTCTTGTCACAATTGTATGACAATAGAGAACACGTGATATGCTATCTGTCACGAGCACTAACCAAGACAGAAGCTAAATATGGGGCCACCCAATTAGAAATTCTTTCGGTCATTTATGCCATAGAAAAATTTCGTGGGTACATC
Source organism: Leptura quadrifasciata (assembly GCA_963675555.1). Taxonomy (NCBI): domain Eukaryota; kingdom Metazoa; phylum Arthropoda; class Insecta; order Coleoptera; family Cerambycidae; genus Leptura; species Leptura quadrifasciata. The sequence continues at coordinate 23,911,242 of OY776682.1, forward strand.
GAGATGACTAAGTTCATTGTAGTAACAGATTGTTATGCTCTTAAGTGGTTAAATAATTTAAAAGATCCTAAAGGTAGACTTGGCAGATGGTGTTTGCGTCTCCAAAGTTTTGATTTTGAGGTTATACACCGAAAGGGTCGTTATAACGTAGTTCCTGATTGCTTATCGAGAGCAGTACCACCTGCCATAGATACCGTAACTACTGAAAATGAACCGATAGTACCCTCTGGCGATCCGTGGTATGATAAAATGCTACGACGAGTGAGAGATAGTCCGTTACAATATGATAGGTGGCGTGAAATGAACGGGAAATTGTACAAAAAGGTTGAATGTGGTTTTAAAGATCTTCTCTCCGATATCGATACATGGAAGGAAGTAGTACCTAAGCCAGAACGACGTAAACTTTTAGAAAAATATCATGCTGATATATTAACCGGTGCCCACATGGGTGTATATAAAAGTTACAATCGTTTAATTCAAAAGTACTTCTGGCCCTGTATGAAAGCTGATGTGTATCGATATATCAAAAAGTGCCAAATTTGCTGTAGTGAGAAACCGATACAAAAGATACCTGCCGGTGAAATGGGTGGTAGACCAGATATAACTCGTTGTTGGCAATTGATAAGTAGTGATCTTTTTGGCCCACTACCTCGCAGTAGTTCTGGTTATAAATATGTCCTAGTTGTTACTGACTACTTCAGTAAATTTGTAATTTTTGTATCTCTTCGTTCGGCTACTGCTCAAAATGTCATTAAAGCCATTGAACAGCATGTCTTCTTGCTATTCGGTGTTCCAGAGTTCATTATCGTGGACAATGGGACGCAGTATGGTAGAAGTAAGGAATTTCCAACATTTTTGGAAAAATATGGAGTTAAACCTTTATATAATGCCTGTTATCATCCACAGAATAACCCCACCGAGAGGGTTAATCGGGTGTTAAAAACCCTACTCTCATCATACATTGATGAGCAACAAAGAAACTGGAGTGATAATCTTCCACACCTTGCATGTGCTATAAGAACTGCCAAACATGAAACAATACGTTATACTCCATATTTTACCAATTTTGGCCGAGAAATGATTGTAAATGGCGAAGAGTATAAAATTTTGCGGGACAAAAGTAAATTTGGTACAGAAGATCTTAAGGAAAACATAGAATGGAAAAATAAAGGGATTGCTAAACTGCATAAAACTATTAAAGCAAACTTGCAAAAAGCTTATGAGAAAACTAAGATGAGATATGATCTTAGAAGACGTCCGGTTAGCTTTCAGGTAAACGATTATGTGTGGAAAAGAGATTTTCCTCTATCCGATGCTTCTAAGCATTTCTCAGCAAAGTTAGCACCTAAGTTTAGTGGTCCCTATCGCGTGAAAAAGAAAATTGGTTTGAATGTGTATGAACTAGAAAATGACGCCAAAGAATTGATAAAACCCGACTTCACATTGGCCTCTGATTAATTTTGAATTTTTGGGAGTTATTTTTTTTTTTTAAATTAGTTTTGGTCAAGATTTTCATTGTTTATTTTGGATATTTAAGATATTTATTTTGGATATTTGTTGGATGTTTAGTTTGGCGATTTACCATTTAGTTCACCGCTACTTGGTATTTCGGGAGAAGAGAAAATCTTGCATTTTGTAATTTTCTTGGGTGGGATCTTTTTATGTAAAAGGCCGAACAACGTATCCTAAATTCCAGTTAGCGATCGAGTGACCGAACAACTTGAACTCTCGTTACTGAAGGACGTTTGGCGTTATTGTATAGTTTTTTTTTGTTGTCCTTTGTGTTATATGTGGTAGGTAAATGGGAGTGTGAATGTGGAGATAGTGGAGTGTGACGGAGCTGGTTGCCTAGAATGTACAGGGTGTAAGTTTCTGGACGTTCTACGCAAGTGGCTGCTACCCACAGGAAACTACGCTCAGTGTGAGTTGGTGCATAGTCTAACCTAAGAATTTTTGAACCTTGTCTGTTGTCTACTTTTGCTACCACCCTTCTGGTGTTTGATTTTTTTCTTGTCGCTTCACGACAATTTTGGTTTTGCAAGTACCATAACTTGGCCCCTAAGAATCTTAAATTCTTAGTTTTAGCTAGTATATGCTATAATATACTGTAGTTTTAAGATAGTCTTTTGTTTAAATGTTTTAGTAATTGTCTTGATGCATAGTATATCGTAAGAATTTTTGAACCTTGTCCGTTGTCTACTTTTGCTACCACCCTTCTGGTGTTTGATTTTTTTTTTCTTGTTGCTTCACGACAAGTTTAACATTATTTTAGTTTGGTACATACTACAATGTACTGAGATATTTTGTTGTGTATCTCTCAGCTTCACGGTAAAGTTTGTACAACATTTTACTTGCATTCTGATATAGATATTTTAATTTGTTTAACACTTTAATTAGGTATTTTTCAAAATTTTTCTTTTCTTAAACAAGAATTTCTTGAGATTTCACACATTTTGCATTTTGGGGCTGTTATTCTAAATTTGAGATCTGAGTTACTTGTCACCAACTAGTACCAATAAAAACCTATTTATTTTTGACACAATTTTTGCGCTTTAATTATTTTGTTTATTCTTGGGAAAACTTTTTTTGGTAATATTATATTTAGCTATGTATATGTAGATATCTTTCTCTTTTGAGAAGAGTTTATTGGTATATTTATCACCTTTAAATACTTTGGTTGTTGTAAAAAAAAAAAAAAAAATTCCTTTTTTATTATTTTGGTAGGATGGAGTTGTAACGTGCCGCCATCTTCCGCCGGTGTCCGCAAGATCATAAGTACATAAATTCATCAAGTTTACCTATAGTAGAAATTACCTTTAGCAATAAATGTCACCACGCTAAATATTGGGTGCAAATTACCACTTAAGCTTTTCTCCAACAGATGGCTCTTTGTAGAGAATATATAAATTTATTAAATAATGGTATATTGTTGTGAATATTTTAGGAGAATTTACAATATAGATTATTGCAATAATTAGCGTATAAATATTGTTTACAAAGTAATAGAGTAAAGATGGTTAATGATCAAAAGTCCATAAAAATCGATTCAGTATTTTACATTTCACATGTTGGTACCCTGACTGTCGAACTGTCAGCTGTTGTCATTTCCTTTTGTTTTTGTGAGTGATCAAAGGTTATAAATCTCAAAAATTGCCTAAAACTTCCTCTTTTAAATCAAGAATTTGAACTGAAAACTTCGCTAAGGATTTATTTAGTTAAAAGGCACGTGATTGCTAATCGGTTTAATACCGGATTAATAACTAAATTTAACCTAATATTTCAATTTATATTTTGGTTTGTTAAATTGAATTTTCGAATTATTCGGATAATTAAGCAAGTTATCGTCTAGAAGTAATATTCTAGGTAAGTTTGAATTTCTTTGATTTATTAAAGACACGTGCTCACGTTAGAAGTTAATCTTGAGAATAATTTTGCAATTTAATTGTAGACGATTTGGAATAGGCCAGATTTTGACCGCAGAACTTGTCTACTGTTCGGTTATTTTTTTGGATTGTTGGACTTTGGATCATTGCTATTCTTTGGTACACGAATTTTGGTAACCGATTTGGCCCTGCAATTTAATTCATACATTTCGATTAAGAGAAACATCTAACCATTGCGAAGATTTTATGAAACCTATCAAATTGTGGTTGTGAAGACTTCACCTCGACCAACCCTCACGTCTGGAGCGCCAGGAAACTCTCCAATTTTGTGTGTAAAAGTTAAGTAACCATTATATCTCATTCTTATTGTCAATTGTTTCAATTTATTAATCATTTTTTTTCCATAGCGTTAACCTTAAACCCTAGACTTGTCTGTATTATTTTATCGTAATATTTTATTGTTTAAATTTTGTGTACTGTTACTGATTCTTTTTATAATAAATTGTATTTGTTTTTACTTGTTCTTTTATGTTGTCGCTCTCACTGCAAGGATTAGTAAGATCTGGGACCTCGTATACTTATCCCGACTATAGGTCGTAATAATACTCACAATATGTTTGGCCAACCGCAAGACGACTGAATGGCACTTGAATCAAGTCATTGTTTCTTGTGTGGTGGTTATGCAGTTGATTTCTGTGTATAAGTGTGTGTCCATGTTTTTTAATATGCTCTAATAAGAGATATATGTATAAGCCGGGTATGGTTAGAATTCCTAATTTCTTAAATTCATGCTTGCATGTTTGTAAGGGATGCAGTTTTTGAATACATCTGATTATTTTCTTTTGAATTATAAAAATTCTTTCCAAGCCACTTGCTCCTCCCCAGTGTATCAACCCCATATGATACTACTGATTGGAAAAGACCATTGTAAGGAAGCATTAGGACACTATTACTAACCGTGTTATAAATTTGTCTTATTAAAAAGCACACGGAACTTAATTTTTTACAGAGATGCTGTATGTGATCGAACCACGTCAGTTTATTGTCTACGTAAACTCCCAAGAATTTGGTATTGTTTACTTGACAAATCGATTTGTTATTTATTTTTAATAGTTTACTACTGTCCGTGGATATGTTCTTTGGACAGAATTCAATGAAATTTGATTTATTGATATTTAACAAGAGTCCGTTTTGTTCGCACCATTCACACATTTCATTTATCATATTTTGTGCCATTTGTAGCGTTGAAGTTGTATTTTTACCTGTTACTATCATGCTTGTGTCATCTGCATAGACAACATTTTTACCTGATTTATTGCATTGGACAGGTAGATCGTTTATGAAACAGCAAAATAAAATAGGGGATAATATCGAGCCTTGGGGGGTGCCGGTTTTTATTTCTTTTTTACTCGAGATATGGGTTCCTAAGCTGACTACCTGTGATCTGTCAGAGAGGAAGGATTCTATCCAACTGTTGGCTGGTCCCCGAATACCCATGTTACTTAACTTTTCTACCAATAACTTGCGGTCCACCATGTCGAACGCTCTGCTTAAGTCGAAAAAGACCCCTATTGTGGCTTCTTTTTCGTTTAGCGAGTTTGTAACATATTTGAGTAGCTCATTTAGCGCCGTCATAGTGGATCTGTTTTTCCTAAAGCCATGTTGACTGTTGGATAATATTGAGTTACTCTCAAGAAAATTATATAGCTGAGTATAAAAGCAGCTTTCAAATATTTTTGCAATTTGATTTTGCAGGGATATCGGTCTATACTGTTGTATATCTTCTCTATCACCTTTATTTTTATATATCGGCACTATTTTAGATAATTTAAGTGAACTGGGAAATTTACCGTCCTCAAAAGATTTATTGATGATTGCTGCCAGCGGTATGGAGATTATGTCGGCTATTTCACGAAGAATAGTTCCTGGTATACCATCGACACCTGCCGAGGGTTTATTGTATACTTTTTTAATCGTTTCATGTACCTCTTCTGGGGTGTAAGGTCCCAGAAAGAGGGAATTGTTATAAGAATTAGTGGTTGCGGGTATAGTCGGTCTGATCGCGTTGTTAGCGAGATTTACGAAATAGTTGTTGAAGTTCTCAGTGATCTCTAGTGGATCTTGTATCGTTTCATTACCTACACAAATTACTGGTATGTGATTTTTGGTAGAGTTATATTTATGTTCGTTTATAATACGCCAAATTTCTTTGCTTATATTTCTTGCCTTCTAGATTCGTTTATTATTATAATTAAGCTTAGCCTCTGCTACTGCTTTCCTATAGCTCTCTTTTAGTTGGGCATATATAATGTCATAGTTTTGATTATTTATTGTCTTACTCAGCTCACACATTTCTGCCAGCATATCCGACATATTTTTTAACTCTTGGGTTAGCCAAGCCAGGTTTTTTATGTTGTTCTTTTTTTTTATTTTTACACGAGTGAGGGGAAAGGCTTTGTTAAAGATCTCCAAGATTTTTTCATAGAAAGTGTCAAATTGTCTACGTGGACAATATTTCTGGATTTTTTGTGTACAAGAGAAAATGAAATTGTACGGAAATATTAACTCACACATACATACGCCAAGTTAAAGTATACTAGACTATAAATCTGCGATACCTTTAACCGGTTGTGAATTCTTTCCAAATCGCCGTACAGACAAATAAAATTTAGATGTTTTAATTCCCGATCTTTTACAACATTTCACCGTAAGCAAATGAGCTTGACTCCCGTTATCTAAAAGAAATCTAGCTGTCTGATTTCCTATTGGACTGTTAATAACATTTACTACCGCTGTAGACAACAAAACCGTATTACCATGCTGGACATTTGTTGAACACAAACTATTAACCGCTTCGTGAACTTTACTACTACCAGAAGTAGAAGCCAATTCTGGTTCAAATAATTTCTTACTAGAACCTGTTTGTTCCGCAGAACCACTGAACCTTTCTCGCTAGACCCTCTAACCGTATGGAGTAATACATGATGTCTCCTACCGCATTCCATATAAGTCTGTTCCTAAGGACAAGTACGTACCCCATGATTAGCTGATAAACAATTATAACACCAATTATTATCCCTTACCACTCACTTCACATCTTTTAATAACATAGGAAGGAAGGAAGGTCTATACCATGTGAGTAGTAATTCATGATGGACAAAAAAGGAACAATTCTCTTTATCATGTGACTAACAAGTTTGCTTCACATCACCAGACACTGTGTCTGAGCGAACTTGTTAGTTCACGAAACCGGTCACGTAATAAAGGGAATTTTGTGAGATTGATTCTTCTTTTTTTTTGTCCATCATGAAAACCTTTTAATAGTTAATGTTCCTATTTGAATGTGATTTTATTTTTTAGTTTTATAAAAAAAGGTATTTATATTATTTATTTCAACCACAGAATAATGTTTTTGTTTTATTTTATAAATACTTGTTTTATATTTTATAAATTCTTGTTTTATATTTTATAAATTCTTGTTTTATATTTTATAAATTCTTGTTTTATATTTTATAGATACAATGTTTAGACGTTTTTTGTTTTTCTCAGTTTGTTTACTTAACATTAATAATACATTTTTATTTAAAAGTGTTTTATTAAAAAAAAATGTTACATGAAAAACTAAAGCTAAGTATATACCAATATTTTTTATTTGGGGCGTCCGATCCAAATCAATAGCACCGGGCGGCAAACTACCTTAAACCGGCACTGCAGGTCGGTACAGTTCAGGGCAATATCCACAAGGCTCAGACCTAGGGCCAATGTTGTTTCTAATGTTTTTTAACAACATTACTTCTGTAATAGATGTTAAATGTCAGTTATCTGCTGATGATTTAAAGGTATATATTATAATTAATTCTGCTGAAGATTGTATCAAACTTCAAAACAACTTGGTCAGTATTCAAAGTTGGTGTGACGTAAATGATTTGCTTCTCAATATATCAAAATGTTCAGCACTATCTTTTATGTGAAAATTTAATCAGATTCACTACAGCTACCAAATAAATGGTATTCCCTTAAATAGTCCGGAAACTGTCGCAGACCTAGGGGTTACGTTAGATCTTAAACTGGATTTTAATATTCATATTCAAACTATTGTTTCATCAGCCACTCAAATGTTGGTATTTATCTTTAGGAACTGTTAAGGGTTCAAGAGTAATGAGGCTTTAAAATTTTTTATCTCTCACTAGTAAGAAGCAAGCTTGAATAGGCATCTATAATATGGTTTCCTTATTATAGGAAAAATATAAATTCTATTGAACACGTGCAAAGAGTGTTTTTAAAATATCTAGCTTTTAAGTTCGATAGCGAGTATCCTCCCCAAAGCATTGATGAACAACTTCTATTAACCAGATTAAATGTGATGTCTCTATAGACAGGAGGTTAATAAATATGTGTATTTTTGTGTACAATTTAATTAATAGAATTAGGTGTCCTTTGCTATTAGGCTAGCTAAACTTTTTGGTACCTCGATTAGTGAAATAGTCCATATTTTTACTTAGTTCATGCAAACACCGATGTATTGTACACTACCCCTATTTATAAAATATGTTCAGCCTACAATTCCCTTTGCTAGGAAAATGATCTTAATTTGTTATTTAATACATTTTTAAATATTGTTAAGTCAGCATTTAAATAATTCTTGCAAAGTTGATTACTAGGATTTATGTATCTGTATACATTTTGTGTATTCCCATTTTGCCACTCTTTGTCTTTGTTTTTTCTGTTTTTTTTTTTCTCGTAATGTATGTAATATTATTTCAGCCCTATCAATGGACTATGTCTGTTGGGCTAAATAAATAAATATGGATATTGTAAACATAATTTTAAAGTAATTACAAAACTGTTGCTATTTTGTTGGAATAGAAATAAAACAGTTTGAAGATGATGGCTCCATATTTATTCATCAGTCTAACTACATAACAGAAGTCATAAGAAGGTTAGGTAGAAGATGCTCAACATAATAGTGCACCGAGTAATGCACACTTATCAGTAGAAACAGAGTGTTCTTTAGTAGGATAAGTTCCTTACCGTAACGCATTTGGTTGTTTGTTATTTGTGGCTGTAGTGGCTTGGCGAGACAATATGTTTTCAGTCTCTGTAGCAAGTCGATACATAAACAATCACGGTTTAATATACTGGATGCAGTAAAACGTATAATTAGACTCGGTATAGTTGATTATGGTATCTATTGCAAATCTGGTCAGGAAAATTCGCTAATCGATTATTCAGATTCAGACTTTGCAGCGAATATTCAATCTAGACATTCTACCACTGGCTATGTGTGAAAAATATGTAATGGTGCAGTTACTCTTAAAACAGTTTACTATGCTAACTTTTATTCCAATATTAAATATGCTATTGAAATTTGGGATGGAAGCACTGATCTGTTCAGGGTCTTTAAACTGCAAAAAAGCTCTTCGAATAATTCTCAAGAAAACATTTAATGAATCATACAGGGGTTGTTTTAAAAAAAAATAACTTGCTCGCAGTTCCAGTGTTGTATATATTGTTGTCAATGTATTTAAATGCAAACGAGCTTTATTTTGAAATGTCTACCTTTAAACACTTTTATGACACACAGAATAATGATAACTTTCAATTTCCACAGGATCATCTGACAATCACTGAAAAGGGGGCATATTACTCTGCAGTAAAATTTTATAATATTCTACCAGCCAATCTAGGAGAAAATCTTTGCCTTTCAAAAAGCAAGTTTTCAAGTACCTATATCTTGTGATATTGAACTCTATTTCTGTTCAAGAATTTTTAAATTTTTAATTGTAATAAATTGACTAATGTCTTTTTGTGTATTTATTGTAATGTTTGTATGCTGCTTGGTTCTCTTTTTAAATATCAACCTAATTTTTTTATGATTTATTGAATTTTATGTACCTTTGCTCTTTAATGACCTGTACTACACATTCATAATGTAATATGTCTAATAATATGGAATAAACTTACTTACATGGAATAGTTAGCAACCTTATCCTTATCAACCACTGCAACCTATAACTTTGTGGTTAATAAAAACTCCAGTTCCACAAATGCAGCAACTATATTGATGTGCGCTATCACGTATGTGAAAAATATAAGAATAAACAAATTGATATTCAAAATGTTGTCAATCAATGAAAAATTAGCGGATTTATTGAAAAAAATTTGTTACCTGATAAATTCGATAAACGGAGGTTCGAAATTGGAATGAAAAGTATGAAAGAGATAATGATTAGTGTCCATTATTCTGTTCACATTTTGTATTTTGAAAACATTCAATTAGAAATAGTTTTGAGGTTAATTTCATGTTTAGGTTAAACTTTTGTTTAGTAGTTTAAATGTTGTTTTTAGTTTTATTTTTTTGTTTCCTTTTGACTGTTGACAGTAAGAAAGAACAGTGTAACAATGCAAATAGTGCCTGTATCAATTTATTTTGTTATTCGCAACAATAGCTATTAAATAATTTTTCTTTCAAAATTAACGTGTTTGTTATTCACCTTGGTGCTCATTACAACTTCCACCAGATTGTAACATGCACTTTCGCCCCTAGAAAAAGCAAAACACTGCATAGAACAGTACAGTTGTTAAGATCTAATACTACCAATTTTTTTAAAAAAGAAGTGGAATTAGATGAGCAGCTTGTTTCTCCGAAGTTAAACCCCGAGATACTACTACTATTTTCAGGTTAAAGTTTCGTTTCATGCAAAATTTAACTACATGTTCTTCAGACTAAATATTCGTTTAAATAAATGGCGATGCAATATATAACGATCACTTGATTTCAAAATTATATTTTTAATTTGCAGTGCACTTGCAGGCAGTTAATGAATAAACTGAATAAAGGCACAGGCGCCATAAAATAACAATAATGGTCTTTTTCTTCAAACGTCAAAAAACATTACTTTTATGACACATTCTGTAAACTAATCTGTCATTTCTCTGATACTTCATCTGAGCAGCAGTAAGACTTTTACTGTCCCTCACGAGTGGTACTGAAAGTATTTGAAGAAAAAAATAACAACATTTATTTAATTCATATTCGACAGTTGAAGAAAAAGTAGCATATTATCTGTGGAGTAAAATGATTTTTTGTGCCTCGGCTGTCAAGTACATCCTCGACACAAAAAATTATTACTTTTCTTCATATAAAACAATAAACCGTTATTTGTCTGACTATTAGAAATAATACAAAATGTTGACTTAATTCCATTTTAACATTTATCGACATATGGGCAAAATTCAACGAATTACTGAATGGTTACCAACTGTACACGATCACATACGCACTTAGCGAAATAACTCCTATATAATTTCCCAGAGATTACCCCTTGGTCCCAATACAGGATTCTTTATACAAATGGACAAAGAAAAATAATTTCATTAAAATTTGTCAACAACACCGCCTAATAGTGAATTTCCATGGTTTTCCCACAAAGAACGCACACAACTACTGCTAGTGTACTGTATATAAGAATACATATTAATATATCCAAATTGTAAAAAACAAACAATAAAGCAAATATTTTAATCAATTTTAAACAATAAATAGTACAACAAAAATTATATTTTACCTATTTTTAAATCGCTGATTTTAAGTATAGAAGAATTGACCATAGGGTTGATATTCTTACCTTATTACAAATAACAGTCATTTGGGGTTATAAAGAATATTAAAGACATTATTTTCAATAACATATAGTAACAAATTTTACACCCGTAGGCGCAGGGGAAGGATTTCATGAGGGCGCTAAAATTTTGTGTGATATTCTTATATCAAATATAAACTTTTTAAGGGGCGATACAAAAAGAAAATGACAGTTGAAAAACAAGATACACCCTAATATATTGTATAAATTGAACAGTTAAGAGTTAGATATCAAGAATAATTGTGGCCTGTAGATTGTTTTCATACATACATACATAGACTGTCCAAACATAATTTGTAAATATATATTTGAACACCCTTTCACGAAAAGAAGTTTAATTCCTTAGTAGAGAGAAGCTAGCAATATAATGATAGTTGGTCAATTGGCCTGTAGATGGCACTATTGGCTTCCTATCATAGAGGTGAACCGTCAAGAAAAACGGACTAGGATCATAAAGAGGGATCTGGAATAAGCGCCACGGAGTATGTAAGAAGCGGGACCAATGCATTAGAATAGTTCTAATTCAGCTAAGCCAAGTGATTGGATCAACAGAAAGAACAGAGTGAGTGTACGTTGTAATTAGTGTTATAATTATAAAGACTATAAGTTAATTTAGTGTTAAATAAATAAGTGGTTAGTGGCAATTCGTGTTGCAATTATTGAACTTATGTTTGGGGTGTTTACTAAGAAGTGTAAGCATGTAACATAATCATTGATTTATGATAGGTTTTTATTTGGCCTTGTATATCAATCTGTGCGTACCAAAAATATTAATTTATAATATAAATTTTTGGAAAAATAAATAAAGTTATCACTGGTTGATAAACCCTTTGAAGATTTGTTCCAATAAAAATTATTATTATCTATAAGCAGGTAATTGGTTTTGTCGAGGGATCTCGGGCATGCAATAACTCTTAGCAAGCAAACTAAACAAGACAGTTATGAAATGGCCTTATAATATTATAAGGATTCAAGAATCGAAATAAGCTTAAGCTTATATACGAAGCAGACGATATTAGTTGTTTCATTTTAACCACACTAGTTTGCACCTGAATTTAACAACGTGGTTAGGACATATCAGGACATACTATTTCCGACTGAAAAGAGACAGTCGGGATTTTCTATCTTAATAATATAAGAATAGTTTTCACTAATGTAATGGCAATCTATTAGAGCATAATGGCACACACATTGAACGGTCTAAGGAAATAAGTCACAAAAATAAAAATTAAACAATATGAGAGTGCTTGAATAAATTTGTTTATAATAAGAGAATAATAACTAAACAAAATTATACGGAAAACATGCATGATTTGCATTGAGAAGTTTGGGTAAAATCAGTTGTAAAAAACAAAGAAAAATTGACAAATGTTGTTTTTTGGCTATCTAGCAGAAAATCTAGTGTGAAAACTCTTTAGAAATACTGTTGATCTGTTGATCACACTAGCATATTAATAAAGTTAAATCAATGAAAAGATTATGGTAATGGCTTCCCCCCTATGATTAATCAATAACAATCTCAAAAAAATATGGTAAAAACTTTCATACACTCAAAATATCAATAGAAAAGTCATTTATACATACTATCTGATCATAAGTACACTTTAATTGTCCAAAAATACATTTGATAAATTTGAAAATTAAACCATCTTTAAAAAAGCATAAATGAAAGGATATGAATTAAAGCTCGCTTACCTCATGCCTTATTAAGAATTTTCAACTTTTAAAAGAGAATTATCAAATTTAAGAAAAAATATTCCAGAAAATGAGGTAAAAATTGAGCAGCTATTGGAAGATTTTAACATGTTTGAGATATCAATGCTGAAAACTCTCGAAGAAATTAAAAATCAGGTTAGTATTCTCTATGATGCAGAGGAAATTGAAAAAGAGGATCTGATGATAAATGTGGTCGATATACTTAACGCCAAGTTAAAGTTAAGAGAGGTGGCCGGGGCGAGCGTAGGTGCGTCTTTACTATGTACATACTTCGATATGCGATGTAAAGCAACGCCAGGTGCAGTTACTAGTTGGATGGGTGACCGTTCCAACGAAGACCGCGTCCTCGCCTCAAACATCTTCCAGCGGCTTGTATATCAGTGTATACGCAGAAGCTATACAACCTTAGGCGAGGGTTGTATAGGGGATATACGATCCTTCGGAGGGAATGTAAAGCCGTTGGTCCCTTGTCTATTAAATGCTAGGCAAGTAACAGATCCCTACTGTTCTCAAGGGAAGAGGTTCGGCAAAATTCCTGGTTGGGGGGTAGCTCGTCTACAGGCCGATTTGTTATTGACAAAAAATGATATCATCTCAGACTGTTATCATTATGGTGCAAAAAATACAGAAAAACCAAGACCAATTGTTGTAGAATTTGTCCACACTTGAAAGCGTCGAAAGGTATTTCACAATAAAAGATTATTTAAAGGGGCAGGTTATGCCATAGCTGAATTACTCACTCGCCAACGTTATAATCTCTACTGTGTAATAAAAGATAAATTCAAGAATGAATGCTGGACCAAGGATGGTAATATAACTTTTATCTGGAAGAATAAAACATTTTCAGTGTCAACCCTTGAAAAATACCATGGAATTATAGGAAACAATTAAATGTCATATTTTATCTGCTTGCTATATATATATATTTTTTTTAATGAAATATCTATTATCTTAGTTCTTTTTTTTAAATTCACGGAGATTTGTAGGCTTCGTTATCTACTTTTGCATTTATTGTTTTTGTTTACATTTCAATTTATAAAAAATATATCAGATTAAAATTTCTTTGTTAGGCAATTTATCTCTATTTTAAGTTTGTTTATACTTCATATTATTTCTACTGTGTAATTTCGATAAATTATATTATTTGATTTTTTAATTATGAATGAAAAATTCACCTTGGCTCAATTTAATATCAGATCTTTAATGCCAGAATTTCATGATTTAAAAGAATATATTCTATCCGCAAGTTATTCCATTTTATGTTTAACTGAAACTTGGATCTCACCGACAGTAAGTGACGATCAAATTAAAATAGAAGGTTACAATTTGGTAAGAAGGGATCGAAGAATTGGTAGAAGGGGCGGAGTAGGTATGTACATTAAAGAAACCATTCAGTACTAAGTTATCAGTAGTAATAGTTAACATTGAAAGTACTTATAATTTTCGTAAAGCTAATTTCTTTCTTCTATATGAACAATTAAGTTTAATTGATTGGTCATTTTTAGATCACCTTACTGACTAATGAGGCTTGTGAGCAATTTTATAAAATAATTAATAATATTTTTGATATGTGCATTTCTAAAAAAATTTCTAGGCCTAGCAAATATCCACCATGGTTTTCTAAAAACATTATTCACGATATAAAAATTAAGGAAAAGTTATGGAGAGCATGCAAACATAGCATGAATATGAATTTGTACAATGATTTTAAAACATTACGGGCTAAAATTAAAAAAGATATTTCTACCGCATATAAACTTTTCCTAAGCAACGTCCAAAATAATATTCAACATAATATTTTTAGTCGCAAACTCCTCTACAAATCCTTATTTTACTATAAGGAAAATAACCAGACTGCAACCAAAATTACAAGTCTGGCGCGTTAAGTGTAATAATTGCATATTACCATCAAAACGCTAATGCTTCGATTGCAACAAACACCAGCCGAAAGACTGATCCTACTTAAAGGAGCTCTCTTGCCAGTCGTCACACACCACTTGCAGACTGCAGTTTCGAGCTGTTGGCTCTCGTCAGTGCAAGGTAGGTATGCGAATAAAAATATAAAATAATATTCGTTCTGATCCTAAAAAGTTTTGGTCATATGTTAAAGAGAAGAAAGGTATGAATTCCTTATCTGACTCATTGACATTTGAAAATTCGGAGTTTCACCAGCCAGCTGATATTGCAAATGCTTTTGCTCTGTTTTTTAAGTCAGGTTTTTCTATTAGATCCGTAAACGGCTTGTCAGATAATAGCAGTACAATAAATACTTTTTCTATTAGGTATATTTCTGAACACGATGTTTACGAGGCTTTGAGAAAAATGAAACCAAAATTTACTGCTGGCCCCGATGGTATACCTGCTTTTCTGCTACGTGACTGTGCGGTAGTATTTGCCCTCCCGCTCATGAAAATATTGTTATGTGCTGCCCTCTAACAGAGAGGAGAATTGTAATTACTCCCTGGCCAGAAGGGCGGCGCCATCTGTGGGCCAACTGGCGAACCACCATTTAGTAGTGCCTAAGAAAATTATAGAGAATTCCAGTATCTTCTGGAAAGTTCTACAATGATATTCTGGACATTCCAAGTGGGTATATAAAGAGGTGAAGCCAGCAGATGGGGGAATAGTACAGTTTAGTGAAGTATAAGGAACAGTTCAGTTTAGTATCCAGTACAGTTCTGGGTAATCTGTGGTTCTGGTTACAGAGACAGTTTGTAGAAGAAGAGTTCAGTTGAGTGAAGTAGGCAATGCAGAGTTTTTAGGTTAGATAAAGTTGTCAAGTTTAGGAAGAAAAGTACATAGTGTTTTAAAAGTAGTGAATTCATATTGGATTAAGTTATTATTAGTTGTGTGATTTTTAAGTATTTACTAGTGTAATTTTAGTGATTAAATAAATCAGTGGTTTGTGAAAATTCTTGTTGCAAATTATTCGAATCCACGGAGTGTTTACTGAAAATTGTAAGCACGTAACAATTGGTGTCAGAAGCGGAATTGCAACAGAATTTCTGAAGAATTTGACGAAGTTCCATAGTGTTCTATTTGGAAACCACTGGAGATAGTGAAGTGAGTTGAACTGGGAAGTAATAAACATTAGACAAGACTAATATGTGTTGGTGTGAGAAAATATTTGACTTGTACCTGGCATAGACTAAAGTCTATGCCAGGTATATAAGGCTTGTTAGTGTTGTTTGTTAGTTTTTGAATGGAAACAAAGAAGCATGGCTGCTGAAAAACAAATGCAAGACATGTTCGCCGCATTTAGAAAAATGATGCTAGAGGAAAAAGAGGAACAAGAGAAACGACGTCAAGAAGAAAAGGAAGAGCAAGAGAAACGACGCCAAGAAGAGAAAGAAGAACAAGAAAGACGCCGTCAGGAGGAAAAAGAAGAACAAGAAAGACGCCGTCAGGAGGAAAAAGAAGAACAAGAAAGACGCCGTCAGGAGGAAAAAGAAGAACAAGAAAGACGACGTCTGGAAGAAAAAGAAGTACAAGAGAAACGTGAAGAAGAAAAGGAAAGAAGACGGCAAGAAGAATTGAGAAAAATTATACAGGTGCAACAAGATGCTATCTTGTCAGCCACCAATGAAGTCAAGGAAAAAGTAGATAAAGTTGAACAAAAAGTGACTGGCGTCGAAGGAAAAGTGACTACACTTGAAGAAGGAGTAAGCGATGTTAAAGGAAAAGTAAATAAGGTTGAAGAGGAAGTAACTGAAGTCAAAGGAAAAGTTACTGGCGTTGAAGAAAAAGTTAATGCTGTCGAGGGGAAAGTTACTGGCGTCGAAGGGAAAGTTACCGATATAGAAGGAAAATTTCGTGCAGTTGAAGGAGAGGTAGAGCGACTTAGGCGACTGTTAAGAGAACAAGGAGGCCAGCTGGTATTATCATCATCAGATCCTCGATTACAACCGCCTTCCTTTGATGGTCAAACTTCTTGGTCAACCTATAAAAGACAATTTGAGGCAGCGTCACACGCAAACAATTGGAGTAATGAAGACAAAGCTATGGCATTGGTGCTAGCATTAAGAGGTCAAGCCTCAGAGTTGCTTCAGACTATCCCAGTGACGCAGCAACGGGATTTTAAAGTTTTGGAGGCTGCACTAGATCTAAGATATGGCGACCAACACCTCGCCCAAGTATACCGGACTCAGCTCAAATCACGCACACAAAAGGCTGGGGAAAGTTTACAAGATTTTGAAGCAGCTGTTGAGCGACTGACATACCTGGCTTACCCGGATGCACCCAAAGAATTCCAGGAACAGTTAACAGTTGATACTTTCATTGATGGCATAAGAAACGAGGAGATCAGGCGAGTCCTTAGATTATCTCGAGCTAAGACTGGTAGCGAAGCCTTGATCCATGCCCTCGAAGTTGAAGCCGCTTATGAAGAGACTCTACATCCGAGAGTACGAGCCATGAAAGTAGAAGAGGACCATTTAGAAAAGTCAAATATGGAATCTTTGATGGCTGACCTGCACAAAATGATAAGCCAGTTGATGACCAAACCAGATGCTCCAAGGAAGCAGGAAAGAGAACAGAGCGATGGACAGCCAAGGAAGGTGATTCGGTGTTATCAGTGCAGCAAACCAGGACATATGATGCGGCAGTGTCGAGAACGGAATCCTGGGGAAGTAAACACTGCAAAGAAAGAGGAAGTTCGCTCTGATAAGATGAGATTGATTGTTATGTTAACAGACATACAGAAAATGGTCGCACAATTACTAAACGAATTAAGTTCGCGACCGGAGCTGAAACAGGAACCGCAACCGCCGAAGCAGCAGCGAAGTGCTGGAGGTCCGACAAAAGTAATCCGCTGTTATAATTGTGGCAAATTGGGGCATGTCAAGAGGTACTGTCGCCAGAGGAGCCCTAAAGAAGTGAATTCCGAGAATGTAAAGAAGCAGCAGGATATAGCAGAAGTGAAGGCAGTTAAGATAGAGGTTCCAAAAGACTGGACAAAGGAAGTTCTAAGAGAGGAACAACTGAATGATGATGAAATTGGACCAATGTTGAAGGCGAAAGAAAAAGGAATCCGCCCTGAATGGAAGGACGTTTCCAGTAAAAGTGTTGGACTGAAGGCTTTATGGGCGCAATGGGATTCCCTTAGGGTTATAGATGGACTATTACGGAGAGCATGGGAGAGCCCGGATGGGAAAGAAGTTACCATGCGGTTGCTGATACCCAGGTGCCGAGTACCAAAAGTACTTCGGGAAGTGCACGAGGGAATATCCAGAGAGCACTTTAGCAGAAATAAGACTTTGGCTAGAGTACGGGAGCGATTTTACTGGGTAAATAGCTGTCAGGATGTGGAGGCTTGGTGTCGCAGTTGCAAGGTTTGTGCGAATGTGGCTGCCAAGAGGTCACCTACAGGGAGTGGTGATCGAATGAAGGCTTGATATGACCGCAATGCCAGTTCAGCAGGATTCAAGGTGGGGGACTGGCTGTATAACCCACAGCGGCGTGAAGAAGGATTCTCGAAGCCTCGCTCACCTTGGGAAGGACCGTATTCTGTCATCACTCGGATCAACGACGTTGTTTATAGGATTCAACGTAGAAAGAAGTCCAAGATGAAGATCGTGCACCTGGACAGGTTGGCAAAGTATACTGGGGTATCTGAAATGCCTGACCGGGACGTTCAGGCTTAAGGAGGGGGCAGTGTTATGTGCTGCCCTCTAACAGAGAGGAGAGTTGTAATTACTCCCTGGCCAGAAGGGCGGCGCCATCTGTGGGCCAACTGGCGAACCACCATTTAGTAGTGCCTAAGAAAATTATAGAGAATTCCAGTATCTTCTGGAAAGTTCTACAATGATATTCTGGACATTCCAAGTGGGTATATAAAGAGGTGAAGCCAGCAGATGGGGGAATAGTACAGTTTAATGAAGTATAAGGAACAGTTCAGTTTAGTATCCAGTACAGTTCTGGGTAATCTGTGGTTCTGGTTACAGAGACAGTTTGTAGAAGAAGAGTTCAGTTGAGTGAAGTAGGCAATGCAGAGTTTTTAGGTTAGATAAAGTTGTCAAGTTTAGGAAGAAAAGTACATAGTGTTTTAAAAGTAGTGAATTCATATTGGATTAAGTTATTATTAGTTGTGTGATTTTTAAGTATTTACTAGTGTAATTTTAGTGATTAAATAAATCAGTGGTTTGTGAAAATTCTTGTTGCAAATTATTCGAATCCACGGAGTGTTTACTGAAAATTGTAAGCACATAACAATATTTAACATCTGTTTAAATTCTAGTTCATTTCCGGATATGTGGAAAATATCTCACAATTATTTACAATTGTTCCAAGGCTTTCGAAATAGTATTACACAAAATAATTTATGCTAACACTTGCGGGCTAATTAGTGACTCTCAACAGGTTTTATGCAAGGAGGATCAACCACTACCAATCTGTTTTGTATCACTCAATACATCTCAGAATCTCTGGATTCTGGAGGTCAAGTTGACGTCATCTATACTGATTTTAGTAAGGCATTTGACAGACTAGATCATGGTATTCTACTGTGTAGACTTCGTCAATTTGGATTATCAGATAAACTGTCAGATTTGTTTGCATCGTACCTACAATGCAGACGACAATACGTAGAGTATCGTGGTTTTAGATCTGATGAATTTATAGCCTCTTCTGGGGTGCCCCAGGGCTCAATTCTTGGCCCCCTTCTTTTTGTTATTTTTATTAATGATATTGTCAGTATGATTGACGTTGGCTGTCTTCTTTATGCGGATGATTTAAAGTTATATTGTGATATTAACTCTTTTGCGGATTGTCTTAAATTGCAAATGAATCTTGATCGTATCAATAATTGGTGTATTGCAAATAACTTGCCATTAAATGTACAAACGTGCCATGTACTTTCTTTTACCAGAAGAAATGAGTAGTTACATTATGATTATACACTCAATAATACGTCCCTGAATAGAGTAACTGAATTTAAAGATCTAGGAGTTATTTTTGACTAAATTTAGTTTTAACCAGCACATTCTTCCTGTTGTACTTGCTAGTTACAAAAGTCTTGGTTTTGTCATAAGAAATTTTCACAGATTTAATGATATTAGTCTGTTGTTCCTGTTATTTAACACATTCGTTTTGTCTAAACTTGAATACTCAAGCATAATATGGAATCCAGGGTGTCAAACTTATAGACACAGTTTGGAAAGTATCCAACGTAAATTTTTAAAATATGTATCCTTCAGGGTTGATGGTGTTTACCCCGCTGTCGGTGCTTAAGTTTATCTGATAGAAGGGACATGCATTCTCTTATTTTTTTTATTTAAAATTATCCATAACAAATTAAACTGCCCATCGATTTTAAGTCAATTAAATTTCAATGTTCCGGTAGTCGCTACTAGACATACCAATACATTTTATTTGTTAACCTCGAGGACCAACTTACTCAAATTTTCACCTCTCTTCTGTTTGTGCAATATTTATCATCGTGTACAGCACAATTTGGATATATTTTATTGTACCATTAACTCTATCAAATAGCCGTTTTTAAATGCTCAGTAGTGTTTTTGTCGTTTTGTATTATTGTTTTTTTTTTTTTTTTTTTGTATTTTTCTGTAAATTTATCTATTTATTTATTTTTGTAAATGTGTAATTTTCCCATCCTTTAATTGGTATGTAAATACTGTTGGATGGTGTATTGCAATAAATAAATAAATAATATCGAACAGTTGTGGGTCAAAATAAAATTAAATAAACAGCAGTTTGCAGTAGGTGTTACCTATAGACCGCCCGATTTTTCTTATAATGATTTTTTAAATAATCCGGAACAAGATATAACTAACTTAAGTTACCTGCAGATCAAGATATAACTGATTATAAAAATAATATTAAACCAAATATCAACTCATTTAAATTTAAGTCTACTTCTGGGTATAATGTTCAGAAAATTCTATATGGCATAAAAACCAATGCGCAGGGAAATGATGGTCTTAATATTAAATTATTACTCGTGTTGTCCTTTAATATTGCCTTTTGTTACCCGCATAATAAATTTTAGATTAGAGAATTGCATTTTTCCAGGCTCCTGGAAACAAGCCTTAGTGCAACCAGTGCCAAAAAAAAACAATCCTGAAGAATTTAAGGACCTCCGCCCAATTAGTATCTTGCCAACACTATCAAAAGCCTTAGAGAAAGAGTGTCAGATGTGGGATCACTTAACAAAATTTCAATTGCTACCTGAAATACAATCTGGCTTCCGCCCTTTGCATAGTTGTGAAACTGCCCTCTTAAATATCACGGATGACATTTTGGGAGGATTGGGCCAAAAAAAAGTGACAGTACTGGTATTCCTCGATTTTACAAAAGCATTTGATACCATTAACCACAAAATACTTTTCGCTATACTGGAATCTATGGGCTTTCATGGTAGTGTAGTTAACTTTTTTCGTAGCTATCTACAAAATAGAACACAACGTGTTAGAATTGACAATAGTGTGTCTATGCCTCTTGAGGTGTCATCCGGGGTCCCACAGGAGTCGATTCTAGGACCGCTATTATATACGTTATACAGGGTTACTGGTAATTCGATACATTCCTTTGGAGATGTGATGGGGCATGAGCTAAGGAGTAAATCTAGCCCTAACATACATTATGCAAAATTCAATAGTTTTTGAGATATTTCAATTTTTTTGTTTTTCTCAAAAAAGTAGATCTTAATGTCTTAAAAGTTAATTTCCGAAAAATCTACTTGACATTTTTAAATTTTTTTTTACTGGATTACTTGTCCAATATTATAGATATCCGTTTGGAATGAAAAATATCCGGAAACATTTCGATCATGTGAACATTTAAAATAAAAACTTGTAAAAAAATTTACCTATTAGGTTTTTTCAAAAAAATATTAATGTAGCACGCATACAAATTATTATAAAAACTTCCTTATTTCAATAGCTATCTAACTAGGTAGAAATCTGGCGGTGATTTTAGAAGATGTTCTTCTCGCCGTCAGACAGCGAATGATGTTTCAGAACGACAGTTGTCCAGCACATTATCGGCTGACAGTATGACAGTTACTTGATCAACGTTTCCCTAACCATTAGATTGGAAGAGCGGGCCCAATACCTTGGCCAGCACGAAACCCTGACTTAACACCCCTTGATTATTACGTATGGGGTCATATGAAGGAGATGGTCTATGCACACCAGTCAATACTATAGAAAACCTTAGACAAAGGATAGTCAATGCTGCCCAACACATAAGGCATAATCTGACAACCAGAGTAACAAGGACGGAAATAAGAAGACGCTGCCGTGTCTGTATACAGAATAGGGGGGAGGAGAAAATGGGAGCCATTTTGAGCAAGACATATAAAAAATAAAATATAACTTTGAAATTAATGAAGAATTAAACTCTACTTGTAAAATGTTTTTTACTGTTTATCTAAAAATAAAATTCGCACTACTTGTGTTATTTTTACTAGTATTTTCTTAGAACCCTTAAGGGTACATTGAACATTTGTACCTTGTTAGATAGCTATTGAAATAAGGCAGTTTTTATAATAATTTATATGCGTGTTACGTTATTATTTTTTTGAAAAAATCTAATAGGTAAATTTCATAGCTGATTTAAAAAAAAAAAATTTTTAAAGTTTTTATTTCAGATGTTCATATGATCGAAATGTTTCCAGATATTTTTCATTCCAAATGGATATCTATAATATTGGACAAGTAATCCAGTAAAAAAAAATTTAAAAATGTCAAATAGACTTTTCGAAAATTAACTTTTAGGACATTAAGATCTACTTTTTGAGAAAAATAAAAAAAATTAAATATCTCAAAAACTATTGAGTTTTGCATAATATATGTTAGGGCTAAATTTACTTCTTAGATCATGCCCCATCACATCTCTAAAGGAATGTATCGAATTACCAGTAACCCTGTATACGTCAGGTTTCGAAAAGGCGGCTGAGTATTGTCAAATTCACTTCTACGCTGACAACACTCAACTCTACCTTTCGTTTGATTCAGGGAAATGGGCTGAGGCAATGGCTGCTATTAATAGCGACTTGCATTCTCTAATTGAAAAATCCAGATGTCATGCATTAAATGTTAACGCCTGTAAAACATCAGTTTTAGTTTTCGGTCATCATAATATCACATCAAGAGTAAAGGAAAACATGCAAATATATGTTGACGGACATCATATACCTTTTAAAGCAAATGCAAAAAATTTGGAGGTAACATTTGACACGAATTTAAGATTTAATTCGCATATTAATAACTGTATACGTGCAGCATATACAAATTTAAAAGTAATATCAGGCATTATTTGAATCAAAAAATTAAAACAATTTTATGCGAGTCGTTAGTCTTATCAAGATTTAATTTTGCCGATTCTGTATATGGTCCTTGCTTTGATGCGGAGGATACGTGTAGAATGCAAGTTCTACAAAACTCTTGTTTGAGACTAATATTTGCAGTTAGGTGCCATCAAAGTATCTCACATAAACTAATCCAGTTAAGTTGGCTCAATATGTCTAGGCGAAGACTTCTGCATTCTGCTTGTCTAACCATAAAATTGTTAATAATAAAACTCCCAAATACTTGAGTAAAAAAATCTCATATAGAACAGACGTCCACAATTTGAATATTCGTTTCAAAGGTACACTTACTCCTCCCCTCCATCGTACAGAATTATTCAAACGATCATTTAAGTATCAAATAACTAAATAACTATAACTCCATTCCTTCATATATCAAAAGTAAATCTTTACCAGCTTTTAAATTCACACTAAGAAGATATCTTTTGAATGAATCAAACTAATGCTCCATAGGTGAATTCTTCTTTTAATTAGTGTAAAAATATAATTTCATTTATTTTTCTTACTCTAGTGCCTCTACAAATATCATGTTACTACATACATACTATCTGTTATTGCTATATTGCTGTTACCTATGCTCAAGATTAAATACAGAGGTTCGTCATTTTGAACAACCTATTTTGAAACATCCCTTACTCCCCGCAATTACTTAATGGCAAAATTAGCCATTTATGTGATCGTCTAACAAAGTTAGGACCCAAATTGTGTTGTGTTTATAGTAACCTTTTGTACTTACCCAAGTTCTTTATGCAAGCAAAGTTTAATATTACGGTTTCCTATCTGATAGTATTTACCTTAGAAAATCAATCACTCTGTGAATTGACACACCCTATAAGTTTGAACACACCGTTTATGAATTGAGAAACCTAGTTCATTATTTACTTCCTATTTTATTTGCACTGTAAATTTTTGATTGAAGTTTGTTTTCTATTTTATTTGGTCGAAATGAAATCATTTATTTAGTTTATTACTCGTAGTACTAGAAGGGTAGAGTTGAAAGAAAATAATATAATAATATCCATTATTATTAGCAGCAAACAGCCGAACATGAAGTTAGAAACAATCCAAATATTTAAGACAATTGTCTAAATATTATAGAGGAAAGTTTAGATTGCTATATATAATAATGACACACTGTACACGTTTCAGAGTTGGTTATGCCAATAACAAGAACCAGGTTATGCAATAGAATTTCCGTGTCATTTTGGTTGTAATTAGAGATGCGATAAAAGGCCAGTTAAATGCTGATTAGCAATTAGTGTCATAGCCACTATGATGAAAATAAAACTTAATGCAAAATAGAGGACAATAATCATGTCATGTTGAGGAAATATCCTTTAATTGATTACACAAACGGCGACAACCAAATTGTGTATGACTGTTCAACAACATAAAACGCAGTTAGTCGATGTAATTCAAACAGACAGACATCCCGGTTCAGAGTTTCATCGAAAGGTAACCCCCTAAAATATAAGTAAGGTACTGGACCAATGGGCCCAAGCACTGACCGCTGGCCTGTACAGTTTGCAGTTCGCAGAGTAATTATAGTGATGGATCGTTATTAAACAATCATAGAAAACCAGGTAATCGCCGGTGAGAAGCCTCACACAATAATTGGAACGGCAAAACATTCTTGTGAAATCTTGTGTGTCAATGCGGGTACACGGTAAGCCACTGAAAGTACATTAACTGAAGTATAATTGAAGGTAAAGTCACTTCATTGCATAAACTCTGAAAATATACCGTTCTAGAATATAAACTTGTTATTCAACAAACGTAAATCTCCCAAATAAAATATTGAGCAGGTAAACTTTACCTAATCTCATTATTATTATTGAAAATAATAACTGAACAAATTGTAATATAACTTTAGCCTATTTTATTGTTAAAAATCAAAGCTAATATTTCATAAAAATCTAATGTTTCTTTTAGTACCACAAATACTCAAATTACCCATATTCCCACCCAAACCCGTATGTAAATTCAATTGTAAATAATAACTCCGCGAAAGAACCAGGTTATGATATTTAATACATATGCCAGGAATTCCAGGCGTCGTGGACTCTAAAGGCCCAACTGTGTGTGTTAATTTCAGGGCCCATCGACTGGGTACATACTCTGGTGCCCCCAGTGTCACAGCTCTAAAAGCGGAGATGCATTGGCTGTCAAAGCGTTGTTTACAGTGTTAGTTGTTGAGCAGATCCTTGGGAGCCCCAGTGTCGCAAGCTCTGAGAGCGGACCTAGTTCGGCGGGTGCAATCAGGTGGGTAGAGAAGTCAGAAGACTCGAAGAAAGAGCGCTTATCAATGCTCTTCTGCCGCTTGTCGTGAATTTCGTAACTTTTTATGTAATTTGCCTGTGAAAGTTATATATCCATTTTGCTTTTTCCAGCACATTAATTATATGTAAATTCCGTAGCTATACAGACCCTGTGTTATTCACGTCCCTCTCATTTTCTTATGTTCTCCTAGATATGTGCTGGTAACTCCCCTTCTCTTTTCCACGTGTTCACTGCGCCTCTCACTCGTCCTAGCTTTAAACTGTGTGTTCCTTAAACGCATACGGTTGGACCTGGTTTTGCTAATGGATTACCTGTGTGATAAGAAATAACAGCTATGTTAAAGGCGATTTTAAAGTGCCACTTGACATTTATCTAATTTTCTACCTCAATATTTAAAAACGCGTAGGCGCGCTAACGACTTATGTAATTAATTATGTATTTGAATTTAATGACTTGTAGGATGTAAAAATAATTTTGGTTTAATCGTTGTTGTAAAATTAATATTTGCACAAATTTGGAATGAAAATAAGAATATTTTTAAGTAATCCGGAACGTTTCACTATGTACATTCTGGGGATTTCAGATGAGAATGAAAAAAACATGTTCACATATAAAACACACTACATATAGTGGACAATCCTCAAATCCTGTCTGGAAGAGGGTAACACATTTGAAAAATGCAGATATCATCACCGACATTGTCAGTGTCGTTGCCGGGGATCAAAACCCAGAGCGCCGCAGTGTTGCACCAAAGTGAATTTGTCAATAACGTGCTACCGTGCTGGTATAGTAACAATAGATTACTTTTCTATTTATATTAGATATTGAGTGTATGAAAGTTTTTACTATATTTTATTGAGATTAGCACAATTTAGCACAAGCCATTACCACAATTCTTCATTGATTTAACTTTAATAATATGCTAGGTGATCAGATTTTATTATTATTATTATTATTATTATACCACATAGGAGGCAGGCAGCCTAGGGCTGTTTATGCCTCATAATAAGAACATGTGCATGTGTTTAAAAATAGGACTAACAACAATAACGTATACAGATAAATATGATATATAAAATATATATAATATATAAATAAATATATATGTAAACATGTAGAGTGGAGATGCGTGAATATCTATTATTGTGCAATATTAGTGTTCAGGTATGAGTCGAGTCTATTTTTGAATTGATTAACACTTGTCGATTCGATTACTTCATTGGGTAGCCTATTCCAGAGATCTACGACACGGTTGCCAATAAAATATTTATTAGGATTAGATGAAAATTGAGTTTTGGACAATTTCATTTGATGTCCTTGGAGATGCACATTTGCACTAAGGGTAAATACGTCATTTATACGTGGACAGCTATATATGTTGTTTAATATTTTGTACGTTTCTATAGGGTCACCCCTTATTCTTTGTTGAAGCAGTGTTGGTAATTTTAACTTTCTCAGTCGTTCTTCATACGGTATGCTGTAAAACCTATGGGGGAGAATTTTGGTTGCTCTTCGTTGTGGTTTCTCAAGTAGATCTATATCTTTTTGAAAATAAGGTGACCATATTTGAAAACCAAACTCAAGGAAGGACGAATAAATGACTTGTAGATTTTTATGAATAATTCTGGAGATATATGGTGAAATGATTTCCTGACGAGATATATCATGGAGTTCGCTTTTTTGGTAATGTTCATGATGTGGTTGTCCCATTTGAGATTATGCTTTATCGTGATACCGAGATCAGTCTGGGATTCTGTGGATAATATGGTGCTGTCGTTGAGTTGATATTCTAGTTGCGGATTATGTTTACCGATATGCAGCACAGTACATTTATTGATGTTTAAGTTTATTAGCCACTGTTTTGTCCAGTCATAGATTTTATCAAGGTCGTTTTGTATTTGTTGACTCGCTTCAAGAGAGTTGTTGAATATTTTCGTGTCATCTGCATATAAACTGATACATGATGCGGGTAGATCAGCAGTGAAAAGATTAAATAGAACAGGTCCCAATACAGAGCCCTGGGGCACACCACTCAGGGCAGTGTTAGACTTAGATTTGTTGTCTGCAATTCTGACGTAGAACTCTCTGCCATTCAGAAAGGAGGTGATCCATGCTAAAATATTTCCTCGAATGCCAACATGATCCAGTTTAGCCGTCAAGCGTTGCAAGGTTGCTCGGTCAAATGCTTTTCAAAATCTAGATAAAGAACATCTATAGGGTTTTGCAGATCGAATTCGTTAGTCCAGGTATGTAGATTGACTAGCAGATTGGTTACAACTGATCTTCCGGGTATGAAGCCGTGTTGTTCTTCTGGAAGTACCTTTTCTGCTGTGAGAAATTCCAGTAGCTCATTGGTTATGATTCGTTCCATGCATTTACATGGAATAGACGTAAGGCTAATTGCACGATAATTGGCAGCCAACTTTTTGTTACCTTTTTTATAAATAGGCATGACTGATGCCATCTTCCAGTCTTTTGGGAGTACACCTAACTCTAAGGATGTTTGCATTATATCCGCCAAGGGTTGGGACACGGCGCTGGCCGTGTTTTTTAGAAAATATGAATTTATTTGGTCAGGTCGGGGAGCCGAATCATTTTTTAAGTTAATAAGTATTTTCTCAACTTTTTCTTTTGTGATGTTTATGTTCACAAATGAATTTTCGATCAACAATATATCTGAAGAGTTCTCACATTAGATTTTGAATGTATTCTAGTTACCTGCTTACCCAAAAAAGCATAATACAGCAGAAATAAAAGATCTCATTTTTTAAATAGAGTTTTTGTTGCCTGACTATGACAGTTTTAACTTTAATTATAGACATATTAAGTAACCAGAAGATTTACATGCTTATAGCTAATTAGTACATAATTTTATTGTTGTTGAATGATTACTTGGTCAAAGCGCAAAGGCAAATGATCCATCCAGGAGTTCTGGAATTAATAACTGGGATGAGGTGAGTTTCCAATATGATTGGCAAATTGTTTCTCTGAATATTTGGCTTCCATTATTATATTGAAAAATAAACCAAGTTCATATCATCTATAAATACCGTTGAGTAAATGTAATCCGATAATGAAAGGCAATATAATAAACAGATGAACTATCTCAGCTGATTCAACTGGCAAAGCAGGGACAAGTTGGCTATAAAAATAAACAAGTTCATATTAACCATAGCAATTATTGGTGACGGAAAAAGACAAAGCAAGTAGAACATTTCAAGTCCCCTAACCTCGCCAAATGGCCAAACATGACATGATTTGCCAGTAGCAAGGTTTTGCTTTGGAGTGTTTGCAAATGTCGACAGCAATGAGGTAGGTCCGTCTTTTACAAGGTAGATTTGACAAGGGTAAGAAGCGTAAACACACAATAGACGACAAAATAAAATTGTAAATTCTGAACATGTTTTAATTTTATCCATGAAGACCACATAATAGTATTTAAATTTATGCTCCATTCGTGCTATAGAAATTTGATAGATACTGTAAATTCATTATATATTGATAAGGTACAATAACTTGAGATAGCCTACTTAACTAAAACAATAGATTAGAGTATTGAATGAAAATTCTTGCCCCAGCAAAGCCGCAGAGCTCTGTAAATCAAATAAAATATAATTTCAGAGAAATTGTAAAATGGTAAATATCGATCATTTGATAAAATTAGTTATGCACTGCAGTCATAATTGACTGAACCTATAATTATGATAATTGCACTACTTATGATTTACCTATAACGAATCGATTATATAAGTCTACGTATAACCGAGTTGGTGTGTTTATGATTTCTACACCACACATTGTGTTATTTGATAAATAAATTTACATAAACTCTAAGTTATGAAACTAACTGTTGTTTTCAGTCAACAATTTGACAATAATATATGAGAAGGAAGACGATACACGATTGCACAATTCTAGCTAACTACTTGATGAAACCTTAACAGGTTCAGCAGGTGTAAGCGGGCTGTTCGTGCCAGATGGTGTGTGTGAGCTTTGTGCCATCATCTTTTGCCGCACCTCCCGGATTTTTAGTTGTAAACTTGACTTAGTCGGGAATATGTCAGAATGTTGGGCTTGAAAAGTAGATGTCGCTTGAGCAGTGGGAAATAATGATTGTTCTTGAAATAGCTGCATAACTAATTGACGACGTTGCTCCAGAGTTCTTCTATGACCTTTTTCAGCATCTCGAGAAGTACCTGGAGTCCTCGGTGTTCTGGGAGAGCTGCCCTCCTCCATGTCATTCAATTCCGCTAGAAAAAAAGTGTTATTAATGTTAATTCGATAGCAAAGTCATAACCAACCTCTAACATTGTCGATACTAAAATCTGGTCCAAAAAATTGATTTCCAATTATGGGTTTGGCTGACGAAGCTGATTTGGGAATACTCAGAGGAGTTTCAGTCTCCGATTCCTCATCCAATGAAGTCCGGTGAGTGGTAGTAAGAGGGGGCCGCTTTTTATTATAACTAAAAAGGCCTGGACTTGGCACCGATATAGCACTTGGAGATTGGCCCTCTTCAGGTTTGAATTGTGGCAATGAAGAAAATTTCTTTTCAAAGTTTACCTGCTCTAACACTCTGAGGAAAAATTAAGTCAGATAATAAATTTCAATTAAAAAAATTATTGTTTATATATATATATATATATTAAACTCTACCTGTCCATGCCATCCTCAATAGTTCTCTTAAAAAAACTTTTTTTAGCTAATGGTGATATTAATGAATCATTTTGTATATCATCTGGAAGAGTTGTAGGAGTTAAAAGTGGCGAGTTTTCTCGACTCATCTGAGAATTATTCGATCCAAAAACAGCTACAATAAATTTAATCCATTACAATTAAATAACACTTTGCATACAAGGTGTCTAAACTTTTCTTTTCCATACATTAATAAAACTATAAATTACTGGCTTCTAAGCTAAATAAAGAACACAAATGTAGCATTGGCTTAAAGGCAAAAAAATTAACTGCTGATAATACATAAGCAGAAAGTGAATCTCAGGTTGTCATAATGTCAAAATTAAGTTCAGTAGGCCTAGGTATTGTGAACAATCATTTTATACACAATAATACAATATACTGCCTTTTAATGGTGCTTATGGTTGTAACAATAGTAATGTTTAAGATTTATGTTATTATTATAGTTTATATAGTTAATCTTAGTATGTCTCATAAATTATTCATATTCATTTCTCTTTATTTTGTTTGCTTATAAATTATGTAAAATGTTAATGTTACTCAATAATTACGTTTGCTTTCGTATATGTAACTATTGTACTCAACAGTACTGTTGTAAAAAAATAAACACCACAGAAATTAAACAACCCCCATCCAGAAACCAGGGGCTTGTGCGGAAGGGGGTTACACATTGAAAAAACGCGGACATACGACCATTTCCTTTAACAATGCCGGAGCCAGGATTTGAACAAAGCGGTGCGATGCCCGTGTGATTAATCGCGATTGCCGCCTCACGCCTTAACCCACTCGGCTATCGACCAGACAAATTCACAACTGAAGAATGCCAACAAAGTGTCATGTTTCATTTAAACTATATTTCACAATGATTTTAAAGCAAAATGCGAGGCAAAATAGAGTAGAATAAAATTTGTTGTGTAAAATGTACAATGTGACGATGCCATTCTTCCACTCTTCCTAAAAACAAAACTTACCAAGGAATATACACAATTAAAATTAAATCTAAAACACATTAATATACTGACATGTTTCAATATAGGTTTAACTTAGTCTTTGTTCACTTAAAAAACTGTTTTTACAATATAAACGAAATTGATTAAAAGTTGGCTTGCTAAACACATCCATTGATTTATTGATTAATATACATGCATGATATTCCTAGGTTGAAGAATTGAGTATAACTCGGCATTTTGTACATTTACAGAAAGGGCACTGGATTTTTTAACTAGTAAGGAGTATAAATAAATAGGAGATTTAGAGTCTATAATTTTATATAGTAAACATGCGTAATATAGTTCAAATCTATTTTTTATTTTGAGTATACTCATATGATTATAGAGAGGAGTTATATGCTCTCTTTTGCTAACATATGTATATGAGTAACTTAAACAAGGCTTTTGGAGTTTTTGAATTTTGTTTTTATATGCTTCGTTTAAATAATTGTAGTACACTAGCTTCCATAATCCATATAACTTTTTTTTTTTATACATTTATTTAACGTCGGCCTATTTCCGCTACTGAGGCCTAACACCGACGCCTGTAGACGAGCTACCACCAACCAGGAATTTTGCCAAACCTCTTCCCTTAAGGAGAGTAGGGATCTTTTACTTGCCTAACATTTAATAGAGAAGGGACCGACGGCTTTACATCCCCTCCGAAGGATGGTATATCTCCTATACAACCCTCGCCTAAGGTTGTATAGCTTCCGCGCATACACTGATATACAAGCCGCTGGACGATGTGTGAGGCGAGGACCCGGTCTTCGTTGGAACGGTCACCAATCCAACTACTAACCACTAATGTTGCTTTACATCACATATCGAAGTATGTACATAGTAAAGACGCACCTACGCTCGTCCCATTCATATAACTTAATATTACAGCATTCACAAGAGTCCATTTAGTTTCCTCAGGTACAACATACTTATACTTCCACAAAGATTTGAACATGAACATGATTTTCACAGGAGAGATTCTGATCAAAGATAACACCCAAATTGTTTACTTCACTGCTTACATTATTACATTACACTATTATTTAAAACGTGTGCTCGAAACAGCTCGAAACTGCAGTCTGCAAGCGGTGTGGAATGATTGGCACGAGAGCTCCTTTCAGTAGGATCAGTCTTTTGGCTGGTGTTTGTTGCAATCGAAGCATTAGCGTGCTGTTGGTAATATGCAATTATTACACTTAACGCGCCAGGCTGATAACTTGTTGTTACTTGTTGTTAAAAATATCGATTGATAAAGGTAAATATTGATTCTAAAATATTTGAAAACTTATATTTAACTCATATTTGTCAACTATGTGTAAAATTATATTGTTTAAGGGAATACTTTCTAATACCAATAAATATTGATTTTCCAATATTGGAAAGTGTATATGTTATTATGTTGTTATTGAACTTTTTAGTAATATTGCACAACAAACATCGACTGATAACGACAAATATTAATTTTAAAATATCGGGATATTCATATTGAGATTATATTGTTAAACTCTCTTTTAAATAATATTATTTAACCGATATATATCTATATTGGATAGTCATGCTGCGCCTAGGCTGATTGCAATAAGTTGCATAGATGGCTCTCCTCGCAATATGCTTGTACAAGCGCACAATTTCTGACTTAGGTTCTCCAGGCAATGAGATTCAATAATGACAAAGAGAAATTTACTGTAGTGATGCTCACCTAATCTGTACTAGCAAAGGCCCAAGATGCCTTTAGTAATTTTACAGATGATGTAGTTGTACCTACCATACACGGGTATGGAGGTATATTTCAGTTGGAGGTTTTAATAGAATCACTTCTAGATCTTGTTAGTGAGGTTCTTAAAATAATAATAATTATTCAAAAATTGTACTTTAGGAAAATTACAAGAAATAGCTTTACTATCTTTGGGCATTAGGCTAAATTTTCATTAAATATTGGGCCAATATATGATTTCAAATAAAAATTTATAGTGGAATAAAATATTATATCATATGATTTTTAAATATTTGTTGAATATAGCTTAACCAATATTGAGTCTATATACAAAAATGTTCACATTTTTTATTGGTACAATGTTGCGTTTTTTACATTGAGTCAACGTTTTTGTAATATTAAACCAATATTGGTTCAATATGAGTGTTCTACCTAGGCCACTATGCTCCATTAACTCGCCTGTCAATTTTAAATTGAACCAGACTGCTCAAAGCGATTTAACACGCCTATATGTACTTTTAAACATTTAATTGGTCAAGCCGACTAGAATATTAGATTATAATATTAATATGGGGGCTGTTGGCAAATCCGATATGTTTCTTTCGTCAATTGAAGGTGTAAGGAAATCAATTAAATGGTATAAGAAAGTATATTTTCATCTGTTGGACCTATCAGTTTTGAATGCTTATCAGTTATACAAGACACAGACAACTGGATATAGTCTATTGCATAATTCCATTTAGAGCTTGTTAAAAAACTGGTCGAAAAATATCATACACCGCTTGGGCGCAGTGTAAAAGGAAGAAGACCAAGACCATCAACTGCTGATGGCAACTTAAGATTGACAGAAAGGCATTTCTTAAAACATGTTCCTTCGACACAATCTAAAAAAATTAGCATGAAACACTGCATTGTGTGCTCAAAACGTAGAAAACGTGCCGAATCAAGGTACATGTGTTCCACATGTGATGTAGCATTATAGTTACTACTTGCTTTGAGACATACCATACATAGAAAAAATTTTCGAGTGGAACTGACATATTTTGATAGATTTGGATTTACACTTTATTTGTTTTTGATAAGAATGTTGTTTCTTTAAATATTATTATGTTTATGTTTACCTGTACTGTTTCTAACAATATTTTAAAAATAAAATATTGAAATTAGAGCACGTTATTTGTTTTTCTTCCAATTTTATATAATAATAGACCATATACATGCATACAATACTGACGTAATATTGAGCCGGCCTGCTCCAAGCGCGTATACTCGCAATCGGTCAATTTATTGCGCACGGCACGAGAGTTTCGTGAAAGCATGCCGCGCAGCAAAAGGGTTAATAACTGTAAATTTATATTCAGCTCACTTATGATGTGATTACCATTTTCAGGGGGACATGATGTATAATTGGCTGTCATCTGCATATAGGTGTAGGTTCCAGTCATGTCCTACGATATGAGGTAGATCTGCAGTAAATATAATAAAGAGTATGGGGCCCAGTATACTCCCTTGTGGCACTCCAAAGCAAACATTTATTTCATCTGGTACTTTACTGTTTAATTTAACAGTCTGATCTCTGTTACTAAGATAGTTTCTAAACCAGTTGAGGAAGGTGGACCTATGCCATAGCAATTCAATTTAGCCAAGAGAATAGGGTGGTTAATGGTGTCAAACGCTTTACTAAAATCCAATAGAATAAGATATGTTACATGCGAGTTATCAATACCTTTATTTAAATCATTTGATATTTTCATTAATTCAGAGCTAGTACTATGGTGTTTTCTAAACCTGATTGAATTTCTGGTAGTACATGGTTTGCTTCTAGGTGGTAGATAAGCTCTTGAGATACAATTTTTCGAGCAATTTTGACATTATAGGGAAAATGTTGATTGGACAAAGCTCTTTGAGTTCAGTAGCTTTTGGTACTTTTGGTAAAGCTCTTACGATTGCTTTTTTCCATATTGTTGGAATAACACCAATTTCCAGAGAATTATTTATGATATGTGCCAAGGCTTGCTTGCAATAAGGAATTACATATTTTAACATTTTAAGATTGATGTTGTCACTGGTATTTTCTACTTTATCACTGATTATAGGATTTATTGTGCTAAGATGAATAAAATCATTCCGTATGTTAGAGGAATAATAGTTCAGAGTGTCTTGGTTTACATTCAAATTACAAGCAGATTCAACAAAATATCTATTTATGGCGTTAACATCTTGAAGGGCAGAATCAATTTCATACAAAGGTTTGGCATGCATATTCCAAGATGAAAAATTTCTCCCAATTTTGTAGGGTTATATTTGTTTATTTTAATTTGGTTTTGGATATATCCCTTTTTTTCATTCCTGATTGCAAAAGATAAATAATTTCTAATGTCTTTGTATAAATCTAGGTGAGCTGGTGACTTGCTTATCTTGTATTTTTTTAATGTTTTCCTTTTAAGTTTAATAACAATCAAAGAGTTGTTCGTGTTATGTAGGGGCGATAGTTATTCCTAACAGTAATTGTTTTATAGGGAGCATGCACTGCATGCATATTGAACAGAAATGTGATACCTCTATTTACAAACTTTACCTTATCATCAATAGATTCTAAATATTTCCATAAGTATTGTATCTTCGTCAAGTTCATTAAGACAGGAGATGAGTTTTATTTTGTTAACAGTTAAAGATATCCACAATTGTTCCAGTTGCTCTTTATTACGTAATATGTGTTAATTAATTTGCACTTGAGACTACAGTGTACATATATGTTATATTAGAAATATGCTATGATATATAATATCACCGAGACAGGCTTAACCTTCTCAAACATATCATATTACAAATTGCGTAACAGCTCTTCTCCAATAACCGCTCATGCTAGCTTAGCTTAACGTCTCTTTCTCAGTAATCTGTTATCATGCTGAATTGCCAATCCAATGTTCTTTGTTCTCCAGATATTACAAATATTACCTACAGTCATTGTAAACCTCAGTCTTATACTCACCTTTAGAATAAACACATTCCGAATTATTATTGTTATTTTTACAAAGAGTCAAGCTTGACTCTATTATAAGTGAATAAAAGTTTTAAAGATTATCAAGCAATCTAAAATCTAACATTGGCGCAGTCGTGGCGGATCTGAAAAACACGTACAGTTCGGGAGCCTAACCAGTGGAAAACATATCGGAAGGAACAAGGAGTTCATCTGGAAAAGGTGCCTAACCGGAACAAAAGAGCCCCTTGGAAAAAAGAGAAATTTCTTAGCTGTCGTGGTGGATCCCAATCATTTGTTCAGAAAAAGAACCTATATTTACAAACAAACAAGAAACAATAATGATTCAACAAGTAACATTTCAAAGCAACACGATTCAACAATTACCAAGTAAGAAATTCATCCTGTCCCTTCGTTGGTGTCTTCGGTATCAAAGGCAACGCTGTGGTGAAGCCAAGCTCACGAAATCGCATTCAACCGGACCACGAGGATGAAAAATTTAGGGTGTCATTTTTGAATCATCTCACAAATATTTATTTTCAAACAACAATATTCTATTTTATCGAAATACACTGCATTGCTATGTACAGTTGTAATTCTAAAGTAGTAATTTTATTTAACGTAATTAAAAGTTGAACAGGGTAACATAATACCTCAATTACTATTTATGTGACCTATATAAATAACCGTAATTACATACTGTTCCTACCTTAACATTATTTTTATCGTAATATCATATACTCTTTAAGTGCAAATTTATCTACGTTTCCTATATAAATAACCATAGTCACATACCATTTTTATCTTAGTATCCCTTATTGTAATATAATATTATATAACAAATAAAAGTTAAGATACAACCTTGATTAATCTTCTGGGTTTATTCACGTCCAAGTTCTATATTGTCTATACTGCAAATTCCTTATATTTCATATAAAATTATCAGAGACGTACTATATTTCCAAACTCAAAACGATTTTTCAAGTCAAACGCGTTTTCTGAACTAATTTAATTATTTTTATATAAATTTCAGAATAAACAATACATTCTTTTACATTTTACATATAATTTTCTTTTACCAATTACCAGTAGCATACTAGCTCAAAACGAAAAAGTGTTTTGAGTTAATCTAACTATTTTTATAATATAAATATATAAGATAGCAACCACCACCAATGTAAGCAACGCCAACAACGATTCCGTTAACGGAAATAAATATTGAACCTTACAGGCTAAGTGAAATTTTTTCAATAGTCCCGGAATTCGATGGAAATCCAATATTCTTGCAAACATTCATAACGGTCTGCGTCCACGCATTAGGAATGTCTGTGGACGACCAGAGAATCCTTTTAACATTACACGGAAAAGCCGCAGAACTAATTAATTCGAGAAATCCCGCCACATGGGCGGAAATTAAAAGCCTACTTGCATTAATTCAGGATCTACAGAGAATTCGACAATCGCCTAACGAAACTGCATTTGTATTTGTATCAAGACTACAAACGCACAACGCGAAAATGCAGGCAGCAGTGCAAAAGCAGACTCTAACTTTAGAGGAAAAAACTGCTCAATGTAACCTCATTGAAAACATGGCATTGACCACCTTACTGACTGGATTAGAACCCATTCGGGCAAATTATCAGGGCTGGTAACCCTAGTAATATGTTAGATGCAATAAATCGCATCAAACGTGAATTACAGCTATCATATTTCGAGTCACAAAAGTTCAATTAAAAACCCTATCCAAAATTCACAGACACCCAAATTCTCCACAATTCTGTACATTTCGTAAAAGAAATGGACGCCATTTTAACGAATGCCGCACAAGGCAAAATTATCAATCCTCATCTCCCAATTTCATTCCAAACGCTTACTCTAATCAGGCACGAATCCCTAGGCAACATTTTCAGAATGCATCTAATCATAGTTCACAAAACTTCCAAAATTTCTCTAACCAACAACACAATTATTCTCAACAGAACAGGTCCTCAGCTATCAGGCCAAATCCAAACTTCAACCAGCAGAGACCTTCTGCCATCCAACCAAACCCAAATTTCAACAGGTTCAATCAACAAAAAACGCACCATTTGAACCAAGAATTTTTCGATAGCTCAAATCAAAATGAAGACTATTCTGCAAGTTATTTTCCCAATTACCAATACCAAAATAATAAACAATTATGATTACGATTTTGGAACCCAACAATGCGAGAATTATACTGCTAATTCTCAACCTCAACGATACGAGGATTATACTGCTAATCCTCCGGATTTTTACGTAGGCCTGAAGCATTCCACGAATACTTCAACGCAAACAGACCAACTAGACCAAATTTCTCACCAAGTCCAAGCAATGAACCTCAAAGACAGTTTCGATCCAAACCCGAGTTTCCCGGAACGCCAATTCATGTAAACACACCCCGCTACAAACTAAATGTAAAATTTCCAAAAATCTATTTTACATAGAAGACATCACTAAACGCTTCAAAATCTTAATAGACAGGTGCCGGTATCTCCGTATTTAAACCCGAAGCAGCAGAAAATTATAAACGTTGATCCCGCGAAAATGTAATTACACGGGGTATAATGGATGAAAAAATTAATAACACTGAATCTGCTCTCATACTTTTCAATCCAAATGATCCGTACAAAGTTTATATTCATAATCTAGATATAGAACTTGACTTGCTTTTAGGTGCCGACTTTCTGGACCATTACGATTGCTTAATAGACATTAAAAACAGACGATTAATCACAAATATTAAAACCGTACCATTGTATAAAGTTACCGTTAACATATTAACTATTTACAATTCTGAGCCCGATTCAAAATCAAAATTTAAGAGAAACTGTAAATCAAAATGTAATCTCTATCGAATCACATACAGAAAAGATTATTAAACTTAAATGTAATTTACAAAATACCGAGTCTATACTAATAGCCCAGGAAAATGAAAAGATACGCTTACCGAAGGCCATTGTCAATGTAGATAACAATGGTGAATTTCTGACGTCAATAATAAATGCAAACGCAATTCCAAAAACAATAAAATTCTCGAATCTTAAACTTGAACCCGTTCAAAAATTTAGGTCAATATTTAACGTAAATCTTCAAAATCCGGATTCCCAATATATAGACCGAAATTACGAAATAAAAAAACAATTACGCTTAGATCACTTGAACGACGAGGAGAGTGAATGAATTACTCAACTCTGTTTAGATTTTTCAGACATATTTTAGTTAGGAGACAACTTGACATTTACTAACGAAATCAAGCATTCAATAGACACCAATGACTCCAAACCAGTTTTCACTAAATCTTATCGTTACCCACAAATTCACAAACAAGAAGTAAAATCACAGGTTTCAAAAATGCTAGACCAAGATATAACTCCAATATCTCCTTGGTCCTCCCCAGTTTAGGTAGTCCCCAAAAAACTAGACGCTTCTGGTAAACAGAAATGGCGCGCCGTAGTTGATTATCGAAAGCTAAACGAAGTAATGATAGGTGATAAATATCCTTTTCCCAACATTTCTGAGCTTTTAGATCGATTAGGCAAATGTCAATAGTTCACAGCTTTAGAATTGGCCTCTGGCTTCCACCAAATTGAAATAGATCCCAAAGACGTTCAAACAACCGCTTTCACAGTTGAAATTGAATTGAATTTTGAATTCGTACGAATGCCTTTTGGACTCAAAAATGCTCGATTGACATTTCAAAGGGTGATGGACAATATTTTACTAGGAATTCAAAACGAAAGGTGTCTCGTCTATATGGATGATATCATTATTTACTCCCCTACTATCCATGAACACATTTTTCGGTTAAAAGAAGTCTTCAAACGTCTACAAAAAGCCAACCTCAAAATTCAGCCCGAAAAATGCGAATTCCTTCGCAAAGAAGTTGCTTATTTAGGGCATCTTATTGCAAAAGATAGTGTAAAACCGAACCCTGCCAAAGTCGAAGCAATTCTAAATTTTCCTCAACCCAAAAATCAGAAAGAAATTAAATCTTTTCTAGGTCTAGTAGGCTATTATAGACGCTTCATTCCTAATGTTTCCAACAAATGTACAAATTCATTCGAAACCCCCCTAAAACAAACTTTGACAACTACCCCGATATTGATCTCCCCCAACTTCGATGATCCTTTTGTCCTAACTACAGACGCTAGTGCATTTGCAATAGGTTCTGTGCTCTCGCAGAGAAGTATAGGAAAAGATTTACCAATCGCATACGCATCTCGAACTTTATGCGGCGCGGAAACCAAGTACTCAACCATTGAGCGTCAACTTTTAGCCTTCGTCTGGTCCGTAAAACATTTTAGGCCATATCTATTCGCAAGGAAGTTCAAACTCGTCATCTACCACCGACTACTCACTTGGTTATTTTCTATAAAAGACCCAGGTAGTAAACTAGCCCGTTGGCGCTTGAAACTCTAAGAATATGACTATGAGATAATATACAATCCCGGAAAAATCAATAAAAACGCGGACGCGTTGTCCAGAATAAAAATCGAGCACTCTTTTCAGAATGTTCCAAATGTTATTCAAAAATTCTAACCACAAACGGAGACTCAAAACGAAGACTCAGACGAAGATAGAATTTCAGACGACGACGAGATTACTGGCGAACAAATTGCCCGAGAATTTGACACATTCTCCCAACTTTACAAACCCAAATCTCTAATAGACTATTCCAAAATTCAAATCACAAATAAACAACTGTTAGATCGAGAAAATAAAAACATCATAACGTTCTTCCAACAAAACAACTAGACAGACCTTCACCATCAAATTATCGAAGATATTTTCGAGGAAAACCCCGAATTTTATAACAACACAATCAATATCGTTTCCAGTAAATCGACCGGACAAAGAAACTATTACATTATCGCTCTACCCTTCGACCCAGAGTCTGTGGTAGAACACCTATTTTTAACACTATATAAACACCGAAACAAATTAGACCTTTCCAAAATTTACCACGTTGAAAACAATCTAGATTTTCCAATTCCTGAAATCCTATCATTTATTTTCGCAGAGAAAAACTTAAAACTAATCATTTGTCAAAATTTAGTACGAACTCCCTATGAAGATCAACACCCGATCATTCTTGATCAACATCATACCGGAAAGAATAATTTACATCGCGGAATAAATGAAACAATACGTTGAATCAAAAATAAATATAATTGGCAAGGCTTAACAAAAGATGTCGAAAACTTTATAAAAATCTGTGAAACATGTCAAAGGACAAAAGTCTATCGTAAGAACCTTAATAATCCCTTAGTAATCACGGAAACCCCTAAAACCCCGTTCGAAAGAGTTAATATCGATCTATTCGAATTTCCCACGCGAAACTACGCATTAACCATCCGCGACGAGTTATCGACATTTACGCAAGCTTACGCGGTCCCAGACGAGAGCGCAAAATCAGTCGTAAATACCCTGTTGCTCTATTTTTAGCATTATGGTACCCCACTAAGAATTTATTGCGATTATGGCGGTGAATTTGATAATAATTTATTAAAAGACCTTTGTACCCTTTACGACATAAAATTAACATACTCCAGCGTAGGACACCCGCAATCCAATGGATTATTGAACGATTTCATGCCACCCTAGCGGAAATGATAAGGATTTACAAGATGGAAAATCCAAACGAATATCCATTTACTATATTACCGTATGCAGTAATATGCTACAACAATTCAGTTAACAAAACACATGGCTTTACGCCATATGAGCTTATTTTCGGACATACAGCTAACTGACCACCCGACACTCTTTACAAGCAGAAACACCTGATTACCAAATACGTTAGAAACCTTAACAACCGGATATCTCACTATTACAAAATTGCGCGAAGTCGAATAGATGGACAAAAACAAAAAGCCAAAGTTCGATTCGACTAAAATATTCCCGAAAATTGACACACATATAATATTGGCGACAAAGTATACGTCAAAAAATCACAAATAAAAAATAAACTGCAAAATAACTTCAATTACTTCAACGGTCCATTTGAAATTTTAGAAACTTTCCAAACTTCTGCAACCTTATTAAATTCAGAGACAAACCAAACGACTAAAGTAAACTTTGACCGAATGAAACCCTATACTGAAAATTAAATTTATCTTCAGGTTTTTCCTGCTGTTCGGATCAGCACTTGCTCAATTTAAAATAACACCAATTAACAATACGATCGAAGTATAACTATCACCGAGACGCAGACATTGCAATTTCTCACAAGAAATGGACCTTACCAGTACACAAAAACATATCCACCTTTAAGACAGCTTTCGACAAAAATTACAAGATCTTACAGACCCTCTACAACACACTCGACCCAACATACCATTACATGAACGTCTTTCTAGGCGAAGTAAAAACTCACCTCAGTTTATTGACACAAATTTCTTAATCAATACAATCAAAATTTGACGAAATTTACCTTGACAAGAAACGAAACAAAAGAGGAATACTAAACGGCATTGGAACAATTTTCAAATCAATAACTGGAAATTTAGATGCAGGAGATTGCATCAACAAATTAAATAATGACGAGCACCAACTCGAAAATTTAATAAAAAATCAAATATCTATCACAACTTCAGTAATCAAAAATTTCAACGCAACCATTCAAAAACTGCAAGTCAATGAAGAAACTTTCAGTAAAGATATTAAGGAAATCGAAACTTCAATTTTAGACATGACTAAAGAGAAAGACATAGAAAATATTCACGCAAAATTAAAATTTATAGAAATCTGCGAACAGCTTATGGCAAGCTATCTATTTATTGAAGATAACTTAAATGATATCCTGAATTCTATCACTTTCGCGAGGCTCAAAATAATTCACACATCGATCATAAATCCAATAGACT
The DNA here is from genome assembly GCA_963675555.1 of Leptura quadrifasciata. NCBI lineage: Eukaryota > Metazoa > Arthropoda > Insecta > Coleoptera > Cerambycidae > Leptura > Leptura quadrifasciata. The sequence goes on from OY776682.1 coordinate 23,953,859, forward strand.
TAGTAAATTCCCTACAGGAAATTTCACAAAACCCACAAAGGGACAATCTGCCACTTCCAATCAAATTATCAAAAGTTGCACAGTACTTAGACATTATAGAACTGGAAGCTTTTCAAACCAATTCAGATTTAATATTCGTATTAGACAAACCTTTGGTAGACCCTCAAACATATTCAGTAAAGTAAAACTGTTGCCAATTTTGAGATGTCACAAAGTGCGCAATGTATATATATTACTATGATAAAAGTTTGTGTATGAAATTTAGGATCACTACAGTGAAATGAAATTTTAATTTGAAAAGAAATTTAGAAAGCGCGCTGCTATGAGGTAGGTGCACCAGAGTGTCGCCGATCACAATATTTATAAATAGTTGTTTAATTTTATTTATTAGGGGAGTTGGTTCATTAGACACAGTAAAAATATAGATTGAAAGTCAGATGAACAAAATTATATTTATTAATGGTATTTGACAGTATATATGAAATATAAAATATTGACAGAGAGAAACTTAAAACTAAAAATATTATGGAATAAATAAATGGTACCAAAATTAAATGAGAGCTCTTTTATTATCTATTTACTATACCTGTAGTTATGTGGCGCACCGCTGTAGTTGAAACTCCTTCTGCGATGTCTGGTTTCTGGACGCTGATCGACAACGAGTGTAGGTTTGGTTCCATTGACACTTTGGATTCGAAGCACTACATTTGAAACGGCTTGAAGTTGCCGTTCGTTTACGATACACTCCCTTATATTATCAGGTAAATGATATTTGATATCGTTAATATGAGCATAGCTCTTAATAAGACACCTAGTCTTGAATAAGTTGACTTTTGATCCCTGTTAACAACAAATTTTATAAACATCAGATTGTTTGATGTCTAGTCAATTTGATTTTTATATTTTGTTTTGAGGTTAAACAGGAGCAAAATTTTCGTGACTTTCTATAGCAAATATGGAATCGGACACCTGTGACATTGTCACCATGGTTATTGCAAAACTTGACAGAAAAATTATTAATTGATTTTGAAATTTTAAATATGGATTTTGAATTTTGGACTTTTCAGCCTTATTTATTAATAAACTCCACTTATTCTTATTGTTTCTTATTCCTTATTAATTTGTGAATCTATAGATACCCCATATGAGGGTCTATATGTTATATTTATGAAATCAAATTTTCAACTTATTTTTACAAAATTACACTTAATATTAGATTAAAACATACCAAATACCATGTATGTCGTTAACTAATACATAATACATTTAACCTTGTATATGCCTGAAATGCCTTTTAAAAGAAAATAACACATAATTTTATTTCAACATGCATCAAACCTAGAAACACAAGAGGTACCTGGCTAAAATAAAATTGTTGCATATAACATTATGTAAAATGTTCTTTGCCACTGCATGAAATAAATTAAAACTTTTACCGACAGAAGTTTGGCCACTGCACTTGTACCTCTCTATAATAATAAACAAAACAAACCCCTCAGTTTAAGGGCTGTTGTTGCAGAAAGTACAACAAGGTATGTACCCTTCATATTCTATAACAAATTATTCATTACGATCACTGGTTTTAGTGTTCTGGTAACGTTTATCTAAAGTGAGGTTTTTTTATTCACAATTAAGTTTTGTTATATTATTTTGAGACTTTTTAATTCAAGTTTTTGTTATTAAATTATACACTTTATTGTTCATTTTCACTATATTGTTTATAATCTGTTGGGTTTATAAAGTTTGTTTATCATTAATTAATGTTTTATTTGGTATTTAGTTTCCTACCTAAAAGAAGTTGTAGTCTTAAGCTGTTATGCAGGTATACGCAGTTGAAAATTTGTACTGAGAAGCATCGAAGGAGCTTTTCGATGAATACTACATACTGAAAACAAAGTCTGGTTTAGCTGATTTATAGTTTTGTGTGTAGCTTAACCTGAAGATTCAGGTTCTTAATGCTATGTACATGATAGGGAGTCCCAGTATACAGAAAGGTACATTTCTCTGGATTCAATACCAATGAGATATTCTTGACCAATCAGACAAAATTTTCAGATCACAGTTCAGAGATTCCACCACTTCAGGTGCCTCATCTAAGTTCATATGAGTGTACGTTTCAAAGTCAGCAGCATATACGTGAACTTTTGAGTGTAGAGGTAAATTTTGAAAAACTACAATAAAGAGGCTAAACAATGTCGGTCCCAGAACAGACCCTTGAGGTAAGCCAGATTAATTTTGGTCCAAAATAACAATTTGCTTATGGTGAAATAAATATGTGCTGAACCATTGTATTAAACTTTCAGAAATTCCATAAAATCTTAATTTTGCAATAAGACAGTCAAAGGCGGCACAGTCAAAAGCTTTTGACATATCAAGCAATGTAAGTACTGTTATCTTGCCATTATCTTGGGCTTTGAGAATATCATCGGTGACTGTCAAATGGGCTGTCATTGTGCCATGTTGCTTGCGAAAGCTGGATTGATTTTCAGGTAGAATATTATTATCATTGAGATAATCGATTAGCTGCCCATGAAGTGATTTCAAAGGAATAATTTATTATATGGGTTAAGGGTTCAACAAAAAACTGAAGTGAGAGTAAGATGTAAGTAATATTGAGGAATTTGATTACAATTTGGTAATAATGATATGATGTTATCGGCTACATTTGTAAAATGAGAGTTGAAATCATTCGCATTCAGATTTGTAGGCATGCCTCTAGATGGAATATTACTTCTAAATGAGTTTATCACCTATCACACGGATTTTATCATATTTTCTGAGTTTTGTATGTGGCTTGTATATGCAGCTTTTTTTGAATTGTTTATTCCTCTCCTATAGATATATCTTAGTTCTTTAATGTCATTTTTCAGAGAAGCATTTGGAAATTTTTTTTGGAGCTCATTTAATAATCTTAGACTTTCGCGCATTTGTCGCAAGTTTTCATTAAACCAAAAAATGTTTTACTGTCTTATTGTGCATGTCTTTATTATTTTAGGAAAGACTTTTCCCATTGCATCTAATAGGATTTACAAAAATATACCAAATTTAATGTCTGAATTGTAGTATTGATAATCCCTTATCTTTATATCTATCTGATAATCTTAAATGTAAAAAAGAAAGAACACCTCCTTTTAAAAAATAATTCAGTGCACAATCATAACACACGTAACAATGGAAATATATACCAGCCATTTACAAGATTAGGTGTAGGTCAAAATTCACATTTATACCAGGGATATATATGTTTTAACAAATTTAAGAACTTATTTGGAACTTTTAAAAATTTTAATGATTTTAAAAATGTGTTGTACATATATTTAAGTCAGAATGCTTTTTATACTATAGATTTTTAGACCCTTTGTATAAACAAAGTATAAACTATACTTACCTTAATTTATATGATATAATATTTAAGAACTCATATTATGTGACATTATATTTAATTAATTATTGTATATTAGGAATCCTATTTAATTTAATAAAGTATTATTATTATAGATGAATATTTACACTTAGTTGTTTTGTATTTTAGCATATATATGTATCACGCTGTTCATTGTATTTAAATTTTATTCCATTTTCTTCTTTGAATTATCTGTGACTAGTCCGATAAGCTTATACTTTTGTGTAAACTTTATGTGATGAATAAAGTATTTACCCCCGTCTTTCTCAGTGGAACCTGCCAACAGAATAATTACTCCTATCAAATGGGAATAGCAACGCGGACCAGGCAGTAAAGCTACATATAATCATAATGTTCTTGGTGATGGTGATCAAATGATGTAATTATTACATTTAATATTCAGTGTTTGTCTAATAAAATTAACTTTGTTGATTTGCTTAATGAAGAAGTCAAACCTCATTTTTTATGCTTTTCGGAACACTGGAGCTCTACTAATCAATTAGAAAATACTCTCATTGACGGTTACAAAAAAATCTCTAGTTTCTGTCGTACTTCGACGAGTCATGGTGGAGTGGTAATTTTTGTGAGGGATAATTTAATCCAAAATTGTAAAGAAGTTCAATTTATTAATGACTTGTCCTGTGAACAAGTTATAGAATGTACTGCGGTTAATTTTGATAAAGAGGTATGTATTATTACAATATATAGGCCCCCAGTCATTAACTATGACGTATTTTTTACACGACTAGAGCAAATACTCAATTTTGCAAACAGTAAATATAAAAAAACAATTGTCTGTGGTGACCTAAATATAGACAAGCTAAATAACAAAGACATTCAAAACAAAAAGCTACATGATTTGTTTGATTCTTTTCAACTAGATTCCTTGATTGAAGAACCAACAAGAGTGTTCACCACTATTAGGGGAAGGAGCTCTACTACTATAGACTATTTGGTAACAAACATCGACAGTAAATCCCATGTAGTTTTTGACCCTGGGCTGTCTGACCATTCTGCTTCACTATATAAATGGAGGCAAGTCGTGTCAGTAAATAGTGAAGATGATAAAAAAAACATAGCATACCGCAGAATAATTAACGATAATACCATAAGGGAATTTAAACATTTATTTAACATCGACCATCCAACTTTGGATGACTCGATAAATACAAATCGAGCTTTTGAAATGTTCTGGACTCATTTTCAGTGGTGTTTCCAAATTTCTCACCCCATAAAAAAACCTATAAATCACGATAACCGCAAAAAATTTAAATTCACTAGAGAAATGCTTGATGAAGCTCAAAACTTAAAATATTTAAATTGGTTTAGGAAAAGCTCACCGGATGGGAATATCCATGATCGGTATAAAAATTTAAAAAAACAATTTAACAAGAAAATTGTTGAAGAAAAGAAAAGATATTACTCAAATTTAATAAACAGTGCAAATAATAAAACTAAGAAATTGTGGGAGATTGTTAATGACAAATTAGATAGGAAGAAAACCTCTGCAGCTCCTTACTGCTTTCTTATAGATGGCAAAGATACTACAGAAAGCGAAATAATTGCTAATACCTTCGCTAAACACTTCGCACTCTCAGTGAAAGAACAAGTATTCTTAGTATTACTGGACCAAAGCAAAGCATTTGACTTGGTCAATTTTAGTCTATTAGAATCAAAATTAAATTATATAGGTATAGATGGTGTGGAGTTACTGTGGTTCAAAAATTATTAAAATCGTAGAAGTCAGTCAGTTAAGTTCAACAATGAATATTCAAATAGTAGGTTTACAAAAAATGGGGTACCACAAGGCAGTATCCTGGGCCCTATTCTGTTTTCAACATTTACATACGATGTACCACCTATCTTTAGGTTCTCCTCATCACATATGTATGCCGATGATATTCAGATATATATATCTTGTAAGGTGAGTAAAGCAAATGTAAAAGCAACTATTAATAATCTAAATTCGGATTTGGAAGCTTTCTCTAAATGGTGTAAGGGTAATGGATTACGTATAAACTCCCAAAAATCCGTTGCTATGTGCATAGGAAATGAAGTGTTAAAAAAACAGTTGGATATTGAGAGTTACGATATTATAGTAAATAATGATACCATCAAATATGTAAAACAAGTTAAAAACTTAGGAGTAATTATTGACAGTTCACTTAATATTGATGCACCTGTAAATAATGTAACAAAACAATCATTCATGACACTAAAGGCATTATACCAATTTAAATATAGTTTATCGGAAGATGTAAAGATGACCCTAATGAGATCCTTAATATATCCGAAAATAGAATATGGCAGTAATGTCTATTTTAATTTTCTCACAGAATATAACAAAAATAAATACAAAATGCTTGCATGCGATTTAGCTACTGCATTAATTATAGGGAACATATTACACCCTTTCTTAATAATATTAAAGAATTAAATGTCAGAAATAGAATGAAATACCTATTTTCAGTATTTACGTTTAAATTACATAAAACAGCCACTCCGATTTATTTATATGAGCTGTTGACGAAACGCTCTGACATTCACGACGTTAACATAAGAAACAATAAATATAACATTCCGCAACACCATACTAGCAAGTTTGAGGGTAGCTTCATTTATGCGACCGCAGTAGTTCTAAATGAAAACTTCCAATTCCTCAATTTAAGCGAATTTCAATTTAAAAGAGATTATGTTAAATAAGCTGCTGAGCACATTCAACTGATCCATCTTGTTTGTATTTGACCCATAACCATTTATTATTTCTTAGCACCACTATGATTATGATTATATTCATTGTTTTTTGTACCTGCACTTATCTATCACCTCATTTTTTATTATTATGTTAATTTTTTCAGATTACTTAAGTTTTAGTGTAATATTTTTAATTCTTATCATATTGTAATAATATTTAATCATTTATTAGATTGTAATTATAATTAGTTATTGTCCATTTCATTAACTACTAATTTATATTTTATTGTAACTTTTATTGTGCGGGGAGGGTTGAAAATCAACTTTGTTGAACCCTTACCTTTTGTGTAGCTTTCAACACATAAATTTTTATTCTATTCTATTCTAAGTAGAGTTACTATTCTCCCAAAATCGAAACAGTTGCAGCCTGTCTGACTGGACACCGTTTTCAATGTTTTTCACACCTTATACCGAAAATGAAATACAGACTATTATTTTACAGTTAAAGAATAAAACGTCTTCTGGCCTGGACGAAATTCCAGTTCGACTTGTCAAAGATTGCTATGCTGAAATTAGTCATAATCTAACAATAATTATAAATAAATCAATATCTGAGGGTTGCTTTCCTGATCAATTGAAAATAGCAAAAACTATCCCAATATTTAAAAAAGGAGATCTGTGTCTTATTATGAATTATAGAGTGATTTCTGTCTTGAGTCCCTTCTCTAAAATAATAGAAAAGGCAGTGTCCAACAGATTAACATATAAAAATAAGCTTTTAACTACTTGCCAGCATGGATTCCGTGAAGGTCTGTCCACGGAGACAGCAACAGCTGAAGTTACCCAATATATTATTGATAAGCTAGACAAGAATGAAAATGTTGTTGGAGTTTTCTTTGACTTGTCTAGAGCATTTGACACCCTTGATCCTAAGTTTCTGTCATGCAAATTGGATAGGCTTGGTATAAGAGGAAATATTAATGACTGGATTATAGGATTATTTCATTCATAACCCAACGACAACTAGTAGTTGAATTTGAAAAACCTATTCTCAACCTCTGGATGTAGAGCTTGGCACTCCGCAAGGTAGTGTCCTTGGACCTTTACTTTTTCTACTCTATATAAACGACCTGTCTAACCATATACAGGAAGGTAGAGTATTTATGTATGCTGATGATACTACTATTTTAATCTCTGACAAATGTAAGCATAACCTAAACCTGAAGGTCAATAATGTATTGCAGCAATTTTTTGGCTGGTGCTTCTCCAACCATCTAATCATTAACATAAACAAAACAGTCTGTATTGAATTCACAGGAGTATATAAAAATCCTTCAGAGTCCCTAGCGTTCAACCTAAATAACACCGCCCTAGAAATATCTCTCAACCAAATTTCTAGGCACCTATATTGATCGACAAATTTGTTGGAAAGATCAAATTGACCATGTATGTACGAAATTAAATAAGTCTTTCTTTGCTCTAGTCACCTTAAAAAATACTTTGACAGAAGAATCTCTGCTGAATGTGTACTATGCCAACGTATACTCAGTATTGTCCTTTAACATAATCTCCTGGGGCCGTACAACAGAAATAGAACGGGTGTTTATCACCCAAAAAAGAATAATTAGATTAATATTTGGTCTAACATATCGAGAGTCCTGTAGGCAAGTATTTAAAAATAAACAATTATTAACTATCACTAGTATATACCTGTTAAAATTACTTTGTTATATTCACTCTCTGAAACACAACTTTGTCACTGTTGCTGATGTGCACACATACCACACACGCAACAGGAAATATTGCTATTAACAGTTTTAAACATACCTATTACAAAAAGTCACCCCTGTATTCTGGCTGCACCTTCTATAATTTGCTCCCAGCCGATATCAAATGTTCAAATACTCCCATATCATTCAAGAAAAGCATAAAGAAACTTCTAATCGATAACTGTTTTTATAATCTAGATGAATTCGAAACATTCCTAAAGAATAGATGAATATGTATGATGAGTGACCTATTTTCAATTTTCATTAGACAAATCAGCAAATTATATATTGTATAACTGTGATCCAAGGTTATAGTGTGATGATGTTAATTTGACGGCCATGTGCATCTGTGTGCATGCATAGTTACAACTAGATTGTAGGTATGTGTGCATGACGGACCAAGTGGTACTTAACTTTGTGTTTTTGTTTGTCTATTTCTGTTTTTAGTGTTTTTGTACTTATACACTTTTTTACTGTATATAGTTACTGTTATTTTACTCCTTCTTTTTTATTAACGTATATATATATATTATTATTGTATTATATATTAAATATTTTATTACTATTTTATTAATGTAAATATATCTGACCTGCCATATGTACAGATTGTATCAACCCTGGCTAATAAATTATTATTAATTATTATTATTAATTATTATTATTATCTATCTATATATCTAATAAAAGACAAATTGCGGTTTTCTAGCGCTGTATATAATTTTGAGGCGCAGGTATACTCTTTCTTATTGATATTTTTATATCGATAGCCGAGTGATCTGAGATATAAGGATCCAAAACACTAGTACTGAAATCTAATTTCTTAGAAAAATTTATGAATATATTATACAGGCAATTTATAGCTGAAGTTTTTTTCGAATATTTGCTGACTCAGACCAAAACCTGTAACTAAATCTAGACCTTTTATAATTTTTCGAGTTGAAGTGAATGTTAAAGTTGCTGTTTAACAGGACGTATTTGTGTAGATCGATTTTGCTTAATATATTTGGTACTTTATCTAGAAAAATTTGAAAATTACCATCTAGCTGTCTATATATAGTTATGACAACAAACTTGAGGGAGAGTATTTCAATTGCAGAGATTTCACAGTGTCTTTCAACAGACTGGTGTACTAATATCACTTCTATTTTTACACATAATATTTGGCGTACTAGGAATAATTGTTCCCCCATATATAGAGTTTTCCCGACAAAAATATGAAGCCAATTTATAATTTTTTAGGCAAATCATATTTACCTCATTTGTGTATAAAAAGTGTTCACTAAAACATAACAAATCATAATCAGCTTTTATGCTATCTAAATAGGCTTCAATTTCTCCTATGTTGTATTGAATGAAGGTTTAGGTGAAAAATAGATAAGGTTTGAGTCTTATGATTTTTAACAGTGAGATTTCTATTTAAAGTTTGTTTTCCCCCTACGTTAGCTATCGGTTCAGAGGCACAGATGGAAACCTCTAAAAATTTCTTAACCCCATTGGATCGTATGATAAATAGATAGATAGATAGATTTATTGGTCTTGGCTACAATAATAATAGATAAGACAAGTCAAAAGTACAATATAGTTAATAAAATCAGGTATTACAATATAGTACATATGATTAAAAAAAGAAAAATATATAAAAAAATACAAGAAACACACACACACACACACACATATATATATATATATATATATACATCTTTCTATCAATTCTGAACCATTAGACAATTCATACAATCCTGAACCAGCTATTTATAGAAGAGATAGACAAAAAATATTTGTTTATATTGGAGTATATAGGGGGTCGGATAACCTATTCTGTAAAATATACTTTGATATTTTTATAACTAAACATAGGTGTATATCTACACACTAATGACATCAACCTGAACCAATACGTTAATATGACAAAGCTGAACCATTTTATACAGTAATATATAGCTGAATGTTACATCCTGAACCACTTCAATGTTGCCATATTCAAATACTATAGGATAGCTATCTGCTACGTTTGTATTGCCAAGGGTCATAAAATACTCGGACTTCTCGCTTATGCTTCTTACACACAAATGAAATTTTATATTTATCAAGTGTATGTATTTTTCTGAAAGAAGGGGATGAATTTTAGGTATTTAAATTGTAAAAGGCTAGAATAAATACGGTTTATTTTTAATTTTTGCTGTTTAAAATTATATATATATATATATATATATATATATATATATATTTTAAATATACAGGGTGCAAAAATTTAGCTGTAGATTGCCTGTCGAAAATTTAGACCGGGTTCTTCGTATAAAATTTTTCAAAACAACCTTTTCCTGTCCAGCTACACTCCCTTAAAGGGGTGTGCCAAAAAAAAGGTTTTTAATTTATATCTCAAAATAACGTAATCGGAAAAAGACGAAATTTGGCACATCTCTGTTACTCATCAAAGGGCATCTAACGAAATCATGTCATCCACCTAGCATGTACACAAAGGGGTGAAATTTACTACCCTTTTAGAAATTTTGTAAATATCTTTGTGCCTGCTCCTTTCTTAAGTTAAAAAAATAACTAAACATTATGATTAATTTAGAAACTTTTTCAACTCTTCAAAGAAATTCGTAAAATCGACCATTTTTGGAAAAAAATTAAATTACATCTGCCTAAGTGATGAATCAAAAGCTATGAGCAAAATTATATTAGTGTAAAATACTAAAAGTAGGCTGGTGTCAAATTAATATTACGTTGTTTCTTGCCTTTGAAATAATAAGATAATCATTTCTTATTATTTAATACTTAATACTAGTATTTTTCTAACCAGATTTTAAAATGCATAGTTCTAGTAATCAGGAATAATATGCAGACATACATTTAATTTATGGTGAATGTAAAGGAAATGCTTCAGCGGCAAAAGAACGATATCGTCGTAAGTTCTCTACACGTACTGTCTCAAACGTTCGTACTTTTTCTAATATTCACTTGAGGTAAAAAAAAAGGAGGTGTTTTAAAAAAGCAAGTCATGATTGTGATCGTCAGAGACAAATAGGAGATGCAATGGAGGCACACATATTAAATACATTATTTTGGTGAACATCCTGAATGTAGTATTAGACTGGCTGCTCATCAATTCCACACAACAAAAACATCAGTATGGAGGATTTTGAAAATATGAAAATGCAAGGATTTTACCCTTATCGTTTACAGAGAATACAAGAGCTGTTCCCTCGTGACTTTCCAGTAAGACTTGATTTTTGTAGAATTATACTTAGAAGCCATTACATTTTACAGTACTATTCACAGATGAATGCTGCTTTACTTGACGTGGAGATTTAAATATTCGTAACTAGCATTTATGGAGGGACGATAATCCTCACGCTGTTGTAAATGGAGGATGTCAATACAACTTTTCAATAAATATTTGGGCCGGAATTATAGACAATAAATTAATAGGGCCTTTTGAGTTACCAAACAGATTAAATGGTTCAGCTTATTTAAACTTTTTATAAAATGACCTGTATCAACTTATAGACGATTTACCTCTTGGATTACGTCAAACACTTTGGTTTATGCAGAATGGTGCGCCACCTCATTATTCTTTAGACGTTCAAGAGTGGCTACCCTCAACATTTAGAAATCGATGGATTGGCAGGGGGCGAGAAGTCACAATTAAATGGCCCCTCGGTCCCCAGATATGAATGCACTGCACTTTTACTTTTGTGGCCACTTGAAAAATGTTGTTTACTCGACACCTGTCCCTAGCGCCGAAGTTTTAAGAGAGAAAATTTTTACTGCTGCCAATGAAGTTCGAAACCACATGTTTTACATATAGAAGGCAGGTATGGAAATTTTAGGAAACGGTTGCAAACGTGTATTCAAGTTGGAGGTCGTCATTTTGAATAAATGCTTTAATATCTAAAAACAACAATCGTTGTCTTCATGTTTAAATTTTTTTACTGTCTAAATTCATCTTTTTTCCGATTACGTTATTTTGAGATAGAAATTAAAAACCGTTTTTGGCACGCTCTTTTAAGGTATTGTTGCTGGACAGAAAAGAGTTATTTTATACGGAGAACCCGTCTTAATTTTCGACAGAGAATCTACAGTTAAATTTTTTGCATGTTATTTCCAAACATCCTGTATATGTATATATATTTACTTTTAAAAAGTTTAAAGAGTATGCATTAGAAGTTGTTTTCAGATATATGGGAGGTTCCCCTAATAATCATCACTTTTTTGTAACAATTCCCTTAATATTTTTATCTTAATTTTTCATTCTATATTTAGCTGTATTATTTTCCGTTCTGGTTTAAAAGGAAGTTTCACTTCTGAATGACTTTTGATTATGCCTAAGGTTGACTTTTTTTAGAGAGAACCAAACAATGATAAAAAAAATTAAAGAGTCAAATTTTAAACGTCAATATTTTGAAAACGGATGTAATGGAGTGGATATATCCAAATTATTGCTGTATGTGGAATTGTGGTATTGTCTGGAAAGTTGAAAAAATAGTTCAGATAGATACAAGTTGTAGAATAACATAAAATGCCCAACCTAAGGAACATATTTTTTTAAATAATTTATTTTTTGAATCATGTTTTATTCTTTTTATTTATTCATTTATTTAATTGCGATATCCGACAGGGGCAGTGCTCAGTTATAGGATAAAGGGAGGAATATTACAATCACGAATGAATTATGTTAAGCATAAACAAAATTAAATATAATATTTTTAGTCGCACACTCCTCTATAAAATCCTTATTTTACTATAAGGAACGTAACCAGACTGCAACCAACAGCTACTCTCCGGGCTATGTGCCCCGCCGAGCGCTGAATCACAAGTTACAAGTCTGGCGCGTTAAATGTAATAATTGCATATTACCATCAAAACGCTAATGCTTTGATTGCAACAAACACCAGCCGAAAGACTGATCCTACTTAAAGGAGCTCTCTTGCCAGCCGTCACACACCACTTGCAGACTGCAGTTTCGAGCTGTTGGCTCTCGTCAGTGCAAGGTAGGCATGTGACGAACGACATGAGGATCCCTTGACTATTTGGTTCATCTCGGTATTTTTACAATAGCGACATGTAAAACAGTCAGCGTCTAAAAAGTAGACTATTGAAATTTTAGGTCAAAATGTCAATTTGTTTAGTTGTGTATTTCTTACTTTTAGCCTCAATCCTTGCTATAAATTCACATTAAAATTTGTAGGGGGGTTAGAGAATATATGAAACAAGTCCCAAATATTCATAAATATTCTTTTAAGTGAGCAATGAGAAATGAAATATTTAATTCTTAATTTTAAGTAATATACTTAAAAACTTACATTGTGCCTAAAAATATACCGATTATGAAAATCAAATACATTTTAAGGCAGTATTAAAAGATTATTTTTGTTTGATAGTGTATCCGGCATTAAATTATTCTTTAAAATATATTTTAGCTAGAACATAAACGGATAGGTTATCGTCCGTCCAGGTGCAAAAATAGTATCGCCGAGCTTATTAAATTAATTTTTAATTTGAGGAGTTATCTTCATTTTGAAAAACTTAAATTATAAATAATTCTTTCAATATTCGAAGAATGGGATGCTGCTAGCTTAGCACAATTTATTTTTTTAATATTTGCACGCTAATAAATTACTCTTTATAGATATACAGTATGTTACAAAAATAGCTATCACTAGGAGTATTTACATATAACATATTACATAAACACCAGACAATATTATAATTCTACATACAAAGCAAAAAATTACAGAAAGTTCTCTTATTTTTAACAATCATACATATTCTGTTAAAATAGCAACAGAAACATTGTTCTATGCATTTGGGTCCCAAAAACGAAATACAAATTCTCTAGTTTTAACCCTAATTTTATCCAAGCTTTTTTTAAACAAATATACGGGTTAAATTTAGCCTTCACATACTTCTTTGCAACAATGTTTGTTACCTATACTTACTTTACATACATTTCAAATTATTTGACTAAAATAATACTGGAATTTCCAGCATTTATTTAAAATGTATAGATACCGGAAGAATAAAAAAAGTGAAAAGTAACCTGTACACGGGTTTGCCGTTTGAATCCTACCTAATTTCTGACTGTTTATCCTTTCATTCCAAGACGCCTCTTAGAAGTAAGGGTAGGTAATGATCATTACAACTATTTACATAAGTCGTTTCTGGACTGAGAAAAACCATACTGAGACCATGAAACAATAACATAACATAGTTCACTAATTCACTTTCTCAAAAGAACAAATATACTTGTGTTATATATTTTCAGTAAGTCTACATCTACTATTTCAGGAAGTATAAAATCATTTTTATTTGGTTTCGTAACAGATGCCTAACTTTTTCATACTAGGTATATTGGATGAAATTAAATTGATTATACATTAATTGTGGCAAATAAATCCTAAAATGTGTAAAAACTAGAAACAGAAAAGTATAAATTTGTCTTTTTATTTCGTCTCATAGCATCAAAATATTCCAACAGCTTATAATACAAAGATGCGCACTGTAAAACTCTAAATAAAAACCCTCACCATATTACATTTCAATATAAGTTTAACGATAGCTAGCAACAATTTATTTCTTGAATCACGTTTTTCCTCTTTTTTCTTTATTTATTAACGATATTTTTACAATTACAAAATTTCAATCACAAATTGAATTAGATTACAAATATATGTTAAATATAAATAAAATTTTACACATAGGATAGTTATGGTATAATTTGTACATGGTAACATTTTTGGAAAGAGGGTGAAACAAATGTCAAGTGCCGCACGTTTCCCATAGACCATTTAGGTATTTAAATTTTAAAGAGCCTGGGTGGTCGAGCGGCCGACAGCGAAGACTTGACTTTAATTTATTATTGTGAATTTAAAAGACTTTATTCTACTTTGAGCATATACTAATGCACAAATAACATTAATAAAAATGGCATTTATTTACCGCTCTTATAATATTTAATATTTAAGAAGTGGTAAAATTTTTTGTTTCGTTCGGCATTAAGTTTTCAAATGGTAGCTGTTATAACTTCATGGTAGAATAGAGTAAGACGATAAGATAAAACAAAATCAATGGTTAAAGTGCTGTTCTTTGTTACACATGTTACCCATAAACAAAACAAAATTGGGGTATTTAAATTTTAAAGGGACACAATATATAACACTGTGTGGTCCATTAGAGTCTGGCGCCAAATCTGAGACACCCATATATTGCAATATTTGTATGATCTAGTTTTATTTATATAACAAATGAACCAACGGTTAGTAGAAGACTTTACATTAATTTACTATTATTGGATTAAAAATCATTCATTGTATTTTGAGCATTCCAGTCACTTGTACTTAATAAAAATTTTATATCGGTGTTTCGATTTTATTTTAAATTACATTGGATTAAACCGATATTTAACAACTCTTAATATTTATCTTATGGTTTTGGTATTTTTGGCGTAAACTAATGCGTAAATAGTATTAATAAAAATATATATAATTATTTACCGCTTTTCTAATATTTAGTATACAGCGTGTGTATTGAAATATGACCGTAAGTCTTAAAAAAATATCTTCGGAATTGATGCTGAAATATAATTCTTTTTGGTAATTTTGGCATAAACTAATACGTAAATAATATTAATCAAAATAACAATTATTTATTGCTTTTACAAAATTCAGTATATTTAGGAAGTGGTATTTTTTTCTTCGCATGGCATTAAGGTTTAAAATGGAAGTTGTTATAACTTCACAGTAAAATTTATTGGTATGAAAAAGTATAATTGCACTGTTTATATCCTTGATTTGGCAGGATTAGAGAATATATATGAAACAGGATGCAAATTTTAAAACAATATAGGTACTAATAATAATTTATCTCAATTTATTAACACAGTGCAGAACAGAAGTATTTTTGTGAAAAGCTCCTTGTAGAAGCTTGAATACGAAAAATATTTCAGTTATTGATAAATATTCTTTTAAGCGAGCAGTCATACGTGATTCTTGGTATGTATAAATTATATGCTTAGATAAAATAGTATTGTGCGTAATAATATGCTAATTATAAAAATTCAACTAGTGTTAAAATAATATTTTTTTTAAAGTGGTTAGTATCAAGCACTCATTTATTTTTTAAGGTGTATTTAGTGGTTCCTAGGTTCTTGACCGGGCACATGCAATAACAATAATGTCACTGAGTTTATTTATTTAATATTATATAATTTGATAAGTTACCTTTATTTAAAACATATAAAACTATAAATAATTCTTTCAATATTGGAAAAATGAGATCATAACCTCTCGCGCATTGCTGTCAGCTAGCACTTTTTAAAATTATTATGTATTAGGTATACAGCATGTTAGAAGAATAGCTAACATTAGGATTATTTACGTGTAACATATCATATAAACACCAGATATATTTCTTCGACCAGGAAATAAAATATATGCAAAGCGGAAAATTACAAAAAGTTAGTACTTAAAGCATTTACTAATTGATCTACGTGATTTTACAATCATAAAACTTCTGTTTAAACACAGCAACATAAGTATTCTTCGATACATATTGGGCATTGTACATTGTTATAGAGCAATGAAACAATATTAATTGTTACGGGTCTCTAAATTCAGAAAATAAATTTTATTAAATATGAATTTTTAGTATAATGAGGACAATTTAATTTGAAATTAGGAGAAAGATATTTATATAAGCAATTTTCACGTTACTAATTGCCTCTATACAGGTTGATTCACATAAAACTCCCCAGGCAGTTTCCGTATTAAAATGTTGTCAATGATAGTGGCGTCCGCGACGAAAAGAAAATTTTTGATGACTGGAACTTTGAAAGTATAATTTTAAAGTTTGTTTAATTCTAAGTACTTTTTGCAGTATACACTTTTCTATTAAAACCAGTTGTTTTGGAGATAAATCGAAAAAAATTCAGTTCAATATTTTTTAACAAGCAAAAAAATTTAAATTCACTCAAAAGCGGGCGCTACATACAATAGGTACTTAGTTTAAAGTGATTCGCCATCTTTTAAATAATTATACAAAGATGGTGTTGGAGTGCGAAATTATTTTTCGATAGCTGGAACATTGAAACAGCACACACGATAAAGAACCAAATAATATATATATATATATATATATATATATATATATATATATATATATATATATATATATATATATATATATATATATATATATATATATATATATATATATATATATATAATTTTATAATGACATTTTTTAAAAAGACCAATGTCTTTCAAATTATCTAATATTTCCTATTTTTTTATTTTTTAAAGTATAATTTTCATTAACACCTGTATTGTTTTCTTAATTCTATAAACTAGTAGTCCTAAGTCTAATTTAATAATATACAGTCAAGTATGTTGCGTAGTAATTTATTTTGAGATTTGTTCACATATAATCAATTTTTAAGTTCTTGAATGCATTTGTTATTACAAGGTAATTCAGAAATGGTTGTGTACATCAACGAAGACAAATTAATCATGATTTTGATCTACGGAGAATGTAGAAAAAATTCCCATGAAGCCGAAAGGTTACTCCATTTGCATTTTCCCAATCTGCCTAAGCCAGACCATAAAATCTTTATTTTTTTAACCAATAATTTGAAAAATTACGGAAGTTCTGAAAAGTTAAAGTATAATAAACAGTTGACGGCTACAAATGATGCAAATACTGCTTTAGTAATTGACAATATTGTAAATAATCCAAATATGTCTTTACGGAAATTATCGTCTGAAACAAATATTTCCTACTCCTCTTGTCAAATAATTTTAAAGAAAAATAAGTACCGTCCGTATAAAGTTCACTATGTTCATCATTTACGACTTGGTGATTTTCAGCGTTTCATAAATTTTATTGTTGAATTGTCAGTATTACATAATAAAAATCCAAATTATTTGAAAAATGTGTAGTGGAGCGATGAGAGCCGCTTCCATAGTAATGGGTTTGTGACTGTACAGACCACTCGGAATTGGTCTCAAAATAATCCGAGATAGATACGAAGAACCAAAAATTAAAAACTTTTTAAAGTAAATTTATGGTGTGGAGTATTGAACAGATACATAGTCAGACCTTATCTATTTCGTGAAACGTTAAATTGTGGTAGATATCGGAGGTTCTTGCAAGAGGAGCTGCCAAATTTATTAAGAAACATTCCTCATGATGGGCACATAATCTGGTTTTATCAAGACGGGGCACCGGCACATAATTTAAGAATAACATTTAGACACTTGCAACGAACATATGGATAGATGGATAGGAACTAATGGAGTAATCAGGTGGCCAATACGATCACCTGACTTAACTGCATTAGATATTTTCTTATGGAGACATCTAAAAAATTTAGTTTGCGCCGAACCAATCGATGATATGGCAGACCCATACAACAAAATATATATGCGAGTGTTACCACAGTAGATCGTTATTGAAAGTAATGGTTTAACATGTGTATCCATGAAAGAGGAAACAGTTTTAAACATTTACTTTAAAAATAAATACATACATATGTACATATTTTATTGAAAAGTCAAAACAAATTATTAAAAAAACTTATTTGACTTTATATTATGTCGATTTATCTCGAAAATCACTGATTTTAACAGCAAAGTGTATGCTACAAAAATTAGTATTAAAGAAACTTTAATATTATACTTTCAAAGTCCCAGTCATCGAAAATTTTCTTTCCGGCAACGCGTCGCGACGTAGCGGACGCCACTGTCATTGGCAACATTTGAACGACAAAATAAAGCCACCAAAAATATGTAACGACTGGCCTTTACAGAAATTTAATACCTTTTTTCGTTATTATGGAAACTGCCTGGGGAGTTTTATGTGAATCACCCTGTATACTTAAGTCAATTTAACGTCATATTACATAGCATACAAATTTGTGGTAAACTATTCAAAAGTAACAAATGCCAAATATCTCATAATAGTAAAGCATATTTTTCACAATAATTAGTATCTTAAAATACATATACATTTAGAAAATTATAGAAGCTAAATTTCGTAGAAAATATGAAAAACCCATTAGTATATTGCTAAATTATCAACTGGACCATTTTCCATTGTTGGCCTTATATTAGACCTCATAAAAATGTAAAGATCTGGTATTTCAATTTTGGGTATAAATTATTTTTAAAGAATTGATGAATAAAAAAGAAGAAAACTTCACACCTATATACCTTATGGGAATAAGACTAATAATTATTATAATTATTTACTTAAATCATTCTTGGACTGAGAAAAATAATTCTGAGATTATCAGGATAACATAAGGTTGTAGTTTATGAATTTTTTCAAACGGATGAATATATTTGTGTCGTATTATCTCAGTAACTCAATTCTTGATCAAATAGAAATTTATAAAGCTTTTTATTTGTATTTTTTATGTCGTCTGATCTTTTAGGAAGTTTAAAATAATTTTTATTTGGTCTCGTAACAGATTTATAATTTTTTAGGAATACATTGCATTAAATTAAATTAATTACATTAAATGTCGCAAGTTCCAATAAATCCCAAATCATCGAAATGCTACAAATAAAAATAATATAATGCTTTGGATTTTTATTTTGTCTCATATCCTATAAAAATATTCCAACAGGTTACATAGATACGCATGGTAAAACTATAAATAAAATCTCTCAACGTATTGCATCCTAGTATAGATTTAAAGATACCAAAACGTTCTTATAAGTACAAAGACATTAATACACTATTGCCAAACCTATTGGTTCAGGTTAGTAAGGAAGACATGAATGGCAATATACTGTATATAAAACAGCGCCACCCGCTAATGCAGCCAAACACTGAACTAAAAAACACGTCTTCCTAACTAACCTGAACCACCATTAATTAGTCTGTAACTAATTCTCCCGCGCATTTTTTCCCGCCAAATATATATGTTAAGAAAGAATTCGATCCTAAGTTTGTCAAGGAACGTTTCAGTTATCTACGTGAGATACCACTAAATAAAAAAGAAAGGAAAACGAACCTGAACCACATATATGGTTCAGGTCCATCCGGCTGGTTCAGAATTGTGCTTACAAATTACTATTTCTGGTTCAGAATCATACCATTGCTCTATATATATATATATATATATATATATATATATATATATATGGTATAGTGGTGAGAGGTAATTGAATCCTCTCATGTGGTCTAATGCTACTATACACCAGACATCATAGATGTCTCCGTGGTGCATAGCGACTTGCCATTTTGCAAGTACCGAGAGCGGCGACCTTCAGCCCTTGGTGGACTTAACCTATATACTGTTATTATACATGATTTGCAGGAAACAACTAGTCAGCGGGCAAATACCCCGACCTGCATTGAATTACACCTTACAAATCATGAAAAATTGATAGCCAATGTCATTTGTCAACTCCCTGACCAGACATAGACCGGTTTTGAACCTATTAGTTCTCCTCAGTATGCCATAGGTCATGGAGCAGACAAATGACAGTGGCTAACCTGCTAGTCTTATACAGACTAATGTAAATGGTATAGTGGTGAGAGGTAATTGAATCCTCTCATGTGGTCTATTGGCTACCAATTTTTCATGATTTGTAAGGTGTAATTCAATGCAGGTCGGGGTATTTGCCCGCTGAGTAGTTGTTTCCTGAAAATCATGTATAATAACAGTATATAGGTTAAGTCCACCAAGGGCTGAAGGTCGCCGCTCTCGGTGCTTGCAAAATGGCAATTCGCTATGCACCACGGAGACATCTATGATGTCTGGTGTATAGTAGCATTAGACCACATGAGAGGATTCAATTACCTCTCACCACTATACCATTTACATTAGTCTGTATAAGACTAGCAGGTTAGCCACTGTCATTTGTCTGCTCCATGACCTATGGCATACTGAGGAGAACTAATAAGTTCGAAACCGGTCTATGTCTGGTCAGGGAGTTGACAAATGACATTGGCTACCAATTTTTCATGATTTGTAAGGTGTAATTCAATGCAGGTCGGGGTATTTGCCCGCTGACTAGTTGTTTCCTGCAAATCATGTATAATAGCAGTATATAGGTTAAGTCCACCAAGGGCTGAAGGTCGCCGCTCTCGGTACTTGCAAAATGGCAAGTCGCTATGCACCACGGAGACATCTATGATGTCTGGTGTATAGTAGCATTAGACCACATGAGAGGATTCAATTACCTCTCACCACTATACCATTTACATTAGTCTGTATAAGACTAGCAGGTTAGCCACTGTCATTTGTCTGCTCCATGACCTATGGCATACTGAGGAGAACTAATAAGTTCGAAACCGGTCTATGTCTGGTCAGGGAGTTGACAAATGACATTGGCTACCAATTTTTCATGATTTGTAAGGTGTAATTCAATGCAGGTCGGGGTATTTGCCCGCTGAGTAGTTGTTTCCTGCAAATAATGTATAATAACAATATATATATATATATATATATATATGGTGTAGTGGTGAGAGGTAAGTGAATCTTCTCATGTGGTCTAATGCTACTATACATCAGACATCATAGATGTCTCCATGATGTATAGCGACTTGCCATTTTGCAAGTACCGAGAGCGGCGACCTTCAGCCCTTGGTGGACTTAACCTATATACTGTTATTATAAATGATTTGCAGGAAACAACTACTCAGCGGGCAAATACCCCGACCTGCATTGAATTATACCTTACAAATCATTTGGTAGCCAATGTCATTTGTCAATTCCCCGGCCAGACATAGACCGGCTACCAATTTTTCATGATTTGTAAGGTGTAATTCAATGCAGGTCGGGGTATTTGCCCGCTGAGTAGTTGTTTCCTGAAAATCATGTATAATAACAGTATATAGGTTAAGTCCACCAAGGGCTGAAGGTCGCCGCTCTCGGTACTTGCAAAATGGCAAGTCGCTATACATCATGGAGACATCTATGATGTCTGATGTATAGTAGCATTAGACCACATGAGAGGATTCGCTTATCTCTCACCACTACACCATTTACATTAGCCTGTATAAGACTAGCAGGTTGGCCACTGTTATTTGTCTATTCCACGACCTATGGCATACTGATGAGAACTAATAAGTTCGAAACCGGTCTATGTCTGGTCGGGGAATTGACAAATGACATTGGCTACCAAATGATTTGTAAGGTATAATTCAATGCAGGTCGGGGTATTTGCCCGCTGAGTAGTTGTTTCCTGCAAATCATTTATAATAACAGTATATAGGTTAAGTCCACCAAGGGCTGAAGGTCGCCGCTCTCGGTACTTGCAAAATGGCAAGTCGCTATACATCATGGAGACATCTATGATGTCTGATGTATAGTAGCATTAGACCACATGAGAGGATTCACTTACCTCTCACCACTACGCCATTTACATTAGTCTGTATAAGACTAGCAGGTTGGCCACTGTTATTTGTCTATTCCACGACCTATGGCATACTGATGAGAACTAATAAGTTCGAAACCGGTCTATGTCTGGTCGGGGAATTGACAAATGACATTGGCTACTAAATGATTTGTAAGGTATAATTCAATGCAGGTCGGGGTATTTGCCCGCTGAGTAGTTGTTTCCTGCAAATCATTTATAATAACAGTATATAGGTTAAGTCCACCAAGGGCTGAAGGTCGCCGCTCTCGGTACTTGCAAAACGGCAAGTCGCTATACATCATGGAGACATCTATGATGTCTGATGTATAGTAGCATTAGACCACATGAGAGGATTCACTTACCTCTCACCACTACACCATTTACATTAGTCTGTATAAGACTAGCAGGTTGGCCACTGTTATTTGTCTATTCCACGACCTATGGCATACTGATGAGAACTAATAAGTTCGAAACCGGTCTATGTCTTGTCGGGGAATTGACAAATGACATTGGCTACCAAATGATTTGTAAGGTATAATTCAATGCAGATCGGGGTATTTGCCCGCTGAGTAGTTGTTTCCTGCAAATCATTTATAATAACAAAAAAGCATGGACAGGCAAGTCTTTAAGATTTGTAGGGAGTAGTTTGTACATAGCTATGTACGTCTGCATGTGTTAAAAATTTATTCTTATTTACATGACAGAATAATAATATTTTTAATATATATATACATACTAGAGGTAAATTTTTTTTGTTTTTAAAAGTATCTCTGTACGAGGTACGAATATCTAGGTTGTAAATCAGTCTAATAATCCATTTCTGTATGATGAAAATTCTTATAGCATGAATGGATTGACCCCACACTATAATATTATAGCTTATTGCTGAGTAGCACAAAGCGTAATAAGCCGGTAGTAGGGCAACTGAATTTAATTTATTCTTAAGTTGACTAATAGCATAATACGCTTTGTTTAGTTTATTTGATAAAATGGTAATCTGCGGTTCCCACGTTAACTTATTATCAACCATTGTTCCAAGGAATTTAGTTTTTTGAACAAATTTAATCGTGTTGTTTTACAGAGAAAAGTTAAAATTCTGGGATTTTTGAAATCTTGTGTGAAACTGAATAATGACTGTTTTATCAGCATTAATTATTAAGCGATTTTTATTACACCATTCACAGAACTGCCGTAAAGTAATGTTAACTTTGTTAACGATTTCATTTGGGTCAGAGTGCGAAATGATAACTGATGTATCATCTGTGTACATAAATATCTTCCGTTCACTAATGTGTTCTGGAAGATCGTTGACATAAAGGAGGAAAATGGTCCAAGAACACTTCCTTGAGGGGTGTCGATATCAACATTGTATTGTAGAACTATTGTCTTATTGGCCATATTTGACCACAGAATATTTTTTCCTCATCTAATTTATTAATACCGACTTTAAAAGCAGCAATTTCACTAGAAAATGTTTTTAGTTTAAGACAATGCGAGACATTGATGTTATAATCCTTGAGATAGCTTGATACACCTTCTGAGGTTTCTGGTTCCAGTCTTGATATAAATACCCAACTAATAGTGGATTCTGTGAGTCGGAAAAATAGGAAAATAGTTTCTAACGCAACGAAACTAGTTACCCCCCCCCCCCGTTTTCGAGGATGCTGAACACGATGGCGGTGGTTTAAACTCTTTTTGAGTTGACCGTCACCCCCAAACGGCCAAAAACAACCCGCAAAAGGGGTGAAACGCGAAAACACTGTCTTATATTGAGAAAAACTGCGTCACCCCCCGTTTTCGAGGATGCTGAGCACGATGGTGGTGGTATAGACTCTTTCTGAATTGACCGTCACCCCCAAACGGCCAAAAACAACCCCCAAAAGGAGTGAAACGCGAAAACACCGTCTTATATCGCGAAAAACTGCGTCACCTCCCGTTTTCGAGCATGCTGAACACGATGGCGGTGGTTTAAACTCTTTTTGAGTTGACCGTCACCCCCACCGGCCAAAAACAACCCCTAAAAGAGGTGAAACGCGAACACACCGCCTTATACCGAGAAAAACTGCGTCACCTCCCGTTTTCGAGTATGCTGAACATGATGGGGATTCTGGATCTTCTCCCCGAAGCAAAGCAACCCCTGAACCGGACAAAAACTACCCCGTGAGACACTGCCTTATGAAGTGGATAAGAAAATTCCGATATGACAAAATGAATAACAAATCATTGAATACAAACCGGATGATGATTCCTCGTTTGTTGACTGATCTCTTACCCTAAAAAATAGGCGCATATATAGGGTCTGGTTAGGTTATTTGGTGATTTTCAGGCGGGAAAATCTGCTGTATGGAATCAGTGGTAAATTTCATATATTTTATTATATTAACTTATGAACATGTGTATTTGACGCATACAATTACTTACTTGCTATATATATAAAAATAAAACAGATTCCTTGACGCATACAACTACATATCCACTATATATCCATACCATACATTTTTATTAACGCAGGGATGGGGTTGACTCGGAGAAATTCAAAAGCACCGCCGTCTTGTTCAGCATGCTTGAAAACGGGAGGTGACGCAGTTTTTCGCGATATAAGACGGTGCTTTCGCGTTTCACCCCTTTTGAGGGTTGTTTTTGGCCGTTTGGGGGTGACGGTCAATTCAGAAAGAGTCTATACCACCACCATCGTGCTCAGCATCCTCGAAAACGGGGGGTGACGCAGTTTTTCTCAATATAAGACGGTGTTTTCGCGTTTCACCCCTTTTGCGGGTTGTTTTTGGCCGTTTGGGGGTGACGGTCAACTCAAAAAGAGTTTAAACCACCGCCATCGTGTTCAGCATCCTCGAAAACGGGGGGGGGGGTAACTAGTTTCGTTGCGTTAGAAAATATTTTCCTTTTTCGAGGTTTTTTCCGACTCACAGAAGCCACTATAAGTGGGTTTACAGCTTTCAGTTTTGTTGGATTTTTATTTTTCACTATAATAGTTTTTTGTCTGAATCTTCTCTTTTTGGGGGCTATAAATCCATCCTCTGTATCCTCAGTTTTTTTGGGACATTTAACAATAACATGTTGCTTTCTTGCATAGTTTGATTTCCTTGAACATTTACTAGATTTCACCCAGATGTGGATGCAGTATTTTCCGGTTTAGTTTGTACATAACTTGAGCTGCTAGAATCCAAGTTTATTATCTTATTCATGATTTGTATTTGTTTACTTTTTATTTCATGTAGATTTTTTGTTTTGTTGATTGTTTTGGAGTCAGAGACTTGTCATTTTTTGTTGTTGGAATTATTTCAAATTTTTCTGCCTCGGCAATTTCATTTTCTATTATGTTTTTTTGATTTGAGCTGTGATCTTCACCATATGATTCTAATTTAATTAAATTTTGTTTAATTTCATTTAGATCTTCTAAATATAACGAAAACTTTTCTTCAATTTGACCATTTATAAAAAAATTTAAATCTTTTTTTAAATCTACCTTTTCCATGTCTTACTCTGTGCTCTGTATTTTATTTTGTACATTTCATTTTCTGTTTGGATTTTTTTAATGTCTAGTTTTAATTACTTAATTTGTTCATTTAAGGCTTTGTTTATTTGTTTTAACTCTTGATTTTCAGTTTGTAACTCTTCATTTAAAGTGGTTAAGGATAGCAGATCGCTCTTTTTCAGTATAGTTAAATCTTTCAACTCCGGAGAAAACCAAGGAGGAAATTTACAAGCTGATGATTTTCTAAGCGGAATATACAAATCAAAAACACAATAAAGAGTATCATAGAAGATATTCATCATATAATCTAGCGATTTGTCACTTAATATTTCGCCCCATGGGATGGCACCTAAACATTCATAAATAGCAGCATAATTTGCATTTTTGAAATCATAATAGTAGTATTCTTGAGCAGAGGAATTGATGGATTGATTTATGAGCTTCATTGTAGTTTGGAGGAACTAAGTGGTCGTCTGCATAGCTTACAGATAGCTCATCGTGAGAAAGAACCAGATCTAACAAGACACCTCTATCATTACATTGGCATTGGCTTGATATAAATTGTGATAAGAGCAGATATTAGATAAAATTTCAATAGCTTCAGTTTCTTGTAATGATGCAGATGGTGTAAGGGTTTCCAGTAGATGACAAGTTATCGTTGCTCCACGTGCAGTTGGGTAGATTAAAATCACCAAATAGGTGCAATTTAGCATTCGGATATCTATCGATTATAGAATCAAAATCATTACTGTAAGTGAAATAATCATCTGGAGAAGATCTCGGAGGTAGGTATATAACTCCGAAAATATAATTGTGATTAGTGCTTCTACCCAAAGAGACAAATAACTCTTCAAGACGTTGAGATGAATCAAGTTGAGAACTGCATCTAGATTTGTGTATGGCAATGAGTACTCTACCTCCTCTATTGTAGAAACTGGTTGTTATCGATCGATCCTTTCTGTATATCCTATAATTGTGTAATAATAATAACTATTATTATTATTATTAATAATAAGCAAATAATTAGAATAGATTTAGTTGAGGTAACGTCGTAGTACTAGGTAAACATCACGTAAATATATACTCTAAAATATATTTTTGAAAATTTGGAATAGCTTCAACCCCCTGAAAATTTGTACAACAATCTCGGGTTTCTGCATCAGGCAGCTTCTAAATATTGTCTGAAAGTTATTTGTGGCATTCTATGAATATTCTTTCCTATTATTTGGGTTTTCTACCACATGTACTATTATCCTCTTCAAAACAAATCACCGAATCTAAAAAATAATAGAATTATTGGAAAAAAACCTCTGCGCCCGTGACGTTTACGCCAAAGGAAAAGTCAGAGGTTATGTTTTGCAAATAATATAAATCGGAATAAACACAAAAATAATGTATCTATCTCTTTCCGTTTTCAAAGCTATTTTCTTCAAAAAATAGCTTTGAAAACGGAAAGAGATTACTTTCCGAAACGTCAGCAAAATACATTATTTTTGTGTTTATTCCGATTTATATTATTTGCAAAACATAACCTCTGACTTTTCCTTTGGCGTAAACGTCACGGGCGCAGAGGTTTTTTTCTAATAATTCTATTATTTTTTAGATTCGGTGATTTGTTTTGCAGAGGATAATAGTACATGTGGTAGAAAACCCAAATAATAGGAAAGAAGCTTCTTCATAATTGGCAATTATGTCTAGATTTTAATAACCAGCTGAGAAGGTAAAACTGGCAACTCAACTTTAAATTTAGATCCAGAAATTAGTTTCTAGAATGACGACCTGAGATTCTGTCTCTATACACTCAAATCAAGATCAAATCAAGATTTAATTTTTTCAGCATTTATGAAAAGTTTTATAAATATTTATAGGTTTTCCTTAATTAAAAAATCCTCACCTCATACAGGTTGCTTTATCATCTACTGGGGATAGGATACTAAAGCACTGAAAGAATGGAGAGGTAAGAGAAATGATGACACTTGGAGAAAGTCCGATAGGAACCTAACACATGCAACTTCAGACCTCTTATCTCCAGCATAGTGCCACAGATGTCAATATTATTATAAAACACTATTTGTTCTGTTGTATTGCAATGTTGTTTTAAGTGAACCTTCGAAAACCTTTATTTCTATTGCTTACAGCAAATATAACTACTCATTAACTTTCTTCTTAGTATGTAACTTTTAAACTTAACAAGGATAGCTTACAGCTGGGGTCTTGACGATTTCAGTATTTTTTTTGTAAAACAAAAGCATAAATAAAAAAATACGTCTTGCTGCATTTGTTTGAATGGGCCATGAGCCTCCCTTTAAAAATTGCTAAATTTTAAGAATAATGCAGGGATCCTTTTTTTTCCTCCTCATTGCCAATTAATCTTTTTGCTTATATAATCAAATATTTGTGTTAATATCTTTAAATAATAATAATAATAATGCTGACCTGCTATGAGAGCAGTGAACTTGGCGCGGTTGCGTGACATCCGGTGCAATATGTACCCGGAGTATCACGTCTCCACTGAGTAACAGCTTAGAGATCAAGTATTCTTTTTTTGCAGGCCAGGCTATGTAAAGGCACCCCGCTAACAGGAAGAAGTGTCAACCGCACAGGGAAACATCCTATAGGGAACACCAACGTTAACTTAAGGATGAGGGTTAGCCTTAACATCAGGGCTACCTTAAAGCCACAAGACCTGGCACGAATAAACCCGGTCATCAACCGATCAATTACATGTTTCTGTGACTGAAATATTAAATAACCAATGTGGATTTCGTTCATGTGGAAGGGCATTACAAATTAAATTATGTAACATTAGAACTTAGTTCAAATGTGCTTTTAGAGGGTGGAATATTAAAATATAATATTTTTAGTCGCAAACTCCTCTATAAAATCCTTATTTTTCTATAAGGAACGTAACCAGACTGCACCCAACAGCTACTCTCCGGGTTATGTGCCCCGCCGAGCGCTGAATTACAAGTTACAAGCCTGGCATGTTAAGTGTAATAATTGCATATTACCATCAAAACGCTAATGCTTCGATTGCAACAAACACCAGCCGAAAGACTGATCCTACTTAAAGGAGCTCTCTTGCCAGCCGTCACACACCACTCGCAGATTGCAGTTTCGAGCTGTTGGCTCTCGTCAGTGCAAGGTTGGCATGTGACGAGCGGCACGAGGATCCTTTGACTATTTGGTACATCCCGGTATTTTTATATTTTTACAATAACGACATGTAAAATAGTCAGCAGGCGCCATCTAGCGGTCCAATGTCTGTTGCAATCTAAAAGTAAATAGCCTGACTGGGCTTAGCATAGTTGAAACAGTTCGCGAATTTGCAAACAGAGTTGTAAGAATCACATTAGATTTAACTGACGCGGGTATCGCAAGTGAGGGCCAAGATGTTGCTCAAGTAATTCAAAATCTTAATAAAAAGTCTGCTCTCAAGGCATTTGTAGAAGGGTGGCAAAGTCCTATTAAATTAATTATTAAAGCTAGTCGGTTTCAAGAACTCACACACAGTGCGTGAGGAGGAAAGAAACTTGAAATTTTCAAAATCTTCCACAAACATTAACAGTGCAAATCCTAAACAAAAAAATGCTTTAAGTGCAGAAGGTTAAATCATACCGATGATAATATAGACAATTGTCCTACGGAATTTAATATAGTTCATTTTATTGACAAATTCTTTTCCAGTGACCTAGAATATCATAATCACCAAGCAGAGTTAAAAGCTCAAAACGCTGACATGCACAAGGTCGCATATTTAAAATCCAATGACCGGTATTATTTTTATCTTATAATAAAACAAACATGCACAGCTGATGCTGAATACAGTGACATATTTTATTGTTTAGTAAATTTAAAAACATTTTGTGTAGAAAACAATTTAAGCGACAGCTATTTCAAATAAAATGTGTAAAATGAATAAACTGAAAGTTGAAACTACTAGAGTAATGTTTAGATATATCTTCAAAGACGCTAGTATAAAAATTCATTTTTTTCATAATAATATAAATAAAGAATTGTCAAAAGACGAAATTAATCAAATTTTAAAAGAATATCATGTGACACCTCTAGGAGACCATCAAGGTGTTAATCGTGCTTTCAATCGAATTAAACAAACCTATAAGCGGAAAAATATGTACCGTGATATAAAAAGGTATAATAATAATAAATAAGCAGGAGGGGCTGACTTCCATCTATCAAGCCTTTGGTGACTAACGCCACCACTTACTCCAGCTAAGGTGCAAAACCGAACCGGCAGCCCTAGTGCGTCCGGGAGGGGAAAGGTGTCGGTCGTGGGCCTGCTGGGTTAATCACCCACAGGCCCTAAACTTTGGTTCCAGCAAGCCAAAGACAGGGCCCCCACGCACGGCCCCGTGTGGATAGGGGTCAAGCGCAAGGTGGTGGGGCCCAATGAGCTCATTGTTCCTTACCTTACCTTAAATTTTATGCCTCTGGAGGGAGGGATCTCCAACAGTTCCTTAGGGCGGTACAGGAGTATACGCAGGCTATCGGTATGCAGTTTAGGTTGGACAAATGCGCACTGATCCATCTTAAGAGAGGACTATGCGGTGACTACGGAGAGGACGCGCAGCTTGTGGACGGAAGCATCTTACACCATCTAGATGCCGGAGAGTCGTCCACTTACTTGGGTGTCGAGCAACGCTCCACCCAAGAAGTGAGTGTAGTGAAAAATGCTCTCCGCGGCAAGTATCAGCACCTACTCCGACAGATCTGGTCTTCACAACTGTCAGGGAAGAACAAGGTGTCTGCTACAAATATGCTTGCCGTTTCGATCCTTCTATACTCTTTCGGAGTAGTGGAATGGACTAGAAAAGAGCTGCGTCAACTCGATGTAGTAACCCGCAAGAAGATGCATCTCAATAGGACCTTGTATCCTAAATCGTCCGTTCTATGGTTATATCTCCCACGACATCGGGGAGGCCGTGGACTGTTGAGCTTGGAGTCTCCATAGCAGGATAGATAGATAGATGTAAACTTTATTGTCTAAAGGAGTATCTTATTGACAAAGTGTAAGATTGTAAAACACAAAAAATATTTGTATAGTCGTTACATAAACAGTAAAGTAGATCATTAAAGTGTACAATAATACCAACAGACATAATATAATCTAATATATAATGTCAATAAACATATATTTATCGAAACAGATGTAATGAAAGCATATTAAAAAGAATCATCATAGTATTCTTGTAGATTATAATAGGGTTTATCAATTAAGAAATTTTTTACAGCACTCCTAAATTGGTTATCTGGGACAATATTTTTTAAAGTTAATGGGAGGTGATTGTAAAGTTTTTTACCATTATAAATTAACAATTTTTTTATAAGGCTAATCGATGGTAAAGGTAAACAGATATTTTTAGCTAGTTATCCCGGCCACACTAGATTGTTGCCCTGCAGATTCCACAGTTTGATAGCGTCCAGTAAGGTAGGATTGAAACCAGGCCAGGTACCTCTGAATGGATGGTTCAGGATGGAGCATGTAAGGTTATCAGGAGTTCGGATCCCCTCCTCTGCATGGTCCGAGACCATGAAAATGCAGATGTAGGAGCTTTTCTCTTTAAGGCAGCACGAAAAGCAGCCGATGAACTTGGTCTCATCTTCGACGTTGAGCGGGTAAAACCCGACTCTGTCACTGAGTTGAAACCCGTTCGACTAAAAGCCCACATTAGAGCTGCAGAACACAACATGCTTCTGCAGCTCCATAACAAATGAAGCAAATTTAACACGTATCACCTAGAGTACTGCATGAATATACATATAGAGTTTAAATTGTAGAAAAGTTATTATCTAAAAATTCCTTTGTACTATAAAAAACTTTTGAACTTGGTTTCATTTAATGACTTTATTTCTGATGGTAAAGCATTATAAAACTGTAAACTTAAGTGAGTGCCATCTCTAGTTCTATTTAATTGATGAAAGTTTATGTTTAAATGATCTCTATTTCGGGTTTCATAAGAGTGTATATGGCTTCTGCTTTCAGATGATTTCCCATTTTTTTTTACATGAATCAGACACTGGTATATATATAGGTATAAGGTACAGTCATAATTTTTCTTTGCAATCATCTCTGTATTTTAGTTCAGAAATGACTCGTATTGCTTTTCGTTGTGCAGAAAATACAGTAGCACAAGATGGCTTTCATTACACAGAATCTTCTATAAAAATATAGAAGACCTCGGCTCATCCGAAAGGCTGACCTTCACCTTTTTAAGGTCAGTCGGGCTGAAGTCCGAGACCAAGGGATTCATAATGGCTTGCCAGAATGGTGTATTTAACACCCTCGACGTCGTGTCATGGGTATGGAGGTCCCTGATGTCAGCTGCAGGGCGCCGGAGACTGTAATGCATTTACTGTCGGCTTGCCCGACATACGCAGTCTCGGCCTATATTCACAGGCACGATGCAGCATTACGAGTCCTTAACTATCGTCTAAGGCATTCGTATGGGATAGACAAACACCAGTGCTGCCTTATGCTCTGGGGATATTGAGTCCGTTGTAGGGAATGAGAAGTGTCTAATTTATTGGAACTACTCTTTTCCCACCGTCAGGCAAATACAAGCCAACAAGCCTAACATAGTACTCCTCGACCACCAACTCAAGATAATGTATGTCGTGGAATTCTCAGCCCTCGCTGAGAGCAACACTGTCTTAAAAGAGGAGGAAAAACGAACAAAATATCTAGATTTGCTCTTCGAACTCCGCATGCTTTATCCAGGCCATTATATTTATTTATTTAATTAACGGGTAAACCCAATATTACATTAAAATTCATAGAAATACAATTAGCCTAGTATGACATTGCTAATAATAATAATAATTATAATAACAATTTATTTATAAATCTACTGAACGTAGCATGTGCTTTAGATTTAATTCAGAACAATGAAATAGATCAATATTAATTTTGTTTCCAAGCGATACTATCCTAGCCAGCCTGTTAAAATAGTGGTACTAATTATAGGAGCCCTCGTTGGAATGAGACAGAGGCTGCTTTCAGAACTAAAGATCATACCGGCATGCTGAGATTCGGCAGAGATCTTAGCCGGCAGAATGCAGAAGGCTGTCATCCTCGGTTCATTGCGTCTACTTAAGGCACACGATTCACGGATCCGGTAGTCACTCACCCCATGTGCGTGGGGAGTGGCTATTGGTATTTATTGCCAGCTCCCCTCTGTGAGGGTCGGAGCCACAGAGCAAGGTGACTGGTATTTTTGCAAAAAATAATAATAATAAATAAGCAGGAGGGGCTGACTTCCATCTATCAAACCCTTGGTGAGTAGCGCCCACCACTTACTCCAGCGGGGGTGCAAAATCGAACTGGCAGCCCTATTGCACCCGGTAGGGGAAAGCGTCTTCCCCTTTGGTGTCGGTCATGGGCCTGCTGGACTAACCACCCACAGGCCCAAACTTTGGTTCCAATAGGCCGAAGACAGGGCCCCCACGATCGACCCCGTGCGGATAGGGATCAAAGGCAAGGTGGTGGGGCCCCACCGGACAGACCGCCCGTTGACGACATTGGCAATGACCAAGGACGCTTTGAGTGGACAGATGGACTGAGGGATGAACTTCTGCAGTGCTATGAAAGCAGTGAGCCCGCGTGTAGAAGAAACATGGCGTGGATGCATGCTCTGTGGTGTGAGAGGCTACCAGAGCATAGCGCCTTCACGCCACAAAATCTGCATGACTATGTATCCCACCTTCGTAGTAGGGGCTACGTGAGGGCTGCTCCTTTACCAGTTTAGGACGTAGTTCTCCTCGTTCCGCCAAGACCAGAGGGCCTCAGTACCAGACAGGGGTTACACCACATAAAAACACCCGGGCCACAAGACCTGGCCAAAGTGGATGAAGAACTTAGTGCAGCGCAACCAGAACGGGCTGACCTCTGGCACATAAACTGTGCTGTGTATACCGCTGTTGAACGCTTTTCTCGGGTGGAGAGGCGAAACACTGCTTCCCCACAGGAGAGGGCGGAGTGACGCATACAAAATATGAAAGCCAAGACCCGGTCGGCGAGGCAACACGCATCCCGTATCCTATGTGTGATAGACTACATGGCGGCCGACAGGCCGTTCACGCCTAAAGTGCGTCGTTTAGCCGCCAACTTAAGACGCGCCCATCACACACTCAATGAGGCAGTGCTGCGAACCACCAAACAATAAATTGTATTGAACCTACCACAGTAAATTTAGATATAATGACAAATGTAGAAAAACATTCTTTTTTATAACTATGACTGTCCCAGACAATTCTGGAAAAATTAAGAAAACAAAAAATGTTAGAAATGATAATTTAGGTTTAAATATATTTTATGTAAATATTCAGTGTTTAAAGAATAAAGTCAATGAATTAGATTTTTTTGCAAATGTAAACAATTACAGCGTACTCTGTTTGGCAGAGACCTGGTTGAGAGAGTCTGAAAATGATTTAATTGCAATAGAAAATTTTGAGAATGCATGTAGTTTCAATCAAATTAACTCAATACATGGGTTTCAATATTTGTAAAAAATAATATGGAATTTAAAGTAATGTCTATTTTCAAAAATCTGTGTGAAGAAAAAAACATTTCAATGTTCAGCAGTTAAAATTATGGATTTTAATACTATCATAATTATAATTTATAGATCTCCCTTAGGAAACTTAAGATTGATTTTTTTTAAAATTAACAGCATTATTTCACAAAGTAGAAAAATTTAGTCAGCAAATAATTATAAATGGGGATTTCAATATAAACCTATTAGATACAACCAGTAGGAATACCAGGCAATTTTTTGATATTGTTCATTCATTTGAGGAAAAAACATTTGAATGTTCAGCAGTTAAAATTATGGATTTTAATACTATCATAATTATAATTTATAGATCTCCCTTAGGAACCTTAAGATTATTATTTTTTTAAATTAACAGCATTATTTCACAAAGTAGAAAAATTTAGTGAGCAAATAATTATAAATGGGGATTTCAATATAAACCTATTAGATACAACCAGTAGGAATACCAGGCAATTTGTTGATATTGTTCATTCATTTAATTTCATTTTTGGTATTAATGAACCTACAAGAATAGGTAAAACAATCAAATCATTCATTGACAATGTTATAGTAAATTTAGCAAAACCAGATATCGCTGTAAAAGTTATCGATCCAGCTCTATCTGATCACCTTGGTATAGATATATCTTGAGAATACAGAACTGCATATAAAGAAGTTTACAAAACGGAAAATAAGGATAATTTCAGAGGCAAGGTTAATAAATTTCAAAAGCGATTTAGAAGAATTTGATTGGAGTTTCCTTTACCAATATAATGATGCAAACGATTATTTAATGTTTCCTTTGAAACACTTCTCAATAAATTCAATTTCTATCTTCCAGAAAAATATGTCAAGGAAAAAAATATTCCCAAAATTGAACCTCATTAGTTTACAGAAAATTTAAAGAAATTAAAAAATAAATTAGATGCAACAACAATAAAAAATAATAATCTTTTACCAGAAGCAGTACTTTACATACATTATTAACAAAAGATTTATAAAAAGGCCATACAGCGAGCAAAAAAATCAGCAAATGCAAATTTTATACAGACTTCTAGTAATAAAAATAAAGCAACCTGGCAATTAATAAATAATTAGTTACATAAAAATGCAAAGACAAATCATAGTAAGACAATTTCTGCTGATAATTTCAATAATTTTTTTGTTAATAAATCAAAGGAGACAATTAAAACACTGCCAAATAACAATGTCATTAATTTTGAACAATTTCTTAAGAAAAGCCACGTCTCACCTCAAAAGTCTTTTTTTTATGGAACCCACAAATATATTTGAAGTTGAAAATGTGTTAAACACCTTAAAAAACACAAATAGCCGTGATATATATGTGTTCAAAACCATTGGGAAAAATATAATTCCCATATTAACATATATAATAAATAAGTGTATCGAACAATAAATATTTCCAGACATTCTCAAAGTTGCTAAAATAACGCCCACACATAAAAAGGGAGATTTGGAAGATGTAAATAATTGCAGACCAATATCTATATTACCAATATTGTCAAAAATATTTGAATCCATTCTAAAATCTAGAATAATAAAATATTTTGAAATGAATATTTGCTGATGAACAGTACGGCTATAGAACAGACAGATCAACAACAACCGGAATTATAAAAATTGTGGAATCAGTCTTAACAGCAATAGATAACAATAATATATTAGGTGCCACTTTAATTGATTCTTTGATTGTGTTAACCACATTTTTTTATTAACAAAATTAGAATTTTATGGAATCAGAGGGGTTGCTTTTAATTTAATTAAATCATATTTAAGTAATAGATATCAAACCGTTGCTACTCACTCTGGGCAACACTCAAAAAATGTACCAATTGAGACAGGTGTGCCACAAGGCTCTATTTTGGGTCCGGTTTTTTCTTAGTTTTTATTAATGATTTTGCGCCAAATATAACATCAGATAAGACCGTTTTATTTGCTGATGATACTAGATACTACATTTTTAAATATTGCCAAAAATGAGATAGAATTAGAAGAAAAAAATATTTCAACATTAAATCAAGCATCACATTGGTTTAACTGAAATCTGTTAAAAATGAATAATTAAAAAACACAATTCATTATGTTTTCAGGAAATACTGAATGCAATTCAGTCAAATTGCTTGGTATTCATGTTGACTTCAAATTAAATTGGAATACACACATTGAACAACTGTCAAAAAAACTAAATACAACTCTATTTCAGATAAGAAAATTAATACAATTGACAATTTTTAACACAGCAATAACACTCTATTATTCAAATTTTTATAGCTTGCTTACATACGGGATTATCCTATGGGGCAATGCATCAGACACTGAACACATTTTCAAAATTCAAAAAAGAACAGTTACAATGATCACAATACAGAGAACATTGTAAACCTTTATATAAGAACCTAAAAATTTTAACATTGACCTGCATATTTATTTATCAGTGTTTAATATATATGAAAGAGAGTAAGCACTACCTAAAAAATTCAGTATATCACACATATAACACAAGAACGAAAAATGATTTTAGCATTCCCTACCATCGATTAGTCAGATCACAACAACCAATAAATCATACTGCAATTAAATTATTCAATGTACTTCCGCAATACTTAAAAGACTTACCTTTTACAAAATTTAAAAAGAGGATAAAAGAAATACTGATTGAAAATGCATTTTACAAAATAAATTAATTCATTGATTTTTTTAAAATAAATCTGACTCATACAATTTTGTAATGTTTGTAGATGTATTTCTTATATTTTTACATTTTATGTTTAGTTAGTCACACACACACACATATATATATATATATATATATATATATATATATATATATAAAAACAAAAAATTTTTAATTTCCACCAGGGATACAGTCACGGGCTCAAAAAAGAAAACTCTTTTTTAAATTCAAGCTTTCGAAACTTTATTGTTTCTTCCTCAGGAATTCTACAAAAATTTATTATAATCAAAAATATTTAATACAAGTGAAAGGTACTTACTAAATTGAGGTTAAAAATGAAATTGACAAGTCATAAAGACAGAACCAACACAACTATTACAAAATAAATCACACTTGTGGACTACATTTTAATTTAATTTAAGTTAAAACCAAAAATCTTTAATCTAAAATAGTTTCAGCCACCTCGAAAACTGAACAAGAAGCAGTCAACTACGTTATTTCTTATTCCTCCGAAAAACATCGGAATGTGAGATTAAAAAACTGTCAAAAACAAATCTGAAGCAGAGAGAGAGGGGTCATGTCAACCCCCCCTCTCTCTCTGCCTCAGGTCCGTTGCCAACAAAACACCAAACCCAACCGATCAAAACTCACTAATTTTCAAAAGTATTGTACAGGGTGTTATTTCTGTGACTACCATTGGCATATAAATGCAACAAATAAGTGTATAATATACTGAGGCCATCAATGTCATTTCTGGCATTCATAGCTTCCGGTTCATTAAAAATATGACACATTTCTAGAAAAGTTCGTTTTTGAACGTTCTTTTCAAAATCCAAAATCTTAACCTCGTTATAGTTGAGGTTATGGTTGAGTGATAGAGCGTGTTTGGCTAACATTGAAGATTCTTTGTTAACCCTCACGTCGCTTCTGTGTGATGTGATCCTATCTTTAATTTTTCTACTCGTTTGACCAATATACTTTTTTTCACAATCATTACAAGAGATGCAATATACCACATTTGAATAATTCATCAAGTCGTCTTTGTCTTTCAGTTTAGCAAAAAGATTGTTGATCGTCACCTTATTTTTGAAGGCTAATTTGATGTTAGTGAAACTTGAAAACAACTTCCTAAATTTAAGCGTCACCTGCGGAATGTTCGGTATGGAGAAATAAAAAGCGTTATTAGGAGCCTCCTAACGCTTTTTATTTTTATTTATTTCTCCATACCGAACATTCCGCAGGTGACGCTTAAATTTAGGAAGTTGTTTTCAAGTTTCACTAACATCAAATTAGCCTTCAAAAATAAGGTGACGATCAACAATCTTTTTGCTAAACTGAAAGACAAAGACGACTTGATGAATTATTCAAATGTGGTATATTGCATCTCTTGTAATGATTGTGAAAAAAAGTATATTGGTCAAACGAGTAGAAAAATTAAAGATAGGATCACATCACACAGAAGCGACGTGAGGGTTAACAAAGAATCTTCAATGTTAGCCAAACACGCTCTATCACTCAACCATAACCTCAACTATAACGAGGTTAAGATTTTGGATTTTGAAAAGAACGTTCAAAAAAGAACTTTTCTAGAAATGTGTCATATTTTTAATGAACCGGAAGCTATGAATGCCAGAAATGACATTGATGGCCTCAGTATATTATACACTTATTTGTTGCATTTACATGCCAATGGTAGTCACAGAAATAACACCCTGTACAATACTTTTGAAAATTAGTGAGTTTTGATCGGTTGGGTTTGGTGTTTTGTTGGCAACGGACCTGAGGCAGAGAGAGAGGGGGGGTTGACATGACCCCTCTCTCTCTGCTTCAGATTTGTTTTTGACAGTTTTTTAATCTCACATTCCGATGTTTTTCGGAGGAATAAGAAATAACGTAGTTGACTGCTTCTTGTTCAGTTTTCGAGGTGGCTGAAACTATTTTAGATTAAAGATTTTTGGTTTTAACTTAAATTAAATTAAAATGTAGTCCACAAGTGTGATTTATTTTGTAATAGTTGTGTTGGTTCTGTCTTTATGACTTGTCAATTTCATTTTTAACCTCAATTTAGTAAGTACCTTTCACTTGTATTAAATATTTTTGATTATAATAAATTTTTGTAGAATTCCTGAGGAAGAAACAATAAAGTTTCGAAAGCTTGAATTTAAAAAAGAGTTTTCTTTTTTGAGCCCGTGACTGTATCCCTGGTGGAAATTAAAAATTTTTGTTTTTAACTTAGACAGTCGTCTAATATTCGTCTCTGTATATATATATATATATATATATATATATATATATATATAGTTTTATCCAATCAACCTTGTGACATCAGAATGCAAAATTTCTTCTAACTCTGTGACATCCATCAACGTTGTGACATCAAAAATCGGATGTCACAACGTTTTATGCATTAAATCGTCTTCTAGGGGGTTTGGAAGGTTATAGAAAAAATTTGAAGTGGGTGCTAAAATACAGTTATTTCAAAATGGAATTGTTTAATTAGTTCCAGCGCATAGACGGCGCGCGTGAGAGCTGGAGCTGTATATTTCGTATAACGACAGTCATAACGTCAGCGGTACATGTGACATCCAAGTTTTTAGAGTGAATATTCTGTTCCATTTGTCGCACTTTGTGACATCTTAAAATTGGCAACAGTGTTACTTTAAGTAGATTGATGTGTCTTGTTCTCTATTTGCAGGTAAGTAAGAAATAGTTATTTGTAAAACTAATATTTAGAGTAAAACATTATTGCAGGGAAAAGTTGATGTATGATATGGTTTGTATTTCCTTTCAATGGTTTATAAAATTATTTTGCGGTGATCAGTTATTCCTGACAAACCTTCACAGTAGCACAGGCGATATTAACAAGATTTTCAGTATATTTTATGAGCACTTCTCCTGGTGCTTCCAAACTGCATTCCCCAAAATTACAAAAATAGTGTCAGAAAAGCAGAAAAACAAAATCAAATTTGGTCCTGAAACATTAAAAAAAATGCAAGATCTCAAAGATCTAAACTACTTAAAAAAAAAATAAACTGCGAATACTTAAATGTAAAGAATAAACAGTCAAAAAGAGATGTAGAAAACTGTATTAGAACTGAAAAACAAAGATACTATAAAGGTAAAATAAAAAACTAACAGCCAAACCCGTTCACTCTGGAAAATAATAAAAAAGGACTCAAATCCTGGCTTAAAAGTTAATAGGGACATATCGCTGTTAATTAAGCTGCTGCTTTACAAATTGGAGTGCTATGGAATTAGAGGTGTAGCTTTAAACTTCTTTAGGTCTTATCTTTGTAACAGAACCCTGAGAGTTTGTATTAGTACGAAAGAGGGTAATAACATGACTACCATCTATTCTAAACCAAGACAGATAACTACAGGGGTACCCCAAGGTTCAGTATTGGGGCCTTTATTGTTTTTATTGTATGTCAATGAATTACCTGAGAACTTGGCATTACATTCCATATATCAGTATGCTGATGATACCTCCTGTGTAATATCTACCAGAGATACTACTGCTACATCACACAAAGGTACAACTGTGGTAAATAAAATGGATAAATGGTGTCGTGACAACTCACTTATCCTAAATGAAGCTAAAACTGTACTTATCCAATTTAGTAATAAAACCCCAGATTCAAGCATCTACTTGAAGTTTAGAGAAAAATCCATTCCTGTTGCAAATAACACAAAATTCCTGGGGGTCGTGGTCGATTCAAAACTATCTTTCGAATACCATGTTAACTCAACAATATCTAAGCTTAACAAAGTATGCTACTCAGTACGAA
This sequence comes from Leptura quadrifasciata, assembly GCA_963675555.1. Taxonomy (NCBI): domain Eukaryota; kingdom Metazoa; phylum Arthropoda; class Insecta; order Coleoptera; family Cerambycidae; genus Leptura; species Leptura quadrifasciata. Next base: position 23,994,628 of record OY776682.1, read on the forward strand.
ACATACGATCTTCTGTCGATCTTAATGTGTTAAGGGTCTATTACTTTGCCCATGTGCAGTCCATACTTAGTTATGGTTTAATATTCTGGGGGTCTAGTGTCCATGCCAGAAATGTGTTTATCGCTCAAAAGAATATTATACGATGCATGCTTAGGAAAAACAATCGAGAGCCTAGTAAGCCATTATTCAAAATGTTGGAGTTAATGACATTACCCACCTTATATATATACCTGTTGATTTTATTTGTAAAAAAAAATATTGGTAAATTTAGAACAAACGAGGATATGTACAATGGTATGATGATGGTAACTCGAAATTCAAATGCACTGAGAGTTCCTCATCATCAAACATCATCATTCGAAAAGGGAGTATACTACAGAGCAGTGCGGGCATTTAATGCAGTTCCACTGGAGATAAAATCTATCTCTAATATTTTTTTATTTAAAAAGAAATTAAAGTGTTACCTTCTTGAAACATGTCCCTACAGTTTTGATGAGTTTTTACTGAATGCCAGAATATTTCCTTAATAGTCCTTATATGAAATAATGATCAATTTGTCTCTGCGGAATTTTTTTTTATATATATGTATGTATGTTTTTTTATTCCTTTTAAATATTTATGTATATATATTTTGTATGTACCGTTTTCTTTTTATGTATTATATATTCTGTGTGTTATCTATGTTATATACATGACAATTGACAATTCCAATACTTGTAAAAGTCTGATGGAAATAGAGATTATTATTATTATAATAATGAAACTGTTACAGACAACTCCAAATTAGTTGATCAATTTGGCGATTACTTCTCCAATATCATAGAAGACAAATTAAGCAATCACTTTGATGGTAAACTATCTAAAAATTGTACCAATATAAAACATACTGCACATAGCTTCTTCTGCACACCTGTCACTGAAAATGATGTCCGGAAAGTTATTGCTGCCCTACCCAACAAAAAGTCCACTGGATTTGATGAGGTCTCTGTCGGTTTAGTGAAAAAATGTAGTCATATACTGTCAGTGCCAATCGCGTATGTCATAAATAAATCCATTCAACTAGGTCAATTTCCCGAACTGTTAAAACTTGCATTTCTCATACCTATACCAAAAGATGGTGACCCTCAAAATATTGAAAACTACCGCCCAATTGCCATTTCAACACATACATAATAAAATTGACCACAATGAAATTACCATCGGCATTTTTTTTGATCTGTCTCGTGCATTTGACACACTAAATATTCAATTCGTATCTGAGAAATTAGAAAGTATGGGGATAAGGGGTAACACCAACGCCCTACTAACATCCTACCTAGCGAATAGAAGATTTATGGTAAAATATGGCGTCACAACATCGAGAGAATATACCATAAACAGAGGCACACCCCAAGGTAGTGTCCTTGGTCCACTAATTTTTTTACTGTATGTCAATGATCTTCCCCAGCATATTACAGGAGGAAAAATCTTTATATATGCGGATGATACCTCTATAATTACCTCGGGAAAATGGGCAGAGGAAGTACAACATAATATAATTAGCATCATAAAACAATTTAGTGAATGGTGCACAAAAAATCAGTTAATGATAAATTTAAAAAAAACTGTCCTCATTAATTTCTACAACCGCATTGACAAATCCACTAACTTTCACCCGATTATTCAAAATATTACTTTAACCCCGGTAAGTTCTTACAAATTTCTAGGTACTATTATTATTATTAGCCGTTACTCGAGTCCGAGTATAAAAATGTTACAGTCGATAAATTGTGTACAATAAAAACAAGTAAAAGGTGTAGTCTATTGTAATTCCCATTCATCTACGGTGCACACGACTATGGCTATAGAGGCCAATTCGGGAGAGCACATGTCGACCGCAGTCAGGACAAACATAGACCTGGTTAGGTCTTGGATTCGGCCTTCTTGCAGCAACATTTCCTTGATAGCTGGCCACAACCCCTCGCCATTCGGTTCTGTCCGCTGCAAGTTGTTCCCATTGCTCGTCTGCAATACCGCAGGATTTTAGATTTTCATGGAGAACGTCTTTGAACCTCTTTAGTTGACCGCCACGCCTTCTTCTACCGCTTAGCAATTCACCATAAAGTGTGCATTTAGGAAGGCGGTTATCATGCATACGATGAACGTGACCTGCCCATCTTAGGCGTGCTCTTGAAATAAGCACCTCAATTGGAAGGCTGTTTGCTCTCCTGAGTACTTCCACGTTTGATATGTGATGGAACCAACGGATTTTCATCATACTTCTGAGGTGTCTTTGCTGAAAACGTTCTAATTCTTTCACATGACGACTGTAAGTGACCCAGCTTTCACATCCATATAGCAGTGTTGGAATGACAACTGCTCTGTAGACAGCCATTTTCGTTGACAAAGCAAGGTCGTGGTTGTCAAATACTCTCTCTCTAAGTCCCCAGAGTGCTCTAGATGCAGCGTTAATTCTATTGCGAATCTCGCTGTCCATGTTTGCTTTGTCATTAACGACGTTGCCTAAGTAATTGAACTGATCCACCACTTCAAGAGAATTTCCGTTAAGTGTAATGTCTATTTGGTTCACTTGATGAGGAGTTGACATAATCTTAGTCTTTCCAATGTTGATTTTAAGTCCCAAGGAATCATAGCTCTGGGCATACACATCTAAAAGTTCTTGAAGCTCTTCCGGCGTAGAGGCTAAAAGTGCACAGTCATCCGCATATTGGAGATCACAAATGAATCGTATGCGTGTCTTCGTGAAAGCTCTAAAGCGCCCTATGTTAAAGAGACCGCCATCAAAACGGTATCTGAGACCTATTCCTCTGACTGTCAGTTTGTTGTCAACAATAATTGTTAGAGCAGTGGTAAACAAATTAAAGAGTAGGGGTGCCAGGACACATCCCTGCCTAACTCCAGTGTGGGTTTGGAAAGGTTCGGTTGCCTCATTATTATACATAACCTGGGCGTTGTTAAATGAATTGGAACCTACATATCAAGTTTACAGCCAAAAAACTTAATAAGGTCTTTTACATTATAAAGAACCTGAAAAATAAACTAGACACAGATTCCATAATGTCAGTATACTACGCAAACTTTCACTCAGTAATTTCATACAACATTATTGTATGGGGCCGGTCCCCGGATATAAATAGAATCCTCATTCTACAAAAACGTGTCATAAGAATGATCTTCAATCTTGAGATGCGTACCTCATGCAGAACAACCTTCCGCGAAAAAAATATTCTAACAGTCACCAGCATATATTTACTAAAAATTCTTCAACACATTCATGGAAATAAAATTGAACTAAATAAAAATTCTAACATACACACAATCAATACCAGAGGGAAAAATGACATATACCAAAACAAACATTATCACTCTAAATATGAAAAGTCATCTTTATACTCAGGCACCCATCTGTATAACCTGTTACCACTTGACCTGAAATATCTACCTTTCCTTAAATTTAAAAGAGTATCTTTCCTCAAACTATTTTTACACCATTGATGAGTTCGTCCAGGCCATCAAAGGAACCTCTACACTGTCTCACTAATTAATGAACCCAACTATTTTTATCCCTTGTTGATGTTATTTTATTATTTAATGTGTTTTATCATTTAATGTATTTTATTATTTAATATTGGATTTTATTATTGTATCTATTCATACCCTATTGTATTGTACCTGACTTATCTTATCTGCACTCGATGTAGCTTAAAAAATGAATAAAAATGTATGTATGTATTATGTATTATGTGGCTGCAACAGTAATAATTATTTATTTCAAAATAGAAGATACGCTATATAACAACAAATAAAAATATGTAAACAAAAGCTTGTTTCTACAAGTCAGCAACGTTTTTCACTATTAGGAATTTGCGCAATACGATTTTACAGCAACCAAAATCATTATACGCAAACTACTGAAATGCCTAAATCTTAGCATATCCTTTTTCTCGGCTGCTATTTGTACGAAGATAAACAGAACAATAATTTATACATCTATAGATTTATTTTCCTTTTTAAAATTTACAAATGTCTCACATGAATAAAATTCTCTCTCTCTCTCTATTACGTAAATTATAAACACTGAAAATCAAAAAGTAAAATGAACTAGAGGTCTATTATTCAGATTTATTAAGATATATTTCTACATAAAATTAATTGCCCGAAAAATCAAATTTTCAAAGCGGATTTCCTAAACTGCTGCAGGTTTGGGAAATCTGAAAAATCTCAGAACTTTGAAAATTACAAATCCATTGTCATTCGGCAGTTTATGAAAATTAAGACAAGCTGTTTGGTACCAAGATAAATGTGTTGTTTATAATTTATTAATCAATATATTAATTTATATAATTTATACACAGAATTAAAAAAAAGAGAAAATACAAAAATAATTCCATAGAAACCTAGATTATTGTTTTGTTTATGGTGGTACCAAATATATTTTCTTAATTTTCATAAGCAGGCATATGGGAACGGATACAGAATTTTCGGATTTCGCAAACCTGCAGCAATTCAGGAAATCCACTCTGAAAATTCCATTTTTCGGTATATTCATTTTTTGGAGAAATATGTGTTTATAAAACTTATTAATAGATTTCTAGTTCGTTTTACTTTTTCATTTTAATGTTCATAAATTTTGAAAAAGAAAGAAAAACAAAGATACAGATACAGTCGGGTACAATTTTACTGTACAAATGAAAAACGCAACAAAAACTTTACGAGCCCATTATTAATGTCGGTGAACCAGTCGGTATGGTGTAATCAAACAAGCCGACATATTAAAAACCTTTAAAATTAATTCAATTTACGGTCGAGATAGCACAGAGAGTAATGGTATTTTAATGAGGCCGTAAAGTTTTTATTGCATTTTTTATTTCCACAGTAAAATTGTACTCGACTATACATACATTATTGTTCTGTTTATCTTCATAACAAATATATATCTTTAATACCGTTCTAAAGGTGGCTTCCCACGGCCTATGTTAGCACGGGCCAGACGCCGCACCGCAGACGAGTACGGATAAGCACAGATCGGGCTTTGTTGCGCCTAAGCTTTTCCCACGACCTGTTCTTATGAGCTTGGAAGATGTCCTTTTTCTTTTTGATTTCTTGTAGTGGTATGCTGCCGTCTTTTAATGCATCTAGAATTCTAATCCACGCATCGTGAATATCGTTTATGTTTTTGTGTTGTGAATTCGGATAGAATAGGATGATACATTCCAGCTCGCGCCACGATGGATTACCATGCTGTAGGAAGCCACCACTTGGTAGATTGAAACAAAAGATATAGGCAAAAATGTAGTCAAAATTAGTCCCAAATTCATACTGTGCTTTTATCACATATTTATTAAAAAAATGTATTAATATGGAATTTTCTTTCTATCCAATATGGCCGAAGGGTCAACTTCACAATTAGTTAGTCTCTGTTGTTACTGTGATAAAAAAGTTATTAAAAAAGTGAAATGTAGAAATTGTGGAAGTATTTATCATAAAAGTAGTTCAAATAGGAAAGTTTGCTGTAACAAACAAGAAATTATTCCTGAATCTGAAAATTTTACCTCAGAAGAATTTGAAGATGATCTCACAAATGATGCACTGTTTGAAAATAAACTTCTAATTCAACTTAACTCAGAATTAACATTCAATAATAAATTACTAAAAGAAAAAATTCTCACATTAGAAGAAGAGCTAAGCATCCACAAAAATAAAAATCAAAGGACAAGCAAAACACATGAAGGTAACGATAATGAGCAACAAATTAATATGGACAAAATAAAAGATATAATAAACCTAGAATTACAAAATTATTTCAACAAATACCATATTATTAACAAAGATAATTTGCAAGAAAACACCCACAATGATGATAATAAACAAAAAATGGCCAGTGAAATCAATGTAAGTAAAGGACAAAAAATACAAGATAACAGAGTAAATGTGGAATCAAAAAAAGAACAATACAAAAACAACCACAATATTCTGATGTGACAGAAAACGTAAATATAAACAACTTAAGGGATATTGAAAATAAACAACGAATGGTCATGCAAAATGTAATTAATTTAAGTAAATCTATAAATAATACAGCCTCCAGCTCTAATGAAAGTCGAAGTATTCAAAAAACACCAACTACTACTGATCAACAGACTGAGTACCACGAAGAACAGGATAATGACTGGCAAATACAACGAAGAAATTCTAGACAGTATCATAAATCTAGAACAGGCCGAGCACAAGATAAAAATGGAAAATTTAGAGGCGTGAAGCCAAAAGTTTGGATGTACCTACATAGAGTAGAACCAGATGTTTTAGAACGGGACATCACAGAATATCTAAAAGAAAAAACAGGAGAGAATGGTGAAGATCTTATTGTCAAAGAGCTCAAAGGAACTGGAAAATATAAAGAATATATGGTAGCTGCCGATTTTGCCCTAAAAAATGAATTCTATAACCCAAACTTCTGGCCAAATGGAGTTAAGTATAAGCGTTTTAACTTTGATCTCCACAAGCAAAAAATCAAGGAAAATGAGAAAGATATCCGACCAAAGTCTTTTTTAGTGAAGGAACGAATAATAACGGACGAAACTTAAACAAAGGAACCGGCAATCCCAGAAATGAAGATATAGCAACAACTAGTATGAATAAAGAAGAAAAATCCCAAAAGTTGACAGACAATTTAAAAATAATGTATCTTAATATTGAAAGTTTAAATAATAAGATACCCGAACTGGAGGTGATTATGGAACCACATCGTCCAGATATATTGTGCCTTGGTGAAGTGGGAATGAAACCTGACCAAATAAAAAGTGCATATATCAAAAATTATAAACTTGTAAACTCATTCTGTAGAACGGAATATAGGAAAGGAGGGGTGGGAGTGTGGGTTAAAGAATCCATGACGGCAAAGCCACTCAACTTTGACCTGTATAACACAGAAAAAGATATTGAAATAGCAGGCTGCTGCTGCGAAAATAATGGTAGGTCTACTTTGATTCTCAATGTTTATAGATCTCCACTGGGAGATTTGAATAAATTTTATGCAACTATAGATGAAGCATTATGACTGTAAAAAAAAGGTATTCATATGTGGTGACTGGAACATACATTTTAATAAACAATGCAAAGAACGTGACACGCTATTAGATTTAATGTCATCATACGGTTTAATACATCTAGTTAAAGAACCGACAAGGGTCACTAATAGCACCTCCAATACAATTGACAATATTTTCAGCAATACAAATGCGCAACACAACTCTGTAATAATTCACGATACTGATTTATCTGACCATAGATATATTCTACTGGAACATGAAGAAGAAATTTCTAAAAGTAATAACTATTATTATAAAAGATCATTTAATGAGGACAATAAATCATTATTCTCTTATTGTTTGTCAGTTGAAACGTGGGATGAAGTATACAGTGAGGTAGATATTAATAATAAAACTAATAAGTTAATAAGCATTTTAAGTCACTATTATAATGTCTGTTTTCCTCTTAAAAAATTTAGTCATAATTCAAATAAAAAATGGGTAACAGATCAGATTAAAGCAGAAGGCGTTAAAATAAAAGACCTGTATTGTTTGCAAAAAAAGTATCCACTATTTAAACCACTGTACAAGCAATATAAAAAAGCTTATAAGAGTCTAGTCAAAATAACAAAAAAGAAACATTATTCCAATCATATAAGTAATTCCAATAATAGATCCAGGACTATGTGGAGTATAGTAAATGAAGTTAAAAATACAAAAAAGAACAACTGCATAAATGAAATTACAATTAACGGTAAAAAAAATAACTGATCCAAGTGAAATTTCCAAACAATTCAATATTTTCTTTGAGAGCGCACCATATAGAACTTGTAACAATATACCAAAAACGAATTATTGCTTTCCACACCAGTTAACAAGAAATAAGAGTATGTTTTTGTGTCCACTTGATAAATCAGAGCTTTCACAATTATTTATGAATTTAAAAAATAAGAAATCTTTTGGAATTTGTGGGTTCTCCAATGTGATTCTGAAAGAATTTAGACAGTTTCTAGTAGGTCCGATACGTCATATCATAAATGAATCTCTGGCAATTGGTATTTTTCCTGAAGCATTTAAAGTTGCTATTGTTACTCCTATCCACAAAAAAGACGATAAAAGTGATATGGCAAATTACAGGCCTGTTGCACTTTTATCGTCTATTGCTAAACTTTTTGAATATGCCATGCTAAGTCGTTTATTGTCGTTTTTGGAAAAAAACAATATCTTAAGTGACACACAATATGGGTTCCATAAAAAAAAATCAACAATTAGTGCAATATTGTCATTTTATGATAAAATCATTGAATATTTTGAAAATAAACGGTACCCAATAGGAGTTTTCTGTGATTTAAGTCGAGCATTCGACTGCGTGAATCACGACCTTCTATTGGAAAACTATGGAGTACGTGGCACCCCCTTAAAATGGTTTGCATCTTATCTTAAAAATCGTAAACAATGTGTTGAAGTTAGCTCTTGTATAAATGGTATAAATCAAAAAACTCGGTCAGCAATATTAGAACCCAATATAGGGGTTCCTCAAGGCTCCATATTAGGACCTATTTTATTTATTATATATACAAATGACTTACCTTATCATATTCGAGATGCTGATGTCACAATGTATGCGGATGATAATCATTTTCTGATAGATGGAACAGATGAGACTGAACAGAAAACAAACTCAGTTCCAAATAATGCATTTGTCTGGTACTGTGGAAACAACCTACTTTTTAACTTAACCAAAACAAACTATGTAAATTTTCATCCGTATCAAAAACGTATTGATCATGTGTATAATATTCAAGTAGATAAGGAAAATATTGATAGGTATAACGTAGTAAAATTTTTAGGAATACATATTGAGGAAGACTTAAGCTGGCATGAACATTGCTCTAAATTAGTTTCCGTCCTAGGAACAAAATTTTACCTATTTCAAAATCTGAAAGATTATCTTGAAGGATTCCCATGATAAATATATATTATAGTGACATAGAATCACGAATACGATATGGTATCTTCTTATGGGGAACGTCACCATGTACAGAGAAAGTGTTACTGGCACAAAAAAGAATAATAAGATGGATGTATAACTTCAGCTAATTATAGGGACCCATGTCGACCGTTATTCAAGAAGCTGAAAATTCTAACGGTAATTAATTTATATATATTAGAAGTGGCATGTTTCATACACGAAACCAATTATTTTAACAGAAACCACAATCAAGTTCCACACTCTTACAATACAAGGAAAACTCAACTTATTCTTCCAAAGCATTCGCTACAAAAGACTAGTCAGGCTCCTGCCGTTATGGGAATTAAAATTTATAATCGCATCCCTTCAGAACTGAAGGCTTTACCCCCTAAACATTTTAAAATAAAGTTCAGGGATATACTTGCAATGAATCCATTCTACAGAATTAGTGAGTATTTTGACAATAATATAGAGCTTTTTATTATCAATTAGTGTATCTAGTGTTTAAGTCAATATGTGTTTTTGATTTTATTTTAGTATTTTTATATTTTATCTTAATGTTTTTATGCTACTATTTTAACTCCACTCAGTGTACTGACTTATCCTATGTCAATATTTGATTTACTGGATTAATAAATATTATTATTATTATTATTATTATAGTTTAATTTTAATAAGTGTATAAATATGAAAATTTACGTTTTAATATAGTCAGCGGGAAACTTTTTTTATCTTTCGAAATAAATACCAAGTAGGCATATTGAGAAGAAATAAAGGTAAAGAATAGAAGTAAAACCTATTTATTTAACTTTTTTTTCTAGGATTAGCAGTTTTTGAGAAAATCGCAGGTGAAAATATGGCGCGCCTTCACGAATGACCGGACCGGAGGGCACGGCGCGACGTTACTCGTATAGAAAGGTTCTCACATCACATCTGGGTATATTAAAAGTAAATTTGTATATTTCGAAGCGCGGCCGGTTGTTGACAATTTTTCTTCTATATAATAATTACATTGATTACATATCACTACCAACAGCAGATAGGAATACAAATTCGGCAAAAGTAGTTTTATAATTCCTAAAGTAAACGAGTGCGAATGAGAAAACAAATTAGGAAAAGAAAATCGTACATACTACTTCCAGTCCGCTACGTATTTCGTGAAATCTTATTTTTATAACCTTGTGAAAACTTCACCATGTGTGCAAGTATGTTAATTATTAAAAATTTATGTATATATATGAAGTCAAATGTAGACAAAACTATAGAAAAGTTTTTAAAAAGGATTCAACTCAATAGGTCTCATAGTTGTTGAGAAATCGAATTTTCAATATGCTTCATTTTCAGTCAATATAATGCGCCGGAATTGCGGAGTCGCACATGCATTTTATAACGTTCAATGATCAGTCGTATTAAAACAGTTTATTGTATTTAGCAAGTATATAGGATCTTGTAGAGTAATCATTTCGTGTTTATTATTAATGTTTTGAAATTTGGCAAATAAAGTTTCGTAAGTTCTTATATGAAAACTAGGCGAGGATGAATAGTTTAATTAAAAGTGCAGTTTCTTTTGAAAATGGAGCAAAATTTGTTATGTATATTTTATTCTAAGGGCATGATTGTCAACAAACCAACAAAAAATGGATTGCTAATCTTAATAAAAGCAACTGAATCTTGACAAGATGAATTTGCCAAATATTCTTATTCATAAAAATACAATATTGTCTGTTATGAAAAGTTTTAAATTTGGTACATCTTGTCGAAGTTCGTACATTAGTCGAGGAAATATTAGTACCCTTCTACTTTACAGAGTACTTACTAGTTTAAATTAACAGCTTCGAACTCGAAGCACTGATTGCTTTCAAATATGCATTGTGTTTATTTTGTAAGAGAGTGGGAAAGAAGAAACAAGAAAAAGTAACTTCCATACAAAGAGGTACCTACCTATTATACAGGATGTTTAAGAATTGATGAAAAAAATTAGCAGTAGATCTCGATAACTACAAATTTTAATATACTTTTTTTAATTTCTCCCTCCATTTCTGAGATAAAGGGGTTGAAATCACTCTCCAAATAATTGCAGAAAAAAATAAATTTAATGTAAGTAAAATTTTTTATAGAAATGTAATTTTTAAAACCCTGTACCACATATACACATATAATTTCTAATAATTCTCTAATCTTTGGAGTGAAAAATAAAATTTCAAAAAAAGAAAATTTTTCTAAGATCCCCTGTATTATACGGTTTTGTAATCATCTGTTTGTAATTAACACTTCCAATCAATCAGGTACAGGGTAATCAACACGGGAAAAAATTTTAGACGGTGCTAACAGATGTGGTCATTCATAAATGATCTCCCTCACGGCTTGCTAATTATAACGACCTTTTCTCAAAAAGGCCTTACGTATTGAAAATTTGGAGAGTAGCGTTAGAAGCGCTATAGTTTTTTCAGTAAACTCACAAAAATTTATATTCGTAGCTCAAACCGTTGATTTAGTAGCGCGATATTTGTTTTAAAAAACACATTTTTCAAATTACTCCTCAGGCATGAAAAATTTGATTTTGCGAAATTCGGCCCTACTAAAAAAATTGGAATATTCCATTTCGGATGGCCAAAACTATGGTCTACAAGATGGTGAAAGTCACACTTAGTTATACCTTAGTTTAAAAAAATGGCATAATTACGAGCCGATTTTACTCCACTACTTGTATTATCATTAAATCATATTTAATGATTTAGTGTTGCAGTTGCTGGTGAGAAGGGAGTAAAGATATATTATGTATTATGTCTAGTGAGTTTGAAAGTGCACTAAAACTAAATATTTTGCGTAGATATAACAGAACACTTTTATAAGATAACAGGGTTTCTAGCGCCCTTGAAAATGCGGGAAATATAAGGGAAATTTGGGCTGTACCCTTGAAAAAATACGAAATTTGAAAGATGTAAAAAATTTTAGGCTAATTTCATAAATTATCTCCACCTCGTTAAAAAATACAGAAAAAAGAGTATTTACATCCGATTTTGTAAATGAATGCGTTAATGAAAGTGCTGTGATAAAATTTTAAAACGTTGGGCAGCTTCATGTGTTCAAGGTGACATTGAATCATTCTTATGAGCCCAATATTTAAAAAATATTTCGACTGCTTACTTTATAGCTTGTTAAAACCGACATCAGGAGTTGGAACCTACAATTCGTCTTTTATTTGTTATCCCTAATTACGGAATCAAATAGTTTATAGTCTGTGAATATTTGCAGGCTGCCCTATAATGTAATAAACTTCGCAGTGTCTCATTAAATTCTATGGCTTTATAAGTGCACAGTGACAATTTTTTTGTTCAGTATTTGTCTGATGTATTGATACAAAAACATTTTAAATTCCAAATGTAGTACAACGATGCTAAAGTCGAGGCAAGAATTCAAGCGATGCACGTCACGAGTGATCTCATTAAAGAAATTTTAATACTAACATAATTTTTAATCATTAATTACGTTGAAAAGAGTAATTCCTGACACCCAGTTATTAAGCTTTTTTCAGAAATAGGTACAGGTTAATGGGGTTTCATGATTCTTAGTAGTATTGTCTTATTTATAGAATCGATCTGTGACGTGCATCGCTTGAATTCTTGCCTCGACTATATCAGCAAACATGTGCTAAAAAATATGACAATTTTTATGACTTTTCTATTTCATCCCAAGAAACTCTCAGTGTGAGGTTAGATGAGCACAAGAATTACATTAGAAAGAATGAAATTCAGAAATCAAAGATTTGTGAACATGCTTGGGAAAACAGACATAGAATAAACTGGAGCTCAGCAAAAATTTTAACAAAAGAAGCAGATACAAAAAAAAGTAAAATTAAAGAATCAGTAATAATCTTATTAAATGAAGACAAGTGCATATCGAATTGTTCTGCAAATATTTGTACAACCTGGCTACCAATGTTAAAAGAAGAACTTAACAAACTCAACATTATCTAAAAGAAAATATCATCAGTTCTATGTTCTGTGTAAGTAGTAAGTATCTATGGAAATAACATAAACAGAATCTTAAAGCTGTGTATTTGACAGACACAGCAAAATAAGAATTCTTCAAAAAAAAAGCTTTGAAAACGGAAAGAACGTGAGCAAAATACATTATTTCTGTTTATTCCGATTTATATTATTTGCAAAACATAACCTCTGACTATTCCTTTAGCGTTAACGTCACAGGTGCAGAGGCTTTTTTCCAATAATTCTATTATTTTGTAGATTCGGTGATTTGTTTTTGAACATGTGGTAGAAAACCCAAATAAAAGGAAAGAATATGAACTCTTGGTAGGCTGACAATAATATACGATATTTTTATTTTTGTTCCTAATTATAAAAAACCAATAAACAATTTTATAATAGTCTAAATGCAAAGGAAACCCCAATGTCTTTTCAGTTTTTGAATAAACGCGAATTGAAAGTGTGTCTTGTTACGATTTTTTCTCAAAAGTGTACTTGGTAAGTATTCATAATTTTTAACTCATAATGTGGACAATAGATCTGTCGCTTACATAAATGGGGGCAGCTTAATTAAAAATAAGTTGTAAATAGAGCTTTTTGATTTTTGCAAATAAAAGAGGGTTATTAACTTGCTTCGTAATCTAAGAATAAAAGTGCAACATATTTTCTGACAATACGTGCCAAGCGGTAAACAAAGACTGTGTGTCAGTTTATGTGTTACAGTGGATATTCTCTGTAATTTTTGAGATACATTTTTGGTTAAAAATCCAGTCTGACTTAGTTTTTTCTGTGGAATCCGATGCTGTTTAAAAATAAACAACAACAGTTATGGGTGAAAAACCAATTTTTTAAAATAATTCAGAAGGACCGACGTTTGCATAATTTTAATTGAGTATAAAAGGGAAGTAAAAACACGTACATAAAATTTTCAATATCAGTTCAGGTTTACACAGAAATGACGTTTTTTCCCCAAATAATAAATTTAAAATCGAAAAATTTCATTTGGAAATTATTATAATATTTGGAAGAAAATAGGCAATAATATGTTTGTTATTGTTTAGCTTTTTGTAGTCCTGTGTTATTGAAATAAAAGCGTGTAAAATAAAAATCAGTTTTTTAAAACTTTCTCGCAAAATATCAATTTTAGGCAAATAGTACCTACATTATCACTTTTTTACTAAGAATTGTGCAATTAATGTGACGAACGAAATTTTTTAGATTGTTTTCAATTTATAACATTAGAAGGTACGCTCGAATTAGTATTTTACTTGGAACTTTGGATAAGTGGTTGGATTTTCATGAAACCTTCTGTATTGCGTTTGTATTATTATTCAGAAAATGTCCCTAACTTCAATTTTGCCACTCTTGTTCAGAAACTGTTATAGACAATCATTTTGTTGTTAATTTGTTAACTTGCGAAAGACGAACAAAATAAAACAATAAAATAATTTTCTTGTTTTTTGCTAAAAACTAACGACTTTTTACTCTTGTTACATGGTGATGTTAAATGAGTGGGCCCGGGATGCTGCACAGTCCCCGGGTCCAACGTGGCTTTCGACGACCCTGGATATGTACTACTGCAAAATTGCCACAATAAATATATCATTCAGTCAGTCAGCGACAAAGGCAATAATATATTATAACAATCTATACTCTTAATTATTATTGTTTCTTGTACCTGAATAAATTAATATCTGTTATAATTTTCGGCTTTACTTTTTTAGGCCTTATTTATATAATAATAATAATAATCTTTATTCACCATTAAATTAATACAGGAACTGTACATTTGTTAAGTCATTGAGGGGTGTAGAATTAGCAGTAATACAGTACTGTATGGTTAGTACAATATCATATCAAAGTATTGAAAATAGTAAACACAGAATATATAAAAAATATTGTAAATAAATAAATAAATACCATCATATGTTAAGACAAGTCACGAGAAGTCGACATTGATTACACGCAGCACAGTAATATAAAAAATTATACATGGAATATAATACACAATAATTATTCTTAGTGTCTTAGGTTTTAAATGGTTTGACAATTAATTATTAAAAAAATTCATTGATTGTGTAAAATGAGTTTTGGTGGAGGTATTGTTTTAAATGTCGGTTAAATACTCCGAACGGTCTTCTGTTTTTAATTTCTATGGGGAGCCTGTTATAGATTTTTAAACATGAATATTTTGGAGATCTTTCATATAGTGAGGTGTTATGCTTAGGGATATTTAGTTGTGTTGCACCTCTAGTTCGGTAACTATGATTATCTGAGTTTTTTTTAAAGGAATCTAGATTTTTGTAGGCAAAAGTTGCGCATTTTAGTATGTAGATGGAAGTTAGGGTAAGTATATTATTGTTTTTAAAAATTGGTTTACATGAATCTAATTTTCCCATACTAAAAATAAGTCTTATAATTCTTTTCTGGATTAGAAATATCCTGTTTACCTCGACTGCTTTGCCCCAGAGTATTATGTTGTAGCATAAATGGGGGTAAACAAGGGCATAGTACGAGGTAATAAGTGTGGTAAGATCTACGTTATATCTAAGTTTAAGTAGCGCGTAGTATGCCTTGTTATAATCTTTTCAACTTAAAACTTGGCATGATGATTGGTTAAAGTGCATTTCTAAGAAGGTTACTGTTGGAAATGTATTTTCCTAAAATATAAATTGCATTGTTACGTTTGGTATCGTCAATTGTTTAAAAGCGATCGCTGCTAATTTTCACAACTAAGATAATTTGTATGTGAGTTGCATTTTATATTCACTGAATTTACCAGTATATTTTCTTAAAAACAAGTTACTTTTGCCAGTTTTGCCTAATCATGGTGTTATGGAAAAAATTGTTATAATCCGTTGGCAAGCCATGCATGTTAGATGTATATATTGTACAGGACAGTACTGGTAATACAATAATACAATATTGTAATATTAATCTTTATACGATGCTGCCACGATACATCATCCTTGGGGGCATTCCTCATATTCACCTGCGGTTTTATCGAAAACTTCTAATCCTAGAAAAAAGTTCCAAATAAAAAAAGTTACATGTATCCTTTATCCCTATTTCTTCTCAATATATTTAAAGTATATTTTGAAAGATAAGTTTCCCGCTTGCTATATTGAAATATGTAATGTTAAATAAATTCGGCGCCTATGGTGGATGTCGGCGCCCGTTGGCATATCTAAGCGTGCTTGAAACATAAACAATCCAATATTTCTAATGAATAAGCTATTGACATATTTTTAAAAAGAGTGAGATCATTCGATACTAAACTAGCGAACTGTTCATGTTAGGTTATCCGAATAAAGCGTAATTTTGGTTTAAAACGGATTTAATGTTTTAGCCCCCTTTTCTACCCTTAACAATTCAGAAGTGGGGATCGTCCTATGTGCTTTTAGTGTGTTAGTTGTTAATTAAGTAAAACATTATGCCGCGCAATATATCAAAAAAGGCCGCGCGGTCTTCATCTACGAGTAGTACCAGTTCGTCGAGTAGTACGAGTAGTTCTAGTAGTGACAATACGGCTCGTAAAAATAAAAGATTACGGCGCCAAGTTAAAACATTGAAGCGAAAATTAAGTGATAAATCAAGTGTTTATCAGGGAAAAATTGATAGTATAGCGGTTTAGTGGAAGCTTCGACGAAGCTATGAACGCCAGTCAGTGGTTAAACAGTATCGACGCTACGGGTGATTTGTTTGAGTGGGATGAAAGGGCCCGTATTTATTGCATGATAAACAAACTTCGAGGTAACGCGAAAACATGGTATAATAATCAAGAAAGTGTTCATCTTTGGTGGAAAAAGTGGAAGAATAAATTGCAAGAAAGTTTCCCGGAGCAGCAGTGTGTTTTCAGCAAATTAAAGGATCTAGTAAATACCGAGCGCAACGAATCCCAAAATTTGATAGACTTCTTCTACCAAAAGTTGTCCCTTGGTCAGTACTGTCAACTTCAGGACAAAATAATTGTGGACGTAATAATTACAAACACCATCAATGATCCGTTTCTAAAGTCAGGTATTCAAGCCAATAGCGAACAGGTTCCTAAGAACACTCACAAGGTAAGCTCACCCCATAGCTTTAAAAATAGCCGACCAATCGAACAATCACATAATAGACATAGGAAAAGACTACAATGTTTTTTGTGCGGTCGTGAGGGTCACAAAAAGATTAATTGTTCAAACTATGTATCAGATAAAAACTGCTCATTTTGCAAACGCAGAGGGCATAACGACAACGAGTGTTGGAAAAGACAAAAATTCGGTGAAACCTCAAATCGCGAATTAAAACTTGTATCGAGTGGACAACATGACATGAAAAATGACAAATTTTACAAGAACGCAAAAATTAATGGGGAAGTTCTTTCTGCGTACGTTGATTTCGGCAGCAGCTGTAATACCATTAAATTAAATATAGTGCATAAATTAGGTCTTAAAATAGAAACTGATACTATGAACAATGTAATAGTAGGTTATGGCGGAGCCACAATAAAACCATTAGGGCAAATAAAAACAAACATTAATATCGACGAAATTTCTGTAACAGCAGATTTCTTTGTTGTTCCTGATACTTTTCAAACAACCGATCTATTAATAGTGTAACGTGTTTACAGTCTTTAGTACACACTTTGTGGATTCAAATAACTTGCAACAAGAATTTTCACTAACCACTATTTTATTAATCACTAAAATTACACTAGTAAATACTTAAAAATCACACAACTAACAATAACTTAATCTAATATAAATTCACTACTTTTAAAATACTATGTACTTTTCTTCCTAAACTTGTCAACTCTTGTCTAACCTAAAAACTCTCTGTCTGTTTACTTCACTGAATTAAACTGTACTGCATACTTCACTCAACTGAACTGAACTGTTCGTCAATTGGCTCATAGATGGCGCCACCCTACTAGTCAGGGAGTAACAGAATAACAGGTTTCCTTTCACCTTGAACAGGGGCTTAATCACATCTTTCCTCGTTAGAGGGCAGCACATAACACTGCCCCCTCCTTAAGCCTGAACGTCCCGGTCAGGCAATTCAGATTCCCCAACATACTTCATACTTCCAAGTGCACGATCTTCATCTTGGACTTCTTACTACGTTGAATTCGGTAAACAACGTCATTGATCCGAGTGATGACTGAATACGGTCCTTCCCAGGGTGGGTGAAGCTTCGGAGATCTTCCCTTCTTTCGCTGTGGGTTATATAGCCAAACCAGATCTCCCTCCTTGAATCCTGCTGACGTCCCCTTCCGGTCATAGCGAGCCTTCATTCTGTCACTAGCTATGCTAACTTGGTTTCGAACCAACTCGTGGACATTCCTCAGCTGTTGACTAACTTCGTCTGCATAGTCATCCACGGACAGTGGCTTCTTATCTGGTGTACCAAACATCAAATCACATGGCAGTCTGATCTCGTGCCCAAATATTACACGAGCCGGTCTGTTTAGTAGTCTCATGAATGGCAGCCCTGTATGCCATTAAGAAAAATGGTATATGTCGATCCCAATCTTGCTGATTCTTGTGAACCACCTTAGAAAGATATTCCTTCATAGTTTTATTATGTCGTTCCACCATTCCATCTGACTGGGGATGAAGAGGGGTTGTCCGAGTCTTGTGAATGCCCAGCAACTCACAAATTTTCTGAAATACCCCTGACTCAAAGTTTCTCCCTCGATCGGAATGTTGCTCCAGGGGTACACCAAATCGGCATACAAGGTTATCCACGAGAACTCGAGCAACAGTAACTGTTTCCTGATTTGGAATAGCATAGGCTTCCGGTCATTTACTAAACCAGGATGTATTTATTTCCATCATCTGTCACTGGGAATGGGCCCGCTATATCTATAGCAATCCTCTCAAAAGGAGCTCCGACGTTATATTGCTTCATTTGGCCCCTGCTCTTCGTCTGTGGTCCTTTGGTGGCTGTACAAGCATTGCATTTGCGGCACCAAGCCTCCACATCTTGACGGCTATTTATCCAATAAAATCGTTCCTGTACTTTAGCCAATGTCTTATTCATACCAAAATGTCCCCCGGACACTCCATCATGTATTTCCTGAAGTACTTTTGGGATCCGACAGCTGGGTATCACCAGACGCATGGTAACTTCCTTCCCATCTGGACTTTCCCATGCTCTCTTAATAGCCCATCTACAACCTTAAGGGAGTCCCATTGTGCCCACAATGCCTTCAGCTCCACACTTTTGTCTGAAACATCCTTCCATTCCGGTTGCATTCCTTTTTCTTTTGCCCTTAATATAGGACCAATTATGCTGTCATCCATTTGTTCTCGTCTTAGAACTTCCTTTGTCCAATCCTCTGGAACATCTACCTGAACTGTGTTTACTATTACCATGCCCTGTGCTTTTTCAACCTGATAGCAGTGCTTGCAGTCATCTTTGCATGGTCTTCTTGACAGAGCATCTGCATTTTTATGGGATTTTCCAGGTCGGTGTCCGATTGTGAGGTCATATTGCTGCAGTCTTTCTATCCAGCGAGCCAGTTGACCTTCTGGGGTTTTCAGTTGCAATAGCCATTTTAATGCAGCATGGTCGGTCCTGATTTTGAAATGTTGGCCATAGAGGTACTTGTGAAAATGGTCCACGGACTTAACAATGGCCAATAGTTCCTTCCTTGTTACACAATAATTCCTCTCCTCCGATTTGGACAGTACCTTACTGAAATACTCGATTACTTTTTCCTCTCCATTTTGGACTTGAGATAGTACACATCCAATTGCGGAGTTGCTAGCATCCGTGTCAAGAATATAGAAGCCCTTTTGTTGGGGATATGCTAGCACAGGACTACTGCATAACGCTGCTTTCAGCTTCTTCCATAATGTTTCACACTCTGGTGTCCACTGATATTTAACTTTCTCCTCCGTTAGCTGGTGTAGTGGCTTTGCTATATCCGCAAATCCTTTCACAAAACGTCTATAGTAAGTGCAGAGGTCAAGAAAGCTTCGTAATTCGTGAACATTTGAAGGTCTTGGCCAATCATGTACGGCAGAGATCTTGTCCGGGTCTGTCTGTATTCCCTCCGAAGATACGACATGTCCAAAGAATTTCACTTCTTTTTGGAATAGTAGACACTTCTTTGGATTTAACTTTAGATGTGCATTTCTGATTCTCCCAAATACTTCTTGAAGATTTTCCAAATGTTCTCCCTGAAGTTTCGTCCCATAACCATTACGTCATCAAGATAAACTAAGCACGTCTTCCAAGTTAGTCCTCGGAGTACAAATTCCATCAATCTTTCAAAAGTAGCTGGCGCATTGCAAAGTCCAAAAGGCATCGTGAATTGATATAGACCACTACCTGTTGAGAAGGCAGTCTTTTCCTTGTCGTCAGCGTGAAGTTCCACCTGCCAATACTCACTTCGAAGATCTGGAGTTGAAAACCATTGTGACCCTGCCAGCGTACTTAATGTATCGTCAATTCGTGGTAATGGATAGCTGTCTTTCTTCGTCACATCATTCAGCTTCCGGTAGTCGACACAAAATCTCAAAGTCCCATCCTTCTTGGCAACTAAAACTACCGGTGATGACCAGGGACTGGTTGATTCCTCAATCACTCCATCTTGTAGCATCTTTAGAACCATCGCAGCAGCTTCTTCCTGTTTAGCTAGTGACAACCTCCTAGGTTGTTGGCGGATTGCGGCTAAATTACCAGTGTCTATCCGATGCTGTACTATATCAGTTTTCGTGAGGATGTCTGTGTTTTTGGCAAATACCGCACTTTCTTTTTCCAAAAACTTGATTGCCTCTCTACGTTCATCCTCAGATAGGTGTTCAAACTGGGAACTCAACAATGTCACAATTTCCCTGTTTACACTGGTTGGCGAACATTTCTCGCCTCGTTCCTCGCACCTTGCTATCCACTGGACTGGTTCGTAGGATCCCATTGCCTCGCCTTCCTTGAAAGTCACCGAGTGGGAATTTAAATTAGCCACTCTAATTGGAATTTTGTCTTTTGTCCGGGTCAGAGTTCTTGCTAAGATTACGTTTTCTGTCTTAATTGAATCATCTTTTTCAACAAGGCCAACACGGTATCCACCAGAGTTTCCTTCCAGAATGGCCTCGATTATTTGTTCCGAACGGGCAGGAATCTTGATTGTCTGAGCCGTCAGTATCCTCACTTTTTGAAATCGGTCATTTGCTGTTGACAAAATAAATTCTTCATTTCCAATCTTTAGAACTCGTTCTACCACGTCAAGTATAAATTGATCTTGTACTCCCATAACATCCAGCCCCAAAATGAAACCATCAGTGATGTCAGCCACGATAACCCTATGACTAAAGCACAGGCGTCCAAACTGCAGATCTAGGTCAACTTCTCCATGAACCCTTACCCTGTCTCTTGTGGCTGTTCGAACGACCAATCCATTTTGGCTTTTATCAACTTTTATTCCTGATAAAAATCCGGGTCGCACTATTGATGACGTGGCACCTGTGTTGATAGTGGAGATACATCTCCTTTTGTTTACATAGCCATCCAACAGCAGACTACTCGGGACTCTTCTAACCTGGGAAACCCATATCTCTCTGGGGGCACCGCGCTCACCAGCCAACACAGCCCCCAAGGTGCTGGCTATCTTTAGTTTTCCTGCGGCTCTTCAGCATTTACTCTCTCATGGCTCCGCTGCCGACAGTTTCCCTTAATATGTCCCAGTTTGCCGCACTTATAACATCGAATCACTCTTCTTGGCTGTTCATCGCTCTGTTCTCTTTACTGCTTCCTTGGAGCATCTGGTTTGGTCATCAACTGGCTTATCATTTTGTGTATGTCAGCCATCAAAGATTCCATATTTGATTTTTCTAAATGGCCCTCTTCTTCTACCTTCATGGCTCGTACTCTCGGACGTGCAGTCTCTTTGTAAGCGGCTTCAACCTCGAGGGCACGGATCAAGGCTTCACTACCAGTCTTATCTCGAGATAATCTAAAGACTCGCCTGATCTCCTCGTTTCTTATGCCATCAATGAAAGTACCAACTGTTAATTGTTCCTGGAATTCTTTGGGTGCATCCGGGTAAGCCAGGTATGTCAGTCGCTCAACAGCTGCTTCAAAATCTTGTAAACTTTCCCCAGCCTTTTGTGTGCATGATTTGAGCTGAGTCCGGTATACTTGGGCGAGGTGTTGGTCGCCATATCTTAGATCTAGTGCAGCCTCCAAAACTTTAAAATCCCGTTGCTGCGTCACTAGGATAGTCTGAAGCAACTCTGAGGCTTGACCTCTTAATGCTAGCACCAATGCCATAGCCTTGCCTTCATTGCCCCAATTGTTTGCGCATGCCGCTGCCTCAAATTGTCTTTTGTAGGTTGACCAAGAAATTTGACCATCAAAGGAAGGCGGTTGTAATCGAGGACCTGACGATGATAATACCAGCTGGCCTCCTTGTTCTCTTAACAGTCGCTTAAGTCGCTCTACCTCTCCTTCAACTGCACGAAATTTTTCTTCCATATCAGTAACTTTCCCTTTAACTCCACTAACTTCCCCTTCGATGCCAGTAACTTTTTCCTTAATGTCACTAATTTCTCCTTCGACGTTACCAACTTTTTGTTCAACTTTATCTACTTTTTCCTTGACCTCATTAGTGGCTGACAGGATAGCATCTTGTTGCACCTGTATAATTTTTCTCAATTCTTCCTTTTCTTCTTGTCGTTTTCTTTCTCGTTCTTCCCTTTCTTCTTGACGTCGTCTTTCTTTTTCTTCCTGACGTCGCCTATCTTTTTCTTCTTGACGTCTCTCTTGTTCTTCTTTTTCCTCTAGCATCATTTTTCTAAATGCAGCTAACATGTCTTGCATTTGTTTTTCAGCAGCCATGCTTCTTGTTTCCATTCAAAAACTACCAAACAACACTAACAAATCTTATGTAAAGTCTATACCTGGTATAAGTCAAATATGTCCACAAAATCCTCACACTAGCACAAATAAGTCTTGTCCAATATCGATATCACTTCCCAGTTCGACTCACTTCACTATCTCCAGTGGTTTCCAAATAGAACACTATGGAACTTTGTCAAATCCTTCAGAAATTCTGTTGCAATTCCGCTTCTGACACCAATTGTAACGTGTTTACAGTCTTCAGTAAACACTTTGTGAATTCAAATAACTTGCAACAAGAATTTTCACTAACCACTATTTTATTAATCACTAAAATTACACTAGTAAATACTTAAAAATCACACAACTAATAATAACTTAATCTAATATAAATTCACTACTTTTAAAACACTATGTACTTTTCTTCCTAAACTTGTCAACTCTTGTCTAACCTAAAAACTCTCTGTCTGTTTACTTCACTGAATTAAACTGTACTGCATACTTCACTCAACTGAACTGAACTGTTCGTCAATTGGCTCATAGATGGCGCCACCCTACTAGTCAGGGAGTAACAGAATAACAGGTTTCCTTTCACCTTGAACAGGGACTTAATCACATCTTTCCTCGTTAGAGGGCAGCACATAACAATAGGTCAACCGATTACAGAGTGCGACGGAGTTTATGTTTATAAAATATCGCAGTATTTAAAGTTAACAGAACGAAATATTGTATTACCATGGGACGCCGTAGAAGAAAACAGCGGTGTTAAAATAAACACATTGGAGCGTACTGTTCTTAAACCTGGGATAAATGTAATTGCTGTAACATCTGACTTAATAAATTGTGAGTTACACACTTTTCACTCCAAACAAAATCGAAATGGTACTACAGTAATAATTCCTTCAAACGAAGTACAATTCTGTCACGGGACGGGTATGATGAGTATTTTAAATCTCGGTTTACAAACAATAGAAGTCGATAAAAATATATGCTTAGCACGAGGTTCTAGGAATAATAATAATAATGGTGAAAATGATAACCAATTATACTCACAAATAAATACAAATGTTAAATGACTTATTGAACAATATCCCGAGTGTTTTGGTTAAAACAATAAACTTTTAAGTAACATTGACATTGAAATGCATATTGAGCTTACTTCAGCTGTACCCATTGTACATAAACCATATCGTTTATCTTTATTTGAAAGAGAAAAAGTACGCGAAATAGTAAATGATTTATTGGTGAAGGACATAATCGAACCGAATATCTCACCATTTAGTAATCCAGTTCTTCTGATAAAAAAGAAAACCGGTGATTTTTGAATGGTCGTAGACTACCGTAAATTAAATCAACTAACCGTGACAGATCGGCATCCCTTGCCACTAATAGAAGACTTACTCGACCAACTTTCTGATAACATGACATTCACAACCCTTGATTTAAAGGCGGGCTACCATCAAATTCGGGTGGCAAAGGATAGCCAGAAATATACAACGTTTGTTATCCTAGATGGTCATTTTCATTACAAAAGAATGCCATTCGGGTTGTCCAATGCACCCGCGGCTTTTCAGCGCGCTATTAACATGACGTTGGAACCACTAATACATCAATATGTTATGGTATATTTAGACGATATCCTTATTGTCTCCAAAACGGAAGAAGAAGGGGTAAGACGTTTGGAAGAAGTGCTAAAGCTACTGCAGAAGGCTGGAATGACACTTAATCTGCAAAAGTGTGAATTTCTGAAAAGCTCAATCGAATATTTGGGGACAGAAATACGAAATGGATGTTTGGCACCTTCTCCAAAGGAACTACAGGCAGTCCAAGAATTTCCTACACCATCAAATGTACACCAAATCAGGCAGTTTGTTGGGCTTGCCTCATATTTTAGGAAATACATAAAAAGATTTGCACTTAAAATTAAACCACTGATGATGTTATTCAAAAAAAAATAGCAAATGGATTTGGCAAGAAGAACAAAATCAAGCTTTTATACAACTGAAAAGCGACTTGGCAAGTGCTCCAACTCTAGCAATATTTAATCCTAAGGCGGAAACGCAACTGCATACTGATGCTAGCAAGTTAGGTATAGGCAGTATTTTAATGCAAAAACAAAGAGATATTGGTACCTGGAAGCCTATCGCTTTCATGAGCCGACAAACATGTGATGCCGAAACCAGATACCATAGTTATGAATTAGAGACTTTATCCGTCTACGAAGCGGTAAGGCGTTTCCTTAATTTCCTTTATGGCAGACATTTTACTATCATAACTGACTGTAATGCCATGAGGTTGACATGGACAAAAAAAGATATGTCACCGAGAGTAGGACGCTGGTGGTTAGCAATGCAAGATTTCGACTTTACCGTAGAACACCGACCAGGCACGCAAATGCGTTACATGGACGCATTGAGTCGAAACCCCGTTACAACACTTATGATCAAAACTGGAGATTGGGTTTGTGGAGTTCAAGCCCAAGACGAAGATATACAGCTTATTAAACAACACATTTTAAACAAAGAAGCTCTGAAATGCTATAGCTTGCAAGATAATAAAGTTTGCATAGATGTTGGTGGTACTCCAAAAATTTTAATTCCAAGGAATGTTAGATGGAGAGTGGTAAAAATGTTCCATGATGATAATGGACACCCAGGTTGGCAACGAACTTTCAGTGCAATAAAAAAACACTTATTGGTTTAATGACATGAAATGTTTTGTAAAGAAATTCGTTAGTAATTGTATTGCATGTATGGCGTCCAAAGGACACACTGGTAAAAGGCAAGGAAAGTTACATCCGATAGATAAAATAGCAGAACCGTTCCACACGCTACACGTGAAGTAACTGAAATTATTAACAGCCTAAAAAATTCAAATTCCTCTGGGCCAGATAATATTAGTTCAAATCTACTAAAGAAATGTGTGCTGTACCTTATAAAGCCTCTCACTTACTTGATCAATAGCTCTATAATGGAAGGAACTTTTCCCAAAGCTTTAAAATCATCAAAAATAAAACCTCTCTTCAAATCAGGTAATAGACATGACATTAACAATTATAGGCCCATTGCTCTTGTTAGCACATTTTTAAAAATATTTGAAAAGGTTATTTCAAATAAAATAGTTTCTTTCTTTAATAAATATAAACTATTTAACTCTAATCAGTTTGGCTTCCGCAAAGGGTTATCTACTATACATGGCATAAATCAGTTTTTAAATCTACTACATTCACATTTAGATGCCAGTGAAAAACCTGTAGGAGTTTTCTTGGATTTAAGCAAAGCCTTCGATCTTGTATGCCATGAAACTCTAATTCTTAAAATGGAAAGATACGGTATAAGAGGCCAAATTTTAAACTGGTTTGAAAGCTACCTAAGAGGAAGGACTCAATTTGTTGATGTAGATAACATAAGATCCTCCCATTTGCAAACCGATGTGGGTGTTCCACAAGGCTCAGTGTTGGGTCCGTTACTATTCATAATCTATGTAAATGATCTAAAATTCTCGAATCTCATAATATTTGCCGATGATATGTCAATTCTCAGTACGAGCAAAGATATAAACAGCACAATCGCAAACACAAACAAACAATTATCAGTAGTCCATTCTCTATTATTAAGTAATCAATTGGTATTGAATAATGATAAATCAGTCTTTATTCATTTTAACCGTCATGATAATGCTGATAAAAGTTTGTTATTAAAATCGAATAAGGGATCACTAAAACAGGTTACTAGCACATCTATCCTTATCTTAAATTTATTGTTATATGCTAAGGAACAAAATTTTCCTCTACTAAGTCAAAATAATCCTTATAATGCACGTAGTAATAGCATATTGCACATACCTTAAAATAGAACTTCTTTATATGAACGATGTCCTAAATACCTTGCAATTAAAGCCTTTAATAAATTGCCTGACAAATATAAACCTCTTAATGAATTACAGTTTAAGAAAGAGGTAAAAAAATTCCTACAAGATAAATGTTATTACTCCTTTAATGAGTATTTAGACGATGGATTATAATTCACCTTCAGTTTGCCGTATTCTTTTTTTTAATATTTTTTTAAACTTTTTGACATATTTTGTTGGACTTATTATTTTACTGGTTTGTTTCGGTACTTGACTGTCGCTTCTTTTTAAAATAGTTCATGTTTTCTATTTATTCATTATGTTTGACCAGCTACATTATTGTAGTTTTTTAAATTTATTTATGTACTGCTCATATATTGTTTTTATTATTGTATTGTTTTTATACATTTATTTTTGTACTGTACTGACTTATTCTATATTGTGTAACCACAATCTACAGAATTAATAAATTATTATTATTATTATTATTATTATCACCTAGGCCCGTTTTGTGAAACAGAATCGGGTAATAAACCAATTTTAACAATAATAGATGGTTTTACCAAATTTGTTTGGGTAGAAGCAGTACTTGATGCTACCAGTAAATATGCCTGTCAAAAATTAGATCAGTTAATCAAACTGGTGCACCCACCAAAAAGAATTATTACAGATAGAGGCAAGGCATTCGATTGTCGCGAATTTAAAGAATTCTATGAAAATTATTCAATTAATCATGTAAAAAACACTATAATGTCACCTCGAAATAACGGACAAGTAGAACGCACAAACAGAACAATACTAGAGTCATTAACAGCTACCATCGAGGGCGAGCATGATAAGTGGGACAAGGAATTAGTTAAAGCCCAGCGAGGCATTAATTCCACAGTAAATGCGACTACGGGTATGGCTCCAAGTGAACTCCTTTATGGATTTACTCCAGAAATGAAAAATGAGGTCAGGTTAAAGTGCAGAAAAAGAATAAACCTTGAGAAAGCCAGGGTAGAGGCAAAGAGACGTTGTGATTTAGCAGCCAAAAGAATGAAAAAAGAATGCAAATTATTGGTCAAAGGCTTAAAGAGTGGAAAGTTGGTCCCGTACAAATAGTAGAAATGGTGGGAAATGATCGTTATAGAGTAGCGCCATTTTCCAAAGATAAACGACGTTTCAAAGGAATAGTGGCCAGTGATCGCTTCAGATTATTTAAACCACAAATAGACTCTGTATAAAGTAGAGCCATAACGTGCCAATAGTGGTAGCAGTATAAGTTGTTTTTGGTTTAGAATAAAAAGTTTGTAATTAAAGACGTCTTTGTGTTTCTGATGTTCTAATGTTATTATAATAATAATAATAATAATAATAATAATATTTTTATTTATTTCAGAAACTGTACAGACGTGCAGTTAAGAAATATTGTCGACACAATTACAAAAATTATATACATATAAAGAACTTACAAATAACATTGTGACACTTAACACAAAAAATACATGTAAATAGAAACAAATAAATAAGTTAAGTAAAATATAACATATCACTCACGTGTAATAAAATATACTAGAAACAGTAGAGATTACATGGAAGATACAAATTCGTCAACAGTATAGCAGTTTATATCCAACAATAAAGATTTTAAAGCCCTTTTAAATTTAAAAATAGTTGTCATTGATCTAACATTTTCTGGTAAGCTGTTAAAAAATTTACAACCCATAAAAAAAAGACCTTTTTGATACAAAGTCGTTCTATGTTCTTCGGGTAGGAGGAGATTTTTTTTCTAGTGTTATATTGATGATCTGTTCTTATTTCATCGAATTTAGCCTTATTTTTGTAAACAAAACACGATATTTCATATATATATATACAGCACTTAAAGTAGGAATATTCAATCTCTTAAAGGCTTCCCTACAAGACACATTGTACCCAAGATTAGCTATTATGCGTATAGCCCGTTTTTGCAAAAGGAAGATTCTATGAGCCTCAGATGATGAACCCCAATGCACAATACCATACTTAATAAAAGAATGAAAAGATGCAAAGTATAGTTGTCTTACAATTGATTCACTGCATTGTTTAGATGTTATTGCCAGGGCATAGCAGGTCTTAGACAGTTTACCACACATATCATGAATATGGTTAGACCATTTCAGGTTACAATCAATTCTCAATCCAAGCATTTTGGAATCATTGGCATATTTGACGCTTGTAGTTGGAGATAAAAGAATATCGGACATAAGAGCAATGTTAGACTGTACTGTTCTAAAAATCATGCAAGTTGTTTTACTTTGATTGACACACAATTTGTTTTTTTGAGTCCACAGCATTACTTTATCATAAATTGTTTTTGCACAGTGTTCAGCATCAGCTAGGGTATTAGATTTTATTAAAATGTTTGTATCATCGGCATAAGACACTGTCAAACATGATGGATGTTGAATAAATTTCAACATATCGTTAATATAAATAATAAAAAGTGTGGGCCCTAGAATAGACCCTTGAGGTACCCCAACACTGACAGTTTCTAAGCCCGATACAACATTTTCAATACAAACCTGCTGATATCTATTTGATAAATATGACACGAACCAATCATGAGCAACACCCCTTACTCCATACCTCTCAAGCTTCGTTAGCAATATAGAGTGGTCGACACAGTCAAAAGCTCTTGAAAAATCTATAAAGAGTCCTAAAGCTACTTATACTTATAGGCAGCCCAGTGCACTACCACAGGTCAAGTGTACCTGCATCGTAAGCAGAGTAGCCCAGTGCGCTACCACAGGTCCAGTGCACTTGCAACATGAGTGGCGCAGCCCAGTGTGCTGCGACAGGTCCAGTGAACCTGTGAATGTTGGAAGAGTCCCTTGTGATATTCCAACTACGGTCCAGTGTACCGTGGAATAGTCTAGTGTACTATTCAAAGGGAAGTCGGTTGGCCATCCGCGGCGACCTAGTGAGTCGTGACGTTGGGAGAGTCCCTTGTAATATTCCAACTACGGTCCAGTGTACCGTGGAATAGTCTAGTGTACTATTTAAAAGTATTGATGGTCCAGTGTACCATGTAGAAGTTCAGTGTACTTCTGTTACGGTCCAGTATATCGTCCAACGTACTATTCGAGGGTGTAGTCACCTATGCCACCCAGCTCAGCTAGAAAAGAGGATAATGCCCTTCAACATGGTAGTCTAGTGTACTATAGAAGATAATATTGCCACAGGCGCAAAGCTGCACCGGATATTGTGCTTCCAATAGGATACATGTGAGATGCGTGTGGTGGACGACTCCAAAAAAAAAAAAAAGGGGGACAAACACAGAGGATGAAATCGCGAGGACGCTCCTACGTCAGGATTAACCGACTGTTAAATAAATTCGGCGCCTATGGTGGATGTCGGCGCTTGAAGCATAAACAATCCAATATTTCTAATGAATAAGCTATTGACATATTTTTAAGAAGAGTGAGATCATTCGATACTAAACTAGCGAACTGTTCATGTTAGGTTATCCGAATAAAACGTAATTTTGGTGTAAAACGGATTTAATGTCTTAGCCCCCTTTTCTACCCTTAACAGTAAATTTTCATATTTAATGGACATAGCTTTAATAAAAAGTCCAAATTTTCTACATTTATTAAAATTAAACCTTCATATTAATAAATATTGGTAATATACAATATGTGATAAAAATACAATAACAATTCATTGTTTAGTTATTGAGGTAGGGCGAGCCAAACGAAAAAATAGTTCTAACTATTTTACAACTTTTTTCACATTTTTGTTTGTGTATTTTGCCACGAGCAACCAAAAGAGTTGTATCAATTTTATCGGGGAATAAGTCCTTCAAAACTTTTGCTAAGGTCGCATTACATTATACCTTCATAAAATATAAAGTTTTTCTCCTTTAACAAGCGTTGCGTTGTAGCGATTAAGTGGCCGTGGACGAAATTCGACAATTTCTCGTACATCCCTGAACCGATTCAAAAAAATGTTTTAATAGGCTTTTAGATAAAAATCGACTAAACTATGTTTTCTTGTGAGAAAAACAAACATGGATTTTTTTTTTTGAGTTTTCAATAGTCCAGTACCATTCTATCGAGTGTCCTCTAAACGTATATAAATTATTTTTTTAAATCGGCTCAAAGATGTAGGAAAAATTGTCGAATTACGAATCATCTTTTTAAATGCGGCACTGCCACCCTTCGTTCCATTATAAGAAGCTAAAGCTACTGAGTATCCAGCCGAGAAACTAATTTTATTTAAAAAATCGAAATGGCAGATTTTTGAATTTTCTTAATTGACTATCAAAGAGAAGTAACAAGAGTACATGTAAATTTTAAATACCACTCGGTTTACACGGAAATAACATGCTTTTTAAAAAAATTAAATTATAATTTTGTAAATATGACGTTCCACATTGAATCATTTTTTATCATAAATTCCCATAGTTTACACTAATTCACATCTCGGTCATTCTTGATTCAATATCTCTCTTATTTTACAAATGTCAATTATGACTGTAAGAGGTAAAATAATGACAGGGCGGTATCAAAATAATAGGCATTTAGTATTTGCAATTATGTTCATGTTCAAGTCGTGTAGTCTAAAAAGTGCGTTCAATAATGAATTCTCTTCTCCAAACCCACAAGCATTTATTTTATGTATACATCTTCGGAAAGACAATTTTACGCTCTGTCTTAATATTTACAAATTTGAAATTTTATTCCTAAGACAGGTCAGTTCAAAGTGAGAAACTGTTGAAGGAACAAGTATTTAACAGCTCTTAGTTTTGAAGCTTTTTAAAGTGAGGTATAGTCCAATTTTAAATTAAATATGAGTGCAAACTCTGATATGGAGGATGAAGACATGGAATGGTTGGTCCAGGAGTATAAAAAGAGGAAGCGTAAAAAGAGTAGTACTGCACTAACTACAGATGAGATAAATGAAATTTTAGGAACAATTCAGGCTGCCACCAGTAAAAACACCACACAAAAACAATCAACAACTGATAACTCAGAAAAGAATAAAAACACACATAAAACCACAACAAAAAACTACTCACTAAAAATGAAGGAAGTAATAAACAAATCTTACAAATTCATGTTTTATATTGTTACGTAAGGAGTATTCATATTTTAGGAGAAAACTATAAATCAGCTTTAGTAGGTTACATATTGATATAAATTATTTTTCCAAATTCTAAATTGATATACTTTGCAATAATATTAGACAAATATTGAGAACGAGACCTGACACTGGATTATTAAAAACAAACAATAAATACGAACTTGTACTCAATAGGTAACCTGCTAGTGCTTGGGAAACCATCACTCAAGTAATTGTACCTCAACACTGCCACCCAAATGTATGTCTTGTGGATCTGAAGATCATAGAGCTTGGTCTTATAAATGTCCGAATAGACCCATGAAACCCATAGAGGGTATCCCTAACACAACAATAAAACCTTTAAACTTGAGAAGTGAAGATATAAAACCCGAAACTAAAAAAAATACTAAGATACACTCAACTATAACAATTCATGACCTAATTATCAACACCTATGTCACAAAACTGAACAAACCGAAAAACATCAATCGGGAGGAACTTATTAAGAAACTCAAAAAACGATTCATTCAACTATACAATATTGACACAACAGTTGCTTTCTCGGCTAATAGAATTTACATATTAATGTTTGACTTGGGTTTACCCAACTCCGACTCCCCAACTGAACCAATACAAGGAGCTAACAATAGACAAATTCAACTCTCAAATTAGGATATTATACAACAATATAAACAGCTATCAGACAAAAAAACACTTACTATATAATTATGTGGAAAATAACAATATAGACTGCATTCTATTAGTGGAAACCAAGCACAAACAAGAAACCAATATACAATACCGTAACTGGAGAACTATAGAACTGAAGGGAAATTCAATCACCAACTATGCAAGAGGAGGAAGCATAATTCAGAGCCACCCCAATCTATCAATGTGCAAGGAAAATTCCCCAAGGTTAAATAACCCTCTTAACGAAACTACACACGTCAATACCATTCCAAGATGAAAAATTACATATTTTCCTAGTTTACGTTCATCCTAATTCCAGAATAGAAGAGAATATATTCACCAAAGTTGCACAATACAAATATGCAATCATAATAGGAGACTTCAACGTCAATAGAGCAAAGAAAAAACAAATAAAAAATTTTCTAAATAACTCCAACTTTTCACAGTTTGAGATGCCGCCCACATTCCTAATGCCGAATAATATTGACTCGACGCCAGACATTATTCTACATACAAAAAATTTAACCAACAACTTCCAGAAAGTAGAACTCATACCAGATATTGGCTCGGATCACTTAGCTGTAGAAATCAACTTCAATTTGCAAGAACCTACAGTAAACAATGTAAATATCAAACACAATTTGAATAAATGCGATGTAGTTAAAGTTAACCAAGAAATGTCAACATATCTTAACGAAATAAAAGAACAAGCAGTAACACAAGACGCTATAAAAAAATTTAATGAGAAGCTCTCCAATTCCATCATGACAAATTCACCCATATCAAATAATAAATTTTACTCTCAAGAACTACCCCCGTATATAATAAAATTAATCAAAACAAAAAGAAGAATGTACAGGGAATATAGAAATAACCCAGATCCACTAATAAAGACATCCATAAATGATTATAATAAAAACATTCATAGAATGATACAACAATACAGAACGCAAAAGTGGTTAGATACATGTGCCAACATCAATCAAAAACAAGGTAGAAATTTTTATCATGAAGTAAAGAAGCTATCAAGGTATAAAAAGAAAAACGACATACCTACCATAGAAGAAAATGGAAATTATTTCTCTGAAGATTTAGACAAAGCTGAGGTATTTGCAGAGCATTTTAAAACCGCTTACTCCGAAGAACAGAGTCCAAATTTCAACGAAGAAAATTATAATGCCGTGAACAACTGGTTCCAAAATTACCGTAACATCATTCCTAATAACGAACACCCGATTATTAATGAAGAAATCTATTTTGAACTATTGTCGAAAGCAAGAAACACAGCTCCAGGCATTGATAATGTTTCATACAACATTCTAAAACAATTGAATTATGATATCCACCAACATATTATTAAAATATACAACTTCTGTATCCAGAACATGTACTTTCCTAACGAATAGAAAAAAGGAGTGATAATAACTATCCCTAAGCCCAACACAGATCATTCTAAAGCTCCCAACTATCGACCCATCACACTATTATCTGCACTGGGGAAAATATTCGAAAAAATCATAAAAACTCTACTAGAAGAACATGTCAAACACAAAATACCAGGTTACCAATTTGGCTTTACCCCAAAGTCTTCCATGCTCCACCCACTAGCAATACTTGCATCAAATGTACAAAGGGCTAAACTGGAAGGAGATAAATCAGCAGCTATATTTTTAGATATCAACAAAGCTTTTGACAGTGTATGGCACATGGGACTAATATACAAACTAAAAAATTTTAGAATGCCCTGACTATATAATACATTTAATAATAAGCTTTCTAGATCTGCGACAATTGCAAATTAAAATAAATAACAGTTATTCCGAACATTTCGTACCAGAACAGGGGGTCCCACAAGGATCACCGCTCTCTCCTATTTTATACAATATTTATTGCCATGACATATATAGTTACAGTCATCTGGACCCAAGATATTTTAATAAGAGTACCTATGCTACAATTCGCTGATGACACCGCCTTAATATCTCACAATTCCAACCTCCGCAACACAATCCAACAATTGCAACAACTGATAGCAGACACAGAGAACTGGTTCAATATATGGAGACTTAAACCTAACTCTGTGAAATCTCAACTCATTATTTTCAATCATATTCCCAAATCAAGGTCACCCACAGTAACGATTGCTAATCAAATAATAGCTCCTAAAACTTCAGCTATTTACCTCGGAATTCAAATAGACCACAAGCTTAATTTTAATCAACACACTGCCCTCATAAAGAAAAAGATAAATACAAGAGCCAAACACTTCCGAGCCTTAACTTATAAAAATGATGGTATAACCACAACAACATCAGTAAAGATTTACAAAAGTATCTGTAGACCCATATTGGAATATGGACACATACTCTACCTTAACAGTGGACCACAAGCAAAAAAGAATTTGGAAGTGGCAGAAAGGACGGCCCTCAGGAGTATTACCAAATTACGCCATCCACGTAATCCCCTACATAATATATCGAACACCGTATTATACCAAAAAACAAAAATAGAACCAATCCCTCAACGTCTCACTAAGCTACAAACAAAATTCGCCAATGCACAACACAACTTCCAAAAAATTGAAGAATACTGCACAATACGAAACCGTAATATTAGACCTAAATTCAAGACACCTGAACACACCTTAATTGAGAAGATGCAGCAACTGGTTTAGAAAACAACATAAGCCATAGATATACATATTTTTATATATATATATATATATATATATATATATATATATATATATATATATAACTATAATAATCATATACATAAGCCACAAATGGTACTTATCTAATAATTAATCATAAAATCTATGTAAATAATGTACTAACATGGGCAGAAGGACTTCGGTCGATAGCCCTTTGGATTTTTCCAATAAAGAACATATTTATTTATTTATTTATTCCTAAGAAGATCGTAATTTCCGTGTAAACCGAAAGTGAAATTTAAAATTCACATGCATTTCTTACCTTCCGTTAGTCTCGTTTATTTATTTTGAATTTTTTAATAAAATTGATTTATCGGCCATAACTTCTTTCGGTGACGCACAATTGTTTGTTTCTTAGTGGCAGCGAATTCCTCAGAAAAAAATTACGTCAGATTGGCTATCGAACCAAAAATTTACTTCAAACAACCGAGGAAATTCAGAGTAACGCGTTAACTGGGACGCCATGCCATGCTCAAAATATTTCTATCACAACTAAATTCTAATACTGGTATTGTAATTCTCACAGAAATTTGGAAAATTATAGATATAAACTTATACAACAGTGGGCACAAGCAACATTGAGGGAACATTGGAGGCTGAGCAGCGGCTGCAGACAGACTCGAGACTTCGTAACGGGGCCGAACAAGTCAAGGGCGGCCTGGTTGCTAGGTAGAAGCCGGAGGACTCTGAACCAATTGGTCGGAGTCCTAACTGGTCACTGCAGGTTTAGAAGACACCTATCACTGATAGGGGTTGAGGTAGATCCCACCTGCCCAAGATGCGGAAGTGATGAAGAAACATCGTTTCACTTCTTGGGACAATGTGAAGCGTTCGGGCGCCTGAGGTATGAACTCTTCGGCGCCACAACGCTCCCAAAAGAGGAAATGGACTCTCTCGAATGGAAACATGTCCTGACCTTCATTGGAAGATCAGGAAGGTTTCAAGAGGGAGTAGGAGGCTGAGTAGAAGTGAATGGTTGAGGGGACGTCAGGGGGTAGGTAAAAAGGGCCCATTTGTGGCCTACTTGCCAGGCACTAGGCCTCCCCCAACAATTACTACTACTACTATACAACATTGAAGGATATGATATTTTATAATAACGGTGACTATAACCAAAATGATGGAACGGTGGTATATATCAAATCTGAATATCAAATTATGTGAGTGCTCAGAGGAACAAATACATAACACAAAAGCTTTAAATATATAAATTGGACTCCCTAAAGATAATACCATAATAAGTGCAATTTATAGATCTCTCAGTACTGATCCCCACGAATTTAATAGAATCGACATTGTCTTTTAATAAAACCCAACATTCTATTTGCTCGACTGACAATTTGGTCGATGTGTTGGAAGAAAGAGAGCTTGGTGTCATACAAAACACCTAAATCCTTGATTGTGTCGACTCTTATTAAGGGGATGTTGTTGATTTCATAATCAGCTATTAATGTATTTCTTAGTCTTGAGAATGTTATAACTTTACATTTAATAACATTAAAAGCCATATCGTTATTTACCCACCACTGATGCAAGGAAATTAAATCGTTCTGCAAAAGTTAAGCATCTTCTTGTGACTGGATGCGACAGAAAAGTTTAAGGTCATCTGCGAACAGTAAATATCTAGAAGACTTAATTCCAAAGTGACATCGTTGACAAATATAGAGAAGAGTATGGGACCCAGATGAGACCCCTGAGGCACACCAGAAGTTACCGCAAACTGATAAGAGGAAAAGCCTTCCACTTTAACTACTTGCTTCCGACCAGTGATATATGATTTCAGCCAAGACAATAACTTTCCAGTTATACTATAACTTTCCAATTTACTTATAAGCAAGTGGTCAAAGGCTTTACTAAAA
Source organism: Leptura quadrifasciata (assembly GCA_963675555.1). Classification (NCBI taxonomy): domain Eukaryota; kingdom Metazoa; phylum Arthropoda; class Insecta; order Coleoptera; family Cerambycidae; genus Leptura; species Leptura quadrifasciata. Next base: position 24,031,641 of record OY776682.1, read on the forward strand.
TCAGTGTACACAGAGTCCACCTGGAACCCTTCGCTCATTGTAATTGTAATCTTTATTAACCATTGTGAGATACATAACATGTATATATGGTAAGTCAAAATATGGTACTTAATATAAAAAAATATAGGTATAATATATTGTAAATATAAAAGTCATGTACATTAAATAAAATAAAAAAGAAATAGAATAGACAATAAAAGATATAAAAGAGGAAAATATATATGTATGTATAGGTACATATATTTACACAGTAAACAGTTAAGTTATTGAGTCAAAAACTCATATATACTATAAAAAACCATTTCTATTAAATAATTTTTTGTAGCTACCTTGAATTTGTTGTAGGTTGTTATAGATTTTAGGTTAACTGGAAGTTTATTAAATAAATTGATGGCGTTGTAATTTGGTGAGTGTTTATAAAGAGTAGTAGAGTGACGTGGGATTGTTAATACATTATTGTTTCGAGTATTATAACAGTGTGTATCTCCCAGTCTACTAAGATTAGCAATGTTTTTATATGTATAGCACACACATTTTAAAATAAAAATACATGCAACTGTTAAAATTTTATTTTTCTTGAAAACACCCCTGCAGCTTTCTAATGGTTTTAAATTAAAAATAAGTCTAATAATTCTCTTTTGTGAAATTAACACTCTGTTTATATTTCTGCCTACACCCCATGTAATTATGTTCAACGACAAATCCCTGTAGGCTAAGTCATAGTAAATATTTAGCAAGCCATCTGTATCAAGTACAGTTTTCATTTGTAATATTGCAAAATACGCAGAGCTTAGTTTATTGCAAACAAAATCTATGTGATCATTGAATCTGATATATAAGAACTATAGGATGTTAAGTTTGTGCATGTAGAACGTCTTTGGTAGAATCTATGTTGTTCTAGAACTATGATATTCTTAAATGAATGAAACATAATATCAGTCACTATGTATTCGAAAACCTTGGACATGTTAGAAAGCCCAGATCTGTCTGTAACTGGTTATATCCGATCTATCACCAGTTTTGAATATTGGTGTCACGTAGGCCAACTTCCACTTCTCTGGGAAGATTCCCGTGGATAACGATATATTGTAAATAATACTTAGAGGAAAAGCTAATGTGGTTGCTTTTTGCTAAATTTAAATAGAGGTTCTTTTATACTACATTTTTCAATAATGGGATTAGATTTCTATGTATTATTTTTAAATGCACCAACTTGAGAGAAACTGGCCTTGTTGTTATCGTTGGGTATAGAATGATGATTTGTTAATAATTTTATTAAATCCTTATTGGAATCCGTTAAGTTTTTAACTTCGGTTTAACAATAGGCCGAAGGACCTTGGTCAGTAGCCTATTGAATCAGTTGTTGATTCAATAAAGTTCATTTATTATTATTATCATTAAAAAACATGGTAAAATTTTCGAAACAATGAGTTCCTCAATAATTGCTAATTAAAAATATTAACACAAATACTTGATTAGTTTCAAAAAAAAAATCTGAATCCAAATCCATGGGGTAATAGGCAGACGCTTTGTACACTGACCCAACATCCTTTCTTCTTGAAATAAAATTGTCCTTGGTACTTAAGGTGTGCTTATATTTTCAGAATTTAATAACTCCATAACGAAGGCCCATTTAAACAAATAGAGCAAGACGTAAGTTTTAATTTAAGCTATAGTTTCATTAAAAAAAAAAATTTTAATCGACAATCTTCCAGCTGTAAGGTCCCCTTGTTAGTTTAAGTATAAATAGAATATGATGAGCTTAATTTTATTAACAAAAAACTAATGCTAATACGTGCTATTCCCTTGACAGCAGTGCCAGTGCACAACCGTCTAAAACCCAATTTGGTAGGAATATAGAATTAATTCACTGCTTGTACTCTTCATTTCTTTGCAGTTCCTATAGCCAGTTGGTCGAAGGCAATCTGTATAATAATAAGCATATAAAAAAGTAAAGTAAAAACATACCCATAGATTGCCGCCTTTGAAGAGGTGCTTTACCTAATTGAGCAGGAGTTGGAGCTAATTTAAATTCGTGATTCTGTAATTCCATTTGCTGGTCAGAATGAACTGAAGAAGGGGGTTGCATATCAGAAGCACCTGGAGATTTTCTATCACTTTCGCTTTTTGTTTCTGGGTTTCCTGTGTGAAAAACCATCCCTAGAAAATAGCCATAGTCTTCAACATCCTACACCATTAATTGAATGAGGAGTAAAATAACAAGTCATTCAAAAAATTTGAAGACAAAGTACACAGCTTAAAATGTACGAACAAGGTATATATAGTCTAGTATACTTTAACTTGGCGTATGTATGTATGAGTTAATATTTCCGTACAATTTCATTTTCTCTTGTACACAAAGATCCAGAAATATTGTCCACGTAGACAATGTTTCTGGACTATTGCTTTAACTTTGTGTACAATATGGGAGAAAATGAAATCGTACGGAAATATTAACTCATACATACATACACACGCCAAGTTAAAGTATACTAGACTATAGTTAAGATTAATTACAGTTGTAGTATTCTTGGAAAGAGTAAAAACAGTTTTCTAGAAGGTAGCGCTTGATTTGGCTTTTGAATTTGCTTATTGGATTGATAGCCTTCAAAGAGTTGGGCAAATGATTGAAAATATGACTACAGAAACAATAAGGATTCTTTTTATACATTGACAAGTTGAAGTTTGAAATGTGAATATTAGTATTAGACCTGGTATTGTGAGCATGCACTGAACTATTTTGTGAGAACTTTCCTTGATTTGTTTTAACGAAAATTAATGCTACATAAATGACTACATAGGGAAGCCGTAAGATGCGATGTTTTTTAAAGATAGGCCTACAGGAATCCAATGGGTTGACACAAAAATTTTTAGCGTTATTTTTTTTTGTGTAACGAATATGCGGTTGAGCTCAGTAGTTTGCCCCCCAGTAAATCGCCATATTCAATTCAATTCAACATATTTATTGTGTAGAAAGTTTAAATACAAAAAATTTTACACAAAAGGCATGAGTTCAGCAAGGCCGTTCTTCCACTCCACTTATACATCAGTACACCAAATTATACACACTTATATAAATCAACACCTATAGAAATTATCCTAAAAAAATTTATCCTAACACTAGTTTCTAAATAACAACTCCTAAAATACACTAATAAATTAATAAATTAAAAACAATTACCACATCCTGTTTATTATCTGAATAATGCTTTTACATTATCCATAAAATTTGACCTTGACAAATTTAAAAAACTTAAAATCATGTTCAACACTATAGGTGCCATGTAGGCAAAGCTCTCCTCATATTTTGTTGTATCATGTTGTGGTATAGTATAGCTACATGTTCGAACATTTACATTATGTATTTCTGATATTTTTGTTAATAATTCATATAAATATTGTGGTCCTTTTGTTCTAGTTAATATTTCTAAGATGCTGTATAAATAGTGTGCTCTACCTACTAATTTAAGTTCATTATTGAAATAAGGTGTTACATGCTCACGAAAAGGGATACAGTATAACATTTTAACTGATTTCCAGCTAACTTTTCTGCTATTTTGTTCTGCTGTATGTTGGGTAGAATATTTAGAGGTCTAATATCTGACATACCTTCAGGTGGAGAAACTTTCGGACTACATACAACTAAGGAGCTTTTCCACATATCCGGAAACACTCCCGTTTTAAAGCTTTCATTTATTATATGCGTTAGGATGTCTATACAAAATGGAATAACAATTTTCAACATTTTTAAATTTATACCTCACTACTCATTGCATTTGATTTAATTGTTTTTATTGTGTCGTAAACATCACTATTAGTTATTTCTCTGAAACCTAACATGTTATTTATTTATTTATTTATATAATTCATCCAACGGGTGAAACCCAATTACAGGACAAATAACAACAGATTTAAATAAAATATCGATAAATAGAACAATATGGTGTAAGTAAAAGGTACACAAATGACACAAATATAAAATGTAACAACTACAATCAAAATATATACTCTAGTAAAATATATATATATATATATATATATATATATACACACACACACACACACATACAAGTTTTGCTATTATTGCAACCTCACCATCTCTAGGATCGATTGTTACCACAAGGGAATTTTGTGGTGAGAGAGATAGCAAAAAATAGCCCAGATACGTCAAACAAGGTTTCACACGAATACACTCCATGATAAATATTTTACAGAAACTTTTATACTGTGACCTCTTGTTGTATATCGTGACCTCAGATGTTATAATCATAGAGGAACATGTTAATGTGTATAAACGTTGTCGCAATAATAACAGAACATGATAATATGTGTCAATGTTGCCGCAATCATAAGAGAACATGAATATGTGTAAATATAAATATGTGAAAATAATGTAGCAGGTTATTACGTTCCTCAACTCAATAAAATATGTATTCTCTGAAGGGACTCTTCAGATAATTACGACTGTGGCCTGCGACAGCCGAGTTACTCGCTAGCAATAAACGGCCAGTAATAAATCGGAAATAATTTTTAATTATTAATTGCTGAATATTTTGTTCGATAGATATTATATTCTAGTACGATCTTTTATAAGCCGAAGGAAAACAAATTCCATTCCTAGATTCGCCTTTCCAGTCATCAGAGGCGGCAAAGAAAATCTAACTTATTTATTGAAAATCGTGCATATTTCATATTTTAGTATGGCGTTCCTGTCACTTATTGAAAACAAATGCCATTCGCAGATTCGTTTTTCCTGGCGTCGGGGGCGGCATGGAAAATCTAACCTTTTTATTGAAAATCGTGTATATTTAATATTTTAGTATGACGTTCCTTTTACCTATTGAAAACAAATGCCATTCGCAGATTCGTTTTTCCGGGCGTCAGGGGCGGCAAAGAAAATCTAACTTTTTTATTGAAAATCGTGTATATTTAATATTTTAGTATGACGTTCCTTTTACCTATTGAAAACAAATGCCATTCGCAGATTCGTTTTTCCGGGCGTCAGGGGCGGCAAGGAAAATCTAACTTTTTTATTGAAAATCGTGCATATTTCATATTTTAGTATGACGTTCCTTTTACCTATTGAAAACAAATGCCATTAGCAGATTCGTTTTTCCGGGCGTCAGGGGTGGCAAAGAAAATCTAACTTTTTTATTGAAAATCGTGTATATTTCATATTTTAGTATGACGTTCCTTTTACCTATTGAAAACAAATGCCATTCGCAGATTCGTTTTTCCTGGCGTCAGGGGCGGCAAGGAAAATCTAACTTTTTTATTGAAAATCGTGCATATTTCATATTTTAGTATGACGTTCCTTTTACCTATTGAAAACAAATGCCATTCGCAGATTCGTTTTTCCGGGCGTCAGGGGCGGCAAAGAAAATCTAACTTTTTTGTTGAAAATCGTGCATATTTCATATTTTAGTATGACGTTCCTTTCACCTATTGAAAACAAGTGCCATTCGCAGATTCGCTTTTCCGGGTGCTGGGGGCGGCACGGAAAATCTAACTTTTTTATTGAAAATCGTGCATATTTCATATTTTAGTATGACGTTCCTTTCACCTATTGAAAACAAATGCCATTCGTAGATTCGTTTTTCCTGGCGTCGGGGGCGGCACGGAAAATCTAACCTTTTTATTGAAAATCGTGTATATTTAATATTTTAGTATGACGTTCCTTTTACCTATTGAAAACAAATGCCATTAGCAGATTCGTTTTTCCGGGCGTCAGGGGCGGCAAAGAAAATCTAACTTTTTTGTTGAAAATCGTGCATATTTTATATTTTAATATGGCGTTCCTTTCACCTATTGAAAACAAGTGCCATTCGCAGATTCGCTTTTCCGGGTGCTGGGGGCGGCACGGAAAATCTAACTTTTTTATTGAAAATCGTGCATATTTCATATTTTAGTATGACGTTCCTTTCACCTATTGAAAACAAATGCCATTCATAGATTCGTTTTTCCTGGCGTCGGGGGCGGCACGGAAAATCTAACCTTTTTATTGAAAATCGTGTATATTTAATATTTTAGTATGACGTTCCTTTTACCTATTGAAAACAAATGCCATTCGCAGATTCGTTTTTCCGGGCGTCAGGGGCGGCAAGGAAAATCTAACTTTTTTATTGAAAATCGTGCATATTTCATATTTTAGTATGACGTTCCTTTTACCTATTGAAAACAAATGCCAGTAGCAGATTCGTTTTTCCGGGCGTCAGGGGCGGCAAAGAAAATCTAACTTTTTTGTTGAAAATCGTGCATATTTCATATTTTAGTATGACGTTCCTTTCACCTATTGAAAACAAATGCCATTCGCAGATTAGTTTTTCCGGGTGTTGGGGGCGGCACGGAAAATCTAACTTTTTTATTGAAAATCGTGCATATTTCATATTTTAATATGGCGTTCCTTTCACCTATTGAAAACCAGTGCCATTCGCAGATTCGCTTTTCCGGGTGCTGGGGGCGGCACGGAAAATCTAACTTTTTTGCTGAAAATCGTGCATATTTCATATTTTAGTATGACGTTCCTTTCACCTATTGAAAACAAATGCCATTCGCAGATTAGTTTTTCCGGGTGTTGGGGGCGGCACGGAAAATCTAACTTTTTTATTGAAAATCGTGCATATTTCATATTTTAGTATGACGTTCCTTTTACCTATTGAAAACAAATGCCATTTGCAGATTCGTTTTTCCGGGCGTCAGAAACGGCAAAGAAAATCTAACTTTTTTTGAAAATCGTGCATATTTCATATTTTAATATGGCGTTCCTTTCACCTATTGAAAACAAGTGCCATTCGCAGATTCGCTTTTCCGGGTGCTGGGGGCGGCACGGAAAATCAAACTTTTTTATTGAAAATCGTGCATATTTAATATTTTAATATGGCGTTCCTTTCACCTATTGAAAACAAATGCCATTCGCAGATTAGTTTTTTCGGGTGTTGGGGGCGGCACGGAAAATCTAACTTTTTTATTGAAAATCGTGCATATTTCATATTTTAATATGGCGTTCCTTTCACCTATTGAAAACAAGTGCCATTCGTAGATTCGTTTTTCCTGGCGTCGGGGGCGGCACGGAAAATCTAACCTTTTTATTGAAAATCGTGTATATTTAATATTTTAGTATGACGTTCCTTTTACCTATTGAAAACAAATGCCATTCGCAGATTCGTTTTTCCGGGCGTCAGGGGCGGCAAAGAAAATCTAACTTTTTTATTGAAAATCGTGCATATTTCATATTCTAGTATGACGTTCCTTTCACCTATTGAAAACAAATGCCATTCGCAGATTAGTTTTTCCGCGTGTTGGGGGCGGCACGGAAAATCTAACTTTTTTATTGAAAATCGTGCATATTTCATATTTTAGTATGGCGTTCCTGTCACTTATTGAAAACAAATGCCATTCGTAGATTCGTTTTTCCTGGTGTCGGGGGCGGCACGGAAAATCTAACCTTCTTATTGAAAATCGTGTATATTATTATTTAATATTTTAGTATGACGTTCCTCTTACCTATTGAAAACAAATGCCATTCGCAGATTCGTTTTTCCGGGCGTCAGGGGCGGCAAAGAAAATCTAACTTTTTTTTATTGAAAATCGTGCATATTTTATATTTTAGTATGGCGTTCCTTTCACCTACTGAAAACAAATGCCATTCGCAGATTCGTTTTTCCGGGCGTCGGGGGCGGCACGGAAATTATAAACGGCCAGCAATAAATCCGAAATGGTTTTTAATTGTTAATTGCTGAATTTCTTGTTCGATGAGAGATGCCATATTCTAGTACGATCTTTTATAAGCTGAAGGAAAACAAATTCCATTCCTAGTTCCTTTCCAGTCATCGGGGTCGGCAAAATATTACAAATAAAAAATAGATGCTTGGACTATCAAATGAAATAATAAAAAATGTCTGTGGTTCTTCAGTAATAATTTATCATTTGTCAGTCCAGAACAAACTAAATATTTATATATTTAAAAAAAAATTGTAATAAGAATTTTGTAGTGAATAGGAACTAAGCTCAATTGAAACATTGTTTCGCTATTTTTGAATAACCCTGTATATGGTTTGCTTACTTAACATGTCTCACAAAATACGATTATCAGGCCTTGCAATAGGCAACGTTATGAACTAATATTGGTCAGAAACTTGATCTATTTTCAAAAACAACTTACATGTCTGATACGAAATGTAATGGTTTACAAAATTGTTTCATCGTTTCTCCATGTCGTTTTCGAGTTATAAAGCATAAGAAGAAAACATAAAAGAATCAAATTTTCAATTTTTTTTTATTCATGAAAGTTTCAACCTGTAATAAATGAATTCCTTTTGTTACCTAATTTTATTACCATAGCTGCTGACCCTACTAGATTCTCGCGCGCTTGGTGGTAGATTTTGAGTCTGTCAGACTGGCCCAAATCTGCCTTCAAAATTAACGGAAGAAATCGACCTATTCGCACTACCGTGTTCGGCGATGGATGGGGTGTTTTTTATTTTTACCCAAGATGCTGTATGTTTATTTATGATAATTCCCATTTATGCTGGAGAGAACAAGAAATTGCAATAAAATATTGTAACATCGGGTGCATAAGGTATAATATTTGGAGAGGCTGCAGCATATACTCATTCACACACAAGAGGTCACAGCTTATGGAAAACTTACATACATACACAATCTTGGGAAAGTAAAGTTATAATCCTATAAATTTGCAGTAAAAATAACTTGAATTGGTTGAAGCGACAACCTTTAAAAAAATTTACTTTACTTTCATTCCAGAAAATGTATAGTTATCTACATTTTATTGGATATTATTATCAGTTTATTTATTATATTATATTATAAATGATCATTACCAAAATAAGCATAGTAAAAATACAAACAAAAAATTAAATGTAATGTTATATGACGTAGAGAAAAAGATATTGCATTAAAATATAGCCCGAAGTGTATGAGCTCACAATATTTGGAGATGTCACGATACGTCTTCATTCACACACAGGAGGTTACAGCTTATGGAAAACCTACATACAGCATCTTGGGTAAAAATAAAAAAATACCCCATCCGTCGCCGAATACGGTACTGCGAATGGGTCGATTTCTCCCACTAATTTTGAAGGCAGATTCAGATCAGTTTGACACACTCACAAACCTGCCACCGAGGGCGCGCGAATCTAGTAGGGGTCAGCAGCTATGGCAATAAATAATATAACGAATAAAACGAATTCATTTATTACAGGTTGAAACTTTCACGAATCAATAAAAATAAACAATTAATACATAAAACAAAAATGATTCATCAACAACTCTGGAGCACCAATTAAAAATAAATAAATTAAAAAAAATTGAAAATTTGATTATTTTATGCTTTCATTGATAACTCGAAAACGACGGGAGAATCAATGAAACAATTTTGTAAACCATTAAATTTCGAATTAGATATGTAAGCTATTTTTGAAAATAGGTCAAGGTTCTGAGCAATATTTGTTCTTAACGTTGCCTATTGCAAGGCCTGACAATCATAATTTGTGAAACATGCTACGTAAGCAAACCATATACAGGGTTATTCAGAGTTAGTTCCTATTCACTTTATAAAATTCATATTACAATTTTGTTTTTAATATTGTATAAGTATTTAGTTTGTTCTGGACTAACAAATGATATAATTATTATTGAAGAACCACAGACATTTCTTATTATTTCATTTGATAGTCTAAGCATCTATTTTTATTTGTAACATTTTTTTGTAAAGTGAATAGGTACTGAGCACATTGTTTCGCTATTTTTGAATAATCCTGTAAATATATGGTTTGCTCACTTAGCATGTCTCACAAAATACGATTGTCAGGCCTTGCAATAGGCAAAATTATGAACTAAAATTGGTCAGAAACTTGACCTATTTTCAAAAGAAAAAAATAAATGCTTGGACTATCAAATGAAATAATAAGAAATGTTTGTGGTTCTTCAATAATAATTATATCATTTTTTGTTAGTCCAGAACAAACTAAATACTTATATAATATATTTTTTTAAATGTAATGTGAATTATCTCCACCACTGTTTGAACCGTATAATGATTAATTTATTTTAAACAGGTTTGTAATAATAATAACAAAGAAGTTGTAATTTAAATAGGTAAGTAAAATGGTTTGTAAAAAAATTGAGGTAATTTATTTATCCTTAGAGCTAATAGTAATGTCAAAGTCGCAACAGTTATCACTGTCCTTAGGTTAGGTCATATAAATTCTTCACTGCTCCAAGGGACTTTAGTGTTTCTTTTGGATTTAGTGGCTTCCTTGGTACCTGACAAAAATAAAACAACTCATTTTCGATATATTATATGTGGGTGCCCCTAAAATATAGAGGCAAATTCAGAGTGTTAAATTAAATGGATTTAACTCAAATTATAGAATATAGTCTACCTTTTTTGTCTCTAAAGAGAAAATAATGAAGAAAATTAATAGTTATTTTTATTATTATAATGAAAATGAAAAGACTAGAACACTGCGTCTGGTGATAAAAATAAATGACACAATTGATTTGTACCGGGAAACGTCGGGATAGGGTATTGCCGCCACATGATTACCTTGCGCCCTGTGATTGGTTAGTAATAGTAATAAAAGAATATTTAACAGTAAACGTTAATTCGCATTCTCCCAAAATGAGAATTTTTCGGTGCAAATTTATTTCAACATTTAAAATATTCATCCCTAGTGAACTTAATTTGCTAATTTAACTTCAAATTAGAACTCAATGAATCACTCTGCGAATATTTTGTTGCCTTTGCAAGAAAATTGGGAACTGTTTTGAAAGAAATTTTACACAAATTTCATACAAAAAATTCGCATTTCGGAACTGTGAGAACTAAGCTTAAGGCGGACTTCTGAAACCTGCAACTCACCTTTGTTTAAGCTAATCCGGATCAAGAATTTCGAATAGAGGGGAATTCAAAATTGTTGATCCGCATTAGCCCTCGGTGGCAGAATAGCCTTGAAATAAAACAGACAAAAAATAAACTGCCTAAACAAAAGTATTTTTTTCTGTTATTGCAAGAAATCTCATTTTTGTATTCAACAAAAAATATATTTAAACAGAATGTACAGTATCTTGTTAAAAATAAAATGATGAAATACCAGTGTTTATATAGACCGGGTGTCAACGGATCATGGTAGACCCCCTTTTTTCCCTTATTTTTGAGAATTTCGGAATGAAACTTGGATGTATTATATGATCAAGAAGACACTTCGTAGTATAACTGTTACTTTTTTCCCACTTCCAGTTTCACCGGAAATGACCCCAACTTTTGATTTTTAAATAGAATATCCTGTATATATTATATTAAAAAATTTACTTAAAATAAAAAAAAATTAAAATAAGAAAAAATTGCTTTTGGTCATATCCACCGATTCCTTAGAACATCTGCTATTTTATGGTAGTACTTTACATTATGGTTTCATTTGAAAAAAATAAGTTTTGGTAAAAAAACTGTTCAGGCCAAATTTGATGGCCCACAAAATGCACATTCCCCACTTTTTTATGCTCGATTTGATTTTCTGGCATAACACCGATCCATTACAATCAATTTTTTCTGGTCATATGGCACTCTGTACCAACAGATTTCGAGTTAATTTTTTTTCATGGAGTCGAAATGTCACTCAGGATTTTTCAAGGACTCATATACAGGGCGTTGAATTTAAAAATCAAAAGTTGGGTGGGTTCTTGGTAATATAATATAATCAACCAAGTTTCATTCTGATATTCTTAAAAATAAGGAAAAAGGGGGGTCTACCATGATCATTAGACAAGCCATAGTTTCCAGAGTCTTCAAGATATGCCTTAAACTTTGCAGGGATAATATGTACCAAAAATGACAAAATTTTTCATAATTTGATACTTTTTCATCACTTCCGTTTTCCCCAGAAATCACCCCAACTTTGAAATTTTAAATGGAACACCCTGTATATTTTTACATTTTGGATTCCGAAGACGATTTTAAGTATGAGTGCCTAGTTTTAAAAGTTGTTTTGGTAGATTTTTTTAGGGCTATTTTTATTTCTGCATCTAGAGTACAGTGAATGCACTCAAATCAATGAAATGGATCAAAACAATAAGAGAAAAATGTAAATGTGAGTTTTTTTGAATTGGTTTAATCAAAATTTCCGAAATCACTAATTTATAATTGTCAACTTTTTCAAATGGCACCATCTTATTTTAAACACCCATCAGTAGCTATAAAAATAATCTAATATTTTTGTTTCAAACTATTTAATTAAAAACAAATTGAGCGTATTTATTTTTTATATCGCATTAAATTAGTGTCATTATAAAGGGTATGTTAAACAAACAAACATACAATGTTATTTAAAATTTTGAAGTTGAGGTGGCCGAGAGTTAAAGGTGAAACCGTGCGAAGTATCTTCACCGTTAATCATGTTTCCCAATGTACCAAGCAGACTCATGTTATTTTCTTTTGCTTATTACTTTTCGAGATATATCTATTAAAACTTATTTCCAATGATTACGTACTGTATAGTCCATTTAACGAGGTCCCGAACATCAAAATTTGTAGAATCTTTTGCAATATATTTCTCCCTCTGTTTTCGAGGGTGAGAAAAACGATGGTGATGGTTTCGAGTTCTGAAATCCTTGCGTACTACTTCTATCAAGGAAAAACCCCAATTTCGTGCTTGCTGCGAGGGATCATCAGATCTGTTTTTTTTTTTTGAATAATAACAATAAATTTAGTTAATTTACATTAGAGAACCCCGGACCGAACCCCGAGGTTTGAACCTACCCCCGAAGAGGGGGTGGTTTTTATACGTAGGGGGTAGTTTCGAGACGCTACAATGGAAAAAATACCACCATCGTGTTTATCACCCTCGAAAACCCGTGAGAAACCCGTTTACAAGTTTTTCGAGTGATTTTGATTTTGCAAGCAGGGTTGTTTCAACCCCCGGGGGCTGCTTAGGTCAACTGCGGTTTAGTAATGGTTAGCTTCCCTAATGTTCCCATAAAAACTCCGATCCGACGAATTTTCGCTTGCCTAGGATCGCAGCATGGAAGACGGGGTGGTTTTATACGTTGGGGGTAGTTGCGGGAAGGTAGGGTGAAAAATAGCACCTTTATTATGATCCCTGCCCTCGAAAACCCATAAAAAACCTTGTCGAGTCCGTATTGTCTTGTTTTTGAGATATTGCTATTACGGTCGGGGGTAGGTTCAACCCCCGAGGGTCACTTCGGCGTACTCTAATGTAAATTAACTTAGTTTGTTATTATTCCCCCAAAAAAACCAGACCCGTCGATCCCTCGCGAGCCTAAGACCAAGAAGCCGGAAACAGGGGTGGTTTTTCCTTGATAGGGGTAGTACGCAAGGGTTTCAAAACTCGAAACCATCACGATCATTTTTCTCACCCCCGAAAACAGGGGAGGAAATGTATTGCAAAAGATCTTACAAACTTTTGTTATTTTGGCCTTTTTGTACCTCGTTAAATGGGGACTAGTAATCTACAACTTCATATAAAGTAGTTGTTCATTGAAATTCTTATATATTATAGATACTTTCACGTAAACAATTTTAATATAACCACATGTGATAGCAGAGAAAAATATTATTGTACCGGGTACTTACCTTTATAATGTATTCCACTACCTACTATAAATATTCCCATACAACGTGTCACTCACTACTGTCACTAATTGAACACTGAATGCCGTGTCAACTGCCAAATTTAAACTAGATATTATCATATTATTTATTCCTTACTGCTCGTAAAACTTGAAGGTCACGCGGCTATATACGTAGAGTGTGTAAAGTAGGGGGCGCCACTATCCTGCTGTAGAAATGACGTCACAGCTTATCGTGTGTGAGCTATGTGAATGATCATCAATTTCAACATCATACACAAGAATTTTAAAAATAAAGTTTAAACGTCATAAAATGACGTAAATAACAAGAATTTACAATAAAATATTGTGGCATCGAATGTATGAGGTCATAATATTTGGAGAGGTCATAGTACACCCTCATTCACACACAAGAGGTCACATGTTATGAGAAACCAACACACATACACATATATACATACATACATATACATATATACACATACACACACACATATATATATATATATATATATATATATATATATATATATATATATATATATATATATATATCACAAGTGTAACACAGAAATATAGACAAGAGTGTGTTTAAATGGGGTTTAAGTAAATGTTCTTTATGTCAGCAATATTACAGTTAAATATATCCAGGCTAGCCTCAATACTATTATAATTTAAACACATTTGATGTAGGGGAGATGATTCTAATATATTAGTGCGTGGAGTAGGAAGCATGAGTACATTATTTGTTCGAGAATTTAATCTCGGAATTCGATACCTAAGAAGTGTGGTGAGGCAGGTGCAGCTAATTTTATTATTGATAATTTTGTGTAAGAACATTATTGAATGCATTACACGTCTCCTTATTAAGCTACTCATACTAAATTTATTTTAAAAACATTCTTGTGTCCCTCTCATTGGATATGTGCCCTCCAGAATAAAAGTTGTGGACTTAAAAAATCTTCGTTGTACTTTTTCCAAGGACGCTATGTGAATGTTGTAACTAGGACTCCAAACAATGGACGCATATTCCAGTTTGGATCTGACAAATGTAACAAATAACATACGTAGAGTAGATAATTTAGTAAACTCTTTGCTGTTTCTCAAAACAAAACCTAAATTTCTAAATGCACTACTGGTGCTTTCCTCGATATGTTTAGAAAAAGTTAATATAGTATCAAAAACAACGCCAAGATCTTTTATAAACTCAGGTCTATTTAGAGTACAGTCGTTTAATTTATAGTTAAATGAAATTTTATTTACTTTACGTGTGAAAGACATGACATTACATTTAGCAGCAGTAAGAGGAAGACGGTTATTAATGCACCAGGTATTAAGAAGATCCAGGTTACGCTGAACCCTCAGGCAGTCATAGTCGGAATTTATAGGAAAGTATATTTTTAGGTCATCAGCATAAAGCAAATAGTGAACATCCAAGTCATCAACAATGTCATTGATAAACAGTACAAAAAGCAATGGTCCAAGTACTGAGCCCTGTGGTACTCCAGATGATTGGCTGTAATGATCAGACCGATAACCACGATACTGAACATATTGAGACCGATAGGACAAATAAGACATAAATAAATTTAGTAGCGAAGTACTGATTCCAAAGCTTTCTAATTTAGTCAATAAAATGCCATGGTCTAGTCTGTCGAATGCTTTAGAGAAGTCGGTATAAATTACATCAACCTGACCCTTACGATCTATGACTTCAGAAATAAATTGGGTGATACATACCAGGTTTGTAACAGTTGACCGACCGCCCATAAAGCCATGTTGTTCTTCAATTGTTGAACTTTTAGTATGGAAGGATACGTAATCATGCAATAAGAATTCAAAAATTTTAGAAAAATTGCATAAAATTGCGATGGGACGATGGTTCTCTATTTCATTTTTACTGCCCTTTTTAAACACTGGACAAATTCTGGATAGTTTCCACTTATCAGGGAATGTTTCTGTGCTTAAGATTAAATTAAATATGATACAGAGAGGTTTGTAAAAAACATTAGCGCAATCTCTTATAATAAACGCGGGTATTTCATCAGGTCCTGTAGTCATGTTTGCCTTGAGTTTTTTAATTGAGTTTAGGACTTCGCTCTCAGTGAATATTCGAATACGCATAACATTGTTATTATATACACTGTCACCAGGCAAATAGTCACTAGAATTAATATACGCATTATAGAAAAAATCAGCAAAGGAGTTAACTATATCTTGGGGGCTTTCAAGAGTGGCATTGTTGTAGTTCATAGTACTAGGAATAGATGTGGCATTATTTTTTGAATTAATATAACCCCAGAACTTATTTGGGTTAGATTTTATGGCATTCTCGGCATCCCGTATGTATGCAGCATAAGCATCTTTTATAGTCATTTTTAGCAAAACTCTTAATTCATTGAATATTATTAGATCATCCTGGTTTTTAGTCCTTCTGTATGTATTACGTGCCCTGTTCTTCTGTTTAAGCAGTGTAATTGTATTGGAATTAAACCAGGGGGGATACTGTTTGTGTGATGGTGTTTTTTTAGGGACGTGTTTCTTAAAAACAATATATTTTGTCATAAAATTCAAACACAGCTTCGTTTACTGCCAGATTAGAAATAAAACTCCAGTCAACTAGAGCTAGCTCATTGTAGAGTGCGGGGTAATTAGCTTTTTTAAAATTAAACGACTCATGACTAAATAGTGGAAACTTATTAGTCGTAAGATTTGTACACACACATTAATACAAAGAGCAGGATGATGAAGATCTTCCGCTAACAAAACTGAAGTTGATTTTTGGACGTTACAAGACATATTACTTAAAATGAGATCTAATAGTCTGTTATTAGCGTTGAGTAGATTATTTTGTTGCTTTAGATTAAAAAAGTTCATAAAATGCAGCAGGGAATTGTATTTCCGACTGCGAGTTTTTGAGAAATATTCAGGGATGTTAAAATCGCCAATAATGAGAATGTCGGATCCATACAGGTCATATAGTGATTCAATATTATCAAATAAACACTCATAATCCTCACAGGTAGCGTCAGTGGGAATATATAAAACAAAAATCAGAAAATAGTGATTACATGTTTTAATTCTTACACCCAGTATATCGATGCTCTTGAGATTATTAAAACCTGGACATAGGGAACGAACGTCAAGTAAATGAGCATTGTATTTAATTTTAAGTGCGAGTAATACTCCACCTCCTCGCGTTTTATTACAAGCTTGAAAATCCCTATCAGCGCGAAATACATCATATACATTTATATCAAACAGTTCGGCATTTGACAATCCCGCATGAGCCCATGTCTCGGTGAGAGCAATACAGTCACACTGGTCAACGAGTGAATTAGTAAATAACTCATTAGTTTTTGTCCCTAGTCCACGAACATTCTGATAATAGAACGACATAAAATAAGAGTTCTTAGCCATTGCTTTTTCAGTGTTTATAAATGTTTTTGTGGTTAGCGCATAGTCGGAACTTAATTGTCCCTCAGATTATTTTTATAAAAGTCTACTATATTCGGATTAACTTTATTATTCCCAGCTACATTGATAAAATATTTATTTAAATCATTGATATCAAAGTCAGTTTCATTTAGAATCGTATTTTCTTTTTTGTTATAGAGACCCCATGAATACAAATTGTTCCAAATTAATTTGCTATTACTTTTATTACATTTCATCACGTTTCATATATGCATTTTTCTCATTTCTGATAGCTATACTCAGATAATTTTTTTAACTGAACATAATATTGTCGGTGACTTTCTAATTTAGTTTTTACATACTTTTTGTGTGCCTTTTTCTTTAATTTTATTATTTCCTTTATTACTAATGTGATATATGGTTTATTTGTACGTTTAGGTTGAAAATATGTGAGTGGTGCATGATCATCAAATAATTTTATGATATTTTGAGATAAAAATTTCACTTTTTAATTTATATCCCTTAGTTCAGTGATTTGGTACCAGTCGATTCCTGCTGCTTCATTATTAAACACCTCAAGGTTAAAATGCCTAAAATTTCTGTAACAGAATTGTCTAAAATTTGGTCTTTCATTCTTTATAGTAAAATTACAATGTATTAGCATATGACCTGTAACATTTAATAAATCACATGAATCACTATCATTAACTCTAATGTCCTCACAATAATTATGTCAATTAAGCTTTCACTTCTAGTTGTTATTCTTGTTGGAAAATTGACTATCTGCTTTAATTAAAGTTCCTCATCACCGTTTCCAATCTGTAACTCTCGGGATTTTCTTTATTTAATAGATTTATGTTCAGGTCCCCCATTAATATAATACCTTGTACTTCCAAATATATATTTTCTAAAACATCCACAATTTCATTTAAACTCTCCATATTAGCTTTTGGAGTTTTATACACTACTCCAACACCTATTTTTCTATTTATTGTCAAAATTAACCACAGTTTTTCTATACCACTTACAAAAAATTCATTATCATAATATTTCTTGTATTTAATATGGCTTTTTAGATACACACCCGTTCCTCCACCTCTATTTGGTCTGTCTGAATGTATGAAGTTGTAGGTTGGTATTTGCACAAATTTTGCTTCAGAATCTTCCTGCAACCACGTTTCATTTAATCCCACTATATCAAAATTGTTTTCTAAAATTGTGTCTTTAAAATATTCAAAACCCGTATTTAGTGATCGGACATTGACAAAACTAACTTTTAAACTACTATTTATGTTTATTTTCCTTTCTTTATCATTTACTGATCTATGCTCAACAGTTATATTTTGTTTTGTATTATGTTTACTAATTTTTTGATATTTCTTAATTTTTGATTGCTATATATTTTTCGCGTAGTCCATTTTCCTAATATAATTATTAATCGTTCTTTCATAGCTTGGGCATTTTTTACTTACTGCTGTATGGTTATGTCCATATTTAATCTTTCTTTTGCCTTGACACAATTAATACATTTTTCTTCTTTAGCTTTGCACACTCTATGGTTACATAACCATAGAGCGTGCAAAACAGAAGAACATTTCTGCACATATTGAGCATACCTCAATTTGTATGCAGTCTTTTGCTACATGGTTGTATCCCATACATTCATAACACTGTACAACACTCAAATGATTTAGTACCCTTCCCATTGACTACCCTATTGCTGCTTTCCCATTGTTTACTAAATAGCTATGTGTTTTGGAATCTGCCTCTATGATCAGATTTATATTCTTGATCATTTTCCATACGTTTTAGTATCCGCAAATGCGTTCCTTCATCCTTTCTAATACGATTTTAACTAATTATTTTATCTACAATACTGTCTTCATCTGCATCCTCATCTTCATTTATATTTTTCTTCAGGTCTTCTTCGTTAATGTTAATAATTTTCAACTTAGGTTTTTTGAGCTAGGGTATTTTTGTCTTATAATTCTTTCCTAATTCTTGATTGATTTTAGTTTGCAACGTACTAATATATGTTTTATTCTCACATCCTATAACAACACATCCATTTGAGACTTGTTTGATCTTCGAGATGTTAATACCTAGGTTTCCTGGATTAATCCTTTGCCTTATATCCAATTTAGTTTGGTCTTTAATTGGCTTTACGAGTAATACTTGGTTTGCTCCATGTTTTGTTATTTCTGCATAATTTGGTGCCTGCTTGCTTGTGGTCTCTCCTTCTTGTTTCTCCATACTAATCTTGGATATCATCTGTTTAAGGTTTGACAGTTCATTTTTCATTTCCTGGATTGTGTCCATCAGCTGTGGTAATTTGTCCATAAAATTGGTGCATTTCATACAGAGCAGTCTTAGAGTACGATGTTTTAATGGCATGCACCTACTTTCTGAGCTTCTTAAATTTGCGCATTCTTTGTGAATTATGCTCTTGCATACATCACAACAGTAACATGTATTTTCATCACTAGTTGGTTTAAAACATTTTATATATTTATTTACTGACCAATCCATTGTTTTCATTTCATATAATTTAGATGAGAATATGCTAAGGCATAATAAACCCATTACGTTTTTGGTATCTAGAATATTTTTTAGATTTACAATTGCAAACTATGCTGCTATATTTCTTAACAATTTTCTAAGTGATGTATATTTGTTGCACTAAACTGTTGCAAAAATTAATAAGACTTGTGATGCCTCCAACAGAGATTAAATTGAACATAACTAGTAGGAAGTTCAAGGTTAACTGTTGATGTGTGCAACCAAACTCTATATAGGTGTATATAAGATTCAAGTATTTTTCGTAAACTAATAATTATAAAAATGTATCCGAAAAAGAAATGTCTTACCTGAATTATTAGCGTAAATTTTAGGAGTGGTAACATTATTTTGCAATGACTGATATTCGGCTTGAGAAGATATTAATTTGCTCTGGGCTTGGGTAACAATAACAGATTGTGTTTGATTTGGTTTTGGTAGCAACTGAAGACTCTGCAAGGATAAATTTCTGCAACTGGCATCTGACACAGGTATATTAAATGAGGGCTGCATGTAGAGACATTGTACTGGAATCTCTGAGGCTGTTGAAGCTACAACAACAAAGGGTTGTGAACGTTCAGTATCATTAGACAAACAAATAGTTGACTGTCCGCCAATAACAACAGTTAACGGTTGATAACTTTGATTTATGCCATCATTCATTTGTATTACATTTGATTTAATCTGTGGCTTTAGTATAGTTAATGTAGGATTAGTTTTGCTAGAGACAGTACTTGTTTGTATACTAGATGAATTAACCCATTGTGATATATCATTTGATTTACTTATGATCGATGTACCTGACCAGTTTTCATGATTATCGTTAATTTCATTCTTAAGATCATTCTTAACGACTTTTGGTGATGCAGGCATTGTTTTAAATGCGCCTCCTGTTGGTTGAAAACCTGTTATGCCAGATGGATTAACAGGGGAATAATGAAAACTTAAAGCACTAGATGTAGCTACAGGGCTATACTTAGGCTTTTCAGTTGAAGGCATTCTTGCTTTTATTGGTTTAGGTCTACATGTCACTTCGGTACTACTATTTGTGGTAACAGGGCTGAATCGTTGATGCGGAAAGACACGATTTTCCAATGATGAGTCTAAATCGCTTTGAGATTCTGAATCAGAATCTGTAACTTTTTCCTTGCATTTAAGATCAATTTCAGTTCCTGGATCTTCACATATTACCATTTGATCATCATCAGACACATCACCTACTGTGTCTTGTTCTTGTAATATTTGCCGAGGAGGTTCAGATGTGTGTGGAGGTGGACTTATTCTAGGGCTGGCTGGTAGTTCACCAGTTTCTCCACTGTCACCTGCTGAACTCAGTTTACTGCGTCCTGAACCAGTTGACGACTTTCTTCTGTCTTTATTGCACCTACAAAATATCTTTTATAATCGATATGAACAGTTAACAAAATATTTTCATATTTACCATTTCCATTCTGGGTGTGCTTTAAAATGAGCTTCTTTAACCTCAGAAGCAAGTTCGTGGTACTTCTTCTTTTGAGCAGGACCTAAGGCATACCACCACTCCCCCAGAATCTTAGATACAGTTCTATTATCTTGATTTGGATGACGCTGATGTACCAAAGTACGATGTCTTTTTGAAAAGATCATAAAGGCATTCATTGGTCTTCGTATACGTTCTTTATTCTGTAAAATAATGTATTATTACCAATTGAATAATACCAACTTTAATAATTTCACCTTGTTAGAATCCTTATTATTACTTTGTAAGGAACTTAACGACTGACTTCTTCTCTTGTTATTGCTATTATCTAAATTTGAGTCACTCGTTTCAGTTTCAAATACATCATCATCTTCTTCAGTTGGTACTGGCATGGTTTCACCATCTGCTTCTTCATCATGAAGATCACCTGTTGCCCCAGACATCGTATTAAGTGGTGGTGCAGATAATGGGGGTGACAGCTGAGAAGAAGGTGGTGAATTTGGACCAGAACTGGCATTTAATAAAGGTACAATCGAATGCCAAGGTATGACAAAAGCTGACTGTGTTGATGGAGGAGTTGTTTGTACCCTTAACTGAGGGACTAATGATCTGCTTTGGTTGTGATTTATTTGTGGAGATGATATCTGAGGCACTACTGATGCCCGCTGATGTGCTTGAATTTGAACAGGACTGTGCTGTATTATAGGGTCTTTATGATTTGATGTATTTGGTGAAACTGCAATTAGAAAATTATGTTTTGTACTTTTATAAACAATTTATTAAACATTAAAAAATTAATACTTATGTTACAAAAAGAAACCTGTGAAAGTATTCTTTTATTTCCAATATAACTAAATGTTTTTAGATTTAGATTCTGAAAGGGATATGATTATTAATGAGGAAAAATTAGAAAGCATTATTTGTTAATATTAAGCTGTGATTAGTAAGTACTACTGTGAAATAAATTGTTTTAGGAGATAAGTCACAACTATTGTAATTACCTTGTTCAGTTTTAACAATTATAGGAGGTGGGTTTTGTTGTATAGTGGTAGAGGAATTAACTCTCTTAACAACTGACTGGGAAGCCGCAGGCAATACCGGTACCAACTGTGTAGGATTTACTATAACTGGTAAGCCAGCATTCGTAGAATTTGACTGTATAAATCCAGGACCCATGGAATGTGAACTATTTAAACTATTAATATTGTTAATATTACTATTTGGTGTAATACGTATTGTTGGTGTTGAATGCAAATGATCGCTCTGTATAACCTAAAAATATATATTCATACACAAAAAAATCATAAATATTACGAGCCGCCGAGATGAATATTTTTCCATTTTAATTTTTGTTGTCTCAGGGTTGATTGAACAAAGAAGAAATTTCATTATTTAGTTAATAAAAATCTTTTCCATTAGTCAGACTGATACATTGAAAAATATCACTCGGTACATTAATTTAATCCCTATACCTGTCTTTGAAATGGTTTAGTCTCTTTCTGATCAATATCAATTTCATTTTTTATAACCATAATATTCTTTTCATGGGTTGGCGGTACTACACAATAAAGAGTCCCTGAAAAATATTTAAATTCATATCAGTAGGTACTTACTGTAATTTTACTGTAAATAAAAAATATATTAAGTTCTTTCAATGGTGCATATAATGTAAGTATTTTTAAAGTTGTTTAAACATTAAGATGCCAACTGAGTTTAAACTGGAATGTTTACTATTTATTTATATAAAAAATTACATGATTTTGCTTTTATTTTTCTATTTACTACATGTAAAATGTATGGCAACATGAATGCAAGTCTGCAGCTAATATACACAATTTTTAAACGATAACTGGAAATTTTGTTTTCAACTTTCCATATTCAAGACTATTATAATTTCCATGTTTTACGCTTTGATATATTTCGAAAGCAATTTGTCAAATTAGGACCAATTTGATTCTCTGGTACTAAATAGTTACAGTACACGCAACCAAACATACATGGAATCAGAGTATCTGACAAATAATTTTTTTGATTTCCGGATTTCCCAATAGGCAATGTAGGCAGCTGCCTAGGGCGGCATGCCTCCAAAAGATCTATGACTTTTAAAGAATAATAACAAAATAATAATTATTATCCATTTTATGCTTTTTAAAGAAAAGTAGTAATTATCTTTGTTGAACCATCAACCAGGAATGAAAGAAGGCTCAATGATCTAGCGGTGTTGAGCATCGAGTCTGAAATATCAATCAGCTTGGACTATAATATTATTAATGAATTTGCATTAATGAGTATTGACTCGTTGATGACGAGGCAGATTTTGTAAATTTAGATAATTGCTTACTGTCTAGTCTTGAAGTTTTGTAGAAAAAATCCATTCATGGTGGTGTCGCTATTTTTTGCCAGAAGAAATATAAATGCTCTGATATACTACAAATAAATAAACTCTCTGTCAACTTACACTGTGAACTAACTGGAGTTGTTTATGACAATTTCTTTATAATAACTGCGCTGCCGCCTGCAATATCTCACCAACACATTAGCGCAGTTGTCTGAATAATATATTTATAAATTGTAGTTGTGATACCCGTGAATCCATTACAATTGGCTCAAAACTGTCTGATCATTTTGGTATAAACTTAAGTACAAAATATTGCAAAGTTCCTCATCTGAAAAAAGGAATTACGCATAGGCCTATTATCAACTTTTTTCGGAGGTATCATACAATTAAATATTCGATATGGTTTAAAAGCATATAATGTATTGCCTGATGAAATAAAGCTTAGTCCAAATTTGTGGACGTTTAAAAAGGAATGTGGGGATTATGTAAAAAATCATATAGATATATAATTTTTGATGTTTGTTATTTATGTATTTTATTTTTGAATTATAGAAGTATGCAATGTGTAAATGTTGTTATTTGTATTTATTATTTAGCTTCAGCTAATAAAGTTAATTATTGTTATATAATCGAAAATTTAAAAAATACTAAAAGTAAAGATGCTTATGATATCGATGTAAAAGTGTTAAACTGTATTAAATATATTATTTTTATTCCTCTCATAAAATTTATTATTAAACAAGAGTTTATTAAAATGATAGTGTACAATATACAATAATGTTTTACAATTAAAATGTTTAAATTATGCAATAAATTAATTCATGGAACCTAAGTGAATGAACATCTGTATGTGCCAGTTTAAATTATGGTTTAAGATAATTTAAAATTAATATAAAGAGTAGTATACCTAACTACATAATTAAAATTATAGATATTAATTAAACAGATAACAGCAATAATAAGATACTATTTATAACAAAACTATAGAATCTAATGTATTACACTAGCTGGAATACCGATAGACATAGTTATTAATAACAAAATAAAATATCTGGAAGAACAAGAAGCTAACAACTTAGAAGACCCCAGGTAGAACACTAATATTTAACCAATATTGGTAAGTAAGTAATTTATAAATCTGAGGTTAATATTTCTATTACTAACTGGTATGTTCAAGTGTTTATTGGTTTTTATTCTGGTTTCGTATTTATGATAATTAAAAATGCTCAGTGTAAAACAAACCTTGATATTATATACATTAATTTTTATTTTTAAAATTTTGGATAGGTTATTACCAGAACATTTATTAGACAATTGTACATTTAGTAGAATGCAGGTTTTCATGGACAATGGGTTTGATTTACTTCAAAGTTTATTTTCTACTTTTAGTTTTTTTTTAAATAATTTTTTATATAATTTTATTTTTTACTTTTTAGTCTATTGATATGCTGTAATCCCCAGATATCGATTTTGAGACGAATCGGATCATAAACGATGAAGTCGTCCGCCATCTTGACTAAATTTTTTACTAGTGTTACGTTTGATTTTGTCATATATAAGTATGGAATTTTGCATTGGTTTTGCAGATAAAAAGAAAGTTCACTTATCAGTAGCATTTTAGTTAATTATTTTTAATTAGTTGAGTAAATTTAGTCGTTAACACTTTCCCTGCGACTTACTGGGGCGCATCTAACCCAGGGTGCGGTAATGTTTTTTTCTAAAATATCGTTGATTTTGGTTTCAAAATTAGCGTTGAATTTAAGTCTATATACAGGGTGTTCAATGATATTTACGTATGGCACACGTGTGCCATGCGCACTTAGCTAAGAATTTCTTGCTCAGTGCGGGCCGACACGCATGTGTGCCATGGAGTTTTTTTGTATCAGAAAACTTATGACAAAATGACAATTTTGACAGAACACTCATAAAAATATTTATTCAATCCATAACATAACTATAAAAAAATAAAGAGTAATGCCCTGAACAAATATCAATATTGGCCTTATAATATAAGAAAATCACAAAATGAACACAAAAAACATAACACTAAAAAATACTTTTTGTATTATTATAAAAACAGTGAAAAAAAAAACAATAGTTATGCATGAAAGTATCGAAGCATTCTCCAACACAAAATCCTGGTTTATCTGGGCATTGGTCGCAGTGGTATAGACATTTTTCAAATTTTCTTGCCAGAACATAATCTACAGCGCTTTCTATTAGTTTTTCCATGCTGATCCTTGGAAGGAATTTTCATAAGAATATGCTTTGTTATAACTCTCGCCATAGATTTCTTAGACTGTTCAATGGCGAAAAGTTTTTCCAAGATCGAAAGTCAAAAGTCATACAGCGTCATGTTACACAAAGGAAATTTGTTATAAAGCAAATACGAGTTCAATAGCATCAGCTGTATACAGGGTGTCTCACCGGGAACTGAATCGATCGATATAGAGAAAAGTAAGCATCAGAAAATTTTAAAAATTTAGATAATTACTAATGTCGGTGTGGCCAATTCAACTAAAATAATTACAAGCAGCTGGCACTTCCGCTTATACCGAAAGTCGATACCAACTTGCTTATTTCAAATGGAACACCCTATATATTTTAGGGTTTTCGAAAAGAGCATAAAATTCTGAGTCGAAAATATGTAGCATATCCTATACCTAAACCTAGCCGTTTCAGAGATATTTGACATTTTATAGAAAATTTGACAGGTGGAACGGTTTGCAAGAACCTTTATAACTTTCTTCGTGTAAAAGATCCTCATTTGCTTCTTGTCACATATAAAGAACACAAGGAGAACTACGTTCTACAACTAAAATAAATTCAATAATATCATACCAAGTGTTCTGTTTTTCGTGTTACGTTTTGTCAACTTCAAACCGTGAAAACTTGTTTAGGTCAAATGGAACACCCTGTATTTTTTTACGTCAAGTTGTGTAAAATTGAATTCCCTTTTTTGTGATATTTGCATTGTGGGGGTTAAAGTTACAACTTTTTGAAATATTTGCGATTTTATTAGAAATTCATGAATTGTAATCATTTCATCAAAATAGCCATGATTAGAAACAATCAGTCATTATCTTATGTCAAAAAATGCCAGCACATTTAAATTACACCCATGAAGACTTTTTAAATTTGTTTATTATTTATGGAAAATGTGATAAAGTAATATCAAAAACTTGCAGCACATTTGCTACTCGATATCCAGAAAAACGGAAACCGTCACCAAACACTGTAAAACGCATACTGGAAAATTTTAAAAATTATGGCTCTGTCAAGGCAAAAATGCAAAGAAGAAAGCCTATTGTTGATGACGAAAACATTGAAATTGTCATTCTAGGATATTTTCATGTATTTCCAAGGATGTCATTAAGACAAGCTGCTCTGGAATCAGGACTATGCAAGGATTCAATTCACAGAATCTTATTAAAACATAAGTTTCACTCGTTTTCATTCCATATGGTTCAAGGATTAAAAGAAACAGATTTCCTAAGAAGACAGAATTCTTGTGAGTTTATTCTAATAAGGTCTGAGGGTCACGATTCTTATTTGGGAAATATTATATGGACAGATGAAGCAAAATTTACTAAAAATTGACTTTTTAATAGACACAATTCGCATTATTGGAGTGACTCAAATCCTCATATGTTCAGAGAGCGAAACTTTCAAGAAAGTTGGCAGTTCAATGTTTACTGTGCCATAAGAAATGATAGAGTGATGGCATTACAGTTTTATTAAGAAAATTTAAACAGTAAATTAAATTTTCTCTTCTGCTAATATGTATAGGTAAATTTTTTTTTTTTTTTAGGTGAATGATCTGAATATTGTCTGAAAGTTATTTGTGGCATTCTACGAATATTCTTTCCTATTATTTGGGTTTTCTACCACATGTACTATTATCCTCTTCAAAACAAATCACCGAATCTACAAAATAATAGAATTATTGGAAAAAAAGCCTCTGCGCCCGTGACGTTTACGCCAAAGGAAAAGTCAGAGGTTATGTTTTGCAAATAATATAAATCGGAATAAACACAAAAATAATGTATTTTGCTGACGTTTCGGAAAGTAATCTCTTTCCGTTTTCAAAGCTATTTTTGAAGAACTCTTATTTTGCTGTGTATGTCAAATACACAGCTTTAAGATTCTGTTTATGTTATTTCCATAGATACTTACTACTTACACAGAACATAGAACTGATGATATTTTTTTTAGATAATGTTGAGTTTGTTAAGTTCTTCTTTTAACATTGGTAGCCAGGTTGTACAAATATCTACAGAACAATTCGATACGCACTTATCTTCATTTAATAAGATTATTGCTGATTCTTTAATTTTTCTTTTTTTGGTATCTGTTTCTTTTGTTAAAATTTTTGCCGAGTCCCAGTTTATTCTATGTCCGTTTTCCCAAGCATGTTCACAAATCTTTGATTTCTGGATTTCATTCTTTCTAATGTAGTTCTTGTGCTCATCCAACCTCACACTGAAAGGTCTGGATGACTCACCCACATAACATTTATCACATTCGCACGGGATATTATAAATACAGTTTTTTGAATTCTGCTCCCTGTTTATCGGTTTTGTTTTTGTTAAAATAGATCTTAAAGTGTTCCCCGTTTGAAATATCGTCCTAACATCAAATTTGTCACCTATACGGCGTAGCTTTTCCGATAGTCCGTATACATAAGGAATTATTGCTGTATAATGACGTTCAGGTTTTTGTCGTACCTGATTGTCCCTATTTTCAACATTTATGAAAATTCTATCAACAAAGGCTTCAGGATATTGATTTTGTACTAGAACCTCTTTGATAAATTTTTTCTCGTTATTTAATATTTCATTATTAGATGAAATTATTTTGGCCCTATCGTATAAACATTTTACAACACCCCTTTTAACATTTATTGACTGATTTGAGTTAAAATTTAGATATCTATTAGTATGTGTTGGTTTTCTATAAACGCTTGTTTCAATTGTATTATTTATCCTTCTAATTAAAACATCTAAAAACGGTAGTTCATTCCTACTTTCTACTTCTAATGTGAATTTAATAGACGGTTCCTTACTATTTATATTTTCTAAAAAACTATCTAGTAAATCAACACCATGAGGCCAAATTGCAAAGATGTCGTCAACATATCTCCACCAGACAACCGGTTTGTTTATACAATTTTGAACATGTGTGTTCTCAAAGTTCTCCATAAATATGTTGCTTAAAATTGGTGATAATGCAGACCCCATAGCCATACCAAAATCCTGCTGATAGAACTCATTGTCCAATTGAATGATCTGAATATCTTACAAAATTTGAATAATAACTATTTAGAAAATTTACCTCTCGTCGAACATAGAAACATTTTTTATCAGCACGACGGTGCTCCCCTACATAACGCATATTTAATTAATAATTATTTACAAGAAATTTTTTATGATCAATGGATTGCCAATAATGGACCTTTCTTATGGCCTCCTCGCTCGCCCAATTTATCAGTTCTGGATTATTTCATTTGGGGAACTATTAAAAATAAAGTTTATGAGAGCCTATTAACAAAAATTGAAGATTGTATGCAAAGAGTAAGAAATGCATTTCAAAACATATCACACATCAGGATTCAAATTCAATTCAATTCAAACATATCAGGATTCAATTAGAAGAGCTACCCATGAGGAACTAATCCGAAGGTGTGAAAAATGTGTCGAGGTTTGAGGGCGGAATTTTGAGCAATTATTAAATTAAAATGAAATCATATTTTAAATTGATCTTATCTCTGCTATTTTAGTTCATGCCATATCTTCAATTCGATTAATACGCATGTTACAGTGTTAGTGTTATTTTGCGTTTTTGTGGATATCGAGTAGCAAATGTGCTGCAAGTTCTTGATATTACTTTATCACATTCTCCATAAATAATAAACAAATTTAAAAAGTTTTCGTTGGTATAATTTAAACATGCTGGCATTTTTTGACATAAGATAATGACTGATTGTTTCTAATCATGGCTATTTTGATGAAATGATTACAACAATTCATGAATTTCTAATAAAATCGCAAATATTTCAAAAAGTTGTAACTTTAACCCCCACAATGCTAATATCAGAAAAAAGGGAATTCAATTTTACATAACTTGACGTAAAAAAATAACGGGTGTTCCATTTGACCTAAATAAGTTTTCGCGGTTTGAAGTTGACAAAATGTAACGCGAAAAACGGAACACTTGGTATGATGTTATTGAATTTATTTCAGTTGTAGAACGTAGTTCTCTTTGTGTTCTTTTTACTTGACAAGAAGCAAATGAGGATCTTTTACACGAAGAAAGTTATAACTGTTCTTGCAAACCGTTGCACCTGTCAAATTTTCTATGAAATGTCAAATATCTCTGAAACGGCTAGGTTTAGGTATAGGATATGATATATATTTTCAACTCAGAATTTTATGCTCTTTTCGAAAATCCTAAAATATATAGGGTATTCCATTTGAAATAAGCAAGTTGGTATCGACTTCCGGTATAAGCGGAAGTGCCAGCTGCTTGTAATTATTTTAATTGGATTGGCCACACCGACATTAGTAATTATCTAAATTTTCAAAATATTCTGATGCATACTTTTCTTTATATCGATCGATTCAGTTCCCGGTGAGACACCCTGTATAATATATGCCTAATTTCTTGTACCATTTGAGGGTTTTTCTTTCACATGGGTAGTAAGAATTCAGTTGATCTTGACGATCAACACCACCCATACGCTTGTTGTAATGGAAAATCGCGGTAGGTTTCTCTTTACTTTGATTTCTTCTATCAACGAATTTTGTCTTTCCGTTTCCAAACCCATTGGTTATAAACAAAAGCGAGAAATTGTCTTACACTTTTTTAATTTCCTCTTAAGAACGGCTTTGGAGTCATATTTTCTTTTTCTGTTGAGAGTTCTAGTACAAAAAGTACTGCGATTTGTTAGCTTGTCGACCAATTAGAACGAATTATAAAAATTATCCAAGTAAACGCTATGCCCTGAGTCTAAATAGTTTTGAAGTAGCTCCAAAACTACTAAGTGTTACAGAGTGTTTACTGAAAATTGTAAACACGTAACACTACTTTTGTTGTGTGGCCTTTTCCACCACTATCATCTAGAGCTCCGGTGTATACCAAAGATTTTAAAATTACACCACTTGGTTCAGTCAACATATATAATTTTATCCCATATTTATGATGCCTTTTTTTGATATATTGATGGAAAAGTAAACGTCCTTTTTTTCGGGAGAATAGATTGTGGACATTTTACTATTGAAAAAGTTGATAATGGATCGGATTTTATAAAGCCGGTCAATGGACTCGTCCCCGTGAGGTAAATTCCTTGCAAAATGTAAGCACCGCATTATGACAAGAAAACGGTTGTGGCTGATATGCTCGGAAAAACATTTGAAGTTAAATAATGGATGTACTTTCCAGTGGAACAGTTCCCCTCATGCATAATAAAGAAATAGTCATGGGCAGTGTATTAAAATTGTTAGTTTATTAAACTGTGCAAGACGGGAACAGTTCTGAACTGTTCTTAAGTGTGAACCCAAATAAACCTAGTAAAAGAATTATAAATATTGTATTGTTCCTGAGTGTGAAAGCACCACAGTGAAAATACCTACTGAAACATTTATTACCACCGTTCCTAGAGATTTAAAAATGTGAAGGAAGTGGCAACAAACTATGAAAAGAGAGAAAAGGCTTACTACTAAATCAACATACTTTGTTTGTGAAGACTATTTCAATGTATCTATATGTTAAATTATTTATTATTAAATACATTTTTGAAATTTAAATGTAAAATATATTTTAAATACTAGCAATTCTTATAAGTCTGCTATTATACGGGGTGCAACTGCAAATTTCATGTGATCGTTTTATGTTATTAAAACATATTATTCTGGAAGATTCGAAGAGTCTGCTTTATGAAAGTTCGCTTCGCACATTTTTTAATCGCCACAAATAACAATTTTTTGTTTTTATACATTTATTTAACGTCGGCCTATTTCAGCTACTGAACCCTAACACCAACGCCTGTAGACGAGCTACCCACAACCAGGAATTTTGCCGAATCTCTTCTCATAAGAAGAGTAGGGATCTTCATCTAGGATGGTATATCCCCTCTACAACATTTGCCTAAGGTTGTATAACTTCCGCGCATACACTGTTATACAAGCCGCTGGAAGATGTGTGAGGCGAGGACGCGGTCTTCATTGGTCGGTCACCCATCCAACTACTAACAGCGCCTGATGTTGCTTTACATTATATATTTAAGTATGTACATAGTAAAGACGCATCTACTCTCGCCCTCACAAACAACAATAAAAGATATATTATCCAATTCAATGCACAGAACACCGAGAAAGACTCGACGTTCTCAAGCAGAATGCATGACGGTTGATGTGTTATGCGACCGTTTACTATTGTGTGACCTTATGATGTTAGTAGTTGCACCGCACTTCAAATACGCCCTTTGAAAGTCATATATTTCGAGAACCCCTTGTCGGATTCATCTGAAATTTTCAATATCGCCTAATTTTAAGTAATACTTTATCCACAACAAGTAACAACTACTAAATAAAACTTATTAAATGAGTCCATTGTCCACCACCACTAATGATTACAGATGATGATGGAATCGAAGAAGAAGACATTGAAGAGAATAATTAGGAACATTTTTAATTTGTATTTTTAATTCTCTTTTTTGTTTAATTGACTACTTGCTTTTTTTTCAGTTTAAAATGCATTATCTTCATTATGGAAGACCAGTTAATCCAATATACATATATATTTTAAAATATCTTATTTTTAGTTTGATAAAAAATATAATTTGAAGGACTTGATGTTTTTTTTTTTAGTGGGGGGCCCAGGAAAATTCCAAATACCGGGGCCCGCCCCGGTTCTCCACGACACTGAATATATACAGGAAAAAATAAATATTGCATGAGGCGTAATTTACATTTAAGTAAATACATTTTTATTTGTTATTTGAATCTTTTAAATGTTTGTGAATTTTATGTTTATACTTATTCATTTCTATCTCATTTTATTAATGTGTATTATCTTTAGCTATGGCTAATAATAAATAATAATAAGATACATAATTTTTTAATTTATTACATTTGTGTACATATGAGCAGGTCGCCAATATATAAAGTGAGCGAACATTTAAGATTTCACTAGAGTATAATTTGTTTTTCTTATAGATAACTTTTAGTATATAGTTTTGCACTACCTTGAGTTGTTTTATTTTATTGTCATACGTACCACCCCAAGCTATTATTTTATAATGAATTAATGATTCTACCAGTGCTTTGTAGATTAGTGTTAGCAGTTTCTTATCCAAAAATTCCATTAGTAGGTAAAATTTGTGAATTAATTTCCTAATATTATTAGTTAGTTTATAAATGTGTTGTTCCCATTTTAAGTTGTTGTCTATAATTAAACCTAGATATTTTGTATTTGGTGTTTCTTTAATCACGTCATGTAAGTTGTCAATTAACATAGAGTCAAAATCTGGTCTATTTGCCATAGTTAGTGAAAAGGCTATATAGTTGATTTTTTACATTTAGAGACAATTTGTATGTGTCTAGCAAGTTTTTAACCTTACAAATACCACAAATTACTCTATGTTTTACTTCTGCCCATGAGTTATCTTTAAATACAATTACCATATCATTAGCATATGATACGATGGAGGCATTAATGTCGAGTTCAGTTAATGAATCTATGTATGTTATAAACAAGATTGGACCTAGAACTGTCCCTTGTGGGACTCCCACCTTTATTAAAGTCGGTTCGCTTAATTCATCTCCGATCTTGACCATCTGTGCCTATTAGATAACTCTTAAAGACGTTCAGCACATTCCCCCTTATACCATAATGCGATAATGTATTAAGAAGTGTGTCGTGGAGCATTGTGTCGAACGCCTTTGTCAAGTCTAGGAATACTGCAATACATCTATCATCATTATTTAAGGTGTCAGTTATTTGTTTAGTAAGTTCATATATCGCGTCAGATGTGCTAAGTCCTCTGGTAAAACCAAATTGGTTTTTGCTCAAGATGTTATTAGCATATAAAAAAATTATAAGCCTATCCTCCAAGCATTTTTCAAATATTTTGGCAAAGGTGTTTATTAGGCTGATAGAACAATAGTTGTTAATGATTGTTTTGTTACCAGTTTTGTATATTGGAGTGGCGATGGTAGTTTTAAAATGGCTAGGTACTATTCAAGTATTAAAAATAAGGTTAATTATATGTCTAAGGGGATCTAACATACACATGTGAAATTGATTTACTATTTTGGATGATACACCATCATTACATGGTGAGCTATTGCTTTTTAATGAATTAACGTGTTCTATAAGTTCGTTATTATTTAGTGGCATTAGGAACATAGACTCATTTGAATTATAGCCAAGGTTATAAGCATTCTGCGGTGTGGGAACGGTTTTTGCCATATCCACTCCAACATTTTTAAAGAATTCATTGCATAAATTTGCCATTTCTTTATCATTAATAAATATATTTCCTTCATTATCTAAAATGTGTATATCTGTATTACTTTTGTTAGATTTTCCATTAGTTGCATCAGTTATAACTTTATATATTTTTTAAATGTTATTATCACAGTTTGAAATTTCATTTTTATAGTACTTATTTTTAGTATAGTGGATGACTTTATTCAAATTATTTCTATATATTCTATACTGATTATCTAGGTCTGCACTGTAATGTATCAATATTTTTTTTTCATTTTATCCCGGTGTTTAATAGAAACTATTATACTATCAGTTATCCAAGGTTTCAGTCTATCATAGTATTTCATTTTTATTGTTTTAGTTACCTTATTTTTGTCTATGACATCTAAAAATGTGTCAACAAAGATATTTGTAGCCAATTCAACATCATTGCAGTTTAAAACGTTATTCCAGTCTTGTTCTTCCAAAAATTTAGTAAGTTTTACGTAATCGGTTTTTATAGTTTTACGATATTCAGTTTTATCATCCATGTTAAGACGATTTCTTAAACTTAAGGGTAAAATTATTAACCAAACAATTTTCCTACAATTTAAATAAGCTTTCAGACAGACTGAAATTCAAGTCATTTGGATAAAAATCAACGACGTGATGACAATTTGAATATCACTATTTGTTAAAACATAATAAATGCTAGACTTTAATATTTTATATATAAATTAATATTTCAGCTCTGCCCCCAAAAATTGTCTCAAATCGCGAAAACTATGTTTCAATAGTTTCAATGGTTGCGTTCATCACGGTGATCGATCAGGTAGTGGTCACTGATCATATGCTTAAACTACGCTTCTTGCACTGTCCTCATTGGCTTCTTATGATCAAATGACGTAATGATACATTATAGCTTAGTTAGCGCTACTGTGTGATGAACGCAACCAATGTACAACCTCCAAGAAAGTTTGGCTCCCTAAAACGCATTGAGAACGCACCTTGAAATTGTAAACCCGCCTTATTTGTCATGTTCGCACGTAGCGCTCACACGGACATTAACCTTTCAGTAAGCAAACACCGGCAGTGCATATCATGGCTTCGAATTATTATTTGTGTGAAAATGTATTTCTTATTGGCAATATGGAAAACCAAATTGTAGGTAATAAACTGCCAAGTAAAAGGCAAGTTCTGCAAATTCTGTTTTTCCATCTACGTCATTTAAAGTTTACCTTACATGAAAGTTTTTCTCTTGTGATGAAAGAAGTTATTACGTTTTGGGACAAAGCAGGCATTCCAGTTCAATCGTGTCAAAAGTGTACCGAAAAATCCAACAATTGTACAATAATTGGCGTTTGCTGCAAAAAAGTGCGAAGCGTTCTAATGCGAAAGACAAGGAAAAGCAATTAAAATTTGAAACAGACATCGCTTTATTATTTGATATCGCTAGTCAAAATGAAAGTGTGATGAACATATTTGATGAGAAAAAGAAGACTTTTTTTAGAAAATCAGAAAATGCCGGGAAGGCCAGGATTTATTTGTGATATATGGACAATACATGATTTGGACTTGACAACAGAAGAAGTTGACCGTATTCTACAGGAACGCAAGGAAAAGCTGTGTCAAAGACAATCGAATAACCTAAGTAAGTACTAAGTATGAATTGAATAATAATAATTCATTTGATTAACATATAATAGGTATAAGCATACAAAATCTTTCCTGGCAATTAATATATTTTATTTGTTATTTTTTTTTTTAGGGTTATCAGTTAAGTATTTGAATATAATTAAGAATAATTCTTTGTAACGTATTGTTTCTATTTACCATACATGATGCCAAATACATTATGCATTGCAAGTTTAAATGTAAGACCTATCTTACCATCTCTACCAGAAATGAAAGAACTTATTCTTAACAATAATTTTGACATTTTTTGTGTAATAGAGACATGGCTACATGAGGGTATACCTGATAATATACTGAATATAAATAACTATAGTTTATTTAGACGGGATAGAGGTACAAGAGGCGGTGGCTTATGTATATTTATTAAAAAATCATTTAAAGCTAACATAATTGAGTCAGACAACACCATTGAGCAGCTCTGGTTAAACATAAACACAAAAAATTAAAATATTGCCCTTGGTGTTATATATAAACCACCAAATTTTGAAACAAATTTATTTTTAGAGCGATTTGAGGATTCCCTTAGTTTAGTTACTCCAGAATATAATAATTTAATATGTACCGGGGATTTTAATATAAATATCTTAAATGACGATAATATGTATACAAATAATTTATTTTCACTTCTAGAACAATTTAGTTTAAATCAAATAATTGAGGAGCCAACCCGAATAACAGAATCAAGGTCTTCGTTAATTGACCTTTTGATTGTCTCAAACGAGGTAAGAGTTTTGAACCATAGTGTATCGGACACTGATATGTCTAATCACCAAATGATTTCATTTAAAATGGAGGTAAGTAGTGGGAGCAGTAATCCGAGAATTTTCAAGTACAGAAATTTTAACAGTTTCATATATGAGTCATTTCACACAGATCTTGTTAGTATACCATGGGACACTATATTCTATTTGGAAAACATAGATGAAAAAATTTCGTATTTAATTCACAACATCGTAGCTCTTTTTGATCTGCATGCACCGTTTGTAACCTCTAGATTTACTAAACCTTTTGCGCCCTGGTTAACGTACAATATTAAACACATGATGTCTATTCAAGATAAGGCACTAAGGCGCTACAAAAAATCAAAAAATATAAATCACTGGGAACTTTATGAAGAAATCAAAATGATTAAAGCAACCACCACAGTTGAGCGAAAGTATACTACAAATATAGAAGAAGGGTGGTTTACAGAAGAAGTAAAAAACAAAGTGAAGCAAAGAGATGCGATATACAGAGCACATAAATTAAATCCTAACAATCATGGACTAGCAGCTAACTTTAAGAAATTAAAAAGGGAGGTTAAAACATTAATTACAACAAAAAAGAAACAACACATTGAAACCTTATTTTTGACTGCAGGAAATTCAACCAAGAAACAATGGGAAATTATCAATAAAACAATAAATACAACTGAGAAGCGGGAAATTACCAAAATACAAATGGAAGATGGTCACGATACTGAGGATAATGAGAAGATGGCAAACACAATGAATAGTAATAATAATAATTTATTAGCCAGGGTTGATACAATCTGTACATATGGCAGGTCAGATATATTTACATTAATAAAATAGTAATAAAATATTTAATATATAATAC
Organism: Leptura quadrifasciata; assembly: GCA_963675555.1. Lineage (NCBI taxonomy): Eukaryota > Metazoa > Arthropoda > Insecta > Coleoptera > Cerambycidae > Leptura > Leptura quadrifasciata. The sequence goes on from OY776682.1 coordinate 24,068,783, forward strand.
AATAATAATATATATATATACGTTAATAAAAAAGGAGTAAAATAACAGTAACTATATACAGTAAAAAGTGTATAAGTACAAAAACACTAAAAACAGAAATAGACAAACAAAAACACGAAGTTAAGTACCTTAGTCACTTTGTAAATGTTTCGACCTCCATAAAAAGTCAAATTCAAATCCCAAACCCAGTATGCACACTAAATTATCAAACCAATACCACAATGTACCTAAGAAAAACTACACCTGAGGAAGTAAAAGAAGTCATTGAGTCATTGAAAACTAATGCCGCACCTGGTTATGATCGAATCAAATCAAACCTAATAAAGAAACTAAAAGACACTCTGTCACCAATTATTTCAAACTTGATAAACAAAACTATCATCGAAAAAAAATTCCCAGACCGTCTCAAAGTGGGAAAAGTAACACCTATTCATAAGAAGGGGCCTACCAATATACCAAACAACTACCGGCCAATAAGTGTGCTGTCTGTTTTTACCAAGATCCTAGAAATCATCCTAAAAAATAGATTACTCGAATATCTGCATGATATAAGTTTCATCTACAACCAACAAAATGGTTTTCTCAACAAGAGAAGTACGCAATCTGCTATTACCAATATCATTGAGACTATATATCAGGAAATTGATAATAAAAAAAGTGTTCTGGCTGTTTTCCTAGACTTATGTAAAGCTTTTGATGTTGTTGACCATCAAATTTTACTAACAAAAATGGCTAAGCTGGGAATACAAGAAAAAGTATTGGAAATCTTCTCAAACTATCTGACAGATCGTGTTCAATTTACTCTTGTAAATGGCCATCCTAGTAGTAAATTACCGGTAACGAGTGGCGTGCCCCAGGGCTCAGTCTTGGGCCCAATATTATCTTTAATATATATTAACGATATTTGCGACTGTGATCTACGTGGTAAAGTGACACTGTTTACAGATGACACAGCACTCTTCTACTCGGGTACACTCATTGACATCTTTCAAAACGCTCAAGACGACTTAAATAAAATATGTACGTGGACAAAATACAACTACATAAAACTAAATCAGGATAAGTGCAACTACATCATAATGAACAATAAACAACCCGTAAATAATCTAACTCTAAAACTATACGATGAAAAAATAAAACAAGTGAATGATACGAAATATCTACGACTTATACTTGATAGTAAATTAAATTTTGAGTGTCATCTTAATAAAATTCGTGCAAAAATAAATGTACTGTGTTACCAATGAAGACAGCATTCATACAAATTCAACCTGGCAACTAAATATCTAATATATAATGGACATGTAAACTCACACTTGAATTATTTTGCTGCATTCTGGGGACATGCCAGGCAGCAAGATATCAAGAAACTTCAAATTACCCAAAACAAAGTCATCAAAATATTGTTCAATAAACCGTTTAGAACTAGTACGAACAATCTCTATAGTGATTTAAATATTTTAAATATAAGTGAAATTATAAAACTTGATAGTGTAAAATTAATATACAAAATAAAAACTGGTTTAATACAAACTGAGATAAGACTAGTAAAAAACTGTGATATTCATCAACATAACACAAGAACTAATCAACAATATTCACTAACATCTTTTACAACTACTCAAGGCAGAAAAAGAATAACATATCAAGCGCTCCAATGGTATAATGAACTACCACCGATGATAAGAAATAAACCCACAATGGAAAGTTTCACTAAAAATGCAAAACGACTTCTATTAAATCAAAGACAATCAAACTCATAAATTTAAATATGATATAAATAATGTACAAATTTAACTCATTCTCACATCCTAAAATACTCATATTCGCAATTTCTCTGTTTACTATACCTAATAAGTATATTTAGGCTAAGAATATATATAGGTATATATTTTTTTTAAAGATAAATCAAATTATTTTATATGTTGCTTTGTTACCATGTAATTAATACCAAAGATTTTATGTATATTAATTTTGTACTTATATTACCGTTTATCTAGTATCTTTTTGGGTATCTCAATAAATGAAAGAAAAAAAAAAATCAGAAATTATACCACTCAAGCAATAGAGAGAGAAGAAAGCATATTTTGAGCATTTTTTTTAATACAACTAATACTCGTGAACACTGGAAATTTTTAAGAAACAACCATATATTGCCGCAAAATAAAAATAGAGATATCCCAGACCACTTAAAAAATGTTGATGAAATAAATAATTTTCTAATTAATGTACCAACAAACTCGTCTATACCAGAACCATTATTAAATTATTACAGAAATAACCCTCTTAACAACAATAATTTTAAATTCCAAACAGTAAATGTAAATTTAGTTACAAAGCTAATCAACGATATATACACGAATGCCACTGGTTGTGATGGTGTTAATGCAAAACTTCTGAAGTTGTGCTGTCCTCATATTATCCCACATATTACCCACATAGTTAATGTTTGCTTGACCGAGAATATTTTTCCCGCATTGTGGAAAAGTTCATTAGTAACAGTGCTGCCAAAAAAATCCAATCCTGCAGAGTTTAAAGACCTTCATGGTATAAGTATTCTACCAACTCTATCTAAAGTAGTTAAAAAATCATTGACCAACAGTTGAGAGAGTACTTAGCATTACATAACTTATTACCCTTGACTCAATCTGGTTTTAGGCCAGGATATAGTTGTACTACTGCTCTTTTGCACATAGTGGGTGATATTATTGCGGCCTCTGATAAAGGAAATTGTACTGTTTTAGTTCTGTTGGATTTCAGTAGAGCCTTTGATACACTTGACCATAATATACTGCTAGTTATTCTAAAATATATCGGACTCTCGGAAAGTGCAACAGAATTATTTGCAAACTACTTAAATAACAGAGAGCAGAAAGTATGTTTAGATGGCTCAACTTCGGAAGCTGTCACCTTAAAAACTGGCGTACCACAGGGGTCAGTTCTTGGTCCCTTACTATTCACCATCTACACCAGTCACTTTTTTAGTTGTTTAAAATATTGTGAAATTCATTTATATGCTGATGATTCTCAGCTGTACTACTCCTTTCCTCCATCAGAGGTTGACATAGCCTGTACTCGGATAAATGAAGACATCAATCTTTTTGTCAAGGAAACTAAGGGTCACTGTCTAATTATCAACCCAAACAAATCAAATATTATCGTCTTCGGACCAAAAAACCATAAAGAAAACATTAAAAATAAATTAAACATAACCATAGACAATATTCAATTAGTAAAAACTGAGAAAGCTAAAAGTTTGGGTGTGATTTTGGACAGTGAGATTAGATTTATTGGTCATGTTAATAAACTATTGCAAAAAGCATATTCAAATCTTAAACTAATATATGCCAACAGGCACTGTTTACCTCAAAAAACTAAAGTCATGTTGTGTGAGTCATTGGTTCTATCTCTGTTTAATTATGCTGATGTACTTTATGGGCCTTGTTTAAATTATTTGTACATACATAAAATTCAAATGGTTCAAAACTCTTGTCTTCGTCTAATATATGGTATACAAAGGTGTCAAAGAATATCACATAAATTGAAAGAAGTTAATTGGCTGAACATGCAAAATAGGAGACAACTTCACTCAGCAACCGTATTTCACAAAATTATCAAACTAAAGTCCCCACCATACTTGTATAAAAAAATTAAATTCAGAATGGATGTACACACTCTAAATATTAGATTCAAGGGATTACTGACACCTCCCATGCATCAACTTGAACTTTTCAAATGGTCTTACAGCTATCAAATCTGCAAAGTTTACAACAATATCGAAAATGATTTAAAGGAAACAAGCATCCATCAGTTCAAGACAAAATACAAAAAAATTCTACTGTCATCAAATTTAAATTAATTCAATGAATTAATATTTACATGTTCCATTTTAACCTTAAAGAATATAATTGTATACTTATTACTTATCTGTGCCATATATCCGATTACTTTATAGATGTATAAGCGTCATTATAAACATATTATAAAAATTATATTAGTCTCTGGTTAAGTGGTAGAACAGTTACCACATATATTTTATGTGGAAAATTGAACTTCGCCATTTATTTTTTTGTAATATAAACAAAATTATTATTTAATTATTTGATGCTATGTAATTATTGTATTGTATTACAAAAAAATAATAAAGACGTTTATTATTATTATTATTATTATTATTATATACTGCGATACAACCACAAATGTACGAAAATTAGGCTAAGCGATTCCGCGTAAAGTTCAAAATTATCATTAATTAATTTGCTCGTTTTTTGAATAATCTAAGTAAAAAATATTGAGACATACTGATATTCTGTGTAAAAAATTTTGTATCTAAACTATCTTAATTACCGTGACTTAACTTTTTTTCAGATGATGTTGTCGAGTTAGTATCGACGAATGAAAGTAGCCAAAGTTTCAGTCAACAAAGTAATTATTCTGACGAGCTAATTAGGCCAGGACCCTCGGAACCGAAAATTCGGCATAGTACAACCAACGTTATAAATGAAAAAGTCGTTGCAACTATCGACAAATGTTTGATATCGGATGGGAATGCTGTCAGAATTATTATTGCAGTTGCTGAGGCTTGCGGTTTAGATTCCCAAACGTTTGTGGCTAATAAAAGTTTTATTAATAATTATCGGACACAAATTCGTGAAAAACAGCCTGCAAGGATTAAAGAAACGTTTATGTCAACTGAGCTTAGGGCTGCTGTACTTCACTGGGACGGGAAGATTCTCAAAATTTGACAATCTGGCGATTATAATATCAGATGGTAAAACTGAAAAAATTCTGTCAACTCCAAAACTAAAGAGCGGAACGGGATTGATGCAAGTGACAGTAATGTCTAAGGTAAAACTTTTCATGTCGAAAATGTTATAAGTAATTTTCTGATTTCTAATTGCTGCATGATTCAACAATATATTTTTAAAAATATAACAAACTTTCAAACTCAATTTTGTTATGTCAATTTTGTAATTTTATATCATTTTAAACGTTATTAGGTCCTTCAAGAATGGGGGATGGTAAACTCAGTCAAAGCTATTTGCTGTGATACAACGAATTCTAATCTTGGTTGGAAAAATGGTGCTGCAGTGCTGTTGGAACGCCAACTTGGACAAGATTTTCTTTATCTACCCTGCAGACATCACATATTTGAAATTATATTAGGAAGTGTATTTGACAAATTGATGGGGCCCACAACTGGTCCAAATACTCTTCTATTCAAGCGATTTCAAACTGCTTGGCCTAACATTGAACAGCAAAAATTTAAAACTGGTATGGAAGATAAACGAATTAGGCAAGTGTTAGACACAAAAGTCGATGACGTAGCTTGTTTCTTGAATGATGTATTGAACTCTGAAAAGCAACCGTGTGATGATTATCGCGAATTCATCTTGCTATGTTTAATTTTTGTTGGCAAAGCTACGACTCAACAAGTAAAATATTATAAACCAGGCAGTTCATTACTAGCAGTTGTAGAGTGAACATCTGTAGCTTCTGTTCTGAGTTTACTTAAGTTTTTCTACAATAGTTCTACATAATGTCATCAGAAAGTGACGGTAATAGTGAAAGATAATCATGAAAGATATAAAACAAAAAAGATATCAACATCTGTTTTATATAACAATAGATACAAACTACACAAGATTTAACTTCACAGACTATTGGGCTAAAATATATCCTAATTCAAAAGATATAATCTTAAAAACCAAACTTGGACTTCTATTAAAAACATATACTGCCAAAGAGTCTATTACAAATACATTAAATAAAATGGTAGAATTAGGCAAAATACTAAAATTTTCAGAACCATCCCCAAATACCAAACCAGTTAGATCTGAAGCCTCATCCACAAGCTACTCAGTAGTTATAGGTTCAGTAGAACAGGAAATCGAAGACCTAGCAATAAGCGATTATTTAAATAAATGTAAACTAGAGCATCGATATTGTAAAAGAATTATCTCAAGAATAACAAACAAACCTACATCTCTCATCAGAATAATCACCAGTTCCCAAGAAACATCAACAACCCTCCTCACAGACGGCGTCTTTTTTTTTATATATCAACACTACCCGGTTTATCCTGGTAAACCACCGCCACCATCTCCTAAACCATGCAGCAAATGCCTTTCATTTGAACATGCCACAGAAAACTGTAAGACACCAGTTAAATGCTCAAAATGTTTTGGGAACCACTCGTCAAACAAGTGTACCTCTACGCTACCTCCCAAATGCAACAGCTGCCATTCCGACGATCACCAAGCTTGGTCTTATAAATGTCCAAATAGACCGAAAGCTCCAATACAAGGTGTGCCAAATATTCAAATCAAAAGCCTTAACAAAAAATCCCATGATATTTCTGACGAAAAGAAAAAAAGCAGAATACATCAACCCATCACCATGATACAATTATCAATACTTACATTAACGAGTTAAACAACCCAGCAAACACCAATAGAGATGAATTACTGACTCAATTGCGAAAAAGATTTATGCACAACTTTAGAGTAGATACGACAACAGTTTTCTCTGGAAACAGAGTATATATACTTATTTTTGATATGGAACTTCAGGATCACTCATCTCCCACAGAGATAACAAACCAGCCTGTTAACTTTCAATATGAACATGTCACACATTAACTTAGTTTACTCAAACATTAACAGTTACACACGAAAAAAACATCTAATACATAATTATATAGAAAATAACAATATAAATGGTGTGATGTTCGTAGAATCTAAAACTAACGAAAACAGTAATACAGTTTATAGAGATTGGAAAATAATACAATATAATGGGAACCAATTACACAACCATACCAGAGGTGGAAGCTTAGTCCAAATGCAACCAGAACTAAAGATGGGGAGAGCCAATGCTCCAATAATCAATAACCCAATGAATGAATGCATACACTTTACCATTCCATTTTTAGATGATAAACTTCATATTTTTCTTGTTTACATACATCCCCACTCTAGAATTGAGGAAAATATCTTCATTAAAAGTACGTTATATAAATATTCTCTAATTGTAGATTTTAATATAAATAGCAGAATAAAAAAGAAGCAACTGAACGATTTCATTAAGAATACCAATTTTAGCAAATATGACACCCCACCCACCTTTTTAATGCCACTAAATAATGACTCTATGCCAGATATACTTCTCTACTCAACGAATTTAAAAAATAACTTGTTAAGCGTCGAAGTTATGCCCGACTTGTGCTCTGACCATCTAAGTTTCCTGATCACCATTGATATGCAGAAACCAATCAGCTTTACGAAAACTGTCAGGTACAATTTTAACAAAACGAACATCAATGAAGTCAATAACCAACAGCAAATTTCCAATTTTAATTTATGGATATCTCAAGCAGTATTGCAAAATACACCTAAAACAGAAGTCAATCATTACACGCAAGAACTACCCCCATTTATAATCCGTCTAATCAAAATAAAACGTAAAATGTATAGGGACTACAGAAAGGATGGTAATCACGAAATTAAGGCTCAACTGAACAAATACAACATAAGCATTCAGCAACTTATTCAGGAATACAGACAGCATCAATGGATTAGCACATGTGAAGCGATAAATCATAAAAAAGGTAAAACTTACTGGTCCGATATAAGAAAACTTTCTAAATACAAAAATAAAAGTAAAAGTAATGTATCTTTAAAAGAACATGGAAACGTTTTTGAGACCAATGAAGAGAAAGCGTGTTTATTTGCTAAACAATTTAAAGAAACATACAGGGAATCGCAGGAGGCTAATTTCAATAACCATCACTATATATTTGTAAATAACTGGTATGATACATATATGGCCGAAAATCCGACGCCAACAGATCATATAATAGATGAAACGGAATACTTTGAAATAGTTAACCAGGGAAAGAATACTGCTCCAGGACATGATTACATCACAAAAAATATAGTAAGGCAACTAGATTATAGAATTCATTTACATATAATCAAAATTGCTACTTTCCTGAAGAGTGGAAAGTGGGCACAATCGTAACCATTGCAAAACCTAATACAGACCACACTAAGCCCAATAATTACAGACCTATCACGTTACTGCCAGTATTAGGAAAAAATCTGGAAAAAGTAATTAAACTTAGAATCCAAGAAAGCATAGGTCACACTATACCCAACTACCAGTTTGGTTTCAGATCCAAATGTTCAACGACACATCCATTGGCGATACTTACAAACAACGTGGAAGCCTCCAAACTTAACAACAATAAAACAGCTGCACTTTTTATGGATATTAACAAGGCATTTGACAACTTGTGGCATAGAGGACTAATTTTTAAACTACACCAAAAAGGATGCCCTAAATACCTGGTGCTACTCATCAACAACCTACTACAAAACCGCAAATTAAAAGTTAAAATTCAAACATCGTATTCTAAAGAATTTACGCCAGAACAAGGACTACCGCAGGGGTCTCCACTATCGCCGCTTCTATATAACTTATATTGCTCTAATATATATAACGACGATTTTCAGTACTTCTCACAAGATAATTACATGTTACAATATGCAGATGACACCGCACTAATATGCCATGGAAAAACTTTCGTTAATGCAATCGAGAAACTCCAAGATCTTATAAATAAGACAATCTCATGGTTCAACAAATGGAGACTTAAACCAAACCCCGAGAAGTCTCATTTAACAATATTTTTCCACACTCCATCTGAAACTTCACCAACGCTAAGAATGTATAATCATATTATTAGACCTGAAACCTGTGTTAGGTATCTTGGGATAAGTATCGACTATAAAATCAATTTCAATTACCATACCAAAAATATTAAAAAAGCACAATATCGAGAGCTAAACATTTTAGATGTCTTTCATGGAAAAGCAATGGCATAAATCTAGTAACAAAGTGTAAGATCTACAAATTGATTTGTAAACCCATCATAGAGTACGGACATATAATACTCAACCTGAAAAATCCTGCTTTACAAAATTTGAAAGTAGCTGAAACTAGTTCTTTACGTTCCATCACCAAAATCCGCCACCCTAATAATCCCATTCACCACCCCCCAAATAATCTACTATATGAAACTACACACATAGAACCTATTGAAGACAGATTGGAATATTTGTCACACAAATTTTGCCAAAGACCAGAAAACAAAGAATTAATTGCACCTTTTTGTATTAGAAGAGATCCTCTTGCAAGAAACAGGTATAAGTACCCAGAACATACTATTTGGGAAAAAATTCAAACATATTGAAGCAATTTTATATAGTTTAAGTTAAAATTATTTTTTTTTTTTTTTTGTAAATTAATATACACAAAATAATTCTGTAATTATATACATTTATATAAGCTTATACTATGTATGATTTATGTAACGGGCTGAAGGACCTCGGTCAATTGCCCTTTGATTAATAATCAATAAAGATCATTATTATTATTATTATTATTATAAACCAGGAGCTCATTCTCGAGCTCGCTAGATGGCTAAGGCAATATATTGTCTAAAAATCTTCATCTTTCGTGAGCAGTTCTGACTATAATTAGTTAATTATATCTTATAAAAAGTACTAGGGTCATTCGTTACACAATCGTTTGAGACGCTCACAGAAATCTCCCTTTTCATCGTTTGCATCTATATCAAAGCGTGGTTCACTTCTTCACGTAGTTATGCTGCCGCTAACCATGACTTAAATTTTATCAAACAGTTGCATGATTTCAAAGTAATAAATTCTACGGTATCTGAAGTTGCGTTGAAGAAATTTTGTAATCATCTTTGGTATTTGAGTCTTGAAGCAGCTGCAATGGCCTTTTTCGACAAAAGTATTTCTGTGGAAATAAAGTTGAAAATGGTTGAGAACATCAAAGCTGCGCCTCAGGATGTGGATGATGAAAATCATCTGAAACGATTTCATGTGTCTAACGGAAACTACAATTTTCTCTTAGATAAAAATGTCGATTTCTTTATCAGTCCCCAATCTATGGCATTTTTCCACAGGTTTAACATTGACTGTAAGTTTCTTGATATCGGTGTATCAGAATGGGATTCCGGAGATGATTACAAGAATGTTCAGCTATTAGTGAAAAACATCAATGTTGTCAACAACGTTGCGGAGCGTGGCATAAAGTTGATCACAGAATATAATAACCGCTTAACGTATAACGATGAACAAAAACAACAGATTATACAAATTATCAGTGAGTATAAAAAAAAATATGGTGATGCTAAAAAGAGCTCATTGATTGAACCAACTAATTAGATCAATTTCATAAGTTGTTATAAAAGATTTCATTTGAATAAATATTCTAAGTATTTTGAAAAGTCTATTTTTATTCTGCGGCCCTATTACTTTGGTGTAAATTACATCAAAATTTTAGTTTTTATAATATTAACGTCTTTAGCGTTTTTATGAATTGACGCCATGTCGTTGATTCTTATCCAAATGACTTGAATTTCAGTCTGTCTGAGAGCTTATTTCATAAGCTTTCAAACAGTTATCTTGAAATATTTTTAGTGTGAAAACAAAAAAAGTTATAAATGAAAATATTTGGAAAGGCAATTTCTCCATTTAAATTACATGCAAATTTTGAACTCGGTCGCGGCACGGGTTAACGTTATCTGACGAGCATGGTAGGTCAATTCAATTTTTTAAAAATTTATTAAGAGTTGTTTTAGGGGGTGAGAGCAACAAATTTCCGACTTTGCCAAAATAACGGACACCCTAGTATATATGTATATAAATATATATAAAAAGTATAAGAAGAGGAAAAACAGAAAAAAGTACAATTATTATATAAACACTAATAATACTACCTAATACTAAGCTGACCACAGATAAAAACTATTTAATTGAGTGTGAACAACAACTAAATTTGCATGTTCATTAAAACTTAAGCTTCTGTCAAAGGTAGCACCAAGATCCTTAATTGTATCTTGTCTTTGTAACTGCTGATTATTTAAATGATAATTATAACTGATGTAAGTGTGGGCTCTATAAAATCTAAATGTGATACACTTAGATACATTGAGAGATAAATGATTTAGCATACATCAATCATTTATCTTATTTAATTTATTTTGAAGCTTCTCGCAGTCTTCCTTAGGTTCAATTACACAATATATTTTCAATTTATCCCCACATAATAAGCTTAGTACGTCCAGATCTGAGACAATGTCGTTAATGAGTAACGGTCCCAGTACAGATCCCTGGGGATTACCTGAACTAGCTAAGAATCGAACGATCTGAAATCACTGTATTCAATAAATTGCCACCTATTTTGTAAATATGAATTAATTAAATCTAATTTTTCCAACGAAAATCTGAATTTACTTAGCTTTTGTATCAGAATACTATGATCTAGATGATCAAACACCTTGCGTAACACAAGCTAGATTAGTTTAAGTGTATCTGCCTGGTACAAATTCAAGTTGATTTGTTACAATTTGGTTTTGTATGTGATAGATAATGACATGTTCAGAGTAAACTCAAAAACTTTCGCAGAATTGCAAATGATGGTTATTGGTATATAGTTCCCCGCAATATATTTGTTGTCTTTTTTATAAACGGGACACAAACGAGAATATTTCCATACATCAGGGAATAGGAAATTTTAGGGACAAATTAAAGATAATTGTAAGTGGCCTGGAAAAAACGTGTACACAGTCCGTTGCTATAAATGCAGGTATATTGTCTGGTCCTTTGGTAAATTTGGGTTTGGGGTGAGTGATTTTAGTACCTCAAGTTTCGAGAACGTCGTCAGGTGTAAATTACTGTTTGCATCGCAATGAGAGGGATTTTTACATTCAATAAATAATTCTCTTGTGATTGTTTTACAACCTGCTACATTTTCTCTCTTACATTTCTAAGTTCATTCATTATACTGCCCTGCGAAGCAAAACCCCCATAATTGGTCAAAGAGCTAAACTGAGATATATGGAGAGAACTTTGTGTTATTCTGTCAGCACGCTTATAACAGTTTATATATATATATATATATATATATATATATATATATATATATATATATATATATATATTAAGCATGCAGTATGTAGGTTTATTATATATTTCAAATAAATAAATTTGAAATACAAAATTAACAATATACAAAATTGCCTTGCTAAATAAAATCACGGTATATGCTGCTTATACTGACTTCTTGCCTAGTACAATGCTTATAAATATTTTAATAGGGAAACGTTAGGTATTTTAAGACATTAAGATCATTAAATAATATTAAATTTATCCCTTCCAGTAACAACTTGATCACTAACAAAACATATTACACACAGCTAATTTATTGGTCTCGTGTTTTACTGTAGCACGTGTTCTGTACTGTGTTTTTATTTATTACCATCATATAGTTTTTAAAATATGAGGTTTAAAATTTATTATTTTCACATATCTAGAAACATTTTACAAGTTTTTTTGTTTAGTAAGAAGGTATATCTTGAAATGATTTATATGAAATAGTTTCTAACTCATTTTTAACAAAAATTCATTTTACGGGGGTTTTGCTTAGCAGGGAAGCATAATCATCTTCGTTTTTTATTTGTTTATACTTTACTCAAGAGAATTTTTTTTCTTTATGTCTCTTATGATATCATTTGTGTTCCACATTGAATATTAAGGTTATTTAGGAATAGATTTAGGTACAAATTTTTCGAAAATTTCTGTTAATTTAAGATTTAAATTTATTTTTTTTTCTTATTTATATATTTTTATTTTTGAATTATGGAAGTATGTATTATGTAAATGATGTGTATATACATATATGTGTGTATATACATATATATGTTATTATTTGTATTTATATTTAGCTTTGGCTAATAAAATTTATTATTATTATTATAAAAAGCAGTACGTGCTGTATTAATATCATTTAGGTCAATTAGAAATGACCAGTTTGTTTGAAATGAAATTACATTGGAAATTTTGGAGTCGAAAATTATTAATTTCTAGAGGTATATCTAAAGGGAGTGATGTAAGTCTTCAGTTAGCAGGCATTCTAATGATCTGCTAACGTCACAATTTGTATTTGATAATACCAAATCAAGTGCAGTCCCATTAATATTTAACACATTATTAAATTGTTTTAGGTCAAAAAATTCTGAAAAGCCTTACAAGGCAGTTACACGATTGCTTGGTGCACCAAGTTGGTGCACTTATACAGGGTGTTGCATCATGAGAGGGACATAGCTTAATAGGAGGTAGAGAACATCAGTGGTAACCGGAACCTCCCATAGAAATGTCTCATTGGGCCTTCATTACGAAGTTACACGGTGTTAAATAATTTTTGGCCAAACCTGTTTTTTGTCATAACTTTGACAGGGAATGAAATAACGGATTCATATTTGGTACGGCTAATGTACTAACGAGCCCCAAGAGGTACATGTATAAAAAAATATATATCCAGGTCCGGACTCACTATAATTTATGTTTCTTCTTTGCATCAATAAAACATCACCCTGTATATATTTTTTTTTGAAATTTCGATACGATATTCGAAAAGAGCAAGAAAAAACAAACAAAATGGCCTATTTCATTTTTTTTGTTACACCTTCGTGGTTATTTAAATACGTTGTTAAATGTGCAAGAAAATGGATTACAGAACCCTATTAAATGAGAGGCACGTGAAATAAATAGTTTTATAACTAAAATTTGCAAAAATTCTATTGAGCCTAGGTGGTCTGGGTGAATCCTAATTCCGGCACGTTTTAAAGGTCCATTTTGGTAAAAAACTGTGGTCCTAATAAGTAATCGGGTATGAAATAACAAAATTTTTAATCAATCACAGTAGGCTTGTTCAAAGTGACAGATAATAAAAAGAAATCTCCTAAACAGTTGGATAATTGTTTGTTAGTAATTTAATATGTCAATAATCTGCAAACTTGTGAAAATATTTTAACTATGCCAGTAAAATTTACAAACGTGGAATATGCTGACATAATATTCATCTATGGTTTCTGTAATGGAAATGGTAGGTCGGCGGAAAGAGAATATCGGCTGCGTTTTCCTGGTCGTCGATGCCCTAATCATAAAACCTTTAGTACGGTGTTCCAGTATGCAAGACAACACGGAAAGTTTCCTAATTCTGCAGTTGTGGAGTGTGTTTTACAACAAGGTGTGCAGGAACAAAACAATATTATAAACGTAGTTCAAGAAAACCCAAATATGAGCACTAGACGAATCAGTTTGGCAACTGGTATTCCTCATTGGCGAGTATGGAGAACCCTAAAAAGAGAACGTTACCATCCATATCATATCCAGCAGGTACAGCGTCTTCAACAAGGCGACGATATCCCCCGCCTGGCATTTTGTCATTGGTTGTCTAACCATCGCCCAGTCATTTACAGAACCTTATTTACGGATGAGGCACAATTTACAAGGGATGGAGTAAACAATTCACGAAATAATCATAAATGGGCACAGGAAAACCCACATGCGGTACGCCAACGCCGTTCGCAACACAGGTTTTCTGTAAATGTTTGGGTCGGACTTGTGAATAGACATTTGATAGGGCCACATTTTTTTGAAGAAAGATTGAATGGTGAAATTTACTTTGATTTCCTTCAAAACATTTTACCGAATATGTTAGAAAATATCGGTATAAGAGGCATGTTGTTTCAGCATGATGGGGCCCCACCACATTTTAACCTTCAAGTAAGAGAACACTTAAACAATGTGTATCCTAATAGATGGATTGGACGCGGGGGTCCACATGAATGGCCACTAAGATCTCCTGATTGTAACCCTTGTGATTACTTTTTATGGGGCCACTTAAAAAACGAGGTTTATAGCATTGAAATTGAAAGTAGACAACATTTAATCCAGCGCATCGTTACAACCTGCGACGAAATACGGAATAATCCAGAAATGATACGTCGAGCAATTGGTGACCTTTCTAAACGCGCAAGAAAATGCACAGAATGTGGGGGAGGACATTTTGAAAATTTACTTTAGTGTCAATTACGTTTTATTTTTAAACACATTTAGTTATTGTTTTGTTATTTATTGTTAATTGAATGGAAAATATTTTATTTATTTAGATTTTAGTTTGTTCTCTTTTCCAATTTTTATTAAGTATAAAATGTTGATGATTTTCTTGATCAAAGTAACTGGTTGCTTAGGCCTAAATGGTTTAAATTATCTGTCACTTTTATTCTTTGAACAAGCCTACTGTGATTGATTAAAAATTTTGTTATTTCATACCCGATTACTTATTAGAACCACAGTTTTTTACCAAAATGGACCTTTAAAACGTGCCGGAATTAGGATTCACCCAGACCACCTAGGCTCAATAGAATTTTTGCAAATTTTAGTTATAAAACTATTTATTTCACGTGCCTCTCATTTAATAGGGTTCTGTAATCCATTTTCTTGCACATTTAACAACGTATTTAAATAACCACGAAGGTGTAACAAAAAAAATGAAATAGGCCATTTTGTTTGTTTTTTCTTGCTCTTTTCGAATATCGTATCGAAATTTCAAAAAAAAATATATACAGGGTGATGTTTTATTGATGCAAAGAAGAAACATAAATTATAGTGAGTCCGGACCTGGATATATATTTTTTTTTTTAATACATGTACCTCTTGGGGCTCGTTAGTACATTAGCCGTACCAAATATGAATCCGTTATTTCATTCCCTGTCAAAGTTATGACAAAAAACAGGTTTGGCCAAAAATTATTTAACACCCTGTAACTTCGTAATGCCTGCCCATAGGGAAGGTTGAGCAACCTACCAGGCGCGTCTCCGAGGTGGTGGATAGGAGAATGGCCAGACTCCGCAAGGAGTAGGGTTAACGTCGGTCATACTGCTGGGAGGTAGGGTTAACAGCCCAGTCCATGCCCAGCTAAAGCCACGTCGCGGACCAGCTCGTGACACACACCGTAAACCGCCTGGGGCGACAACGACCCTCCGATCTAGGTTGGGGGTATGCCAGTCCAGGGGGCACGGGGGTCTTGGCTTAATTGCCTGGACCGCGTGGATGAAGTACCACTATAAAAACTTCCCCAACCCCAAGGTATTGTGCGCGCTGAAGGGTGCATGGTCGGGGGAGGGCCCGGCGATAGCGACTAACCTCGGGGCACATGGCGCACCCCGTTGTATTAATGCCTTGCACGTACGTAGGGGGCTCCGTGCGTATGGACCATCCTTTCCCCCTCACTCGTAGGAACAAATATGGAGGACCAACGAAAAAACATTAACACAGAGGCAGCCTCCTCAGGGAGTGGGACCTCTAAACCTACAGTACAGGAAGCAATGGACTGTACTGTGACCGAGAGAGCAAGCACCAGCCAAGTAGCCCAGGCAGACTTGGCAGGTAACGGCTCTAACATCAAAAGACTTTCGGGAGCCCAAAAAAAGAAGCTCACGAAAGCGGAGAAAATGGCTGCGGGGACGTGGACGGTGGAGAAGCCACCACGGCGACCGAAGCAAACAAAGAATCTGGGAGCAGTTCCGGCAAAATCCTCTAAGAGGCCAATGTCGGAGTCTCCCAGGAAACCAGATCCCAAAAGGGTGAGAGGTGCTACTGCACAGACTCACTCCTACAGGGATGCGATCACAGGTATCAGGATGGCTGTAATTCATGTCAACCATCCTGACACCTTACTGGATCAGGAGCAGTCAGACCTGATCCAGAAAAAACTGGTGGAGGCGATAGATGCCATTCCTCACGGGGGGGCGTCTCCGCGGTTCCAGCGGTTCCCAAGATACGAAGGGGGGGTGCTCAGCATCACATGCGCGGACCCCTCTACGGAAAACTGGCTTGGGAGCACAGTTCGGGGGATGAGGGGGCTGGGGGAGGGGGTGACAGTGACCGCTGTCAATACCAAAGACCTCCCAAAGCGTCCTAAGTTCCTCTTCTGGGCTCCCGAGCCAGTGGAGGAGAAAGTGGTCAGAGACCGTCTCAAGAAGCAAAATGCAGGCTTGAACACGGAGAAATGGCTACTGATGAGCCGCAGAGTCGAGGAGAAGGGGCAAACGCTGGCCTACTCCTTAGACGAAAAGTCGGTCCAGGTGCTTGAAGGTTTGGACTTCAAGCCCTATCTTGGCCTGGGGAGGGTATCCTTCAGGAAACTTCAGGAGAAGGAAAGAGGAGAACTCAATCCAGATGCTGAAGGTGGTGCAGATAAACCTGCATCATAGCAAGGCGGCCACGGCGGTCCTTGCTAAAGTTATGCAGGGGTGTGATGTGGCGCTGATCCAGGAACCTTGGATTCACAAGGGACAGGTAAGTGGCTTGAAGGGAGTTGGCGGTGAACTTATTTGTTGTAGAACCGCTGCAATTCCCAGAGCGTGCATATTAGTTAAAAATAACTGTAAAATAATGTCACTAATTGATTTCTGTTCTAGGGATCTAGCGGCAGTCAAAATCAGGGCTTCGTGTGGGGGTGTGCCGAGAGAGTTTATACTGGCCTCCGCGTACCTTCCATATGATCACCCTGAGCCACCACCAACCAGAGCCGTGGAGGAACTGGTGAGGAGCTGTAGAGGAAGAGGATCTCAGGTCATCATCGGGTGCGATGCAAACGCGCATCACACGATCTGGGGAAGTACGAACACCAATATCAGAGGTGAGTCAATTTTTGAATTTATTATGGAATATAATTTAGACATAGCAAATGTAGGTAATACTCCGACCTTTGTAACTACACAAAGGCAAGAAGTGATAGATATAGTTATATCTATCACTACCTATAGTTATAGGTACAACGTACGCGTGTAACCTAGTTAGCGACTAGCATGTGTCTGAGGAGGAGAGTTGTTCAGACCACAGACACATACGATTTAATATAACGGGTATGGACCGTGTGACTGAAACATATCGTAACCCTCGTAGGATGGACTGGGAAGGTTACAAAGTAGACCTTGCCCAGGAACTTACCAGAGTTATGAACATTGTTAAAAATGAGAAGGATGTGGAGTTAGTTGCGGAACAAATACAGAACGCAATAATCTCCGCATATGAGAACAACTGCCCTCTAGTGGTAAGAAAATCCACTAGGAACGTGCCCTGGTGGAACAATGACCTTGCCACAAGGAGGAAGGAAGTGAGAAAGAAATTTAATATTGCAAAAAGATCAGCAAATTGGGATGATTACAGGTCCTCTTTGACTGAGTACAACCGAGCATTGAGGAAGGCCAAGAGAGACGCCTGGAGGAAACATTGCAAGAGCATCGAGTGTATCTCGGAATGTGCCAGACTCCAGAGAATTCTTTCAAAGGACAATCGGTGCGTAGTAAACTCTATCTTAACTGAGAGAGGGAAATATACTGAAACAGGTAAAGAAACAATGGAGGAATTACTCCTCGTGCACTTTCCTGGCTCCACAATAATTGAAAAATCACCAGAGGAATGGCTAGGAACGGAACTGGAGACAACTGGTAACAGAGTCACCAGGGTGGACTGGGCAGTGTCTAAAAAGGTGATTGATCAATCGAAAATCAGATGGGCAATAAACTCGTTTGAACCGTACAAATCTCCGGGATATGACGGAATTTGGCCAATAATGCTTCAGCAAGGGTTAGACTTGCTAGCATCAAAGCTATGTATGCTCTATAGAGCCAGCCTTGCGCTGGGCTGTATACCAAAAATTTGGAAACCAGTTAAGGTGGTATTCATACCAAAGGCGGGGAGAAACTCTCATACTCACGCCAAGTCCTTAAGACCTATAAGTCTTATGTCATTCCAACTTAAGACGATGGAAAAAATGCTTGATAGACATATCAGGGATGATGTATTGGTTAGAAGCCCACTACATCAAAACCAATATGCATACAGAGCAGGCATGTCCACAGAAACGGCACTTCACCATTTAATTAGAAGGGTGGAAAAGACGTTGGAACATAAGGAGGTGGCACTGGGTGCCTTTCTCGACATAGAGGGGGCATTTGACAACACCTCCTTCAACTCCATCATCAGAACTGCAAGAGAGCGTGGCGTTGAGGACACCTGCTACAGGTGGGTTGGCTGCATGCTCAAGGGCAGGATGGTATTTACTACCATGATGGGTGAAACTTTAGGTGCCTCAGTTGCAGGGGGTTGTCCGCAGGGGGGTGTGTTATCTCCCTTGCTATGGAACCTGGTAGTTGACGACCTATTAGTGTTACTTACCAATGAGGGGTTTGAAGCTCAGGGGTATGCTGACGATATAGTCATCATATCAAGAGGAAAGTTTAACAACATAGTTAGGGACCGTTTACAAAGGGCCCTGAATATGGTTAAGAAATGGACCGATGAAGAGGGGCTGAGAATAAGTCCCTCAAAGACTAATATCGTTCCATTTACCAGAAGGAGAAACCTGGAGGGATTGGGTCCTCTGGTTCTTCAAGGTACAATACTGAGGATGTCGAGGGAGGTAAAGTATCTTGGAGTTATCATAGACTCTAAACTCACCTGGAACCAACATCTAGACAGGGTAACACATAAATCGGTGGCCATATTGGCCACATGTCGACGATTATATGGCAAAACATGGGGGCTCAAGCCTGGTATGGTGCATTGGCTCTATACCAGTGTAATAAGACCCTCCATTACATATGCTGCCTTAGTTTGGTGGCCTAAAGCCACTCAAATAACTGCAGCCAACAAGCTAAGCCGGGTACAGAGACTGGCTTGCTTGGGAATCACGGGTGCCATGAAAAGCACCCCCACAGCAGCCATGGAGACCCTATTGGACCTCCCCCCACTCAGCGTAGTGATTCAGGGAGAGGCAAGAATGGGGGCATACAGGGTGCAAAACTCACGTGATGCGGCTCTCCACACAGGGGAGTCAGGACATATGAGGATAATCAACATTGTAGTAGATCCTCTATTGTGCATGAGGTCCGACTACATGGTCCCAAAAATCACATTTAACAAGCCCTTCAGTATCTCTATCGGAGAGAGAGGGGATTGGTCAACAGGAGCTCCTGAGTTACTACGCAAAGGCCTGGCCTGGTACACTGACGGGTCCAGGATGGAATCAGGAGCTGGAGCAGGAATACATGGAGTGAGACCGAGGGCAAGTATAAGCCTTTCTCTTGGACTTCACGCTACTGTATTTCAAACTGAAATTCTGGCTATACTTGAGTGTATACGTGAGAATGTTAAACGACGATATGTGAACCAGCAGATCTGCATTGCATCTGACAGTCAGGCGGCTCTAAAGGCATTAGCCTCTAACAAAGTGTCCTCCAGACTGGTATGGGACTGCCATAAAGAGCTCGAAGTTCTGGGTGAGCAGAACAGAGTTAAACTACTCTGGGTGCCGGGACACACCAGAATAGATGGCAACGAAAAAGCTGATGAACTTGCTAGACAAGGGGCAGCTAACAAATTCTATGGCCCAGAACCCGTGCTGGGCATTACCAAGTGCTCAGCTAGAGGGGTAATTAAAGACTGGGTCAGGAATAAACACAATGATTACTGGAGGAACATACCAGGTAACCGACATGGGAAAACACTTATTGAAGGACCATGCCCAAAACAAACTGCAGAACTGCTCCCAAAGAACAGGCTACAGTTGAGAATTTTATTAGGCCTCTTGACGGGACATTTTCCCGTTAAGAAGTACCTGCATAGAATTGGCAAGTTCGATGGCGACCTTGACTGCAGATTATGTGGCAAGGTACCAGAGACAGTAGACCATATCATATATGAATGCGAGGCACTGGCCCGCAGAAGATATAATATTTACGGGCAAACACAAACAGACCCGCAAAGCGTTAAAACTCGCCCATTCGTAGACCTGTATCACCTTGTCAGTGGCACAGGAGTATTAAAATGGGCAGTGTAAATCGGAACAGGGAGTGCACAATAAGCCCAAGAGGCTGCAGTGCCCTCGGAGTGTTACAGACGACCCTGTGGGGAGGGGTTTTAGTCAGTAAGAGTCTGATACTGACCCAACTTAGGTTGGGAGCCCATGAGGGTTTCCCCTCCTCGTCAAAAAAAAAAAAAAAAAAAACTTTGTAATGAAGGCCCAATGAGACATTTCTATGGGAGGTTCCGGTTACCACTGATGTTCTCTACCTCCTATTAAGCTATGTCCCTCTCATGATGCAACACCCTGTAGATATACTGTACTATATATAGAACTTATAGATATAATAATTTAACAAAAACTGGAGAAAAGTGTTAATTATAGTGTAGACAATGGTGAGGGCATAAAAGAATGAAGTGATGTAGCTGAAGTACTTGATAATGAAGACTTTTATGATTCACAAGATAACCTAGTGACTAATGACCAATGCAATAGCCAGCTTGTATAAAGACCAACCTTCAATATACTTCCCTCAAAAATGAAATACAAACACTTCAAGCACTGGTTAATCATATGGAAAAAAGATTAGCAGATCAAGAAGAAATAATACGGTGATTAAAATTACACAATGCGACAAATTCCAAGCATAAAGGTATTGTAAAGGCAAGTTATATGCCATCTAGGGACAAGGGGACAAGTAATGATTTGAGAGATTCCACTGTGAACAAATCACAAGTCTTCAATACTTCTTTACAAAATAAAAACAGAAATTAAAAAAAGTTACTCACAAGCAACAAAAATTGCTCCACAAAAACCCATAAATACGATAACAGCTGATCAAGTTAGTAAGAGCTACTAAAAATGCCCAGGATTCCACAAAAACGCAGAAGAGTTCATTCACCCAAAATAAGCATATACACAGTGGAACGGTTATATTTGCTAAGAAAGACATCACATCGGACTGTAAACCCATAAAATATATTAACGATTACTCAATTGAGCTATGCCTTGAATGTTCTGTTGCTGCAAAAATCAGTACTACATTATTAATATTTATCGACTTCCATCTGGAGATTTTGAATCTTTTCTTATGCAATTGTCCCGAATTTTAAATAGAGTAACAAAAGACTTCAGGTTTATTATAGTTTGTGGTGATCTTAATATAAATAATATTAATCAAACTAAAGAATCAAAACTTTCACCGGATATATTTTCATCATTTGACTTAACTTCACTAATATCCGAACCCACTAGAATTACAACTACTAATAATTATACTACTCAATCGTGCATTGATTATGTCGTTACGAGCGCTACTCAAGTTACTAAATGTATAAATTTTAATCCTGACTATCTGACCACTATTGTCAATTAGTTTACTGTAATCCCCTTATACTTAGTGAACAGGATAACTTGATCAATAATCCGTTAAAATTATTTAGGAAAATTAACAGAAATTCTATAAACGAATTTAAATTTTTATTTAGCTCATTTTATCTAAAAACTTCAGATGATATCGATATTGTATTTAATGACTTCTTCGAACACTTCATGTGGCACTTTAATATATCCTGTACAAAAAAATGGTCTTCCAAAAAAAAAAAGATAATGATAAAATAAAATTTTCACAAAAATTAGAAAAAAATAGAATCGAATTAGAAAAGTTAAATTGGTTAAAAAATAATTTGCCAGATGAAAATGTAAAAGAAAAATAGAAAAATTTACAGAAAGAAATTTGTTGCGAAAAAATAGCACATTATGAAAACATAATTAAGAATTCTAATAATAAGACCAAAATAGTATGGAATATTGTTAATAATCTTAAGTCAAACATCTTTGAAAAAAACACATTACTCTGCTTGATAATAAGATGAAATACTGAACCACTAGAAATTGCAAACATGTTCGGTGCTTATCTCTCTACTGCCATTGGTAACAAAATTACCGATCATTTCGGAAACAGTATGTCGAAGGAATGCATTTTTCCCTCCTTTAACACAAATACCATGTTTTTTAACCCAGTTAAACATGAAGTCGAGACAGCGATAAAAAATCTTCCAAACAAAAAATCAACTGGCTTAGATAAAATACCAGTTAAATTAATCAAAGAATGCAAAGAATCACAAATCACAAATACTTGCCGATATAAGTAATCTGTCTATCTCACTCGACAATTTTCTACCATTTTAAAGAAAGCGCTTGTTATTCCGGTGTTTAAAAAAGGTGACCTACATAATATTGAAAACTATTGCCCCATATCATTACTAAGCGTATTCTCAAAAATTATTGAAAAGATAGTACACAATAGTATTTTTCATTTTTTAGGACAAAACAATATCTTGACAGATTGTCAGCATGGATTCAGGGCCTGACCATTTAACTGAATCGGTTGCTATCGACTTTATTCAACATATGTATTCAGAATTAGATAAAAACAAATATGTAGCAGCCTCCTTTTTTATCTTATGATTTTCTATCTGTGAAACTTTATAATCTAGGTCTGTGTCTAGGGCTAATAAATGAATGGGTATTGTCCTTTCTATCGAATAGACAAATAAGAATAAAAATTGATGAAACTAATTCAGATACCTTTGATATGAACATTGGCACCCTGCAGGGGAGTGTACTTGGTCCATTACTCTTTCTGTTATTTGTAAATGACTTGTCCAATCATATTTCAGAGGGTAAGGTTAAGGTACTTATGTATGCTGACGAAACGACTATCGTTGTATCAGACTCTAAACCTGAAATTATTCTAGAAACCTTTACTGGGAACAGCATATAGAAAAAACTTCATCAAAGTTAAGTGAAAGTTTTTTCGTTATCAACTCATTAAAAGATAATTTAAACACTCGCTCTCTTAAGCATTTCTTACGCTTTTGTGTATTCTACCATTGCATACAACATTGTTGTATGCGGGGCAAGCGAGTGAGGTTTCTAGAATATTTATATAGCAAAAAACAATTGTTCGACTCATTTTTAATCTCGACTACAGAGAATATTGTCGTGATACATTTAAAAAAATATGGTATACTTACAGTAATATCTAATATCTGCTAAACTTTTTAAATTTTATTTATAATAACAAAAATAAATATACAAAAAAATAAAGATTTCCACAATTACTTCACTAGAGGAGGAGATGACATATCTCTCAGTCTACACAAGCACGAATTCTATAAAAAATCGTAGAATGCAAGTTTTCATGGCCGTTGTCTAATGAAGTAGTTTCTTCCGGGTCTTGCCGGGGTCGTCGAACTTGACTTGACGTTTCGCTGATCATCCTGTCAGCTTCTTCAGAAGGAGGTGTCTTTAGAATCCTTCTGAAGAAGCTGACAGGATGATCAGCGAAACGTCAAGCCAAGTTCGACGACCATGGCAAGACCCAGAAGAAACTACTTCATTCTATAAAAAATCGCCCATTTGCCGGATGCCATATTTATAATCTTTTGCCCAATGAGATAAAAAATTATAGGTCTCAAGATGTTTTTAAGAATAAACTTAAAAAACTGTTACTGTGTCAATCTTTTTATTCTATTAACGAATTTACTGATTTTGTTCGAGTCATAGCCATTTGATATTCGTTACATTCTTTTTTTAGCTCATTATGTTTAATTTCAATTTTATATATTGACTATACTTAAATGTGTGTACATATATGATAAATTTTATCATGTTTTATTTAATATTATTAACAATTTTTACTTAGTAGGTATATTACAATTGTAAGCCTATGCAATGGCACTTAATTTTTGTGACTTACCTATACAGTTTATATGGCAAAAAGATGAATAAACTTTATTATTATTAATACAGTCAAACAGGCCCTCGTAAGATATATATGACATATTAGGAGACATAAAAATGAAAATAAAAATATTTCGAAAGTGGAAGTTACCTTAATACCAACGATATCTATTTGAGGGTATGTTTTGTGTACAAAACTTACATCAAGTTCATCATATACAGTGAGGTCCATAAGTAATGGATAAATTCATTATTTATATGATTAACAATTTATGAATAAAATCCTAAAATGTCAATTTTTGAGCATAATTTTATACCTCTCCTTCAACCCCTTTGAAGTGACAGTAGCCCCTTTAAAATTTTTAAATAAAACGAGGGTGTGTGTGATAGCTCATTTGAAAGGGTTTTTAATTCTCTATTCAGTGATATAAGATTTTTTGAATTTCTGTAATTTCTTTATTGAAATATATTACCTATATGATTTTTTTCAGCTATAAGATGGTAATTTTTTTGGATAAGAATTTTTTTCTGGAAGTCTCCAAATTAAATTTTTTTAAAATATATAAAATGTAAACTTTACTGCTACTGTTTTTAATTTCCACCACAAATCGTTAAAAAAATGAAAACCAAATGAAAGGCAATTTTATCAGTTCTAATTTATACTAGTCATGTTTACTAGAGAATTATAAAAAACTAGGCTAATAGGTGCCAGTTTGGCCTTAAATACTTTCGAAATAGGGAAATATAAAAAAACCCACAAACATAAGGATAAACCGAAGGATAAACAAAACCCTTGTTGTACCTGCATTTGGAAAACACGAGCAATTAGTCGTGTTTGAAGGGTAAATTTTAGGGAAAATCTTTGATACAATAAATGATAATGGCCTATAGCAACACAAGTAGAATTAAAAACGATAAGAAAGGTGGGAAGCTTCAGATAGGTCGATCATGTGATTGAGGGTGAAGAACAATAACACGATCAAGAGAATCTTTGAAAAGATCCATTGGAAACTAGGAAATGTGGGAAGGACGCACCTCAGAGGGAAGGACAGAGTTATTCAAGATGCTCAATATAATTTATAAGGAACTGGAAAGCAGCAGCACAAAATAGAACAGAATGGCAGAGGAAATTGCAGGAAGTCAGAGCTCACAAAGGACTGCAGACTTATGATGATAAGGTTAAAAATTCCCTGTCTGTCTATCGGTCTGTCTGTCTGTAACGTTTACTCTGGAACCGTTTATGATATTGACTTGAAATTTGATACACTTATGTATTATAACGAGATCTGGATCTAATTCCGTTGAAAGGTTCAGGGGTAAATAAGTGGAAATAGGCAAAGCAAGCAGGTAAGAGTCCTTAAAATTGCAATTTAGGGCATGTACGAATAGTCAAGGTCTCAAAAGTTTTTTTGGCATCAGCCACCCCCACTTCACCCCCAATACCATCCTCACACTATTATGAAAAAGAGTAAAAAAGTAAAATGTGATTTAGTGTGTATACAAGAATGAAATTTCTCAAAAACATTTTTTGGCGTTAGCGGGAGTAAAAATTAAATTGGGATTTGGTGTGTGTAAGAGAACTAAGGGGCTCTAAATTTTTTTGGCATTAGCCACCCCCTCTACAACCCCCTACGTGCTACGTTCAATTTTAATTTATTTACTTCCATCCAATCACTGACATTTTCTAATATTTGATTCAGTTTAGCAATAATATTTAATATGCATGAATCTGACGTATATATTATTCTGTCATCGGCAAATAGATGATATTTTTGTTTAAAAAATTAGGGACATATCGTTTAAATATAAAATAAATAGTAAAGGTCCTAGTATACTACCCGGCGGTATTCCAACATTAATATATGATTCTCTAGATACTCTTCATATTTAACTTTTTGTCTTTTATTATTCATATAATCTTTCATCCAATTTAACACTATCCCCTTAAAACCTTAATGCTTTTAGTTTCTCAAACAGCTTAGCTCTATTGATCGTTTCAAATGCACGCTTTAGATCTATTAAAATAATAGCCATACAAAGTCTACGGGAGTTTAACAATTTGCCAATAAGTTTAAAGGAATGTAGCAGTATTAATACATTTAAAGCTATTTTAAATGAATATTTATAATAACTAAATAGGTATATAATCATAGTTTATTTGTTTTTATGCCACTTGGGCCACTTGTACTTAAGTATGCGTAGTTGTTTGTATTTGTATTTGTGTCTATATATTATGTCTTATTTTTATTTGTTATTATTGTATTTATAAGAAGAAACATATCTTTAATATGTATATCAGGTTTGTCCTATTCAATAAACTTACTTACTGTAAGGCACTTTCACAGCTATGATTTTCTCGGAATCCAGATTTGTTTGGCTAATTAATTTTCTAGATAAAAATCAAATTCTACACGATAGTCAAAGTAATAGTCAAATAATAGAAAAAGAAGATCCACAACACATGCAATCTATCAAGCATTAGTTAAAATATTAAATTCGTTAAATAACACTAAAGAAACTGTTACAATGGGTCTTGACTTGTCTAAGGTATTCGGCGGCGTAGATCACAAGATATTGTGTAAGAATGGCATTGAGTGGCATTGAAACTTGTAGAATCATATTTAATAAGTCGCAAACAGTGTGTAGCTGAAGTGGATAAGGGAGTAATGTTAAAATCTAAAACAGTTGCATTGAAACAAGGAGTCTCTCAAGGATACATTTTGGGCCCTCTACTCTACATACTGTATACAAATGAATTACCGATATTGTAAATACAAGTATGGTTCTATACGCAGATGACACATCGCTTATATTCAGCGAAGAAAATAGTGAAAATTATAGAACGACAATAAGTGATACAGTTAACACTATGAATGACTGATTTGCAACTAATAATTTGTTATTAAATGTTGGAAAAATACAATTAGATTTGAAAATAGAACAAAAAATGAAATACTCACAGTCAATATCAACGATACACAGGCTGATACCAAAAAATTTGTTTGAGACCTTAACATTTCGTACATGCCCTAAATTTCAATTTTATGGACTCTTACTTGCTTGTTTTGCCTATTTAACCTTGCCTTTAACTGATTATAATTTATATAGTTTTTTGTATATTTAGCTATATCAGGAGTTTCTTTATTTTCAGGCAAAATGTATTGGAGAGTGATTGGATAATAATCATAATCACTTTATTAACCTTTGTTGCCACGGTACAATGTATTCTTTTTGCACATATACAGGGTGATTTATGTAAACATGCGGAAAATAAAATGGTATACAACTCTTTTATGTGGGAAAGCCTCTGTAAAATTTTAAAGCGATCCAAGGTAATTTATTATATTTTTTTGCATTAAAACCTGCAGATACGCTTCTGAACAGGTGAGTTATGCTATCTCGATGTGTTCACACAAGTGTCTTTCGTTTGTTTAGCAGGTAACATCAGCTGTCTTAGTTGTCTAAGGTCAGTGCGCCATGCGTTCACTGTTCAGTTCAGTGACTCTTCGATTTCCATTTAAAGCATTTCCCATTTTTGTTAAATTTTAAACTGTATTCGCAAATATCGATTATGCCAGAGTTCACATCGCAAGAGTACTGCGACATGATATTAACCGAATGAAAGTCTTGCAGGGGCTGTACGAAAATACGGGAGAAAATTTCCCCATAGGCGCAAAGCTAATGAGAGAAAAAATTTAAGTGCAGTGCAACGAGTTCGTGACACCGGGTTTTGTTTACCAGGCGACAGAGAGCGTGTAGTAAATCGTCCTGTTGAAGTAGACGAAGAAGTTCTGGAATTACTAGAACAAGACCCTTTAATAAGTACCCTATACGCGAGAATCGTTTTTACCCATACCACATAAATCACCCTGTATATGGCAAATAGTTAAAAAAAAACAATAATATTTGAGATATTTGTATATGTATTTGTTATTTATTTTGTGGGGTTATTTACCGTTGTCTATAATTTATTTTTTATATTGAGTATTGACACCTTGATTATTTCTATGTGATTAATAAATATCATTATTATTATTATTAAGACAAGTCACAATGTATAAGTTATATTGTGTAAAAACCGTAAATAAAAACAAACAGTATTACAATTATTATGAATAGATAATCAAGATTGAATAATTCTTGATGTCATATTTAATTTGTTTTCATGTCAATAAATTTTGTCTTTGGGTTTTTAGGGCGCTTTCAAATTAATTAAGGATATAGATACAATTTTCTATTATAAAACTTCTAATTTTTCTTTTAAATTTAAAAAGATTCTATATTTTTATATTTTGCAGGTAATAAATTATAGAAAGTCGATCCGACATTACAGTTTTCATATGGGTAGTTTGTGTTTCAGCCCCTAAACAAATTGTAGTATGTATATTCTTTTAATGTATTATTTTATGTGGATAATTTTTTGTGAAGTTGGGAGTCATGAAGTAATCAGTCATGCATATTCTTCATTTACATTAAGAATTCTAGACTCACAATTTTCCCCAAATACAAAAGAGGAATTGTAATGTTTTGAGTTGGGATCATGATGAATGAAAAAGCTCTTTTAATTCCCGTGAGACAAGCCTTAAGAGGTCCAAGATATTGGGGCAAGCGTAGGTGCGTCTTTACTATGTACATATTTCGATATGTGATATATGTCAGGCACGGTTAGTACTTAGATGGATGACCTTTTTAAGGTAGACCACATCCTCGCCTCATATCTTCCAGAGGCATGTATATCAATGTATGCGCGGAAGCTATGTAATATAGGTGAGGATTGTGTAGAGGTAATACCATCCTTCGAAGGGGATGTAAGGTCATCGGTTCCTTGTCTACTGAATGTTAGGCAAGTAAAAGATCACAGAGAAGAAGAGGTTCGGTAAAATTCTTGGTTGTCGCCTATAGGCGTTCTGTGTTAGGCCTCAGTAGCGGAAGTAGGCAGGCGTCAAATGTGTAATTCTAAGACTCATAGCAATAAACTGGAGAGATTTTTTTATTAATGCATCTCCACATGCAAGCTGAGTTGCCAAATTTTTTTTAGAAATGAAGGGTGTGACTGTTTTAGAGTGGCCTAGTTGTTCAACTGAACTTAATCCCATAGAGCACTTATGGAATATGGTTAAAAGAAGGATTAGAGCTCGTGAAAATCTACCCCAAAAAGATATTAATAACTAGATGTGGCAACTGATTACTGAGTTAACAAAAAGTTATTAGTTTTTCTTAAATTCATTGTTATGTTAAAAGGTTTCTTTAGAGAAAATTTCATTTCTTAGTATTCTTGTAGTTAGAAAATTTTTGTTAATAATTTTTATTTCTTTTTGTAATAGTTTGGACAAACTGTTATTTATTTCCCAATAACTTTTACTTTGAACGATCAAACAGGATGGTGATTCTATATAAGTTTGGTTGTGTGTATACTATTTTGCCTTATTTTATATGTTCAAAAATTAAAGTTACAAAATAGTTAAGAGTTTTTAACCATCTTTTATATTTATTAAGAGTTTAGTCCTACCTTGGGACATTGAACTGTTATCAGGCTCTAAAGATTGATTAGATGGACTGGTCAATGCATGTTGCAGAATAACACTCTGTTGTTCAGGTGGATTAGAGACCCATTGTCTGGGGTTAGGAGAAACTCTTATTACACTAGTTACACCTTGAACAGGTCTCGCTTCTGGTCTGTAACAAATGAAGTCATGTGCTGGCAATTTGTTTTGTTTACTTAAAATAAAGTTGTGTATAAATAAAACACCAATCTTATCTACCTTATTACTTGCTGGTGAAAAGGAGGATTATAACCTGGAGGTCCAGGTGAATTTCTTTTTGGCATACCGTGGGAATGACTACTAGGAATGGGCATGAAGACATTCTGTCGTGGACCTACTGTAATAGGAGACTGCATTGTATGTGGAGAAGAACCCTGCCCGTTTGGTGAAAACGCAGGAGTTGCTGACCTTGAACTGCCAAGGGACACTGAGAAATATTTGGTTATAGTATGGTACTATCTTTGGTATTGAAATGAAACTTACCCAACATATTTGCAGCGTCTGTTTCTTCTTGGTCAAATCTACCAGCAATCCTTCTGTCACCACAGTTAGGTGAAGTTTCAGAATCCCTAGAAGTATCTTCCCCACCATCCCCTTTACTATTAGATCTCGGAAAATGTCCACTACGAAGGCTATTACCTTTTAAACTGAGATGTCGTGAGCAATATCCTCTGCGTTGACTCTCTTTTGAACAACCATCTTTTGAACACAACCTTCTCCATTGTTTTCCATTGAATTTTTTTCTAATGCCATTAGGATTAGACACTACATCCCCTTTCTTATATTTATGTGGAGTAGCAGCTTGACTTCGGGGTGTTGTTGGTTGGGAACGTGGTGTAATACTACTTGATGAACTACCCCTGCTATGCATGCTACTTCTTTTACTACTGCCAGAGAGTTTTGCATCAACTTCAGTTCCAAAGGTAATATTATCTTGCCGTAACTCATCTTCACTTTCACAAAATTCGTCATAGTGACGGCCATTGGAAAGCGGAGTACAAACAGAGACTGGAGTATTTAACTGAGTAGGTGATGTTGGATTGTTCCGAAAATAGTCCATGGTTGTTGGCAGTATCACATTTTCTATTACAGGTTCAAGATTCTCCAATTCATCCCACCAAGGAGGCCGAAGCAATCTTAGCTCTGCCCTTTTTACAGTCACGTCCATTGATTTTTCACCTATCACAGCAACAACAAATCGAACAGGTTGCCCTTCCAGTCTACTACAAACTACACCTTCAACAAACATACTTTGGTTGTGACGTACACAAACCCTAGTTCCTAAAGTTATTTGGTTTATCGATGGACTTGCATCACCTATCACATTATAACATTCGTTATCAAATACATTTGAATAAGTTATCAACTTCTCTTCCTTTCCATCCAAGGCAACTGTGATCTGTCAAAAAGAAAAATGAGATAGTTTAGATAATTTACACCGTATGGAAATAGAAACATTTTTCTAAAATAATTTATGGATTATAACAAGAAATATTTTTAGAGATAATACAGTATGTCTCTAGATAGGGTACCACAACCAGGTAATGCACGTATGACGTATTTGGTTTCAGTTTTGATCCACTCCGAGCGGTACCTATTTGTGAGGTGTTCTGTATTGTATTAATCAGTCGTTTTTAAGACACAGACTTGTGACAAGGTTCTTGTTTGCATTTTATACCCAGAATCCGGGCTAGCAATATGACCTGCCAAAAAAAATTAAACTGCTTAGTTAGGGAATATCATTTAGTGCAAAGTCTGCTTAGTCTACCGCACTCTAACTTTCTTATTTTTGATTTGCCGAGAAAAAGTCATTCATTTTATATTTTTAATACAAAATTTATTTAGCAAAGTTTCTTTAATTATGAAGAAAAGTTTAAATAAGAAACTTTAGTTGCAAAATAAGGGAAAATCTCTTAAATATATATATAAAGTATCATTGTACTTCCGGGTGCTCTCCCGCGTCGATGTTCGACTCCTCCAGGAGTCACGGTTGTCTGAACGACGTTTCGGCAGAATTTCATCTGCCATCTTCAGGTCCTCACTGAAAGCTGCCTGAGCGACTGGCTACGTGTCACTAGTCCCCTACTACTTGTGGGAGTCATAGCGGGTGGCTGAGCCAACCCGACACGCTCCACGTGACTTCTTGTTGGTGGTTGGGCATCCTCGTGTCCAATCGATGCAGTAGGATGCCGAGGTTCCCTCTGATTTGTCAGCGCTCGACTCTAACTCCTCGTGATAGGTCCATTTCGGGCAGGTTGCTGTGTTTCTTTGCTATTTGTCAATGCTTGAACGTACCTCCTCATGATTGGTTTGTCCACAATGGATCGTCGTGTGTTTTCTGTTACGTATCTTCCTACAAGAGCGCGCTTCCAAGAACTGGGTAATCTCTGCATACCAGAGTAGAGTAGAGTTTATTGGTGTTATTGATTATACAATCATTACACAAGTCAGTAAATACAATGCAAATAATGAAATACAGGTACACAAAATAAAATTAAAAGTACACAAATAAAATTACAAATATACTGATATATGACAACATATCACACTGAAGACAAACATTATAAATAAGGAGTGGAAGTTTACAGATCATAATTATGAAATTCATTCAAGCTATAGAATGCCTTGGAAATAAGAAATTTTTTTATCTTATTTTTGAATTGGTTTAGAGGCAGTATTCTAATTTGGAGAGGTAATTTATTGAAGAAAAAAGGCCCATAGTAATCAGTAGCATGTCTTGATTTTTTTAGTCTGAGATATTCAATAAATAAATTATTATTATTACGTGTGTTGTAAGTATGAATATTAAAAATGTTTACATACTTATGGATGTTTTTTTTGACATAGAGCAAACAGTGAAATATGTATAGACTCGGGACCGTCATGAAGCCAAGGCTAGTAAAATGATTCTTTACATCTTCTCTGTAATTTAAACTGAGTAGGATTCTGACTGCTTTTCTTTGCATACTAAAAATTCTTGCGCAGTGAGAAGAATGACCCCATATTAGTATTCCATAGCTAATGATAGAATTAAAAAGGGCATGATAGGCCATTATAGTTATTTCTTTTGAGGTTGTTTGAGTTAAATTTTTTAAAAGGAATAGGTTTTTAGCTAATTTACTACAAGTGTAATCTACATGTTCGTTCCATTTTAAGGTTGGGTCCAGCATAATTCCTAAAAATTTTACTCTGTTTGGGTTATTTATTTGTTGATGCTTTAAGGTAAATACCATTTTATCAGTCTTGTCCTCATTTAGCTTTAGGGAATTAGCTATAAACCAGTTAAGGGCTAGGTTTTGGGAGGTTTCCATATTGTGTGTAAGAATTTCATAATCACTATTGACATCTATTATGGTAGTGTCATCAGCGAATAGCACGAAGTCACTACACAATCCAGCTGTGGGTAAATCGTTGATGTAAATTAAGAAAAGGATTGGACCAAGCAGAGAGCCCTGTGGCACACCATGATCAATCTTTTCAAGTTCGGAATATTTGTTTTTAAAGTAGGTTTTTTGGTGTCGGTCAGTCAGGTAGCTCTTTATTAAACAAAGGCTGTCATGTTGAAAACCATAATAAGTCAGCTTGTCAATTAGTGTCTCGTGAGAGACACAGTCAAAGGCCTTACTTAGGTCACAAAAAGCTGCCCCAACGAATTTTCCTGATTCAAAGCCCTCGACAATGACCTCTATCAAGTCATTTAAGGCATAAGTAGTCGATTTACCTAGTTGAAAGCCGAATTGATGAGAATTTATCAAATTATTTTGTGTAAAAAAATCAGTCATTTGATTTTTTAATAAATATTCTAAATATTTTGAAACCACAGATATTAAAGAGATTGGCCTGAAATTATTTAAGTCCTGGGCAGAACCTTTTTTAAATACGGGTATAACTTTAACGATTTTAAAGCAACTTGGATATATTCCGTTCTTTATACAGATATTGAAAAGTTTAGTTAAAGGAGCAATTAGAATATTTTTAAGGGATTTTATTAATTTAGTGTTCAGGTCATAACAATCTTTGCTATTTTTTGATTTGACATTTTCTATAGCTTCAGCAACCTCCTCGACACTTACTGGTCTAAAATTGAAAGTTAGGTCATTTACCATGATATTAGAATTTCTCAAGAAATCTGCAGAAGTTGTGTCAGGATCGGGTAGATCTTTTATGATGTTAGGAGCAATATTTGTGAAAAACTTGTTGAAGTCACTCGCTTCCAGATTAACTTCGTTATGGGAAGATTTTTTATTTTTTAGTTGTCTGTTGTCATTTACGACATCCCACATGGACTTTACAGGATTCCCGGAATTTAATATGTAATCATCGTTTGCTTTTCTTTTAGATGAGTTAATTTGCTCTCGGTATTTTTTACGATAATCCTTAATTTGTATTAGTAAGTTTGGAGCCTGATATATTTTATACAAATCCATAAGCAAATGTAGTTTATTTCTCATGTCCCTTAGTTTGTCGTTAAACCAATTTATTTTCTTGCCTCTAAGCATTACTTTTTTAACTGTGGGGAATGCTTGGTTCATGCAGTTCACTAAGATTTGCATAAATTTATTACTTATTTCATCACAGTTTCCTTCTATGTCAATAAAATCCCAACTTTGGTTTTCCAATAGTTGATACATAACACTCAGCCCCTTTTGCGTTATTGGCCTACAGTAATTTATAGTATTTTGAGTTTGTTGTTCACCGATATCTAAGCTGATCTCTAAGGCTTTATGATCTGATATTTTTGGTTCGAAAACATTTGTATAATAATTAATGCTAAATAAAAAATTTACAAAAATATTGTCGAGGCAATTTGTCAGCCTAGTTGCTTCAAAAATAGTTTGTTCAAAACCAAAGGACGTTAAGATGTTTAAAAAAATGTTTGTATTCAGGTCATTAGTATTAAATTTAAAGTTAAAATCGCCGTTAACAATCACTAGTCTACTTGTATTAAATAATATTTGTAGTATTTGATAAATAATGCCAAAAAAACATTCTAGATCGCCATTTGGAGATCTGTAAATTGTTACAATGATTAAGTTTATTGATAGAATTTCAATTGCAGAAATTTCACAGTCTATTTCTGACGAAAACTTAGTGATGTCACATCTCTCTCTGTATTCTAATTCTTGTTTACAAAATATTATTGTACCTCCATGAATGTGAGTTTTTCTTGTAAACGCTGAGGCCATCTTGTAGTTTTCGATTTTTATGCTCGCTATTTCATCATCATTTAAGAAATGTTCGCAGAAACAAAGGACCTGATAACTCTTCCCGTCAGCTTTTAGAAAACATTCTATTTCACCACATTTATTTTTTGGAGATTGAACATTAAGGACAAGCGTATTGAACTTATTTGTCGAGTTAAAACTTGTCGTATTGCTTACCACATTCACCGCACCCTCTATATTAGTAGTCGTACCCTTACTTGTACTTCCCATCACCTTTATTTGCTATGCTTGCTTTGTCTTCCTTCCTTCCAAGTTTATAATCCTCAGATAGCAGGGGCAGTTTGAATCAGTTACTGGGTGATTCGTCTGTAGGGATTTTCTAAATTTATTATTTGTTTCAGTACAGTTTATACACTTTGAATAGTTTGAGTTGCACTCAGTTGTTTTGTGGGGACCTGCACAGTTGAAACAGGTTAAATCATTTTCACACTTTGCCGCCGTATGCCCATATCTAGCACATTTGAAGCATCTGACTACTGAGAAGTACTCATGGGCTACACATCTTCTCCAGCCTATGTTAAGCTTTTCTAATTGACAAATTTTATTTTTTAAGTTTGTGTCGACACTGAGGATTATATTTCCTTTGTTGATTTTATCCTTTTGCTTGTATTTAGAGTGCACGGCAAAAATTGAATCATCGGTCACATTCAGTTCGTTTTGATCTCGCAGGGCTTCAATAATTATCTCGTCACTTCCCTCAATGAACTTTTCTTCTACTCCTCGTATTATTATTTTAGGGTTTTTCTGTTTCCCATCAGCTACACTATATTTGGACCCTAGTTCTTGTTCTACTGTTTTTCTAATTTTTTCTTTTGAATTAATATTATTGCAATTGATTATTACTGATCCCTCTTTTCCTTCCTTTATATTTTCTACTGCAATAGCCATGCTTTTGGGATCAATATTTCTTTTTAGATCGTTCTTTGTTGTGGTACTCAATTGTTTTTCCTTTGGTTTAATCACCAGAACTTCACTGTTTTTATTTTTTGTTATATTTGCATATGATGAGTTGCTATTTACAATATCGTTCTTCATCTCCGTTACTACTGTTTCTAAGCAACTATTTTGTTTGGCACTCCTTTCTTCGAACTGCTCCACTTTTTGTGTTAGCACCTTCATATTTACTGAAAACATGTCTATTTTTTCATTTTGTTGTTTAATGACTGTTCTGAGTTTCTTCATTTCGTCCATTACCTCTTTGTTGATGCTTAGTATTTCGGTACATATCTTACAATAAAATTTCAGTGTTCTTTGTTTTTTTAATTCCAAACATTTCACTTCAGATGCTGATAATTTTGAACAGTTTGAACATATTTTTCTTTGACACTGGTCACATGACCATAATTGATCACTATCATCGGTTTTTTTACATGTCACACACACCGCCATCGATTTTTATCCCTCAAAATTTATTTGGGCTACTGAGTATGTAGATAGTTTATGTATACCATCTTGTTTATTAAGATTTTTTGGTCTTTTTCGACCTCTATGGCCTCTCTGGTAATCCTTGACCTATAATGCTCTATATTAGCTACTGTTCTGGTGTTGTCAAAGTCTATTTTGTGTCCTGTGGATTTTATATGCTGTGCTAGGGATGAGGTTTTCTTCTCTTTTCGTACTGCATTCATATGTTCTTCCTTCCTTACACTAATACGTCTATTGGTCTGTCCTTTTTGCAATCCATTTGTCCATTTATTGCAATCTTGGCATGGGATTTCGTATTCTCCTTGGTTTTCTAGGGTAGTTTTTGATTTTGGATTACGGAGGACTGCACTGATTTTTCGGTCTGTTTTAAATATTGTTTCTATGTTATGTTTACATAGAAGTTTGCCAATTTTATCTGTCGTCCCTTTCACATAAGGTAGATATGCTTTTGCCACTGGTTTCTCGGATTCCTCACGGGTTTTTTGTCTGTATAGCCCCTGCGACTTCTGTATTGTGTACCTCGAAAATCAATTTTTCACTAGTGCTTTCTGAAGTGACGACATCTCTTCGTTGATATGGCCGACGTCTGCCAACCTCTGAGAACATGTCACTAGAGTCTTTACTACTGAATTTAATTGTGCTGAATGGTGATGTGATGCCGCATTTAGATATCTGTCCGTGTGAGTGGGTTTTCTGTATACTGAGTGACCTAGTGTCCTGTCTTGTTTCTTTTTCACTAATACGTCTAAAAATGGAAGCTTGTCTTCTGTTTCTACCTCCATGGTGAATTTGATCTTATCGTGAATGCTATTCAGGTGGTCTAAGAAACTATTTAGTTGTTCTCTTCCACGAGTCCAAATTACGAGCGTGCCGTCCACATATCTCAACCAAAGTTTTGGTTTGAGTGGTGCCGTTTGTATTGCACGAACTTCTAGGTCCTCCATGAAGAGATTAGCGATGACTACAAATAACAGTGAACCCATCGGTGCTCCTTCCATTTGCTTGTAGCGCTGATCATTGTATCAAGTATGTGTTGTTTAAACAGTGTTTAGTTAGACTAAGGATGTGCTCCTCTGGATGATATTTTCGTTTGATCAATTCGAGCGACTCCTCTATTGGTACGTTAGTGAATAGTGACACTACATCGAAGCTTACTAGAATATCTTCAGGTTGGACAGTCTCGTTGTTTAGTAACTCGATAAAATGTTGTGAGTTTTTCATATAAGACTTTGCTTTTTCTGCTAGTGGCTGCATCTGTCTAGCCAGATATCTCGCTAACTCCTGTAATGGTGACCCTACAGAGTTAATGTTAAAGAACACGCTATAACCCCGATATACTTTTCGACGTTGTAACAAAATCCGACTTAGGAAATACTTCGTAAGAAAAGCGTGCTTCACGTAAAAACGCCGTGGAGGAGGTTTTTAATTCTTGTAAACATATTTTTGCTCTTCGGAGCATTTTTTATGCCAAATTTTCGCTAACTCTTCAAGGAACGTTAATTTAGCAAGTGTAGCAAATGTCGCTGCACAGGGACGTAATGTCGCCCCGACCACCTAATTTTAGAAAGTATACTAAAATTAGACTTGAACTCCAAAATTTTCAAATTTTACGAATCCACGTTGTCAAGCACTGCAACTCTTACGAGGTATTGAATATGAGGACAAGTTAGTCCAACGACTATTCAAAGTATATCGGAAGTTATAGCGAAAATAGCCCTTAGCGACATGGGACCCCCATCATTTCCTAGCAGTCGACTTTGACTAGGAAATGATGTGTTCTGACGGGGTTTGCCCTAAACCGGTTCCTCAGTGATTCGGAGTCAAAAAAGTATTATTACCATGTACTCACACGTGCATGGGATCTGCCTTGCCTGAACGTAAAAAGTTGTTATTGTAAAATACAATCGAAGTAGAGACGCTTCAAGCAATTTTAAGCTCCGAGGAGCGACCAAAATTAATGTGAATTAATAAATACGTTTATAAGACAGGCAAGCAAAAGCCCACCAAAATTTCAGTTACATGAAACTTTTCTTGAATCTTTTTGTGCATCGTTAGCTTATCAAACTGCATATTGGATGGTAGTTGGTACCGTATGAATCGTCCCGTTCCTCACCATGTGTTGTACACGGGTCAGACCATTGTTTATTAACATTTTCTCTTGAAAAAGTTGTTGTAAAAACATGATTTTTTAAAGATTTAATATATATATTTTGAACTTTATATTGTCTTTTAGTTGTGTTTTCTAACAAAATTCCTTTTCAGGTTTAATTTTAAGAGAGTGTAATACAGACAGTGTTAGATTTATAGTGTTACGACGTCGTCCAATTGATACCATCAGAGCAGCAGTTAAGCATAAACGACAGTAAGTATGATTTATCCATTATTCTCCGTCTGAAACAGTCACGTTGAACCCTAAAAATTTTGTGAACGTAATATTTATTATCTAGAATTAACAAAGGTTGAGGAAAAAGAAAATTATTTTTTTCTTTTTCCTATTTTTTTAATTTTTCTAAGTTTTTCGAGCAGAAAATACGTCCTTCAGACCTCCATTAAAACATGGATCGTTCACATTAACAATAGGTCTTAATGGAGTTGGGACATCTTGGAGCACCTGGAAGTACAATACTTCATTTATACTTCATTTAACACCCGCAAAAACCTAAAAACAATATATATATATATATATATATATATATATATATATATATATATATATATATATATATATATATATTGCGATGTATTTGCATATTGGACGATTACGAAGATTGCATGTTTGTGTTATTTGCTGAATCAAGGTTTGAATTTGTTTATTTCCTTTAGATGGTTTTCAAAATTTATTTAAATTAGCTAAAGATCCGAAAGATATGTGTTTTAGAATGTTAATACTTGTTTAGAGTTGTTTTAATAGTTTTAAAGTTTTTATTTGATGTCAAATATTGATATACTATGTATCACTGAACATTGGATACAAAACAAAAATATAAATAATATAAGAGTGTCAGGTTTCAACATATGTTCCTATTTCTCTAGATCTGAACATGTAAATGGAGGCTCTGTAATATTATGTAATGACCGTATTTCTGAAAATGCATCTGAGATAACAAAATTTAAAAAAATTTCGGTTGAGTGTCATATTGAAATGTGTAGTATAATATACAACAATATCATAGTTATATGTGTTTACCGACCACCAAATGGTGAGTTAGATATTTTTTTTGAAAACATTTCTGCTGCTTTAGAAATGGTAATGAGACAAACTAACTTCGTAATATTGTGTGGTGATTTTAACATTGACTATGGCAAAAATAATATTGCTAAACAAACTTTATGTGAAATCCTTAACTCATTTGAATTAAACATCACATCACATGATCCAACTAGAATATTTACAACGTGTCATGGACAAACACATTCTAGCACAATCGATTACATATGCACAAATCTACCCTTAGATAAGTACCACTGCAAAATTATAGATCCTTGCATAGCAGATCATTTTGCACAAATAATGACCATTGTAAATATAAAAGATAAGCAAACCTTTGAAGATGTCATCAAAAGTTATAGAAATTTCTGTGAAAAAAATATATCATTATTCGTGCAAAAAGTTGCCCAAACTAACTGGTCATTTATATATGATGTAAACAATATTAATGTATCATTTTACCAA
The DNA here is from genome assembly GCA_963675555.1 of Leptura quadrifasciata. Taxonomy (NCBI): domain Eukaryota; kingdom Metazoa; phylum Arthropoda; class Insecta; order Coleoptera; family Cerambycidae; genus Leptura; species Leptura quadrifasciata. The sequence goes on from OY776682.1 coordinate 24,109,147, forward strand.
TTTATAAACGAGTTGTCATTTTGTCTCGATACTTGCTGTCCACTAGTCGAAAGGAATTTCCTTAATGCTCCAAAGAAAAATACATGGTTCAATAATGATTTGATTAAACAAAGAAATCACTTAAAAATGCTCTCATGGTTAGTAAATGCAACTAATTGTGCAAATGGTAAGATGTTGTACTTAACTAAAAAAAAAGAATACAGGAACAATATTAAAACAACTAAAAGCAATTATTACAAAAATAGAATCAATAATTCAGGAAACAAATGCAAAGAAACATGGAAAATAATAAATACTAAACTTGGTCGTAATAATAAAAAAGTAAATTCAATAAACCTATCAATTGATAATAATACAATAAGTGATTCTACCGAAATAGCTATTAATTTTGCAAATTACTTTAGTACGATATCTAAGATTAAATTATTTGAACATTTTGGAGAAAACCTGTCACTACCATGCACTACTGTAGACAACCAGCCACAAACTTTATTTGTGTGCTATATAGACGAGTATACTATTAAAAGTGAGATTGCAAATCTAAAAAATAAAAATTCAACTGGATTAGATGAAATTACCATCAAATTATTAAAACGCATTAGTGACACTATAAGTAAGCCTTTAGAATATCTAATTAATAAATCTTTGGAATCTGGTGCTTTTCCAGATATCCTAAAAACAGCATGTATAATACCACTTTACAAAAAAGATGATCCACATAATATAGCCAACTATCGCCAAATCTCACTATTGAGTGTGTTTTCAAAACTACTTGAGAGACTTGTTCATGTCATCATAGTTAAATTTTTAAATTTGCATAATATTATCTCACCCTGTCAACATGGTTTTATATCCACAAAGTCTATCGAAACTGCTTCCTATTATCTATTAGATCCTGTTTATAAAGACCTTGATAGAGGAATGTATGTAATGTCACTAATGTTTGACCTCTCGTGCGTGTTTGATACCGTTAATATTGAGTTTTTAGTTACCAAATTATATAGCATTGGAATACGAGGAACCTTATTAGAGTGGATAAAATCCTTTATGTCCAACAGAAAACTGTTGGTTAAGTATAACAACACTATGTCAGATGCGAGGGATGTACACATGGGAGTTCCTCAGGGTTCTGTGTTAGGACCTTTGTTATTTGCATTATACGTGAACGATTTGCCAAAGTATGTCAGCAACGGTAGAGTCACAATGTACGCTGATGACACTACCATTACAGTTTCAGCACAGACCCCTGAGGAGCTAGCTGAAAAAGTTACTCTTGCCTTCAACGAACTTGATACCTGGTGTCAGCGTAATCAATTAATATTAAATGATAAAAAAACTGTCTATATAAATTTCCATTCTAGAAAAGGACTTACTCCGATTTTTCTAATTGATAACAATATTAATGTGGTACAAAAGGTAAAATTTTTAGGAACTTGGCTCGATAGTAAACTTTCTTGGAATGATCACATAGATTTTGTTTGCAATAAACTAAGCTCTGCGTATTTTGCAATATTACAAATGAAAACTGTACTTGATACAGATGGCTTGCTAAATATTTACTATGCCTTAGCCTACAGCCATTTGTCGTTGAACATAATTACATGGGGTGTAGGCAGAAATATAAACAGCTGCAGAGGTGTTTTCAAGAAAAATAAAATTTTAACAGTTGCATGTATTTTTATTTTAAAATGTGTGTGCTATACATATAAAAACATTGCTAATCTTAATAGACTGGGAGATACACACTCTTATAATACTCGAAACAATAATGTATTAACAATCCCACGTCTTTATAAACACTCACCAAATTACAACGCCATCAATTTATTTAATAAACTTCCAGTTAACCTAAAATCTATAACAACCTACAACAAATTCAAGGTAGCTACAAAAAATTATTTAATAGAAATGGTTTTTTATAGTATATATGAGTTTTTGACTCAATAACTTAACTGTTGTGTTTACTGTGTAAATATATGTACCTATACATACATATATATTTTCCTCTTTTATATCTTTTATTGTCTATTCTATTTCTTTTTTATTTTATTTAATGTACATGACTTTTATATTTACAATATATTATACCTATATTTTTTTATATTAAGTACCATATTTTGACTTACCATATATACATGTTATGTATCTCACAATGGTTAATAAAGATTACAATTACGATTACAATTACAACAGTAAGTTTGATACTGACATCTATGTTAGTAGTTATTAAGTTATTGTTGAAATAATTTCTGACATTTAAGTCATTATGACATTTCTTTTAAGTAGTAAATTTTATTTTTATAGTTGGTAAATGTTTTCCTGAGTTATTAAGTTGTTGTTGAAATAATTTCTGACATTTAAGTCATTATGACATTTCTTTTAAGTAGGAAATTTTATTTTATAGTTGGTAAATCTTTTCCTGGAGAAAGACAAGGAGGTTTAAGTTAGGTTATGTTTGGAATGAAATTAATCAAAATTCATATGGTGTTTTGTTTTGTTTATTTTGGATACTTTGATATTTAGTGAGATAGAACAATAAACAACAGATAAAAGAGAGCTTGTAAAATTGGAAAAACAAATTTAAGAAAAAAAGAACAAGTGAAAATTAGGGAGTGAAGAAGAAAAATAATAAACAAGAATTAAGAATTTTGAAATTGAATTGAAAGTCAGAAATTGCGGAGATCAGCGAAGAAGAGAAAAATAGACTGTAAATAAGAAGGTAGAGGTGTTATTGTGGTTTGGAGTTGCAGAGGAGATAAGGACGAGATAAGGGGAAGAATTAATGAAAGGAGAATTGTTGGATTTGGAAAGAGAAGTGTGTAGCTACGAAGAAGGAAGGTTTTTGTGTGTTTAATTTTGGACAAAGTCGTTCGTATATTAAAATTTAAATAGTGTACTTATTAGACTTTCGAACCTGTTATAAAGCTAAATTATCTAAATATCAAAGAAAATAAATTATTTATATCAGATTAAAAATTTTACTTTAATAAAAATTTCATTTTAAATAGGAACTGAATTTGAACCTGCTCCTGAAGGGAAAGATAAGCTAGCCGGCCCATTAAATATTTTGACATACTTTCGGATCAAAAGGTAAGAGATTTTAATTTGATCTTTTGGTTTTAAAGTTTTTTTTTTATCTATTGGAAATAAGCAAGTTAAGGTTTGATTAGTACTGCAAATTATTAAGTACAATAAAAAGTAGAACAGCACATTTGGCGCCCAACGCGTGGCGATTGTAAAATTGTCGATTTTTAAAGTGTGCAGTCTTGGTGAAAGTTTGTGAACTGTTGATTGTGGTACATAGTTTTAAAATTCAATAACAATTTCATTTATTAAGGGTATATAAAGTATTAATTCGTAATTGTGTGGTATTTGTATGAAATTAAGATCAGGAAAACAAACAAAAATGGAGAATAAAAATCAAACACCAGAAACTTCTCAACAAGGTGATACATCCCAACAAACACAAAATGATGATAAATTTATACAATTAATGAACATGATAGCGAACAGATTTGACGAAAACAAACAAGACATGAATAATAAATTTGAAGAAAGCAAACAAGACATGAATAATAAATTTGATGAAATCAACAACAAAATGGACAATAAATTTGAAGAAAGCAAACAAGATATGAATAAAAAAATGGATGAGAACAATAGGAAATTGGAAACGAGTATAGTAGAGTTACACAATAAAGTGGACGAGAAAATTAAGAAAGTAGAAGAAAAGGTAGAAAAGGTTTATGAAGAGATAAGTGAATTTAAAAAAGAAGTAAGAGTAGAAGTAGAACATGTTATAGTAGATGGTATGAATGAAATAGATATACGCATGAAAAAACAAGAAGATATAATCAAAACACAATTAAAAGAACAGGATGGTAAGATCGAACAGAATACGAAGATATTGAAGGACACATACACACCTATATTTAACACATGTGCTACACAACATCAAACACTGGTAAATCAATTCTATGGTGATTCCAGAATCCACCCAAAAGTATTTTTAGAACGTTTAAGGCAATATCTAAAATCTATAAATTTTAATTTTAATTTAAAACATGAAATTCAAAATTCATTAAAAGGTGAAGCCGAAATTTGGTATCAAATTGTAGAATCTGAATTTGAAACTTTAGAAGAATTTGAAAAGTTATTATTAAAAAAGTATTGGTCTGAACATTGTCAGGAAAAAATTCGTTTCAATTTATTTAATGGAAAATATTCAGAAAATAGTGGTATGTCTAGGGAAAATTATGTTATGCGTAAAATGTATAATATTAAATTCTTAGAGCCAAATTTGACAGAAAATGAAATGATTAAATATCTAGCAAGACATTTTTCTGATGACATCCACCAAGTAATCATTACACAACGCATTACGACATTAGATGGTTTGAATGAGTACTTGAGAGTGATCGATGATCTACATATGGGATGGAATAAAAATCATAAAGCATTTAATAGAAAAACATACAACCAAACAGATGGTAATGACCAAAATTTCAACAGACAAAATTATTATGCAAATAGACAACAAAATGGGTATAATAGTAATTATCAGAAAAATTATGACAGTAGAAATTTTAATAATCAAAATAAAGGTAGAGATTTTGACGAAAATAGGAGGTACAACGGTAATGATAATTATAATAAAGAACAGAATAGGTATGATAATAAACGTGATTCAGTAAGATATACACAGGTAAATAATACAAATGTCAGATCTGATCAACAGAATGACATGAATAAAATTAAGACGATAGCAGAGGTAAATTCACATTTTCCAAGGGAAAATTTTTAGATAGGGAAGTTTTAATTGATATGACGACATACGGACATATGCAAGAATTTATAGGTATTGAGAATGAATCAAATTTAGATAATAATAGAATTAGTAATTTGCCAATCATCAACATTAAAGTTAATGAAATAAATTTAAAAGCATTGCTTGATACGGGATCAGAAATCAGTTTAATAAATGGAAAGATAATAGACAGTAAAAAAGAGTTATATCAAAAAAATTGTACTAAGATTTCAAAAATTAAATTAGTAAATGCAAGTGGTAAGAAATTCACAGAATGCAATAAAATCATAAATTTAGATTTTGAAGTAAAAGAGATACGTTTTAGAGGCGAGTTTGTAATTGTTGACAATTTGAGTTTGGATGTTATAATTGGTGAAGATATTTTATCACGACTTAAGGCAAAAATAGATTTTGGGGAAAAGTCCCTAGTTTTAAAAGGTACTGCGGTAAAAATATTTAATAGAAATGAGTTAAACATAGTGGGTTATATAGGTAATTGTAATAATAATAATTTAAATGATTTAAATGATGAAAAATATAAGCCCACATGTGAAATGAATAATTATAAAATGCCTAAAAGATTGGAGATAAATTGTCCTACTAAATATGAAAATCTAGTAAGAAAAGTGTTACAAAATTATATATCGTTAATAAATTACAAACCGAGAATAGCTAAAAGTTATGTATACAAGTTGATAGTAGATGAAAGTAAACTCAAAATATTTGGAAAAAGAAAACACAAAAACTTCAAGACGAGGAAGAAATTTTGCACTGGAAATAATTGGAACAGGAGCAATAAGAAAAATACGGAAAGGGACATGAATACGGAATTTTATACGGAATTATACACTATATACAAACACGGATCTATTAACAAATATAATTTGGATTTGTGGGATATAATGAAAAATATACTAGTGATAAATAAGCGTGGATATAAATTTGAAATAATATGTAATGGCGTAGTAAAGGGTAATGTAAATAAAGGTCGTTGTAATTTGATATTTGAGAGCAATGGCAATGGAGACGAGTTGGTCATTATGCCTGCCCTCAGTATTTGATATTATATTGTGCAGAGATATTTTGTTTGGACCAAGGGAAATGTAGTTTTAAGTGCGGAATAAATAAATAATGAATTATATAAAACGGTCAAGAGTTACCGGAACATATATGAAAATAAGTATGATTATAAATGATAAATGAAAATATAATACGTGCGGAGACGCGTCAGTTTTCCAAAAAGGTATATGAATGGTGAAGTTACCACATATGTCAATTTTAGTTTTAAAATATCCAAGGTCCAAACAAAATGTTTATTCTCATTATGATACACGTGTGCGGCAGTTGACATGGGTTCATATTCGAACGGAGTTTAATGATATAAAATTTAACAATATTATAATCAAAGTTATTAATTGCATTCCAGTTAAGTCAAATTATTATTATAAAACGCATTACAAAAAACTGACAAAGGTATATCCCACAAAAAGACGTAATACAAATACGGTTTGTAGAATACTTTCTAAATATTTTAAAACTGTAGACACTCCTAGAAGAATTTTATCTGACAATGTGACATATTTTGACAACGACAGATTAAAGAAATATTTGACAAATTAAAACACAGAAAGAAAACACAACAAAACTGATGATAAATACAATATTTTGCAAATACGGCATAATTGAATAAAATTAAACAGTTTTACATAAGTAAAAGCTTATAATTTGGGGAGGGAATGCGATGTATTTGCATATTGGACGATTACGAAGATTGCATGTTTGTGTTATTTGCTGAATCAAGGTTTGAATTTGTTTATTTCCTTTAGATGGTTTTCAAAATTTATTTAAATTAGCTAAAGATCCGAAAGATATGTGTTTTAGAATGTTAATACTTGTTTAGAGTTGTTTTAATAGTTTTAAAATTTTTATTTGATGTTAACAGTAAGTTTGATACTGACATCTATGTTAGTAGTTATTAAGTTATTGTTGAAATAATTTCTGACATTTAAGTCATTATGACATTTCTTTTAAGTAGTAAATTTTATTTTTATAGTTGGTAAATGTTTTCCTGAGTTATTAAGTTGTTGTTGAAATAATTTCTGACATTTAAGTCATTATGACATTTCTTTTAAGTAGGAAATTTTATTTTATAGTTGGTAAATCTTTTCCTGGAGAAAGACAAGGAGGTTTAAGTTAGGTTATGTTTGGAATGAAATTAATCAAAATTCATATGGTGTTTTGTTTTGTTTATTTTGGATACTTTGATATTTAGTGAGATAGAACAATAAACAACAGATAAAAGAGAGCTTGTAAAATTGGAAAAACAAATTTAAGAAAAAAAGAACAAGTGAAAATTAGGGAGTGAAGAAGAAAAATAATAAACAAGAATTAAGAATTTTGAAATTGAATTGAAAGTCAGAAATTGCGGAGATCAGCGAATAAGAGAAAAATAGACTGTAAATAAGAAGGTAGAGGTGTTATTGTGGTTTGGAGTTGCAGAGGAGATAAGGACGAGATAAGGAGAAGAATTAATGAAAGGAGAATTGTTGGATTTGGAAAGAGAAGTGTGTAGCTACGAAGAAGGAAGGTTTTTGTGTGTTTAATTTTGGACAAGGTCGTATATTAAAATTTAAATAGTGTACTTATTAGACTTTCGAACCTGTTATAAAGCTAAATTATCTAAATATCAAAGAAAATAAATTATTTATATCAGATTAAAAATTTTACTTTAATAAAAATTTCATTTTAAATAGGAACTGAATTTGAACCTGCTCCTGAAGGGAAAGATAAGCTAGCCGGCCCATTAAATATTTTGACATACTTTCGGATCAAAAGGTAAGAGATTTTAATTTGATCTTTTGGTTTTAAAGTTTTTTTTTATCTATTGAAATAAGCAAGTTAAGGTTTGATTAGTACTGCAAATTATTAAGTACAATAAAAAGTAGAACAGCACAATATATATATATATATATATATATATATGTGCCCTGAGGAGCGCTGAATTACAAGTTACAAACCTGGCGCGTTAAGTGTAATAATCGCAAATTACCAACAAAACGCTAATGCTTCGATTGCAACAAACACCAGCCGAAAGACTGATCCTACTTAAAGGAGCTCTCGCGCTAGTCGTCCCATACCACTTGCAGACTGCAGTTTCGAGCTGTTAGCTCTCGTCAGTGCAAGGTAGGCTCGGTGGGGTACATAGCCCGGAGAGTAGCTGTTGGTTGCAGTCTGGTTACATTCCTTATAGTAGAATAAGGATTTTATAGAGAAGCTTGTGACTGAAATATTATGTTTTAATATTTCTGCCCTCTAGAAGCACACTTGATCTTCAGGCTATTTATTTTTTGATTGCAACAGACGCTGGACTGCTGGATGGCGCCTGCTTACTATTTTACATTTCGCTATCATAAAAATACCGAGATGTACCAAATAGTCAAGGGATCCTCGTGTCTTTCGTCACATGCCTCACAGTTAAAGAACAAATAAAAATAGCATATGATAACTATGTCGAAATTACTCAATCATCTATTAATAGTAATGCACAGAACTTTTGGTCGTCCATAAACTCAAAGAATAACTCATCTAAAATTCTGAGAATTGTGTTTTATGAAAATGAAGCCTACAGGTAACCTCAAGATATTGTAAATATATATGGTAATTTTTTCAAAAGTGTCTTTCTCCCATCATAATCGAATGATTCTGAGTCATTGGAACTAACTTTGTATTATGATTGTTTAAATAATATTGGTACTGAAACTATAACAGAAAGTGAGATTTTAACCGCAGCAAAAAAATTAAAGAATAAAATGACTTCAGGTTCGGATAGTATACCATCATTTATTGTTAAAGATTGTATAGGTGCCTTTGTTACCCCAATGTTCATATTGTTCAAGGAGGCCTTAAAAACAACCATATTTCCGAATCAGTGGAATGAAGCCAAGGTGATTCCTGTCTTTAAAAGTGGTGATAAAGCTCATGTCATTAATTATAGGTCTATATCTATTTTATCCAACTTTTCCAAGCTTTTTGAAGTCGTTCTCTATAACCGCATCTACCCATCAGTCCATAATTTAATATCTTACTCTCAACACGGCTTTATAAGCAAGAGATCTACAGTGACCAATTTGGCAGGAATCTCCCAATTCATATTGAACGTTGTAGATAATAGGGGACAGGTCGATGTGGTTTATACAGACTTTTCAAAAGCTTTTGATAGAATTGACCATGTTATACTGCTTAGTAAACTGGGACAGTTTGATTTTAACAACCACATGATAGTATTCTTTAAGTCTTATCTGCAGGAGAGAGTTCAATATGTTTCTTATAATGGATATAATTCTGATAAATATGTTGGTACCTCTGGTGTCCCACAAGGGTCGAATTTAGGTCCACTGCTGTTTCTTTTGTTTATAAATGACCTGAGTTCTATAATTCAGCGTAACAACCTTGTTTTGCAGATGATTTGAAGATATACAACGAAATACACAATTTAGATGATGGGCAGAAGTTGCAAACTGATTTGAATAGTAGTCAAGTCTGGTGTGTTAATAATAAGTTACATTTAAATACTGTGAAATGCAAATTTTTAAATTTCACAAGGAAACAGTCAGTTTGTGAATATCACTGTCAAATCGACGGTAATTTACTAACACGCTGCACTACTTACAAATTTTTAGGTATAAAATTTGATGCTCAATTTACTTTTAGAGATCACATAATGGAGAAAATATCAGAAGCATTGAAAATGTTTCGCTTTATTATCAGGAACTGTCGAAATTTCACAGAGATTAGTGCTTTTAAGGTTTTATACTATTCATATGTGCGTATTAAACTGGAATATGCGTCTCAAGTTTGGTACCCTCACTACAATTGTCACAAAGATGCAGTTGAGTGGGTACAGAGAAAGAAGATTTTTAAGATACTTAGTATTTAAACTGGATGGTGAGTATCCTGTAAGAGGAATTGATTATATGTACCTGACAGAAAGGTTTATTATTATTATTATTATTAGACGTTACTCGAGTCCGAGTATAAAAATGTTACAGTCGATAGATTGTGTACAATGCAAAACAAGTAAAAGGTGTAGTCTATTGTAATTCCCATTCATCTACGGTGCACACGACTATGGCTATAGAGGCCAATTCGGGAGAGCACATGTCGACCGCAGTCAGGACAAACATAGACCTGGTTAGGTCTTGGATTCTGCCTTCTTGCAGCAACATTTCCTTGATAGCTGGCCACAACCCCTCGCCATTCGGTTCTGTCCGCTGCAAGTTGTTCCCATTGCTCGCCTGCAATACCGCAGGATTTTAGTTTTTCATGGAGAGCGTCTTTGAACCTCTTTCGTTGACCGCCACGCCTTCTTCTACCGCTTAGCAGGTTTATTATGAGCCTAGATACAAGGAGGAAATGTGCCCCATTATCATTTTTATACAAATTACTACACAACGAAATTGATTGTCCTGAATTATTAGCTCAGATGTACCTAGACATATATTTTTTTATAACAACTTTGCTAGAACAAATTTGTAATTAAGGTCTCCAGTGTATGTAATGTCTAACAATTTTAACAATTCTCATTTATGTGCTACTAACAACTGTACTTTAAAGGAGTTAATGAGTAAGGCAGTCATTGTGAATGAGGAACCTATGTAGTCATACAGGTATCTATGTATTTACTTGTTGTTTCTTAATCTATATTTGTAACATACTAATTGTTATGTACTTTATATTTTAGCATTTTATGTATTTTATTATTTTTCCGTTATATTGCTCTGTAAATGGTTTATACTGTTGGGCAATAAAGCTATTATTATTATATTCAGTTTTTAATTGGGAAAAAACAGTCTAAAGCAAATTTACTACTCTATCTGAAAAAAAAAATAATAAAACATATAGGAGTTACGACAAATTGAATTTCCATGAAATGGAAGGAAAATTGGAAAAACATTTCTAAATCCAAGTAAATGAGCAAAATAAGCCAATTTTACATTTAATTTGTTGAAAAATGCCCTTTTATTCAAATTCAAAGTCTACTTCAAAATTTTTAAAATTTGTTCCTGAATTTCAAAGCCAACTAGAAATAGCAAATAAATGCCATTTCCATGGTTATTTTTCATTTGATTTTAAATCTGAAAAAGCGTTGGAACGAGAAATTACAGCTTTATGAGAAAGGTGACTTAAATATACAGGGTGCTGTTTAAAATAAGAAAGTTGTTGCAATTTCCAGTCACCGGAAGTGATTCTTTTGCCACCGAATGGTCAAAAAGTGGCCATTGATATCAATATTCGATTTCTCAAATTTCAGAATTTTATTTTTAAAACTGGAGAAAAGGTAGGTGCTTTCTGGGTCACCCGGTATATGTAAGTAATACAAAATATAAAACACATGTGAACTCATTGTGCAGGTATGATGTTTGTTTTCATTTGTGTCTTAGGATTTTAAGGCATTCCCATATTGTGTCTCCTGGGTGTTTTCTGTGGTTGTGGGGTTCTTTATTTCATGTTTTGCAAAGATGTCAACGTTGTAATCTGAGGAGAAAAATTTTCTGGATAGTTTAGAAATTCTTTGGCAGATGAGTTCAATATATGCGTTCTGATAGAAAAGTTGGTTAGGGAGATTATGAAGAGGATTTCTGGGATGTCGAATTTTTGTAATGGCACTGATGGTGGAAGTTTCTGCTACTTTTATACTTCGAATTGCTGGGGCCCTTACGTTTAAGTATGGGGTGGCTATAGTCCAGTATAGGTCTACATATCATTTTATATATGTGCGCAGCAGTTTTTGTGTTGATCCCTTTATTTTTATAAGTAAGGCATGGAATTGGTTGGGAGGGTGGTCAAAGAAAAATAATGAATCACAGCACTTAGGCCCCATTGTACTTCCTCCCTGTAGGCAGATCCTCGCCTAGGCCTCAACCAATCAACCTAATCTTGCGAACTAGGTGGTGGTGCTGCCTAGAGGCATCTCCATTATATCGGCCAAAGTAGGTCAACGTTCTCCAAAAATGGATTCTCTGATTGATAAGAAGGCCGAACAGCCACAGAGTACATATTGGACCGCCTCATCTTCTTGTTCACAATCTCTACAGAGAGGCGTTTCACTTAATCTCGTATTGCGTAGGTGTTTCCTTAATGAACAGTAGTCGATTTCAAGCGATTTAACGGTAATTACCTTGGTTCTGCCCTTGGTCTTAGATCTCCTCTAATAATGACGTACAATAAGGGTGAGCGCTTGAAAAGGGGCAAGGACTTCAATAAGGGCTCACTGATCACGTCTTCAATTTATAATAGTGTTATGTGCTGCCCTCTAACAAGGAAAGATGTGATTAAGTTCATGTTCAAAGTTTTCCTCAGAAGCTTAGTTACTTCCCTGACTAGTAGGGTGGCGCCGTCTATGAGCCAATTGACGAACAATCATCTATTACATGGTAGAAAATTATGGAGAATTCTAGAAAAAAAATTCTAGAAGGATTCCAAGTGTGTATATAAAGAGGTGACTCCAGCAGATGGGGGAACAGTTCAGTTCAGTGAAGTAAACAGACAGAGAGTTTTTAGGTTAGACAAAAGTTGTCAAGTTTAGAACAGAAAAGTACATAGTGTTTTAAAAGTAGTGAATTTATATTAGATTAAGTTATTATTAGTTGTGTGATTTTTAAGTATTTACTAGTGTAATTTTAGTGATTAAATAAATCAGTGGTTTGTGAAAATTCTTGTTGCAAGTTATTCGAATCCACAAAGTGTTTACTGAAAATTGTAAGCACGTAACAATTGGTGTCAGAAGCGGAATTGCAACAGAATTTGTGAAGAATTTGACGAAGTTCCATAGTGTTCTATTTGGAAACCACTGGAGATAGTGAAGTGAGTTGAACTGGGAAGTAATTAGACAAGACTAATTTGTGTTAGTGTGAGAAAATATTTGACTTGTACCTGGCATTGATTTTAAATAAGGCTTGTTAGTGTTGTTTGTTAGTTTTTGAATGGAAACAAGAAGCATGGCTGCTGAAAAACAAATGCAAGACATGTTCGCCGCATTTAGAAAAATGATGCTAGAGGAAAAAGAGGAACAAGAGAAACGACGTCAAGAAGAAAAGGAAGAGCAAGAGAAACGACGCCAAGAGGAGAAAGAAGAACAAGAAAGACGCCGTCAGGAGGAAAAAGAAGAACAAGAAAGACGACGTCTGGAAGAAAAAGAAGAACAAGAAAGACAACGTCGGGAAGAAAAAGAAGAACAAGAAAAACGACGTCTAGAAGAGAAAGAAGAATTAAGGAAAATTATACAAGGGCAACAAGATGCTATCCTGTCAGCCACTAATGAGGTCAAGGAAAAAGTAGATAAAGTTGAACGAAAAGTGACTGGCGTCGAAGGAAAAGTGACTGCTGTCGAAGAAGAAGTGAGTGATGTCAAAGGAAAAGTAAATAAGGTTGAAGAGGAAGTAACTGAAGTCAAAGGAAAAGTTACCTGCGTCGAAGGGAAAGTTACCGATATAGAAGGAAAATTTCGTGCAGTTGAAGGAGAGGTAGAGCGACTTAAGCGACTGTTAAGAGAACAAGGAGGCCAGCTGGTATTATCATCATCAGGTCCTCGATTACAACCGCCTTCCTTTGATGGTCAAACTTCTTGGTCAACCTATAAAAGACAATTTGAGGCAGCGGCATACGCAAACAATTGGAGTAATGAAGACAAAGCTATGGCATTGGTGCTAGCATTAAGGGGCCAAGCCTCAGAGTTGCTCCAGAGTATCCCAGTGACGCAGCAACGGGATTTTAAAGTTTTGGAAGCTGCACTAGATCTAAGATATGGCGACCAACACCTCGCCCAGGTATACAGGACTCAGCTCAAATCACGCACACAAAAGGCTGGGGAAACTTTACAAGATTTTGAAGCAGCTGTTGAGCGACTGACATACCTGGCTTACCCGGATGCACCCAAAGAATTCCAGGAACAATTAACAGTTGGTACTTTCATCGATGGCATAAGAGATGAGGAGATCAGGCGAGTCCTTAGATTATCTCGAGATAAGACTGGTAGTGAAGCCTTGATCCATGCCCTCGAAGTTGAAGCCGCTTATAAAGAGACTCCACGTCCGAGAGTACGAGCCATGAAGGTAGAAGAGGACCATTTAGAAAAATCAAATATGGAATCTTTGATGGCTGACATACACAAAATGATAAGCCAGTTGATGACAAAATCAGATGCTCCAAAGAAGCAGGAAAGAGAACAGAGCGATGAACAGTCAAGGAAGGTGATTCGGTGTTATAAGTGCGGCAAACCAGGGCATATTAAGCGAAACTGTCGGCAGCGGAGCCCTGAGAGAGTAAATGCCGCAATGACTGAGGAGCCCGCAGGAAAAGTAAAGATAGCCAGCACCTTGGGGGCTGTGCTGGCTGGTGAACACGGTGCCCCCAGAGAGATACGGGTTTCCCAGATTAGAAGAGTCCCGAGTAGTCTGCTTTTGGATGGCTATGTAAACAAAAGGAGATGTATCTTCACTATCGACACAGGTGCCACGTCGTCAATAGTGCGGCCCGGATTTTTATCAGGAATAAAAGTTGATAAAAGCCAAAATGGATTGGTCGTTCGAACAGCCACAGGAGACAGGGTAAGGGTTCATGGAGAAGTTGACCTAGATCTGCAGTTTGGACGCCTGTGCTTTAGTCATAGGGTTATTGTGGCTGACATCACGGATGATTTCATTTTGGGGCTGGATGTTATGGGAGTACAAGATCAATTTGTACTTGACGTGGTAGAACGAGTTCTAAAGATTGGAAATGAAGAATTTATTTTGTCAACAGCAAATGACCGATTTCAAAAAGTGAGGCTACTGACGGCTCAGACAATCAAGATTCCTGCCCGTTCAGAACAAATAATCGAGGCCATTCTGGAAGAAAACTCTGGTGGATACCGTGTTGGCCTTGTTGAAAAATATGATTCAATTAAGACAGAAAACGTAATCTTAGCAAGAACTCTGACCCGGACAAAAGACAAAATTCCAATTAGAGTGGCTAATTTAAATTCCCACTCGGTAACTTTTAAGGAAGGTGAGGCAATAGGATCCTACGAACCAGTCCAGTGGATAGCAAGGTGCGAGGAACAAGGGGAGAAATGTTCGCCAACCAGCGTAGACAGGGAAGTTGTGACTTTGTTGAGTACCCAGTTTGAACACCTATCTGAGGATGAACGTAGAGAGGCAATCAAGTTTTTGGAAAAAGAAAGTACGGTATTTGCCAAAAACACAGACATCCTCACGAAAACTGATATAGTACAGCATCGGATAGACACTGGTGATTCAGCCGCCATCCGCCAACAACCTAGGAGGTTGCCACTAGCTAAACAGGAAGAAGCTGCTGCGATGGTTCAAAAGATGCTACAAGATGGAGTAATTGAGGAATCAACCAGCCCCTGGTCATCACCGGTAGTTTTAGTTGCCAAGAAGGACGGGACTTTGAGATTTTGTGTCGACTACCGGAAGCTGAATGATGTTACAAAGAAAGACAGCTATCCACTACCACGAATTGACGATACATTAAGTACGCTGGCAGGGTCACGATGGTTTTCAACTCTAGACCTTCGAAGTGGGTATTGGCAGGTGGGACTTCACCCTGACGACAAGGAAAAGACTGCCTTCTCAACAGGTAGTGGTTTATATCAATTCACCGTGATGCCTTTTGGACTTTGCAATGCGCCAGCTACTTTTGAAAGATTGATGGAATTTGTACTCCGAGGACTAACTTGGAAGACGTGCTTAGTTTATCTTGATGACGTAATGGTTATGGGACGAAACTTCAGGGAACATTTGGAAAATCTTCAAGAAGTATTTGGGAGAATCAGAAATGCACACCTAAAGTTGAATCCAAAGAAGTGTCTACTATTCCAAAAAGCAGTGAAATTCCTTGGACATGTCGTATCTTCGGAGGGAATACAGACAGACCCGGACAAGATCTCTGCCGTGCGTGATTGGCCAAGACCTTCAAATGTACACGAATTACGAAGCTTTCTTGGCCTCTGCACTTATTATAGACGTTTTGTGGAAGGATTTGCGGATATAGCAAAGCCACTACACCAGCTAACGGAGGAGAAAGTTAAATATCAGTGGACACCGGAGTGTGAAACATCATGGAAGAAGCTGAAAGCAGCGTTATTCAGTAGTCCTGTGCTAGCATATCCCCAACAAAAGGGCCTCTATATTCTTGACACGGATGCTAGCAACTCCGCAATTGGATGTGTACTATCTCAAGTCCAAAATGGAGAGGAAAAAGTAATCGAGTATTTCAGTAAGGTACTGTCCAAACCAGAGAGGAATTATTGTGTAACAAGGAAGGAACTATTGGCCATTGTTAAGTCCGTGGACCATTTTCACAAGTACCTCTATGGCCAACATTTCAAAATCAGGACCGACCATGCTGCATTAAAATGGCTACTGCAGCTGAAAACTCCAGAAGGTCAACTGGCTCGCTGGATAGAAAGACTGCAGCAATATGACCTCACAATCGAACACCGACCTGGAAAGTCTCATAAAAATGCAGATGCTCTGTCAAGAAGACCGTGCAAAGATGACTGCAAGCACTGCTATCGGGTTGAAAAAGCACAGGGCACGGTAATAGTAAACACAGTTCAGGTAGATGTTCCAGATGATTGGACAAAGGAAGTTCTAAGACGAGAACAAATGGATGACAGCGTAATTGGTCCTATATTAAGGGCAAAAGAAAAAGGAACGCGACCGGAATGGAAGGATGTTTCGGACAAAAGTGTGGAGCTGAAGGCATTGTGGGCACAATGGGACTCCCTTAAGGTTATAGATGGGCTATTAAAGAGAGCATGGGAAAGTCCAGATGGGAAGGAAGTTACCATGCGTCTGGTGATACCCAGCTGTCGGATCCCAAAAGTACTTCAGGAAATACATGATGGAGTGTCCGGGGGACATTTTGGTATGAATAAGACATTGGCTAAAGTACGGGAACGATTTTATTGGATAAATAGCCGTCAAGATGTGGAAGCTTGGTGCCGCAAATGCAAGGCTTGTGCAGCTACCAAAGGGCCACAGACGAAGAGCAGGGGCCAAATGAAGCAATATAACGTTGGAGCTCCTTTTGAGAGGATTGCTATAGATGTAGCGGGCCCATTCCCAGTGACAGATGATGGGAATAAATACATCCTGGTCGCTATGGACTATTTTAGTAAATGGCCGGAAGCCTATGCCATTCCCAATCAGGAAGCAGTTACTGTTGCTCGAGTTTTGGTGGATAACCTTGTATGCCGATTTGGTGTACCCCTGGAGCTACATTCCGATCAAGGGAGAAACTTTGAGTCGGGGGTATTTCAGAAAATTTGTGAGTTGCTGGGCATTCACAAGACTCGGACAACCCCTCTTCATCCCCAGTCAGATGGAATGGTGGAACGACATAATAAAACCATGAAGGAACATCTTTCTAAGGTAGTTCACAAGAACCAGCGAGATTGGGATCGACATATACCATTTTTCTTAATGGCATACAGGGCTGCCATTCATGAGACGACTAAACAGACACCGGCTCGTGTAATATTTGGGCACGAGATCAGACTGCCATGTGATTTGATGTTTGGTACACCAGATAAGAAGCCACTGTCCGTGGATGACTACGCAGACGAAGTTAGTCAACAGCTGAGGAATGTCCACGAATTGGTTCGAAACCAAGTTAGCATAGCTAGTGACAGAATGAAGGCTCGCTATGACCGGAAGGGAACGTCAGCAGGATTCAAGGAGGGCGATCTGGTTTGGCTATATAACCCACAGCGAAAGAAGGGAAAATCTCCGAAGCTTCACCCACCCTGGGAAGGACCGTATTCAGTCATCACTCGGATCAATGACGTTGTTTACCGAATTCAACGTAGTAAGAAGTCCAAGATGAAGATCGTGCACTTGGATAGGTTGGCGAAGTATGAAGTATGTTGGGGAATCTGAATTGCCTGACCGGGACGTTCAGGCTTAAGGAGGGGGCAGTGTTATGTGCTGCCCTCTAACAAGGAAAGATGTGATTAAGTTCATGTTCAAAGTTTTCCTCAGAAGCTTAGTTACTTCCCTGACTAGTAGGGTGGCGCCGTCTATGAGCCAATTGACGAACAATCATCTATTACATGGTAGAAAATTATGGAGAATTCTAGAAAAAAAATTCTAGAAGGATTCCAAGTGTGTATATAAAGAGGTGACTCCAGCAGATGGGGGAACAGTTCAGTTCAGTGAAGTAAACAGACAGAGAGTTTTTAGGTTAGACAAAAGTTGTCAAGTTTAGAACAGAAAAGTACATAGTGTTTTAAAAGTAGTGAATTTATATTAGATTAAGTTATTATTAGTTGTGTGATTTTTAAGTATTTACTAGTGTAATTTTAGTGATTAAATAAATCAGTGGTTTGTGAAAATTCTTGTTGCAAGTTATTCGAATCCACAAAGTGTTTACTGAAAATTGTAAGCACGTAACAATAGTAATTACTGGTCTCCCTTGAATGCTTTGGTAAATACCGCTATCTATTTATTTATTTATGTGCCGAAACCCGTTACAGATAGTAATACAAAAGGATATTTTTTAGTGTAATAAGAATAATAATACATACAGATAACAATAATAAAATACATATATACAAAATTACGACAGCAACAGTAAAAGTGAAGGTCTAAAATTTGTCAAAGCTAAAAGAAAATTACGATAGGCAATACAATAAATTAAATCAATACCTAATACTTTCAATTGACCATTAGCCTAACAAAAGTGGTACATAAGAAAATATAATTAAGATAAAAATATAAGGAAAAATGTAAAAAAAAAACAGAAAAGAAAGAGGATCTCAGTTCTGGATCTCGGTACTGGAGTTAGTTAGTAGACTTATTATTATTATTATTATTATTATTATTTTATTTACAATAGTAAGCGGTTACAAAACCGATGAAACTATTGACTCTGCTTTGCTGTTGAATATATATAAAACAATGTAAAAGACAAACAATATTGATATAAAAAAATGCAAAAAAGAAAAAAGAATATTATTGTCAATAGTGGGTGTCCATATTCATAATTTGGGGGAACTCTCTATCTAATCGATTTTTGAACGAGTTTAAACTAGGGGCGGACACAGTATCCTCAGATAGGGCATTCCACGTGTAGACTACTCTATTTAATTTAATAATAATAATTTATTGGTAAGTAGGACAATCCTAATATATAGATCTATTGTTACATGGCTTGTTAACATTAATACTAATTTATCTACATAAATCTCATAACCATAAAACTAATAATAATTAATAATAAATAAATAAATACTGTATTTATTTAACAGAAAAGTTTAAAGTAGGTAACATGCAAACAAATATCTATAGTTCGATAATAGTAGTATCAATTTACATACAGAAGTTTCTTAAGAGTGCGACTAGATACTTATTAATAAACAAAAGAAAGATCCTAAAATAGGTAAAGTACAATAATATTATAGTGAGACCAATCTACACAAAACACAATGCCTAGCAATATAATAATACTTGAATTATAAAATTTAATTTAATTTTTGATATACTTTAGAATATTTCTTTTAAATTCTTGTAGATTATTTGATTTTTTTATATTCGTTGGAAGTTTGTTAAATTCATTAAGACCTTTATAAAACAATCCATTCATAGTTTGTGAAAGATTCTGCCTGTTTATATAAAAATAATTGTTAGTTCTCGTGTCATAGTTATGTACTTCATTGTTATAAATTATAAATTGATCAAAATAAGGGGGTAACAATTTATTTTTAATTTTAAATATAAAAATCATGGAAAAGTAGTATAGTCTATCCGTAACTGATAACCACTGAAGAGAAGCCAACATAAATCCTATTGGGACATATCTGTTACACTTCAAAATTATTCTCATCCCTCTGTTTTGTAATTTTTGCAAAACTGATAATTTGTTAGATCCTAGCGAGTACAGTAAACTGGCGCACTAGTCAAAATGAGGTTGAATTATTGTGTTGTATACAGTAATGCTTGTTTCAACTGACAAAGTGGATGCAACTCTATTGACTAAGTAGTTTTTTTTTGGAAGCTTTGAACATTTCACTTTTTCTAGAGTGGCCTCTTAGGTGGATATTTTGATTTGAAAGAAAAATGTCCAGGTTGCAGTCGTAGTAGCCATGTAGAATTTTATAAGTTTCGATAAAATCTCCTTGCAGACGTCGTTCTTTCAATCTTGTTAACTGGAGCCTTGAAAGTCTTGTTCTATAGCCATAGTTTAAAAGACAGTTTGGTATTTTTGTTATTTTTCTTTGGCATTGTTCGAGCATCTCGATGTCTTTAACAAAATATGGATTCCAGATGGACTGGCTACATTCAAGCTTAGGGCGGATAAAAGTTTTATAGAGCTTTAATATTGAATCGGCTGAGCGATCATGGAAGGCTTTCTGCATACAGTACACAAGCGAATTGGTTTTTTTACTATGTTGGAAATGTGTGTATCCCATTTCAAATTTGAAGATATAATGATACCGAGGTCCTTTTGTTCTCCAACATGTTTCAAGGTGATGTTATTCAATACATAAGGGAACTCTGTATTAGATGTTCCTATGCTAAGGACAGTACACTTTTCTTCATTTAATTGCATTTTCCAAATTTTGGACCATGACTCCACTTGTTAGATCCTGTTGTAGTTCGACATGATGGGTTTTTGGATTTGCATAGAGCTTGGTGTCGTCAGCAAAGAACGTAATTTTTCATTTTATATTGAGGGCTAGGTCACTGATGAACACTAAAAACAGCAATGGGCCGAGCACGGAACCTTGGGGTACACTACTCAACACTATGTCTGTTCGATAGGGTGCCATTGACTCGTACTTGGAAGAATCGGTTCTTCAGGAATGCCCTGATCAGGTTTAGCAATTTGCCCCTGACTCCATGGTGTTCGAGTTTGTAGAGGAGCATGTTGTGTGGCACCTTATCGAACGCTTTCTCGAAGTCTAAGTAGATAATATCTACTTGCTCATTCCTATCAAAGCTGTTGGTCCAGTCATATAGGCACAAGGTAAGGTTAGTTGTACGTGATCTTTTGGGAAGAAAACCGTGTTGGAATTTAGAGATGGTATTATTTTCCAAGAAGAAAGGTGTCAATTCTTTAACGATGATTTTCTCCATACATTTGCACGTATTGCAGGTTAAGCTGATTGGCCGATAGTTTCCTGGGAGATGTTTATCATCTTTCTTAAATAATGGCGTCACTGTAGATAATTTCCACAATTCCGGCAGGGTTCCTGTCTCTAAGAACTCGTTCATAATTTCCCCCAAGGGAGCACTAATCGTATCCGCACAGTTTTGCAGAAAAATTACTGGAATGTCGTCGGGCCCGGCACAGGAATCGATCTTAAGGTTTGTCAATGCAAGACTCACCTTTTCTGCTGTGAATGGGTTGGTTCTGGAAGAGTAGGAAGCTCGTCTTTGTCGTCCTCCGTTGTAAACACCACATCAAATTGTTTGGCAAATATTTCGCCAACCTTGAAATCACTACTAATAAAATCATCTGTGTTTTGAGCTTTAAGGGTGATTGTTGATACTTTAGAGTTTAAAGTTCGCTTGATATGTTTAAAAAAATTTTTTACTAGAATTTGAGGAAGCAATTTCTTTTTCGTATTCTGATCTTGAATGATGAATTATATTTTTTAGATGGTTATTATGACTTCGATACGTATTATAGTTTTCGGTAGTGGGTGTTTTCTTATATTTATCCCATAGTTTGCGTTTCAGATCGATGTCTTTAAAGATCTTTTTTCTTCTTTCTTTCTCTTAAGAACTTTGCAACTACAGTTTCGAGTAAGTTTAATCTGTGATTTCCCAGTAATTATCACATGGTCGCTTTTTCCTAATGGAGCATCGGTGCTTATATTGAACATTAGTCTTTTATCGTTAACTAAAACAAGATCCAACAGAGAGGCCTGGTCATTTCTGAACCTAGTTGAAAACGGTACTAGTTGATGTGCATTAATTTCAAGATACTGTTCTAGAAACAGTTTGTTGCGCTTGTCTGCTGAAGTCAGAGACAGGTTTTTCCAATTTATGTGTCGGTAGTTGAAGTCTCCCATCACGAACACAGGCATATCCTCAGTGAAAGTTTCGGTTAAGGTTAGTCTGGTCTGTATACACATGATATGTGAAATTTGGTGCTTTTGATTGTAATGTTTATCTATAAGGACTGTATGGGTGGTGATGTTTTATATTTCTTGTTGATGTTTGAATAGATTCTGTGCCCATTAATGTTATCTTTGACTAAATACAGACACCACCCCCTGATTGGCTTTCTCGGTCTTGTCGATACAGGCTGTATCCTGGTATGTATATGACACTGTCTGTTATTTTACTGTTAAGCCATGATTCGGTTATTAAAATGAATGTAGGATTGTGTTTTTTAATGGATGCTGTCCATTCGTCAATTTTGTTGATAATGAAATCGACATTGCTGTACCAAAAGGAGACTTCAGTTACCTCTGTTGTTTCTAGTTTTTTGTGACATTGTAATCTTTAGTTTTGACAATTTTTGGTGTGGAGTTATGGTAGATGATTTTCAAGTTTTGTTTGCCGTTATCTGTACGACTCTTTAATTCTGCGACCACATCTTTAAGGAATTTTCTTTGCATTGTTGTTAAGTCACCCTTTATATACACACCATTATTATTCAACTTTTTTTTGTGTTTTAGAATTTCCTTTGCGATTTGTTTTCCTGGAAAGATAATTTTTATGGGTCTGATCTTACCGGCTTCGGGTTTCCCCAATCTAAACAGTTTGATTTCGTTTGTAGCGTTCTGATTGATTTTTTCTAATAGCCCAGTTACTTTGCTTTGTTCTTCTTGATTTCTTAATTCCGTGTTCTGATTTTCTGATTCTGGTACGCCAAATAGTAGAATGTTTGTTGCTCGTTTTTCGCGTTCGCACAATTCCTCGATAACGGAAAGATCTGTGTTGCTTTTGCTTTCCGTCTGATTAATTTTTTTAACTTTTTCTTCAAGTTTATCTAAGCTTCCTTTTAGTTCAATAGTATCGTTTGTCACTTTAAGTACATCTGCTTAGCTTTGATTTCTTGTCTTATCCTGCTCTTTAAGTACCTTGACATCTCTCTGTAGCTCTATTAATTGCGTTTTCAGTTCATCTGCGTAACTTTGATTTCTTATCATATCCTGCACTTTAAGTGCCTCGACATCGCTTTGGAGCTCTGTTATTTCCGTTTTCAGTAGTGGCATTTGCTTAACTATGACAAGGCAGTCCTCGCAAAAATAAGGTAGAACCCTCTTAACTTGGACAAGGGTTCTCACTTCAGTGGCAGAGAATTCAGCACAGGTTCTACACAGAACTATTTTGCAGATGTCGCATGGAAAGCCAAAAAGATCGTTTTTACTCTCTTTGAAAATGCAATTTACATTGCATTTACTGCAAATGCCCGACATTGCGAATTGGTAATACCTCCTGGAGTAATTATTTGGTTCACTGTGTATTTATTAAGGAATTTATCGGTTGAACTTTTTGTTCACAAAAACAATAAACACTTTTTTTTCACACTAGTCTTTCCTTACTTATTTATTTAGGTTTATATAAGAAAGCATATGCTACATAATGTTATTTTATTGATCACTAGAAAGCCTGGAACTTTAACTTCATTTTGGTACTAATTTTTTCATAAAATTAGCACTTTACACCACTCTAACTTCGGAATTATTGAACACACAACACACGCAACTATACACAACTATATTCTCACTTCCAGTTGAAGGAATAATTTGTCAACTGCTCAACGAATGTTGCTGGACTGGTAAAGAAATCAGGATTACTAAAGGTGTTTGCCATCCTAATGGATCTAACAAGATATGAGTTAAAACCATAATTAGTTCTGTGGATTGGTACTGAACGGGTAGTTCTGGGTGGAATATGAATGCCGATCTTCTCAAGTAAATATGAGCAGGACACGTTGGAATTGATTATATTATGCAGCAGTTTTTTTTAGGTCTCTGTGTATATGACACACTTCAAGAGAATTTATGTGTAGCTTGCTTTCAAGAGAAGCATAATCAAAGTTATTGGTGTACTCGTAATTATCGTTAGATTTATACGGAATATATCTTAGGAATTTATGCTGAACAGTTTCTATGTTCCGGATGTGAATATTATAAAAGGAACTCCAAACACAGGAAGCGTATTCTAAGTGAGCAGTAGAGGAGCTTAATGGATGAAGTGTTGGTAAAGTCTTGAGATGTTCACTTAATAAAGCCTAGCATTTTCAGTGATTTGGTGACAGTTTGAGAAATATGGGGTGAAAAACTTAGTGATTGGTCGAGTACTACTCCAAGATCTTTAATAGTTGAAATGTTGTCTAGGGGCATCTACTATCATCTAGGTACATCTACTATTGATGTAGTAAACGTGATGAAGGGGATCCTTGATTTGAGAGAAAGACATGGTGTGGCATTTATTAACATTAAGTTCCATTCCATTACTATTACACCAAGTGGCGAGGTTCTCTAGATCTTTTTGCAATTCAATGCAGTCTTGGGTACCATTTACTTCGGCGAAAAGTTTCAGGTCGTCAGCGAATAGGAGGAAGCTACCTTTGGTAAAACAATCACGAATGTCGTTAATAAATAGATTGAAGAGTAAGGGTCCCAGATGTGACCCTTGGGTCACACCTGAGGAGACCTGAATCTTATTAGATCTAAAATTATTCGCACGAACGATTTGAGTCCGATCAGTCAGATAACTTTCCAACCAATTTAAAAGAGAACAATTGATTCCTATCAATTTCAACTTGCTCAATAGAGTCGGGTGGTTAACTTTGTCAAAGGCCTTCGCAAAGTTGGTGTAAATAGCATAAACTTGACTTCCCTTCTCTAGAGCAAGCATTATGAAGTCAGTATATGAGAGTAAATTCAATTCATATTTAATGGTAGACCGCTTGAAATTGACTAGTGTCCAGTCTGGATTCTTGTTATAAAACGTAGGTTCCTCCTGGACATTGCCAGGTAGTCTATTGCTGTGCTCTTATTGGGATATTTTAGTAGTTCCCTAGTAAATTGGTAGCTGCTTGCTTAATCCCACAGCTTCTTGAATCCACTGTGGGTGTTCTTTTTAATTACTTTGTATGACTGGTGGTCGAGAGGTGAGCGCACTTGCCTCTCACCTAAAAGTTCCGGGTTCGATTCCCGGCCGTGGCAGTGGAAAATACTGTGAGAGGGATATTGGGTGTGTGTCCCTTGTCTCTAAATGTGTAGCCCCCTCCCACACAAGGCTCTTCTAGAGCCTTCCGGGATAAAGGGGGTCGTAATTACTTGTGGTATTATTATTATTATATTATTATTATTATTACTTGTGTTATCACCGTGGTCCAAAGATATTTGGACCTGCTGCATTCTTCGCCAGTCTGTCGGCTACTTTGTTGTAACTGCACATTGCATGTCCTTTCACCCAGCATATCGATATGTTATTCATACTGGAGGCACCCAAAAGTGCTTGGTGACATTCCCATACTGCTCCTGTGGTTAATTTTGTAACTTCTCTGGGCTAGTAGTGATTGCCTACAATCTGTGTAGATTCTGATTGTTTTGCCCATAGTTTGTCTACGGATAATCTCTTTTGTGGCTATGGTTATGCATGCCAGTTCCGTCTGTATTACGCTAGCTTGCCCATCCATAGCCCATTTATACTGGATTTGCAGACTTCTAGAGTGTATTCCACATCCTGCGCCATCCATCTTTGAAGATGTTGATCGCACCTTCGCCAGCAGCCTCGTTCTCACTATTCGTCTGTATTATGTAGGGTCTGTCCAAGACAAACCGGGGAGAAATGTCATCTGTGCACACCTGTGGAAGAAGCATCTTCTTGAAAACCAAAAAAATACAGGAACTTATAGAGAAATTGCAGAATTTCAGAGAAATAAAATGAATGATATAATCAATCTAAAGGAGGACAAAAATAACGAAAATACATAATACAAGGTAGACTCTGACGAAGGCTTCCAGATCCAAAAACACCAACGAAATCGTTTAATAAACGAATTGGTACAGCAATAGTAAATGACAATAATAAAGGTTTCTTAGATAAAGAAGGAAAGGTGTGGCTCTACATATATGTTCGTATGTTCTTAAAATTATTGATAGAAGCCCTAATATAAAAAACTGAAATATCCCAATAAACAATCCTATGAAGATATTATATACTTAAATAAACAAAGTTTATTAGCACATAAATCTGAATTAGTTAGTATTATTGCTGATCTATGTCCAGCCATAATTCTTCTGAGTGAGGTACATGTAACAGAGGACATTCAAGCTGTAGAAGTGGATATAAGTGACTATCATTGTATATGGTGGGATTCCTATAGCCGTCACACTGGAGGAGGAGTGATAATGTTAAAACGGACATGGTATAAATTATAGTAGAATTATAACACATCAAATCAGGAAACCACTGCTATACATTCATTGACGTGGTATTAGATAGTGTTAAATGGAGGCTAGGTGTTATGTATCGATCGCCAAGTAGCAAGCAGTATTCCTGAATTTTTGCAACATTTTGAAGAATGGTGTGAAAATTTGAGTGTAGAAAAAAAAATAGTATTAGTTGGTGATTTTAATTTTAATGTATTAAATAATCATGTGTATAGTAATAAATTAAAAAATATTGTGTTGATGTACAAATATTAGCAGTACAATTATAGATCTTGTGTTAACAAATAGGAATAATATTAGTTGTAAAGTATATGATCTACCAAGAATATCTGACCATTCTATCACTACAATTAAAATGTCTGATCGTAATTTTAAAAATTTGTCGAATTAAAAATATTAACTGTACCATCCATCCTTGTATATCTATGAATGTTTAAAGTTTGTAAAAGACAACTGAACACATTTATGTAGAAAATGAAATGAAGCATAATTATGACACACCTACAAAAAATAAGATATCTTTAAACTATTTACGATTAAATAGAACAAGAAGTGCTGAAAACAATTATGGAACTATTTTTTACAATAGACTACCAAATCACGTCTGTCAAATGACTAAAAATAAATTTCTAAATACAATAAAGTGGTCTTATAAATAGAGCATACTACAGTATAAAGGAATTTATAGACGATAATACATTCTTATGTAATACATTCTTATGTGAAGTGCCTCTGATTCAGGTGAAACATGTTTCTTAAGTAAACATTTTCAAATATTTGTGATTATATTCTTATTGTTCATGTGTTATATACACTTAAGTGTTGCAACTTGTGTGAAATATTAGTATTGTAAACTATGTAATTAATTAATATTGCAAATGTATTTCGGAATTTTGACATGTTTTGACATTTTGTTATGTAATAGCATCAATAAACTACTTTACTTTTGAAACACCCTGTAGATAGGGCATTTATAAATTTAACTTTTTCTTATTTATATTTCCAAATTCAAGTAATTATTGCAGTTAATTCATTTTATTTCATCTTGACATTCATTTAGTCATTAAATATTAAACACAGTAAAGTTACCAGAAATGCATTTTTAAAATTATATTCTTTTAAAGCAAAGTTAAACGCTACAGTTTTAACTAAAAAGATACATAAAATCGAGTCGAGTCATAGGGTTTGTTTATCAGTTATAAGATAAGTGTCAAGTATTTCGTTTATTCCCAGAGTATGAAATCGCCTACACTTTTCTACCTTAACCATAGAAAAAGATAGAGAGTTGGGTGTCAACCTAAAAGTCTGTGCAGAGCTACGTTGTATCCAACGTTATTAATTTGGTTAATGTAAATAGTTCCCACATGAAGCGTGAGATTCGAGGAGAAGGGTGATGTCGCGTATCATATAAAAAGACACCACAGCGTTCAAAAAGGGGTCATTTGATGAACCACCCCTGAGCACGTAGCAGAATTTAACTATTTGCCGGTTTTGCTCTTTGCAAGTTACTCTGAAATACTTTTTAAATCCTTGGCAGAATTTCACTATTCGCCAGGCTTACTTTCTTGCAAATTACTCTTTAAATCCGTGGCAGAATTTAACTATTCGCCGGGAATAGAATTTGTACTATTTTGAGCTACGTTGAAGCACTCCACGATTGATTGTACCCTCGAAATTTATTTCGTGGCTTTTGGCTAACTCCGCATCTAACACCATAAAGAAAATAACTTGACACTTGTTTCGTACCAGTCATAATCAAACAGTCTTTAATAAACTCCGTATGAAGTGCCATTTTAACGTCCCTACGATGCCCTATGAGGCTAACCACGAGGGAGCTGGGGGAAGAGATGCCTGGCAATCTAACGCTATACCGAGCGACAGATAATGTGCCGTAATATTACTGGTGCTCTCTAAAAGTTTCAATATCTAAATTAATTCATAAAATATAGTGTAATAATTTCCATACTGGTCAGGGACGGCTAACATTGCGTATGTCGCGTAAATGTGTATATTTTTTATCAGGTTAATTCAAAGTAATTGTCAAATTCTTCAATATATTTCACACTTTGATAAATATTTAAATGGGTTTAAGTTTACTAAACTGATGAGGTTATTTTTAATTATTCATATCATTTTACAAGGCATCACCTCTAGCGACAGATTATTACAATTTACAAATACTTTTCTTAGGCGCCTCACGCTGATACACATAACACACAACATCTGTACAACATAACAGTAAAATAGGTGCCTTACGGACTATCGGAGTTCGACCTAAATTTGAAATTAACAGTCCACTGTTTTTGAGGACACTTGTCTACGCAAATCTGTAAGGTCGTCGATCTTTTCAGCTGATCCCGGCGACAGATGGACTTTTGCCATCCTATATGTCTAACCGAGCACAGTTGTAAAACTCGGCCATCCCATGTTAACATCTGTTCGGTGTAAAACACTTACTACTGTTGTTTATTTTATCAGACAATTGACACAAAATTCAATTTCCAGCATTGTTTAGATTGTTCTTTTTAATACTATTTCAGCCGGTTAGTTAGGTACAGTCGGTAATTGCCATATACAGTATCCTGCTATCTTTCTTGTCAGTGGCCGAGAGCACAACTATAATAAAACTGGAAATTTCCACAACCCTTAATTACTCGCAAAAGGGAGTTTTCATTCCCACAGCTAGTGAGTGTTTTCACTGAAACCAGGCACCGTAGCCAGCTACTACAGAAAATATCAAATAACTTTTGTTAGTTTGAAACACCTATTCTCTGTTATGTTCTGGAACTTTTACGCTGCAGTTGCATTCTCACCGCTCCGAAGTAACATCTTTGACATTTGTTCACTCTGGTTATATTATTTACATACTATTATCACACCTGTTCAAAATTATTACATCACAGACTATTGTCACTACTCTTATTTTGTCCAGATTAAATTTCTCAGTTGAGACATGAGTTAGGTTTATTCAGGCCTTTGCCACTACATATATATTAATAATATAACGTCCTTTATATATTGCCAATATAAGTAATATATGTATTTAAAGGTGTATTTTGTTTTATTTTTCGTCAGATACTCTGTACTCTACTAAACAATCCTATCATGGGAGTTTATACCCGTAAAAGTAATAAAATGTTAAGAGAACAAGTAAAAGAGATAGAAGTTGAGTATAAACTTAAAGGGATTTAAGTCCAGTGCATCATTAACTACTTCTATAAGGTAAAATATATGAATATCCCCTCAGAGCAAACAGGGCGATAGTACTTATATCAGTGTTCTAAGATTAGAAAAGCAGAACACAACCAAAGGTACAGAGACAGATATTATCAAACTTTCCATAAAAGAATTCTGAGGTAATTCATAAGGGAATCAAGGTGGTTCAAATTAATAATAATAATAATAATGTCTTTATTTTCGGCAGCAATAAAAAACATTAACAAAATAAATACATTGAGACAAAAGATTACTGAAAAAATGCGAAGTTCACAATTAAATGTGCTCTACCACTTAACCTATCGTATTTAAATTAAGATAACGATAATCTATAAAAAACAACAATAATAATAGTAACAATAATACAATAATGACAAAACATTAAAAAAAACATCTAATAAGAAATTAATTTCCCTAGACTAAAACCACCCATTATAGGTTTATAGGTACAAAAAAAATTTATAGGTACAAAAGATGATCTAAAGTTATTCTTATTCTTAAACGCCCAGGGGACGGTAACGGAATATTTACAAAATTAAATGTGGGTATATGTATACATAGCAATACCATATAGTATATTTTATAAATACAGCAGTAAAATGGCCACATATGTACATTACATCAGATATACAATTACAAAAACATGTATAATATCTTAAAATTAATCGTATTAAAAGAAAATAAAAATAATGTAAATGTCTATGCACTTATCCCTATATTATTACATAGTGATGTGGGTTTTGCATCTTTTATTAAATAATTGTATGTTACATCTTTTCAACTCATCAGGAAGTTCATTATAAGTATGTATGCATTGATAGAATGGATTTTTTAGTCCATAATTACTTGTCACATTGTTCTGATAGATGTTATTCCTATTGCGAGTATAATGTTCATGTATATTATTGATGTACTGAATCTCAATGTTAGATTTATGTTTTTTATTTAAGAGTTTATGTACATACTTTGACTGTTCTAATTTAAGTAACTGTGCCAGTGATAAAACTTCACTAATGTTTAAAATGTCCTGTGTAGGTGTTCTGGGGCGTAATCCAAAACAGGTTTTTATAGCTTTGTTTTGCAGTGTTTGATACTTGCTAAATAGATTACTTGTACATGATAAATAAATAATAATTAAATATCTGAAAACACTTTCAATATAAGATAGATAGACAATTTTTCTTGCGTTTTCACTTATTAAGTTGTTGGCCCTGTACATTGCTCCACACAGAGGCATAATTTTTGAATTTACATACCTATAATGGTTCTCCCATGTTAACTCATTATCTATTTTTATTCCAAGGTAGTTATGATGCTGCACCTCATTTAGTTCGCAATTATTTATAGAGATTTGCATGTTATGATATACTTTGTTTCTTACTCGAAATGACATATAAACAGTTTTTTTCTCATTTGGTTTTAAGTTATTTCTAAGCAACCATTGTCTGTATTTCTTAAGGTCAGTATTTATAGAGTGCTGTAGTTCTATATGCTTATGGTGAGTATAAAAAAGTACCGTGTCATCAGCAAACGTATAATATTGTGCTAACAACCCAGTTTTACTTAAATTCAGTACATATATCAGATAGAGTAAGGGTCCCAAAACTGAGCCGTGGTACACCACATTTGACTGTATTAAAACTACTTCGCTCATTATCCCATTATTAGAATATGTAATTACAATTATTACATTACAAAATCACTAATTACTGCAATTGACTAATACATTTTTTTAATTTCTTTTTTAAACTTGGATATCTTGAGAGATTTTATTTCAATCGGAAGGCCATTATAGAGAAACGCAATGTTGTATCGAAAACTCCGCTCATAAAGGTGGGTTCTGTGTACAGGAGGGGTAATTAAACCTTTGAATCTAATATTGACGTTATGGACATCGCTTCTGAAAGTGATTTTATTGTATAGATATGGTGGCGACTTAAATAATAATAGCTTGTGATATAAGCTAAGCGTGTGCACTTTAAATCTTTCATTAATTTTTAGCCATCCAAGTTCCGAGAAGGGGCGAGCGTAGGTGCGTCTTTACTATGTACATACTTCGGTATGCGATGTAAAGCAACGACAGGCGCGGTTAGTACTTGGATTGGTGACCATTCCAACGGAAACCGCGTTCTCGCCTCACACATCTTCCAGCGGCTTGTATATCAGTGTATGCGCGGAAGCTATACAACCTTAGGCGAGGGTTGTATAGGAGATATACCATCCTTCGGAGGGGATGTAAAGCCGTCGGTCCCTTGTCTATTAAATGTTAGGCAAGTAAAAGATCCCTACTCTTCTTAAGGGAAGAGGTTCGGCAAAATTCCTGGTTGGGGGTAGCTCGTCTACAGGCGTCGGTGTTAGGCCTCAGTAGCGGAAATAGGCCGACGTTAAATAAATGTATAAAAAAAAAAAGTTCCGAGAATTTATGAGAGATGTGTTGAAATTTTCGTATACCGTAGATAAAACGAATGCAAGAATTTTGCACTCTTTGAATACGATTCATATAATCTTGATCCAAACAGGGTGAATATACGAGCAATAAGTGAACTGAGAGAGCACAAGAGCATCACAAAGCGATTTTTTGACCTTTGCATGGAGATGACGTCTATGCGGAAAAAGCAGTCTAAGAACATTATAAGCATTTTGGATATTTTTTTGGGTATGTTGGCGGAAACGTAATAAAGGGTCAAGAATAACACCAAGGTTTTTAGCACTATCCGAAATTTGTAAAGGCGTATTATTATTATTATTATTATTAATTGTGACATTAAAACTATTTCTTAATAACAAGCTATCATGCCTTTTCCCGAATAACAGTAGACTAGATTTAGAAGGATTTAGTAACAGTGCATGCTTAGAAGACAGCTCAGCTAAGGATTGTAAATCATTATTAAACCTTTGTTTAGCAATCTGTGCATCTTCGAGGGCAAAAGAATAATAAATTTGCGTATCGTCAGCATACATATGTATTTTTGAGTATTTTATGAACTTATGAAATTGCGAAGTGTAAATAGTGAAAAGTAAAGGCCCCAGAATAGATCCCTGTGGCACGCCTGTCAACACAGTTCTGCTAGTGGAAATAACTCCCTTTATCTGTACTTGCTGGCTACGTTGTTCTAAATAAGATGACAATAAACTCGTTGCATCATTATTTGCACCACTTGACTTCAGTATTTCAATAAGTATTTCGTGGTCAATGGTATCAAAAGCTTTACTGAAGTCAAGCAGTGCCAATGCCGTTGAGTTACCCTCGTCACTTGCCTGAAATATGTCATCAGTAATATTTAACAGTGCTGTTGTGCAGCTATAACCTGGCCTAAAGCCTGAGTGTGTGGGCGGTAAAATATCGTAGCTATCAAGATATTCTCTGAGTTGCGTTTCCATTACTTTTTCCATAAGTTTAGAGAGAACCGATAAAACATTTATTGGTCTAAGTTCGCCAAAAGTTTTTGGAGAAGATACTTTAGGAACAGGGGTTACAATAGCTTTCTTCCAGGCAGACGGAAACTTTCCCTGTAGTATAACTAAATTAATAATATTAACTAAAAACGGTAACAAATAAGGTCAACAAAGTTTTAGAAATAATGTCGTTACACCATCAGGTCCAGCTGAACAAATTTTTAAATTTAAAATAATTTTTCGTAAATCTTCAGCATTAATAAGCTTAAACGAGAATTTGGATTGGCATATAGGATTTGTTGAATCATAATTAATAATTTCCATTCTGTCATCAGAAAATTTTAGGATACTATCTATAAAATTATTATTAATCGCCTCAGGATTGCATAAGGCAAAATAGTTATAACATTGCCTAAGGTAAAGTAAATAAACAGGTCAATAATCAGGTAATTAAAATTGTTATCACATTGCACGAGTCAAAACGATACAACATTGCATAAGGCAAAGGGGTCAACAAACACACAACGTAATAGGTGTCCTACCACTATAATAATAATAATAACTAGACGATCACGCAAATGGCCAAATTTATTTATTTATCCTTCAGAAAAATAAATAGTAATTAAAATTACTGGTGACATCATCACCAGTATTTTATGTGTAATAAAGACACATACCCTACAACCATTTCACTTTACTTTAATATTAGTAGAAATAAAAAGTTATTTAGAAATCTTAATAATATAAATCTTGAAAACATAGCTAACCAACTTATGGATTGTGACTGGCCCCTAAATTGTATTAATATTAATGACGTATACAATGCTATTCTTATGAAATGTTTAAATAATGTAGCACCTCTCCAAATCATAGAAATAAAATCAAATGATCAACCATGGTATGATTTTAATATTAAAAATAAAACAAAAGAAAGGGATGTTGCTTATAAGAAATTCAAGAGATGTTACTTTAATGAAAAACATACCTTATGGTTAATGTATAAACAAAAAAGAAAACCTAGACAAGAAAAATTTGCAGAGAAAAGTATTGTGTTTGAAAATAACAAATTAATAGTAGCTCAAACGGATGAACGTATTGCAAATAAGTTCAATAAGTGTTTTATCTCAAGTATTCAAGACATAGTAGATTTAATAGACACTGAACACGAGTGGGTAGATACTGATTTAATTATAATAGATAGCGGCTTTAATGCTTTTACATTACTTGCTATGAACGATTTAAGAAAAATCATAATGTCCTTAGACAACAATAATAAGGTTAATATTGTTTTAAATGCTAAATTTATAAAATATGCTTTTGAAATTATTGGTCATTTGCTTCAAAAGGTGAATTCCCAAGAGATTTTAAGTTATCTCTATTCCTAAAGTTGTAAATTTAATAATGCCTCTGATTATAGGTCAATAAACACACTTCCTCCTATTGAAAAACTTTTAGAACTGGCAGTATATGAACAACTTTTAGATTATTTTAATAAAAACATTTTATTATTAGGCAGTCAAAGTGGTTTCAGAGCTCATCATTCATGTGAAACTGCATTACAACTGACCTTTGCTAATTGGAATGAAAAAATGGATAAAGATTATTATACTGTTGCTGTGATTATTGACTTGAAACTATAGATCGAAATATCTTATTAAAAAAATTAATACATTATGGTATAGGCGGTGAAGTGTTCAATTGGTTACATGATTATTTAACAAATCGTTCTCAAGTCAGTAGAATTAATGATTAAACTTCATGTGAAACTATAAATGATAGATGAGTGCCACAAGGAATTGTCCTTGGGCCACTCCTCTTCATTATTTATTTAAGTAATATTTTTTACTCTTTGAACTGCGATTTTGTTAACCTATTTGCTGATGACACTTTAATCGCAGTAGCTGAGAAAAATGTCTATACAGCTGATACAAAAGATGAATCACGAATTAACGAAATTGTCAGATTATTTGAAAACCAATAAACTAAAACTTAATTTAGGTAAAACAAAGGCAATGATTGTAACTAAGGTATATAACTACAGCAAAGTGGATCTTGAAACAATTAAAGTATCTATTGAAAATAATAAATTAGAGTTAGTAACTCAGATAAAATATTTAGGTTTTATTATTAGTAATGACCTATCACTAAAAAATCATTATCAAAAACTTGTAAAAAATTATTTTTCTTTTTGAGAGTAGCACCAAATTTATCTATAGTAACAAATATTAGAGTTT
Source organism: Leptura quadrifasciata (assembly GCA_963675555.1). Classification (NCBI taxonomy): domain Eukaryota; kingdom Metazoa; phylum Arthropoda; class Insecta; order Coleoptera; family Cerambycidae; genus Leptura; species Leptura quadrifasciata. Next base: position 24,144,230 of record OY776682.1, read on the forward strand.
ACAACACCATCGTTCAATCACACTTTGATTATTGCGGTACGATTTTAAATTTTTTGGATAATAACAGTATTGCATCTCTACAAAAACTCCAAAACAGAGGAATGAGAATCATTTTATAATATAGGAAATTTGCCGAACCACTTCCCTTAAGAAGAGTAGGGATCTTTTACTTGCCTAACATTTAATAGACAAGGGATCGACAGCTTTACATCCCCTCCGAAGGATGGTATATCCTCTATACAACCCTCGCCTAAGGTTGTATAGCTTCCGCGCATACACTGATATACAAGCCGCTGGAAGATGTGTGAGGCGAGGACGCGGTCATCGTTGGAACGGTCACTCATCCAACTACTAACCGCACCTTACGTTGCTTTACATCGCATATCGAGGTATGTACATAGTAAAGACGCACCCACGCTCGCCCCCAAATTATAGGGAATATCCTAAGTGACAACAATAGTTAATGCAGCTCACCAATAAGTATATGCACTAAACTCAGTTCCATACACATCCGGCATAAACATGAAGAAAATTCAATCAAACTAACGTAAATAAATTCACAAGAAATTATAGATTTTGTGAATAATTTCAAAAACAAGCATAGTAGTGGAGAAGATGAGGTGTCTGCTAGTATTTTAAAAGTATGCATTCACTATATAATAGAGCCAATTCACTATATGAAATAGAGGAACATAAAATAATCATTGAAAATCTAAAAGTAAAATTAAACAAAATAATTTTAAAGAATTCCGAAATGGAAGAGGATTTATATAAGGAATTAAATAAGTCATTGCAATTTGAGAAGGAAGTCAATGAATTAAAAGAAAGAAATAGTATTATCCTAAAGACTACTGAAGACCTAGAGTTAGAAAATAAAAAAATTGTGTATGGATTGAATAAACTGAAACAGAAATCAAAAAGCGAGATAGTGGAAAGTTTATCTATGACCCTCAATTCAACAAGAATTGAAAGTATAAATCATGACGATACACATAAGGAAACACATTGTCGTAAAAGGGTGCTAATTTTAAGTGATGAGACTGGACGTAACATACATAGGATAGTGCGGAACAAATTTAATGATAAAGAGTATCACATTGAAGACATCATTAAACCTGGGGCTACTTTAGAGCAAATAATCGAAAATTTAGGATTATTAACACGAACATACTCAGCTCAGGATCATGTGGTCATAATGGGAGGATCTAATAATTTCAATGTGAAAAATAAATATCCATTCTTTAGAGTTATTTGTGATAAAGTAAGGCAATGTACAAATTGTAATGTTTCAATTGCGACTGTATCATATGGAAAAAATCACAAATTAAATAGATATATACATAAATTTAATGATAATTTAGGTAAGTTTGTAGTAAAACTTGATAATTGTATTCCTGGTTCAATCAACTTATTAAATGTAAATAGTAATCAAAGACTGCTTAGCAGAAATGAGATCTCTGATCAAATAATTAGAGCGATCATCAATAAGCAAAGAAATAAAACATTAATATTTGTGAACACATCTGATCCCGTTGTTCAAGTTAACTTAGAATCTAGTATGTTGATGAATGCAAATGAAGCGATTGTAAAAAATAACTTTGAACAATGTACTGTATTGAATACGCCAATTATTCCGATAGACAACCTTGATTCTAGTGTTAGACTGAATACAAGTTCAAATATTCCGATAAATAAATCCACATGTAGCAACGGTGGAAGTGAATGTAATCATGAACAAAATAATGATGATTTTTTATATCCAGAAATATTGACAGACCTGGAAAATCAATGACTCTGTTACATATAAATTTGCAGTCAATAAGAAACAAAATAAATGAACTAGAAACAATATTAATTGAAAGTAGTGTTGATTTTTTATGTGTGTCTGAGCATTTTTTAACATTTGACGAAATGGAAACATTGAATATTTGTGACTATATTGTATCATCAAGCTACTGCAGAAAAGTAAGTAGAGGAGGTGGTACTCTTATTCTTACCAAACCATTTTTGAAATGCAGATCTGAGCAAAAAATAAACTCACTTTCTATTAAGAAACAATGTGAAATTTGCTGGGTGTTTGTACCTAAGCAAAATCTTTATATAATGTGCGTCTGCAGATCACCAACTATAATATTATCAGCATCTGAAGATTATAAGCTCTTTCTAAGTATATTGGAGCAATCACTAAACAATTTACCAACTGCAAATATCATTTAACAGGTGATTTTAATACTTCATTTGGATCGGATAGCAGAGAGTGTGCAAGCCTAACAGATTTATTGTTAACTTATAACTTCCAACAGATGATAACTTCAAATACACGACAAAATAAATGTATTGATAATATTTTCATCAACTTTAATAGTAATTTATGCTCATCATTATGTATAGATTTAGGTATTTCAGATCATTATGGCCAGTTTTTAAATTTTCAGTTTGGTAAAATTCATAAAATATCTAAAATAAGAAAAATCTGTAGGCCAATAACTGAACAAGGTAAACAAATATTTTTCACTAATGTAGAAAATATACCTTGGGAATTTATTGATGATACCAAGCTGGATTGTAATGAAAAATTTGAAATATTCATAGAGAAAATAAAGAACGCAATGGTTGATGCGTTTCCTGAAAAGTTGTTATTACATGACCCAAATTCAACTTATGACTCAAATTGGTTCAACCAAGACCTGCGTGACATGAGGTCGAAATTAATGTTTCTGTCAGATCTATATAAACAATATAAAAGTAATTATCTCAAAAAGGAATTATCTGATTACAAAACCAAATATAAGAATGTTATTATTAATGCCAAGAAATCTAATAATGAGAACTTAATAAAAAATTCGCAAAATTCGATAAAAACCATGTGGCAAATTATAAATAAAAAAAGAAATAATGCGTATTCACAGATACAGAACGATAGTAATTTAACTCCAAATCAGTTTAGCACTTTTTTTAGTGAAGTTGCTGGTAATCTTTTGGAAGAGTTGAGTGATAATGGGATCAGTCCTATAGATATAATGCATAATGCTGAATTATCCCATACAAACTTATTTCATTTTAAACTTATAACTCATAATAATGTGAGAGACGCTATTGATACGTTAAAAAATAAATACAGCAAAGACATTTTTGGTCTTAATATATTTCTGATAAAATCTATTAAAAATTTGATAATATCGTCATTATGCAAACTGATAAACTTGTGTATTAAAGAAGCTTGCTTTCCAGACTGCCTCAAAGAGGCTATTGTAATACCTATTTATAAAAAGGGAGACGCAAATGATGCAAATAACTATAGGCCTGTGTCATTACTTCCCATCTTTTCAAAGATAGTTGAAAAATGCTTGGCAGAGCAAATAGCGAACTACTTTGAAAATAATAGCATCTTTTATTATAAACAATTTGGTTTTAGAAAATCAAAAAATACCACCTCTGCAATTCTAGATCTGCTAGAACAGATTGTGGAAGCTTTTGAGGGTCGGGAACATGTGTGCACTATATTTTGCGACCTAAGTAAAGCATTTGACTGCGTCTCACATGAAATACTGCTAGAAAAGTTAAATAGATATAAGTTTTGCCATAACAGTGTTACACTATTAAGATCATATTTAACCAATAGATATCAAACCATTAAAATAAATAATGAATATTCAAATAAAACAAAAATAATACATGGGGTGCCCCAAGGTTCAGTACTTGGGCCCCTTCTCTTTTTAATATATGTTAATGATTTCCCAAATTTTTTCAAATGAACACTAGTGACATACTTTTGCAGATAACACAACTATTTCGGTTCGAAATAATAGCATTGAACAACTTTCAGCAGTGGCGTGTGAGGTAGAGTCAAGGGCAGAGCTTTGGTTCAAAGCAAATAAACTCACATTAAATCGAGATAAAAGAGTGCACATGATCTTCTCACTGCGTGATAAAATAGGACACAGTGTTCCTGATCCTCAGGAATCAACAAAGTTCTTGGAAGTTTATGTTGATAATAAATTGACCTGGCATATACATGTATCAAAAAAATTGTCAAAAAATACATTTATTTTGAGAAATCTAGCTAATGAAGTAGGTAAAGAGGATCTAAAAAATGCATACTTTGCACTATGCCACTCTGTGCTTTCCTACGCTGTTCTAGTATGGGGACAAGCGTCAAATTGGAACAGAATATTTGCTCTACAAAGACGAATTTCGTGAGTTAAATATACTTACATTTCCATCAATATATGTATATATATGAGTTGCTTTTGTATGCTAGAAAGCATTTATATACTCAGGGTTTAAACAGAAAAGAACGTGACTATAATTACAATACAAGACACAAAAATATGTTAACAATACCTTACGTAAGACTAACAAAAAGTCAAAAGGGAATTCAAATTTTAGCCCCAAAATTTTTCAATAAACTACCAGCCGATATAAAATGCTTACCAGATCCGAGTTTCAAGAAAAAAATAAGGTCCATCTTGCTCGAAAAAGCTGTTTACTCATATGATAAATTTTTATCATATAAGTTCAATGACGATTTAAAATGATTAAAAAAGTTTGTTTAAATCTGAAGTTTGTTTTATATTTCTATGTTTTATTGTGGTATATATGATATCTGTATATATATTTCTATATTGTTATTTTTTTTCTCTCTTATTGTAAATATTGACTTGTGCAAATACTACTTTTGTATATAGCATAAATAAAGTGATTTGATTTGATATATATATATAGTAAATAACTCGCTTGAGTTTGGAATATTTCCAGAAAGTCTGAAAATTGTCTGTTGTTAAACCTATACATAAAAAAGGATATTGTTACGTGTTTAGAGTCTTCAGTAAACACTCTGTGGGTTCAAATAACTTGCAACAAGAATCTTCACAAACCACTATTTTATCAATCACAAAAATTACACTAGTAAATACTTAAAAATCACACAACTAATAATAACTTAATCTAATATAAATTCACTACTTTTAAAACACTATGTACTTTACTTTTCTTCTTAAACTTGTCTAACCTAAAAACTCTCTCTGTATACTCAACTGAACTGAACTGTTCCCCCATCTGCTGGATTCACGTCTTTAAATACACACTTGGAATGTACCAGAATCCTATTCTAGAATCCTCCATAGTTTTCTACTATGTGCTAGATGATTGTTCGTCAATTGGCTCATAGACGGCGCCACCCTACTAGTCAGGGAGTAACAGAATAACAGGTTTCCCTTCACTTTGACCAGGAACTTAATCACATCTCTCTCCGTTAGAGGGCAGCACATAACACTGCCCCCTCTTTAAGCCTGAACGTCCCGGTCAGGCAATTCAGATTCCCCAAAATACTTCATACTTCGCCAACCTATCCAAGTGCACGGTCTTCATCTTGGACTTCTTGCTACGTTGAATTCGGTAAACAACGTCATTGATCCGAGTGATGACAGAATACGGTCCTTCCCAGGGTGGGTGAAGCTTCGGAGATCTTCCCTTCTTTCGCTGTGGGTTATATAGCCAAACCAAATCGCCCCTCCTTGAATCCTGCTGACGTCCCCTTCCCGTCATAGTGAGCCTTCATTCTGTCACTAGCTATGCTAACTTGGTTTCGAACCAACTCGTGGACATTCTTCAGCCGTTGACTAACTTCATCTGCATAGTCGTCCATAGACAGTGGCTTCTTATCTGGTGTACCAAACATCAAATCACATGGCAGTCTGATCTCGTGCCCAAATATTACACGAGCCGGTGTCTGTTTAGTAGTCTCATGAATCGCAGCCCTGTACGCCATTAAGAAAAATGGTATATGTCGATCCCAATCTCGCTGATTCTTGTGAACCACCTTAGAAAGATGCTCCTTCATGGTTTTATTATGTCATTCCACCATTCCATCTGACTGGGGATGAAAAGGGGTTGTCCGAGTCTTGTGAATGCCCAGCAACTCACAAATTTTCTGAAATACCCCCGACTCAAAGTTTCTCCCTTGATCTGAATGTAGCTCCAGAGGTAAACCAAATCGGCATACAAGGTTATCCACGAGAGCTCGAGCAACAGTAACTGCTTCATGATTTGGAATAGCATAGGCTTCCGGCCATTTACTAAAATAGTCCATAGCGACCAGGATGTATTAATTCCCATCATCTGTCACTGGGAATGGGCCCGCTATATCTATAGCAATCCTCTCAAAAGGAGCTCCGACTTTATATTGCTTCATTTGGCCCCTGCTCTTCGTCTGTGGCCCTTTGGTTGCTGCACAAGCCTTGCATTTGCGGCACCAAGCTTCCACATCTTGACGGCTATTTATCCAATAAAATCGTTCCCGTACTTTAGTCAATGTCTTATTCATACCAAAATGTCCCCCGGACACTCCATCATGTATTTCCTGAAGTACTTTTGGGATCCGACAGCTGGGTATCACCAGATGCATGGTAACTTCCTTCCCATCTGGACTTTCCCATACTCTCTTTAATAGTCCATCTATAACCTTAAGGGAGTCCCATTATGCCCACAATGCTTTCAACTCCATACCTTTGTCTGAAATATCCTTCCATTCCGGTCGCGTTCCTTTTTCTGTTGCCCTCAATATAGGACCAATTACGCTGTCATCCAATTGTTCTTGTCTTAGAACTTCCTTTGTCCAATCGTCTGGAACATCTACCTGAACTGTGTTCACTGTTACTGTTAAAGAACACGCTATAACCCCGATATACTTTTCGACGTTGTAACAAAATCCGACTTAGGAAATACTTCGTACGAAAAGCGTGCTTCACGTAAAAACGCCGTGGAAGAGGTTTTTAATTCTTGTAAACATATTTTTGCTCTTCGGAGCATTTTTTATGCCAAATTTTCGCTAACTCTTCAAGGAGCGTTAATTTATAAAGTGTAGCAAATGTCGCTGCACAGGGACGTAATGTCGCCCCGACCACCTAATTTTAGAAAGTATACTAAAATTAGACTTGAACTCCAAAATTTTCAAGAATAAAAACCCTTTTACGAATCCACGTTGTCAAGCACTGCAACTCTTACGAGGTATTGAATATGAGGACAAGTTAGTCCAACGACTATTCAAAGTATATCGGAAGTTATAGCGAAAATAGCCCTTAGCGACATGGGACCCCCATCATTTCCTAGCAGTCGACTTTGACGAGGAAATTATGTATTTTGACGGGGTTTGCCCTAAACCGGTTCCTCAGTGATTCGGAGTCAAAAAAGTATCTATACCATGTACTCACACGTGCATGGGATCCGCCTTGCCTGAACGTAAAAAGTTGTCATTGTAAAATACAATCGAAGTACAGACGCTTCAAGCAATTTTATTTATTCCAACCTTGGCCCATTACTATTTCTTATATTTATTGATGATTTACTTAAGTTGTTAGATTGTAATAGACTAATGTTTGCTGACGATTTGAAAATTTATTCCTCGATTTGCACTGTAGATGATTGCCGAAACCTGCAACTTAATTTAGACAAAATTAATCAATGGTGTGACTCAAATAAACTGATTTTAAACGTCTCAAAATGTAAAATAGTAACTTTCACTCGTAAAAGTATGTCACTGTTATACAACTATGCAATTAACAACGTTTCTCTTATAAGATGCACAGAGGTTAAGGATCTGGGCATATACTTTGATTCATCACTGTCATTCTGTACACATATTGATCAGATATGTAATTCCGCGTCGAGAATGCTGGGATTTATCATACGTAACTCTCAGTCTTTTATTACCATAGAGTGCCTAAAAACACTATACTTCGCTTATGTTCGATCTAACTTGGAATATGGCTCACTAATCTGGAATCCAATTTATGACTGTTACATAAATAGAGTTGAATCGATTCAACGTAAATTTGTCAAGTTTCTGGCCTATAGAGTGGATCGGACATACCCGCCTCAAGGTGCAGACCATATTTCTCTGTTGGATAGATTTGACCTATTATCTCTTAGTACTAGAAGGGTTAATACATCTCTAACTTTCTTATATAATTTAATTCACTATCATATTGACTGCCCCAACTTGTTAAGTGAAATCAAATTTAATATACCAAGAATATCTACAAGGCATCCCACTACATTTCAACCAAATCTATGTTTAACAAATATGATGTTAAAGTCTCCAATTAATACCATGTGCACAAACTATAATAATTTAAGCAATAACTGTGATATAAATTTTTCAAGTCTCAAATCTATATTATATTGTGATAATATTAATACGTAACGATATCCTGTTTTAAATATCCTTATTAACTTGTAATATTGATTTATTCTCTACTCTCTTTTATCTTTTGTCTTATGTTATATACACTATTTGTTTTACCCTGTAATTGGTTTTACTGTTGGGTAATAAATAAATAAATAAATAAATAAATAAATAAATTTATTAGCCGTTACTCGAGTCCGAGTATAAAAATGTTACAGTCGATAAATTGTGTACAATAAAAAACAAGTAAAAGGTGTAGTCTATTGTAATTCCCATTCATCTACGGTGCACACGACTATGGCTATAGAGGCCAATTCGGGAAAGCACATGTCGACCGCAGTCAGGACAAACATAGACCTGGTTAGGTCTTGGATTCGGCCTTCTTGCAGCAACATTTCCTTGATAGCTGGCCACAACCCCTCGCCATTCTCTTCTGTCCGCTGAAAGTTGTTCCCATTGCTCGCCTGGAATACCGCAGGATTTTAGATTTTCATGGAGAACGTCTTTGAACCTCTTTCGTTGACCGCCACGCCTTCTTCTACCGCTTAGCAATTCACCATAAAGTGTACATTTAGGAAGGCGGTTATCACGCATACGATGAACGTGACCTGCCCATCTTAGGCGTGCTCTTGAAATAAGCACCTCAATTGGAAGGCTGTTTGCTCTCCTGAGTACTTCCACGTTTGATATGTGATGGAACCAACGGATTTTCATCATACTTCTGAGGTGTCTTTGCTGAAAACGTTCTAAGTCTTTCACATGACGACGGTAAGTGACCCAGCTTTCACATCCATATAGCAGTGTTGGAATGACAACTGCTCTGTAGACAGCCATTTTCGTTGACAAAGCAAGGTCGTGGTTGCCAAATACTCTCTCTCTAAGTCCCCAGAGTGCTCTAGATGCAGCGTTAATTCTATTGCGAATCTCGCTGTCCATGTTTGCTTTGTCATTAACAACGTTGCCTAAGTAATTGAACTGATCCACCACTTCAAGAGAATTTCCGTTAAGTGTAATGTCTATTTGGTTCACTTGATGAGGAGTTGACATAATCTTAGTCTTTCCAATATTGATTTTAAGTCCCAAGGAATCATAGCTCTGGGCATACACATCTAAAAGTTCTTGAAGCTCTTCCGGCGTAGAGGCTAAAAGTGCACAGTCATCCGCATACTGGAGATCACAAATGAATCGTGTGCATGTCTTCGTGAAAGCTCTAAAGCGCCCTATGTTAAAGAGACCGCCATCAAAACGGTATCTGAGACCTATTCCTCTGACTGTCAGTTTGTTGTCAACAATAATTGTTAGAGCAGTGGTAAACAAATTTAAGCAAGCAAGCAATTTTAAGCTCCGAGGAGCGACCAAAATTAATGTGAATTAATAAATACGTTTATAAGACAGGCAAGCAAAAGCCCACCAAAATTTCAGTTACATGAAACTTTTCTTGAATCTTTTTGTGCATCGTTAGCTTATAAAACCGCATATTGGATGGTAGTTGGTACCGTATGAATCGTCCCGTTCCTCACCATGTGTTGTACACGGGTCAGACCATTGTTTGTTAACATTTTCCCTTGAAAAAGTTGTTGTAAAAACATGATTTTTTAAAGATTTAATATATATATTTTGAACTTTATATTGTCTTTTAGTTGTGTTTTCTAACAAAATTCCTTTTCAGGTTTAATTTTAAGAGAGTGTGATACAGACAGTGTTAGATTTATAGTGTTACGACGTCTTCCAATTGATACCATCAGAGCAGCAGTTAAGCATAAACGACAGTAAGTATGATTTATTACATTATTCTCCGTTTGAAACAGTCGTGTTGAACCCTAAAAATTTTGTGAACGTAATATTTATTATTTAGAATTAAGAAAAGGTTGAGGAAAAAGAAAATAAATTTTTTCTTTTTCCTATTTTTTTTAATTTCTCTAAGTTTTTCGAGCAGAAAATACGTCCTCCAGACATCCATAAAACATGGAACGTTCACATGGCGCCCGAACAGGGACCAGGCCGTCCCCAAACCCAACTAATCCTTTCTCCTTCATGGCGGAAGACTCCGAGGAGTCGACCCCAAGAGGATTTTACGAGCGAGCCACCGCGCCGCTCGTCGACGACGGTTCTAGAGGGATAGAACCACAACGACTGTTTCCAGAGGAAAATAATCCAAATTTATCTGCTTCACAGCCACAAACTGTTAATTCAATGGAAAGTATGTTTCTGAAAATGGCAAAGGGCTTCGTGCAGGCGATACAGAACGCGTCGACCTGTACGCCCCATGAGAGACAAAGATGTCCGAACGTGACGTTCCATGGGCTTGATCATGAAGATCCAGAAGCTTTTCTGAAAATTATGGAGGAATATTTCGACAGAGCTCGCATAAGCCACGACTATGATCGCCTCCATAACGTAACCGGCCAACTCAAGGGCGAAGCTCAACGATGGTCCGAACAATTTAGGACGTTGACTACTTCGTATGCCTTATTCAAGGAAAGATTCCTTATGAGATTTAATTCTCCCGACATACAGTTACGAGCTATTGCTCAACTGTATGCCACCAAACAAACGTCTTTAGACGACACGGCAGTGTTTATCACAAGGAAGACCTGCCTTTTCGATCGTATTGATCCCTTCAAATCCGAAGCCATCAGAGCTCGGATCATCATGAACCAACTGCGTCCAGAAATTAGGTCACGCTTGAGAAGCAACCTAATTTCATCTACAGAGATGTTAATAGCAGCGGCTACTAACGTCGAGCGGGATTCAGCTGACGAACAGACGTCGCTAATCCAGCTAATCGACCAACGTCTGTTCCGCGCGTCTTACTATCAAGAGCCGGGACATATTAGTCAACAAAATTCTAGTAACAGGAGCAATGGAAGCCCAACTCCGACAGCACCGAGGGTGCATTTCCGAGAGGATGTCTCTCGACAGGATGGTCCAGGTAGAGCACCTGGTCGTCCTTTTTTCATGCCTAATTCTTCAGGCGGATCAGCGAATCCTGACCGCAGGCAAAACAATTTTAATGGCGGATCGGGGAAATTCCGAGTACCCGACCGACCGGCTACCCCGTGTCGATACTGCACAGACACAATGCAGTGTCCGAATAACCCTCATCTCAACAGGAGACCGGGAAACTTCCAAGGGGCCAGAGACCCAGGCCAGGGTCAATCTGCAAGATCCCCGGCACAACGGCCGAACCAAGGCGGCAGCAATGTCCATTAAACATTTCTAATACTCATGACTACTACGACGCTCCCATGCACAAGACAAGGGAGTCAATAAATTATATGAGCGAAGCGTTCCCTTTGCCTCGTATAAAAGTTCAGATAAAGAGACAGCAGGTAGAGCTTCCTGAAGAGCTTGTTATTAAAGACAAATTTCTACGACCGCTGTTCGAAGAATTTGTCGATCTGTTCACTGTGGAACCGACTCAAGCAACCACAGTGACTGTTAAACACAAAATTATCATAAAAGATACAAAACCCTTTAATATCAGACCATATCCGATGTCTCCGAGTACGAAGAAAATTATGTACGACCAAATCGAAGAGATGTTGAAAGCTGGCGTCATCGAACCTAGCACTGCCGAATATAGTTCACCACCCGTGATAATAAAACGATCAGATAAGAAACCACGTTTTTGCATCGACTATCGCCATTTGAACAAAATGACTGAAGACGAGGCTTCCGTCTTACCAAAAATACATGAAAGTATTAAAGATTTAGGAAATTCGAAAATTTTTACTGTGTTGGATCTAAAGAGTGGATATTGGCAAATACCGCTCGATGAAGCATCAAAAGATTTCTCAACTTTTACCACTCCTGATGGGGCAGCTTACAGATTCAATGTCATGCCTTTCGGCCTCAAGACAGCTCCCTGTACCTTTCAGAAATTCATGGCAAAGGACGTTTTGACGGGTTACCTGCACCATTTCTGTAAAGTCTACTTAGATGATATAATCGTTTACAGCGTAAACGTGAAGGAGCACATGTCCCACCTGAGGTTAGTCTTCGAAAGACTACGTTTGCACAATCTAAAAGTGTCACCGGAAAAGTGCGTAATAGCGACGAATGAAATCCAATATTTAGGCCACACAATTAGAACTGATACTTCTCGACCATTAGAAAAACATGTATTACAAATTCAAAATTATCCTGTTCCAGCCACCAAAAAGCAGCTCCAAAGTTTCTTAGGACTTTGCAACTGGGTAAGAGAATATCTACCAAATGTTGCGATGATCACGAAGCCGCTAACGAAACTTCTTTCGAAGGAAAATCGTTTTCATTGGAACCATGTATGCGATGAAGCTTTTAGAAAATTAAAAGATTTATTATCCGGACCGCTGGAACTCCATCGGCCGGATTTTTCACGTCAGTTCATTTTACAAACCGATGCATCCCTACAAGGTCTTTCGGCCGTATTATATCAATTAGGCGACAACGGCGAAAAACATATCATTTCGTATGCAAGCAATACGTTATCTCCAGCAGAGAGACATTACCACATAAACGAGCTGGAATGCTTGGCGGTGGTGAACTATATTAAAAAGTACAAGATGTACTTAGCAGACAAACCGTTCTTGGTGAAGACGGACAACAGGGCGTTACTTTGGTTGAACAAGCATAAGGACGACAAAACCAAATTCACATGATGGTCATTATTATTGCAAGAATATGCATTCAAAATTGAACACTGTCCAGGAAAGGAGAATTTATTAGCAGATTTTCTAAGTCGTAACCCACAAAATAAATATGTCGAGACAGACGATGAAGAGGAAAGAATGTTCCTACCAAATTACAAGTGTCCAGAACGTATTTCTGTTTTAACGCATTCAGAAATATATGAAGATATCGTACAGGCTCAATCGAGTTCACGAGATATTCAAGACAAGATCCGCCGTTGGAATGATCTATTTCAACAGGAACAACGTTCCGATGCGGATCTTATTTTTATGAAAAATTTTCACGTTCAAGACGATGTACTTTTGAAAGACTGCGATCAAAATTTTAAATTGATAGTTCCAAAGAGGAAAATTAAGGAATTGATTTACCATTATCATGACCGAGATGAGGCATGTCATCCTGCAAGAGACGAAACTCTTAGGAAAATTGCAAAACGTTATTATTTCAATAATATGCGCAGTCTAACAGTGATAGTCAAGCAGCTAGGTTGTATTTATTCTGTGCAGATTTAACTATTTATTTCAATCATTGAACATGTGTGACGAAAGTGATGGAAATGAAATGGATTACAGTGAGAGTGAAAAAAGTCAAGAGGAATGGAAAACAGCAAAGAAAAAAAAGAAAAAGAGGGAGCTGGATTCTCCACCAGTAGCAAAAAAGAAAACAAAAACAATATCAAGGGAAGACATAAATACTATTATCATCGGAAATTCAGATAAACAAAACACTACAAAAACTATTCAGTCTAACAAAAACCAAACACCAAATAAAAATTATACAAAAAACAATAACTACTCTGCAAGAATGACTGAAATAAAACAAAAACCGTATAATAATTTATACTACATCAATGCAAATGACACACTAAGCAGAACACAAATGGCTGACATTTGGGTAAAAGAAAGGCCCTCAAATAAGGACATTATATTAAAAACCAAGAAAGGCTTTTTGTTGAAGTCAGATACCCCTAAGACCATACTAAACAACACACTACGGAAACTCAAAGCAAATGAAGTAATTTTAGATTTTGCAGAGACCAACCCATCAGATAATATTCCACAAAAATCAAACACAATCCAGAAATCGTTTTCTTGTGTAATAGCCTCTGTGGAACTAGACATCAGTGACGAGGAAATTAGCAAATATCTCTCTGATCAAAACATAGATCATAGATACTGCAAAAGAATCATTGCAAAAGCCACCAACAAACCTTGCTTTTACATAAGGATAATTACTGCCTCAATTGCGGCATATGAAAAATTACTAAATGATGGTCTCTTTTATAAATGTAAACATTATTCGGTATACCCCAGCACCCCTCCACCACCGGCACCATTGCCCTGTAATAAATGTCTAGAGTTTACACATACAACAGAAAACTGCTCTACGCCCCCAAAATGCACAAAGTGTGGTGATAAACATAACACCACTAATTGCAAAAGTAACCTTCCCCCTAAATGTAATGCATGTGGGGCAGAAGATCACCAGGCCTGGTCATTTAAATGTCCTAAACGGCCGACCAATCCAATTGAAGGAATCCCAAATATACCAGTTAAACACCTAAACAGAAAATCCAAGGATATTACAGACGCCCAAAAGAAAAACACAAAAATCCATAGTGCAATCACAATCCACGACTTAATAATAAACACTTATGTGAACAAACTGAACAAACCCAAAAACTCAAACAGGGAGGAATTACTACTGAAACTGAGGAAAAGATTTATCACAGAGTACAATATTGACACCACAGTCTCATTCTTTTCAGGCAATAGAATTTATATTCTGATGTTCGATATGGACCTAACCGACAATGCATCACCCACAGAACCTATACTAGGAGAAAATAATGTTCAAGTTCACATCTAAATTGAATATTTTATACACAAATGTCAATAGTTACACCCCAAAGAAACATATTATTAACCATACTATTGAAAATCACAACATCAATTGCGCCCTATTTGTGGAATCCAAAACAAAACCAGAGGCAAATACTAACTACCGAAACTGGCAAATACTGAGAAGTAATGGTAATGTTTTAAATAATAATATACGAGGAGGAAGTCTTGTACAGGTGCACCCAAATCTAAAAATGGGAAGAGCAAATGCTCCACAAATAAACAACCCCCTTAATAATGCAATGCACTTCACAATACCATTTCAAGGTGACAAACTGCATATATTTTTAATTTATATCCACCCATCATCAAAAATCGATGAAAATGTATTTACCATGGCCATGCAATACAAATATGCTATGATCATTGGAGACTTTAATATCAACCCAGCCAAGAAAAAACAACTAAATCAATTCTTAAAAAACTCACACTTTATGAAAGTTGATACACCCCCAACATTTATCATGCCTAATAATCCGGATTCGACCCCCGATATTGTACTACATACTAATAACATTTCCAACAATTTCATAGAGGTTGAACTAATTCCAGATATTGGATCGGACCATTTATCAATTAAAATTGAATTCGACTTAAATAAAGTGATCGCACCAACTACCGAAGAAAACAATGCTAAATATAAATTTGACAAATGTGACATGGAAAAAGTAAATAATAAAATGCTTGGGTACATATCGACTATGACAGACAAAGCAATTACGATTGAAGCGTTAAAGCAATTTAATATGACACTAAAAGAAACAGTCCTAGAGAACACACCCCTATATACAAGGAAAAATTTTTTGCACGAACTGCCGCCATACATTATTAAGCTAATTAAAACCAAGAGGAAAATGTACCGTGAATATCAGCAACATCCCTTTCCAGGAGGTAAAACGAGAATAAATGAACTAAGTAAAAACATACATAACATGATACTGCAGTATAGAACAAACAAATGGTTAGATGCATGTGAAGAAATAAACAAAGCACGGGGAAAAAATTTCTACCAACAAATCAATAAATTGACGAAATACAATAATAAACAGAATGTACCCACTATCCAGGAAAATAACAAGGAACATCACACAGATCAAGAAAAAGCAAAAGTGTTTGCGGAGAGATTCGCAACACATTTTTCAGATACTCCACATCGCAATTACGATCAGGAACATTTTAACCGAGTTAATGATTGGTACAACGATTACTTTCGAGATCAAGATCAACTCACACCTGAGGAAATCAACGTTGACGAAGAACTATACTTTAAAATTCTATCAGCCCAAAAAAACTCAGCACCCGGTAATGATAAGATACCATGGAAAATAGTAAAAAAATTAGAATACACTATTCATTTACACATCATCAAAATGTTCCAATTCTGTTTATCACATGCATATTTTCCTGATGATTGGAAAGAAGGGCATATCATAGTAATTCCAAAACCTAACAGCGATCACACCAAAACTAGTAATTATAGACCAATTACACTATTACCCGTCCTCGGTAAACTACTGGAAAAGATCATTAAGCACAATATTTTGCAGTCAGTAGAGGAAAAGATCCCACAACACCAATTTGGCTTTAAAGCAAAAAGCTCTACAATACTTCCCCTCACGGCTTTGGTCTCCAATACCCAATCGGCCAGACTAAATAATCTCAAAACAGCAGCTTTATTCCTCGACGTCAAAAAAGCATTCGATAGCATATGGCACAAAGGATTGCTATATAAATTAAAGAAACTAGGTACACCGGATTATCTCATTTATCTAGTCAAAAACTTCTTAGATGCCAGGAAATTAAGGGTTAAAATAAACAATGCATTGTCAGAAGAATTTGTTGCCGAACAAGGACTGCCCCAAGGATCTCCACTCTCCCCTCTATTATTTAATATTTACTGTTATGACATATTCACCTACACAGAACACTTTAACAAGATAGGATACATGTTGCAATATGCAGATGATACGGCTTTGGTGGCACATGATAAAACATCGAGCAAAGCGATAGAGAAACTACAAAGGCTTTGTGATGAAACTTTGATATGGTTTAATGAATGGCGGCTCCAGATAAATCCATCTAAATCACAGCTGATGATATTTAACCACACACCATCGATCACCTCTCCAACAGTAAATATTTCCAACATCACAATTCATCCGGTAGCAAATGCTAAATACCTCGGAATTAACTTAGACAACAAACTAAACATGAACCTACATACAAAAATTATGAAAAGAAAAGTAGTTTCCAGAGCAAAACATTTTAGGGCTTTGACATACAAAAATAAAGGGATTAATATAGCTGCTGCTTCTAAAATATATAAATCAATTTGCAGACCAATCCTAGAATATGGACACACGATTTACCTGAACTGCAGAAACCCGGCTTTAAAGAATATACAAGTAGCAGAAACATCAGCTCTTAGAGCTATCACAAAAATTCGACATCCAGCAAATCCACTGCATCACCCATCCAACAGATTACTCTACAATAAAACCAAAACTCATCCGATCACCCAAAGACTGCTAATTCTAACCACCAAATTTGCCAAGCAAACACACAACATGGAAAAACTGGAACCACTATTAATACCTAGGTCAGAAGTTAGGCCAAGATGCAAACATCCTGTAAGAACTATTCAAGAAATCCTAAAAGCACTGATGCAAAGAAGATAAGGAACTATTTCACTGAATAAAATACATTAGAAATGTTCAATTACCGCATATGTCATGTCAATTTTTTTTTTTTTTTTTTTTTTTTTTACATATGTAATGTATTATAGGAACAAGACACATTGTAAATATTATAATAAACTATAGAAATGTGTAATTCACACTGGCTGAAGGACCTCGGTCGATGGCCATTTGGTTGTTGTTGTAACGTAACCAATAAAGCACTTTTACTACTACTACTACTACTCAATAATATGGCCAGGATCGTAGGCAGATATATAAACGACTGTCTGATATGCCAGTCTGTAAAGACAAGACAAGCCCAACCCAATGCTCCACTTAGAAGTCATGCACCACAGAATGCATTTGAAACCTTGAGCGTCGACGTAAATGGCCCGCTGCAGAGGACTAAAGACGCCGAAAATAGATACATGATTATCGTCGAAGACCTATTCAGTAAATGGATAGAGGCAAAGGCATACATTCAGGTCGATGGCAGAATGATAGCCAAATTTATTGATGAAGAGATAATAGCAAGATTCGGAGTCCCTCGAGTCATAATTTCAGACAATGGAGGTCATTTCAATTCCGAATGGTACATCACGTTTTGTGAGAGAAATGGTATCGAACGATACTTAATTCCGATATATCATCAACAATCCAACCCCGTGGAACGACGGGTTCAGGAGTGTAAGAAAATTTTAAACACCCTTTTATTCAAAAAGCCAAACGACACTTGGGATCACTACGTGCATCAGATGGCTTACATCTTAAGAAATCGTAGGAACGCCGCTACAAATCAAACACCTAGCATGATAGTGTTAGGATATGACCCAGCCGAAAGAGGCGAATGGGATTTGTATGCCTGGAGGCAAGAAAGAGCCAAGCAACAAACGCTTCCACGATACGAGCGAGTCAAGAAAGCCCGTGAGGCTCAACAAAATTACAAGCAGAAATACGCGCCGAAAGAGGCCGTCACTCCAGCCGTATTCAAAGTAGGAGACAAAGTCATGAGTAAGAGAAAAAGGAAGGTACATACCTTCACGCCGTCTTGGTCAGGCCCAACCAGAATCTTGAAGAAATTTTCAGACGAAGTATATCTCGTGCAAAAGGGAAATGTAACGACGAGAGTACATGTAAATGATTTGAGACCAGCCCCGCCAGAGGAGCACAACTTGGAAATCGAATCTTCCGATGAAGAAAATGCTAGTCCAGGCGGAACATCACTCGATGGAAATGATTCCCCGTTCTCAGACGATTCCACAGAACCTCCACCGCCGGAGCAAACGGTTGTACAAATCCATGCACCACCACGAGATGCTTCCTCTTCTGATTCAGAATCAAGTTCTGGAGATTCCATCATATTTTTATATTTTTCAACCTAGGCTAAGTTTTAACTTAGTGCTAGGTTTATTTTTATCTCAAAATTTCCATACCAACTTCTTGTCGTGTCTGATAAGAGTTGGTATTTTTTATGCATTTTTTACAAGTTATTTTTATCGAGGATATTGTATCGACCATACAAATCTTCCAAATTTACTGCAGCAACTCTGACCGTGTCCGGCAGAGTTGGTATTTTTTATAATTTTTTCAAAGTCCTCATATGTTAGCAAACATACATCTGTAAGCAGAGTCCGACCCAAAGGGTCCAAACAAATGTTCCATTGGCACGGCATGGAAAGACGACGACTCTGACGCAAGAGCGCGATTCAGATGAGTCTAGCAACTCAAGGGCGAG
The DNA here is from genome assembly GCA_963675555.1 of Leptura quadrifasciata. Taxonomy (NCBI): domain Eukaryota; kingdom Metazoa; phylum Arthropoda; class Insecta; order Coleoptera; family Cerambycidae; genus Leptura; species Leptura quadrifasciata. Next base: position 24,163,403 of record OY776682.1, read on the forward strand.
ATGCCGCCACATCTGCTGGATGGGCAGATGCAACGATCCGACGGAGGCAGATTCTGTCGCAGATTTCTCCCAAGAAGAGATTTTAATAAAAACCATTTCAATCAGCATAAGTCTACAAAATTCAGTGTTCCTATTCTCAAAGACGACGATGTGTTATCGGTCGCAGATTCCTCTTTATGCCCAGACGGGATAAAGCATGGGCCAAATGAACAATACATTTTACTAAAATTTTGTTTTATATTGTTTCTTATAAACGAGCAGAGCCATTGTATAGCTGGAACCAAGCAGTCCGAGGACCACCTAAGCTGTTCTAGAAGGCAGTTCGACACCGAAGGTGATCAACGAGGCATAGACACGAGGAGGAGCAGACGCAAGCCCGCATTAGTGGAAGAACACTAAGAAAGATAAGTGCGTCGAATGTGTTTGTGTTGTGTCATCGAAAATCTGAGGATTTTCGATTTTTTCTTTTTTTTATGCCATTTTCATATACAATGTTCAATTATTCAATCGAATGCTATGCATCGATATATGTTCAAACTTATCACCATTTTTAGATTTGCATCTATGTTATGTTCAGATAGGCCGGTCTGAAATATAACCGAATACAACACATGGGAGACTCCATCCAATGATCCATTTTCTTTTCAAAAACCAATTTACCAAACGTTGCACAAAAAGATTCACGGAAAGAAGGGGGGTGTTAAAGAACACGCTATAACCCCGATATACTTTTCGACGTTGTAACAAAATCCGACTTAGGAAATACTTCGTACGAAAAGCGTGCTTCACGTAAAAACGCCTTGGAAGAGGTTTTTAATTCTTGTAAACATATTTTTGCTCTTCGGAGCATTTTTTATGCCAAATTTTCGCTAACTCTTCAAGGAGCGTTAATTTATAAAGTGTAGCAAATGTCGCTGCACAGGGACGTAATGTCACCCCGACCACCTAATTTTAGAAAGTATACTAAAATTAGACTTGAACTCCAAAATTTTCAAGATTAAAAACCCTTTTACGAATCCACGTTGTCAAGCACTGCAACTCTTACGAGGTATTGAATATGAATATTAGCGACATGGGACCCCCATCATTTCCTAGCAGTCGATTTTGACGGGGAAATTATGTATTTTGACGGGGTTTGCCCTAAACCGGTTCCTCAGTGATTCGGAGTCAAAAAAGTATCTATACCATGTACTCACACGTGCATGGGATTCGCCTTGCCTGAACATAAAAAGTTGTCATTGTAAAATACAATCGAAGTAGAGACGCTTCAAGCAATTTTAAGCTCCGAAGAGCAACCAAAATTAATGTGAATTAATAAATACGTTTATAAGACAGGCAAGCAAAAGCCCACCAAAATTTCAGTTACATGAAACTTTTCTTGAATCTTTTTGTGCATCGTTAGCTTATAAAACCGCATATTGGATGGTATTTGGTACCGTATGAATCGTCCCGTTCCTCACCATGTGTTGTACACGGGTCAGACCATTGTTTGTTAACATTTTCTCTTGAAAAAGTTGTTGTAAAAACATGATTTTTTAAAGATTTAATATATATATTTTGAACTTTATATTGTCTTTTAGTTGTGTTTTCTAACAAAATTCCTTTTCAGGTTTAATTTTAAGAGAGTGTGATACAGACAGTGTTAGATTTATAGTGTTATGACGTCTTCCAATTGATACCATCAGTGCAGCAGTTAAGCATAAACGACAGTAAGTATGATTTATTACATTATTCTCCGTTTGAAACAGTCGTGTTGAACCCTAAAAATTTTGTGAACGTAATATTTATTATTTAGAATTAAGAAGAGGTTGAGGAAAAAGAAAATTAATTTTTTCTTTTTCCTATTTTTTTTAATTTTTCTAAGTTTTTCGAGCAGAAAATACGTCCTTCAGACATCCATAAAACATGGAACGTTCACATGGCGCCCGAACAGGGACCATGCCGTTCACATTACCGTGCCCTGTGCTTTTTCAACCCGATAACAGTGCTTGCAGTCATCTTTGCACGGTCTTCTTGACAGAGCATCTGCATTTTTATGAGATTTTCCAGGTCGGTGTTCGATTGTGAGGTCATATTACAGCAGTCTTTCTATCCAGCGAGCCAGTTGACCTTCTGGGGTCCTGATTTTGAAATGTTGGCCATAGAGGTACTTGTGAAAATGGTCCACGGACTTAACAATGGCTAATAGTTCCTTCCTTGTTACACAATAATTCCTCTCCGGTTTGGACAGTACCTTACTGAAATACTCGATTACTTTTTCCTCTCCATTTTGGACTTGAGACAGTACACATCCAACTGCGGAGTTGCTAGCATCCGTGTCAAGAATATAGAGGCCCTTTTGTTGGGGATATGCTAGCACTGGACTACTGCATAACGCTGCTTTCAGCTTCTTCCATGATGTTTCACACTCCAGTGACCACTGATATTTAAACTTTTCCTCCGTTAGCTGGTGTAGTGGCTTCGCTATATCCGCAAATCTTTCCACAAAACGTCTATAGTAAGTGCAGAGGCCAAGAAAGCTTCGTAATTCGTGAACATTTGATGGTCTTGGCCAATCACGTACGGCAGAGATCTTGTTTGGGTCTGTCTATATTCCCTCCAAAGATACGACATGTCCAAGGAATTTCACTTCTTTTTTGAATAAGACACTTCTTCGGATTCAACTTTAGGTGTGCATTTCTGATTCTTCCAAATACTTCTTGAAGATTCTCCAAATGTTCCTTAAAGTTTCGTCCCATAAACATTACATCATCAAGATAAACTAAGCACGTCTTGCAAGTTAGTCCTCGGAGTACAAATTCCATCAATTTTTCAAAAGTAGCTGGCACATTGCAAAGTCCAAAAGGCATCACGGTGAATTGATATAGACCACTACCTGTTGAGAAGGCAGTCTTTTCCTTGTCGTCAGGGTGAAGTCCCACCTGCCAATACCCACTTCGAAGATCTAGAGTTGAAAACCATAGTGACCCTGCCAGCATACTTAATGTATCGTCAATTCGTGGTAGTGGATTGCTGTCTTTCTTCGTAACATCATTCAGCTTCCGGTAGTCGACACAAACTCTCAAAGTCCCGTCTTTTTTGGCAACTAAAACTACCGGTGATGACCAGGGACTGGTTGATTCCTCAATTACTCCATCTTGTAGCATCTTTTGAACCATCGCAGCAGCTTCTTCCTGTTTAGCTAGTGGCAACCTCCTAGGTTGTTGGCGGATTGCGGCTGAATCACCAGTATCTATCCGATGCTGTACTATATCAGTTTTCGTGAGGATGTCTGTGTTTTTGGCAAATACCGCACTTTCTTTCTCCAAAACCTTGATTGCCTCTCTACGTTCATCCTCAGATAGGTGTTAAAATTGAGAACTCAACAAAGTCACAACTTCCTTGTCTACACTGGTTGGCGAGCATTTCTCCCCTTGTTCCTCGCACCTTGCTATCCACTGGACTGGTTCGTAGGATCCTATTGCCTCACCTTCCTTGAAAGTCACTGAGTGGGAATTTAAATTAGCCACGCTAATTGGAATTTTGTCTTTTGTCCGGGTTAGAGTTCTCGCTAAGATTACGTTTTCTGTCTTAATTGAATCATCTTTTTCAACAAGGCCAACACGGTATCCACCAGAGTTTCCTTCCAGAATGGCCTCGATTATTTGTTCTGAACGAGCAGGAATCTTGATTGTCTCAGCCGTCAGTAGCCTCATTTTTTGAAATCGGTCATTTGCTGTTGACAAAATAAATTCTTCATTTCCAATCTTTAGGACTCGTTCTACCACGTCAAGTATAAATTGATCTTGTACTCCCATAACATCCAGCCCCAAAATGAAATCATCAGTGATATCAGCCACGATAACCCTATGACTAAAGCACAGGCGTCCAAACTGCAGATCTAGGTCAACTTCTCCATGAACCCTTACCCTGTCTCCTGTGGCTGTTCGAACGACCAATCCATTTTGGCTTTTATCAACTTTTATTCCTGATAAAAATGCGGGTCGCACTATTGATGACCTGGCACCTGTGTCGATAGTGAAGATACATCTCCTTTTGTTTACATAGCCATCCAACAGCAGACTACTCGGGACTCTTCTAATCTGGGAAACCTGTATCTCTCTGGGGGCACCGCGTTCACCAGCCAGCACAGCCCCCAAGGTGCTGGCTATCTTTAGTTTTCCTGCGGCTCTTCAGTTATTGCGGCATATACTCTCTCAGGGCTCCGCTGCCGACAGTTTCGCTTAATATGCCCTGGTTCGCCGCACTTATAACACTGAATCGCCTTCCTTGGCAGTTCATCGTTCTGCTCTCTTTCCTGCTTCCTTGGAGCATCTGGTTTGGTCATCAACTGGCTTATCATTTTGTGTATGTCAGCCATCAAAGATTCCATATTTGATTTTTCTAAATGGTCCTCTTCTTCTACTTTCATGGCTCCTACTCTCGGACGAGGAGTCTCTTTATAAGCGCCTTCAACTTCGAGGGCATGGATCAAGGCTTCGCTACCAGTCTTATCTGGAGATAATTTAAGGACTCGCCTGATCTCCTCATCTTTTATGCCATCGATGAAAGTACCAACTGTTAATTGTTCCTGGAATTCTTTGGGTGCATCCGGGTAAGCCAGGTATGTCAGTCGCTCAACAGCTGCCTCAAAATCTTGTAAACTTTCCCCAGCCTTTTGTGTGCATGATTTGAGCTGAGTCCGGTATACCTGGGCGAGGTGTTGGTCGCCATATCTTAGATCCAGTGCAGCTTCCAAAACTTTAAAATCCCGTTGCTGTGTTACTGGGATAGTCTGAAGCAACGAGGGGGTGGTATTCTTATCGCTATACGCAAAGACATTGTTTGAAAACAAATAATTTTAATTGATTCTGTAGTTGAACAACTGTTCGTACAATTTACAATTGGCAATAACAAATAATGATTGGCGGAGTTTACATTCCTCCTCGCTCAAGTTTTGATTTATATAATGTGCATGTAGAGAGCCTGTTTGAATTGATTAGATCTCATCCAGATCATGAATTAATAATCTTTGGTGATTACAACATACCTGATACCTTGTGGATTCAAAGCGATGATGGCTTAGAAGCAGTTTGCGCTGATTCATCACCTAAAAAATTTATTTCTGATTCTTTCAGTGCGTATGGTTTGCAGCAATGTAATAAATTTCCTAACAACCATGGAGTATTTCTGGATCTATTGTTTTCTTATCAAAAATATGAAGTTACGCCAGCAGTTGATTCTTTGTTAGATACTAATTACCATCATATTTCTTATTGCTTTTGTTTACCTATTAATAACACTGCTAAATCCCTGCAGTATGACATATGTTTTTATGATTATAAAAATGCCAATTGGGTCGGCATCAATGACTATTTTGCATCTGTTGACTGGTCTTCACTGTACGAATGTAAGGATGTCGACTATGCTTTACAAATTTTCTATGATACTGTTCATTACGCTATTTCAATATTTGTTCCTATTAAAAGATTTAAATCAAGTCATTTTCCTCCCTGGTTTTATTCTGAACTTAAAAGCCTTGTTACTCATAAAAAAATTGCTCATAGAAATTTTAAAATGACAGGTAATGAATTCTATTATAATGAGTTTTCTGATCTTCGTCTTAGATGTAAAATGGTTAGTGATGCTTGTTACAGAGTATATCTTAATAGGATTGAGGAAAATATTCAAAATGATTCAAATACTTTCTTGAGATATGTTAATAATTTAAGAAACGTTAATTCAATACCTAACTCTATGTATTTAGATAATGTTACTTCAACTAATGGTTTGGATACTGTTAATCTTTTTGCTCAGTATTTCTCCACAGTATACTCTAATAATCAAGGACCCATCCAATCTATTCCTAAGGAGAATTTAGTTGATATACCTAATATTTCCATAAGTACAATAGATGTCTTTGAAAGTATTGAGAGACAGTGCTTGCAGTCATCTTTGCACGGTCTTCTTGACAGAGCATCTGCATTTTTATGAGATTTTCCAGGTCGGTGTTCGATTGTGAAGTCATATTGCAGCAGTCTTTCTATCCAGCGAGCCAGTTGACCTTCTGGGGTCCTGATTTTGAAATATTGGCCATAGAGGTACTTGTGAAAATGGTCCACGGACTTAACAATGGCTAATAGTTCCTTCCTTGTTACACAATAATTCCTCTCCGGTTTGGACAGTACCTTACTGAAATACTCGATTACTTTTTCCTCTCCATTTTGGACTTGAGACAGTACACATCCAACTGCGGAGTTGCTAGCATCCGTGTCAAGAATATAGAGGCCCTTTTGTTGGGGATATGCTAGCACTGGACTACTGCATAACGCTGCTTTCAGCTTCTTCCATGATGTTTCACACTCCAGTGACCACTGATATTTAAACTTTTCCTCCGTTAGCTGATGTAGTGGCTTCGCTATATCCGCAAATCTTTCCACAAAACGTCTATAGTAAGAGCAGAGGCCAAGAAAGCTTCGTAATTTGTGAACATTTGATGGTCTTGGCCAATCACGTACGGCAGAGATCTTGTCTGGGTCTGTCTGTATTCCTTCCAAAGGTACGACATGTCCAAGGAATTTCACTTCTTTTTTGAATAATAGACACTTCTTCGGATTCAACTTTAGGTGTGCATTTCTGATTCTTCCAAATACTTCTTGAAGATTCTCCAAATGTTCCTTAAAGTTTCGTCCCATAACCATTACATCATCAAGATAAACTAAGCACGTCTTGCAAGTTAGTCCTCGGAGTACAAATTCCATCAATCTTTCAAAAGTAGCTGGCACATTGCAAAATCCAAAAGGCATCACGGTGAATTGATATAGACCACTACCTGTTGAGAAGGCAGTCTTTTCCTTGTCGTCAGGGTGAAGTCCCACCTGCCAATACCCACTTCGAAGATCTAGAGTTGCTTTTGTTTACCTATTAATAACACTGCTAAATCCCTGCAGTATGACATATGCTTTTATGATTATAAAAATGCCAATTGGGTCGGCATCAATGACTATTTTGCATCTGTTGACTGGTCTTCACTGTACGAATGTAAGGATGTCGACTATGCTTTACAAATTTTCTATGATACTGTTTATTACGCTATTTCAATATTTGTTCCTATTAAAAGATTTAAATCAAGTCATTTTCCTCCCTGGTTTTCTTCTGAACTTAAAAGCCTTGTTACTCATAAAAAAAATTGCTCATAGAAATTTTAAAATGACAGGTAATGAATTCTATTATAATGAGTTTTCTGATCTTCGTCTTAGATGTAAAATGGTTAGTGATGCTTGTTACAGAGTATATCTTAATAGGATTGAGGAAAATATTCAAAATGATTCAAATACTTTCTGGAGATATGTTAATAATTTAAGAAACGTTAATTCAATACCTAACTCTATGTATTTAGATAATGCTACTTCAACTAATGGTTTGGATACTGTTAATCTTTTTGCTCAGTATTTCTCCACAGTATACTCTAATAATCAAGGACCCATCCAATCTATTCCTAAGGAGAATTTAGTTGATATACCTAATATTTCCATAAGTACAATAGATGTCTTTGAAGGTATTGAGAGTTTGAAAAATAAGTTTTCGCATGGTCCTGATGGTATTCCTTCAGTCTTTTTAAAATCCTGCATTTGTACATTAACGCATCCTATTTTTTTTATTTTTAGTTTATCATTGCATACAAAGAAATTTCCAAGTTTTTGGAAGAATAGTTTCATTACTCCCATTTTTAAATCGGGTGACAGGAGTAATGTGGAGAATTACAGGGGTATCTGCATTCAATCCGTTTTGCCTAAACTTTTTGATAAAATTATCAGTGTACAATTATCATGGTTATGTAAAAATATTATCATTCCGCAGCAACACGGATTTAGTGCAGGTAGATCTACAGTTATAAATCTATTGTCTTACCAACAGTACATATTGAATGCCTTGGAGAAAGGGTTTTTTTTTTTCTCAAGAAATCACTTTTATTTCGTAAACGGTTGGTTTAAGACTTAAACTTTAACATTATTAATATATAATTCCTAGTACATATATACTTAATTAAGACCAAAAGAATTTAATATATACATTCTCGTATGTCTTATACATACATACATACATATATATACATATATATACATACATTAATCAGAGACAGGTAAAAAATTTACAACTAAAAAAGAGAAAAAATATCAAAGACAGTTTTCTACATATTCTGACACCATCCTGCAATGATACAGTCGCCTAAGCATGCTGTGGCTTGTTTTGCAGAGTATCAACACAGGATAGGTGTATTACCTATATAGACATAATATATTGCATATAGTTATCATCATATTGTCTTTTTTTTTTCTTTTCTCTTTTTTCCTTTTCTTTGTTGGTTGGGTCAGCCTGAAACTTAAATTTAAATTTAGAAGGTAGTGGTAGGTGTTTATACTGAATCATAAAATAAGGGAATCGTAGAGATGGCACTTAATATTTTGATCTAACTATCAAGACAAGGCTATAACTATAGTGGTTGGAGCAAATATTTTTATATAAACTGTTGATTCAAAAGTTGTGAAGTGAGGTACCGTCATCGGTTTAAGCGCTGAGACCTCGATCAGCGAAGTAAGCAGCGTTGGTCGAGGCCGTCACTTGGATGGGTGAACGGCATCTCATTTCGCCGTCCTGGTTGAGTGGAAGAGTAGCTGTTGCTAAACTCCGCCAGGACGTAAATATAAACAAGGCATTAAAAAAAAAAAAAAAAAAAAAATAATATCGATCATATTGGTTATCAAGTATAAATTTTTTAAATTCTATTTTATATTTATTTAACTTTTGTATATTTTTAATATTAAGGGGTAGTATGTTATACAATTTTGGACCATAATAGAATATAAATCGTGTATGTGTTTTTTTATATAATGGTATAACAAGATTTTTATTTCTTAATGATTTTGTTGGGTAATCGTGGGATATATATACGGAATCCCGTACTTTATAATACCACAATAAACAATGATAAGCGTAAGCATTTTTTACATTAAAGACTTTTGCCTCCTCGTATAGCAGGGTGGTATTATGTAATTTGTTTCTGTTCAGTATTATTTTTAATATACTGTTTTGTGTAACTTGCAAATTGCTTAGAGAGTTTTTAAACAATCCTCCCCATGCTTCAATACAGTAGCTAATAATCGATGCAACTAAAGAGTCATAAACAATGAATAAATTTTTTCTGTTTAGTATGCCTTTTAATTGGTAGAATTTTTTTTGTGATATATTCAATATGTTCATTCCATCTTAGATGATGGTGAAACATTACTCCGAGGTATTTTACTTTGTTAGTTTTTTTTATTTCAGGGCATCCACATTCATTTTTATTTTGGCAATTTCTTTTATGAACAGTGAGGAATCCCTTTACTGGTTGGTCATCCGCTGAGAGGGTGAAGGTTAAAAATTTGCTCTTATCCACATTTAGGCTGAGCATGTTAATATTTAGATATTGGTAGACTATATTTAGGCTGCTTTCAGCTATAGAATAAACATTTTCCCATGATTCATCCACAAAAATCATAGCTGTGTCGTCAGCGTATGATGTTATATGACCTCAGAAATTTATTAGACTAGCTATGTTGTTAACGTATACAAGGAACAGAATTGGACCCAACACTGTTCCCTGTGGTACGCCCATGGTGATGGTCTGTGTTTCACTCAGGGAATTATCGATTTTTACTTTCTGTGTTCGGTTTGTGAGATAGTTCTTTAGAAGATCATAAGCAACGCCTCGTACACCAATATTTTCTAGTCTCATTAATAGGATACGATGTGATACGGTATCAAAGGCTTTAGCTAGATCTAGAAAAACTGCCAGACATTTCTTATTTGCATCTAAATTAGAGACTGTTTTGTAAATTATATCTAGAACTGCATGTTCTGTGCTCTTGTTTTTTTGAAAACCGAATTGCCTATCCGTAATCACATGATGCCTATCAAAAAAACTAGTTAATCTATTTTTCAAGCACTGTTCAAAGATTTTCGTGAAATTGTTTATAACTGATATCGGTCTGTAGTTGCTTACATCTGTTTTATCACCTGATTTGTAAATTGGTGTAACTACCGACTCTTTCCATTGGTATGGTAATATACCTGTTGTGAATGCGAGATTTACTAGATGAATCAAGGGGTTTATTATATACTGGTGTATATTTTTTATTACTTTGCTCGATATGCTATCTGGACCTGCAGCAGATTTATTTTTTAGATTTGCGATAATTAATATAATTTCATTTTTTGTGGTAGGGTGGAGAAATAAATTTGAGTCTACTTTTTTATCGTCAAAGATAGTTTCCGGGCTTTCGTTATTTTTTTCGATTTTTGTTGCCATTTTATCACCGATGTTTATGAAACATTCGTTTATATAATTTGCTTTAGCGATGTTATTATTTATTTGTTTTCCATTTGCGTCGTTTATATTATTATTATTATTTGAAGTTTTAGTTTTACTGTTTGTTGCTTTGTTTATTGTTTCCCAATTTTTTTTGTAATTTCCATTTGCATCTTTTATTTCATTAGTATAAAAATCATTTTTTGTTTTCCTTATTAAATTATATAGTGTGTTTCTATATTGATTATATTGCGTTTTTAGTTCCTGTGTAAAATTTCTTAATAATTGTTTTTTCATATTATCCCTTTTGCGAATAGAATTTACTAGTCCAAGTGTTATCCACGGTTTTATTTTATTGATTTTATTATTTTTTTAAATTATACTTGTGGTGGACTCATTTATGTAGGATTTTATTTTATTAATGAAAGTGTCATAACTGTTTTGTATATTATTGCAATTTACAACGTCATCCCAGTTTTCTCGTTCTAAGAGATTTTTTAGTTTTTCTAGATTTATTTTGTTACAGACTACATTAGGAGTATGACTTTTTTGTCCATTTTCGCCGACTTTTAAACTTAAACAAGTTGCGTAATGATCAGAGAGGTTCGTTTCAAAGATCATTGGTTTTATACTAATATTTGTATCTGTATTATTATCTTTTTTGTTTACAAAAATGTGGTCTATTATGGTTGATGTAGTTTCTGTTACCCTAGTGGCTTTGTTTATACAGGAAATATAACCATTCTCAGCGAGTATATTTAAATAATGATTTACTTCATTATTACTATTATTTTCTATATTTATGTTTATGTCTCCCAGATAGATTTCAATTTTATTTTTATTAATATTTTTCAACAGTTCATATAGTTCATTTATATATAATTGAGTGTTTGTTGATGGGGGCCTGTGACAGGCTAAAATGCCTATATCAATATTGTTCGCTTTAAAATTTATTTTTAGTAAGTTGGTTTCAGAAAATTTTATTATATTTACATTTGCTGATAAAGATTCTTTTATGTACACTATAAGACCATCATTTTGATTATATTTGGAATTGTTATAGAATATATCATAATCAGGTATAATAAAATGCCTTTCACTTTCTATATTCCATGTTTCAGATAGTACAATTACATCTATATTATTTAACGTTCCCTCCAAATAGATTAAAAGTTCATCAAAATTTTTTTTTAAACTTCGTATGTTAAAATGTATTATGTTCAAGTTATGGCTGTCCCTAATTTCTAAACCTTCAGAAATACATTTAAAAACTAATGTGTTCGTCTCATCTTGCGTTTGAATACACTTAAGGAGATCAGTAATCATTTGCAATGTTTGTTTAGAATATTAGTGGTAAGTACATGTAGAGACGAAATACAAATTATATTCTTAATGCTAGATATGGACTAACCGAAAACTAAAATTAACTAATAATAATAATGATTAAAATTAAAACAGTTATACTATTGGATACTACTACTTATACTATTGGATTGGTACAAACAAAGATTCCTACAATTACCTAGAGATATTATTTATATTTGACTTTGCCCGATGTAGACGCCCCTTTTGTGCTTTTCGCGTTCTTTACCACACTTCGTAGTCCGTAATTGACTTCGTTTCTGAGTTTCGTAGGTGCCTTGTTGGGGGTTTTGTTTATTAGTTTTGTTTGGCTATTGGTATTTTGTATCTGCTGTGTTGTTTCTGGTGTTTTAGTTTTCGTGTGTGTTTGATTTTCAGTTATTGTATCCTCTTCCGTCAAGATGTCGCTTTCCGCTTCTTCTTCAAGCCTTTTTAGATCCTCAACTGTATACACAACGTTGTTTATAGTGAGTTTGTTGTTTCGTATCTTCGCATTTAACTCTTGGTCCCTGGCTTGTTTCTGGTGTTTTTTTAAAGTTTTTTGTATCTCTCTATCCTCTTTTGTTAAGTCACTTGTTATTGAGACTGAGCTGCCTTTTAATGTGTAACCGTTTTTTAGGACGTCAATTTTCTTATGAAAACTGATGAATTTTACCATAATAGGTCTGTTTGTGTGCGCCTTCCCAAGTCTGTACGCATGATTGATTTCAGACTTTTTTATGGGGATTTTGAGGGTATTGTAAGTAATGAAGTGACAATATTATAAATATCCTCCCCCTCGTTTTCTTCAATACCGAAAACTAGGATGTTATTTTTCTTAGAGTCCCTTGTTAAGTTTTCCACTTGTTCACTTAATTGTTTGTTTTTTTGTTCTAGTTCGTATACTTTTGAATTTGCTTGTTCTAGTGCTGCGGCTAAGATTTCGATTTTGTTTGATATTGTGCTTTCACTGCTTTGTATGTCGGTTTTTAGTTTTTTGTATAGGTCATTTAGTGTGGCCAGATCATCACCAGACATTTTTTATTATTTGTGTTTAGTTTAATGTAAATTGTAATGGTTTATTATCCGGATATCTTACTTGTAGATAGTAAAGTTCCTTGTTGTCTACCAGATGTTTGGTATTCCCAAGAACCCTCGGCTGGCTAATTTTTATATTGCACTGGTCGGTTACCTAACCTTTTCTATTTCTTCGAAATTCGTCGTCGTTTGGCCAAGATTTAAGAATTCTTGGTGCCCTATTGTACACTGAACTACACTTTTTTGTTGATAACTAGTATTTTTATTCACTTTATTTTATTTTTATTTACACCCTTTGATACGTAATTTGCTTTTCCGTTTTCCACTTTATTATTTGTCTAATTTCACTTTGATTTTACCGGACTTTACGATGGAATTAGCGGGAGCATTTTACCGCACGTCTGACCTGTCTGCTGACTCAAGAACTATCCAAGTTTGCAAGTTGATTCTATTTACACTGACTTTTCCAAGGCATTTGATAGAGTCAATCATGCTCTTTTAATTGAGAAACTAAACTCTATTGGTTTTGGTGATAGTATTGTCATGTGGGTGTCTAGTTTTCTGTCTGATCGGACACAACAGGTTAGAATTAATAACTTTATATCCAATCCAATTAAGGTTTGTTCCGGTGTACCACAGGGCTCACATTGTGGGCCATTGTTTTTTAACTTATTTATAAACGATATGTCTAAGATTATTATTTCTGTAAAATTTTTATTTTTTGCTGATGATCTTAAATTGTTTCATACAATTCGGTGCTTATCGGACAGTCAGGATCTTCAGAATGATATTGATCATGTATATAATTGGTCAGTTAATAATTATCTGAACTTAAATATTAGTAAATGTTGTAGTATATCTTTTTATAGATCTCATAGTTGTCTCAATTACGACTATAATATCAATGACGTCATCTTAAAAAATGTTGTTGAGGTTAAGGATTTAGGAGTTATTTTTGATCAAAGGTTAAATTTCAAAAGACATTTAAACAAAGTTTCCTCAACCTGTAATAAAACCTTGGGCTTTGTTATGAGAAATTCTAAACAACTATCAACTAATACCGTAAAAATTCTTTATTGTTTCCTAATACGCTCTTCCATAGATTATACTTGTGTTATCTGGTCTCCGTACTATCAATGTGATGTTGATTTAATTGAAAATGTACAAATTAGATTTGCCCGTTATGTTCATTATAAACTAACTCCACATGAACAATTTTGTTATCCAAACATTTTAAGTCGTCTACACCTAACCAATTTATCTGTTCGTCATTTTAGGATTGATTTAATTTTTATGTTTAAAGTTGTTAACGGACTTTATGACTGTACCGAAATCCTGGATGATATAAAAGTTTTTGTTAGTCCCTATTATTTGTGGTTAATTTTCACAACACCAATTATGGTTTTAATTCTCCTATATCTCTTATCTTAAGGAATTTTAATAGATATAACATAGATCCTTTTTCGTGTTCACTAAGTAAGTTCAATTCTAATATTAGTAGTTTACCATTGTTAAATTAGTCACTACTTTATTTTATTGTTTTAACTCATTTTAATATGTATTCTTTTTCTTTCCTTTTTGTATAATGGTGAATCTGTATAATAATAATAAATAAATAAATAAATAAATAAACTCTGAGGCTTGACCTCTTAATGCTAGCACCAATGCCATAGCTTTGTCTTCGTTACTCCAATTGTTTGCGCATGCTGCTGCCACAAATTGTCTTTTGTAGGTTGACCAAGAAGTTTGACCATCAAAGGAAGGCGGTTGTAATCGAGGACCTGACGATAATACTAGCTGACCTCCTTGCGCTCTTAACTGTCGCTTAAGTTGTTCTACCTCTCCCTTAACTACCTGAAATTTTCCTTCTATATCGGTAACTTTCCCTTCGACGCCCGTAACTTTTTGTTCGACACCAGTAACTTTTTCTTCGACGCCAGTAACTTTTTCTGCGACGCCAGTAACTTTTTCTTCAACATCAGTAACTTTTTCTTCGACTGTAGTCACTTTTCCTTCTACGTCGGTAACTTTTCCCTTAATGTCACTAATTTCTCCTTCGACGTTACCAACTTTTTGTTCAACTTTATCTACTTTTTCCTTGACCTCATTAGTGGCTGACAGGATAGCATCTTGTTGCACCTGTATAATTTTTCTCAATTCTTCCTTTTCTTCTTGTCGTTTTCTTTCTTGTTCTTCCCTTTCTTCTTGATGTCTTCTTTCTTTTTCTTCTTCACGTCTCTCCTGTTCTTGTTTTTCTTCCTGACGTCGTCTTTCTTTTTCTTCTTGACGTCTCTCTTGTTCTTCTTTTACCTCTAGCATCATTTTTCTAAATGCAGCTAACATGTCTTGCATTTGCTTTTCCCCAGCCATGCTTCTCGTTTCCATTAACAATTAACTCAAAACAGCACGAACAAGTCTTATTTCAAGTCTATATCACTTCTCAGTTGAAAGCACTTAAAAACTACACTAATTTCTAAACAGAATGTCCCAGAAATTTCCTCACACTAGTACAAATAGATCTTGTCTAATGTCTATATCACTTTCCAGTTCAACTCACTTCACTATCTCCAGTGGTTTCCAAATAGAACAATATGGAACTTTATCTAATTCTTCAGAAATTCTGTTGCAATTCCGCTTCTGACACCAATTGTTACGTGTTTACAGTCTTCAGTAAAAACTCTGTGGTTTCAAATAACTTGCAACAGGAATCTTCACAAACCACTATTTTATTAATCACAAAAATTACACTAGTAAATACTTAAAAATCACACAACTAATAATAACTTAATCTAATATAAATTCACTACTTTTAAAACACTATGTACTTTACTTTTCTTCTTAAACTTGTCTAACCTAAAAACTCTCTCTGTATACTCAACTGAACTGTTTACTTCACTGAACTGAACTGTTCCCCCATCTGCTGGATTCACGTCTTTATATACACACTTGGAATGTACCAGAATCCTCCATAGTTTTCTACTATGCGCTAGATGATTGTTCGTCAATTGGCTCATAGACGGCGAAACCCTACTAGTCAGGGAGTAACAGAATAACAGGTTTCCCTTCACTTTGACCAGGAACTTAATCACATCTCTCTCCGTTAGAGGGCAGCACATAACAATATATAAATAAATAAATAATAAATAAATATAAGTTTATTGCAAATAAAAAAAAAACACATACATACAAAAGGTGGGAGATGCCACAGAGTGTATTTTAACTTCCACCTGTACTAGTTTAAACTTATAAATAATAGCTAATAGTAATAAATAAAATGGCGGGATTAGCAGGTTTACATTTAACACAGCCATTCAACATACAATAAAATCAACAATCTAATAGTCACACAGAATATAGTATAAAACATATAAGTAAAAACAAACGAAAAAGTAAAGAAATAACACATTATCACAGTAACAAATTTTCTCTAATAATGAGATCTTTGGTGGAACATTTAAATTTCGCAAAGCTGATGTGGTTAAGTCCTGATATCAAGTTAAAAATATAGGCTGCTTGATAACTAAAGCAGCATTTGAAAAATTCGGTCCTATGGGCCGGGATTGATAATGCGTCTTTATTTCTAATATTAACATTGTGCAAGTCTTTACGTCTAACAATTAGTTCTCTTAAATATTCAGGAGATTCTGAGTTTACAGTCTTATATATATATTATATTTATATATATATATATATATATATATATATATATATATATTTTTAAATGGATAATAAATGTTTTAAATGTAAAATAATAATACCGGCAGATACGAAAAAACCAATTACTTGTAACATATGCAAAGTACATCTTTGTAAAGGATGTTCTCAGCTATCATTTAGTGAAATTAAAGTGATGGAATTGGCTCAGAGAAAAATGATTTTTTCATGTCCAGAATGTGTCTTAAAACCAAATGAAAATGTAATTTGTAATGAAGTAAAGAAATATATGGATATGTTGAATGTAAAAATGAAAAAAATGGATGAGGATTATATTAAAAAATCAGAATATCTTTTAAACATTATTGAACAAAAGGATATAAATATTAAAAAGTTCATAAAAGAACCGTTGCTTGATTTAAAAAATGGCGTTGAATCTCATATTAACAATTTGTATGAGTTTGCAAATAAAAACAAAATGGACAAGAATAAAGACACACCTATAAATACTACAATAAATAAGCAAACTACCCAGTCTATAGCATCAACATCAAAAAGAATAATGAATCCAACGGTAAATAATCTCAAAACAAGCATATCATCCATAACAACTAAAACTGACAAACCAAATATATCTAAAAGTTACTATGAAATTGAGCTAGCTCAAAGAGAACTAGCTACTAGAATAATAAATCTAAATCAAGCCGATAATTATAATAATTCAAATACAAATAGTAAGGTACCAAACGAGCAGCAACAAGAGGATAAATTTATTCAAGTTAATAACAAGAAAAAATGGAGAAGAAGAGGAAACATCGGTACAGGAGATGACAATCCAGCTGATGAAACTAAATTTGAAGGAAGAGCTGTGTGGAGAAACAGAAAGCTCTGGGTAATAATAAAAAAAGTCAAAGTCAATGCAGATACCCAAAAAATAAAGGAATACCTAAATAATAAGTTGAATGTAGAGGAAGAAGATGAAATCAGTATTAAGTGCTTAGAAACATACTATAAAATAAAGGATAATAATTGTTATCTAATAGGGTTTGACAATAAATTTAAGAATAGTATATATGACCCTAAACTGTGGCCAAAAGGAGTGATTTTTGAAAGATTTGATTTTCAAAAGGGCGAACGTTTCCTGGACAAACAGGAGTACAACAGAGATGGAGTAGGAAGGAATAATCAACAAGATATGGCAGAGGATTTTCACGTAGTATAAATGGGGAAAAAGGCACAGAAATGTCCAATGTAAAAATTAGGAATCGAATTAAGGGAAAAAGCAAATATGATTTATTTTATGCCAATTGTCAAAGTCTTTTAAAAAATTTAGATAATATCAAATATTGTGTTTCCTGCGTTAGACCACTTGTTATGTGTTTTACTGAAACACACATAACTGATGAAATCAGTGAACATGAAATTGAAATAGCTGGATATAAATTGCTGTCCTGCAAGTCTCATAGCACACATACAGGGGAGGTTGCAATATATGTCGACATAAATAATTCTATTTTGACTATTCAAAGTAAAGTGTTATCATTAAACGTCTGGGTTTTGACCATTAAATTAAATGTCCACCATTCCACATTTATTATTGGTGTGTTGTATCATTCACCGAGTGGTTCTCATGCTGATTTTCTGAACTATTTTGAAGAATTAATGGAAGATGTTATTGCCAACAATACAAAAATAATTATTGTAGGGGACTTTAATATTGACTTATTAGCAGAATTCACATATGGTAATAAAAAAAATAATCTTATTAGTTCTTTAGGTCTAAGTAAATTAATTAATGTTGCTACAAGTGTTACAGTAGATCCCTCAACTCTCATAGATTACTTGATTACTAATGAAAATAATTTAAAATATACTGTTTGGGATGACCACAAAGTTGCTGATCACCATAGCGTATTAGTTTCTTTTAATCAGAAGGATGAATAAAATAAAATTATTAATAATATAATAAAAACTAGGAAAAGAAGTTTCAAATATTTTGATAATTTACAGTTTCAACTAGCTGTAATTGATACTAAATGGGATAATAATTCAGTAGATGTTGATATATTAGCATCATGTTTAAATAATACAGTCATTGATGTTCTAAATGAGCATGCCCCATTTAAAGAATATAAAATATTTAATAACTTTAAGCTTAATGTTTGGTTTTCCAACGAGGTAATTGCCAAAATAATTGAGAGATATGTTATATAAAGAGGCAAAAAATAATAATAATGTAATTGAACTGTGGGAAAGGTATAAATTAAAAAGGAATGAAGTGACATCATTAATTAGACAAGAAACAATAAATTATTATGAGATACAAATCGATCAGAACAAACATGACGGTAAAACCATGTGGAAGGTTTTAAAGGGAATAGTGAATGGTAAAAAAAGTTACAGCAATAAAGGTATTACATTTGATAGCATAATCGTAACATCAGATAATGAAATAGCAAATGCATTCAATAATTTTTTTATAAATAGTCTTGATGATATTGTACATAGTGTTGTTCTACATGACTTTGAATATGTGTTAAGTTTTATAGCTGAATCAAAGACTAAATTTCATAAGTTTGTGAAAATTGATTTACAAGGGTTATCAAGCGTCATTAGAGATATAAAAAAAGATGCATGTGATAAAGATGGTATTACTCTTAAAATAATTAGAGAAGCATTTGAAGTAATTGGTAATAGATTTGTAGATGTCATTAATGTGTCACTTCAATCAGGTGTTTTCCCAAACATATGGAAGCTGTCGACAATCATACCAATTGAAAAAATTAATAATACAATCATCTGCTCTGAATTTAGACCAGTTAATTCTCTACCAATTCCCGAGAAAATATTAGAATTAGTCGTTAAAAACCAACTAATGAAATTTATTCAGGAGAATGATATCATTATAAGTGAACAATCTGGCATTAGGAAAAACCATTCTTGTGAAACATCACTTCAGTATGTTTTAAACCAGTGGAAAATGGATATCTCTAATAACTTAATAATTGGGGTAGTATTTTTGGATTTCAAAAGAGCATTTGAAACTGTAAATAAAGATTTACTCATATTAAAACTAAAAAAGTATGGAATTGAGGGGACAGTATTACAATGGTTTACATCATACCTTGACAGCAGGGAACAGATAGTTAAATTTAATGACTTTTATTCAGAAAAAATGAATATAAAACACGGAATACCACAAGGGTCAGTACTTGCTCCAATACTGTTTTTATTATACATTAATGATATTAGTAATTATTGTAAAAAATGTAAACTCAAGCTGTTTGCGGATGATACAATGTTGTATGTGACAGGCAAAGTAGAAGATATTGAGAGTAAATTAAATGAGGACTTAAAAAATGTGTATGAATGGACATGTGATAATAATCTTAAGCTGAACTTGAATAAAACTAAATTTATGATTGTAGCATCCAAACACAATTTGAAGCAGTTAAAACTAAATAAAATAAAACTTAATATCACATTAAATCACTGCATCATTGAGGAGGTTACCAAATTTAAATATTTAGGAGTAATTATTGACTCTGAACTGAATTTTAATGCTCACTGTGAGTATATAAAAAATAAAATGGCAAAAAAGATTGGCCTGTTGTTTCGGTTATCTAATAAAATATCTATGTTCGCTAAATTAACTATTTATAAGTCTATGATTTCCCCACATATCGATTACCGTGGAATTACACTTATTTTCCTCAACAAACAACAAATTCAAACATTTCAGAAAGTTCAGAATAGAGGCATGAGAGCCATACTGAGTTGTAGTAGATATACACCAATTAATACTATGCTGAGTGTTCTGAATTTAATGAATATCGAACAAAGAATTATGTATAAATACATTGATGTTTATATTCAAAATGAAGTATGGAATGATGCCACCTTACTTGACCAATAAATTAGATTATGTAATTGACTTTCATTCGTATAAAACACGGGCCACAATAAATAATGATTTCTATGTGAAAATTAAATACCATGCAAGGAAAAGGTCTAATTTGGTTTAATGACTTACCATGTGAGATAAAAAAATGCAGGAATATATATATCTTTAAGAGGCTTTGCATAGAGCACATAAAGAATACCTTTTAAATATTTGTCTGTGTAATTTTAATATTAGGTTATGTAATGTATGTATGTTGTGTAAGATTGTATTGTATTTTTGTTAAGAGCTCTGCTAATAAAGTATAAATAAATAAATAAATATATTATACAACTCAAATGTAAAAAGCGTCTTTGGCCCATATTCAGCCATTTAGTATCTTGCAAATGTCGACTAACATGATCTCTTCTTTGCAGGTTGTGTACAAAACGAATACAAGAATTCTGTATTTTTTGTAGACGGTATTTATTGAATTCAGTTACATATGGTCCATAGATACAGTCACCTGGCCGTTAAAAGTTAATTTTTGGTCCATGAGTAGACCCAAATTTTTGACCTCACATTCCCATTTAATAATCTGATCATTTAACTCGATTACTAGGTTTTCCACGGTAAGAGCAGTACGTGTGAACATGATGGCCTGAGTTTTGTTAGGGTTAATAATTAAGGAGTGGTCAGTAGCATAGTTGTAAATATTTTGTAGGTCTTTGTTTATATATTGTATTGCTAACTCGGTGCTATTTTGTATCTGCGGATTGAAAGGTAAATAGAGCTGCAAATCATCGGCGTACATGTGCCAGGAACAATGCTTGATAGAGTCTGCAACATCAGCTGTAAATAATGAGAAGAGCAGAGGCCCCAGAATGGACCCTTGGGGAACGCCCGTTCTTAACGTTAAAAAGTCGGAAGTCGATATTTTATCTCCATCATAAATTTTTACAGCTTGTTGCCGATCAATTAGATAATTGGAGAACCAATTAACTGCAGTGGAATTTAGTTTATAGAATGTTAACTTAGCAATAAGAAGTTCAATGTTCAGAGTCAAATGCTTTAGACATATCAATAAGGATCAACGGTGTACATTTGGAATCATCAAAGCCTTTCGTGATATCGCTGGTTATCTTCAGGAGAGCAGTATTACAGCTGAAACCGTTCCGAAAACCCGACTGATAAGCGGGAAGGATGTTGTTGCAATCCATATATTCGCTCACCTGTGTATTCACTGCCCTCTCCAAAACTTTAGAAGGAGCAGGCAATACACTGATGGGCCAGAGGTCATTGAGTGAGGGATCGTCCTTTTTAGGAACAGGAGTTACCACGGCCATTTTCCACAAGAGAAGAATGGTTCCAGTTTCTAGTGAGAAGTTTATTATATTAGTCAGGGGGTTCAGGCAGTGAGGCATACATAGCTTTAACATTTTGGCTGATAATCCATCTACACCCATTGCATTACTTTTAATACTTAGTAGATATTCCTGAACATTGGCCTGTGTAACAGCATGTAACTCAAAGCAGTTATCATGACTCGACTCATTCAATAAATATTTATCTAGGGTTTCAGAGCTAACTGATTATTTAGGCATGCTATTTAGAAAGTGTTGGTTGATCAGATTAGGATCACTAATGTTATCGGGTATCGTGACTTTGGGTTTATTAACGATTTTACAATTCTTTACTTTTTGCCACATCTCCTTTGTATTTTTCTCACATTGATTTAACTCATGTGTATAATATGCCTGTTTTTCCCGTTTTATTGCAGTGGCAACAATGTTTTTTAAGTCTACATAATATTGTCTGTAAGCATGTAAACGAGTTAACTGATATCTACGAAATGCGCGGTTCTTTGTTTTAATCATTAGTTTTAAGTTATATGTTAACCAGGGGGGTACTAGGTTTACTCACCCTAACCAATTTACATGGACAGTACCTATCAAAAACATTCAATATAGTGTCATTAAAAATACTTACTTTTTCATCATCAATATTGTTAGATATATACGGAGAATGCCAGTCAGCATCTGCAAGATCGCTTTCAAATTTTACAAGGTCCATATTTTTAAAATCTCTTAATTCTAAGAACTTGGGAGAACTCTTAATCTTAGAGCACTGTATAAAACAGTAAACTGCTTCATGATCATTTTTTATTGGGTCGCAACTCATTACACCACATTCGGTAATATGCTCCGGCATGTTGGTAATTATTAAATCGATAAGGCTTTCCGAATTCGTGTTGGATCTGTTATTAACTGATTTAGATTAAAATTTTTGTATCAGATCTACTAGGAACTTGTAGTCAGGTAAACTTTTATTAAGGAAGTTTATGTTATAATCACCTGTGCACACGCACATATCATAGTTCAGGATGAGATCGGGGGGATATAAACAAATTTAAAAATGATTGTCCAATCACTCTTGTATCACCCTTTTCTAAATTATTTGACGCTGTAGTGTGTAACCAGGTAATGGATTATATGATCTCAACAAATTTATTAAACAATATGCAACATGGTTACAGAGAAAATTGTATCAACACTGGAAACTGAAAGCTTGAAGTTAAGATTATTTTTTGGCTTATCAAAAGCTTACGATACATTGGATCATTCAATAATATTTAAAAAATTACAGCAGTATGGCATAGAAGGCTCGGTGGCTTCAATCATACTTATCGGATAGAAAACAGAGAGGGTTTCCTTTGTAAAAGCTGGAAAGGAGATAAAATCAGACATAGAACCCATTAAGTTGGGCATTCCACATGGAAGTGTAATAGGTCCTTTGTTGTTTATAATTTACATAAATGACCTGTCAAATGCAATCGCAACTGACACAGAAGATTCACTTACCATGTATGCGGATGATGCAAATTTTCAAATATATGGCGCAGATTTTCCACAGCAACTAGGGCAAATCTCATGTTCAAGTCAACAAACGGGTATTTTATTAAGAATAAATTAATTTTAAATAAGGCAAAAACCAATATTGTGTTATTCAAGAAAAATCATGCCAAATTTGAAACACCAACGAATGTTATAATTAATAAAGAAACTAATAAGACATCAAATGCAGTGAAATTTCTAGGGATTAAAATTGATGATAAACGCAACTGGCGTCTTTGCATAAAGTACAGTATATTACAGCATTAGATTACTGGCTAAACAGGGGTCAAGGAGTTAGCTACAAGCCACTAACTCCAGGGGAACAGCTGAGAGGAACCGGGCCATCCTCAAGGAAGCTCTTCCCAAGACCGTCCGTGCGCGACCTTAGGTCGTATCCTGCTCGAGGTGACCCTGCGTACGGCTAAACACGGCGGATCTAGACAAGGCAGGTCGATAACTTCCCCCTAATCCTAGGTGTTGCGCGACCCGTGCAAGAGGATGAATGGCACTGGGGTGATTGGTGTCATGAACGGGGCCTCCGGAAAACAGGGCAACCTTCCAGAGTACTTTGCCTTACCACGGCAATGCAGGGCTCTACCGTGGAGGACCAACTCCTGTGTCTGAGGAAGAAGGCAATTCAGGAGAAGAGGCGTCCAAGGCTTTGGGCAATCTCTCCCTGAAACGTAAGCGTTTGCCAGGTTCTAAACGAAGGCGCCTTAAACGCTTACTCAAGAGCGGGGTATCCTACCAATCTGCCTTGAAATCTATAGCCGGGGGCTGTGAAACCAACCAACCACCAGAGGAAGGACAACAAACCACCTCTGCGCGTGCTGAAACAGGGAAACGCCCTCGATCAGATGGCAGCTCGCCCCCCCAGCTGGCAAAAAAGCCACGGGAAGGCGTAACTGTTAAACCTTCTTTCAAGGCCGTCACACAGGGTATCAGAGCGGGCATTATCCACTCTGATTACCCTGAGGCGACCTTGGATAACATCCAACTGGGCGCTCTGCAGCAATCAATTTTGAAAGCTGTAGAACAAATCCCAGAAGGCGGTCCTCAGGTGAGATTCCAGAACTGCTCACAACGGCCTGGATATCTCCTAATAACCTGTGCAGACCAGGCGAGCGTCTCATGGTTGGAGGTGATGACAAAGTCCCTTCGACCATGGGATGGAGCTCGCTTAAAGTTCGTGCAGGGGCAGGACCTTCCCAAGCCGCACATCTGTGTGGCTTATATCCCGGATGATGCTGGAAGTCAGCTGTCATCCGAGATAGTATTAACTAGGCTGAGGAAATTGAACCATGGCCTAAATACCCGGGAGTGGGTATTACTACACCGGGAACCAACAGGTTCTGGGCAGACATGGACATTCTCAGTAGATGAGATGTCTATGTCTGCACTGAAGGGGATGGGGTACAGACCCTACTTTGGCTTTGGTCAGGTACAATTCCGACCAAAAGTCAGGGTGGGGAAAACATCCACCCCTCAAACATCGGCAGCGCAAGCACCAGCTGAGGGGAGCGGACCTAAACCATTCCCCAAAGAGGGTGCTAAACCCCGATCAATCGGGAAGGAAAGGATCCTCCCGAATAAACCTTCCCTGAAGAAGAGCGGATCAAAACCACCTTCCAAAGGGAAAAAACAATTCGCCCAGACCCCCTCACAAACCTCCTAACCCAACCAACCCTTTCCTTTACTCCTTAACTTTACCAGCTCCTTTCTCACTTTATCCTAAATCACCATTAACGCCTGATGATCACCAACATCAGGTGCCTGCAAGCGAACTTACAACATGCCAAGGGCGCTACATACGTCCTTGGCAAAAGAAGGAAGAGCAAATCGATATTGCTCTTACTCAGGAACCTTGGACAACCACCTCAGGCCGAGTAAACGGACTAGGCAATACTTCTGGCAAGGTAATATCTATTGGCTCTGGAGAAAGACCTAGAGCCTGTATCCTGGTCAGAAATAACATTGAGTATTTTATGCTTTCAGGTTACTGCACCCAGGATGTTGTAGCCATCCATATATCAGTACCAGTGGAGGGGGTCAGATTGGCCATAATAATCTGCTCAGCTTACTTCCCGGGCGATAGAGGTGCGGATCAACCTCCTCCGGCAGCAGTTAGGTAATGACCTAACTGTCACCTACAGCAAGAGGAACAATATTCACCTCGTAATTGGATGTGATGCAAACTCCCACCATACAGCGTGGGGAAGCACAGATATCAACCATAGAGGTGAGTCACTTTTTGATTATAGAGAGAGAGAGAGAGAGAGAGAGAGAATTTTATTCATGTGAGACATTTGTATACACACGTCATTGTGCTCCATAGAGCACGATACAATAAAATATAAATTATACAAAATAAAATGATTACAATCACAACTTAAAAACATTTACAGCCCAATGCGAGCAGAGATTACAATTATATAGAACTAAAATTATTTGAAATTACATATGATTAAAAGTTACAAAAACAATACGTACAGATATTAAAATTTAAGATCTAAAATGATCAAAAAATTCCTGCAATTCATAATAGACATGTTCTTTCAGAAAACTCTTAATTTTTTTTTGAAATTTAAATTTACTAAGATTTTTCCATTCATGAGGTAGTCGGTTATATAGTTTGATAGAAATATATCTAAATGAGGAGATATTTCTCGAAAGCCGAAAATATGGGGCAATCAAAGGTTTGTGTCTGGTGTCATATTTATTTTCATTTTGATAGTTGGAAGTATATATTTTGGCATACATTATGCATTCGTAAATATATTGATTTGTGGATGTCAGAATTCCTAGGCTTTTAAAGAGGGGTCTACAAGAATCTCTATTATTTGAGTTTGTGATTACTCGGATAGCACGTTTTTGAATACGTAAGATCTTCATTGCGTGCGCAGAGCCTCCCCAGAGTAATATTCCATAACACATCACACTGTGAAATAAGGCATGATAAGCCATTAAAATGACATCTTCTTTTATTGATATCTTTAAGTTTTTTAGAAGGTACACACAGCTTGATAATTTTTTAGACAGAGAGTTTATGTGTGGCTCCCAAGATAGCCTACTGTCTAATGTAACACCCAAACATTTCGCTGGGTTATTATTTGTGATATTGACAAGATTATTAAGACTAAAAATTATAGTTTGAGTTTTTTCATTATTTAAGCATAGCTGTATATTATTATAATAATCTTTGGCTTGCAATTGTGTTTCTTCATTTAAATTAGTAAGGATGTCAATTTTTTTGTTGGTTGATAATACGGTGATATCATCTGCATATCCTACCGTTTTGCCTGTGACAAATTCAGCTATGTCATTTACATAAACTATAAATAGGATAGGTCCTAGTATTGATCCCTGGGGGACACCATAGTGAAGCGGCTTTAAAGTAGATATATTACCATCAATGTGAACACACTGATACCTATTTGTAACATAGCTTTTAATAAATGACAATGCTGAACCTCTGATTCCATATGTTTCTAATTTGATTAGTAATAGATCATGTGACACACAATCAAAAGCTTTTGATAAATCCATAAAAGAAGCATTTGTCATGTTTCCTTTTTTGAATTCATCGGTTATAAAATTGATCATGTCTATTAAAGCAGTGATAGTTGATTTACCTTTTCTGTATATAAACTGACTAGGGTTTAATATTTTTTTATGTTCTAGATAGTCCACCAGTCTGGCTTTATAAGCTAATTCTAGTAATTTTGATAAAATGGGAATCAGAGAAATGGGTCGATAATTGCTAACTAGTTTTTTGTCGCCTTTTTTATAAACTGGTGTTACTTTAGCAATTTTAAAATTTTCAGGGAATATACCTCTTTCAAAGCAGACGTTAATCAGATGTGTTATTTGACTTAATAATTCATTTTTAGCTAATTTAATCGCTTCACTATTTAATCCATAATAGTCTCTAGACTTTGAGGTGCTTAACATATCCATCAGATCACTTACTTCAGTTTCAGAAACAGGACTTAGATAGAAAGAGAAAGGAACTCTGCTGTTCTGTAAGGACTTTATATATGCTGCATTATTGAAGTTGCAGTTAGCGATTATTTCATTAGCAATATGAGCAAAAAATGTGTTTAAATCCTCTACAGGAATATTGATGGTACTAATATTTCTATTATTTGAATTTATAATGGACCAGGCCATTTTTTGTTTATTTTTTGCATTGTTTATAAGATAGGTACTATGATTTATGGTCTCCGATTTTAATGCGGCTCTGTACGTTTCCTTAAATTTATTGTAATTGTCTTTGAATTTGATGTCAAATACAGAAAAGTCATGCAGCATTATAAGTATATTTTTCATGTTTTTGATCTCCTCACTATATATTATATCGTTATTTTTCTTATTTTTTGTTTTAACAGGAAAAGATGTCTCATAACATTTGACTATATGATTTAGGAATATTTCTGACATTTTATCTACATCATTAATTTGATAAAATTGTGACCAATCACAAGAGGACAAAGATAATTTATAGTTGTGTATGGTTGACTGATTAACTAATCTATATGTGACAACTTCATTTGTTATTTTTGATTTAACTAATTCTTTGTATGTGAAACTTAAAGCTTTATGATCTGACAGGTGAGGATTGCTGACTTTTGTTGAATGATTTATTTCATTTGTAGTTGTGAAGATGTTATCAATTCTGGTAGAAGAAATATTAGTGACTCTAGTAGGTTCTTTAACACATTCGTGCATGCCAAAAGATATGAAAATGTTTGACATTTGTTGAGAGATGTCTGTATTGCGAGAGAAGTCAATATTGAAATCTCCAAGAACTGTTATTTTATTATGCTTAGATATATTGTCCAAGAAAGAGATTAAATTGTTATTAAAAATATTTATATCACCAGATGGTGATATAGGTGAGGTTAGGTGAGGAACTAATTGTGAATAACATTGGAGCCGAACCAACCTTTATTACTAGAAATAGGAAATAGGTACTAGATTTAACAATCAGCTCAACTTTTGTGAGCAATAAGATAACTGACTGGCAGGTATCCTCTGAACCTTCATGTTCAGATCACAGACATATTCTATTTAATATAGAAGTCGGTCCAAGACCTGTGGTGACGTACCGAGATCCTAGATGCACAGACTGGGAAGGGTATAAACAATCTCTCCAGTCGCATCTGGAGTCCGCTCTCACCACAATCAGGAATCATGATGAAATAGAAATCGCAACGGAACAGATCCGCAGCGCAATCATTTCAGTATATCATGAAAATTCTCCACTAAAGTCTAAAAAAGACAACAGAGGGGCATCTTGGTGGAACAAAACATTAGATAAAATGAAAAAAGAAGTTCGACGCCTCTTCAATCGAGCTAAGGCTTCGGGCAACTGGGAACACTATAGATCTGCTTTAACAGACTATAATAAAGAAATTAGGAAAGCGAAAAGGGAATCTTGGAGGAGGTTTTGCGAGAACATCACTGATGCACCTTGCAGTACTAGAATCCACAAGATCATTTCCAGAGAACCGGTACGGGAGTTTGGAACGGTAAAACGAACAGAAGGCTCGTTCACCGAATCTGGAAAGGAAACCCTAGAGCTTCTAGCACAGAACCACTTCCCAGGAAGTTCGATTCTGCCGGATAACCAACAGCTGCCACTATCGAGGAGCCAGTATAAACGACCCTGTAAAAATGATTGGTTGGTAGCTAAAAAAGTTATCACAGCAACAACGATTGAGTGGGCTGTTAAATCTTCCCAACCACTCAAATCGCCTGGTGAGGACGGTATTTTTCCAGCGCTGTTGCAAAACGGACTGGAGATACTACTACCATTCCTCATCAGACTTTACAGAGCTAGTCTGGTGTGGAATCATATACCATCCAGTTGGGCGGCGGTTAAAGTGGTATATATATATACCAAAAATGGGGCGGACAGAACCGGACCCTTAATCGCTAAGACCCATTAGCCTGACATCATTTCTGTTGAAAGGCCTGAAAAAAGTACTGGATGGATACATTAGGGGGAACATCCTGAGCACTCATCCCCTAAATGCTCACCAGTATGCTTACCAGCCAGACAAATCAACAGAACTAGCACTTGATAACCTAGTCGGGAAAATCACTCAATCCCTTCAGGAAAAAGAGATTGCAGTGGCTGCGTTTCTCGACATTAAAGGAGCATTCAATAATGCACTACCTGATTCCTTATACACAGCGGCAGCTCCTAGAGGAATCGAGCTAACCATAACTGACTGGATCCGAGCTATGCTGGAAAACAGAATCATAACGACAACTTTACAGGGGGAAACGGTCAGCTTCAGGGCCGCGAGAGGGTGCCCACAAGGTGGGGTTCTTTCCCCCCTTCTGTGGTCACTACTTGTGGATGACCTGCTGTCCATTTTATCTCTGTGCAAAGCCGAGATTCTGGCATATGCAGACGACCTAGTCATCATGGTTAAAGGTAAATCTGAAGAGGTACTCTCTCATACCCTTCAAGAGGTACTAGATACAGTGCACATCTGGTGTAAGAGGGAACAGATGTCTGTCAATCCCCGCAAAACTGTAATAGTACCCTTCACCAGGAAAACGAAGCTGGATAACTTAGAACCGCCTTCCTTAATAGGTGAAACCATTCCTTTTTCGGGTGAGGTGAAATATCTAGGCATTACGCTGGATAGATCACTCAACTGGAATTCCCACCTGGAAAAGGTAATCCACAAAGCAAGGCTGTCCCTGTGCACATGCCGTAGAATTTGTGGAAAATCCTGGGGTATGGGTCCCCAACAAATATATTGGATATACGTTACGGTCATTAGACCAATGATAACGTATGGCTCCATAGTTTGGTGGTCGAAAGGGCTACAACAGTCGGCCAAAGCCAAACTCTCTGGTTTACAGAGACTAGCATGCCTGGCAATAACTGGTGCTATAAGCACCACACCGTCAGCTGCTTTGGAAATCCTCCTAGACTTACCACCTCTCCATATTTACTTGGAGAGAGAAGCTAGGTAGGCAACATATAGACTCCAACAAGCGGCAATCAACATGCCGCAGGCTATCATCATGGAACGCAACGGATTGATTGATGACCTAACAGTCACAGCATCCTAGGTATGTCTTCTGATGTGATGCCTACCAGATGTACCAAATAGTCAAAGGATCCTCGTGCCGGTCGTCACATGCCTACCTTGCACTGACGAGAGCCAACAGCTCGAAACTGCAGTCTGCAAGTGGTGTGTCACGGCTGGCAAGAGAGCTCCTTTAAGTAGGATCAGTCTTTCGGCTGGTGTTTGTTGCGATCGAAGCATTAGCGTTTTGATGGTAATATGCAATTATTACACATAACGCGCCAGACTTGTAACTTGTAATTCAGCGCTCGGCGAGGCACATAGCCCGGAGAGTAGCTGTTGGTTGCAGTCTGGTTACGTTCCTTATAGTAAAATAAGGATTTTTTAATAAGTTTCTGCCATTTAAGATTGCTAATTGCTGGTGCCCTTGCGTTTAAATATATGGAGTGGCTATATTCCAATACATATCATTTTATATATGTGTGCAGCAGTTTTTGTGTTAATCCCTTTATTTTTATAGGTAAGGCTTCTATAAACTACTTCTAAAAATACATTAGTAAAGCAAATTACTAAACAAATATTACCAGAGACGATGCAAGTATCGAAAATAAGATTTCTACTAAAAGAACATTTATTATATGCAATATGTACGCATAGGCTACAGAGGTTTAATTTAATAATCAAGTATAATCAAGTTTAATTGAATTATCAAGTAGTCGACTAAGTGATCTATACATAATTCAAAAACAGTACCCAAATCTACAGCCCCTATAAAAAAAGAAAATCAGAACATAAAAACCTGGTAAAAAATAGTAAAAAATGTTACTTCAATAACATTATCCAAAATTCATCGAATAAAAGTAAAGCATCTTGGTCGATTATTAATAAACTACAAAGTAAAAAGGGTTATAATCCATCAAATCTAGAAATAATGCATAATAACAACGTAATAAAGCCACCAAATACAATAGCAAATATTTTTAATAATTTTTTTATGGAAGCACCAAAGTCCTCAATACAAAATATCACACAATTAGTTAATAAAAATAATTCCAATGATGCCTTGGATAGTAACCCACATTCTATGGTAGTACTTCATTTTCAGAGGAGGAAACGGAAACAATTTTTTACTAAGTTAAAAACAAACCATCTGCAGGACCCGATGATATGCCAAGTAACATCATAAAGGAATTTAGTAAAATCTATTAAAACTAATAACCCATCTTGTTAACTGCTCTGTCGAATCTGGGATAGTCCCAAAAAGCCTAAAGGTTGCAAAAAATTGTGTCGATGACTACAGGCCAATTTATTTAACATCAGTAATCTCGAAAATCTTTGAGTATTGTATGGTGGAGAGACTCGACTCCTTCATTGTAGACATAAATCAACAATGTCAGCAACAACTGAATTCTATATTTACATCCTTGATGAATTAGACAAGAAGAGGTGCCCAGTAGGTGTGTATTGCGATTTGAGCAAAGCATTAGATTGCGTTCCTCATGTTCGATTACTTCATAAGCTCTGGATGCTAGGCATTAGAGGCAATGCACACAGCTGGTTCACGTCTTATCTTGAAAATAGAAAGCAATATGTTCAAATATCGCATAGATAGATAGATAGTTTATTTAACCATGTTACACAAAACTATGTTTATGGCAAGTCAGTAAAATAGACAATATTATATAATATGACATTTAACAATAATATATAACACATATTACAAAAGATATAAATATAAAACAAACATAATATAATACACAAAATGTAATATTACAAATCGCTACATTACATTGTACAACTTATATACATATATATACTACACGTATATATACACACACACACAACATAAATATAATAAAAAATTATGAAAAAGGTGTGTCAAGAAATTCATGTACTGAGTAAAAGCAATGTTTAATTAAATGTTTTCTTACAGCTAATTTAAAGCATTTTTGATTTAGGTTTCTAATTCTTAGTGGTATTTTGTTATACAGATTTACATTTAGAGAGTTTGATTTTGACTTGGAAAGTTTAAAACGTTCTGTTCTGATCATATTTGCACACCTGGTATTATAGTTGTGATTATCTGATTGAAAGCAAAATTTGTTAATATTCTTGTGTATTTCAATACCGTGGAATAAATGTAGAGAGAAGGTAATGGTAATATACTAAATTTGATAAAAAAAGATTGGCAATAGTCTTTGCTGCCTATATTTGCAATCGCTCTAATGGCTCTTTTTTGTAAACGAAATATTTTAAAAGAGTAAACAGAATTTCCCCATAAGAAGACAGCATAAGAGATGCGTGAATGGAATAGTGCAAAGTAAGTAGTAATCAAGGTATGCTGATCGACTACGGAATTTAATTGTCGTATTAAAAAGATCGTGCTTGGGAGAGACTTCGACAGATATTCCACATGACCGGACCAGTTCAAATTATCATCCAAAATTACTCCTAGTAATTTCACAATACTCCCCTGAGTGTAACTATAATTTGAAGAAATAAAAAGTTTTTGGGTTTTATTGTTGTTAAGTTTGAGTTTGTTGACAGTAAACCAACTTTCAACTTTTTTCTCGAGTGAGTGTAGTAATAAATCCAGCTCAGAAATATTTTTATGGGATATGATAAGTGTTGTGTCATCTGCAAATTGCACGCACTTATTAGGTGATATAAAATAATTAATATCATTGATGAATATTAAGAAAAGAACTGGTCCGATAATAGATCCTTGTGGGAGGCCATGCTTGCTCCATTTAAAATCTGACATTTTGTCATTTATGACCACACATTGGGATCTATCTTTTAAATATGAAGTGAAGAAAAGCAATTGTAGTCCTCTTACCCCATAACGTTCTAATTTAACTAATAGTAGGTCATGCGGGACGCAGTCGAAGGCCTTTGTAAGATCGCATAAAGCAAAATGTCACGGGCGCAGAGGCTTTTTTTTTCCAATAATTCTATTATTTCGTAGATTCGGTGATTTGTTTTGAAGAGGATAATAATACATGTGGTAGAAAACCCAAATAATAGGAAAGAATAACAGCTGTGTGCTCCCCCACCTCAAAGCCCTCGACTATGTCCTGTACAACTTATGTACAGCCCCCGTTGTAGAACATCCTGTTTGAAAACCAAATTGACATGCACATAATATGGAATTTGATTCTAGATACTTATATAATCGTTTTTTTATTATTGCTTCAATGATTTTGCCAAAGATTGGAATAATTGAGATAGGCCGGTAATTATCTGCTATATTTGGATCACCTTTTTTGAATAAAGGTATGACTTTTGTGATTTTAAAGCATTCTGGAAAAACAGCATTGCTAAAGCAGATGTTAATTAGTACTGTAATCAAGGGCAGTATAATATCAATTGTTTCTTTGATAATTCTAGAGTTAAGTTCATAAACGTCTGTGCATGGAGAGTTTTTTAGTGATTTAACCACACGAGTACCTCAGCCTCAGTAACTGGTTCCATAAAGAAAGAGCATGATGGTGAAGGAATGTTAGTTATTATGTCGTCAATAGATACATTGTTAGGTATAAGCGAACTACTAATGTTTTCAGCAATGCTGGTAAAGAATACATTTAATTCATTTTCGGATATTGCTGGAACAGTTTGCTGTTTTACTACCTTATTCCTCTCAAAATTTATTATATTCCAACTGGCTTTTACTTGATTATCAGAATTACAAATATAATTTTGGTATGCTAATTTTTTAGACTCGGCAAGTGCATGCTTATAGGTTTTGCGAAGATTATTATAAATCATGTAGTCAGATTCCTTTTTGCTAGCGTTGCAGACTGTTTTTACTTTTAATAGAGTCTCTCTCATGTCATATAAAGAATTATTGAACCAGTTCACTGGAGCTTTTGGGTTAGCATTTTTAGTTCTTTTCAGAGGAAAGTGTTTTGTAACTAGATTGGATTAAGTATTACATAAAAAATCCGCTAATAAGTTGGTGTATATCTGGGTATTTATATCATCATTGAGATAAAAAATACTCCAGTCTATGTCATTTAGAGAGTTTCTAAACTTGTCCATGCCATTTTTAGTAATGTGCCTCCTATAGTTTGGCTGAGCAGTATTTTTAGCAATTTTAATGTTAATGTTTGTCCACAATGGTCTGACAGGCACGGTTCAATAACTCCCGCTTCATAGTTCTCGCTATCTAGGTTTGTTATTATATTATCAATGCAAGTTGATGAATTTTTGCTAATTCTTGTATAATCAGATATGGTTACATGTAATACAAAAGAATCTATCAATGAAATCAAATCAGCTAACTGCATAGAGTGGCCACGGAAATCTACATTAAAATCGCCCACAAGCACGAGCCTTGAATCTGTTTTTGAATATTTAAGTAATATATTTTCTAAATTTAATAGAAAAGTGTCAAAATTATTATTACTCATTACATTGCAGGCTCTATACACTGTAATTATTACAATTTTGCTTTCAATCGATTTGATGGCACAGAATTCTGAATTTAATTCAATATTAAAGTCATCAGTCTCAAGTCTTTTAAATTCTATATGGCTTTTAACGTAAATGGCTACTCCGCCATGTATAGCTTTGGTTCTGCAAAAACTATCAGCTAAGATATAACCACCTAAATTAATGTTTTTTAAAATTCCTTTGCTAAGTACCCAGTGTTCTGATAGACATACTACATCATAATTATATTTGTTAAGAAACATATACAATTCATTAATTTTATTTGGCAGACTTTGTATGTTTATATGGAATAAATTAATAATTGTCTTTCCGTTTAGTGAAGGAGGGAGCACCAGCAAACACTGCTCTAGCTGTGCGAATGTGAATGTAGAAATTCCTTGGGGAAGTGTTCTTGCACCTACATTATTTTCTCTTTATATAGCTGATATTGCGGAATATCTATCGGAATACAAAATAACAACGTATGCCGATAATTTATCTATTCTAATTTCAAGAGAATCTCCTGAACTTAATACATTCAAGAAGTTGCACGTTACATATTCAAAATTAAATGTAGCATTCCTCGTCAAAGCGACGTACACAATCATCACACAAGAAACCGTGACCTACTCTGTACACCCCATAATAATTTAAGCTTAACTCTAAGAGGGCCACTAAGTACGGGCATCAGAATCTATAATAAAATTTCAACCTCTATAAAGGAACAGCCCACCTACTTCAGATTCATAAGGTCACTAAGAAAATACCTTATTCAAGGCATGTACTATAATTTGGATGAGTTTTTTGCAAATTAATCTTCTTTTCTTCCTTGAATTTTTCTTTTTTCATGTATTTGAAATGGTGGAAAGATATTGTCTATAGATTATTTTCTAAACTTCTAATATGTACAATTATACAGGGTATTCCGTTTTCGTTGGCCGGGCATCAACTTCGTCATTTTAAATGGAATACCCTATATTTCTTTCCTTTATCGAGTTACCGATCTAATAATATTCATAACTTTATTAAGGTGGTAGGTACTTAAAATGAACCGTTTACGCAATAAAAGAGATTTTTTGACAATAAGTGAGGTTTGCGGATAAGTTTTAGAGTACCTCTGATTTCATAGACAAGAGAGTTTTCAAAATTCTCCTTATACTGTTATGTTGGGCATATTAAGGGCTAGTAGGGTAGACGTTATTAACATTAATCTTATACAGAGTGCTGAAAAAATTGAGTTTATTTCTTCGCTAATAAAAAAGGCCGTAATTCAATTTTTTCAAATGGGACGTACTATTTTCAGTTCTGTCATTTAATGAAGTGTTAAATTATCTTTCCATTGATATATCATAGTAGGTATTTATCTTTAGGGGTTGCATAGATATTAAGGTTAATTGTCTGGATCAGACTAATTGTGTAGTAGTACAAGCAGTTTTCCATAATGAATTATTAGTCTTCTGAAATGTTGAACTGAATTATTATTTTTTTACTTAGAATTGTTGGACAAAGAATTGAAATTAATTATTATTATTAGCCGTTACTCGAGTCCGAGTATAAAAATGTTACAGTCGATAGATTGTGTACAATAAAAAACAAGTAAAAGGTGTACTCTATTGTAATTCCCATTCATCTACGGTGCACACTACTATGGCTATAGAGGCCAATTCGGGAGAGCACATGTCGACCGCAGTCAGGACAAACATAGACCCGGTTAGGTCTTGGATTCGGCCTTCTTGCAGCAACATTTCCTTGACAGCTGACCACAACCCCTCGCCATTCGGTTCTGTCCGCTGCAAGTTGTTCCCGTTGCTCGTCTGCAATACCGCAGGATTTTAGATTTTCATGGAGAGCGTCTTTGAACCTCTTTCGTTGACCGCCACGCCTTCTTCTACCGCTTAGCAATTCACCATAAAGTGTACATTTAGGAAGGTAGTTATCATGCATACGATGAACGTGACCTGCCCATCTTAGGCGTACTCTTGAAATAAGCACCTCAATTGGAAGGCTGTTTGCTCTCCTGAGTACTTCCATGTTTGATATGTGATGGAACCAACGGATTTTCATCATACTTCTGAGGTGTCTTTGCTGAAAACGTTCTAATTCTTTCACATGACGACGGTAAGTGACCCAGCTTTCACATCCATATAGCAGTGTTGGAATGACAACTGCTCTGTAGACAGCCATTTTCGTTGACAAAGCAAGGTCGTGGTTGTCAAATACTCTCTCTCTAAGTCCCCAGAGTGCTCTAGATGCAGCGTTAATTCTATTGCGAATCTCGCTGTCCATGTTTGCTTTGTCATTAACAACGTTGCCTAAGTAATTGAACTGATCCACCACTTCAAGAGAATTTCCGTTAAGTGTTATGTCTATTTGGTTCACTTGATGAGGAGTTGACATAATCTTAGTCTTTCCAATGTTGATTTTAAGTCCCAAGGAATCCTCTGGGCATACACATCTAAAAGTTCTTGAAGCTCTTCTGGCGTAGAGGCTAAAAGTGCACAGTCATCCGCATACTGGAGATCACAAATGAATTGTGTGCGTGTCTTCGTGAAAGCTCTAAAGCGCCCTATGTTAAAGAGACCGCCATCAAAACGGTATCTGAGACCTATTCCTCTGACTGTCAGTCTGTTGTCAACAATAATTGTTAGAGCAGTGGTAAACAAATTAAAGAGTAGGGGTGCCAGGACACATCCCTGCCTAACTCCAGTGAGGGTTTGGAAAGGTTCGGTTGCCTCATTATTATACATAACATTGAAATTATTACCAGCACTATGTAATAAAGAATTTACTCTTAATAAAAAAACAATTATTTTAGCAAATGTTGAAAATGTTCACCATTTCGATCGATACACATCTGAATCCTCTTCCTAAATGAATGACGCATTTCTTGCAGCATCTGCGGAGTAAATTAAGGTGAAGATATCCACAAAATTTCATCCACAAATGCTGACGTAGAGGAAATTCTATCCCACCAGTGTAGGGCGTGTAAGACGCTACGACATGCGTGCACTATCACATTATGTTACGGCTTTGAAATTTTGCACATGTGTATAAGTCTCGTGACAATACACTTTAACATCTTCATATAAGAAAAAAACAAGACTTTACCGTTTACGATCCGATTCGACTCAAAATAGATATCTGGGTGTTTTCGAAATCCCCAATTATGAATTCTTGGTCAAAATTCAGAAATTCAAAATGGCGGCGCCAATATGGCATTTATGGTCCAAATCGATAAATATTGATATCTGGGGGTTTTCGGGTTCGCCGATTACGAATTTCCAGTAAAAAAATTTTGTTCAGGATGGCGATTTCAGGATGGCGGACGACTTTATCGTTTAAGATCCGATTCAACTCAAAATCGATATCTGGGGGTTTTCGAGGTCGCCGATTACAAATTTCTAGTAAAAAATTTAGTTCAAGATGGCGGACGACTTTACCGTTTATGATCCGATTCGTCTCAAAATCGATATCTGAGGATTACAGTATATGAAAAGACTAAAAAGTAAAAAATAAAATTATGTAAAAAATATTTAAAAAAAGCTTTTATTTAAACGTTCTAAGAATTAGAAAATAAACGTTGAAGCAACTCAAATCCATCATTTTGATCCATTATATAATTTGTTTATGATATAAAAGCTTGTCGCGAACAATCTCCTTTACATAGGAAAATCTGGCGACAAGCTTTTATATCATAAAAAAAATTATATAATGTAACAAAATGATGAATTTGGTTTACTTCAAAGTTTATTTTCTACTTTTTAGAGCATTTAAATAAAAGCTCTCTTAAAAAAATATTTTTTATATAATTTTTTACCATATTTCGAAGACAGCTTTATTATAAATTCCCAATTTTACCCCTATAAAAGTTTTCCTATAGTATTACATAGTCAATATATACATTAAAAAAACTTCTTCGTGACGAACGACGCGAACAAAGCGTCTATTACATTGAATTTCAAATTTATTTTACTATCAAATAAATAAAGATTGTTTCCCAAATTCCCAAATGTATCCCACCAAATTTCTCCTACAGTTTCCTGGGACCCTTATATACATTTGTCATACAAAAACAATCCGTGACAGACGAGCCTTCATACGCGAGTAAATTGTTTATCACATTGAATTTCAAACTTATTTTTACTGTCATATAAATAAAAATATTTTCCCAAATACCCAGTTGTACCCCAACAAATTTT
Source organism: Leptura quadrifasciata (assembly GCA_963675555.1). NCBI lineage: Eukaryota > Metazoa > Arthropoda > Insecta > Coleoptera > Cerambycidae > Leptura > Leptura quadrifasciata. The sequence goes on from OY776682.1 coordinate 24,202,225, forward strand.
TCCCACAGTTTCTTAAGACTCTCATGTACATTTGCCATACAAAAGTAATCAGTGGCAAACGAGCCTTCATAGGTGAACATATCGTTTATTGCATTGATTTTCAAATTTATTGTTACAGTAATACAAATAAAGATTTTTTCCAAATTCCCATTTGTACCCCCACCAAATTTTTCCCACAGTTCCTTAAGACCCTTATGTGCATTTTCCACACAAAAATAATCCGTGACAAATGAATGAGCCTTCATAGGTGAACAAATTGTTTAGTACATTGAATTTCATATTTATTTCTACTGTTATAAAAACGAAGATTTTTTCCAAATTCCCATTTGTACCCTTACCAAATTTTTCCTACACCTTCTTAAGACCCCTATGTACATTTGCCACATAAAAATAATCCGTGACAAACGAGCCTTCATAGGTGAACAAATCGTTTATTACATTGAATTTCAAATTTATTTTTACAGTAATACAAATAAAGATTCTTTCCAAATTCCCATTTGTACCCCCACCAAATTTTTCCCACAGTTCCTTAAGGCCCTTATGTACATTTTCCACACAAAAATAATCCGTGACAAACGAGCCTTCATAGGTGAACAAATAGTTTATTACATTGAATTTAAAATTTATGTTTACAGTTATACAAATAAAGATTTTTTCCAAATTCCCATTTGTACCCCCACCAAATTTTTCCCACAGACCCTTATGTGCATTTTCCACACAAAAATAATCCGTGACAAATGAGCCTTCATAAGTGAACAAATTGTTTAGTACATTGAATTTCATATTTATTTCTACTGTTATAAAAACGAAGAATTTTTCCAAATTCCCATTTGTACCCTTACCAAATTTTTCCTACACCTTCTTAAGACCCCTATGTACATTTGCCACATAAAAATAATCCGTGACAAACGAGCCTTCATAGGTGAACAAATCGTTTATTACATTGAATTTCAAATTTATTTTTACAGTAATACAAATAAAGATTCTTTCCAAATTCCCATTTGTACCCCCACCAAATTTTTCCCACAGTTCCTTAAGGCCCTTATGTACATTTTCCATACAAAAATAATCCGTGACCAACGAGCCTTCATAGGTGAACAAATTGTTTATTACATTGAATTTCATATTTATTTCTACTCTCATAAAAATAAAGATTTCTTCCAGATTCCCATTTGTACCCCCACCAAATTTTTCCTACAGTTTCTTAAGACCCTTATGTACATTTGCCATGCAAAAATAGTCCGTGACAGACGAGCCTTCATAGGTGAACAAATTGTTTAGTACATTGAATTTCATATTTATTTCTACTGTTATAAAAACGAAGATTTTTTCCAAATTCCCATTTGTACCCCCACCAAATTTTTCCTACAGTTTCTTAAGACCCCTATGTACATTTGCCATATAAAAATAATCCGTGACAAACGAGCCTTCATAGGTGAACAAATCGTTTATTACATTGAATTTCAAATTTATTTTTACAGTAATACAAATAAAGATTTTTTCCAAATTCCCATTTGTACCCCCACCAAATTTTTCCCACAGTTCCTTAAGGCCCTTATGTACATTTTCCATACAAAAATAATCCGTGACAAACGAGCCTTCATAGGTGAACAAATTGTTTATTACATTGAATTACATATTTATTTCTACTCTCATAAAAATAAAGATTTCTTCCAGATTCCCATTTGTACCCCCACCAAATTTTTCCTACAGTTTCTTAAGACCCTTATGTACATTTGCCATGCAAAAATAATCCGTGACAAACGAGCCTTCATAGGTGAACAAATTGTTTAGTACATTGAATTTCATATTTATTTCTACTGTTATAAAAACGAAGATTTTTCCAAATTCCCATTTGTACCCCCACCAAATTTTTCCTACAGTTTCTTAAGACCCCTATGTACATTTGCCATATAAAAATAATCCGTGACAAACGAGCCTTCATAGGTGAACAAATCGTTTATTACATTGAATTTCAAATTTATTTTTACAGTAATACAAATAAAGTTTTTTTCCAAATTCCCATTTGTACCCCCACCAAATTTTTCCCACAGTTCCTTAAGGCCCTTATGTACATTTTCCACACAAAAATAATCCGTGACAAACGAGCCTTCATAGGTGAACAAATTGATTATTACATTGAATTTCATATTTATTTCTACTCTCATAAAAATACAGATTTCTTCCAAATTCCCATTTGTACCTCCACCAAATTTTTCCTACAGTTTCTTAAGACCCTTATGTACATTTGCCACACAAAAATAATCCGTGACAAACGAGCCTTCATAGGTGAACAAATTGTTTATTACATTGAATTTCATATTTATTTCTACTCTCATAAAAATAGAGATTTCTTCCAGATTCCCATCTGTACCCCCACCAAATTTTTCCTACAGTTTCTTAAGACCCTTATGTACATTTGCCATGCAAAAATAATCCGTGACAAACGAGCCTTCATAGGTGAACAAATTGTTTAGTACATTGAATTTCATATTTATTTCTACTGCTATAAAAACGAAGATTTTTTCCAAATTCCCATTTGTACCCCCATCAAATTTTTCCTACAGTTTCTTAAGACCCCTATGTACATTTGCGATATAAAAATAATCCGTGACAAACGAGCCTTCATAGGTGAACAAATCGTTTATTACATTGAATTTCAAATTTATTTTTACAGTAATACAAATAAAGTTTTTATCCAAATTCCCATTTGTACCCCCACCAAATTTTTCCCACAGTTCCTTAAGGCCCTTATGTACATTTTCCACACAAAAATAATCCGTGACAAACGAGCCTTCATAGGTGAACAAATTGATTATTACATTGAATTTCATATTTATTTCTACTCTCATAAAAATACAGATTTCTTCCAAATTCCCATTTGTACCCCCACCAAATTTTTCCCACAGTTTCTTAAGACCCTTATGTACATTTGCCATGGAAAAATAATCCGTGACAAACGAGCCTTCATAGGTGAACAAATTGTTTAGTACATTGAATTATTTCATATTTATTTCTACTGCTATAAAAACGAAGATTTTTTCCAAATTCCCATTTGTACCCCCACCAAATTTTTCCCACAGTTCCTTAAGGCCCTTATGTACATTTTTCACACAAAAATAATCCGTGACAAACGAGCCTTCATAGGTGAACAAATTGTTTATTACATTGAATTTCATATTTATTTCTACTGTTATAAAAACGAAGATTTTTTCCAAATTCCCATTTGTACCCCCACCAAACTTTTCCTACAGTTTCTTAAGACACCTATGTACATTTGCCATATAAAAATAATCCGTGACAAACGAGCCTTCATAGGTGAACAAATCGTTTATTACATTGAATTTCAAATTTATTTTTACAGTAATACAAATAAAGTTTTTTTCCAAATTCCCATTTGTACCCCCACCAAATTTTTCCCACAGTTCCTTAAGGCCCTTATGTACATTTTCCACACAAAAATAATCCGTGACAAACGAGCCTTCATAGGTGAACAAATTGATTATTACATTGAATTTCATATTTATTTCTACTCTCATAAAAATACAGATTTCTTCCAAATTCCCATTTGTACCTCCACCAAATTTTTCCTACAGTTTCTTAAGACCCTTATGTACATTTGCCATACAAAAATAATCCGTGACAAACGAGCCTTCATAGGTGAACAAATTGTTTATTACATTGAATTTCATATTTATTTCTACTCTCATAAAAATAGAGATTTCTTCCAGATTCCCATCTGTACCCCCACCAAATTTTTCCTACAGTTTCTTAAGACCCTTATGTACATTTGCCATGCAAAAATAATCCGTGACAAACGAGCCTTCATAGGTGAACAAATTGTTTAGTACATTGAATTTCCTATTTATTTCTACTGCTATAAAAACGAAAATTTTTTCCAAATTCCCATTTGTACCCCCACCAAATTTTTTCTACAGTTTCTTAAGACCCCTATGTACATTTGCGATATAAAAATAATCCGTGACAAACGAGCCTTCATAGGTGAACAAATCGTTTATTACATTGAATTTCAAATTTATTTTTACAGTAATACAAATAAAGTTTTTATCCAAATTCCCATTTGTACCCCCACCAAATTTTTCCCACAGTTCCTTAAGGCCCTTATGTACATTTTCCACACAAAAATAATCCGTGACAAACGAGCCTTCATAGGTGAACAAATTGATTATTACATTGAATTTCATATTTATTTCTACTCTCATAAAAATACAGATTTCTTCCAAATTCCCATTTGTACCCCCACCAAATTTTTCCCACAGTTTCTTAAGACCCTTATGTACATTTGCCATGGAAAAATAATCCGTGACAAACGAGCCTTCATAGGTGAACAAATTGTTTAGTACATTGAATTATTTCATATTTATTTCTACTGCTATAAAAACGAAGATTTTTTCCAAATTCCCATTTTTACCCCCACCAAATTTTTCCTACAGTTTCTTAAGACCCCTATGTACATTTGCGATATAAAAATAATCCGTGACAAACGAGCCTTCATAGGTGAACAAATCGTTTATTACATTGAATTTCAAATTTATTTTTACAGTAATACAAATAAAATTTTTTTCCAAATTCCCATTTGTACCCCCACCAAATTTTTCCCACAGTTCCTTAAGGCCCTTATGTACATTTTTCACACAAAAATAATCCGTGACAAACGAGCCTTCATAGGTGAACAAATTGTTTATTACATTGAATTTCATATTTATTTCTACTGTTATAAAAACGAAGATTTTTTCCAAATTCCCATTTGTACCCCCACCAAACTTTTCCTACAGTTTCTTAAGACCCCTATGTACATTTGCCATATAAAAATAATCCGTGACAAACGAGCCTTCATAGGTGAACAAATCGTTTATTACATTGAATTTCAAATTTATTTTTACAGTAATACAAATAAAGTTTTTTTCCAAATTCCCATTTGTACCCCCACCAAATTTTTCCCACAGTTCCTTAAGGCCATTATGTACATTTTCCACACAAAAATAATCCGCGGCAAATGAGCCTTCATAGGTAAACAAATTGATTATTACATTGAATTTCATATTTATTTCTACTCTCATAAAAATACAGATTTCTTCCAAATTCCCATTTGTACCCCCACCAAATTTTTCCTACAGTTTTTTAAGACCCTTATGTACATTTGCCATACAAAAATAATTCGTGACAAACGATCCTTCATAGGTGAACAAATCGTTTATTACATTGAATTTCAAATTTATTTTTACAGTAATACAAATAAAGTTTTTTTCCAAATTCCCATTTGTACCCCCACCAAATTTTTCCCACAGTTCCTTAAGGCCCTTATGTACATTTTCCACACAAAAATAATCCGTGACAAACGAGCCTTCATAGGTGCACAAATTGTTTATTACATTGAATTTCATATTTATTTCTACTCTCATAAAATTAAATATTTCTTCCAGATTCCCATTTGTACCCCTACCAAATTTTTCCTACAGTTTCTTAAGACCCTTATGTACATTTGCCATGCAAAAATAATCCGTGACAAACGAGCCTTCATAGGTGAACAAATTGTTTAGTACATTGAATTTCATATTTATTTCTACTGTTATGAAAACGAAGATTTTTTCCAAATTCCCATTTGTACCCCCACCAAATTTTTCCCACAGTTCCTTAAGGCCCTTATGTACATTTTCCATACAAAAATAATCCGTGACAAACGAGCCTTCATAGGTGAATAAATTGATTATTACATTGAATTTCATATTTATTTCTACTCTCATAAAAATAAAGATTTCTTCCAGATTCCCATTTGTACCCCCACCAAATTTTTCCTACAGTTTTTTAAGACCCTTATGTACATTTGCCATACAAAAATAATCCGTGACAAACGAGCCTTCATAGGTGAACAAATTGTTTATTACATTGAATTTCATATTTATTTCTACTCTCATAAAAATAGAGATTTCTTCCAGATTCCCATTTGTACCCCCACCAAATTTTTCCTACAGTTTTTTAAGACCCTTATGTACATTTTCCATACAAAAATAATCCGTGACAAACGAGCCTCCATAGGTGCACAAATTGTTTATTACATTGAATTTCATATTTATTTCTACTCTCATAAAATTAAATATTTCTTCCAGATTCCCATTTGTACCCCTACCAAATTTTTCCTACAGTTTCTTAAGACCCTTATGTACATTTGCCATGCAAAAATAATCCGTGACAAACGAGCCTTCATAGGTGAACAAATTGTTTAGTACATTGAATTTCATATTTATTTCTACTGTTATAAAAACGAAGATTTTTTCCAAATTCCCATTTGTACCCCCACCAAATTTTTCCCACCGTTCCTTAGGACCCTTATGTACATTTTCCATATAAAAATAATCCGTGACAAACGAGCCTTCATAAGTGAACAAATTGTTTATTACATTGAATTTCGAATTTATTTTTAAAGGTTCGTTTGCCACGGATTATTCTTGTATGGCAAATGTATATCAGGGGGTCAGGAAACTCTGGGAAAAATTTGTTGAGGTACAGCTGGGAACTTGGGAAACAATCTTTATTTATGTGACAGTAAAATAAATTTGAAATTCAATGTAATGAATGACTTGTTCACCTATGAAAGCTCGTTTGTCACGGATTATTTTTATATGGAAAATGTTCACATGGGTCTTAAGAAACAGTGGAAAAAATTTGGTGGGGGTACAAATGGGAATTTGGAAATAATCGTTATTTATATGACAGTAAAAATAAATATGAAATTCAACGTAATAAAACAATTTGTTCACCTATGAAGGCTCGTTTGTCACGGATTATTTTTGTATGGTAAATGTACATAAGGGTCTTAAGAAACTGTAGAAAAAATTTGGTGGGGGTACAAATGGGAATTTGGAAAAAAAAATAATTTGTATAACTGTAAACATAAATTTGAAATTCAATGTAATAAACGATTTGTTCACCTATGAAGGCTCGTTTGTCACGGATTATTTTTGCATGGCAAATGTACATAAAAGTCTTAAGAAACTGTAGGAAAAAATTGGTGGGGGTACAAATGGGAATCTGGAAGAAATCTTTATTTTTATAACAGTAGAAATAAATATGAAATTCAATGTGCTAAACAATTTGTTCACCTATGAAGGCTCGTTTATCACGATTATTTTTGCATGGCAAATGTACATAAGGGTCTTAAGAAACTGTAGAAAAAATTTGGTGGGGGTACAAATGGGAATCTGGAAGAAATATTTATTTTTATGAGAGTAGAAATAAATATGAAATTCAATGTAATAAACAATTTGTTCACCTATGAAGGCTCGTTTGTCACGGATTAATTTTGTATGGAAAATGCACATAAGGGCCTTAAGGAGCTGTGGGAAAAATTTGGTGGGGGTACAAATGGGAATTTGGAAAAAATCTTTATTTGTATTACTGTAAAAATAAATTTGAAATTCAATGCAATAAACGATATGTTCACCTATGAAGGCTCGTTTGCCACTGATTACTTTTGTATGGCAAATGTACATGAGGGTCTTAAGAAACTGTGGGAGAAATTTGTTGGGGTACAACTGATGGGTATTTGGGAAAATATTTTTATTTATATGACAGTTAAAATAATTTTGAAATTCAATGTAATAAACAATTTACTCGCGTATGAAGGCTCGTCTGTCACGGATTGTTTTTGTATGGCAAATGTATATAAGGGTCCCAGGAAACTGTAGGAAAAATTTAGTGGGATACAGTTGGGAATTTGGGAAACAATCTTTATTTATTTGACAGTAAAATAAATTTGAAATTCAATGTAATAGACGCTTTGTTCGCCTCGTTCGTCACGAAGAAATTTTTTTAATGTATATATTGACTATGTAATACTATAGGAAAACTTTTATAGGGGTAAAATTGGGAATTTATAATAAAGCTGTCTTCGAAATATGGTAAAAAATTATATAAAAAATATTTTTTTAAGAGAGCTTTTATTTGAATGCTCTAAAAAGTAGAAAATAAACTTTGAAGTAAATCAAATTCATCATTTTGTTACATTATATAATTTTTTTTATGATATAAAAGCTTGTCGCCAGATTTTCCTGTGTAAAGGAGATTGTTCGCGACGAGCTTTTATATCATAAACAAATTATATAATGGATCAAAATGATGGATTTGATTTGCTTCAACGTTTATTTTCTACTTCTTAGAACGTTTAAATAAAAGCTTTTTTTAAACATTTTTTACATAATTTTATTTTTTACTTTTTAGTCTTCATATGCTGTAATCCTCAGATATCGATTTTGAGACGAATCGGATCATAAACGGTAAAGTCGTCCGCCATCTTGAACTAAATTTTTTACTAGAAATTAATCCGCGATCCCGAAAACCCCCAGATATCGATTTTGATCTATTTGAACGTAAATGTCAAAAGTCGTCGGCCATATTGGCGCCGCCATTTTGAACGTCTTTATTTTGACTGAAAATTCATAATAAGCGACCTAGAAAACCCCCAGATATCGATTTTGAGTTGAATCGGATCTTAAACGGTAAAGTCGTCCGCCATCTTGAAATCGCCATCCTGAACAAATTTTTTTACTGGAGATTCGTAATCGGCGAACCCGAAAACCCCCAGATATCAATATTGATCGATTTGGACCATAAATGACAAAATTCATCCGCCATATTAGCGCCACCATTTTGAATTTCTTTATTTTGACTGAAAATTCATAATCCGCGACCTAGAAAACCCCCAGATATCGATTTTGAGTTGAATCGGATCTTAAACGGTAAAGTCGTCCGCCATCTTGAAATTGGCATCCTGAACAAATTTTTTTACTGGAAATTCGTAATCGGCGAATCCGAAAAACCCAGATATCGATTTACACCATAAATGACAAAATTCATCCGCCATATTGGCGCCGCCATTTTGAATTTCTGAATTTTGACCAAGAATTCATAATTGGGGATCTCGAAAAGTCCCAGATATCTATTTTGAGTCAAATCGGATCGTAAACGGTAAAGTCGGCCGCCATCTTGAAGCCGCCATCTTGTTTTTTTCTTATATGAAAATGTCAAAGTGTATTGTAACGAGACTTATACACGTGCAAAATTTCAAAGCCGTAACATAATGTGACAGTGGATGTATGTCGTTGCGTCTTACACGCCCTACACTGGTGGGATAGAATTTCCTCTACGTCAGCATTTGTGGATGAAATTTTGTGGATATCTTCACCTTAATGCGGAGTAATGGATGCAAAGGCACGTCTGATCCTACTTTTCATGTCATCAACAATGGTAGGAGTGTCGCGATAAACTATATCCTTTACATAGCCCCATAAAAAAAAGTCCATACCTGTCAAGTCGGGCGACCTTGCAAGCCATGCTGTTGCTGCACCACGCCCTATCCACATATCATTGAAGTTACGATCTAACCATTCTCTGACATTTGCTGCAAAATGAGGTGGAGCTCCATCTTGTTGAAACCACATTTTTTGCCGTATATCAAGAGAAACGTTTTCTAGAACCGGCAATTCATTTTCCAAAAAATCGCGATATATTCTTCCATTTAAAGGTCCATTAAAGAAATGAGGTCCAATAACAATCGGTTCTACTATAGTCTAGTATACTTTAACTTGGCATGTGTATGTATGAGTTAATATTTCCGTACGCTTTCATTTTCTCTTGTACACAAAGATCCAGAAATATTGTCCACGTAGACAATGTTTCTGGACTATTGGTTTAACTTTGTGTACAATATGGGAGAAAATGAAATCGTACGGAAATATTAACTCATACATACACACGCCAAGTTAAAGTATACTAGACTATACAGCACCCCATACATTTAATGACCACCTCTGCTGGGAAACTGTTCTTAATAAATGAGGATTCACATCGGAATAATAATGAAAATTGTGTCTATTGACACAACAATTTTTGTGAAATATAGCCTCATCAGAAAACATCAAACACTTTATGAAATCAGGATCATTATCAAGCATGAAATTAGACCATTCACAAAAATTCATCCTGTTTAAAAAATCATCCTCAAGTAATTCTTGATGTAATTGAATTTTGTAAGCATGGAATTTTTTATTTTTCTTTACGATCCGCCTTACTATTGTCCCGCTTATGTCTAAATTATTGCTCAATTCTCTAGTACTGGTGGTAGGATTTTCAACTAAGGATATCATAACCCGATATTCATTTTCCTCAATCATTTATCTTGCTGGAACTTCAGGAGGTTTGTACTGCATTTCACCAGTTTCGATAAATCTGTCTCTAAGAGTATTAAATGCAGGTTCTAAAGGGTATCTCCTTTCAGGATATGTGGTTTTATAGACTCGGGATGCTAAGAGGCTGTTCCTTGAGCACTCCCCCAGAATAAAAATCATGTCAACCATTTCTTCCCACGAATAATTCATATTTATTTTGAAACACTAAACTTCTTCACTGGACGAATCAATAGACAAACATAAACTAACGACAAGCCAGAATGTGCAAATACCTAATACGTTCCACTCCTGGCAAGCCCAGAGTTACATAGCGGGTTACAATGTGAATGAATGAGATAGATTTATTTTAAGCTTTAAGATAAATGATAGAAGACGTGGGATAAACGGATGTGTCACTTCTCTGCCTACATGAGCCAACATGAGCGATATGCTTTGAAAATTGTCGTGCTAGCTCGTAAAAATTGAGTTTGCACGACAAACATCAAGGCATACCGCCCAAGTTAAAATATTTATGTGAGTAAAATTATGTCAGTTAGGCAGATATTTAACGTTAATATTTGTGCAACCCCTAAAGATAAATTCCTACTATGATATATCAATGGAAAGATAATTTAACACTTCATTAGATGACAGAACTGAAAATAGTACGTCCCATTTGAAAAAATTGAATTACGGCATTTTTTATTAGCGAAAAAATAAACTCAATTTTAAACTCCGTATAAGATTAATGTTAATAACGTCTACCCTACTAGCCCTTAATATGCCCAACATAACAGTATAAGCAGAATTTTGAAAACTCTCGTCTATGAAATCAGAGGTACTCAAAAACTTATCCGCAAACCTCATTTTTTGTCAAAAAAAATCTCTTTTATTTCGTAAACGGTTCGTTTTAAGTACCTACCACCTTAATAGAGTTATGAATATAATTAGACGGGTAACTCGATAAAGAAAAAAAATATAGGTTGTTCCGTTTAAAATAACGAAGTTGATGCCCGGCCAACGAAAACGGAATACCCTGTATAATTGTACATATTTTCTAGTTATTCAGAATTGAAAACCAAGAAAATAATCTATAAACAATATCTTTCCACCATTTCAAATACAGCCGTAATGGACCAAATTCAGAACAGTTGATGTGAAAGTATTTACTGAAAGTGAATGACAAAATTAAGTAATTAAATGATATTAAGATTCATGACAAAAAAGATTAAACCTGCTACAAAAAAAAACTTGCTCCAGTGAGACCTTGCTCCAGCACTGATCGTCTACCGCATGGCTAGAATGTCCCTGCGATATGGTCTGGTCGTCTTCATGACAACAAATGAGGAGGGTACTATGATATCCCTGACTGTTATAGTTGGTGCTCCACTGGCTGCATGTGATTCCATGCATCTAGTTGTTGGCTGGCACATCAGCAGGTCACAAAAATTGGCTTGAACATAGATTAATCCAAAAAATAGCCAGTCCCAAACACTGCAAGTTTTACAAGTATAAGAACAGCCTTATAAAACACAAAAGTAAAACTCACCCCTATAAGTAGAGAGTAGCACATGAATTTCACAAAAAATGCCAAAGAAATGAGGAGGCCTCTCGAAAATAAAATTTTCATACGACAGCTGACCAAGCTTCCACCCAAAATAAATACTAAACTTTGGTTCACAAAATGCCCAAAACTATACTGGGTTGAGTCCAAAGAAAAGAGAAGCTTCCTTTACACACGTGCCCCGGCAGACAAGAAAATCGCCATCTCTCCTCCGGAAATCTGATGTCTTTCCAGTGCTGCCAACTTAAATTTTGTCTCAGAAGACTTCCTGCTGTCAACCAATGAGGAAATATATTTACATAAAAGAGAAAAGACAACCCTTACTGCTAAAAAATTTTAATGATACTAAAGACATAAACAATGTGAAATTAAAATAATTGTTATGAAACTTTTATCAGTTCATCTTGTCGTTTTATGTGTAATGCAATATTAGGTACATTTGAGTGTACACCTGGTTGCATACTCATGGCCCCACAAATTTCACAGTAATATTTTAAAATGCTACACTAGAAGTCTTTGTAGTTCCTCAAATATACAAATTTGGATTAGTGTTATTTTCCAATTCAGACAAAATATCATAGCAGTAAACAATGTATAGCTTGGGCAAAAGGGTACAGCCCTGTGGGACTCCTTGTCGGGGTGTAAAATATTGAGAGAATTTTTTATTTATTTTGACTTGTAGGTCACATTGGTTTGAATAATCTTAGTAGATAAATAAGATATTTGGGGCAGTTTAGCCACATCAGTTTATATAAAAATCAGGCATGCCAGACACTATCAAAAGCCTTATTTATGTCAAAGATACAACAGTAATTTGTTGTCCCATAAGTTTTGAGGTTTGGTTGTACAATATTATTGTTAGAGGGCGAGTTGTGGAAGTGTTCTCTTTAAAACCAAATTGATATTTGGGAATATACTGTCAAATGGATTCATGTAACCTTTTATAAATAATTTTTTCTTTTTTTTATCTAATACCAACTGTCAGTTGCTCTTGGAATTCGTTGGGTGCATCCGGGTAAGCCAGGTATGTCAGTCTCCCAACAGCGGCCTCAAAATCTTGTAAAGTTTCCCCAGCATTTTGTATATGCGATTTGAGCTGAGATCGATATACTTGGGCGAGGTATTGGTCGCCATATCTTAGATCTAATGCAGCCTCTAAAACTTTAAAATCTTGTTGCGGCACCACTGGAATCGTCTGAAGCACCTCTGATGCTTGGCCTTTTAATTTTAAAACTAATGCCATAGCCTTTTCTTAATTATTCCAATTGTTAGTACAAGCAGCTGCCTCAAATTGTCTTTTGTAGGTTGACCAAGAAGTTTGTCCATCAAAGGAGGGCGGTAACCGAGGACCCGATGATAAGAATATAATATATATAATAATAATCTTTATCAGCTTGGCTAAATTACAAAAAAAACACAAAGTTACATACACAATAACACCACCATTAATAAATAACGTGGACTAAATTTGAATAATGACAAAAGACAAACACAATTTAAACAGGCCATATATCTTTAACATACTGCACACACAGGGTCTTAAATTTAATTAAACTATTACAATTTTTTATAGTATTGGGTAAATCATTATATAATTTGAGTCCTTTTATAAATAAATGATTTTTACCATATCTATTATAAGTTCGCTCAATATAAAAATGATCACGATTTCGTATGTGATATTTATTTATTTAAAAATTCCACAAAGATCATTATACAATACAATACAATTCATGAACTTCATATACAAATGTGCAAAACTGCAAAAGATGTTGAGACAACATGTTATTATATAAATAAATAAATAAACACAAGGGGGTTACACATTGAATAAAGAAGACATATAACCATTTCCTCCGACAGTGCCAGAGCCCGTGTGATTAATCGCGATTGCCACCTCGCGCCTTAACCCACTCGGCTATCAACCAGATTTAATATTATTTAGAAGCTTAAATAAAAAAATAAAAACATTCAACATCAAATTTTATTTAACTGTAACAGATAATAGATTTAAAGAGTCTAACATAAAATTTATTCGTGTATAAATATCACAATTTAATATTGTTCATAACGCTAAATTCTGTTTTATCTGTAGCATATTCAGTTCATGGTTATAAAGTGTAAACAGAATAGTGGGACAATATGTAAAATGCGGAAGAATTATTGTTTGTATATTAATAATTTTATCCAAGTACTTAAATTATTTGAAATTAGCATGATTAGAAAAAGTTAGATAATCATCTATTATTACTCCCAGGTACTTATACTCTGAAACACGTTCAAGAAGACAGTCATCAATTTTAACAGTAATATCAAGATCGATATTATTGTTATATTTACTGGTCAACAACATGAATTTAGTTTTATCTAACGTAATTGCTAAATTATTTTCACTAGACCAAAGTTTTATTTTAGCTAAATCAATATTTAAATTATTAATAATTTCACCAACATCGTCATTAGTAGCATATAACAATACATCATCAGCAAACAATTGAATATGATAGTGGGATAGGACATTAACAGTGTCATTAATGTACAATATAAACAATGTAGGACCCAAAACTAATCCTTGGGGCACACCATACATTACTTTTTTTTTTCTGCTACTACTATTGTACTTGACCACTTGATATCGTTCACTTAAATATGAGTCAAACCACTGCAACACTACTCCCTGTATACCAATTTTCTCCAGTTTTTTTTAATAATAAATTTCTATCGGTCATCTCGAAAGCTCTTCTGTAATTTAAAAACACTGCTCCTACATGTTTCTTACCACTTATATTTTCTAACCATTTGACCAAAACAATTTGTAACGCTATTTCACAAGAGTTTTGTTTTCTAAATCCAGCCTGGTAGATCGATAATGTCATTATCCTCAACATAATCTAGCAGTTGCTCTTTTACTAAAATTTCTAGTAGTTTCTCATATGGAGGCAGTGTATTAATTGGACGAAATACCTGGAATAACAAAGTATTTTCCTTTTTTTTTTTTTTTAACTGGTATTATAGTGGATACTTTCCACTCTTTAGGAACTACACCATACTGTATACATTTAATGTATCTAATAGTCGATTATCTACAGCATCAAATGCCAGCTTTAATACCTTTGTAGTCAATCCATTAATATCACTACCTTTATTTGGCATGTTATGTATACTTTTTTTAAGCAAGGCCATATTAACAGTATTAAACGTGGTAATTGTATTTTGTGCTAGTTAAATGTTCCTTAGTACATAGTTGTTGTCATGATGCTTGTCAGTACTGTGTAAAACACAGTACTGTGTATTGAGGCTGTCAAGAAATTTTTTTTAAAAGACATTAAATTTTCATCGCTTAAATCATTATCATCAAATATAATTTCATTTCTCCCTTTTATAAGCTCTTTGAGTGTCTTCCACATCTCTTTTCAATCATCTCTGCATTCATCAATTTTTTTATTGTAATAATCTCTTTTATGTCTTGGAATTAAACTCACAACCTCATTTCTCTTTATCTTAAAATTTACCATCATTTTCAGTTCTTGTTATAGTCGCTCGTTTGAATAATATATCTCTCTATTTTATATTGTTTTTAATTTCATCACACCACCAGCCTTTTAAAACCTACAGATATAATTTTATTTGGTGCATGTTTGTTTAAAGTGTCAACAATTTGGTTTTAAAATAAGTTAGATATTATATTAATATTTGTAGTTCCAAATGTCCAATTTGTATCCAATAAGTCTATCTGAAAATCTATTCCTTTAAAATTTGTATAATCCCTTATATTTTTCTGTTGACCATTAGTAACTCTTACTTGTTCTAAGTTAATAGTAATAATCGAATGATTGGTAATGCATGGAGTTAAACGTATCGTATGTTTTAAACTCTTGTTATTAGTCAAAACTAAATCAATGATAGTACTGATGTTCTCTGTTAATAAATAATAATAAATAATAAATAAATACACCACAGGTAATGACAACCCCCTTTATCCCAGAAGGTTCTAGAAGAGCCTTGTGTGGGAGGGGCCTACACATTTAGAGACAAGGGACACACACCTAATATCCGTGTATAGTGAAAAAATCCCTCTCACAGTATTTTTCACTGCCACGGCCGGGGATCGAACCCGGAACTTTTGGGTGAGAGGAAAGTGCGCTTACCTCTCGACCATCAGTGTTACTCTTATAAATTGGTTAATTATTTGATGTAACCCATTCGACTTATAGATTGCATTAGTTTTTCTTTGTAAAAAGAATTTTTAGAAATATCAATATTAAAATCACCCATTACTATAATTGTACTATTCTCAAAATTGTAATTATCCAATATATTTTCCACTCCGTTTATAAAGTCAGCATTTCTCGC
This sequence comes from Leptura quadrifasciata, assembly GCA_963675555.1. NCBI lineage: Eukaryota > Metazoa > Arthropoda > Insecta > Coleoptera > Cerambycidae > Leptura > Leptura quadrifasciata. The sequence continues at coordinate 24,218,326 of OY776682.1, forward strand.
ACTTGGAGAGAGGTACAACAGTATTATAATAATATATGGTTTATTATTTATAGTAATTTTTATCTCTAGGAGCCATAAGTTCATTTCCATGGTTTCCTGTAATACCTTTGAATATTTATAATTTATTTTTATGTACAATAAGACACCTCCTGTATGCCTGCTCAGTGAATCACAACGCATATATCCTGGAATAGAAATTAAAAATTTTGTAAATCACTTGTAATGTGTGTTTCTGACAAACAAATTACTATAGGATTATTATCAAAAATAATCTTCTCCAGTTCGCTTTTGTTTGTTATAAATCCCTGTATATTTAAGTAGAGTATATCATTATCTACTGTTAATTGCTACTGATCGGTACTTTTTATTTTTTCACATATTGATTCTACAATTCTATTATAACATGGACAGTCCCTGTCAAATATGGAATGACCTAAATCTAATTTTAAATTAACTTTTTCGTTTATATTCCTGCAATTTATACAAATAGGATCCTGTGCACATTCTTGGTTTTCATTATGCTTATTAAAACACTTAATACACACTTTTTCCTTTTTACATTCCATCTTCATATGGGCAAAACATCTGCAATTGTAGCAACGGATAATGTGAAAATGTTCATAAACTCTACATGTTAGAAAACCAATAAAAATTTTCTCTCTATGAATAAATTTTTTCATTGTTGAGTTGAACCATATTTCCGGAATTTTTCTGTAATATTTTCTTTATGGTTTTAAGATTTCTGGCTTCTTCTAGAGGCACTTCATTTTGAGCTATAATACTCTTTATAATGTCACCTTCTTGCATATTTAATACTTTTTCTTCAACTCCAATTACTATATCTTTAGGATTTTTTAATTGGAATGTATCCACTGTATATCTGTCACCTAGTTATTCGAATACTTTGTCCCACATAGCTTCTACCGATTTTTTATTTCATTAATTCATTCCATTTTTAATTTCCTTAATTCTACCAATATCAACTGCGATTTTAGACGGGTATATTTTATTTTTAATTTCCTTAATAGTTTCAGCACTTTTTTGTTCTGTTAATGGTTTTATAATTATTGCTGGTTCTTTAACGACATTTGCAAATGACCTATTTTTATCAATAGCTCCCAATGATACAACTAGCTGGCCTCCGTTTTCTCTCAACTGTCACTTAAGTCATTCCATTTCTCCCTCAACTACCCGGAATTTTCCTTCGAAGTCAGTAACTGTTTGTTTGACTTCGCTTACTTCTGTATCTGTAACCTTTTCTTCGACTTCAGTAACTTTTCCCTTAATGTCACTCACTTCAGCCTTTACAACACCTATGTCCTTCTTTATTTAATTTTTTATTCCTTCGGTAGCTGAAAGGATAGTAAGTATCCTGTTGTATCTGTATAATTTTCCTTAATTCTTCCTGACGTCATTGCTCTTGGTCTTTTTTTTTCTTCTTAATGTTTCCTTTCTTGTTCTTCTTTCTCCTCTTGACGTTTTCTTTCTTTTTCTTCTTCACGTCTTTCTTGTTCTCCTTTTTCTTCCTGGCGTCTCTTTTTAACATTTCTTTTCTTGTTCTTGTTTTTTTAAATAAATAAATAAATACACCACAGATAATGACGACCCCCTTTATCCCGGAAGGCTCTAGAAAAGCCTTGTGTGGGAGGGGGCTACACATTTAGAGACAAGGGACACACACCCAATATCCGTGTATAGTGAAAAAATCCCTCTCACAGTATTTTCCACTGCCACGACCGGGGATCGAACCCGGAACTTTTGGGTGAGAGGCAAGTGCGCTCACTTCTCGACCATCAGTCATCTTCATCTTGGTGTTTCTTTTCCTGGTCTAACGTCATTTTTCTTAGTTCTGCAAGTAAGTCCTGTGTTTGTTTTTCGTCAGCCATGCTTCTTGTTTCCATCCGAAAAGTTCTTGAAATAGTACTAGCGAGTCTTATTTAAAGTCTATGTGAGGTATAAGTCAAATATTTCCACAAATTCCGGAATAGAATGTTTTAGAAGTTTTCTCGAAATGTCGCAAAGAGGTCTTATTTAATGACTATCTCTTTCCACTTGACAGAACCTGGATAACTGCACTAGTTTCCAGATAGAAGATTCTGGAAATTTTCTCACTGTAAAGAGGTATTTATAGCCCTATCAATTTTAACACTACCATCACTTTACATATTTTTAATTGTATTAAATATAAAAAAGCACGAAAATTTGTTCCTAAGAAATAATGATATTCACAATCACCACACACGCAGACATACTGAACTTCGGATCCCATTTTCTAGACTAAGTGTAGGCCAAGATTCCCATACTTATCAAGAAATCAATTGTTTTAATAAGCTCACCCGTCTCTTTGGCCATTTTAACAATTTTAATTCTTTTAAAAATGCTCTGTTTAAGTATCTAGTTAGTAATGCTTTTTATTCTTTAGACAAATATTTACAACTCTAGTTTAAGGTTTTATTACTATTATTATTTTATTCCTATTTATTTTATGTTTCTGAATGTACTGACTAGTCTAGTAAGTCACACTATTGTGTGACTTAACATGACGAATAAAGATTTGTCTATTCTATTCTTAATTTTACAATAATTAATCCTTAAAAATAATACAACAATACAATACAATACTTTAAATCACAAGTTGATATTGTTTCTTATTTCAACTTATCAGTTGCTTGTCTATTACAAAACCGTCCCCAGTGCGTTTGAATCCACTGCATATATACCCGCGTCGAATGTACTCGTTTATTCTAGAACGTTCCGGTATATCATTCGCGCCGTTCCCGAATTTTCTGTAAGGCAGTGGCTTAGTCATGCACATAACACTATAAAATCCACTAAATAATTTACTTATTCACTTACCATAGTCAAAATGAATTCCTCTCAAATTACAATAAGGTAATTAATAATAGACATTTACTTATTGGTTTAGATATTTGCAAAATCTATGAAGCTATAGAAATCCCTTGCTGTTTTAACTGCAATGGGTTTAGTCACTCGAAGACAAACTGTAAAAATGATCTGTCTTGCAAATGTAGCCTTAAGCACGAATTAAATGCTTGTCAAGCTAAAAATCTAAATGCATGCACAGCTCACATTTAAAAGAAAAATCTCTTGATTTAGATATCAGTATTGAACACTCAGCCTGGGATTCTGAAAGTTTCCATGCCCATAAAATGGCAATCACAAAATTAAAATGCGCTTTGGGCCTTCAATAGCAGTTAAAGATATCTTCTGCAGAAATTCCGAACTGTTCTAGCTCCACCATTCGGGGCATGAAAAATATTAGTTATTCCTTCCACAATATATCAATATATTATTAAAATTGTAGTATAGTTTAATAATATAGTGTAATTATACCTTTAGGTTTGTTATTGAATATTATGTTTGTTATTAAATATTGTTGTTAGAAGTAAGCATATTTACTAAATTACACCATGTCTATGCAAAAATAGGCAGAAGGACCTCGGTCATTAGCCTATTGAATTATGTATGATTCAATAAAGTGCTTCTATTATTATTATTATTATTATTACACCATGTCAAAATGAGGACATGCCAGCAAGGGTTGTAATTACTCTTATAGAATAGAAAATATAGTTAGTCTTCAAGGGGACTAGATGTGTTTTATTTTATTCCAACAAGTATCATGTTAACTTTAATAAATAATTAAACTCAACTAAATATCCACCAATATTATATGGCGATCCTGCAGCTCGAATTATGGGAAAAAAATATATTAAACCTTTATGTGTAAAGTAAAAATGGGACCTGCACAAACCAAGTAAGAACTAATAATTGCCCAGACAGCGAGCGGAGATGCAAAAGCGCAAATTGATGGATTTACTAGAACAGAATGGTTACTGTCTAGTTTATTGGTAATTGTAATTTTGGCATTAGCATATGAAGCATATAAATACTGTAAGAAAAACCTCAGGAAAACCATAAGAAAGGAAATTAGCAGACAATCTCAGAGGGGAAATTGTCTAAATTTTGTTTTAGGTTTATTTTTAGCGAACGGTTAAAATATATACATTTATATCGATAATCAGAAGGAAATAAGGACATATGGTTAAATGGACGTTAAATGCAAACATTGAGGAAAAGTTGTGAGACAAATGGAAAATGTATTTATATTATGGCATATGTAACTAAATTTTAAGAATAGTAGCAGGTAAAATTTGCATTGTGCAATTTTAATAACAGTGAACTCTAATTGTTTTAAATCATAAGTTAATGTCATTGCAAAGTAGTTCACTTATAAAAATTGCAAAATTGCAAAATTAGTAATAGGAATTTATTGTTAATGTGGGTTAGTAAGTGACATTGTTATTTATTGCAATTGATAAATGGGAGATAAATTAAATAAGTCTCGAGACTCTCTCAAAGAAATAAGGGTTTACTTAATAAAGATTGGGCCAGATACATGTAAAGAAGGGGATATTTTAGCTAAAAAATTAGAGGAAGCTCGTAATATATATACACAGGTATAGCAAGTTATCACAGTTATAAATACAAAAATTGGAAAAGGTGAATTAGGTGGAACCGACATAACTTTAATAAATAACATTTATAAAGAGATAAAACAAGTTTTTTCAGAAATTGTAGATTTTGAGAAAACGAAGGACTCTAATTATAAAATGAGTTCCTTTGACCTTAAAGTTGTTAATCTAACTATTTCGCAAACTAATAATGACCCGAAGGCACATGGGATATTACGGCCGCTTAATGAAAAAACGGCTATAAAACGGTTTGCTGACGGACTACATAATCATAACATTGGTACAATCATAGCAGCCAGGAATTATTCATCTCTGAGTGAAGCAATTAGGGCAGCTCAAGATGAAGATATTTCATGGGTTGATAACTCTCAAATTATGACTATTTCTAGTCGGGGTAGGACTCGAAATTCATAGCAGCCAGGAATTATTCATCTCTGAGTGAAGCAATTAGGGCAGCTCAAGATGAAGATATTTCACGGGTTGATAACTCTCAAATTATGATCATTTCTAGTCGGGGTAGGACTCGAAATTCGAGAGGTTTTCAGCATAATAGACGAGGGCATAAAGGTTTTCATTCTTATCGAAATTATAATCTAAATTTTAATTCTAATAAATTTAATAAAAACGCACAAAACACACAGAGTCATATCAATAATAGATTAAGATAGGAAACATCAGGTCAGCATTTTAACAAAAATGCTAGGAGCCGACAATTGCAGTATAAGCCTAGGTCGGGATATGTCTATTTAGCAGAAAATGTTGAACCAGGTTAGACCCAAAATAGCACATTTTCAGGTTCAAACAATATTAATAATGTTAATAACAATAATGATTCAAGCCATTTTTTTCAAGACTTCAGTAGATAAACAAATTTTTATGTGGAATATTGTACGGCATGAGTTCAATTAAGTGTTGCATGGATGGAAAACCATTGAGTTTTCTTATAGACACAGGTGCGTGATTGTGCGCTATAAAATTTGAATGTGTGAATCATAATAGAATATATGAAGAAGAACTAGAAGTAAGAGGTATTGGTGGAAATGTGAGTTCAGTTGGATATACATATTTAATTTTGGAAGTAGAAAGTGTTCAGATGGAAGTAAAATGTTACATATTTAAGAATCTTCCTTGTAGAATGATGGTATAATAGGTTACAATTTTTTGAAACAATTCAGGGCGACAATTAATTTTGAGCACAGTACATTATCACTAATTATTATTAATTCAGCTTTATTTAAAGCCCGACTAGCATAGGCCACAGGTTTATTGTTTTTATTTAGGAGCACAGCATCAAAAGAAACATTTGAAGCATCGGTTTGAACTATAAATTCATTATTTTCAGAAAAATCTGAATATTTCAACACAGGGGGTTGAATTAAAGCTTTTTTTAATACTAAAAATGAATTCTAACAATCTTCTGTCCATTCAAACTTTACATTTTTCCTACATAATCTGGTCAAGTTATACGCCATTTTTGAAAAATTTGGAATAAATTTTCTATAGTAGTTAGCAAAAGCAATGAACCTTTTAACCTTGTCCGCATCCTTTGTTATTGGGTATTCTTGTAGAGTTTTAATTTTTGCAGAATCTGGTAAGATACCATTAGATGTTATGAAGCGACCCAAATAAAGTATTTCCTTTTTTAAGAATTGGCATTTACTTGGATTAAGCTTCAGATTTGTTTCTCTAAGACGTTTGAACACGCTGAGAAGATTTTTGTTATGATCGTTTAAATTTCTGCCAAAAACAATTAGATTGTCTAAGTAGACAAAACATTTGTCATAATTAAGACCTGCCATAGCAACTGTCATTAAACGTGAAAAACAACTTGGACTTGTTTTAAGACCCATAGGCAGCCTAGTCATCTGCAATTGACCACTACCAGTTGTGAAGGCTGTATACTTCGTACTATTTTCGTCCAACTCTATTTGATAATAGCATTGACTTATATCTAAATGAGAAAAATAAATAGCATTGGAAAGAGAATCTAGAATCTCGGATATATTTGGTAATGGAAATTTATCATCCTGAATTCTTTGATTTGATGATTGATTTTTTTTTAGAACGAGCAGAATTGGTGAGGACCACTCACTACATGATTGCTCGATTATCCCATCCTCATGCATCTTTTGAACCTGTTCGTCAATTTCCACTTTTTGTGAATGTGGAAGTCTGTAAGGCTTTACATAAGCAGGCATAACGTTTTCCTTGAGTGCTATTGACTGTTTATACAACCTTGCTTTTGTTAACTTTTCATGCGGTAAATGAAATATATCAGAATATTTTGCGCAAATATTTTCAATCGATATCTGCTCCTCTTTATTTAGATAATTCAATTTTAACATGTTAAACAATTCTTTAACCCTGTTAACTGATACCTCATTTCTTCCAAATTCACAAAACTCATATAAGCTTAGTTGTTCAGTCACTGGACTACAATTATTCAAACACACTTCTTCATTTCTAGTATTTAATATTCTCACTGGAATCATTCCGTTATTTGGTCTCGCAATACTTGCGGCCATAATAACCCCTTCACACAACTCTTTCGACACTATCACACACTCTTCTTGCATGCTTGTAGGTAAAAATTTTATAATCTTACACCTGGGAGGAATTGTCAAAATGTGACTTTCATTCGAATTTAAGTTAGCGGTTATTACTTTTCCTTTGACAATTAGTGATAACGTACTATACTCAAAATTGTGCAGATCTAACAGCTTCAGAAATAAAATGCCTGCAGTTGAAAACTGAGAGAAAGTTAAAATTTTTATGTCATAATTAAGACCTGCCATAGCAACTGTCATTAAACGTGAGAAACAACTTGGACTTGTTTTAAGACCCATAGGCAGCCTAGTCATCTGCAATTGACCACTACCAGTTGTGAAGGCTGTATACTTCGTACTATTTTCGTCCAACTCTATTTGATAATAGCCTTGACTTATATCTAAATGAGAAAAATAAATAGCATTGGAAAGGGAATCTAGAATCTCGGATATATTTGGTAATGGAAATTTATCATCCTGAATTCTTTGATTTGATAATTGATTTTTTTTTAGAACGAGCAGAATTGGTGAGGACCACTCACTACATGATTGCTCGATTATCCCATCCTCATGCATCTTTTGAATCTGTTCGTCAATTTCCACTTTTTGTGAATGTGGATGTCTGTAAGGCTTTACATAAGCAGGCATAACGTTTTCCTTGAATGCTATTGACTGTTTATACAACCTTGCTTTTGTTAACTTTTCATGCGGTAAATGAAATATATCAGAATATTTTGCGCAAATATTTTCAATCGATATCTGCTCCTCTTTATTTAGATAATTCAATTTTAACATGTTAAACAATTCTTTAACCCTGTTAACTGATACCTCATTTCTTCCAAATTCACAAAACTCATATAAGCTTAGTTGTTCAGTCACTGGACTACAATTATTCAAACACACTTCTTCATTTCTAGTATTTAATATTCTCACTGGAATCATTCCGTTATTTGGTCTCGCAATACTTGCGGCCATAATAACCCCTTCACATAACTCTTTCGACACTATCACACACTCTTCTTGCATGCTTGTAGGTAAAAATTTTATAATCTTACACCTGGGAGGAATTGTCAAAATGTGACTTTCATTCGAATTTAAGTTAGCGGTTATTACTTTTCCTTTGACAATTAGTGATAATGTACTATGCTCAAAATTGTTCAGATCTAACAGCTTCAGAAATAAAATGCCTGCAGTTGAAAACTAAGAGAAAGTTAAAATTTTTATGTGATAAATGTGAAGATGGATTCTGGAAGGTACCTTCTCTAATAAAAGAGATTAACGAAACAAAATAACTTTTGAATAATCTGTTACAAGATAAAATGCATGTTGTAGAAAATTCTTCTCTGAATGAGGAAGAAATACTGGAAGAAATGATAGAAAGGCAAAAGAGAGCTAATAATGTAATTGTCTCTAACATAAAGGAATCTGCAGTAGTGAACAAATTAGACAGAATTACCGATGAAACAAATACTATAAAGCAATTACTCTCCAATATAGATGAGGATGTGGAAAATTATAAAATAACAAGACTTGGCAAATATGATCCTGAAAAGACACGTCCAATAAAACTTATTTTTGAATCTAGAGATGGAGCACTCAAAATATTAAAAAACTGTCAAAAATTTATTCAGAAGGTGCCAAATGTGAGGATTTATGGAGATCAAACAGTAAAGCAACGAGATTATTATAAAAGTTTAAAAAGGAAATTGGAGGCGATTATTGCAAGTGGAGAAAATTCTAAAACAATTAAATATATAAATAATATTACAAAAATTGTTAGCAAAACTGAATCAAAAAAACTAAATGAAATACAAAACTGCAACGACTATACTAGTGGTAACTTTAATAAAACTAAATTGGAATATAATTCTGAAATAGTGTATTTCAACATTCAAAGTTTCCGTGCACACAGGGATGAACTTATTGCAGAAATTCAATGTTACAGACCTGCATTTATACTTTTAAGTGAATCTCGTACAACAGTTGATATAAATAATTTTGAACTTGAAATTACGAAATACAAGCTGACCCGATGCGATTCTGAAACGAGGCACACTGGGGGTGTCTTAATATTTGTAAGGAGAGATATAACATTTTCAGTATATAAAACATTTGTGCTTCAAAAAAACTATTGGTGTAAATTTATAAAACCTAATTATTGTGGCACTGAATGCTTGATTAGATGTCTTTATCATTCACCTAATGACAGTGATGCTATCTTTGTAGACAATTTTGAAAATTTTGTGGAAGAAATATTTTGTAGTAATATCCGAGCAATATTGGTTGGAGATTTCAATCTAAATTTTATGTCCAATGAGTTTTATGTTAATAAAATTAAGAGTATACTAAATACATATGGTATTACCCAACATATTAAAACTTTTACTAGATGCACTAATATCAGTAAGACTTTAATCGACTATGTGTTAACAAATTTTGAAAATATTACAGCAGAAGTCTTGGATGAACCAAACATAACAGATCATTCTACAATACACATTAGTTTTGTTAATTTAAATAAGGTTGCATCCGATGTAAGTTTTAAACGGCAAATAAGAAACCTAAATGTAGAAAACCTGCATAGTATAAATATAGTCTGAAAGTTATTTGTGGCATTCTACGAATATTCTTTCCTATTATTTGGGTTTTCTACGACATGTATTATTATCCTCTTCAAAACAAATCACCGAATCTACAAAATAATAGAATTATTGGAAAAAAAAAGTCTGCGCCCGTGACGTTTACGTCAAAGGAAAAGTCAGAGGTTATGTTTTGCAAATAATATAAATCGGAATAAACACAAAAATAATGTATTTTGCTGACGTTTCAGAAAGTACTTTCCGAAATGCTTGAATGTACGGATGTGAACATGCTTTATCGAAATATATTAGAAACATTTGAAAATATATTAAATGATATTGCACCATTACGAACAGTAACTTTTCACAAAAAGATTTGCCTTGGTACGATGATGAACTTAGAGAAATTAGTAAGGGAAGAGAGAAAGCATTTAAAATATTTAAAAATGTACCAAATGATATAAATTGGCAAGATTACACACAAAAACGTAATAGGGTTGTTAATATGCTAAAAAATAAAAAAGATATGTTTTATTTCAATCAAATTGCTAAACAAATGAATAAACCACGTTTAATGTGGAAAACATTATAAAAGTTAGTATATCCAAGAAGCTTTAACAATTCCTTTACAAATTGCATACAGTTTGAAATAAATGAGCAAGTTGTTTTTGTGAAAAATCCACCAGAAATCGTAGAATGTTTTAATAATTGCTTTGTAGACAGTGTGGAGGAAATAGTATTGGTAATGTAACATTTGATTGTAATATCATTCCAAGTGACACGACTTTGTCTGAGTTTAAGTTATTAAATATGCAAGATTTAAAAAAAATAGTAAGTGGTAAAGTATTAACTTGGTTAATAGATTATCTTAGTGATCGTAAACAAATCACTAAAATTAATAATGAATTTTCATCTTCTAAGGTCATTAAACACGGAATACCTTAGGGAAGCATCTTAGGACCTCTTTCATTCATCATTTATATTAATGACATTCAGGAGTACCATGATTGTGATTACATACATTTATTCGTGGATGATACCCTCTTATCAGTAAGCGATATAAATTTAGACATTGTCATAACTAAAATGAATAACTCATTAAAAAATATATCATTTTACTTAAAAATCAACAAATTAAAATTAAATGTAAATAAAACTAAAAGTATGATAATTACAACACCATATAAATACAAAAACATACATAGTGACCAGATTAATTTGACAGTTGACAATAACAGAATTGAAATAGTAACAGAAGTTAAATATTTAGGATTTATGTTAGATAATTTTTTGCAATTTAACTCACATTTTATTTATATACAAAAGAATATAACTGAAAAACTATTCTTTTTTTCTCGGGTTTCTCAGCATTTGTCAATAAATTCTAAGTTTACTGTGTTTAAAACAATTATTCAACCCCATTTTGAATACTGTGCGTCTATTATATATACGTTTGGTCTAAATAAAATAACAACATTACAAAAACCTCAAAATAGGGCAATGAGGATTGTTTTGAAATGCAGCAGGCATATACCCCAATACAACTAATGTTATCATCATTAGAATGGTTTTCAGTAAAAACTAGATTAGAGTACTTAGCAATGATTTTTACCTATAAAATGTTACACAATCTTCTACCTATCTACTTTAATAAATATATAGTAAATAATAACCAGATTCATGAATATAATACAAGAAATAATCAACAATTACATATATATAGACAAAATATGTCAATGAATATGAAAACCTTGTTATTTAAGGGATTTGTCCAGTATAATAAATTACCCGATACTATAAGAAATTCAGATATAACTCAGGAATTTAAGCATAGATTAGGACTTTTCCTTAAGGAGAAATTATTATAATAAAATTAAAGTCATCTCAAAGAGAGTATATTGTATTTGATTTAGATGTAAAACCATATGTGTGTGTTTATATGTGGGTGTATATATGTGTGTGTGTGTGTGTGTGTAGATATATATCTTTTGTATAGTTATAGTTATGGTATTTCTTAAGAAAAATAGAACTGTTATGTATATTAGGTTGTATCCTAACAATCAATAAATTCTATTCTATTCTATATAATAAATTATTGAGCAAAACACCAGGCAGAGTTTGGTAAAAATAACTCATGTGAAAGTGCTTTACAAACTGTTTTGTATGACTGGAAAAGAGCGATAAACATCAAAAGTAATCATCGGTGTAGTGTATCTAGATGTCCAACGGGCGTTTGAAACTATAGACAGAGACTTATTAATTCTTCAATTAGAAAATATCGGTGTTAAAGGTACGAGATTAAAATGGTGTAAAAGTTACTTGAGTGATAGATCCCAAATTACTAAATATGCCAATGCAATATGGTCCAAGTTTGTTCATTATATACATTAATGATATAGTTCAACATAAACATATAAATGTAGTATCCAACTTTTTGCGGATGATACGTTATTGTATTGTATAAGTGAAAATATAGATTAAATATTAGTCATAAATGAGGGGATAAAGCTGCTTGATAAATGGTTAAGCGAAAATAATATAAAAATAAATATAAACAAAACTAAACATATGATCATAAAAAATAAATATAATGTGATGTCTGACTGCGGCAGGAAATAACTAGACAGTTCCTTCGTAATTTCGTATATTGACCTCGTTACTGGATAATACACTATTGTCGGTATAAAGTAAATTACATTACATTTATTAAGATACAACTTAACTTATAACTTCACTGGATAGTGGCCAATAGCAGAATGACGTTGTGAACCGCTTCCGGCTAGCTAATCGTCATACGCATGTGCCACTAAAATTAGGCACATATCGTCTATTAAATCATCTAATACTCTGTGACAGTTTACTTCCGATGCTATTTATTACCTGTGTAACCCTTCATCCTATATATGTACGATTGTTTGTCCTAACAGGGATGTAGTGCTACCTATTTAGCTGCTAATTTTCTAGTAAAAATACATGTGTATTACAATTTACAACTTAGTACTATTTCCCTTTTCCTAATCCCTAACGTCTGCCACTGATCGCTGTCTATCCTAAATACATATTAAAATTATAACGTTTATACATACAAACAGTACATCCATATATATTTTTTTTTTCAATTCGCCCTTACTCTAAAATATTCGTCAACATGGAAAATGTTAAAATCGTAATGATAATTTATATATAACAAACTATATACATTTTCTTTTTAATTAAAAATCAAGACAATAATAATAATGATGATCTTTATTGATTATTAATCACAGGGCAATTGACCGAGATCCTTCAGCCCGTTACATAAATCATACATAGTATAAGCTTATATAAATGTATATATATATATATATATAAAATTAAGAATTATTTTGTGTATATTCATTTAAAAAAAAAAACTCATTTTAACTTAATAAAAATATAACATTGCTTCAATATATTTGAATTTTTTCCCAGATAGTACGTTCTGGATACTTGTATCTGTTTCTTGCAAGAGGGTCTCTTCTAATACAAAAAGGTGCAATTAATTCTTTGTTCTCTGGTCTTTGGCAGAATTTGTGTGATAGATATATTCCAATCCTTCTTTAATAGGTTCTATGTGTGTAGTTTCATATAGTAGATTATTTGGGGGTTGGTGAATGGGATTATTAGTGTGTCGGATTTTGGTGATGGAACGTAAAGAACTAGTTTCAGCTACTTTCAAATTTTGTAAAACAGGATTTTTCAGGTTAAGAAATATTATATGTCCATACTCTATGATGGGTCCACAAATCAATTTGTAGATCTTACACTTTGTCTCTAGATTTATACAATTGCTTTTCCATGAAAGACATCTAAAATGTTTAGCTGTCGATATTATGCTTTTTTAAATATTTTTCGTATGATAATTGAAATTTATTTTATAGTCGATACTTATCCTCAGATACCTAGTACAGGTTTCAGGTCTAATATGATTATACATTCTTAGCGTTGGTGAAGTTTCAGACGGTGTGTGAAAAAATATTGTTAAATGCGACTTCTCGGGGTTTGGTTTAAGTCTCCATTATCTAGATTGTATTAACGAAAGTTTTTCCATGGCATATTAGTGCGGTGTCATCTTGTAACATGTAATTATCTTGCGAGAAGTACTCAAAATCGTCGTTATAGATATCAGAGCAATATAAGTTATATAGACGCGGCGATAGTGGGGACCCCTGCGGTAGTACTTGTTCTGACGTAAATTCTTCAGAATACGATGTTTGAATTTTAACCTTTAATTTGCGGTTTTGCAGTAAGTTGCACTAGGTATTTAGGACATCCTTTTTGGTGTAGTTTAAAAATTAGTCCTCTATGCCACAAAAAATCAAGACGTTTTTACAAATAAAAATCAGTCGAAATCGAGAACATAATCCTTTAATTTTTCTGGTGGTTTCATACTTCCTTCATCCTGGTATGTTCTCTGCGTTTTTTTTCTTCACTGGTTGGCTCGCTGCTTTGGTTACTGCCGTTCTGATGGTTTTGGGTCACTGCTGGGGTTGGATGCTATGGTGGTCGAGATCTCTGCTGGAATGCTATTAATTTCTTTTACTCTAAATTCAGTGCTTAACTTGTTATTAACTTGTAGTTCTGAGGGAACTGCCACAGGCTCTATAGTGCTTTCTGAAATAGTTATGTTCGTGTTTGTTGAGTAATTTACCTGGTGTTCTGGTGATATCGTGTTCTGATCCTGCTGATTTCCGATGGGTGATGGCAAAGAGGCGTTTAGAGCTATTTTTTCTAGGTGGATATTGCTTGGAGTCCCTGTATTCTGCTTTTGTGATTCGTGTACCTGTAGGCAATAGATGATTTGATTGGTGTATCTTTTCCTCCACGCTCCTGTCTTCAACTTACATATGTAGGTTGTGTGGCCGATTCTCTTTTCTATTTCAGCTTCTGTCAATTTTACCCTGTTTGCAATTCTATAGTCTCGAATCATAACTGGCTCTCGATTGGCAAATTCTCTTTTTCGTCCCTTGTAATTTTTCTTTTGTCTAGTCTTTTCCCTCTCTTTTTCCTCTTTTGTGTGGTTGTCTTCTATTTCTGCGATTTGCGCAGCCTTGTTCTTATGATTCTGTTAAACATTACTGTAGCCGGAGCTATCTGTGTCGTACAATGTCGGGTCGTTCGACAAGATAATATAAATCTTGATGTTAGTGTTGATAGTGTTGCATTTCTGTTTCTTTCATCTGTCAGTGCTGCTTTCATTTTTGATTTGAATGTTTTTACGAAATTATCTTCTGCCCCATTACTTTGCAGGTGTGTCTTGGCGGTATTGTAACGTGTTTGATTCCATTTCTTTTGAAAAATGTTTGAATCTCGCTGACCAGTGTTTTTGGCAACCCGTATTTTGAAAAACAGTGCCGTAATTTGTCAATGCTCCTGTTTCGTACTTGATATGCCTTTGCCCACTTTGAGAATGAGTCTATGCCAATAAGGAATTATCTACCCTTAACTGGCCCTAGGTAATCTATATGGATTCGGCTCCATACTTCTGAAACTGTTGGCCATGGCGTCAGGGTTGCTTTCGGCGGGGAATTTTGATTGTTTAAACATGTGCTACATGATTTTATTACTTCTTCTATATCTTTGTCCAAAGACGGCCACCATGTTAATGTTCTTGCTAGTTTTTTGGTTTTTACGATCCTGAAGTGGTTTTCATGTAATTGTTGCAATATTGTTGATCTTAACTTTTTCGGCACGACTACTCTATAACCGAGCATGAACATATCATTTTCTATGCTCAATTCTTCTTGCCTATTCTAATATGGTTGTAATTTCTGAGGTATCTGACTCTTCTTTGGGGGCCATTTGTCCTCTATTACATATTCCGCTACTACTTTTAACTTTTTACCTTTTCTAGTGTTTTTTCTCATGTCCTTGTTATTTATCGGCCACTCGTCTGATTATTCTGTAAAATTTACATAGGAGAAATTGTCTGTTGAACTAGCGATTGGTTTTTCTTCGGATAGTGGGACCCTAGACATAATCTGCGGTTACATTTGTTTTTCCTTTAATGTATTCTATTTATAATGAAAACTTGACAAATATACTGCCCATCTCACCAACCCATTGGCATACATTTGTGAGATTCCTCGATTCTCTCCCATAATTGCTAATAGGGTGCGATGGTCCGTACGTAGCATAAAGAAATTCCCATACAAGTACTGTTCCAACCATCTTAGCGAAAAGTAGATATCGAGGGCTTCTCTGTGTATAGTGGAGTATTTTATTTCGCTTGGCTGGAGTGTTCTTGATACACATATTATAGGGCGTTTTCTCCATTAGGCATTTTATGGCTCAAAATTCCTGCCACTCCTTTTTCTGACGCGTCCGTTGTCAAGATAAGTGATAACCTGGGATCAAAATGCACTAACACTGTATCTGATGCGATGGTATTCTTAATCGATTGGAATGTTTCGTCAGCTCTTTCGTCCAAACAAATCTGGTGCCCTTCTTTAGTAACCTATATATCGGTGCCACTAGTTGTGCCAGGTTTTGGTATGAAGTTGGCATAGTAGTTCACCATACCGATGCTCTTACTTCTGCTGTTTTTGGACTTGGTGCCTCGCATATTGCTTTTATTTTCTTTTCTGTTTTCCGGATTCCTGTTGTGCTAATCTCATGTCCAAATATTCCACTTTTCTTTGAAGAACTCGCATTTTCCTTTCTTAACTGTCAATCCTACTTCTTCCAATTTTTTAAATACCAGTTCCAATGTTTCCATGTGCTCTTCTGTTGTTTTTCCTGTCACCAAAATGTCATCAAGGAAATTCACTACGTTGTCCATTCCTACAAAAAGTTGTTCTAGATGTTTCTGAAAATGTCCGCTGGCCACTGTGATTCCACATATCATCCTGTTTATTTTATAGAGTCCGTTATGTGTGCTCAACGTCAGCAATTCCTTGGATTCCTCAGTTACTGGAAATTGTACATACGCTTCCATTGGGTTGATTTTGCTAAAACGCTTACCTCCTCCCAGCTTTGCATATAACTCTTCCACTCGTGGTAATGGATATTTTACTTCGACGGGTATTTTACTAGATGCTGGTTTATGGTGGATTTGTAATCTCCACAAATTCTAACTGTTCCACTATGTTTTAGAATTGGTACTATGGGTGTTGCCCACTCTGACGATAGTACAGGTGCCATGATACCTCTAGACTTCAATCAATCCAGTTCCTATTCTATTTTTGACTTGTACGCTAAAGCTACGGTTCGTGCTTTGCAGAATACAGGTCTCACGTTCGCTTTCAGCTCCAAAGGTATCTTTGTCATTCTGAAACAACCCAATTCATCATTAAATACTGTCCTATACTTTTTTATAAGACTATCAACATTATGCTGGCTTATGCCAATTACGTTTACCATCTTAAAAGTCATATTAAATGATTCCAATGAATCTTTCCCCAGAATACTTGGTCCACCATTTGCTACTACATAAAATGATTGTGTCTTATTCACATCATTAAATCTTATATTTACATTAAAATAACCTAGAGATTTGAAGGTTGAGCCATTATATCTCTTAGTATGAAATTATCGCTATATAGCTTATATTTTAAAAAATATTTATCATATATCTGTTTATTTACAGCTGAGCAAAGTGCTCCCGAATCATAAATCATAAAATTTTTAGCATTATCATTAAAATTAAAATTTGCACTATTACTGTTACAATGATTAAAAATCTCGATTACCTTAGCATTCCTTTTCACCTCCCTTAGAGTGTAAACAAGACCTACATCCTCCTCCATCGAGTCTCTTTCTATAAAATTGTATCGTCTTCTTTGCTTACACACCTTTTCCAAGTGCGGCCCTTTGCACCTTCTGCACTTGTAGTTTTTGTAGCGGCATTCATTATTATGTTGGTTTCCACAGATTCTGCATTCGGATTTACAGTTTTACAGAATTTACAGTTGCTGGCTAGGCATTTTATTTTGGTGTACCATGCTATCACGGTTTCTCCAGCTTCCTGTCAAGCGTCGTAGAAGTAAACTGCTTTGCTAAAATATTACTCAGGCTCTGATAATTCTTAGATTTCGGTAGGTCCAGGTTGCACAGATCGCGTAGTAGTTTATCGGTATTGGAATTTAAATTTGCCAAAAGTGTCGCTACCTTGATTTTGTCATCTTAAATTGCCTGACTTTCGAAAATTTGATCCAGTCGCTCGATACAAATGATCCAGTCATCGACTTCCGTGTTAAACTCAAAAAATTTCGCCATGATGCTACCACGGGCTTAGCTTTTCTGCCAATTTCCAAGTTTTCCTTGTCGCCACCTGTGATGTCTGACTGGGGCAAGAAATAACTAGATAGTTCCTTCGTAATTTCATATGTTGACCTCGTTAGTGGATAAAACACTATTTGTCGGTATAAAGTAAATGCTCGTTACATTTATTAGGATACAACTTAACTTACTACTTCACTGGACAGTGACCAATAGCATAATGACGTTGTGAACCGCTTCTGGCTAGCTAATCGTCATAGGCATGTGCGTACTAAAGTTAGGCACATATCACATATAATGTAACTAGTACACAAAGCAATACACACGTTTGTATATATGGAAATGGAATAGAACAAGTAAATTAATACAAATACTTGGGTGTTCTAATAGATGACGCTAGTTATGTTACAGGTAAAATGCCGAAAAAAATTAATTTATTAGGGAGGTTAAGTAATAACATTACACAATGGACTAAACAACAATTTACAAATCTATCAAAAGCCCTTATTTAAATTATTGTTCATCAATATATTGTTCTTGTTAAATAACACTGAATTGGAGATATTACAAAAGAAACAATATCAAGCACTGAGAATAATATTAAACTGTTCCAAATATACAAGCAGAAAATATATGTTAGATAATGTAGGTATAGTTAGTGTTAAACAAACAATACAATTCAATATGATGACATTTATATATAAAATTTTGCATGGTCAATTACCTTTCCATTTGTTAGAATATTGTACTGTATATGACTAGAACTAGGAATGATTTGTATGTACACAGTTAGAACGAATTATGGTCAGAATGATCTCTACCATAACAGAATAGTATTGTACAGAGCTTTCAATAATGATCACAGGACACGTGATTTTTTAGTTCACCTTTTAGGCTTGTCATGTTTTAACCATGTCAGAACCTTCCATACTAAGGATATTTTAATTCGTATGTATCTAAGGGTGCGTTTTCAATTATCTTAGCTGACGGTTTTTTTCGACGAAGTTACACGAAATAATAATAATAATAAATCGGCTTTATTGTGGTAAACAGTTTACAAGGTAGAAAACACAGAAAATAAAAATTACAAGGAAAGGAAAAATAGTGCAGAAAATTAATGATACCCATTATGGCGAAGTCTAGCTGAGAGCTACTCATACTCAACCACAATGAGGCACATTCACAATTCGTTAATTTAAACCAGAAAAATAACAAGTTAAAGAGAATATGACCAATGGTAAAAAGTAAACGTAAACAATGCAATTAATAATAGCTGGGCATACGTACTTGGACACGGAGTAAGTAAAAGCCAAAATAATTTAGAACTATTGCTTGCCTAATAGGTAACTTTTATATTT
This sequence comes from Leptura quadrifasciata, assembly GCA_963675555.1. NCBI lineage: Eukaryota > Metazoa > Arthropoda > Insecta > Coleoptera > Cerambycidae > Leptura > Leptura quadrifasciata. The sequence continues at coordinate 24,237,543 of OY776682.1, forward strand.
GTATTTGAATTTATTTATATTAAAAACTTTAATTTGTTCTGGAATTTGATTGTAAACTGAAATAGCATTAAAGATAAAACTTCTACTAAATATGGCTGTCTGGTGATGTGGCATTGTGAACTTGTTTTTGAATTTTATATTTCTTGTGTGAATAGAGGATCGAGTATGAAATTTATTTTTTAGAAAGGAGGCAGAGTTTGGAGATATCAATGTTTTATGCACAAAATTACTTAGATGATGAATTCTACGATTATTCATATTAAGCCATTTACATTCCTTAATTTTATGAGAAATATGATCAGATTTTCTTAATCCAAATATAGTGCGACAACAAGTATTCTGAACTTTTTGAATGCGATTTTTGTCATATTGATCAAGACAAAAGCCAAAAACAAAATCACAGTAATTAAAATGGGATAATACAAGTGACTCACATAACATTTTTCTTAGATTGAAATTTAAAATGTGACGATTTGAAAATATTAGCTTCAAAGAAGAATATGCCTTTCGCATCAATTTTTTTACGTGACTCTTAAATCTCAGGTTAGAATCAAAAATAACTCCAAGACATTTCGCTTCGTCAACAACCTGCAGAGTTGTACCATTTATTTTAATATCAAGGCTAGCTTTAACAACGTTAACCTTATTCATGCTACCAAATAACATTAACTTAGATTTAGAAGAGTTTAAATTTAAATCATGTTCGACTGATAAACTCATAATTTTATTAAGTTCACGATTCTCGACGAAACACACGGTTTAATTGGCTCTGAATCTGAACACGCTCAGCGGAACCAATAAGGCAACGGTTTGTCTACGCTGAATATTTAGCACCATACAGTCTTCTTGTAGACATATCTTAACATTTAATTATTTATTTTAATCTATAATGTCATATCATAGACGTAGTAGTAGTGTTTTGGTGGATGTTGCATAATTTTCAGTTCTTTTTCACGAGTTTTGAATTGTTTAAATTTTTATTTGAGTACTAATCAGTTCTTTTCAGAACTATATAATTTACATCAGTTATCAGATGAGATAAAGAGAAAAAGAATGTTAGGTTAAGTAATGTTTTTTAAATTTTATTCTAGTCCTGTCTTGCAATGGTTTTTACGCCAGAGGAAGATACCTTCATTTTGATGCCTCATTTTCGAAGTGGAACTCGCAAGGAAGATGGATCATGGAAGTATTCATTGCAATCATGGATCGAACAATTTATGGAAAAATATCCTGACGCAAATATTCCATATGAAACATTTTCAAATCGTAAGTATGTACTCGTTGATCGTTTTGCAAAGGAGAAAATCCACTGGTAGGCCAACTGATTTAACTGAAGTGGTTATGACATTCGAGAAAGAATGAATCAAAGCCCGACAAAATCCATACCAAAGTTGTCCGCTCAAACAGGCAGGTACTGTTACATGTTTACAGTCTTCAGTAAACACTCTGTGGGTTCAAATAACTTGTAACAAGAATCTTCACAAACCACTATTTTATTAATCACAAAAATTACACTAGTAAATACTTAAAAATCTTACAACTAATAATAACCTAATCTATTATAAATTCACTACTTTTAAAACACTATTTACTTTTCTTCTTAAACTTGTCAACTCTTGTCTAACCTAAAAACTCTCTGCCTGTATACTAGAACTGTACTGTATACTTCACTAAACTGAACTGTTCCATCCCCCATCTGCTGGATTCTATTTCATAACATTCTAGAATCCTCCATAGTTTTCTACTATGTGCTAGGTGACTGTTCGTCAATTGGCTCATAGATGGCGCCACCCTACTAGCCAGGAAGTAATAGAATAACAGGTTTCCCTTTACTGTGACCAGGGACTTAATCACATCTCTCCCCGTTAGAGAGCAGCACATAACACTGCCCCCTCCTTAAGCCTGAACGTCCCGATCAGGCAATTCAGACTCCTCGACATACTTCATACTTCGCCAACCTATCCAAGTGCACGATCTTCATGTTGGACTTCTTACTACGTTGAATTCGGTAAACAACGTCATTGATCCGAGTGATGACAGAATACGGTCCTTCCCAAGGTGAGCGAGGCTTCGAGAACCCTTCTTTCACTCTGTTGTGGGTTATACAGCCAAACTAAGTCCCCCACCTTGAATTCTGCTGAACTGGCATTGCGGTCATATCTAGCCTTCTTCATACTTCGCCAACCTATCCAAGTGCACGATCTTCATCTTGGACTTCTTACTACGTTGAATTCGGTAAACAACGTCATTGATCCGAGTGATGACAGAATACGGTCGTTCCCAAGGTGAGCGAGGCTTCGAGAACCCTTCTTCACTCCGTTGTGGGTTATACAGCCAAACTAAGTCCCCCACCTTGAATCCTGCTGAACTGGCATTGCGGTCATATCTAGCCTTCATTCAGTCACCACACCCTGTAGGTGATCTCTTGGCAGCCACATTCGCACAAACCTTGCACCTGCGACACCAAGCCTCTACATCCTGACAGCTATTTATCCAGTAAAATCGTTCCCGTACTCTAGCCAAGGTCTTATTTCTGCTAAAGTGTTCTCTGGATATTCCCTCGTGCACTTCCCGAAGTACTTTTGGTACTCGGCACCTGGGTATCAGCAACCGCATGGTGACTTCTTTCCCATCCGGGCTCTCCCATGCTCTCCATAATAGTCCATCTATAATCCTAAGGGAATCCCATTGCGCCCATAAAGCCTTCAGTCCAACACTTTTACTGGAAACGTCCTTCCATTCCGAGCGGATTCCTTTTTCTTTCGCCTTCGACATTGGTCCAATTTCATCGTCATTCAGTTGTCCCTCTCTTAGAACTTCCTTTGTTCAGTCCTTCGGAACCTCTATCTTAACTGCCTTCGCTTCTGCTATATCCTGCTGCTTCTTTACATCCTCGGCATTCACTTCCTTAGGGCTCCTCTGGCGACAGTACCTCTCGACATGCCCCAATTTGCCGCAATTATAACAGCAGATTCCTTTTGTCAGACCTCTAGCATTTCTTTGCTGCTTCGGCTTCTGTTTCGGTGGTTGCGGTTCCTTCCTCTTTCTTTGCAGTGTTTACTTCCCCAGGATTCCGTTTTCGACACTGTCGCATCATATGTCCTGGTTTGCTGCACTGATAACACTGAATCACCTTCCTTGGCTGTCCATCGCTCTGTTCTCTTTCCTGCTTCCTTGGAGCATCTGGTTTGGTCATCAACTGGCTTATCGTTTTGTGTATGTCAGTCATCAAAGATTCCATATTTGATTTTTCTAAATGGTCCTCTTCTTCTACCTTCATGGCTCGTACTCTCGGACATGTAGTCTCTTTGTAAGCGGCTTCAACCTCGAGGGCATGGATCAAGGCTTCGCTACCAGTCTTATCTCGAGATAATCTAAGGACTCGCCTGATCTCCTCATCTCTTAATAATAATAATAATAATAGTACTTTATTCTGTAAAAAGAATATTACAGGAAGCGTCAAAATACAGTAATATGAAATCAAATATAAATAACAATACAACTTATTGTATTTTGTCACGACACATACACGCATATAAGTATATATAAACATAAAAAATATATATATATATATATATATAAGTAACAAATGAACAATCACAAACAAACAAAAATATATATATAAGTAACAAATGATGAGCAATCAGTAAAGTGTCAATGTTCTAGAAACTCTGTCAGAGAGTAAAACACTTCTGTGGTCAACAAGTTTTTTACCCAACTGGAGAATGCCTTAAAATTTTTATTCCTTATCTCGAGAGGAATTTTATTATACAATTTTGGACCCCAGTAGTCCACTCCCTGCTGAGTTATATTCAGTCGGTGATGCGGAATTTGTAGCTGTTCCCTGTTTCTTGTGTTATAGTGGTGATTTTCAAGATTTGGACTAAATTTATCTTTATGTGAATGCACATACTTAAGGTAACTGAGTATATATAAGCTTGGCATAGTGAGAATACCTTGTTCTTTGAAGGCATCTCTGCAGCTCTCTCTATAATTCATGCCACATAATGTTCTGATGGCTTTCTTTTGTAGGATGAAGACTTTCTGAGCGTCAGATGATGTTCCCCATAGTAGTATTCCATATACTGCGACGCTATGAAAATTTGAGTAATATGCTATTTTTGCGGATTGGTTGGTGGATACGTTTTTTAGTATTCTAATGGTGTAAATAGCTGCGGCAAGTTTTTTGCAGAGCTCTTCAATATGGCCTTTCCAATTTAATTTACCGTCTAATGTTAAGCCTAAGAATTTCAACGATAACCTCTCCGTTTCTCTTTTTGTAGATAAAATTATATTTTGCGTTTTTTCTCTGTTTAAAGCTAATGAGTTCGCCATGAGCCAGATATTTGCTTCGTGCAATATATTTTGTGATAGGGTTGTTAACTCTGTTTTATTTTTCCCTTTTGTTATGAATGTTGTATCATCGGCATATAAACAAGCCCCATAACTCTTAACATTAGAGAGTAAGTCGTTGATATATATTATGAATAGTACTGGCCCCAACACAGAGCCTTGTGGCACGCCTCGGGTTAGTAGCTTTGGGTTCGATCTTTTATCATTCCACCATACTGTTTGATATCGATCTGATAAATATGATTCGAACAATTTATGTGGAGTTCCTCTCACGCCATAATAGTGTAGTTTACTGAGTAAAACTTTATGGTCAACCGTATCGAAAGCTTTACTTAAGTCACAGCAGATTATTTCTGTTTCTTCTTGTCTGTCGAGAGCCTCTGTTATTTTTTCTACTGCTTCTATCAGGGCAGTGGTAGTTGATTTCCCTTTACGATACCCATGTTGACTGCTATGTAATATATTAAATTTCTCAAAAAATGTTATCAGTCTTTTTTTTAAAATAATTTCAAATATTTTTGAAATGACTGGTAGGATAGAGATAGGTCTATAATTATTTATGTTATTGATGTCACCTTTCTTGTATATCGGAATAATTTTCGCATGTTTTAAATCATTGGGAAATATTCCCTCTTGAATACACTTATTTATTATTATTGTAATTGGTGTTACCAGAGCATCTCCAATTTTCTTTAAAATGTAAGTTGATATACCATGTATATCTTCTGTTTTTTTAGTCTTGATGTTCTGTATAACATTTCTAATCTCGTTTTCATCCACTTCTTCCAAATATATAGACCTAGAGTTGGATATTATTTGATTTCTTAATAGCTCATCGGGTTGTTTGGATGGTTTTAATTGGGCAGCAATGTTTAATCCGATATTTGCAAAAAAGGTACTAATATCTTCAGTTGTTAGAGTTGTTTGCTCCTGGTTTTTATCACAGTTTTGATTTTTTCTGGTTTCTGACTTAATTATTGTCCAAATTGCTTTAGATTTATTTTCACAATCAGCTATAAAATTTTGATTTGCTACCTTTTTTTTTCATTGATCCGCTTTATGTAGGCCTCTTTGAGATTTTTATAGGCATTTAAAGAATCTTGATCTTTTCGTACATTTTGTATCGTAGATAAAGCATCTAATTGTTTTCTCATTTGTTTCAATTCTTCTGTGTACCACTTGTTATTCTTGTTGTTTTTTCCTAAGACTCGTTTCCTCATTTTTGGCACAAGTTTCAAAAAGTTTTGTGAAGATATTATAATAACACTGATATGCTTGAGAGGCATTTTTTGCTTCTAATAATGTATTCCAATCTATGGCCACCATTTTGCATTTAAATTGGTAAATATTGTAGTCATTTATTTCTCTATATTCAATATCTTTCACTTTATTGGAATTACCAACTTCATGTGGAATTTCAAGGAGCTGTCCCAAATGGTCTGATACATGTAGATTCACTGTATTTGTTTTAACTTTATAATACTTTATATCTATGTTGGTGAAAATATTATCTATACAACTCTGTGAGATATTTGTAATTCTTGACGGCTCTGTAAAAATCTTGTGGAGGTTGAAAGACGACAGTAGATTTTCAAGATTGGTCCTTATGTTTGAGTGTACTATAAAGTTGACATTATAATCTCCGGATAGGTATATTTTCTCTCCCTTATATTTTTCTGTAACATAATTCAGTGCACTGTTTAATTTTTCGAGGAATGTTTCTGTCTCCTAAAGGCGACCTATATATTGATAATATAATGCCATATTTTGTACTTAATCCAACAATTTCAATGTGCTTTTCTACTGAGAGAGCTTTTATTTCGATTATTTCAGTGGATTTAATATCTTTTTTTAAGAGTATCATAACACCTCCATGTGTATGCTCTTTTCTAGTAAACGACGTTCCTACATAAAAATTGGGTATATTAATCCTATCTATCTGGAATTCTCTGAGCCAATGTTCAGTCATAGTTACTATATTTATGTTGTCATTGTTTATTAAACATGCATTGAATAGATTAATTTTGTTTGCTAGTGACTGAATGTTAATATTTAATAATAGAATTTCATGAATATCTGAGTTGGATTTTCGAACCTTTAAAGTATTGTGTGCAGTTGGGGGGTGAAACTGTGGTATAAAAAATTATCACTATTTTTACTCACTTTCTGAGAAACATTTATATCATTTTTCTGTACATCTGTTATGTAGCAAGAGAGATTAGATGTTATTTGACTTTCTTCGTTTCGATTTTCTGTAGTTCTCTTTTGTGTATTACTATTTTTTTCCTCATCATAATTATTCTCATTTGTTAGCGGGTCAGTAATTCCTAGGCTTTTGTTTATAAATGTTTGGTTTAGAGGTGTTTCATTTGGTTTAATAAAAATTAATGACTTTTTTATACTTTTCTTACTGTGTGTAATAATTTTGTACAGATCCTTGCTAATAGTATTTTTATTGACAACATAATTTTCTTTATTTATCTCATAATATGCAATATTACCTTCCACTGTCTTGTTTAGTTTTTCAATAAATACATTGAGCTTACTATTATAGTCATAGATGCGTTGATTCAAATAGTTATTTCTTAAATATGGTACAGATGAAACAATTATATTTATATTACAACACTTTTTTAAAATATCATATAAGTATTTAAAAGAGGGAAACTGCTTTTTATAGAAATCATTTCTTCCTGCCATTATGATAATGAAATCATTTTCATTGTAATCTTTGGACATCGTCTCAACATTTTCGATAACAGGTTTAAGGTTTGCAAAGGGTTTGACAGCGGCTGCTATCTGGTAATCCTTAAGAAGTGTGCGTAGTCTCAAGTTAATACCCTTTCCTAGCTCATCCGATAATATTAAAATCTTATTTGTTCGGCGATGAAAGTACCAACTGTTAATTGTTCCTGGAATTCTTTGGGTGCATCCGGGTAAGCCAGGTATGTCAGTCGCTCAACAGCTGCCTCAAAATCTTGTAAACTTTCCCCAGCTTTTTGTGTGCGTGATTTGAGCTGAGTCCGGTATACCTGGGCGAGGTGTTGGTCGCCATATCTTATTTATTTATTTATTAAAAATCATGTCAATACACACAAATGGCTTACATTCGTCAGCAGTATACATAATATAAAACGTTAAAATACAAGATACAAATATATAATATAGAATACAAATACATATATAAAATACAAAAAATTACAAAAAAAAAAAATATACAGAATGCAATATAAAATAAAATGTTTATTATTAAACGAAAAGGAAATTATCATCAAAAACTTCGTTTAATGAATAGAATGCCCTTTCAGTAAGATACGTTTTTATTTGCTCTTTATATTGATTTGCAGGTAGGTATTTGATATGGCTTGGGAGTTTATTGTATAATTTAGGTGCATAATAATTTGTAGAGAACTTGCTCTTGTTTACTCGATGAAACTCTATTTCAATTTTTGAGTTATTTCTTGTATCATAATGGTGAATGTCATTATGTTGTTTGAAAAGATGAGTATTGTCCCTCATCCATAGTAAACATTTCATAACGAACACAGAAGTAAAAGTAAGAATTTTTAAATCGATATATTTCTGTTTTATATCACTGTAATAACTTGATCCTGTGATAATTCTAATTGCACGACGTTGGAGTGAACAAATTTGCTTAGCATGGGCAGAATGTCCCCAAGCTAATATTGCATAAGACATATTAGAGTGAAATAGACTATAGTAGGCTGTTAGTATAACAGAATCGTTTACAACTGGGTATAAATTTCTCAAAACATAAGTATTTTTAGAAAGTTTTTTTGACAGTTGGTCTATATGAGTTTCCCAAGAAAGCCTGGAGTCCAGGTATACTCCAAGAAATTTAGCTGATGGTAGGATGTCCAAATCGCAATGTTTTAGTGTGAATATGCATTTCATAGTTTTACTCACATTGAGGTTAAGTTGATTTGCTGTAAACCATAAGGAGGCTACCGATTGTGTTTTATTCATTAAATCTAAAGGCTGTTCAAGGTTGTTATGTTGATCCAAGGTAGTCGTGTCATCTGCATATAAAACCAGCTCACTATTCGGAAGGCAATCATTTATGTCGTTTATGTAAATCAGGAACAGCAATGGTCCCAATATTGATCCTTGCGGTACTCCATATTGGATTGAACTTAAGTTGGAGTTCTTGTCATTGTAGTGAACAAATTGCTGTCTGTTGGTTAAATATGATTCAATCAGTTTCCTGCTTATGGGATTAAAGCCATAAAAATTTAGTTTTAAAATTAATGTGTTATGTGCTACACAATCAAAGGCCTTACTCAGGTCACAGAAAGTCCCACCTATATATATATATCATCATCGAAGCCATTGGATATCTTGGAAATAAGCGTTAAAATTGCCTTTTCGGTATTACGTTTTTGTCTGAAGCCAAATTGTTTGTTAATGAATAAATTGTTGTTTTCGAAATATTCTGCTATTTGTGCGGCTAAAAGCCATTCCACAATCTTGGCAATGATAGGAACTAAAGATATTGGCCTATAACCTGGGTCATCCGGGTTTCCTTTTTTAAAGATTGGTATTACTTTAGCAATTTTTAGAGAGTTCGGAAATTCACCTGCCTTTATAGATAAATTTATCAAGTGAGTTAAGGGGAATATTATAATATTTTTTATTTGTTTTATGATTTTTACATTTATACCATAAATATCCATCGAATTTTTGTTCTTTAGTTTATTAATTGCCTCTCGTACATCATTAAATGTTACTTCACGAAATTTGAAAGTGGTTTTTATATTTTTATTTAAGAAATTTTCAGGTACCCGCCTTATTTTTTGTAGTTGGGATACTAATACTTCTGCTTGATTAACAAAGTAATTATTAAAATCATCGGGATTTATTGTGGCATCTAAAGCTGTATGGGCTTTTGGTCTGCAATTGTTGATTACTTCCCACATCGATTTAGGAGAGTTGTTTTTGGATTTTATATAATCATTGTTTATTCTTTTTTTTTGCAATTTGAATTTCATGTTTGTATTGCCTTTTTTGCTCTGTATACAAGATTTTGTTTCCAATAGTGGGAGACTGTTTGTAAACATCATGATAAAAACCAAAAACATCTCTCATATTTTTTAAATGTTCATTAAACCAAGTTACTGTATGATTTCTTAGTGTGTTTGTAGTAATTATTTTTACTGGAAAAGCAAGTAATGTATTTTCGACAATCTTGTTGATAAATATGTCCCATTTTTCATTAGTTGTAAGATTATCGAGTTGAACATAGGAAAAGTCAACGGTTTGCATTATGTTGTGGAATTTGAATAAACCGTATTTAGTTATTGGTCTAACAGTTTTATTGATATTTACATTTTTTTGGCTCCTGAAGATTTATATAAATTGCAACTGATTTATGATCAGAAATTTGTAAATCTCTTACTACAGTCCTATACTCACTTGAAAAGTTTATTAATACGTTGTCTAAGCAATTCTGTTCCCTAGTTGCCTCCGCAATGCAAGTTATAAAATCAAAAGATGTCAATAGATACTTGAATTCATTGTCAAATTTATCTTGAGAATGAAAATGTATATTAAAGTCACCAGTTATTACGATCTTATGTGTATGTACCTTTAATTTGTTTAAAATGATAGAGATGGTATCAATAAAAAGTTTGAATTTAGTTGGATCTTTATCGGGTGTTCTATAAAGTGAGATAATAATATATTTACCTTTAATAACCTCTACTGCAGAAAATTCATAAAGTGAATCACGTGATAACAATACAATATCATTACGAGGTTTAAAATCAATACCGTTCTTTACAAAAATTATGCTGCCGCCATGTGCTGAAGTTGTTCTGGCATAATGTGAAACCATTGTGTAGTTATGTATGTTTACCGTACTTATCTCATCTGGCTTTAACCAATGTTCACTAAAAGTTAAGACGTCTGGCATTTCATTGATTCGAGCAAAATGCCCCTCTATCTCATTTATTTTAGATCTCAAAGATTGAACATTAAGGTGAAATACTGAAAGAACATTCTTATTCTTACTACTGCATTTTAATGGTTTTTGCCCGTATTGGGAGGCCGAAAACCCTCAATCTTGGAATTGAAAACTTCTTCCATTACTGCATTATTTAGTGGCATTTCACTCTCAGCTTGCCCCAAATTACTTTGGTGTTTTGGATTATCTAGGAATCTCTCCGTCCTTTTTTAAAGTCGAATCTATCATACATTATACCAGATGGCCAAAATTTGCTGTCATATACCAGATCATGGAGTTCTGGGTCAAGTCCTACCATGAAACTATTATTATCTTCTACCTTTTTGTATAGATCAAGGGATTTAACATAAATATTATTAACGTCAGTAGCAGATTTTCTTGCTATGTATTTTTTGACCATTTCTTGCGTAACTTTGCTTTTTGCTTTTGAGATAAATAGCCAGATTTTTTTATTATTTTTTTTTGGTACACTGCCTTCAAATCCATTCGCTTCCTCTGCGTTTATTTCTGCACTCCCTATTTGCCCTGACTTTTTACGTTTCTTTATTTTTGTTGTCCATTGATTGTTGTAAAGGTCCGTATTTACAGGTTTTCTATTTTCACTTAATTCCGTCTCAACTATGTTATTTAAATTTGTTTCCAAGGTTTTTAAAGATCTGGGCTCTAAGTTAATTACTTCATTCATAATTTTCATTTGTGTGTTTTGCAGGTCTTGTATATTTGTTTGTTTGGTTGCCTCTTTTGAAGTTCTAAGTCCATTTTTTATTCTTGTGCTGTATTGAAGTTTTTTTTGTCGGAATAATTTCATTATCTGATACTGCTGTTTTTATTGATGTGGTTTTTTGTTTTGAATTATCACTTTCCCTTAAGGATTCTAAATTATTTACTTTTATTTTAAGTGCATTGAAATCTTCCAAATGCAAGGAGAACTTTTTTTAAATTTCAGCAGAGATAAAGTCTTGCATATCTGCCCTTTTTATGTCTTGATTTTTCCTGTCTAGTTCTATTTTATACATTTCATTTTCATTTTGAATTTTTGTAATATTTTGCTTTAGTTGCTCGATTTGATTATTTAAGGCTTTATTAAATTGCTTTAACTCTTGATTTTCTTTCAACAACTCTTCATTTGAAGTAGTCAATGATAATATATCCATTTCTTCATCATTCACTATAACCTCATTCCAGTCTGTTTTCCCTATTAACTTTGAATCACAGCACATAACTCGTGTTGCACAACTATTGTGGTATACTTTATCACATTTTTGGGATTTAACTTTTTTTTTTATGGTTTTTTTGTTACAATAATTGCAATAAGTTGAGAGCTCTTTCACTGACACTTTATCGTCAGCCATCTTATATGCAGCCTCCAAAACTTTAAAATCTCATTGCTGTGTTACTGGGATAGTCTGAAGCAACTCTGAGGCTTGACCTCTTAATGCTAGCACCAATGCCATAGCTTTGTCTTCATTACTCCAATTGTTTGCGCATGCCGCTGCCTCAAATTGTCTTTTGTAGGTTGACCAAGAAGTTTCACCATGAAAGGAAGGCGGTTGTAATCAAGGACCTGACGATAATACTAGCTGGCCTCCTTGAGCTCTTAACTGTCGCTTTAACTTTTCCTTCGACGCCCGTAACTTTTTGTTCGACACCAGTAACTTTTTCTTCGACTGTAGTCACTTTTCCTTCTACGTCGGTAACTTTTCCCTTAATGTCACTAATTTCTCCTTCGACGTTACCAACTTTTTGTTCAACTTTATTTGCTTTTTCCTTGACCTCATTAATGGCTGACAGGATAGCATCTTGTTGCACCTGTATAATTTTTCTCAATTCTTCCTTTTCTTCTTGTCGTTTTCTTTCTTGTCCTTCCCTTTCTTCTTGATGTCTTCTTTCTTTTTCTTCTTGACGTCTCTCTTGTTCTTCTTTTACCTCTAGCATCATTTTTCTAAATGCAGCTAACATGTCTTGCATTTGCTTTTCCTCAGCCATGCTTCTCGTTTCCATTAACAATTAACTCGAAACAGCACAAACAAGTCTTATTTAAAGTCTATATCATTTCTCAGTTGAAAGCACTTAAAAACTACAATTTCTAAACAGAATGTCCCAGAAATTTCCTCACACTAGCACAAATAAATCTTGTCTAATGTCTATATCACTTTCCAGTTCAGCTCACTTCACTATCTCCAGTGGTTTCCAAATAGAACAATATGGAACTTTATCTCATTCTTCAGAAATTCTGTTGCAATTCCGCTTCTGACACCAATTGTTACGTGTTTACAGTCTTCAGTAAACACTCTGTGGGTTCAAATAACTTGCAACAAGAATCTTCACAAACCACTATTTTATTAATCACAAAAATTACACTAGTAAATACTTAAAAATCACACAACTAATAATAACTTAATCTATTATAAATTCACTACTTTTAAAACACTATTTACTTTTCTTCTTAAACTTGTCAACTCTTGTCTAACCTAAAAACTCTCTGTCTGTATACTAGAACTGTACTGTATACTTCACTAAACTGAACTGTTCCATCCCCCATCTGCTGGATTCACCTCTTTATATACACATTTGGAATGTGCCAGAATCCTATTTCATAACATTCTAGAACCCTCCATAGTTTTCTACTATGTGCTAGGTGGCTGTTCGTCAATTGGCTCATAGATGGCGCCACTCTACTAGCCAGGGAGTAACAGAATAACAGGTTTCCCTTTACTTTGACCAGGGACTTAATCACATCTCTCCCTGTTAGAGGGCAGCACATAACAGTACTTTTACACTAATTTTTTTAATTACTGAATACGTTACATACCATTTAAATTTAGTTTCTTGAAAATATAAAATATGAACTTCTTTAGTGAAAATTGTTATCAACAACTAATAACGATACCTACTAAAATTCTTGTTTATATATAAAACCTGAATGAAACTAAAAAAATACATAAAACTGGGAATCGGTTCTCTTCAGATGTCTCAATATACCTAAACGACAAATCAACAAAAATTTTTTTTTTATATCTTTCAATTGGAACAACCCATAAAGCACTCAAAAAACTCCATTTGCATCCATACAGGGTAACCGTTGTTTAAGAACTATTACTCCCTGATTTTGAAAGTCGAGTAAGATATTGTCGTTGGTTCAACGGAAATTTAAATTACAACAATGTATTGGATTTAACCTATTTTACTGATGAAGCATAGTTTAACTTAACAGGTTATATAAATAGTCAGAAGTACAGGACATGGGCTACAGAAAACCCTCACAATTACGTAGAAACAAGTTTACACCCCTTAAAAGTTGGTGTATGGGTGGCAATATCCAGAAGGCGAATTATAGGCCCTATATTTTTTCGTGAAACAATTAATGAGTTTTACGATGACTGATTAGTCAGCCAGGGACTATGGCCTGCACGATCTCCAGATCTAACGCCCTGTGATTATTTCTTATTTGGACACATGAAGAACGATGTTTTAAAAATAGATTACATACCATTGACGAATTACAAGAGGCGATAGAAAGATAAATCCGCAATATTACTGTTGATCAGTTACAGAACGTATTCGAAAATATGAAACGAAGAGTCCATGTGTGTTTAGAAACTCAAGGCAGCCATTTTGAGCATTTGTTATAATTTTTTGGCATTTCGTATTAAAATGTATTCATTCATCTTATAATTTAAATCTCATGTAACAAAAGTTTTTATTATATAATTTCTTTTATTTACTGTGAATTGTTCGATTCGAATGTTTATATTCATGTTTGTGGAAATAAAGCTTATTTTGAATTAGGTGTAATAGTTTATTTCTTGGGAACATTTTTTTACTCAGATAAAAGGCATCCCATTTAAATTTACCTTTGATATTAAAAACTTATCATAAATTTTTTACCTTTTAACTAGACCGCCAATGGATTTAGGGTATTTCTGTTTAGTGCAAAACCATCATGTATAGCTGGTTGTCTATATTTTGCGATCACATGTCCTGTGATCATTACTGAAAGCTCTGTATAATAGACTACTACAGGAAATAAAATCAAGTCAAACCGTTCGAGCTTTTATATATATAATAATCTATAATTTTCTTTTTTAAAGTGTTCCGTCTTCATTTGTTCCCTTTTTATTCTTTTTTTATTTTTGTTATTTAATTTATTTTATTCATTCATTTTCTATAATTAATTTGCCGTTTCATTTACTCTCGAAAATAGAAGCGCTTTTCTAATATTCCTTTATCATTTAACATCCCGAAGTATGCAGTCTCGGATGGGATAGTGTGAGTGGCCTTACTTCCCTTTCGAGTTGCAAGGAAGAGGCCGTCCACCATATGTAAATAGAATATATTCTTCGCTTGATGAGTGCATATAACCACGCGATAGTGATTTATTCCCGCATATTTTTATTGATTGCTTTCGATCTGGTGTTTGTAATCCATTTTGTGTTATTGTGTGTGTGTCACTCGAGAGTTTCTCGCCATCATCGACTGGTTCGTCCGGCTTTGGATCATCCTACAAGACCAAGGAGGACCCTCCATATCGCATCTGGCCGCAGAACCGATTTACTAGTAACATTAGGGTATGTCGCTCTGTCATTACCTCAGTTGAGACTGTGAAATTATTACGTACGACAATCCATTATTCTCTCACTAGCTACGAATTTCCATTTACGGCAAATACAGGTAATTAGTCCTTTTAGTCTTCCGTATTATATTGACATTTATTTAGTCCTTCGAGCCGGATAGTTACATAATTTTTCACTATTTTCAAGAGTAAACAGTGTTAAAATTTGTATTTTAATATATTTTTCATTCATTTCAATATTCCATATACATATTAAGTATTCATTTCATTTAACTTGTTAGCAGCCAGCGATCGTGAATCCTGTCCCTTTCTTAAAATAGGAGAAATTGTGACAAAGACATTTGCGCACATTTTAAAATGCCCACTTACTCAATTCGACGCTCTAATATTACATGTATTGGTGTGACCGCGTCTAGATCGATAATGCTTCATATCTTATCCATTCGCACCTGTGTCTTGTTTACTTTTACTGAAAAAACGCTTCGAAGAATTGCTTTGGTTTTTCGTGTTATATTGATCGTACATACTTACATTAATATTTTCTTGTACTTGTATTCAGGGGAATTAAAGTAGAGATTTTGATACCGTAACATGTTGTTTTTACATTCTATCAGTCTTGGATATACACAAAATACACATATACACTTATGTACATGTAATATGGGTTAGAATCAGGAGCAGATATGTACTTTTTCTTTTGTTAAATAAGTATCCATTTTAACAGGTTAATACTATTTTGAGTGCAATAATACATAAATCTCGTAAGGTTAACTGATACCTAAACCCAACGGACACTAGTAAATAATAAATAAATCCATAACATAAGTGCATAGGATTTCCCTATACGTATAGTAGCGATCCTCGTACTGTATATGTTTCATTTCATGTGTCTATTTTCTATATATTCATATATAAAACCAAGCATAAAACATACTTAAGTTATGCTAATATTGTTGTACTTCTTAGTCTTACAAAAATTTTGAATTAATTGGATAAAAAGCCTATTTACAAACACTTAATAGTTCAACGACAGACCTTGGAATGGTTTAAGAGAGTGAAGTAACCCGGACCTGGATCATTTGTTTTCTAAACAATTTCAAATAACTATAATTAAAGCTAATTAATACAGGGTGAATGCTAAGACAATTTCGATTTTAAAATGAGAATTTACATAAATAGAAATATATCTTGACGTGTTTTATACCTGGTATGGTTTTTTATCAAATAAAGCTTATTATTATTATTATGAAGTTTTATAAAACTTCGAATATAAAGTTTTATATAAGTATTACCAACTATCAGTTAACAAAGTATGTGGATATATCTATGGGAAAAACAGAGTCATTGGTGATTTCACTTTAATTCATTGGCTAAATGGGTGACATAAAAATGAACACGAGGCTCGGAGTAGGGGAAGTCTTGGCATACCCTGAAAGTTTAAACAAGATCACTGGACCCCCTTGCTTTGGGGAGATTTGGTGATCCTGAGCAGTGATTCACTTGGTCAGTTACTGCCTTGATTAAAGCGTTTCAATGTGGATATTCTTGGACTCCACTTGGGAGATTTGGTGGTCCTGAATGACTTTCTTCTGGGCACTTGTTGACCATCATTGAGAGCTCACAGAGTTCCAATTTAGGTCCGCTATTTTTCGCTCTTTTTGTCAATGATCTTAAGACACTCTTTGCTGCAAAAAGCTATTTTCAGCAGATGACCTAAAAATCTTTGTGTCAATAAATTCCATAGACAACTGTCATATGCTACATAGGGAACTCCTTCGTTCTAAATGTAGCAAAGTGTAAGGTTGTAACTTATTCACGAAAACATTAACTCATTGATTATAATTATCATATCGATGCACAATCTTTATCCGATACTAACTCAACCAGAGTTTTAGGAGTATTCTTCGATAACAAATTATCATTTGCATATCGAGTTAACGGTTTCCTCGTTTATGAAAACATTAGAGTTTCTATTTAAGACTAAGTCAAGTCTTCCAGAACAATGGCATCTTAATCAAACTATTTTATTGCTATATCCGGTCTAAACTTGAGTCCTGCTCACTTATTTCTGATTATCAAGTTAAATTAATCAAGTCGGTTCTTAGAAAATTTTTAAAATTTCCTTGCTTCCATACCGATGGTAGATATCCAAACAGAGGCTACGGCCAGACTTATCTGTTAAATAGGTTCAACTTTGACTCACTGCAATTTAGAAGACAATTTCCTATACCTGCTCATACACAATAGGGTTGACTGTCCTCCTGCTCTAAACCAGTTGAACTTCTTGGTTCCAAGAGCCGCCAGTCCAAATCCTCTAACATTTTATTGTCAACCAGCGCAAACCAATATAATGCTGAAGTCTCCTATATTCGTTATTTGCTCTAACTACAATTCAATTTGTAATACTTGTGATATATTCAACGAGCTCGATTAATACAATTTATATTTCTCTTAAGGATCGCAGCATTCCATAAAATAATGTACACATGTAGTAATTGTAATTATATTGATATTTTATTGATATATATTGATTGTGTCGTTCTTTTTGCAGATGACACATCAATAGCTGTTTCTGCGTCTACTCATAAAGAGCTCCAAGATAATTTAAATATCATATCAAGCCAATTTATAAACTGGTGCAATAACAATAAACTACTAGTAAATGCAAATAAAACAGTGTGCATGCAATTTTATAAAAAAATAATGGCATCCATTACAGTTAAACTTAATGGGACATTGATACAGTGTGTTGATAGTACAAAATTTCTTGGTGTACACATCGACTCAAATATAAGGTGGCAGACATACATAAACATAGTTATGAAAAAAATTAATAGCGGATATTTTGCAGTTCTGCAAATAAAGTCGTCCCTCGAATATAGCCAGTTAATAAACATTTATTATGCATTAATCTATTCAGCAATATAATATAATATATCACTTTGGGGAAACTCCAGTGATGCTGAAAGAATTCTTATCTTACAAAAACGAGTAGTAAGGTTAATATTCAATTTAAATCAAAGACAATCCTGCAGGTCATATTTTAAAAACAATAATATTTTAACTGTGCCATGTGTGTATATACTAAAATGTATAATTTTCATAAAAATAAATTTACAATAATTCCAACAGAATAGAAACTTTCATGAATATTCAACTCGAAAAGGCTAGAACCTGAGAACTGAGGCACACTCTACACAATTATATAAAAACTCACCATTCCACTCGGGAATAATATTATATAATAAATTACCAGATGTTATAAAAAATATTGAATCAGTAGGAAAATTCAAAAGAAAATTAAAACTGCTTTTAATTTCAAAAACGTATTATTCAGTTAAAGAATACATGGAAGATAACTGTTAAGCAATAATGCTAATATAGTCATTCATATTACTATTTTATTTACTTTTATTGTTATTATGTCACGTCAATAATCTGTATATATAAATTTTTCTTGATATTTATCTTTAACTGTTTATCTCTGAGATATTTATCTTTTAATATGTGTGTTTTCTCTTTTTATTGTGTTTTTTTTTTTTTTTTTAAATTTTAATGTTATATAACTATTACTAAGTTTTTTAAATTTTATTCTGTGTACTGAGACATAAATACTATTGTATTTATTGCTATATACATATATATTGCAAATTGACTTGTCCAATATCATTGTTATGGTCTTTATGGATGAAATAAATTATTATTAGTATAATTAATTTTATATTGTTTGTCACTCATATGTATGTAAGTCATGTATTTTCAAAGAGACACAACAATTATAACAAACACAAAAGTGAACTTAGCTCTCAGATGATAAGTATCATTTATCAAAACATTCAATCAATAGGGAACTGTATAAACGAACTGAACACTTTCCTAAAACAAAACAGTGAGTGTGTTGCTGTGTGTATAACAGAGCACTGGAAAACCTACCATCAATTAACAGCCCATGGTGTAAATGGATTTAAGCTAGGTGGAAGTTTCTGTAGGAAAAGAAACAAACATGGTGGAAGTAGAGTATATGTGAAGTATGGTTTACCGCATAAAGAAATACTAAATACTACAAGCATGTCAGTTCTAGGTGAATTTGAATGAGCAGCAGTGGATATTATAGTAGGCGATATAAAAATAATGTAACATCAATTTAGAGACCTCCAGCAGAGAAATGGGTTATGTCTAAACAAAATGGAGGAACTATTATCTATGTCTTTCTTATATAAAGATGCAATTATGATAATAGGAAGGGATTTCAACATAGAAACGTATAAGGACAACAAAAACAAAGATGACCTGTTCTCAGTTCTCACTAATGGACATTTAATTTGTATGCAACAATAGATGAATATACAAGAATAACAAACACTAGTAAGTCATGCATAGATAATGTATTCTCAAACTTATAAGGTCTATTTGAGAATAAAGTGATACACTAGCTAATCTCAGATCATACGGCTCAAAAATTAACCTTCTGCATACCTAAAAATAAAACTGAACTTTAAAATGAATTTTCAGTGAAAAAAATAAGAAAGATTTTATTAATAATTTAAAAGCCCAAATCTGGGATAAAATATATATTGTAGATAAAGCAGAAGTGGACAAGCATTGGAATCTATTTTCAAATATCTTTTTAGAATTATTCAATTTAAGTTTTCCTCTCAGAAAAATTTCAATAGAAAACCAAAATAAAAAAATAATACTAGACGATCCTGAGATTAGGGAGTGTAAAAAAACCTGACGTGTTTTGAATACTGTGAGCAGTGTGGATACAAATTCGCGTTCTCTATCTCGAGTCCTAGAGAACGGTATTCCACAAAGGTCCGTCCTATCTGTGACACTATTCGGAATTGCGGTAAATGCACTTAGTGCATCAATTCCTCCAGAAGTGCACCAAACATTATATTGTTACGTGTTTACAGTCTTCAGTAAACACTCTGTGGGTTCAAATAACTTGCAACAAGAATCTACACTAACCACTATTTTATTAATCACTAAAATTACACTAGTAAATACTTAAAGATCACACAACTAATAATAACTCAATCTAAAAACACTACGTACTTTTCTTCTTAAACTTATCAACTCTTGTCTAACCTAAAAACTCTCTCTGTATACTAGAACTGTAATGTATACTTCACTGAACTGAACTGTTCTGAACTCAACTGAACTGTACCCTCCTCTGCTGGATTCACCTCTTTATATACACACTTGAAATGTACCAGAATCCTGTTCTAGAATCCTCCATAGTTTTCTACTATGTACTAGATGATTGTTCGTCAATTGGCTCATAGACGGCGCCACCCTACTAGTCAGGGAGTACAGAATAGCAGGTTTCCCTTCACTTTGATCAGGAACTTAATCACATCTCTCTCCGTTAGAGGGCAGCACATAACAATATGTAGATGACCTATGTATAATGATCTCCGGGTACAATCTGCAAACAATTAGAGAGACAATGCAACGAGCACTGGACTCTCTCTCAGACACAGCATTGAAAATGGGTTTCAGATTCTCTACCACGAAGACAAAGTGCATACATTTCTGTAGGCTTCGCCGTCCTCACGAAGCGCCTATCCTTAAGTTCGATGGAGCGGAGCTACAATATGAACCAACATCGAGATTTCTTGGCCTCCATTTGGACTCCGGCTTACGGTGGTCAATACATACGCAATACATTCAAACTAGAGCTCGTAAACCGCTTAATATCTTACGTCTTCTGGCTGGCCATAAATGGGGAGCACACACGACAGTGCTACTTCATCTATATAAATCACTACTATGCCCAAGATTAGAATATGGTGTTGAAATATTTTCTGCTGCTCGTATTTCTCACCTTCGCAAAATTGACCGCATATACCATCAGGGCATCCGCATGGTCCTGGGAGCATACAGGATAAGCCCAGTGTTAAGTATGTTCAATCTAGCTGGCGAGCTTCCTCCAAATGAGAGACGGGCCCTACGGTGCCTTAACTACGGATTCCGCCTTTCAGCAACTCCTTCAAACCGGCTGTGCAAAATGTTCTCCCTAACTCGACCCTCTGCCAATTCCAGGTCACTTCCTGACTGCTTCTTGAAATACGTCCAAGATTTGGAGATATCTATACCTCCTATCTTGCCACGCCTAATCTCTTCCAGTCCTCCGTGGGCATACAGGGTCGACATAAATCTGGACCCATCGAAAACAACAAAGGAAGACACGCCTCCTCAAGTGTATAAGACAAGACTTCAAATAATTTTAAATCAAGTGGAAAATGCACTAGTGTATTATACTGATGGATCTCGTACCGCCGAGGGCGTGGGTTGCGCTGTATATGTTGACGACAGCCTGGAACTGTGGCCGCTGCCACCCCAGTCGTCTGTATATACAGCGGAGCTAACTGCCATCCGCAAAGCTATACAGATGCACATAAGAACTAACAGCCACCGAAATGCCATTATATTGTTATGTGCTGCCCTCTAACGGAGAGAGATGTGATTAAGTTCCTGGTCAAAGCAAAGGGAAACCTGTTATTGTGTTACTCCCTGGCTAGTAGGGTGGCGCCGTCTATGAACCAATTGACGAACAGTCATCTAGCACATAGTAGAAAACTATGGAGGGTTCTAGAATGTTATGAAATAGGATTCTGGTACATTCCAAGTGTGTATATAAAGAGGTGAATCCAGCAGATGGGAGTTCAGTTCAGTTGAGTATACAGAGAGTTTTTAGGTTAGACAAGTTTAAGAAGAAAAGTAAAGTACATAGTGTTTTAAAAGTAGTGAATTTATATTAGATTAAGTTATTATTAGTTGTGTGATTTTTAAGTATTTACTAGTTAGTTTATTTATATGAAAGAGTTTTAGCCAAGATAGCTGAAAGTGTTAACACACTGTCATTAACTGACTGTAATTACTGTGATTACTGTGAAAAAAAGTTATCAATAAAGTAAATTGTGTCAACTGTGGAGCAGTATTCCACAAAAGTTGTTATCAAAGGAAAAAATTTTGCAATAATCAAGATATCTCCAAAGAAACACAAGCAAACATAACCTATGAGGACACTGATGCTGGAATTATCAATGAAAATCCAATAGAATCATTAAAATATAAAAACAAGTTATTAAATGAACTAAACTCAGAACTCAGACTTACCAACAACCTATTGATGGAAAAAATTCGTACCCTCGAAGAGGAATTAAATTGCCTGAAAAATAGTACAACAAAAAAACTAGGAAATCAACAAAATAGCAAAGAGAAAAACGAGGAACAGGTAAAAATTCTGATACAGGAAGAGGTCCAGTCCTCTTTCAGGAATTTAAAAGATGAGTCCAACTGTGATGTAACAAACGTTAATACATACTCAGACTCAGGAAGTAATAAAAAAGAGGCACAAAAACACCTGCCAGCTGCAGTACAAATACAAATAAAAATAAAAAGGAACAACAAAAAACATTTAATCAATCAAGTAAACAACAGATACAAAAAACGGTGAAGTTAACAGATATGGAAGAAAAACAGACAGATAATGCAAAGTATTATAAATATGGAAGGAAAAACTGAACAGACTCTAGTAAATAACAACAAGAATTCACAACCTTTATTATCAACAAATAGTCACTTAAATGCAAAAACGAATGCAGCTGAAAATAAAAATAATGCACCAACTTTTAGTGATATTTTAAAAACCAAAAAAACTAAAACTCCCATGCAATTTGGAGATGGATGCTCTGATGCAGATTTTGAGGGTGTACAAAAAAGGATCTGGATTTTCTTATCTAGAGTAAAATTACAAGTTACTGCCGAGAAAATAACTAAATATTTAAATCGAAAACCAAACATGAAAGATAGGACAGTCATTGTTGAACAGCTTCAACTAAAACGCACAAGAACAAAAGCATTTAAAATAGGATTAGATTATGCTCTAAAAGAGGATGCTTATACTCCTAATTTCTGGCCCAAAGGCATTGGCTTCTGCAGATACACCTTCCCAAAAAACAATCAGGATGACAACCATGAACAAAAGTGGGAAACACAAGAAAAAATTTTTTAAACAACCAGGGAAACAGGCTCAGTGACAAACCGAAACAAAATAAAAAAGAATTTAAAGAAATAGTGTCCATGCCCATCACTCATACATTTCCAGTATGTAAAAGCGAGGGTAATGAACTTAACCTGAATAAAACATTTCAAGACGAGGCAAGTTGTAACCTTTTATATCGTGTCAAATATCCATCGCTAAATATTGTTCACTTGAACATACGCTCATTACGAAACAAAGTTGGAGAATACGAGGTAATAATGCAAACAAGAAATCATGATTATGATGTCCTGTGTTTTTATGAACACTTCTTATCCAAAGATGAAATGGAATGCCTCTGCCTTAACGGCTACTCTACTGCAACTTTTTTTGCTAGAAGCCAACATATACATGGTGGCACAGTAATATTCTGTAAAAATAATCTCGAATATAAACCCAAAAATAATTTAGGAACACTCTCTATAGAAACGACCTGCGAACTCTCTGCAGTAGAACTTACTGATTTGAACTTCATCATTATTACTATTTATCGACCTCCTGACGGAGATTTTAATACCTTTCTAAATGTTATGACCTCAGTGCTTGACAAAGTTTTTAATATCAACAAATACATTATTATTAACGGAGACTTTAACATACATTTTAATAAAAACTGCTCAAGAAAACATACATTCTTAGACCTTGTAAACTCATATGGTTTTGTTCAGATGATTCATGAAAATACAAGACACGGTGCATGTATTGATAATATTTTTATTAACTTTAGTAATGTTTTAGATTGTGTAACAAGTGTATATGATCCTTTACTATCAGATCACTTAGCGATAGATATAAGAGTAGATATAAGCAACTTAAGGAATAGGAATAGTAATAAACTTCAAGTTATCATTTATAGACCAATCACTACTCAAGGTAAATTTAAAATGTACCAGCTACTTGAAAGAGAAACTTGGGAATTCATGTATGCAGATGTGGATGCTAATAATAACGTAAATTTTTTTCTTGAAAAGATCTTACACTATAGAAACATTTCATTTCCAGAGGTAAGAAAGCAAATAAATTCAAAATCTAAAAATCAAATACAGTGGTTCAGTCAGGATATTAGGATCATGACGGAAAATTTAAGGTTTTTAATTGATTTACAAAAAAATTGCAGGACACCTAGGCTGGCTGAAACGGTAAAAACTTATAGATATAAATATCGTCACGCTATAAACGAAGCAAAAAAGAAAGCAAACAGCGAATATATCGAAAAAGCAGATAACAAAGCTAGGGCTGCATGGAGGGTCATTAATGCAAACAGGATTTCAAATTCGAGTACTAAAGGACGCGAGTATCCATGCAACTGACTTTAACTCTTTTTTTGTAAACGTAGCAAGCAATACAATAAATAATTTACGAAATTCAAATTCAACTTATGAAGAATATCTTGATAAAGCTAACATAAATATATCAAATATATCTTTTGATTTTAGGGAGGTTACCTATAATGAGGTTAGGGATGCTATAAACAATCTAAAAAATAAACACTGTAAAGACTTTTATGACTTAGATATAATGCTAATCAAATCTTTAAAAGGTGTATTAATAATTCCTATGATAAACTGTTTAATGAATGTATAAAAGATGGCATTTATCCTTCATGCTTTAAAATATCTAAAGTAATTCCGATATTCAAGAAAGGCGATAAATTAGATCCTAGCAACTACAGGCCTATAGCGCTGATTCCAGTAATATCCAAGATATTCGAGTTTCTATTAAAAAAACAATTGTATGAATACCTAGAATATAACAAACTGTTCATAGAATCACAATTTGGCTTTAGAGAAAACAAAAGTACTATAGGTGCCATAAATAAACTTTGTGAGACTGTAATCAGAGGCTTTGAAGACGGAGACTGCTTAGGCTCAACTTTCTGCGACCTCTCCAAGGCCTTTGATTGTGTGTCACACAAGATCTTGTTAAAAAAATTACAATATTATGGAGTTGGTGCTAGTACTCGGAATTTGCTTTCTAGGTATCTAACAGATCGAACTCAAGTAACCTATTATGACGGCAATCTATCTGAGGAAAGAACAGTAACCCACGGAGTTCCGCAGGGGTCAATCTTAGGACCTCTGCTTTTCCTCATATATATCAATGATATTCCTTCATCCCTCACAGACAGTGCATTAGTACTATATGCTGATGACACAAATTTCACACAATGCAATATTGATATCGATCAGTTGAAGGCTCGCATGAATGCCTCAATCCCAATGTGGAGGATTGGTTTTCAGCTAACCAATTAGGTTTAAATGTAAATAAGACAGAAAATATGATTGTTTCCTTACGCAGAAATGATAAAATAAATAACACAGAATCCGTTAAATTTTTAGGAGTTTTCTTAGACCCCACTCAAAATTTTGGAAATCATGCTAATTATATATCTAACAAAATAGCCAAAAGTATATTCTTATTGAAAAATCTAATAAAAACAGTTAGTCAACAAGTTTGCATTATGACCTTTCATGCAGTCATACAGTCAGTCTTAAGTTATGCGATCATAGTGTGGGGGGACACTCTCCCCATGCAAACAGAGTGTTTAAACTGGAAAGACGGGCAGTTCGTATAATAGCAAAAATAGATTCTCTTGACTCTTATAATAGACTCTTTGAGTGTATATTATACATAAAAAAGAATAGAGAACATTATAATACCTCACAGAATATACATAATCATAACACGAGGCACAAAGATGACCTTAAAATTGAATTCTTGCGATTAAATAAATCCTGGAATGCAACGCTACATTTGGCCTCAACATTTTTTAACAAATTACCTTTAAGTGTAAGATCTTTTGAAGGAAACAACTTCATAAACAAAATGAAAAGATTCTTAATAAAAAAAGCCTACTACCCTTACAACGAATTTTTAAATGACAACTTTACAATTAATGACTTCTAATATAACAATTTTTTTCTCTTTTATCTAGTTTTAAATCAGGATTTGTATGTGTGTGTTATATATATAATTTTAATATTGAAATTTTATCATATCATTTTACTACTCTTTCTATGTATTTGTGTAGTTTTACTGTAACTGACTTATGTAAGAAAATGTATTTTCCTGTACATCAATAAAGGTCTATTGTCTATAGTGTAATTTAAGTGATAAATAAAATAGTGGTTTGTGAAGATTCTTGTTGCAAGTTATTTGAACCCCCAGTGTTTACTGAAGACTGTAAACACATAACAATTGGTGTCAGAAGCGGAATTGCAACAGAATTTCTGAAGAATTCGACAAAGTTCCATAGTGTTCTATTTGGAACCACTGGAGATAGTGAAGTGAGTTGAACTGGAAAATTCTGTTTAGAAATTAGTGTAGTTTTTATTTAAGTGCTTTCAACTGAGAAGTGATATAGACTTTAAATAAAATTTGTTAGTGCGTTTTTAAGAATTTTTTGGAAGGAAACAAGAAGCATGGCTGCCGAAAAGCAAATGCAAGACATGTTAGAAAAATGATGCTAGACCAAAAAGAAGAACAAGAGAGACACGAAGAAGAAAAAGGAAACGTCAAGGAGAAAAAGAAAGACGACGTCAGAAATAAAAAGAAGAACAAGAGAAACGTGAAGAAGAATTAAGAAAAATTATACAGAGGCAACAAGATGTTATCCTTTCAGCAACTGAAGACTTCAAAAGTGAAATTAAAGAGGATATGGGCAACATAAAGGCTGAAATATGTGATGTCAAAGGAAAAGTAAATAAGGTTGAAGAGGAAGTATCTGAAGTCAAAGGAAAAGTTACTGGCGTCGAAGAAAAAGTTATTGGCGTTGAAGAAAAAGTTACTGGCGTCGAAGAAAAAGTTACTGATGTCAAAGAAAAAGTTACTGGCGTCGAAGAAAAAGTTACTGGCGTCGATGAAAAAGTTACTGGTGTCGAACAAAAAGTTACGGGCTTCGAAGGGAAAGTTACCGATATAGAGGGAAAATTTCAGGTAGTTAAGGGAGAGGTAGAACAACTTAAGCGACAGTTAAGAGCGCAAGGAGGCCAGCTAGTATTATCGTCAGGTCCTCGATTACAACCGCCTTCCTTTGATGGTCAAACGTCTTGGTCAACCTACAAAAGACAATTTGAGGCGGCGGCAAGCGCAAACAATTGGAGTAACGAAGACAAAGCTATGGCATTAGTGCTAGCATTAAGAGGACAAGCATCAGAGTTGCTTCAGACTATCCCAGTAACACAGCAACGGGATTTTAAAGTTTTGGAGGCTGCACTATATCTAAGATATGGCGACCAACACCGGACTCAGCTTAAATCACGCACACAAAAGGCTGGGGAAAGTTTACAAGATTTTGAAGCAGCTGTTGAGCGACTGACATACCTGGCTTACCCGGATACGCCCAAAGAATTCCAGGAACAATTAATAGTTGGTACTTTCATTGATGGCATAAGAGACGAGGAGATCAGGCGAGTCCTTAGATTATCTCGAGATAAGACTGGTAGTGAAGCCTTGATCCGTGCCCTCGAGGTTGAAGCCGCTTACAAAGAGCCATGGGTATGAGCCATGAAGGTAGAAGAAGAGGATCATTTAGAAAAATCAAATATGGAATCTTTGATGGCTGACATCCACAAAATGATAAGCCAGTTGATGACCAAATCAGATGCTCCATGGAAGCAGGAAAGAGAACAGAGCGATGAACAGTCAAGGAAGGTATTTCGGTGTTATAAGTGCGTCAAACCAGGGCATATTAAGCGAAACTGTCAGCAGCGGAGCCCTGAGAGAGTAAATGCAGCAATGACTGAAGAGCCGCAGGAAAACTAAAGATAGCCAGCACCTTGTGGGCTGTGTTGGCTGGTGAACGCGGTGCCCCCAGATAGATACGGGTTTCCCAGATTAGAAGAGTCCCGAGTAGTCTGCTGTTGGATGGCTATGTAAACAAAAGGAGATGTATCTTCACTATCGACACAGGTACCACATCATCAATAGTGCGACCCGGATTTTTATCAGGAATAAAAGTTGATAAAAGCCAAAATGGATTGGTCGTTCGAACAGCCACAGGAGACAGGGTAAGGGTTCATGGAGAAGTTGACCTAGATCTGCAGTTTGGACGCCTGTGCTTTAGTCATAGGGTTATCGTGGCTAACATCACTGATAATTTCAATTTGGGGCTGGATGTTATGGGAGTACAAGATCAATTTATACTTGACGTGGTAGAACGAGTTCTAAAGATTGGAAATGAAGAATTCATTTTGTCAACAGCAAATGACCGATTTCAAAAAGTGAGGCTACTGACAGCTCAGACAATCAAGATTCCTGCCCGTTCAGAACAAATAATCGAGGCCATTCTGGAAGGAAACTCTGGTGGATACCGTGTTGGCCTTGTTGAAAAAGATGATGATTCAATTAAGACAGAAAACGTAGTCTCAGCAAGAACTCTAACCCGGACAAAAGACAAAATTCCAATTAGAGTGGCTAATTTAAATTCCCACTCAGTGACTTTCAAGGAAGGCGAGGCAATAGGATCCTACGAACCAGTCCAGTGAATAGCAAGGTGCGAGGAACGAGGCGAGAAATGTTCGCCAACCAGTGTAAACAGGGAAGTTGTGACATTGTTGAGTTCCCAGTTTGAACACCTATCTGAGGATGAACGTCGAGAGGCAATCAAGTTTTTGGAGAAAGAAAGTGCGGTATTTGCCAAAAACACAGACACCCTCACGAAAACTGATATAGTACAGCATCGGATAGACACTGGTGATTCAGCCGCAGTCCGCCAACAACCTAGGAGGTTTTTTTATTTTTATTTATACTTTATTAGCAGAGCTCTTAACAAAAATACAATACAATCTTACATAACATACATACATTACATAACCTAATATTAAAATTACACAGACAAAGGTATTCTTTATGTGCTCTATGCAAAGCCTCTTAAAGATATATATATTCCTGCATTTTTTTATCTCACATGGTAAGTCATTAAACCAAATTAGACCTTTTCCTAGCATGGTATTGGATTTTATATATTCAATTTTCACATAGAAATCATTATTTATTGTGGCCCGTGTTTTATACGAATGAAAGTCAATTACATAATCTAATTTACTGGTCAAGTAAGGTGGCATCATTCCATACTTCATTTTGAATATAAACATCAATGTATTATACATAATTCTTTGTTCGATATTCATCAAATTCAGAACACTCAGCATAGTATGAATTGGTGTACATCTACTACAACTCAGTATGGCTCTCATGCCTCTATTCTGAACTTTCTGTAATATTTGAATTTATTGTTTGTTAAGGAAAATAAGTGTAGTTCCACAGTAATCGATATGTGGGGAAATCATAGACTTATAAATAGTTAATTTAGCGAATATTGATATTTTATAAGATAACCTAAACAACAGACCAATCTTTTTTGCCATTTTATTTTTTATATACTCACAGTGAGCATTAAAATTCAGTTCAGAGTCAATAATTACTCCTAAATATTTAAATTTGGTAACCTCCTCAATGATGCCATGATTTAATGTGATATTAAGTTTTATTTTATTTAGTTTTAACTGCTTCAAATTGTGTTTGGATGCTACAATCATAAATTTAGTTTTATTCAAGTTCAGCTTAAGATTATTATCACGTCCATTCATACACATTTTTTAGGTCCTCATTTAATTTACTCTCAATATCTTCTACTTTGCCTGTCACATACAACATTGTATCATCCGCAAACAGTTTGAGTTTACATTTTTTACAATAATTACTAATATCATTAATGTATAATAAAAACAGTATTGGAGCAAGTACTGACCCTTGTGGTATTCCGTGTTTTATATTCATTTTTTCTGAATAAAAGTCATTAAATTTAACTATCTGTTCCCTGCTGTCAAGGTATGATGTAAACCATTGTAATACTGTCCCCTCAATTCCATACTTTTTTAGTTTTAATATGAGTAGATCTTTATTTACAGTTTCAAATGCTCTTTTGAAATCCAAAAATACTACCCCAATTATTAAGTTATTAGAGATATCCATTTTCCACTGGTTTAAAACATACTGAAGTGATGTTTCACAAGAATGGTTTTTCCTAAAGCCAGATTGTTCACTTATAATGATATCATTCTCCTGAATAAATTTCATTAGTTGGTTTTTAACGACTAATTCTAATAGTTTCTCGGGAATTGGTAGAGAATTAACTGGTCTAAACTCAGAGCAGATGATTGTATTATTAATTTTTTCGATTGGTATGATTGTCGACAGCTTCCATACGTTTGGGAAAACACCTGATTGAAGTGACACATTAATGACATCTACAAATCTATTACCAATTACTTCAAATGCTTCTCTAATTATTTTAAGAGTAATACCATCTTTATCACATGTATCTTTTTTTATATCTCTAATGAAGCTTGATAACCCTTGTAAATCAATTTTCACAAACTTATGAAATTTAGTCTTTGATTCAGCTATAAAACTTAACGCATATTCAAAGTCATGTAGCGGAACAACACTATGTACAATATCATCAAGACTATTTATAAAAAAATTATTGAATGCATTTGCTATTTCATTATCTGATGTTAAGATTATGCTATCAAATGTAATACCTTTATTGCTGTAACTTTTTTTTATCATTCACTATTCCCTTTAAAACCTTCCACATGGCTTTACCGTCATGTTTGTTCTGATCGATTTGTATCTCATAATAATTTTTTGTTTCTTGTCTAATTAATGATGTCACTTCATTTCTTTTTAATTTATACCTTTCCCACAGTTCAATTACATTATTATTATTTTTTGCCCGTTTATATAACATATCTCTCTCAATTATTTTGGCAATTACCTCGTTGGAAAACCAAACATTAAGCTTAAAGTTATTAAATATTTTATATTCTTTAAATGGGGCATGCTCATTTAGTACATGAATGACCATAGTATTTAAACATGATGCTAATATATCAACATCTACTGAATTATTATCCCATTTAGTGTCAATCAGAGCTAGTTGAAACTGTAAATTATCAAAATTTTTGAAACTTATTTTCCTAGTTTTTATTATATTATTAATAATTTTATTTTGTTCATCCTTCTGATTAAAAGAAACTAATACGCTATGGTGATCGGCAACTTTGAGGTCATCACAAACAGTATATTTTAAATTATTTTCATTAGTAATCAAGTAATCTATGAGAGTTGAGGAATCTACTGTTTTTTTTTTTTTTACACAAAAACCAGTCACCTTACTCTGTGGCTCCGACCCTCACAGAGGGGAGCTGGTAATACCAATAGCCACTCCCAACGCCCGTGGGGTGAGTGACTACCGGGTCCGCGAATCGTATGCCCTGAGTAGACGCAATGAACCGAGGATGACAGCCTTCTGCATTCTGCCGGCTAAGATCTCTGTCTCATTCCACCGAGGGCTCCTATAATCAGTACCACTATTTTAACAGAATGGCCTGGATAAAGCCTGCGGAGTTCGAAGAGCAAATCTCCATATTTTGTCCGTTTTTCCTCCTCTTTCAAGACAATGTTGCTCTCAGCGGGAGCTGAGAATTCCACGACATACATTGTCTTGAGTTGGTGGTCGAGGAGTACTATGTCAGGCTTGTTGGCTTGTATTTGCCTGACGGTGGGAAACGAGTAGTTCCAATAAATTAGGCACTTCTCATTCCCCACAACGGACTCAATATCCCCCGGAACGTAAGGCAGCACTGGTGTTTCGTCTATCCCATACGAGTGCCTTAGATGATAGTAAAGCACTCGTAATGCTGCGTTGTGTCTATGAATATAGGCCGAGACTGCGTATGTCGGGCAAGCCGACAGTAAGTGCATTACAGTCTCCGGCGCCCTGCGGCAGGCCCTGCAGCTGACATCAGGGACCTCCATACCCAAGACACGACGTCGATAGACGAGAGTGTTAAATACACCATCCTGGCAAGCCATTATGAATCCCTCGGTCTCAGACTTCAACCCAGCTGACCTTAAGAAGGCGAAGGTCAGCCTTTCGGATAAGCCGAGGTCTTCTATATTTTTATAGAAGACCCCGTGCAATGGCTTATCCTTATGGAGCTGCAGAAGGATGTTGTGTTCTGCAGCTCTAATGTGGGCTTTTAGTCGAACGGGTTCCAACTTGGTGACAGAGTCGGGGTTTACCCGCTCGACGTCGAAGATGAGACCAAGTTCATCGGCTGCTCTCCGTGCTGCCTTAAAGAGAAAAGCTCCTACCTCTGCATTTTCATGGTCTCGGACCATGCAGAGGAGGGGATCAGAACTCCTGATGGCCTTACATGCTCCATCCAGAACCATCCTGCTATGGAGACTCTCCAAGCTCAAGAGTCCACGGCCTCCCCGATGTCGTGGGAGATATAACCGTGGAACGGACGATTTAGGAGCAAGCTCCTATTGAGATGCATCGAGTTGACGCAGCTCTTCTCTAGTCCACTTCACTACTCCGAAAGAGTAGAGAAGGATCGGAACGGCAAGCATATTTGTAGCAGACACCTTGTTCTTCCCCAACAGTTCTGAAGACCAGATCTGTCGGAGTAGGTGCAGATACTTGCCGCAGAGAGCGTTTTTCACTACACTCACTTCTTGGGTGGAGAGTTGCTAGACACCCAAGTAAGTGTACGACTCTCCGGCATCTAGATGGTGTAAGATGCTTCCGTCCACGAGCTGCGCGTCCTCTCCGTAGTCACCGCATCGTCCTCTCTTGAGATGGATCAGTGCGCATTTGTCCAACCCGGACTGCATACCGATAGCCTGCGTGTACTCCTGTACCTCCCTAAGGGACTGCTGGAGATCCCTCTCTCCAGAGGCGTAAAGTTTAAGGTCATCCATATAAAATAGATGGGTGAGCTTATGCCTCCTGTTGCCGGGGGTACCGCAGTTGTAGCCACGGGTTTTCCGGAGCGAGACGGATAATGGCAGTAGTGAGATGCAAAAGAGAAGGGGGCTGAGGGAATCTCCCTGAAATACTCCTCTTCTGAATGTTACAAAGCTGACAAATTTAGTAATAGTATCCGAATGCAACTGTTTTGATGACCATGTTATAAATAACATCGTCAAGCAAGCCACTAATCGATTCTGTCATTCACAATTAAATACATCTATTAGATTTATGGAAAATAAGAGACAACATAAAGTCGGTCTTATAGAAGAGTTAAAATATTATATTTTATGCCTATCAGGCAACAGGATGACATCTACTGTATTGAAATCTATTAAAATAACAGACTCTCATAAATTAGTTGAAATAAACCATGAAAATACAACACAAAATACTAGTATTATATTCACAGATCACATTCTTCTTTGTTCAGAGGAAAATAATTTTTTAGTAAAGGAGCAAATTATAAAAAATTACACATAATTCATCAGAATGTGCAATGCATGAGAAATAAACTGTTAGATTTAAATGGTGGGGTTGCAATTTTTCTAAAAAATGCTATTAAATGTGAAAAACTGGAATACATCAACTCTCATGCTGTTGAAAAACACTTTGAATGTGCCGCACTGAAAACTTATTTTAATGCAAATGGTTTTGTGATTGTAATTGTACTATACAGAAGCCCCGATAGTGATTTAAATATTTTTTATGAAAAATGTACCATAATTCTTGACCTGGTTGTAAGTAAATACAAAAACTCTAAAATCATATTATGTGGGGACTTTAACATAAATTTTTTAGCAACTAATAAGCAATGCTCAGATCTCTTGGCTTTCTTAAGCTCATATTGCATTAAACCAACTATAAATGAACCGACAAGACTCCAAAATTGTATCGATAATATCTGTGTGAATATAAACTGTGAAAATTATGAAAGCAAAGTTGTAATGAATGCTCTATCTGATCATCATGGTCAGATGCTATCTTTGGAAGTAAAAAATCCAACAGAAAAAAACAAAACAATTAAATACAGAGCACTTAACAATGAAAATAACATTGAATACTTTTGTTCATTGATCCGTGAAGAAAGCTGGGAAGATATGTACAATAATGAATATGACATTAATGCTAAGTTTGATGCTTTTTATGATACCTTTTTATTTTATTTTCATCTAGCTTTTCCTGAAAAAACAAGGAATATTAGAACATACCAAAAAAAGACTCCGTGGCTAACAAAAGGCCTACGTGTATCATCAAAAAAATTGAAAGATCTTTACTTCCTGACACTGAACGCAACGGACCTTAATATAGTCTCGTATTATAAAAAGTATAAATGCATTTACAGACAACTTCTCCGTAAAGCAAAGAGAAACTATAACGAAAGTATCTTAACAAATGCAAGTAATAAATCTAAAATGGCGTGGGATATTATTAAACCTAATAAAAAGAATAAAATAAATGATTTAAAGCTTAATATTAATGACAAAATAATAGACGATTCTGTTGAATTAGGAAATGCCTTTAATTCACATTTTAATGAAATTCCAACTATACTATTGAAAAACATCCCACATAACGACTCTGACCCATCAAATAATATTAACAATAACCTATACACATTCTTCTTTGAACCTGCGACTGAAGCTGAGGTCTATGATATTATACTCAATTTGAAAAATTCCAATTCAGCCGGAATAGATGAAATTAGTTCAAATTTGCTAAAGAAATGTAAAGATTATGTTACTAAACAACTAATGTACCTGATTAATGTTTCTCTTAGTGTAGGGGTTTTCCCGGACAAATTAAAAATTGCGAAAATCGTACCTATATTAAAATCCGGAGATACTGACAATATAAATAATTATAGGCCAATAGCACTATTAAACACTTTTGCAAAAGTCTTTGAAAAATATTGTTATGTGCTGCCCTCTAACGAGGAAAGATGTGATTAAGTTCCTGTTCAAGATGAAAGGAAACCTGTATGGTGGCGCCATCTATGAGCCAATTGACGAACAGTCATCTAGTACATAGTAGAAAACTATGGAGAATTCTAGAAAAGAGTTCTGGAAGGAATCCAAGTGTGTATATAAAGAGGTGAATCCAGCAGATGGGGGAACAGTTCAGTTGAGTGAAGTATGCAGTTTAGTGAAGTAAACAGACAAGAGAGTTTTTAGGTTAGACAAGAGTTGACAAGTTTAAGAAGAAAAGTAAAGTACATAGTGTTTTAAAAGTAGTGAATTTATATTAGATTAAGTTATTATTAGTTGTGTGATTTTTAAATAGTTCCTAGTGTAATTTTAGTGATTAAATAAATCAGTGGTTTGTGAAAATTCTTGTTGCAAGTTATTCGAATCCACAAAGTGCTTACTGAAAATTGTAAGCACGTAACAATTGGTGTCAGAAGCGGAATTGCAACAGAATTTCTGAAGAATTCGACAAAGTTCCATAGTGTTCTATTTGGAAACCACTGGAGATAGTGAAGTGAGTTGAACTGGAAAGTGATATAGACTTTAAATAAGACTTGTTAGTGTTGTTTGTCAGTGTTGTTTGTTAGTTTTTGAATGGAAACAAGAAGCATGGCTGCTGAAAAACAAATGCAAGACATGTTAGCTGCATTTAGCAAAATGATGCTAGAAGAACAAGAGAAACGTGAAGAAGAAAAAGAAAGACGACGTCAGAAAGAAAAACTAGAAGGAAAAGAAGAACAAGAAAGACAACGTAGGGAAGAAAAAGAAGAACATGAAAAACGACATCTAGAAGAGAAAGAAGAATTAAGGAAAATTATACAAGGGCAACAAGATGCTATCCTGTCATCCACTAATGAGGTCAAGGAAAAAGTAGATAAAGTTGAACAAAAAGTGACTGGCGTTGAAGAAAAAGTGACTGATGTCGAAGAAGAAGTAAGTGATGTCAAAGGAAAAGTAAATAAGGTTGAAGAGGAAGTAACTGAAGTCAAAGGAAAAGTTACTGGCGTCGAAGGGAAAGTTACCGATATAGAAGGAAAATTTCGTGCAGTTGAAGGAGAGGTAGAGCGACTTAAGCGACTGTTAAGAGAACAAGGAGGCCAGCTGGTATTATCATCATCAGGTCCTCGATTACAACCGCCTTCCTTTGATGGTCAAACTTCTTGGTCAACCTACAAAAGACAATTTGAGGCAGCGGCATACGTAAACAATTGGAGTAACGAAGACAAAGCTATGGCATTGGTGCTAGCATTAAGAGGTCAAGCCTCAGAGTTGCTTCAGACTATCCCAGTGACGCAGCAACGGGATTTTAAAGTTTTGGAGGCTGCACTAGATCTAAGATATGGCGACCAACACCTCGCCCAAGTATACAGGACTCAGCTCAAATCATGCACACAAAAGGCTGGGGAAAGTTTACAAGATTTTGAAGCAGCTGTTGAGCGACTGACATACCTGGCTTACCCGGATGCACCCAAAGAATTCCAGGAACAATTAACAGTTGGTACTTTCATCGATGGCATAAGAGATGAGGAGATCAGGCGAGTCCTTAGATTATCTCGAGATAAGACTGGTAGCGAAGCCTTGATCCATGCCCTCGAAGTTGAAGCCGCTTATAAAGAGACTCCACGTCCGAGAGTACGAGCCATGAAGATAGAAGAGGACCATTTAGAAAAATCAAATATGGAATCTTTGATGGCTGACATACACAAAATGATAAGCCAGTTGATGACCAAACCAGATGCTCCAAGGAAGCAGGAAAGAGAGCCGAACGACGAACAGCCAAGGAAGGTGATTCGTTGTTATAAGTGCGGCAAACCAGGGCATATTAAGCGAAACTGTCGGCAGCGGAGCCCTGAGAGAGTAAATGCCGCAACGACTGAAGGGCCGCAGGAAAACTAAAGATAGCCAGCACCTTGGGGGCTGTGCTGGCTGGTGAACATGGTGCCCCCAGAGAGATACGGGTTTCCCAAATTAGAAGAGTCCCGAGTAGTCTGCTGTTGGATGGTTATGTAAACAAACGGAGATGTATTTTCACTATCGACACAGGTGCCACGTCATCAATAGTGCGACCCGGATTTTTATCAGGAATAAAAGTTGATAAAAGCCGAAATGGATTGGTCGTTCGAACAGCCACAGGAGATAGGGTAAGGGTTCATGGAGAAGTTGACCTAGATCTGCAGTTTGGACGCCTGTGCTTTAGTCATAGGGTTATTGTGGCTGACATCACTGATGATTTCATTTTGGGGCTGGATGTTATGGGAGTACAAGATCAATTTATACTCGACGTGGTAGAACGAGTTCTAAAGATTGGAAATGAAGAATTTATTTTGTCAACAACAAATGACCGATTTCAAAAAGTGAGGCTACTGACGGCTGAGACAATCAAGATTCCTGCCCATTCGGAACAAATAATCGAGGCCATTCTGGAAGGAAACTCTGGTGGATACCGTGTTGGCCTTGTTGAAAAAGATGATTCAATTAAGACAGAAAACGTAATCTTAGCAAGAACTCTCACCCAGACAAAAGACAAAATTCCAATTAGAGTGGCTAATTTAAATTCCCACTCAGTGACTTTCAAGGAAGGCGAGGCAATAGGATCCTACGAACCAGTCCAGTGGATAGCAAGGTGCGAGGAACAAGGGGAGAAATGTTCGTCAACCAGCGTAGACAGGGAAGTTGTGGCTTTGTTGAGTTCCCAGTTTGAACACCTATCTGAGGATGAACGTAGAGAGGCAATCAAGTTTTTGGAAAAAGAAAGTACGGTATTTGCCAAAAACACAGACATCCTCACGAAAACTGATATAGTACAGCATCGGATAGACACTGGTGATTCAGCCGCAATCCGCCAACAACCTAGGAGGTTGCCACTAGCTAAACAGGAAGAAGCAGCTGTGATGGTTCAAAAGATGCTACAAGATGGAGTAATTGAGGAATCAACCAGTCCCTGGTCATCACCGGTAGTTTTAGTTGCCAAAAAGGACGGGACTTTGAGATTTTGTGTCGACTACCGGAAGCTGAATGATGTTACGAAGAAAGACAGCTATCCACTACCATGAATTGACGATACATTAAGTACGCTGGCAGGGTCACGATGGTTTTCAACTCTAGACCTTCGAAGTGGGTATTGGCAGGTGGGACTTCACCCTGACGACAAGGAAAAGACTGCCTTCTCAACAGGTAGTGGTTTATATCAATTCACCGTGATGCCTTTTGGACTTTGCAATGTGCCAGCTACTTTTGAAAGATTGATGGAATTTGTACTCCGAGGACTGACTTGGAAGACGTGCTTAGTTTATCTTGATGACGTAATGGTTATGGGACGAAACTTCAGGGAACATTTGGAAAATCTTCAAAAAGTATTTGGGAGAATCAGAAATGCACACCTAAAGTTGAATCCAAAGAAGTGTCTACTATTCCAAAAAGAAGTGAAATTCCTTGGACATGTCGCATCTTCGGAGGGAATACAGACAGACCCGGACAAGATCTCTGCCGTGCGTGATTGGCCAAGACCTTCAAATGTACACGAATTATGAAGCTTTCTTGGCCTCTGCACTTACTATAGACGTTTTGTGGAAGGATTTGCGGATATAGCAAAGCCACTACACCAGCTAACGGAGGAGAAAGTTAAATATCAGTGGACACCGGAGTGTGAAACATCATGGAAGAAGCTGAAAGCAGCATTATGCAGTAGTCCTGTGCTAGCATATCCCCAACAAAAGGGCCTCTATATTCTTGACACGGATGCTAGCAACTCCGCAATTGGATGTGTACTATCTCAAGTCCAAAATGGAGAGGAAAAAGTAATCGAGTATTTCAGTAAGGTACTGTCCAAACCAGAGAGGAATTATTGTGTAACAAGGAAGGAACTATTGGCCATTGTTAAGTCTGTGGGCCATTTTCACAAGTACCTCTATGGCCAACATTTCAAAATCAGGACCGACCATGCTGCATTAAAATGGCTACTGCAGCTGAAAACCCCAGAAAGTCAACTGGCTCGCTGGATAGAAAGACTGCAGCAATATGACCTCACAATCGAACACCGACCTGGAAAGTCTCATAAAAATGCAGATGCTCTGTCAAGAAGACCGTGCAAAGATGACTGCAAGCACTGCTATCGGGTTGAAAAAGCACAGGGCACGGTAATAGTAATAATAATAATATATTTTATTTCTTTCATTTAAATGTATAAAATACACTAACAAAAGAAAAAGTCAAGAAAAGTAGGTATATAACATTTAAAAGTAAACACACACATAAACTATATTTATAAGTACATACACACACATTTATATGTAAATGACATAAACATATGGTAATAAAATATTACAAACATAACATATATTAATATAATTGCATAGTTTTAAAATTTTAAATGGATGTTTTTGTTTTAAAAAAATTCTTGAAGGGTATAACAGTTCTTTTGCAGCAAATATTCTTTTAATTTCGATTTAAAAGTATGAGCATTGGAAGAGTTTTTAATTTCGGGGTTTAACGCATTATAAAATTTACATCCAGTGTAATAAAAACTTTTTTGATAAAATGTAGTGCGGAAGTTATTGGGTAGTAGCAAGCCTCTTAACCTAGTATCATGACCATGATCCTGTTGGTTTGCCAAAAACAGTGAAATATTTTTATATACATAAGTACACACTTCTAAAATATAGGTTCCCGCAACCGTTAAAATTTTCAAGTCCTTAAAGGCATTACGACATGACTGGCGATAGTCTAATCCAGCAATTACCCTTATAGCATACTTTTGAAGTATAAATATTCTATTTACTTGAACACTTGTTCCCCAATTAACTATTCCATATTTTAAGTGCGAATGAAAATTTGCATAATATAATGTTAAGAGCACGTGTGGGCTACAATGTTTTGCCATATAGTTTATAGCGTAGCAGCTTTTACGCAATTTGCAACATAACATGTCAAGATGTGGTAACCACACTAATTTGTAGTCGAAAACAATACCCAACATCTTAACTGACTCGGTACAAGTAAACTCAAGTTCTTCATTTTCAAAGAGACAAAGTTTATTAACATCTCCTCGTATTCTAAATAAAATTGAGTTTGTTTTATCTCTATTTAATTGCAAACAATTTTTTTCTGACCACAGAATTATACTCTGATATACATGTTGGGCTGTACTTTTAAGAGTGTCTAAATCATTTTCTACTACTAAAACATTGGTATCGTCGGCATAACATACAGTACGAGTTGTTGGGTAGTTGCTGTTT
Organism: Leptura quadrifasciata; assembly: GCA_963675555.1. NCBI lineage: Eukaryota > Metazoa > Arthropoda > Insecta > Coleoptera > Cerambycidae > Leptura > Leptura quadrifasciata. Next base: position 24,277,529 of record OY776682.1, read on the forward strand.
AAGAAGTTAATTATGTTATTGGCAAAGACTATAAACAGCAAAGGTCCTAGAATCGACCCTTGTGGTACACCCTGTTTAATATCACAACTAGTACTTGTAACATTATTTATTTTAACAATTTGTGTTCTTCCTTTTAAATACGATGTTAAGAGACTTAACGGAGTGCCTCTAATTCCATATCTCGACAATTTTGCTAGTAATAGATCATGATCAACATAGTCAAAAGCACGTGAGAAATCTACAAATAAGCTAATAAGTAAACACAGTTCAGGTAGATGTTCCAGATGATTGGACAAAGGAAGTTCTAAGACGAGAACAAATGGATGACAGCGTAATTGGTCCTATATTAAGGGCCAAAGAAAAAGGAACGCGACCGGAATGGAAGGATGTTTCGGACAAAAGTGTGGAGCTGAAGGCATTGTGGGCACAATGGGACTCCCTTAAGGTTGTAGATGGACTATTAAAGAGAGCATGGGAAAGTCCAGATGGGAAGGAAGTTACCATGCGTCTAGTGATACCCAGCTGTCGGATCCCAAAAGTACTTCAGGAAATACATGATGGAGTGTCCGGGGGACATTTTGGTATGAATAAGACACTGGCTAAAGTACGGGAACGATTTTATTGGATCAATAGCCGTCAAGATGTGGAGGCTTGGTGCCGCAAATGCAAGGCTTGTGCAGCCACCAAAGGGCCACAGACGAAGAGCAGGGGCCAAATGAAGCAATATATCGTCGGAGCTCCTTTTGAGAGGATTGCTATAGATGTAGCGGGCCCATTCCCAGTGACAGATGATGGGAATAAATACATCCTGGTCGCTATGGACTATTTTAGTAAATGGCCGGAAGCCTATGCCATTCCGAATCAGGAAGCAGTTACTGTTGCTCAAGTTCTGGTGGATAACCTTGTATGCCGATTTGGTGTACCCCTGGAGCTACATTCCGATCAAGGGAGAAACTTTGAGTCGGGGGTATTTCAGAAAATTTGTGAGTTGCTGGGCATTCACAAGACTCGGACAACCCCTCTTCATCCCCAGTCAGATGGAATGGTGGAACGACATAATAAAACCATGAAGGAACATCTTTCTAAGGTAGTTCACAAGAACCAGCGAGATTGGGATCGACATATACCATTTTTCTTAATGGCATACAGGGCTGCCATTCATGAGACTACTAAACAGACACCAGCTCGTGTAATATTTGGGCACGAGATCAGACTGCCATGTGATTTGATGTTTGGTACACCAGATAAGAAGCCACTGTCCGTGGATGACTATGCAGACGAAGTTAGTCAACAGCTGAGGAATGTCCACGAATTGGTTCGAAACCAAGTTAGCATAGCTAGTGACAGAATGAAGGCTCGCTATGATCGGAAGGGAACGTCAGCAGGATTCAAGGAGGGTGATCTGGTTTGGCTATATAACCCACAGCGAAAGAAGGGAAGATCTCCGAAGCTTCACGCACCCTGGGAAGGACCGTATTCAGTCATCACTCGGATCAATGACGTTGTTTACCGAATTCAACGTAGTAAGAAGTCCAAGATGAAGATCGTGCACTTGGATAGGTTGGCGAAGTATGAAGTATGTTGGGGAATCTGAATTGCCTGACCGGGACGTTCAGGCTTAAGGAGGGGGCAGTGTTATGTGCTGCCCTCTAACGAGGAAAGATGTGATTAAGTTCCTGTTCAAGATGAAAGGAAACCTGTATGGTGGCGCCATCTATGAGCCAATTGACGAACAGTCATCTAGTACATAGTAGAAAACTATGGAGAATTCTAGAAAAGAGTTCTGGAAGGAATCCAAGTGTGTATATAAAGAGGTGAATCCAGCAGATGGGGGAACAGTTCAGTTGAGTGAAGTATGCAGTTTAGTGAAGTAAACAGACAAGAGAGTTTTTAGGTTAGACAAGAGTTGACAAGTTTAAGAAGAAAAGTAAAGTACATAGTGTTTTAAAAGTAGTGAATTTATATTAGATTAAGTTATTATTAGTTGTGTGGTTTTTAAATATTTCCTAGTGTAATTTTAGTGATTAAATAAATCAGTGGTTTGTGAAAATTCTTGTTGCAAGTTATTCGAATCCACAAAGTGTTTACTGAAAATTGTAAGCACGTAACAATATGCAGCAAATAAAATCATAGCCTTTTTTGACAAATACAAACTATTTAACAAAAACCAGTTTGGTTTTCGAAAAGGACGATCAACATCTAGTTGTATCAATAAATTTCTAAATTTACTTCATAATAAAATGGATAACGGCGAGATTGTCATAGGTATCTTTCTAGATCTTAGCAAGGCGTTTGATTTGGTCTCACATAAAATTCTCCTAGATAAGATGGCTAAATACGGGGTTAGAGGACTAGCACTCAACTGGTTTAATAGCTATCTGGAAAATCGACCACATCTAGTAAGCATTAATTCGTGTCGATCTGAAACGCTTCATACTACAGTTGGTGTCCCACAAGGGTCTATATTAGGTCCTTTGTTATTTCTCATTTACATAAACGATCTTAATGCACTTAATATATTTTTGTTCGCTGATGACACGTCTGTGGTAGTAGGGGATAATTGCCCGAAAAATGTTGTTCTTAGAAGTAATGAAGAATTGGAATCCATTAATAGATGGTTAGTCAATAATAGGCTCTTATTAAATACAAACAAGTCCGTATTAATTAGGTTTAAAAACACTTTGATAACCTCTGATAGCAGCCTGCTCATTAGAATTTCACATAAATCACTTAGACAGGCTGAGTCAACAAAATTTCTAGGCTATACATATCTGAGAATTGTAGGTGGGAGACACATATTGATCATATCATTGATCATAATTGGCTTCTGTTTGCTATTGTATCAAACAACTAAAAGATACTGTAAGCCTTGATGTCATAAAAAAGTATTATTTCGCAAATTTTCACTCTATTCTTTCTTACGGTATCACTGCTTGGGGTTTTTCAAATGAAAGTTTGAGAGTTTTTAAACTACAAAAAAAGGCAGTAAGATATATGTGTGGCATAAAATCGCGAGATAGCTGCAAAGAGCACTTTAAGGCTTTAAATATTCTTACGCTGTCCTCTTCATTTATTTTAAGTATCCTTATTTATGCAAAAAATGAAAGTTTTGAAACCCTAAGTCAGTATCATCATTATAATACGAGAAATAACGAGCGTTTAGAAATACCTCAACACAGAACAACAATGTATGAACACTGCCCCAAATATCTGGCCGTAAAATCTTTCAATAAATTACCAGATGACCTAAAATCTTTAAATATTAATATTTTTAAAAAACACGTCAAAGAGCTACTCTTAGGAAAGGCGTATTATTCGGTCAGGGAGTTCTTAAATGATAGTTTTTGATTTTTTTTTTTTCTTCTGCTTTTGCTTTGCATTCATGTCATATTTGTTATACTAATATATATTTATAACTGTATATAGATTTTAAAATTTTTGTTAGTACCAGTTTACTTTGTTTTACTTTATTACATTCTATATATTTTCGTTCTGACCTGACGACTTATTGTACAATAATCAAATAATTGGACCAATAATAATAGTATTATTAGTACTATAATATATGTGAAATATATATAAATTTTATTGTTATTTTAATATGTTACTATTGTACTTCTGACCTACCATATGTACATTATTTGTATCCAACATGGTGAAATAAATATTATTATTATTATACCGACTCTGTTTGGACTCTATCGTTATCCGATGTAATGGTAAAGCGAGTCAGTAGCCACTCCCCACGCCCGTGGGGTGAGTGACTACCGGGTCCGTGAATCGTGTGCCCTGAGTAGATCTTTATGGTATGATCTTTAATTCTGAAAGCAGCGTCTGTCTCATTCCACCGAGGGCTCCTATAATCAGTACCACTATTTTAACAGACTGGCCTGGATAAAGCCTGCGGAGTTCGAAGAGCAAATCTCGATATTTTGTCCGTTTTTCCTCCTCTTTCAAGACAATGTTGCTCTCAGCGGGAGCTGAGAATTCCACGACATACATTGTCTTGAGTTGGTGGTCGAGGAGTACTATGTCAGGCTTGTTGGCTTGTATTTGCCTGGCGGTGGGAAACGAGTAGTTCCAATAAATTAGGCACTTCTCATTCCCCACAACGGACTCAATATCCCCCGGAACGTAAGCCAGCACTGGTGTTTCGTCTATCCCATACGAGTGCCTTAGATGATAGTAAAGCACTCGTAATGCTGCGTTGTGTCTATGAATATAGGCCGAGATTGCGTATGTCGGGCAAGCCGACAGTAAGTGCATTACAGTCTCCGGCGCCCTGCGGCAGGCCCTGCAGCTGATATCAGGGACCTCCATACCCATGACACGACGTCGATAGACGAGAGTGTTAAATACACCATCCTGGCAAGCCATTATGAATCCCTCGGTCTCAGACTTCAGCCCAGCTGACCTTAAGAAGGCGAAGGTCAGCCTTACGGATAAGCCGAGGTCTTCTATATTTTTATAGAAGATCCCGTGCAATGGCTTATCCTTATGGAGCTGCAGAAGGATGCTGTGTTCTGCAGCTCTAATGTGGGCTTTTAGTCGAACGGGTTCCAACTCGGTGACAGAGTCGGGGTTTACCCGCTCGACGTCGAAGATGAGACCAAGTTCATCGGTTGCTCTCCGTGCTGCCTTAAAGAGAAAAGCTCCTACCTCTGCATTTTCATGGTCTCGGACCATGCAGAGGAGGGGATCCGAACTCCTGATGACCTTACATGCTCCCTCCAGAACCATCCTGCTATGGAGACTCTCCAAGCTCAAGAGTCCACGGCCTCCCCGATGTCGTGGGAGATATAACCGTGGAACGGACGATTTAGGATGCAAGCTCCTATTAAGATGCATCTTCTTGCGGGTTACTACATCGAGTTGACGCAGCTCTTCTCTAGTCCACTTCACTACTCCGAAAGAGTAGAGAAGGATCGGAACGGCAAGCATATTTGTAGCAGACACCTTGTTCTTCCCCGACAGTTCTGAAGACCAGATCTGTCTGAGTAGGTGCTGATACTTGCCGCGGAGAGCGTTTTTCACTACACTCACTTCTTGGGTGGAGCGTTGCTCGACACCCAAGTAAGTGTACGACTCTCCGGCATCTAGATGGTGTAAGATGCTTCCGTCCACGAGCTGCGCGTCCTCTCCATAGTCACCGCATCGTCCTCTCTTGAGATGGATCAGTGCGCATTTGTCCAACCCGAACTGCATACCGACAGCCTGCGCGTACTCCTGTACCACCCTAAGGGACTGTTGGAGATCCCTCTCTCCAGAGGCATAAAGTTTAAGGTCATCCATATAAAATAGATGGGTGACCTTATGCCTCCTGTCGCCGGGGGTACCGCAGTTGTAGCCACGGGTTTTCCGGAGCGAGACGGATAATGGCAGTAGTGAGATGCAAAACAGGAGGGGGCTGAGGGAATCTCCCTGAAATACTCCCCTTCTGAATGTTACCGACTCTGTTTGGACTCTATCGTTACCCGATGTTATGGTAAAGCGAGTCCTCCAGAGCGGCATCAGTTCTTCAATACATCTCACTACGGGACCGGGTACCACAAGACATCGGAGCAAGTGAACAATGAGCTCATGTGATGTCATATCAAATGCCTTGCGGTAGTCGATCCAGGCCATAGAGAGGTTCCGCTTATACTGCATGGAGTCCTGCGTGATACATCTACAGATCAGCAGGTTCTCCTTGCAGCCAGCGACACCTCTCTTCGACCCTCGTTGCTCATATATCCGTTCGTAAACCGGTTCGACTGCGCGGAGCACCCGCATGTACAAAATGCGTGTAAACACCTTGTAACATGCGTTTAGACAGGTTATCGGTCTGTAGTTCTTTGGGTTGGACAAATCTCCGTTCTTGGGGATCAGCACTGTCCGCCCCTCAACAACCCAAGAAGGGATTTGCTGCTCCCCATTCAACCAGGAATTAAAAATTCTATTTTGCCGGTTTTATTTATTTTTTTTTTTACAAAAAACCAGTCACCCTACTCTGTGGCTCCGACCCTCACAGAGGGGAGCTGGTAATACCAATAGCCACTCCCCACGCCCGTGGGGTGAGTGACTACCCGGTCCGCGAATCGTGTGCCCTGAGTAGACGTAATGAACCGAGGATGACAGCCTTCTGCATTCTGCCGGCTAAGATCTCTGCCGAATCTCGGCATGCCGGTATGATCTTTAGTTCTGAAAGCAGCGTCTGTCTCATTCCACCGAGGGCTCCTATAATCAGTACCACTATTTTAACAGAATGGCCTGGATAAAGCCTGCGGAGTTCGAAGAGCAAATCTCGATATTTTGTCCGTTTTTCCTCCTCTTTCAAGACAACGTTGCTCTCAGCGGGAGCTGAGAATTCCACGACATACATTGTCTTGAGTTGGTGGTCGAGCAGTACTATGTCAGGCTTGTTGGCTTGTATTTGCCTGACGGTGGGAAACGAGTAATTCCAATAAATTAGGCACTTCTCATTCCCCACAACGGACTCAATATCCCCCGGAACGTAAGGCAGCACTGGTGTTTCGTCTATCCCATACGAGTGCCTTAGATGATAGTAAAGCACTCGTAATATAGGCCGAGACTGCGTATGTCGGGCAAGCTGACAGTAAGTGTATTACAGTCTCCGGCGCCCTGCGGCAGGCCCTGCAGCTGACATCAGGGACCTCCATACCCATGACACGACGTCGATAGACGAGAGTGTTAAATACACCATCCTGGCAAGCCATTATGAATCCCTCGGTCTCAGACTTCAGCCCAGCTGACCTTAGAAGGTCAGCCTTTCGGATAAGCCGAGGTCTTCTATATTTTTATAGAAGATCCCGTGCAATGGCTTATCCTTATGGAGCTGCAGAAGGATGCTGTGTTCTGCAGCTCTAATGTGGGCTTTTAGTCGAACGGGTTCCAACTCGGTGACAGAGTCGGGGTTTACCCGCTCGACGTCGAAGATGAGACCAAGTTCATCGGTTGCTCTCCGTGCTGCCTTAAAGAGAAAAGCTCCTACCTCTGCATTTTCATGGTCTCGGACCATGCAGAGGAGGGGATCCGAACTCCTGATGACCTTACATGCTCCCTCCAGAACCATCCTGCTATGGAGACTCTCCAAGCTCAAGAGTCCATGGCCTCCCCGATGTCGTGGGAGATATAACCGTGGAACGGACGATTTAGGATGCAAGCTCCTATTGAGATGCATCTTCTTGCGGGTTACTACATCGAGTTGACGCAGCTCTTCTCTAGTCCACTTCACTACTCCGAAAGAGTAGAGAAGGATCGGAACGGCAAGCATATTTGTAGCAGACACCTTGTTCTTCCCCGACAGTTCTGAAGACCAGATCTGTCGGAGTAGGTGCTGATACTTGCCGCGGAGAGCGTTTTTCACTACACTCACTTCTTGGGTGGAGCGTTGCTCGACACCCAAGTAAGTGTACGACTCTCCGGCATCTAGATGGTGTAAGATGCTTCCGTCCACGAGCTGCGCGTCCTCTTCATAGTCACCGCATCGTCCTCTCTTGAGATGGATCAGTGCGCATTTGTCCAACCCGAACTGCATACCGACAGCCTGCGTATACTCCTGTACCACCCTAAGGGACTGTTGGAGATCCCTCTCTCCAGAGGCATAAAGTTTAAGGTCATCCATATAAAATAGATGGGTGACCTTATGCCTCCTGTCGCCGGGGGTACCGCAGTTGTAGCCACGGGTTTTCCGGAGCGAGACGGATAATGGCAGTAGTGAGATGCAAAACAGAAGGGGGCTGAGGGAATCTCCCTGAAATACTCCTCTTCTGAATGTCACCGACTCTGTTTGGACTCTATCGTTACCCGATGTTATGGTAAAGCGAGTCCTCCAGAGCGGCATCAGTTCTTCAATACATCTCACTACGGGACCGGGTACCACAAGACATCGGAGCAAGTGAACAATGAGCTCATGCGATGTCATGTCGAATGCCTTGCGGTAGTCGATCCAGGCCATAGAGAGGTTCCGCTTATACTGCATGGAGTCCTGCGTGACACATCTGTCAATCAACAGGTTCTCCTTGCAGCCAGCGACACCTCTCTTCGACCCTCATTGCTCATATATCCGTTCGTAAACCGCCATTATTTTTTTTTTTTTTTTTTTTTTTTTTTTTTTACAAAAAACCAGTCACCTTACTCTGTGGCTCCGACCCTCACAGAGGGGAGCTGGTAATACCAGTAGCCACTCCCCACGCCCGTGGGGTGAGTGACTACCGGGTCCGTGAATCGTGTGCCCTGAGTAGACGTAATGAACCGAGGATGACAGCCTTCTGCATTCTGCCGGCTAAGATCTCTGCCGAGTCTCGGCATGCCGGTATGATCTTTAATTCTGAAAGCAGCGTCTGTCTCATTCCACCGAGGGCTCCTATAATCAGTACCACTATTTTAACAGAATGGCCTGGATAAAGCCTGCGGAGTTCGAAGAGCAAATCTCGATATTTTGTCCGTTTTTCCTCCTCTTTCAAGACAATGTTGCTCTCAGCGGGAGCTGAGAATTCCACGTCATACATTGTCTTGAGTTGGTGGTCGAGGAGTACTATGTCAGGCTTGTTGGCTTGTATTTGCCTGACGGTGGGAAACGAGTAGTTCCAATAAATTAGGCACTTCTCATTCCCCACAACGGACTCAATATCCTCCGGAACGTAAGGCAGCACTGGTGTTTCGTCTATCCCATACGAGTGCCTTAGATGATAGTAAAGCACTCGTAATGCTGCGTTGTGTCTATGAATATAGGCCGAGACTGCGTATGTCGGGCAAGCCGACAGTAAGTGCATTACAGTCTCCGGCGCCCTGCGGCAGGCCCTGCAGCTGATATCAGGGACCTCCATACCCATGACACGACGTCGATAGACGAGAGTGTTAAATACACCATCCTGGCAAGCCATTATGAATCCCTCTGTCTCAGACTTCAGCCCAGCTGACCTTAAGAAGGCGAAGGTCAGCCTTACGGATAAGCCGAGGTCTTCTATATTTTTATAGAAGACCCCGTGCAATGGCTTATCCTTATGGAGCTGCAGAAGGATGTTGTGTTCTGCAGCTCTAATGTGGGCTTTTAGTCGAACGGGTTCCAACTCGGTGACAGAGTCGGGGTTTACCCGCTCGACGTCGAAGATGAGACCAAGTTCATCGGCTGCTCTCCGTGCTGCCTTAAAGAGAAAAGCTCCTACCTCTGCATTTTCATGGTCTCGGACCATGCAGAGGAGGGGATCCGAACTCCTGATGACCTTACATGCTCCATCCAGAACCATCCTGCTATGGAGACTCTCCAAGCTCAAGAGTCCACGGCCTCCCCGATGTCGTGGGAGATATAACCGTGGAACGGACGATTTAGGATGCAAGCTCCTATTAAGATGCATCTTCTTGCGGGTTACTACATCGAGTTGACGCAGCTCTTCTCTAGTCCACTTCACTACTCCGAAAGAGTAGAGAAGGATCGGAACGGCAAGCATATTTGTAGCAGACACCTTGTTCTTCCCCGACAGTTCTGAAGACCAGATCTGTCTGAGTAGGTGCTGATACTTGCCGCGGAGAGCGTTTTTCACTACACTCACTTCTTGGGTGGAGCATTGCTCGACACCCAAGTAAGTGTACGACTCTCCGGCATCTAGATGGTGTAAGATGCTTCCGTCCACGAGCTGCGCGTCCTCTCCATAGTCACCGCATCGTCCTCTCTTGAGATGGATCAGTGCGCAGTTGTCCAACCCGAACTGCATACCGACAGCCTGCGCGTACTCCTGTACCACCCTAAGGGACTGTTGGAGATCCCTCTCTCCAGAGGCATAAAGTTTAAGGTCATCCATATAAAATAGATGGGTGACCTTATGCCTCCTGTCGCCGGGGGTACCGCAGTTGTAGCCACGGGTTTTCCGGAGCGAGACGGATAATGGCAGTAGTGAGATGCAAAACAGGAGGGGGCTGAGGGAATCTCCCTGAAATACTCCCCTTCTGAATGTTACCGACTCTGTTTGGACTCTATCGTTACCCGATGTTATGGTAAAGCCAGAGCGGCATCAGTTCTTCAATACATCTCACTACGGGACCGGGTACCACAAGACATCGGAGCAAGTGAACAATAAGCTCATGTGATGTCATATCAAATGCCTTGCGGTAGTCGATCCAGGCCATAGAGAGGTTCCGCTTATACTGCATGGAGTCCTGCGTGATACATCTACAGATCAGCAGGTTCTCCTTGCAGCCAGCGACACCTCTCTTCGACCCTCGTTGCTCATATATCCGTTCGTAAACCGGTTCGACTGCGCGGAGCACCCGCATGTACAAAATGCGTGTAAACACCTTGTAACATGCGTTTAGACAGGTTATCGGTCTGTAGTTCTTTGGGTTGGACAAATCTCCGTTCTTGGGGATCAGCACTGTCCGCCCCTCAACAACCCAAGAAGGGATTTGCTGCTCCCCATTCAACCAGGAATTAAAAATTCTATTTTGCCGGTTTTATTTATTTTTTTTTTTACAAAAAACCAGTCACCCTACTCTGTGGCTCCGACCCTCACAGAGGGGAGCTGGTAATACCAATAGCCACTCCCCACGCCCGTGGGGTGAGTGACTACCCGGTCCGCGAATCGTGTGCCCTGAGTAGACGTAATGAACCGAGGATGACAGCCTTCTGCATTCTGCCGGCTAAGATCTCTGCCGAATCTCGGCATGCCGGTATGATCTTTAGTTCTGAAAGCAGCGTCTGTCTCATTCCACCGAGGGCTCCTATAATCAGTACCACTATTTTAACAGAATGGCCTGGATAAAGCCTGCGGAGTTCGAAGAGCAAATCTCGATATTTTGTCCGTTTTTCCTCCTCTTTCAAGACAACGTTGCTCTCAGCGGGAGCTGAGAATTCCACGACATACATTGTCTTGAGTTGGTGGTCGAGGAGTACTATGTCAGGCTTGTTGGCTTGTATTTGCCTGACGGTGGGAAACGAGTAATTCCAATAAATTAGGCACTTCTCATTCCCCACAACGGACTCAATATCCCCCGGAACGTAAGGCAGCACTGGTGTTTCGTCTATCCCATACGAGTGCCTTAGATGATAGTAAAGCACTCGTAATATAGGCCGAGACTGCGTATGTCGGGCAAGCTGACAGTAAGTGTATTACAGTCTCCGGCGCCCTGCGGCAGGCCCTGCAGCTGACATCAGGGACCTCCATACCCATGACACGACGTCGATAGACGAGAGTGTTAAATACACCATCCTGGCAAGCCATTATGAATCCCTCGGTCTCAGACTTCAGCCCAGCTGACCTTAGAAGGTCAGCCTTTCGGATAAGCCGAGGTCTTCTATATTTTTATAGAAGATCCCGTGCAATGGCTTATCCTTATGGAGCTGCAGAAGGATGCTGTGTTCTGCAGCTCTAATGTGGGCTTTTAGTCGAACGGGTTCCAACTCGGTGACAGAGTCGGGGTTTACCCGCTCGACGTCGAAGATGAGACCAAGTTCATCGGTTGCTCTCCGTGCTGCCTTAAAGAGAAAAGCTCCTACCTCTGCATTTTCATGGTCTCGGACCATGCAGAGGAGGGGATCCGAACTCCTGATGACCTTACATGCTCCCTCCAGAACCATCCTGCTATGGAGACTCTCCAAGCTCAAGAGTCCACGGCCTCCCCGATGTCGTGGGAGATATAACCGTGGAACGGACGATTTAGGATGCAAGCTCCTATTAAGATGCATCTTCTTGCGGGTTACTACATCGAGTTGACGCAGCTCTTCTCTAGTCCACTTCACTACTCCGAAAGAGTAGAGAAGGATCGGAACGGCAAGCATATTTGTAGCAGACACCTTGTTCTTCCCCGACAGTTCTGAAGACCAGATCTGTCTGAGTAGGTGCTGATACTTGCCGCGGAGAGCGTTTTTCACTACACTCACTTCTTGGGTGGAGCGTTGCTCGACACCCAAGTAAGTGTACGACTCTCCGGCATCTAGATGGTGTAAGATGCTTCCGTCCACGAGCTGCGCGTCCTCTCCATAGTCACCGCATCATCCTCTCTTGAGATGGATCAGTGCGCATTTGTCCAACCCGAACTGCATACCGACAGCCTGCGCGTACTCCTGTACCACCCTAAGGGACTGTTGGAGATCCCTCTCTCCAGAGGCATAAAGTTTAAGGTCATCCATATAAAATAGATGGGTGACCTTATGCCTCCTGTCGCCGGGGGTACCGCAGTTGTAGCCACGGGTTTTCCGGAGCGAGACGGATAATGGCAGTAGTGAGATGCAAAACAGGAGGGGGCTGAGGGAATCTCCCTGAAATACTCCCCTTCTGAATGTTACCGACTCTGTTTGGACTCTATCGTTACCCGATGTTATGGTAAAGCGAGTCCTCCAGAGCGGCATCAGTTCTTCAATACATCTCACTACGGGACCGGGTACCACAAGACATCGGAGCAAGTGAACAATGAGCTCATGTGATGTCATATCAAATGCCTTGCGGTAGTCGATCCAGGCCATAGAGAGGTTCCGCTTATACTGCATGGAGTCCTGCGTGATACATCTACAGATCAGCAGGTTCTCCTTGCAGCCAGCGACACCTCTCTTCGACCCTCGTTGCTCATATATCCGTTCGTAAACCGGTTCGACTGCGCGGTGCACCCGCATGTACAAAATGCGTGTAAACACCTTGTAACATGCGTTTAGACAGGTTATCGGTCTATAGTTCTTTGGGTTGGACAAATCTCCGTTCTTGGGGATCAGCACTGTCCGCCCCTCAACAACCCAAGAAGGGATTTGCTGCTCCCCATTCAACCAGGAATTAAAAATTCTATTTTGCCGGTTTTATTTATTTTTTTTTTTACAAAAAACCAGTCACCCTACTCTGTGGCTCCGACCCTCACAGAGGGGAGCTGGTAATACCAATAGCCACTCCCCACGCCCGTGGGGTGAGTGACTACCTGGTCCGCGAATCGTGTGCCCTGAGTAGACGTAATGAACCGAGGATGACAGCCTTCTGCATTCTGCCGGCTAAGATCTCTGCCGAATCTCGGCATGCCGGTATGATCTTTAGTTCTGAAAGCAGCGTCTGTCTCATTCCACCGAGGGCTCCTATAATCAGTACCACTATTTTAACAGAATGGCCTGGATAAAGCCTGCGGAGTTCGAAGAGCAAATCTCGATATTTTGTCCGTTTTTCCTCCTCTTTCAAGACAACGTTGCTCTCAGCGGGAGCTGAGAATTCCACGACATACATTGTCTTGAGTTGGTGGTCGAGGAGTACTATGTCAGGCTTGTTGGCTTGTATTTGCCTGACGGTGGGAAACGAGTAATTCCAATAAATTAGGCACTTCTCATTCCCCACAACGGACTCAATATCCCCCGGAACGTAAGGCAGCACTGGTGTTTCGTCTATCCCATACGAGTGCCTTAGATGATAGTAAAGCACTCGTAATATAGGCCGAGACTGCGTATGTCGGGCAAGCTGACAGTAAGTGTATTACAGTCTCCGGCGCCCTGCGGCAGGCCCTGCAGCTGACATCAGGGACCTCCATACCCATGACACGACGTCGATAGACGAGAGTGTTAAATACACCATCCTGGCAAGCCATTATGAATCCCTCGGTCTCAGACTTCAGCCCAGCTGACCTTAGAAGGTCAGCCTTTCGGATAAGCCGAGGTCTTCTATATTTTTATAGAAGATCCCGTGCAATGGCTTATCCTTATGGAGCTGCAGAAGGATGCTGTGTTCTGCAGCTCTAATGTGGGCTTTTAGTCGAACGGGTTCCAACTCGGTGACAGAGTCGGGGTTTACCCGCTCGACGTCGAAGATGAGACCAAGTTCATCGGTTGCTCTCCGTGCTGCCTTAAAGAGAAAAGCTCCTACCTCTGCATTTTCATGGTCTCGGACCATGCAGAGGAGGGGATCCGAACTCCTGATGACCTTACATGCTCCCTCCAGAACCATCCTGCTATGGAGACTCTCCAAGCTCAAGAGTCCATGGCCTCCCCGATGTCGTGGGAGATATAACCGTGGAACGGACGATTTAGGATGCAAGCTCCTATTGAGATGCATCTTCTTGCGGGTTACTACATCGAGTTGACGCAGCTCTTCTCTAGTCCACTTCACTACTCCGAAAGAGTAGAGAAGGATCGGAACGGCAAGCATATTTGTAGCAGACACCTTGTTCTTCCCCGACAGTTCTGAAGACCAGATCTGTCGGAGTAGGTGCTGATACTTGCCGCGGAAAGCGTTTTTCACTACACTCACTTCTTGGGTGGAGCGTTGCTCGACACCCAAGTAAGTGTACGACTCTCCGGCATCTAGATGGTGTAAGATGCTTCCGTCCACGAGCTGCGCGTCCTCTCCATAGTCACCGCATCGTCCTCTCTTGAGATGGATCAGTGCGCATTTGTCCAACCCGAACTGCATACCGACAGCCTGCGTATACTCCTGTACCACCCTAAGGGACTGTTGGAGATCCCTCTCTCCAGAGGCATAAAGTTTAAGGTCATCCATATAAAATAGATGGGTGACCTTATGCCTCCTGTCGCCGGGGGTACCGCAGTTGTAGCCACGGGTTTTCCGGAGCGAGACGGATAATGGCAGTAGTGAGATGCAAAACAGAAGGGGGCTGAGGGAATCTCCCTGAAATACTCCTCTTCTGAATGTCACCGACTCTGTTTGGACTCTGTCGTTACCCGATGTTATGGTAAAGCGAGTCCTCCAGAGCGGCATCAGTTCTTCAATACATCTCACTACGGGACCGGGTACCACAAGACATCGGAGCAAGTGAACAATGAGCTCATGCGATGTCATGTCGAATGCCTTGCGGTAGTCGATCCAGGCCATAGAGAGGTTCCGCTTATACTGCATGGAGTCCTGCGTGACACATCTGTCAATCAACAGGTTCTCCTTGCAGCCAGCGACACCTCTCTTCGACCCTCGTTGCTCATATATCCGTTCGTAAACCGCCATTTTTTTTTTTTTTTTTTTTTTTTTTACAAAAAACCAGTCACCTTACTCTGTGGCTCCGACCCTCACAGAGGGGAGCTGGTAATACCAGTAGCCACTCCCCACGCCCGTGGGGTGAGTGACTACCGGGTCCGTGAATCGTGTGCCCTGAGTAGACGTAATGAACCGAGGATGACAGCCTTCTGCATTCTGCCGGCTAAGATCTCTGCCGAGTCTCGGCATGCCGGTATGATCTTTAATTCTGAAAGCAGCGTCTGTCTCATTCCACCGAGGGCTCCTATAATCAGTACCACTATTTTAACAGAATGGCCTGGATAAAGCCTGCGGAGTTCGAAGAGCAAATCTCGATATTTTGTCCGTTTTTCCTCCTCTTTCAAGACAATGTTGCTCTCAGCGGGAGCTGAGAATTCCACGTCATACATTGTCTTGAGTTGGTGGTCGAGGAGTACTATGTCAGGCTTGTTGGCTTGTATTTGCCTGACGGTGGGAAACGAGTAGTTCCAATAAATTAGGCACTTCTCATTCCCCACAACGGACTCAATATCCCCCGGAACGTAAGGCAGCACTGGTGTTTCGTCTATCCCATACGAGTGCCTTAGATGATAGTAAAGCACTCGTAATGCTGCGTTGTGTCTATGAATATAGGCCGAGACTGCGTATGTCGGGCAAGCTGACAGTAAGTGCATTACAGTCTCCGGCGCCCTGCGGCAGGCCCTGCAGCTGATATCAGGGACCTCCATACCCATGACACGACGTCGATAGACGAGAGTGTTAAATACACCATCCTGGCAAGCCATTATGAATCCCTCGGTCTCAGACTTCAGCCCAGCTGACCTTAAGAAGGCGAAGGTCAGCCTTACGGATAAGCCGAGGTCTTCTATATTTTTATAGAAGACCCCGTGCAATGGCTTATCCTTATGGAGCTGCAGAAGGATGTTGTGTTCTGCAGCTCTAATGTGGGCTTTTAGTCGAACGGGTTCCAACTCGGTGACAGAGTCGGGGTTTACCCGCTCGACGTCGAAGATGAGACCAAGTTCATCGGCTGCTCTCCGTGCTGCCTTAAAGAGAAAAGCTCCTACCTCTGCATTTTCATGGTCTCGGACCATGCAGAGGAGGGGATCCGAACTCCTGATGACCTTACATGCTCCATCCAGAACCATCCTGCTATGGAGACTCTAAAAGCTCAAGAGTCCACGGCCTCCCCGATGTCGTGGGAGATGTAACCGTGGAACGGACGATTTAGGATGCAAGCTCCTATTAAGATGCATCTTCTTGCGGGTTACTACATCGAGTTGACGCAGCTCTTCTCTAGTCCACTTCACTACTCCGAAAGAGTAGAAAAGGATCGGAACGGCAAGCATATTTGTAGCAGACACCTTGTTCTTCCCCGACAGTTCTGAAGACCAGATCTGTCTGAGTAGGTGCTGATACTTGCCGCGGAGAGCGTTTTTCACTACACTCACTTCTTGGGTGGAGCGTTGCTCGACACCCAAGTAAGTGTACGACTCTCCGGCATCTAGATGGTGTAAGATGCTTCCGTCCACGAGCTGCGCGTCCTCTCCATAGTCACCGCATCGTCCTCTCTTGAGATGGATCAGTGCGCATTTGTCCAACCCGAACTGCATACCGACAGCCTGCGTGTACTCCTGTACCACCCTAAGGGACTGTTGGAGATCCCTCTCTCCAGAGGCATAAAGTTTAAGGTCATCCATATAAAATAGATGGGTGACCTTATGCCTCCTGTCGCCGGGGGTACCGCAGTTGTAGCCACGGGTTTTCCGGAGCGAGACGGATAATGGCAGTAGTGAGATGCAAAACAGGAGGGGGCTGAGGGAATCTCCCTGAAATACTCCCCTTCTGAATGTTACCGACTCTGTTTGGACTCTATCGTTACCCGATGTTATGGTAAAGCGAGTCCTCCAGAGCGGCATCAGTTCTTCAATACATCTCACTACGGGACCGGGTACCACAAGACATTGGAGCAAGTGAACAATGAGCTCATGTGATGTCATATCAAATGCCTTGCGGTAGTCGATCCAGGCCATAGAGAGGTTCCGCTTATACTGCATGGAGTCCTGCGTGATACATCTATCGATCAGCAGGTTCTCCTTGCAGCCAGCGACACCTCTCTTCGACCCTCGTTGCTCATATATCCGTTCGTAAACCGGTAACATGCGTTTAGACAGGTTATCGGTCTGTAGTTCTTTGGGTTGGACAAATCTCCGTTCTTGGGGATCAGCACTGTCCGCCCCTCAACAACCCAAGAAGGGATTTGCTGCTCCCCATTCAACCAGGAATTAAAAATTCTGGCCAAATGGTGGTGGGCCATTATTATTATTATTATTATTATTATTATCAACAACTAATAACGATACCTACTAAAACTCTTGTTTATATATAAAACCTGAATGCAAATAAAAAAATATATAAAACTGGGAATCGGTTCTCTCTATATGTCTTAATATACCTAAACGACAAATCAACGAAATTTATTTTTTTTAGGTCTTTCAGTTGGAACAACCCATAAAGCACTCAAAAATTTCCATTTGCATCCATACAAGGTAACCGTTGTTCAAGAACTATTACCCCCTGATTTTGAAAGTCGAGTAAGATATTGTCGTTGGTTCAATGGAAATTTAAATAACGATGTATTGGATTTAACCTATTTTACTGATGAAGCATGGTTCCACTTAACAGGTTATATCAATAGTCAGAACTACAGGACATGGGCTACAGAAAACCCTCACACTTACGTAGAAACAAGTTTACACCCCTTAAAAGTTGGTGTATGGGTGGCAATATCCAGAAGGCGAATTATAGGCCCTATATTTTTTCGTGAAACAATTAGTGCCCAAAGGTATCAAACTCTTATTTTAGAGCAATTTCTGGCGCAGTTGCATGATGATGCAAGACGGGTATTTCCAGCAAGACGGCGCTACTGCCCATACAGCAAGAGCTTCACTTGATTTTTTACGGGAGTTTTACGATGACCGATTAGTCAGCCAGGGACTATGGCCTGCACGGTCTCCAGATCTAACGCCCTGTGATTATTTCTTATTTGGACACATGAAGAACAATGTTTTTAAAAATAGATTACATACCATTGACGAATTACAAGAGGCAATAGAAAGAGAAATCCGCAATATTAGTGTTGATCAGTTACAGAACGTATTCGAAAATATGAAACGAAGAGTCCATGTGTGTTTAGAAAATCAAGGCAGCCATTTTGAGCGTTTGTTATAATTTCTTGGCATTTCGTATTAAAATGTATTCATTCATCTTCTAATTTAAATCTCATGTAACAAAAGTTTTTATTATGTAATATCTTTTATTTACTGTGGATTGTTTGATTCGAATGTTTATATTCATATTGTCTGTGGAAATAAAGATTATTTTGAATTAGGTGTAACAATTTATTTCTTGCGAACATTTTTTTTATTCAGATATAGTCTACTATACTTTAACTTGGCATGTGTATGTATGAGTTAATATTTCCGTACGATTTCATTTTCTCCCATATTGTACACAAAGTTAAAGCAATAGTCCAGAAACATTGCCTACGTGGACAATATTTCTGGATCTTTGTGTACAAGAGAAAATGAAATTGTACAGAAATATTAACTCATACATACACACGTCAAGTTAAAGTATACTAGACTATAAAAGGCATCCCATTTAAATTTGCTTTTAATATTAAAAAACTCTTAAATTTGATGAATAAATGAATTATCGTAAATTTTTTACCTTTAACTAGAACGCCAATGGATTTAGGGTAATTCTGTTTAGTGCAATACCATCGTGTATAGTTGGTTGTCTTATTTTTGTGGTCACGTGTCCTGTGATCATTATTGAAAGCTCTGAACTTGCCGTGGAGAAATATGATTAAATAAAACGATAAAATAATTTAAAATAAGTTGTTCAAATCTTTGCTATAATAAAACATTAACACAATTAAGAAGAATAAAGTAAATTCAGGTAACAAAAACAAATTAATAATAAGAAGAATATAGCACACAGAACATTAATATTTATCTAATCCTCAAAATAATTTTTAAGATATCATATCAAGTGTTCAAAGTGTCCACCACGATTTCTTATGCACAATCGAGCGCGGCGAGGCACTGCATTTAAAACATTACTCAGCATTTCGGGGGTAACTGTAATACATGCCTGTTGAATCTGAGCTTTCAGGTCCTCTACATTTTGCGGTGTCGTCGAAAACACCTTATCTTTAATATACCTCATAGAAAAAATCCATTGGGGTTATATCTGGAGAACGAGGGGGCCACCGAATAAATCCATTGGTACCTATCTAATGTTGAGGCAAAATTTCATCTACATAATCTAGGCAAATCTGAGAATTGTGGGGAGGAGCTCCATCTTGTTGAAAATATTGAAAGTTGTGTCGATTCTTCTCTAAAGCTAGGTCATCTAAGAATTCATTAAATTCATTTCTCAAAAAGTTTAGGTACCGTTGACCACTGAGGTGACCATCATAAAAATAAGGACCTATTAAATTGGTGCCTAAAATACCTATCCACACATTTGAAAATCAACTTTGTTGAACCCTTACCTTTTGTGTAACTTTCAACACAATAAATTTTTATTCTATTCTATTTATTGAAAAACGATTTTGAAACCCAGTCGGTGTATGCCAGTGTGTATTTTCCATTTGTAATGAATATTGCGATTAAAAAATCCATTATTGGAAAAATTTGCCTCATCGGACCAAAGTATTTTACTACATATTAATGAATCGGGCACGCTTCTTTTCCAACAGCCACCTACAAAAAGTCGTCCTCCTTGGTTTATCCCCCGCTTGTAAATTGTGAACTTTTTTGGCTTTATCACACCGGTAACCATTTTTTTTTAAATTTTTCTAGCACTTGTTTTATTTATATGACAATCATTTTGAATTTCTCTTAATGATGTTTCCAAATTTTCTGTATTTTTATTTCTTACATAACTAATAACTCGGTTTACCTTATTTACATTATCAGTAACACTGTTCAACCTTGTCTTCTTCTTTAAAAATGAATCATTATTTTTCAGTTTCGTAGCTAATTTTCTGAATAGAGTTTTATTCGGCTGTAGTGCTTGTGGAAATCTGTTTCTATATTCTACTTGAGCAAATCCAGAATTAAAATTGCATTGGCAATATGTAATGAACATATTATAATGATCAATGTGAATGAACATCATTTTTGAAAATTCTAAATTCTTAAACGAGTGTGATTGAGTGAGAGTTTAACTGAGATGATCTGTCAAAAAATTAAATTGTCAAGTTTGTTCATAGCCAACTATTTTAAAATAATTGAAATAATAGTGAAATCATGAAATACAAACAAATGGATATTATACTTAAATTAATTGGAAAAGACATTTTAACTTTCTGAGCAAGGAGTGAAGCTTTTATGGAGGAACTCTATACATTGGCATAACTGCGAATACTCTTTCCAGAATTGCTAAATGTTGCTTTCTTGATTATTATTTTGTTTTTGTTACCTGAATTTACTTTATTCTTCTTAATTGTGTTAATGTTATAATATAGCAAAAATTTGAACAACTTATTGAATTATTTTATCGTTTTATTTAATCATACTTCTCCATGGCAAGTATAATGCTTGTTAAAAAAAATTTATTGGTTTTAAAAAAATGTTTTTATAATTACTAACATAGTACCAATGAATAAATATGGCATGTGATATATCGTTGAAAAGGGAGGAAAATACTCTATTTAATGGCGCCATTTCCCGCCCGTTTCAAAATATTTTTTTTAACAGCCTGAAGAGTAAATCTCAAAATACGGCGGTTTTGAAAAAAATTAGATAAAACCTCGTTGAAACACTGCGTTTTGCAAAAATTTTCGCCTTAGAGTTTTTCTCTTCAAATAACGGAGATATTTGGTCTAGACGTTTTCCGTATTTTCGATATTTTCCGCCATAACTCTTAAAGTAGGGATGGATTTCAAATGTCTTTAAACCATTTTGTAGGTTATATAAATCGGCACAATTTTCGTAAAAATAATTTTTTTGTATGACCGATATTAAGTGAGATATTCTCAAGTGCCCTGATAAAATGGACAGCATGTATAATATATAACTCACTTGAGTTTGGAAAAATTCCACAAGTCTAAAATTGTCTGTTGTTAAACCGATACATAAAAAAAGGAGATATAAACAAATTTGAAAATTATCGTCCAATCACTCTGGTATCACCCTTTTCTAAATTATTTGAAGCTGTGGTATGCAACCAGCTAATGAATTATATATGATCTCAACAAATTTATTAAACGATATGCAACATGGTTACTTAAAAGGTAAGTAAATCAACACAAACAGCCATATTTCAATTCATAGAGAAAATTGTATCAGCTCTGGAAACTGAAAGTTTGGGGTTAGGATTGTTTCTTTACTTGTTATGGGCTTGCGATACACTAGATCATTTAATATTTAAAAAATTACAGCAGTATGGCATAGAAGGAAACGCACTCCGGTGGCTTCAATCATATTTATAGGATAGAAAACAGAGTGTTTCCATTGTAAAAGATGGAAGGGAGATAAAATCAGACAGAATCCATTAAGTTGGGTATTCCACAAGGAAGTGTAATAGGTCCTTTGTTGTTTATAATTTATATAAATGGTCTGTCAGATGCAGATGCTGCCACAGAAGGTTCACTGACCATGTATGCAGATGATACAAATTTTCAAGTATATGCCACAGATTTTCCACAGCTATTAACTAGGACAAATCTCGTGTTCGAGTCAGCAATCAAGTGTTTTATTATGAATAAATTAATATTAACAAGGCAAAAACCAATATTGTGTTACTTAAGACAAATCACGTCAGATTTGAAACACTAAAGGATGTTATAATAGGAATTAAAATTTACGATAAACTTAACTGGCGTGGCCACATTGACCATCTTTGTATAAAGTTAAATACAATATGTTACAGCATTAGAGTACTGACTAAATATGTAAACAAACAAACATTGAAAATAGTGTATCATGCTAATTTTGAATCCAACACACGATATGGTATAACTTTCCATGGCAGCTGCAGTGAATAATTCAAAAAAGGGTTCTAAGAGTGATGTTGAATTTAGGATACAGAGTCATGTAGAGGTAAATTTAAAGACAACAAAATATTAACAGCTACAGTCATTTTCATACAAGAATGCCTTCTATTTCTTTTTAAAAATAAAAATAAAAATCTCTTCTTAGAGAATGAACCTCGACATGGATATATAGAATGTTAAATTACACATATGCAATTCATCGACTGTCACTAACGGAAAAGAGCGTTAGTTATAACTGTTTGAAATTATTCAATAAACTCCCACATAATATATAAAATACTCAAGTTCTGTGTGAATTTAAATCCCAAATATATCAGTTATTACCAGTGGAACCATACAATTTGAATGAGTTCATGACTTACCAGGTATAAATCATATCACATTATTGTGCATTTATTTTAATTTTAATAGCCTTGTTAAATGTTTTTAATTTTTTATGTTTTCTTTTAATATCCCAATGTTTTTAATATTTTAATGTTGTTAGATGCGTTTAATATCATAATGTTCTTTTATAGTAGGTGCCAATTATTTTAAAATATTTATCCCATGTAATGAATATTCTGCATGCTGTTGACGCAAGTTCATTTTATGTTAAATGTTTGAATGTAACATTCTATGAATAAAGATTATTATTATTATGGCGCTAGCACTGCTATGGGTTTGTTTAGCTAGTTTTGCTTGCAACTCGGGGTGCAATAACTTAAAGAAATAAAGTCTTTACATACTATTGGCGATAAGATTTTATAACTACAAAAATGTATATCATTTGATTTAAGATGTTTTGAAGGCAAATAACCAGACTTCTGAGTATTGTTGATTCAACCACAAAGAGAGCACCCGTATCGTTTTTACTGGGGTTTGTATACGGTATACCGTGGCAATGTGTTGCTCTTACTACCACTATACGAATATATAATAAAAAAATACTCGTACAAAAAATGCCATAAAAAAATACCTGTGCAATGTTTTGCAGGCATAAAAATACAATCAAATCTATGGTGGTTGTCTCAATAATTCTAGGAACTTTGGTTGTCGCCAGGTTTGCCTATTACTGCGGGAATTGCTCACCCATCACTAATACACCAAAATCAACACCTACTATTCGTGAAGATCAGCTGGTGACACTTTTTGCTGATTTGTGCTGAACATTTCGCCTAAGTAACTTAAATTGCTTGTCCAACGAGAATTCTTTGTTATGATTTCTTATAAAATATGGCTGTTGCCTTCTGCTATACAGTGCATATTTATCTAACGTTGAAAATAAATGTCTTAAAACATTCTCTGTCTTTTCTTCCATATTTTACTTTTCAGGAAATAATTGATATAAAATAAAGTAATAGTTTTAGACAAAGTAAAAAGCATAGTTCTAGTACAAATCAGTAAAAGAAAATAAACAAATACATTACTTAAATTTAAAACAGTGATGCCCAATTTTAATATAAAGTGACAACTTATCCAAATTAAGGCAAATAATATCAGAATACAGAAACAACTATTAAACTTTATAAAAAGAATCTGAGTTAATACAATCACTTTCACAACTACTTGTGGTTCCTAAATATTTAAAAACCAGACAATCATGTAAATAACCATGCAATTTTGTTTATCTTTCCATAAAAGCGAGAGGTAAATAGTAAAGATAGGGTTAGGGTGTTTCAAGGGGTACGTATAGACTGTTCCAAAAAGTATCAAATACTTTGGGGATTTCAACATTTCAAGCTGAAAGCTTTCACATACTTTATATAAAAAAATGTTTGATTACAGTAACAAAGATAGTTGTATAAAGAATGGTTTTCATTACAATGTAATACATATAAATAATATCACCGAAGTATTTTAGTACCTATATTTATTATCAAGTAATGCACAATAAATAGTAAATAAATAATACTGCACTGAATGTGCGGTTAGTTCCTTGTGAAATATCTTGAAAATAATAATAATAATAATTATTATTATTATAATTTCAAGTAGGCACTGCTTTTAGATGTTTGCAAATAATACATTTAGAAATGCAATTCTCTTGACGAAGGCTTCGCAGGCCGAAACATATATAGAGTATTGCTAAATATAATAATAATAATAAAGTACTTTATTGGTGACAACCAAATGGCTATCGACCGAGGTCCGCCAGTTATACATTAATTTTTTATATATATACATTCAATATTTAAAGTTGTAATACAGCTAAAAATATATATATATATATATATATATATATATTGGTGAGAGGTAAGTTAATCCTCTCATGTGGTCTAATGCTACTATACACCAGTACATCATAGATGTCTCCATGGTATATAGCGACTTGCCATTTTGCAAGTACCGAGAGCGGTGACCTTCAGCCCTTGATGGACTTAACCGATATACTGTTATTATACATGATTTGCAGGAAACAAGTACTCAGCGGGCAAATACCCCGACCTGCATTGAATTATACCTTACAAATCATGAAAGATTGGTAGCCAATGTCATTTGTCAATTCCCTGACCAGACATAGACTGGTTTCGAACTTATTAGTTCTCATCAGTATGCCATAGGTCATGGAACAGACAAATGACAGTGGCCAACCTGCTAGTCTTATACAGACTAATGTAAATGGTATAGTGGTGAGAGGTAAGTTAATCCTCTCATGTGGTCTAATGCTACTATCGCGACTTGCTATTTTGCAAGTACCGAGAGCGGCGACCTTCAGCCCTTGGTGGTATATATATATATATATATATATATATATATATATATATATGAATTGTTATTGTACTTTTGGGTGCTCTCCCGCATCCGGTCGACTCCTCCAGGAGTCACGGTTGTCTGAACGACGTTTTGGAAGAATCTCATCTGCCATCTTCAGGTTCTCACTGAAAGCTGCCTACTGGTGCTCCTCGTTGCTCGAACTGAACTCAGTGAAGTTCAGTTCGAGCATATGGATTTGTATATGTGTGCCGCAGTTTTCTTGTTTATTCCCTGGTTTTAATATGTCAAAGTTCTGAAGTGTTTTTCTCTGGTTATACATTGTTTCTTTAATGTCTTTGTGTGGTGGTTGAAATTGAGTTTGTGATCTAATTGCACACCTAAATATTTAGCAGCAGGTTTACTTTTTAATATTTGTCCGTTTATTGAGATTATTGGAGAGATATTAGTTAGATTGTGGTAAGATATGATGATGCTAAATATATTATTTGGAAATATATAAACGGAGTGCTTACTTGAAATAATAATAAATAATGGTCTGGTAAAGCTTAAGTACGTCCGATTTTAACAATTTTCCTATAAGATTTGGCAAGAATATTAGTAGAGCATATTTAAAAAAAAATTTTTTTTGGATGAACCATAAATTATTAAGAAAAGAAATGAGAAAGTTACAGGACCTGGGAGTGAAATGGGGTAGAATGTAAATAACAAAAAAGGAGGCAAATAGTTGATTAACTGTTTTCAGTGAACATTATTAAAAAGAAAAAACCAGAAATTAACCTAACGTACCTAACCTAACATTTTAGAGCAAGGACAAATGTTACTTAAAAGTTACTTTTTATTCACATTGCACAGAAATGTTATCTTAACTTGCTAACAATTTGTCCTTACCCTAAAATGTTAAGATAGAGGTTAGGTACCTTAGGTTACGTTACGTTACAATTTTTTCGTTTTTCTTTTAATGCTGTGCACCGAAGACAGTTAATCAACGGGTATTACATTGTACAACTCTATTTGCCTCCTTTTTTTATTATTTACATTTTTACTATCTTTCCACCCAGCACCTCATTTCGCTTCCAGGTTCTGTAATTTTCTCATTTTTTTTTTTAAATAATTTACGGTTCATCCAAAAATTTTGTTTTAAATGTGCTCTACTAACAATCTTGCCAAGTCTTATTAGAAAGTAGTTAAAATAGGACGCACTTAAGCTTTACCAGACCCTCGCCAATAACAGAAATTAAATTGAAATTCAAGTACGATTTAAACTAATTATTTTGACAAGTAGGCATACGATTGACATTACAAAACAATGAAATGGTACTTACATTTGAACCGTTAGCGTCTCGTATTACACCAGGGTAATACCAGTTATCTTGTTTAGCTAAAACTCTATGGTCGCACCATTCACTGAGATCGATTATATTTTGTTTACTATTAGTTTGTTTGAATATTCCTTCTTCTTGTGTTATAATGCGTTGAGAACAAGAATAATCAACTGCTGCCGCTTGAGGTGCTGACATAATGCTTGTACACTGAACTACAGAAACTGGTATGCACACAGCTTGCAAATGATTTTCCTCCAATTCGGAGGGATCAAATTTACGTTTTTTAGGCAACTTCCGTACCCCCATTTCCATGTTTAAAGGGGTTCAGTTAACGTGTGGTTATTTTATGCTTTTTATGAATAAGTTCTAAATGGTTTCCTTGAAACATTATGTGGTGTTTTTACTAACATTGTATTAGTATTTCTTAAAGTGTACATCTGTGAGGCTGCAGTATTTTTTTAAAGTATATGTCCTGCATGACAACTTGTAAT
This sequence comes from Leptura quadrifasciata, assembly GCA_963675555.1. Lineage (NCBI taxonomy): Eukaryota > Metazoa > Arthropoda > Insecta > Coleoptera > Cerambycidae > Leptura > Leptura quadrifasciata. Next base: position 24,304,029 of record OY776682.1, read on the forward strand.
AGTAAGATAATTCATTACAATTTCTAGGATTCTCCTTCTTCAAGTTATATCAGCTTGCCAGGATGAGTAATAAATACTACTTTATGAATGGAGCTTTATAGTAGATGATAGTAAATAAACATATTCTTGTCATATGGATATTGTATAAACATGTTATAAATTCAGAGATTCAGGGTTCTTGTGTTAATACATAATAGTCAGAATCCACAAATTTTGTATCCAGGTTTTTAACTTTCAATTCAATCGAATCGCATTATTTTATGAACACCCACAAAACTCAACGAACACAGACATCAAGTGGCATCCCCTCGCACCTCCACTTCAACCCCGATCGCGAAACAGTATACATGCGTAGTAACATGAAAATACGAAGAAAAGCCTGACTCACACATTCATAATACGCGTAGTTGCAGTGTCACATTGTGGTCACGGCTCAAGGATTATAAACAAATAAAGAGGATAGCTATATCTGAGATAGCTATACACCATTCCAGAACATGTGACTTTGACAAATCCGCCATTTTGCCTGGGTGGCACACAAAGCGATTATTTTCCGTGTGTTTACATTCGTTTTTGGTGCTATGGATTGAGTTTATTGTGATTTCTTGCAAATTTTTCGTCAAGATGTCTCGAAGTGAATCGCATGCATATATTATCAACTTATTCACATGCCAAAATACCAAATTAGACGTTACCTGACTATATCGTTGCTAGTAAAGACGACATTTTTTCACCTACTTGTGAATATCTCAATAATATCTTGGTCTTTTTTGGGACTAGAATGGACCAGAATAAAATGTCTTAACAACGTCTCCGTAATGTCATAAAAATGCCTTTTTTAGGCTTAAAATAAGACGTCTTAAAGACGTTTTGATTAGTAACAATGAACATCCCCAAGTCTTCTGTACGACTTATGTCTTAAAGTGGACGTTTTTAAGACGTCTCGAATGTCCCATGCAGATGTCCCTAAGACGTTTTTGGTATGTCTTAGTGCTTGTCTGGATATTGGATATACCAGAAACTGGCTTGGATTATTCCTCATTGTTTTTATCAATTTGGCTCATTTCTACGGATAAGAGATTGGGAAACGCTCAGAAATAGGAAATGTAAACAATTTAAAAGTTATAAATAACTTTTAAATAGCTGTTTAATGTCATTCTCATTTTGTTTCATATGTTATATGATACAAATTGAGAATTACATTAAACCGACTACGCATTGGGTATATTAAGAACTGGCTTGGATTGTTCCACATTGCGCGTGTGCATAAATAGCGTTTACCTTATTCTAATTTCGTGTCACCTTATTTCTCTGCGGATAAGGGACGTTCGGTTAACCACCTTAAATGGACCGTAACGCTTCTGATTTGTCAGAAATCCTAGTATATTTTGGTCTTAGGTTTGTGGTAGTTATGAGGTGGTCGCACTGGTCACGTAGTTTTGTTCTAAGGATTATTATAATCCTTGGTTTTGTTCTTGCTAATGACTGTTTTTGTTCGATGACTTGATGTTGCGAGTCAAAGTTAAACCTGTCATACATATAGATCTCGAGAAAAGGGGTTGTCGAGGAGGATTTGGTATTAATAAAGCCTGTATCAGCGTATCTTCCACCTCATTCTCCAAATTTACAACTAAATTTGACACACCTTCATAGCTGAGGCATTATGGTTGTTTGTATTGTTCATAAATGTGTTTTACATACCTACACAATTTTACAGGTTATAGAAATCGAATTCATTTTACACATCAACTGTCAAAAATATCGTCCACAGTTCGGAACCCGTGCAAAGCTCTTATGACAATCCCCTTATTTTGTTGACCGTATTTAGTCACGTGACATTTAAGTTAACGTGAGTGGTATAAAAGGAATTAGCAAAAACTTCCTATTTACGTCTCTACGTAAATCTTCTTTGGCTCAATAACAACTTTCTGCATTTTTTCCATTTTACTGGATGATTTACAATCACAATGACAAAACCGAAAAACAATTAATGTATTTTTGTTTGGTTATGGGGCACGTTACAACATGCTCAACCACCGCGGAAGTCCAACAATAAAATCCGACCGTTTCGCTCATTCAGCTGATCGGTCAGACCCGACCGGTCGAACCGCTCTGGCGTAGCCTTAGTTTAGTCACCGCTTTAGTAGTCTGCGGTATGTGAATGTTAACAGAGACTACAGAGAGTAAGTCCTTTATCCATGGGTTGCCGTGTTATGGGTATGTGTCTAGGTCTATACAATTAGTTGTGGGGGGAGCTGGGAGATCAGTTAGAGGGTCAGAAGTCATTCTTCGTACACATATTTAGCAATAAATTATTTACCTCCATAACATCGAGGTTTGTTCCACAATGTATTAACTTGTGGTATTTTTATGTTATACACATCGAACTAATAAAACATGGCTTTCAAATTAAAATTGATTATTTATTTACTTTTAGGGATATCATTGGGAGGTAAATATTGTGTACCAAAATACCTGTACATAATTAATAATTAAGTAGGTACTAAATTGTTTGTAAAACCTGTTGTTTATTTTAGTTGATAGTGTCGGCGGACTTAGATGTTATGTATGTGGGGACGATGGGGAACTTCCCTGTAAAAATTTTGAATTACTAAAGGACACATATATTAAAGAATGCAACGCTGCGGACAATCAGGGATGCCTGAAAACAACAAAAGGTACACATATATAGCGTATACAGTCATACAAATTTTAAACAATTCATATTTTTCCAGACAGTCAGATAACGAGAACATGTAACAAAGGAAAATTTAACCAATGTCTGAAAGCCAACGGAGTGGACTATTGCTATTGCTACACAGATTTATGTAATGATAAAATAGGTAATTTTGTAAATCCCACGGATGATGAAGATTTACTAGAGGGTAGTGGTACAAAAACAATATTTACCCTGACAGAAAAACCTAAAGTCACAATTAAAATGTCGGTCGGTATTAAAATAGGATTAAGTAAGGTTTTAGTTTTCATGTCACTTATTGCCATTTTTTGCAGTAAATAATTAAGACTTTTGAAGTATTTAAAACAGTATTATTAGTTTAATTCATGTAAAAGACAAAACTAGACTTAATTATTTATTTAAATGTGTATAACTACTTTTTTATATATGCTTGCCATTTTTTATATTAATATACTTAAAATTTTTCTTAAGATAAACTGAAAACTCATCTTAACTTGGTTTAAATCTGGGATAAGTTTTCTTATTCCATGACATATTAATCGATTGATATATGCATAAAATATTGGAAGATATCCACTATAAGTACAAAGATTAATGTTTTATTTTTATTTGATATTTACTTTCTCTTTTCATCTAATTTTAAGTAATTTTTCAATGGTCAGTTTTAGCTGAGTTTTAGTTTATTATTGATATTGTGAACTAATTTTTGGGGCTTCTTCTGTAGCCAGCTCTGGTGCTCTAGCAAAAAATTAGAAAAAAAAAACCTTTTACTTGAAGCAGTTCCTAATTCGGTAAAAAAACTGTTTATCCCTTCAACGAAGCCTCCTCTGGGTGCCTTTTCGTTAAAGTTTTCCATTCTCAACCAGTTTTCATTTTAAAATTTGTTTCATGAGAAAATTTGTTTTTGAACCTTCTCTGGAGCTGTCTCAGATCCTCTGACGAGAAGTTTGCAAAGGCCTTTTTACAATTTTTCATCCTGAACAATTCATATTATTTGAAATATTTTTTGATCCAACAATAAATTGGTTTGTACTCTTTCTGGAACTACCCTTGATATTCTGACGAAGAATTTGAAAAACACTTTCATACAACTTCCCACTTTTGGACCCTCACTGGCATCCCTTTTGCTCTGGCGATAAATTTGAAAAGGCCCCCTTCGATTTAATTTTCCATCCTAAACATTTTTTGATTTGGAATATTTTTAGATTCAACTTCAAATTATTTTTAACCCCACCTAAAGCCGCCCCTGGTGCACCAATTTAAGTAATATTCAATAGTTTTCTTCCTTAGACCACCCAGGTCTTATGTCTGTTTCAGCTTTCAATGTTGAGCTGTGTTTGTGAAAACTTATCTCCACAGGCGGTATGCCGATTCGGATAAATTTTCTATTTTCTCTGGATGCCTATATATTTTCTCGATAGATGAAAAAGTAAAATGAATATCCCCATGTTTTTATTTTGATGTAATAAGGAAAGTAACTAAACGCATAAAAATACTATTAAAAAAATGAGGGCGGCAAATTTGTAACTCGCTTCACCTCAAAAAATTGCACCGGATGACCCTATGCTGGTAGATAATGGCAAAAGATCACATATCAAAATGTCTGACATACTTTTTTAAAATTATTATCGAACTAAAAATTCTTAATGTAATGATTATCATTATTCATTTTAAGAATCTTAGATTATTAGATCTACAGTTTCCGATTACTTTATATTATATTTTAGGTATATCATGATAAAAACATACATTTTGTTATGAAATAGATATTAATGTTGTGGATTTTTTTAAATCATTATTTTTAATTTGAAGTAGGTAGTTCAAATGAATTTTAATATTCGTTAACAAAAAAATTTGCATCAGTATTGATACCTTTAATTCTAAGATTATATTAGGGTAAAAAAATATTATAAACTACTTTCATATTTCCATAGAAGTATTTATACTTGTATTTTCAAAAATAAAGAAAGAAACGAAAAAATACATATCTTATATCTATGTAGCTGATATAGATCAGGGTCTCGCTTTCATTTATGGTCAGGCAATCTAAAAGCTAGATCCAGTGTCTATAAATGTGCGTTCAAGATCAACTTTAGGAAGATACAAGGTGGCTATAATTTATGTTGTTTTAATTGAAAAAACAAATGTTTTCCAAATCTAGATTTCAAAAATTATCAGTCAGATGCATTTCTTATGTAGCAATAACGTACCTACCAGCATAAAATGCATTTTTAAATACCTCATATCGCACCTAGGCAACAACAGTGTCACAAGGCGTTAGCGCCATATTTTGTGATAATGGCTACCAAAGATTTAAAAGAAAATTGGTTGTTGAATTACAGTTTCAAGTAGATTGATATAAGATTTTTTTTTTCTTAGCATAAGATGATCCTTATAGCTATTTAGTCCAATTATAAAATTGAAAATTGTTTGAGTTTAACCTTAGATATTTGTAAATAAGACAGTCTTGCTGCAAACTCAACTTTATTTTTTCTTACATCTTGTGGATGTGACAGTTTTGCTGCAACATTGCACCTTAATTTCTGATAGGTTTTGTCTATTTGCAGCTATCATATTGACATAGTAGACACCAATAAAAACATCACAAGTTGCAAATAGTTACATTTTTTATTAAACCAAATCTTACAAATATAAAAAAGTTTACATTTCTGTTTTAAAAATTACTAAACCTATCATTCTAACAATAATTATTATTATCATCTTTGTAGTATTTCTTGTAACTTTCATCTACTTAACTCTAATATTCTTGTTATTTACAGGTTTTATCTTCTTAATAGCTTTCTTATTGTCTGTAGTTTTCTTTTTATTTGTAACTTTCAACACCACTTTCTCTGTAGTTTTCTTCTTATGTTTAATTTTTTGTTGTATTTTACAACCCAATGATTTGTAGAATTCATGGTATTTTGGCATGATATGATTTTTTTCACACAGCTCTGAAAAATCATCAAGCTTTGTTTGACTAATCTTTAATGGTTCTGAATACAATTGCTTTAATTCAATTTTACCTAATGTTCCTGATGATCTTTCACTGTTTTTACGAATACAATCTTGTTTAAAATTCTCATCTTCGTAACTATTTTTATAAAAAAACTTGGATGTTGTTTCTCCTTTTATAATTTTTATTATCGCAATATCATGCCAGAGCACTTTTTCTTCTTCGCTGTTGTTATTAAAATTACTGCCAAGAATTTCCTGTACAGCCTTAAAATCAAAAAATTGATAGTAGTCTAATTCATTTATTTTGAATGGTGTGCCGGTTTTTTTGGCGTTGGCAATGACTGGTATCCACTGACCTGGTGTAGAAATCGACCCACCTTTTAAAACCAGTTTTTTCTGCTTCTCTATCAAAGAATGCATAGCATAGCATCCCCTTCATTTTGTGTATGGCCAACTACTAAAAATTTTATTGTTATTGAAGGGATATCTAAGACTCGTACTGCATAAAGAAGCATGGCAACAAAATATTTATTTTTATTTTGTCCTCCGCAATTATCCGCGTATAATATTATTGGTTTTCCATTTTGAATAGATGTTAGGAAGCGGTAAACACATGTAGCAATTTCATTACAACCGCGTTTTCCTTCATTTTCGTTCCACACAAAACAATGATCGATGGAAAGTCCTAAGTCATACACAGTTAAGTTATAACTGGCCAATTTGGACTTGTAGTAAAATGTATTCACATCACCAGAAGGAGTTGACAATACTGCTTGTAGATCAAAACATGCTGCAATCAGTTCTCCTTCATTTGCCAATTGCTTGACTTTTTCTTTATCGTTTCTAGATAATTCTTTTTCTCTTAGATGTCGGTCATAAGATTCCTGCAATTCCTCTTTTTGCTTTTCATTAGAGTTTTTAAATTGTTCCCACAAGCCGCACAGGTCTTTTTTGGGAGTAAAAAATGATATATTAAATTTGGAATTAAAAATTTTAGAATACATAGTGTAGTTTCCAAAGCTTTTTCCAAGACTTTTACTCTTTTCTATATAGTCCCTATGAATACCGGCAAGAGTTTTGCTTCCGTCGATAAACTCTCTCGTTGTTTGCGCACGTAAGTAGTGTGACTCCACATGTGGTATTGAACTGATATGATCTACAATGTCCTGCTTTATGGATTCATCTACTTTTTTTGGTTGCCATGTTTTCCCCTTTTCTCGCCCTCTAAAAATCCATCGTTTGTTTTGGCTATTACAGTACGAACAGTTCTATCACTTATTCCTAGTGTGTGTATAAAAAATACTTTACAGGTTCTAATTTTTTTATTACCATGTTCAAAATAGAATGCATAGTTTTCTTTTCTTAAATTCAAGTTATTTTTGTCTGTGAGTCTGGTATAGCACTTATACATTTTGAAATGTAGTGTCGTTGTAGTTGCAAACTAGATAAACTCCAGTATTTTTTTAAAATTTTACCTCTACTTTCGTCGTTTATTTTTTCAGAACATTTGTACATACATGATTCCTTACAAGGGGGTAACATTTTTCTTTCAGAGATTTTATTATTTCGACTATTTACGTATTCCAGGCCACTATTGCGCTTTCTTTTTCTAGAATTTCTGATCCATTCATCCTCATTTCGCATTCTTTTCCTACACCTTTTTACTGTATTATTGTCATTCGAATTAATTGCATCATTTCCGTTTGATTCTTCCGATACAGCGCTATTAGTGGAATCAGTTTTACAGTTTTCCTTATCAGAGTTCCAAGATGAATCAGTTCTTTCGCTCATTTCTACATTAATTGGTCGATTCATTTCTTCTAACTCTGCTGTGGTAATCAAATTATATTCTACATTATTCAAGTCAACGTAAACACTGTCTAAAGAATTGGAATGTTTCCATGTTTCATCATCCTCCGCTTTACCTCTAATTTCTAAATTATTATGAAGACAAAATTGATTCACATCAGTATCAATCTCAACCATATTATTTTCTTGTGAAATTGCAATAACCTCATTATCTAAGAGTATAACATCACTTAATAATGTGGTATCTAAAATACTTGAATGTGATTTGTTAACCAATTCGGAATTTTTCGGTGCATTTTCTAATAAATTATTGGGTGATTGATTTTCCTAAAAGAGAATAAAATACAGAATATCAATGAAAAGGCATTTCACTCATAATGTGGCTAGTTATTATTTATTCTTGCTGGAACCTATCATTTTTGAGGTTAGAAAACTAACTTACCTCATTGTTTAAATTTTCACGTAGACTTTGCTCTACTTTTTGTTGTTGAGCTAACTGTAGCATTAATTTTCCACGGTAACAGATAATATCTAAACAACAGTAGTTTTCTTTACAATAACAAACACAACAACTCAACATTCACAAAGTAGTATGTACCTGTCAAACAACTGATATAAATTCTTAGTATAATTTCTCAGCAAGACCGTCATAAGTTTCGTTATGACACTGTTGCCGCAAAAGTATAATAACAACATAATTTTAAATGAGCATGAAGATAGTCAGAAATAACTTATGACAGTGTTTGCGCAAAATTTTGTAGAATAACCTTATGATCAAAAGAAACATATTTCGCCCTCTACTGATTTCGTATAAGAAATTACTTTAGGTCAGTGTTGCAGCTAAAAGAACATGGCTCTTTGAGTAAGAATTCATAGAAATCACAAATTCGATTTTTTTCGACTTATGACAGTGTTGGTGCCTAGGTGCGATATCTGTAACAAAAATATAATATAGTATTTTCAATGTAAAATATGATTTAGGAAGATTTTATCGTAAGATCTGTGCCAAAACTGCCAATATATTTTTTAAAATTGATATAGTATATAACTACTGATGTCAGGTATCAATTATACATTCATCTTAGGTTAAATTTACCATAATAGATTATTTTAAAGAGTAATTTTTAAGATTGATATGTATATATATTTCTCTATATTTAAGGTGACCAGATCCCACGAAACAAAATGCGGGACATTTCGAAATTTTAAATTTTTTTAAGCACAGGTATTAAAATGTTTTATATTATATAAATACAACAAAAAATTATATTCTATAAATGTGTAAAAATATTCAGAATTATTTAAAAAAATAATGTAATTATTTTTTAAATATATTTTTTAATATCTGATCGATAGCCGCGTGGGTTAAGAAGCGATATGGCAATCGCGATTAATCGCACCACCAGGTTCGAATCCTGGCTCTGGCACTGTCGGAGGAAATAGTTGTATGTCCGCGTTTTTTCAATGTGTAACCCCCTTCCGCCAAGCCCCTGGCTTCTGGAATTGGAGGTTGTCTAATTTCTGTGGTGTTTATTTAAATGCAACTAAAATTTCAAAAAACTTATGATGAATATTTAAACCCCAGATATTCAAAATTAATTCAAATAAATGTAGATTTGAAAAAATTAAATAAATGAAAATACCGATTCACATTGAAATCACTAAGAATGGTTTGTGAGTGGATAATAACATAACCATAAAATAAATTATAGCCTTTGTCATGAGAGGGGAACAGTAGGGCATTAAAAATAAAAACATTGTGGAATTACAACACCTTGTTTTTTCTATTTCATTCAAAAGACGGAGTATTTGTGGGACTAGATTTTTAAGTGCTGGACACTTGTGTTGCATAACATACCATAGAAATGAGGGACAATCCCGCATAATGCGAGATGTATGGTCACCTTACCGATACATATTGTTATTATGTTCAAATGCTTAGTACATTCACCAAATAAGTATTGTGTTATTTTTTTAAAAGTGATATAATAATATAAGTTTTCTGCTATTTATAAGGATATTATTTTTGGATGATTAATACATTGATCAGATTGACTTGAAGATTCACAACTCCTGTTTGGAACTTCAATGTAGCTATATTTTGACTGTTAAATGTGCAATATGCAACATGCAAGTATTTGTTATTTACTATAAATTGTTATATTGTATTTATTGTATTATAAAACTTCTTCATAGCTTCCAAAGATTAGATTTTAAATAGGTGTGTCATTTTGAATTAAAAATACAAATTATCTAGTCTTAGCAATAATATTATATTTAAATTAATTTTAATGTACCTACCCTGGAGTATCACATTTGACTCAATTTTACATCCTTGTATACTTATTTTATAGAATAAATTGTAAAAAATTAAGTCCTATATTTATTTTTTCTTAATCTGTCCCTCAAAATTATTTTAAACAGGTCTCGTTTATTTATAAAGAGTAAAAAGAGTTATCTATATTAAAATATTCATTACATGCTACAAAACATTTCAGTATAAAAAAATGTAGTTCCCGTAGGGTGAAAAGAATGAGAACCTGAAGATGATGGATCTGGTTGTGTCAAAACGTCCTTAAGACAACCAGGATCAAGAGCCTCCTACCAACTACGTCAGAGAGCACCCTGTAGCACAACAACAATTCATTGTACACCCGCGAAAACCTAAAAACATATACAGGGTGTCCCAATACTGCGTCAAAATCCAATAACGGCCTCATTAGAAGACTTTGGAAAATAATTTTTTTATCGAAGTGGTATAGTGTCAAAAGGCGCAGATTTAAAAATATTTTGAAATCATGCAGGGTGACTCACTACAGCGGAGCATCTTCATTTCATCGTCATTTTTTTTTAATGGAATACCCTATATATTTTTACATATATGAATTCAGCGTAAAATTACCTTTCCTCTGACCTCGAGATATTTTGTTTTTGACCTGGCGTTGCCGAGTTATTCGAAAACAATATGAAAATTTTGGTCAGAACAAGGTTTAACAAATTAATTTGCTGTTTGTGTATTACTATTAATTAAGAAAATTTATTTTGCAATTTTGTAGACAAGGGATGTACTACAATGACACAACCACCAAATATTGATTATAATTATACAGGGTGTATTTTACACTAGCGCTAATTCAGGACATTTCAAAGTGAACTTTCTCAATTTTTTTCAAATTGAACACTGTATTTTATTGTATTTTGAATTGGCACATTAATTCTCTACGATTTTTGTAAATAATCTATACCTAAAATCGATATTTCCAGAGATAATTTTACTTTTCATTAAAAACCGTTAAATTATAATACTTTTCATTTTGAGCTGATCATTGAAAGTTATCTTATTGATGTTTAATTATTAACTATTGTGACAAAGTATTTACACTTATTTTAGTTATAAATTAGTTTAAAATTCGCACTTTCCAATAATGAATTTTTCGAGAGAAGAAATGGTCATTTATGTTCTGGGTGCGAGTGATAAAAATTGTTTGCTATCAACTCGAATTTATAAGGAACGATATCTGGAAAGAAGGCAGCCCTCTAAAAAACCATTTGAGAGGTTGATGGAATGATTTGACAATACGGGGGAAAGTGTAATATGAGAAAAAAGAAACGGACAAAAATGAAGAAAACATACACTTTTGAGCGTGATTGAAGATCCTCATCGCATATAAGAGAATTGGGAAGAGAAAGCGATATAAGCCAATCTTCAGTGCATGGAATCCTACAAAAAAACAAATTTCATCCCTACCACATTCAACTAAGCAGGAACTATTGATTATGACAACCGAATACAATTTTATCAATGGGCAAAACAAAAAATAGGTCAACAAAGACATTTTTTTGACTTTGTTTTGTTTGCCGATAAGCAACGTTTCATAAAAATGCACATGTTAATTAATTTTCATTATTACGACACAATCAATCCTTACATCTCATGAACAAATTAAAAAAAAATATTTTCTTAACTGCCTCTCAAGTTGCCCAAGTAACTCCCTGGAAGGTCTCAAGGATCTTGTGCTAGGTAAAGAGTGACGAGGCCCTACAGTTTATTGTGGACTCCGAACCACTCTTGGGGCATTTTTTTTTTTTAATGAAAAATTGTTTCGTCTTGGAGGTATCAAACCCACTTCGCTCTTCAACTCAGTTTGCTAGCCAGACGCTTTAGCACACTGATCTACCGTCCCCGCGAGACTGCTACTGTAATAGTCATACAAGATGGTCTTTGAATGTTTGTGGAGGAATTGTTGGGGGTTATGTGACAGGACCACGTTTTTTTGAGTGGTCAAATTTATATGGAATTTTTACAAGACAGCTTGAAAGAATTACTGGAGGATGTCCCCAGAGATATTAGGGAGAGAATGTGATACCTCCATATTGGAGTACCTGTGCACCACACTGTAGCTATTCATGAACATTTAAATGACGCTTTTCCAAATGGTTGGATAGGAAAAGGAGGACCCCATAGTTGGCCTGCCAGAAGCCCTGATTTGACTAAAATATACTTCTTTTTGTGGGGCTATGTTAAGGATCAAGTTTACAAAGCTCCTATAATTATGAAAGAAAGAATAAGGGAAGTTTTTCAGGAAAGTGCTGCATATATTTTAAGAAATGTCGATAGATCATTCGAAAATCGTCTACAGAAATGCGTAGGTCAATGGTGGGAGGTCAATTTCAACATTTCCTATAAATACTAGGTATTATTTATTTCATTAAATTAGGTTCAAAATAATTTTGAATTTTTAAAATAGTGCCAATTTTTGTATTACCTAATACCGCATTTTCTATTCCTATTATTTATGTCAACTTTTTTGTAATATTGAACGAATATTATTTATACATTTTTAAGATAGATTCAAATATGATTTAATTAAACTGTGAAAAAGTAGTACTGAGGCAACCAAGACGCACCTAGAAAAAAACTACTTTCAATTATTCTCATTTTATGTAAAAAAAAAAAGTTTTTTATGAAACAGTAAAAATATTGATTTTACGCATAGAATATTATTCACAAAAATCGTAGAGAATTAACGTATCATTTGAAAAATACAATAATATACAAAGTGTTCCATTTGAATAAATTGAGAAAATTCACTTTGAAATGTCTTGAATTAGCGCTAGTATAAAATACACCCTGTATAATTATAATAAATATTTGGTGGTATACACACAGTGAATTAATTTATTAAACTTTGATCCAAAAAAAATTCATATTTTTTCGAATAACTCGGCAATACCACGTCAAAAACAAAAAATTCTGGAGGTGGTTGGAAAGGTAATTTTACGCTGAGTTCATAACTATACTATTTGTGAAAATGATCCTAAACGTATTTGAATAACTGGGAATACGTATTAAATAGTTTTTTTACACAAGGATTTAAAATATTTTCTGACAGTATTTCAATATGCCTTTATTCATTTAACTTATCTTTACATCTAATTTTTTATATTTACATACCACAGAGAATGTGATGTCTTAGTTTTGTAATGAGCTAGAATTGCTGTTATTTTATATATTTATTTTTCATATTAAAATTGAAAAAAAAAATAAAAGTGTTTCTCTGTTTCTGGTCCATCTCTACAGATATATAAGTAGAGGTCCACTACTCCACTAAAACTAATTAGGTATATACTATAGGTTTTAAAACAGGGTTGTAAAAGTTATTCATGAAACACAAAATTTTGAAATAGTTCATGAAACTTTCGAAATTTTTAAAAATTATGACCACGAAATCTATATTTAAGTCCTTTCAAAATATTTCAGTGTTATCAAAATATTTAAAGATTTTGAATTTATTTAAATAAGTACCTAGGTAATAGGGTTTTCCCACTAATTTTATTTTAACAATTCGTGAAAATGATACAATAAAACATTTTATTAATTTACAACAATTTACTTTTCTAATAAGAATTATTTCTAAGAAAATATCGTTAAAACAACTTGCTGATAATTTCACTGCTTTTTAAAACGGGCATTTTTCGCGCCAGAATTACGTATCTACCCGGAAAACCAATGAGATTATGGATATAATTAGTTTATTGTAATAGATTCTAACTGTATGTTAAAGAAAGCTTTTCTCTAAAACTTCTCAGAATTTCAATTTGTAATGCTTGTACTGTGATTGGTCTGAAGTAGTGGACGTGTAAAAATTGGCTGTAAAAATTGGCCAATTAGAATCCAAATAAATGCCGCACAAGTTATTCGTGAAAGCGTCGGACGTTAATATTTTGTACTGTAGTTTAGGTTTAACCTTCGCCGACATATTATACACATCAGATGACTAACCTAAAACGTTAAATTTATATTTTTATATTTGTATTGTTTGGACTGAAAATATCATTTTATCAGTTTCTGATTTATGTTTTATTAATTCTACAATCAAAATGGAATCAAGTGGAAGAGGGATATGTTAAAGGTGCCGCTGATAATTTACCTAAAGTAGAAAAGTGCTGAGTGCTGTCAATAAATAGAGGTTATGTTATGTTGATAGAGACCAAAGATAATAAACTTTATTATCCTTGGATAGAGATTAAGATTAATAAAGAATCTTGAACAGAGACAACCTCTGTGATTGGATTTCAGGGTGTTGACATCACAACGCGCCAATTTATGGCTGTTTAAAATGAACCCAATATTTTTCAAACTTCAATTTTTTTTTTGTTACTATTAGTAAAATTAATAAGATAATAAATATGCCATAAATCATTTTTTTACGTGAGTTAAGTATTTCAGCAATAATTTTTTTTTCTTGGAAAACCCTATTAGTTCAAACTATCGGATTATTTTAGTTATTCATTATTTAAATACTTTATCTTTTGAAAAATATTTAATATCTACATACTTTGAATTTTTTAATATTTAATCATTTTTCAAAGCATTTCACCAACTCTAGTTTCAGTATGTAGGTAGAAACCATGGCGTAATATACTACACCGTGGTAGAAACTTAGGCAATTTCAGATAGTTATTTTAGTACCTAATAAACATGACATGATATTTCCTGGAAATCATATGTTAATTTAGCATGATGTCATGTCATATAACGATATGTATCTGTCTCCTGTGAATACAGTGCACAATAATAGATTTAAAAGAAAAGAATATAAACAATATTTGCTATTTTCAGAACAAAACGTGATGTAAATATTTTTATTCTGGTGGCCCAATTTATTTTTAAACCTGGTGACTTTCTATTTTACGTTTACCACAGAATATTGGCAATAGTGACAGTCATCGTAGTAGCGCTATCTGTATCCCCTCTTGTAATTAATTTGTCAATAGCTACTTTTATCAGTGGGACGTTTTGTAAATAATTTTGTAAAAAATGTCAACGAATGAACAAAAAGCCCAACAACTCATTGCTGAAGCAGAGAAGAAGGTATCTTCAAGGGGGTTTTTCGGATCTTTATTCGGGTAGGTAATTTATGTGAAATCATTAACTCTCTTGACAAATTAATTGAAAATTTTTTATGTCAGTGGTTCTAGTCGTATTGAGGATGCTGTGGAGTGCTATCAAAGGGCAGCCAATTTATTTAAAATGGCAAAAAGCTGGGCTCCAGCAGGGAGTGCTTTCTGTGAAGCCGCAAACCTTCATTTGCGAAGTGGAGCAAGACACGATGCTGCTACAAATTATGTAGATGCTGCTAATTGTTACAAGAAATCCGATATTAATGGTAAGCTGCAAATATATTATGCATTTAAATGCATTTTATGGTATTCATATGTGGTTCTGAAAGGTGACTTACTCTACCATACCTTGCTTAAAGGAGGTATCTCCAAAAGTGTTGAAACTGAGAAAGTCTCTTTTAAAGTTAAAACTCATTGGTAATTCTGCAGTTTATCCACTTCTCGATTTTTGAGTGTTTTTTGTGGATACATTAATAAAAGAGTTATATGCAGCGTTTGTGACTAATGAAACATTGCACAAATGTTTAAAATAAGTGGAGCGAAAGGTGTGGGTGTGTAAAAACGAGTGAAAATACGACTTTTTAGGTCACTTTGAAACGATTGGCATTGAAAAAGTCATTTTAGGGCAAGGGTAAATAAGAGTCATGGCATTTTATTGCTTATTACTGCAATTCATTGATTTCATTGAGTTCCGTCGTACCGTAATAAACATTCAAATTTGTCATGACGCTTATTTTCCATTGCCCTGAAATGACTGTTTAAATGCTTTTCATGCGAGTTTTCATGTGAAGATGAAATTGTCATATTTTACTCTTTTTTTGTGTCCTTTACGTATTGGTCATTGCGAACCAAATAGGATTGTAATAATAATAATCACTTTATTTCTTAATACCATAACCATACAGGTGTGGAACAAGTCAGAGATTACAAAGTAGTGTATAACACAAATAATTATTATAATATAGTAAAGACACATAAATTATTTCAACAAAACAAAACAATACCATAACATGTTAAAACTTAAAATTTATAATTAAAAAAGTTAGATAAAGAATAGAAAGTCTTATTAACCAATTATTATTATTATTATTATTTTTTGAATACTTTATATAGGAATGGGAAGTTTTTATTATCATTGTGTAAGTGATTATAGATTGTCATGAGTTGAATCACTACATTTCGTTGCATTTGACTGTATGGTGTCTGTGGTAAGCGGAGTTTTACATTTATATAATCACATGTATTATATAGATTATTATATAGAGATGGTCTGCTTCATATTTGCTGAATAGCTTTACATAGTTATTCTTCACAAAGCATGCACATTCATATACAGTGTCTCACTTTTCACCACTACAACCCAATATCTCGGCCATTTGTTGATCGATTTAGATCAAATTTGGTATACTTCATGTGTTTCCGATTGTGATTAAAAAGTTATAAAAAAATTTTTTTTTTCGAAATTAAATACGTTTACTATGATCAAAAGAAATTGTCAAAAATTAAGAATTTATATTACCGAATGAGATAGAATTTTTGTTTTTACAGAATCTTGTTCGGCATCACCTAAAACACCTATATACCAAATTTCGTTAAAAAATATTCATTCCTGTACAAAAAAGTCATATCTAAGATTTCAATAATAATCACCCTATTACTATTTGAGTTATTTATTGCCGGATATTTACATAATTTGGTAGTTGTGTAATAATGACGCTAATTAAGCATTAGGACACATTTTTTATCCAAAACATTATTATGAAATGAATATTTGAAAATTGGTAGCTATTTTTTGAAATATTTAGAACTCTGCATAATTACCAGTATCTTTGTTAATATGGAGTGCTTTGGAATGGATTTGAAATTGTATGAAATGTCAAATTAAACTTAAACATGGCTTCCTACAATTAAGTATTGCTCATAAAATTGAAATAAGAATTGTTGGTGATAGTGTGCACTCTTATCAGGATGCAGCCAGTATCAGTATCTTCAATTTGAGACATCCAGAACGCCTACAAATTCACTATACCACGGTTGATTCAATTAATAGGATATTTAATAGAACTGGAGATGTATCCATCCAAACTTAGAGCCAAAAAATACAACGTTGCCGATCATTCATTGGGTCAAGTAATATTAGATGCTGTTAATGCTGAACCATGTGTTAGTGTCAGAGATTTATCTCTAAACTGAAATGTAGACAGAAATAAAATTTGGACATGCTTTAAACTTCATAATTTAAAACCATATAAGCCCAAGTTGTTACACACTATGGAATGAGACGCAGATAGAACATCCAAACTTAGAGCCAAAAAATACAACGTTGCCGATCGTTCGTCAAGTAATATTAGATGCTGTTAATGCTGAACCACGCGTTAGTGTCAGAGATTTATCTCTAAACTGGAATGTAGACAGAAATAAAATTTGGACATGCTTTAAACGTCATAATTTAAAACCATATAAGCCCATACACACTATGGAAGGAGACTGGAATATTCCTTCTGGGCACAAGGTTTGTTTTTAAATGGGACAAATTTTTTGTGTGTTTTTTTAATATTCTGCCCTCTAAAAGCACATTTGAACTATGCTAAGCCCAGTCAGGCTATTCATTTTTCGATTGCAACAGACACTGAACCGCTAGATGGCGCCTGCTGACTATTTTACATGTCGCTATCCCAAAGATACTGAAATGTACTAAATAGTCAAGTGATCGTCGTGTCAGTCATCACATGCGTACCTTGCACTGACGAGAGCGAACAGCTCGAAACTGCAGTCTGCAAGTGGTGTGTGACGACTGGCACGAGAGCTCCTTTAAGTAGGATCAGTCTTTCGGCTGGTGTTTATTGCAATCGAAGAAGCATTAGCGTTTTGATGGTAATATGCAATTATTACACTTAACGCGCCAGGCTTGTAACTTATAATTCAGCGCTCGGCGGGGCACATAGCCCGGAGTACAGCTGTTGGTTGCAGTCCGATTACGTTCCTTATAGTAAAATAAGGATTTTTTAGAGGAGTTTGCGACTAAAAATATTGTGTTTTACTACACTGAGTTATCAGTTGTAAACAGCAATACTCCGAAAAAGTAAATGTCTGGTGTGGAATTTTAAATGTGACCTTGATTGGATCATTTCTCTTTGGTGACACTTTAAATAGTGAGAGATTCCTACATTTTTTAACACAAGAATTTCGAGATGCGGTTCAAAATTTACCTTTAGCCGTACAACACAAGTTCTTTAATTGCGTGGCCACCTAAATCACCAGACGTCACCCCTATGAATTTTTATTTTTGGGGTACCATAAAAAATAAAGTTTATAAAAATAGGCCACAAAATAGAGTGGAACTATATAACAGAAATAAAGAAGCATGTATTGAAGTTGAAGAATTAAGAAAAAGTTGTTAAAAATAATAAGAAGAGAATTGAAAAATGTATCAGATAAAATTTTAACAAAAAACACCAGGCAAACAACAAATAATTATAACACACAAGTGGTGTCTAATCGTAATAGTGCAGATTTATCAATAACCCATCTCAATATACGGAGTGCACGAAATAAGAGAAATGAGTTAGATGTGTTTGTACAAAAAAATTACTGTAGTGTTTTTATAATTTGGGAACATTGGCCAATCCAGTGAAGAAATAAATACCCTAGCTACCTACCCTTGTTGCCTGCCATTTTTGTAAGTAAGAAAACTGGGGGAGGAACTGCTATTCTACTTAATAGGAGTCTTAATTTTGAAAAGATTTGTTTACCTGTATAACCTACAGAACAGTCTTTTGAGTAGTGTGCTTGTTCCCTCAAAATTAATAATAACAAATTTACAATAATATCCATATATTGTTCTCCAAATTCTAATATTTGTGATTTATTTGAGAAACTGGAGCTATTACTAAGCACTGCCTATAAATATTCTATAAAAATAATATTAGCTGGAGATTTCAACATTAACCTGTTCACAGAAAATAATCTTAAAAGTCAGTTCCTAGATATATTAGCCGGTTATAACCTTGAGCCTATGGAGGCTATATGCTACTCCAACAACTCGAATAGTTTAATCGACAACATTTTCACAAACTTCATATTACCAGATAGTAACAATAATTCGGTATCTGAAACGGGATTTTCAGATCATCTAGCCATCCAAATATCAGTGTCCCTAAATCCGACTAATTCTAATTCCAATAATGCTACTCCAAAATATACCTATAAAAGGAACTCTAGTATTGAAAACATAAATTATTTCATTAATCTAATATCCCAAGAAAATTGGACAGAAATCTACCAAACTGATAATTTAGACACTAACTTTGAGATGTTTGCTAATATAGTAAAATATTAATTTGACTTAGCTTATCCACTATGGAGAATTCTCGTCTCTACAAAAAATGATAATAAAAAAAATCAAACACATGGGTTACTGACGAAATTAAAAAGAATTTTGAAAAATTGAAAATGTTACATTGGCTAAAACGAATTGCTGAGGATGTGAATGTCATACATTTATATAACAACTTCAAAAAAATGCATAACTTATTAATCAATATTGAAAAAAAGAAGTACTATGACAATATTATTAGTAAGTCGACAAATCCATCAAAAACTGTATGGTCCATATTAAAAAATGAAACTTCTCATTCAAAACCGCCAAATGAAATTACACTCCTACATCATGGTAAAGAAACATCAGATCCTCAAAAATTAAGTAATGTATTTATTGATCATTTTATTTGCTTATCCACACCTAATGTATCCTCAAGTATACCCAATATAAAAAGGAAAATACTGGGTTCACTTTACTTATATGACGTGAGCGAAGAAGAAGTATTAAATATAATATTATCTGTCTCCACAAAAAAATCCTCGGGTTTGGACTACCTTCCCTGCCTTATTTTTAAAGACATTGCTAGTGACACCTTTAACTTATCTGATAAATCAATGATTTAAACAGGGTACATTCCCCACAATACTAAAAACAGCCAAAGTTGTGCCCATACATAAAAAAGGAAATACAAATGAGGTCGACAATCATAGACCTATTTCTCTATTATCAATATTTTCTAAAATTTTTGAGAAGGCCATATATATATATTAGGCTAGTATCGTATCTTAATAATTCTAAATTATTTAGTGAATCCCAACACGGTTTTAGAGAAAATAGATCGACCACCACTGCGGCAGTGGTGGCCTGTGGCTCTTAGCTGTGGGTGGGCAGGATGGGATAGAATTGAATAGTAATTAGAGTTTTCCAGAAATTTAGTGGGTGTAAAAAATCAACACGCAAAAAACCTCTAATTTTTTAAGTTTAATTTTGAATTTTTGTACTTATTGCTCAATAAATCGAAATGGTTTCAAAATAAATGGCGATAGAGATGTGCATACACAAAAATGCTGCTTTTTCATTCCTACATCATATGGTGATAAAGTGCCCCATGTACTCATTTTGATTGACACACAATCTATGAGTCTTTGAAATGAAGTTTCTACTGTTAATCCAAAATATGAATGAGAGAACAATAATATAACTGCTTTTCGATTGATCACACCAGCAATTTTAGAAACAGAAACAGTAGAGACTTCATTTCATAGACCTTCAAGGCCTTCTTTAAAATTACTTGGGGTAGAATTCAGTGAAGTTTGAATATATTAATGGCCGAATTATTTACATTTTAAATTAGAAACGGTATAATCTTTCAATATATTTAATTTTTCAATCGCTTTATATAACGTATCTATCCCTTTTGAATTCCATGGATTTTTACTATTTCTACTGAATAACATGCAAGGCCAGCAGTAAAGTTTATTTTTTATTTCACTTCCAGAAAGCCATAATCATTTGCGTCACTCTAATTTAGTTATAAAAATTTTGTCATCTTAAGTTAGGGATGCAAAACTATTTTCTAATACAAAAAAATAATAATAATTAGTCATTTGTCCACTCATCACACTTTCACACAAGTAAACAATTACTAAATACCGATAAAGATCACAGATAATAAATTAAAAAATTTGAGCGAACATAGAAACATTATACAAACATAACCAAAATTTTCCAATTTCAAAACAATAATTTCCAAGCCCTGAGGTTTGCGCATAGTGATCCGTGATCCACACGACTGAAAATGAAGTGATACTTGGCGAGATATTACGACTACAGGAAGGGAGGGGATGGGACTGGCCAGCCCCATCCCTAGTAGCCAATGTCAATGTCCACATTCCACCGAGCGCAAAGTCGCATATTTGAATTTGCATTTATTTCATTTACATATTATATTATTATTGTTACGTGCTTACAATTTTCAGTAAACACTCCGTGGATTCGAATAACTTGCAACAAGAATTTTCACAAACCACTGATTTATTTAATCACTAAAATTACACTAGTAAATACTTAAAAATCACACAACTAATAATAACTTAATCTAATATGAATTCACTACTTTTAAAACACTATGTACTTTTCTTCCTAAACTTGACAACTTTATCTAACCTAAAAACTCTGTCTGTTTACTTCACTAAACTGCATACTTCACTCAACTGAACTCTTCTTCTACAAACTGTCTCTGTAACCAGAACCACAGATTACCCAGAACTGTACTGGATACTAAACTGAACTGTTTATCCTTCACTAAACTGTACTGTACTGTTCTCCCATCTGCTGGCTTCATCTCTTTATATACCCACTTGGAATGTCCAGAATATCATTGTAGAACTTTCCACAAATATACTGGAATTCTCTAGAATTTTCTTAGGCACTACTAAATGGTGGTTCGCCAGTTGGCCCACAGATGGCGCCACCCTTCTGGCCAGGGAGTAATTACAACTCTCCTCTCTGTTAGAGGGCAGCACATAACACTGCCCCCTCCTTAAGCCTGAACGTCCCGGTCAGGCATTTCAGATACCCCAGTATACTTTGCCAACCTGTCCAGGTGCACGATCTTCATCTTGGACTTCTTTCTACGTTGAATCCTATAAACAACGTCGTTGATCCGAGTGATGACAGAATACGGTCCTTCCCAAGGTGAGCGAGGCTTCGAGAATCCTTCTTCACTCCGCTGTGGGTTATACAGCCAAACCGAGTCCCCCACCTTGAATCCTGCTGAACTGGCATTGCGGTCATATCTAGCCTTCATTCGATCACCACTCCCTGTAGGTGACCTCTTGGCAGCCACATTTGCACAAACCTTGCAACTGCGACACCAAGCCTCTACATCCTGACAGCTATTTACCCAGTAAAATCGCTCCCGTACTCTAGCCAAAGTCTTATTTCTGCTAAAGTGCTCTCTGGATATTCCCTCGTGCACTTCCCGAAGTACTTTTGGTACTCGGCACCTGGGTATCAGCAACCGCATGGTAACTTCTTTCCCATCCGGGCTCTCCCATGCTCTCCGTAATAGGCCATCTATAACCCTAAGTGAATCCCATTGCGCCCATAAAGCCTTCAGTCCAACACTTGTACTGGAAACGTCCTTCCATTCCGGGCGGATTCCTTTTTCTTTCGCCTTCAACATTGGTCCAATTTCATCGTCGTTCAGTTGTTCCTCTCTTAGAACTTTCTTTGACCAGTCCTTCGGAACCTCTATCTTAACTGCCTTCACTTCTGCTATATCCTGCTGCGTTTTTACATTCTCGGCATTCACTTCCTTAGGGCTCCTCTGGCGACAGTACCTCTTGACATGCCCCAATTTGCCGCAATTATAACAGCGGATTACTTTTATCGGACCTCCAGCACTTCGCTGCTGCTTCGGCTCCTGTTTCGGCGGTTGCGGTTCCTGTTTCAGCTCCGGTCGCGAACTTAATTCGTTTAGTAATTGTGCGACCATTTTCTGTATGTCTGTTAACATAACAATCAATCTCATCTTATCAGAGCGACCTTCCTCTTTCTTTGCAGTGTTTACTTCCCCAGGATTCCGTTCTCGACACTGCCGCATCATATGTCCTGGTTTGCTGCACTGATAACACCGAATCACCTTCCTTGGCTGTCCTTCGCTCTGTTCTCTTTCCTGCTTCCTTGGAGCATCTGGTTTGTTCATCAACTGGCTTATCATTTTGTGCAGGTCAGCCATCAAAGATTCCATATTTGACTTTTCTAAATGGTTCTCTTCTTCTACTTTCATGGCTCGTACTCTTGGATGTAGAGTCTCTTCATAAGCGGCCTCAACTTCGAGGGCATGGATCAAGGCTTCGCTACCAGTCTTAGCTCGAGTTAATCTAAGGACTCGCCTGATCTCCTCATCTCTTATGCCATCGATGAAAGTACCAACTATTAATTGTTCTTGGAATTCTTTGGGTGCATCCGGGTAAGCCAGGTATGTCAGTCGCTCAACAGCTGCTTCAAAATCTTGTAAACTTTCCCCAGTCTTTTGTGTGCGTGATTTGAGCTGAGTCCTGTATACCTGGGCGAGGTGTTGGTCGCCATATCTTAGATCTAGTGCAGCTTCCAAAACTTTAAAGTCCCGTTGCTGCGTCACTGGGATACTCTGGAGCAACTCTGAGGCTTGGCCCCTTAATGCTAGCACCAATGCCATAGCTTTGTCTTCATTACTCCAATTGTTTGCGTATGCCGCTGCCTCAAATTGTCTTTTATAGGTTGACCAAGAAGTTTGACCATCAAAGGAAGGCGGTTGTAATCGAGGACCTGATGATGATAATACCAGCTGGCCTCCTTGTTCTCTTAACAGTCGCTTAAGTCGCTCTACCTCTCCTTCAACTGCACGAAATTTTCCTTCTATATCGGTAACTTTCCCTTCGACGCCAGTAACTTTTCCTTTGACTTCAGTTACTTCCTCTTCAACCTTATTTACTTTTCCTTTGACATCACTCACTTCTTCTTCGACAGCAGTCACTTTTCCTTCGACGCCAGTCACTTTTCGTTCAACTTTATCTACTTTTTCCTTGACCTCATTAGTGGCTGACAGGATAGCATCTTGTTGCCCTTGTATAATTTTCCTTAATTCTTCTTTCTCTTCTAGACGTCGTTTTTCTTGTTCTTCTTTTTCTTCCCGACGTTGTCTTTCTTGTTCTTCTTTTTCTTCCAGACGTCGTCTTTCTTGTTCTTCTTTTTCCTCCTGACGGCGTCTTTCTTGTTCTTCTTTCTCCTCTTGGCGTCGTTTCTCTTGCTCTTCCTTTTCTTCTTGACGTCGTTTCTCTTGTTCCTCTTTTTCCTCTAGCATCATTTTTCTAAATGCGGCGAACATGTCTTGCATTTGTTTTTCAGCAGCCATGCTTCTTGTTTCCATTCAAAAACTAACAAACAACACTAACAAGCCTTATTTAAAATCAATGCCAGGTACAAGTCAAATATTTTCTCACACTAACACAAATTAGTCTTGTCTAATTACTTCCCAGTTCAACTCACTTCACTATCTCCAGTGGTTTCCAAATAGAACACTATGGAACTTCGTCGAATTCTTCAGAAATTCTGTTGCAATTCCGCTTCCGACACCAATTGTTACGTCCTTACAATTTTCAGTAAACACTCCGTGGATTCGAATAACTTGCAACAAGAATTTTCACAAACCACTGATTTATTTAATCACTAAAATTACACTAGTAAATACTTAAAAATCACACAACTAATAATAACTTAATCTAATATGAATTCACTACTTTTAAAACACTATGTACTTTTCTTCCTAAACTTGACAACTTTATCTAACCTAAAAACTCTGTCTGTTTACTTCACTAAACTGCATACTTCACTCAACTGAACTCTTCTTCTACAAACTGTCTCTGTAACCAGAACCACAGATTACCCAGAACTGTACTGGATACTAAACTGAACTGTTTATCCTTCACTAAACTGTACTGTACTGTTCTCCCATCTGCTGGCTTCATCTCTTTATATACCCACTTGGAATGTCCAGAATATCATTGTAGAACTTTCCACAAATATACTGGAATTCTCTAGAATTTTCTTAGGCACTACTAAATGGTGGTTCGCCAGTTGGCCCACAGATGGCGCCACCCTTCTGGCCAGGGAGTAATTACAACTCTCCTCTCTGTTAGAGGGCAGCACATAACATTATTATATTTTCACATCTAAAACTGAAAAAGTAAAATAAACATTATTTTAACACTTTTTGGATAATATAGAGTGTACTAATGCAATGCATTTATTTCATTTACATATTAATATTTAATTTCATAATTTCACATTTAAAACTGCTAAAATAAAATTAAACATTATTTTAGTACTTTTTGAACAATATAAAGGCACATATATACTAATAAATTACACCGTAAAACACAAATGAAAAATAATATGTGTAGGTAACTATATGGCACCATTGACACATATTTTAACTTCTTTTTGTTCCTATTTACCAAATTGGAAATTAGTGTTCTATTTGATATTCATAAGAAACATTGATTAATCAATTTTAACACATTAGTTATTTTTCCTGCTTGATATCTGAACATATTCTATTCAATATTCATATTGTTTATCACAAGTTTTGCCTGCGGGGTGGCTTGCCCACTCTGGGTTGTAAATCGCTTAAACGCGCAAGACGTACGTCTCATTTTGATGTATATTACAGGCGTAAGATCAAAGTGAAAGACCAACATATGTGTAGACGTAGTATAATTGAAATCACTATTTCAGAGAGAGGCTAGCCTGCCCTAGCATGGCATATGACATTCCTAATTGGAATTCGATAGTATTATCCTCGGTATTAAGCAGATTCATATGTGGACTTACATAAGGCGGATTAATATGTGGTAAAAATAGTATCATAAATAAAATTAACTTTTTGAATTTCAGTGTTACAATTAATTAACTGCAAAATTTTATTTGATAATTTAACTATAAAATATAAATATAACTTTACAACTGCGGCTTATGTAATTGGATGGGCACTGCCTACCCTGCCATCCTTGATGAGCCGCTACTCCACTGCGGTAATTTCTTGACTGAAATTTTAGACTCTCTGGATAATGATTTGTGCACTCTAGGCATATTTTTCGATTTTTCAAAGACCTTTGATCTGTTAAATCACTCAATAGTGTTTGAAAAGTTAGAATCCTATGGCATAACAGGTCTTGTCAAATCTTGGATACAGTCCTTTTTATCCTACAGGTCACAGGTTGTCAAAATAAAAGGCATAAATGGGCCTACTAATTGCGAATAACTCTTACTTATCCGAGAAGATTATAACAATGGACGCCCCCCAGGGGCAATATTAGCTCCACTACTTTTTCTAATATATTGCAATGATTTTAAAGAATATTTTACCCTCTCTCCTAACATAAAGTTATGTCAATATATGGATGATGTACCAATAAATATCCGAGGGTCAAATATCGATCAGGCGATTGCACTAGCACACTCCGCTGTACAAATTATGTCTAACTGGTGCCAGGTAAATGATCAAATGATCAATACTTCTAAAACTAATTTTATATATTTCAAAAATCATACCAATAAAATAAATTCTAACCTCCTTGTTAAACATAATGGTATTTCTATTAAACAAGCATCGAACACAAAATTTCTCGGTGTATTGCTTAATGAAAACTGTAGATGGAAAAACCATATTAATTCAATAGCATCAAAACTTAACAGTGCGAGTTTCGCCTTATTAAATATTAGAAACTTAGTCAGATTTACATCATGTAAAGCATTTTATTTTGCATATGTACAAAGTCAGTTATCCTATGTGATCATGTTTTGGGGCACTGATAGTGAAGTCAGCAGACTATTTATTTTACAAAAAAAATTATGTTGATTGTATTGAACATTGTTCTCCACTTTTCCGGAAGCCTGACACTATGACAATATATTCTCTTCTCTACATATTTATAACACAATATTATTTGTCTTTGTCAACTTAAACAAATATACAACAAACAGCTCAATAAGCATTTCACATATCTATACCCGCCAGGCACATTTCTAAGTATCCCAAAACATACTTCCACTTTGTATGAGAAGGGCCCATATTGCATGGGCATTAAGCTATATAACCAATTACCACAGGAATATAGAAATATGAAAGTAAGAACTATTTTTAAAAATAAAATAAAACATTACTTCCTCAGCCAACCGCATTATAGTATAGCTGAATTCCTTCAATAATTTCTTACGCATATATTTCTCATTATTTTTGTGATTATATTCATGTGATGTGATTTAGACCTACTCGTTTTTATCTGTGCTATCCGTGACTGTCTGTCTAATCTGTTAACTGGATACCTCACAGGTAAGTGCATATATATATTTTAAATGTATAATTTTAAATTTAATTATAGAATATTTTATACAGTGTATTAATTATTATCTTTTGACATAACAAAATTCTGTACAGAATCTAACTGGGAAATAAACTATTTATTTATTTATTATTTATTTAATTGATGGAGGACTAGTGGAGAAAGATTATATTTAATATTTACTTTTTAAAATTATATTTTTGTTTCAGTAATAATTTTAAGTGTTATTTAAGTTACAATGACTACAAAATTAAAAGTTTAGTTATTTGATATTTTCTGTGAAGAAAAAAATGTGTCCTTATTACACGACTACCAAGTTATGTAAATATCCGACAATAAATAATTCGAATAGTAGGATGAATATTATTGAAATCTTAGATATATGTTTTTTTTTGTAAAGTAATAAATATTTTTTAACGAAATTTGGTATATAAATCTTATCTTAATCGCTAATATAAATTCCTAATTTTTGCCAATTTCTTTTGATCATATAGGCGTATTAAATTTCGAAAAAAAAAAATTAATAAATTTTTAATTAGAATCTGAAACACAAGAAGTATATCAAATTTGATCTAAATCGATCAACAAATGGCCGAGATATTGGGGTATAGTGGTGAAAAGTGAGACACACTGTATATACAAACTTGAAAGAGTGTCAGTTCGTTTCAGATGGTAGATACTTCTAATACAAGTTTTTTGCAGCCTGAATATTCTATTTGCTTCAATTGAGTTTCCCCAGAAGATAATTCCATAAAGTAAAATTAATCTGGAGTTAACATATGCATAATAAGAGGCTATAGCTGAAGCCTCATTTATGGAGTTGCTTATAGTGCGTAATACATATGCATCTACTATATCTATATCGTCTATAATTGTCTATATAGTAGACATAATGCTATGTCAGAATTCTCTATCTTATGTACCCTTGCCCTAAAATGAGATTTCAATGGTAATTGTTTCAAAGTGACCTGAAAACATCGTACTTTCACTTGTTTTTACACATTCAGCACCTCTATTACCTCTAAACTGGTCCATGTCTTTACATTTTTAAACACAAAAATTTTTATATTAACAAAAAATATATATATATTCTCAGTAAATATTAAAATATGTGTACAATGTTAAAAAGAAAAAAAAACAACTATAACATATTTAATCGTATATATTATAAATTAAATCAACAGCGGATTTATTCATCGGCAGGATTTCCAAAACTTTAAATGATGTTCTAGAGTAATCAAAAACAATTGTTTCAAAATATTTTTCATGGCTTCAGTAATCTCTCTTTTCGGTTTCTTTCTCTAGAGCATTTAACTCAATTTTTGACACATTCATCTTTTAAGAAATTTAATTATCGTTCTTAAGCATCCAAAAAACTTATTTTATAAGTCGATGTTTTTTGACCTCTTTTTCTCAGATTTGAACAATGTCTTTAATGTAAATGCGAAGTTGTTGTTTTTTTAGTTTATATAACAATCTTCCGATTTCAAAAGTTTTTGGCTGGAACTACATTCACCTTCTTAAAATTTGTTTTTTGTAGCACATTTATAAAAATTTTAAAGCCATATATTTTTGGCTTCTTTCTCATGGACAGTTCCACCTGGTGGTGGGAGTTGTCCACAGACATAAAAATATGCCCTGGCTCAAAATATTTAAGGACAATCTGATTAAGGACTGTTTCTGGCAAATTAACATTAAATAATAAAATTTAAGGAAGAGTAAAATTTTTGTTCTGGGATGAACAGTTTTCATAATCTTGCATTTCCAGAAAAAAGTGATGATAGATACTTATCATATCTTCCTTTTGCCTTCCCGTTAAAGCTTCAAAGCTTTAGCCTCATGTCAAAGAATGGCAACTGAAACTAAATGTTTTTGCTTTATTGTCAAAGACACAAAACTTTGAGTAAATGCTATTAATCTTGGGCAAAATATGACCTTCTTGAACATGTCTAGTATTTTTTACAGGTCACCTGAAGAATATAATGTACCACAATCAGTATTTGCATTTTCTTTCATATGTTCTGGATGGTGCAGTAAGAATGCTTTATAATTTTCTCACACTTCGTGTGAAATATTCATTTCTTTTATAACAATGTTTCTATTTATAGACCTCATAGAAGCAAGTAATTTAATTTAATACCTATTTCTCTTTGAATTCAGAGTACATGATTTGGGTATTTATTTCGTTGCAAAGATATGTTTTAGGAGTATGTTCTCTTATTAAATTTCTAGCTATTTCCGGTGTTTTTGTATGCATGCCTTGCCTGCTACTTTCATGGCAAATAATTTTACTCAATTTCTCTTGAACAACAGTCTTATATTATGCAATCAATAAATGTATATCCTTATGTAGAGAGAAACAAAGTCCTACATACTTGAACAATATCTTCACATTCAGTTTAAAAAAAATACTGAAGAGAGTTGCTTCTTTTAGAATTTTCAAATGATCTACAACGTTTAACATCTATAATTTTGCTTTTCCAGAAATGGCAGTAGTGTATTGATAACTTTCCATTGGTTATCAGTAAATAAAGAAATGCTTTTCAAAACATTTACGTGGAATTCAGTGATCTATTGAGAGCTGTTGTTTGACTAAATTCCAGAAAAATCTAACTGTTCATTATTCGAAGGACTAGAAAGGGGTGAATCCGAGTTTCGTGAGGAACACAAATATCGCTGATTAGAATTTCTGGGGTCCTCATAATCTATTGAATTTTCACTTAAAACCTTACAGTAATAAGAATAAAAACAATATACTCACCATATTTCATCAAAATATTCAGTGTTTAGGAAATAAAATTTTAAATATAAACAAAGTTTTTAATGATTATAGCTGTGACATTTTATTGCTTACTGAACACTGGCAAAATGAAACGCAAATAAATGTAAATAAGTGATTGAGTGATTTTACTGTTGTTAATTCATATTGTCGGAAAACTCTCTGTCTTGGTGGAGTAGCCATCTACAAAAATAACAGTTTTTTTAGTGATGTCTCAGTCTTTTTAATGGACGAATTTTGTTTAGATGATGTTTTTGAGTATACTTCTGTATCTTTAACAGCGCTTAATATGTTAATTATTGTTATCTATAGACCACCTAATGGTGATTTTAATTTATTTTTAGAACTGTTTGATGGGTTATTACAGACATTGTCAGTAAAGGATAAGCTTTTGGTTATAGGTGGTGATTTTAATGTAAATTTTAATTCCTGCAGTACTAATTTGGCACTTTTGACCGATTTACTTGGATGTTATGACATTACAATTACCATCAAAATGCCTACAAGAATAACCGCTTCATCTAGCACATGCATTGATAATTTTCTGATCAATTCTAATGTTAACAACTTTAAAACTAATGTTATTAACCTCTACTTATCTGATCATATTTCTCAATCAATATATATAAACACAGTTTTTCCTGAAAATAAAGAAAATAAGTTCGTTCAGCGTAGAAATTTTTACAAAGAGAACATTGTACAGTTCTGTAATTTTTTAGAGAGGGTAGATTGGCAAGAAATGCTCATAACAAAACAAAGGCAATGTGGAACACAATAAATAAAATAAAAGGCAAATCAAATAAGTCAAATATTATAACTATAATAGAAAATGGCAAAAAAATTCCAGATGCTATAGTGGCCAATAATTTCAATGAACATTATACATCCGTAATAAGTAAAAATTCTGTTTTTGATCCAGTCTTTTTAAGCTCCAATGTGCCTTTTTTTAAATAAACTGAAATCGTCTAACTCTTGTGGATACGATAATATTTCCAATAATTTAATTAAACGTTCTAAATTGAGTATCTGTCAGCCATTGGCTTTTTTGATAAACCTATCTTTTAACACCGGAAATTTTCCAGACATTTTCAAGCTAGCTATTGTCCAACCTTTATATAAAATAGGTGATCCTAATGATTAGGGAAATTACAGAGCCATCAGTTTGCTTTGCAGTTTTTCTAAACTTTTTGAACTTGCTATCAAAGATCGGTTGTCTTCATTTTTGTATCAGAATAATTTACTATCCGTCTGTCAACATGGTTTCTCTAAAAACAAGAGCACCGAATCAGCACTCTGTGAGTTCCAAGACTTAATTGTTAATGCCCTCGATAACAAGCAATATGCCTTAGGGTTATTTATCGATTTCTCCCGCGCTTTTGATGTTGTTGACCATGAAATTTTATTGAATAAGCTAGACAGGTACGGAGTCAGAGGAGTTCCTTTAAACCTCTTTTCCTTTTACCTAAACAATAGAACACAGATCGTAAAATTAAACTATGATATAACCAGTGCTGTATGTAACATAACGCATGGAGTTCCTCAGGGATCTGTTTTGGGGCCTCTACTTTTTTAATATAGTTGCTAATGATTTAATAACATATTTAAATAAAATGCTAAATATTCACTGTGTCTGTTATGCGGATGATACAAATATTTTAATCATTGATAATGACTTAAATGTTATTAAAAACTCCACTGAGTTAGCGTACTCACAGGTAGTTCATTGGTCTAAAGAAAACGAGCTTAATTTAAATAAAGATAAAACTAATATGCTGTTGTTTACTTTACACAGAAATCTGGATATATCAATTTTTAATGGAACTGATATAACTTTCTGTGAATCGGTCAAAATGCTAGGCATAACATTTGACAGATATTTGGATTGGGAAAACCATATAGATATTTTGTGTAATAAATTGCGAAGCAACGTTATGGTTTGAGGTTTATGTCATTACACTGCAGTCGTGATGTACTTATGAGCCTCTATGTAAAAAATGTAAAAAAAAAATTAATTTAAATTCTTAAATATTTAGGGTACTTACGAGCGTATAATTGAACTAATCTTTAGTTTACAAGTTTAGTGATGGATACTAAGCAACACGGACACTTTTTTAATACAAGAATACAGCAAAAACATGCGTAAATTAAACAAGTTAGGACTCGACAACATTCAAAGGCCTTGAGTACATACCACGTTATGGTGAAGAAATGGCTGATATCACTATAAAGTGATTTGTACATTGTATGGAGATACGATTATTTTTGTTCCTCTTTATTCTTCTTTACATTACGATTTACCATTTTTGAGTAAGAAACGAGGCTCAGAATTGTCTCTTCCACCGATCAGTTATAACTCAGTTATGACCAAAAATGGAGATACCACTTTTAAGCTTAGCTGGCAGTATTGGCCTAATTAGGTACTATGAATTTATTAGTGGTTTATTAATTTGTAAATTGTTTAAAAAAAATATATTTATAACAGGAACTTTTAAGAGTAGTGTAATTTGCTCGATTTTAAAAATGCCTGTAAATTGGATATTGAAATGAATGGCTTACTTTGTATGGTATGATTTTATTAAATACTATGAACCACTTATTATATTCAGTAGAGGAAATATTTTGTGATTTTATTTTTAAATAATCCTTTTATGGTCATCAGTAAGTAGTATAGTAGTTAGTATAGCAGTTTCTTTAACTCAATTAAAATGTGATCCCGAAAAAAAAATGTATTGTCAATTTACATATTATGTTGATTTAATTTAACACGTTGACTGCCACTGGCTTCATTAAGGGCCACCTCAATACATTGCGCATGGGCCACAGACTCTTTAAAAAGCCATCAGATCCAGTTGGTACTAAAGAGTCAGTGGCTCGGTGGCACATGCGCAACGTATGGAGTTAACTCTTATAAGAGCCAGTGGCAGTCAACGTGTTAAACATCAACACTCATGAAGTTCAACAATCACTATGTTAAACATTGATTAAATTTATTTTTTATTATAGAAGCTGTAAATTGTTTACTGAAGGCTATAGAAATTTATACTGACATGGGAAGATTTACAATAGCTGCGAAGCATCATCAGACCATTGCTGAAATGTACGAAACAGATGCGGTAGATCTAGAAAGGGCTGTGCAGCACTATGAGCAAGCTGCTGACTATTTTCGAGGAGAAGAAAGTAATTCTTCTGCTAATAAATGCCTGCTGAAAGTTGCACAATATGCAGCTCAGCTAGAAAACTATGAAAAAGCAATACAAATTTACCAAGAAGTAGCTTCATCGGCCTTAGAAAGTTCACTTTTAAAATACAGCGCCAAAGAGTATTTGTTTCGTGCCGCATTGTGCCACTTATGCGTTGATGTTCTTAATGCACAGCATGCCTTAGAACGTTACATTCAAATGTATCCAGCATTTCAAGATTCTCGTGAATATAAACTTGTCAAAACTCTTATAGAACATATTGAAGAACAAAACGTTGATGGATACACAGATGCTGTTAAAGATTATGATTCAATCTCTCGTTTAGATCAATGGTACACTTCTATTTTATTACGTGTTAAAAAACAACTTAATGAAAGTCCAGATTTACGCTGAAAATCATCTATTCATTTTTTACTTATTCTTTATATTGTTATCGTTAATAGAAATGAAGCTAATACTTTATTTTTTATCAATTTTTTTAATAATGTTTTATTAATATTAATGTTGTTTGGTCTCCAAATAGCACAATTCCAATTAGATGAATTTTTTAAGAGAATTTCGGCACTTCAATTTATAGCTTCTAAAATATAGATAAAATCATTTATATTAAGATCATGTGCGTGGTGGTAACATAGTGTACCTAACAATACTTTTTCCACGTGCTTTGTATGTACTACTATGCTGGTAAATTTTAGTTTTGCTGCAAAAATAAAAAATGATTTTAGATACCACATATGACTAGTGGTGAATTTTTTGTTTATATATATAGATTTCCACAGTTGTCGGTATGAAAGATACTTGGTTCTCTGGTTGAATTGCGTGGGAGATTATTAAAAATTCCTATAGTCCCAGACACAGTTCAACTCAAGAACCAAGCGTTACACATAACATTTATGTACATATATATATATATATATATATATATATATATATATATAATGTTGTTTTTTAGATTTTTGCGGGTGTTAAATGAAGTGTTATTGTACTTCCGGGTGCTCTCCCGCGTCGATGGTCGACTCCTTCTGGAGTCACAGTTGTCTAAACGACCTTTCGGCAGAATGAGATTCTGCCGAAACATTCATTTAGAACTGAACTAATATATATATATATGAAGTTTTATTGTACTTCCGGGTGCTCTTCCGCGTCGATGGTCGACTCCTCCAGGAGTCACGGTGGCAGCAGTAGCAGCTTTCAGTGAAAACCTGAAGATGGCACATGAGATTCTGCCGAAACGTCATTTACATAACCGTGGAGGAGTCGACCATCGACGCGGGAGAGCACCCGGAAGTACGTACTAAGCCACCCCTACAACTTGGCTATTTTTGTACAGCACATAATACCCATAATGAACTACCTTTGGAAGGTAGAACTGTTACTCAATCTCTATTTCAAAGCCAACTGTGATGTTTTTAAAATGGGAATTTTGCAAAAGTAACATTAGCGATTGAGAAAAATGTATTTGGAAAAGTCGTTCAGAAAAATTAAGTAAGTTCAAATATGAAGTTTCATTTGAAAATATTGATTTTTAGTTTTTTTTTTTTTTTTAAATATTGCAAGTCAGAAAAATTCGAGGTTTGGGTTAGTTTAGAGCATCCAGATTGCTATGAGTTCCAGAAAATAGTTGGAAATTTTTAATTTAATAAACCAGTTTACATAATGTTGATAATTTATTTAATTCAAAGAAAACCGAACACAAAATATTGTGTTAGCATTGTTAATAAACAATGCTAATAATAATAATTATCTGAAATATTTTTCCAACAGATCACCTTCAATTTCAATGCATTTTAAAATTCTTTTTTTATTATGATTCGATACTTTTCTTAATTCTTCAGGAGATATTGATTGACAAACTTCCAAAATTCTGTTACACAATTCTTGGCGTGTGTGTGGTCTGCTTTTATAAACTTTTTCTTTAAGTGCATCCCATAAATAAAAATCCAGGGGATAATATCTGGGGATCTGGGCGGAAACTCGCAAAGTGCACTATTACATCCTATCCATTTTCAAGGAAAATTTCGATTAAACCATTCCCTCACAATCAAGGCATTATGTACTGAGCAGCTATCTTGTTGTAAGTGGATATCTCTTTGCAATGCAAGCGGTAAATCATCTATAGTATCGGACAATTCTGTGTTAAGGAAATTCAAGTAAACATCAGCATTTAAATTTCCCAAAAAAAAAAAAAAAATTGACCAACTAGCCGGGTTCCCAGAATACCACATCATACATTCACTTTTTGGGAGTACTGACTTTTGCATGTAATTACCTAATTTGGATTATCCGCAGCCCAACATCTACAATTTTGCGACGAAACCACGCCATTAGTGGTAAAATGTGGCTTTATCTGAGAAGAGTATTTTATTGATAAAACGACGGTCCTCTAGAAAATTGCCTTGCAGCCAATAACAATATTCTAATCTTCGTTCTGGGTCCCCTTCTTGCAACGTGTGAAGAAATTTTGGCTTGAAGGGTTTTAATTTGTGCCTGAGAAGGCAACGCCAGATCTTGTTTTTTGATAAATTAAATCCCGGGAAATTTCTCTTACACTAGTTCGTGGGTTTCCATTAACAAAACCCAGTATAATATCATCATCTGGATGCCTTTTGGTAGGTTTCAATTCTGGCTTTACAATAGTGCCGGTTTGATCAAATTTCCTATTAAGGGCAGCTATGGTGCAATGATGTACTGGAGGATGATCGGGATGTCTACGATTAAATATTTTAGCAGCCTCTCTGAACGAACATACATTATCTCCAACGAGACGAATAATTTCCACTTTTTCTAGAATTGTTAATTTCAAAGCCATTTTGACGTAAAAATTGACAACTATGGATGGAAATTGACAATAATGGATGTAAGTAGATTGACATTCATGCAATCTAGATGCTCTAAACTAACCCAAACCTCAAATTTTTCTGAATATTTAAAAAAAACTAAAAATCAATATTTTCAAATGAAACTTCATATTTGAACTTACTTAATTTTTCTGAATGACTTTTCCAAATACATTTTTCATCTGTCTCAATCGCTAATGTTACTTTTGCAAAATTCCCATTTTAAAAACATCACAGTTGGATTTGAAATAGAGATTGAGTAACAGTTATACCTTCCAAAGGTAGTTCATTGTGGGTATTATGTGCTATAAAAAATATATACAAATCCAAATACACATAGCCAAGTTATAGGTGTGGCTTAGTACGAAGTGGGACACACTGAATATAAAATACTGTAATTTTTAAAATAATCAAAACAGGTTCATTTTATTATTTGATTTTTTAAGAGGTTAATTTTGATATATTTGTATTGTGTGATTTTTTTTACGTTCTGAATATTGTTTATATAATGTGTTTATAATAAATATATTTGTTTTCTAAATTTATTTACTTTATTAGCTTTATATAGACTAAATAAATCTTCCACTAATCATTTAACAGTTTAAAATATAATATACTGTGCTATTTACGACCAAATGTTTAAGTACTTATGTGAGATTATAAATAGGCGTAGTTATTTTATGTTGAGATTAAACATTTAGTAGTCATATCTGTGTCATATCCGAAAAATATGGGCCAAATTCTAGGGAACAGAGGAAAAACACATATTTACTATGTATAGCAATAATGCTTGGGCATAGTTCACATAGTTGCAAATGCGAATTTTTCGTGCGGAATTCTGGTAAATTTGATATTAATATTCATGGTGAGATACTTCAATTTTATTTGTAATTTTGAAAACACTTACAAAAAGAGTTTTGAGGTTATACTTACTATTTTGATAGACACTCAGATTTAATTCGGCTGCAAAATATCCGTAGAAGAAGTTTAGGATTGATAAATAAAGTTGAAGATTTCCCATTTCGAATGCTTTTAAATCAAGTTTATAGGGGCAAGCATAGGTGCATCTTTACTATACATTTCGATATGTAATGTAAAGCAACGTTAGGTGCGGTTAGTACTTGGCTTTGTGACTTTTTCAAGAAAATAAATACAGTGTCCTTGTCCGATCCTCTAGCGGCTTTTACATTAGTGTATACGCAGTAGCTATGCAATCTCAGATGTAGAGTGAATAGTGGAAATACCATCCTTCAGAGAGTATGTAAACTTGTTGGTCCCTTGTCTATTAAACGTTAAGCAAGTTCTTACTCTTGATGATCCCTACTTTTCAACAGAGAAGAAGTGTGGCCAAATTCCTGGTAGCTCATCTACAGGCATCAGTGATAGGCCTCAGTAGAGGAGATAGACCGACGTTAAATAAATGTTTAAATAAAAAAAATTGAATTTAGTGGAATTCCGCACGGAGAATTCGCATTTCGCGCCTGTTTGAAATTCCTTATTCAAAATTTCAGAAGGATTAAGTGCTACTTTTGTGATATGTGAAAAATTCAGTAGGATTGAAAAGATTTTGGGAAACATCTGTATGTTTATATATTATTTTAGTGACTCATGCTTGATTATCGGTGCCCTAAAATATTGGCTACTATTCTTCGATTACTTTGTATGTCTTACTTCTTTACATTTTTTAAATGCAATCATATATATTTATCCATGTATATATTGTAAAAATACTTGGTGGTCAAAAAACTGCACTAAATTTACATAAAAATAGTAGTATTTTTGGCACTGTAGTTTTATCTTGTCCGAGTTATTTGGTGTTGAAAACTATTAAGCGGTGACCTATGGCATAATTTTTTAATGCCTAAACGTAATCGATCATTTTTTATATTGCTAGTGTTAAAAGAATGAGCACGACTATTTTTATTTTAAAATTTATCTTATCTCTGTCACTGAAAGTTTAAATGGAACCATAAAATGTACCAAGTTATCTGGTGGAAAAATATATATAATTATATTGAATTAATAAATGGAATGAATGGTAAAACTTTGTACCTTTTGCGTTTTTCTACCTAGTAGCTGGGAAGTAGGTGTGACAGTAAGTGACTATATTCGCTTTGTTAACTGAATTAGACTTTTGTGGCAGTAGTGGTGTATGAAGTAACAATAATCAAATATTATAGCAGTGTGTTAAGTCTTAAGTTGCTGCTCGAGTTCTCTGAGGGTATTTTCATGGTACCATAATGATGGTTGTGTTACGGCATAATTAGATATCATAGTTTATGCCAACATCGACATCCTATCGCAAACCTCATTATTGCCAAGATACAGTGTGTCCAACTTTAGCTTTAATTTACTTTGTTAATTTCTCAGAAATAACACGGATATGCCCACATTTTGAGAAATATTTGATAAATTTAATTCTTTATTTATCTTTGTGGTGGCAGCATTTGCAGATAAGATACATCACATTATACCAATATATCTTACAAGATAATTTAGTAAAGTTAGAAAAAATGTAAAAATTTCTTTTAAAAGACATTGAGAATTTGTGTAAAACTAAATCAGTGAATGAAGGCAGGACACATTTAACCTTTTCACTGTGGGATTACCTTTCACCGTGCCCATCGTGCGACAACTTTTTGCCCCATCTCATATTTATGAGATGCTCCCCCCCCCCCCCCCCCATAATGGTAATATTTATATGAAAAAAAACCAAAATTTTTCAATTTTTTTTATAGGCTTATAATCTAGAAACACTTTAATAATATACAATTATATTAAAGCACAATATTTTACAAAAAAAATAGTTTTTTAGAAGAAACGTAATATACGCCCGTAGCAGTTTTGCACAAATCGTACATATGTGTCTGCAGCAGTTAAAAGGTTAATATTGCCTAACACATTCACAATACCTAAAAACCTATGCTT
Source organism: Leptura quadrifasciata (assembly GCA_963675555.1). Taxonomy (NCBI): domain Eukaryota; kingdom Metazoa; phylum Arthropoda; class Insecta; order Coleoptera; family Cerambycidae; genus Leptura; species Leptura quadrifasciata. The sequence goes on from OY776682.1 coordinate 24,342,852, forward strand.
AAAATGACTGTCCAACTATGTCTATGAAACAAACTCACCAATGCTATATAATTTGTTAAAAATTAGGTGATTTTTAAATTTTTTTTAACCAATGTACAGACAGGTCCTTCAGATTTTTAGAAAGTAAATCATATATAATTGTAATCCAGGATATAACGTATAAGAGATTTTTCACAGAATATGAGTTTATGTTGAAGTAGATATTTAATTTGGATCTGGTATCGTGGCTTGAACGTCAGCATGCGTCTTAAATTTGTTCTTATTTTCACAGATATATGTGATCATTTTTAAAATATATATGCTTACTAGTTTTGTCTTAAATGTTTTTTCTCATCTCGTGACCGTGAGGTAACTCCTCGAAAATCCTGAATTTTGGATTTTGTGCTAGGTTTTACTTAGCCAACAGTTCATAGTGTAGTCCCAACCACTTCTTTGCGGATAATCTTAGTATTAAAATTATTTTGCAGTAAACAGGACTTGAACCTGCTAACCCACTCATACCATCCCCTGCATTAATTTTTTTTGTCTCCAAATAACTCTCGAGGAAGTACAAATATTAGTCCCTAATTCGATTTTTTATGAGAATCATTTTTAGATGAAAGAATTATAAGATAACTCCCTCTGTTACAAAATAAATACAGATTTAATAGTGTCCGGTATGTTTTTAAATTTTTAAGATTTCATCAAATATTTTTAAATTTTAGTGTTCCTTTTCAACGCCACTGTATTATGGGATATGCTCACATTGACGATTTGATGAATTTTTCTCATATTTGTGAAAATTTTTAAAGTAAATTAAAAATAGAAATATTATTATGCCCATTTCCACCAACTTGTTTAAGGGTTCATTAACGCTTAGGAAAGAATAACTTGGGCTAGTAACTATTTTGGTTTTCATCTAAGTCTCCCTAAATTCAGGAGGATAAAATCTACCAACCTAGGAAGATTATTTGTGTGAAAATGACTATTGTCACTATAATAAAAGAAAAGAATATCCCTAAAATTTGCGCCGTTTCCAGTTATGTTACGAATTCCCTAGCTTTGAATGGTGGAATTGTGTGGAATACGTATATTGAAAAAGACTACACTAAATTGCAAGATGAATAAACTTTATTCAAGAATATATTAGTTTTACTGTTCTTCAAGTAAAATAATGTACTTGGTTCTAACATTCTTATAATATGAAATTAGTTCTTCAGTACCTAATTATTATGGAATCCAAGAAAAGCATTGCGGTTGTTAATTTATTAATAACTCTTATATTCGAAAAGATTTTATATTTTCTTTAAGATGGTAGCTATATTTAATGGCTTAATTCTACAGAAATTTTTAGAACATTTTGATTCAAAAACATTGACATTTCAATACATTACAGGGTGTGCGGAAATAACTCATTAATTTTGGGTGATAGTAATATTTGCAAAAATATGGAAAAAAAGTTTTGATAGATGTGTCCAGAAATGCCCCTAAGGAGGCTAGAACCATTTAAAAGTGCGTACGAACATAGTGGAGTCTTGCACCAAGCCTCGACTCCAGCGTGACTAACCTATTGCAATATGGTTCGTATGAACTGAGGGCCTTAATTTATAATAGAAACCAAAAACTGTTAATAGAAAGACCCGCGTATTAAATTCGTCATATTTGTTCGTAGAATGAAGTCTCTATATCCATCGAAACTTAAGGGGAATAAGTTTGGTGCAAAGCTGCGCTATGTTCGTACCCCCTAGAGTAAGTTTTTATTTAATATTTTAGGAATTTTTTCTGCTACAGCAATGAGAATAATGAGACTTGGAGCAGTATTTTGTATTAATAAGGGTTATTATTTCATGGTGCTGGTCAAAATATCATTAGCTATATTTATATTTACACTGGCAAACTTTTGTCATTATGTTGCACTTGCAATTTACTTATAAATTTCCTGCGCATAATTATACCCAATTGTGTAATGAAATTACACACATATGCTAGTGATTATCAGGCACATGTTGGCCCACCGGGAAACGGGAACTCCCTCCCGGTGGGCCCTCACAATAAAGCTAACAAAAGGCCTAGCTGAAATTTAAAATTAGCTTTAATGAAAATAGATCCTGGTAGCCGCCCTTTACGGATGGTTTTCATGAATTCTTGTGCCCTAAAATCTAGGAGTAGACTGCTGCTCGGATTTTGTACACGCGGCTAATTGTCAGCCTCCTCACCAAGGACTGTGCACATGCGTTGTCTTTCAGAACTTTGAAAAAAATTGTTCCATGGTGTAAATGGTCTGTGACATAACTGTTTTTTATTTTTATTGTTAAATCTATGATGAAGTTACGTGATAGAGCTCACAGTAAATACCAAACTACAAAGAATATACGAGATTGGAATTATTATAAAAATCTTCGAAATTAAGTTAACTATGCGATAAAACGTGAAAAGAAGGCTTACTTACAATTCAAAATTAATAACTCACATCAGAATATGTGGAAAGAGTTAAAAGATTTTGACATATACTCGAAAAAATATACTCCAATCCCAGAGAATTTATGCAAACCAACTCTTATCAACGACTTTTTCGTTTCATCCAATACTGGAAACAATACACCTGATAATAATACTGTTAATTTCTATTCCAACAATGTGCTAGAAAATACAAATAATTTTAATTTTACTCTTGTTTCTGAATCTGAGGTCTATCACAAGTTGTTGTCAATCAAATCTAATATTGGATAATATTAGCATTACAATGCTACTACACTGATGCCCTTCTATTTTGCCTATTATTACGCACCTATTTAATTATTGCTTAGAAAATAATGTTTATCCTTCAACCTGGAAAGGATTAAAGTAATTCCTCTGCCTAAAAATTCGAATCCAGAAAGCTTTAATGATTTACGACCAATTAGTATTTTATGTACAATTTCAAAATGTTTTGAAAAAATTATTAATGAACAAATTCGTGCACATCTACAAGCATGTAACATCTTACCTGAAAATCAATCCGGATTTCGAACTGGACATAGTTGCACAACGGCTCTTTTGAAAATAACTGATGATTTATACTTAACCATTGATAATAATAAATTGTGTACACTAGTGCTACTTGATTACTCGAAGGCTTTTGGCAAAATTAATCATAAACTATTATTAGCTATTCTCCACTATATAGGCTTCAGTAATAATGCTATATATCTTATTAAAAATTATATCTTTAATCGTCATCAAAGAGTATTAATTGGTCAAGATGCTTCTAATTCGGCCCTCATTACTAGAGGTTTGCCGCAAGGATCTGTGCTTGGTCCTTTGCTTTTTACAGTGTACACTTCTCAATTTCACAAGCAATTTAAACATGTTAGCTCACACTTTTTCGCAGACAACACTCAACTATACATGTCATTTGATGAACATGATATTAATATGGTGCTTGTGATAAAATCAATGATGACCTTGGCACCCTTTTTACTCTTTCTACTAACTTTTGCTTAACAATAAACCCTACCAAATCGAAAGCTATGCTATTCGGTAGAAAGGCGGTTCGTAAAAGAAATCTTGATAAAATTTCATTATTTATTGGCAATGAAACTTTGGCTTTTACTGAATGTGAAAAGAATCTGGGCTTCATGTTAGATGTCAATCTAAAATTTACAAAGCATATTTCATTAATAATTAGGAAAGCAGTAGATAAGGAATGACAGGGGTTATGAGCGGAGGAGGAGCAGGAGCAGTGATCAGTGATCAGTTTAAGGGTGGGGGGCAATTAGTGTGGTGGGGGTAATTAGAATGGTGGGGGGGTAATTAGATTAGTGAGAAGTAATTAGAGTGATGGGATGTAAGTATGGTGGTGGGAGGTAATTAGACTGATATGATGTAATTAGAGTGGTGGGAGGTAATTAAAGGGCGGGGGCTTAGGGGATGGGACGTGAAGGGCAGGGCCTATGAGAGGTGGTGGTGGGGGGTAATTAGGGTGGTAATTCGTGAAGTGATGTAATTATGGTGGCGGGAGGTAACTAGAGTGGTGTGATGTAATTATAGTAGTGGGGGGCAATTAGTGGAATGATGGGTAATTAGAGTAGTTGGATGATGGATAATTATTGTGGTGGGAGGTAATTAGAATGTTGTGATGTAATTGTAGTGGTGGGGGGGTAACTAGAGTGGTGTGATGTAATTGTAGTGGTGGGAGGTAATTGTAGTGGTGTGATGTAATTGTAGTGGTGGGAGGTAATTAGAGTGATGTGATGTAATTGTGGTGGGGGGGGGGGGTAATTAGAGTAGTGAGAAGTAATTAAAGTGGCATGATGTAATTGTGGTGGTGTGATGTAATTGTAGTGGTGGGGGGTAACTAGAGTGGTGTGATGTAATTGTAGTGGTGGGAGGTAATTAGAGTGATGTGATGTAATTGTGGTGGTGGTGGGGGGCAATTAGATTAATAAGAAGTAATTAAAGTGGTGGGTGGCAATTGTAGTGGTGGGGGGCAATTAGTGGAATGATGGGTAATTAGAGTAGTTGGATGATGGGTAATTATTGTGGTGGGGATGACTCAATTAAGGTGGTGTGATGGTAATTGTAGTGGTGGGGGGTAACTAGAGTGGTGTGATGTAATTGTAGTGGTGGGTGGCAATTATAGTGGTGGGAGGTAATTAAAGTCGTGTGATGTAATTGTAGTGGTGGGGGGTAATTGGAGTGGTGTGGCAATTAGAGTGATGGGATGCAATTAGAGTGGTGGGAGGTAATTAAAGTACTGTGGTAATTAGAGGACAATTACAGGTAATTTAAGTAAAAATAAAGGTAATTGCAGTAAAAATAATGGTGATTAAAGCAATTATGGTCAATCCATCCGTCTAGCCGTTCGTATGCAGACAGTTAAATAATTCTCTATTATGTTGTATTGTCTTATTGCACTTTGTATTTTTTTACGATGAGATAACAAACATTTATTCTTGATTATATACCTACCACTTTATTTACCTGCCTTATCCTTATGCTGATAAACAATTGCGACCTATCTACATTATCTTTATACCGATCAACAATTATTTTACCTGTCTTATCTTTAGGGACATCTGTCTTATCCTATGCTGATTTATGAGATGTACATTTACTACCTGCCTGTATTATCCACCGAGATTTTATCAGTGAATTTGTGAAAGGGAACATTTACATCGTTATTTCAGTACCTGCAGCGTACCCTCTTTATGGATTTTGTGTACTTAACATCCTGACATCACAAGAGATTAGAACATGTAGCTGTTTATTTTAGTTTTTATTTTTTCCAATTGCACTGCCACTAGATTTTCATCAAATACTGAGCAAGACTTAAAATGCGGCTTGGCTATTAACGCTCTGGCACCCAAAGTACCTTTTCTGTTTTCCCAGCACGAACAGAGCTTAATATTTTGTCTTTTATCGACGTTTTCCATCGTTTTGCCGAAAATTGAATTCACCATGAGCTTAAATAGGTCCTTTTCAAACTCGTTTCGGGCGGAATTACGAAGTGTTGTATTTAAGTCAATATATGATCCAAGCCAGGCAGACTGAGAGAATTCTATTATCCTATGCACTTTCTTTAATATCAGGCCATATTTCAAACATTGTTTCAGATTTTTGTAGTGAATAATATATTTATGTTTATCTCGTAAGTTTGGAATTAATTTTGGAGCTTTACTTTTGGGAGGAATCATACTCTCTGGGCAAAACGGCAGTTCGTTATGGTCATCGTGCAAGTGTAGAGGATATTCCAAGTCGACTTCTAAAACGTTTCCTTTGGGCGAATCTTTTCCAATTAGGGAACAATCAAATTTTTCGATTTCCTCTTTCTCAAGCCATTTGAAGTCACTAGTTGGCAGCATTTCTTTCATAGCTGCTCCGTACAGATTTGTAGCATCAAGATAGACGATGTACGACGATTCTCTGGTGGGGTCATAGTTTGATAGATATTTGTTGTTCGCTATAGACTTTCTCTTTGAACATTGCGATACGCCGCCACGAATACCTTTTCTAAAGAAGTGTACAGTATCCACATCAGTCAGAAGTTCCAGTTCGATGTGTGTATATCGCAACATGGCATCCCAGCTCAAAGAAGGTGCTGTTAAATAATGAGCAGGATCGAACTTGTAGTGCTCCAAACATACCTTTCTAAAATTTTCAAACACATCTGCTAATAAAAATATATCTGATTTCAGGTAGATATCTGCGTATTCTCCCAATGTATTGCATTTAAAGACACTCCACACTTTATTGGCTCGTTCATAATCCTTATCAGAAAGAGATTCGTTAGTTAAGTAGTTGTAAAATAGATCTTTGGACGGTAACTGGGTTTCTTTCAATTTTTCAAAAGAGCTCATATAATTGTAAGGAAAAACCCCCTTCTGTCTTATTAAATCGAATTCCTCATCGTTTTGAAAATACTTTCTAGTTTCAACACATTGATCGGATACTAAACTCTGACTCAATTTATCGAGGGACTTTGATAAAAATCGAAAAGAGCACAAATTTCAACCTCAGGTATGTGTGCGGTATATTGGGATTCGCAGATTTCTCTACAATTATTGACTTTGAGAACGAAATATATTTCTCCTTGGTTTGGGCTATTACGGAAACTTGTTCTTTTTGGGATGCTAACTTCTTAATGAATAAATGACTATCATAGTTTGTTAAATTGTGGAAGAACACAGGTATAAATTTCGGCACTTTATAGTTTAAATTACAAATAGAGTGTGCAGCCGCGCGGAAGCGTCCTGTTAAATGGCAGTGATCATGCACTTTTTTGTCCTCAGGCTTGAAGGGTTTTGTGCAAATATGGCAGCATACCGCGTTTTCATATTCGACTTCTTGGGCTGAAAGAGGGAGCATCTTTTTCACGTGCTTTAAATGATTATCATACAAGTTTAGAGCCGTTTCATCCAACCTTTTAATGAACACTTCAGCGGCATCAGGTCCTCTGTATGTTACAAATTTTGAGTACTTATCATCGAAATTACATTTTACATAAAAGCCGAAAGAATAGGGTTGGTGTTCAGATACTTTAACTGTGAACGACTTATCATCACAAGGTTCATTATGGTCGATGGGTTTCAGTAAACTTTCGAAATCGGCATAAATCACAAATGGCACTGGTAATTGTCTTTCAAAGTTTATAAACTTAAGAATATTTTCAGGTACTGATTCACCATATTTATTAATTTTTATGTCAGTAGATGGTAGTTTTGTATAGGTATGATTGCAGTCATTTTTTTCATGCATTTTTAGACGTTCTTCTTTTCTAAACGGCTGCAAACACCCATCACAGATATGTAATCGACCATCGTGGTTTGATATTTGTTTTGAAACCAATTTTGATAAATTTTGTATAAGACAATAATGATTGTTACCCACATCATCCGATATAAGTAACAGATTAACGTGTTTGGCTTGGCGATGCGACGTAAAATATAATGGTCCCACAACTTCAGTAATAGTATTTCCATCTTTGAATTCTGATTCAAGGCCAAACACATTCACGGAGATGTTATTAATTTTTTCAAACTTTGCAATGTCCTTCAATTTGACAGGAAATTCAATGTCTCTAAAACTTAACATGGTATCATAATGTGGATATGAACATGTCATCGCTGGAGCACCCTCTGCAGGGGAAATGGCTGCAATTACTGACCAAGCAAAACATGCATTGTCCCTGTTTTGTATGTTTAAAACAGCGCTCTTTTGTTCTATGACTTTGGGTAGCCTGATATAAGATGACGCCGACATTGATGCAAACTTATTTATGTTTACATCGAGGAACATTATATGTTTCAGCGTCCACCCTGAATCTTTCTCTTGGAATTCAGAGGCTTGTGTAGTCATCTCATCGCCAAACTCTTCGAAAATCTGATGTAGATCTGTAGAAATGGTGATTATTTTATTTTTGGTATTAAACGATTTGATATCGGATAACTCCTTTTCAGGTATTTCATAAAGCCCAAATATTTCAAAATTTATCTTGAGGGTCTGGTATTTCTGCAAGTATTCCCCGATTATATTCAACACTTTTTGCTCCACTTCTTTAAAAAAATCAGTATAATCGATATGGGTCCTTGGACTGTTAAAACGGTAGCTAGCTATTCTGTCTTTGAAAGCACTATGAAGTTTATCGACGCCATTTCCTAAACTATTATCAATAGGGCGGTTAATTTTTTTTCTGTCAATTAATAACGTATTTTTCTGGCCGTTGCATCTATTATTATTAATATGTCGTTTTAAGTTGAAAGATGATGAAAAGTTTTTTCTACAATATTCACAAGTTTTTGAGCCACTCGGAGAATTTTGTTTTCTGTTCATTACAAACATCTCATTCAGCACGGCACATTTGTTATTATTAATATGTCGTTTTAAGTTAAAAGATGATGAAAAGATCTTTCCACAATAATCACAAGTTCTTGAACAATTAATACCACTTGTAGAAGGCACACTATTAAACTTTTGCTTCTTGCTTGGTGGTTGACTTCCAATCTCTCGTACTTTACCATCATTTACAATGGTACAGTATTGGCGAATATGTCGAACTAAACTGCTTTTTGTTGAAAAAATTTTCTCGCAGTAACTACACTTCATTGTTGTATAAGAATTTACACGATACTGATGAATGTGTCTAATCGTCCGCATTATATAGCATCCGGAGAACGGAATGGAGATGGTGGAGGGCAATTGCAGTGGTGGAAAGTAATTGAAGTGGCGGGGCGTTAGAGGGCGGGGCCTAGGACTGGTGGCGGGGGTAGATAGATAGGCGTTATTTCAATGTACTAATAAGCCACGCCTCCTCTACAATTGTATTAACAATAGATGAAGTATATTATTGTATTATTTTTAGAGGACTTTATATTTCTAAACGTATATTATGTATTATTTTAGGGAATATAAGATTAAAACCAGTCATTTGTGTTTTTATTATTTATTTCATCATACTACTCATAAACATTTAAAGTTATAAAAAAATTACACAAATTCATGAAAATATTATACTATAGAAGTTTTATCGATCCAAGTATTATGGCTATTTGGGAGTCCAAGCCATTTCACAAAAATCTTCTTTCCTCTCTTTTTTAAAACCTTCTCCACCAGATACACATCCGGATACTTAGCTTTTTGCAATTCCATTTCATAAAAGCCTCCCTTTGTCGGTTGACCCTGCATATCTTCGATTAAATAAGTCCTGGGGTAGGTTACATTTACTTTCAAGACTTTGAACAGTTCAGTTGAAAAGTTAGGTGTATATCCTTTATCAAATATACCTTTGTATTTGCTTATTCGAACTATGTCGCCAACATGAAATTTAGGTTTTAAAGCAATCTTAATGTGATCATAAGCTTTTATGCGTGTGGTTGGTTTCACATCAGCAGGTTTCATACCAATTGTGCGATGTACTTTATTATTGTACATTATTGTAATGTCAGGCATAATGTCAACCCATTTATATTTGCCTCTAGCTGAGAATTCTTTATAGAGCCAATTTTTTAGTGTCCTTATTACTCTCTCAGCGATTGCTGCTTTTTTTGTGCTATATGTGGAGTAATGATTTATTTTGTATTTTTTCATTAGGGTGGAAAATGTTTTATTATAAAATTCTGTACCCTGGTCACTTTGGAGATTTTTAGGTGAGTAGTTTGATTCTTCCAATACATCTCTCATGCCCTTTGTAATTTCAATACCAGTTTTATTTTTTACAGGTCTAGTCCACACATATTTGGAGTAGCAATCTATCACGACAAGAATATAATGACATCCTTTATTATCATGAGCATATGGTCGCATCTCAATCAAGTCCATCTGCCATAAATCGCCATAGCCTTTTATTATTGTTCTCCTTCTACGGAAATTTTTACGAACTGGTTTGTGTAGCTCCTCAACGACTGCTCTTTTTATAATACTGGACTCCATAATAAAGTACCTGACTGGTAGGTGTTCACAAGTAAACTAATTTCTAATAAGTCAATTCTTCTAATATACTAATGGACTTTGTTTATAGTTAATCCTTTTTATTTTAAATATGTCCCAATGCAGCAGCGGTGTCCGCAATTTCATCCATCATCTGCTGTTTATCAACACCCACCATCTTAACATCAAGTGATTTGGTTTGTGAAGGTGCGCTTATCAGGCGGGATTCTTGAATAGTGCTGAATACCTTCTCTATTGCATCGGTATTGCCTTCAACTAATTTCTTAACATCTGAAATTTCTGTGTCGATATACTGTCGCACTTCATTAATCATCTCGGTAATTTTGTTGTGTACAAATGTCTGTTGGTTCTCGAAAAAGGCACTATGTAACTCTTTCATGCATTTTTCTACATAATTACGAGTTACACCATCACGATTATCCACTGGCTCTCCAATATTTTTTAAACGTTTATTTTGAATATCAAAGCGATTGTCTACGGTTACATTAAAACCAACGCCTGGTGGTCCACGTACAATCATTGACTTATTTAAGGCACTTCTTCGTCTCCCGAACTTGTCAATTGTGTTTACACCTACCATTTCTCTTTACATTTGAGATAATTTCAACATTTCGGTGCTTTATATACTAGTTATGGAGGAAGTCATTTTGCTAATATATTATTTCTTCTTCCCGAAGTTCCTGGACTAAACTAACTATTTCGTTGTCGACATTGTTGTTACCTGCCATTTTTTAACTATACAGCAGTCGCAAACGATCCACCAGTTCTTTCGGTTTATTCCAATACACATAATCCACGCCGCTACTATTATATAATTTTTGAAGAGGTATACGTGGAAAACCCAAACCAGTTCTGGATCTCGTCTTTACAGTAGAAGACATTAGTGGCATTATGAGTTCATTAAAGTTTTTCCATTTGTTTTTATTTAAACCCTGCTTGAAATTAAAATCCTTATATGCTGCCTTTGTCTTTTTTAATATATCTCTATATATGTGACACTCTTCGTCATCAATAGTGACTTGATCACGGCGCAGAAATGATGGATACTTCATAAATATTATATCATACAACTTAGTACTACCGGGATACGTCCCCAGCTCCTTGTTACCACGCGACAATGTGATATTTCCACTAGAAAAGTGTATCTCGGCATCACCCATTTGTAACTTGGCTGTTTGAGGATCTAGGGGTACACCATACACAGTATCATATTTATGATCACCAGACTTTAGATTTTCTAGGTGTTGCTTGATTACATTACATTCTTTTTCTTCAATGCTAAGGAAATTTTCTGAATCTAACGATGATCTCGGCGGTGTGTCCATAAAATATGTTTGAATTGCACTTTCTTCATCGCTAGTTTCAGATGCTGCTTTTACACCCTCTTGCGGTTGTGTAGGTTTTTGTATCTCTGTAGTTGGCTGATTGTGTAATGTTACCTCTGAAGCGGATGATATAACTTTTAAAGGTTTTGTTATGGGCTCATACAGTTTCTCGAGAGATAACCGAGTATTTACATTCTTACTTTTCAACGAGTTAAATTTTTTACGTATAGAATCAGTAGCTTCAACTAGTTGACGTTTCAAACTTATTTCACTGGCGTCCTTCATTGCCAATATTTAATTTCACTGAAGTAATCTCGGCGCTGTCTATAGATCGACTAATGTTCTAATTATGGTGCTTTATGTATATATGAAACTATCAAGTCCTTTCCTGTATCTGCCTTCATTCACCTCTCTGTCTTTGTCAATCACAAGAAACCCATATTTGTCTTTCCAACACTCTGCACACATATCTTGAAATTGTTTAAAAGGTACGTCTGGCGAGACATGATCAGAGAAAATGTGATGTAAATTCATATTGTCCTGTTTGAAGATTGCTATGAAATTGCTGTTGTCTCTTACCAGTTGTTTTGGCACGCGGGAATATGTTTGTACTAGATAAAAACAATCTACATGTTTGTGACGTCCCATTGAGAAAAATGCACGAATTACATCTTTCTTTTCACATATAACATCATCAAATATAAATACAGAATCAGGTTCAGCGTCGGACGGTTGCACTATTTCTGCATTATTACTAAAGGTGTAAAATTCTAGTCCCTTAATAGGTTCTAATATCTTGCGTAAATATTCATACTTGGGCTGATAAAGAGACTTTGAATATAGGTATATATTTGCAAAGCGTAATCCGAGGGGGTGAGTAAGTAGAGATATAAGTAAATGTGTTTTGCCGCACGCACTTGGACCGATTAATAGTCCGCGAATAGTTGAGGGAAGTAACGGACCATGGCTTCCAACTTTTTCATCTAAATTGTCTATAGAAAACTTCTGTCTCTGCTTCACGATGCGCATTGTAGCACGGTTGAGGACTATATAAATGAATGCACATCATACAATCGTTATTTAAATGTTGTCAGTTAAGCAGTGCACAAGTAAAAATCGCCGTCATTTAAAGGCTGGCAGGGGGGTAGTAAATTCCCTTATAAATAAGCTTCCATTTGAACTACATTTACCAGGTGGTTACCAGTATTGTGGTCCAGGCACCAAATTACAACAAAGATTAGCGCGAGGTGATTCGGGCATAAACAAACTTTACGCTGCATGTAAGGAACACGACATTGCATACGATCGAAACAGGAGTGATTTAGCAGCCCGCCATAAAGCAGACTATCAACTTGAACAAACTGCGTGGAAACGAGTTAAATCAAAAGACGCCAGTTTAAAAGAAAAGACCGCTGCTTGGTTAGTTACATCTATAATGAAGGGAAAACAGCGTCTTGGTATGGGATGTGACTCAATTGTACCTCATTCTAAAAAAAGAAAAAATATTAAAAAGAAGAACCCTGAAAAGATAGCATTTGGTGCAGGAATAGTTCGTAAAGTGCGCGATGACTTACGAAAAGTTGATGACAGACGGTCTATATCTAAGGACACAAGAAAAATGACGTACATTGCACTTCAAGCTGCGCGACGTCACCTGAGGGCTGCTGGAGGAAAACGCAATATTCGTACACCTAGGATCATACCAATCCCGAAAGTTGGTGGAATTCTACCTTTAATACCTATTTTTGCTGGATTATCTGCATTAGGTAGTTTGGCTGGCACTGCGGCGGGTATAGCTAAGGCTGTAAATGATGTTAAAACGAGCAGAGAAGAATTGGCCGAAAAAAATCGACATAATAGACAAATGGAAGCGATTGCAATAGGAAAAACTGGTAAAGGGTTATACTTGAAACCGTATCGCAAAGGATTAGGACTTTATCTAAAACCACAAAGTTCAAAAAACTACTAGACACCCTACCTCGAAAACCTCTCACCGATATAGATCTGAAATATTATGCTGAGAAGTTGAAAGTACCATATTTTCGAGGTATATTTATGCGCAACAATCTACCAAATTCAGGACCGCGACATAATGAATATGTAATCATAAATTTGGATAGTATAGATGGTCCTGGTACACATTGGGTGGCATTTAAAAAACTTGGCAATACAGTCACATATTTTGATAGCTTTGGTGATTTACCTCCACCTAAGGAACTAATTCTGTATTTGCGCAAAGGCTCAAATTCTACCAACAAAATCTACTATAATTACGATCGTCAGCAAAATTTCAACACAGTCTGGTGTGGTCATTTGTGTTTAAAGTTTCTTTCTACAAAGCTGACATAAGACGCTATGGAGATGACATCTATGACTCCTGCTATGGATCAAGAAAGTATTAAGCGAATGGGTCATTCATTAATCGCATTCTCCAGATTGTGTAGCCTGCTTAAGATGAGTAAACAACAACTCGCAGATATACCTAAAGAAGTAATGATTGGTTGTGCCGCACATGAAATTGCATTAGTATGGGATAAACTACCCAGACATCTCCAGAGTGATATCGATATTTTAAAATACCAATACTGTCAAGAGCATTATTCTAATGAGAACGCAAGTGACGTTGATGTTAATGATGAACCATCGCCTCGAAAAGTATTCTGCTGTTACTGTAAAGTACGTGATATAAATGTAGTATCAAATAATGAGACACCGTCACCCAACAAGATGAGAAAGTTAATCCACGATGATTGCTGTAAATCACAATAAATTCATAGGTCAGTGCTCAAATTCATCAGTTATGTCGTACACCTTTACTCTGTCGAGTCACACAAGTGTGCTTAGTGCGGAATTTTATCCACCCATTGAATTAAATACTGGTAGTCGATATGGATTGGGATTAACAGGATTTTATTCCTACAACTCCATATTCAATGTGGACGAGACGAATAATCGATTTTTTTATAAAACTGGATCGAAAATGGCTCTCACAGCTCTCCATATACCATTCAGTGCATATGAAATTGATGAAATATATCGCACAATACTAAAAGCAATGCCGAATGATAATAGAGAAGAAGAAAAAGAAAAATTATTCCAACTGCGAGCCAACAATAATACGCTGAAGTGTGAAATTTGGTCAAAATATGGAATTGATTTTACACAGGCAAATTCTATTGGAAGTCTATTGGGATTTGAATCGATATATTTACATCCGAACAAAAGACATGAATCAACGCTCCCTGTTGATATTATGAAAGTACGAATGATACGGGTGGATTGTAACATTATTTCTGGAGCCTATTTAAATGCTCTTAAATCCCATACCATATTCGAATTTGATATAGACGTCGAGCCCGGCTACAAGCTCACCAGGGAACCCGCCAACATCATATATTTGCCTGTTGGACCTGAAGGACGTCAGTTTATTGATAACATTACGCTGAGAATATTAGATGACAACGGACATTTAGTCAATTTTCGAGGTGAAAAAATTATTGTAAAACTAGAATTGAAGCAGTTTTAATATGGGAGGTTTTCAATACAATCAACAAAGATCCCGTCTCCAATATAATGCAATCGATGATAAAAAGGAGCGTAATCGTGCAAAGCGAATCATTCAGCGTGAGCATCTTGATCAGTTCAGACGTAGATTGTCAGCTAAGGATCGTGCATTTCTTCAGTTCGTTGGATTAGAAGTCCGAGAAAATTAACAATGGTGCTTATTACGTCTAGTGAAAAACTTGAAGTGTTCGACGAACCTGTTTTTGACCAGTCAATTGTTAGCTTACATGAACATACGTATAAGCCATATGGTTCGCAATATTATAAAAACTCTGATACAGTACGCATCCCTATCAATTTCCAAGACCTAATACTTGACATTGCAGAGAGTTACATATATATTGAGGGCAAGTTTACTCCTAGTGACCTCACCAAGCGGTGTTATTTATCCAATAATGCACTAGCCTTTCTATTCGATGAGATAAGATATGAAATGGGTGGCGAGTCAGTGGCCGTCGTTAGAAAGCCTGGAATCACTACAACAATGAAAACTATGGTATCATATGGGCAGACACATACGAGAGCACTACTAACTGCAGCTTGGGGTCTCACCGAAGAAAAGCAGTGTATTTTAGATACTACCAGTCATGTATTCAGTGGTAGACTACCTCTCAAATATCTCATGGGTTTTGCGGAAGATTATACAAAAGGTGTTTTAAATTCAAAGCAGGAACTAATTTTAATCATAGCCCGCTCCTTTAAAGACTCTTATATTGGTGAAGTTGATGCAGAGCTAGAAATTAGTAAAATTGAGTGGAAGATTAGACATATTGTACCTGAAGATAGACAAAAAATTAAGCTGTTGAAGAAAATTGATTCAGGCGGTAATAATGCCAGAATTAAGATGGTTTACCGTATGTGGGACCTTTATGAACTACCAATTCTGCGTGATACTTCTTCCGATGTATGGGCTGTTAAAACCACCAGCAGTCTTGAGAGACCTCGTTACATCATTATTGGTTTTCAAAACAATGCCAATTCCAATAATAGATCCAAAGATGCCACAAAGTTTATTCATGCAGACATAAATAATATTCGACTATTTCTAAATGCTGAAGTATATCCATATGAGCGTTGGAATTTAAATTTCGATAAGAAGTTGGACTCCGCAGTATATTATGCATACGAGAGCTTTCAACGAGGTTATTATGGTAGAGACATGGGGGAACCTATGATGGATCTTGAAGAATTCAGAAAAAATCCATTGTTTGTCATAGACTGTAGCCACCAATCCGAGGCATTGAAGACATCTACGGTTGACATAAAAATAGAGTTTGAGACACGAAAGACAAAGTTCCCTGAACAAACTCGTGTATATGCACTTATACTTCACGATGCCTACTTGACCTATAATGCATTGGATGGATCAGTTCAAGGTGGATTTTTTGGTGCAAGATAAAATAAAAAGACAATTAGTTAGTAATGTAGTAGAATAGGTAATAAATAGTATGAAGATAGTAATGTGACAGAATAGGTAATAAATGATATAAGAAAATGTAAATCATGTGTTTCAATTCTAAAAAATAAAAACTAAAATAAACAGCTACATGTTCTAATCACTTGTGATGTCAGGATGTTAAGTACACAAAATCCATAAAGAGGGTACGCTGCAGGTACTGAAATAACAATGTAAATGTTCCCTTTCACAGATTCACTGATAAAAATCTCGGTGGATAAGACAGGCAGGTGGTAAATGTACATCTCATAAATCAGCATAGGATAAGACAGATGTCCCTAAAGATAAGACAGGTAAAATAATTGTTGATCGGTATAAAGATAATGTAGATAGGTCGCAATTGTTTATCAGCATAAGGATAAGGCAGGTAAATAAAGTGGTAGATATATAATCAAGAATGAATGTTTGTTATCTCAACGTAAAAAAAATACAAAGTGCAATAAGACAATACAACATAATAGAGAATTATTTAACTGTCTGCATACGAAAGGCTAGACGGATGGATTGACCATGGTTGCTTTAATCACCATTATTTTTACTGCAATTACCTTTATTTTTAATTAAATTACCTGTAATTGTCCTCTAATTACCACAGTACTTTAATTACCTCCCACCACTCTAATTGCATCCCATCACTCTAATTACCACACCACTCCAACTACCCCCCACCACTACAATTACATCACACCACTCTAGTTACCCCCCACCACTACAATTACATCACACCACCTTAATTGAGTCATCCCCACCACAATAATTACCCATCATCCAACTACTCTAATTACCCATCATTCCACTAATTGCCCCCCACCACTACAATTGATTGCCACCCACCACTTTAATTACTTCTTATTAATCTAATTGCCCCCCACCACCACCACAATTACATCACATCACTCTAATTACCTCCCACCACTACAATTACATCACACCACCACAATTACATCATGCCACTTTAATTACTTCTCACTACTCTAATTACCCCCCACCACCACAATTACATCACATTACTCTAATTACCTCCCACCACTACAATTACATCACACCACTCTAGTTACCCCCCACCACTACAATTACATCACAACATTCAAATTACCTCCCACCACAATAATTATCCAACTACTCTAATTACCCATCATTCCACTAATTGCCCCCCACCACTACAATTACATCACACCACTCTAGTTACCTCCCGCCACCATAATTACATCACTTCACGAATTACCACCCTAATTACCCCCCACCACCACCTCTCATAGGCCCTGCCCTTCACGTCCCATCCCCTAAGCCCCCGCCCCTTAATTACCTCCCACCACTCTAATTACATCATATCAGTCTAATTACCTCCCACCACCATACTTACATCCCATCACTCTAATTACTTCTCACTAATCTAATTACCCCCCACCATTCTAATTACCCCCACGACACTAATTGCCCCCCACCCCTAAACTGATCACTGCTCCTGCTCCTCCTCCGCTCATAACCCCTGTCATTCCTTATCTACTGAAAGCATTCTGCAACTTAAAACTAATCTACTCGAACAGGCACATCTTAAACAAAAAATGGAAAATTACTCTGTGCGACTCTCTTGTACTTTCGCAATTTAATTACGCTGATTGTATTTATGGACCAGCTTTGCTTAAAGCTGATAGTCGACGTCTTCAGTTTATTCAAAACTCCTGCGCTCGGTTAATCTGTGGACTTAGGAAGCGCGACCACGTATCACAGTCTAAGTCTATTGCGGAAATTGGTTGGTTAAGCTTAGAAAACACACGTCTACTGCATTTATGCACACTTTACCATAAAATTATCACCTCTAAGAAACCTTCCTATCTTTATAATAAAATCACGTTTCGTACGGCAGTACACAATATCAATATACGCAGGAAAAACTCTTTGACGTTGCCGCAACACAAGACATCTCTGTATAGATCTTCTTTTTCTTTTAATATTGCCAAATTATATAATAAAATACCTGAACAACTAAAGCAACTTCCTGTTAATATTTTCAGGAAAAAACTGAAATTTGCAATATCTAATAGAGCATTCTCTATTATATAGTAATGTAGTATAT
This sequence comes from Leptura quadrifasciata, assembly GCA_963675555.1. Taxonomy (NCBI): domain Eukaryota; kingdom Metazoa; phylum Arthropoda; class Insecta; order Coleoptera; family Cerambycidae; genus Leptura; species Leptura quadrifasciata. The sequence goes on from OY776682.1 coordinate 24,361,177, forward strand.
TTAAATGTATAATTTACAATGTTAGTGTTAGTCTAGTCACATTATGTAAGTTTTCTTTTCTTGCTCCTGTATGTCTGTATGTATACTTAATTCGTATATTACCTTACTTATGAAATTGTGTGGTGTTGTGTGTGAGAGTGTGGGTGTGAATGCATATTGTGAATTACTACTTTAGGTTGAGTGTAAGAGCGCTGATTCTTCAACGTTTACATCGAAGTCCGAACTCTGCCTTTTGCTACTTAGGCTATACATTTTTTATTATTCACATATCCTTTTTGTATATTTCTGCCTGAAGCAATAAAAGCATTTATTATTATTATTATTATTATTATTATTAAATAAATACTCGTATGTCTTTAACCATGGCAATCAATTGTTCTTATTGCAAAAAAGTTTTTCTTGTCGATTTTCTGTTAATAGACATTTAAAAACAGTTCATAATACTAATAAAATTAGTGCAATTTCCTATGGTTTCAATGCACATAATTCCAAATGTTATGAATGTTTCTATTTTTTTTTTTTTTAATTAGCGATTTAAGACTACCTGACATTTTCACATAACTTTGAAAACGAAATTGAAGAAATCACTTTTGATGGTTTTCAAGGTATGTATCTACACATAAATCAATCAATCAAAATATACTTTATTGTCTAAACTGTAGAAAACTCTTATTTCTCATTGACAAAGTTAAAGAAATTAGAAATTATAATATATTATACAAAAAAATTAATCAATTTAAATGTTAAAGTTCCCTATTTGAGCTTGAATGTTACATTTTCTATTTGTTAGGTTTTGATGTTCGAGTTCGCAGTAAGAAGATGTCTTCAGATCGAATTTCAGCATACTATTACAACTGTAACAGAAGCTTAATTGCTGGTATGGATATTAATAAAAAAATCTATTACGAAATAATATTTAATAAAATTTCAGGTCCACACCATACTTCGAAAAAGGGCAAAAAATCTCAAAGGTGCAGGAAACTGGAATACTTATGTACCAGCCAAATTTATGTGGTGGAGAAAAATAAGAAGGTGTGCATAAAACACTTCAAGACTCGCTACAAACACAAAAATGAAGTGCAACATTTACGTATTGATAAAAAAGAAAGAAAAATTATAGCGAATAAATTAATTAGTGGAGTTTCAATAAGCAAGTAATAAAAATATTTTATACTGTTCATAGAATTAATCCTGTTTTAGAGTTTTGGATCAAAACCGAGATGATTTTACAGAAAACGAAGGAGTTAAACGGTTCGATATTCTTACACGAAAAGATGTCAGTAATATTAAAAACTCATTTGGGATTGTCTCAGATGAAGGTAGAAGAAACATAAATGATGCCGTTAGTATTGAAATGTTTGTGGAGGAGCAAAGGGCAAGTCAGAATAACTGAAAATCTTCTCTATTCAGTAAATTATCACTTTTCTTTACTGAATAGAGAAGATTTTTGTTTAATTTTAATGAATGAATCTCAGTCGTCCGTGCTTAAAAAATTTGGTGAGAACATAATTGCCATAGAATCCACTCATGGATTAAACCAGTACGATTTTGAGCTTACAATGGTTTTGATAGTTGACGAATTTGGAGAAGGCTTTCCAGTTGCAACAATATTCACAAATCGAAAAGACATATTCATCCATGAGGTCTTCTTCTGTAAAATTAAAGAGCAGGCGGGAAGCGCAGTTTTAACAACAACATTTATGTCTGACATTACGAACGTTTAATTAAAAAAAAAATACGGGATTTGGAAAAGCATAAATTTGTCTATAAAACTGTGAAGTACTTGCAAGTGTATGAAAATAGTCAAGATTTCCCACAACCTCTGAAAAACGCCATTACCAGTTTTCTTGAAGATATGGACACTGTTGATTGGGGAAATTATTTTCAACAATATTACGGGAGTAATTATGAATTATGGGCTGCATGTTACCGAAAATTCTGTGGTGTAAATACGAATATGCATTTGGAATCGATGCACAGAGTAACTAAATATTGCTATTTAGATGGTAAGAATGTAGGGAGACTAGACAAGGGTCTCCATGCAGTTTTAAAGTTTGTGATAAAGTGGTTGAAAGAATTATGAAAAATACAAAGGACAAGAACAACAGCCATATTAGAGATATACATAATAGACATCGGATTGCAATTACGCATAACTATAGTGTAGAAATTGCAGAAGATAATTCTATATATTTTTTTAAATTATCCATAACTGATAAAACATATCAAGTAATCAAATTGTCAGTTGAAAAGTGCTGTGCTTTACAATGGAAATATTGCAATATCTGTGTTCACTCATTTTCATGTACTTGTCCAGATTTTTATATAAAACACAATATGTTAGCACATACATTTTATTGCACTAAATAATTTTACGTATATATGATGCCATCAGTTAATGAAGAACAACACAAACAAGATCAAAATGAAATAGTTATCTATCTTGAAACACTAAAAACAAAGGGCAGTGAAAAAATTGACATGGCAGAAAAAATATATTCCAAATTAAAGGAAATTGAGCGAAACGTAGAAGGAAAAAATGAAAATGTTTTAAATGAATGTTACAAATATTTGGAAAATGATAGTTTGATCTTAAATGTGGAACCAAATTTTAATACAACCAAATTATCTAAATTGAAAACACTGCCTGCCAACAAAAACATTGAGAAGCAGTCACTTTTTTCAACAAAAAAGAAAAATATAAAAAGGGAAACTTCAATTAAGAAACCAAATGAGGAACAATCCAAATGCATAAGCGACATATTATTTAAAAAAACCTTTTTATCAGCAGTGATGCTAGTCATGACCATGATTATATTTAAATGAATTATTTTCTACCCATATATATTTTATTAGATAACAAAATAAATACCACACACATATAAAAAGCGGTCTTTAGTTAAATTGGCTGGCACCACTCCCATTTGAACCATGTAAAATTATTGTTAATAATTATTCCTTTATATAAGGAATTTTATATAGGTTTTTATACTTTTATTATTTAATGTTCTATGTTCTTTGATATTTTTATATGATTATATAATATATGGCTAAATATGTGTATTCCATTTTTGTTCATTTCATGGAAATTTGTTCCGTTTTTATTTCATACAATTTTTGGTAATTTTACTGTGTAGCAAATAAATCATTATTATTATAAAATATTATTAGTGTTTTTTTTTTATACAAGTAAGGTTCCATAAACTACTTTACCGTTGTTGAAAAATGTTATTTGGATATTTAGCAGACAACTTTTATACAATCAAAATCTAATATTTGACACTGACAAAAAAAAGGAAAGAAAATATGCCTATACTTTATCTAAATTATTTATCCAAATTCTGATCATGTTCTGAAAATACATTATATTGTCTCAAAAAAAAAATTATCTAGAGACTAGTCCGTCTATGAGTAGCCTTTATCAATCTAAAAATATATTACTTATATATATGGTTCATCTAGTCTGATCACTTCAAGTATACTATAGTAGTTTGTGCAACAAGAGTGGATATGATAGCCATATCGCACGAGAAAGAAAATTGAGCACGACGCCGTAGGCGGAGTGCCTCAATCTTTCGAATGCGATATGGATAATCCACTCGAGTTGTACAGTATACTTTTTCTACGACCGGATTAAGAAAAAACTACAAATAATAGTTTTAATAAAATTTTAATATACAAACTTAGCTACTGCTTAGTCTTATGCTGTAGGTGAAAATATTTTATAAAAGCGGCAGTAGCCTAGTTGTTATATCTACGCTTAATGGCTTCGAAAAGCAAGAGATCATAGGTTTAATCCCCCCCATATAGCTACTCATAATATAACTCTAAAATTTTGTCTGTATATAATAATTTCAATAAAATTTTAGGTGGTATACCGTTTATCGATTCTTCACTGGAATCACTCATTTTAAATTATTTTCTAGCCCAAACTGCACGAATATACACACTGACAACTACTAACAATTACTTTGACAGCTTACGCACCAACTTGAATTTTTTAAAACGAATAGTTGCCTATGTACTTAATACACGAACTGTGATTGGTCGATTCCATATCCATCCTAGAACGTATATGAAATATATCCGTTCAGTTAACTGGAATGGCCCACTTATCCATTCTAGAGACTGTACGGAAAACAGCAAATTTACATAAGGGAGTAGAAAAATAGTAGTTTGTGCAACAAGAGTGGATATGATAGCCATATCGCATACGAGAAAGAAAATTGAGCACGACGCCGTAGGCGGAGTGCCTCAATCTTTCGAGTGCGATATGGATAATCCACTCGAGTTGTACAGTATAATTTTTCTACGACCGGATTAAGAAAAAACTACAAATAATAGTTTTAATCAAATTTTAATATACAAACTTAGCTACTGCTTAGTCTTATGCTGTAGGTGAAAACATTTTATAAAAGTGGCAGTAGCCTATAGTGGTTATATCTACGCTTAATGGATTCGAAAAGCAAGAGATCATAGGTTTAATCCCCCCCATATAGCTACTCATAATATAACTCTAAAATTTTGTCTGTATATAACAATTTCAATAAAATTTTAGGTGGTATACTGTTTATCGATTCTTCACTGGAATCACTCATTTTAAATTATTTTCTAGCCCAAACTGCACGAATATACACACTGACAACTACTGACAATTACTTTGACAGCTTACGCACCAACTTGAATATTTTAAAACGAATAGTTGCCTATGTACTTAATACACGAACTGTGATTGGTCGATTCCATATCCATCCTAGAACGTATATGAAATATATCCGTTCAGTTAACTGGAATGACCCACTTATCCATTCTACAGACTGTACGGAAAACAGCAAATTTACATAAGGGAGTAGAAAAATATAATATTTCATATGCTTTAAAGTTAAGAACTGTTAAAAAGCAAAAGAAACTAAATATATAAAATCTGCCTCACCGTAGGTATGTGTCATAACAGTGGAAGAAATATTTTGGTCTATTATAACATAGGTATGCGGTGAGCCAGATTTTATATATTTTTGTTTCATTTGTTTTTTAACAGTTCTTAACTAACCTAAGGCTAGTTTCTAGACAAAGTTAAACATTTTTTTGAGATTGATAGTGACTATACTCGTAAGAGGGTAATATCTCTAGATATTTTTTTTTCAGACAACGTAATGTTTTGTCAGAATATGATTAGAATTTGGATCAATAATACAGATAGAGAATAGGTATTTTCTTTTCTAAATTTTCTTGATAAATATTAGATTGTGATTGAATGAAAGTTCTCTGCTAAATACCCAAATAACAAATTTCAATAACTATGCTAAAAGCAGAAATGAAAGATATATTGTTTCTCAAAACTACTTTACCATTTCCTACTTTGGTTTGTCTTAGTAGTACATATGTTAAAAGTTCAAATAGTTTGAATTTAACTGTATTATTTAGTGTTCTATATTAATTAACATTTTTATATAATTCTATTAGAGTTGGGTCTACAGTCACTTGTCACAAAAGTCCAACCACAGTCATTTGGTCTGCTCATTTGTCACCGAGGGTCCCGTTTTTTTATTGGCTACTGAACTTGTTTCTTTAAACTTCGTGACCAATTCCAACACGTATTTGAATTTTTGAAAAACAAAGCGATCATTTCGACACTCTAAGCAATAGATTAAACCATTTTTGCACAACCAATGTTTATTTTTAATCACAATGACAATGACAATTCACAAACCAGCTTAAACTGAAAACAAATGAGATATGTTAGGTGGTATAGGAGGCTAATAAAAGTATAATAAAAAATGATCTAATAAAAACTAGAATAAAAAATTATCTGCGTATTCCAACAGAACGAAACCTCTTAAGAAAAACATGTGTACTACAGGCTTCTTAAAAAGAAACAACTGGTGGTCGAGAGGTGAGCGCACTTGCCTCTCACCCGAAAGTTCCGGGTTCGATCCCCGGTCGTGGCAGTGGAAAATACTGTGAGAGGGATTTTTTCACTATACACGGATATTGGGTGTGTGTCCCTTGTCTCTAAATGTGTAGCCCCCCTCCCACACAAGGCCTTTCTAGAGCCTTCCGGGGTAAAAGGGGTCGTCTGTGGTGGTATGGTGTTGAACTAATAAAAATGTCTGCTGACGTTACATTTTGATGTTTCAATATTATATTACCTTATCGTAATTTTTGTTTTTGTTGGGGTTGTTGGGGCTAGGGGGTTGACCTGACGAAGTTAAATTTGACATCAAAATGTGCCGTTCAAAAGATAAAAGGTGACGTGTTTCAGGATTTTTCCCAAACAACACCCCCACCTTAGTTAATTCTAGAGGGTGGTTTTCACACTGAGAGAAAAATCTATTAGCCGTTATTAAAAATTTAATAACCTTTGCATAAAACTTTAATTAAATAGGGGACAGGCAGAGTCATTTGCTATTTGTTATTAAAGTCATTTTCCTAAAAACATCTACTAACGGTTATTAAAGTCCATGGAAATTTCTATAATAACATTTGTGTTACCATCAGTTTCTTTATTTTATTATGGTTATTAAGTGCTTTACCTACTGCTGCAAATTGAACAACTGGTCAGTATTATCATTATTATGCTGAATTTATTAGCGTTTCTTATAAGCACTACAAAATGACCTTTTAGTCAGTACTAGATAGCTTCTTTGGTTTGGCTAAATTAATAGAACTACAGGTATTATAGCACATTGATGGGTGGCAATGAATTTATTTCCTTTTATAGGAAATAGTGGAATATTTTTTATCTTTCGTAGTGTGTATTTTACGGCACATTTATTTCTGTAATAACTAATCCCACTCTCCACTCTCGTTGGCTTATATTTTGTTAATTTAATAACAATTACACGAACTGATTACTGGGATGGTGAGCTTATAGAATAACTTTATACATATGCATCGAGGCCCCACTGAAATAAAAAATAATTTGTAAGCCATCACTAATAACTTTAACTCCCGTGTCCTGTGGGCACTGGAGATACAAGAACACACGAAATACGATAATGATGATGTGATGTGATGGCCGCAACTCGCGAGAGCCGAGGCCTGTCTGTGCGCAATATCGCTACGCACGATTATTTATACGATCAGTACCGAATATTACCGAGAATAAAAAATTAATTCGATGCTTATTTGGTATACATAGTATTCCCAATTATTATAGGTAGTGAGCTAATAATATTAATTAAGAAATATTTTGTTAGCCCCCTTTAATAGCATCAATTTGATCTTTAATAAAGCTTGTTAGATGCGTAATAAAGGTTATTAAGATAACAGAATATTAGCAGCAACTTTTTTTTATAAAAAAATAATGACTTACTCCAATAAAGTATGTTAATTACTATAGCTAGATAACTGATAACTCTAATAATACTGTTTTAGGAAAATGACTTCAATAGCTCTTAGTACTTTAAAATGTTGTAAGTATTAAAGTTATAATAATGGTTACAACATTTTTAATCAGCATTATTAAGAACTTTTTAGCAAGATACTTTAATAGGTCGAATTTTCTCAGTGCATGGGGACGACAACAAATTGAAAAAAATTTATTTCGACCATGCTGTCGCATAGAGAATTGAAAGACGCTTCACATGAGGGGTCGCTGGGACCTAGGGGGTTGATGTGTTAATGCCACGCTTGACATCTAAAGTTGTCCCCCAAAAATCAAGAATCGACCTGTCCGAGCGTTTTTTCAAGAAACTAGTCTAAGTGTCCCAAAACAGGCGTGTTTCGTTTTAAATGGCCCACCCTGTATATGCACTACAACATAAAATGTAATACATTTTCTATATATTGATATTCTACTTTCAAACTTCTAGCTTTGAACATTAAGATCTCAAAATAGTATAATCATCCAGTGCATCATATGGCAAGTGCACGGGTATTATATATACATTTGAATGAAGAAAAATTCATACTGCTGATAATAGTTTCAAGGTTATGTAGTTGTTAATTGATTCCTTAGGTCATCATTATATTTTAAAGATATATTGCAACCTTCTTGAACAGTGTAATGGTAATAATGGTCCGACCATACTGCATAACAGATTCATTATGACGCATGTCTTTTTTGTGTCTATTTAAATTTGACTACATAGTAAAAGTACATGAAAGACAGTAAAGAGCCATTGTAAACAAAATAACAAATACAACACAGAACTGACACAGAATACAAGATAATTGCAAAAAAATAAATTTCAAAGTTGAAACCGAGCTAACCTGTCAAATACTCTTTGGTCAACAAAAATCGACTTCTGTAAAACAAACGCATTCCTCCTCTCCCAGAAATTGTTAAATTTCGCATAAATGGCAGCGTTGCATTGATCGCTTTCTGGGGCCGTTCCTAAGACGAGCAGGTGCAGCGAGGACGTGGCTGCCGGTCTATCCCCTCTACTTCATTGGCCTCCCGCAATTTTCAGATAACCGCCCCAGACACTTTCTGAACTGTTTTGCAAGGAATGCAACATATGCATTCATGACTTTAGTTGTACTTGCCCAGAGAATAGTTACAGTATTAGGTTAAATATATGTAAACATATACACGTAGTTGCACACTTTACATTACATAATGCTGGAAAAGAGCAAAAAACTGAAGTATAGGAGAAACAAAATTACTGCTCGAACAAGTAGCAGAACATAATGTTCATCAACATATAAATAAAGCCAAAAGGTTAAAAGTTAAGCTTGATACATTGTATGGTCTAATTTCGCAGAATAATGTGAGCAACGAGATCAGCTTAAAAATAGAAAAAGGTCTAGATATATGTATTAATTTAATGCTAAATGAACCAAAAGAAAACATAATTTCAAGAGAACCAGCTAATAAAAAGATAGAGAAACAAATCAGATTTAAAACTACTAAAAAGAAAAGATGTACTAAGTCAAACGCAAATATTTCGCTGAGAAAACCTGAAGCTAGTGAAAAAGAAACAATTGAAAATATGCGCAATAAAAATAATGTATGTGCTCATAATTATGCGAAGTCAGTACAGTTATTTTAATTCCAGGTTAAAAGTATTAATGCCAAAGTTTTATATCTACTATAAAGTTTATTATTTGTGATATTAATAAAATTTTAGCTATAAGCCTACAACTGATTTTTTTCTCTACTTGTCATTATTTGTGTCCGAATATATTCTTAGAATTAATTTAAGACAAATCTCACTCTACATGTAGGTATCTTGTTTAGGACAAAAAAATACTGAGAACAAAAAGTCGTTTTTCTGTTTCCATTATAAAAACTTTGTATCATGGGCCGAACCTATTTTTGCGGTTAACTTTGTATTAAAAAAAACGTAAATATTTCATTTCTTGCTTATAAAATCATTATTAACTTAATTTTTTATAAAAAATCCGTTAATAACTATTTTTGATAAAAATCTGGCAGACTAATAATTGCAGATTGTTGGACAAGAACAAATATCACGAATTCAAAGGGCGCGCCGGAGCTGAAACGATTATTATGCGACGCGCGTGCGCAGATGGTCGGAGCCACGTCCTCGCTGCACCGGCTCGTTTCCTAAGACGTGACGCCATTTGGCGAAGTCCGCCATCTTGCTGTAAAATTCTGAAGCGCTAGCAAATGTATATCTCCCCCCATTGAAAAACGAGAAATTGTAATAAAGAACTATTGCAATAGTTTGCTATTTATAATATTAGGGTTTTTAGAATTTTGCATAATATAACCTTTTTGTATTTATTGAAAATAGATTTTACTTTTCCTCTGGCAAAATTGAATTTTTATATTTGTTTTAATTTTTAAAATTTAGTTGCCTGTGTTGTTGACGTCATTCACTCTAGGCGCCATTTCTGTGCATGAGTCAGTGGTTGAAGTTTGATCAAGTATATTCTGCTGAAGAATGTAAGTATTCTTTTAGAGAAAAACTACAATTATGCATATCTGTTCGTTGTGTTTTGGTTTCAACATAATCAATTTCTTTCTAATTCGTTATTTTATTCTGTATTATAAACTGAAATAGAAGCCGCGTCATCCATTTTGCGAACGTCAAGTCAAATAATGTCCTTTTGAAGTTTTAGCGACTTTTAAACAAATTGTAAGTATTCGTGCACTTAAAAAATGTTCTTAGACATTAAACTTTATGTATTCAGCAATAAGTATGCAATTTTATTACCTATAAGTCTAGTATACTTTAACTTGGCGTGTGTATATATGAGTTAATATTTCCGTACGATTTCATTTTCTCCCATATTGTACACAAAGTTAAAGCAATAGTCCAGAAACATTGTCTACGTGGACAATATTTCTGGATCTTTGTGTACAAGAGAAAATGAAATCGTATACGGAAATATTAACTCATACATACACACGCCAAGTTAAATTATACTAGACTATAGATTTGCAATAAAACGGGTTGATTCAACGTCACGTCACCGGCATAAAAAATTATATACCTAGGTATAATGTCCATCTAGTACTTATGTATACTGAATCTTGGAATATATTTATAGTAGAATATTTATGTATAACATAGTTCTAAGTTCTAAAACAGCCTATGTTCCATACCTACTTTTTAAATTATATGAAATGACTAACTGTAAGGGTTATGACAAAAATGCATCAAAGTTTTCGCCAAATATCTATCTAGATAAAGGTGTATGCTTATTATATTTTGTAATTCATACAAAATTTAGAGTAAAGACACCTACCTATTAATTTATTTTAATTGATGAATTTGTCTCGGAATTTGTCAATGAATAACTCATTTCTATAAAATAAAGAGGAAATATACATCTATACACGATTTATATATAAAATTTAATTAATATATTATTATGTATGTATGCATGTCCGTCCAAAAATCCTGGCTACTTCGAAACGACGCACAATGGTTCGGATAACTAATCCGTTAGGACAAAATTATTTTCTTTGCCAAATCCTATATAACTCAGAGCAGTAAATAAATTTATTAAAGGATAATTTTTAATACATAGCACTGAATATGTGGTTGGTTCCTTTTGTGAAACATCTTGAAAATAATTATTATTTCAAGTAAGCACTACTTTTAGATGTTTCCAAATAATATATTTCGAAATACTCTACTTACGTTTCGGCTGCTAAGCCTCTATCAAGTGATTCTTTTATACAACTAAAACATTTGCGACTGACACCCTATGCAGGGCCTATGTGCCTACTCTGCTAAAAATGTCTCGTCAATATACAATCAGAACTCTAGTACTAGTTTTAGTAATCATGTATGAGGTTTTCATGTTTCTATGAGCCGAAGGTGTAGCAAGATTTTTGACAGTTTTTAAGAACGAGAATGTTTTATGAGTTTTATTATGATTCTACTCACAAGAAATTGCGTTAAAAACTTTATAAGCATCTAAAAGGAATCATAAGCAGAGTTATAAAGTTTTAATTTCTTGATGTGCTTTAAAAGTAATTATAAGTTCCCAATAGGCGTACGAGTAAAACGAATCTTTAATAAGTATTTACTGACTTTGTTTTATATATATTTGTGGGGGTTTATGAGCAAAGTTTCAAGACGAAGAGAACTTCAGACTTCAAGAGAAATTACCCACGAGATTTCATGAGTATTGCATATTTGAGAGAGATTTCATCATGTTTCTTAACAGTATTTGTAAGTTTTGAAAATACTATAAGTAAACATTGTTCTTAAGAGATTTTGCAGTTATGTGATTGAAAGCTTTCACACGAATTTATGAATGAAGTTTGTATGAGATTTGAAGAGGTTTTAAAATCACAGTTTTTACGAGCATTCTAAGGAATAGAAAAGAGCAAGTATTTTACAAGAATTGGCAGTTGAGAGCTTACGAGCTTTTACAAGTATTTTCGTATAAAATGTTCGAAAGTATCAAGGAGAAATTCCATGATGTTTCTTAACAGTATTTGTAATTTTTAAAAGTACTATAAGTAAACATGGGTTTTAAGAGATTTTGCAGTTATGTAATTAAAAGTTTTAACATCAATTTATTAATGAAGTTTGTATGAGTTTTAGAGAGGCTCTATAATCACAGTTTTACGAGCATTTTAAGGGATTCAAGAAAGCAAGTATTTTACAAGAATTTACAGTCCAGAGTTTACGAGTTTTTACAAATATTTTCGTATAAAATGTTCGTAAGCACTTGACTGTAAACTCTTGAAAAATACTTGGTCTATTCAATTCCTCAGAAAGCTCGTAAAAACTGTTAATACAAAACCTCTCCAAATCTTATACAAACTTAATCACATAACTACAAAATCTTTTAAACACAATATTTACTTATAGCACTTTTAAAACTTGCAAATACTGTTAAGAAACATCATGGAATCTCTCTTTGAAACGTTCGAAAATTTTACACAAAGGTATTCGTAAATGATCGTGAACTTTTGACAGTAAATTTTTGTAAAAAACTTGCTCTTTTCAATTCCTCACGATGCTTCTAAAAACTCTACAAATCTCATACAAACTTCATTCATAAATTCATGTGAAAGCTTTTAATCCCATAACTGCAAAATCTCTTAAAACCATGTTTGCATGCTTATAGTACTTTTAAAACTTACAAATAATGTTAAGAAACATCATGGAAATTTTATACGAAAGTACTTGTAAAAGCTCATAAATTCTTGTAAAATATTTGTTTTATTCAATTCCTTAGAATGCTCGCAAACACTGTGATTATAAAATCTCTACTCTCTACAGATCTCATTCATAAATTCATGTGAAATCTTTTGATCAAATAACTGCAAAATTTCTTAAAAGCAATGTTTAATCATAGTTCTTTTAAAACTTGCCAAAACTTACAAATACTGATCGATCGTACGGGAAACTAAAAACCGAATTGAAATAAATCGTCAAAACGTACAAAAACTTCGTAGGTGTAGCTACATTTCTGGTTCATTAAATTTAAACTGGAACTATTGCTGCTGGCTTATTGCCATCAATGAATTTATTTTGCTTACTTGTTTGATGATTATTTAAAATTATCCAATGAGTTATAAAAGTGAATATTACAATGTTTACTTTGGAAATGGTAATTACTGCCTTCTCACCTTCTCGTCGAAAACTGTTTCAAATACACATAGACGGTTATATAAGCTTATAAATTATCTTTAGAGAATGATCGTTGAAACTCTCACTGGCTGGCTATATCTTATAAATACTCGTGGATACTGCTTCAAATACACATAAGTAGACGGTTATATAAGCTCATGAAATATCTTTAGAGAATGAACGTTGAAGCTCTCACTGACTGGCTATATCTTATAAATATTCGTGGATACTGCTTCAAATAACAGACAAACCTCATAAAATGTACTTACTTTGGAAATGGTCATTGAAGCTGTCACTCTCTTTCCATGTCTTATAAATACTCTTGAAAACTATTTCAAATACACAAACGATTAAACCGAGCGTCAACGGATCATGTTTTTTTTCTTTATTTTTAAGAATATCGGAATGAAACTTGGTAGATGTATTATATGATCAAGAAGACACTTTGTGGCATAACTGTCATTTTTCTCTCACTTCCGGTTTCACCGGAAATAACCCCCACTTTTGATTTTTAAATAGAACACCCTGTATATTATTATATTTTTGGAATCCTTGTAAAATTCTAAGAACGGCGATGCCCCACAAGTGACATTTCGACTCCATGAAAAAAATTTGACTTAAAATTTAAAAAAACAAAAAAATTTAAAATAAGAAAAAATTGCTTTTGGGTACATTCACTGATTCCTTAGAACATCCGCTATTTTATGGTAGTACTCGACCATCATGGTTCCATTTGAAAAAAATAAGTTTTGGTAAAAAAACTGTCAGGCCAAATTTGATGGCCCACAAAATACACATTCTCAAATTTTTATGCTCGATTTGATTTTTCTGACATTACACCTGTCCATTACAAGCATTTTTTTCTGGTCATGGCACTCTAGATGTACTATCAAATTTCGAGTTAAATTTTTTTCATGGAGTCGAAATGTCACTTATGGGGCATCACCGTACTCAGAGTTTTCAGGGATTCCAAAAATATAATAATATACAGGGTGTTCCATTTAAAAATCAAAATTTGGGGTCATTTCCTGTGAAACCGGAAGTGGCAAAAATGACAGTTATTCCACAAAGTGTTTTCTTGATCATGTAATACGTCTATCAAGTTTCATTCTGATTTTAAGGGAAAAAGGGGGGTCTACCATGATCCGTTGACACCCGGTATAAACTCATAAAACATCTTTTGAAAATGACCACAAAAACTCTCACTGACTAACTGTACCTATCTTATAAATACTCTTGGATACTGCTTCAAATACTTCGGTAAAAGTTATAGAAACTCACAAAATGTAGTTTGCAAATGGTGATTGAAGCACTGACAATCTTACCATCTCTTATAAATACTCTGGGAAACCGTTTCAAATACACATATAAAAGGTTATATAAACTCATAAAATACGTTTTGGAAGAGGTCATTAAAACTTATAAATACGGATTATATCTTATAAAAAACATGCAGAAGTTATATATATATATATATATATTGTTATTATACATGATTTGCAGGAAACAACTACTCAGCGGGCAAATACCCCGACCTGCATTGAATTATACCTTACAAATCATGAAAAATTGGTAGCCAATGTCATTTGTCAACTCCCTGACCAGACATAGACCGGTTTCGAACTTATTAGTTCTCATCAGTATGCCATAGGTCATGGAGCAGACAAATGACAGTGGCCAACCTGCTAGTCTTATACAGACTAATGTAAATGGTGTAGTGGTGAGAGGTAAGTGAATCCTCTCATGTGGTCTAATGCTACTATACACCAGACATCATGGATGTCTCCATGGTGCATAGCGACTTGCCATTTTGCAAGTACCGAGAGCGGTGACCTTCAGCCCTTGGTGGACTTAACCCATATACTGTTATTATACATGATTTGCAGGAAACAACTACTCAGCGGGCAAATACCCCGACCTGCATTGAATTATACCTTACAAATCATGAAAAATTGGTAGCCAATGTCATTTGTCAACTCCCTGACCAGACATAGACCGGTTTCGAACTTATTAGTTCTCATCAGTATGCCATAGGTCATGGAGCAGACAAATGACAGTGGCCAACCTGCTAGTCTTATACAGACTAATGTAAATGGTGTAGTGGTGAGAGGTAAGTGAATCCTCTCATGTGGTCTAATGCTACTATACACCAGACATCATGGATGTCTCCATGGTGCATAGCGACTTGCCATTTTGCAAGTACCGAGAGCGGCGACCTTCAGCCCTTGGTGGACTTAACCCATATACTGTTATTATACATGATTTGCAGGAAACAACTACTATATATATATATATATATATATATATATATATATATATATATATATATATATATATAGATTCTCGTCATTTCCAGCAGTACAACATATAGGTACTCGTTGTCATCTAAAAGATATACCTTTTATTACTGTTTCAAATACACATATAGAATCTTAAAATCTTGTCAACTCTTACGTATTTTTGGCTTTAGAAACTTGTCAAACTTTATATATTTTTTTTGAGTTTTTATGAGATATTTTTAGCAGGGTAATAACCTAATTATGTACTCGTTCACCTCACACGGGCCCTATTTTCGAATCCACACGAATTAGTTTCGTAAGTATACGAATGTTATGTACTTTCGTGCAAAAAGTAAATTATAGGTATGCTCGAAATGTGTGAACATATACATACACGGATATTTGCGGCAGAATTGCATATTACCATCAAAACGCTAATCCTTCGATTGCAACAAACACCAGGATCAGTCTTTTGGCTGGTGTTTGTTGCAATCGAAGGATTAGCGTTTTGATGGTAATATGCAATTATTACACTTAACGCGCCAGACTCGCAACTTGTAACTCAGCGCTCGGCGGGGCACATAGCCCGGAGAGTAGCTGTTGGTTGCAGTCTGGTTACATTCTTTATAGTAAAATAAGGATTTTATAGAGGAGTTTGCGACTAAAAATATTATGTTTAATATTCCGCCCTCTAAAAGCACATTTGAACTATGCTAAGCCCAGTCAGGCTATTTATTTTTCGATTGCAACAGACACTGGACCGCTAGATGGCGCCTGCTGACTATTTTACATGTCGCTATTGTAAAAATACCGGGATGTACCAAATAGTCAAAGGATTCTCGTGCCGGTCGTCACATGCCTACCTTGCACTGACGAGAGCCAACAGCTCGAAACTGCAGTCTGCAAGTGGTGTGTGACGACTAGCAAGAGAGCTCCTTTAAGTAGGATCAGTTTTTTGGCTGATGTTTGTTGCAATCGAAGGATTAGCGTTTTGATGGTAATATGCAATTATTACACTTAACGCGCTAGACTTGTAACTTGTAATTCAGCGCTCGGCGGGGCACATAGCCCGGAGAGTAGCTGTTGGTTGCAGTCTGGTTACGTTCCTTATAGTAAAATAAGGATTTTGTAGAGGAGTTTGTGACTAAAAATATTATTGTGATATCTTTTGTGTGTCTGAATTTTGGACAAAGAAAGACCAACTTATGTCCTTAAATATTAATGGATATTGTTAGTAGGTATTCCAGCGGTTGAGACAGACAGTGACGTCACAGCATTGGCGCCAGCCGTTAAGTAGGGAATCTGCATTACCGACCGACGCGCGGGAAATTCAAATCATGGAATCGGGAAATTCAAATCGTGGGGTCTGCATTACCGACCGCGGGAAATTCAAATCTGACAGGGCCCTGCGCCAACATAACCTAACTAATACCCCATGCTCGTGCGCCCCCGGCTGGTCGACGCATGATTCTAACCTTACTAATGGCCCCCGTGCCAACCTAACCTAACTTCTGTTACCAACTTAACCTCACTTCTATCATCGCGTGTTGATCGGTTAGTGTCCCCCGTTTCGACACATAACCTAACTTCTCTTGTCAACTTAACCTCACGTCTATCATCACGTGTAATGGGCAAGAAGGAGGAGGAGGTGCCCCCGCGTCGGCATAACCTAACTTCACTTCTTAAACCTGCTCGTGGTTCGTGTGGGGCCCATGTGCTGTCAAAAAAGCCCCCGTTCAAGGGTCCCGTACCCCAGCGGCACCGTGTTAACCTAACCTTACTCTCAACATCACACAGGCCGTTCAACATAACCTAACTAATGTCCCAGTGCTCGTGTGCCCGCCCCGGCTGACCGACGCGCGTGATCCTAACCTTACTAGTGGCCCCTGTGTCAAGGATAACCTTACTTCTTAAGCCTGCTATAAAAACTTAAATCCAAAGACCACATGGACGTGGTATGTGGCACCGAATCGGAGCGATGCCATCAGAGTGGCAAGGGTAAAAATTCATAGCAAGCAAGAATAATGTTAGGCCCCAACCGTCGTGGTGCCCCCCCCCCTCGTCCCAACATAACCTCACTTCGGATGCCAACATCTTAAAAGTAAGTAACATAACCTAATTATATCCCTAAACCTTATCAGCCGTTACAGAGTGCGTTCAACATAACCTCACTTGTGCCTCCGTACCAACATAATCTAACTATATTGCTAGTGCCCCCTCGTCCCAACATAACCTCACTTCGGATGTCAACATTTTAAAAGTAAGTAACATAACCTAATTATATCCCTAAACCTTATCAGCCGTTACAGAGTGCGTTCAACATAACCTCACTTGTGCCCCCGTACCAACATAATCTAACTATATTGCTATTGCCCCCGAGCCGACATAATCTCACTTCTACTATCGTACGTGTAATAGTAAAAAAACTGAAAGGACTCACCAGGCCCTACATCCACATGTCACGAACAAAGAGCACAGACTGACACTTGTGCTTGTGAAATGAAATTGTCATGATGAATCATATCAGATGGTAAAAAACCGTTAGCTATGACGTAATATTGCGCAAATGTTATCAAAAGGCGCGCGGCGGTTTACTTTGAAAATTTACCTTTGTCGATACTTTCAATGAAATTTAGACAAAAACAAATTTAATTTATTACTTCCTTAAAAATTTAAATAAATAAACATCATATAAAAGGCCCTAGTAAATAACCAACTAAAAACAGCTCATGTTATATGCCTAATATAAATATAAAATAACTTTGAATTAACAGTCATTTCCACACCTGAATAATCAATGTTTTTCACCGAAAAGATCTAGCTTGTAGATAACATTTAACGGTCGTGATCTGATTTTCGTCCTCATAATTATTTTTTACCTAAATGGCTATATAGATAGGATTTCTGATTTGGAGTAAGTATAGAAGAAAAAATATCGATCGAGTCTATTAAAAATATATACCTCAGAGTCGCAGCTTGTCTGGTTAATTTTTGTTGATCGCCAGGTATATAATTTTAGATATTTTTGTTACTCCCAAGAAAGAGCTTCTTTGTTCTAGCAATAATAATAATAAACGTACGTTTGAAGTTTCGTGATAGAAATTATTTTCCTCAAGTTCAAATGAATATTTTAACCATGAGAAAAGATTTTAAATATCTCAATATAGAGTTTATAAAGTTATCAATATTGTTCTTATATATTTATTTTTACAAACATAGATTGCTGCGATAATATTCAGACTCAGTTTTTAATCATTGTTTATTTATATAATATCTGCAAATTCAGCTAAAATGGAAATATTCCAGCGGCTGGTCAATCGGCTATCGGCCGCTCCTATAAGCCCTATCCTATATTTTCAATTCAATTTCAATTTTTCGATGTAGTGATCGGAGGTGTATAGTGCCAGTCAGTGGAGAAGTTTTTGTGAGTGCTTTACACTATTATAACATAAAGGTAAGTTTCCATTATTATACTTTTTGCAGACTGTCCGTAGATTTTAAAAATTGTAATTTTCCTTAAACAGTTACCATGTTACTAGAGCCACATGATTTATATATGGTTTTTCTATTATAATAACGTTTGAAAGTTTAATGCTTATTAATCACAGATAGCTCTGTTTTCTCAAGTTTTTGTCATAATAGGTTTATGTACTGAATGACTCGGGAATCATTATTCTTCTTAGTTCAAACGGATATTTTTAAACAATTGTCAATATACAGGGAGTGCTCAGTTTAATGTTTATTAATCATAGTTTTACGCAACTTTTCCTTAGTATGGTTTTTCTATTATAATAACGTTTTGAAAGTTTAATGCTTGTTAATCATAGATAGCTCTGTTTTCTCAAGTTTTTGTCATAATAGGTTTATGTACTGAATGACTCGGGAATCATTATTCTTCTTAGTTCAAACGGATATTTTTAAACAATTGTCAATATACAGGGAGTGCTCAGTTTAATGTTTATTAATCATAGTTTTACTCAACTTTTCCTTAGGTTTTACCATATTAAGTTTCAATTTTATAAAGTGTTAATTTTACATAAAGTTCATGTACCGGAACCAGATGTCTTGGGATCGTTATTTCTTTTAGTTCAAACGGGTATTTTACACAACTGTCAATATACAGGGGGTGCTCAGCTTAATGTTTATTAATCATAGTTTTACTCGATTTTCCCTAGTTTTATACCATATATTGTTTCAATTTTATATAAAGCATTATTTTTACTTAAAGTTTATGGGGCAGGGAAGTTTCGGGAATCATAATTTTTTCCTAATTCAAGCGGATATTTCACACAATTTTCAATATACCGGGGCTGCTCAGTTTAACGTTATAGATTACCCTTGGTTTTCATAAATCAATTCCTTTTGATTGTTCCTATTGATTTTAATATAAATAATAAGTAAAAATACTAATGTCATGGATAAATAATATCAATCCAATTTAAGATTTGCAAGTTTCATATCAGTTTTAAGATGTATTAATATTCAAGTACTAGAAATAATAAGGTAATTTCATATTGCCATCACTGACAAAATAAATGTAAGAAATTTGGGTTAATTCGAAAAATATACAGGGGATTCGAAAAATAGTGTCCTGTTTCTCTAAACAAAAATATTTCAAAAATACAATATAAAAAAAAGCGTAAAGCCTTCGACATTAAAAATCATGTGGAAAAATATATAGGGTGTACCGTAATAATATACAGGGTGTTTTGTTAGTAATAACTGTATGTTTTACTTAAACGATGTAATCTGCAGTGAATTTTTCTGTTCTTTTGTACAGGGCTGTTTTACTAGTAATAACTGATTTCTGTTCTTATTAAATACAAATGTACACTATGTTTATAATGCCTATTGAATAAATGTAAGGGAACTTGGATTGATTCGAAAAATATACAGAGCGATTCGAAAAAAGATACAGGGGATTTGAAATATAGACTAGACATTTTTAGATATTTTAAAAACACATCTAAAGGAATGAATTTTCGTAAAAGATGGCTGACTCTAGGTCTCCATAACTAAATAAACTATCAGTTTTAAAAATCTCTCTCTAACATGATACGTAATATTAGAAGATCTGTTAAGCTCTTTTTTTCTCTTGAAATATCCCAGTCGCTGGATAACTAATCACTTGCAGGTACACTAATAATTTAGTATACAAAAAATAACCGTCAGTTCGATATAAAAAAGCCCCATCCGTAAAAATGTAATAAGGGAACCTTACGCTAAACTTTGTTTCATCAACTAAGTTACCTTGATCATCAGGATACGGTTAAAAACTCTGACTCACTTATTTTATCCACAAGTACCCGCAACTATTCACATTTTTATCCACATGAACAGGATCTGTATGAAAATTACTTTGAAAACTTTTTACAGGAATTTAAAAGTGCAAAATAAAAAGTGTAAAGTTTCCATCGCTAAAGAATCATATGGGAAAAATATTATTCAAGTTGATTTTATTTTAAATAATTCCGTAGTCCAATTGGTATATATCCTTTTTTTTCAAACATGTGTTTATATTTGCTAATGTGAAAAATACCACCGATTTTAAATTTTTCCAGCGCTCCTCTGCTCTTTAATAATTAATAATTTAATAAATACTCATTCATTAATAATATACAGGGTCTGTGCAGTAATAATATACAAGGCGTACAGATTCTTTAACATAATATTTTTCAGGAAATTTTGTTAAATATTAACATTTTATAGGATATTTTTAATTTTACTACAGTTCTTTTTATATATATTATGATTATAAATGAAATTCTTTAAAGGTTTTTAAAATCCATTGTCTTTGTAGAAACTAGTGATTCACAAAGTAAGCATGTATCATTAGGAGTAAACTTTCTATATTAACTTTTTTAGAGAAATCTATAATCCTCATTCTCTATGTATGTAACAATCTGTATATCTCGTAAAAGACAAACTATATATACAGGAGACCTCGAATCAGCATTATTGCATATTATACAAGTAAAGTCCTTATATGTATTTTAGAATGTTCTCAGAGCAACGTTTATTTAAGATAAACAAAGCTACCATTCCCATTCTTTACTTTATTAACATATCTCATTCATCGCTCTTGTTTTTGAGCTAGAGTTTCTGTTTGATTATTACATTGAAAAATGTATTCGTATTTTTTAAAGTTTTATTTACAGTCAGGGTGAACATAATGAAAAATATACAGGGTGTACAGTAATAATAATATACAGGTGAACATAGCGAAAAAATATATACAGGGTGATTACGGAAAAAAGAGACTGAATTAATTTATTAGAAAATATATTCAAATTTACAAGGTATTTTTATTATAATCATTGAGAACTGTCGTTACTCTTTCATGAATTTTATTCCTTATATCAAGCAGTTCTTTAGGTGCTAGGCCAAAGTAAAAATCTGTAGATTTAACTATTTTAAACACTTCATAAGCTGCCTCCATAAAACCATCTCCTGCATTCTTGATAATACAGGGACCTTCATGATAATTAACTTCCATTTCGGGGTAATCTTCTCGGGCAACAGCAAGTGACGGGTCATAAATTCTTCCATCGATTACATTCCAAAAATGTACTGGTATGAGTTCTGATTTGCGTATAATATTCCCCTTTTTCACTTCAGAATTGATACCAAATCGTTTAACTTGATCATGGAAAATTAGAGCGGCAGATAAACAGCACGCGTAATATTTAAATCTTGTAAATATCATTTCCATTATCTCTAGAATTTTATCTGCTGGATCAATTTTCTCGCGAATAGGTGTAAATGCGCAATTCTTAGCATGCCTCTTCATGCGTTTCTTATTCGCAAAAGCTTTTCACTTCGACTGTCACAAGATATATGCAGATTTTAATCTAAAAATGAACATTGGTAACAGGTTTCCCCATTCCTACGAATAAAAATGGTAAATAGTAAATAAAACCAAAATAATTTGTCCGATAATTCCCATATCTCTTAAAGTATTTATATATAAATCGTATTTTAGACCTAAGCGTTTGTTAATTCTTATTGCGTCAACTAAGTCGTTAGAGTTAATATTTTCATCCCATTCCAATATATATCATTCTTCTTTCTCTTCGAATTGAACGTTGAGTGCATATTATGATATTTCCAGCTTGAATTTGCATTGACAACAGGCTCTTTTAAAGTACACTCTGTGGAGACGATGGTACCTAGAGATCTCAAGTTTGAAATTGTGGTGGATGTATTCTGTTCCCAACCCATTTCATACTTTCATACTCATCATCATCATCATATCCTGAGGTCTTCGGTAATGAGCTCCTCCTCTTCTTTGGTGGAAACAATTTTGATATAATGTTTTGATATTTCCAGGTCTTGTTCGGATTTAACCGATATACATCACCATATTTTCTCATGTGTGCATTAGTTAATGTTAGTATATCTTTATAGTTTAATAAATCTTCGTCGTTAAAATCGTGGGACTGTCTCTTTGTTAATAATTCGATTAGGCTGCTTTTAGAGGAAATTTATTCTCATAGACATGTAGATCATTCTTCTTAATGGGCAAGTAGACAATTTTTTAATTATTATTTTAATAACATCTACGTATAAAAACAGTTGACCCGTATTTTTTATTTTATTTTTTTAATAATGCCTTATAGTAAAAAAAAATCATGAAGTTTAAACTATGTTTAAATGGTTAGATATTGCCGCAAATGTTCTAGTTATTCTACTGGCTATGACGTAATAACATAATCAGCAGAGAAACGAGCGTTAGTGGAAAGGCGGAGCTAACAAAGTTGTGCAAAATGTATGTGCGGCTCTGTCGAGGTTATATTAAATGCGCGCGTATGTGACACTATTACGTCACGAGATAACCGGCAAACTGCCGTATTTTAAATACGCTCTAATCGTAAGCCTATTCGTTTTACAATAAAACCAATAATAGTCGGTAAAACTACCTTCAAATTATATCTATAACATATTGAAGAGTCATACTGTAATGCTATATTATTACTTTTGTCATTTTCGTTATTGTCTACTAGCCCATTATCACCCATATTTCGTCAATCATAAGATTCGACAACATGGTTTAATCCATAACAATTGGACTCGATATTCAGTAGAAAAATATGTTGTATCTGCAAAGGTATTTATATGAATAGCTCTTATTCATTCTTTATACCCCTTTACAGGTGTTTGATGATGGTTTCATGACAGTTCATGGGTGTTTCATGGTCGTTCATGGGTGTTTATGGGTGGTTCATGGGGATATATAATAAACAGGTCTGTACAGGGTCTGTATGAAAAATAAACAGGTCTGTACGAAAAACAAACAGGTCTGTACGAAAAACAAACAGGTCTGTACGAAAAATAAACAGGTCTGTATGAAAAATAAACAGTTCTGTATGAAAAAATAAAACAGTCTGTATAGGAACTCTTGTTATTTTAGCCTGAAAACTCTATACATCTTATTTTTAAACCCAAAACTTCTTACAATAATAATAATTTCCGAAAATGCTACATGATAGTCTTAAAACCTTGAGTATTAAGAAAGAAGTATAACGAATAGTCGGAAAATTTTCAAGTATAGATTAGATGAGAGTGCTTGACTTTTAGCCCGTACCTTACCTTATACCAGCTAAAATGTTGAGATGGTTAAAAAAATTAAAAAATAATAATGACCTCAGAAATTCACTAAGATAAAGGTATAACATACACAGTAACTTGGTTAAAAGTACCAAGTTTAGCTGGTATGTCATAGTTACTCTTACTTGCGCGCGCACTTAACCAATCTAACCTATCGTAGCGTATCTAACCTATCGTAGCGCGCGTAGTAATTAATTAAATGTCTTATTATATTTATTGTTGAAATGTCGTGAAAATTACAAATATATTTATTGTCTATACATTCATTGATACGAGTTTTATCGTCTGTGCAGACCTGTTTATTTTTCGTACTCGTTCTGGGGTAAGTTTGGCCAGCGAGAAAATCAACCAAAGACAAAGATTGTCAATGACCCCGTGAATTCTTTGACATGCTTTCAAATCCGGGTATATACGCATACTCTGTGCTCCTTGTGAATGAAGATACTCTGGTGGTTAACTGGGAGTATATAGAAGAGGCCGCAGATTCTCTAAATCCGTAAATGTGGTACTAGCCGCATATGTTACGACGCAAGCTCGTTTAAAATTGTACAGTTATTTAGAACGGCTGGGAGATAGAGTACTTTATTACGATACAGATTCTGTCATATACGTGTCCAGGCCCGGTGAATATGACGTCCCTACAGGTGAATTATTGGAGACATGACCGATGAACTCGAGGCATACGGCCAGGGCTCTTATATCACAGAATTTGTGTCTGGTGGCCCCAAAAACTATGCATATAAGGTCTTCTCTACTAAGAACCAGAGGGAAGAAATTGTATGCAAAGTCAAGCGGATCTCCCTAAATTACGCTGCCTCTCAGCTTATAAATTTTGGTTCTATTAAAGACATGGTGCTCAATGACACTCCTCCTGTGTATATAGTGTCCAAAAATATTTGTAGAACTAGGGAGCACGAGGTAGTGACTAGAGAGGTATCAAAAATTTACAAACCCCTCTCTAGCAAAAGAAAATTTGCTGAAGATCACATCTCTGTTCCCTATGGATATAAGAAATTTAGAGACTGCTAGGATTGTGTGCTTTTATATTTTTGTATATATATTTGTTGTTGATAATATTTTGTATTATATCAATGTACTTATATTTTTGCTGCATTAACGAGTTATGTATAACTTTCGCATATTAATTAAGAATGTTATCTGTTTATTACTATTTGAACAATTATACTTATAAATAATAGAGCACTCATATATTTTGGAATCCTTTGCAGGAATGAGGTGAAAACGTATGTGTTAATAATGTATACTATATTTGTTGATAAAATATTTATGTCAGTGTTGTTGTTGTATCAAATAATCTATTTATTTCCTGAGAATCACTATTTCTGTAAAGTGTAATATTATTGTTTTACCTTGAAGTTATTTTTAAGGTTTATTTATGATTTATATTTTATTTATAGAATTTTTATTTATAAACTATGTTTTCTTAGTCACCTTTCAGGGGTCTCGTACTAGATAAAAGAGACGGCGGCCTACAGTTTTATTGTGGTCTCCGAACCACTCTTGGGATGGTATTAATCATTTGATATTTATAGAATTTTTTCGTTATCTTTTACGTCTAAATAATAATATTTTGTTTATAGTATATATATATATGTTATATTAGAAATATACTATGATATATAATATTATCGAGACAGGCTTAACCTTCTCAAACATATCGTATTACATACTGCGTAACAGCTCTTCTCAATAACCGCTCACGCTGCATGAGCATTGTATTTCAATTCTAAGTAATCCTGATTGTGCTGAATCAGCAACACTGTTTCCTTTGTTCTCAAAACATTATAAATATTACCAACAACCTTTTTGTAATCAGTCTTATACTCACTTTCGAATAAACCTCATCTAAATTATTATTGTCAACGTTGACTCCAGTGTAACAAATAAAGTTTCTTTTTAAAAAGTTATTCCAACAATCCACTATCTAACATTGGTGCAGTCGTGGCGGATCTGAAAAACACGCACAGTTCGGGAGCCTAACCAGTAGCAAACATATCCGAGGGAACAAGGAGTCCATCTGAAAAAGGTGCCTAACCGGACGAAAAGAGCTTCTGGAACAAGGAGAACTTCTTAGCTGTGGTGGTGGATCCCAATCCTTTGTTCAGAAGAACCTACATTATTCTCAAACACACAGAAGCGAAACAATAATAATTATCAAGAAATACAAGCAACAAAGCAACATTTCAAATCAACACGATTCAACAATTAGCAAGTAAGAATTTCATCCCGTCCCATCGTTGGTGTCTTCGGCATCAAAGGCAGCCCTGTGGAAGGAACACCCAGTGACGCCCCTGGCAGAGAGAGACCTTTGGTGAAGCTAAGCTCACGAAGTCGCATTCAACTGGACCACGAGGAATGAAAAATTTAGGGTAAGTCATTTTTGAATCATCTCGCAAACATTTATTTGCAAACAACGACATAATTTTACATTTTATTTTATCAAAATACATTGCATTGCTACATACAGTTCTAATATCTAAGGTAGTAATTTTATTTAAACTTGAAACAAAATATCTTGATTATAATTTGTGTGACCTATATAAATAACCGTAATCATACACTGTTCCTATCGTAACATTATTTTTATGGTAATATCATATACTCTTTAAGTGCGAATTTATCTAATTAACTGTAATCACGTACCATTGTTATCTTTGCATTTTTATCGTAATATAATATTGCATACCACATAAAAGGTTAAGGTTAAGGCCGTAAGACAAGCTTGTGTTCTATAATACCGTGTGTGCAAAATATAAAATTATCAGAGATATACTATTTCCAAACTCAAAACGCTTTTTAAACCAAACGCGTTTTTCGAATTAATCTAGCTATTTTATAATATAAATTTTAAATATTACAGAATAAATAACACACTCTTGCCCGTTTCATATAAAAAAAATTTTTTTATTAAACACCAGTAGCGTACTAACTTAAATTGGAAAAAGGCGTTTTAAGTTATTTAATTATCTAAATATTATAAATAAAATGGCTACCGCTACAAATTCCAATGTAAACAACTCAATCGCTACAAATGCCAGCAATTCAATCGCTGCAAACGAAACCATAAATATTGAACCTTATAGGTTAAGCGAAATATTTTCCATAGTGCCCGAATTTGACGGCAACCCCATATTCTTGCAAACATTTATTTCAGCTTGTATAACCGCTCAGGGGATCGCTGTTGATGATCAGCGCGTCTTATTAACGCTTCACATAAAAAATAAATTACGCGGAAAAGCCGCAGAATTAATAAATTCCCGAAACCCTGCTACATGGGCAGAAATCAGAAGCTTACTTGAAGCACATTTTGGTGACTCTCGCGACCTGACAGCTTTGATTCAGGATCTGCAGAGGATTCGTCAGTTACCCAACGAAACCGCACTAATATTTGTATCAAGACTACAAACGCACAACGCGAAAATGCACGCAGCAGTGCAAAAGCAGACTCTAACTCTAGAGGAAAAAACTGCTCAATGTAACCTCATTGAAAATATAACATTGACTACTTTATTAACCGGATTAGAACCCAAATTAGGTCAAATCATTAGGGCTGGTAACCCTGGCGACATGTTAGACGCAATAAACCGCATTAAACGTGAATTGCAATTACCCTATTTTGAATCACAAAAATTTTCTAATAGAGTTCCAAATAAAAATCCCATTCAAAACCCACAAAGACGTCCAAACTCCCCACAATTTTGCACCTTCTGCAAAAGAAACGGACACCATGTTAACGAATGCCGCACAAGGCAAAACTATCAGTCTCCATCTCCCAACTTCACACCAAATGCTTATTCTAATCAAGCACAGCCTCCAAGGCAACATTTCCAGAGTGCATCTAACCATAGACCACAAAACTTTCAAAATTTCTCTAATCAGCAACACAATTATTCTCAACAGAACAGGCCCTCAGCTATCAGGCCAAATCCCAACTTCCACCAGCAGAGACCTTCTGCCATACAACCAAACCCGAATTTTAATCGATTCAATCAACAAAAGACACATCACCTAAATCAAGAATCTTATGATAACTACACTGATAGCCCAAAGCAATATGAAAATTATCCTGTAAATTATTCTTCCAATTATTCTAACGAAAATGATTATGATTACGATTTTGGAACCCAACAATGTGAGAATTATACTGCTAATTCTCAACCCCAACAGTACGAGAATTATACTGCTAATTCTCAATCTCAACAGCACGAGGATTATACTGCTAATCCTCCGGATTTTTGCATAGGCCCGGAGTATTCCACGAGTACTCCAACACAGCAAACGGACGAACTAGACCAAATTTCTCGCCAAGTCCAAGCGATAAACCTCCAGGACGGTTTCGACCCAAACCTGAACTTCCCGGAAAACCAATTCATGTAAAAACACCCCGCTACAAACTAAATGTCGTAAATTCCAAAAATCTATTTTACATAAAAGACTTCACAAATCGTTTCAAAATTCTTGTCGACTCAGGTGCAGGTATTTCTGTATTTAAAACCAAAACAGCGGAAAGGTACAAACAAAGATATCCTGAAAACGTAATTATACAGGGTATAACAGATGAAAAAATTAATATCACCGAATCTGTACTAATACCATTCAATGTAAATGACCCATACAAGGTTTATGTTCACGACCTAGATATAGAATTCGATGGACTATTAGGTGCAGACTTTTTAAAATATTATAAGTGTCATGTGGACTTTGAAAATAATCAACTTATTACCAATTTTAAAACCGTACCACTATTCGAGGTGACTGAGGTAACATCAATCAGGAACCACAATAATTCTAACGAAAACAATAATCCAGGTATTAGAATTTCAAACCCAAATTTAAATGTCAAAAACCAAAATGTAATTTCTATCGAACCACGCACAGAAAAGATTTTTAAACTTAAATGCGATTTACAAAATACCGAAGCTATACTAATAGCCCAGGAAAACGAAAAGGTACGTTTACCGAACGCCATTGTCAAAGTAGACAACAATGGTGAATTTTTGACGACAGTAATAAACTCAAATGCAATTCCGAAAACAATAAGATTTTCAAATCTTAAACTCGAACCCGTCCAAAAATTTAGGTCAATATTTAATGTAAATCTTCAAAATCCGGATTCCCAATATATAGACAGAAATTACGAAATAAGAAACCAATTACGCTTAGATCACTTGAACGATGAGGAGAGTGAACTAATTACTCAACTCTGTTTAGACTTTTCAGACATATTCTATTTAGAAGGTGACAACTTGACATTTACCAATGAAATCAAACATTCAATAGACACTAACGATCCTAAACCAATTTTCACTAAATCTTATCGTTACCCCCAAATTCATAAACAAGAGGTAAAATCACAAGTTTCAAAAATGCTCGACCAAGGCATTATCCAGCCTTCAATTTCTCCCTGGTCCTCCCCAGTTTGGGTAGTTCCCAAAAAACTAGACGCTTCTGGTAAACAGAAATGGCGCGTCGTAGTTGACTACCGAAAATTAAACGAAGTAACGATAGGTGATAAGTATCCTTTGCCCAACATTTCTGATCTTCTAGACCAATTAGGCAGATGTCAATATTTCACGACTCTAGACTTGGCCTCTGGCTTCCACCAAATTGAAATCGATCCTAAGGACATCAAAAAAACAGCTTTCACGGTAGAAAAAGGCCACTACGAATTTGTACGTATGCCATTCGGTCTAAAAAATGCTCCATCCACTTTCCAGAGGGTCATGGACAATATTCTATTAGGCATCCAAAATGAACGCTGTCTCGTCTACATGGACGATATTATTATTTATTCCCCTACTATCCATGAACATATTTCCCGATTAACAGAAGTCTTCAAACGTCTACAAAAAGCCAACCTCAAAATTCAGCCAGACAAATGCGAATTCCTTCGCAAGGAAGTCGCCTATTTAGGACATCTTATTACAAAGGATGGTGTAAAACCAAACCCTGCCAAAGTCGAAGCAATTCTAAATTTTCCTCAACCCAAAAATCAGAAAGAAATTAAATCTTTTCTAGGTCTAGCAGGCTATTATAGACGTTTCATTCCTAATTTTTCCAAAATTTCAAAACCCTTGACTAAATTGCTACAAAAAGATATACCTTTCAATTTCGACAATGACTGTACAAATTCATTCGAAACCCTAAAACAAACTTTGACAACTACCCCGATATTGATCTACCCCAACTTTGATGAATCTTTTGTCCTAACTACAGACGCTAGTGCATTTGCAATAGGTTCTGTACTTTCACAAGGAAGTATAGGAAAAGATTTGCCAATCGCATACGCATCTCGAACTTTATGCGGCGCGGAAACTAAGTATTCAACCATTGAGCGTGAACTTTTATCTTTGGTCTGGAGTGTAAAGCATTTTAGGCCATATCTATTCGGAAGGAAGTTCAAACTCGTCACCGACCACCGACCACTCACTTGGTTATTTTCCATAAAAGACCCAGGTAGTAGACTAGCGCGTTGGCGCTTAAAACTAGAAGAATACGACTACGAGATAATATACAAACCCGGAAAGATCAATAAAAACGCGGACGCGTTGTCCAGAATAAAAATCAATCACTTTTCAGAATGTTCCAAATTTTATTCAAAAATTCTAGCCGCAAACGAAGACTCAAACGAAGACTCAAACGAAGACTCAAACGAAGACTCAGATGAAGACGAAATTCCAGACAACGACGACGAAATTACCGACGAACAAATCGCCCGAGAATTTGACACATTTTCCCGACTTTACAAAACCAAATCTCTAATAGACTATTCCAAAATTCAAATCACAAATAAACAACTATTAGATCGAGAAAATAAAAATATCATAACGTTTTTCCAACAAAACAACTTGACAGACCTTCACCATCAAATTATCGAGGATATTTTCGAGGAAAACCCCGAATTCTATAACAATACAATCAATATCGTTTCCAGTAAATCGACCCGACAAAGAAATTATTACATTATCGCTCTACCCTTCGACCCAGAGTCTGTGGTAGAACACTTATTTTTAACATTATACAAACACCGGAACAAATTAGACCTTTCCAAAACTTACCATGTTGAAAACAATCTAGACTTTCCAATTCTCGAAATCCTATCATTTATTTTTTCAGAAAAAGACTTAAAACTAATCATATGTCAAAATTTAGTACGAACTCCCGACGAGGACCAACGTCCGATCATTCTCGACCAGCATCACACCGGAAAAAATAATTTACATCGTGGAATAAATGAAACGATACGTAGAATCAAAAATAAATATAATTGGCAAGGCTTAACAAAAGACGTCGAAAATTTTATAAAAAATTGTGAAACATGTCAAAGAACAAAAGTCTGTCGCAAGAACCTCAACAATCCCTTAGTGATTACCGAAACCCCTAAAACTCCATTTGAGAGAGTTAATATTGATCTATTCGAATTTCCCACGCGAAACTATGCATTAACTATCCGCGACGAGTTAACCAAATTTACTCAAGCTTACGCAGTCCCAGACAAGAGCGCAAAATCAGTCGTAAATACCCTGTTGCTTTATTTTCAGCATTATGGTACCCCACTAAGAATTCATTGCGATTATGGCGGTGAATTTGATAATAATTTATTAAAAGACCTTTGCACCCTTTACGACATAAAACTAACATACTCAAGCGTAGGACACCCTCAATCCAACGGATCTATCGAACGATTCCATGCCACCCTAGCAGAAATGATAAGAATACACAAAACCGAAAATCCCAACGAACATCCCTTTACTATATTACCCTATGCGGTGATATGTTACAATAACTCGGTAAACAAAACTCATGGCTTTACGCCATACGAGCTTATTTTCGGACATACAGCTAACCGACCACCTGAAACTCTTTACAACCAAAAAGACCTGATCACCAAATACGTTAGAGACCTAAATAATCGAATATCCCATTATTACAAAATTGCGCGAAGTCGAACAGAAGCACAAAAACAAAAAGCCAAAGTTCGATTCGACAAGAACATTCCCGAAAATAGACACACATATAATATTGGCGACAAAGTGTACGTCAAAGAATCACAAATAAAAAATAAACTGCAAAATAAATTCAACGGTCCCTTTGAAATTACAGAAATCTTTCAAAATTCCGCTACATTACTAAATCTCGAAACAAACCAAACAACCAAAGTAAATTTTGATCGAATGAAACCATATACTGAAGATTAAATTTATTTTCAGGTTTCTCCTGCTGATCGGATCAGCACTTGCTCAATTTAAAATAACACCTATTAACAATACGATCGGAGTATATTATTACCAAGACACGGACATTGTGATTTCTCACAAGAAATGGACTTTACTGGTACACAAAAACATATCTACCTTTAAGACAGCTTTCGACAAAAACGACAAGATCTTACAGACACTATACAACACACTCGACCCAGCATATCATTACATGAACGTCTTTTCAGGAGATGTAAAAACTCACCTTAGCTTATTGACGCAAATTTCCCAATCAATACAATCAAAATTTGACGAAATTTACCTTGACACGAAACGATACAAACGAGGAATACTAAATGGCATCGGAACGATTTTCAAATCAATAACCGGAAATTTAGACGCAGAAGACGGTCAGTATTATTCTGTTTGTATCAACAAATTGAATAATGACGAACACCAACTCGAAAACCTAATTAAAAACCAAATATCCGTTACAACTTCAGTAATCAAAAATTTCAACGCAACTATTCAAAAATTGCAAGTTGACGAAGAAACTTTCAATAAGGATATTAAAGAAATTGAAACCTCAATTTTAGACATGACTAAGGACATAGAAAACGTCCATGCAAAACTGAAATTTATCGAAATCTGCGAACAACTTATGGCAAGTTATTTATTTATCGAGGATAACCTAAATGACATCCTAAATTCCATCACTTTCGCGAGGCTTAAAATAATTCACACGTCAATTATAAATCCAAAAGACTTAATAAATTCTCTACAGGAAATTTCGCAAAACCTACAAAGGAACAATTTACCGCTTCCAATCAAACTATCAAAGGTTGCACAGTACTTAGACATTATAGAACTAAAAGCTTTTCAAACAAATTCGGATCTAATATTTGTGTTAGACATACCTTTAATAGACCCTCAAACATATTCAGTATTTCAATTATACCCTATTCCTACTTTGGATAATAGAACTGGTTTATATCATGTATTATCAACTTCTCAAAAATATATCGCGAGAGATGATGATTCATTAATGTACATACCTATCTCGAACCTTGAAAAATGCAAACCACTTTATTTCAACACCAAATTATATCCAAATTTATTTGCATATCCTATTGACAACAATGCCATATGCGAAGCCCGTCTCTTCAAGAACCTCAAAACTCTGCCAGAAAACTGCCAGACGTCATTTATCATCAGCCAAGGCTACAACGTCCAAAAAATAGACGAAAACACATGGTTAGTTATTAACGCAGAACCTCTACAAACAACCATCAACTGTCCAGAAAGAAATTCAAAAACTGAAGTCATCTACAAAAATTCAATAGTAAAATTACAACCAAATTGTTACGCCTTCATAGGCATCACAAAAATTCAAGCCAGTACCAATGAAGTAACCGATGTAAAAGACGACACTCATCCAATCCAAATTCCATTTGAATGTTGTAAACATATTCCAGACAAAATCCGAGCTCCAAATCTTAAACCACTAAAATTAAACAATCTCAATACGGAAGACCTCGAAGTTGCCAAACACAAGTTGGTCCAATACTCCAGAGATTTAGATGATTTGATCAACGAACCCTTTATAACAAAACACATATCCTGGTTCACCTATTTTATCATTGTGCTAATAATTGGACTGTTATTTCTGTACCTATTTTGTAAGTGCAGAACAAAAAGACGAAGACTAGCCATCGATGTTTCTGCATCACCCCCATCTCCACCGCGGCCTAGCAAACCCTACAGGACATTTGCTAACCTATTTCCTTCACGAAGACGACCTACCTTAAGAAGAGAAGACAACGAAGCCGAAGACATAGAACTTACATAAAGACAAACTGGTTTGTGCCTTTTTACTGACTTTCAGTGCTGGACTCTTCAGTGAATTTTATTTCATTTGTTTAATCATTATATTTCATTATTTTTCTATCATTTGTTAATTTCAATTTTATTAACATTTTTACGTCATTTTCATTCAAACCCATCATGCTTATATTTTATGCTTTCACAGTAAAGCTATATTTTAACCTTAGGAATATTTTATCCTATTTTACAATTCAAACCTAGTATGTTTGTATTTTACGCTTTCTTGCCAAAGCTATATTTTAACTCTAACATTTTTATGTTATTTTATTTTATGAATCAAGCTTATTGTGCTTGCATTTCATATTTTAGACGCTAAGGTTATATTCTGTGTTTTAAACCTTACGATTTAACATTTTTGTATCTTTTATATTTTTCCAAATTGTACCATTACCTTTTATATACATTTTATATTCATTTCAAAAGTTGCTGCATAAAACACCAACTTTTTTTATAAGGGGGAAGCTGTTATATTAGAAATATACTATGATATATAATATTATCGAGACAGGCTTAACCTTCTCAAACATATCGTATTACATACTGCGTAACAGCTCTTCTCAATAACCGCTCACGCTGCATGAGCATTGTATTTCAATTCTAAGTAATCCTGATTGTGCTGAATCAGCAACACTGTTTCCTTTGTTCTCAAAACATTATAAATATTACCAACAACCTTTTTGTAATCAGTCTTATACTCACTTTCGAATAAACCTCATCTAAATTATTATTATCAACGTTGACTCCAGTGTAACAAATAAAGTTTCTTTTTAAAAAGTTATTCCAACAATCCACTATCTAACATATATATATATATATATATATATATATTGATCATGTATACTTGGAATATATTTATTCAATATAGAATTTTAATTTATTATGAGTATCATTTTTCCCGCCTTCCTTCCTTCCTAACTGTGAGATGTATATGTAAATAGTAAAACTATGAAATATTTACATCATAAGAGTTAAAAATAGATAAGTAAGAGTAACTATGACATACCAGCTAAACTTGGTACTTTTAACCAAGTTACTGTGTATGTTATACCTTTATCTTAGTGAATTTCTGAGGTCATTATTATTTTTTAATTTTTTTAACCATCTCAACATTTTAGCTGGTATAAGGTAAGGTACGGGCTAAAAGTCAAGCACTCTCATCTAATCTATACTTGAAAATTTTCCGACTATTCGTTATACTTCTTTCTTAATACTCAAGGTTTTAAGACTATCATGTAGCATTTTCGGAAATTATTATTATTGTAAGAAGTTTTGGGTTTAAAAATAAGATGTATAGAGTTTTCAGGCTAAAATAACAAGAGTTCCTATACAGACTGTTTTATTTTTTCATACAGAACTGTTTATTTTTCATACAGACCTGTTTATTTTTCGTACAGACCTGTTTATTTTTCGTACAGACCTGTTTGTTTTTCGTACAGACCTGTTTATTTTTCATACAGACCCTGTACAGACCTGTTTATTATATATCCCCATGAACCACCCATAAACACCCATGAACTGTCATGAAACCATCATCAAACACCTGTAAAGGGGTATAAAGAATGAATAAGAGCTATTCATATAAATACCTTTGCAGATACAACATATTTTTCTACTGAATATCGAGTCCAATTGTTATGGATTAAACCATGTTGTCGAATCTTATGATTGACGAAATATGGGTGATAATTAAGAAGAATGATCTACATGTCTATGAGAATAAATTTCCTCTAAAAGCAGCTTAATCGAATTATTAACAAAGAGACAGTCCCACGATTTTAACGACGAAGATTTATTAAACTATAAAGATATACTAACATTAACTAATGCACACATGAGAAAATATGGTGATGTATATCGGTTAAATCCGAACAAGACCTGGAAATATCAAAACATTATATCAAAATTGTTTCCACCAAAGAAGAGGAGGAGCTCATTACCGAAGACCTCAGGATATGATGATGATGATGAGTATGAAAGTATGAAATGGGTTGGGAACAGAACACATCCACCACAATTTCAAACTTGAGATCTCTAGGTACCATCGTCTCCACAGAGTGTACTTTAAAAGAGCCTGTTGTCAATGCAAATTCAAGCTGGAAATATCATAATATGCACTCAACGTTCAATTCGAAGAGAAAGAAGAATGATATATATTGGAATGGGATGAAAATATTAACTCTAACGACTTAGTTGACGCAATAAGAATTAACAAACGCTTAGGTCTAAAATACGATTTATATATAAATACTTTAAGAGATATGGGAATTATCGGACAAATTATTTTGGTTTTATTTACTATTTACCATTTTTATTCGTAGGAATGGGGAAACCTGTTACCAATGTTCATTTTTAGATTAAAATCTGCATATATCTTGTGACAGTCGAAGTGAAAAGCTTTTGCGAATAAGAAACGCATGAAGAGGCATGCTAAGAATTGCGCATTTACACCTATTCGCGAGAAAATTGATCCAGCAGATAAAATTCTAGAGATAATGGAAATGATATTTACAAGATTTAAATATTACGCGTGCTGTTTATCTGCCGCTCTAATTTTCTATGATCAAGTTAAACGATTTGGTATCAATTCTGAAGTGAAAAAGGGGAATATTATACGCAAATCAGAACTCATACCAGTACATTTTTGGAATGTAATCGATGGAAGAATTTATGACCCGTCACTTGCTGTTGCCCGAGAAGATTACCCCGAAATGGAAGTTAATTATCATGAAGGTCCCTGTATTATCAAGAATGCAGGAGATGGTTTTATGGAGGCAGCTTATGAAGTGTTTAAAATAGTTAAATCTACAGATTTTTACTTTGGCCTAGCACCTAAAGAACTGCTTGATATAAGGAATAAAATTCATGAAAGAGTAACGACAGTTCTCAATGATTATAATAAAAATACCTTGTAAATTTGAATATATTTTCTAATAAATTAATTCAGTCTCTTTTTTCCGTAATCACCCTGTATATATTTTTTCGCTATGTTCACCTGTATATTATTATTACTGTACACCCTGTATATTTTTCATTATGTTCACCCTGACTGTAAATAAAACTTTAAAAAATACGAATACATTTTTCAATGTAATAATCAAACAGAAACTCTAGCTCAAAAACAAGAGCGATGAATGAGATATGTTAATAAAGTAAAGAATGGGAATGGTAGCTTTGTTTATCTTAAATAAACGTTGCTCTGAGAACATTCTAAAATACATATAAGGACTTTACTTGTATAATATGCAATAATGCTGATTCGAGGTCTCCTGTATATATAGTTTGTCTTTTACGAGATATACAGATTGTTACATACATAGAGAATGAGGATTATAGATTTCTCTAAAAAAGTTAATATAGAAAGTTTACTCCTAATGATACATGCTTACTTTGTGAATCACTAGTTTCTACAAAGACAATGGATTTTAAAAACCTTTAAAGAATTTCATTTATAATCATAATATATATAAAAAGAACTGTAGTAAAATTAAAAATATCCTATAAAATGTTAATATTTAACAAAATTTCCTGAAAAATATTATGTTAAAGAATCTGTACGCCTTGTATATTATTACTGCACAGACCCTGTATATTATTAATGAATGAGTATTTATTAAATTATTAATTATTAAAGAGCAGAGGAGCGCTGGAAAAATTTAAAATCGGTGGTATTTTTCACATTAGCAAATATAAACACATGTTTGAAAAAAAAGGATATATACCAATTGGACTACGGAATTATTTAAAATAAAATCAACTTGAATAATATTTTTCCCATATGATTCTTTAGCGATGGAAACTTTACACTTTTTATTTTGCACTTTTAAATTCCTGTAAAAAGTTTTCAAAGTAATTTTCATACAGATCCTGTTCATGTGGATAAAAATGTGAATAGTTGCGGGTACTTGTGGATAAAATAAGTGAGTCAGAGTTTTTAACCGTATCCTGATGATCAAGGTAACTTAGTTGATGAAACAAAGTTTAGCGTAAGGTTCCCTTATTACATTTTTACGGATGGGGCTTTTTTATATCGAACTGACGGTTATTTTTTGTATACTAAATTATTAGTGTACCTGCAAGTGATTAGTTATCCAGCGACTGGGATATTTCAAGAGAAAAAAAGAGCTTAACAGATCTTCTAATATTACGTATCATGTTAGAGAGAGATTTTTAAAACTGATAGTTTATTTAGTTATGGAGACCTAGAGTCAGCCATCTTTTACGAAAATTCATTCCTTTAGATGTGTTTTTAAAATATCTAAAAATGTCTAGTCTATATTTCAAATCCCCTGTATCTTTTTTCGAATCGCTCTGTATATTTTTCGAATCAATCCAAGTTCCCTTACATTTATTCAATAGGCATTATAAACATAGTGTACATTTGTATTTAATAAGAACAGAAATCAGTTATTACTAGTAAAACAGCCCTGTACAAAAGAACAGAAAAATTCACTGCAGATTACATCGTTTAAGTAAAACATACAGTTATTACTAACAAAACACCCTGTATATTATTACGGTACACCCTATATATTTTTCCACATGATTTTTAATGTCGAAGGCTTTACGCTTTTTTTTATATTGTATTTTTGAAATATTTTTGTTTAGAGAAACAGGGCACTATTTTTCGAATCCCCTGTATATTTTTCGAATTAACCCAAATTTCTTACATTTATTTTGTCAGTGATGGCAATATGAAATTACCTTATTATTTCTAGTACTTGAATATTAATACATCTTAAAACTGATATGAAACTTGCAAATCTTAAATTGGATTGATATTATTTATCCATGACATTAGTATTTTTACTTATTATTTATATTAAAATCAATAGGAACAATCAAAAGGAATTGATTTATGAAAACCAAGGGTAATCTATAACGTTAAACTGAGCAGCCCCGGTATATTGAAAATTGTGTGAAATATCCGCTTGAATTAGGAAAAAATTATGATTCCCGAAACTTCCCTGCCCCATAAACTTTAAGTAAAAATAATGCTTTATATAAAATTGAAACAATATATGGTATAAAACTAGGGAAAATCGAGTAAAACTATGATTAATAAACATTAAGCTGAGCACCCCCTGTATATTGACAGTTGTGTAAAATACCCGTTTGAACTAAAAGAAATAACGATCCCAAGACATCTGGTTCCGGTACATGAACTTTATGTAAAATTAACACTTTATAAAATTGAAACTTAATATGGTAAAACCTAAGGAAAAGTTGAGTAAAACTATGATTAATAAACATTAAACTGAGCACTCCCTGTATATTGACAATTGTTTAAAAATATCCGTTTGAACTAAGAAGAATAATGATTCCCGAGTCATTCAGTACATAAACCTATTATGACAAAAACTTGAGAAAACAGAGCTATCTATGATTAACAAGCATTAAACTTTCAAAACGTTATTATAATAGAAAAACCATACTAAGGAAAAGTTGCGTAAAACTATGATTAATAAACATTAAACTGAGCACTCCCTGTATATTGACAATTGTTTAAAAATATCCGTTTGAACTAAGAAGAATAATGATTCCCGAGTCATTCAGTACATAAACCTATTATGACAAAAACTTGAGAAAACAGAGCTATCTGTGATTAATAAGCATTAAACTTTCAAACGTTATTATAATAGAAAAACCATATATAAATCATGTGGCTCTAGTAACATGGTAACTGTTTAAGGAAAATTACAATTTTTAAAATCTACGGACAGTCTGCAAAAAGTATAATAATGGAAACTTACCTTTATGTTATAATAGTGTAAAGCACTCACAAAAACTTCTCCACTGACTGGCACTATACACCTCCGATCACTACATCGAAAAATTGAAATTGAATTGAAAATATAGGATAGGGCTTATAGGAGCGGCCGATAGCCGATTGACCAGCCGCTGGAATATTTCCATTTTAGCTGAATTTGCAGATATTATATAAATAAACAATGATTAAAAACTGAGTCTGAATATTATCGCAGCAATCTATGTTTGTAAAAATAAATATATAAGAACAATATTGATAACTTTATAAACTCTATATTGAGATATTTAAAATCTTTTCTCATGGTTAAAATATTCATTTGAACTTGAGGAAAATAATTTCTATCACGAAACTTCAAACGTACGTTTATTATTATTATTGCTAGAACAAAGAAGCTCTTTCTTGGGAGTAACAAAAATATCTAAAATTATATACCTGGCGATCAACAAAAATTAACCAGACAAGCTGCGACTCTGAGGTATATATTTTTAATAGACTCGATCGATATTTTTTCTTCTATACTTACTCCAAATCAGAAATCCTATCTATATAGCCATTTAGGTAAAAAATAATTATGAGGACGAAAATCAGATCACGACCGTTAAATGTTATCTACAAGCTAGATCTTTTCGGTGAAAAACATTGATTATTCAGGTGTGGAAATGACTGTTAATTCAAAGTTATTTTATATTTATATTAGGCATATAACATGAGCTGTTTTTAGTTGGTTATTTACTAGGGCCTTTTATATGATGTTTATTTATTTAAATTTTTAAGGAAGTAATAAATTAAATTTGTTTTTGTCTAAATTTCATTGAAAGTATCGACAAAGGTAAATTTTCAAAGTAAACCGCCGCGCGCCTTTTGATAACATTTGCGCAATATTACGTCATAGCTAACGGTTTTTTACCATCTGATATGATTCATCATGACAATTTCATTTCACAAGCACAAGTGTCAGTCTGTGCTCTTTGTTCGTGACATGTGGATGTAGGGCCTGGTGAGTCCTTTCAGTTTTTTTACTATTACACGTACGATAGTAGAAGTGAGATTATGTCGGCTCGGGGGCAATAGCAATATAGTTAGATTATGTTGGTACGGGGGCACAAGTGAGGTTATGTTGAACGCACTCTGTAACGGCTGATAAGGTTTAGGGATATAATTAGGTTATGTTACTTACTTTTAAAATGTTGACATCCGAAGTGAGGTTATGTTGGGACGAGGGGGCACTAGCAATATAGTTAGATTATGTTGGTACGGAGGCACAAGTGAGGTTATGTTGAACGCACTCTGTAACGGCTGATAAGGTTTAGGGATATAATTAGGTTATGTTACTTACTTTTAAGATGTTGGCATCCGAAGTGAGGTTATGTTGGGACGAGGGGGGGGGGCACCACGACGGTTGGGGCCTAACATTATTCTTGCTTGCTATGAATTTTTACCCTTGCCACTCTGATGGCATCGCTCCGATTCGGTGCCACATACCACGTCCATGTGGTCTTTGGATTTAAGTTTTTATAGCAGGCTTAAGAAGTAAGGTTATCCTTGACACAGGGGCCACTAGTAAGGTTAGGATCACGCGCGTCGGTCAGCCGGGGCGGGCACACGAGCACTGGGACATTAGTTAGGTTA
Organism: Leptura quadrifasciata; assembly: GCA_963675555.1. Classification (NCBI taxonomy): domain Eukaryota; kingdom Metazoa; phylum Arthropoda; class Insecta; order Coleoptera; family Cerambycidae; genus Leptura; species Leptura quadrifasciata. The sequence continues at coordinate 24,402,572 of OY776682.1, forward strand.
TGTTGAACGGCCTGTGTGATGTTGAGAGTAAGGTTAGGTTAACACGGTGCCGCTGGGGTACGGGACCCTTGAACGGGGGCTTTTTTGACAGCACATGGGCCCCACACGAACCACGAGCAGGTTTAAGAAGTGAAGTTAGGTTATGCCGACGCGGGGGCACCTCCTCCTCCTTCTTGCCCATTACACGTGATGATAGACGTGAGGTTAAGTTGACAAGAGAAGTTAGGTTATGTGTCGAAACGGGGGACACTAACCGATCAACACGCGATGATAGAAGTGAGGTTAAGTTGGTAACAGAAGTTAGGTTAGGTTGGCACGGGGGCCATTAGTAAGGTTAGAATCATGCGTCGACCAGCCGGGGGCGCACGAGCATGGGGTATTAGTTAGGTTATGTTGGCGCAGGGCCCTGTCAGATTTGAATTTCCCGCGGTCGGTAATGCAGACCCCACGATTTGAATTTCCCGATTCCATGATTTGAATTTCCCGCGCGTCGGTCGGTAATGCAGATTCCCTACTTAACGGCTGGCGCCAATGCTGTGACGTCACTGTCTGTCTCAACCGCTGGAATACCTACTATTGTTTAGGTAGCTATTACTGCAGAGAAAGTTTTAAAAATGGAGGTGTATGCATTTTCGTAAAAAAACAGCTTAAATTATGTTAATCTAGATTATGTAAGACGTGGCTGAAGTTGCGTTTAAATTTAAATTTAAAATTGAAGTTTTTACAGCGGACCAGATAAATGTTGCATATACTCTTAAGATGCAGATATTTATGGTAGTTAAACCCAAAATACGTATGTTTTGGAGTCTTACAATTAAGAAAATTGCCTCGCGGAAGGGAGGAGTATACCATTACGCGAAGCCGGAAGAAGGGGCGAAATAATAACTACCTAGATGCCCTAATTAAACAGTATTTTAAAAAATTAATAATTTATTTGATCTGTTATAATATTGAAACGTTATATAGGGAATACGAAAATAACACGAATTGTCCGATTCACTAAAAATATGACTGAGGGTGAGAAAGCGTATGCCCTTAATTTAAATAGTAAAAAAATCATAAAAAAATAACGCTGTCGTACATTATTTTGCGATATGAATCTGAGTGATCATTTCTTGTAAGAAGTGAACTGAATGGATCCGGTTTCTTTTATAAAAATGTGAGAGTGCGAAACAGCCCTAAACTTAAAATAAAAAAATATATCGTAGAAAATAACCCCGACGCTATATAATATTGTGCGTCATGAAATAGTCATAAACTGTATTCTAGGAAAGCAGCCGAACTGATCTTATTAATTGAATAAGAGCTGAGGGTGAGAAACACCCCTATATTTAAATCCGTCTGGAAACTGTCAAGTAGGATATCCTAGAAGAACAACTAAATGGGTCTAATTCCTTAAATAAGAGTCTGAGGGCGAGAAACACCCCTATATTTGAAATAATAAAAACGTATTTTAAAAAATGACTCCGACTTTGTCCATTTAAATCCGTCTGGAAACTGTCAAGTAGGATATTTAAAAAAGCAACTGAATGGGTCTAATTCCTTAAATAAGGGTCTGAGGGTGAGAAACACCCCATATATTTGAAATAATAAAGATGTGTTTTAAAAAATAACCGCTACGTTGTAGATTTAAATCCGTCTCGAAATTGTTAAATAGGATATCCTAGACAGGCAACCGAATGGGGGAAATTCCATAGATAATTTTTTGACGAAATAAAAATCCAATTAAATCCGTCCATCTCTAGTTACATGTCAAAATTCATCCAATTATTAAAGGATTACACTGAACATATCCCATGGGAGATTTTCACTTATGTCATTATGTTGCTATGCAACGAAAAATTATTGACAGTTTTATAATTTCTTTAAAATATCAGATTCACAATTTGACATGTTATTAGAATTTCAAAAAATTATCTCGCCACGTGCACTGATAAATCCTTATAATTTTTTTCTAATAATGACCCTCAAGCTTGTTGCTTTAAGTAGTTACTGAGCAACAAGCTTTCGGTTCATTATTAGAAAACATTATCGCGTGATTATCTGTGCCCTGAACACCTACGAGCCTCCTTTTGTTTGGAAAAATAATAAATGTTTCAGAGAAACTTGAAGCTGAGACTCCTGAAGCGGTAGATGCACAAAATTTTTATTGAATTTTGAAATTCGGGGGGGTTGCTTCAAGGTTTGCTGGACAGGGTCAAAGCTACACCCTGTATATGACCAGAATGTTTGTTTCACTTTTGTTTTATTTAATTTATTATTGATTTAGTTGATTTAAAAAGTCACTGGCAGGGTTGAGAGTAACACCCTGTATATTGTTCTTTTATAATTAAAACACTGTATTTTTTAAGCGAACGAACAAAACTATTTATTTTCTTGAACAGAGTTGAAAATTAAAAGGCATTTTTATTTAACAAATTTTCTTGTGGAAATATAACTAATCGACAGAAATTTTTTCTGAAACTTCTGTAAAATCTTTTTAATTGCAAGGGTAAATAAATTGTAGTTTGAGAAAATTCACTTAAAAGATTAGCCGTGAAGGCGGAAAAATAAAGGGGCCACTTAAGGCGAAAATATGTTATTTAAAATTAAATTGGGACTTAAAACTAACTCTTTTTAACCAGGTTTCGGCCTGGGAAGCTAGATTGGAACAGCTGATGGTCACGAAAAGTGTGCAGGGCTAGGGGACAAGAAAGTCTAACTAGACGGGTAGTAATTATTAACCGAACCCGTAGCACTAGCAAATTAGATTATTACACCAAAATCACTTTTTGATAATTTTTCCACTTTTAACCACGTCACGAATACGAATCGGAGTCACTGCCAAAACTGAACTTGCCTCGGGTAGGCTATGCTCGGGTATTTATACCTTCTAAAAAGTTGCGTTTTTCACGCCCCATCGAGTCTCGCGTTCCGTTTTAAAAGGTCTGGAAAGGCTGGAAATCGCTCCGTGCGGGCGAGGATCATCGTTTGCGTAACATTGCGCAATACTGAAAATTTAAGAATTCGAAAATGAAGGTTATATCGAAAAATCGGCAACGAAAAGGGGAAATTTTTGAAATAGGAACTAAGTTTGAATCGATGTTGGTTTGAGAGTTATTAAGGTTTGAATGGTCGAAATTTGAAATGACCCCGTAAAGTAGTAACGAAGGTCTGATGTTTACGAGTTGAGAAGATATGAAAATGTTAGATATTGTATGTAACATTACGAGGAGTGATCAAAAAGTGATGGAATTTAGAATAGCAATCGGTTGCAAGGAATTGGTGAGAGTAATTAGAATATTAAGATTTGAGGTACGGAATGTGGTGTAATGTATACGGGGGATTGTCAGAAAGTAAAAAGAATTGAAATGCGACGTGGGTACAAGACATTGTTGAAACTATATAGAATATGAATTTATAAAGTAGTTTAACATATACGAGGGATGGTCAGAAAGTAGTAAGTTTTTTGAATGTGGAATTGTTTACAGAAAGTTAACGAGATGAAGTAAAGTGTTGAGAATTTGGATATTCATGTTGATTTTGGTCTTATTGAAGAATATATGGGGGCTGTATTTTTAAAGTGTGTTTTTTGTAACGATTTGTTTGTGAAATGACTATTTTGAATAATTTAAGTTAGATATTGGTGAATTTACGTTATTTTTGAATTATCGAGTGCATGTGAATTTTCTCAGATTTTTGTGGGTTTGACTGTAGTTTCTTTATGTAAATGATGTCTGGTTGACTTTTTTTTATGTAGTTTGACATGGTGCATGGATTGATGTGAATTTTTAGTTAATTTTAAAATTTTTTGTTTTTTATTATTGACTTGTAGGAGAGATACCCTACAACAGCCCTTGGTAAATTACAGCTGATAATAGTCTGAGAGTGAGAAACACCAGTAAAGTTCAAATAATAAAAATATATGGTAAAAAATAGTTCCGTCGTTGTATAATGTTGTAAGACGAGAAATAGGAAAACAGTACATCCTATAAAAAAATAAAAAAGAAAATGGACTAAGTGTCTCTAATTTTATATTCGTTCAGCATAAGTAATTAGTTTATTTTATCGCATTTAGTATTGAATCGAATGTATATGGTGAAGGATAATCGAATGTAGAGCTTTTGATTTATTTGCTTATATAATTCGACCATATCGGTAGTTCCGTTTTCTGGAATTCCGTAGTATTTAAAAATAATTGTTTTATTTACAAATGGTAGTAAGACAAAGCAAATAAACTTTTTATCAGAAATGTTTAAATGCTGTAATAAGAGTTTGCATATATTTACAGACATATCAAAACTTATAATTGGTGTGGAATAATCCCATTTTAAATGTGTTATTGGATCTAGTGTTTCTCTATATCGTCGAGCTTCTTCATTTGTGTCTTTGTCACTTATTACTTGACTTATCAAAGACTTGTGTTTTAAAATAAATTGTTCTAGACGGATTTAAATGGACAATGTTGGAGTTATTTTTTAAAATACGTTTTTACTATTTCAAATATAGGGTTGTCTCTCACCCTCAGACTCTTATTTAAGGAATTGGACCCATTCATTTGTTCTTCTAGGATATCCTACTTGACAGTTTCCAGACGGATTAAATGGACAACGTCGGAGTCATTTTTTAAAATACGCTTTTATTATTTCAAATATAGGGGTGTTTCTCGCCCTCAGACTCTTATTTAAGGAATTAGCCCATTCAGTTGTTTTTCTAGGATATCCTACTTGACAGTTTCCAGACGGATTTAAATGGACAACGTCGGAGTCATTTTTTAAAATACGTTTTTATTATTTCAAATATAGGGGTGTTTCTCACCCTCAGACTCTTATTTAAGGAATTAGCCCATTCAGTTGTTTTTCTAGGATATCCTACTTGACAGTTTCCAGACGGATTTAAATGGACAACGTCGGAGTCATTTTTTAAAATACGTTTTTATTATTTCAAATATAGGGGTGTTTCTCACCCTCAGACCCTTATTTAAGGAATTAGACCCATTCAGTTGTTCTTCTAGAATATCCTACTTGACAGTTTCCAGACGGATTTAAATGGACAACGTCGGAGTTATTTTTTAAAATACATTTTTATTATTTCACATATAGGGGTGTTTCTCACCCTCAGACTCTTATTCAAGGAATTAGACCCATTCAGTTGCTCTTCTAGGATATCCTACTTGACAGTTTCCAGACGGATTTAAATGGACAACGTCGGAGTCATTTTTTAAAATACGTTTTTATTATCTCAAATATAGGGATGTTTCGTGTTTCTCACCCTCAGCTCTTATTCAATTAACAAGATCAGTTCGGCTGCTTTCCTAGAATACAGTTTATGACTATTTCATGACGCACAATATTATATAGCGTCGGGGTTATTTTCTACGATATATTTTTTTATTTTAAGTTTAGGGCTGTTTCGCACTCTCACATTTTTATAAAACGAAAGAAACCGTATCCATTCAGTTCACTTCTTAGAAGAAATGATCACTCTGATTCATATCGCAAAATAATGTACGACAGCGTTATTTTTTTATGATTTTTTTACTATTTAAAATAAGCAGGGCATACGCTTTCTCACCATCAGTCATATTTTTAGTGAATCGGGCAATTCGTGTTATTTTCGTATTCCCTATATAACGTTTCAATATTATAACAGATCAAATAAATTATTAATTTTTTAAAATACTGTTTAATTAGGGCATCTAGGTAGTTATTATTTCGCCCCTTCTTCCGGCTTCGCGTAATGGTATACTCCTGACTCCTCCCTTCCGCGAGGCATTGTTCTTAATTGTAAGACTCCAAAACATACGTATTTTGGGTTTAAGAGTTGGTCGGAGTGTATTAGTCATCCATGCTTCCAATTTTAATTGTAAATGACTTCACGTCAATAAAATGACGCCGCTGAATGTACGGTGTGCTTGGAAGGCGAGAGATAGAGATGTAGTAGAATATGATGTTGGACAAATTTATTATACCTAATCTTTAAATTTCTCTGTGCATTTGAGGACATTAGGGCTAATTTTATTTTAGTTCTATAAACGGGAAAATGTTTATTTTAATGATACCTATGCGGGACGATAAAAATTATTTTTGCAAATCGATAATAGAGGAAAAAAAAATAATTTTTTTATATATACTTTTTTTTCTCTCATCGTCCCACATTGTAACATGTTTTTAATGTCTATTAGTGAAAGCCGTTTTTTAAAATAATGATTTATATGAGAGTAATTTGCACCGTCTTTCCGGCTTATATCCGGAGCGCTCTTAACTACCATAAGTATCTGCATCTTAAGAGTATATGCAACATTTATCTGGTCCGCTGTAAAAACTTCAATTTTAAATCTAAATTTAAATGCAACTTCAGCCACGTGGCGATTTTAACATAAATTTTCTTTTGCCTTCTAAGAACCGCACAGACCTTTTAGATATTTTTAATTCTTATTATATTACACCTACCATAAAGAAACCTACTAGAGTTAAATCCTGCATAGATAATATTTGTGTAAATTTGAATGAAGAATTGTACGAGAGTTCAGTGATAAATAATGGTATCAGTGACCACAATGCCCAAATAATCTGGGTTCAAATTAAAGATGATATTAATAATAAAAAACGGGTAACATACAGAGAATTAAATAATCCTGATAATGTTCGATATTTTTGTAATTTACTTAAGAACGAAAATTGGGATAATATTTTAAATTCAACATGTGATGCAAATAGGTACTCAATTCGCTATATTTTGTGATACTTTTTTATATCATTTTGAATTAGCTTTTCCAGTAAAAACTAAAACTATAAAACATAATGAAATGTCAACAAAAAAAATGGATAACAAACGGTTTAAAAATATCTTCAAAAAAATTAAAAGAACCATATGCATTAACTTTAAATCGGGGTGAAGAAATAAAATTGTTTTATAAAAAGTATAAATCTATCTACAGACAACTTTTTAAAAAAGCTAAAAAATGTATAACAATAGCCTACTTGCTAATACTAAAAATAAATCAAAAATGGCATATAATGGAACATAATCAGACATAATAATAATAATAATAATAATAAAAATAGGCATGAAATTACATTAAACGTAAACAATGCTCTAACAAATGATACTAATATTGTTGGCAACCATTTAAATAAGTATTTCAATGATGTACCCAGTTTATTACTTCCTAAAATATTTCAAAATATTTCTCAGGAAATACGTATAAAACAAAACCCTTTCTCATTTTTTTTGAACCAGCTACTGAATTTGAGGTCTTGAGTATAGTAAAAAATCTTAAAATTCCAATTCTTCAGGTGAGGATAATATCAGCACAAATTTATTAAAAAAATGTATAATGCCAATCCTGAAACCATTAACTCAACTCTTAAAGTGTTCTTTAAATGAAGGAATTTTTCCCGAAAAACTAAAAGTTGCCAAGATAGTACCATTATAAAGTCAGGTTGCATGTCAAATGTCGAAAATTATCGACCAATATCACTTTTGAGTTGTTTTTCTAAAATATTTGAAAAATATGTTGCGCAAAAAATCGTAAAATTCTTTGATAAACACAAACTTTTTAATAGTAATCAGTTTGGTTTTCGCACAGGTCTCTCTACGACAACGGCTATTATGCAGTTTTTAAACAATCTTTATGAAAGCTTAGATACAGGTAAGAAATGTGTAGGTATCTTTCTTGATCTGAGTAAGGCTTTTGATCTTGTGTGTCATTCTCGTCTTATAAATAAACTGGAGAAGTATGGTGTAAGAGGTCAACCATTAAAATGGTTTAAAAGCTACTTATGTGACAGAGCGCATTTTGTCCAAATTAATAATACTAAGTCTGATGTCCTTGGAACCTCAATCGGAGTACCGCAAGGGTCCGTTCTAGGTCCTTTACTGTATATAATTTTCGTAAATGACTTTTCTCTTGATGGCTCTTTATTATTTGCTGACGACTCATCTTTCTTAATATTAAATTCAAAAATAGAGCACACGATAATTGAAGCAAATCTAAAGATCTCACAAGCTCACGAATGGTTCACTGAGAATAACCTGATTTTGAATAATAATAAATCTACATTTCTAAGATTCAGTAACTTAAAAGAAAATTATCAGGAAAGTCTTTTAATAAAAACAAAAAATGGTACTATTAGACAAGAACAAGCTTTAAAGTTTTTAAGCTTATATATATCTGACAACTGTTCCTGGTCTATGCATATTGATAATATTTGTAAAAGAGTTGCCCTGGTATGTTATTGCATAAATCAGTTACGTGATATTGTGGACCGGTCTGTATTGATCAAGTACTATTATGCGCATTTCCACTCTGTAATTTCTTATGCGATAATTGCCTGGGGAGCTGCAAGCGATAGTGTCGGAGTGTTTAAATTGCAAAAAAGAGCTTTGAGATTTATTTTTGGATTACATAAACGAGAGAGTTGTAAAAATTTGTTTAAGAAATTAGGAATATTAACATTACCTTGCATTTTGTTACTTAATCTCTTAATGTAGGTATGCTAAAACAGAACTAAACACAAATTCGCTTAATAATCACCATATGTACAACACTCGCAATGGCACAACCCTCGAAATTCCTCTACACAGATTAGCTAAATATAAACAAAGCCTTAGTATCTGGCCATAAAAGCTTACAATCATTTACCTAATCGGTATAAAAATCTACAAATAAAGCATTTTAAATTAGAACTCAAAAAGATATTAATAGATAAATGATATTATTCTCTGAATGAATATCACGTTGATAATAGTTTGTGACCAATCCACTTATATCATTTTTTTTATTTCCTTGTTATTTCTCCATATATATTAGGTATGTTATTTTCATTTATGTGTATATTTTATATCAGTGTTCCTGTATATATGTAAAATGTATGTGCATTCTGCATGTACGAATATATACTTGTATATATGTACCTTATTTTATTATTATTTTTAAGTTTGTTATTTTGACCTAGTTCACTATTTTTTTTATTGTATTTTAACTGATGATTTTTTCTATTTGCAATCGACTTATCCTATATCATGTTTTTGTGATCAAAAGGATTAATAAATTATTATTATTATTTTTGCAAAAAACCAGTCACCCTACTCTGTGGCTCCGACCCTCACAGAGGAGAGCTGGTAATACCAATAGCCACTCCCCACGCCCGTGGGGTGAGTCACTACCGGGTCCGCGAATCGTGTGCTCTGAGTAGACGCAATGAACCGAGGATGACAGCTTTCTGCATTCTGCCGGCTAAGATCTCTGCCGAATCTCGGCATGCCGGTATGATCTTTAGTTCTGAAAGCAGCGTCTGTCTCATTCCACCGAGGGCTCCTATAATCAGTACCACTATTTTAACAGAATGGCCTGGATAAAGTCTGCGGAGTTCGAAGAGCAAATCTCGATATTTTGTCCGTTTTTCCTCCTCTTTCAAGACAATGTTGCTCTCAGCGGGAGCTGAGAATTCTACGACATACATTGTCTTGAGTTGGTGGTCGAGGAGTACTATGTCAGGCTTGTTGGCTTGTATTTGCCTGACGGTGGGAAACGAGTAGTTCTAATAAATTAGACCGTAACGCTGCGTCGTGTCTGTGAATATAGGCCGAGACTGCGTATGTCGGGCAAGCCGACAGTAAGTGCATTACAGTCTCCGGCGCCCTGCGGCAGGCCCTGCAGCTGACATCAGGGACCTCCATACCCATGGCACGACGTCGATACATGAGGGTGTTAAATACACCATCCTGGCATGCCATTATGAATCCCTCGGTCTCAGACTTCAGCCCAGCTGACCTTAAGAAGACGAAGGTCAGCCTTTCGGATAAGCCGAGTGGACAAAACATGTATTTATATTTATATAGTTATGATAAACCAAGTTGCACTTGGATATTGTATTTTGTTGTTGACAATAGAAACCATTATTATTATACTGACGTATGAATAAATATATCAAAAACTTAATCTATCACTTTAATTTACAAAGAAAAAGAAGTTACTACAGTCCACAGATCCAACATAAGGTCCTTCGAGCCGGATAATAATAACTAACAAGTGTTAAAACGTAGGAAGGAAACGATAATAATAAGGATAACTCACTGAAGAACGGAATTCCCACATTCTAGCAGACTGTGCGGTTCAAGAACTCAAGCAACGGCTGTTAGCAGGTAGTACACAAATACAAATAAGAGCAGGGAGGATCCATTATTATTTATTTCCTAAAAATTGTATCTTTCGACTTTGCAAGCAGGTACCAAACTAAATACCTTGATATTAGGAATCATTGCACATAAGTAATAAGGTAAATTATACTGGTGTACCATCAGTCTCTCCATTATTCACCATCTAGTTAAAATATAATTTACAAGATGCCACAAAAAACTTATTAATTAATTAATTATTAATTAAAAAACGAGCATCTGTAAAGGCTCGATTAACATCTTTTGAAAATTATTTTAATACATTTGAAAATTCAATGCAAGATTTAGATCAGAATGTATGCGAAATAAAATTTGCAGAATTTAAGCAAAGGTTTTATAGGGCTGAGCAAATTATCACAGATTTTGACAATGTACAAAATGAGATCGAATGCGTTACAGAAAACCCTGAAGAACATTACGACGAGCGTGAAGAATTTGAAAGAAAATTTTGTACAGTTATTTCCAGAGCGAGGACATTATTGTCAACGTTAAAATCACAAAAAGATACAATTTCAGAGTTTCCTGTTAACGCGCATTCGAATCATTTTGAAAATGTAAGGTTACCTACGATACAGCTACCTAAATTCGATGGTTCTTACGATCAGTGGATGGAATTTAAGGACATTTTCGAGTCGTTGATTCACTCTAACGGACAAATAAATGATACTTCAAAGTTTCAATATTTAAGGGCGTCATTAGAGGGGTGCGCGGCGCAGGTAATTAAGGCTATTCAGGTAACCGCAAATAATTACGCTTTAGCCTGGGACATTTTATGCGAGCGATTCGATAAAAACGACTACTTATACAAAATCATGTAAAAGCTTTGTTTAATCATGGAAGTATCACGCGGGAATCTTCCAACAAGATTAGAAATCTTAGCGACGATGTCTCTAAGCATTTACGTAGTCTAAAGTAGTTGGGAGAGTCCGTAGAAACATGGGACATGCTAATAATCTTTATAATTTCCAGTAAACTTGATAATGTTACATCTAAAGAGTGGGAAAGGCACAAGGCCGATTTAAATGAAACACCCAGCTTACAAAATTTAAAAGACTTTCTAAAAAACAGAGCTGACTTGCTGGAAACTGTAGAAACGAATTTACATGAAAAACGATTTGTGAAAAAGGAACAAACTAGAGGGCTCTACAATTCCAATTCAAAGTCAACGTTTTCATGCATTTTATGCACAAAAGATCATCTCTTATACAATTGTCCAGACTTTCTTCGCTTATCAGTAGTTGATAGAATGTTAAAAATAAAACAATTAAAAGTATGTAATAGCTGTTTCCGCAGTAATCATCAAGCGAGGGACTGTCGATCTCGCGGTTGTCGAAAATGCCGCGGAAAACATAACACCTTGCTGCATGACGATAATCGCACCACAGCGATGACCAAAGAAACGTCAAAGGGCAGTCTATCGGAAACTCTAAGTGCTACTGCTGTAGAGGTAGGGCCGTCTTTCACGACTTTATCCTCACACGCCTTAACAGGAAATGTTTTGCTTTCGACTGCTGCAGTTTATATAGCCGATACAAAGGGTAAACAGCATTTAGTGCGTGCTTTACTTGATTGTGGTTCACAATCGAGTTTTATAACTGATGAATTAAGTAAATTATTAAACTTAAACTTAATTTTCTTTAAACAAGGAACAAAATTACAAAACATTAGGATTGTTATGGTCGTGCTAATCAGACAGTTTGATGTATAAAATTAATTTGAATTCGGAGGTACCGACGACTATAGTGAGCAGATATTTATGTAGTTATGATAAACCAAGTTGCACTTCGATATTGTATTTTGTTGTTGTCAATAGAAACCATTATTATTATACTGACGTATGAATAAATATATCAAAAACTTAATCTATCACTTTAATTTACAAAGAAAAAGAGGTTACTACAGTCCACAGATCCAACACCGAGGTCTTCTATATTTTTATAGAAGACCCTGTGCAATGGTTTATCCTTATGGAGCTGCAGAAGGATGTTCTGTTCTGCAGCTCTAATGTGGGCTTTAAGTCGAACGGGTGACAGAGTGGGGATTTACCCGCTCGACGTCGAAGATGAGACCAAGTTCATCGGCTGCTCTCCGTGCTGCCTTAAAAGGAAAAGCTCCTACCTCTGCATTTTCATGGTCTCGGACCATGCAGAGGAGGGGATCCGAACTCCTGATGACCTTACATGCTCCATCCAGAACCATCCTGCTATGGAGACTCTCCAAGCTCAAGAGTCCACGGCCTCCCCGATGTCGTGGGAGATATAACCGTGGAACGGACGATTTAGGATGCAAGCTCCTATTGAGATGCATCTTCTTGCGGGTTACTACATCGAGTTGACGCAGCTCTTCTCTAGTCCACTTCACTACTCCGAAAGAGTAGAGAAGGATCGGAACGGCAAGCATATCTGTAGCAGACACCTTGTTCTTTCCCGACAGTTCTGAAGACCAGATCTGTCGGAGTAGGTGCTGATACTTGCCGCGGAGAGCGTTTTTCACTATACTCACTTCTTGGGTGGAGCGTTACTCGACACCCAAGTAAGTGTACGATTCTCCGGCATCTAGATGGTGTAAGATGCTTCCGTCCACAAGCTGCGCGTCCTCTCCATAGTCACCGCATCGTCCTCTCTTGAGATGGATCAGTGCGCATTTGTCCAACCCGAACTGCATACCGACAGCCTGCGTGTACTCCTGTACCACCCTAAGGGACTGTTGGAGATCCCTCTCTCCAGAGGCATAAAGATTAAGGTCATCCATATAAAATAGATGGGTGACCTTATGCCTCCTGTCGCCGGGGGTACCGCAGTTGTAGCCACGGGTTTTCCGGAGCGAGACGGATAATGGCAGTAGTGAGATGCAAAACAGAAGGGGGCTGAGGGAATCTCCCTGAAATACTCCTCTTCTGAATGTTACCGACTCTGTTTGGACTCTATCGTTACCCGATGTTATGGTAAAGCGAGTCCTCCAGAGCGGCATCAGTTCTTCAATACATCTCACTACGGGACCGGGTACCACAAGACATCGGAGCAAGTGAACAATGAGCTCATGCGATGTCATGTCAAATGCCTTGCGGTAGTCGATCCAGGCCATAGAGAGGTTCCGCTTATACTGCATGGAGTCCTGCGTGACACATTTGTCGATCAACAGGTTCTCCTTGCAGCCAGCGACACCTCTCTTCGACCCTCGTTGCTCATATATCCGTTCGTAAACCGGTTCAACTGCGTGGAGCACCCGCATGTACAAAATGCGTGTAAACACCTTGTAACATGCGTTTAGACAGGTTATCGCTCTGTAATTCTTTGGGTTGGACAAATCTCCGTTCTTGGGGATCAGCACTGTCCGCCCCTCAACAACCCATGAAGGGATTTGCTGCTCCCCATTTAACCAGGAATTAAAAATACTGGCCAAATGGTGCTGGGTGCTCGATAACTTTTTCCACCAAAAGTTATTTATCTCATCGGGACCTGGAGCAGCAAAGTTCTTAGAGCCCTCAAGAGCCCTACGAACCTCTTCTGGGGTTATTGGTTCGCACACTTCCTGTGGTTGCTGAAGCCTTTGACAAAAGGCTTCAAAGTGTGCAAGGGCAGGAGAATCTCGGTTGAGTGGAAGCCTCTCCTCGTACAGCGTTTTCCAGAAGTTCTCCACCTGATCTGCAGTCGGCGGATTGTCTACAACACGCGGAGGCGGTTGGAAAAGGCGCGAGGGCTTCTCGCGGAACAGTTTATTTTCCGCAAGCCCCCTCGCCTGCCTCACTAGTGACTTTTTGCAAGTCACTAGCATTCGTATCCTGTCGAGACAGTGCTGTTTGGTGGTTCGCAGCACTGCCTCATTGAGTGTGTGATGGACGCGTCTTAAGTTGGCGGCTAATCGACGCACTTTAGGCGTGAACGGCCTGTTGGCCGCCATATAGTCCATCACACATTAGATACGGGATGCGTGTTGCCTCGCCGACCGGATCTCGGCTTCCATCTTTTGTATGCGCCGCTGCGCTCTCTCCTGTGGGGAAGAGGTATTTCGCTTCTCCAGCTGAGACGAGCGTTGAGCAGCGGCATACACGGCACAATTTATGTGCCAGATGTCAGCCTCTTCTGGTAGCGCTGTACGAAGTTCAGCGTCCGCTCGGGCCAGGTCTTGTGGCCCGGGGGTTTTGAGACGGTGTAACCCCCTTCTGGTACTGAGGCCCTCTGGTATTGGCGGAACGAGGAGAGCCACGTCCTCAACCGGTGAATGTGGCGGCTCTTCGGCCACCTTATTCACCGGCCCAGGAGCAGCCCTCACGTAGCCCCTACTACGAAGGTGGGATACATAGTCACGCAGATTTTGTGGCGTGAAGGCGCTATGCTCTGGAAGCCTCTCACACCACAGAGCATGCATCCGCGCCATGTACCCCCTCCGCGCGGGCTCACTGCTTTCATAACAATGCAGAAGCTCATCCCTCAGTTCATCCGTCCACTCAAAGCGTCCTTGTTCATTGCGTATGTCGCCAACGGGCGGTCTATCCGGTTGGGCCCCACCACCTTGCCCTTGACCCCTATCCGAACGAGGTCGATCGTGGGGGCCCAGTCCTCGGCCTGCCGGAACCAATGGTTAGAGCCTGTGATGCTTATTTTGCTGGGTAGCTGGTTTGGAAATTATTCCAGGGTTCAATGTTAATATTAATGAAAATCCAGATCCAAAATAAGACATTTATTCTCCTAATAATTATATGTACAGCGTGGCCATATCTTTTATGGCTTAGGTTGCGACAATCTTGTTATTACATAAGTACATCATAGTAATCTGAGAGAGAGAGAGAGTGTGTGTAACATATTTCCTCTATGTACGTCGTCGTAACCCCAATTCTCTAATCGAAGTTCCAGGACATAACAGACGCGACTAAGAAATCTGTTTCAGGAGAGATCCAGTTCAATACACTCGAATCAATCCGACAGGAGGTCCAGTTCAACGCACTCGAATCCTCCCTAACAGATACTTGGCCAGCGGCTGCCACGGAGCCGGAGAAGCTTGATCTTCCGGTTATCCCAGTTCAATACACTCGAGAAAGGTGAAAGCCAAGCTCTGAATTTACTGGTTTCTGGCTAGCTATTTTATACCCAAAAATCACGGTCACATGGTTTTGCACACGGCACGCAAGTTGCGGCCTGGTGAAGTTAGAATTAAAAGTTAAAAAAAGAACTAATCAGGTATTGAACTAATATAAAACTGAACTACTTGATCCATGCATGATTAAAATAAGTTAAACTGGAATGAAAGTATACAGTATTCCTGTAGTATTGTATACTTCATTACACTCCCCCTTTCTTCGCAAAAAACTAATCTCTCTCTACGAATCAAAAAAAAAATTGTTGTCCAACATACATCTTAAAACTAAACAGGTAAGTTAAAATTATTTTATATATTTTACATAAACAATAATACAACAAGCGAACAAGTTTTTCGGAATCCATCATCTGATTCCGAAACGGGTCAAAACATCAGGGTGCCCTTCTTAAAAAATTGTAGTACGCCTCTGGTTATATGTACAATGCAGGCGTGGAGTCATCTGTGGGAATAATCTTAAAACAAAGAAACATAGTATAAGTATGGTTCAAACAGCAGGTAAATAAGTTTTGTTGTTTTTTTTTCCCAAAATAAGCTATCAAAAAAAATCAATAAAACATTTAATTGAGATACTGATATCTTTAAATATAAAAACTATCCTTTGCTTTTAACAAGTTATATGAAATATAATAAATGAAATCTAAGAAATAAATGTATTTTAAACAGAATATAAAATTAAAATTAATCTTTTCCTGGCGAGAAAATAAATGGATTTCCGGGGAGACGGGAAATGCCGGAGACGAGCGGCTTATAAATTCTCGTTACGGTGCCGTCGGGATTCTTTATACGAAAAGGTCTCTTCCCTTGATTCCTCTTCTTTCCCGTTTTCGTCTCGGACACCTTTTTGGGGAATTTTTAAGGGAACCCTGGTCCTCGAAGAAGGCCGCTAGGCATGGTATGCTTCTACCAGGAGTCGCAGGTTTCGTCGGACTGACAACCGTATTTGTATCAGGGCTGGGGCCAAATAAATCTAAAAACCTGCGGAGGGTAGCTTCATCCAGAGACATTTGAGCCAAAGGCGGCGTTCTAGTGATCTTAACACTGTCTGGAGTTGTCGGTAGTGGTGAAAGTAAAGCTGGGTGCCTGGCCTCTGTTTGTAAAATTTCCGACACCAGTGTGGTTCCATGTTTATAAAACTTTCTAAAAGTGTCGGGACTATAATAAAAATATAGATTTTGAAAACTTTCGTCTCGGACCTTTAGTAGTGGTGAGGGTATTTCGAAAGTTGGTGGTGAAGACATTTCACTAACTAAGACTCGGCACGACTGAGCTGGGAACTCTTCTTTCATGTATATGCCTTTTTTAAATCCTTAACGTGGACTCGTTCCACTTTCCGGCGGGTGGGGAGTCTGATCTCGACTACTACTGGTGATATAGTCCGTTCCACTATGTATGGACCTGAGAACTTTGGAGCGAGTTTTGCGTTAAAATTTCGGATTGCTGAGGACAGCGGGTGCTCTCTTTTCATAACTCGGTCTCCAACACGCGGGGTCCAGTCTCGGCGGCGTAAGTTATAGTGTCGGCTCTGTGACTGGTAGGCCTTTGCCAAGTTTAATTGTACTAGTTCAAAAATTTCTGACAATTTTTCTAGGTTCTTTATGCGTGTTGGTGGAACATTGGCGTCAGGTAAATTTGCGGAGGGTTGTTCCTTATTAAGGATGCCAGGTAACGTTAATTCTCTTCCGAAATTCAGCATAGCTGGTGAAAACCCAGTGGATTCATGTCTGGCGGAATTCATGGCCAATGTAAATTCGGGTAAATATGGGACCCATTTCCGGTGATCATTTTCTGTATACTGAGCTATCATGGTTTTTAAAACTTTATTTGTCCTCTCTACGGGGTTGCATTGGGGTGAATATGGTGTAGTAGTACGGTGTGTAATACCATATTCAGACAACATGTTAGTAAATTCATTACTTGTACACTGTTTGCCATTATCGATGATAATGCTATTTGGACATCCGAAACGGGAGATAATTTTTTCTTTCAGGGCTGTACAGACCGTAGTGGAGGTTGCTTTTCTTACAGGGTGGCATTCTACCCACTTAGTGAATCTATCCTGCATCACAATTAGATTTGTGTTCCCTGTGCTAGACCTTGGGAGCAGGCCTACAATGTCTATACTAACAGTATCCCAACATCCGTTTACTTTTGGAAATTGCATTTTTCCAGCGGGCTGTTGTTGTGATTGTTTGTATTTTTGACAGCTGGAACATCGTCTAATATAGTTGGTTATATCTCTGTGCATTCTAGGCCAGTAATATTTATTTGAAATTCGGGTGATAGTTTTTGCTATTCCTAAGTGACCTGCACTAGGTGCGTCATGATTTTCGAACAAAATTTGTTTTCTTTTCTGCTGCGGGATACACAGCTTCCATGGGTTGGAGAATTCGTCGTCAGTAAAACCGTTATTTGTCCAAACATGACGATAAAGATTTCCATTTTCCAAGCAGTAGTCTGGTTTTTTATCGGGTTTTTCTTTAACTAATCTGACGGTGTTCTGGTACCATTCACAGTTTTCGGCTTCTCCGATAGTAAAAAGAAATTCGTCGATATCTGTATTTTGTTCGACGATTGGTTGGCGGGAAAGCGCATCTGCAATTTTGTTTAGTGCTCCTTTTCGGTATTTTATTTCAAAGTCGTATTGTTGCAATTCCATTACCCACCTGGCTAAACGTCCACTAGGGGAATTTATAGAATTTAACCATTTTAAACTTTGATGGTCTGTTACGACTACAAAATGATATCCCATCAGATAATGTAGGTTTTTCCTTATTCCGAAAACGATTGCTGCGCATTCGAGCTCGACCGCCGACATTTTCCTTTGAGCGTTGGATAAAGAACGGCTTGCATATGCTATAACTCGATCCTGGTTGTCGATTTTTTGTATGAGAGCCACACCTAAACCTTCTGTTGATGCGTCCGTCTGCATGTAAAATGTTTTTGAGAAATCAGGGCAATTTAATATGGGGGCTTCGGTTAATGATTTTTTTAAGGTATTAAAAGCTTTTTCTTCGAGTTGAGACCATTTCCAGCGTGTGTGTTTTCTTAAAAGTCTATTCAATGGTGCAACAATTTCTGAGTATCCCTGTATAAATCTTCTGTACCAGGACGACATTCCGAGAAAACGACGTAATTGTTTGACGTTTTTCGGTGCTTGGATAGTTAGAATTGTTTTAACTTTATCTGGATCTGTCTTAATGCCTTCTTCGCATACCAGGTGGCCTAGATATTTAAGTTCCTTTCTACAGAAATTACATTTATCTGAATTCAATTGTAAATTTGCTTCTAAAAGCCGTTTGAAAATATCTTTTAAATGTTTCAGATGTTCTTCAAATGTTTTACTTATAACCACGATGTCGTCTAGGTATGCGAAAGCATACGTCATTTCGGGAGTAATAATTCTGTCTAAAAGTCTCTGAAATGTGCTCGGAGCAGAGTGGAGGCCAAAAGGTAAAACTTTAAATTGATATAAACCCCTGCTTGGAACTGTAAAAGCCGTTATTGGTTTACTATCATCGGTTAAAGGTATCAACCAGTAGCTAGAACGTAGATCTAAAGTTTATATAAATTTAGCTTCTTTTAGCTTGTCTAGGATAGAATTTATAAATGGTAACGGGTATGCATCTTTCATTGAAACTTCGTTTACCTTTCTGAAATCAATGCAAAATCTAAATTTATTGTCTTTTTTTCTAACCATGACGACGGGATTATTCCACGGGCTATTAGAAGGTTCTACTATACCATTTTGTAACACTTGGTCTAGTTTTGTGTTGACTATTTCCTGCATGGCTGGATTTAAAGGCCGGTGTCTTTGCTTAATAGGGGTATTTTTTATAAGCCGTATTTTGTGTGTGATCAGTTGGGTAACGCCTTTAATTCGACTGAACTTCGGTAGTTCTACTTATAAGAACTGTGACAGGCGTTCTTGTTCCGATATTGTCGGCTGGGCAATACTCGCCAATCGCGTACTTTCTTTGGTTGTGCCCTTTATGTCATACCAATTTCCCATTATTCGGAACTACTGTTTGTCTAAATCTGTGCTAAATCCATGTTTTAGCAAAAAATCCATACCTAATATAATATCGGGAGCCAATTTAGGTAAGTATAGGAAATTATCCGTCCATTGTTTTTGAGCTATTGAGTATTTAATAGTGAACCCTCTATTAATATCAATTCTTGAACAATCAGCTAACTCCACCTTTTGGTCACAGGCAAAATGACTCACATTATTTCCCTCACACAAGATGTGTACAGCGTCACCTATATATGAGCGTGCCGAACCGGTGTCGATTAACGCTTCGAACGAGTAGTTCTCGATAGTAAGTTGTAACTTGAGACGGTTGTCTACTTCGTGAGTCAACGTCATCTGAGTAGATGGCGTCCATGAAAACGAGGTAGAATCTAGTTGAAACTGCACCGACCTCGGACTTGCGCAGTTCCTTCGTCGTTTCCCATGTTTTGACGTTCTAGACAATTACAATCTCGGGATAATATGTCTCCGCGCCCGCATATCGAACAAAATTTTCTTGGAGGAGATCTGCAATTAAATCGTGTGTGCCCAACATTTCCACAACGCCAACACGAAGTTTTACTGTCATAATTTCCAGGTGAAGGCTGAGAGGGTTGTGTTGAATTTCTGGTTTCGTTGGGACGTGAAATCTGTTGTGTAGCGTTTGTGTAATAACCGGCTGGTCTTTCTTTGTTATTTAGTGCATTTCTATTGAAACTTGCGGTACCTTTATTTTCATTGTTACCAGAGAAATTTCTACTGTAAGTGTTATAACTAGGGCGTTGTGTAGAAATCTGTGTTTGCTGTACCGGTTTCTTTAAAGCCGATTCTTGTTTACAGACCATCTCGTAATCGTTTGCTGGGCTTAGAAGTTCTGCGAGTGTCACAAAATCACACCTCCTGATATATTTCCTATATTCAAGGCGTAAATTCGTGTATATTCTGTATAATTGTTGTTCCGGAGAGACATTATTCAATCGTCTTAGCAATGTTTGAATGGCAATGACATAATCTTTTATACTTTCGGATTCTTCTTGAATGCGGGACTTTACTTTTTCTTCCAGGTTAAGGTTATAATCTGCAGGTAAGTAAAATGATTTAAAGTCTGTAAGAAAGTTATTCCATGTCATCCAAGCGCTTTTATTATTCCGGTACCATAATAAACAATCGCCTTGCAATAATTCTGGTAAAGCCCGCAACATTTGTTCATTAGAGAAATTGTAGCCATCTTGTAGTTCTTCTACTCTTTCTAAAAATGAGATAGCATCTCTTTTCCCATCAAAATGGACATTCCACTTGCGGACTTGGTCGAGGACGGCATTAACAGGTGTTAGTTGTGGATTCGAAGTAATGAGATTCGGGCTAGCGGCTGGTTTGTTTTCTCGAATAATGCTTTTTAGTCTTGAACGTAATTCTTTGACCGTTCCGGTGCTTTTTCCACCATGTTTTGAAATTTCTTGCTGTAGTTCATCCTTCTTTAGTTTGTAGATCCATCCTACAGTTTCGTCTGCAACTTCGAGACCTGGGACTCGATTCTCAAATGTCACCACACCGATGTCGTGGACGACAAATATCTTTTGTCTATTGAAATGAACATTTCATTATTCTCTAATGTCGTAGTAGACAATTCTTAATAGACATAATGTAGAGTGGGTATAACCCGTCGACAATCGAATGTCGTGATCGACATCATAGATAAGAAAGGATATAATTGATGTGCTCTCTCTCCTGCATTAGGGAGAGAAGTGAAAAACGTTTCTACATCTGTGTTTGTGTGGTTATGTTTAACTCAGCGCAGAGATTTTTTTGGTTTTCGCTGTTTAATTATTTATTATTTTCTACCAATTGATGAATGAAGACATAGAAATTGGAAAATAATGAAGCTGCACTACAAAATCAGAGAAAACCCATGTATATATGAGAACGACTATCTTGCCGATTCTAACAAAACAATTTTCTGTGGAATTAATTACATTTCAAGATTTGGCTTTCTAGTTTTCTCCATTGTTTCCAATCTTTTTTCGATCAAGGTGTATTGAATTCAGGATCACTGCTATTTCTTCCCATTTTTTTAGCGTCTTTAAATGAAAAATTTGTGGAGAATATTCTCGACTTTTCAATAAATCTATCATGTTCTTTTGCTGTTGTGAGCAGTAGGACAATTTTTCATTATCTATATTTGAAAGAATGGAAAGGCCTAACCTCAAGGAACAGATTTATGTAAGCGTCGGGACTCGGGCACACTCGGAATCGACACAAAAATTTGGTAAAATTATCCGAATGCGATGTTGTCACCTACTAATCATCGAGAAACAATTGTCTACTAAGATTTTTGTCGCAGAGCTCTCGAGAATACGTTCATCACAAGTTACTCGACATCAGTGATCGACAATTTGTCACAAGTGACAATTTTGACAATTTTGATCGTCATTTGAGAATCGGGTCCCAGGGTGTCGATTCTCAAATGTCACCACACCGATGTCGTGGACGACAAATACCAGTTGTCTATTGAAATGAACATTTCGTTATTCTCTAATGTCGTAGTAGACAATTCTTAATAGACATAATGTAGAGTAGGTATAACCCGTCGACAATCGAATGTCGTGATCGACACCATAGATAAGAAAGGATAATAATTGACGTGCTCTCTCTACTGCGCTAGGGAGAGTGAGAGAAGTGAAAAACGTTTCTACATCTGTGTTTGTGTGGTTATGTTTAACTCAGCACAGAGATTTTTTTGGTTTTCGCTGTTTAATTATTTATTATTTTCTACCAATTGATGAATGAAGACATAGAAATTTTAAATGTGGAAAATAATGAAGCTGCACTACAAAATCAGAGAAAACCCATGTATATATGAGAACGGCTATCTTGCCGATTCTAACAAAACAATTTTCTGTGAAATTAATTACATTTCAAGATTTGGCTTTTTAGTTTTCTCCATTGTTTCCAATTTTTTTTCGATCAAGGTATTGAATTCAGGATCACTTTTATTTCTTCCCATTTTTTTAGCGTCTTTAAATGAAAAATTTGTAGAGAATTTCCCCGAAATTAGAATCTCATATTCTCGACTTTTCAATAAATCTATCATGTTCTTTTGCTGTTGTGAGCAGTAGGACAATTTTTTATTATCTATATTTGAAAGAATGGAAGGGCCTAACCTCAAGGAAAAAATTAAATACATTCCCCATTCCCCACATATTTATGTAAGCGTCGGGACTCGGGCACACACGAAATCGACACAAAAATGTGGTAAAATTATCCGAATGCGATGTTGCCACCTGCTAATCATCGAGAAACAATTGTTTACTAAGATTTGTTGTCGCAGAACTCTCGAGAATACGTTTATCATAAGTTACTCGACATCAGTGATCGACAATTTGTCACAAGTGACAATTTTGATCGTCATTTGAGAATCGGGTCCCAGATGCCCCTTCCGATTCGGACAAACTCATTTCGGATAATTAATTGTTTCTCTGGTGGGACTGGTGAGTTTATCTGGCAAGTTGTCCTTTTTAAAATATTTCTCTTTTTACTCCGTTACTATGATAACGTAAAAACTATGTAATATTGACAATTTCTGTATAAAGTTGTCCTGGTTGTTAAATGTAATAGCCGGCGTATCTGGATTAGATTGTTGAACTGCTCGGGCGCCAAAATGTGATGCTTGTTTTGCTGGGTAGCTGGTTTGGAGATTATTCCAGGGTTCAATGTTAATATTAATTAAAATCCAGATCCAAAATAAGACATTTATTCTCCTAATAATTATATGTACAATGTGGCCATATCTTTTATGGCTTAGGTTGCGACAATCTTGTTATTACATAAGTACATCATAGTAATCGGAGAGAGAGAGAGAGAGTGTAACATATTTCCTCTATGTACGTCGTCGTAACCCCAATTCTCTAATCGAGGTTCAAGGACATAACAGACGCGACTAAGAAATCTGTTTCAGGAGAGATCCAGTTCAATACACTCGAATCAATCTGACAGGAGGTCCAGTTCAACGCACTCGAATCCTCCCTAACAGATACTTGGCCAGCGGCTGCCACGGAGCCGGAGAAGCTTGATCTTCCGGTTATCCCAGTTCAATACACTCGAGAAAGGTGAAAGCCAAGCTCTGAATTTACTGGTTTCTGGCTAGCTATTTTATACCCAAAAATCACGGTCACGTGGTTTTGCACACGGCACGCAAGTTGCGGCCTGGTGAAGTTAGAATTAAAAGTTAAAAAAAGAACTAATCAGGTATTGAACTAATCTAAAACTGAACTACTTGATCCATGCATGATTAAAATAAGTTAAACTGGAATGAAAGTATACAGTATTCCTGTAGTATTGTATACTTCATTACAAACCTGTGGGTGGTTAGCCCAGCAGGCCCACGACCGACACCAGAGGGGAAGATGCTTTCCCCTCCCGGGTGCACTAGGGCTGCCGGTTCGGTTTTGCACCCCTAGCTGGAGCAAGTGGTGGCGCTACTCACCAAAGGCTTAACAGATGGAAGTTAGCCCCTCCTGCTTATTATTATTATTATTATTTACAAAAAGCCAGTCACCCTACTCTGTGGCTCCGACCCTCACAGAGGGGAGCTGGTAATAAATACCAATAGCCACTCCCCACGCTCGTGGGGTGAGTGACTACTGGGTCCGTGAATCGTGTGCCTGAGTAGACGCAATGAACCGAGGATGACAGCCTTCTGCATTCTGCCGGCTAAGATTTCTGCCGAATCTCGGCATGCCGGTATGATCTTTAGTTCTGAACGCAGCGTCTGTCTCATTCCACCGAGGGCTTCTAGTACCACTATTTTAACAGAATGGCCTGGATAAAGCCTGCGGAGTTCGACGAGCAAATCTCGATATTTTGTCCGTTTTTCCTCCTCTTTCAAGACAATGTTGCTCTCAGCGGGAGCTGACAATTCTACGACATACATTGTCTTGAGTTGGTGGTCGAGGAGTACTACGTCAGGCTTGTTGGCTTGTATTTGCCTAACGGTGGGAAACGAGTAGTTCCAATAAATTAGACACTTCTCATTCCCCACAACGGACTCAATATCCCCCGGAGCGTAAGGCAGCACTGGTGTATCGTCTATCCCATACGAGTGCCTTAGATGACAGTAAAGCACGCGTAATGCTGCGTCGTGTCTGTGAATATAGGCCGAGACTGCGTATGTCGCAAGCCGACAGTAAGTGCATTACAGTCTCCGGCGCCCTGCGGCGGGCCCTGCAGCTGACAACAGGGACCTCCATACCCATGACACGACGTCGATAGACGAGGGTGTTAAATACACCATCCTGGCAAGCCATTATGAATCCCTCGGTCTCAGACTTCAGCCCAGCTGCACTTAAGAAGGCGAAGGTCAGCCTTTCGGATAAGCCGAGGTCTTCTATATTTTTATAGAAGACCCCGTGCAATGGCTTATCTTTATGGAGCTGCAGAAGAATGTTGTGTTCTGCAGCTCTAATGTGGGCTTTTAGTCGAACGGGTTCCAACTCGGTGACAGAGTCGGGGTTTACCCGCTCGACGTCGAAGATGAGACCAAGTTCATCGGCTGCTCTCCGTGCTGCCTTAAAGAGAAAAGCTCCTACCTCTGCATTTTCATGGTCTCGGACCATGCAGAGGAGGGGATCCAAACTCCTGATGACCTATCATGCTCCATCTAGAACCATCCTGCTATGGAGACTCTCCTAGCTCCCCGATGTCGTGGGAGATATAGCCGTGGAACGGACGATTTACGATGCAAGCTCCTATTGAGATGCATCTTCTTGCGGGTTACTACATCGAGTTGACGCAGCTCTTCTCTAGTCCACTTCACTACTCCAAAAGAGAAGGGTCGGAACGGCAAGCATATTTGTAGCAGACACCTTGTTCTTCCCCGACAGTTCTGAAGACCAGATCTGTCGGAGTAGGTGCTGATACTTGCCGCGGAGAGCGTTTTTCACTACACTCACTTCTTGGGTGGAGCGCTGCTCGACACCCAAGTAAGTGTACGACTCTCCGGCATCTAGATGGTGTAAGATGCTTCCGTCCACGAGCTGCGCGTCCTCTCCATAGTCACCGCATCGTCCTCTCTTGAGATGGATCAGTGCGCATTTGTCCAACCCGAACTGCATACCGACAGCCTGCGTATACTCCTGTACCACCCTAAGGGACTGTTGGAGATCCCTCTCTCCAGAGGCATAAAGTTTAAGGTCATCCATATAAAATAGATGGGTGACCTTATGCCTCCTGTCGCCGGGGGTACCGCAGTTGTAGCCACGGGTTTTCCGGAGCGAGACGGATAATGGCAGTAGTGAGATGCAGAACAGAAAGGGGCTGAGGGAATCTCCCTGAAATACTCCTCTTCTGAATGTTACCGACTCTGTTTGGACTCTATCGTTACCCGATGTTATGGTAAAGCGAGTCCTCCAGAGCGGCATCAGTTCTTCAATACATCTCACTACGGGACCGGGTACCACAAGACATCGGAGCAAGTGAACAATGAGCTCATGCGATGTCATGTCAAATGCCTTGCGGTAGTCGATCCAGGCCATAGAGAGGTTCCGCTTATACTGCATGGAGTCCTGCGTGACACATCTGTCGATCAGCAGGTTCTCCTTGCAGCCAGCGACACCTCTCTTCGACCCTCGTTGCTCATATATCCGTTCGTAAACCGGTTCAACTGCGTGGAGCACCCGCATGTACAAAATGCGTGTAAACACCTTGTAACATGCGTTTAGACAGGTTATCGGTCTGTAATTCTTTGTGTTGGACAAATCTCCCTTCTTGGGGATCAGCACTGTCCGCCTCTCAACAACCCAAGAAGGGATTTGCTGCTCCCCATTCAACCAGGAATTAAAAATTCTGGCCAAATGGTGGCGGGTGCTCGATAACTTTTTCCACCAAAAGTTATTTCTCCCATCGGGACCTGGAGCAGCAAAGTTCTTAGAGCCCTCAAGAGCCCTACGAACCTCTTCTGGGGTTATTGGTTCGCACACTTCCTGTGGTTGCTGAAGCCTTTGACAAAAGGCTTCAAAGTGTGCAAGGGCAGGAGAATCTCGGTTGAGTGGAAGCCTCTCCTCGTACAGCGTTTTCCAGAAGTTCTCCACTTGATCTGCAGTCGGCGGATTGTCTACAACACGCGGAGGCGGTTGGAAAAGGCGCGAGGGCTTCTCGTGGAACAGTTTATTTTCCGCAAGCCCCCTCGCCCGCCTCACTAGTGACTTTTTGCAAGTCACTAGCATCCGTATCCTGTCGAGACAGTGCTGTTTGGTGGTTCGCAGCACTGCCTCATTGAGTGTGTGATGGACGGTTCCAACTCGGTGACAGAGTCGGGGTTTACCCGCTCGACGACGTCGAAGATGAGACCAAGTACATTATTATTATTATTATTATCCCGTGGGAGTTTGCCAGTTCTTCTATCGGGCGCGGCCCTTTGCGAATAAGGGATACTCGGCGACCCGTCGCAGGGTCAATGGGTAAGGAGGAAACTCCTCGTGGAAGAAAAACTGGTACACTCATGAAAATGGAGACAAATAGAAGAAATGTCATAGAGCCGCTGCCTGGGGAGCGCCAGAGCACGTCTGGAGCTGTCGCTGGACGTGATGGCGGATGAGGAGGCGGGCACCTGTCAATCAACAAACTACAGCCCATGACAACAACAACAATAACAACAACGAACAGAACGAAGATGGAGAATTACCACCACCAGGCATAGTAGGACAGCCAAACCCACCACTTGGACAGCGCCCAGGTCGTAGAACCGAACGGGCTGCTCCCAGGAGGAATGAAATAGCCGGGAGAATAAAATGGAGCAATGAAATGAATAAGGATGTCATACGAACATACTTGCTCGTTAATGAATGCAGAGACGATCCTTTGCCTGGATGGAGACAAAACCTTTTCGCCGAATATTCAAGAACTCACCCTGGAATGAACATCTCTCAGGATTGTATTGGTAATATGGGCTGGTGCTCTCAGTGAGATGGTGGAGACATGCAAGTTTTAAATGTACAATTTTGGCAACACAGTTGTGACGATGAAGGTATTCAGTGTGCGCGAGACATGTACACCCCGCGGTAACGTGCTGGATTGTCTCGGGGACACGGAGACATTTCCTACATATGTCATCAGTTACACTCACATCCTAGACAATGTACTTAAGGTAGTTCCTCGTGGATATTACCTGATCTTGTATGGCCATCATGAAGCCCTCAGTCTCCGGAAATAAGTCTCCACGAGTAAGCCAATAGTTTGACGCTTTTTGATCGACATTTTCGGCGCTGAGTTCATGGGGATGCCTTCCATGCAAAGGCTTCTGCTTTCATGTAGTGATTTGTGTCATGGCTCGGTCTGCGCTCGTAATGTTGTCCTGTGGAGCCTCTGTACGGAGATTTAAGGGTGTGTAACCGTCGTCAGCCAAAATGACAGCTCTATGGAGAGAAGATGTTTCTTGTTTTCGGAGAAAGTATTTTTGAAGACTTACAATTTGTTTGTGTAGCAGAAATGAAAGGTCAATCAGACCTCTTCCGCCCTGAGTTCTTGGGATGGTAAGTCTTTCCATGGCTGATTTGGGGTGATGAGCTCGAAACTTAGTCAAAGTAGTTTTTGTCTTCCTCTCAATGTCCTCTATGTCAGTCCATCTGATAATGCCAAATGTATACGATTAGACCGGGGTTATATAGGCGTTAATAGCGTTCACGGTGTTCTTAGCATTCAACTTAGTTCCAAGGATGGCATTCAAGCGGCTCATGTACGTTTTTTGGATCTTTAGTTTCATGACCTTATGCTCTGTACGGACTGATTGGTGCACGCCCAAATACTTGTAGGTTTCCCCCTCCTCCATAGGCTCAATGATATCACCGTCTTGCAGCTCGAATGCATTGGCGCTGTGCTTGCCCTTTAATACTGTCTGGGTTTTACATTTGTCAAACCCAAATTCCATGTATATATCTCGAGAGAAGATCTACACAGTTCTTAACAAGGAATTAACATGCACTGCTGTACTGGCGTACACTTTGATGTCGTCCATATACATCAAGTGTGTTACTTTGTGCTGAGCGTCTCTGCCGTTCTTGAGGGCAAATCCGTGTTGACTAGTATTGAGCATATGGGAAAGAGGGTTCAGAGTCAAGCAAAACCAGAGGGGGCTTAATGAGTCTCTCTGGAAAATCCCTTTTTGTACTTGTCCGTCATGATAATACCATCCTTATGGCTAAGGCTTAATTCAGTCGACCATTGAGTCATTAGATGCTGGAGCAAGTTAACAAGCGATGGGGCCACTTTATACATCTGGAGAACCTTTACCAACCAAGAATGCGGCACAGAGTCAAAAGCCTTCCGATAGTCTATATAAGCCGTATACAAGTTCCTCTGCTTGCGCATTGCCTGTTCAAGGATGACTGAGTCGATAAGGAGCTGCTCCATACATCCTTGAGATTTTTTTCATGCAACCTTTTTGCTCAGAAGCAATTACAGCATTCTCTTCACAGTGTTGGTAGATTTTCTTAGCGATGCAAGATGTCAACAGCTTGTAGATTGTCGGTAGGCAAGTGATGGGTCGATACTTCGCGGGGTTCTCCGTGTTGTTATCCTTAGGGAGCAAGTACGTTCTTCCTTGCGTGAGGTATTCCGGTACACAGGTTGGGTCTTCTAGAAATTTACTGAAGTGACGAGCAATGTGACCGTGGGTACATCTTTTGTACCAGAAGTTGTGTATGCTGTCAAATCCACTTGCTTTCCAATTAAAAGAGTCGCCGACCGCCTGCTTAACTTGCTCAACGGTTATGATAGTGTCTTCCATATGTTGCAACCGGTCCATCCTTCTTTCTTCACCATGTATCCATGGGGCTTCAGCGTTATGAATTGTGGGAACGGACCATATAGATTCCCAGAACTCCCTGATTTGGCGTTGCGTCGGAGGCTTGTTGTTAGTGTTTGCCATATCTTTTTGAAGTTTCCGATAAAACTGTTTCCTGTTATTCTGGAAGAGTTTGTTAGAAGTCTTCTACCACAAGACATCGGAGCAAGTGAACAATGAGCTCATGCGATGTCATGTCAAATCCAGGCCATAGAGAGGTTTCGCTTATACTGCATGGAGTCTTGCGTGACACATCTGTCGATCAACAGGTTCTCCTTGCAGCCAGCGACACCTCTCTTCGACCCTCGTTGCTCATATATCCGTTCGTAAACCGGTTCAACTGCGTGGAGCACCCGCATGTACAAAATGCGTGTAAACACCTTATAAGATGCATTTAGACAGGTTATCGGTCTGTAATTCTTTCGGTTGGACAAATCTCCGTTCATGGGGATCAGCACGGTCCGCCCCTCAACAACACAAGAAGGGATTTGCTGCTCTCCATTCAACCAGGAATTAAAAATTCTGGCCAAATGGTGGTGGGTGCTCGATAACTCTTTCCACCAAAAGTTATTTATCCCATCGGGACCTGGAGCAGCAAAGTTCTTAGAGCCCTACGAACCTCTTCTGGGGTTACTGGTTCGCACACTTCCTGTGG
This sequence comes from Leptura quadrifasciata, assembly GCA_963675555.1. NCBI lineage: Eukaryota > Metazoa > Arthropoda > Insecta > Coleoptera > Cerambycidae > Leptura > Leptura quadrifasciata. The sequence goes on from OY776682.1 coordinate 24,432,329, forward strand.
TTGCTGAAGCCTTTGACAAAAAGCTTCAAAGTGTGCAAGTGCAGCAGAATCTCGGTTGAGCGGAAGTCTCTCCTCGTACAGCGTTTTCCAGAAGTTCTCCACCTGATCTGCAGTCGGCGGATTGTCTACAACACGCGGAGGCGGTTGGAAAGGGCGCGAGGGCTTCTCGCGGAACAGTTTATTTTCCGCAAGCCCCCTCGCCCGCCTCACTAGTGACTTTTTGCAAGTCACTAGCATCCATATCCTGTCGAGACAGTGCTGTTTGGTGGTTTGCAGCACTGCCTCATTGTGTAATGGCTTATCCTTATGAAGCTGCAGAAGGATATTGTGTTCTGCAGCTCTAATGTGGGCTTTTAGTCGAACGGGTTCCAACTCGGTGACAGAGTCGGGGTTTACCCGCTCGACGTCGAAGATGAGACCAAGTTCATCGGCTGCTCTCCGTGCTGCCTTAAAGAGAAAAGCTCCTACCTCTGCATTTTCATGGTCTCGGACCATGCAGAGGAGGGGATCCGAACTCCTGATAATCTTACATGCTCCATCCAGAACCATCCTGCTATGGAAACTCTCCAAGCTCAAGAGTCCACGGCCTCCCCGATGTCGTGGGAGATATAACCGTGGAACGGACGTTTTAGGATGCAAGCTCCTATTGAGATGCATCTTCTTGCGGGCTACTACATCGAGTTGACGCAGCTCTTCTGTAGTCCATTCCACTACTCCGAAAGAGTAGAGAAGGATCGGAACGTCAAGCATATTTGTAGCAGACACCTTGTTCTTCCTCGACAGTTCTGAAGACCAGATCTGTCGGAGTAGGTGTTGATACTTGCCGCGGAGAGCGTTTTTCATTACACTCACTTCTTGGGTGGAGCGTTGCTCGGCACCCAAGTAAGTGTACGACTCTCCGGCATCTAGATGGTGTAAGATGCTTCCGTCCACGAGCTGCGCGTCCTCTCCGTAGTCACCGTATTGTCCTCTCTTGAGATGGATCAGTGTGCATTTGACCAACCCGAACTGCATACCGACAGCCTGCGTGTAGTCCTGTACCACCCTAAGGGACTGTTGGAGATCCCTCTCTCCAGAAGCATAAAGTTTAAGGTCATCCATATAAAATAGATGAGTGACCTTATGCCTCCTGTCGCCGGAGGTACCGCAGTTGTAGCCACGGGTTTTCCGGAGCGAGACGGATAATGGCAGTAGTGAGATGCAAAACAGAAGGGGGCTGAGGGAATCTCCCTGAAATGCTCCTCTTCTGAATGTTACCGACTCTGTTTGGACTCTATCGTTACCCGATGTTATGGCAAAGCGAGTCCTCCAGAGCGGCATCAGTTCTTCAATACATCTCACTACGGGACCGGGTACCACAAGCCATCGGAGCAAGTGAACAATGAGCTCATGCGATGTCATGTCAAATGCCTTGCGGTAGTCGATCCAGGCCATAGAGAGGTTTCGCTTATACTGCATGGAGTCCTGCGTGACACATCTGTCGATCAGCAGGTTTTCCTTGCAGCCAGCGACACCTCTCTTCGACCCTCGTTGCTCATATATCCGTTCGTAAACCGGTTCAACAGCGTGGAGTACCCGCATGTACAAAATGCGTGTAAACACCTTGTAACATGCGTTTAGACAGGTTATCGGTCTGTAGTTCTTTGGATTGGACAAATCTCCGTTCTTGGGGATCAGCACTGTCCGCCCCTCAACAACCCAAGAAGGGATTTGCTGCTCCCCATTCAACCACGAATTAAAAATTCTGGCCAAATGGTGGTGGGTGCTCGATAACTTTTTCCACCAAAAGTTATTTATCCCGTCGGGACCTGGAGCAGCAAAGTTCTTAGAGCCCTCAAGAGCCCTACGAACCTCTTATGGGGTTATTGGTTCGCACACTTCCTGTGGTTGCTGAAGCCTTTGACAAAAGGCTTCAAAGTGTGCAAGGGCAGGAGAATCTCGGTTGAGTGGAAGCCTCTCCTCGTACAGCGTTTTCCAGAAGTTCTCCATCCGATCTGCAGTCGGCGGATTGTCTACAACACGCGGAGGCAGTTGGAAAAGGCGTGAGGGCTTTTGGCGGAACAGTTTATTGTCCGCAAGCCCTCTCGCCCGCCTCACTAGTGACTTTTTACAAGTCACTAGCATCCGTATCCTGTCGAGACAGTGCTGTTTGGTGGTTTGCAGCACTGCCTCATTGACTGTATGATGGACGCGTCTTAAGTTGGCGGCTAATCGACGCACTTTAGGCGTGAACGTCCTGTTGGCCACCATATAGTCCATCACACATTGGATACGGGATGCGTGTTGCCTCGCCGATCGGATCTTGGCTCTCATCTTTTGTATGCGCTGCTGCGCTCTCTCCTGTGGGGAAGAAGTATTTCGCCTCTCCATCTGAGACTAGCGTTGAGCAGCGGCATATACGGCGCAATTTATGTGCCAGATGTCAGCCTCTTCTGGTAGCGCTGTACGAAGTTCAGCGTCCACCCTGGCCAGGTCTTGTGGCCCGGGGGTTTTCAGACGGTGTAACCCCCTGCTGGTACTGAGACCCTCTGGTATTGGCGGAACGAGGAGAACTACGTCCTCAACCGGTGAATGCGGCGGTCCTTCGGCCACCTCATTCACCGGTCCAGGAGCAGCCCTCACGTAGCCCCTACTACGAAGGTGGGATACATAGTCACGCAGATTTTGTGGCGTGAAGGCGCTATGCTCTGGTAGCCTCTCACACCACAGAGCATGCATCCGCGCCATGTATCCCCTCCGCGCGGGCTCACTGCTTTCATAACAATGCAGAAGTTCATCCCTCAGCTCATCCGTCCACTCAAAGCGTCCTTGGGCATTGCCATTGTCATCAACGGGCGGTCTGTCCGGTTGGGCCCCACCACCTTGCCCTTGACCCCTATCCGCACGGGGTCGATCGTGGGGGCCCTGCCTTCGGCCTATGGGAACCAAAGTTTAGGGCCTGTGGGTGGTTAGCCCAGCAGGCCCACGACCGACACCAAAGGGGAAAACGCTTTCCCCTCCCGGGTGTACTAGGGCTGCCGGTTCGGTTTTACACCCCAGCTGGAGTAAGTGGTGGCGCTACTCACCAAAGGCCTGATAGATGGAAGTCAGCCCCTCCTGCTTATTTATTATTATTATTATTATTATTTTTTTTTTACAAAAAACCAGTCACCTTACTCTGTGGCTCCGACCCTCACAGAGGGGAGCTGGTAATACCAGTAGCCACTCCCCACGCCCGTGGGGTGAGTGACTACCGGGTCCGTGAATCGTGTGCCCTGAGTAGACGTAATGAACCGAGGATGACAGCCTTCTGCATTCTGCCGGCTAAGATCTCTGCCGAGTCTCGGCATGCCGGTATGATCTTTAATTCTGAAAGCAGCGTCTGTCTCATTCCACCGAGGGCTCCTATAATCAGTACCACTATTTTAACAGAATGGCCTGGATAAAGCCTGCGGAGTTCGAAGAGCAAATCTCGATATTTTGTCCGTTTTTCCTCCTCTTTCAAGACAATGTTGCTCTCAGCGGGAGCTGAGAATTCCACGACATACATTGTCTTGAGTTGGTGGTCGAGGAGTACTATGTCAGGCTTGTTGGCTTGTATTTGCCTGACGGTGGGAAACGAGTAGTTCCAATAAATTAGGCACTTCTCATTCCCCACAACGGACTCAATATCCCCCGGAGCGTAAGGCAGCACTGGTGTTTCGTCTATCCCATACGAGTGCCTTAGATGATAGTAAAGCACTCGTAATGCTGCGTCGTGTCTGTGAGTATAGGCCGAGACTGCGTATGTCGGGCGTATTATTATTATCTTCAGTGTTCTCACCCAGAGAAGGTGGGGTTCGCTTATTATCGGCCCTTAAAACAAGATAATAAGTTCCTATTTGACATTTATTCAGTTGGTAGATTTAAAAATTTTCGGACTGTATTACAAGTGCTGAGTATAGTAGCCTTCTGGACCAGACCAATAATATGCTGGCTAATTCCGAGTATCTCCAGGCTCTTCATCAAAGTTTTGGGAATAACACCAGTTGACGACAGAACGATTGGGACAATAGTTACCTTTTCTTGTTGCCACATCTTTTTAATTTCCTCTGCAAGCTCGCTGTATTTGTTATATTTTTCTGCGTGAGTTTGTTGCAGCCTATGCGTGTTTGGTATTGCTATGTCAATCAGAAACGTGCGTTTTTCAGATTTTTTCGTTAAGACGATATCCGGTCTGTTTGCAGAGATGGTTCGATCTGTAATAACAGAGCGGTCCCAGTAAAGCCGGAAGTTGGTATTCTCCAAGACTGCATCAGGTGAGTACTCATAGTAAGGTATATTTACGTACATTAGTTGGTGGTTTAGGGCTAGTTGTGAGTGTATTATTTTTGCTACCTGGTTATGCCTATGCGTATAGTCAGTCGCTGCCATCATACGACATCCCGAGGTTATATGTTGGATTGTTTCTGAAGCCTCTGCACATTGTATTCGGGAACAGCTGTCCATTAGCCAGCCAGCAGTTCGACGCTCATGTGTCTACATTTTCCTGACTGAGACCATATGCGTGTCGTCCATGGAGAGCCTTTCGCTTCCAAGTTTCCAATAGATCGTCATCTCTCGGCTCAACTGTTTGGGGCTCTGTTAGCGGTATGTTGTGCTGCAGATCCAGCGGTGTATAGTTGTTGTCGGCCAAGATGACAGCTTGGTGGAGTATAGAGTGTTCAGCCCTCTTGGCAAAATGTTTTCTCAACGATATTAGCTGGCTACAATGAAGCTGCAGGATGTTGATAAGACCCCTTCCTCCCATGGGTCTTGGTAGGACGACTCGCTCCACAGCTGATCTAGGATGATGTATTCGGTAGCTAGTCATAGCTGTGCGGGTTTTTCTTAAGAGGTCTTCTAGCTCTGTGTTAGACCAGCGAATTACTCCAAATGTATATGTAAGTGTGGGTATCACCCAGGTGTTTATTGCCTTAATAATATTTATCCCGGATAGTTTCGTTTTTAGGATTGATTTCACCCTTTCTAAATATTTGTCAGTCACTTCCTTTTTAACAACGCTGTGCTCTATGCTTAGGGCTTGATGGATTCCTAAATACTTATATGTATCTTGATTTCCTAAGGGGTCAATAACTGATCCATCACTAAGATCGAAACCTACAGCTTCCCATTTGTTCTTGTTTATGCTCAGCGTTTTTATTTTGTCTAGCCCAAACTGCATGCTAATATCTTGAGAGGAGACTTCAGTGGTTCTGAGTAGGCTTGTCAGTTCTTCTGCAGAGGAAGCATAGAGTTTAATGTCGTCCATGTACATCATATGCGTGATCTTTCGTATTATTTGGCTTCCGTGTTTAATGTTAAACCGCTTTCCAGTATCGTCTAACATATTTGATAAAGGATTAAGTGCTAAGCAGAACCAAAGAGGGCTAAGCGAATCCCCCTGAAATATTCCGCGTTTTATCCTTATTGGTTCTGTCTCAATTCTCTTATCATCGCACGAGAGTTGAAGAGATGTTTTCTAGAATGACATCAGGTGTTCTAAGAGGGCAACGACATTCGGGTCAACTTTATATAGCTTCAAGACTTGAATAAGCCAAGCATGAGGAACAGAATCAAAAGCCTTTCGGTAATCAATGTATGACATATATATGTTCCTATGCTTCTTTTTTGCCTGACCAAGAATTACAGAATCGATCGGAAGCTGCTCTTTGCATCCTTGAGACCCTTTAATACATCCCTTCTGTTCCTCTGCTAGGATGCCGTTAGATGTGCAATGCTCATAAATTTTCGTACTTAGACAGGCCGTGAAGATCTTATAAATGGTTGGAAGGCAGATAATCGGGCGGTACTTAGCCGGATCGTTTGTGTTGTTCGGATCTTTAGGTAGGAGGTAAGTAATTCCTTGCGCTAGAAAGTTTGGTATAAGGATTATTATTATTATTGTTTTTTTTTTTCGCAAGAGCGATGCTGGTCAGTTCTGCCGTGTCTCCGACATTCTCACGGAAGAAGCGCCAGCGAATTCACTACGGCCACTCCCTGCAACCTGCAGAGTTAGCGACCGTAGGTTCCTAAATCGTGTGCCCTAAGTAAACGAAGAGAACCCAGGATAACAGCTTTTTGCATCTGGCCTGCCAGCCATTCGGCCGAATGTTGACAGGCCGGTATTGTTCGTAATTCCGAGAGCAGCGTGGGCCTCCGAGTACACCGATTATAAGGACTACCAACTTGACCGAGTAGCCTGGATACAGCACTAGGAGCTCGTACCGGAGATCGCGATACTTGGCCCGTTTTTCCTCCTCTTTCAAGACGATGTTTGTTTCAGCCGGAGCTGAAAACTCGATGACATATATCGCCTTCTGCTGATGATCGAGGAGTACTATGTCAGGCTTGTTGGCTTGAATTAGCCTGACGGTCGGGAACGAGTAGTTCCAGTATATCCTGCACCTCTCGTTCTCGACAACGGACTCAATATCTCCGGGGACGTAAGGCAGCACTGGTGTTTGGTCTACCCCGTACGAGTGCCGTAGATGGTAGTAAAGCACTCGTAATGCCGCGTTATGGCGATGGATGTAGGCCGAAATCGCATATACCGGACATGCAGACAGTAAATGCATGAGCGATTCCGGCGCCTGATGGCAGGTCCTGCAGCTGGTATCAGGAACCCCTACACCCATCACACGGCTTCGGTAGACCAAGGTGTTAATAACACCATCCTGGCAGGCCACAATGAATCCCTCGGTCTCCGACTTAAGCCCAGCTGACCTTAAAAAGGCGAACGTCAGCTTGGTCGATAAACCCAGCGTTTCTATGTTCTTATAGAATACACCGTGCATGGATTTATCGACGTGCCGTCTAAACAGATTCTCCTGTTCAGCGGCTTTAATCTGGGCTTTCAGACGATTTGGCGGAAGTTCAGTGACCGGCTCAGGGTCGGCACCTCGCCGGCCTCCTCGCCTGATGTCGAATACGAGACCGAGCTCATCTGCGACTCTTTTTGCTGCCTTGAATAATCCTGCTCCCACTCCTGCATTTTCATGATTTCTTACTAATTGCAGGAGAGGGTCTGAGCTCCTAAGGACGTTACATGCTATACTCAGGACTACCTGGCCATGCATGCACTCCAAACTCAAGAGTCCCCGGCCCCCCCGATGACGTGGGAGGTACACACGAGGAACGGACGATTTTGGTTGAATGCTCCTATGGATATTCATCATCTTGCGGGTACCTCTATCTAACTGACGCAGCTCATCTACCGTCCATCTCACTACTCCAAAGAAGTAGAGCAGAACAGGAACGGCAAGCATATTAGTGGCAGAGACCTTGTTTTTCCCCGAAAGTTCGGATGACCAAATCTTTCGGAGTAGGCCCCTGTACTTGCCGCGGAGAGATTCCTTAATTTGTTGCACATCCTGGATGTGATGTTGTTGCACATCCAGGTATGTGTAAGTCTCTCCGGCATCTAGATGTCGCAAGATGCTTCCGTCCGCGAGCTGCGCCTCTTCAGCAAAGTCCCCGCATCGTCCTCTCTTGAGGTGGACGACTGCACACTTGTCCAATCCGAATTCCATTCCAATAGCCAGCGTATACCGTTCGACCACCCTTAGAGCATTTTGCAGTTCCTGCTCTCCGGAGGCGTAGAGTTTAAGGTCATCCATGTAGAATAAAAGGGTGACCTTATGCCTCCGGTTGCTGGGTGGACCGCATTGGTATCCGCGGACTTGGCGAAGTTCAACAGATAAAGGCAACAGTGAGATGCAGAAGAGGAGAGGACTCAAGGAGTCCCCTTGGAATACTCCTCTCCTGAATGCTACCTGCTCTGTGATAACTCGCTGTGCACCGGATGTCATGGTGAAGCGAGTTTTCCAGAGCGGCAGCAGTTGTTCTATGCATCTCACTAGTGGTGCTGCCGCAAGACATTGGAGCAAGTGTAACGAGAGCTCATGTGATGTCGTGTCAAATGCCTTACGGTAGTCAATCCAGGCCATCGATAGATTCCGCTTATATTGCACAGAGTGCTGTGTAATACAGCGGTCTATCAGCAGGTTATCCTTGCAGCCTGCCATGCCTTTCTTCGCACCACGTTGCTCATTTATCTGCTGAAAGACCGGATCAACATGCCGTAGTGTCCTAGCGTACAAGATACGTGTAAATACCTTGTAGCAGGAGTTCAGACATGTGATTGGCCTACAGTTTCTCGAATCGGACAGATCTCCCTTCTTGGGGATTAACACAGTACGTCCTTCGACAAGCCAGTCCGGAATCTGCTGCCCCTCGTTCAACCAAGAGTTGAAAACCCGCGCCAGACGACGGTGGGTGGATGGAAATTTCTTCCACCACCAGTTGTTAATGCCGTCTGGGCCAGGAGCAGCGAAGTTCTCGGTACCAACAAGTGCCTGTTGGACTTCCTCCTGATCGCCGGGCACATTTCGTCTTGCTCTCCAAAGGTTCTGTTACACAGAGCCTCGAAGTGTGCTATTGCTGGAGTGCTGCTGTTGAATGGACGCGTCGTTTCGTAGATTCCCTTCCAGAATCCTTCGACATCTTCTACATTCGGCGGATTATCGACAACACGCTCTGGCTCCTTGAACAGGCGGGAGGGAGTCGTACGGAACATTGAATTTTGTTCCATACTTCGCACCCGCTTGTTCAACTTCTTCTTTATTGCCATCAGTATCCGAATCCTATCTAAACAGTACTGCTTGATGGTAAGCAACACTGTCAGATTTAGAGTGTGGTGTTGGCGTCTCAGTCCGGCTGCCACTCGCCGGACTTTAGGCGTAAATGCCCTGCCAGATGTTATGTGTTCCACCACACTCTGAGTTCGAGAAGCGTGTTGTCTGGCCGAATGTATCTTGCCTTCGATTTTTTGTACCTGCCGCCTAGCTTTCTCGATTCCGCTAGAGGCATTGGTTTGCCTTTCGCGAGGAACGAGTTGCCTAGTGGCGTTGTACACGGCAGAGTTGATTTGCCAGATGTCGGCATCATCTGGGAGGTCCTCATCGATGACCGCGTCCATTCTAGCCAGGTCTTGGGCCTTTAGGGTAGTCCTGGTGATAAGACTTACCCTCGTCCTTAAGTCGGCTTCGGTGTACTCTGCTGGAAATCTCCCGTCAGCGTTTTGCCGCGGTGGTTGTGCGGCTGGTACAGCTACTTGCTGACGAGGTAAGCGTTGATAAGCTGTCCTGCGCAAGAAGGATACTTGGTCTCTCAGATGTTGCTGAGAGAAGGCACGATACTCTGGATACATTTCGCACCAAAGTGCGTGCAATCGTGCCATGTATACTCTACGCGCAGGTTCGCTGCTCTCATAGCAGGTCAGCAAATCATCCCGCAGTTCCCTCGTCCATCTAAAGCGCCCTTGTACGTTGCCATTGTCGTCATCATTAGGACTGTCCGGTCTGGCCCCTCCCACATGTCCTTGACCCCATCCGACTGGGGTCGATTGTGAGGGGCCTGTTCTTGGCTGTTCATAACCAAGTGAGGAATCTCAGGGTGGTTAGCCCTGAGACACACGTCCGACATCAGCCAGGCAGAGTTTTACCTCTGCCTGTTGCCCGGGTAGCACCGCGAGGAGGTTGCCGGTCCGTTTTTCGCCCCCTTATTATTATTATTATTTTTTTCGGTTTCCCGATACCGGACAGGACTTCCGTGGCCTCCGACACCACGGAAATCGCGCCGACGATTAAAATTACAGCCACTCCCCACACCTGTGGGGCAGTGACTGTAAACACCCGAATCGTGTGCCCCAACTAGACGAAGGGACCCCAGGATAACTGCTTTCTGCATTTGGCCTGCTAGCCATTCGGCAGATTTCTGACAGGCCGGTATGGTCTTCAATTGCGAGAGCAGCGTGGGCTTTATACCTCCGAGTACACCGATGATGAGGACGACCATCTTGACTGAGTAGCCTGGGTACAGTACTAGGAGCTCGTACCGGAGATCGCGATATTTAGTCCGTTTTTCCTCCTCTTTCAAGGCGATGTTTGTTTCAGCGGGTGCCGAAAACTCGATGACGTACATCGCCTTGGTTTGGTGGTCGAGGAGTACTGTCAGGGTTGTTGGCTTGAATTAGCCTCACGGTCGGGAACGAGTAGTTCCAGTATATCCTGCAACTCTCGTTCTCGACAACGGACTCAATATCTCCGGGGACGTAAGGCAGCACTGGTGTTTGGTCTACCCCGTACGAGTGCCGTAGATGGTAGTAGAGCACTCATAATGCCGCGTTATGGCATTACGACTGCTCCGGCGCCTGACGGCAGGTCCTACAGCTGATATCAGGAACCCCTACACCCATCACACGGCTCCGGTAGACCAAGGTATTAATAACACCATCTTGGCAGGCCACAATGAATCCCTCGGTCTCCGACTTAAGCCCAGCTGACCTTAAAAAGGCGAACGTCAGCTTGGTCGATAAACCCAGTGTTTCTATGTTCTTATAGAAAACACCATGCAGGGATTTATCGACATGCTGCCTAAGCAAATTTGCCTGCTCGGCAGCTTTAATCTGGGCTTTCAGACGATTTGGCGGTAGCTCAGTGACCGACTCTGGGTCGGCACCTCGCCGGCCTCCCCGCCTGATGTCGAATATGAGACCGAGTTCATCTGCGGCTCTTTTTGCTGCCTTAAATAATCCTGCACCCACACCTGCATTTTCGTGATCTCTCACTAGTTGCAGGAGTGGGTCTGAGCTCCTAAGGATGTTACATGCTATACTCAGTATTACCCCGCCATGCATACACTCCAGGCCCAAGAGTCTTCGGCCCCCCCGTTGACATGGGAGGTACACTCGAGGAACGGGCGATTTAGGATGAATACTACGGTGAATATTCATCATCTTGCGGGTATCTCTATCTAACTGGCGCAGCTCATCTACCGTCTACTTCACTACTCCAAAGGAGTAGAGAAGAACAGGAACGGCAAGCATATTCGTAGCAGACACCTTGTTTTTCCCCGAAAGCTCGAAAGGCCAAATCTTTCGGAGTAGGTGTCTGTACTTGTATTCTTTTTTTTTTTTTTTACAAAAAGCCAGTCACCCTACTCTGTGGCTCCGACCCTCACAGAGGGGAGCTGGTAATAAATACCAATAGCCACTCCCCACGCCCGTGGGGTGAGTGACTACCGGGTCCGTGAATCGTGTGCCCTGAGTAGACGCAATGAACCGAGGATGACAGCCTTCTGCATTCTGCCGGCTAAGATCTCTGCCGAACCTCGGCATGCCGGTATGATCTTTAGTTCTGAAAGCAGCGTCTGTCTCATTTCACCGAGGGCTCCTATAATCAGTACCACTATTTTAACAGAATGGCCTGGATAAAACCTGCGGTGTTCGAAGAGCAAATCTCGATATTTTGTCCGTTTTTCCTCCTCTTTCAAGACAATGTTGCTCTCAGCGGGAGCTGAGAATTCTACGACATACATTGTCTTGAGTTGGTGGTCGAGGAGTACTACGTCAGGCTTGTTGGCTTGTATTTGCCTGGCGGTGGGAAACGAGTAGTTCCAATAAATTAGACACTTCTCATTCCGCACAACGGACTCTATATCCCCCGGAGCGTAAGGCAGCACTGGTGTTTCGTCTATCCCATACGAGTGCTTTAGATGATAGTAAAGCACTCGTAATGCTGCGTTGTGTCTATGAATATAGGCCGAGACTGCGTATGTCGGGCAAGCCGACAGTAAGTGCATTACAATTTCCGGCGCCCTGCGGCAGGCCCTGCAGCTGACATCAGGGACCTCCATACCCATGACACGACGTCGATAGACGAGGGTGTTAAATACACCATCCTGGCAAGCCATTATGAATCCCTCGGTCTCAGACTTCAGCCCAGCTGCCCTTAAGAAGGCGAAGGTCAGCCTTTCGGATAAGCCGAGGTCTTCTATATTTTTATAGAAGACCCCGTGCAATGGCTTATCCTTATGGAGCTGCAGAAGGATGTTGTGTTCTGCAGCTCTAATGTGGGCTTTTAGTCGAACGGGTTCCAACTCGGTGACAGTCGGGGTTTACCCGCTTGACGTCGTAGATGAGACCAAGTTCATCGGCTGCTCTCCGTGCTGTCTTAGAGAGAAAAACTCCTACCTCTGCATTTTCATGGTCTCGGACCATGCAGAGGAGGGGATCCGAACTCCTGATGACCTTACATGCTCCCTCCAGAACCGTCCTGCTATGGAGACTCTCCAAGCTCAAGAGTCCACGGCCTCCCCGATGTCGTGGGAGATATAACCGTGGAACGGACGATTTAGGATGCAAGCTCCTATTGAGATGCATCTTCTTGCGGGTTACTACATCGAGTTGACGCAGCTCTTCTCTAGTCCACTTCACTACTCCGAAAGAGTAGAGAAGGATCGGAACAGCAAGCATATTTGTAGCAGACACCTTGTTCTTCCCCGACAGTTCTGAAGACCAGATCTGTCGGAGTAGATGCTGATACTTGCCGCGGAGAGCGTTTTTCACTACACTCAGTTCTTGGGTGGAGCGTTGCTCGACACCCAAGTAGTTGTACGACTCTCCGGCATCTAGATGGTGTAAGATGCTTCCGTCCACGAGCTGCGCGTCCTCTCCATAGTCACCGCATCCTCCTCTCTTGAGATGGATCAGTGCGCATTTGTCCAACCCGAACTGCATACCGACAGCCTGCGTGTACTCCTGTACCACCCTAAGGGACTGTTGGAGATCCCTCTCTCCAGAGGCATAAAGTTTAAGGTCATCCATATAAAATAGATGGGTGACCTTATGCCTCCTGTCGCCGGGGGTACCGCAGTTGTAGCCACGGGTTTGCCGGAGCGAGACGGATAATGGCAGTAGTGAGATGCAAAACAGAAGGGGGCTGAGGGAATCTCCCTGAAATACTCCTCTTCTGAATGTTACCGACTCTGTTTGGATTCTATCGTTACCCGATGTTATGGTAAAGCGAGTCCTCCAGAGCGGCATCAGTTCTTCAATACATCTCACTACGGGACCGGGTACCACAAGACATCGGAGCAAGTGAACAATGAGCTCATGCGATGTCATGTCAAATGCCTTGCGGTAGTCGATCCAGGCTATAGAGAGGTTCCGCTTATACTGCATGGAGTCGTGCGTGACACATCTGTCGATCAACAGGTTCTCCTTGCAGCCAGCGACACCTCTCTTCGACCCTCGTTGCTCATATATCCGTTTGTAAACCGGTTCAACTGCGTGGAGCACCCGCATGTACAAAATGCGTGTAAACACCTTGTAACATGCGCTTAGACAGGTTATCGGTCTGTAATTCTTTGGGTTGGACAAACCTCCGTTCTTGGGGATCAGCACTGTCCGCCCCTCAACAATCCAAGAAGGGATTTGCTGCCCCCCATTTAACCAGGAATTAAAAATTCTGGCTAAATGGTGGTGGGTGTTCGATAACTTTTTCCACCAAAAGTTATTTATCCCATCGGGACCTGGAGCAGCAAAGTTCTTAGAGCCCTCAAGAGCCCTACGAACCTCTTCTGGGGTTATTGATTCGCACACTTCCTGTGGTTGCTGAAGCCTTTGAGAAAAGGCTTCAAAGTGTGCAAGGGCAAGAGAATCTCGGTTGAGTGGAAGCCTCTCCTCGTACAGCGTTTTCCAGAAGTTCTCCACGTGATCTGCTGTCGGCGGATTGTCTACAGTACGCGGAGGCGGTTGGAAAAGGCGCGAGGGCTTCTCGGGGAACAGTTTATTTTCCGCAAGCCCCCTCGCCCGCCTCACTAGTAACTTTTTGCAAGTCACTAGCATCCGTATCCTGTCGAGACAGTGCTGTTTGGTGGTTCGCAGCACTGCCTCATTGAGTGTGTGATGGACGCGTCTTAAGTTGGCGGCTACTCGACGCACTTTAGGCGTGAACGGCCGCCATATAGTCCATCACACATTGGATACGGGATGCGTGTTGCGTCGCCGACCGGATCTTGGCTTCCATCTTTTGTATGCGCTGCTGCGCTCTCTCCTGTGGGGAAGAGGTATTTCGCTTCTCCACCTGAGACGAGCGTTGAGCAGCGGCATATACGGCACAATTTATGTGCCAGATGTCAGCCTCTGTCCAGGAGCAGCCCTCACGTAGCCCCTACTACGAAGGTGGGATACATAGTCACGCAGATTTTGTGGCGTGAAGGCGCTATGCTCTGGAAGCCTCTCACACCACAGAGCATGCATCCGCGCCATGTACCCCCTCCGCGCGGGCTCACTGCTTTCATAACAATGCAGAAGCTCATCCGTCCACTCAAAGCGTCCTTGAACATTACGTAGGTCGTCAACGGGTGGTCTATCCGGTTCGGCCCCATCACCTTGCCCTTGACCCCTATCCGAACGGGGTCGATCATGGGGGCCCTGTCTTCGGCCTGCCGGAACCAAAGGTTAGAGCCTGTGGGTGGTTAGCCCAGCAGGCCCACGACCGACAACAGAGGGGAAGATGCTTTCCCCTCCCGGGTGCACTAGGGCTGCCGGTTCGGTTTTGCACCCCTAGCTGGAGTAAGTGGTGGCGCTACTCACCAAAGGCTTAATAGATGGAAGTTAGCCCCTCCTGCTTAATTATTATTATTATTATTAATATTATTTTTTAAGTAAAACCAGTCGCCCTTCTCCCTGCCTCCGATACCACAGAGGGTACGCTGGGAGCGCCAGTAACCACTCTCTACACCGTAGAGTCAGTGATCACTGGTTCCGTGACTCGTGTGCCCTGAGCAGACGCAATGAACCAAGAATGACAGCCTTCTGCATTCTCGCGGCTAGGACTTCTGCCGATTTTCGGCATGCCGGTATCATGATCAATTCCGAAAGCAGCGTGTGTCTAGTTCCACCGAGAGCTCCTATAATCAGTACCACCAGCTTGACAGTATGGTCTGGATACAGTCTGCGGAGTTCGAAGAGTAGGTCTCGATATTTTGTCCGCTTTTCTTCCTCCTTCAAGACAATGTTGTTCTCCGCGGGAGCCGAGAACTCTATAACGAACATTGTCTTGAGTTGGTGGTCTATGAGGACTACGTCAGGCTTGTTTGCCTGTATTTGCCTGACCGTGGGAAACGAGTAGTTCCAATAAATTAGACACCGCTCATTCCCCACAACGGACTCAATATCCCCCGGAGCATAAGGCAGCACTGGTGTCTCGTCTATCTCATACGAGTACCTCAGATGGTAGTAAAGCACTCGTAGTGCTCCGTCGTGCCTTTGGATATAGGCGGAGACTGCATATGTCGGGCAGGCCGACAACAAGTGCATAAGCGTCTCCGGCGCTCTGCGGCAGGCCCTGCAGTTGACGTCAGCGACCTCCATATCCATGACACGACTTCGATAGACGAGGGTGTTGAATACACCGTCCTGGCAAGCCAATATAAATCCCTCGGTCTCAGACTTCAGCCCGGCTGACCTTAAGAAGGCGAAGGTCAGCCTTTCGGATAAGCCAAGTTCTTCTATATTTTTATAGAAGACACCATGCAGTGGATTATCCGAATGGAGCTGCAGAAAGATGGTTTGTTCTGCAGCTTTTATTTGGGCTTTCCGCCGAGCGGGTTTCAACTCGGCGACAGAGTCGGGATTATCCCGCTCAACGTCGAAGATGAGACCGAGTTCATCGGCTGCTCTGCGTGCTGCCTTAAACAGAAAAGCTCCTACCCCTGCATTTTCATGGTCTCGGACCATGCAGAGGAGGGGATCCGAACTCCTGACGACCTTACAGGCTCCATCCAGCACCATCCTGCTGTGTAGACTCTCCAAGCTCAAGAGTCCACGGCCTCCCCGATGTCGTGGGAGATATAACCGTGGAACGGACGATTTAGGATGCAGGCTCCTATTGAGGTGCATCTTTCTCCGGGTTCCTACATCGAATTGACGCAGCTCCTCTCGAGTCCACTTCACTACTCCAAAGGAGTAGAGAAGGATCGGAACGGCAAGCATATTAGTAGCAGTTCTTCCCCGACAGTTCTGAAGACCAGATCTGCCGGAGTCGGTGCTGATACTTGCCGCGGAGAGCGTTTTTCACTACACCCACTTCTTGGGTGGAGCGTTGCTCGACACCCAAGTAAGTATACGACTCTCCGGCATCTAGGTGGTGTAGGATGCTTCCGTCTACGAGCTGTGCGTCCTCTCCGTAGTCCCCACATCGTCCTCTCTTGAGATGGACCAGTGCACATTTGTCGAATCCGAACTGCATACCGACAGCCTGCGCGTACTCCTGTACCACCCTAAGGGATTGTTGGAGATCCCTTTTTCCGGAGGCATAAAGTTTAAGGTCATCCATATAAAATAGATGGGTGACCTTATGCCTCCTGTCGCCGGGGGTACCACAGTTGTAACCGCGGGTTTTCCGGAGCGAGACGGATAATGGCAGTAGCGAGATGCAAAACAAAAGGGGGCTGAGGGAATCTCCCTGAAATACTCCCCTTTTGAACGTTACCGGCTCTGTTTGGACTCTATCATTACCAGATGTTATGGTAAAGCGAGTCCTCCAGAGCGGCATCAGATCTTCAATGCATCTCACTACGGGACCGGCGACCGCAAGACATCGGAGCAAGTGTACAATAAGCTCATGAGATGTCATATCAAATGCCTTGCGGGAATCGATCCAGGCCATGGAGAGATTATTATTATTATTATTATTATTATTATTATTATTAACGGAGGTCCGATGTTTACGAGTTGAAATGAAATGAGAATGTTCGGGATAGGTGGGTTGTGTCTGGAAATAAAATATGAAAATGTTCCTAACGAGTACGGGTCAAGTTGAACCGAGATATTAAATGCCGTAGCGATCAAAAATGGTGAAAATTACAGTAGCACTGGGTTGCAAGAAATTGATGAAATTAGAACTTTAAGACTTGAGGCACGGAACGTGGTTTGAAGTATACAGGGGGCGATCAAAAAGTAAGATGAAATAAAATGCGAAGTGGTTGCAAGAAAGTTATGAAATAAGTTTAAATGTTAAGTTTTAACGTAGTTAACGCATACGAGTGGTGGTCAAGAAGTATTAAAATCTCGAATATGAAATGGTTTATAGAAAATTTACGAATTGAAGTAAGACGTTGAAATTTTAGGTTTAGATAGTGACTTGGGTCATGTTGATGAATATATGGGGGCTGTATTTTTAAGTGGCGTTTTTTGTAGTGAATTTGTTATGAATGGACTAGACTGAATGTTTGAAGTTTAATATTAGTGAATTTATGTTATTTTTGATTTATTTATTTATTTATTTATTTATTTATTTATTTATTTATTTATTTATATAATTCATCCAACGGGTGAAACCCAATTACAGGACAAATAACAACAGATTTAAATAAAATATCGATAAATAGAACAATATGGTGTAAGTAAAAGGTACACAAATGACACAAATATAAAATGTAACAACTACAATCAAAATATATACTCTAGTAAAATAAATATATATATATACATACATACATATATACATATATATATATACATATATATACACATATATACATACACACATATATACACACATACACACATATACATACATACATATACATATATACACATACACACATACATATATATATATATATCACAAGTGTAATAGATATAGACAAGAGCGTGTTTAAATGGGGTTTAAGTAAATGTTCTTTATGTCAGCAATATTACAGTTAAATATATCCAGGCTAGCCTCAATACTATTATAATTTAAACACATTTGATGTAGGGGAGATGATTCTAATATATTAGTGCGTGGAGTAGGAAGCATGAGTACATTATTTGTTCGAGAATTTAATCTCGGAATTCGATACCTAAGAAGTGAGGTGAGGTAGGTGCAGCTAATTTTATTATTGATAATTTTGTGTAAGAACATTATTGAATGCATTACACGTCTCCTTATTAAGCTACTCATACTAAATTTATTTAAAAAAAATTCTTGTTGTGTCCCTCTCATTGGATATGTGCCCTCCAGAATAAAAGTTGTGGACTTAAAAAATCTTCGTTGTACTTTTTCCAAGGACGCTATGTGAATGTTGTAACTAGGACTCCAAACAATGGACGCATATTCCAGTCTGGATCTGACAAATGTAACAAATAACATACGTAGAGTAGATAATTCAGTAAAATCTTTGCTGTTTCTCAAAACAAAACCTAAATTTCTAAATGCACTACTGGTGCTTTCCTCGATATGTTTAGAAAAAGTTAATATAGTATCAAAAACAACGCCAAGATCTTTTATAAACTCAGGTCTATTTAGAGTACAGTCGTTTAATTTATAGTTAAATGAAATTTTATTTACTTTACGTGTGAAAGACATGACATTACATTTAGCAGCATTAAGAGGAAGACGGTTATTAATGCACCAGGTATTAAGAAGATCCAGGTTACGCTGAACCCTCAGGCAGTCATAGTCGGAATTTATAGGAAAGTATATTTTTAGGTCATCAGTATAAAGCAAATAGTGAACATCCAAGTCGTCAACAATGTCATTGATAAACAGTACAAAAAGCAATGGTCCAAGTACCGAGCCCTGTGGTACTCCAGATGATTGGCTGTAATGATCAGACCGATAACCACGATACTGAACATATTGAGACCGATAGGACAAATAAGACATAAATAAATTTAGTAGCGAAGTACTGATTCCAAAGCTTTCTAATTTAGTCAATAAAATGCCATGGTCTAATCTGTCGAATGCTTTAGAGAAGTCGGTATGAATTACATCAACCTGACCCTTACGATCTATGACTTCAGAAATAAATTGGGTGATACATACCAGGTTTGTAACAGTTGACCGACCGCCCATAAAGCCATGTTGTTCTTCAATTGTTGAACTTTTAGTATGGAAGGATACGTAATCATGCAATAAGAATTCAAAAATTTTAGAAAAATTGCATAAAATTGCGATGGGACGATGGTTCTCTATTTCATTTTTACTGCCCTTTTTAAACACTGGACAAATTCTGGATAGTTTCCACTTATCAGGGAATGTTTCTGTGCTTAAGATTAAATTAAATATAATACAGAGAGGTTTGTAAAAAACATTAGCGCAATCTCTTATAATAAACGCGGGTATTTCATCAGGTCCTGTAGTCATGTTTGCCTTGAGTTTTTTAATTGAGTTTAGGACTTCGCTCTCAGTGAATATTCGAATACGCATAACATTGTTATTATATACACTGTCACCAGGCAAATAGTCACTAGAATTAATATACGCATTAGAGAAAAAATCAGCAAAGGAGTTAACTATATCTTGGGGGCTTTCAAGAGTGGCATTGTTGTAGTTCATAGTACTAGGAATAGATGTGGCATTATTTTTTGAATTAATATAACCCCAGAACTTATTTGGGTTAGATTTTATGGCATTCTCGGCATCCCGTATGTATGCAGCATAAGCATCTTTTATAGTCATTTTTAGCAAAGCTCTTAATTCATTGAATATTATTAGATCATCCTGGTTTTTAGTCCTTCTGTATGTATTACGTGCCCTGTTCTTCTGTTTAAGCAGTCTAATTGTATTGGAATTAAACCAGGGGGGATACTGTTTTTTTAGGGACGTGTTTCTTAAAAACAGAATATATTTTGTCATGAAATTCAAACACAGCTTCGTTTACTGCCAGATTAGAAATAAAACTCCAGTCAACTAGAGCTAGCTCATTGTAGAGTGCGGGGTAATTAGCTTTTTTAAAATTAAACGACTCATGACTAAATAGTGGAAACTTATTAGTCGTAAGATTTTGTACACACACATTAATACAAAGAGCAGGATGATGAAGATCTTCCGCTAACAAAACTGAAGTTGATTTTTGGACGTTACAAGACATATTACTTAAAATGAGATCTAATAGTCTGTTATTAGCGTTGAGTATATTATTTTGATGCTTTAGATTAAAAAAGTTCATAAAATGCAGCAGGGAATTGTATTTCCGACTGGGAGTTTTTGAAAAATATTCAGGGATGTTAAAGTCGCCAATAATGAGAATGTCGGATCCATACAGGTCATATAGTGATTCAATATTATCAAATAAACACTCATAATCCTCACAGGTAGCGTCAGTGGGAATATATAAAACAAAAATCAGAAAATAGTGATTACATGTTTTAATTCTTACACCCAGTATATCGATGCTCTTGAGATTATTAAAACCTGGACATAGGGAACGAACGTCAAATAAATAAGCATTGTATTTAATTTTAAGTGCGAGTAATACTCCACCTCCTCGCGTTTTATTACAAGCTTGAAAATCCCTATCAGCGCGAAATACATCATATACATTTATATCAAACAGTTCGGCATTTGACAATCCCGCATGAGCCCATGTCTCGGTGAGAGCAATACAGTCACACTGGTCAACGAGTGAATTAGTAAATAACTCATTAGTTTTTGTCCCTAGTCCACGAACATTCTGATAATAGAACGACATAAAATAAGAGTTCTTAGCCATTGCTTTTTCAGTGTTTATAAATGTTTTTGTGGTTAGCGCATAGTCGGAACTTAAAGGAGCTGATTGCTACCGAATACCTAAAATATTATTCCTGAACTTTGTAAGATTTTGTTGGAAGACAAAGCAATTTTTATCCCATGCTGCATGATTAGTATTAACTATTGAGTCTTTATTACCCTTATTGAAGGTTAGGCAGTTGATACAACAAAGATCTTGTGATTTACACTCTGAGATGTTATGTTTTTGAGAACAACGCGGACAGATCACATGCTGGAGGGCACATTTATTTGACAGATGGTGAAAACCATTACATTTAAAACAGCGTCTCATTTCAATAGCATCAAAAACATTACAATAATCATAGCCAACGAATAATTTACCCTGCTCTAATATATTACCATATGTAGTCTTATCTACTTGAAGGATAGCCTGAAATATTTTGTTGTTTTTTTTTATATGTGACACAGATATAACCTTACACTCACTGTTAGGCACAATAACAGTTTTATTCTGTGATGTTAGAAAATTATGGACAGTTTCAGCATCTAATTCTTCCGTGATTCCGACTACACGCACACGCGGGTGTAGAGTCGCCAACTCCTCAACAACATATTTATCAGAGAGTCTTTCAGCAGCTAATTCTTTGAATTTTTGTGAGTCAGTAATATCACAAGAAACAACTAGGCCTCCATCTTTAGCAGTTCGAACCTTACTTAGACTTATACTGGAGCTTACCGGGTTGATGTTCTGAAGCATGTCCGATTTGGTAGTAGAAACAGTTTGCTTATGCATTGGTTTAATAAAGAATGTTTGATTAGCAGCAGCAGTAGCATAAGATTTTTTGTTAACAGAATTACAAACAGATGTCGAAATGTTGTCTATTTTTGGCTTAAGTTCATCAATTTTGGGAGTAACCAGTTTATCGATATTGTGGTGGATGACTTTCTGGACCTCGGTTTTGATTAAGTTAGTAACTTCGAGCTTAATGTTATCAATCATAGAAGTAAACCCAGCAACTGCTGCATCTATGTGACCCTGGACCTGGGAACTAATATTGGTGACTGTTTCATTAAGAGCAGTAAGATTCTCGGAATAAGCAGAAACTTCAGTTTTTTCAAGAATTTCACATGTACGCCTGCATTTATCACACAGGTAGAATAAACGTTTGCTTTTTGAAAGCATTCCAAATTCCATGTTAGATAGGCCAGCACATGAGTAATGAAACCACTTATTACAGATTCCTTCACAGCCTACAAGCCCTTCACTTTTATCACGGGTACACGATGAACAGCCCGACATGATTGGAGATGAAACTGTTCCGCCACTGGCGGGCAGTTAGGGTTAAGTAAAAATAACGAATCTTCTAGGACACAGCATTCACTAACTGATGTTTCTTAATTACAACAACGGACTGCCAATTAACTTTAAGCTTTTTAATTTCGATTCATTCGGTTGAAAACCAACTTTACTTGAGAAACAATTGCACGGTACCACTTACTACTTACTTACTTACTTTATCGAGTGCTTGTGAACTTTTTCAGATTTATTTGACCTTTACTGTGGCTTTTGGATGCAAATAATGTTTGGTTGACTTTTTTATGCGGTTTGCCATGGTACATGGATTGATATGCTTTTTTGGTTATTTTTGAAATTTTTTGTTTTTGGTTTTTGACTTGTAGGGGACATACCCTACAACAATGTCACCAGTAAACTAATTACTATGTATTTATATGATGGATAAACAAATAAAATTGGCCATTTGCGTGATTGTCTATTTCTACAAAGTTAGGACCCAAATTTCATTGTGTGTGTAATAACCTTTTTAATTACCCCAGGTTCTTTTATATAAAGTTTAATATTACTTATTGTTTCTAGCTGATACTATATACCTTAGAAAATCAATCACTCTGTTAATTTAAATACCTGGAAACTTGAACACACTGTCTATTAACTAAGAGACCTAGTTAATTATTTATGTTATGTGGTATTTTATTACTACAGATTGTACTGTACATTATTTATAGTTGAAGATGTTTTTCTATTTTAATTGGTTGGAAATGAATCAATTTATTTAGTTAATTATTTGTCTAGCTAGGTAGGTAAAGTGGAAAGAAAAAAAAAACAATTGACTGGGAAAAATAGTAATAAAAAACCCATTTTATTTTATATAAATTGATGTAGCTAATAGCTGTACATAAAATCAAAAATAATCCAAATATTTGAGACAATTGTCTAGATATTATAATAGGGAAATTTACGTAGCTATAGGAATGACCAACCATACTATAGATATGCTTTGAGACAATAACAAGAACCGAGTTATACAAAAGCATGCTGTGTTATTTTAATAATAATTAGAGTTGTGGCAACGGCCTGAATAAACATAACACATGTCTCAATTGAGAAATTATGCTAGGCAAAAATAAGAGCAGTGATAATAGTCTATGATATAATTATTTTGAATAGGTGTGACAATAGTCTGTAAATGATATAACCGGAGTGAACAAACGTCAAAGCTGTTACTTCGAAACACTGAGAATGCAACTGCGTGTCAAAGTTTGCGAACTAACAGAGAATAGTTGTTTCAAACTAACAAAAGTTATTTGATATTTTCTGTGGTAATCGGCAACGGCGCCTGGCTTCAGTGAAAATACTCACTAGCTGTGGGAAAAAATTCCTTTTGCAAATAATCAATGGATGTGAAAATTTCCAGTTTTGTTGCAGTTGTGCTCTCGCCCACTGACAAGAGACACATAGTAGGATACAGTGTGTTAATTACCGGGTGCACCTAACCAACTGGTTTAAATAGTGTTAGAAAGAACAATCTAAACAACGCTGGAAATTTAATTTTGTCAATTGACTGATAAACCAAACAGCAGTAGCAAGTGTTTAACACCGAACAGATGTTAACATGGGGTGGCAGAGTTTTACAGCTGTGCTCTATTAGACGTAGGATGGCACAAGTCCATCCGTCGCCGGGCCCAACAGACAAGTGTCCTCAACAACAGCTGACTGTTAATATTTAGGCCGAACCTATTTTACTGTTATGTTGTGTAAATCATAGTTCACAAACAATTATTATATTCTCGTAGAGTTACGAAAATTGTATATCGCTGACAATTTAGTAGTTACATAAAAAAAATTGGTTGAAGTCGACAAAGACTATTATAACAGCTCTTATATAAGCATGAAGCGTCTAAGAAAAGTATTTGTAACCTTGTAGGGTATGTGTCTAAATATATATTTCTTGAATATAAACTTGTTATTTTGTAAACGCAAATTTCCGTAGTAAAATATTCAGCAGAATGAAATTATAACTGAGTAAATAGTTGTAATATAATTCTATCATGTTTTCTTGTTAAAAATCAAAGCTAATATTTCATAAAAGAAAATCGAATGCTCTTTTAGTACCACAAATGCGTCAATTTAAACCCTTTTTTCCCGCCCGTAACCAGAATGCAGATTCAATAATAAACTGAGAATTAATCAAGTAAAAATACTTATCAAATTATTTTGGCGTTGTGTAAATAGCGCGTTAAACAGTCAGATAACTTGGTGTAGACATAGAGAGCATTTTGTGTGATATTACTTGGCAAAATGATCACAAAATATCTAGTCAGTCCAACAGTAAAGTTCTGCGATGTAACTTAGGTGTGCTTAAATTCTATCTCCAGTAAGCACAGCGAACAGTTAAGTTCTGCGATGTAACTCGGGTATGATTTCTATTGCCTCTCCCCCAGGTGAACAGTCTGGTCTTCTTCTTATATTGTAAATGACGTCAGTTTCTACGGAAAGCTTCGGACTTTTGGTCACACGCTTGGAAATGTTTACATTACAAATTTCAATGCCTACGTGCGTCGTAGTTTCTAGACTCTTTATATTTCCGTCCTTTGTATGATTTACGATAGAAAAGGACAGGCGATTTCACACTATGGGAAGCAAGATAAGTACTTGAAACTTATCGTTTGTAGATTGTAGATTGTTTTATGGGGTCGTTTGGCTTCGAACAGCCTTACTTCACTTCGACCTAAAAGATCTTTTGTGATTTACCCTACATCTAGTTGTTGCCCAGGATTCCAAGACTTTTTACAAAGCTTGTGATTTTCCTGGGGGCTAATTTCCCTATGTCTTCAGGCGTAAATTCCGCCTGTTCTAGGAATTTTAGCCTAATGCGGACTAACACCTTGCATTCACAAAGTATATGTTCCGCAGTTTCAGTTGCAGTATTGCAATATCTGCATTTGTTGTCTACTGCCTTGCCCATATTCTTGAGATGATATCTCAAGGGGCAGTGGCCAGTTAGGAGGCCTGTGATTAGCCTTAATTCGGACTTTTCAAGTTCGAGAAGCC
The DNA here is from genome assembly GCA_963675555.1 of Leptura quadrifasciata. Lineage (NCBI taxonomy): Eukaryota > Metazoa > Arthropoda > Insecta > Coleoptera > Cerambycidae > Leptura > Leptura quadrifasciata. The sequence continues at coordinate 24,457,004 of OY776682.1, forward strand.
TTGTGGCATTCTTTGTCGAATAAGTTATAAACTTTTTCGCTTGTCTTTGACCTGGAGTATTCCTCCAGTAGGACTTCTTCTGGTCCTTTTCCCATTCTTGGATCTCCTCCGCTATGTGTCCCTTGGCCAGGCCACAAAACGGTTCGGGTCCAATAAATGGTGCTTCAGATCCTTTTTTTGCAAGGCTGTCAGCAAGTTCATTTCCTTATATTCCCTCATGCCCTGGCACCCACATCAAGGTAACCTTGTTGTTGTTGGCCAGTTGCTTCAGGGATTGTCTACATTCCCAGGCAATTTTAGACTCAAAGGTATAGGACCTTAGAGCTTTTAGTGCTACCTGGCTATCAGATAATATATAGATCTTTGCCCTTCGGATGCCTTTATTTAGGCATTCCTGGGCACACAGATCTATAGCGTAAATTTCTGCCTGGAAGATGGTTGGGGTGTTACCGAGGGCTTTGGATAGCCTACATTTAGGCCCTGCTATGCCCACTCCTATCCCTTCAACCAGATCCATCTGTATACCAGATGAGTGACCCTTTGTCCAATCGCAGTGCCTCTATCTTGCTCGTCTGACGGTTTTCAATTAGCACGTCAAACGGGCAGTCAAAGTCTTGTTTGATTGGCATTGAGTCAGTGGGTTTGGTCATGGACTTCAAATGGATTAACTCCAGAATCCTTAAGTGACCAACCAGATCGCCTGGTTTAAATTTATATGCCTAGTGCAGTCGTAAAGCACTGAGTGCTGCCTCCTTCCTTACATGCAAGTGCAAGGGAAGTAGGTCAAGCATAGCTTCCATAGCTGCTGTGGGACACGAGTGCATTGCTCCTGTAGTCCCTATACAGGCAAGGCGTTGCAGTTTCTGCAACTTTCCCTGTGCTATTTTTTCTTCTGTTTTTGGCCACCATACGCATGATGCGTAGGTTACCATAGGTCTGACAACCGAAAGATAAGACCAATGTGTCATTTTCGGTCTTAGACCCCAAGTCTTACCAAACAACCTACGGCACGTCCATATTGCCGCTGTTGCTTTAGTAAGAGTCCTTTCCAGATGTGAGTTCCAGGTAAGTTTTTGATCCAGGATTACTCCCAGATACTTGACTGCACTGGAAAAATTTAGTATTGTTCCATTCAGTACAGGAGTTCTAAGATTGAGTTTTCTCCTTTTAGTGAACGGGACAATAGTTGTTTTGCTCGGATTGACATTGAGCCCCTCTGACGAGCACCATTTGGATATTATATTTAAGGCAATTTGCATGAGGTTGGAAATCATGACCTCATTTTTGCCTCTCACAGTGACGACCAGGTCATCTGCATATCCCTGGACGTTGAAGCCTGAATTACTCATTTTATGTAGGAGATCGTCGACCACCATTGACCACAGCAAGGGCGATAGGACTCCACCTTGTGGACAACCTCTGACTGCAGTCACCGTAGCCGACTCATCCCCCACACTTGTGGTAATAATTCTGCTTCTAAGCATGGATTGTATCCATTTAATTGTAGGAGACTGTATTCCCCTTTTTTCCGCGGCTTTTTGTATGGATTCATAGGAGGTGTTGTCAAAAGCACCCTCTATATCTATGAAAGCACACATAGCCACTTCTTTTGCTGTAAATGTCTTTTCAATGCCTTGAACCAAGCAATGTAGAGCATTTATTGTTGATTTGCCAGGTTGATAGGCAAATTGTTTTGCATGAAGCGGTGTTCCTGTAAGGATTTCACTTCTAATATATTGATCTAAAAGTTTCTCCATTGTTTTAAGGAGAAATGAGGTTAAGCTAATGGGGCGATACGACTTAGGCTCGTCTGGTGGACGTCTGCCTATTTTCGGAATAAACGCCACCTTGACTTCCCTCCAAGCTCGGGGAATATACCCAAGTATATAGCTAGCTATAAATATACTTCTCAGGCATGGGATAAGCTCCTCAATTCCATGTTGAAGTAGGGCAGGGAAGATGCCATCTCTGCCCGGTGATTTAAAGGGCTTAAAGGTAGATACCGCCCATTTAATTTTATTGGGGGTGAATATTTTCCTAGCCAGGCTTCTTCCTTCTCTGGTAGGACGAGGAGCATCCTCAAACAGATAGTCCTGTGGAAATTCACCCTGAATTATGCGACAGCCTGGGAAATAAGTACCTAAAAGCACTCTTATATTTTCCTGCTGACTCTCTGTGTATTCGCCATCGGGCTTTTTGAGTAGCCCTATTCCATTTGAGTGGTCTTTTGCAAGGACTTTTTGTAGGCGGACTGCTGGGGCTAATTCGTCTATCCCTTCGCAGAACCGTCTCCATGATCTTCTTTTAGACCTTCTCAATTCTTTGTTGTACTCCGTAAGGGCTTTTTTGTAGTCCTCCCAGTTTCCAGTGTTTTTGGCTTTGTTAAAAGCTTTCCTAGTCTCAGCCCTGAGACGGCTGAGATCTCTGTTCCACCAGGGCACATCTCTTTGGATTGCCCTTTGTTTAATGGGACAGCTTTTTTCATAACATGATGTCATGATGTTTTGTAGTTGATATAAGGCTATATCCAGTTCCTCTATTGTGTCGATGGAATGCGTTACATCTTCGACCTCCGTCCTCAAGTGTTCTTTATAAACACTCCAGTCCGTCAGTCTAGGTATTCTACATTCCCCGAGGCTTATTACAGCTGCTTCCAAGTCGAATCGTATGTGTCTATGATCCGACATGGAAGGCTCATCTGAAACATGCCAATTTTTAATTAAGTCGGTTATGAGTGGATCAGCAAGGGTTATGTCAAGAACCTCTTTTCTAATCGCATTCATAAAGGTGGGTTCATTGCCCTTATTGATAATGTCGATATTATTTGCCAACAAATATTCAAACAGGCACTCACCTCTAGTGTTTGTATCAGTACTTCCCCACATATGATGGTGAGCATTAGCGTCGCCACCTATTATGTAGGGTTTTTTCCTCCTCTTGCACCAGTTAATGACGTTTCTTACTTCTTCTGGGGGTGGATTGCCTTCTTCACCGGGGAAATAGGCGGAGGCCACTACGACCTGCCTTTTTCCCCTTTTTGTAGGCACTTCCACAGCTGCTGCCACTAAGTCCCTCGTTATGAACTCTGAAAAGAGAACAAAGTTAGTATCCTTGTTGAACAACAGAGCTGTTCTAGGATAGTCATGCAAGGTTGAATAAATTAACTTGCATGATTGTGTAGGGAGTCCTTTGATACGTCCTCCAAGTGCCCAGGGCTCTTGGATTAGCCCGATATTTAACTTCCTCCTAATAAATTCCCTGCTGAGCACACTCGAGGCTGCTTTTGCATGGTGGAGATTTATTTGGAGGCACTTCAGATTATTTAGGGCCATTATGACGGCGTGGGGCCATTCTTGTGGCCCCTTTTAGCTGTCTTTTTGCCCATGTTATTGATAATTAAATCGGGCTTCATAACAGTCCCACGAGTAGCGGAGGAAAAGCGGTTTACCTGAGGCAGTGCCCCGCATACCACAGGCAGACATTTATTTAAACCAGGGTGCGTCAGGTGCCCTGGAGTCCGCATAATAACGACTAAGCTTCCCCTTAGCCACGCAGTCATAGACTTATGCTGTTCCACCTTTGACTTGGGGGGAGTTTTATAGTGGCTCCCATCCACTTGGTCGGCTGGTTAAGGCAGACCCCCACGTGGAGCAAGCAATCCTCAACAACCACCCACTTGCTCCACACGGTTTATACCAGGCAGGTTTCCACGACAGAGCTCCAGCCTCTCGCGCGCCCGAACCATCCGACCTTAATCAGACGATTCCGGCACCCGGGCGACTGAGTCCCCGTCTCCACGCTGTTGATCCTAGTATAGCTCCAGGACGTTGGGTAACGCTACCTCCCATACTGCATCACTGCAGCCTGTGACGGAGCTTGTTGCGACTTGTGATACCCATCCACAGATGTAGATAGATGTCATACCCATCCACAAACGTACACAGACATCCCAGGGCGTCAGTACCGGTGCGTGAACCCCAAGCTCATGCCGGATTTACCTCCCTGGTCACTTGTGGCGAAGAGGAAGATAATTCCGGATTAGTACCAAACTTATCGTTTACATTGTAAACAAACTATTTCAAATGCATCCAACCAGTCTCTCTGTTAACGTTAACAAGATCAGTATCAGGGTGGGCCATTAAAAACGAAACACGCCTGTTTTGGGACACTTCTTGAAAAAACTCTTGGACAGGTCGATTCTTGATTTTAGGTCTAGCGATCCCTTATTTGAAGCGTCTTTCAATTTTCTAGGTGGCAGCATGGTCGAAATTAGTTTTTTCAATTTTTTTTCGTCCCCATGAAAACCACCACTAAGGTGGAGGTGCTGTTTGTGAAAAATCCTGAAATACGTCATCTTTTATCTCTTGAACGGCACATTTTGTTGTCAAATTTGACTTTTTCAGGTCAATCCCCTAGCCCCAACAACTCCAACAAAAACGAAAATTACCGTAAGGTGGTCGAATGACCCCTCATTTTAAAGGTCTTTTTATTCTCTATGCGACTGCATGATTATTTTTAGGTTTATAAAAATAGGAAAAGTGTAGAAAAAAAAATTAAAACATCAAAATTCAACGCCAGAAGAAATTTTTATTAGTTCAACAAATGCTCAAATTGTGCACCACCAACTTCCATACAACAAATTCTGCTCGAAACGTTTCCTTACATTTTCGAGGATCTGTGGCGTAATTTAGCAGCATCTTCAACAATGCGTCGACGCAACTCTTCCAGAGACCCTGGTCCGTTGCGTAAATTTTACTTTTCAGATAACCCTACAAAAAAGTCTGGTGAGCGGGCCGGCCATTCCAGAGCACTTCTTCGTTCAATCCAATGTCCCGGAAAAACTCTGTCCAGATACTCCCGAACAGCAAGCGCATGATGAGGTGGAGCTCCATCTTGTTGGAAAGTCAAATGGTCTTCTAGATAACGATCATCATTTTCAACGATATCTAAAAGCAATGATTGAACAAGGTCTTCCAACACTTCGAGGTAACGTTCGCCCGTCTGATTGCCATCAAGAAAAATGGGAAAAACCATTCCAAAAATACCGGCCCAAACATTTAGTTTTAGTGGATGTTGAGTATATGTACTTAGTGGAAAATTCTTGGATTCACGTCCGACCAAAACCGACAGTTATGGCGATTTACAGTAGAGTTTAAGAAAAATTTACATTTTTAATCACAATGACAATGACAATTCACAAACCAGCTTAAACTGAAAACAAATGAGATATATGTTAGGTGGTATAGGAGGCTAATAAAAAGTATAATAAAAAATGATCTAATAAAAACTAGAATAAAACATTATCTGCGTATTCCAACAGAACGAAACCTACTTAAGAAAAACATGTGTACTACAGGCTTCTTAAAAAGAAACAATTTAAGCATTTGTTGAACTAATAAAAATGTCTGCTGACGTTAAATCTTGATATTTCAATATTTTTTCTACACTTTTCCCATTTTTGAAAGGGCAGATTGAACAATTGAATTTCCTTTTAACGACAAACGAAGAACGAGTTCATAATTTGAAATTAAATAATCCACCGTTTAGTATTCAGGGCAAAAAAGGACTTTCAAATCACTGTATCTGAGTCTCGGGAGGTCTTTATAAACACCTAAAGTGAATAAAAATGTATTGTATAGTTTTTAAATTTTAAATTAATAAACGTATTATCAGTTATTTAAAACAAAACCTGAGCAAACCTAAAAACGATCATGCACTTGCATAGAGAATAAAAAGACCTTTAAAATGAGGGATCACTCGACCATCTTACCGTAATTTTTGTTTTTGTTGGGGTTGTTAGGATAGGGTGTTGACCTGACGAAGTTAAATTTGACATCAAAATGTGCTGTTCAAAAGATAAAAGGTGACGTGTTTCAGGATTTTTCCCAAACAACACCCCCACCTTAATTAATCCTAGAGGGTGGTTTTCATGGGGACGAAAACAAATTGAAAAAAATTAATTTCGACCATGCTGTCGCATAGAGAATTGAAAGACGCTTCACATGAGGGATCGCTGGACCTAGGGGGTTGATGTGTTAATGTCAGGCTTGACATAAAAAAGTTGTCGTTTTAAATGGCCCACCCTGTATGTGCACTACAACATAAAATGTAATACATCTTCTATATATTGATATTCTACTTTCAAATTTCTAGCTTTGAACATTAAGATCTCAAAATAGTATAATCATCCAGTGCATCATGGCAAGCGCACGGGTATTATATATACATTTGAATGAAGAAACGTTCATATTGCTGATAATAGTTTCAAGGTTATGTAGTTGTTAATTGATTCCTTAGGTCATCATTATATTTTGAAGATATATTGCAACCTTCTTGAACAGTGTAATGGTAATAATGGTCCGATCATACTGCACAACAGATTCATTATGACGCATTTCTTTTTTGTGTCTATTTAAATTTGATTGCATAGTAAAAGTACATGAAAGGCAGTAAAGAGCCATTGTAAATGAAATAACAAATACAACACAGAACTGACACCGAATGCAAGATAACTGCAAAAAAATAAACTTCAAATTGAAACCGAGCTAACCTGTAAAATACTCTTTGGTCAACAAAAATCGACTTCTGTAAAATATCAAACGCATTCCTCCTCTCCCAGAAATTGTTAAATTTCGCATAAATGGCAACGTTGCATTGATCGCTTTCTGGGGCCGTTCCGAAGACGTGGCGCCATTTGACGAGGTCCGCCATTTTGCTGTAAAATTCTGAAGCGATAGCAAATGTATATCTCCCCCCTCCCTCCTACTTTCTCAGTTTCCAACCTGTTAAGGGCGGCATAGGAAGCAAATCCGTTATAATTTGTGTTTTCTGCATAAAAATCTTGTAGTTCAGAGTTAAGAAACGTGTTAAATATTTGATACTAATTTAAGTTATTCAGGTAATACACTATACAAATATCCTTCAATTCCACATAAAAGTTAACATGATTCAATCTTCTTGGCGGTACTTATTCGTGTACCGCTGGAAAACGAGAAATTGCAATAAAGAACTGTTGCAATAGCTTGCTATTTATAATATTAGGGTTTTTAGAATTTTGCATAATATAACCTTTTTGTATTTATTGAAAATAGATTTTACTTTTCCTCTCGCAAAATTGAATTTTGATATTTGTTTTAATTTTTAAAATTTAGTTGGCTGTGTCGTTGACGTCATTCACTCTGGGCGCCATTTCTGTGCATGAGTCAGTGGTTGAAGTTTGATCAAGTATATTCTGCTGAAGAATGTAAGTATTCTTTTAGAGAAAAACTACAATTATGCATATCTGTTCGTTGTGTTTTGGCTTCAACATAATCAATTTCTTTCTAATCCGTTATTTTATTCTGTATTATAAACTGAAATAGAAACCGCGTCAGCCATTTTGCGAACGTCAAGTCAAATAATGACCTTCTGAAGTTTTAGCGACTTTTAAACAAATTGTAAGTATTCGTGCACTTAAAAAATGTTCTTAGACTTATTAAACTTTATGTATTCAGCAATAAGTATGCAATTTTATTACCTATATAAGTCTAGTATACTTTAACTTGGCATGTGTATATATGAGTTAATATTTCCGTACGATTTCATTTTCTCCCATATTGTACACAAAGTTAAAGCAATAGTCCAGAAACATTGTTTACGTGGACAATATTTTTGGATCTTTGTGTACAAGAGAAAATGAAATCGTACGAAAATATTAACTTATACATACACACGCCAAGATAAAGTATACTAGACTATAGATTTACAATAAAACGGGTTGATTCAACGTCATGTCACCGGCATAAAAAATTATATACCTAGATATAATATCCATCTAGTACTTATGTATACTGAATCTTGGAATATATTTATAGTAGAATATTTATGTATAACATAGTTCTAAGATCTAAAACAGCCTATGTTCCATACCTACTTTTTAAATTTTATGAAATGACTAGCTGTAACGGTTATGACAAAAATGCATCAAAGTTTTCGCCAAATATCTATCTAGATAAAGGTGTATGCTTATTATATTTTGTAATTCATACAAAATTTAGAGTAAAGACACCTACCTATTAATTTATTTTAATTGATGAATTTGTCTCGGAATTTGCCAATGAATAACTCATTTCTATAAAATAAAGAGGAAATCTACATCTATACACGATTTATATATAAAATTTAATTAATATATTATTATGTATGTATGCATGTCCGTCCAAAAATCCTGGCTACTTCGAAACAACGTACAATGGTTCGGATGACTAATCTGGTAGGACAAAATTATTTTCTTTGCCAAATCCTATATAACTCAGAGCAGTAAATAAATGTATTAAAGGATAATTTTTAATACATAGCACTGAATATGTGGTTGGTTCCTTTTGTGAAAATCTTGAAAATAATTATTATTTCAAGTAAGCACTACTTTTAGATGTTTCCAAACAATATATTTCGAAATACTCTACTTACGTTTCGGCCTGCTAAGCCTCTATCAAGTGATTCTTTTATACAACTAAAACATTTGCGACTAACACCCTAGGGCCTATGTACCTACACTGCTAAAAATGTCTCGTCAATATACAATCAGAACTCATAAAGTTTTATTAGTTTTTGTAAACATGTATGAGGTTTTCATGTTTCTATGAGCCGAAGGTGTAGCAAGATTTTTGACAGTTTTTAAGAACGAGAATGTTTTATGAGTTTTTATTATGATTCTACTCACAAGAAATTGCGTTAAAAACTTTATAAACATCTAAAAGGAATTATAAGCAGAGTTTTAAAAGTGTTAATTTCTTGATGTGCTTTAAAAGTAATTATAAGTTCCCAACAGGCGTACAAGTAAAACAATCTTTAATAAGTATTTACTGACGTTATTTTATATACATTTGTGGAGGTTTATGAGCAAAGTTTCAAGACGAAGAGAACTTCAGACTTAAAGAGAAATTACCCACGAGTATTGCAGAAATTGCTATATAACAAATATTTGAGAGAGATTCCATCATGTTTCTTAACAGTATTTGTAAGTTTTGAAAATACTATAAGTAGGTAAATATTATTCTTAAGAGATTTTGCAGTTATATGATTGAAAGCTTTCACACGAATTTATGAATGAAGTTTGTAAGAGATTTGAAGAGGTTTTAAAATCATAGTTTTTACGAGCATTCTAAGGAATAGAAAAGAGCAATTTTGCTTTTGCTCTCCGCCATACTTTCAGCTGTGCAGTGAAGCGGTCATGTTGTTCCATACTGTTGGTGACAAAATCCCAGATTGTCGGTAAAACACCCAGTAAACACAAATACATACCAGATATATGCATATGCATAATTACGTTTACATAGGAAATGTCAGACATATGTTTTGCAAGGTAAATGCAACTTGCATGTACCTACAAATTTCTTGCTCTTCCGATATAACATACATGTAGCAAACATGAATTATGTTATACTATTTTCCTCTTATTGTTATCTGGCAGACATATATTTTGTAAAGTAAATGCAAATTGCATGTACATGTCCTGTATGTTTTCTGAATCTGATTTTTATGCACCAGAAACATGGCGTTTCGTTTTTTGCATTGCGTTTATGATGTGTTAGACATGTAATTTGTCCTTATCTGTATATGTATCATACATGTTCCAGAGATATGAAACATAATAAATTACCCTACACTTATGGAAAAATGGTCCTGGTGAGATTGGCTGAACTGAGCTATATCTGATTATTTACATGTCACGAAAGAAAATGTTGCATTAAGACTTTAAATTTTGCATCAATTTTAAGATCATTTACGTATTAGCTACATATAAAGAAATATGGCTTTTGATACCTTCAGGGATATTGCAAAATATGCGTCAATGTATTTACTTTATATATATATGGATTACTCAGGTGAGCTTCCTTTGATACATGGCAGACATATGTGTGTTTACTGGGCAGAGGCGCGCAATTTATAAAATTTAAAAGCTGCAGATAAATATTATTTATTTTTTAAACATAAGTGCATTTTCTGCGACAGTTCTTTAATTTTCTTCATTTACCGTCTATATTATTATAATTATCTAAATGAAGTAACTCTATCTTACCGACATTTCGGAAAACTGACATCAAACTGCAAAACCATATGATGAGATCAGCGCATAGTTGTTCGGGCCTATGCGATATCCAGTGTATCTAGATAGTGGTTTACCTCAGTCCCATTTACAGAACTAAAATTAATTTAAGTAATAGATTCTTCATAGTTTAAATCAAAAACCAGAACTAAAAATTTTTGCTAAAGTTGTATTCAAGAAATTTACTTTCAGTTTAATGGTAAATTCTATGGACAAAAAGATGGTTTACCAATGGGTTCACCAATCTCTTCTTTATTAGCTGAAATAGTCATGGCAAATTTAGAATTTAATTTTTGGCCCTACCAAATTAGTAATAAGCTGTTAAGGTATCTGATAAAAATATCTCCCTGTTAGTATAGAAATAGAAATTATAAAAACCCTGTTAGAAATAAGTAACTATAGAAAATAAAATGGTGCTAACATGAACATTATTTATCAGCCGATTGATTCATCTGGCTGTTTGTATTTGATTTGCAGGTCAACTTTAATATAATATTAGAAAATTCATCTACCCGCTAACTAACAGTCACTTTAACAGCCTATTAATAATTTGGCCCATAATCAGTTAAAGATTAGTACTTACCGTAAACTCACTACTACGGACACAGTCATCCCTCATAGTTCACAGTAATCGTGGCAAATTAAACTTTCATCCGTTCATAATCTAATACATATCGACTTACGAACTTCCCTTTAGACAAAAACGATTTTAATATAGAATTGAATGTAATTAAATGAATTGTAAAATATAATGGATACAACGAGTTGTTAATGGATAATCAAATAATGTAAAATGCTTCAGTTATATTATTTACTTGTACAAGACTATTTAAGTATATTAAAAATAAAATTGACCCCATCACCGTCCCTCGTGGGACGCCGGTGGTGAAGAGTAATGGGTCGCTAGAGGTATTGTTGATTTTTATTTTTTAATAATAATAATATTTGAGTCCGTTGTGGGGAATGAGAAGTGTCTAATTTATTGGAACTACTCGTTTCCCACCATCAGGCAAATACAAGCCAACAAGCCTGACATAGTACTCCTCGACCACCAACTCAAGACAATGTATGTCGTGGAATTCTTGGCTCCCACTGAGAACAACATTGTCTTATATCGAGATTTGCTCTTCGAAATCCGTAGACTTTATCTAGGCCATACCGTTAACATTGTGGTACTGATTATTGGGGTCCTCGGTGGAATGTGACACGCACTGCTTTCGGAACTTAAGATCATACCGGCATGCTGAAACTCGGCAGAGATCAATAGTTACTCACCCCATGGGCGTGGGGAGTGGCTACTGGTACTACCAGCTCCCCTCTGTGAGAGTCGGAGCCACAGAGTAGGGTGACTGGTTTTTGGTAAAAAAAAAATCGTCATTTATTTTTGTATATATACACATTACATATGATGATATTATGACAAAAATGAGGCGAAGTTTAGCACACGAAGTGCTATTCTTACACTTACACACAAAAAAATAGATTTAATAATTCTTAGTATAAAAATATAAAATATTACAAAAAGAATAAATAATAATAATTGGAAATAATAAAAAGTAATTTATATATTTGAAGTTATGAAGCATGGCAGTTCATTCAAAGATAAGGATCAATAGAAGATCATAAATGTGATTGAAGAAAAATTAAATTTTGATTTTCGTTTAAACCGTGGGATAGGCAATTCTTTTAGATGATTAGGTAGAGAGTTGCAATTATTTGTAAAGAAAACTTTTACGAAAAAGTGTAGTGCAATGTCTAGGAATGTGAAGGAAATGAATATTTCTTAAATTAATTTGGTGAAAATTACTACGCTCTACTATTAGCATCTCTTTGAGGTAAGCAGGAGTGGAGGTCAATATCACCTTATGAATTGTACATGCTATATGATGCTTCCATCTGTTGACCATGTTTAACCAGGATACTTCTTTAAACTTGGTAGAAATGTCATCATATTTACGCAGGTTGTGAATGATTCTACAGCAGGAGTTTTAAAATCTTTGTATGCGAGCTTTGTCGGTAGCATTAAGGCGAGGTCTATAAATATAATCTCCATAATTGAATTTAGAAAGCACCATAGTTTCTGTCAAAGTTTTTTTAAGACCAAAAGTTAGAAGTTCTTTATTAGCATACAATAGCTTTAAGGCTACATATAATTTTTGCACAATCTTACTAACTTGTGTAAATTTTAGTTAGTGTCTATTATTAGACCTAGATTATTTTTATGGTCCACTACAGAACATTTGTTTTCATTATTTTCATTATTTATTTTGATGTTTAATAAGATTTCACAATATCAACCTTTTTTTGTGAGCCAAAAAATAATACACAAGATTTGTTACTATTTAGAGACAAGTTGCAGCTTTTTGATTTTTTTAATAAATTTTCTAGATCTGTATTTGCATGATTTTCAAAAGCTGGAAGATTGTTGATGTTGACTATAAACCATCAGCATATGCGTGTGAGTAACAATTAGAAAAGGTTGACATTAAATCCGCTGTATAGATGATAAATGTGGTGTTCCGGGGTTGAAATGAATCACGGAATATCAGGGTTTCGTACACTGTTTTATTTTCTTATCTATATAACAATAACTGGTATATATGTTACGAGCAATATACGCGTGGCTTGACTGTGACATAGTAAAACGTATCGACGCCTCTACGGCTAATGACGGACTCCACGTCGGGTGTGCCGTTGTCCTTCATGGCGGCGGTCATGTGACATCCGGTATGATGTACCGTCTCACACCTCCCTTTGTAGTCTTTGATGCTCTGTAATTATAAACAAAATGTTGTTGCCTTATTATACAATTTTGTGGCACTTCGTGTCTAACAAATGTTTTGATTTACAAACCCTTAATACTACATAAAACACAAAAAAAGATTTACATGTGAAATCATGGTTAACAGAAAGGTGTACCTGAGACCTGGTGGCGGTTTCCCTATCGCTTCAAGGTATTGTTACCTGACTTTACCGATTCTAAAACGGCCACCTTACATAGTGGGTGTTAGCTGGACTCGATTACATAATCTCTGAGTCTTCCTGGTATTTTTCTTTCTCTTTTTGGCCTACTGGGAGGTTTCGCACCACTGTCACCAGCTCTCTGGGTCCCCTCTGTAGCAGTGTTCCTAACCTGTAACCTATGAGAACAATCTTTATTTACATTTGTTTCATTACATGGTATATCAGTTTGGACAGAATAGCTTAAGTCAACACTAACATTTTGTTCAGATAAATCTACATTATGAGCATCAATTACTGATTCAGTCATAGTTATGTTTTCCCTACCTATGTTTACATGAGTTAATTGTACATTATTGTCATTTTCCAATGGTGGTAACATATTTGCTACTCGTTGATCCGGTATTGGGTTAGGTACCTTTAACACGATTTTTTTACTCATCGTAGACCCTGATATAACTGCTCTGCCTGTTTTTCTCTCACCTGAACCATTCTCTTCCCCTACTTGGCGTTTTTTGAGGTGATATTAATCTTTTCCATACCTCGCCTTGCAAAGGTACATTTGACTTTCCTATTTTCTTTAATATTTTGGCCTTCGTCCAGCTTTTTACATTGACGATACGATAATCCCTTACCATGACTGATTCTCGTATCTCGAAATCTCTCTTTACGCCTCCATAGTTCCTTTTTTGCTGTTCTTGAGCCTTCTTCATGCTCTTTTGTACTTCCGTGTGGCTAACGGTGTGTGTTCCGCTGCTTTCTTTCACGGTTCACGGTTAAACATGAGTGCGGCAGGTGTTTTCTGGGTTGTCTGGTGTGATGTTGCTCGATGATCCATTAGGAATCTTGAAATGAGCGTGGTAAGTGATACATTCGCATTATTAGGAACACTTAACATGGTTTTGACTTTATTTTTAAAAAAATTTACGGCGTTCTCTGCCAAACCGTTGCTCTGACTATTTCCTGGTGGAGCTGTTATGTGTTTCAGTCCATTTTTCTTTAAAAACTCTTCCATTTTATTGCTGACTAGCTGTCGTCCATTGTCGCTTACCAGTGCCTCTGGCAATCAGAATCTCGCAAAGATTTGCTGCAGTTTTTCTATTGTTTCTTCCGTTGTCGTCGTCCTTATTTCCACAACCTCTAACCATTTTGAAAAGGCATCCACCACAACCAAAAACATCTTGCCTTTTATAGGACTGCAAAAATCCACGTGTACTCTATACCAAGGTTTTGTCTCCAATGGCCAAGGCGTTAACGCTACTCTTGGGGGTGCTGCTTTGTTTGACAAACAGGGTACGCACCTGTTTGCTAGTTTTTCGATGTCCCCATCGATGTTGGGCCAATATATGTACGATCTTGCTTTATTTTTCATTTTTACTATTCCAAAATGCCCCACATGTAACTCTTCCAGGAGCTATGGGCTCAGTGCTTCTGGGATGACTATCCTTAGCCCCCACATTAGAATTCCTTTCTCCATGAATAACTCCTCTCTCCTATTAAAAAAACACATTAGTTCTTTATCTAAATTTTGAGGCCAATTGTTCGTTGTCACATATTTCATTACGTTTTGCAAACGCTTGTCATTTTCCGTGTGTTTTCTCACGGACTCATTGTCTATAGGCCAATCGGTGCTTTTAGAAGTAAAATTTAAACTTACTTTATCGTCATCTTCGACATCCATGCACTTTAAAGGAGCCCTGGAAAAATAGTCCGCTACGATGTTGTTCCTTCCTTTGATGTGCTCGATGGTATAGTTATATCCTGATAGATAAGCTGCCCACCGTTGCAATCTGTTCTCGAACATTTTTGGAATGTTCTTATTTTCTCCGAACAAGGCTACCAAAGGTTTGTGATCGGTCCTTAAGATAAAATGGCATCCTACCAAGCGAGCTCTCCTGGGTTCCCCAGTACAAAGCCAGCGCTTCCTTATGGATTGTACTATATTTGGTCTCAGCTGGCAGAAGCGTCCTTGAGTAACATGCTATAGGTCGTTCGCTTCCATTTGTCATACGATGGGACAGGACTGCAGTAATTCCATGGTCTGAACTATCTGTGGTAAGAATTAAAGGTAAATCTTGGTTAAAATGAATTAATATTCGATCAGATGCTATGTTTCGTTTTATTTCTATAAAAGCTTTCTCACACTCTTCGCTCCAAACAAATTTGTTTTCGACTTTCAGTAAATTATAGATTGGTTTTAAAAGATAAGCAAAATTCGGCACAAATTTACTATAAAAATTTAACATACCAAGTAATGACCTAGTTTCCGTTACGTTTTTGGGCTGGGGTGCGTCCAAAATAGCTTTCACTTTACTTCCAGACTGCCTTAACCCACCTTTTGAAAGATTGTGACCTAAATACTCTATATTGTCTTTAAAAAATTCACATTTAGAAATTTTAACTGTTAACCCTGCATCTTTTAAAATATTTAAGACTTTTTCCAACGTTTTCAAGTGTTCTACATTATTACGACTCGTAATTAAAATGTCATCCAGATAAATACAAATTTTATTCATACCTTGGAAGATTTGTTCAATATAACGCTGAAACTTTCCACTTGCTGGAGAGATTCCATATGGCATTCGGTTGATGTGAAACAAATCTCGATGTGTGCTCCAAGTTAGTAACTTGCGTGCCTCGCCATCGAACAGGAACTGCATATATGCAGAACAAACGTCCAATTTGGTGAACTGTTCCCCGCCATGGAGCTTTGCGAAAAGGTCCTCTATGCATGATAGGGGATGTTTCTTCAGCCAAATAGCGATTTACTGTTAATTTAGAATCTCCACATATTCGAATTTTGCCATCCTTCTGAATTATGGGCACTAGTCGGGTCGCATACTCACTCGTTTGGGTAGGTGTTAAGTATTCCTTCACATACCATTCTGTCTAGCTCTTCTTCCATGGGTTTCATATATGCCAGAGGAATAGCCCTGTGTTTAAAACAAACAGGTTTAGCATTTGCATTCAAACTTAACGATATCTTAGCATACTTAAAAGTACCTAATCGATTTGAAAATATTTCGGGAAATTTATTGATTAGACTGTTAATTTCTACTCTCAACTGAGTTCTTTCAATGTTATTTACCATTTCTAATTCTAATTTAAAATTTTTTACGAAATCTCGCCCTAAAATCAATGGACCACCATTGTTTACTACACAAAATTTTACAAAATCATTTTTACTACAATACTGAATATTTACATTAAAATATCCTAATGGAATAAAACTTGTACTGTGTCATATACAATAATACATATAAGGCTTGTATTATAGGTTGTATATGTAGGATATGTAGGTTTAAGTTTAGAGTTAGGTTAATTATATAGATAGATGTTAGATGGCACCATAGATAACAGAGAAGCTAAAAGTGTTAATTATAAGTGTATTAATTACAAACACACATCATAAAGATGATACATGTACCATTGTACGTTTTCAAAATGGTATTGTCTTTCTCAAACTTATACCTAAGTTTGAAATCTGTTTCATATGCATAATTATTAATACAGGAAACTAAGAGTCAGAGTCAAATAGTGCGTCATAGTTTCTATTGTTAATGTTTAAAACGAATGGATCCTCTTTGCTACTACAATTAGAGCTATTGCTAAATATAAACATTTCTGATGGTTCCTGGGCTTCTGCTAAAACATTATCTGTTACATACCTTTTGTCATCAGTTTCAACGAAATTTACGTGTTTACGGGATTACACAAATTTCTTAGCAGCTTGTTTGTTTCTACACCCACGCAACTCAGCAAATTCGCAACTTTTAACTTTTCATCTGCGATTTTATTAACAGTAAAGTATCGTTCCAAACGTTCGCAATAAATGATCCAATCGTCTTCTGCATTGAACTCTAAAATTTTTATGGAACTCATGATGCAGTTTCGATAAATCCGATTTTATTTGTTTAATCCTCGTCGCCAGATGTGGTGTTCTGGGGTTGAAATGAATCACGGAATATCAGGGTTTCGTACACTGTTTTATTTTCTTATCTATATAACAACGACTGGTATATATGTTACGAGCAATATACGCGTGGCTTGACTGTGACATAAGTAAAACGTATCGGCGCCTCTACGGCTAATGACGGACTCCACATCGGGTGTGCCGTTTGGCGGCGGTCATGTGACTTCCGGTCTGATGTACCGCCTCACAATAAACAATAAGGGACCTAGAACAGAACCTTGCGGTACTCCTGCTAGTAATGTTATAGAGTTGGAAAGTTTATGCTCAACATTTACTTTTTGTTGCCCTTCTGTCAAGTAGGATTTTATTAAATTCAAAGACGGATCTTCAATACCATAGTATTTTAGTTTTGACAGAATTACAGTTTGCATCATTATATTGGTAAAGGAAACTCCAATCAAATTCTTCTAAATCACTTTTGAAATTTATTAACCTTGCCTCTGAAATTATCCTTGTTTTTCGTTTTGTAGACTTCTTTATATGCAGTTCTGTATTTTTCTCAAGATATATCTCTATACCAAGGTGATTAGATAGAGCACCAACTGCATCCAAAAATGTTAATAATTAAATTCTTGGACGATCTAATGGCAAAAGTAAATAATCTTAAAACCTTAAATTGGTACAGAAAAATCATAGAGGACCCCACAGCTACACAACGATATAAGTCTTGTAAGAAACAAGTTAATAATTTAATTAAACTTGAAAAGAAGAACAACTTTTCTCAAGTACTTGACTCTTCTTCAAATAAAACTAAAACTATGTGGCAGTTGGTAAACAAAAAATTAGGAACTGAAACTAAAAACAATAAACCAGTACAAATTATTTGTGAAGGGGAAGTAATAATTGACCCATATAAGATATCAAATGCTTTTGGGGACTATTTTGCCAACTCGATAAAAATACTAGTTGCCAAGAATTTTGAGAATAATGAATATGACTGCACGATGTCTAGGAACATTTGTAACTCTATGTATTTTTCGCCTTTGACAGAAGAGACTGTCTTAGATATTATTAGTAAGTTAGCTAGCAAAAAGTCGTGTGGAATTGATGAGGTTCCTGTTTCGTTATTAAAGGAATGTAAATATGAATTTGCACATTATTTAGCAATTATTATAAATAAATCTATTTGTCTTGGCCAGTTTCCTTCTTTATTAAAAACGGCAAAGATCGTCCTAGTACATAAAAAAGAGGATCACCAAGATATCACGAATTACAGGGCAATATCAGTATTAAGTGCCTTCTCCAAGGTAATAGAAATGGCTGCGTGCGGCAGTATTACACTATTCTTAAACTCAAATAAGTCATTAACTAGCTGTCAGCACGGTTTTAGATGAGGGTATTCAACCGAAACAGCTACAGTGGACTTTGTTCAATCTATTCATGAGGAACTCGACCAGCGCAAACATGTGTTTGGGATCTTCTTTGATATATCTCGGGACTTTGATACCATAAACCCGGAGTTCTTATCAAGAAAACTCTCGTGTTTGGGTATTAGAGAACCAATTAATAGCTGGATTAATTCTTATGTAACCAACAGATCCTTTACTGTAAGAATAGGAGACATAGACTCCCAACTGTACAACACTAACCTTGGTACCCCACAGGGAAGTGTATTAGGTCCATTGCTGTTTCTGCTATACGTAAATGACCTTCCAGGAGCTGTAACTGATCACAGAGGATTGTTTATGTATGCAGATGGCACAAAAGTCATACTCTCCGCGCAAACAATAAACGATGTATCTGGAAAGATCAGTCTGGTTCTAGATTTGTTTAATACATGGTGTGAAACTGTGAAAGCAACCATCTTGTCATAAATGCTAGCAAATCTGTAATTGTAAAGTTTTGCTATGGACGCCGCATTACGCCCGATTTAAATTTCCACATGAATGATTCTGAAATCAGCTTATCAGAAAATACAACGTTTTTAGGAACTATCGTTGATGAGAGATTGGATTTTACCGCTCAAGTTAACAACGTTTGCTCAAAGATAATTCCCTTTTGAATGTATACTATGCTCAGGCGTATTCTATTATTTGCTATAATATTATTGTATGGGGCCAATCTACCGACGCCTCGCGTGTTTTCATTTTGCAAAAACGTATAATACGTGTGATTTTTGATTTAGGCTATAGACAATCTTGTAGAGATACATTTAAAAATAAGGGAATACTGACATTCACCTCCATTTACTTATTTATGTTGCTGTGCTACATTTATTCTAAAAAAGATAGTCAGAAAAAAAATTCTATTTTCATCAATACAGCACTAGAAAAAAAGGCGATTTCTGTCAAGCTTATTACAGTCTTCAATGAATTTTAAAAAAAACTAAAGTTATTTCTCATCGAAAACTGCTTTTATACACTTACTGAATTCATTTCTTATAACCAAATCCTGTGAATATTATTAACTTATTATCTTGTTCAATACTGCTGTTATTATGTATTATATGTGAATGACTTGTGTTTTAATTATCTGTTTATACATATTTATTTTTTGTTTGTATATACATACTTATACTGTTGTATTTATCATGACTTGTCACATGTACAATTTAATGTATGAATTGGTGGCTAATAAAACTATCTATCATATTGTTAGTCACCAAATCAAACAAAAATGAAGATTTGTGTATCACCATACATCATATGTCATCTAAAATAACATTGACAAATGCCACATTATTATTATGTGATATATTAGGAGTCCCAAAAGATTACTATAGCTGCTAGCAGGGACGTAAATGTGTATTATGTGCTTACTAGGAATTTTGTATGCGGTGTAAAAGTTTTTCTAAAGACATTCAATAGACCTTTATATGACATATGTCTGTTGAAATAATAAAGCTATTATTATCATCATATTAACAAATAAATAATTTGTTTATAAAAGCGCAATCTGGGTATACTCGATACCTCAGAGTTATCATTGTAAATTTTGACTAGTGGCGCATTGTCCTATAGGCAAAAAAAGGCATTCACTCGGACTCATTACTATAGTAAAAATATTCACATATAGATTTGAGCATAGGCAGAGTCAAATCTACAAGGGCTCCTGAAAGAAAATGTCTCAATTTAAGACTATACATAGGAGCCCCGAATTTAAATTTGCCTTGGGTCCTATGAAACTGTCGCTGCAGTGACTATTACAGCACGAATATTTAAAAAAATATTATTTTGTAGTATCCACATTTGAAACAAACACTTTGGAATGTCTGGAGCAAGTCGTGAGAGACCCAGGAAATATAGAAGGATAACTCCGCTAGGGGATATTGACCTGGACTACGAGATGGAGGAGTAAGTACATGTTTTTGTTATATATTTTATTTCTACCCAATTTGAAAAAACTATTCATGGACCGATTTAATTTTCTCTAGCTTAATTCATACTATTTTAGTGTAGAGCACATACTGTAATAGTTTTTTTGGTGTAGAAAGAGCTATTAGAATTATTGCTGGATTGTCATACAGAGATGAGTCAAAAATTGCTTTCATGAATCATAATATACTCATCCTGCTTTATGGATACATACTGAAGTGTCTCATATACACAGAAGGTGAAATCATTATTAGCTGTTCAAATGCAGATTCTAAAGGTAAATTGAAAATGAAGGTACAAGAAGAATTAGGAAACAAATACAAAATTAAAGATCCCAATTTTAAGAATCCAAAAATAAAAATCAAGCATGCAGAAATAAAATTTATTGAAAAAGAAGACAAGGATATTTTACAGGATATAATTGAACAAAATGAATTGGAGGATGAATTTAAAGAAAAAATAAAAATAATAAGGAAGTATGAAAATAAACGGAGACGGAATAGTGGAAATATTATTATGGAAGTAAAACATAACATATTTAGAGATATTATGAAAAGAGGTAAATTAAATGTTGGATGGAGAGAATGTGAGATAGAAGAACACCATAGTATAGTACAATGTTCTAAATGTGCGAGATACAATCACTTTGCGAAAGACTGTGAAAATAGTGTTACTTGTTTTAAATGTGCTGGAAATCACAAAACGGAAGACTGTATGAATGACTACATTAAGTGTATAAACTGTGTCAAAATAACAGAAAAAATAAAAATTAAATAGTAACCATACATCATATGATAAAAATTGCTCCTGTCTAATTAGGAATATTGAACGTATCACTAACCGCACCAACTATGGATTATAGCCATTACACGATACCCCGAACAATATAAAAAAGTCAGGTTATAAATCTAAAGATATTGTATATTTAAATTGCCAGGGATTTATAAATAACAAAGATCAATTATTACATTTAGTATCAGAGTGGAAACCAATGATATTTTGTCTAGCCAAAACACATGTTGATGCTGAAGTTAGTTCAAGTGAATTACAAATGGAAGGGTACAACATTGAAAATTGTGTAACTATGAATCAAAGAACTGGAGGAGTAATTTTGAACAAAAGCAATTTATTTGCTCTAAATTCCTAGATCTAACCAAAGCCTTTGATTGTGTATCACATAAAATTCTCACAAACAAACTGCGATTCTATGGCTTGACAATAGATAGTATCAGGCTTATCGAATCTTACCTCAGCAATAGACAACAGTATGTCACATACAACAACAGTACATTAACTCGACTTGAAATAAAGACTGGTGTACCACAGGGCTCAGTCCTCGGTCCAGTTCTGTTTCTAATTTATATTAACGATCTACCTTCCTCAATAGACAACACAACCTCTACCATCCTGTTTGCAGATGACACAAATCTAACCATACGAAATACTGACTTGGTTGTTTTAAAGGTATTAATGCTAGAAACAGAGTCTAAAGTAGAAGATTGGTTTCTTGCAAACCAACTAAACCTTAACATCACTAAGACCGAGACCATGATCTTTAGTCTTGGAAAAATAGATCAAACTGATAATCCAGATTCTGTTAAGTTTCTCGGTGTTTATTTGGACAGCAAATTACTATGGGAGAGTCATACCGATCACGTATGTAAAAAAATCTCAAGAAACATATACCTACTTCGCAGTTTGACTCATAAGGTATCTACAAAAACCCTTACCACAGCATATCACAGTCTCATTCACTCCGTTATATCGTACGCTATACTTGTGTGGGGACATGCTAGCTCTACTGCCGATGTGTTCTCCTTACAAAGATGAGCAATAAGAATAATAGCAGGTCTCAAATTCAGAGATGATTGTAAATCCAAATTTATTGAATTAAAAATCTTAACTGTTCCTTGCACATATATTTACCAATGTCTACAGCATATCAAAATGAACTTAGAAACATATACCAAATGTAATGAAATACATACTTACCGCACACGTAACAGAAATGATTTGGATAATACCTACTTAAGATTATCAAAAAAAAAAGAGTTGGTACGACATTCTGGGGCATTCAACTCTACAATGCCCTACCACTTGAAATAAAACTCCTGCCACAAAGGTCGTTTAAACGTAGAATCAAGCAGTATCTATTAAAAAACGCTTTCTATAACACTGAAGAATTTTTAAACAACGAATTACATACAATATAGTTATGAAAGCATTTGCGTGTTCGTATATTTATTCTATATGTATGTCTTTAAGTAATAACTAAACAAGTCTATAATTGAGAATGTTCCATGCCCACCTTTTATGTCATACTTATTTTAATGTTTTATTGTGTTGTATCCACCATTCACTTCTTACATGTTGTACTGATTTTATAGCTTTTATCTATTTTAATATGTTGTACTGTATTGTGTATACTATTTATTTCTTACATGTATTATTTTCGTTTTGTAGTTTCCCCCTTTTGACATGTGTAAATACTATTTTGTATAATCAGCACCAATAAATTATCTAATCTATCTAATCTAATCTAAAAAATAATGTATATTAAACAGAACATTAAATATCGAATTATAATGAAAAAAAATTTGGGAGTTTATCTCTGGGTACTGGCTATGGAAATCATAATTGAAAACAAACATATGGGAATTACCGTAATATATCACCCTCCGCAAGTTTCTGACAACTTATTTTTAGACTTCTTCGAAAATTACTTAGACAGTGCATATAAAGATAATAATGAAACCTTACTTATTATAGGTGATTTTAATTTTGATGTTAGCAAAGACACGTATTATACAAATAAATTTAAAAACATTATATGTTAGAAGTGATTCTGCTTAGGCTCTGTTTAACGAAGAAAACACAAAACACTTCTTCAAGTAAAATTAATATATTGAACAAAAATATAGAATACAAAAACGTGTGTACTGGTTGAATGTTTCACAATGACGCGCGCAAACAGGAAATAGAGGGCGTGCATGCGCAGATTCGTCAACTGCCTCAGGAAACAACCGAGGCGCGAATTTCAAAAGTAATGAATCTCTAACACTTCCCCTCGAATCGGTTGTATATTGGCGACTTTACTTTAAAACGCGTAATCCAGCCAACTCCCAAGCAATGCTCATGTTTCACCCTGGGCAATCCTTTCGTCAAGAAATCCGCAACCTGATCATCTGTTGAGACGTGAAGTATGCGAAGCTCCTTGCATTTAAGTACATCCCTAATGAAGTGATGCCGGATGTCAATGTGTTTGCTTCTGGCATGGAAGGTTAGGTTTTCTGACAACGTTATGGCACTTCTGTTGTCGCAGAAAATGGTTAAGTTGGTCGCATCCTCAAAACCCAACTCTGTGAGGAACTGTTTCTGAAAAATGGCCTCTTTGACGCTCTCAGAGAGCGCCATATATTCAGCTTCTGTCATTGAGAGGGCAACAGTTCGCTGTTTCCGAGAGTCCCAGGATATTGGCCCGCCATTGAGCATGAATATATACCCGGTATAAGACCTTCTGTGTTCGAGACTGCTTCCCCAATTGGCATCTGCATACCCTTTTATCGGACCTGAGTTAGAGCCATAGGTCAGTCTCACATCGGTGGATCCCTTTAGGTAGCGCAGCACTCTTTTGGCAGCCTTCCAGTGAGCGGTGCCAAAACAATTGTTAAACTGTCCTAAGAAGCTCACGGCATATGAGAGTTATATTTTCATTCGACCCGATGTAGAATAGACAGGGGTCCGACTTTGATGGAGTGGCTCCCAAGCTCTTCATCGTTTCATCCAATTTTGTGTACCAACTCCTTCCAGCCTGACGTAATCCGTAAAGGGATTTCTGAAGTAGACAGACCTTATCTCCTCTACGTAGATCCCTCATCATCGTTTTTGCTTTAGCCCCAATTTGACCTTGACCTTCTGAACTGATGATATCCTGTAGAGTATCCTGTAAGTTCTTAGGTGGCTCCATGTAAATCTCCTCTTCTAGATGCCCATTCAAATAAGCCATTTCAACATCGAGCTGTTTAATCGTCATCCCATAACGAGCTGCAAGTGATGCCACAAGGCGGATAGAGCTAATCCTAGCCACTGGGGCAAACGTCTCTATAAAATGAACACCCGGTTGCTGGCTGAACCCTTGGGCGACTAGACGTGCCTTTCGTTTTTCAAGTACACCATCTGGCCGGAACTTGTTTCTCAGGACCATTCGACTTCCAATGACTTTATGTCCTTTAGGTCGATCGACGAGTGTCCAAGTCCCATTCTTTAGGATGGACTTTATTTCCTCTGCTATGGCTTGACGCCATTCATTCGCATCAGAACCGCTCATGGCTTCCTTTATAGGAATTTCAGAAAGGAAGGTCTGTTCTGCTTTTTCGACGACGACATTATGCTGCTTTCTCAGTCTTCCCCTCGAACCAGACCTAACAATCCTGGGTCGTCCAGGGCCTCGGCGTTGGGCTTCTTCATTTATGTCTTGATCAAAGACTTCATCACCGTGAGAGTCCTGTAGAGTAACTTTATCGGAACTGGTTATATTTAATTCCAGGGCATTAGCTCCGACTGAGTTCTCGAAACCAAGGAAGTCGTCGTCATCATCGGAGTGCGCAGACTCTCGATCATCTTCCGAGGCAGATCTCGGTGGAAATTCGAATTCCACAAATTGTTGGAGTTGTGGCGAGTCATCGCCTGACACGTCCATCTCTGGATCAACTTTGACATCTGTCATCGTGCTAGGAGTTATGTCCTCCATGAATTTCACGTCGCGTGATATCAACACTTGATGTTTCTTTGGTGACCAAACGCGGTACGCCTTGGATTCGTTTCCGTAGCCAAGAAAGATACCTTCCTGTCCGCGAGTGCCAAATTTTCCTCTTCCGGGACTTCTGTCGAGGTAATATACTTTGCTGCCGAACACTCTAATGGTAGACACGTCGTGGATACTGCCTGTCCACACTTCGTGAGGTGTTCAGCCATTCAGGCTCTTCGTAGGTAAGCGATTTCGAAGGTAATTCGCAGTGTTAACTGCCTCAGCCCAGAACGTATTGGGTAGATTCGATTCCTTCAGGAGACATCTGGCCATGCTGATAAGCGTGCGATTTTTCCTCTCCGCCGTACCATTCTGTTCTGGGTTGTGGGAAACGGTCAGTCTTCTGGTGATTCCTCGTTTCTTTAAATAATCATCGAACTCTTTGCTCGTGTATTCCCGGCCGTTGTCGGACTGTAAACATTTGACTGTCTGACCTCTTTGGTTTTCAACGAGGGCAATGTACTCAGTGGTGGCCTCGAAAACCTCAGCTTTTGACTTTAGGAATCTTATCTCGCACCATTTGGAACAATCGTCGATAAATTCTATAAAGTATTTTGCTCCCGCCATAGATGCTGTCCTCATTGGTCCGCAAACATCTGTGTGCACCACCTCCAGGATCTTGGTATGCCGGTTTGACTTGTTGGGGAATGGAATCCTCGTCATTTTTCCCTGCAGACATACATCACAGTGCAAGCTTCCGGTCGTGCCCGTCAGCTGTACGCCTTTGATGACACCTTTATGAACAGCGTCCACTATGTCCCGCACATTTGCATGTCCCAAACGTCTATGTAAAAGTTCTAGGGATACTTTGACGTCCTTCGAGGAATACGCGATAGCACGCGCGTCTTCTTGGCCGAATTCGCGCACATAATATAAATCGTCGACTCTGACAGCGTCCAACACCACGCTTCCGTTGGAGTCTTGAATGGAGGCGCCATCTTTTCGGGAACTGACGTCGAATCCGCGATCCGTGATCTTGCTGACCGATAAGAGGTTGGTTCTTAGGTCCGGAACATACAACGCATTGTCCAAAGTCACGTCTCTTTTGTTTCCACGAGTATTTGCGATAAAATGCACTTTTCCTTCTCCCACTGTATCGGCGGTCGCGCTATTTGCGAGGTTTAGCGTACCGCATCTTGAATTATTAATTTCGAGAAAATTTTCCACATCGTTGCGCAAATGTGTTGACGCGCCACTGTCTAGACACCACTTCCGGTTCGGATCGTTCATCTCTCGCGTCGAAACGTTTAAACACACGTCGCCCGTGTACTGTGCACTTTCTTTTCTTGATTTGCTTCGACACTCGTTCGCCTTATGTCCCGGTTTTTTACACTTATAACATCGAAGAATGTTATTTTTTCGCTTTCCGTCGTCACTTCTGTCTATTTCCTGTTTGGATCTCCGGTCCTGCCAATCGCAACCATTTCGTTTCTTCGCCATCAAGGCGCCCGACGAACCGTTTCGTGTTTCGCTCTTTCGGGCGTCGCTTTCCTCGATAATTTTTATACGAAGCGCCTCGGGCGTAGGCAACTCATCTCGCGATTCGATGGCACATCGGAAATTTTCAAAAGTCGCGGGCAAACTGTACAACAATAAAATCGCCAATAAATCTGCGTTGATTTCCACACCCATGTCGTTCAGCTTGTCCACTGAATCGAAGAAGCAATTTAGATGTGCGCGAACATCGCTTCCGTCCGCCATCTTTTGTAGGGTTAGCTTCTTTAATAATGTCGCCTTTCTCGCCGGACCCTTAGATTGATACACTTCTTCCAGCTTTTGCCACATTTCCCACGAAGTCGCACAGTTTTTAACTTGCTTAAGTTCACTTGAACTTATTGACAAAATTATGTCAGATCGGGCTTTTGAGTCATTCGTCTGCCATGCACGCACATTCGCCGCGTTCGCGTTATTTTCGCTCGGCTCGGGTTTTACGAGCGCCCCACTCGCGTAATCCCATAAATCGCCTTTAATTAATATGGCCTGCATCTGTAATTTCCACGTATCATAGTTATCCTTTCCAAGGAGTTTAATTTTCGATACACTCGCGGAGTACATGGCGACGTTTTTAGAACATTCACGCACGTGTTTTCTTTGTTCAATAAATCACACAATTTTTCTTATACACGCGAGCCTGGGCCCATAACCTGTTAGAAGTGATTCTGCTTAGGCTCTCTTTAGCTAAGAAAACACAAAACACTTCTTCAAGTAAAATTAATATATTGAACAAAAATATAGAATACAAAAACGTGTGTACTGGTTGAATGTTTCACAATGACTGCCCAAAGAAGGGCAACGCGCGCAAACAGGAAATAGAGGGCGTGCATGCGCAGATTCGTTAACTGCCTCAGGAAACAACCGAGGCGCGAATTTCAAAAGTAATGAATCTCTAACATTATATATCAAAAAGGGTTATACCAAATTGTAAATACACCAACCAGGATAACACAACATAGCTCCACAATAATTGACCTCATAATAACTAATGAGAAGAATATAATACATGAAGTACATTTAACACCAAAAGTTAGTGATCACTGTATTCTTTCAGTACAACTAAGAAAAAATATATACGCAACAATACACTAAAAATTTGTAAAAGATCATTTAGAAATTACAATGTAAATACATACCATGAATTATTACAGAGAGCATACTGGGACAATAATATAGCAGATGTAAACTATCTCGCAAATATGTTTATAACTACAATTACAAATGCACTGGACGAAATGTGCCGCAAAATTGAATTCAATATACCTGGAAAATATGTAACTCATAAATGGATAAATCATGAAATAATAAATATGATGAACGAGAGAGATAACAAATATAGAAGAGCAACTTTCACTAATAACGATATTGAATGGGATGAATATAAAGTGTTAAGAAACAAAGTCACAAGTAAAATCAGAAAAGAAAAAGAAAAATATTTTAATAGAGTTATCGACGAAAATAAAAATAACTCAAGTCAAATGTGGAAAAACTTGAAAACATTATTACCAAGCAATAGAAAATCAGCTGGAAACGTAGTGAAATTTAACGATTCTGAAAAAACAGACAAATATGAGATCGCAATAGAGTTCAACCGTTACTTTCTAGAAAGCATAAATGATATCACTACAACTATAATTAAATTTAATGATGATGAATATACATTAAGTAAAATTGATACAAAAGGTACACTCGACAAATTCTATACAATAACTTTAGAAGATATTGTTACGTGCTTACAGTTTTCAGTAAACACTTTGTGAATTCGAATAACTTGCATCAACAATTTTCTCAAAACCACTGATTTATTTAATCACTAAAATTACACTAGTAAATACTTAAAAATCACACAACTAATAATAACTTAATCTAATATAAATTCACTACTTTTAAAATACTATGTACTTTACTTTTCTTCTTAAACTTGTCAACTCTTGCCTAACCTAAAACTCTCTGTCTGTTTACTTCACTGAACTGAACTGTATTGCCTACTTCACTCAACTGAACTCTTCTTCTACAAACTGTCTCTGTAACCAGAACCACAGACTACCCAGAACTGTACTGGATACTAAACTGAACTGTTCCTTATACTTCACTAAACTGTACTGTTCCCCCATCTGCTGGATTCACCTCTTTATATACACACTTGGAATTTCCAGAACACTATTCTAGAATTCTCCATAGTTTTCTACTATGTACTAGATGACGGTTCGTCAATTGGCTCATAGATGGCGCCACCATACAGGTTTCCTTTCACCTTGAACAGGGACTTAATCACATCTTTCCTCATTACAGGGCAGCACAGAACACTGCCCCCTCCTTAAGCCTGAACGTCCCGGTCAGGCAATTCAGATTCCCCAACATACTTCATACTTCGCCAACCTATCCAAGTGCACGATCTTCATCTTGGACTTCTTACTACGTTGAATTCGGTAAACAACGTCATTGATCCGAGTGATGACTGAATACGGTCCTTCCCAGGGTGGGTGAAGCTTCGGAGATCTTCCCTTCTTTCGCTGTGGGTTATATAGCCAAACCAGATCGCCCTCCTTGAATCCTGCTGACGTTCCCTTCCGGTCATAGCGAGCCTTCATTCTGTCACTAGCTGACTTGGTTTCGAACCAATTCGTGGACATTCCTCAGCTGTTGACTAACTTCGTCTGCATAGTCATCCACGGACAGTGGCTTCTTATCTGGTGTACCAAACATCAAATCACATGGCAGTCTGATCTCGTGCCCAAATATTACACGAGCCGGTGTCTGTTTAGTAGTCTCATGAATGGCAGCCCTGTATGCCATTAAGAAAAATGGTATATGTCGATCCCAATCTCGCTGGTTCTTGTGAACTACCTTAGAAAGATGTTCCTTCATGGTTTTATTATGTCGTTCCACCATTCCATCTGACTGGGGATGTAGAGGGGTTGTCCGAGTCTTGTGAATGCCCAGCAACTCACAAATTTTCTGAAATACCCCCGACTCAAAGTTTCTCCCTTGATCGGAATGTAGCTCCAGGGGTACACCAAATCGGCATACAAGGTTATCCACCAGAACTCGAGCAACAGTAACTGCTTCCTGATTCAGAATGGCGTAGGCTTCCGGCCATTTACTAAAATAGTCCATAGCGACCAGGATGTATTTATTCCCATCATCTGTCACTGGGAATGGGCCCGCTACATCTATAGCAATCCTCTCAAAAGGAGCTCCGACGTTATATTGCTTCATTTGGCCCCTGCTCTTCGTCTGTGGCCCTTTGGTGGCTGCACAAGCCTTGCATTTGCGGCACCAAGCCTCCACATCTTGACGGCTATTGATCCAATAAAATCGTTCCCGTACTTTAGCCAGTGTCTTATTCATACCAAAATGTCCCCCGGATACTCCATCATGTATTTCCTGAAGTACTTTTGGGATCCGACAGCTGGGTATCACTAGACGCATGGTAACTTCCTTCCCATCTGGACTTTCCCATGCTCTCTTTAATAGTCCATCTACAACCTTAAGGGAGTCCCATTGTGCCCACAATGCCTTCAGCTCCACACTTTTGTCTGAAACATCCTTCCATTCCGGTCGCGTTCCTATTTCTTTTGCCCTTATTATAGGACCAATTACGCTGTCATCCATTTGTTCTCGTCTTAGAACTTCCTTTGTCCAATCATCTGGAACATCTACCTGAACTGTGTTTACTATTACCGTGCCCTGTGCTTTTTCAACCCGATAGCAGTGCTTGCAGTCATCTTTGCACGGTCTTCTTGACAGAGCATCTGCATTTTTATGAGACTTTCCAGGTCGGTGTTCGATTGTGAGGTCATATTGCTGCAGTCTTTCTATCCAGCGAGCCAGTTGACCTTCTGGGGTTTTCAGCTGCAGTAGCCATTTTAATGCAGCATGGTCGGTCCTGATTTTGAAATGTTGGCCATAGAGGTACTTGTGAAAATG
Source organism: Leptura quadrifasciata (assembly GCA_963675555.1). Taxonomy (NCBI): domain Eukaryota; kingdom Metazoa; phylum Arthropoda; class Insecta; order Coleoptera; family Cerambycidae; genus Leptura; species Leptura quadrifasciata. The sequence continues at coordinate 24,487,570 of OY776682.1, forward strand.
GTCCACGGACTTAAAAATGGCCAATAGTTCCTTCCTTGTTACACAATAATTCCTCTCTGGTTTGGACAGTACCTTACTGAAATACTCGATTACTTTTTCCTCTCCATTTTGGACTTGAGATAGTACACATCCAATTGCGGAGTTGCTAACATCCGTGTCAAGAATATAGAGGCCCTTTTGTTGGGGATATGCTAGCACAGGACTACTGCATAACGCTGCTTTCAGCTTCTTCCATGATGTTTCACACTCCGGTGTCCACTGATATTTAACTTTCTCCTCCGTTAGCTGGTGTAGTGGCTTTGCTATATCCGCAAATCCTTCCACAAAACGTCTATAGTAAGTGCAGAGGCCAAGAAAGCTTCGTAATTCGTGTACATTTGAAGGTCTTGGCCAATCACGCACGGCAGAGATCTTGTCTGGGTCTGTCTGTATTCCCTCCGAAGATACGACATGTCCAAGGAATTTCACTTCTTTTTGGAATAGTAGACACTTCTTTGGATTCAACTTTAGGTGTGCATTTCTGATTCTCCCAAATACTTCTTGAAGGTTTTCCAAATGTTCCCTGAAGTTTCGTCCCATAACCATTATGTCATCAAGATAAACTAAGCACGTCTTCCAAGTTAGTCCTCGGAGTACAAATTCCATCAATCTTTCAAAAGTAGCTGGCGCATTGCAAAGTCCAAAAGGCATCACGGTGAATTGATATAAACCACTACCTGTTGAGAAGGCAGTCTTTTCCTTGTCGTCAGGGTGAAGTCCCACCTGCCAATACCCACTTCGAAGGTCATCAAGATAAACTAAGCACGTCTTCCAAGTTAGTCCTCGGAGTACAAATTCCATCAATCTTTCAAAAGTAGCTGGCGCATTGCAAAGTCCAAAAGGCATCACGGTGAATTGATATAAACCACTACCTGTTGAGAAGGCAGTCTTTTCCTTGTCGTCAGGGTGAAGTCCCACCTGCCAATACCCACTTCGAAGGTCTAGAGTTGAAAACCATCGTGACCCTGCCAGCGTACTTAATGTATCATCAATTCGTGGTAGTGGATAGCTATCTTTCTTCATAACATCATTCAGCTTCCGGTAGTCGACACAAAATCTCAAAGTTCCGTCCTTCTTGGCAACTAAAACTACCGGTGATGACCACGGACTGGTTGATTCCTCAATTACTCCATCTTGTAGCATCTTTTGAACCATCGCAGCAGCTTCTTCCTGTTTAGCTAGTGGCAACCTCCTAGGTTGTTGGCGGATTGCGGCTGAATCACCAGTGTCTATCCGATGCTGTACTATATCAGTTTTCGTGAGGATGTCTGTGTTTTTGGCAAATACCGTACTTTCTTTTTCCAAAAACTTGATTGCCTCCCTACGTTCATCCCCAGATAAGTGTTCAAACTGGGAACTCAACAAAGTCACAACTTCCCTGTCTACGCTGGTTGGCGAACATTTCTCCCCTTGTTCCTCGCACCTTGCTATCCACTGGACTGGTTCGTAGGATCCTATTGCCTCGCCTTCCTTGAAAGTTACCGAGTGGGAATTTAAATTAGCCACTCTAATTGGAATTTTGTCTTTTGTCCGGGTCAGAGTTCTGGCTAAGATTACGTTTTCTGTCTTAATTGAATCATCTTTTTCAACAAGGCCAACACGGTATCCACCAGAGTTTCCTTCCAGAATGGCCTCGATTATTTGTTCTGAATGGGCAGGAATCTTGATTGTCTGAGCCGTTAGTAGCCTCACTTTTTGAAATCGGTCATTTGCTGTTGACAAAATAAATTCTTCATTTCCAATCTTTAGAACTCGTTCTACCACTCAAGTATAAATTGATCTTGTACTCCCATAACATCCAGCCCCAAAATGAAATCATCAGTGTTGTCAGCCACAATAACCCTATGACTAAAGCACAGGCGTCCAAACTGCAGATCTAGGTCAACTTCTCCATGAACCCTTACCCTATCTCCTGTGGCTGTTCGAACGACCAATCCATTTTAGCTTTTATAAACTTTTATTCCTGATAAAAATCCGGGTCGCACTATTGATGACGTGGCACCTGTGTCGATAGTGAAGATACATCTTTTTTTGTTTACATAGCCATCCAAAAACAGACTACTCGGGACTCTTCTAATCTGGGAAACCCGTATCTCTCTGGGGGCACCGTGTTCACCAGCCAGCACAGCCCCCAAGGTGCTGGCTATCTTTAGTTTTCCTGCGGCTCTTCAGTCATTGCGGCATTTACTCGCTCAGGGCTCCGCTGCCGACAGTTTCACTTAATATGCCCTGGTTTGCCGCACTTATAACAACGAATCACCTTCCTTGGCTGTTCATCGTTCTGCTCTCTTTCCTGCTTCCTTGGAGCATCTGGTTTAGTCATCAACTGGCTTATCATTTTGTGTATGTCAGCCATCAAAGATTCCATATTTGATTTTTCTAAATGGCCCTCTTCTACCTTCATGGCTCGTACTCTCGGACGTGCAGTCTCCTTGTAAGCGGCTTCAACCTCGAGGGCACGGATCAACGCTTCACTACCAGTCTTATCTCGAGATAATCTAAGGACTCGCCTGATCTCCTCGTCTCTTATGCCATCAATGAAAGTACCAACCGTTAATTGTTCCTGGAATTCTTTGGGCGCATCCGGGTAAGCCAGGTATGTCAGTCGCTCAACAGCTGCTTCAAAATCTTGTAAACTTTGCCCAGCCTTTTGTGTGCGTGATTTGAGCTGAGTCCGGTATACTTGGGCGAGGTGTTGGTCGCCATATCTTAGATCTAGTGCAGCTTCCAAAACTTTAAAATCCCGTTGCTGCGTCACTGGGATAGCCTGAAGCAACTCTGAGGCTTGGCCCCTTAATGCTAGCACCAATGCCATAGCTTTGTCTTCATTACTCCAATTGTTTGCGTATGCCGCTGCTTCAAATTGTCTTTTATAGGTTGACCAAGAAGTTTGACCATCAAAGGAAGGCGGTTGTAATCGAGGACCTGTCGATGATAATACTAGCTGGCCTCCTTGCGCTCTTAACTGTCGCTTAAGTTGTTCTACCTCTCCCTTAACTACCTGAAATTTTCCTTCTATATCGGTAACTTTCCCTTCGACGCCAGTAACTTTTTCTTCGACGCCAGTAACTTTTCCTTTGACTTCAGATACTTCCTCTTCAACCTTATTTACTTTTCCTTTGACATCACATATTTCAGTCTTTATGTTGCCAATATCCTCTTTAATTTCACTTTTGAGGTCTTCAGTTGCCGAAAGGATAACATCTTGTTGCCCCTGTATAATTTTCCTTAATTCTTCTTCACGTTTCTCTTGTTCTTCTTTTTCTTTCTGATGTCATCTTTCTTTTTCTTCTTGATGTCTCTCTTGTTCTTCTTTTTCTTCTTGGCGTCGTTTCTCTTGCTCTTCCTTTTCTTCTTGACGTCGTTTCTCTTGTTCTTCTTTTTCTGCCTCATGTTTCCTTTCTTTTTCTTCTTCGCGTCTCTCTTGTTCTTCTTTTTGGTCTAGCATCATTTTTCTAAATTGCTCGAACATGTCTTGCATTTGTTTTTCAGCAGCCATGCTTCTTGTTTCCATTCAAAACTTAACGAACAACACTATAACAAGTCTTATCTAAAGTCTATATCACTTCTCAGTTGAAAGCACTTAAAAACTACATTAATTTCTAAACAGAATGTCCCAGAAATGTCCTCACACTAGCACAAATAAATCTTGTCTAATGTCTATATCACTTTCCAGTTCAACTCACTTCACTATCTCCAGTGGTTTCCAAATAGAACACTATGGAACTTCGTCGAATTGTTCAGAAATTCTGTTGCAATTCCGCTTCTGACACCAATTGTTACGTGCTTACAGTTTTCAGTAAACACTTTGTGGATTCGAATAACTTGCAACAAGAATTTTCACAAACCACTGATTTATTTAATCACTAAAATTACACTAGTAAATACTTAAAAATCACACAACTAATAATAACTTAATCTAATATAAATTCACTACTTTTAAAACACTATGTACTTTACTTTTCTTCTTAAACTTGTCAACTCTTGCCTAACCTAAAACTCTCTGTCTGTTTAAGTTCGATTTATAAACTATTCCGCTGCAGTTGCGGTTGCAGTTGGAGTTGCCGCAGCAGTTTCAGTTGCAGTTCAAGAAAATTCGTCATTTATAAACTCTTGCTGCTGTTGACGTCGAACGTTTTACGCATGCGCTGCACGCCTACATCTTGTGACGATTTGTTTACTTTTCCCATGAGCGTTTTGTTTGAGGTTTTGATAAAGTGAGGTTGTGTTAAAATTGTTTGATTATTTGTTCTCAACAAGTGATAAAGAAATTAAAATGAATTCGGAACAAATCCTTTTGGGAACTTTTGGACTCTTGTTATGTTCTTTTGTGATAGCAAAAAGACGTAACCTGCGAAGGTATAAAAGAAGACCATTAAATAGGCGGCGAAAGGAAGAAGGTGCTTACAAATACTTTTTAAAAATGAAAGCATGTGATCCAGAGCAATTTTTCAAATACACTAGGATGACAGTGCCCTTGTTTGAAGAATTGTTGTCTCTAGTTGAGAAAAAAATAGCCCGAGCACCAAGATCAGATGGAATATGTGCTGAAGAAAGGCTTGCTATCACTTTGCAGTAAGTTCCATACTTAGACACTATTTATACAGTTACAAAGCAAACATTACTTTATATGATCTTAATCTCATTATATTTATTTTGCAGATATCTGTCACAGGGGTCAAGCATGCAAAGTTTAGCCTGGACATTCCATGTTGGGCTCACGACGGTACACAAAATAATTCAAGAGACCTGTCAGGTACTGTGGGAGGTGCTTAGGCATGAATATTTAAAATCTCCATGTACTGAAGGCGAATGGAAAGAAATATCCAAGGGATTTTACGATTTATGGGATTTTCCAAATTGCTTAGGTGCATTAGATGGGAAGCACATCTGCATACAGGCCCCTGCAAAAAGTGGTTCTCTTTTCTTCAATTATAAGAAGCATTTTAGCATCGTGTTAATGGCTGCCTGCGATGCAAATTACTTATTCACGTTAGTTGACATAGGTGCATATGGGTCGCAAAGTGACGGTGGAATTTTTCGAAACAGTGTATTTGGACAGCGGTTGGAGGACAATACTATGAATGTTCCACAGAGGGAAAATATCCCACATACCAATATATCACTGCCATATGTCATGGTAGCAGATGAAGCATTTCCACTGAAGCAATATATCATGAGACCCTACCCTGGTGAGAATCTGTCATTAAAACAAAAGATTTTCAATTATAGATTATCAAGAGCACGACGAACAATTGAGAATACGTTTGGGATCCTGGTTGCTAGGTGGCGTGTGCTTAAGCAAACAATAGTTGCCAAAGTGGAAAATGTGGACAATATTGTGAAAGCAGTGGTGGTGCTTCACAATTTCTGCAAAAAAAAAATGGACGGTGCAACAAGTATTTACTGTCCTGCTGGCTACACAGATACTGGGGATAATGAAGATGGAGCTTGGAGGGCAGAAGAACAATCTTTGCAGTCGGTCGGTAGATTATCCTCAAACAATGCGAAAAAGCTACTGTATCAATTGAGAGATAAACTGGCAGACTACTTTGTGTCTGAAGAGGGTAAACTATCATGGCAGGAAGAGAGGGTTAAGAGAGGCCGGGAGCCAAACTGAAATTAAAAACATTTAAATTTAAATGATATTTAGTGTGCTGCTTTATAGTGCTGGATTCTTAAATGTTAAATTCTATCATTAGTACAATAAATATAGACCAATTTTTCACATCTTTTGGATTTTATTTCTCTGGGGATAATTGTATGATCAATTGATGGGGAAAAATGTCAGGAACAATGTATTAAAATGTTTAAGACTTGGGCATTGTAGCAATTTTGCAAATAAGTAAAAACTAAAAACAAATTGGCCTTGCTCAACTTCAAAGCGATACGCAGCCATAAAATACTTCTAATAATTAAAAAAGAAATATGTTGTAGAGAAAGAAATTGTCTACAATTTTGATACGGGAAATACCCCTCTACAATGCTTAATTCTATTTAAATCAATTTTTTAAGATTTTTTTGCCAAGTTGTTTTCGTTTGGTCAGCTGACCTTTATGGCCACGGCGTGTGCTGCACTTGGCAAAATAATCTTAAAGAATTGATAAAAAAATTAAGCTTCGTGGAGGGGTATTTCCTATGTCAAAATTGTAGAGAATTTCTTACTCTACAACATGATATATATTTTTTAATTATTAGAAGCATTTTATGGCCGTCGTACCATGTCAAAGTCGAGTGAGGCCAATTTGCTGGTAGCTTTTATTTGTTCACGAAATTCCTACAACGCCCAAGTCTTAAACATTTTAATATGTTATTTCTGACATTTTGCCCTATCGGGTGATCATAAAATTATCCCCTTAGAAATAAAATCCAAACGATAGATTAGTTTTATTGTACTGCATGTTTTATGTCGTTAAGGAATCGTCAATTTTTATTACCCATAATTTAGTTGTTATTCCCAAATTTACCTTATTGTAAAATTTACATTTGACGTAGAATGTTTAACTGAGTATATCCATAATTTGTACATATAACAATGTAATCCTTATTTGACAATAAAGCGGTATTAATATAAACAAATCTAGTTGATCTGATTTTTTACCTCGACTTGTGTGCTATTTTCACAAAAATTTTTTGTAATCTAATATTTTCAGTTCTTTTTATATTTTTGCATTTTCAATTGTACATGACTTGTAGAAAAAAGAAGTAATCATTAAATTTTTATGATTTATCAAAAAAGATATTTCATACTCGTAGTTTGCATGGAAAAATTTTTAAAACAACTGGTAGGCCCGTAAGATTATAAGTACTTTGTTGTAAATTGTATTGAAAGGAAAATTCATGTTTTTTTTGTATATCAATTTATTTACAAAAATATACCCTACATTTTTAATTTGTAATTTGTATGTCATTATACACTTACATGTTCGTCTTTTATATTAAATGTTCCTGCCAAATAAATCTCTGTTCAAAACAATTGTACATTAGAATCACTTCAAAAGTTAAAATATATATATATATATATTTATATTATTACATATGATTTGCAGGAAACAACTACTCAGCGGGCAAATACCCCGACCTGCATTGAATTATACCTTACAAATCATGAAAGATTGGTAGCCAATGTCATTTGTCAATTCCCTGACCAGACATAGACCGGTTTCGAACTTATTAGTTCTCATCAGTATGTCATAGGTCATGGAACAGACAAATGACAGTGGCCAGCTTGTTAGTTTTATACAAACTGAAGTAAATGGTGTACCGGTGAGGTAAGTGAATCCTCTCATTTGGTCAAATGCTATTATACACCAGACATCATAGATGTCTCCATGGTGTATAGCGACTTGCTATTTTGCAAGTACCGAGAGCGGTGACCTTCAGCCCTTGGTGGACTTAACCTATACTGTTATTACATATGATTTGCAGGAAACAACTACTCAGCGGGCAAATACCCCGACCTGCATTGAATTATACCTTACAAATCATGAAAGATAATTTTACAAAATATACCATAGCTTCCCTTCTGTTTATATATATATATATATATATATATATATATATATATATATAAAGAAGAAGGGTAGTCTTGACTGACTAGTTAAGAAAACCAAAATTAAACACACGTAGTGTATCTTGAGGTTGCAGTCAGAGGTGAAAAGTTTACGGCCACAAAACAGAAAAAGAAAAACTCTTTTGTTACTTTGTCAAGCTTTCGGAAATTATTTATTCCCTTTATCAAGACATCTATAAATAAAATTATTATTTAATAAGAGTCATATAATATAGTTCGCTAAAATACTTACTAACTTGAGGTTAAAAGTTAAGGTCACATGTATTATAAAATAGTCGCATTTTTTTTAACTTAATGTAGACAAATTTGTGTATGAATGAGGAATTACCTGATATTTTTAATTTTTTTACAAAATAAATTTACCTGAAATGAGCAACACATTCGCAATTTCTTGCCAACTATTTTCTTTAATGGAATTGTCCTTATAATCCTTATCCCTTAAATCGTACAGATGGAGGTATTGCTGGACTAATTCTATGAGCAAACCCAAATCTACCTCTGAAAATAATTAAAATATATATTATGTGTTAAAAACTTAACCTAAAAGTTACAAGTAAAAACTAATATAAGCAACTATTTTATAAAATGTTCATTTATTTAAAAACTTATCATATACATACCAATGCTCATTTTTCTTCTTCAGTTATTTAACACGGAAAATTTCACAAAATAAACGTCGAACACTACACACTATAAAGTGAAAATGATGGGTACCTTCCAGAGTATTCTCGCTACCGAAATCGGCAAACATGGAGGGGTTGAAAACTACAATTTCATTGGCTATCCGCTGGTAATTCCGCAGCAGTTGCCGTTCAAGATAAAAGTTGGTTATCTACCTGCGGAATATGAACTGCAACTGCAGCGGCAGCGGACTTTATAAATGGAAACATTCGTTTCGTATTCTTCATAAACACTACAGGTGCGGCAACTGCAACTGTAACTGCTGCGGCTAGTTTATAAATTCACCTTTACTTCACTGAACTGAACTGTATTGCCTACTTCACTCAACTGAACTCTTCTTCTACAAACTGTCTCTGTAACCAGAACCACAGACTACCCAGAACTGTACTGGATACTAAACTGAACTGTTCCTTATACTTCACTAAACTGTACTGTTCCCCCATCTGCTGGATTCACCTCTTTATATACACACTTGGAATTTCCAGAACTCTATTCTAGAATTCTCCATAGTTTTCTACTATGTACTAGATGACTGTTCGTCAATTGGCTCATAGATGGCGCCACCACACAGGTTTCCTTTCACCTTGAACAGGGACTTAATCACATCTTTCCTCGTTAGAGGGCAGCACATAACAATATGAAAAGGACCATAAAAAACTTAAAAAATACATCTGAAGATGAGGATGGCATATCAACAAAAATATTAAGAGACACAATCCAGATAATTGGAAATCGCCTGCTCGATGTCATCAATGAATCATTAAGTAGTGGAATCTTCCCATCAGAATGGAAAACCTCTATAATTGTTCCAGTACCCAAAGTAACTAATACTATTTTGTGTGAAGAATATAGACCAATAAATACAGTACCTGTATATGAGAAAACATTAGAGATTGTGGTAAAAAATCAGCTTGTAAATTTCTGTGATAAATATTCTATAATAGTGCCTAATCAATCTTCCCACTTGTGTGAAACAGCGATAATAAACATTAGTGATACATGGCTAAAAGCTTTAGAAGATGGAGAATATGTGGTAGCAGTTTTCCTTGACTTTAGAAGAGCAAGATCAAGCATTATGCTAGTTCAAATCATATCTCCATAACAGATATCAAAAAGTAAGGTTTAATAGTTGCACATCTGATGCTTTAGAAACTAAATATGGAGTACCTCAAGGTACGGTCTTAAGGACCCATTTTATTTCTGCTTTATGTCAATGATATAATTGTGTGTGTTAAGAAGTGTAAAATAAATATATTCGCAGATGATACGATGATTTACATTACAGGAAAAAATATAACTGAAATGATTACATTTATTAATTTAGAACTAAATGTTATTTTTGAATGGCTATGTGATAACAGTTTATGTGTAAATATAAATAAATATATGTTAATAGCAAGTAGCAATAATTTAAAGAACATAGAAAATATAAATTTTAAGGTACAAATTAATAACATGGAATTAGAAAGAGTTTCTGAAATGAAGTACCTTGGTGTTATATTAGATGAGAACCTTAATTTTAAAAAACATGCCAATTATATTATGAATAAAATGTCAAAAAAAGTTAATTTCCTTAAAAGAATTAGTGCTTCACTTAGTTTATACACAAAAATTTTACTATATAAAAGTTTAATTGCACCTCAGTTAGAATTTTGTTCTACAGTATTATTTAATCTAGACCAAGGGTACATGCAACAATTTCAAAAAATACAAAATAGAGCAATGCGAGTAATCCTTAAGTGTAATAGATATACACCTATTAAAATGATGCTCGAAGTCTTAAATTTTAAACGAATAATATACAAAACAATGATATTTATATTTAAAATTAAAATGAAAATGCTACCGTCATATCTATATGACTAACTATTTGGTTATTTTGCGAATAATTTAAAAGTTATATTTATAGACCTACGGCCAAGGGGCAAATAAGTTACCTCATCGGGTACAAAAGGTTTAAGTTTTTGTAGTAAAAGTACCACATATATATGTAGCAAAAAACCGATTGTCTGCCGGGGCTCAATAGTCAACTTCTCAATATGACAACTTGTCAAAAAGGCGAAAAAAGTCGCTAAAGTTACCTCATTGGGTGCGTGCTTAAAAACGTGACAATTAACTGGGAAAACCATTACAATTGTTATTTTGTGTGGCAGTCGTCAGTATTTGAGCGCATATGTAGAGCAGACGCCCGTCTCGACGTCCAAAATTCCGACAGGCAGATGATCAACCATAAAGAGCAGCCGCTCTAGAAAATAGAACCTTAAAGAATAAATGCCAAAGTCGGTACAAGGTTTTATTGAGTACATATTCGGAAATTTGACAATGCATTAGGAAAACTGTTACAATTATTATTTTGTTTGTCAGACTTCCGTAAATATGTAGGTAAAACAACTTTGTATACAAGAAACAACAGCAATACAAAACAATAGTAGTAAACAAAAATAGCGAGATTTTTTAAATTTTGTTTGATAATAAATCTAAAGAAAAATAACTTCGTCATCACATGAATCATTAAAACCCTCTTCACTTTCATCAGCAATATTCCTCTGCTCCATGCCAGTTTCGCGTACAACTGTTTCGTCTAGGGCACTAGGTAATTGAGGTCCATCAAACCAAATCGGCGAAGACTTATTATCGTTTAAATTCCAACCACTTTCTGAGGGGTTATAAAATTTTGGTTGTTTTTCGGTGGTACTATTCAATATGGAACATATTTGATTCGTTGTTTTTACTTTTAAAACAATATGTTCTTGCATGGAGGTAACATATTACTTTTTCATGTTATCGAATGGACTCCGATTTGGTTTTGGTTTACAATGAGAGTAGAAAATGTCGAATCGAGCTTCATTGACATCACATAACATGGATTTCCCATACATAGCACAAATTAATTTTTCTACATATGTAATCTGATCTTTGGAAACGCTTTCATTGTTGCCAAATGTACCAAATACTTCCTGCATTTTTTTGTCATTTGTAAGGAGTTGAAACGGTTTTAGTTTCCCTTTTCTGGAGAAAGCTGCTGTGTAGTCACGCCCTGTTAAATAATGGAATGCTGGTAGAAATTTACAAACATTAAATCCTAATGCATTGAAAATTGCATTGACATCTACAAATCGACAAGTACTTTTTTATACAATTCCAACTTTCAACCATACATTTACAGACTGTGTTAGAGGCTCTAATTACAACATTACTGTTTTTTTAATTTTGGATAAATGGTAAATAATTCGGCTATCGGCCTCTTTGTGATAGCAATTTAGTATGTCAATGGTTTCTCTTTCGATATGTCCATTTACTACCGCAAATTTGTAACATTCATTTTTATAATTTGCGTATACAGTTTCATATTTCCACAAACATATCATTTTACCAAAACTCACAAAAAAACTTGACTAAAGCTTGTTTAAAATTGTCATTACGAAGTGCTTTCATGAAGTCTGATAGCCGTCGTTGTTCACAACTAGTGTTTCTGTCTCTGGAATCCTGGGACGAGATTTCCCGGGAATTATGTCATTTTTTATCGTTCCCGTTCCCGGGAAATAACAGTCCCGGACCCGCGGAAATAAAAATAAGTTTTAAAAATATTAAATTTCGTGCTCTCATCATTTAAATCGACTCTGCAGCGAGTGAATCACCGATTCACCGGAGACGTGGAAGAGTGCTCGAAGTTTCACCGAAGGCGTGCGTCGGACGTGCTCTCACTCATTCGTGTTGTTTAACGTTTTTAAAAAAATTATTTGCCGCAAAAACAAAAACATAAGTATGATTTTTATTGTTTTTTTAAAAGAGTTTTTACTTTTTATGTTGTTTCGTGTTTTGTTATTTTATATTTAATTTTTTGTAAAAGTTTAAAATTGTTTTTTATGATTAAGAGTATCTTTGATTCCTAAGAATTTGTATTTTACGTTTTTTCAATATTGTGTTATTTCCAAGAGCCTTAAAAAAGCTGGACTTGTCTGTTTTATTCATGCTATCATCTATATTTATTTATTTATTACACTGTCCAACAGGTACATGACCCAAGGGGGTACAGTATAAAAAAAGTATATTATAAATAGTACACAAAGACAAAAGTACAAACAATAATTTACACATCTACAAATTAATACAAACATAAGTTATCAAAGCAAGAAAATAAAAACAAAGATGGAGAATCAGTCTCTTGCATAGTAGTTCCTTAACATTGGGAAAATTGCAGTTAAAAATATCAATATAATTACAGATTGCATTGTGATTCTAGCAAATAACATAAATTGGCGAAAATTTCAAAATATTGGTACGAGGCGCGGCTAGGTAGAACACATTATTATGACGAGATGTCCGAGGAATATTAAAAGGTAATTTTTACAGTATCTGGGGTGCATCAATGACGTTGTTAATAATTTTGTACAGAAACACTTGTGAAAAGCATTGCCGTCTGCGGCTTAGACTGAGTAATGAGTGTCTGTTTAGCAGTTCCTCTTGTGGAAAGCCAATCCTAGATTTGAACGTGACTTGATGAGTAGAATCTTAGCCTTATTAGAGAATAAAATTGACCTTGTAATTTTATTGTCCTTTCCATTAACACCATTCTTGCATTGTGCCATATAGATGGTAGCATGAATAAGACAGACAAATCCAGCCTTTTTAATGCCCATCTTGAAAAAAAAGTTAATTCTATTCCACCCAATCACGTCAATTGTACAATTATTGACGTTTTTTTTTTACTACATTTATTGGGAAACGCCACAAACGTTTGAAAAATTAGCTGAACATGTGTTTGTCAACATAAAGGCAATGAAGTTCACATATTGTACGATAAGTTCGTTAACCAATCTATAAAATATATTGAGTGCAATAAAAGGGCTAATTTATATAAAAGAAGTGCCGAATTTATAATTCAAGGTTGTGAACAACGACGGCCATCAGACTTTATGAAAGCACTTCGTAACGACAATTTTAAACAAGCTTTGGTCAAATTTTTTTGTGAGTTAACAAAATGATATGTTTGAAGTACTTCATAATAAAATTGTATACACAAATTGTCACAAGTGTTACAAATTTGCAGTATTAAACGGACATATCGAAAGAGAAACCATTCACACACTAAATTGCTACCATGAAGAGGCTGATAGCCGAATTATTTACCATTTATCCAAAATTAAAAAAAAACAGTAATGTTGTAATTAGAGCCTCTGACACAGACATCCTAATAATTCTTTTACGAAATATGCATCACATTTATCAGTCTGTAAATGTATGGATGAAAGTTGGAATCGTATCCAAAAGTACTTGTCGATTTGTAGATATCAATGCAATTTTCAAGGCACTAGGATTTTATGTTTGTAAATCTCTACCAGTATTCCATTCTATAACAGGGTGTGACTACACGGCAGCTTTCTCCAGAAAAGGGAAACTAAAACCCTTTCAACTCCTTACAGATAACAAAAAAATGCAGGAAGTATTTGGTACATTTGGCAACGATGAAAGCATTTATTTCCAAAGATCAGATTACATATGTAGAATTCATTTGTGCTATGTATGGGAAATCCATGTTATGTGATGTCAATGAAGCTCGATTCGACATTCTCTACTCTCATTGTAAACCAAATCAGAGTTCATTCGATAAACTGAAAAAGTTTGATGGTACTATGATACCTCCATGCAAGAACGTATTGCTTTTAAAAGTAAAAAGAACGAATCAAATATGTTCCATATGGAATAGTGCCACCAAAAAACAATCAAAATTTTATAACCCCTCAGAAAATGGTTGGAATTTAAATGATAATAAGTTTTCGCCGATTTGGTTTTTTGGACCTCAATTACCTAGTGCCCTAGACGAAATAGTTGTACGCGAAACCGGCATGGAGCAGAGGGATATCGCTGATGAAAATGAAGAGGGTTTTAATGACTCATGTGATAAAGGTAAAACTAGTTCACTGTCATTTTGATAATTTGTTTTTAATTTTATTATTTGTTCAGTAAAAGGAGGTATCGTTATATTTCCATGAGTTTCAGATAACATTGTTTCTTGTAAAGGTTTTCCGTCAACAAACATTTGTATTTCGGCTCCAGGAATGATGAATTTGCCGGTTTTAAAATCTAATCTAGCAGTTAATTTAGTGATTAGGTCAATGCCAATAGTCATATATATAATGCTTATGCAGTATTTCTGGCTGTTTGAATATCCTTGACAAATGAATAGTTATTGTATTGTTATGAAGAGTTTTATTGTGAGACGTTTTTATCAAGAATGGCTTATCTTTAATAAAGTCTGAATAATATGTGTTAGCTAGTTGTTTACTTATTAATGTTTTTTCAGCTCCTGTATCTATTAAAACTTTCACTTTCATTTCAAGTATTAAAATATATGGTAATTTACTAGATCCTTGCATATTTAAATTTATTTGTTTTGATATTCCCGAGGCTAACTTTTGAAAATTTTCTTCGTCGTTCTGTTCATCTGTGCAATTTTCTCCTTCGTGATAATATTGATTCTGAAGAATTCTTCGTATGAGAGGGTGTCTTTGTCATAAGGACTGAAAATGATGCTTCTTCCAGTTGTTCATCTCCTGGAAGGACTTCGTGTGTATTTAACTCTTGAGAAAACCATTTTCTTGCTTGATTTTGTTGTGGAAATTGTCTTTGTTGATTTGAGCGCAATTGTGTTAAAAGTGACAATGCCGTATTCATGGGTTCGTAATTTTTTATTGCTAATTTATTAGTTGGTTTGAATACATTTTGGGAAGGACCGAAAACTTGTTTATTTGTGGGAAAATTATGTTTTATTGGTGTTGACTGAATA
This sequence comes from Leptura quadrifasciata, assembly GCA_963675555.1. Taxonomy (NCBI): domain Eukaryota; kingdom Metazoa; phylum Arthropoda; class Insecta; order Coleoptera; family Cerambycidae; genus Leptura; species Leptura quadrifasciata. The sequence goes on from OY776682.1 coordinate 24,502,650, forward strand.
TTAACAGGCTGTGATGGGAATTTTGGTTGGGTATAGAATTGACGTTGTTGTCCTGGAATTTGGAATTGTTTATGTTGTACAGGGTGTGATATTTTCGCTTGTATTTGTGGTATTTGACGTGTGTATTATTTCGTGTAGGTATCAAATTATTAATAATAATAATAATATTTATTTTCCTCAAAGACAAATACATTTGTATAGGAATAGTCCAGACATTATTTACTAACTTACACTAATCTTAACAATTTTCGTAAAATTTGTCTAATGTATAATAACACTTATCCAATAAATATTTATTCAAATTAATTTTAAAAAACTTCAAATTTCTAGCCTCTTTGAATTCAGAAGGTAGTTTATTGAAAATATTTTTACCAAGATAAGCGGGTGAATCTTTACTAATGTTATATTTACAAAAAGGAACATAAACATTATTATTTTGTCTAGTCCCAATGTTATGCACATCTCTTGTTAACATAAATTTCTTTTTGTTTTTAAAAACATACACACACAATTCGTAAAAAAATAAATATATAAGGGTTAAAATTTTTAAATCTTTGAACAAATCTACATGATTTTCTACTGGAGACATTTGCAATGCGTCTTAAAATTCGTTTCTGAACGATAAAAACGTTGGAGGATAGGTGGACTTACCCCAAATACATATTCCATATCTTAGCCGAGACCCTACCTGAGTATGGTATATACTTATTAATTGTTCTATTGTCATAATCGGTTTAATATTTCTGAATAAATAACATACTGAATTTAATTTTGATATTAGATTACAGCAGTGGATCTTCCAGTTTAGACACTCGTCAATTATAATTCCTAAAAACATATTGTGCTCATCGGTATTTAATATGAATTCATTCATGTTGATATTTAATTTGGAACATGCTTTCTGTCTGTTATGGAATCTTATGACTGTTGTCTTGTCCTTGTTTTTTTATTTGATATCTCAGAAATTACGTTCCAAGCAGCTTTAGACGGATTAGCAGAAATCATTATTTTATTTTGGAAAAAACATTTTTTAGTTCTTTCAACCAGAATTACCTATATGTTCCTTTTTTGCACGTTTATATTCAACATTTAGCTCAGGATATACATTTTTTAGATCATGTAAATCTTTCAATTTTCTGGTTGATATTTTAATTTCGTTCTTTAATTATTTTTGAGTGGAAAATGCTTATTGAAATAAAACATAAATATATCATAAAAATACTGATAAGCCTCGTCAATTGTATATAAATTATAAATATCGGCCCAGGATTCCTCGAGCAAATCTGAACAAAAATTTGTTACAAAATGTCTTCCAAACTGTCTGACTGACTTTAAAAAAATCCTGTGTTCTCTAAAGGCTGTTGTAGATTTTTCATTTTTACGAACCGTGCATAAAATTAAAAATAAACACTAACCTCAATCTTCAACTGAGTATAAGTACAAAGTGAGTTTGCTCCCAAGTGGGGTAGAAACTTTCACTTTAGACCACTTTACACTCAATGCAAGAACTAAAAGAAACGTACCAACAACTGAGTCATTACGTCACATGTGAGAATAAACTGAGATTTCGTGCAAAAGAGAAACGCCTATAAATCCTCTAATATAAAAGCACATGGCATACCTATTGGCAATATGGTTAACGCACACCGTGCTGTACAGTAAAACAGAGGAAGTACTGAGTACAAAACATATCAATTATTTGAATTTTGATATTGTTTAAGATAAGTATTTGGATGCGGAATCATTAAGAAAACATCGTAGACTTGTCCCATCTTCCGTGGCTTTGTATATCAATGTATACACAGAAAGCTATGTATTAGGCGAGAATTGCGTAGTAGATATACCATCCTTCTGAGGGCATGTAAAGCAGTCGGCCCCTTGTATATTAGATAGGTAGTAAGTAGCAAGTAAAAAATTCGTACTCTTCGACAGCGAAAAGGTTAGGCAAAATTTCTAGGTTAAGAGTAGCTCGTCTTCTGGCGTCGGTAATTGGCCATGGTGGCGGAGATAGGCCTACGTTAAATAAATAAATTTAAAAAGAATACTTTGTGTGGTGTTCTTACCAGAGTTAAATTCTGACATAAGTGCGGTTCGACCGGCTGAAATTGTTAAGTGAACAGTAAAATTATAAGGTCTGACCGATCAGAAACGGTCGGGTTTTATTGTTGGACTTCCGCGGTCAAAAGCGTTAAGCGAACGGTCGAGCATGTTGTAACGTATCCCATAACCAAACAAAAATACATTAATTGTTTTTCGGTGTTGTCATTGTAATTGTAAATCATCCAGTAAAATGGAAAAGATGCAGAAAGATGTTATTGAGCCGAAGAAGATTTACGTACATAAATCTTCTTTGATGAGCACCCAAGCAGTTAATGTTTCAACGTATTTTTAGGTAATTACGAGATTGAGAGGGTTGAAAATGGTAAATAGATTTTTTTGTCAGATCCATATTCATAATCAAATATTTTGTTTGCAAAACTGATTACATTAACACAGCATACAAAAACCCACCATCTGTAATAATTTAAAAAACTTGCCAATTAAATTTGAAATTGCCGCCCAATATTGCGCCGTCACATCTATGGTCAGACCCAAGATTATTAAAAGAGTAATCTTGGGTCAGACCATTGGTAAAATACTGCTTAACGATCTTACCAAAAACGTCAAGTGACAGGTCGGACCGCGGCGGTCAATCGGACTCGTAGCTTAACGCAGCCTTAGCAAACATGCATTGGCAACACTGCTAAGCTAAGTGGCCAAATAAATTTTGAAGTGAATTGGTCGAATCACATAAACGACAATTTAAAATGTTTGAAAATATATTTTCTTGTGATAAAGCTGCTAGAATTTTTTTGTCCCTAAGTTTGTTTTAAAATTAGCGTAGCATAATGAAGGGCTTGTATGAAAACAATAATGCTTTAGTTGAGGTTATGTTATTTATACAAAAAAATCCTGTTTTAGCATGACGGAGGACAAAGTATTGCCTTTATACATATCTGACAATTTGCATGCCCTTAATCAACTGGTGAAAGATGAGGCCATCAAGGGTCTTAAAAAGATAGACAGGTTTGTGTTCTTATTTATTTACAATCTGTAACCTAACTTCCTGAAATTTCTTTTGTAGAATTCCTGGTTTAGCACACAGGTTGCTAACAGAACTGCTGCAGTTTCAAAATGATCAGGAGAAGTGCTACATCATCGGAAAGCGATATTTAAATATTATGGATCGTTTATTCCATCTAACTGAAGATAAAAGTTTCGTTGAAGTTCGTTACGGTAGTGAATATAAGAAGGTCCAAAATATAGTAAACGATCTAGAAATGGAGCTAAAGGTCAGGTACGGGAATAAATTTGTTACGAAAATATATCCTATTATAAAGTTAAAATTAGATTAACCGTGTAATAGTATTTTCCGGTAAACATTTAAAAAAATATATTTTTCAAAAATAAATAAATTTTATGGGAATATTCTGATTAATAGCATTAGTAACACATATATTACTAATGTATGGTCTGATGTGATAACGTTCCAGATTTCTGTGTTGTAACAAATACTGCAAAGGGATTAGTAACATTTTTAAAAATATCGAATTTTTGTTAATAAACAACATCACAACAATCACAATAGGGTAATTCTGCAGTTTATCCACTTCTCGATTTTTGGATTTTTTTGGTGGATACATTAATAAGAGAGTTATATGAAGCATTTGTGACTAATGAAACGTTGTGCAAATGTTTAATAGTGACTAGTGGTGCCGGGTGTGTAAAAACGAATGAAAATACGACGTTTTTGTCATTTTGAAGCGATTAGCATTGAAAAAGTCATTTTAGGGCAATGGTAATCAAGAGTCATGGCATTTGATTGCTTATTACTGCAATTGATTGATTTCATTGACTCCCGTCGTACCACAATAAACATACAAATTTGTCATAATGCTTATTTTTCGTTGCGCTAAAATGACTGTTTAAATGCTTTTCATGTAAAAGTGACCTAAAATTCTCATATTTTACTTCTTTTTGGGTCCTTTACGTATTGGACATTGCAAACCGAAAAAGTTAGATTAGGTTAGACGTATTTAGTAGATATAATGCTGTAATGACTCTTATCTTATTTACCCTTGCCCTAAAATGACTTTTTTAATGCCAATCGTTTCAAAGTGACCTAAAACCGTTGTATTTTCACTCATTTTTATCCATTCAGCACCCCTATTCGCTCCACTTTTCCATCAATTTCCTGATTATTATACATTTGCGCAACGTTTCATTAGTCACAAACGCTTTATATAAGTCTCTTATTAATGTATTCACAAAACAAAAAAAACTCAAAAATCGAGAAGTGGATAAACTGCAGAATGAGCCACAATAGTATTTAAATCAAACCGATCCAATAAGTATTCACCAAAATATACTGTATTGAAATCTAACAATAATATATACGGTTCGCTGCAACGTCCAAAGCTCGAGTTGGCCAAATGCAACATCATCTACGTTGATTATGTATGCTGTTCACTTTATTTGTATCAATTTATAAGGAAACTGTTTTGTTTTGAGCTTTCAAGTTGAGAATTTGTTATAATAATGAAGCAAAGATTTGTTTCTGAAAAGCTAGACGTTAGACAGGCTACTTGAAAAATAATGTATTTGGTCACAGTTGTAAGTTATTTTATAGTATCACAAGTAAGGATATGAATTTATATATTGTTACGTGCTTACAGTTTTCAGTAAACACTTTGTGGATTCAAATAACTTGCAACAAGAATTTTCACTAATCACTATTTTATTAATCACTAAAATTACACTAGTAAATACTTAAAAATCACACAACTAATAATAACTTAATCTAATATGAATTCACTACTTTTAAAACACTGTGTACTTTTCTTCCTAAACTTGTCAACTTTTGTCTAACCTAAAAACTCTCTGTCTGTTTACTTCACTCAACTGAACTCTTCCAACCTACAAACTGTCTCTGTAACCAGAACTGTACTGGATACTAAACTGAACTGTTCCCCCATCTGCTGGATTCACCTCCTTATATACACCCATAGAAATGTACCAGAACAGCATTCCACAATTTTCTGGAATCCTACAGAGTTTTCTACCATGTGATAGATGACTGTTCGTCAATTGGCTCATAGATGGCGCCACCCCACCTACTGGCCATGAACACAATACAGGTTTCCCTTCACTTTGGCCAGGGACTTAAATCACATCTCTCCCCGTTAGAGGGCAGCACATAACACTGCCCCCTCCTTAAGCCTGAACGTCCCGGTCAGGCAATTCAGATTCCCCAGCATACTTTGCCAACCTGTCCAGGTGCACGATCTTCATCTTGGACTTCTTTCTACGTTGAATCCTATAAACAACGTCGTTGATCCTAGTGATGACAGAATACGGTCCTTCCCAAGGTGAGTGAGGCTTCGAGAATCCTTCTTCACCCCGCTGTGGGTTATACAGCCAAACTGAGTCCCCCACCTTGAATCCCGCCGAACTGGCATTGCGGTCATATCTAGCCTTCATTCGGTCACCATTCCCTGTAGGTGACCTCTTGGCAGCCACATTCGCACAAACCTTGCAACTGCGACACCAAGCTTCTACATCCTGACAGCTATTTATCCAGTAAAATCGTTCCCGTACTCTAGCCAAGGTCTTATTCCTGCTAAAGTGCTCTCTGGATATTCCCTCGTGCACTTCCCGAAGTACTTTTGGTACTCGGCACCTGGGTATCAGCAACCGCATGGTAACTTCTTTCCCATCCGGGCTCTCCCATGCTCTCCGTAATAGTCCATCTATAACTCTAAGGGAATCCCATTGTGCCCATAAAGCCTTCAGTCCAATACTTTTACTGGAAACGTCCTTTCATTCCGGGCGGATTCCTTTTTCTTTCGCCTTCAACATTGGTCCAATTTCATCGTCGTTCAGTTGTTCCTCTCTTAGAACTTCCTTTGTCCAGTCTTTCGGAACCTCTATCTTAACTGCCTTCACTTCTGCTACATCCTGCTGCTTCTTTACATTCTCGGCATTAACTTCCCTCTTGACATGCCCCAATTTGCCGCAATTATAACAGAGGATCACTTTTGTCGGACCTCCAGCACTTCGCTGCTGCTTCGGCACCTGTTTCAGCGGTTGCGGTTCCTGTTTCAGCTCCGGTCGCGAACTTAATTCGTTTAATACTTGTGCGACCATTTTCTGTATGTCTGTTAACATAACAATCAATCTCATCTTATCAGAGCGGACTTCCTCTTTCTTTGCAGTGTTTACTTCCCCAGGATTCCGTTCTCGATGCTGCCGCATCATATGTCCTGGTTTGCTGCACTGATAACACCGAATCACCTTCCTTGGCTGTCCATCGCTCTGTTTTCTTTCCTGCTTCCTTGGAGCATCTGGTTTGGTCATCAACTGGCTTATCATTTTGTGCAGGTCAGCCATCAAAAATTCCATATTTGATTTTTCTAAATGGTTCCCTTCTTCTACTTTCATGGCTCGTACTCTCGGATGTAGAGTCTCTTCATAAGTGGCTTCAACTTCGAGGGCATGGATCAAGGCTTCGCTTACCAGTCTTAGCTCGAGATAGTCTAAGGACTCGCCTGATCTCCTCGTCTCTTATGCCATCAATGAAGGTATCAACTGTTAACTGTTCCTGGAATTCTTTGGGTGCATCCGGGTAAGCCAGGTATGTCAGTCGCTCAACAGCTGCTTCAAAATCTTGTAAACTTTCCCCAGCCTTTTGTGTGCGTGATTTGAGCTGAGCCCGGTATACTTGGGCGAGGTGTTGGTCGCCATATCTTAAATCTAGTGCAGCCTCCAAAACTTTAAAATCCCATTGCTGCGTCACTGGGATAGTCTGAAGCAACTCTGAGGCTTGACCTCTTAATGCTAGCACCAATGCCATAGCTTTGTCTTCATTACTCCAATTGTTTGCGCATGCTGCCGCCTCAAATTGTCTTTTGTAGGTTGACCAAGAAGTTTGACCATCAAAGGAAGGCGGTTGTAATCGAGGACCTGATGATGATAATACCAGCTGGCCTCCTTGTTCTCTTAACAGTCGCTTAAGTCGCTCTACCTCTCCTTCAACTGCCCGAAATTTTTCTTCCATATCGGTAACTTTCCCTTCGACGCCAGTAACTTTCCCTTCGACGCCAGCAACTTTTTCTTCAACGCCAGCAACTTTTTCTTCAACGCCAGCAACTTTTTCTTCAACGCCAGCAACTTTTTCTTCAACTCCAGCAACTTTTTCTTCAACGCCAGTAACTTTTCCTTTGACTTCAGTTACTTCCTCTTCAACCTTATTTACTTTTCCTTTGACATCGCTTACTCCTTCTTCAAGTGTAGTCACTTTTCCTTCGACGCCAGTCACTTTTTGTTCAACTTTATCTACTTTTTTCTTGACTTCATTGGTGGCTGACAGGATAGCATCTTGTTGCACCTGTATAATTTTTCTCAGTTCTTCTTGCCTTCTTCTTTCTGTTTCTTCTTCACGTCTCTCTTGTTCTTCTTTTTCTTTCTGACGTCGTCTTTCTTTTTCTTCTTGACGTCTCTCTTGTTCTTCTTTTTCCTCTTGGCGTCGTTTCTCTTGTTCTTCATTTTGATCTAGCATCATTTTTCTAAATTGCTCGAACATGTCTTGCATTTGTTTTTCAGCAGCCATGCTTCTTGTTTCCATTCAAAAACTAACGAACAACACTAATAAGTCTTACTTAAAGTCTATATCACTTTCTGGTTCGACTCACTTCACTATCTCCAATAGTTTCCAAATAGAACACTATGGAACTTCGTCGAATTCTTCAGAAATTCTGTTGCAATTCCGCTTCTGACACCAATTTTTACGTGTTTACAGTTTTCAGTAAACACTTTGTGGATTCAAATAACTTGCAACAAGAATTTTCACTAACCACTATTTTATTAATCACTAAAATTACACTAGTAAATACTTAAAAATCACACAACTAATAATAATTTAATCTAATATGAATTCACTACTTTTAAAACACTGTGTACTTTTCTTCCTAAACTTGTCAACTTTTGTCTAACCTAAAAACTCTCTGTCTGTTTACTTCACTCAACTGAACTCTTCCAACCTACAAACTGTCTCTGTAACCAGAACTGTACTGGATACTAAACTGAACTGTTCCCCCATCTGCTGGATTCACCTCCTTATATACACCCATAGAAATGTACCAGAACAGTATTCCACAATTTTCTGGAATCCTACAGAGTTTTCTACCATGTGATAGATGACTGTTCGTCAATTGGCTCATAGATGGCGCCACCCCACCTACTGGCCATGAACACAATACAGGTTTCCCTTCACTTTACCCAGGGACATCTCTCCCCGTTAGAGGGCAGCACATAACAATATATATATATATATATATATATATATATATATATATATATATATAAATTTGTGGCAATTGCATAAAAGAAATGATTCTACTTTATGTGGAGGCTTACTATTTTATACGGGGTAAAACTAAGACTAAATGAGAATCAGAGAGACAATGTTCATTTATATAATTCTTTAAATAAATTGATAGTTTTTAAGTTATAACTTGAATAAATGCAATTTTAGCATTAGAAAACATGCATCTCAACAAAAATTTTGTCAAACAACTCTCAAAATAACATACTTATTGGAAAATTTCTACAGAATAAAAAAAAAATTATAAATTGATAATAAATCTAGTTTTGTTTCTGTAGAACTCATAGTTACCGAAATTTAGGAAAGGCGACCAAACTTTTATAAGTCATTTCGTTTAAATGTTAAATATCTCAGAAACTGTAGCGCTTACGTTAAAAATAAAATATCAATTAAGTAATGTCTTCACATCTTTTAGAATAAAAATGTTATCATTTTTATCTACAATTAACCAGTAATTTAAAAAATATCGCAAGTATTGTTGTTTGTTTAGTAATACTTTTATAGCATTATTTGGATGCTCATTTTTTTGCCTGTTTGCCTTAAAAAAATTGCACTCCACTTCCATCCGTCTTATTGAAATGCCATCTTACCAGCAGCAACTTTAGAAATGTAATTTATTACGTTTCAAAAATATATCAGCAATACTTTTTTAAGTCTAAAATTTCTCAATTTAAAGAGGTAACCACCCCTAGTAGGTAAGAGTAAATGTAGAGATCAAATAGAAAATTAAGAAGTACCGGTTGCTACAAAAGTTACTTAATTCGTAAAAAATAAACATTACGTACGAAATTGTTACTGTCATCATGCATATTTTTCACCTCTAATACTGTGCAATAGCTACACATAGTAATTTTGCAAGTACTGAGTCCATGGTTCAAAAGAATCCAGGTAGAATTCAGTTTTTAGGTAGTTGTAAATAAAATTTTGTGTCACATGTGGGGTATAAGTATTGAAATTCTCTTAACACGATTCTATCTACGACGTCGCCATGTAATCCTTTGCGTTCATATTTTAACCATTATTCCACTTGTTACATATATTACAAAACGAGCACGGAAAGTGAAACTTAACGCACAAGTGGAAATATTGACATTAGAGGCCGCATTGTGTTCACGACAAACCCAAACAACTATTTCTCATTTGATAATTTAATATATGACGACGTTTTAGTTTTGACAGCTGATGTTTTCCTAATGTATAGGGTGTGATTTATACACCGTCTACTGTTGACTGGTGTTTAGTAAAAAGCAAAATCAATTTAACTTAGAAGTGAATAATTGATTTATTGAGTGGTAAAACTGTGAATTAAATACTGAAATTTACAACAAACTGTGCATAAAAGTGTAAGATACAAAATTTGCAGATACACTTGATAGGACAAGGCAAGATAATAGAAATATTTCAGTAAATCTGCAATTTGCAGTTGTTGAAAAACATCTTAAATAAAAAGTGATACACTTTTTGTTTCGTGTTTAAATTTTCTTTTGCATGTAATGATAAGAAACTCAGTACAGGACAGTACTTAAGAATATTATGGCATGGAGTGTAATATATGCCTACAAACTAAGGCGCCTAGTAAAGATTTTAAATATCCCGTTTTTCCATGTGATTCCTGTAGAAGATATATTTGTACAGAATGCTCAGAATTATCTACCTCAGAAATTAAATGTATACAGTTACAGAAAAGGCTTTTAAAATTTGTATGTTCCAAATGCAGAAATTATGAAGTAGTTGATTTGCTTTCAAAAACAATTGAGGACAAACTAACCATTATAGAAAGTAAGGATGATATTATTAGTTTGTTAAAAAATAAAATAAAAGAATTAGAAAAGCAAGCTCAGAAGGAGGTAATAACTGAGAATCAAAAGCCACAATTCTCAGATGTTGTTAAAGCGAAACGTGAACCTGTTCTAATTGTAAAACCCGCTAATAAGCAAGACAGTGATGAAACAAAGACTGCGATAAAAACATCAATCGACCCTGTGGAAATAGGTATTAGTGTATCAAGAATATGACAAGCGTCCAAAGGCACTGTTATTATAGAGTGTGAAAACCAATCTGACAGGACTATACTGAAAAACAAAATTACTGAAAAACTTGGAAATGGATATAATGTCGAAGTACCTAAATTAAGAAGACCTAAAATAAGAGTAGTGAATATAAATAGTGAAGACTGCAATGCTGAAGATAATGACTCATTGGATAAAATTATTAAACAGAATAAAATTAATTCCACTCACCAAAGCTTTTCCCTAAGAATTATAAAAAAAATAGAAAATAAGAAATACAAGAACAGTACGATTGTTTTAGAAGCTGACCCTGAAACTCACAGTAGTTTACTAGCAAAAGAAAAAATAGCAATTGGATGGTCAAGATGTAGAGTTTTTAATCATTTGTATATAAATCAATGTTTTAATTGTCTCGGTTTTAATCACCTCGCAAAAGATTGTACTAATTCAGCTACCTGTTCTATATGCTCAGAAGATCATAATTATAAGTCGTGTAAGTCAAATAATAAGAAGTGTGTGAACTGTGTAAGGGCTAAGACAAAGTTTAACTTGGACCTGGATACCAGCCATCTAGCTATTGATAGAAATTGCCCCTGCTATCTTCGAGCAGTAAAGAAACTAAACAATACTGTTGACTATCAGGCATAGCAATCAGAAGACAAGTATTCCAAAAATTTCAAAATTAGTCATGTTAATATCCGATCGCTCCTTAGTTCTTTTAGTGATTTTCTGGATTTTATTGCAGACAAAAACTTTGATTTAATAGCACTATCAGAAACGTGGTTAACTCCAGAATTTAACACAAATTTGCTATCTGTACCACACTACTCCATTGTAAGACGGGATAGGCCCACAAGAGGTGGTGGGTTATGCTTTTTAGTAAAAAATAACCTTAAGTGCATTGTGATTAATACTGACTATATAACAGAGGGATTACTAGAACAAGTATGGATTAACATTAAAATAAATAAATGTAACATGTGTATTGGAGTGCTCTATAAACCCCCACATATAAGTGCTGCTGCATTTGCTGAACTGGAAACGGTATTGTCTAATATATATCCAACAGCTGATCAAGTGATAGTAATGGGGGATATTAATGTTGACCTTATGCAGCCTTCGGCTCAAAGAGACACATTAACCACGGTACTGAATACTTTTGAACTGAGCTAGGTTATTAAAGAACCTACAAGAATAACAGAGACATCGGCTAAGTTAATTGACATTATATGCGTAATTAGTAAGGTTATTGTATTAAACTCGGGCACTTTTGACATAAATAATATAACTGATCATCGAATGGTATGGTGTGAAATAGACTTAAAAGTTAATAAGATTAAACCTAAAACAATTACGTATAGGGAGTTCACAAACTTTAATATCAATGAGTTTAGTTATGATGCCACTTATATTGAATGGGATAGAATACAACAAATGACGGATATTAATGATAAAGTGAATTTCTTTAATGATGCTGTGACTAGTTTGTTTGACATACATGCACCATACAAGACCACAATTATTCGTCGCAAAACACCTGAGTATATCACAGATAACATCAAATTTATGATTGACCTCAGAGACAAAGCTTATAACAAATATAGGAAAAGTGGAAATTTACACGATTTACGGTACTATAAAGACCTTCGCAATTATGTAACTCTTGCAGCAAAAAATGAAAAGCAGGCATATTTTAATTACAAATTCAATTTATATAAGAGGGATCCTAAGAGGTTATGGAAATTTTGTGCAGCAAATAATATTCATAATAAAACAACAAATGAAATATCACCTGATCTGCAGGACGCTAACTTAATCAATAATTTTTTTGCCCATTCTATAAACTTTCCAAAAGTGCAAGAGAGTACTGTTGATCAATGGCTAGGGAATAAAAAAGAAGGAATAGATAGGGCATTAGTTTTTCATACGGTCAGTCCTAACGAGGTACAAACTCTGATTGGTAGAATAAAAACACAGGCTATGGGTGTCGATGGATTAAACCTTAAAATGCTAAAAATTGTTTTACCTTACTGTCTAGAAGCTCTAACATCAATTATAAATTATTCGATAGAAACAGGATCTGTGCCCAATATCTGGAAAAGGTCGTATATTATTCCTATTCCCAAGATAAATAAAGCAACAGAATTATCAGACTTAAGACCAATAAATATACTTACTACAATGTCTAAACTGCTTGAAATGATTATATATTCACAAATATCTAGCCACTTCCAAAAATATGAACTTCTGCCACAAGTACAGTCTGGCTTTAGACCTTCCTACAGTACATGTACAGCTTTAATTAAAATATGCAGTGACATCTCCAGAAATATGGACAATTCAAAAGTTACGTTTATGGTCCTTTTAGATTATAGTAAAGCTTTTGATGTAATTAACCATAAGTTGTTAACTGCTAAGCTCAGTCATTATGGTTTGAGTGATACAGCTTTGATATGGATAACCAATTACTTACAGAACAGATACCAACAAGTTAAAATTAATGGAAATTTATCAGAAGAACACTTGCTCACTCATGGAGTTCCTCAAGGAAGCATACTGGGTCCACTTCTGTACACAATTTTTACATCTGATTTGACTAATATATTACCCCCACAGTGCAATATACATATGTATGCCGATGACACTCAGGTATATGTTTCCAGTGATATCAAAGATGTTGATGCCAGTGTTTTAGAAGTCAGTGAATATTTGGATGTCATTTCAAGATGGTCACAAAAGAATGGTCTTATTTTGAATACAAAAAAAACTACAGCTTTGTGTATAGGGTCTAAGCATTACTGTGAAACGGCAAAACAAAATCTACTGGTTAATCTTCAGTTAGGAGAGACTACCATTAATTTTGTAGATTCAGCTAAAAATCTAGGGATTGTTTTTGACCAACACCTTTCTTTTGAGAGACATGCAAACACTAAATTAAGTCTATGTTATGCTAAGTTAAAATGTTTGTATCAATATAAGCATATTTTAACTAGTGATGTGAAATGGAACTTGGTCAACTCACTGATTCTTAGCCAAATAGATTATTGTAGTTCTGCCTACTATGATCACTTAATTAAGAATATGCAGCACAGGTTACAAATTATGCAAAACGCTTGCTTAAGGTTTGCTTACACTAATATTAATTATAGACAGCATATTACACCATTTTATAATTTACATAATATATTAAAAATTGATTATAGGTTTGAGCTAAGATTAGCTATTCTAATATACAAAGTTTATACTACAAATATGCCCAGTTACTTATACAATCTGTTGGTGAAACGTTGTGATGTGCACAGTTTAAATCTGCGGTCTGTAAATCATTTAGCTATACCAAAACATTTTACTTCCAAATTTAAGGCTTCCTTTGACTACAAAGCTTGTGTAATATTTAACAAATATATAGAGTTTTATTTCTCATGTTCCTCTAAGTACAATTTTAAAAATGTCATAAGGAGAAAACTATTAAATGAACAGAAATGTATTACTTAGGAATAATGTACAGGTGTAATTGAAAATCAGCTATGCTGAATTACACCTTTTGAGTCCTGTAATTGTCGGTAAAATCATAAAATTCTTAGCTGCTTATAATATCTGTTAATATTAATATTAAAGAACTTATGTATAATTGTAAAAGCACATTTGTTACATGAACTCAATAAATTTATTTATTATTATTATTATTATATTTTCCTAACATATGTGTTAGGTTAGGATTAGGAGAATAACGCGCATCTGTATGATATTGTTAACTTTCGTGCCTACCACTTTTTCGTGACTGGATACTTTTTTGGGCCATCGTGTAAAAATACCTATTGTCATTATTTTTAGTGGTCTTCGTTTTTCTCAAATTAATATTTTCTAAATTTTCCTTAATAAATAACTGGCTCAGGGTTCAATGCTTGCGTGTTAGGCTTGCAACCAAAAGTCCCTAGTCCGAATGTTGTCTAGGGTATGGATGTTTAGTAACGATTTTCATGTGCTACCAGGTTGGTAGCAGTGGACTAGATGATGTGTGGGAGACAACACGGCTAGTCGCTATACCATCCCTGAGTTTGAGTCTCAACTGTGGTAGATGGCAATGTCGTAGGGAATGGTCGTTGTACAATTGTTTGTATATGTGTCCGGATGAGTGGTGGAATAGCTAAAAGGAAATCAGTAGGTAATGAGAGCATGTTATTTTTGACAAAACACACATACTACTACAAGTATATATAAGTAATAATTACAGCATTAATAATAACAGCAACATATAATTAACTTATACTTAACTAGTTCAATTGCATATATCTCAAAATGTATGTCCCTACACAATCTTTCAGCCCATTGATATGGCTTATATTCTAAACCTTCTTTGACATAGATAGCTACTCCCCCATGAATATAATCAGATCTTATGTAATAGTTCGCTAGAACGTAACTATTTAAATAAACATATTTAATTTGTTCTTCATTGCACCAAATTTCACTAAAACAAATAATATCATACTGGTTCTTTGAAAGTAATTGATTAAGTTCCAATAATTTATTTTGTAAACATTGAATATTTATATAAAATATAGATAATTTATTAAGTTTAGAAAATATGGAATTATCCACAGGTTTGTGTCTTTCACATGGATTTAATTGCCTACATTTAAAAAAAATCCTTGTCTTTCTTCATTTTTATTGGAAATAATATTCCTCGTTTTGTGTTTTTCGAAGTGTCGATTAAAATCAAATCTTCTGTAATTCACTCCCATTGGCCAAAAGGATGTTTTGTAAAAATCATCTTTGTATTTAAAATCTGCTGCAACCATATATGATTAGTAGCGTGTTTAAATTTCCATATTGGATGTATATTTATTTTATCGCATTACATTATTTCATAGCCACTTAGTTTCTACCATATTGATTTGGTAGTCTTTGTATCGACCATCTGAAAGCCTTTAAGGATTATTTCAGCTTGACTAACGCGCGCACTTCAGCAATTTGTGGCTGCTTGTTTTGACAGTAAAGAGTGGGGATCATTTGGATTGGGAGTCTTACAGGTTATAGTTAAATTTTAGGATGTGGCTATTTATACATACTGTCCAGGCAATTCACGCCGCACATGCGCGATGACGTTCAAACATATTGATATAGTAAGAATTATAAGGTTAACCATCAGCAGTCTGTGGTGTAATACTTAGTGTTCCCGATTCTCACACGTGAGGTCGACGGTTCGAATCCGCTTGCTACAGTTTTTTTTTTACCACATTTTGTTAACTAAAATACGTAATACGAATATTTCTTTAGGTTAGTTCGTTGGGTTAAATATGTTAATATTTTTTGATGTAGTATAGTTGTTTATGATAGATAATGTCCCTTGCCCTCGACGGCTATACTGTATGTATAAATAGCCAATTTCTTATACATACTGTATGTATAAATAGCCAATTGCGTATACATACTGTATGTATAAATAGCCAATTGCGTATACATACAGTATGTATAAATAGCCACATCCTAAATTTTACCTGTTTACAATTACTACATTGAAGTATATAAATTTTCTACAAAACATTTCACAATCAACAGGCAACCTCAATTGCAGATAAAATTAAAGGTGTACAATCTATCGTACCGCACAAGTGAAAAAATTTCATGAATTATATGAAGTAGCGCAAACCGCAGTTGGTGATTGTACTAATCACACATTTAAGTTATGTTTTTCTGAAATTGAGAATATCAAGGAGGAGTTTAGCAAGCAGCCCTGCTTGCTTTACTGGGTACTGTTGAGGACGCAAATTTACTGGATGAAGACGCTATACGTCAAACTTCTTTTCGATCAGCACAATTTACGCGAATATTTTTGAAAATATTTTGAATGAAACGCGAGATATAGATGTTCCAGAAACGCAAAGTTCCAATATTAAACTCCCAAAAGTTGAATTAATAAAATTTAATGGGGATATTATATTATTTCCTACATTTATAGATATGTTTAACGCTTTAGTTCATAAAAATGACAGCCTTTGTAGTATTGAAAAGTTTAATTATTTAATTTCTTCATTAAGTGGGCCTCCTCTTTCATTAATTAGTTAAATGTCTACCAATGACATCAGATAATTATGAAATCGCTTACAATAGTTTAGTAGATAAGATATTCCAATAAAAGGTTACTGGCTGTTACTTATTGGGCGGAAATTGAAAATAATACATAATTGACATTTGAAAATCCTAATAGTCTTCGAAGACTCTTAGATATTTTGGAAAATTTGGCAGCCTTGAAGAATTTAGAATTCCCCGTTGAAGAGTGGGATTTTATTTTAGTCGATATGCTGATGAAACGTTTAGATTCTTCCACTGTTACGCGTTTTGAAATGCAACATGGTTCTCTTGAAATTCCGACTTACTCTGCACTAGTAGATTTTTTGAATAAACATTGTTGTATAGCCCAAGAAGGAATTTGCTGCTCCCCATTCAACCAGGAATTAAAAATTCTGGCCAAATGGTGGTGGGTGCTCGATAATTTTTTCCACCAAAAGTTATTTATCCCATCAGCACCTGGAGCAGCAAAGTTCTTAGAGCCCTCAAGAGCCCTACGAACCTCTTCTGGGGTTATTGGTTGGCACACTCCCTGTGGTTGCTGAAACCTTTGACAAAAGGCTTCAAAGTGTGCCAAGGCCGGAGAATCTCGGTTGAGTGGAAGCCTCTGCTCGTACAGCATTTAATAATAATAAATTATTATTATTATTATTGTATTAAATATATATTTCTCGTCTGAAATATTCCTCAGTTGTTGAATATTCGACATTATCTCTCCCTATTTGTCTTTTACATGTTCGTGGTACTGTAATTTCAATTTCATAAAGTTCTGAAAACTTTTCTATAATTTTAAACAATTTTGAAAATTCCTACTACTTTAATCTCTTGAAGTACCCTGTATATACCCCACATATAAATTTAGTTTTTTCTTATTTAGTTTCCAAATTCTAGTAATTATTGCAGTTAATTCATTTCACTTTTACATTTATTTAGTCATTAAATATTAAATGCAGAATGCATTTTAAAATTATATTCTTTTAAAGCAAAGTTAAAAGCTACAGTTTTAAGTAAAAAGTTACATAAAATCGAGTCGAGTCACAGGGTTTGTTTATCGGTTGTAAGATAAGTGTCAAGTACTTCGTTTATTCCCAGAGTATGAAATCGCCTACACTTTTCTACCTTAACCATAGACAAAGATAGAGAGTTGGGTGTCATCCTAAAAGTCGATGCAGAACTACGTCGTATCCAACGTGATTAATTGTGTTAATGTAAATAGTTTCCACACGAAGCGTGAGATTCGAGGAGAAGGATGATGTCGCGTATCATATAAAAAGACACCACAGCGTTCAAAGGGGGGTCATTTTGATGAACTACACCTGAGCCCATGGCAGAATTTAACTATTCGCCGGTTCTACTCTGCAAGTTACTTTGAAATACTCTTTAATCCTTGGCAAAATTTCACTATTCGCCAGGCTTGCTTTCTTGCAAATTACTCTTTAAATCCGTGCCAGAATTTAACTATTCGCCGGGAATAGACTTTGTATTATTTTGAGCTCCGTTGAAGCACTTCACGATTCATTGTACCCTCGATTTTCGTGGCTATTTGGCTAACTCCGCATCTAACAGAAAAGAAAATAACTTGACACTTGTTTCGTACCAGTCATAATCAAACAGTCTTTAATAAACTCCGTAAGAAGTGCCGTTTCAACGTCTCTACGATGCCCTATGAGGACGTTAACCATGTGGAACCTGGGGGAGAGCATTCATGGGCGATATACAGAGCCCACAGAAATTCTACAGGCATAAATTTCTAAAAGGTGATTACTTTCTTATTTCGAGAGTCTACTTTATTATTTGCAATTGCATTCATATTCTGGTTTCGACGGAGTGTAATAGGGGAAATTAACGCATTTGTAGTACTAAAAGAATATTAAATTTTTTTTTTAAACATTAGCTTTGATTTTCAACAAGAAAATATAATATTATATTACCAGTTATTCAGTTATAATTTCATTCACGATTTTAATTCATAAAATTTCACTTTCTAAATATCTTACTAGGGAAATTTGCTTTTGCAAAGTAACAAGTTTATATTCAAGAACTATATATTTAGAGCTATGCAATAACAAGGTACTTTATCACAGACTAGCCAAACTTCATGTCTATCATTATTCTGTAGTTTTTATAAAACAAATAGTGGACTTTCGTTTCCACCACATCTCATGTAAGTTTTTTTCAAGAATGCTTTATATTTAAAGTACACTAGGAATATTTTCCTACTGCAACCACAAGGTTTTCTGATTGTTGGACATTTACCTACAATAAAATATTATAGTTATATGAGTTCACAAAGGTTTGAAACATTGACTACGGTCAATTGGCTGGTTCTGTTCTCCAATTGGGCTCAGTTACAACGAGGGATATGTCAATATTTCAGGCAGTTGTCTGGTCACTTGTTTCGATTGAAGGGTGATGCAACCTCACTTTCTTACCTTTGCGGATTCGCGGCTTCGTATGTTTGACAATCATAGGCAATCTTCTGGTTGCTTTTCTATTCAGTTACTATAGGGAGATTTCCCTAGCATTCTAAAGGATTTTATGTGAGTGTAAATTCTCACCTCTGCAAGATTAATATGTTTATCTGAACGATTGTTCCTACTCTAATTTCAATCACTAAACTGTGTATAATTAAAGGATATTTCCTCAACACTATGACATGTCACACGAATATTTAATGCTCGTTTTTCAACTTAATTTTGACAATGTATAAACATGACATGATTCTTGTCCTTTGTTTTGCATTCGATTTATTATTTGGCTATTGCTAACAACTTTAATTATAAATCATTATTATCTAGCGATTGCTAACAACTTTATTTAATTATAAATCATTATTACCTAGCGATTGCTAACAGCTCTATTATAGATTATCATTATCAGGCCATTGCCACAACTCTAATTACTATTAAAATAACACAGCAAACTTTTGTATAAGTTCTTGTTATTGCATCAAAACACTCAGTATATCTATAGTATGGTCATTACTATAGCAGCGCAAATTTTCCTATTATAGTATTTAGACAGTTGTCTCAAATATTTGGATTATTTTGATTTCATGTTCAACTATTGTTGCATCAATTTATATAAAATCAAATGGGTTTTTTTTTACTATTTTTTCCCATCAATTATTGTCTTATTCTTTCACCTTTACCTTTTTCGTCATATAAATAATAAACTAAATAAATGTTTTAATTTCAAAAGCAAAATAGAAAACAAACTTCAAATGTACAGTGCAATCTTGAGTAATAAGATACTACATAAATAACATATATAATTAACTAGGTCTCTCAATTAATAGACAGTGTGTTCAAGTTTACCAGGTATTTAAATTAACAGAGTGATTAATTTTCTAAGGTATATCGTATCAGACAGAAACAAATAATATTAAACTTTATATAAAAGAACCTGGGGTAATTAAAAAGGGTTACTACACACACAACGAAATTTGGGTCCTACACTAACAAAACTAGACGATCACGCAAATGGCCAATTTTATTTGTTTATCCTTCAGATAAATAAATAGTAATTAAATTAACTAAAAAACATAATTACCAGGATTTCTTTTAGTAATTAAACAGGGGGGGCCATAACCGTTACACTCTTTATGTGCTTCAGCAAAATCACAGCTCGAAGTTTGTAAAATCTTACTTAGAAGACTGGAAAATACTCCATTATTTTAAGGCTAACAACAACTTCGAATTTTTGTATTGCATTTAGGAATATGGCAGCGGTATTATCTACATTTGTGATATCCTCCAACGTTTTAACGATTACAGGAAACAGTTTCACAAAATCGGTGACATTTTTATGGCGCTCGACCCATCTGGTCTCACACATAATCTTTAACATGTGTGTTTTACTAGCAATAGGTATATTTTTCTTAAAAGCATTGTGTCGAATGTGACCATCTCTAATATAATTTGTAATTGTTTTAATAGTTCCAATTTTATTTTTAATTGGCTTTAAGGAGCAGCTGGCCATTACGACTAGATTAAGGGCATGACTAGAACAGTGAGTATATTGAGCTAAAGGAAATTTTTTCATTATTCTGATCTTTACGCCTTTCAATTTTTCAGTCATATTTGAGGCGCCATCATAACCTTGTCTTTGTAACTTTTCCATATTTATATTAAGTGATGCCATTGTATTTAGAATAATCTCGTTTAAATTTTCTCCTGTACTACTCTCTACTGGTATAAATATTTATTTAGTGCACAACATACAAAATTTCAATATGCAAGTTAATCGATCTAATGCTCAAGATATTTAAAATAATGCGCTGTTAAATTTTACCCAAAAATTTCTTCCCGTTTTTGCTGAGGGGGGGGGGGGCAAGGCTCCTCCCTGGTTACGCCACTGCCTGACGGTGAAAGGGTGAGTTTTGGATCACACCTTTTCTTGTTAAAATGTGTCCCCCTTGACATTCAATAAAATGCCATTTACTGCAAAAAAGGGTGGCTCGTTTTCAAAAAGTCACCCAGTATATATAATACATATAAAAACTGTTTTTATTATGGCAGTTAAGCGTAATAATTCTTACTATGCATAGAATAGAATAACACTGTGACATTTCTAATTGCGACGTATATATATTATTTCTATTCAGGATCACTGAAGAATTATTTTTATTGAAAATTGTAGTCTTAAAATATTACTACATCTCATGAGAAATGTTTATGTTTATCTTCATTATTTAATTTATAGATATGAAGATTTAGAAATGGATAAAGCAGTGGATCAAAGTCTGATGGAAAGTACATCAGAGGGCTCTGTTTCTTCTGTTGGAGAGCGTGTTTATCTTGCACCAACCCCGACAGTAGTACAAGAGAGTACAGGTATTAGAGAGCCTTCAAAAGAGAGGACCGCTATATTCGACAGTGAGTATCTATTTCTTATAAAGACAAGTATATATAAAAAAAATGTGGATGCTGGTA
Organism: Leptura quadrifasciata; assembly: GCA_963675555.1. Classification (NCBI taxonomy): domain Eukaryota; kingdom Metazoa; phylum Arthropoda; class Insecta; order Coleoptera; family Cerambycidae; genus Leptura; species Leptura quadrifasciata. Next base: position 24,524,087 of record OY776682.1, read on the forward strand.
TTTTATGTCTTGTAATTATTATTTTGTAGAAACTTACATAACCCCAGTTGACTTATATAATGCTTTAATGAAAAAGGAAAATATGTTAATTGTTGACATTCGTCCTGATGGTGATTTTTGTGAGTCATGCATGGCCGCCGAAGAAGGTCATTTAATTAATATTCCTGAAGATATATTAGTGCCAGGGTAAAAATCCATATGTTGTTATTAAAATTTATATGATTTGCTGATTATTTTTTGCAGATTATCTGCAAACACATTGGGCCAACGTCTGAGAGATGAAACAAAAGAAATCTGGAATAGAAGAGATTCCTTTGATGTAATTGTTCTTTTGGATTGGGACACAGATGATTTTAATTATTCCGGTTCGAAGTTAGAACGTCTTAGAATTTGCATTGTTGAGGTTGGTTATCTGTTTATAAAAAAAGAAGTAACTTTTGTATATCCACATAGTTGGTAGGCTTCTGACAGAGTCCTTGTTGTCTAAATGACATTTTGCTTCGTTAATGTAGGATCAGCACTGTGCCGAGCGCTGACCAAAAAGTGCTTGCAAGCGAATAGTAAAATGCTCGCGATTACTAAGCACTCTGAAAAAGTGCTTAAAATTCATGAGCACTAAGCACTTTTTAAAAATTTTAAAAATAGAGTATTTATTGAGGCTAAAATTTAAGTGTTATTTACAAAAATGGATAAAAGCCAACAAAAATGATAAAACAAAGGGCATCACAATTTGTTGAATGTACTATAATTAATTTTTTTTTATTTTAGCGAAAATGCCAATAAATGTAATAAAATAGATTAACTTGATTGGTTTTTAAAAAATGTTTGGTGGTCCCCTCAAATTTAAACTTTTCTATTTAAACTAATCTTTAGTTTCAAAAGTGTAATAAAAAGTTTATGAGTAAAAATAAGAATGTGAAATTTTATTTTAAAAGAACGCTATTAATAATAGTAGTTAACCAAATGTCTCTGCAGGACCAGATGGATTAACATATAGAGGGGGCACAATGTGGTGGAGGCTTCTGCAGTGTAAATCATGAGGACTTTTTTTTTTTTAGGTTTCGATAATAATCAATAATCCTCAGCATTCATTTTTTTCTTTCATTTGTAATAAAATAAATTTTCAAGAGGCAACTTAGTGGGGGCCCCGAAGCAGTGCCTTATTGCCTTGGGGTTAATCCAGCACTGTGTCTCTGACGTTCGACTGTATACTGCTACTAAGGTTTGGCTACAGCATGAGAAGTCCTCAAGTCTTGCCTAATGGTAGATTGTAGATTATTTTACGGGGTCGTTTGGCTTCGAACAGCCTTACTTCACTTCAACCTAAAAGATCTTTTGTGATTTACCCTACATCTAATGGTTATCCCAGGATTCCCAGACTTTTTACAAAGCTAATTTCTCTATGTCTTCCGACGTTAATTCCGCCTGTTCTAGGAATTTTAGCCTAGTACGGACTAACATCTTGCATTCACAAATTTTGTGTTCCGCAGTTTCAATTGCAGTATCGCAATATCTGCATTTATTATCTACCGCCTTGCCCATATTCTTGAGATGATATGTCAAGGGGCAGTGGCCAGTTAGAAGGCCGGTGATTAGCCTTAATTCGGCCTTTTCCAGTTCGAGAAGGCATCCTTTGTCGAATAAGTTATAAACTTTTTCGCTTGTCTTTGGCCTGGAGTATTCCTCCAGTAGGACTTTTTCTGATCCTTTTCCTTTTCTTGGATCTCCTCCACTATATGTCCCTTAGCTAGGCCACAAAACGGTTCGGGTCCAATGAACGGTGCTTCAGCTCCTTTTTTTGCAAGGCTATCAGCAAGTTCATTTCCTTGTACTCCCTCATGCCCTGGTACCCACGTCAAGGTAACCTTGTTATTAGCCAGTTGCTTCAGGGATTGTATACATTCCCAGGCAATTTTGGATTCAAAGGTATAGGACCTTAGAGCCTTTAGTGCTGCCTGGCTATCTGATAGTATATAGATCTTTGCCCTTCGGATGCCTTTATTTAGGCATACCTGGGCACACAGATCTATGGCATAAATTTCTGCCTGAAAGATGATTGGGGTGTTACCGAGGGCTTTGGATAGCCTACAATTCGGCCCTGCTACTCCCACTCCTACCCCTTCAGTCATCTTGGATCCATCTGTATACCAGATAAGGGACCCCTGCTCCAATCGCAGTGACTCCATCTTGCTCGTCTGACGACTTTCAATTAGCACGTCAAACGGGCAGTCAAAGTCTTGTTTGACTGGCATTGAGTCAGTGGGTTTGGTCATGGACTTCAGATGGATTACCTCCAGAATCCTTAAGTGACCAACCAGATCACCTGGTTTGAATTTATGTGCCTGGTGCAGTCGTAAGGCACTGAGTGCCACCTCCTTCCTTACATGTAAGTGCAAGGGAAGTAGGTCAAGGTAGCCTCCATAGCTGCTCTGGGACACAAGTGCATTGCTCCTATAGTCCCTAAACAGGCAAGGCGTTGCAGTTTCTGCTATTTTCCCTGTGCTGTTTTTTCTTCTGTTCTTGGCCACCATACGCATGATGCGTAGGTTACCATAGGTCTGACAACCGAAATATAAGACCAATGTGTCATTTTCAGTCTTAGACCCCAAGTCTTACCAAACAACCTACGGCACGTCCATATTGCCGCTGTTGCTTTAGTAAGAGTCCGTTCCAGATGTGAGTTCCAGGTAAGTTTTTGGTCCAGGATTACTCCTAGATACTTGACTTCATTGGAAAGATTTATTATCGTTATCGTTCCATTCAGTACAGGAGTTCTAAGATTGAGTCAACTCCTTTTAGTGAATGGGACAATAGTTGTTTTGCTCGGATTGACATTGAGTCCCTCTGACGAGCACCATTTGGATATTATATTTAAGGGAATTCGCATGAGGTTGGAAATCATGACCTCATTTTTGCCTCTCACAGTGACGACCAGGTCATCTGCATATCCCTGGACGTTAAAGCCTGAATTACTCATTTTATGTAGGAGATCATCAACCACCATTGACCACAGCATGGGTTATAGGACTCCACCTTGTGGAAAACCCCTGACTCCAGTCACCGTAGCCGACTCATCCCCCACACTTGTGGTAATAATTCTGCTTTTGAGCATGGATTGTATCCATTTAATTGTAGGTGACTGTATTCCCCTTTTTTCCGCGGCTTTTTGCATGGATTCATAGGAGGTGTTGTCAAAAGCACCCTCTATATCTACGAAAGCACACATAGCCACTTCTTTTGCTGTAAATGTCTTTTCAATGCTTTGAACCAGGCAATGTAGAGCATTTACTGTTGATTTGCCAGGTTGATAGGCAAATTGTTTAGCGTGAAGCGGTGTTCCTGTAAGGATTTCGCTTCTAATGTGTTGATCTAAAAGTTTCTCCATTGTTTTTAGGAGAAATGAGGTTAAGCTAATGGGGGCGGGACGACTTAGGCACGTCTGCCTATTTTCGGAATAAACGTCACCTTAACTTCCCTCCAAGCTTGGGGAATATACCCCAGTGTATAGCTTGCTATAAATATACTTCTCAGGCATGGAACAAGCTCCTCAATTCCGTATTGAAGTAGGGCAGGGAAGATACCATCTCTGCCTGGTGATTTAAAGGGTTTAAAGGTTGATACCGCCCATTTAATTTTGTTGTGGGTGAATATTTTTCTAGCCAGGCTTCTTCCTTCTCTGGTAAGACGATGAACATCCTCATCCAAGTAGTCCTGTAGAAATTCACCCTGAATTATGCGAGAGCCTGGGAAATGAGTGTCTAAAAGCACCCTTATGTTTTCCTGCTGACTCTCGGTGTGCTTACCATCGGGCTTTTTGAGTAGCCCTATTCCATTTCAGTGGTCTTTTGCAAGGACTTTTTGTAGTACTGCTGGGGCTAGTTCATATATCCCTTCGCAGAACCGTCTCCATGATCTTCTTTTAGACCTTCTCAATTCTGTGTTGTACTCCGCAAGGGCTTTCCTGTAGTCCTCCCAGTTTCCAGTGTTTTTAGCTCTGTTAAAAGCTTTCCTAGTCTCAGCTCTGAGACGGCTGAGATCCCTATTCCACCAGGGCACATCTCTTTGGACTGCCCGTTGTTTAATGGGACAACTTTTTTGATAACATGATGTCATGATGTTTTGTAGTTGATATGAGGCAAAGTTAAAAGACAACTGTATGAAGAAATGTTACAGGGGAAAGTGTCAAAGGAAATGTATAAACAGTATTGTAAGAGCCTTAAAAATAAAACAGAAGAAACTAAAAGAAACTCGCATTCTAACTATATCCTGAATTCGAACAACAAAACTAAAGCAACATGGGACCTGGTCAAGAACATCACAGGAAAAGACAATTATGATCGATTTCAACTAGAAAACATATGTAAATGTGATGACGAAAACGAAAAAAATGAAATAAATAACTACTTTGTAAATATGAGTGAGGATGTTAGTGGTGAGCAAAGGAAAAATTTGAGCTATGTTTATAAAAATAATAACACCATGGCTTTGTATGAAACGACTCCAATAGAAATTTATAATATAATAAACTCCCTAAAAGATACGGCAGCTGTTGGTGCTGATGAGATTCCAACAAAATTGGTAAAATATTGTGCTGAAGAAATATGTAAACCCCTGTCAGATATAATAAATATGTGCTTTACTTTAGGAATACTCCCGGATGATCTAAAGAAAACAATGATTAAACCAGTTTTTAAAAAAGGCAACAAGAATGACATTTCAAACTATAGGCCTATTGCTATGATCTCCATAATTGCAAAAATATTTGAAAAAGCCTTGCTAAATAGGATAGTGAACTTCACAGAAAAGTATAATTTAATATCGGAAATGCAAAGTGCATATATAAAAGGAAGATCAACAGTGAGGGCAGTATATATGGGATTATGTGAAATACTAGATGCAATTAGTAACAAGGAAAAAGTCGTAGAGCTCTTCTTGGATCTGTCAAAAGCCTTTGACGGTGTTGATCATAAGATACTTCTTGAAAAAATAGAAATAATGGGCTTTCGAGGAAATGCCTATAAAATTATAAACTCGTACTTAGAAAATAGAGAACAGTGTGTAACAGTCATGGATTCTGGTAAATATATAAGGTCAGAATGGAAATTGGTCAAAAAGGGAGTACCTCAAGGATCAATCTTAGGCCCAATTTTATTTCTGCTTTATATAAATGATCTACCACTTATCAGTAAACATCTAATAAATCTATTTGCAGATGACAATTCTCTAGTGATAAGAGCCAAAACAAACGAAGAATTTATAACCGAAATTGCAGCCTCGATTGATATATTAAAAGAATGGTATACCTGTAATAACCTAAAACTAAATATTGAAAAAACCCACTTACTAAAATTTAGTCTAAAGAAGGAGTTACCACTTCTCATTAATTATAACGATCAAACATTAACAACAGCGGATCACACTAAATTCCTAGGCATTGTAATCGATCCACAGTTAAACTGAAAGCATCACGTGCAAGACCTAGCTACAAAAATTAGTGCATTTGCATATGCATTACGCACTGTAAGCAACACCATAAATGAGGCAGCAGCTCTAGCTTCTTATGATGCCTATGTCAACTCCAGAGTAAAATATGGAATTATCTTCTGGGGAAACTCAGTTGAAACAAACCGAATATTCAGGCTACAAAAAACTTGTATTAGAAGTATCTACCATCTGAAACGAACTGACACATGTAGCATATTGTTTAAACAAAAATGTATACTGACTCTTCCAAGTCTGTATATATATGAATGTGCATGCTTTGTGATGAATAACTATGAAGAACTATTCAGCAAATATGAAGCAGACCATCTATATAATACACGTGATTATATAAATGCAAAACTCCGCTTACCACAGACACCATACAGTCAAGTGCAACGAAATGTAGTGACTCAACTCATGAAAATCTATAATCACTTACCCAATGATAATAAAAACTTACCATATAAAGTATTCAAAAGAAAAATTAAAAATTGGTTAATTGATAAGACTTTTTATTCTGTATCTGACTTTTTTAATTATAAATTTTAAGTTTTAACTTGTTATGGTATTGTCTAGTTTTATTGAAATAGTTATATATTATGTGTCTTTACTATATTATTATGTTCTTTATATTAATTATTTGTGTTATACACTACTTTGTAATCTCTGACTTGTTCTACACCTGTATGGTATTAAGGAATAAAGTGATTATTATTATTATTATTTTTTTTTTTACAAAAAACCAGTCACCCTACTCTGTGGCTCCGACCCTTACAGAGGGGAGCTGGTAATACCAATAGCCACTCCCCACGCCCGTGGGGTGAGTGTGCCCTGAGTAGACGCAATGAACCGAGGATGACAGCCTTCTGCATGCTGCCGGCTAAGATCTCTGCCGAATCTCGGCATGCCGGTATGATCTTTAGTTCTGAAAGCAGCGTCTGTCTCATTCCACCGAGGGCTCCTATAATCAGTACCACTATTTTAACAGAATGGCCTGGATAAAGCCTGCGGAGTTCGAAGAGCAAATCTCGATATTTTGTCCGTTTTTCCAAAAAAGCATTCGATAGCATATGGCACAAAGGATTGCTATATAAATTAAAGAAACTGGGTACTCCGGATTATCTCATTTATCTAGTCAAAAACTTCTTAGATGCCAGGAAATTAAGGGTTAAAATAAACAATGCATTGTCAGAAGAATTTGTTGCCGAACAAGGAGTGCCCCAAGGATCTCCGCTCTCCCCTCTATTATTTAATATTTACTGTTATGACATATTCACCTACACAGAACACTTTAACAAGACAGGATACATGTTGCAATATGCAGATGATACGGCTTTGGTGGCACATGATAAAACATCGAGCAAAGCGATAAAGAAACTACAAAGGCTTTGTGATGAAACTTTGATATGGTTTAATGAATGGCGGCTCCAGATAAATCCATCTAAATCACAGCTGATGATATTTAACCACACACCATCGATCACCTCTCCAACAGTAAATATTTCCAACATCACAATTCACCCAATAGCAAATGCTAAATACCTCGGAATTAACTTAGACAACAAACTAAACATGAACCTACATACAAAAATTATGAAAAGAAAAGTAGTTTCCAGAGCAAAACATTTTAGGGCTTTGACATACAAAAATAAGGGGATTAATATCGCTGCTGCTTCTAAAATATATAAATCAATTTGCAGACCAATCCTAGAATATGGACACACGATTTACCTGAACTGCAGAAACCCGGCTTTAAAGAATATACAAGTAGCAGAAACATCAGCTCTTAGAGCTATCACAAAAATTCGACATCCAGCAAATCCACTATATCACCCATCCAACAGATTACTCTACAATAAAACCAAAACTCATCCGATCACCCAAAGACTGCTAATTCTAACCACCAAATTTGCCAAGCAAACACACAACATGGAAAAACTGGAACCACTATTAATACCTAGGTCAGAAGTTAGGCCAAGATGCAAACATCCTGTAAGAACTATTCAAGAAATCCTAAAAGCACTGACGCAAAGAAGATAAGGAACTATTTCACTGAATAAAATACATTAGAAATGCTCAATTACCGCATATATCATGTCAATTTTTTTTTTTTTTACATATGTAATGTATTATAGAAACAAAACACATTGTAAATATTATAATAAACTATAGAAATGTGTAATTCACACTGGCTGAAGGGCCTCGGTCGATGGCCATTTGGTTGTTGTAACGTAACCAATAAAGCACTTTTACTACTACTACTACTGTCCGTTTTTCCTCCTCTTTCAAGACAATGTTGCTCTCAGCGGGAGCTGAGAATTCCACGACATATATTGTCTTGAGTTGGTGGTCGAGGAGTACTATGTCAGGCTTGTTGGCTTGTATTTGCCTGACGGTGGGAAACGAGTAGTTCCAATAAATTAGGCACTTCTCATTCCCCACAACGGACTCAATTTCCCCCGGAACATAAGGCAGCACTGGTGTTTCGTCTATCCCATACGAGTGCCTTAGATGATAGTAAAGCACTCGTAGTTCTGCAACATGTCTGTGAATACAGGCCGAGACTGCGTATGTCGGGCAAGCCGACAGTAAGTGCATTACAATCTCCGGCGCCCTGCGGCAGGCCCTGCAGCTGACATCAGGGACCTCCATACCCATGACACGACGTCGATAGACGAGGGTGTTAAATACACCATCCTGGCAAGCCATTATGAATCCCTCGGTCTCAGACTTCAGCCCAGCTGCCATTAAGAAGGCGAAGGTCAGCCTTTCGGATAAGCCGAGGTCTTCTATATTTTTATAGAAGACCCCGTGCAATGGCTTATCCTTATGGAGCTGCAGAAGGATGTTGTGAGGATTATTATTATTATTATATCTAATTCCTCTATTGTATTGATGGAATGTGTTACGCCTTCGACCTCCGCCCTCAAGTGTTCTTTATAAACACTCCAGTTCGTTAGTCTGGGTATTCTACATTCCCCGAGGCTTGTTACAGCCGCCTCCAAGTCGAATCGTATGTGTCTGTGATCTGACATGGAGGGCTCGTCTGCAACATGCCAGTTTTTTATTAAATCAGTTATGAGTGGATCCGCCAGAGTTATATCTAGAACCTCTTTCTTGACCGCATTCATAAAGGTGGGTTCATTATCTTTATTGATGATGTCGATGTTGTTAGCGAACAAATATTCAAATAGGTACTCACCTTTAGTGTTGGTATCTGTGCTACCCCACATATGATGGTGTGCATTAGCATCGCCGCCTATTATGTAGGGTTTGTTCTTTCTGCTGCACCAGCTGATAAGGCTTCTTACTTCCTCTGGGGGTGGATTTCCTTCCTCGCCAGGAAAGTAGGCCGATGCCACTATAACTTGCCTTTTTGTCCTTTCCGTAGGCATTTCTACTGCTGCTGCTACCAGGTCCCTTGTTAGGAATTCTGAAACGAGAACAAAATTAATATTTTTATCGAACAACAAGGCTGTTCTAGGATAGTCATGCAAGGTAGAATAAATTGACTTACATGATTGTGTTGGGAGTCCTTTAATCCATCCTCTGTGAACCCAGGGCTCTTGGATTAGCCCTATGTTTAATTTCTCCCTAATAAATCTCCTGCTGAGCACACTTGAGGCTGCCTTTGCATGATGGAGATTTATTTGGAGACACTTTATGTTGCTTAGGGCAACTATGACAGTGAGGGGCCTTTTTCATGGCCCCTTTTCGCTGTCTTTTTGCCCGTAGGTTGTGTACTCGGCCTACCTTTAGCCTTCGGCAGGGCACTATCGTCGCCTGTAGCCTCAGGCTTTTCAGTCGGCCAACTGGATTCCCCCCCTGGGTTGGTCCTGTTTATCAGGCCGCTTTCCCAGTGGGGTTTCCTTTGGGGCTTTAGGTTTTTTGCTCCTCATCCTCAGCTGTAACTGGCCGAACTTGTAGCTAATCCTGTAGCCTATTGTTTTGAGTATCTCGGTAGACTGTGAGTCTGCCGAGAGGGTTAATTCAACGGAGTTGCCTTTATTTTCTTTTCTAAACACTCTCCATTCAGTTGAGTTAAGGCCTTCATTTCGTGCCTCAAAGAGTTTCAGTATTTTCTCATTTGAGAAGTCTTGATTATTGAGTGGTAAAGTTGTCACCAGAATCTCCGTGTGAGGCATTTCATCCTCTTCAGCGACTCTTAGTGACACGTTTTCCCAAGGCTTTAGCTCTGTTATTATGCCTTTTAGCCACTGTATTGTGGCATTATTAGCACAAGTTAGAGCCAGCCAACCCGGTTTAAATTTGGAGCTATGAAATTTGGGCTTTATACTAGTCTTTTTGTTCAGCTCCAGAATTTCATCCAGTAACGAATCCTGGATATTTTTTTGTTGCTCCATAGTCAACAGGTCCGTAGGGTAATTGGTGGAGAGAACCCCCACCTTAATACCTCCAGCGACCTGGCTGTAGGAGGGCCTTACGACCGATGTTGAGGGCCCTGCTGTGGCCCTTTCTTGTTGCTTGATCCGCTTTTGCGGATTATTTTCTGGGGTATTTTCCTCTGAACGGACCCTTTTTGCCCCTTTTTCAGAGTTTCCATGTCCTGTTCTGTAAGGCTTCAATGCCTGTTGCCGGGCTTCAGCAATTGGCATGCCCTTTGCCAACAGGAATTTAAACCTTTTCCTAGCGGCTCCGCTCAACTCCACCTTCTGCCCTTTGGGTTTTGGAGCACGTAAGGTTTGGTTGAGCTTGTCACCGCTACTTTGGAGGAGAGCTTCCTCCGTTAGGTCAGGACCAGTGTCCTGTTCCATAGGCTCTTCAGCCTCTGTTGGTACAATTGGGGGTGTACTGGCCCCTATGTTTTTCATTGAAGAGGTCATTTTCTGTCCCACGAAAATTCTATATCTTTTTTATTGGTAATATGTAAATCAATAATTGTTTTACTATCTTTTGTTACTCTCGTATAGCTATCTATCTTTTGATATAAAACCATTATTTTGTATAAAATCTTTTATTTTGTTGCTGTAGAATGAAATTCGGTCTACATTAATATTAAAATCCCCTAGAAGTATTAGAATACCATTTTTTAATAACCATTCTGATATTAATTCCTCTAATTTATTTAAAAAGTCAGAATCACTAGAACTTGGGGAATGGTAGCAGCAAAAAATAAAATATTTTTGTTTATTGATCAATATCTCCATTCCTACTAACCACATATTCATGTGAAGAGTTTCATTTTCTATTTCTTTATACTTGAATTCTTCTTTAATGTAGATTATGGTACCCCCCTGTATGTCGACTTTGGGAATAGGAGAAAATATAATTGTACCCTTCAACTTTGATTTCATTATGCTCTATATCTTCTGTTAGATGTGTTTCGGACAGACAAATGATGATTGGTTTCCATTGGTTCACCAACCATTCTAACTGCGTTTTGTGAGGGATAAAACTTTCAATATTTATATATAATATTTTTTTGGATAATTGCTATTGAGTTTTTTGAACGTAAAAATTTGAGGATAATCTACTTTTAATTTTAATTGATCATATATTCTTTTGAAAGCCATAGAGTTTTTGTCATAAGCAGGGTGATTAATCTGAATATTAGGAATTTTTAATATTTCTGTTGCATGTTTACAATTCACACACGTTTTTACTTCCGCCACAAGAGCGATGTTCACCTGTACATTCAGCACATATTTGCTTGTCATTTTTACAATCTTTATACATGTGCCCAAACTTCCAACACTTGAAGCATTGAACAACATTTATATAGTCCTCATATTTACATGTTCTCCATCCAGTACAAAAATACTTTTTTCGCTAATATATTTATAAGTTACAGGATCTAGTTCTAATATTACATTAATTTTATTAGGGTTATTATTTATGTTCGGTGCGTATTTGTGGACAATTTTTATTTTTCTTTCTGCTATATCCGTTTTTATTGTGTTTTGTAATACTAATTTTTCAATAAATAATTCTTCGTCTTCTGTGTTCTTTCTCCAAACATTTTTTACTTTGATCTTGGGGTTTTTCTTCTCGATTTTTTGTACTTGATAATTGTCACCTACTTTTTCTTCTATTTCTTTACATACATTTTCTATAGGCTTCTCACTATTATAACTAATTGCTACTCCTCCATTTCTAACATATTTTAATTTCGAAACATTAACACCTAAAGAACTGGGATCAATTTTATCCTGCACTGTTTGACTAGTTGTGCTACTTTTTTTGTTTAATCACTAAGATTTCTTCCTTACTTCTTTTCATTACTTCACTGTATAGCGGTTCCCTAATTTGCTTTATTGCAATTTTTTTTTTTAGTTCTATAATATCACGTTCTAATAATTCTATTATTTTGTTTTTAGATTCAATAAGATTGCATTTTTCTTGTATTAGAGCTTGATATAGTGAAAAGGTTTCCAAGGTTAAACATTGATTACAGATAAATTTAAAAACTCTTGCCCTTAATTGAAGGCACTTTATTTCTGAAGATGTTAGATTTCCACATATTTTGCAAGTACTCTTTACATCCATCACAATTAAATATTTCCTTAAAATATATATTTTATTGATATTAAATAAAAAAGTTACTAAGGAGCCGCACAACGCGGGGAACGTAAGTTCAGTTTGAGCAACGAGGAGCAGCAGTAGGCAGCTTTCAGTGAGAACCTGAAGATGGCAGATGAGATTCTGCCGAAACGTCGTTTAGACAACCGTGACCCCTGGAGGAGTCGACCATCGACGCGGGAGAGCACCCACCCGGAAGTACAAAACACTTCATATATATATATACAAATAAAGTCAACTAGAAAAATGATAATAGCACAAAGTCAGGTTTCGACGTATTCCTCTTGATTTCCTAATATTTTCATTAGAATATGCACTCTAATGGTATTTTAGTTACCAATTACTAGAAACACAATAAAGTGTTTGTGATAGATAGCGGCGAAGATAACTATTTTCATAATAAAGGATTTGTGCCACTTCGGCAGGTGTGCAGAGTCATCTGCAAACCGGTTCCGAGCTTTTGGCACAGAGCAGACTTGGATGCCCCCGATGCTGCAGACTCCTGATGTTATAAATGACAAGCAACAGGAAATCTAGACTTGCAAATGGTTCAAAAATATTTGAACCAAAGTGGTATTGTAGGTGTAAGACATTTTTTTGATTTTAAACAAAATTTTCTGTATTCTGCTCTTGCTGCTGCTTTATTAAGAATAAAAGGTTTTACAAAGTTACAAATTGGCGCTATATTTTGATTTCTTTATGATCTGCCTAAACTATGAAAATTTGTTTGCAGTATCATAAAGGAAACCGAGAAAACTTTTAAATAATATTTGAGAGTATTGAGGATATAACATTATAAAGGAGAATAAAATATATTAATTATTGTTTTTCTAATAATTTCATTTTATTGTTTATTTATTTATTAGAAATAATAATTATAGTTTTTAAAGGAAAGATGCAAATGTAGTGAGTGAACCAAGAGATAAGTAATCTTGTGTAGTTTTCATTTTCTTTTATATTATCAAAGTTTTCAATAATAAATAATTTAAGTTGTTTCTTTAGTTTAGTGAGATATTTTTTTCTTTATCAAATTTTAATATGCAATGGAAATAAAAATAATACTGATCCATCTTTGTGTGAAAAATGTACTGTTTGCATTAAAAATGTCAACCTTACAAGAAATATTTTATAAAAAAACATTAAAATTTTATAAATAAAAACTAATTTATCAAATTACTGCATCAAATTTTTGTTAATTCTAAGAAAACTTTTTTTTTATTTCTCAATATCTGGCACAGAAAAAGCAGTTTACCGGATGCAATTGCAATTTTTTTAAGCTGTTACCAGCACCCTCTATAAAATTTTCAAATTTTAATGTACTAAAAATAAGTTTTAGGTGAAGCAAGAGCAGAATATAAAAAACTGTGATTAAAATCAAAAATATGTTGACATTTACACTATAATACCGCTTTGCCATGAACACATTAAATACTTAGTAGAATGCAGGTTTTCACGGCCGTTGTCTAATGAAAGTCTCTTCCGGGTCTTGCCGTGGTCGTCGAACTTGACTTGACGTTTCGCTGATCCTGTCAGCTTCTTCAGAAGGATTCTAAAGACAGTCAAGTCAAGTTCGACGACCACGGCAAGACCTGGAAGAAACTACTTCATTACATTATATACTTTTATATTTTTTTTTCTTTCATTCAAATACTAATAAAAAAACAATAGTCAGTATAGCCACTAACATAAAGAGCCAGCACATTCACACTTTAGCAGAAATAAATGCCTATTATAGAACTGGATGTTATATATCATTCTTTGAAATTCAACAGTGACTTTTGGTCTCCGAGATTAGGATTTCGACTCTCTTTGTTTAGACAACCAGAACTCCTTCAGGAACCTATCAAGCGTGCGATAAAACACCCAGAAGTATAACAGCAGTTCATTCTATGCCTGCGAAAACTGAAAAACAACATATTTGTTTATTTTTCCTTAACTAACTTTATTATAATTGCTTTAATTATCTAATTATTGGTTCTAGTGGGATTTCAACCGTATATATCGTCAAGACCCAGTGGTTCTAAGTGGTGGTTTTAAGGAATTCCTAGAATGGTATCCTACCGAAGTCAGCAATAGTCATGCTTTCTTGTCCCAGACAAACTCAGAAATTGATGACTTATTGACTCTTGATGTAATGACCTACCCAGAAACTGGATCGACCCCTGCTAACATGAACCTTAAGGTCCATACCATCACTTCATTTGGTGATGTACAAGCTCGCGTTAAAAGAGACTTTGGTGATATGGAAGAATTGAATCTTGGTGTCACAGCCAGACCAAGCCGATCTGAAGGGCAATTACCAAAGGATTTTTACTCATCTCAAGAGGGCATAAGTCCTTACAGAAGCTTATCACAGGAGTCTCTCCCTAAAGATTATTTTTCAGTAGAGTCCATTACCGAGCCTCCGCCATCCCCTATTATCGAGGATGAGCCTCATAAAGAAGTTATACTTGAAAAGGATATTGAGGTTGCCGAAAAAGATGAAAATAAATCCGAAATTAAGAGTGCCATTGAAGATGATAGAACTCTGCTTCTATTCAAAGCTCGAACCTTAAAGCCAAAAGTTGAACAAGGCGAAATTCCCAGTGAAGATCCCAGAAGAGTAATTATTAAGAACTTAATAGAGGAAAATAAAGATCTGTTTAAAAAGCCATTACCACCTCCAATTGACCGTACATTCAAACCTGTTACTATGCACCAAGGGGTAAGTAATTTATCTTGAAAAATTTTAATGAGATTAAATTTTCACATTTTTTCAGGTGGTAGGTGATGGGTACACTGGAGTACGCAATCTGAGAAATAATTGCTACATGAGTGCCATGTTACAGTGTTTGAAAAGTTTGCCATTAGTTAAATCAATGTTCGTAACTTCCAACAGCTACCTGAAACATATTCACAAACGTCCCCCAGTAATAACTATGCATTTTGCTTCGGTAATTATTATAAAAAAATTTCTACTATTATATAAAGTCATGCGCTAGTGTTTATCTCTATGTTTATCCATATGAGCAAAACTGTAAACAGGCAGTCTATTAATTAATATTCGTAGAAATGGTTCATTATTTTTTATTTTTAGGTAATGAAATCTCTGTGGGAGGGAACAGCTAAACATCCAAAATCTTTCTACCCACAAATGTTTTTCCAAAAGGTTTATGAATTGAATCCTGTCTATAACAAGGGTAATCATGAAGATACTTTTGAGTTCTTCATTTTCTTATTCAATCTATTGAGTGAAGATTGTTCGTTTGATATACCTCGTCCTAAGATAATGACTGAACGTGAAAAGTCCTGGTATGCTGTATTACAAGGACGCTCTTCATATTTCATCGACTTGTTCTATTATCAACTTCGCAACACCAAAGTTTGCTGGTCTTGCCAAAAGCCTAATTTTGTATTTGACAGTGATAGTTCTTTGATGTTGCCAGTGCCCCAGAATAAGGAACTAGGCAATTTGGAATTACTGTTGAAGGAATATCTGAGGGAGAACTTGGTATCTGAATATTCTTGCTCTGATTGCAAACATTCTTCAACGATCGTTAATAGAAAGGCAATTGTATTGGACCCAGAAGTTCTAATTATTGTACTTAAGAGGTGAGTTTTCTTATATTTTGTCGTACTGGGTGTCAACGGATCATGGTAGACCCCCTTTTTTCTCTTATTTTTTAGAATATCAGAATGGAACTTTTTTTTTATATGACCAAGAAGACACTTTGTGACATAACTGTCATTTTTTCTCCCTTTCCGCTTTCACTGCAAATGACCCCAACTTTTGATTTTTGAATGGAACACCTTGTATATTATTATATTTTTGGAACCCTTGAAAGATTGAGTACGGTGATACCCCATAAATGACATTTCGACTCCATGAAAAAAATTTTACTCGAAATTTGTTGGTGCATTTAGAGTGTCATGACCAGAAAAAAATTGCTTGTAATGGACCGATGTGATGTCGAAAAATCAAATTGAACTTAATTTTTTCAAATGGAACCATGATGGTAAAGTACTACCATAAAATGACGGATGTTCTAAGGAATCCGTGGATGTCCCCAAAAGCAATTTTTCCTGGTCATGGCACTCAGATGCACCAACAAATTCCGAGTCAAATTTTTTTCATGGGATCGAAATGTCACTTACGGCATACCACCATACTCAGAATTTTTCAAGGATTCCAAAAATATAATATATAGGGTGTTCCATTTAAAAATTAAAAGTTAGTGTCATTTCTGGTGAAACCAGAAAGGGAGATAGTCGGACGCCCTAAACAAGATGACTAGACGACGTACGGGGAAAAAACCAACAGAAATTAGATGTTGGGGACTCAGAGTAGACAGCAATGGAGAAATATAAAAGAGGCCGACTTCTAGGATGGATAAGAAATTAATATTTCTACTTTCCCATATATAAGGAAAGTATCGTGTACATGCAAAAATACGAGTTTGAGTTTTTGATGGATTTATGCGTTTTCAAGTCCCCTGAACCCAAACAAGTGGTTGTTAAAAATTGTCTCTTTGCCGTCTGATGTCTGTCGCCTGTGGTCGCACCTAGAGCCCAAACTACTGGATCGATTTTGTAAATTTTACATGTGTATTCAAGATGGCTACACCTCGACGCAAAATCCCAAAATCGATCCTAGCTCAAATGTGGGAGGGGGGGTAAACCCCTAAGACCAGGGGAAAAAATGACAGTTATGTCACAAAGTGTCTTCTTGGTCATATAATACATCTACCAAGTTTCATTCTGATTTCTAAAAAATAAGGATAAAAAGGGGGGGTCTACCATGATCCGTTGACACCCAGTATACAGGGTGTCCCACAACGAACTGCGGCTATCGATGTTTCGAAAAGTAGACATTGGAAAATTTTTAAAATTTTCAGCTAAAATATTTTCAATATGGTGGCACTTCCAGTTATACCAGAAGTAGATGTCAACTTGCTTATTTTTAAATTACCTGGGGAAATGTATTTAAATGAATTCATTACAAATAAAGCAGAGGAAGTTGTAGATCTTTTTGCGAGCGTTTTTCCCACAGTGTATTCAGGGGAAAGTTGTGATATTCCCAATACTACAATCTCTAGCAATAACCTCATTACATGTAACAACATCATTGGTTAATATATTTGATAAAATATCGAAAATACCTTATAAGTTGTCAGTAGGACCTGATGGTATTCCTAATACATTACTGAAAATGTGCGCCTGTACTTTATCTAAGCCCCTACATATTCTCTATAAAAGGTCCTTAGAAACAGGTATTTTTCCTGAATTGTGGAAGGACAGCTTTGTTATACCAATTTTTAAATCGGATGATAGAAGTAATATTGAAAATTACAGGAGTGTATGTATTCAATCCTCTATTCCGAAAATGTTTGACAGCCTTGTTTATGATCAATTATTCTGGTATTGTAAGGAATTAATCATTAACCAACAGCATGGTTTCTTTCGTGGTAGATCAACCGTCATAAACCTGTTAGTCTATGAGACATATTTGTTGAATGCCTTGGAGAATAGAGAGCAAGTCGATGCAATTTATACAGATTTTTTCCAAGGCGTTTGATAGAGTGAATCATGATTTACTGTTACATAAATTGAATAACCTAGGTTTTAATGACCTAATCTTATCATGGTTAAGAAGTTTTCTAACAGGCCGTAAACAACGGGTCAAAATTGGGAACGTATGAAATGAGTCCTAATCAATTATACACATGCTTAAATAAGGAAGAGGTGAAATCGAAATACCACTTAATAAAAAACAAGTCTAATGATTGTTTTGCTTGTCTAAAAATTCTTTCATTGAATTTAAACCATTTTTTAGTAAGATTGCCCTTATTTCCTTCTAAAATGTGTTTGGTGTGAGGTCCCATATGCTAGTGTCAGACTATTGAATAATATTACGCAGTTGTAATAAGGGGAATCTTTAAACGTTGTCGTTTTATGGCTAGGGATCAGCAGTGTGTTACCTTGTGTTGTATTATATAAGTGTCCACTATTTAGACTAGTGAAATTTTGGGGATTATTTTTAAGCATTTATATGTATATAGATACAAGGGGTGGTGAGAACCTCCTTTTCAATGAAAATATTTCGACAGCTCTCTCTCTCTATAGTTCATGTTAAATAATAACCGCAATATTCTTTTTTGTATAATAAAAACTCTACTACAATGCTTCCCCCATGCTAGTATATTAAAAGAGATATGCGAGAAAGCCATAGCATAATATATATCTAACAGACCAGATTCGTTGAGGGTACCTTTCATTTGTAACAGTGCATAATGAGATTTATTTAACAGTTTACATACATGTTCAACCTGGGATACCCAAGTTAATTTGTTGTCAACGTAGGTCCCTAGAAATTTTGTGATCTCTGAAAGTGGATTACTTCTTAAGGCTATAGGTCTTCTCATATTAAAGTTTATAAACACTGTCTTGGTATCATTTAACATGAATTTATTTCGATCACACCATGCATTCATACTATCAATCACAGAGTCTACTTTTCTTTCCAGTTCATTCATTGACATAGCAGATACAGTTATTGTTGTATCGCCGGCATACATTATAGTGAAACTGTCTCTTAAGTGTACTGGCAAGTCATTAATATAGAGTGTAAATAATAGTGGACCTAATAATGAGCCTTGAGGGACTTTACATCGTATGTGTCTGACAGTGTATTGTTACATTTAACTGCAAGTTTCCGCCCCTCCATATATGACTATCCATTTCAATAGGATTCCCCTTATACCAATATTGGATAGCTTGGTTGAGAGTATATCTTTGCCAACAGTATCGAAGGCCTTTGTTAGGTCAAAAAATATAGACACAGCATATTTGCTTTAATTTAGAAATTGACAAGATGCCGTTTCAATAGATTTTCCTGTCCTGAAACCATGCTGATATGTTGACAGTATATTTGTCTTCTCAACAAAAGACACTATTCTAACCAATACAATTTTTTCAATTAATTTAGATATTGAACTTAGGAGAGAAATCTGTCTGTAATTGTCAATATTGTTTAAACTGCCTTTTCGACACAAGCCTTTTTTAATATACTAGGGAACACACCTTGTTCCAATGATAAATTAATTAGGTATAATAAGGGATCAGCTACTACATCAATAATATTTTTGAGGACATGGTTAGTTAGCTCATCAAAATCGGATGATTTTTTGTTTTTTAGGTTAATAACAGTGTCTAATGACTCATTTACAGTGACGAAGAAGTGAGGAAGAAATATTGACTCCTCTGTGTAGTTAGCGACTGTGCAAGGCAGGGACATATTATAACCAAAGTATTCATTTATTTTCTCACTGGCAACAGACGCAAAATGCTCCGCAAAGTAGTTAGCTACATTACTTCCAGATATTATATTATTATTAATATTTAGAATTACTTCCTTATTTTGATTATTTTTATTTCTAATTAAATTATTATTGATAATCTTCCAGATCTCTTTAGATTTGTTTTCGGCAGAACTAATTTTGTTACTGTAATAATTTTTCTTCGCAATTTTAATGTTACTTTTATATTCTTTTTTCCTGTTTGTGTATATTTTAACCGAATCAGGAGTATTTGAATGTATCATTTCTGAGAACAATATTTTCAGCGCCGTGCCCTCAGCCACTAGTTCTTGTGTTAACCAGCCTTTGTCTAATTTATTCGATTTATTTTTTACAAGTTTATAAGGGCAACTAACATTAAAGCTCCACGTTAATTTCTCTACAAAGAGATCAAAGGCTATATTTATTTCTAAATAACATATATCATTCCAATTTGTGGAGGTTAAGTAGAAGTAGAAATATTTCATAGTCATATAGATATATAGAATTAGGCTCCAATAATTTATCTGTTTACAAGTGCATTAATTTGAAAGTATAAGTGATTTTTGTATTACCGCGTAGAAGAACTTGCAAGCTACAAGTTGTTATAATTAGTTATTTAAAAGTGCTAAATATAATACAACAATTAATTGTTGTAAAGTGTTATTTACTAATTCTAATTCCTTATCCACAGACAATAAAAAAAAAAGTGTGGAAGATAAAACATCTACAGGGTGGATAAGTTAATAGGTGTGTGCTTCTATCACTTTTCAGTGCAGTAAATTTGAATGGGGTTTACATGGAAAAATGAAAATTAATCTAAAATGGAATGTTCAATATGTAATGTTATTAAGCAACCAACAAAGGATATAAAAAATCCGGTTTTTTCATGAGACTCTTGTAAAAATATTATATGCATCGAATGTAGTGAATTAAGCACATCAGAACTAAGATGCATTACTCTTCAAAAACGAACACTGAAATTCAATTGCAAAAAATGTAGAAACTTTGAACTAATAGAGATCTTACAGAAAACAATAACTGACAAAGAGAAAATTATAAGTGATCAAGAAACTATAATTAATTTACTAAAAGAAAAAATTGAAAATGTAGAAAAAAACCAAGAATCTTTCTTATGCCAATGTTTTACAGCAAAAAATTCCAATTACCAATACAATGAAAACCAATATTCCAAAGATAATCGTTAAGCCAAAAAAACAACAATCATCAGAGCAAACTAAGAGAGACCTAGATTTAAATATCCATCCTGCTGAACTTAAAATTGGTATTGCTGATATAAAGCCAACAAAACTTGGTAATATGATAATTAAATGTCAAACGAAAAGTGAATTAGAAATTCTAAAACAGGCCCTTGATAATAAATTAAAAAATAAATACGATATTGAACTGAGCAAATTACGACAACCACGAATAAAAATTGTAAAAGTTACCCAAGAACATACACAGGAAGAAATTGAAAACTATCTAAAAAAACAAAATAACAACAGGTGAGGTTAAAGTAAATTTTATTCGTAAAAACAGAAACGGAACAAAAACGATTATATGTGACTGTACCCCTATAATGTATTTCACCAGATAATGAATTTGAAAAAAATATGCTTAGGCTGGGAAAGATACATGGTCTACGAAGATTTAAGTATACCAAAATGTTATAATTGTCAGGGATATTTTCATAAAAAAAGTGAATGCAGGAATAAAATAGTATGCCCTATATGCTCAGAAGAACATGAAGAAAGTATGTGCTGTAAACAAAGAAAATTCTGTAAAAATTGTGAATTATCAAATGAAAAATACAATACTAACTACGCCACTGACCATCAAAACAACAGTCCTGAATGTCCAGTACTAAAATTCCACATAGATGTGCTTAAGAGCAAGATAAACTATATAGAGTGAAATAAACATAGGTTGCTTCTCTATTTTTGTTGATCTTAGTATATATATAGTTTCTTTTTTTGCTATTACTTTTTAATATTCATACTTAGTTAATTTCATGGATATTGCTGAACTAAACATATTAAATGAAATTGAAAATGAGGAAATTAATGCTTCAAAAAATATAGACGTAAGATATAATATATTTGGTTATAATAAATTTTGTACTAATGTAGCCCCTAAAAAAAATATACTTAAGATTCTTCACATAAACATTAGAAGTGCCCAAAAAATTTTGATATGTTTTTAACCTTCCTTGAAACCTTTCAAATTCAAAATTTGGATGTAATAATTTTTGGTGAAACTCGGTGCATTTCCAATTGTATTGATCATATTTTCATAAGAAAGAATGTTGAAATGAGCAATTTATTACTCGATGCATTGGTTATAGATACAGATATTACTGACCACTTCCCGATCTACTTAAATGTTAGTCTTGATGAAAATAGTAATGAGAAAAAAGGTATTGAATAAAAAACCATTACCAAATTTGATGATAAAAAATTTGAAAATATGATTAGTTCACTACAATGGGATAATATTATTTCATTAAGTGATCCTCAATTGTCCTATCAAAAATTTATTGATATTTTTATGTCCTTACATGAAGTTTGTACCACCACCAAATCAGTACCATGTAGGAAATACAAGAAACTTAAACCATGGATTACAAATGGCATAATCGAGTCAATTAAGCATAGAGATAAACTAAAAACACTAGTTTTAAGAAATAAAAACAATATTAACTTACTTCAAGAGTATAAAAATTATAGAAACAGACTCAATGGCAAAAAACAGCTATTACACTAACCAAAATAATGAAAACCTTAAGAATATAAAAAAAATCTATGAGATAATCTCTGACGCTGCCAATGAAACTAAAAATAAAACTAACAACAATTTAACCATTCTTGATAATAATAACACACAATTCCCAAATGATACTGAAATGGCAAATTTTTGCAATAATTATTTTGTAAATATAGGCGTGAACATGGCTTCAGTGATAAAAGAACCTATTTCTAAAGTTAATATAGTTTATCCTAACTTAATGAATTCTATGGCCTTAAATCCGGTATCGAGTAATGAATTAATTATGCATATCAACGCTTTAAAAAATAATAGTGCACTAGGCATAGATGGCATAACATCAAAACTTATTAAAAAGTTCCATATATACATTCTTGATCCTCTAGTTCATATTATAAATCTTATTTTTGTAACAGGCAAAGTTCCCTCTTCATTTAAGATGTCGATTGTAACACCAATATTTAAAAAGGGCTGCAAAACTAATATTACAAACTATCGTCCAATCAGTGTTATTTCTACATTTGCAAAAATATTTGAAAAGTGCCTAAAAAAAAGGTTACTTGATTATCTTACTTCAACCAATTTATTAAATGATAACCAATTCGGGTTTATGAAAGGGATCAGTACAAATGATGCTATGTTCAAACTCATAAATAATATAAAAAATTGCCTCGATAATAACCAAAAGGGTATTGCAGTCTTTTTAGATCTAGCAAAGGCCTTCGACACTGTACCCCATACAATGCTCATTGATACTCTTGAGCATAATGGTATCAGGGGTACGGTGTTGGAAGTCTTCAAGAATTATTTAGCTGATAGGAAACAAATGGTTAAAATTAGAAACATATTTAGTGACCCTCTGGATATTAAGATTGGTATACGACAAGGGATGGTACTCGGTCCAATTCTTTTTATTACTTATATAAATTCACTGCTGAATTTAAATATAAATGGCACCTAAATTTCATATGCAGATGATACTGTTTTATTCTATGAGGATAAAACATGGGAAAATGTGAAAAATAAGGTGATAAAAGGATTAGAAAGAGTCAAATGTTGGCTTGACCAAAATAAATTAACTTTAAATTCTGATGAAACATTCTACACTGTATTCTATAACTGATGCAAATAGACCGAATTTTAATTACATTAAGGGCCGGTTTTATAATGTTAGATTAACTCCACGTTTATCTTAAGTTTAAACTTAAGATTAAACCATGATTTAAACTTTACTTTACAAACTTAAATTTATACAGTTGGCACTACTGTTCAACAGAAATTGCAACTTCACGTAATTTGATTCTAACCTATAATATTTTGACAAGCGAAAATGGATAAGAAGAGAATGACAAATTTCACTGAAAATGAAATTGTCTTATTAGTAAAACTAGTAACAAATTACCTACAGTGCCATTGTCGAATGCAAAGTGACAGATGCCATAACTTGGAAAAGAAAAGAAAATACCTGGAACGTAATATGTGAAGAATTCAACACAAGTTGTGGTGGTGCTCCTAGGTCAGCAAAAAATTTAAAAACAAAATTTGAAAATTTAAAGAAAGTAACAAAAAGGAAATTTGCTTCTCAGAAACGCGAAACTTACAAGACTGGCGGTGGAATTTGATGTAATAGAATTAACCCAGACTGATAAAGCCATTAAAGATATACTAACCGTTGGTGTAACGGGTTTAACTATTGAATTCGATACTGATAATTATTTTATTATTGCTGATGAACGTACTGATGAGAATAGCACGAGTTGCGCGAATGATTCACATAGCCAAAATGTGAATATTTGCTACAAGGAAGCTTCAAAATTTGCCTGCCAGACAACAGCGGACACCCATACAAAAGAAAATATTGAATGTGAGGGTAATGTGAAGAATATCACTACAGGTAAGTAATAAACTAATTACTTTTAATAGTTTCTGTGGCCCAATATTTACTATTTTAATTATTAAACTATGCACGAATAATATGAAATAAAAATACATATGGGACAATCATACGTATTTTTATATTATATGACAAAAATAGCCACTATCATTCAACTTAAGGGTTAAGTGTAAGAACAGGTGGTAAGCTTGTAGGCCTACCAAACTGAATATCGCATATTGTTATATGAACAGAGATATATTATTGTCGTTAACTATTATATATGTATATATATCTTTTAATACGTCCTCTATATTTATTTTTAGGAAATACTGCCTGGGCATCATGGAATCCGACTAGCTTAAAACTACCAATATCCAGTCCTCTTGATTAAAACATACTCCCTTAGCAATAAGTAAGGAAAATGTTACTCCGTTAAGGAAAAAAAGAAAAAATGAGTTGACCGTTGATTGTAGACTAAAAATTAATGTTGTATATGAAGCCAAATTAGAATTAATTAAATTGGAACAGGAAAGTCTAAAACTAAATATGAAAATAAAAGAGAAAGAACATTTACTTAAGACAGAACAAAACAAGCAACTACACGATTTAAAAATACAGCAAATGAATTTGGAGATTTTAAGACTAAGGCAAATTACATCTCATAATAATGATTAATGCCACAATATTATATATAATTCAATGCCTGTGATGTAACGCTGCAACACTTGTTAGTTTTTTATTATGATGTAGTTTATAGAAATATGAAGTTATGAATTTAGACTGTTATGTTTTGTTATTTTAATAAAAAATAATGCTTTACAATAATATTTATTCATAAAATAGTGACTGATAAATAAGACCTATGACTATAATAAACGAGCAAAATACTGAGTTATTAAATTTTCCCTAAACGCTAATCCATTATTCAAGAACTGCCGGTATTGCATCAGCTCTTTCGTTTTCTTCATTCTCATATTCTAAATATTCATCGGGTTCATCATCCATCATTTCTAAAGCGATATTGTGTACTACAGCTGTAGCTACTATGATGGTTTTTATTGTTTCTAGTTTTAATCTCATCTCCAGCCTCAAAATTGGAAATCGCCGTTTCCATATACCATACGACCTTTCCACAACATTTCTTGTTCTTATTTGGGATTCATTATATAAATGTTCCTCTGGTGACAGACGATTCTCGAGTGGAGTCAATAAGAAGTTACTTAAAGCATAATCCGAACGAATCTCCCACCAATACAGCATTTCCATATCTCTGTTCTTCAAATTGTGCTTTAACTCTTGAATTATTAAAAATTGTGCTATCGTGGCTAGCTCCAGGCCAACGTGCAACTATATTCATAATTTTGCCCCTTGCATTCGAAACAGTCTGCACATTTAAGGAGAAAAATCCTTTTCTATTCCTAAAGTGCTCTGCCGTTTCCCCACCTGGAAGAGTTTATCCATATATATTTATATAGAAGAAAAGATTTTCAAAGAAAAATAAAATTCAGTTGTTGAAGTGGCTGTATACATTTTCAGTTTCTACAATCGACTTACCTGGAGATTTAATTCGAATATGTGTGCAGGCTATTGCTCCAATTACATTTGGAAATCTGGCAATTTCAAAAAAAATTTCCTTTTCTTTGGCTATCTCATTAGCATTTTCAGGCATTCGTATGTAAGTAAGAGCCAATGAAGCAATGGCTCGAGAAACATTTTTAACTATATGAGAGACAGTTGATTTATGTACACCTCCAAAGTCTCCAGCAACAATGAGCATACTTCCACATTCATATAACCGTAATGTAATCAACAGCTGAATCAAAGGTGTTAGAGCAGGATTTCTGAAAAAAACTATGTAATAATAACAGCTGAATATTATAATACCAAAAACACTGCATAAAAGCAACTTGAATTAACTATTGTCAATACAGCCCGCTTTTAAACTTCGTTGTATATTTCCCTGTCGTTGCCTGCACATCGCATTAAGTACGCACACCATAAAGAAATGAAATATTTACCTTTCTGTTGGATGTAATAACACATTTTCAATTTGTTGCAATAACATTATAACTGATTGTTTAGATAATCTAAATCTATTCATAAATTCCTTTTCATTCCATTCGGCCATGTGACTAGGTCTGCTTCTAAAATTCCTAGGATTTCGAGCACCCTCGGATTAAATTAATAACTTCTTCGTCATCATCAGAAAGTACATAATCGAATGGACCGACCATATACATGATTTAACCAACAAAATTAGGCGTTTAATTCATAAGTTCTACTTAATACGTAATATTTTAACTAAAAAATTGTTAATTCAAATATACAAGTCTTTAGTGGAAGCACTACTTAGATATGGTATCATTGTTTGGGGGGGCTCTATAACAATGCTTTAAAACAATTGAATGTGGTCCAAAACTATATTTTGCGAATTATCTTCTTCAAAGATAGACTACTCAAGTAACCTTCTATATAATGAATCAATACTAAATGTCCGATGTTTATATTATCTCAATATTTGTATATTTTACTTTAAATCATAAACAAAAATTTTGTGAGCCGCTGTTATCAAACCAGACAAAATGTTAACAATATGATGGTTATAACATCCTGCCTCATGAAATAAGAACAATAACTAAATACAATTTTTTTGTTAAAAAATGTAAAACTTTTATATATCAAAATAGGGACTACATTAATAACCTCTTATAAAAATTTGAAACTATTTCTTACTATTTTACTCTCTTCATCTTCAACTCCTCTATTATTTTCTCCTATTCCTGCTTACTTTAAATAATCTTAATAATAATGTAATTGGATATACGATATTCTGTCTAATATTGCACATACAGGTGTTTACTCACCTAGGTGCACCTTAAATTTTTATTTTGTTTTGTAATTTGTAATTGTAATTATAATAATAATAATTGTAATAATAAATAATAATAATTGTAATTGTGGGAGTTTGCCAGTTCTTCTATCGGGCGCGGCCCTTTGCGAATAAGGGATACTTGGCGACCTGTCGCAGGGTCAATGGGTAAGGAGGAAACTCCTCATGGAACAAAAACTGGTACACCCATGAAAATGGAGAGAAATAGAAGAAATGTCATAGAGCCGCTGCCTGGGGAGCGTCAGGGCACGTCTGGAGCTGGCACTGGACGTGACAGCATGCGGGACGCCGGTGGCAGAGTGCTGAGGAGGCGGGCACCTGTCAATCAACAAGCTACAGCCCATGACAACAACAATAACAACAACGAACAGAACGAAGATGGAGAATTACCACCACCAGGCATAGTAGGACAGCCAAACCCACCACTTGGACAGCGCCCAGGTCGTAGAACCCAATGGGCTGCTCCCAGGAGGAATGAAATAGCCGGGAGAATAAAATGGAGGAATGAAATGAATAAGGATGTCATACGAACATACTTGCTCGTTAATGAATGCAGAGACGATCCTTTGCCTGGATGGAGACAAAAGCTTTTCGCCAAATATTCAAGAACTCACCCTGGAATGAACATCTCCGAACAAAATCTGGCCGATAGAAAGAACATAATTATTAAAAGAAAAT
Organism: Leptura quadrifasciata; assembly: GCA_963675555.1. NCBI lineage: Eukaryota > Metazoa > Arthropoda > Insecta > Coleoptera > Cerambycidae > Leptura > Leptura quadrifasciata. Next base: position 24,551,634 of record OY776682.1, read on the forward strand.
ACCTAACACAGCTTGAAATAGATGCCCTGCGTACAGAGGCAGGGGCCCAAATACACAACGAAGAAATATGCTAACAAAATGAAGACATACCACAAAGGGGATCAGTGGATGGCAATGCACCTCATGAGGAAGAAAATAACGGGGAAGAAGCAGGAAGGATACGCCAGAAACTACTGAGCAATTTACTGCTATTTTGCGACTCGAACCCTCTCATCAGACCAATAATACCGAGGCTAAAAATCAACAAAGATAACGACAAATAGACTTAAACGATCCACAGGTCAACGAAACCCTCACGAACTACTACGACGATGCTAGACAGAAAAGTAAAGTTAAGGGAGCGAGACTGCGGCGATACAATGAGGCTACGAAGCGCAAGGAACAAAATTATTTATTCTCTAGTAACCAGAAGATCTTCTATCGCAATCTAGAAAGTAACAACCAAGGCAATACAGAACCCGAGAAAATTGATCACAATCGCTTCGGACAATTCTGGCAGGGAATATGATCAAACCCTGCGAGATTCAACCAAGCAGCTACGTGGCTCTAAACAGCAGAACGCATTGCGAGTGATCTTCCAGATATGCCAGATACTAATATTACACCTGCAGATGTCGAAGAGTGCATAAAAAATACTTCAAGCTGGAAAGCGCCTGGACCAGACAACATACAGAACTTTTGGCTGAAGTCATTCCCAGCCCTATTTCCACAGTTTGCTCGGGCATTCAACAAAATCCTTAAAGATCCAACAAGATTTTCTGAATTTTTAGGTCGAGGAGTAACTTACCTTCTTCCAAAAAAAGGAGAGCTGAAAGACCCGAAAAACTACAGGCCAATCACCTGCTTGTCTGCGATCTATAAACTTCTCACGTCATTGATACATAGGCAAATCAATGAACACTGTGAGATAAATAATATAATTGGCCCAGAACAGCGGGGATGTGTAAAGAGATCATTTGGATGCAAAGAGCAGCTAACTATAGATGTGGTAACCATCAAACAAGCTGAAGTAAAACGCCGAAACATCAGTATGGCCTACATAGACTACAAAAAGGCATTCGACTCGGTACCTCACGACTGGCTTATAAAAGTGCTAGAAGTATACAAAGTTAGTCCCACCATCATTCGGCTACTAACATATGCAATGACGACTTGGGAAACCCAGACAAGAATTGGAGGAAGTACTATCTCGAACATCAAGATTAGAAGAGGTATATACCAGGGTGATTCACTGAGTCCACTATGGTTTTGCCTCGCTCTCAATCCGCTGTCAGCAATATTGAATGACACCACCTACGGTTTCCTTATAGATCCCAAACAACCAAGCTCGAGGCTCAGCCATTTACTATTTATGGATGACATCAAGCTATACGCTGAGAATCCAAGACAGTTGAAGGCGCTAGTAGCCAATGTCAAAACCTTCAGCGATGATATCAGTATGGAGTTTGGTCTGGAGAAGTGTGCCGAAATACATGTCACAAAGGGAAAATTAACGCAGCAGCCGGAGAATATCCGTGACTTTGAGCAAATGCTGCCAGAAGAAACTTACAAGTACCTTGGAATTCTGCAGAATAGAAGGATAGACCACACCCAGCTAAAGAAGGAGTTCAGAGAAAAATACAAACAACGTTTTAAATAAGCTCCTGAATAGTAAACTCAACGCTAGGAACATGATAATAGCGATCAATACATATGCTGTCCCTAGTTTGGCATACTCATTCGGAATACTAAAGTACTCGGATACAGACCTGGAAGACCTAGACAGAATGACGAGAACTACCCTTACAAAGTTTCGAATGCATCACCCAAAGAGCGCAGTTGAAAGACTATACATGCCAAGAACACAAGGAGGCAGGGGATTAAGCAGCGTTCAGAAGATGTGCCGAACGCAAGAGAAGAACATGCGCCTATATTTCTACAATTCAGACAGGGTCCTCATTCGGAAAATAGTGGAAAGTGATAACAGATATACACCGTTAAACCTCAAAGATCGACAACACGAGATAATGATCCGAACGAACGAGGATATTCAAACAGCATGGCAGGACAAAGTACTCCACGGAAAGTTTCCCAATGCCTTAAACAATCCAGAGATCGACAAGGAGACCTCGCTCCTATGGCTTAAGGAAGGAATGTTACATCCAGAAACTGAGGGATTCATAACAGCCATTCCAGATAGCATTATCCGTACTAGAAATTATGAGAAGTACATTCTTAAAGTCCCCGGCGTGAACGATGTGTGTAGAAATTGTAAGGCAGCGGGTGAAACTATCAAACATGTCACTGGAGGCTGCCCTGCTTTAGCTACGGGAATGTATTTGGGAAGGCACAACGAGGTGGCGAAAATCATCCATAGAGAATTGGCACTTAACTTAGGACTCATTACTAATCCACCGCCCTTCTATAAATACACACCTCAAGCTGTTTTAGAAGACGAGGAAACATTGCTGTACTGGGATAGACCAATACAGTCTGATAGAACCTTGGATCACAACCGCCCTGACATCCTGGTGATTAAAAAGAAAGACAAGAAGGCCACTATAATTGATATTGGATGCCCCCTAACCAACAACCTGCAGAAAACGGAGATGGAAAAGAGAAACAAATATCAGAATTTGGCCATAGAACTTAAACACGTGTGGAGATTAGAGGAGGTTCGAATTATCCCGGTCATAATTTCGGCTACAGGCGTAGTGACGAAGAAGTTCTTGAGTTATTTGGAGCAACTTAATCTACTTAGAGGCCTCGTGAAGATTATCCAGAGGACGGCGATTCTCTAGACATGCCATATTACGAGAAAGTTTTTGAACGATGAAGGATAGAAAACCGAAATATCCACCGGATTAATGGGACGTGATGAATTTCATCCCCGTTAACCGAGCCGATCCCCAACAGCAATGGGCCCGGGACAGGCCCGGGTCCCCACAGAGCCGAACCCCAACGGCGCGCGCGAGTGGTCGGTGAATTTTTTCCGGCTTCGGCCGAGAAAGTGCACGGCTTAAGTCCATAATAATAATAATAAAATAACTCAGAGTCAAAGGTAAAAAAAAAGGTGGTATTTTAGTTCTCTTAAATTATTTTCATTTATGGTGCGTCTATGATATGTCAGTATATTAGTGTCCATATTACCATTTGTAGCTGTAAACGTATATGTTAGTATGAGGGCATAGTGATCTCAAAGCGCAGGGTTTACAACACTAACGTTATATGTACGAAGGGGTAAATTAGTTACCATGTAATCAATACTGTTGAGCTAATGTGCCCCCTTATATCTTTAAATATCCTGGTTGGTTCATTTACAATTTGAATTAATTCAAAAGCATCGAGTAAGTCACATAATAGTTTCTTTTTTTTCATCATGATCAGATAAATAATCAATATTAAAATCGCCACCAAAAACAATATTTGGACATATTCTGGATGCTAGTTTTAGAACTTCATTTAAATTTTTTAAGAAAAAATTTAGATTACTATTTGTGGGTCTATATACGTTAATTATTATAATTTTTTTTATCAGAGATATTGATAGATTAGCACACATTTCTATGTGGCATTCAATAGATAGCTCATTGATTTTATAAATGTCACATGAGCGGAAACAGTTTTCAACCAGTATTAAGGCGCCACCGTGAATATGGTCTGTACGGGAGAAATGCGATATTATATAGAGTGTCCCATTTAAAATAAGCAAGTTGACATCTACTTCCGGTATAACAGGAAGTGCCACCATCTTGAAAATATTTTAGCTGAGTTGCCCCCATCGACATTAGTTTACTACCAAATTTTAAAAATTTTCCAATGTCTACTTTTTGAGATATTGATCGCCGCAGTTCGTTGTGGGATACCCTGTAGAAGCCTTTTTAATGCCATAGAGTATAGAGATATGCCCTCCCTGTCCTCAAGCTTCTGCCATTAAATTCAAGCATCTATATAGGTACAGTTTATTTATATATTTATAATAATAATAATCGACTTTTATTTATATAGTGTATACAGAGCAGTAGCAGCTTTGACCACTTTTTCGGGGACGAGAACATTTTGGCGCCCCCTATTCGATTTTTTTTTCTATTCCATATAAGATGACATCTGAAAAACAAGAGGCGGTTAGATTTAAGCCATCATATAGCAGATATGATATACCAATTCAATGTTCAAATCAAACACTGCTCAATTAGCGATTTTTAGGTGGACAAAAATCTATACATTTCCAAATGAGCTCAAAATATTAGTTCAATGGAAAAATAATGACAGAATTCTTTGACGATTTTTAGGTGATTTTTGAGAGGGTTGAGTTGTTCATTTTTCGTAAAACCTTAAGAATATGATATTACTTACCTGCAGAAACATAAAAAATAATAACAAGAAGCCTAAGAAATAATTGGGTACTGTTTGGGGGGGGGGGGGTATACACCACCAAATGCTACATGATTAGGTTCAGTTCGCCTCTGATTCCTCCAAAATCGGAGGCGAATACGTTTTACGTGTGATTTTACTCCCATAGGCCTAATTGAAGCACCCTCTATCATTTGACAAGTTTTTGTCTAGGTAAAAATGATATACACATATTTATATATTCCTTAGTTGGAATAACTTCTCATCAGGTGGCGCGGGTGTTTCATATAGATAATTATGTAGGTACTGACTGCTTCCTTCCATTTGAAGTGCGAGTTCGCCTAATCTTATTGGCAAGAATGTTAGGGGACAATGATACAAATTTATTTAGTTTCTATCTTTTATTTCATCAAAGTAATAGCATTTAGGGCTTACAGGGGCTGTGTTACCTCAATATTACTGATCAAAGGTTTAATAATTTTTCTTTCATCAGATTCATTTTGCAACGAGATCTAAAGGTATCATACAAAGTTATACTAGCTACACTCTAAAATCCATCAAAAGAAATAAATAGCTTATATTAGGTATATATGAAATTATGCTAAAATATTAACATAAAGAAGAATTTCTTGGAATTCCTTTACATCCACCTTAATTTTTAGTTTCATTAGAGTGGGTTAATTGGAACTCTTCTTAACTTGTCGGTACATTTTTAAAGGAAGATAAACCACTTATGCAGTATGTTTACAGTTAGAATGGATAAGACTGTCACTTTTTTATTTCCCATTTACGTGGAAAATATATTCTTCATAACAAGTTTTGCTTTTGTTAAAAATATACGTTGTAACTTAACATGTCACATACAGGGTACTCAGAAAATTTAAAAAATCTGAAAATTATGTAAGAGTAAACTATGTTCAATTTTAACAATACTAAAAACTATTAATAGGGGCCAGCGTAGGTGCGTCTTTACTATGTACATACTTTGATATGCGATGTAAAGCAACGTTAGGCGTGGTTAGTAGTTGGATGGGTGACCGTTCCAACGAAGACCGCGTCCTCGCCTCACACATCTTCCAGCGGCTTGTATATCAGTGTATGGGCGGAAGCTATACATCCTTAGGCGAGGGTTGTATAGGAGATATGCCATCCTTCGGAGGGGATGTAAAGCCGTCGGTCCCTTGTCTATTAAATGTTAGGCAAGTAAAAGATCCCTACTCTTCTTAAGGGAAGAGGTTCGGCAAAATTCCTGGTTGGGAGTAACTCGTCTACAGGCGTCGGTGTTAGGCCTCAGTAGCGGAAATAAGCCGACGTTAAATAAATGTATAAAAAAAAAAACTATTACTAAGAAAAGTTGTTTAGAATTAAAATTTATGTAAGAATTCCAATTTGTGGATAAATCTTCCTTATTTGACTTTCTGAAAAAAAAAATTTCATATATGAAGTGGTATGATACGGTAAAAATTATGGTGAAATAAAAATTATTTTATTTTTAAATAAATTATTATTATTTATTTTAAAGGTTTTTTTTATTTCTTTCTCACTAACTATTGACAATATAACATATAGTCATCCCTTATCAGCAGTGATATGCTGGTCTCGGGACCATCATAGACGTACAAGTAAAACATAAGTATTGCCTACCAAGTAACATATAAATACATCTTAAACATATTACAAAGTAATTTTCGTATTTCCTATCCTATCTATTTACATAATAATAGAGTCTAATATGTCTTAACTGCTTTGTCCTACTTCTTAACCTAAATCTAAAAACTAATCAGAAAACAATTATTGTTTAAAGGATAATAGATCCCTGATTAATTCGATACATTTTGTGTATACTATTCCTAAAGCAACTATAATTTGTTATCTCTTGTATGTTTTGGTACCTCATTATAAGTTCTAATTGCCATGTTCAATGGATTTCTTAACGCTATATTGGTCCTTGCACTTATTACGTTAATGTTAACATTTCGTCTTGTGTCATGTTCATGAATTTGGTGTTTAAAAGTAATTTGTATGTTTATTTTTTGGAGGTGGTTAGTTCTTCTATACATATATTTACACTGATCTACATTCATTAAGTCATTGAGATTGTTTAATCTTGTTTTATTGAATACTGTTTCTATTGACATTCTGTAGTCTAGCCCAAAGATTATCTTAATGACTTTATTTTATAATACTTGCATTTTTTTAAATAATACTACTTCGCATGATTCCCAAATAGTAATCAAGTATCTAAATATGCTTAAGAAATAGGCATTGAATATACAATATTTAGCTTTTACATCTACATAGTTCCTACATTTATAGATTGCTCCAATCATTGATGTTATTCTTTTTTCAACGTATTTTATATGCTCATTTCAATTGAAAGACTCATCTATTATAACCCCAAGATATTTCGTTTGACTAACTTTACTCAATGAAACATCGCCAATTTTTATATTTATTGTGTCAACATTTGTATTTTTCTGCTGAAATACCATATAGACAGATTTTTTTTCGTTAATTTTTAAGTTATGCAACAGCCATTTTTTGTATCTGTTTAAGTCCTCATTGATATCTTTTTTTAGGTGTTTTATTGATATGTGTATATAGACCAGTATAGTGTTATCTGCAAAAGTGTAGTATTTTCCCTTTAATTGCCCTTTTTTTAGACTTAGCACATGAAGTGTGTACAACAGAGGTCCTAGTACTGATCCCTGAGGTACACCATTATTTATATCACGTTCATTACTATCGGTTTTATCTATTGATACAAACTGTCTTCGATTTGCCAAATATGATTCAACCAACTTGTATGCTTTTCCTCTTATGCCCATTAACTCAAGCTAATTCATTACATTACATCAAATGACTTTCTTAGATCAATGAACATCGTATCCACTACCTTTTTTTTTTATCCAAATTGGTTGAAACATAATTCACAAAATCTGTGACCGCACTCTGCGTATCACTTTTTTTTGGAATCCATATTGATAATTATCTAATTTGACATATCTTTCTAAGAATTCCAGCAGTCTGTTTTTTAACATTCACCGGCCTATAGTTACCCATTTCATTTGTTGGTCCTGACTTATGTATAGGAGTAATCCTACTGATCTTGAGTTCGTCTGGAAAATCATTTAGTGTAATATTATCATAGCCCGGTGCAGCATTATTGTTAAGTGTGTCAATAAGCATTTCTACCTCTTTGTTACTAACTTTTTTTAAAAACATACTATTCATTACTGTACTTTCTTCAAAATTATCCAATGCTCTACTTTGTTGTTTTTCCAGTTTTATGTCATTAATTATTTCTCCACCTACATTGATTAAATTCTCTTACTATCTTTTGTGTGTTAATAAAAGTTGTCTCACCTACAGAAATACATTCCATGTTTCTGTTGCTACTCCCATTACCCTTTATAAACCCATTTATACAATCCCATTGCTTTTTCACATTTGATCCTGTCCTCTCCCACTTATCCCTAAAATATGTTTGTTTTAGCAATCTACTTTCCCTGTTTATTTTATTTTTTAAAGCTTTAAACTTAAAACAAACTTTGGTCATTAGGATACCTCCTTTTAAGTTTATATAATTTATGTCTCTCTGTTAATAGTTTGAAAAATTCCTTATTTACCCAGTTATTCAGTTTTTTATATTTAATGCTTGAAATATTAGTTGCCTCTGTTTTGTTTTTGAACTATCCCAATTAGATCATTAAAGATATTAATGACCTGAGCTCTAATCAGTTCAGTAAATCTTTCCCTAAATTTATTTCTATACTTAATTTACTAAATGTCTCCTTTGGCTGATATTCAGGTACCTTATCGTTAATATTAATATTAAGAATTTTATTAAATAAGGCAGCTAATTATATTCGTAATTATATATTATATATACTCTTATTTACGTTATTGTACAGTGTACCCAAAATGAAATAATCAGATATCAATTTTTTCCAGTCATATACGAGGTTTGTCGAAAAATGAAAATTTTATATTTAATGAAAACTATAATCAGATATCCAATATTATCCATCTACCATGAAAAAACGATCTTTAATAAATTTTGGGTATAAATTATACCTAATTTAATTTTGCAAATCATAAAACATTTATTGTATTGAAAAACATGATAACTTTTCGGTTCATTGATTTGTCAGTGCATCCTAGATTAATGTCGATGTGTAGACAAATTACTACTACACAGAATTCGTCAGTGCATCCTAAATTGAATGTCGATCTGTAGACATAAATTATCAATGCTAATTTCAGACAAGAGTTTGTAAAAATAACAAAATCTGTTTCTCATTCATTAGTACTACCAGGACACACTTAATAAAAACAGTTATAAAGGTTTTGGAAATGAGGTCTTTTGAATATCAACAAAAAGAGATAAAATCCCCTGATTTATCAACACAGAATTATGTGCCATGAAAATATTGATATCACTCTTTGAGTTTTCCATCTCTTGGCTAGACCCCCATTGAACATTTTAATTTTTCGGATTATATCTTGACATTTATATTGTTATTGTGCTGTTTTTTTATTAACTTTGTTTCTCCGTATATTAAATAACACTTTACGTCTTATTGAGATTGTACTTGAAGAAATGTCAATTGTCTAAGTTTAAAGAAAATACACAATTCAAACTTTTATCATAGCTTACAAACAATGAACCATTCTAATGGAAAATAAATACCTCTATCATGGGAGCATTATTTTGAATTGTAGACGGACCCGAGGCCGGGTTATTTCGCCCTCAGTGAGTAGTAAATGATTAAAATTAGTTGCTTGTTTTAATAAGAATTAATAAGAAATGATAATGTCCATCGGGTTTAAAAGAACGTGAAAAAATATCGTGAATATCGTTATTCGTACTTTTGCGCACGTCGGCATCCCTTCAGATAGCTAGCACTGGCCTTGAGTACATAAGTCTATAATAAATAAATGAATGATGAATGCAACTATACAAAAGACGCGAAGTTTAGCTTATAGCTATATATATATATATATATATATAGTATAGATACAAATATAGAAGACACAATAATTACTGTTGTAAATGATGTTTTGATGTAATAGCTGAAATTTAGATGGTTGAAAAGCATGCACAAAAAACATTTGTTGGTAATTTTAAAGCTTATGGGGTTTATAAATTTTTGTATGCCCCATCTCAATGCATTTGATTATTTTAGCTAACGAATGCAACTATTCCAAATTTAGAAGTTTTCTAATTTTAATTTCTTAAACATACATCATTGTAACTTCAAAACTAATAAAAATATTAATTCAATTCATTATCTGAATACTATAACTCATTATTTAACTCTCTAATGGTATCAGTGAACCCTCATAGTGAAAAAAAAACATATTTCAAGGTGTTTGTACCTTATGCCCTGTATGAAAAATATAGGGAAATGTTGTTGCTAGCAGATTGTAATTTTCACATCAAGCCAAAATGTATCTACCCATTGTGTTTCAGATATGTTGTTAAGAAGGATGGAACCTTCAGAAAGAACGAATTGGATATAGATTTCCCTGTTGATGGTTTGGAATTCGGCAAGTCCTCTTACAAGCTGTATGCTATTCCGCAGCACACCGGTTCAATGGCCGTCGGTCATTACTATGCCTCTGTGCTTTTAAATGATGAAAAAAATACATGGGTTCTGTTCAATGATGAAAAGGTAACTAGATATAACTGCGCAATAACTGATGTGCCCGGAATTAAGTCATCTTGTGTCGGTTTCTTTTATGTTCGCCAGTGTGAGATCAAACCTGAATGTGATAATTAAGCTTTAAATAGTACTGATATTTGAAAATGTAGAATCATTCCATTTTTTATAATCAGTATTTTTGATATATGATATTCTTGTTCTGTTCAGTACACTTGTAAGTGCCTAATGTAGTTAAAGTTTATTTTTTTATTTTCTCTTAGATTTAGTTTATCTATATGTTTGTATAACAGATTTGTTTAAAATATGTGACTGTTGTGTATGTGTAAATACCCAACAAAATTTATTTAAAATTGGTGCTAGTCTACTTACATTTAAGGTAACTGTTAATGTAACAATACCAAGTTTATATTCCTTCTGTACTATTTGCACTTACTCTAGGTACATTTTTCAGTTTTGTTGACAATTGTTCATCTCGGGGAATAATTTAGAACTGAACAACAATTAACAAGTTATAGATTATATTATTCATTATAGCTAAATGCGGTTTATTTATGTTAATATTGTTGGTTTAAATGTATTTTCGTATTTAACTATACTTGCAATTTTGTTCTTAAAAAGTCAACCAGTTCGTTGACTTTGTCTGAGATTGTTATACCACTTTGCAAGGTGTATTATTGGTTAATTATAAACCATTAAGAGAGTGCAAGTCTGTTCTAAATTCATAACCAGATATAAATTTTATTCTTGTATTTAAGTATCTTCGTAATTTTGTTATTAAAAAAATATCTTTTGAAAAGTTAACGAACTTCCTTTGAGATTCATATGTTTACTAGCTTACAAGGTGCATTTTTAGCTAGTTACATAAACAGATCCTAATGGATGAGCGTTATTTGCCAATTATAAGTAATTAGTATCCATCATCTAGGTGATTATGGAACACTGTACGTGACATGCATCAATTTAGAGCATTTTGATGTTTGTGCATCTTGTCGAATAATTCAGAATTCAAGCAAGTGTGTTCGGAATTAATAACCAGATATAAATTATATTAGCCGTTAAAGCCAAATCTTGTTTATCAGTTTGTTGATTAAAAATATACTTTTGTATTTAATTATCTGTATGGTTCTGCTATTTCCTTTTGAGAGTTAATGATCTGTTTTTCAGATTCTTATATTTATAAAACTTGAGGAATGTTGTTAGCTATAGCCTAGTATATTTTAACTTGGTGTGTGTGTGTTAGTTGATATTGCATGTGATTTAATTTCCTCTTGCACACAAATTTCAAGCAATAGCCCAAAAAATTGTTCACATGTGGATATACCAGAACAATATTTTTGGGCTATTGCTTTAACGTTGTATGCAAGAGGAAATGAAATCGTACAAGCAATATCAACTCATACATATGCTAAAGTATACGAGACTATAGTTATACAGGTCCTGTATGAAAGAAAGGGCATTAAACCTAATTAGTGTCCATCATCTCAGAGGATAATCAGAACTTAGTAGCTATGCAAGTCTGAATTAATGACAGGATGTAAAATATCAATTATTAAAGCCAAATACAGGTTATTTATGATAAACTTTGCTAGTTCTATAAACAGATCTTGGAGAGAGGACTGGTATTATTTGTCAATTAAAACATTAGTGTATCGATTATCTGCTGATAATTATGAAACACTATACTTGGCAAGCATTAATCCTATCATTTTGGTGATTCTACGTCTTGGATCCGAACTCGAAAGCAATGCAAATCACTTCTGAATTAACGAAATATAAATTATATTACCCATTAAAATCAAATGCAGTTTTCTTTATGTTAAAATTTGTTAGTTAAAAATGTATTCTTGTATTTATATTTGTAGTTTTGTTTTTAATAAAGTTCCCTATAAAAGTTAACTAACTGTCTTTAGGATACTTGGTGCATGGTACCAGTTATATAATCATGGTAGCTACATCTCGGAAAATAATTGAAAAGTTGATAGCTAATCTGACCAATATGCACACTGGGCAACATCAAACTATCATGAATTTATGAAAGCCAAAAGTTTCACGTGTGAATAGAGGGCTTGCGGTAGTTAAGTGTTGGCCTAACCGTACTGCAAGGAAGAAATGGGACGATAAGAGTACTGTTCTAATAGCTATGACACGTTGAGATTCTTATGCGTACCAAGTTATAAGAAATATAATTTTCTTGTCCAATAAAGAAATCTTGAAGGGGCTGCTATTATTTTTCGAATAGAACAAAAAGTATATTTTTTTAATGCTTCACAAATATTTTTTGTGACAATACTAGATAAATGTCACCCGAATACTGCCGACATTTTATATGGAAATTTACAGCTCATCAGATCATCAATTTCTGTTCATATTGCCAAGTATGCAACCTATAAGATGGCAAAAAGGGGACACTTTGATCGGGATGGTTCTGTCAATAGTCGACCGAAAAAGTGACAAAAATGTTTCAAAAATTTTTTTTAAGGTACAACCACATGAGATCTTCACAGAATAATAGATTAGGCCCTTGGCCATCTGAAATGGCCAATTACAACATTTTTTAAGAGATTCAACTTTTTTTATTATGAAAAATGTCATAAATCTGTCAAAATTAATTTTTACTACTTTTCACACATCTCTCACGATATCTCTGGAACCAATTGAGATAATCAAGATTGAATTTAGTCTTTATGAAAAACCTAGTTTTTTGTAAAATTAAGTAAAACTTTAATGTTTATTTTTCTTGCAGCACTTTTTTTCAGTAAGCGAAGAATTTTTTTGTTTAAAGGAATTTTGCCATAGTGTATACTTATGAAATAAAGCTAACACATCAAGGAAATTTTTGAAAAAGAAAGCAATACTCTACGACATACGTTTCAAGTTATTGTTATTTGAAGTTAAGTTTCTGCGGGCATGATACTTCATGAATCCTCGCTCTCCCGGTTCTACTGTGCTTTAATCAGTGTGCTATGCGTGTTGTGGGTGCATACGTAAAATATTATTTTTGACAGACCTTTAATATAAATTTTATTTTCATAAGCGCTTGGAAGGTTTTACTTATCATTATTTACGTTGCACATTGTTTAAAATCCATATATTTATACATTAAAATTTAATATTGGGATGAAAAAAAAAACGAGATAATTATTTATTTTAAAATACCATGATACAAATTTTAGCAACTCATTAGGAACTTGATTTTCAAATTCTCTCTGGTTTATATGACCTGTAGTAGGAAAATAACTTGCTGGGGTTTTAAATTCTTTAATTTACCCGCCGCTTTGTATAAAATTAGAATTTCGTTTTCTTAATAAGTCTGGGAATGTTCACTTGATTACATTTTGGTAGAAGGTTTAGAGTCAGAGCTGATTATCTCTGATTCTGATGTATTACTTTGGTCTTTTATTGATTGGAGAGTTGTGGTAGCAGCAGACTTATTTTGACAAGCTTTGAATTTCGTATGTACCGACAATAGCAGCTTTTCTGATATTTAGCATCATAGGCAAAGAGATCTTTGTAATCGGCTAATTTACAAGCCATGTCAATATCTGGTCGTTTTTGTGCAGCTTCTATTATTTTAGAGTAGGTATGCCTTTTTCCCAGTCTCTAAATAAGAATAAAAATTTTAATAATATCGCTATACATTATTAAAAAGAATTTAGCAAATTAGACGATATCTGGGCAATTCAGCGTTCGTCAGCGATTTGAATGTGGCCTCAGAAAAATATAATAATGAATGACTATTGATTGATTGTTAGGATACAACCTAATATACATTACAGTGCTATAATTCCTAATCAGCAACATTGCTGGTATCGGAATATTATATGTTGTTTAGACACGAATTAAAATATAAAAATAACTAATTAACTATTACAAATATAAAAATAAAATTAGCCAATGAGACATAAGAATAAAACTATATATAAATAATTGAATTATAAAAGTATCATAATAAAGTATTGGAACACAATGGAAGTCACATCTAGTCTAAGTTGTATATAAAGTATTTGAGATCATAAAGGAACGTAGGGTACTTATCTCTATCTTTGATATCTGTTGGCAATATGTTCCATGACTGCATACTGTGGGAGATAGGATGTTTCAAGGCAATATTTGTTCTGACTGTTTAAATAAAAATTATTGTGATTTCTTGTACTGTAGAGGTGTAATTATATATATATATATTACTACCTCCAAAACAGATACTGGCTACACGTTGTCACCTCATATATAACGTTGCCACCTCCGTTTTCGGAGGTGGCAACGTTTTGCACAGTTTTCAGTTTTACAAGCATTTAAATGACATTAGAAACCTATATTTAAATTTTCGTGTGGAGGTGAAAAGACACCTTTATATCCACAAATTACATTTTTAGTTCAACTGTATATCAGTGGCGCTGCTGTCGTTTTCATTTGTACAACAGCCAATACGATGTCACCTCCGGCTATATATGTTACTTTTTAGATCATAGAGTGTATGATATCACCTCCAAATATCGGCAACATCGCGATGAATGTCGGGATAAATTCAACACAACAGAAATATACCTGCGTAGCGTTGTGCCGGAATGGGCATTATTAAAATATCCTAAAGAAATGTATCAGGTTTAAATAATTACGGTATACCGGGTTGGGGACTGCCCTTAATGCCTATATCATAATATAAATAAAATTTCTTCTACATCATGCATAATCCATTTCCTCTATACTACGAAAGGCTAGTTTTTTGGTTCACTGACAAAAATTATGCGCTTGAACAGGAATTACGCTACTAGTACTTGCTTGCAATGTTTACCAAAGAACAAATATGAGCAAAAAAATGCGTTTTTTAAATTGCTTCTTGTAAGTGTATTTTAGTATACATAAAATATGTTATATTTCAACTTAAATGTAGTTTTAGTTTTTTACGTCCGGTATTTGCGATTAAATAATTGAGTAAAATTCAATTATTACTATTTTATGAATTTTTATTTGCAACATAGAAAGTTCCCCAAGAAAAAAGCTAAAATGTAATTTTTCATAGTATATTTTCTTAGCTTTAAGACAACGCAGTTTATTTTATTCTTGTTTAGGTAAATTACTGTTTTAAACTTCTTGATCTTGAATTTCCAAGTCGTAAAACATGTAAGAACTTGGGAACTTTTCTTTTATATGAAACAATGAATATACATTCAATACACAAAAAATATAGGTAATTTGTTCGCATTGATGCCATTATTACACAGGTAAGTTTCAACAAAACTCAGCGGCTTCTGTCAGAAAATTTCCGTAATCTCGATTTATAACATTTTATGAAAGTAAAACTATAGAAAAATATTATTCCTTTAATTTGGAACTAACGAAAGAAATACACCTCGGGCCCGAAAACCAGTTTTTAAAAAATAATAATTTTCACAAATGAATTTAATGTTTAATAATTTTTGGTGCAAGTGACTTGCTACAGAGTTATGTCAAGACTGAATATAATACATATGAAATGAAATAAAGAAAACGTATATAGGTTACAATATTATCGGAATTCTCCGTAAGGCTAGATAACATACATAGCATAATACAATAGTTTATTATAGTCTTATAATATGGCACGAATATAACTCGGATCAGAGAATCGTTTAAAAAATGTAAATAACATATAATAGTATAGGCCACGACAGCTTCAAAGTCCTTTATAAATGATTTCTGTTTGCACTTCAATATTAACAGCTAAAACCTATTTCAAATGATTCCTTATCTTCTAAAACATCAAAATCGGTCGTCAACATGTTGTAATGTACAAGGTGGCTACAGGGGGTGAAATGTGAAAAACACCCTAAAATTTTTTTGTCCTATTTTAAACTACAAAATACGAGAATTATTGTGTTAAAGCATGATATGCCTAAGAGCAACGGGAACATTAGAAAAAATATATTAAACAATTCCCAAAGCTTGGAGTTAAATGGACGACGTTTACGTTTAAAGTGCGCTGGTGAAAAGCATCTTATTGCACAGGCAATTTTTTCTTTTACCACCGCTCTAGCTACTTTATTCTTAACGTGATCAAAAATAGTCTCAGTAATAACGTTATAGATTAGAGTTTAGATAAGATTGGGCTAAGCCTTTTTTTACTTTTTTGTTCTTATCGCTCTAATTTTTCAATAACTTTTTTAAGAGCGTCCTCACAAGATATTTTAAGGTCCACTGTCATTTGTATTCGAGCTGCACGAGGTATTTTAAGGCACAGTAACCACGCGCAGTGAGGAAACAAACAAAAGTCGACCTTAAAAGATCTTGTGCGGGCGCTCTTACAAAAATTATTAAAAAATTACAGAACGATCGGAACAAAAAAGTAAAAAAAGCATCCTGAAACTCTAATCTATAACGTTATTACTGAGATTATTTTTTATCACGTTAAGAATAAAGTAGCTAAAGCGGTGGTAAACGAAAAAATTGCCTGTGCAATAAGATACTTTTTACCAGCGCACTTAAACGTAGACATCGTTCATTTATCTCCGTACTTTGGGAATTGTTTAATATTTTTTTTCTAATGTACCCGTTGCTCTTAGGCATATCGTGCTTCAACACAATAATTCTCGTGTTTTGTAGTTTAAAATAGGACAAAAAAATTTTTAGGGTGTTTTTCACATTTTACCCCCTGTACCCACCCCGTACAGGACGACCTTCAGATTTTGATATTTTAGAAGGTAACGAATCATTTGAAATAAGTTTTAGCTGTTAATATCGAAGCAAACAGATATCACAATTTGATATTCTGTGGACTCCACTCCTCCATAAAATGAAAGGAACGTGCGATAGTGATAAAATTTAGTTAAATATGAAAAATAACAGCAAAAGTTAACTTGCATACGTTACAAATGAAGTCATAACTTCTCCAAAAATCAACATATTGTTTTCAAAGTTTTAACTTAGTACTTTCTTCATAAAAAAGTATTGATGAAATTACATTCACGCTTTAAATGACAATGTGTAAAAAAAGTAGGTAGGTAAATGTTCTACAAAATTATGTGGGAAATTTTTTAATTTTTCCAACCGCTTTTCCGCATTAAATGAAAAACTAACATATGTAAATCCATAAATTGTATAAAAATCACTTATCAAGAAAACTACGCATTTTCTCGAAAAATCACAAAGAGCAAAAATGCTTAGATCAACGTTTTCAATAAACAGATAAAACAAACAAAAATCAGTTATATTTCATGGGTTATCACGGAAAAACGAATATTACATAAATTAAAAATCGATGGTATTTCGAAAACTATGCAATTTATCAAAATACGTCAAAGAAGGAAAAGTGTTTAAATCACAATTTCTGCAATAAGGTAAAGAAACATACATAAATTTTCCACTTGCCTTCCTGCGGTTGTACCGGGAAAACACGTGAAATTTTATAAGTCTCATTCATATGGCCATTTTTTGAAGAATAATGGGGAACAAAAAGTGTTTAGATAGATGTTTTCTACGAGAAAACAACGGAAAACTGCGACATTTTAAATACCGTTATTTCAGAATAGCGTGTGAAATTGTCTTGAAAACTTTGTTCTCTTTCGATAAATACCAAAGAATGAAAAGTATGTAGTTTGATGCTTTGCAGTAGAAAAACAATTAAAAATATTCATTTTTGAAGTATTTTCATGCAGTTACATTAAAATGATATATATGGGCAAATCCATTTAACTTTGAAATGCGTATAGTAAAAAATCGATTTTTAATTTTTTAATTATTTTATTTTATATTTTTTATTATTATTTATTGTTATTCTTAGTTGTTGTGCTTCAACAGATAAATTGCTCAGAAAAACATGTTCCGCATTTTCCAAAAATTTCATTTAATATGTAATTTGAAATATTAGGCTTTATTTATTTTATTAGGCTATATGACTGATGGTCGAGAGGTGAGCGCACTTGCCTCTCACCAAAAAGTTCCGGGTTCGATCCCCGGCCGTGGCAGTGGAAAATACTGTGAGAGGGATTTTTTCACTATACACGGATATTGGGTGTGTGTCCCTTGTCTCTAAATGTGTAGCCCCCTCCCACACAAGGCTCTACTAGAGCCTTCCGGGATAAAGGGGGTCGTCATTACCTGTGGTGTATTTATTTATTTATTTATTTATTTAATACTACTATCGACAAGAAATGTGTATGAAAACAAATACTCTGATAAAGAATATATTGCGACAGGCTATAGGAATCTGATAACTGAAATATTTAACGTAGACTAAAGTTTATTAAGTGCAAATTATTAATAATCAAGAAAAAGGACAAAAGTACAAATTCGACATTGTGCAATATCCCGTAAAAAAATTGCATGCAGAAAACCATTTAATGGCGATATGATTATGATGAAAAGCTTATCTTTTATTTTTTTTTCTGGTTTACTCGACTGCTATGATATTACTTGATACTGATTTATTTACATTTTTGTAGCAAGAACAATTAATGACAATGAGAATAAAAACCCCGCTAATTCTGCGGAAATGAATTCCAATTGTGCAAAGAAGAATCTAGGCACTTTATTATATTCGTACAGACTATATTATACATTACTTCTCTCTTATCACAACCAGATGTTAGTACCTGCTTCTTTATTGCGGTCCTTTTATACTAAACACTGACCCTTTTAAGCATTTGTTGAGGGAAATAATACAGGATTTTTAAATGCACTGTTAGTATTCTGTTTGTTAATTGATCATTTTTAATTGTTTATGGACATACATTTTTTTGATATTTCACTATAATTTCCAGATAATTCCTACGTACGCTCCATTTTGGCTTTGCCTCATTTATTCAAGCTCTGTGCTGGGTTTTTCTAGATTTTTATTGGTGCGACGGTAAACTCGACTACACCCAACCAATTCATTTAAAACTTAACAATATAATAATAATTAGTGTAAAAAGCACTTGAACAATATTGACTTGATTATTAGATTAATTTTTAGTTTGATTTCAGAGGCATATTGAGATGAGAAGTGGGCCACATTGAGTAAATATATTTGTTTGTCATAATGTTATAAGTATTTTGATATTGGCGACATCACGGAAAGTAGTAGGGATACCAACATTGAGGTTTTAAGTGACAACAGTACTGAAGTGTGAAATTTGGAAGTCTCAATAACTAGCACTATAAAAATAAAAAGCAAGCCGCGCTCTGAACAAATTAGAGTAAGTTTTCCATGAAGTTAAGTCTTTTGATAAAGTTGTTAAATACTATTAAGTTAATGTAAACAGTAAGAAAATGGCCTTAATAAGAAAATAGGCAATAGGAAAAGCAAAAGCAGAGTAAAAAATGTACTCGTTGCAGATTCTGTCTGTTATGAAAACGTAATTTCGAAAAATCATTTGAGACATCTGCAAAGACACCACGGTTCAGAAAACGAAGTACAGAATATATTACAGTGCCCTACAAATGACGAGGAAAGGCGTCGCGCGCTTTTATAATTGAGACACGCAGTAAACTTCGATCTTTATATAGCTGGTACAGCAGTATGACCAAGTTGAAGCAGTAATAAAAATGCGAGAGAGTATTATCCTTATCCATGTGCATACTGCAAAGGGATGTTTTTAAAAACATACGTGAAATGCCATGCAAAGGTATGGTACTTGGTACTTGTTACTTTTTTAACCTTTCCTCCAAGTTTTCAGTCCGTTAATTTTAATTTTTAAATTATAGATTGAAGTATGACAGTTCTAACCACTTCTTACTTTGATATTAATACCTAACTTGTTTACATACTTATTTTTATATATGACTACTCTTAACTATGAATGTATAGTCCAAGTAAGAACTTCCCTGCACTCAAAAAACGCAACAGAAACTTTACGACATAATTATATTGCCGCGGGTCATGGCGCCATACCTGTCATCAAACGACCCGACGCACATTAAAAACCTATAAAGGTAAGCGAGTCAATTTGCGAAGAGTATAGTTGAAGTAATCAGTTCCCGGCCAATAAAAAACGCAACAAAAACTTTGCGACCTCATTAAAATACCGGTACTCTTTGTACCGTTGTTCGCAAATTGACTCGCTTACCTTCATAGGTTTTTAATGTGCATCGAGTCGTTTCATGACAGGCATGGCGCCATGGCCCGCGGCGATGTAATTATGTCGTAAAGTTTTTGTTGCGTTGCAAGGAATTAAATAATTAATCTTCTAAAGCGGTTCTAACGATATTGATTAAATTGAGTATATGGTCACTCCCCTAATACCGGTATGAAATGACATGACCAGTTGCTCCTAGAAAATACAGGAAGAGAAGCTGTGGAGCGATCTGCTCCTAAATGGGAAAGTTTGTCCGAGTTGTCGCGGACCGATTTTTAAACTATAAAACATATATTGATTGATTGATTGGTTGATAAATAATATTTAATACACCCATTATGTTTATTCAAAGAATACGATTCCTAGGTTTAAATTCAAATCCTCTTGAATAAGTTAATAAGCGGATAAAATAGTCCCTATTAGTGATAGTGACATTTGAAATTCTAGTGCTTGCTTTCAATAGTAAATTGGTTTATTTGGTGGCTTATTAGTGCAAGGAAGTTCAATATATTTGCTACTATAAGGAATATGAAAAATATTTTAAGTAAAAGTTATAGGACATACTTTGTTGCCTATTTCTAAAATACGTGAAATATACAGTGGGTTTGTTTAAAGCGAGACACCTTGAATGTCGACTTTTAAAATAACATACCCGGGTTACACCACCTATTTCAGCGTAAAATTTTACGTTTAGTATTAATTTTTATTTTGAGAAAGTCATGGGATTGTCAAAATATTTTATTTTATTTATTTAAAATTTACGCAAAAACAATGCATCACAAATGTCACTAAAATACCTTGTTAATAATAGCTAAGAGGAACTATTTGGTAAGTGCAAACATAGGGGTGAGCTGAAATATCTGAGTAGAGCAAAAGTTTATTTTTATGTACAAGGGATTTTATACAGGGGAATTAACTTGTCAACTTCTATATTATATCTAAAACTTCATTTTTTCCAAAGGAACATCCTGTATATTTTTTCGCTATTTTGCATAACTATTTTATTTCTTTAATGATAATTAGTTAATATGATATTTCTCTAAAACTGATAGTTTTTGAAATATTTTCATTTTAATTGATTAACTTAAAAATAATTGCGCCTATTACACAACTAAATTATGGCTTTGCCTTCATTTAGTAATTGTAATAATTTAAACAATTACAGTATATACAAATAACGGTAGCTAGAAAAAAATGTATAAACAATTTCTTAAATGAAGAATGTTCCAAATGTATTATGTATTTTTCCTAGTTACCGTTGCTCTTATATTTAAATAATATTTTAATTATTTAAATTATTTTCCAACTTTAAAATCGCTTTAAAAAATATAATTCTGAATCCTTTTCATTTGGTTTTCATTTTCAGTACTAAAATCTGCATTTACTATAATACAATAAAGCCATAGCTTTCTTGTTAAACAAAGAAAAACACAATTATTTTTAAATTATCGGTTAAACTGAAAATATCTCAAAAACTATTAGTTTTGGAGACTAATATCATCATAAGGGACAAAATATTCGTACATGTTGGAATAATGTACTTGTTGTTCTATTTGTAAAAACGATATTCTAGATATTTGTAGGTTTCCAAATTAACCCTCCATATAAAATTCTTTGTAGATCCATCCAGTCCACTACATTTCAACTATACCTTATATTTTTTGCCCTTACCAAATATTTTCTCTTAACTGTTATTAACAAAGTTCATTTTATAACATTTGTGATGCATTGTTGTTCTGTAAATTCTTTTGCAATAACTTGGCGACGCCACAGCATTTTCAAAACGAAAATTAATGCTGAACGTAATTTTACGCTGAAATTAATGGTGTAAAAATATACAAGGTATCGTCTAAATATTAATTGTGGTGTTCTGTTTATATTATTTTCTTCTTTTTTAGGGTTTTTACCATATAGATCTTCTAAAAAAATATCACATCAGAATATACAAAAACACAATTATTCAGTATAATGGAAAAATAGCCTCTGCGTCTATGATGTTTATGTCAAACTAATAGCCAGAAGCTACTTCTTGCCAACTAACATAAATTATAACGAGAAAAAATAAATATAATATGCCTATATCGTTGACGTTTAGGACACTAAATCTTTTACGAAAGAGATTAGAGGAAATTCTTATGGGTTGTGTATGTTAAACATAGCCGTAAGATTTTATTTATGTTATTACACATTATTTACACAGAACTCTTGATATTTTATTCTAAACATCAAGCAACCTTAATATCATTTAAAAGCAGTTACATTATATTTCAAATATTATTAGAAGAAAAAAAATCTCACTACGTAAGAGTTCAATATTTTCTGAAATATTGATTGATCAGAAGAGTAATTCTTTATTTTCACCCAATTTCATTCCAAAATATGAAGAAAATGTTTTTAAAGGCCTTCCAAACCACCTGAATGGCTCTTTTAAATCTCATAGATTTAAATAGATTTCTCTGAGCGAAAGACTAGGGGACATAGATTCAGACTTTAATTTAGTTTGAATAATAAAATACTTGCCAAAAACTGCCTTCAAAATGCACATTTCCGGCCTACTAAGAATTTATAAAATTATGGCCATCGTTTTCTAGAAATTTACAAATTCAAATGTGGGTTCGATAATGTTTATATATTAACAACTACAGATAATGGTGTTACGTTTTGACCTCCGAAAATTTGACAACATTGCTAGAGGTAGTAACGATGCTTCAGTTTCTACTCATATATATTGGAGGTCAGTTCGTATCTCTTGCATCCTGTATATGTGATTAAAAAAAAAATTATAAATCTTTTCCCCTCTTTTGAGATTCGTATTTTGGAGGTCCCCCTAATTACAAATATATAAAATTTATAGCAATATGTGCACGGGATAACATGGAGGTCAGGTCATCTTTTCTATGTGCCAGAGGTGACAACTAGCATCAATATATATATATGTTAGATAGTGGATTCTTGAAATAACTTTTTAAAAACTTTATTCACTTATTGGAGTCAAGCTTGACTCTTTGTATAATAATAAACAATAATAAATTTAGAATGTATTCGACCAAATATGAGTATAAGACTGATTACAAAAAGGTTAGTTCAAATGTGCTTTTAGAGGGCGGAATATTAAACATAATATTTTTAGTCGCAAACTCCTCTATAAATCCTTATTTTACTATAAGGAACCTAACCAGACTGCAACCAACAGCTACTCTCCGGGCTATGTGCCCCGCCGAGCGCTGAATTACAAGTTACAAGCCTGGCGCGTTAAGTGTAATAATTGCATATTACCATCAAAACGCTAATGCTTCGATTGCAACAAACACCAGCCGAAAGACTGATCCTACTTAAAGGAGCTCCCTTGCCAGTCGTCACACACCACTTGCAGACTGCAGTTTCGAGCTGTTGGCTCTCGTCAGTGCAAGGTAGGTATGCGACGACCGACATGAGAATCCTTTGACTATAGTACATCCCGGTATTTTTACAATAGCGACATGTAAAACAGCCAGCAGGCGCCATCTAGCGGTCCAGTGTCTGTTGCAATCGAAAAATAAATAGCCTGACTTGGCTTAGCATAGTTCAAATGTGCTTTTAGAGGGCGGAATATTAAACATAATATTTTTAGTCGCAAACTCCTCTATAAATCCTTATTTTACTATAAGGAACCTAACCAGACTGCAACCAACAGCTACTCTCCGGGCTATGTGCCCCGCCGAGCGCTGAATTACAAGTTACAAGCCTGGCGCGTTAAGTGTAATAATTGCATATTACCATCAAAACGCTAATGCTTCGATTGCAACAAACACCAGCCGAAAGACTGATCCTACTTAAAGGAGCTCCCTTGCCAGTCGTCACACACCACTTGCAGACTGCAGTTTCGAGCTGTTGGCTCTCGTCAGTGCAAGGTAGGTATGCGACGACCGACATGAGAATCCTTTGACTATAGTACATCCCGGTATTTTTACAATAGCGACATGTAAAACAGCCAGCAGGCGCCATCTAGCGGTCCAGTGTCTGTTGCAATCGAAAAATAAATAGCCTGACTTGGCTTAGCATAGTTCAAATGTGCTTTTAGAGGGCGGAATATTAAACATAATATTTTTAGTCGCAAACTCCTCTATAAATCCTTATTTTACTATAAGGAACCTAACCAGACTGCAACCAACAGCTACTCTCCGGGCTATGTGCCCCGCCGAGCGCTGAATTACAAGTTACAAGCCTGGCGCGTTAAGTGTAATAATTGCATATTACACTTGAAGTGAAGTGAATATAAAATGTATATAAAAGGTAATGGTACAATTTGGAAAAATATAAATGATACAAAAATGTTAAATCGTAAGGTTTAAAATACAGAATATAACCTTAGCGTCTAAAATATGAAATGCAAGCACAATAAGCTTGATTCATAAAATAAAATAACATAAAAATGTTAGAGTTAAAATATAGCTTTAGCAGGAAAGCGTAAAATACAAACATACTAAGTTTGAATTGTAAAATGGGATAAAATATTCCCAGGGTTAAAATATAGCTTTACTATAAAAGCATAAAATATAAGTATGATAAGTTTAAATGAAAATGACGTAAAAATGTTAATAAAATTGAAATTAACAAAGGATAGAAAAATAATGAAATATAATGATTAAACAAATGAAATAAAATTCACTGAAGAGTCTAGCACTAAAAGTGAGTAAAAAGGCACAAAACAGTTTGTCTTTAGGTAAGTTCTATGTCTTCGGCTTCGTTGTCTTCTCTTCTTAAGGTAGGTCGTCTTCGTGAAGGAAATAGGTTAGCAAATGTCCTGTAGGGTTTGCTAGGCCTGAGATGGGGGTGATGCAGAAACATCGATGGCTAGTCTTTGTCTTTTTGTTCTGCACTTACAAAATAGGTGAACCAGGATATGTGTTTTGTTATAAAGGGTTCGTTGATCAAATCATCTAAATCCCTGGAATATTGGTCCAATTTGTGTTTGGCAACTTTGAGGTCTTCCGTGTTGAGATTGTTTAATTTTAGTGGTTTAAGATTTGGAGCTCGGATTTTGTCTGGAATATGTTTACAACATTCAAATGGAATTTGGATTGGATGAGTGTCGTCTTTTACTTCGGTTACTTCATTGGTACTGGCTTGAATTTTTGTGATGCCTATGAAGGCGTAACAATTTGGTTGTAATTTTACTATTGAATTTTTGTAGATGACTTCAGTTTTTGAATTTCTTTCTGGACAGTTGATGGTTGTTTGTAGAGGTTCTGCGTTAATAACTAACCATGTGTTTTCGTCTATTTTTTGGACGTTGTAGCCTTGGCTGATGATGAATAACGTCTGGCAATTTTCTGGCAGAGTTTTGAGGTTCTTGAAGAGACGGGCTTCGCATATGGCATTGTTGTCAATAGGGTATGCAAATAAATTTGGACATAATTTGGTGTTGAAATAAAGTGGTTTGCATTCTTCAAAGTTCGAGATAGGTATGTACATTAATGAATCATCATCTCTCGCGATATATTTTTGAGAAGTTGACAATACATGATATAAACCAGTTCTATTATCCAAAATAGGAATAGGGTATAATTGAAATACTGAATATGTTTGAGGGTCTATTAAAGGTATGTCTAACACAAATATTAGATCCGAATTTGTTTGAAAAGCTTTTAGTTCTATAATGTCTAAGTACTGTGCAACCTTTGATAGTTTGATTGGAAGCGGTAAATTGTTCCTTTGTAGGTTTTGCGAAATTTCCTGTAGAGAATTTACTAAGTCCTTTGGATTTATAATTGACGTGTGAATTATTTTAAGCCTCGCGAAAGTGATGGAATTTAGGATGTGTATGTTAGTTTTATGTCGTAAAGGGTGCAAAGGTCTTTTAATGAATTATTATCAAATTCATCGCCATAATCGCAATGAATTCTTAGTGGGGTACCATAATGCTGAAAATAAAGCAACAGGGTATTTACGACTGATTTTGCGCTCTTGTCTGGGACTGCGTAAACTTGAGTAAATTTGGTTAACTCGTCGCGGATAGTTAATGCATAGTTTCGCGTGGGAAATTCGAATAGATCAATATTAACTCTCTCAAATGGAGTTTTAGGGGTTTCGGTAATCACTAAGGGATTGTTGAGGTTCTTGCGACAGACTTTTGTTCTTTGACATGTTTCACAATTTTTTATAAAATTTTCGACGTCTTGTTAAGCCTTGTCAATTATATTTATTTTTAATTCTACGTATCGTTTCATTTATTCCACGATGTAAATTATTTTTTCCGGTGTGATGCTGGTCGAGAATGATCGGACGTTGGTCCTCGTCGGGAGTTCGTACTAAATTTTGACATATGATTAGTTTTAAGTCTTTTTCTGCAAAAATAAATGATAGGATTTCGAGAATTGGAAAGTCTAGATTGTTTTCAACATGGTAAGTTTTGGAAAGGTCTAATTTGTTCCGGTGTTTATATAATGTTAAAAATAAGTGTTCTACCACAGACTCTGGGTCAAAGGGTAGAGCGATAATGTAATAGTTTCTTTGTCGGGTTGATTTACTGGAAACGATATTAATTGTGTTGTTATAAAACTCTGGGTTTTCCTCGAAAATGTCTTCGATAATTTGATGGTGAAGGTCTGTCAAGTTGTTTTGTTGGAAGAATGTTATGATATTTTTATTTTCTCGATCTAATAGTTGTTTATTTGTGATTTGAATTTTGGAATAATCTATTAGAGATTTGGTTTTGTAAAGTCGGGAAAATGTGTCAAATTCTCGGGCGATTTGTTCGTCGGTAATTTCGTCGTCGTTGTCTGAAATTTCGTCTTCATCTGAGTCTTCGTTTGCGGCTAGAATTTTTGAATAAAATTTGGAACATGATTTTTATTCTGGACAACGCGTCCGCGTTTTTATTGATCTTTCCGGGTTTGTATATTATTTCGTAATCGTATTCTTCGAGTTTTAAGCGCCAACGCGCTGGTCTACTACCTGGGTCTTTTATGGAAAATAACCAAGTGAGTGGTCGGTGGTCGGTGACGAGTTTGAACTTCCTTCCGAATAGATATGGCCTAAAATGCTTTACACTCCAGACCAAAGATAAAAGTTCACGCTCAATGGTTGAATACTTAGTTTCCGCGCCGCATAAAGTTCGAGATGCGTATGCGATTGGCAAATCTTTTCCTATACTTCCTTGTGAAAGTACAGAACCTATTGCAAATGCACTAGCGTCTGTAGTTAGGACAAAAGGTTCATCAAAGTTGGGGTAGATAAATATCGGGGTAGTTGTCAAAGTTTGTTTTAGGGTTTCGAATGAATTTGTGCAGTCATTGTCGAAATTGAAAGGTATATCTTTTTGTAGCAATTTAGTCAAGGGATTTGAAATTTTGGAAAAATTAGGAATGAAACGTCTATAATAGCCTGCTAAACCTAGAAAAGATTTAATTTCTTTCTGATTTTTGGGTTGAGGAAAATTTAGAATTGCTTCGACTTTGGCAGGGTTTGGTTTTACACCATCCTTTGTAATAAGATGCCCTAAATAGGCGACTTCTTTGCGAAGGAATTCGCATTTATCTGGTTGAATTTTGAGGTTGGCTTTTGTAAACGTTTGAAGACTTCTGTTAATCGAGAAATATGTTCATGGATAGTAGGAGAATAAATAATAATATCGTCCATGTAGACGAGACACCTTTTTCGTTTTGGATTCCTAGTAAAATATTGTCCATCACCCTTTGAAATGTTGATGGAGCATTTTTGAGTCCAAAAGGCATTCGTACGAATTCAAAATGACCATTTTCAACTGTGAAAGCGGTTTTTTGAACGTCTTTGGGATCGATTTCAATTTGGTGGAAGCCAGAGGCCAAGTCTAGAGTCGTGAAATATTGGAATCTGCCTAATTGGTCTAGAAGATCGGAAATGTTGGGCAAAGGATACTTATCACCTATCGTTACTTCGTTTAGCTTTCGGTAGTCAACTACGACGCGCCATTTCTGTTTACCAGAAGCGTCTAGTTTTTTGGGGACTACCCAAACTGGGGAGGACCAGGGAGAAATTGAAGGCTAGATAATGCCTTGGTCGAGCATTTTTGAAACTTGTGATTTTACCTCTTGTTTATGAATTTGGGGGTAACGATAAGATTTAGTGAAAATTGGTTTAGAATCGTTAGTGTCTATTGAATGTTTGATTTCGTTGGTAAATGTCAAGTTGTCACCTTCTAAATAAAATATGTCTGAAAAGTCTAAACAGAGTTGAGTAAGTAATTCACTCTCCTCGTCGTTCAAGTGATCTAAGCGTAATTGGTTTCTTATTTCGTAATTTCTGTCTATATATTGGGAATCCGGATTTTGAAGATATACGTTAAATATTGATCTAAATTTTTGAACGGGTTCAAGTTTAAGATCCGAGAAATGTATTGTTTTTGGAATTGCGTTTGCGTTTATTATTGTCGTCAAAAATTCGCCATTGTTGTCTACCTTGACAATAGCGTTCGGTAGGCGTACCTTTTCGTTTTCCTGGGCTATTAGTATGGCTTCGGTATTTTGTAAATTGCATTTAAGTTTAAAAATCTTTTCTGTGCCTGGTTCGATAGAAATTATATTTTGAATTTTAACATTTAAATTTGGATTTGAAATTCTAATACCTGGATTATTGTTTTCATTAGAATTATTGTGGTTCCTAATTGATGTTACCTCAGTCACCTCAAATAGTGGTACGGTTTTAAAATTTGTAATAAGTAGATTATTTTCAAAGTCCACATGACACTTATAATATTTTAGAAAGTCTGCACCTAATAGTCCATCGAATTCTATATCTAGGTCGTGAACATAAACTTTGTATGGGTCATTTGAATTGAATGGTATTAGAACAGATTCAGTGATATTGATTTTTCATCTGTTATACCCTGTATAATTACGTTTTCAGGATATCTTTGTTTGTACCTTTCCGCTGTTTTGGTTTTAAATACGGAAATACCTGCACCTGAGTCGACAAGAATTTTGAAACGATTTGTGAAGTCTTTTATGTAAAATAGATTTTTGGAATTTACGACATTTAGTTTGTAGCGGGGTGTTTTTACATGAATTGGTTTTCCGGAAAGTTCAGGTTTGGGTCGAAACTGTCCTGGAGGTTTATCGCTTGGACTTGGCGAGAAATTTGGTCTAGTTCGTCCGTTTGTTGGGTTGGAGTATTCGTGGAATACTCCGGGCGTGTGCAAAAATCCGAAGGATTAGCAGTATAATCCTCGTATTGCTGAGAATTAGCAGTATAATTCTCATGTTGCTGGGATTGGGAATTAGCAGTATAATGCCCACATTGTCCATTTTCAAAATCGTAGTCATAATTACTTTGAGATTGGTAATCAGGAGAATAGTTGGTGGAATAATTTACGGATGATTTGCAGAGTAATCCTCGTATTGGTTTGAGCTATTTGAATAATTATCATAAGGTTCTTGATTTAAGTGATGTGTTTTTTGTTGATTGAATCGATTAAAATTTGGGTTCGGTTGTATGGCAGAAGGTCTCTGCTGGTGGAAGATAGGATTTGGCCTGATAGCTGAGGGCCTGTTTTGTTGTGGATAATTACGTTGTTGATTTTGGAAATTCTGCGGTCTAAAGTTTATTTGGTTAGGTACACTCTGGAAGTGCTGTCTAGGAGCTTGTACCTGATTGGAATAGGCGTTTGGTGTGAAATTGGGGTGTGAAAATTGGTGGTTTTGCCTCGTGCGGCATTCGTTAAAGCTGTGTCCATTCCTTTTGCAGAATGTACAAAATGGTGGGAGATTTGGGCGTCTTTGCTGATTTTGAACCTGATTTTTGTTTAAAGTTCTATTTCCAAATTTTTGGGATTCGAAATACGATAATTGTAATTCTCGTTTGATGCGATTTATTGCATCTAGCATATTGCCGGGGTTACCAGCCCTAATAATTTGACATAATTTTGGTTCGAGTCCAGTGAGTAGAGTAGTTAACGTCATATTTTCTATTAAAGTGGATTGCGCGGTTTTTCCTCTAAGGTTAAACTTTGTTTTTGTATTGCTGCGTGCATTTTTGCATTGTGTTTGTAACCTGGACACAAATATTAAAGCTGTTTCGTTAGGTAATTGACGAATTGTTTGCAAGTCTTGTATCAAGGCTGTCAAGTCACGAGAGTCACCAAAATGTGATTCGAGCAAATTTTTTATTTCCGCCCAAGTGACGGGGTTTCGTGAATTTATCAATTCTGCGGCTTTTCCGCGTAGTTTATTTTTTATGTGAAGTGTTAATAAGATGCGCTGATCATCGACAGCGATCCCTTGTGCGAGTATACAGGCTGTAATAAATGTCTGCAAGAATATGGGGTTGCCGTCAAATTCGGGCACTATGGAAAATATTTCGCTTAACCTATAAGGTTCAATATTTATGGTTTCATTTGCAGTGACTGAGTTGTTTACATTTGTAGTGATTGAGTTGTTAGTAGCATTTGCGTTTGTAGTGGTAGCCATTTTATTTATATTATTTAGATAATTAAATAACTTAAAACGCCTTTTTCCAATTTAAGTTAGTACGCTACTGGTGTTTAATAAATTTTTTTATATGAAACGTGCAAGAGTGTGTTATTTATTCTGTAATATTTAAAATTTATATTATAAAATAGCTAGATTAATTCGAAAAACGCGTTTGGTTTAAAAAGCGTCTTGAGTTTGGAAATAGTATATCTCTGATAATTTTATATTTTAATGTAAAGGATATGCACTTTAAATAGTATTGTAGAACATAAGCTTTGTCTTACGGCCTTAACTTTAACCTTTTATGTGGTATGCAATATTATATTACGATAAAAATGCTGGAGCGTTCAAGTGGGACAAAATCATCCGGAGGTAAAATACCCTCCCGATCGGATCTCCGGGGGAGGGTGCCCACAGGGACACCTCATCGAATGTCGAAAAAACACCGACAAGTTAAATCCAACAAAACTAATTCTTTCATCTACGGCGCTTGGAATGTTCGTACTTTGAACGACAGCACTCGCACCGATCGGCCTGAAAGAAGAACTGCTCTAATAGATAGAGAACTTCACCGACTCAATGTTGACGTTGCAGCTCTCAGCGAAACTCGATTTTTGGAGGAAGGCTCTCTCACAGAAAAGTACTACACCTTCTATTGGAAAGGTCTTCCCACCAATTCAAGAAGACAACATGGAGTAGGATTTGCCGTTCGGAATCAACTTGTATCCAACTTAACACAAGTACCACAAGGCCTGTCCGAGCGTCTAATGCTGCTACGCTATGAGCTATCAGATGGCAACGCGGTAAATCTGATAAGCGCCTACGCTCCCACTCTGGATGCAAGTCACGAAACCAAGGAAAGCTTCTATCAACAGCTGGAAGAAACCCTCTGTAGAATACCTAAAACGGAACGACTCGTTATTCTTGGCGATTTTAACGCTAGAGTAGGGAGAGATGCAGACACCTGGCCAGGCATCATAGGCAAGAACGGTTTGGGCAACATGAACGCTAACGGTCAACTACTCCTAACTAAATGCGCCGAACATGATCTAGTTATAACAAATACCATTTTCCGACAAAAGGATAAATTTAAAGGCACCTGGCGTCACCCCAGATCAGGTCACTGGCATCTACTGGACTATGTTATCGTACGTAGGAAGCATCTCAAGGACGTCCAAATTACAAAGGCGCGCATTGATAGCGAATGTTGGACCGATCATCGTCCTGTTGTCTCTAAAATGAAAATTGTTATGAGACCCAAACACCGAAGAACTCAAGTAAAACGTAGACTCCGTCTCTGTATTAGTAAATTGCGTGACCAACAAACCGTCGAACAGCTAAAGCAAAAAGTTCAAGAGAATTTGAGTGCACTAGAAGAAACCAATTCTGTAGATGTCGCTGCTACCTGGACACAAATTAAAGACAGTTTAAAAAGTGCGAGTGAGGAAATTCTTGGCACTGCAGCAAGTAAAAAACAGGAGGACTGGTTCAATGATAATGAAGCTTTTATACAAGAACTTCTTGACCGCAAACATACTGCCTTTCAAAACGCTATCAACCACCCCAATGACTCATCAAAAGCAGAAGCTTTTACCCAATCTAAGTATGAAACGCAACGCGAAATCAGAAGAATAAAGAACGAGTGGTGGGCAAGCAAGGCCAGAGAAATTCAAAGGTACGCCGATTCACACGACTACAGGAATTTCTTTCAAGGAGTAAAAGCAGTGTACGGCCCCAGTCGGAAAAATATGTGCCCTATTAAAGATTTAAATGGAAATCTCCTCAAAGAAGACCACGAAATAAGAGCCCGATGGAAAGAACACTACTCTAACATTCTTAACCAGCAAAGTCAAGCCGATCACGATATTATAAATCTTATCCCTCAATATGACACCTTCGAAGACTTAGATAAACCACTAACAACGGAAGAGATCTTAACCGCCATTGGGCAGCTAAAAAATAACAAATCTCCCGGCGCCGACTCACTCCCAGCTGAGATCTTTAAAGCTGTGTCGTCAGAGCTCATACCCTACCTCAAAAAATTGTTTGATGTCGTGTGGGAAAGTGGTCAAGCTCCGCAGGAGTTTCGTGATACACTTTTAATCAACCTCTTCAAAAACAAAGGGAGCGCTGCGGACTGTGGAAATTACAGGGGTATAGCTCTCCTGGCTGTTGGAGGGAAGATACTCACTAAAGCGATGGCAAATAGGCTAACACCTGTTATGCAAAAGTTACTTCCTGAAACACAGAGTGGCTTTAGACCAAACCGAGGCACATCGGATTTAATCTTCACACTTAAACAGCTTCAAGAAAAAGCACTCGAACATCAAGGAGAAATTCACATGGCCTTCATTGATTTAACCAAGGCGTTTGACTCGGTGGACAGGGAAGTGCTCTGGAAAATTATGTTCCGCTTAGGTATCCCTAGAAAATTTGTGGAAGTATGTCGCAGTCTACATACGAACAACAACGCCCAGGTTATGTATAATAATGAGGCAACCGAACCTTTCCAAACCCTCACTGGAGTTAGGCAGGGATGTGTTCTGGCACCCCTACTCTTTAATTTGTTTACCACTGCTCTAACAATTATTGTTGACAACAAACTGACAGTCAGAGGAATAGGTCTCAGATACCGTTTTGATGGCGGTCTCTTTAACATAGGGCGCTTTAGAGCTTTCACGAAGACACGCACGCGATTCATTTGTGATCTCCAGTATGCGGATGACTGTGCACTTTTAGCCTCTACACCGGAAGAGCTTCAAGAACTTTTAGATGTGTATGCCCAGAGCTATGATTCCTTGGGACTTAAAATCAACATTGGAAAGACTAAGATTATGTCAACTCCTCATCAAGTGAACCAAATAGACATTACACTTAACGGAAATTCTCTTGAAGTGGTGGATCAGTTCAATTACTTAGGCAACGTTGTTAATGACAAAGCAAACATGGACAGCGAGATTCGCAATAGAATTAACGCTGCATCTAGAGCACTCTGGGGACTTAGAGAGAGAGTATTTGACAACCACGACCTTGCTTTGTCAACGAAAATGGCTGTCTACAGAGCAGTTGTCATTCCAACACTGCTATATGGATGTGAAAGCTGGGTCACTTACCGTCGTCATGTGAAAGAATTAGAACGTTTTCAGCAAAGACACCTCAGAAGTATGATGAAAATCCGTTGGTTCCATCACATATCAAACGTGGAAGTGCTCAGGAGAGCGAACAGCCTTCCAATTGAGGTGCTTATTTCAAGAGCACGCCTAAGATGGGCAGGTCACGTTCATCGTATGCATGATAACCGCCTTCCTAAATGTACACTTTATGGTGAATTGCTAAGCGGTAGAAGAAGGCGTGGCGGTCAACGAAAGAGGTTCAAAGACGCTCTCCATGAAAATCTAAAATCCTGCGGTATTGCAGACGAGCAATGGGAACAACTTGCAGCGGACAGAACCGAATGGCGAGGGGTTGTGGCCAGCTATCAAGGAAATGTTGCTGCAAGAAGGCCGAATCCAAGACCTAACGAGGTCTATGTTTGTCCTGACTGCGGTCGACATGTGCTCTCCCGAATTGGCCTCTATAGCCATAGTCGTGTGCACCGTAGATGAATGGGAATTACAATAGACTACACCTTTTACTTGTTTTTTATTGTACACAATTTATCGACTGTAACATTTTTATACTCGGATTCGAGTAACGGCTAATAAATAAAAATGCTAAGATAACAATGGTACGTGATTACAGTTAATTAGATAAATTCGCATTGAAAGAGTATATGATATTACCATAAAAATAATGTTACGATAGGAACAGTATATGATTACGGTTATTTATATAGGTAACATAAATTATAATCAAGATATTTTGTTTCAAGTTTAAATAAAATTACTACTTTAGATATTAGAACTGTATGTAGCAATGCAATGTATTTCGATAAAATAGAATGTAAAATTATGTCGTTGAAAATCAATAATTGCGATACGATTCAAAAATGACTTACCCTAAATTTTTCATTCCTCGTGGTCCAGTTCAATGCGACTTCGTGAGCTTAGCTTCACCAAAGGTCTCTCTCTGCCAGGGGCGTCACTGGGTGTTCCTTCCACAGGGTTTCCTTTGATGCAGAAGACACCAACGATGGGACAGGATGAAATTCTTATTTGCTAATTGTTGAATCGTGTTGATTTGAAATGTTGCTTTGTTGGTTGTATTTCTTGATAATTGTTATTGTTTCGCTTCTGTGCGTTTAAGAATAATGTAGGTTCTTCTGAACAAAGGATTGGGATCCACCACCACAGCTAAGAAGTTCTCCTTGTTCCAGAAGCTCTTTTCGTCCGGTTAGGCACCTTTTTCAGATGGACTCCTTGTTCCCTCGGATATGTTTGCTACTGGTTAGGCTCCCGAACTGTGCGTGTTTTTCAGATCCTACCGACTGCGCCAATGTTAGATAGTGGATTCTTGAAATAACTTTTTAAAAACTTTATTCACTTATTGGAGTCAAGCTTGACTCTTTGTATAATAATAAACAATAATAAATTTAGAATGTATTCGACCAAATATGAGTATAAGACTGATTACAAAAAGGTTGTTGGTGATATTTATAATGTTTTGAGAACAAAGGAAACAGTGTTGCTGATTCAGCACAATCAGGATTACTTAGAATTGAAATACAATGCTCATGCAGCATGAGCGGTTATTGAGAAGAGCTGTTTCGCAGTATGTAATACGATATGTTTGAGAAGGTTAAGCCTGTCTCGATAATATTATATATCATAGTATATTTCTAATATAACATATATATATATATATATATATATATATATAACCAAAATTAAACACACGTGGTGTATCTTGAGGTTGCAGTCAGAGGTGAAAAGTTTACGGCCACAAAACAGAAAAAGAAAAACTCTTTTGTTACTTTGTCAAGCTTTCGGAAATTATTTATTCCCTTTATCAAGACATTAACTTGAGGTTAAAAGTTAAGGTCACATGTATTATAAAATAGTCGCATTTTTTAACTTAATGTAGACAAATTCATACACAAATTCCTTTACAGGTACACAATTTAAGTAAACAATTACTGATTATTTAAAATTAAGGATTAAAACCATGATTAAAATAGATATAACAAAATGAACATGAATAACTATCACATGTGAGTGTAGAACTAAATTTCTTTATCAAACTGTATACAAAAAATTTTTAAAATCTTTTTTTTTTTTTTTTTTTTTTTTTTTTTTTTTTTTTTTTTTTTTTTAGGAATTAAGTTAGGAACATTAATTCCAACGTGAATGTTACCAACTGTGATCCAGCGGGAGGTTTGAATTTTGAAAAATGCGAAAATTCTCTTTTTCTAATTTGAGGATGTATGTATAAATCTTACTTAAATTATCGATATCAGATTTTTTATTTAAGCTATTTGTCTCATTATTAATATGGATCATTTCAAGGAATGATCTTTTTCTAAAGTTACTCTCTACAGCCAAAACCTTAGCACTTTCATAATTCATTTTATGACTGGTGTTGATGACATGTTCTGCTAATGCACAAGATTTTACGTTTCTGTTACAATCACTTTTATGTGAAGTTATACGACCATTAAGTGTCCGAGAGGTTTGACCAATATAAGATTTATTACAGTTGTTACATTCTATTCTGTATACCACATTTGATTTTTCTTTATTTTTTAATGGGGTTTTCACCCGACTGAAAAGTTTACCAACAGTTAATATGTTTTTTAATGCAATTTTTATGTCCATGTGTTTCACTAAGTTTATCAGCTTAGGAGTAAGATCTTCAATGAATGGTAATGACATATATTTAAGTGGACTCGTATTGGTTATGTTATGGTTTCGCTCAGTTATATTATTATTTACCAAATTAGGTATGGTATTATCGATATTATTATTTATGTTAGGTGCGTTATTATTATTTAAATTTAGAGAATTATTATTACTATTATTTGCATTATGTAAATTATTATTATTATTTGACAAGGTTCTAGTAGTGAAAAGAATTTTGTTTAATAGATGTACTGGGTAGGAATTTTCCACTAGGATACCACGTAGTTCTCTCAGTGACTCGTCCCTGTATTGAATATGTGAGAGTTTGATTACTCGATTTTTAAGGGCTCGGATGAGATTTTAAAAATTTTTTGTATACAGTTTGATAAAGAAATTTAGTTCTACACTCACATGTGATAGTTATTCATGTTCATTTTGTTATATCTATTTTAATCATGGTTTTAATCCTTAATTTTAAATAATCAGTAATTGTTTACCTTAAATTGTGTACCTGTAAAGGAATTTGTGTATGAATTTGTCTACATTAAGTTAAAAAATGCGACTATTTTATAATACATGTGACCTTAACTTTTAACCTCAAGTTAATGTCTTGATAAAGGGAATAAATAATTTCCGAAAGCTTGACAAAGTAACAAAAGAGTTTTTCTTTTTCTGTTTTGTGGCCGTAAACTTTTCACCTCTGACTGCAACCTCAAGATACACCACGTGTGTTTAATTTTGGTTTTCTTAACTAGTCAGTCAAGACTACCCTTCTTCTTTATATATATATATATATATATATATTGCTATGTATTTGCATATTGGACGATTACGAAGATTGCATGTTTGTGTTATTTGCTGAATCAGGGTTTGAATTTGTTTGTTTCCTTTAGATGGTTTTCAAAATTTATTTAAATTAGCTAAAGATCCGAAAGGTATGTGTTTTAGAATGTTAATATTTGTTTAGAGTTGTTTTAATAGTTTTTATTTGATGTCAACAGTAAGCTTGATACTGACATTTATGTTAGTAGTTATTAAGTTGTTGCTGAAATAATTTCTGACATTTAAGTCATTATGACATTTCTTTTAAGTAGGAAATTTTTTTTTATAGTTGGTAAATGTTTTCCTGGAGAAAGTCAAGGAGGTTTAAATTAGATTATGTTTGGAATGAAATTAATCAAAATTCATATGGTGGTTTGTTTTGTTTATTTTGGGTACTTTGATATTTAGTGATATAGAACAACAAACAACAGATAAAAGAAAGGTTGTAAAATTGGAAAAACAAATTTAAGAAAAAAAGAACAAGTGAAAATCAGGCAGTGAAAAAGAAAAATAATAAACAAGGATTAATAATTTGAAATTGAATTAAAAAGTAAGAAATTGTGGAGATCAGCGAAGAAGAGTAAAAATAGACTGTAAATAAGAAGGAAGAGGTGTTATTGTGCATAGGAATTGCAGAGGAGATAAGGTGAAAAATTAATGAAAGGAGAATTGTTGGATTTGGAAAGAGAAGAGTGTAGCTACGAAGAAGGAAGGTTTTTGTGTGTTTAATTTTGGACAAGGTTGTATATTAAAATTTAAATAGTGTATTAGACTTTCGAACCTGTTATAAAACTGCTAAATTATCTAAATATCAAGGAAAATAAATTACTTATATCAGATTAAAAATTTTACTTTAATAAAATTTCATTTTAAAACAGGAACTGAATTTGAACCTGCTCCTGAAGGAAAAGATAAGCTAGCCGGCCCATTAAATAAATTTGACATACTTTCGGATCAAAAGGTAAGAGATTTTAATTTGATCTTTTGGTTTTAAAGTTTTTTTTTTGGGTTTATCTATTGGAAATAAACAAGTTAAAGTTTGATTAGTACTGCAAATTATTAAGTTCAATAAAAGTAGAACACCACAATATATATATATATATATATATATATATTAACACATTTGAAATATATACATATATTAAAACACAACATTTCAGTCGCAACCTCCTCTATAAAATCCTTATTTTACTATAAGGAATGTAACCAGACTGCAACCAACAGCTACTCTCCGGCCAATTACAAGTTACAAGTCTGGCGCGTTAAGTGTAATAATTGCATATTACTAACAAAACGCTAATGCTTCGATTGCAACAAACACCAGCCGAAAGACTGATCCTACTTAAAGGAACTCTCGTGCCAGTCGTCCCATACCACTTGCAGACTGCAGTTTCGAGCTGTTGGCTCTCATCAGTGCAAGATAGGCATGTGACGAACGACACGAGGATCCGTTTGCTATTTGGTACATCTCGGTATCTTTACGATAGCGACATGTAAAATAGTAAGCAGGCGCCATCTAGTGGTCCAGTGTATGTTGCAATCGAAAAATAAATAGCCTAACTGGGCTTAGCATAAATCAAGTGTGCTTCTAGAGGGCAGAAATATTAAAACATAATATTTCAGCCGCAAGCTCCTCTATAAAATCCTTATTTTACTATAAGGAATGTAACCAGACTGCAACCAACAGCTACTCTCCGGGCTATGTGCCCCGTCGAGCGCTGAATTACAAGTTACAATCCTGGCGCGTTAAGTGTAATAATCGCATAATACCAACAAAACGCTAATGCTTCGATTGCAACAAATACCAGCCGAACGACTGATCCTACTTAAAGGAGCTCTCGGCAGTGCAAGGTAGGCATGTGACGACCGGCACGAGGATCCCTTGACTATTTGGTACATCTCGGTATTATTATGATAGCCACATGTAAAATAGTGTCTGTTGCAACTCTGTTAATTTAAATACCCTGTAAGTTTGAACACACTGTTTATTAATGGAGAAACCTAGTCAACCATTTATGTTATTTATTTCCTATTTTATTTGATTGAAATGAAACCAGTTATTTAGTTTATTGCTTGTATGACCAGAAAGGTAAAGTTGAAAGAAAAGGCAGAATTCGTTGGGACAATGGTCACAGAAACCATTTTATTTTATAATAATTGATGCGGCAAATAGCCGGACATGAAGTTAAAAAAATTATTTAAGACAATCGTCTAAATATTATATAGGAAGGCTTATGCTGCTATAATAATGATCATACTTATACATGTTTCAGGGTTGGTTATGCAATAGCAAGAACCATGTAATACTGTGTTATTTTGTGGTTGTCATTAAAGATGCGGCCAATAGGCCGATAAATGGTGAATGGCAATTAGTGTGATAGCAATCGCTATGATGAAAATAAAACTTAATGCAAAATAGAGAACAATAATCATGTCATGTCCGTGCATTACAGAATTAAATACTCATGTAAAATATCATAGAATGTTGAGGAAATATCCCTTAATTGAATTACACAAACGATATATGACTGTCCAACGTAAAACGCGGTTGATCGATGTAATTTAAACAGACAGACGTCCCGGTTTAGCGCCTCGTCGAAAAGGTAATCCCCTAAAATATAAGCAAGGCAACCAGACCAATCAGCCCATGCACTAGCCGCTGGCCTGTACAGTTTGTAGATCGTAAAGTAATTATAGTGACGGATCGTTATTAAACAATCATAGAAAATCAGGTAATCGCCGGTGAGAAATCTCCCACTATTATTTAATCTGCAAAACATTCTTGTGGAATCTTACGTGTCAATATAAGCACACGGTAAACCATCTATAGGTAATTGAAGATAAAGTCGCTTGTCATTGCATAAACATACATAAAATATACAGTTCCATAATATAAACTGGGTATTTAGCAAACATAAATCTCCCCATTAAAATATTCAGCAGGTGAAATTTACCCTACTTCATTATTGAAAATAATAACGCAGTATTCGAAATAAATTTACCTGAGGTACCTCTATGTTGTTCTCCAGGACTCTATCGGCGAACTCGTCAATGCTTGCATACATTGTCATTGTGCAGTGCACGGCAGCGTCGACTCGAATATTGAAATAATGGAGTCGAAGTAAATATGTTTGTTGTCGATGGCTACGACATCGATTTTGGTAATAATATGCCCGAAGAGTATCCTCTAATACACGAAATGATAGATTATTTCTAGTTGGTGCAGAGATTCGTTATGTGGAAATAACTTGTACTTTGTATAGAAAGTAATTTGGTCATAAGCTCGGACAGGGAACACTCATCAGACGAGCATGTGGCTAGAAGACCCCGCTATCAATTCGTCTCGCGCTTTTATAGCGACAGATCGTGGCAGGGGGGGGATCAATTCCTATTAGCCAGAGATATTATTGCGCACGGCTCTATCCCACGCTGTTCAACCGACATCCACTTGTTTACATTACTGAGATACGCGTTTTAGCTATGACGAACTATTACCCCTTTCTCAGTCCTACATGTGTTTTCTAATTATGTTTTATACACTTTGTTTTAATTTTCTCATGGCGTGGTCAGAATACAACGAAGCGATCATCCTTATTTGACTAATAATCAGTTTGTCGTTTATTTTAACACAATTTAAATAAAAACTAACAACATATACTGAGGTGATCTTTAAACGTTACTTAAACTTGGTATTTATCTAAATTTCTGACTGGACGTTTTAAAATATTCGAAAAGCTGTTGTAATTTTGTTTTGAATTTAATTTCTTTAGGATGTAATGAAAATTACTAATCGTTGTTATAAAAATAAATAATTTGAAATAAAATAAGGAATTATTTTTAAATAGAAAGAAACCCTAATACAGGGTGCTATCTAAGCCAAATAATAATCACACTATTCTTTTCTCTAAGATAAATGCCCTTCTTGAATTGGATGATTGGCCCCAAATACATATATTTAATGACATGTGAATAGGCTAAAACGTAGTAAACAGAGTAAGTAAATAAGTAAATCATTTATTTCTACAGAGTAATACAATACAAAATCGTTTGGTCTGAGAAATACGTCAAATACATTAAAAAGATTACACAGTACTTAAGATAAAATATTATACATAATTTTACACAAAGATATAAACCATATTACAAATTAAAATGATCACAATATTCATATTATATTATTTGGATTAAAAGAAAAGTATTCATCCATAGAGTAGGGTTCAATATCACAAAGAAAATTTCGAGCATGTGTTAGGAGCATTTTGTCACATTGAATATTTTTTATATTAAATGGCAGATGATTATACGGTAGTACGTCCATTTTTCATATAATGACCTTTTATGCATTGAAAAGGTGTAGTCTCCTCGAAACCTGTAAGTGTGGGTACTCGAACAAGAGTCGAGCTTACTGCAGTTTTTAACTAAAAACTGTAGGCATTCATAAATATAAATGGCAGTGACGGTCAAAAATATATGTATTAGCCTTAAATTTGCCTTTGCATGTATCTCTGGCTTTTATGTTTAGCATAAGCCTAATAACTCACTTCTGACATGAAAAAATTCTACAAAGCTCTGAAGAACTACCCCACTTAACAATCCCAAATTTATTTTTAAAATATATGTTTGAAATGAACTAAAATAACAAAATAACTTCTTTTGCAATTCATACCAGACAGTGTTGTCAGATTTTTTATTTTTTCCTAATTACTTGATACAGAAAACATTTTGTTTTCTTAATTGTCTACTCAAGATTTGTTTGGCGCCCCTAATCGTGTGGCGCCGTAGGCAGTTGCCTGAGCCTATGACC
This sequence comes from Leptura quadrifasciata, assembly GCA_963675555.1. Lineage (NCBI taxonomy): Eukaryota > Metazoa > Arthropoda > Insecta > Coleoptera > Cerambycidae > Leptura > Leptura quadrifasciata. The sequence continues at coordinate 24,593,496 of OY776682.1, forward strand.
GGCCCTGTGTCCAAGTCAGGGTATGTAGAAAAACATATTTTTTTATTGTCTAAAAAATGTCTTGAGGAGTTCTAATTGAATTATTAGTTTTAAATAAAATAGCATCCAAACTTTTATTTAGAATTAAGTTATTTTAGGAAAACCATTGATGTGCACGTGCTTTTAAAATGCTAACTGGAATCTCATCAAACAGTAATTCTCTTGTTTGTCATGTTCCTTATGATTGGTAAAATTTCGCTAGGTGTAACTGGACTGAAAAATAAAGACCTATCCTTATTATGAAGAAGAGCATTATTTAAATAAATATTGTTTAGAGGCTGTTGGGATAATAATTTATATGCCATGTTAACGAATAGATGGTTAAAATTGTTGGCAGTATTTTCAGGATCATCTGTCTGTAAAAAAATTCTAGAATTGGGAGGCTTTATTATGTCAATTATTGCCTGCCACATAGCCTTAGATTTATTCTCAGCTAAACTATTGTTATGTGCTGCCCTCTAACGGGGAGAGATGTGATTTAAGTCCCTGGCCAAAGTGAAGGGAAACCTGTATTGTGTTCATGGCCAGTAGGTGGGGTGGCGCCATCTATGAGCCAATTGACGAACAGTCATCTATCACATAGTAGAAAACTCTGTAGGGTTCCAGAATATTGTGGAATACTGTTCTGGTACATTTCTATGGGTGTATATAAGGAGGTGAATCCAGCAGATGGGGGAACAGTACAGTACAGAAGAGTTCAGTTCAGTGAAGTAAACAGGCAGAGAGTTTTTAGGTTAGACAAGAGTTGACAAATTTAGGAAGAAAAGTAAAGTACATAGTGTATTAAAAGTAGTGAATTTATATTAGTGTAAGTTATTATTAGTTGTGTGATTTTTAAGTATTTACTAGTGTAATTTTAGTGATTAATAGAATAGTGGTTAGTGAAATTCTTGTTGCAAGTTATTTAAACCCACAGAGTGTTTACTGAAGACTGTAAGCACGTAACAATTGGTGTCAGAAGCGGAATTGCAACAGAATTTCTGAAGAATTCGACGAAGTTGCATAGTGTTCTATTTGGAAACCACTGGAGATAGTGAAGTGAGTTGAACTGGAAAGTGATATAGACATTAGACAAGATTTATTTGTGCTAGTGTGAGGACATTTCTGGGACATTCTGTTTATAAATTAGTGTAGTTTTTAAGTGCTTTCAACTGAGAAGTGATATAGACTTTAAATAAGACTTGTTAGTGTTGTTCGTTAAGTTTTGAATGGAAACAAGAAGCATGGCTGCTGAGAAACAAATGCAAGACATGTTCGAGCAATTTAGGAAAATGATGCTAGACCAAAAAGAAGAATAAGAGAGATGCGAAGAAGAAAAAGAAAGGAAACGTGAGGCAGAAAAAGAAGAACAAGAGAAACGACGTCAAGAAGAAAAGGAAGAGCAAGAGAAACGACGCCAAGAAGAAAAAGAAGAACAAGAGAGACGTCAAGAAGAAAAAGAAAGACGACGTCAGGAAAAAAAAGAAGAACAAGAAAGACGACGACAGGAAGAAAAAGAAGAACAAGAGAAACGTGAAGAAGAATTAAGGAAAATTATACAGGGGCAACAAGATGTTATCCTTTCGGCAACTGAAGACCTCAAAAGTGAAATTAAAGAGGATATTGGCAACATAAAGACTGAAATATGTGATGTCAAAGGAAAAGTAAATAAGGTTGAAGAGGAAGTATCTGAAGTCAAAGGAAAAGTTACTGGCGTCGAAGGGAAAGTTACCGATATAGAAGGAAAATTTCAGGTAGTTAAGGGAGAGGTAGAACAACTTAAGCGACAGTTAAGAGCGCAAGGAGGCCAGCTAGTATTATCATCGACAGGTCCTCGATTACAACCGCCTTCCTTTGATGGTCAAACTTCTTGGTCAACCTATAAAAGACAATTTGAGGCAGCGGCATACGCAAACAATTGGAGTAATGAAGACAAAGCTATGGCATTGGTGCTAGCATTAAGAGGTCAAGCATCAGAGTTGCTTCAGACTATCCCAGTGACGCAGCAACGGGATTTTAAAGTTTTGGAGGCTGCACTAGATCTAAGATATGGCGACCAACACCTCGCCCAAGTATACCGGACTCAGCTCAAATCACGCACACCAAAGGCTGGGGAAAGTTTACAAGATTTTGAAGCAGCTGTTGAGCGACTGACATACCTGGCTTACCCGGATGCACCCAAAGAATTCCAGGAACAGTTAACAGTTGATACTTTCATTGATGGCATAAGAGACGAGGAGATCAGGCGAGTCCTTAGATTATCTCGAGCTAAGACTGGTAGCGAAGCCTTGATCCATGCCCTCGAAGTTGAAGCTGCTTATGAAGAGACTCTACATCCGAGAGTATACGAGCCATGAAAGTAGAAGAAGGGAACCATTTAGAAAAATCAAATATGGAATCTTTGATGGCTGACCTGCACAAAATGATAAGCCAGTTGATGACCAAACCAGATGCTCCAAGGAAGCAGGAAAGAGAACAGAGCAATGGACAGCCAAGGAAGGTGATTAGGTGTTATCAGTGCAGCAAACCAGGACATATGATGCGGCAGTGTCGAGAACGGAATCCTGGGGAAGTAAACACTGCAAAGAAAGAGGAAGTCCGCTCTGATAAGATGAGATTGATTGTTATGTTAACAGACATACAGAAAATGGTCGCACAAGTACTAAACGAATTAAGTTCGCGACCGGAGCTGAAACAGGAACCGCAACCGCCGAAACAGGAGCCGAAGCAGCAGCGAAGTGCTGGAGGTCTGACAAAAGGAATCTGCTGTTATAATTGCGGCAAATTGGGGCATGTCAAGAGGTACTGTCGCCAGAGGAGCCCTAAGGAAGTTAATGCCAAGAATATAAAGAAGCAGCAGGATGTAGCAGAAGTGAAGGCAGTTAAGATAGAGGTTCCGAAAGACTGGACAAAGGAAGTTCTAAGAGAGGAACAACTGAATGACGATGAAATTGGACCAGTGTTGAAGGCGAAAGAAAAAGGAATCCGCCCTGAATGGAAGGACGTTTCCAGTAAAAGTGTTGGACTGAAGGCTTTATGGGCGCAATGGGATTCCCTTAGGGTTATAGATGGACTACTACGGAGAGCATGGGAGAGCCTGTATGGGAAAGAATTTACCATGCAGTTGCTGATACCCAGGTGCCGAGTACCAAAAGTACTTCGGGAAGTGCACGAGGGAATATCCAGAGAGCACTTTAGCAGAAATAAGACCTTGGCTAGAGTACGGGAACGATTTTACTGGATAAATAGCTGTCAGGATGTAGAGGCTTGGTGTCGCAGTTGCAAGGTTTGTGCGAATGTGGCTGCCAAGAGGTCACCTACAGGGAGTGGTGACCGAATGAAGGCTAGATACGACCGCAATGCCAGTTCGGCGGGATTCAAGGTGGGGGACTCAGTTTGGCTGTATAACCCACAGCGGAGTGAAGAAGGATTCTCGAAGCCTCGCTCACCTTGGGAAGGACCGTATTCTGTCATCACTAGGATCAACGACGTTGTTTATAGGATTCAACGTAGAAAGAAGTCCAAGATGAAGATCGTGCACCTGGACAGGTTGGCAAAGTATGTTGGGGTATCTGAATTGCCTGACCGGGACGTTCAGGCTTAAGGAGGGGGCAGTGTTATGTGCTGCCCTCTAACGGGGAGAGATGTGATTTAAGTCCCTGGCCAAAGTGAAGGGAAACCTGTATTGTGTTCATGGCCAGTAGGTGGGATGGCGCCATCTATGAGCCAATTGACGAACAGTCATCTATCACATAGTAGAAAACTCTGTAGGGTTCCAGAATATTGTGGAATACTGTTCTGGTACATTTCTATGGGTGTATATAAGGAGGTGAATCCAGCAGATGGGGGAACAGTACAGTTTAGTGAAGTGAACAGAACAGTTCAGTTTAGTATCCAGTACAGTTCTGGTTACAGAGACAGTTTGTAGGTTAGAAGAGTTCAGTTCAGTGAAGTAAACAGGCAGAGAGTTTTTAGGTTAGACAAGAGTTGACAAATTTAGGAAGAAAAGTAAAGTACATAGTGTATTAAAAGTAGTGAATTTATATTAGAGTAAGCTATTATTAGTTGTGTGATTTTTAAGTATTTACTAGTGTAATTTTAGTGATTAAATAAATCAGTGGTTTGTGAAGATTCTTGTTGCAAGTTATTTGAATCCACAAAGTGTTTACTGAAAATTGTAAGCACGTAACACTATTATTTCTATAATATCTCTTTTTAGTGTCTACTATCAATTTATTATAAGGCATTTTTGATTCATTATAAGCGATTCTATATGCACCGGTCTCTTCACCAAGTTTATTACAGAAGTTTAAGATATTTCCACTATTAAAATCCCTGCTTTCAACTTTTTGTGTTAGAACTCGGGACTCTACCTTGAAAATTAGTACTTGCCCTGAATGATCAGAAATACACGTTTCGACTATTTTACCCTCAAAATTACCTTTGAAGTTTGTAGATATTTTGTGATTTTCTGTTACTTGTACCCCTAGTATGTTCTTTAATTGTCAGACTGGCACCGAAATTACTTAAAATATCTTAAAAATCTATAGAGGGTTTATCATTACTCAAAGTATCTATAGTAAAATCACCTGCTATGAAATATATTAATTGGTGAAGAATTTCTGTATAAACTAACAACACATTTAAAATTTTTAAAAGTGTAAATTGCACTTGCACATTCCAATACATTATCCTCAGCTAAAGCTTTCAGATCCTTAAACTCAACACTAAGTATTGTCAGTAAGGCATAAACAGCTGAGCCCCCATGAAGATTATTTCTTCTACAGTATTCAGCAATTTTCTTGTAGTCATTAATTTTAAGTTGATCTTTAATTTGCCAGTGTGCAGTTATGCATAGTATTGAGCAGCCTAGTTCTTCAGTAATTATATCAAGCATTCAAAAAAGTTTGTTATAAAAATTCTTTGCATAAAACCTTTCACTTTCACACAACCTTCTCGCCAAATGCCGGATTGCTCACTGGCATGGGCGTGCCGAACGCAACGGCATAGTAGAGAATAGAATCTATTCTCTACTGTGGCAACGGCACGCGATAGGCGTCATGATAAATATTCAATTGCGCTTGTGCCACATGTTAAGAGTAAATAAGTAAAGTCAGATACAGACGTAACTACATACTGGAACGGTATGCATAAGCAAGTTTATTATAAGATCAAACGAACTTACCTTAAGTGAAGTTCGATCTTGATTATATGAACCCCCCCCTCATTCGAAGAGATCACAATTTGTAGTACCTCTACTTCATACCAGGTGATGCCACAAGTTTTAAAGAAATTTGGGTTATTTCCGTATTCTACTAGGTCCCGCTCATATCGACCTTCCCGGGATTTTCATTCTTTTAAAGTCAAGAAACTTGTCACAATTGAATAGGGGTTGGGACTTGATAATGAAATAACTGTCTCAGTGGAAAATAGGGAGGGTGTGATCTCTTCGAACGAGGCGATTCATATAATTAAGATCGAACTTCACTTAAGGTAAGTAGATGTTTAAAGTTATTGTGACAAATGCAATAAGCTCTTCCTTTAAGAATTTTATTTATTCATTCCATTTTCTTACAAAATATTGAGATGTTGAAAGATAACATAATGTTTAATTTCTTTATGTATATAACCGTGAGCTTCTTTATTTTATGTTAAACTAAGAATAGCATTGGCAAAATCGTTCCTTGTACACGCCGGTCTATTGTAGAATTCCAAAAATGGGTTAGAATTCTGGGACCAGCCAGCTGTCCTCCTGATGGTGTCTAAAGCTATTCCTTTTCTACTCGCAGCAGAAGTTGAGGCATGCCTCGTGTTATGTGCAGCAAACTTCTTTGTGTCTATCCCACTTTTTTTGAGTTACCTTTATCCACCGACTGATAGTCTGAGTCGCCGCAGCATGGTAAAGCTTTTTATGTTACTAATAATTTCCCTGAATCAAAAACTCTGAAATCTTTTGTCTTTTCCATATAGCACATTAAGGTGCTTGCAGCGCATAGGTTGGGTTCATTTCAAAGAAAAGTAGAAACAGGGCCGGTTGAAACTTATTTCTATCTCTTTTTAACTCTTAAGAGGATTTTAATTTCTATTCCTTCCTTTTTGATAACAATATTTTCTGTTTGTATTAATGAAAACGTTTGGACCCTGTGACCAAAGCCATGAGAGTGACCAGTTTTCGTGTTAAATAAAATATCTTTATTAATTAAAGTGTTTAGATAATCAAGCACAATGGTGGGGTCCCATGTAGAACAATATCGAGGTCCTGAAGGTCTTAGGTTTTGGACTCCTTTGAGAAGTCGTTTTATTCTAGAATCATTGCCAATCTCCAGAGTCCACGGGACTCTGGAGATTGGCAATGATTCAAAAAGGTGTAACAACCTCAGTGATTAAAATATATAATCACTTGCCGGATGCACTGAAAATACTACCTTTATATACTTTTAAAAGAGATTTTAAACATATTTTAATAAAAAAATGTTATTCTACATTGAACGAATATTTTTCTGACTATGAATTTTAATGTGTTATTGTGTTCACTTTTTTATTTTCTAAAATATTTGTTAGTTAAGGTGTTTTATATTTATTACTGCAGATTGCATTTTTCTTGTTTTGACGTGTTTTATACCTTGTATGGTTTTTATTGAATAAAGCTTATTATTATTATTATTAAGGACACAGCAGACCTGAAGCTATTGATCGTTCCATACGCAATCCCCTATCAAATTGGCTCAGTTAGAAACTTTATTATATGTAATACTGCTGGATTAAAGAGGTCTGTGCCTTTTTTTTACAGAACCCCCACCACTGTTTTAGTCCGGAATCATATTGATTTATGGTTGTGAAAAAAGAAAAGATCAAATCTAAGTTAAGACTTAAACAATAATAAAACAGTATCGATTTATTATATCGATTAAACATACAAAAATATTACAGGGTTGCTCGGAAGATATTACTTACATAAAATGTAGAAGTGCTACTCGTATATAAATTATACTTAACAAATGAGGAAAGACAACAATAATCTGTAAAATATCAGTAACACGATTAGAAAAAATTACACACCATTAACTAAGCAAACCACTTACAATTGATAAATAAGTAATATTGGTAAAAGCACAGATAAAGTGAAAAAATATCAATAGTTTTTGATAATTAATTATATTATGACTATAATTGTATAATCTATTCAAAATCTTACTAACTAATAAGCAAACTGTAACTTCCAAACTTGTATAAATCAAGTAAATCTCAGCACTAGCCAATGATACATCAAAAATTACTACACTGAGGACTAAACACTACTGATAGAAAATATCTACAATTAAAAAATAAAAATATCAATAGTTTTTGGAGTTAATTATATCATGACTGTATCATTATATAACATACCCAAAATATTACTAACTAATAAGCAAACTATGAGCCAGAAACTAGTACAAACCAAGCAAATATAAATCTCGGCATTAGCCAATGATACATAGAGAGTACATGTTGGACTGTCTCATCTTCTTGTTCACAACCTCTGCAGAGAGATGTTTAGCTTAATTTGATATTATATAGATGTTTCATTAACAGACAGTGTCCAGTCTGGATTTCCATTATAAAATGTGAATTCCTTCTGGACATTGCCAGGTAGTAATAATAATGTATTTTACCTTTGACATATTACAATCGAATCATCATAGAATTGCTTAAGGACTATAGTAAATATAATTATAACAAGTAAACAATAGGCCACAAACAAAAATAACGTATATGATAGCAGGAAATCAGTGTAGGAAATCTTCCATACGATAGTAGCATTCTTTCATTAAAAATTCTTTAAGGTGAGTTTTAAATGATCTAAAGCATGTATTAGATTTAATATGAGTAGGTAACTTATTGAACATTACTAATCCAAGTACATCATATGATTTATATGATGAGTTGTATTTAGAGAACGGTATATGAAAGTTATCTCTGTTTCTAGTATTCGAGTTATGAATGTCAGAGTTTTTGGGAAAGTTTCCCTGGTTCTTAAATACATAGATGCACAATTCAAATATTAAAATCGACAACACAGTTAAAATACCTAAATTACAAAATATGATTTACAAGAGTGTCTGCTATTAACTCTACAAATGGTTCTTATTATTTGCTTTTGAGCTATAAAAATGCATTAGTAGCGTGAGTGGACCAGCCCCAGAGAAAGATGCCATATCTCAATAAAGAATCCACATTTGCATAATATATTTTAATTAACTAATCCTTATGAAGAACAGTTCTTAAATTGATGAATAAATAACTTTGACTGCGCAGTTTAGAGATAAGATTTTGGCAGTGATATTTCCAACTCAAGGTACTGTCATAGTATATCCCTAAAAATTTAACACTTGTAGTGGCACATGATATGGGTGAATTATTTAATATAAAATTGACACCATTACATATCCTTTGCCTATTGTGAAAATGTAAGTTTTCTCACTATTAAAATATAAAGAGTTACTACAGAAGATTAGAGAGAGAAGCATTGCAGGAATCTTCCAGTCTAATATCATCCTTGCAGGACACAAGGACAGAAGTATCATCCGCATGTATGGTTAAGTTAGCATTTGGTACTGCATTTTCTACATCATTAATGTAAAGTATGAAAAGAATCGGGCCTATAACGGAGCCCTGAGGCACTCCAATTTGAACATACTTATTTTCAGACTGCGAAAAACTTTTCAAGCTGTTAGTGACGTAAGATAAATTAACATATTGAGATCAATCCTTTAGATAACAGTTTATCCAGTTTAAAGCTGAACCTTCCATACCACATTTTTTTAGTTTATACAAGAGTAGATCGTGATCAACGCAGTCGAATGCCCTGCTGAGGTCACAGAATACTCCAATAGGACATTCGCAAGCATCAATCTTGCTAATAACATTGTCATGAAAACTACGGAGTGCTGAAATTGTACTTTTATTTTTTTGAAAGCCGTGTTGGTTGTTAGTGATAATTTTGTTTTCATCTAGATAAGAATCAAGTCTATTAAGGGAAGCATACTCAAACATTTTGGAGAATCTCCGTGACCTATATATATATATATATATATCCCTTGCCCTTGAAGAACACATTTGCGCCCGGTCGACGCATACATTTTTATAATTAATAATACCGATAGTATTACCTTTGTCGTGCCTTTAGACACCAAGTCTTAATATTGCACACATGCGCAAACGACGCATGCACGTATATGTAATGTAAACAAATGGAGGTTCATCTAATACAGTTTCAGTGAATAAAATTTTGATTTTTATGCAAAAGAAAGCGAGTTTTCCGCCATGAGTGAAGAATTTATTGTTCTATAAAGACCATATATGATCTTAATAAGGAAAAAGGCGATATATAAGTGCTGTTGGTGTATAAATAGGTGCATGAAAAATTGCCTCACAAGAAAAATTTAAAAAAATTTTTTTTGGACAAACAGTACGTATGCACAAAAAACTAATTTCAGATTCGGTAATTCTAAAGGAGAACGGAAACCTCGAATTTTTGCGTGATTTTTTCAGGATACCCTACTTTGGGGTCGTAGAACACAAATCTGAAATTAGTTTTGCGTGCATACGAACCGTTTGTCCAAGAAAATTTTTTCATGCACCTATTTATACACCAACAGCACTTGTATATCGCCTTTTTCCTTATTAAGATCACACTAGGGCCTCTACAGAACAATAAACCCTTCACCTATGGCAGAAAACTTATTTTCCTATAATAAAAAAAAAGATTGTAAAACATCATAAAACAGCTACTGAAAATTGTACAACTGTCAACCCGATGTGCATGCATTTACAAATTTGTGTCTAAGGTACCGACACTGACCAATATCATGAGGCGATTTTTCACATTTTCAATGTAAATTAATATTATTTTTGAAACTGGTATAGGTCATTCTATAGAACCCCCCCCCCCTCCCCCCTTCTGCCGTAAAAACAGAACTACTAAACGACACGGATTTCGAAACGTCGACCGGCCGCGAACGCGTCTTGATTTATGTTTATAAATAATACTTTAACGCCGTCTACCCCAGATTTAATAAGGTGCTAAGTACTATTATATATCCCTTGCCCTTCAAGACACGTTCGCGCCCGTGGATGCTTCGCAATCCGCGCGCGCGGATTTCGTAGCGTCGACGGGCGCGAACGTGTCTTGAAGGGCAAGGGATATATATGTTTATAAATAATACGGTAAAGGAGAACGGAAACTTCGAATTTTTGCGTGATTTTTCAGGATACCCTATTTTGGGGTCGTAGAACACGAATCTGAAATTAGTTTTGCATGCATACAAACCGTTTGTCCACAAAAATTATTGAAATTTTTTTTTATGATAGGCACTTTTTCATGCACCTATTTATACACCAACAGCACTTATATATCGCCTTTTTCCTTATTAAGATATTATAGAACAATAAATCCTTCACTCATGGCGGAAAACTCGCTTTCTTTTGCATAAAAATCAAAATTTTATTCACTGAAACTGTATTAGATGAACCTCCATTTATTTACATTACATTACATATTCGTGCATGTGTCGTTTGCGCATGTGTGCAATATTAAGGCTTGGTGTCTAAAGGCACGACAAAGATAATACTGTCGGTATTATTAATTATAAAAATGTATGCGTCGACCGGGCGCAAATGTGTTCTTCAAGGGCAAGGGATATATATATATATATATATATATATTAGCCGTTAGCCGTTACTCGAGTCCGAGTATAAAAATGTTAGTCGATAAATTGTGTACAATAAAAAACAAGTAAAAGGTGTAGTCTATTGTAATTCCCATTCATCTACGGTGCACACGACTATGGCTATAGAGGCCAATTCGGGAGAGCACATGCCGACCGCAGTCAGGACAAACATAGACCTGGATAGGTCTTGGATTTGGCCTTCTTGCAGCAACATTTCCTTGATAGCTGGCCACAGCCCCTCGCCATTCGGTTCTGTCCGCTGCAAGTTGTTCCCATTGCTCGTCTGCAATACCGCAGGATTTTAGATTTTCATGGAGAGCGCCTTTGAACCTCTTTCGTTGACCGCCACGCCTTCTTCTACCGCTTAGCAATTCACCATAAAGTGTACATTTAGGAAGGCGGTTATCATGCATACGATGAACGTGACCTGCCCATCTTAGGCGTGCTCTTGAAATAAGCACCTCAATTGGAAGGCTCTTTGCTCTCCTGAGTACTTCCACGTTTGATATGTGATGGAACCAACGGATTTTCATCATACTTCTGAGGTGTCTTTGCTGAAAACCTTCTAATTCTTTCACATGACGACGGTAAGTGACCCAGCTTTCACATCCATATAGCAGTGTTGGAATGACAACTGCTCTGTAGACAGCCATTTTCGTTGACAAAGCAAGGTCGTGGTTGTCAAATACTCTCTCTCTAAATCCCCAGAGCGCTCTAGATGCAGCGTTAATTCTATTGCGAATCTCGCTGTCCATGTTTGCTTTGTCATTAACAACGTTGCCTAAGTAATTGAACTGATCCGCCACTTCAAGAGAATTTCCGTTAAGTGTAATGTCTATTTGGTTCACTTGATGAGGAGTTGACATAATCTTAGTCTTTCCAATGTTGATTTTAAGTCCCAAAGAATCATAGCTCTGGGCATAACACATCTAAAAGTTCTTGAAGCTCTTCCGGCGTAGAGGCTAAAAGTGCACAGTCATCCGCATACTGGAGATCACAAATGAATCGTGTGCGTGTCTTCGTGAAAGCTCTAAAGCGCCCTATGTTAAAGAGACCGCCATCAAAACGGTATCTGAGACCTATTCCTCTGACTGTCAGTTTGTTGTCAACAATAATTGTTAGAGCAGTGGTAAACAAATTAAAGAGTAGGGGTGCCAGGACACATCCCTGCCTAACTCCAGTGAGGGTTTGGAAAGATTCGGTTGCCTCATTATTATACATAACCTGGGCGTTGTTGTTTGTATGTAGACTGCGACATACTTCCACAAATTTTCTAGGGATACCTAAGCGGAGCATAATTTTCCAGAGCACTTCCCTGTCCACTGAGTCAAACGCCTTGGTTAAATCAATGAAGGCCATGTGAATTTCTCCTTGATGTTCGAGTGCTTTTTCTTGAAGCTGTTTAAGTGTGAAGATTAGGTCCGATGTGCCTCGGTTTGGTCTAAAGCCACTCTGTGTTTCAGGAAGTAACTTTTCCATAACAGGTGTTAGCCTATTTGCCATCGCTTTAGTGAGTATTTTCCCTCCAACAGCCAGGAGAGCTATACCCCTGTAATTTCCACAGTCCGCAGCGCTCCCTTTGTTTTTGAAGAGGTTGATTAAAAGTGTATCACGAAACTCCTGCGGAGCTTGACCACTTTCCCACACGACATCAAACAGTTTTTTGAGGTAGGGTATGAGCTCTGACGACACAGCTTTAAAGACCTCAGCTGGGAGTGAGTCGGCGCCGGGAGATTTGTTATTTTTTAGCTGCCCAATGGCGGTTAAGATCTCTTCCGTTGTTAGTGGTTTATCTAAGTCTTCGAAGGTGTCATATTGAGGGATAAGATTTATAATATCGTGATCGGCTTGACTTTGCTGGTTAAGAATGTTAGAGTAGTGTTCTTTCCATCGGGCTCTTATTTCCTGGTCTTCTTTGAGGAGATTTCCATTTAAATCTTTAATAGGGCACATATTTTTCTGACTGGGGCCGTACACTGCTTTTACTCCTTGAAAGAAATTCCTGTAGTCGTGTGAATCGGCGTACCTTTGAATTTCTCTGGCGTTGCTTGCCCACCACTCGTTCTTTATTCTTCTGATTTCGTGTTGCATTTCATACTTAGATTGGGTAAAAGCTTCTGCTTTTGATGAGTCGTTGGGGTGGTTGATAGCGTTTTGGAAGGCAATATGTTTGCGGTCAAGAAGTTCTTGTATAAAAGCTTCATTATCATTGAACCAGTCCTCCTGTTTTTTACTTGCTGCAGTGCCAAGAATTTCCTCACTCGCACTTTTTAAACTGTCTTTAATTTGTGTCCAGGTAGCAGCGACATCTACAGAATTGGTTTCTTCTAGTGCACTCAAATTATCTTGAACTTTTTGCTTTAGCTGTTCGACAGTTTGTTGGTCACGCAATTTACTAATACAGAGACGGAGTCTACGTTTTACTTGAGTTCTTCGGTGTTTGGGTCTCATAACAATTTTCATTTTAGAGACAACAGGACGATGATCGGTCCAACATTCGCTATCAATGCGCGCCTTTGTAATTTGGACGTCCTTGAGATGCTTCCTACGTACGATAACATAGTCCAGTAGATGCCAGTGGCCTGATCTGGGGTGACGCCAGGTGCCTTTAAATTTATCCTTTTGTCGGAAAATGGATAGATAGATAGATAGATACAAATTTATTCATCAATAAAGTTATACAAACATATAAACTTATCTGACTAGTCAAAAAAGAACAGTAATTTGCAGTAAAAGACAATTATAAACATTGAACAATTTAAAAACGTTTGTAATAGATACAGTGAAGCTACCATACGATGGCGAGACGTGCAGCAAAACACCAGAGAGAGAGATAGAGAGAGAAATGCATGTCACGCAACATACACCCCTCCCCCTGCCTCCCCGAAGGCTTACCACACATCCCGCCATCGCACAATAATTTCACTTCACATACATATAAACACACAGTTACACGCATACATATATTAAACATTATTATTTGCAGACCTTTAGAGTGTCTCCGCAAGGAACACCAAAACATAAATTTAATAAACCATATAAGTATAGGTGAAAACAAACTTAAAAATTAAGGAACTCATCAACATCATAAAATGCATTATCACATAAGAATTTTAACATTTTATTCTTAAATGACACGTTGCTGCCAGTATCAATACATTGATTAATTTTGTTGAAAAATTTAATGCCGATGTGTCTTGGAGAATTTTCTCCTAGTGCAAGGCGGGAGTACGGCTGATATAGGTTATCTCTGTTTCTTGTGTGATGTGTATGAATATCACTGTTTCTCGGGAATTCAGATTCGTTTTCTTTGATGAACATTATTATTTGGTAAATATATAAACTAGGCAAGGTAAGTATTTGTAACTCTTTGAATAATGGTTTGCAGCTAGTTAAGGGGTGAGTTTTACACATAACTCTTATAACCTTTTTTTGTTGTTGAAATGCTCTTTTAAAATATGGGGAATTTCCCCAGAAAATGAGCCCATACTGTAATTGAGATTGAACCAATCCATAATAAAGAGTTTTCAGAGTGTTTATCCTGACAGTATCTCTCAGATTCCTTATTATGTAGCAAATGGTGCTTAATTTTGAGCAAACCGTATTTATATGCATTTCCCATGTAAGTTTCTGATCTAAAGTAACACCCAAAAATTTAGTAGTTGTTGTACTCTGAATGGATTTGTTTGATATCTTCAGATATAGATCATAGTTTGTCACCACATTTTTTGTCAAAAAACGCATATAACACGTTTTATTTATATTTAAGTTTAGTCCATTCTCATTACAATAGTGACTCATTTCCTGTGATGCATTGTTACTTACTATCGATGACAATCTGTTCAATACAGTTATGAGACATTAGCATGTTTGTGTCATCCGCATAGAGAAGAAGTTGATTTGGAGTAATACATGTATTAGGTATGTCGTTGATGAAAATTATAAAAAACAGAGGTCCCAAAATCGAGCCTTGAGGCACCCCCAGATTTACATTTTTTGTCTCGGATTTAGCACCGTCAACGACGGTGGTTTGCGTGCGGTTTTGTAAATATGAGGCAGCCCAGCTATATGGTGCACCTCGTACCCCAATGCCTTTTAATTTCATGAGTAGCAGATTGTGATCTACAGTATCAAATGCTCGACTTAAATCATAAAAAAGCCCTAGGACATGACTCTTGTTATTTAGTGCATTGTATATAAAATCTATGCAGTCTAATATGGCAATATTGGTGGATTTACTTTTACGAAAACCATTTTGAACATTTGATATCAGATTAAAATTCTCTAAATAATTAGTTAGTCTTATGGAGTATGATGCTTCAAAAATTTTTGCAATTTGACTTGGCATACATATAGCTCTATAGTTCATAATGTCCGCTTTGGGGCCTTTGTTTTTATATACAGGTATACATTTGGATTCTTTTAGGTTGGGGAATACACCAACTGAGAACGATTCATTCACTAGGTATGCTAATGGCTCATCAATAAAGTCTTTTACTGACTTCATCACTTTTCCGCTGATGTCGTCGATACCAGCAGCCGGTTTAAGAGTGGTTTTTCCAATTATTTCGTTTATTTCTTGTGGTGTCGTCGGTGTGAGAAAAAAACTGGTATGTGCCTTTCAATGTTGATGTTATAATTAGGTTTGGGATGGTTTGAAGTAACACTTATAAAGTAATCGTTGATAAAATTACTCTTCTCCGTGGCAGTTGATATCAGAATACCCTGGCTATCACGTATGTCTATGGATGATTGCTTTTTATTAACTGACTTGGATTCATTGATAATTTTCCAGGTGTCTCTCATTATGTTGTTTTAATACATTAGACGCTGGTCGTTACATTGTTTCTTGTGTTGATCGATGCAGTTTTTATATATTAATTTAAATTGCATATACCTTTCAGTATAGGCTGGGTTATTTAACCGTTTTCTGATGCTGTTCATTTCACACAGTTGGTCATGCATCGACTTAATAGCAGGTGTAAACCACTTTTTTGTCTTGAATTTGTTTGGAGACTTCATTATAGGAAAAGCACAGTTGTAGTGGAATAGAAAAGTGCAATAGAATGCGTCAAACTTCTGTGGCACTATGGCTCGATATTCTTGTAGGTTCCTGAATGTGATTTGTGACGTTGTATTCAGCTAGTAAGTTTAGCAGCACACTTTTTTCAGAGCTGGTTTGTAGGAGATCTATGTTTATATCACCACAAATAAGGTAACAGTGTTTTGGGTTGTAGAGTCTGTGAAGAAGTAGTTCGAGTCTGCCTATGAATTCTTTAAAGTCACTGTCCGGTGTTCTATAAATTGCAATAATATAAATTGAATATTTACCATTTGGAGAAAGCATTTTTGCAGCACATACTTCAAAATGTCTTTCTTCTGCATCTTCTCTTGATGGTACACATGTGATTTTTAGGTCATCCTTTACATAAATAGATACTCCACCTCTTATTTGATTTGTGCGGCAGAAATAAGACACTAACTTAAAGTTTTCAATTTTGGTCACTTTTAATTCTTCCTCACTTAACCAATGTTCACTTAAGCACAGTATATCAACTTTATGGTGGGTCAAATGTATAGATAAACTGTCATGTTTTTGATTTACTAGTCCCTGTATATTAAAGTGCATTACGGTGGAAATTGCTATATTTACGTTAAAAAACTCTCATTTTGTTCTACGGTTGATTCATAACTACTTTCATGAATGTTTCTCCTGGTTGTTTTTTGATTGTCCAGAAAACGTTGTCCCTTGACGAAATCAAATCTTTCATATGCCACTCCCGTAGGCCAGAAAGATGTACTGTATACTAAATCCTTGACTGTTGGGTCAACACCGACTAGAAAACATTTATTATTTTCTACTTTGAACCAGGTGTTTAGTTCTTTTACTGATATTTTTTCATCTTCCAATTTGGATTTCTTTTTTATATATGCCACAACATTTTCTGTGCTTACAGCATCTTTCACTCTCGAGATAAAAAGCCATATCTTTTTTTCTTTAATGCTGGGCATTGGTCGGCCCTCAAACTCATTTTCAGTTGTTTCGTTGGTTCCAAGTTGCACTTTTTTCCTCCATTTCCTTTTTTTATTTTCTTGGTATCCGTCATCATTGTCATGTTTTTCGTAGGCCTCCTGGATCCTATGTACACTCTGGTTCTCCTTCCCTTGACTTGGTTTAGTGGCGATAGCCACTTTCTGTACATTATTTTTGGTTTTGTTGGTGGTTTTTTTGACAATGTCCACATATGATTTTTGTTGATTTGTTTTGGATGGTTCAGTTTTTGTGTTGGTTACATAGTGAGCATTTCCTTTATCAATAATTGTTTTTTCCCGTGATGGACTACTATTTCTATTTCTGTTCCATTGGTTTGCGGTCAGAAGGCGTCCTAAATCAACATTGCTGTCTCGTATATTTTTGATTTCATTTTTTAGAGCTGTAATTTCATTCTGGTAGTTTAATTTCAATGTTTCAGTCGTTTGTTCTAAGGTCTGAGTAAATACTTCTTTAGATTTGTTAATTTCAAGCTCAATATCTCTTAATTTTTCAATAATAATGGTTTGTTCATAAAGGTTCCTCTTCAGTGTGTTGTTTTCAACTATTAGTTGATTATTTAATTGTTCTATCTTATTAGGAAGTGAGTTACAGTTTGGACAATAATATCGCAATTTTCTCTTTGTTAGTTCCATGACTCTCATTTCTGTAGGTGCGATTCCTGCACATAATTTACAGTAAGCCTTAGTACATTCATCACAAATTATTATTTGTTTCTGGTCCAAGTTTTTGCTTTTACATTCTTCATGGTTTATGCAATCCATTTTTTAAGTGTTTTTCAGTTGTTTAGACATGGTGTTCATTTTTTAGTTTTAAGAGACCAGTCCTGTTTTCAGATCCACAAAAAGAAAGAAAGAAAGCAAGGACTTTTGATAACTTTTTAATTAGGATATATGTATAGTTTTTATGTGGATGAAAAACTTTCACTGATAGGTTATTAAATTCCCAGATCCTGGCTTGATTTATACTTATTGTTTATTAACACAAACTTAAATATTAGCAATTTTTTATATTCAGCATTCACCAAATTCTTAGGAGTAGTTTGATATAAAAATATATTTTTGATGTTCGGTAGTACCACTAATAAATGATTATTTATAACCACACACACACGCACTTACTGAATGAATTTACATTAACTACTGGTGTTTGTTATAACTAGATCATGTTCGGCGCATTTAGTTAGGAGTAGTTGACCGTTAGCGTTCATGTTGCCTAAACCGTTCTTGCCTATGATGCCTGGCCAGGTGTCTGCATCTCTCCCTACTATATATATATATACATCCCGCTAACATTGTTGCGTCTTTACGTTCAGCATACCTTATTGTGCTTCGAGAATTAACATAGATGGAACATATTTCACTGATATATATTGATTGTAAGATTATCTCTGTCATGATTATATGTTTAAAATTTATTTAATTTTAAAAATGAAATATTCACTCTTTTTATCATGCATACTCTATTAACTCCGTCTAGCCTAGGAATAATAGTGCATCCAGTGCATATTTTTCTTAAATTCCTGTAATTATGCTGCGTCCAAGAAGAATTATATACATACCATACTGCATCCTGCGATGTTGCCAATTTGTTTTCACTTTTATTTTTATATTTGAAATGTAATAGATTAACTACTAACCCTGCTTGAACTGTACTAATGACTTTTAAGAGAAGGTGAGTTGTTTTTACTTTCTCAGCTATAGATAGAGAAAGTATTTTCTCGTGAAAAAATCCAAATTCGAGATATTATGATAGCAAATATATCCGAATTGGCATGCCGTCTGTGTGTCTATTTGTCAGTCAGTTTGTTTGTGATACGTTTTTCTCGAGAATGGCTCAACGTAGAAATCTAAAATTTTAGACATAAAATCTGGGAGGAATGCACTATTGAATATTGGTGCAATCAGTGCATCAGGTGCACACTGTTTAAAATAAAAAAAGTATCGAATTGGTCCTTCGCAAAATTTTCGACAGGGAATCAGAGAGGGCCAAATAACGGCGGATGATTGTGTAAAATGTAAAATTGTAAAAAGCGACAAGCTTCTGTACACGATTCAGCAGCTGCAGTTGCCACTAAATTCAAGGAATGGGCAGAACAAGGCACGTAAACAGCGAAAGGTGCTTGGTTTCGAATTTTTGCCTGCAAACCATTGTACATGCCAGACATGTTCGCGGCATTATCATATGACTATCCACGACAGTCTTCAATATTTATGCCCAGTGCTTCTAGTTCCGAAATTATGGCAGAAAACATTTCTTCAGCTTTATGTCCCACTGACGGCAAAAACTTGAGAAATCTTTCACACGGTTCACCTGATTCCAAAACGTATCTAATGACAAGGGTAAGTTGATCTATATGCACTATATCTGGTGTTGAATTGATGATTAGGGAAACATATTTCGCCCTTCTTATCTCATCTCCAATTTGTTTTAAGACTTTATGACCCATCAAGAGAATGAACTCATCGCAAACGGTCTTTGATAAGTAACTGGTACTCCCTTATCCTTCATTCCCAAATCTTTCAATATGACTTTCAAAAAAGGATCGAATTCCGCTAACAGTTCCAAAATCATATAATAATTTCCGTTATGCGGATCACCGAACTTTTCATTTTTTCCTTTGAATGCGAAACCTCTTGAACACAGTCGCTTCACTGCGGCAACAACTCTCTTCAGAACATTTCTCCAATAAGTATGTAATGTTGGCATTCGAGGAAATATTTTAGCATGGATCACCTCCTTTCTGAATAGCAGAGTTCTACGTCAGAATTGCAAACAACAAATCTAAGTCTAACACTGTCCTGAGTGGTGTGCCCCAGGGCTCTGTGTTGGGACCTGTTCTATTTACTCTTTTCACTGCTGATCTTGTGAACGATCCATATTTTATTAGTCTGAAGGACGTATTTTCTGCTTTGGAAAACTTAGAAAAATTTAAAAAAATAGGAAAAAGAAAAAATTAATTTTCTTTTTCCTCAACCTTTTCTTAACTCTAAATAATAAATATTACGTTCACAAAATTTTTAGGGTTCAACACGACTGTTTCAGACGGAGAATAATGTCAAAAATCATACTTAAACTTAAAACTGCTTAACTGCTGCTCTGATGGTATCAATTGGACGACGTCGTAACACTATAAATCTACCACTGTCTGTACCACACTCTCTTAAAATTAAACCTGAAAAGGAATTTTGTTAGAAAACATAACTAAAAGACAATATAAAGTTCATAATATATATATTAAATCTTTAAAAAATTTATGTTTTTACAACAACTTTTTCAAGAGAAAATGTTAACAAACAATGGTCTGACCCGTGTACAGCACATGGTGAGGAACGGGACGATTCATACTGTACCAACTACCATCCAATATGCGGCTTTTATAAGCTAACGATGCACAAAAAGATTCAAGAAAAGTTCAATGTAACTGAAATTTTGGTGGGCTTTTGCTTGCCTGTCTTATAAATGTATTATTAAATGCACATTAATTTTGGTCGCTCCTCGGAGCTTAAAATTGCTTGAAGCGTCTCTACTTCGATTGTATTCTACAATAACAACTTTTTACGTTCAGGCAAGGCGGATCCCATGCACGTATGAGTACATGGTAATAATACTTTTTTGACTCCGAATCACTGAGGAACCGGTTTAGGGCAAACCCTGCCAAAACACATCATTTCCCCGTCAAATCCGACTGCTAGGAAATGATGGGGGTCCCATGTCGCTAAGGGCTATTTTCACTATAACTTCCGATATACTTTGAATAGTCGTTGAAATAACTTGTCCTCATATTCAATACCTCGTAAGAGTTGCAGTGCTTGACAACGTGGATTCGTAAAAGGGTTTTTAATCTTGAAAATTTTGGAGTTCAAGTCTAATTTTAGTACACTTTCTAAAATTAGGTGGTCGGGGCGACATTACGTCCCTGTGCAGCGACATTTGCTACACTTTCTAAATTAACGCTCCTTGAAGAGTTAGCGAAAATTTTGCATAAAAAATGCTCCGAAGAGAAAAAATATGTTTACAAGTATTAAAAACCTCTTCCACGGCGTTTTTACGTGAAGCACGCTTTTCGTACGAAGTATTTCCTAAGTCGGATTTTGTTACAACGTCGAAAAGTATATCGGGGTTATAGCGTTCTTTAACACCCCCCTTCTTTCCGTGAATCTTTTTGTGCAACGTTTGGTAAAATTGGTTTTTGAAAAGAAAATGGATCATTGGATGGAGTCTCCCATGTGTTGTATTCGGTTATATTTCAGACCGGCCTATCTGAACATAACATAGATGCAAATCTAAAATGGTGATAAGTTTGAACATATATCGATGCATAGCATTCGATTGAATAATTGAACATTGTATATGAAAATGGCATAAAAAAGAGAAAAAATCGAAAATCTTCAGATTTTCGATGACACAACACAAACATTTTCGACGCACTTATCTTTCTTAGTGTTCTTCCACTAATGCGGGCTTGCGTCTGCTCCTCCTCGTGTCTATGCCTCGTCGATCACCTTCGGTGTCGAACTGCCTTCTGGAACAGCTTAGGTGGTCCTCGGACTGCTTGGCTCCAGCTATACAATGGCTCTGATCATTTATATGAAACAATATAAAACAAAATTTTAGTAAAATGTATTGTTCATTGGGCCCATGTTTTATCCCGTCTGGGCATAAAGCGGAATCTGCGACCGATAACACATCGTCGTCTTTGAGAATAGGAACACTGAATTTTGTTGACTTATATTGATTGAAATGGTTTCCGTATAGTTAAAAAAATCTCTTCTTGGGAGAAATCTGCGACCGATATCACATCGTCGTCTTTGGGAATATGAACATGCACGAGATATACTTCGTCTGAAAACTTCTTCAAGATTCTGGTTGGGCCTGACCAAGACGGCGTGAAGGTATGTACCTTTCTTTTTCTCTTACTCATGACTTTGTCTCCTACTTTGAATACGACTGGAGTGACGGCCTCTTTCGGCGCGTATTTCTGCTTGTAATTTTGTTGAGCCTCACGGGCTTCCTTGACTCGCTCGTATCGTGGAAGCGTTTGTTGCTTGGCTCTTTCTTGCCTCCAGGCATACAAATCCCATTCGCCTCTTTCAGCTGGTTCATATCCTAACACTATCATGCTAGGTGTTTGATTTGTAGCGGCGTTCCTACGATTTCTTAAAATGTATGTCATTTGATGCACGTAGCGATCCCAAGTGTCGTTTGGCTTTTTAAATAAAAGAGTATTTAATATCTTTTTGCACTCATGAACCCGTCGTTCCACGGGGTTGGATTGTTGATGATATGCCGGAATTAAGTATCGTTCGATACCATTTCTTTCACAAAACGTGATGTACCATTCGGAATTGAAATGACCTCCATTGTCTGAAATTATGACTCGAGGGACTCCGAATCTTGCTATTATCTCTTCGTCTATAAATTTGGCTATCGTTCTGCCATCGACCTGAATGTATGCCTTTGCCTCTATCCACTTGCTAAATACGTCTTCAACGATAATCATATATCGATTCTCGGCGTCTTTGGTCCTCTGCAGTGGGCCAATTACGTCGATGCTCAAAGTTTCAAATGCATTCTGCGGTGCATGACTTCTAAGTGTAGCGTTAGGTTGAGCTTGCCGTGTTTTTACTGATTGGCATATCAGACAGTCGTTTATATATTTGCCGACGATCCTGGCCATATTATTAAAATAATAGCGTTTTGCAATTTTCCTAAGAGTTTCGTCTCTTCCTGGATGACATGCTTCATCTCGGTCATGATAGATGATAGATAGATAGATAGATAATTCAATTTATTTCAAAACAGTTTTGGTTTAACAAATTTGAAACAAGTCAGGATACAGCTAAAAGACATAAAATGGAGTAAAATGAAAGTATAAATATAATACAATAAACATGACACAAAATAAAATATAAGTGTAGTGCAATAAAAAAAAGTAAAATATATTTAAAATAATCTTAGCATATATAAGAATCTGCAACAGCATTCGAATACTCACAATCTTGACGATCAATAATATAACAGACAGGTATGTCTAGGGTATACAGGTGGCAACAATTTATGGGCTTTAGGTGAGTAATAGAAATTCGCCAATTGTGTATGGTTCAATATCACAGATATACTTGAACAACTCAGTTTTAAAATATTTAAAGTTCTTTATATTTTTTATGCGTTCGGGCAAATGGTTATAAAAATATATACAAGAGTAGTAGCTTCCTTTTTCAGTTAGGGTTAACGAATGCAAAGGATAGTTGTAATTAATTTTCCCTCTAGTGTTGTATTTGTGGTTAATTAAGTCAATATTAAATTTTTTAGGATGTTTCTTTAGAAAGATTATGCAATGAAATAGATACACACCTATGACCGTTAGCAACTCATGCTGCCGAAATACTCCTCTGCAACTTTCTGAAAAATTCATTTTCAGCATTATGCGAATTGCTTTTTTCTGAATTTTAAATATTTGCTGTATATCTGATGAACTCCCCCAAAAAAGTATGCCAAATTTTAGTACAAAGTAAAAGTATCCATAGTAAACTAATTTAACTGTTTTATAATCCATGTATTTGGTTAGAACTCGAAGTGCATAACAGGCAGATGATAATTTAATAGAAGTATGTTCAATATGGTAATTCCATTTTAAGCAGGAATCTATATAAATACCTAAAAGTTTTGTACAGTTGGTTGTATTGATCTGGATGTTTTTTAAATTTATCTTATCAGGAAAATCAGATTTATTATGAGAGGTTCTAAAAAAGATACATTGAGTTTTATCAGTGTTTAAGGTAAGGTTGTTATTTGAGTACCACGTATCTATTTGCCCGAATTGTTCATCACTACGAGTAATTATTGACGGTATACTTTTTCCTCTAATTAATACATTGTTATCATCGGCATAGCTTATCATTGTGTTTTGTGTATTATCTAATGCAATAGGCAAATCGTTACCAAAAATTACGAATAACAGTGGTCCAAGGATACTCCCCTGAGGAACACCCAAGCTAGTATATACCCTGCTTGAATAGACCTCCGAGGAACCATCTCTTAAAACCACTCTTTGGGACCTATCCGTAAGGTAGGATTTCAGCCAAGATAAAGCCACTCCTCTAACACCATACTTAAACAGTTTTTCTATTAGAATGTCGTGATTCAAACAATCAAAAGCCTTGGAGAGGTCAAGAAACAAGCAACAAGTAAGTTCCCCACTCTCCAAGGCAGTCAGTATTGTTTCTGTAAATTCGAATATAGCAGTCTCAATTGATTTGTCCTTAAGAAACCCGTGCTGGAATAGAGAGAACAACTTACAAGTATTAAAAAATCGAATCAGTCTTGTGGAATATACTTTTTCAAAAAATTTCGAAAACGACGACAGCTGACTTATAGGCCTATAATTTTCAATTAAATCAAAGTCCCCCTTTTTGTGCACTGGTATTACAATAGAATTTTTTAATTTACTCGGATATTTGCCCTCCTTCAATGAGGTATTAATAATATCTGCTAAAGGGGAAGCGAGGTATGTTATGCATTTTTTTATTAAGAAAAGAGGTACTAGATCTTCCCCACAACATTTTTTGTTTTTAAAATTATTTGCTATTAGGTGCAGTTCTTCTTCATTTACAGGTTCTAGATATATGGATTTTGCATTGAAATTAATTTTGTGTGAGTTACAATTTTGGGAGTTATTTTGAAAAATGTTATATGCCGAATTCGCAAAATGTTGATTGAATTCTTCAGCTAGTTTTTCCCTGTCTCCCTGAGGAATATTTGCCCTTGAATTATTGCCATTTGTCAGCTCGTTAACGATTTGCCAAGTAACTTTTGATTTATTATCTGCCAAGTTTAATCTGGTCTGGTATGAGTGAACTTTTGAGTGTTTCAGTAATTTGTTATAGTGACTTTTTATGTTTTTGTATTGTGCTTCACATTCTGTAGAATGTTTTGATAGCATACTAAACAGGTTTAGTTTTTCTTTGCATTTTTCTATTTCTTGCGAATATTGACGTTGATTCTTTGTTTTTATATAGAATTTTTTTATTGGAAAGTAAACAAAAAATAATGCATAAATATGTTTACAAAGGTTTCCCATTTGGTATCCACATCTTCGACATCAAATACTTGTTCCCATGTTTCTAAGTTTAAGGCTTGGGAAAATAAATCTATATTGTTGTCGCTAAAATTTCTTTTTAGAACATAAGTTACTTGTTCATTTTTTTTTAGCGATTTTAGCCCTACATATTGAGCAAAATGATCAGAAATATGAGAGTCAATTAGTTGTGTCGAAAAGGAGACATCACGGTTTATTATAATATTATCTAAGCATGTTTTTGATCTTTTTGTTACTCTAGTATAGTCTTTAAAGGTTGGAATTATATCATATGTTTTTAACAAATTTAAGAACTCAACTTTGTATTTACTTTCACCCAACAAATCTATGTTAAAATCCCCTGCAATTATTAACTTAGAGTTCTCATTATAAATTATTTGACATATGTGATCAAATATATGTAAAAACCTATTGAGATCTCCATCAGGAGGTCTATATATAACTACTATAACACATTTTATGCTACTATATATACTTTCAGCAGCTGCACATTCGAGAGTAAAATCTTCACTTAATTGGCAGATATCTCTTCTCTCCTCGCTAACAATGTTTATTTGACTGTATAATGCGGTACCGCCATGTTGCCCTTCCTTTCTACTTTGGCTTGCTATAAGTTTATAGCCCCTTATGGAGATTTTATTTATTAGCGTTTGGTTGAGCCAATGTTCAGTTAAGCACAAGAAATCTGCAGGATAGTTTTTCATTAATTCTTCGATCTCATCCACTGAATTATTTAGACATCTAACATTTTGATGGAGAATACTGAGGCAAGAATTGAATTTATAGTTCAGGTTATTTCCTTGTGGTGTAACATGATTAGTTCCTACTTCTGTGAAGTTTGCATTTGGAGCCTGGTCTGCTGTCTTTGGGCTAAAAAAGTTCTTCTTAGATCATATTCTCTTAATGACACTCCTGTCCTCCAGTAATCAACATTGTAAACTTTGTTGAATAGTTCGTCAGTTGGAAGTCCTATACAGAATGCGGAATTATTTCCTAGAGTGTTGATTTTTTTGACAGAGATATGCTCATACTGTTGAAAATTTTTTAGGTCCTTTAAATATTCCTTCATGTCCTCTTCTGTAACATCTCTTCCTATTATTCTACCTACGTATATATATTTGCGACGCACAGCACCGATAATTTTTTCAGACTTGCCCTCGTTTTGACCTGTGGCAAATTTAGTTGCTGAAGTGGTAGGTTTTTGTATAGATCTCTTTTGCCTTTGTACGACTTTGGTGAATCCTTCGTCATCATTATTAGATTTATTTGGCAGGTTTTGGGAACTGGAGGTGCTAGGAATATCTTTTACTAAATTTATAACATCTTGCATAATTTTTGTTTGTACTTGTTCCAGCTCTGTGGTCTTTCCATTAGAACTGTGATTGGTTTCTTGCTCGACCTTTTTTTGAACTTGCTTTTTATATTTATTATCATTACTAGACACATTTATTTTGTCTGAATTTTTTTCTATTAGTGTGTTTTTATTTACATGTGATTTGTTTTTATCATCCTTTTTATCATTTAATAATTCAATTATTTGTTCTTGGTATCTTATAATATTTCTTAATTCTGTTACAACAACATTTTTTTCTTCTAGTAGACGTTTTAAATTATTTACCTCTAATTGAACTTCACCATAAGATTCTGTAGTTATTTCCTGGTCCTGTGAGTTTGATTGTGTACAAGTTTTTTTGCAACAAGCAACAGTTCCCCTTCCTGTTACTTCTAATCCAATAACCCTTGTTGCGCAAGAGTTATGATACACTTTATTGCATGTGGTGCATTTAACTCCACTAGCAGCTACACTTTTGCAGAAAGAACACTGACTTTTACCACTTTCATCACTTTTACTTTCAGAGAGCTCAGGAGCAGCTGTTTGCCCTGCAGCCATCTTGTAAACACTCATGATAATGGTAAATCAATTCCTTAATTTTCCTCTTTGGAACTATCAATTTAAAATTTTGATCGCAGTCTTTCAAAAGTACATCGTCTTGGACGTGAAAATTTTTCATAAAAATAAGATCCGCATCGGAACTTTGTTCCTGTTGAAAGAGATCATTCCAACGGCGGATCTTGTCTTGGATATCCCTCGAACTCGATTGAGCCTGTACGATATCTTCGTATATTTCTGAATGTGTTAAAACAGAAATACGTTCTGGACACTTGTAATTTGGTAGGAACATTCTTTCCTCTTCATCGTCTGTCTCGACATACTTATTTTGTGGGTTACGACTGGACAGTGTTCAATTTTAAATGCATATTCTTGCAATAATAATGACCATCGTGTGAATTTGGTTTTGTCGTCCTTATGCTTGTTCAACCAAAGTAACGCCCTGTTGTCCGTCTTCACCAAGAACGGTTTGTCTGCTAAGTACATCTTGTACTTTTTAATATAGTTCACCACCGCCAAGCATTCTAGCTCGTTAATGTGGTAACGTCTCTCTGCTGGAGATAACGTATTGCTTGCATACGAAATGATATGTTTTTCGCCGTTGTCGCCTAATTGATATAATACTATTGATGAAAATGGCGACCATGTCAGATGTTAGTGAGGAAGATGCTAATAAAAAGTCTTATAAATGTTGTAAAAATAAGTTATTTTCAAGCGCAATATGTGTATCTTGTGGATGTGTTTACCATAAGTCATGTCTTCAAAGAATTATCTCATCAGTGCAAATAATTGGTGATACAAGAATTATTTGCTGTAAATCAAACAATTCAACATCAATAAGTGAAGGAGATATTAAATCTACACAGAAAAATCTGGAAGTGGAAAAACTAAAACTAGAAAATACAATGTTGAAACAAATAATTCATGAAACCCGAGAAAACAATAAATTATTACAGGAAAATAATAAAATCTTAAAAGAAAATAAGGAACTCATTGAACAAAAAATTGGTGAACTACAAAAAAAGTTAAATGAACTATCTAATAAAAGAAATATTAATACAAAAAATGTAAACGCAAGTTTAACTGTAGCAAAAAAATCCAATAATAATTATTCATCTTCAGATAAGCAAAATTCTGTATCAACAAAGGTAGATAAAACTCCAGTGGCTCCCAAACAGGAATTAGTTTCAGCACCACCCAAACAAAATAGTCTTGTATCCCTTGAACAGAGATAATATTCAATAATGAATGAAATAATTCACATTGAATCTGATAAAATATATAATGGACAAGAAAATATAAGCAACAACAATACCCATAGTGAAACAGAGAACTGGCAAACAGTAGAGAGAAAAAAGAGACCTTTAAAAAGAAATATAGGCCAATCAATCGGGAATAATGAGAAATTTACCGGAGCAAAACCGAAAATATGGTTGTATCTATATAGAATAACGCCAAATGTCATGGAAGAGGACATACAGCAATATTTGAAAAAGAAAACTGCAAATGAAGATGAAGAATTCATTGTCAAAGATTTAAAAGAGCAAGGAAACAGTAGATTCAAAAGTTTCATGGTAGCAGCTGACTTTCAATATAAAGAGGTATTTTATCAGCCCTCATTCTGGCTCAAAGGAGTTTTTTTCAGAAGATTTGACTTCAATAGGCATTTTGAAAAATATAAAACTAGAAATGTTATCAACGATGAAAAGGAAATTAGACCAAACTCTTTTTTAGAAGTTACGTCCCAGAAATTGACACAATCCTAGATAGAAATATCAATATTGGAAATAAACTTTCACATTACCCTCTGAACAAATATGTCAGAATTTGTCACCTAAATATTAGAAGTATTCGTAACAAGATTATGGATGTTGATCTTTTACTTCACTCCCTGGACTTTCCTGAAATTGTATGTTTGACAGAGACCTCATGTAAACTTTCTGAAATTAATTTTGTTAAGTTATAATCTTACACCTTAACTGATTACCACTGTAGGAATCAGGCAAATTTTGGTGGTGTTGCCATCTTTGTTAAAAATAATATAAAATTTAAAATTAAGACCTGTAATATTGCAAAAGTTGATTTTCTGTTTGAGTATGCTTTTATTGAAATTTTTTTAGGTAATATTTCTATTCTAGTAGGGTGTTTTTACAGATCGCCATCGAATTTATTATTTGACTGCAATTATTTTATTTCTAATATCGATGAATTGTTAAATAAGCTACTTAAGCCAAATGTACCCTCATTTATTTGTGGCGATTTCAATTTTAATTTTGATGATAACATTGTATGCAGCAAAGTAGACAAATTATCAATTATTTTATCTTCATATGATCTCAAAAAATGCATTAATGAATATACACGTATTGATACGAATAAAAATAGCAAAACTGTCATAGACAACATTTTTTCTAATATTAGTGTTGAATCTTTAAATCCGAAAGTCATTCCTTGTGACCTGTCTGATCACTTTCTTCAAATTGTAAGTCTCCCGTATATGCTTTGTAAAACAAGCGATGAGTGCTTTTATATACTCAAAAGAAATTTCAACTCAGATGAAAAGATGAATTATTTTAAGTATTTGCTGTCTATAGAAAACTGGTCAGTTCTCTTGGCTACTGATACAACCAGTGATGACAAATTTACATATTTTCATAATAGATTTACTGAAATATTTGATGTTGCTTTTCCTCTAGAGTTACAAAAAGTTAAAAATCGTTTAAAACCTAAAACACCCTGGTTGACGCAGGACTTAATTAATGAAGGCATATTCATTAGAGACGTCTTTAAAACATATAAATATACTAGCGACAAAGAGGTTTACATAAGATACAAAATTCTAAAAAAGAATCACCAAAAAAAAATCAATACCGCAAAAAGACTTTATAATGAATCACTACTTATTAATTCAAATAATAAATCAAAAACAGCCTGGCAAATAATAAAAAATCCAAATTTGAAAACAAAAGAATTGCAAGATGAATATATAGATATTAATGGAGATATATTAACAGATATGCAATCAGTTGCTCAAGCATTCAATAACTTTTTCATAGATTCTATTAAACAGCTTACCCAAAATATGTCAGTAACCAAGAACTTAAAAATAAATATTAACACTCGCTCTATGTTCTTATCGCCAATTACCACGGATGAAATGAGTGCAATTATTAAATCCGTATTATTAAAGAATTCCTCAGGAGAAGATGAGGTACCATACTCTCTATTAAAGGATATCGTACAGTATATAACGGAACCTCTTACTCATTTAGTAAACTTGTCATTCCAGGAAGGTATTTTTCCTTCGATATTAAAAAAGGCGGTAGTTATTCCCATTCATAAAAAATCGGACAAATCAATTTCATCCAATTATAGAGGCATAGTACTATTGTCAGTCTTCTCTAAAGTTTATGAAAAATCATACTACAATCGTCTAAACAACTTTTTAAATAAAGAAAAAATACTTACGAATCATCAATTTGGTTTTCGAAGTGGTTACTCTACACAAGATGCTATCTTATCCTTATATAACTTCATACTCAAGAGCTTTGAAAATAAAGAAAAATGTGCATGTGTATTTTTTGATCTGACACGTGCATTCGAAACTGTGGATCATAACCTATTGGTGGGCAAGTTAGAAAACTATGGCATAAGGGGGCCTGCCCTAAATTGGATTAAAACATATTTGTCAGACAGAACCCAAAAAGTATCTTTAAGCTTTAATAATAAAGTGTACACTTCTGATCCTAAAAATGTGTCTACTGGAGTTCCTCAGGGAAGCGTATTAGGACCTTTATTGTTTATTATTTTTATTAACGACATTGAGGTTCATATGAATGGATCTTTTACATCAATTTTTGCGGATGACATGGTTACTGCTGATTCCGAAAATGACTTGTGCATGCTAGTATCTAAAACAAATTATACGGTATCTTTGATACAACAATATTGTTCTCAGAATGGTCTAAACCTTAACCTCCACAAAACTAACATGTTAACATTTTCCACTAAACCTCTCGATCTTAGTTTATTAATAAAAATGGAGAATAAAGCTATCGCCCAATACGACGTTGTCAAATACCTCGGGCTGCAGGTAGACTCTTGTCTCTCATGGACTAATCAAATAGATGTACTATTAAGAAAATTGTCTACTCAGTGCTTTATATTATGGCAAATGCGACAGCATGTAAGTTTACACATACTAAAAATTTATTACTATGCATATGTACAGTCCTGTCTTGATTACTGCATAATTTGTTGGGGGAACTGTTCTAGAATAGGAGAAGTCCTTACGATACAGAAGAAAATAATTCGCACTATCACTTTCACATCTCCACGGGATTCCTGTAGAAATTTATTTAAAGAACTTGACATATTAACTGTTCCATCATTATACATTTTAAGATGTGTATCTTATGTAAAATCTCATATCGACAATTATACTTCAAGAGATGGAAATTCTGTTCATCAGTTAAGAGTAAATTATAACCTCGTAATCCCACAACATAGGTTAACTACAGTAGCCAAAGGACCTAATATCATGCCTATCAAATTATTCAACAAACTTCCCACAGAACTAAAGGCAACGAGTAATATTAAATCTATTAAGAATAAAGTACGATCTATTTTAATAGAAAAAAGTTTTTATTCTGTTAATGAGTATATGAGCTCTCGCTTTTAACTTTTAATTACTAATTTTTAATTCTTCATTGTCCCTATATATGTGTTTGTGCATGTATGTGTATATATGTATGTATATATGTATATTTGTGTATATGTATGTATATATATACACATATTTTTTAATTATTATTCAAGCTTTTTAATCTGTAATCTTTAATGTAATTTTATTTTTTTAACATCAAAATTAAAACTTAGTTCCTAAGATCTTGCTGTCGACTATATTTCAATACTTTTGTAAAGTCTGTGAAAATAAAGATTTTATTATTATTATTATTATTATTATATACGGCCGAAAGACCTTGTAGTGATGCATCGGTTTGTAAAATGAACTGACGTGAAAAATCCGGCCGATGGAGTTCCAACGGTCCGGATAATAAATCTTTAAGTTTCTGAAAAGCTTCATCGCATGTATTGTTCCAATGAAAACGATATTCCTTCGATAGAAGTTTCGTTAGCGGCTTCGTGATCATCGCAACATTTGGTAGATATTCTCTTACCCAGCTGCAAAGTCCTAGGAATCTTTGGAGCTGCTTTTTGGTGGCTGGAACGGGATAATTTTGAATTTGTAATACATGTTTTTCCAATGGTCGAGAAGTATCAGTTCTAATTGTGTGGCCTAAATATTGGATTTCATTCGTCGCTATTACACACTTTTCCGGTGACACTTTTAGATTATGCAAACGTAGTCTTTCAAAGACTAACCTCAGGTGGGACATATGCTCCTTCACATTTACGCTGTAAACGATTATATCATCTAAGTAGACTTTACGTAAATGGTGCAGGTAACCCGTTAAAACGTCCTTTGCCATGAATTTCTGAAAGGTACAGGGAGCTGTCTTGAGGCCGAAAGGCATGACATTGAATCTGTAAGCTGCCCCATCAGGAGTGGTAAAAGTTGAGAAATCTTTTGATGCTTCATCGAGCGGTATTTGCCAATATCCACTCTTTAGGTCCAACACAGTAAAAATTTTCGAATTTCCTAAATTTTTAATATTTTCATGTATTTTTGGTAAGACGGAAGCCTCGTCTTCAGTCATTTCATTCAAATGGCGATAGTCGATGCAAAAACGTGGTTTCTTGTCTGAGCGTTTTATTACCACGGGTGGTGAACTATATTGGGCAGTGCTAGGTTCGATGACGCCAGCTTTCAACATCTCTTCGATTTGGTCGTACATAATTTTCTTCGTACTCGGAGACATCGGATATGGTCTGATATTAAAGGGTTTTGTATCTTTTACGATAATTTTGTGTTTAACAGTCACTGTGGTTGCTTGAGTCGGTTCCGCAGTGAACAGATCGACAAATTCTTCGAACAGCGGCCGTAGAAATTTTTCTTTAATAACAAGCTCTTCAAGAAGCTTTGCCTGCTGTCTCTCCCTCTGAGAAGCTTGATTCCAGAAGACGGTAATACGCTCTTCCGTGCCGGCATATAGGCATTTTCGGCCATAATCATATGCGACATTGTTCATGTATAAGAATGGTGATCCTAATATTACAGTTTCATTCAAATTTTCGATGACTTGAAAATCAATTTCAAAAGAAGTGCCTGAAATATTTACTTTTAATTTTGTCGTGCCAAGAGAGTCCACCATTCGATCTCCGCACGCCATAGCAAATGATCGACGTGTCGTGAGATTTTTAAAATTATCCAACATCCTCGGATGGATAACGTTTCGTGTCGAGCCTGAATCAATCAGAGCGTCGACCGCATGTTCATTAATTTGAACTTTTATACGAGGCAAAGGGAACGCTTCGCTCATATAATTTATTGATTCCCTTGTCTTGTGCATGGGAACGTCGTAGTGGTCATGAGTATTAGAAATGTTTAATGGACAATGCTGCCTCTCCAAGGAGCTGTGAGACCTTGTCGTTGGTGGAGAGGCTTAAGTAAACGCCAAGAACCTTTGGGCTATGCCGGCGGGAGTCTCGCAAGTGACTCCTGGTAGGGTCACCCATGCCGGAAAGGTCAAGGGGGAGCGGTGAAAAACTAAGGACAGCTCAACCTCAGGATGCACGCCAGAAATGATGTGTTACGGGAATCGGCGCTCCCGAGGGTAATCCGAGCCACGAGCGAGCTGTGCCACTCGCTCGCTTAATACCGTAACCACGGTCCACACTTCAACGACCTCTGCGGAAAAGAAAAAAATGGCATCGCAGGGGAACGTCGTGTGGGAATTGTGGTCGGGGAGCCTGCCTTAATCGGCCGGCTCGCGAGGAGGAAACCTCTATAAAAGAACCGACAGCGAAGTCGAAAAAACCTGCGGATACCGGGCGACCTCCGCAGTATGTAGCCTTACCCCCGGAATGGGCGTCACCCGGGGGTGGACCGAACTCCGACCCGACTCGTGGGAAGGATATGAAGGGTACAAATACAAAACAAAAAGATGAAGTAATAGAGGAAGGAAAGGAGCAAGGAACCCTTGTAACAGAGGGGGGAGAGAATAGGAAAATGGCAGTGGTCGTGTCCCCACCAAAGAGCTGGAACACGCCCTGGAACACACCAACGCAGTCAGCGAAAAATATATCCTACCTGGACCTGACCTGGGACGAGGAGGACGGGAGATCCAGGAAAAGAACGAGAGTGGATGAGACACCTAGCCAGGAGAATAGGGAACAACAAAGCGGTGGCCTCCCTAAAATGGTAAGAGACACCATACGACTGGTGGATAGGCACGTGAGGGACCTTAGTAAATTGGTAGCGGAGAACACAGATACGAAACGGGAGATCAAGGAGGAGACAAGTACTCTGCGGAGTTTGATAAGTAGGCTCATGTCTGACGAAGTGAGAGCACTGCTATATACATTAGATAGACAAGAACACACGGAAGAAGTCGAACCTATGTGTGTGGAGACGGAAACTCAAACTTCCCCTAATAAAGAGAAAAAGGGGGTAGAAAGAGGCTCGCAAACGGACCAGATGGAGCACGTTAGTCAGATCATCATGGTAGATGTGGGGACTCAATGTAATATTGACACACAACACAGGCAGGCAGAGGATCAAGGGGCAGCGGAAAAACTATGGCAACAAATGACCTCAGTAGAGGATTTTGAAGGAGTTGAAAAGATATTGGATGGAGAATGGCCGCAACGGGCCTTTCGGAGGGTGAAAGTAGAAAGAGGGAATATGGGGAATGTGCCTGTGGACACAGACATGGCATGGCGTGGACCTAAAGTCGGTAGGAGGAGCCCCAAGGCAATGGAAGGAGACATATGCAAATAGGGAGGTACTGATGTCACAAGCGGTCAAGGAAGGGGGAGTGGCGTATTTAAGGCACGCTATAAGCGCTCCTAATGGAGAGGGAATGCTGACAGAGAGAGAGAAATACGTCTTTCAGTTAGTGGTAGGACTAGGAGAAGATGGGGAGGTGGAGCCTAGGAAGGCATATGAAAGCATGGTGCGAATGAGAGAGCTCCTTACCATTTACGGAAGGGAAAAGGTTGTCCTTCCGAGGCCTAGGATGGACAAATGGCCATTATTGAGGAAGATAATGGAATGTGTACTGGCAGACACGGAAATAGAGGTGACACTGTTAAGCTCAGGAGAGACGGACAATGAGGAGCAGGAGGAGCGGGAATCCGGAGATGAAGGATGGGTGAAACTAAAGGACATCAGGGTAAGGAGGAAAAGTGCTAAGGAAGCCATAGGAAGGAAGCAAGAGAAAATGCCGATAACGGAAGCAGTGGTCGTAAAAAGCGAGGGAAGACCCTACGCGGAGGTCCTTCGAGAGGTAAAGGGGAAGGTAGATCTCAGGGGAACGGGGATCGAACTCTCCTCAATAAGGGAGACAAGAGGGGGGGATCTGCTATTCACGTTAAATAAAGGGAAGGGGAAGGCAGATGAACTTAAAAGAGTCATAATGGACAAAGTTGAAGGGGCGAAGATCGTCGTGAAGAAAGGCCTAGAGACGGCCCTTCATATAAAAGACCTTGACGGAACTGTTGGAGAACGGGAGGTGAGAGAAGCCATAATGGATGTACTGGAGGAGAAGAACCTTGAAATAGATATTAGGCTGAGACCAGCCTATGGGAATACCCAGGTGGCGATGGTCACTATGTCCAAGGAGGCGGCTAACAAAGTATCAGAGAGGGGACGACTCTTGGTGGGATGGACGCACTGTAAAATTAGAGCAGGGCAAAAGGCCACATCACAGAGATGTTATAAATGCTGGCCATATGGTCATATAGCTGGAGTCTGTAAAGGACTGGACAGGGGAAATCTCTGTTATAGATGCGGGAAGGGAGGGCACAAAGGCAAGGAGTGCAGGGAGCATCCTTTCTGTCCACTGTGCCAGCAGGAGGGACATCGGGCTGGAAGTGGAAAATGCCGGAGCACGAAGGAAAGGTGGGCGGAGACTCCAAAGAAGGATGCCCGCAATTATGGGGGAATTTAAATTCATACAACTTAACGTGGGGAGGTGCCGGGCGGCCCAGGATCTGTTATGGGCGACAGCTAGGAAAAAGGGGGCGGACATAATAATAGCAAGCGAGCCAAATAAGGCTGCCATAAGGAGAGGAGCTATATGGCACAGCGATGAGCGGGTGGACGCTGCGATGGCGATGTTAAACAATGCGGTAGGAATAGTAAGGGTAGGCAGAGGCCCTGGCTTTGTATGGATGGAGTTAGAGGAAGTAGTAATATTCAGTTGTTACTTCTCTCCCAATGATACGCTAGAGAACCTAGAAAGAGCGCTACAGGCAGTGGGTGATCAGCTAACTAGGACGGGTAAGGAGGCAATAATTGCAGGAGATTTTAATGCCTGGGCACCTGAATGGGGCATGGAGCGAACAAATCAAAGAGGTGGCAAGGTCCTCGAATGGGTAGCGCAGAAGGATCTGGTGGTGCTGAATGTAGGATCGACACACACCTTTGTGAGAGGGGACACGGGTACGATCATTGATATAACGTTTGCTACCCCCAGAATAGCGGGGGAAGTAAGAAACTGGGAGGTATCATTAGAGGAATCACTAAGTCTGCATAGAAGTATACAGTTCGAGGTTAAAACGAGAGAAACAATCCCAGAGTACAGAGGCAGGGGATGGGTACTAGGTAGGCTTAACAAAGACATGTTTAAAGAAACTCTCAGGGAAGCAATAGGGGAAAGAGAAATGGTAGATGAGACCACTATAACAGAAGCCATCACTATCGCCTGCGATAGGGCAATGCCAAGGAAGGGGATAATAAGGACAAGGCGGACGGTGTACTGGTGGTCAGAGGAGATCGCCGAACTAAGGAGGCAGTGTACTGGAGCAAGAAGGAGGCATTTGAGATCGAGGAGGAACAGGAGGACCCCCGAAGAACAGGATCTATCGGAGAGAGTATATCGGGAAGCCAAAAAGGCACTCAGAGACTCCATAAAGAAGGCGAAGAAGGATAAATGGAGAGAGCTGTGCGACGAGGTGGACAGAGATGTGTGGGGTGATGGTTACAGGATCGTCACCAAAAAATTGAGGAATGCACCGTTGGGTATGACGACGGGAAGGATGATGGAAATAGCTGAGGCGCTGTTTCCGCAGCGGGACCGTGTAATATGGCAGAGGCCAATGGGAGAGTATGAACCTTTCACGGTAGAAGAGCTGAGACAGGCAGTGAGTAGACTCAAAAATGGTAAATCTCCCGGTCCAGACGGGATTCCACCGGAAATAGTAAAGATAGTCATCGAGGAGCACCCACAAGTAGTACTGCAAATAATGAACAGGGCTGTGAGTACGGGAGAAGTAGCAAGAAGATGGAAGAAGGCTAGGCTAGTGCTACTTCGAAAAGGGGATAAGCCTATTGAAGAGGCGTCGTCATATAGGCCAGTCTGTCTATTGAACGCCATGGGGAAAGTGCTAGAGTACCTGATCTTAGGAAGATTGGAGACTGAACTGGAACGGGCTGGAGGGTTGGCTGACAACCAGCACGGATTCAGGAAGGGAAGATCCACCACAGGGGCACTCGTGAAACTGAAGGAACTTCTAGGAGAGGCCAACACCGCGAATGAAATATGTGCAGTCATAACACTAGACGTAAGAAACGCGTTCAATTCCGCGGCATGGGAACGGATAGTGTGCAAGTTAGAGGAGATGGAAGTAGCTCCTTATATAGTAAGGACTGTAATGGGATATTTGGAAGACAGGGAGATCATGATGGAGGCCGAAGGAACAACAGCAGAGAGAGCGGTGACGACCGGAGTCCCGCAGGGATCGGTGGTAGGACCAACGCTGTGGAACATCATGTTCGACGGGGTATTCAACGTACACATGCCCAGAGGCGTGAACATAATAAGATATGCGGACGACCTCGCCATTGTTGTGAGGGCACGGTTACCTGGTGATGTGGTGGACAAGGCCAATGTATCTATCCAGAGGGTTCAAAGGTGGCTCAGAGAAGAGTTTCTCGAGCTTGCGCCAGAAAAGACCGAGGTGGTGATTGTTACGAGGAAGAGGAAGCTCCCTAATATGGAGATTAGGGTGGGGGAGATGAGCATTACGCCGAAAAAGGTCATAAAATACCTGGGGGTCTGGATAGATGCGGGATTGACGTTCAGAGAACACGTTAAAAAAACTGTGGAAAGGACTGGGCGAATAATAACAGCCTTAGGAAGACTGATGGCGAACATAGGAGGGCCAAGGGCTAGTCAGAGACGCGTATTATGTAGCGCGGCACATTCTGTGCTATTATACGCAGCGCCAGTCTGGGGGGAAGCGCTGACGATAGGAAGAAGAGGCAAATGATGGAGAGAGTGCAGCGTCTAATGGCGTTACGGATATGCAGTGCGTACAGAACCGTATCGCACGAGGCAGTCCGAGTTATTGCTAGCGTCCCTCCGATAAAGCTCCTCGTCAGGGAGAGGATGGAGATATTCGGTGGGGTAGAAAGGAGAGAAGCAAGGGAAAGGCTGTTGATGACGTGGCAGCAAGAGTGGGAGATAGCCAACAAAGGACGGTGGACAAGGAGGCTGATACCGCAAGTCAGACCGTGGGTGGAGAGAGAGCATGGGGAGGTGGATTATTGGATCACACAGGTGCTCTCTGGACATGGGTGCTTTAGGGAGTACCTGTATGACATAAATAAGATCGCCCACGACGAGTGTGTGTACTGTGGGGATAGGGATAATCCAGAACATACATTGTTTCACTGCAGGAGATGGCAGGCCGAAAGGGAGCAATGCGAACAAGAGGTAGGACATCCAGTGGGGGTGGACAACATGATAGGTACCATGCTCGAATCGGAGGAGAGGTGGAATAAGATAAAGGCGTTCGTTATACGAGTCATTAAAAAGAAGGAGGAGGAGGCAAGGGAGATAGGTCCGAACCCGTAAACAGAGATTACATTACAACAACTATGGCAAATATATTGAACCAGGCCCCGAAGTTATGCGAGAGCGGTTCCAGGGTCGTGGGGACACAGCAGAAGAACGAAGAGGGAGGTTTTTTAGTGGGTAAGAATCCCACATATCCCCACACGGTAGAACACCAGTGCGGGGAACCTTGTTGAAGGTTTTTCCTCTCTTCGAAAAAAAAAAAAAAAAAAAAAATGGACAATGCTGCCGCCTTGGTTCGGCCGTTGTGCCGGGGATCTTGCAGATTGACCCTGGCCCGGGTCTCTGGCCCCTTGAAAGTTTCCCGGTCTCCTGTTGAGATGAGGGTTATTGGGACATTGACTATGGAAGTGCCACTGCACTGTGTCTGTGCAGTATCGGCACGGGGTAGCCGGTCGGTCGGGTACTCGGAATTTCCCCGATCCGCCATTAAAATTGTTCTGCCTGCGGTCAGGATTCGCTGATGAATTTTGTTGACTAATACGTCCCGGCTCTTGATAGTAAGACGCGCGGGACAGACGTTGATCGATAAGCTGGATTAACGACGTCTGTTCGTCAGCTGAATCCCACTCGACGTTAGTAGCTGCTGCTATTAACATCTCTGTAGATGAAATTAGGTTGCTTCTCAAGCGTGACCTAATTTCTGGACGCAGTTGGTCCATGATGATCCGAGCTCTGATGGCTTCGGATTTGAAGGGATCAATACGATCGAAAAGGCAGGTCTTCCTTGTGATAAACACTGCCGTGTCGTCTAAAGACGTTTGCTTTGTGGCATACAGTTGAGCAATAGCTCGTGACTGTATGTCGGGAGAATTAAATCTCGTAAGGAATCTTTCCTTGAATAAGGCATACGAAGTTGTCAACGTCCTAAATTGTTTGGACCATCGTTGAGCTTCGCCCTTGAGTTGGCCGGTTACGTCATGGAGGCGATCATAGTCGTGGCTTATGCGAGCTCTGTCGAAATATTCCTCCATAATTTTCAGAAAAGCTTCTGGATCTTCATGATCAAGCCCATGGAACGTCACGTTCGGACATCTTTGTCTCTCATGGGGCGTACAGGTCGACACGTTCTGTATCGCCTGCACGAAGCCCTCTACCATTTTCAGAAACATACTTTCCATCGAATTAACAGTTTGTGGCTGTGGCAGATAAATTTTGATTACTTCCCTCCGGAAACAGTCGTTGTGGTTCTATCCCTCTAGAACCGTCGTCGACGAGCGGCGCGGTGGCTCGCTCGTAAAATCCTCTTGGGGTCGACTCCTCGGAGTCTTCCGCCATGAAGGAGAAAGGATTAGTTGGGTTTGGGGACGGCATGGTTCCTGTTCGGGAGCCATGTGAACGATCCATATTTTATTAGTCTGAAGGACGTATTTTCTGCTTTGGAAAACTTAGAAAAATTTAAAAAAATAGGAAAAAGAAAAAATTAATTTTCTTTTTCCTCAACCTTTTCTTAACTCTAAATAATAAATATTACGTTCACAAAATTTTTAGGGTTCAACACGACTGTTTCAGATGGACGTATCAATTGGACGACGTCGTAACACTATAAATCTAACACTGTCTGTACCACACTCTCTTAAAATTAAACCTGAAAAGGAATTTTGTTAGAAAACACAACTAAAAGACAATATAAAGTTCAAAATATATATATCAAATCTTTAAAAAATTTATGTTTTTACAACAACTTTTTCAAGAGAAAATGTTAACAAACAATGGTCTGACCCGTGTACAGCACATGGTGAGGAACGGGACGATTCATACTGTACCAACTACCATCCAATATGCGGTTTTTATAAGCTAACGATGCACAAAAAGATTCAAGAAAAGTTCAATGTAACTGAAATTTTGGTGGGCTTTTGCTTGCCTGTCTTATAAACGTATTATTAAATGCACATTAATTTTGGTCGCTCCTCGGAGCTTAAAATTGCTTGAAGCGTCTCTACTAACAACTTTTGACGTTCAGGCAAGGCGGATCCCATGCACGTATGAGTACATGGTAATAATACTTTTTTGACTCCGAATCACTGAGGAACCGGTTTAGGGCAAACCCCGTCAAAACACATCATTTCCCCATCAAATCCGACTGCTAGGAAATGATGGGGGTCCCATGTCGCTAAGGGCTATTTTCACTATAACTTCCGATATACTTTCAATAGTCCTCATATTCAATACCTCGTAAGAGTTGCAGTGCTTGACAACGTGGATTCGTAAAAGGGTTTTTATCTTGAAAATTTTGGAGCTCAAGTCTAATTTTAGTACACTTTCTAAAATTCGGTGGTCGGGGCGACATTACGTCCCTGTGCAGCGACATTTGCTACACTTTCTAAATTAACGCTCCTTGAAGAGTTAGCGAAAATTTGGCATAAAAAATGCTCCGAAGAGCAAAAATATGTTTACAAGTATTAAAAACCTCTTCCACGGCGTTTTTACGTGAAGCACGCTTTTCGTACGAAGTATTTCTCAAGTCGGATTTTGTTACAACGTCGAAAAGTATATCGGGGTTATAGCGTTCTTTAACAATCTACCCGCATCAATTACATCATGTATCAGTTTATATGCAGATGACACGAAAATATTCAACAACCCTCTTGAAGCCAGTCAACAAATACAAAACGACCTTGATAAAATCTATGACTGGACAAAAAAGTGGCTAATAAACTTAAACATCAATAAATGTACTGTGCTGCATATCGGTAAACATAATCCGCAACTAGAATATCAACTCAACGACAGCCTCATTTATTCGTCCTATCTTTGAGTTTGGTTTTCAAATATGGTCACCTTATTTTCAAAAAGATATAGATCTACTTGAGAAAACACAACGAAGAGCAACCAAAATTCTCCCCCATAGGTTTTACAGCATACCGTATGAAGAACGACTGAGAGTTTACCAACACTTCTTCAACGAAGCATAAGGGGTGCCTTATAGAAACGTACAAAATATTAAACAACATATATAGCTGTCCACATATAAATAACGTATTTACCCTTAGTGCAAATGTGCATCTCCGAGGACATCAAATGAAATTGTCCCAAAACTCAATTTTCATCTAATCCTAATAAACATTTTATTGGCAACCGTGTCGTAGATCTCTGGAATAGGCTACCCAATGAAGTAATCGAATCGACAAGTGTTAATCAATTCAAAAATAGACTCGACTCATACCTGACCACTAATATTGCACAATAATAGATATTCACGCATGTCCACTCTACATGTTTACATATATATTTACTTGTTTTCTTTTTTATTTCTATATTTATATGTATTTTATATATCATATTTATCTGTATACGTTATTGTTGTTAGTCCTATTTTTAAACACATGCACATGTTCTTATTATGAGGCATAAACAGCCCTAGGCTGCCTGCCTCCTATGTGGTATAATAATAAAGTAATTTCTTCGTCAATCTGGACTTGTAGTAAATTGTCGAGTCGGTCATCAATCTCATTTCTAGCTTTTAAACTAAGAATACTAGATTTATGATGCGCAGAGTTTTCATGCTGAGCTACTCGGTGTTTTGCAGTTTTCCAGTCGTTAAATCCTTCGTTCTCGAACTGAGTCCTATACTCCAATGGACCGAATGCCAAACAGGGTCCGCAATATACAGATCTTTTACTTTCAGAATAAACTAGCCAATTACGGTCTTTCACTTCATTATTTTTCAATTTTCTTTGGAAGATATTCACTGGCAAGAAACGACGCTGATCAGCATATATTTTCTCACTTTTAGAGAAATCACAAGACTTGTTTTGCGAAAAACTTTACGACATAATTATATCGCTGCGGGCCATGGCACCAAGCCTGACCTTAAACATTCCCGACGCACATTAAAAACCTATAAAGGTAAGCGAGTCAATTTGCGAACAGCACTACAAAGAGTACCGGTATTTTAATGAGGTCGTTAGTTTTTTATGTCTCGGGATATTTCTACTTGAACTATACCATCAGATAATTTACCTAACCTGGTATTGAGACCATCAACTATGATAGACATGTTCTCATGCTTCTCTTCTTTTATTGTTTCATATGAATGTCCCCTTATTTTCTCACCTATCTCGTGTATGTTTACAGTAAAACTGTCTGTGTAAACAAATTTTAGGTCTTCCTTCATCGTTAAATCGTGTTCAAGCAAATGTTGGCGGGTACTACATTTAGAAATCTTTACCAGTACTCACTCAATGAGGGCAAGTAGTTTATTAATGATGCATCATTTATAGGTGGTTGCTGTTGAGAATATTTATATAGTTAAAAATACATTCTTGATGTATGGATTCATACCCATTTTTGGTGCCTGAAATGAACATAAAATGAATGTTTAATGAATTTTCTGATTTGTACACTGGACGTTTATTGGACGTAATAATTATGCCCATTGGACTTAATATGGACGTCCTGAAGATTTTCGAGTGTTTAGGTATATCTTTTTTGACTTCCATAGGATATCTCTGCACTACCTGGGTACAGTTCGGAAAATTCTTAGGGATGGTCAGGATTTCATCTAATGAAAGTCGATTTAATAAAATATTATATATTTTTTACGAGGTTTTTTAGGCTTAGCAAACTTAACTTTCTAATACATAAATTATTATGAGTGACCAATAAATTGTCTTTGTCCTATTTAAGATGAAAATTAGTATGCAATAATAAGTTAAAAATACTGGCCTGTATTAAGCGGTTTGCTTAATTTTCAAATATTACAATATATAAATACAAAATATTTATTTAATTCGACATATAAGTATATATATATTTAGAAGGGTAATCTTGAGTGACTAGTTAAAGAAAAAATATAACAAACACTAGCTATTCTAAACATAATCTAATTGAGTCCGCTATAAGGAAAGGTTGCAGTAGAGAACGGAGTATTTATATTTTGATGCAATCATTCTTCTTTTTTTTTTTCATCTTTCTGACTCAGGGTATACCGAGCCGAGAAATGATTGTCAAGAATGAAAAAAATAAATATTCTTTGAGTGCTTTGTATATCGATACGTTTGTGTCGTCATTAAGGTGTATAATATTATATGCCGTTAGAGCTGTATAGTGGTACAGTGGTTATGTTACAGCCCGGCGGTGTTCCACTTATTCCTTGAAGAATCTCAATATTTCAACTGACCCAATTTCTCATTCTATTATTTGTAAGCGAACAGTACCTGGTAGTCATAACGCGCTTAAGTGATAATTATTCATATAAAAATTGAAGTTATAACTTCCGCTATTTTGAAAAGCGAAAAAATACGGAGTTTAACTTAAGCA
The DNA here is from genome assembly GCA_963675555.1 of Leptura quadrifasciata. NCBI lineage: Eukaryota > Metazoa > Arthropoda > Insecta > Coleoptera > Cerambycidae > Leptura > Leptura quadrifasciata. The sequence continues at coordinate 24,637,513 of OY776682.1, forward strand.
GGTTTATGTTAATATAATTTGTTATTAAAAAATTAATGCTTGTGCAAAATGTACTTTTAAGATTGCCAAATAAATATGCCAAATTTAGTTCGGATATTGTTTAAGCTTTCGGTGCTGTAAAATAAGATGAAAAACAGAAAAAGCAGTAATTCAAGAAATTTTATGCATTCTGGTTAAAACCCTTTAATCTCGATGACTGCTCAGTATAGTCAAAATTTATATTTTTCCCACAACAATAAGTATTTTTTATTTTTGATTTAAAATTGTTTTGTAATATAGATAAATTCAATCCTTATTTAACCTTCTGACAATATCGTTAATCCGTCCACTGCCATTTTAAAAACGGGTAAAGAAACATTGGAGATTTTTTGTTCGCTGATAGCAAATATTTATTTATTTATTTTAAATAATTCTATTCTTTATATGCTTTTTATAAAATTTGGATACATTCTTTTTCAGTAAATTCTGAATGTAGGGATTCTTTTAAGTCATAATTCTTAATTCAGAATTCATTAAAGAAGTATCTATTTGTCCAAATTTCCCAAAACAAATGAAACTTTTAAATACTCGTTTATTAAAATGTAAGTGAACGAGTTAAACCGCTTTGTTGTGAGGCCAAGTGCGGACAAGAGAATTTAATTAATTTATAATAAAAAGAAAAAATCGAAGATAAATAACACATTGTTGTGGTAAAAGTTCAAATTTTGAATATATTGTAGTCTTTGTCGTGACAAAGGGTTGAAAATTAAATTTGTACACGATTACATTGCAATAAACTTATCTCAAAATAGTTATGCCGCATACACTGTCAATCCGTCGACTTCTGACCATTTTGCTCAAATAATTGGCTGCAATGTTGGCAATTCAACTGAAAATTTAATTAACAGTAATATCAATACGTTAGACATTATACGACAGAAAATATTGCAAAATTTATTTATCTATTAAACAGTGAATCATGGGATACAATATTTAATGAAAATCTAGAAGTTTCATTTGAAAATTTTATAAAAGTCTTTTTGAAATGCTTAGATGCTTCATGTCCCCTAGTGGTAAGGCGCAGTAGAAATTATAATAAAAGTAACAAAAATTGGATAACTCCAGATCTGATAAAAAACGGTAATGAACTAAAAAATCTATATTGGCTAGCTATCGTATTGAACGATTCTAATATACTAATAACATAGAATTAAAAAGAAACAATATAATGAACATATTAAAAATGCCAAAAAAGAATTCTTTTCAAGTAAAATCAACTCTAACCTAAACAACTCGAAAGAGATATGGTCGTTAGTCAATTCTCAAATAAGAAATAAAAAGTACATCAGGATCTGTCAATAACCATTAATAATGTCCCAGAAACAGATTCATGCACTGTCGGTAATCACTTTAGACAATATTTTTCTAGCATGGTAGACAAAAAAGTAGCTGAGCATTTCAAAAATAACATTTCTCAACAAAGCACAACATGTAACCATGTAAATAACAGTATTTTCTTCGAGCCAACCTCTTCTAAAGAAGTACGAGATATTATAAATAGCTTAAAAGACAAGACTGTAGGAGTAGACGGCATTTCAACCATATGCCAATGAAGCGATTGCTGTACCCTTGGCTCATCCAATTAATAAATGTTTTCAACAAGGATACTTTCCATTTACCTTTAAAACAGCTATAGTCTTGCCGATATATAAAAAGGGTGATAAACAGGACACCGAAAACTATCGTCCAATATCTTTACTGTGCTTAATATCAAAAGTGATAGAAAGACTGATTTTCAACTGAATAATGAACTTTTTGACTAGATTCGGCTTATTGTCAAAATTTCAACATGGTTTTCAACATAATAAATCTACTGAATCTGTTACTATACAGTTACTTCAATTTCTGTACACTGAAATGGATAAGGGATGTCATGTTGTTGGGCTCTTCTTCGGCCGTAGCAAGGCCTTTGACACTCTTAACATTGATTTCATTTTGTACAAGCTAGAGAAATTAGGTATTAGAGAGGTGCCATTGAACCTAATCCGCACTTTTCTAATGGACAGAAAAATTCAAGTTAGAGTATCAAATTATTTATCTGATGAATATAATCAAAATACGGGTGTACCACAGGGATCAGTATTGGGACCATTAATTTTCTTGCTTTCCTTCCTAATAAAATTCAAGACGGACAAATTGTAATGTTTGCAGATGATACCACTGTGTCGTTATCAGCAATTGATGCAAACGAACTAAAAATTAAAATATCAGATATCTTGCAAATATATAAGGAATGGTATCATAACAACACTCTTATTTTGAATATCGGTAAGACTGAATGCCTTTATTTTTCCAAAAGAAGAACATCCCAAATTATCTCACTTTAGAAATTCCTAATGATGGCTTCTCTAAATCAGTATAGTTTCTGGGTACAATTATAGATGACAGTCTATGTTGGGATTTACAGATAAATCAAGTTTGCACAAAATTAAAACAAGCCTATTATGCCATGAGGCAACTAAAGGGTGTTATTTGCAGAGAGGCTCTATTGAGTGTGTATTACGCACTGGCATATTCTCATTTAACATATAACATTGTTGCTTGGGGATGTGCATCCAACATAAATCGCGTGTTTGTCCTGCAGACAATACTTTGTGGCCAATAAAATACTTACCGTTACAAGTATATACATATATACTTAATACTGTTATGTGCTGCCCTCTAACGGGGAGAGATGTGATTAAGTCCCTGGTCAAAGTGAGGGGAAACCTGTTATTCTGTTGATGGCCAGTAGGTGTGGTGGCGCCATCTCTGGGCCGATTGACGAACCGCCATCTAGCACGTAGTAGAAAACTGTGGAGGATTTCAACCTCTTCTAGAATGTTATGGAATGGGATTCTGGTACATTCTAAGGGTGTATATAAAAAAGTGAAGTTGAGCAGGCAGGACAGTTTTTAGGTTAGATAAGAGTTGGCAAGTTTTTGAAGAAAAGTACAGTCGTGAATTTATAGTGAATTAAAGTTATTATTAGTTGTGTGATTTTTGAGGATTAACTACGGTAATTTAAGTTATAAGGTATATCTGAACGTACTCATGTACATGTCATTCTACAGAGAATAAATCAGTGTCCAACTGAGCGTTGCCTGTGATTGACGTACCACCCTAACCTCATCTTACCTAACAAGACAGCACATGACCGAATCGGTAGGATAATAAAAATCCTTAATCATCAAGTAGTAATTAGTATATTCGTCATATTAAATTTATAAAATTGACGAGATCAATCAATCAAAGACTAGTACCAAAAAAGTACAATAAAAAGAAATTTGATAATTTTATCAGTAAGTCTCAGAAAAAACAAAAAATTTATTATAACAACAGAGGTACAAATGCGTTAAACGATTTAAAACCCAACTGTAAAGTTACGGTTCAGTTAAAACCAAAAGGATATTGGCAGAGAGGTATAATTATTAGAAAAATAGGTATTAGATCATACGAATTACACTTGGAGGACGGTAGAATTTGTATTCGCAATCGTAGATTTATTAAACCATGGTTTCACCATGCCGACATCTCTGAACATGGTTCCTACAATCAAGTAGATGATAAACAAAGTACACAGGATTTTGGTTTATATAGAACAATAATAATAATAATAATAATAATAATAATAATAATAACCTTTATTCACTTAAGCCTTTTACAGGATATGAAACGTCAAATAGTACACAAAAAAATACATTCATATATCTAAGTATCTAAAAACACAATAACAAATATATAACTTGACAATACATTACTACAACTTTAAAACTTATTATATTTACAAATAAATAATGAACATAAAAAAAGGTACATATTTATAATTCATTGTTAAAATTCAAGTTTATATTGGATGATTGAAAAATTCTTGTAAAGAATAGAAACAATTTTCTCTGAGAAATAAGCGGAGCTCTGTTTTAAATTTTTTTATATTTACTTGCTGTTTTATACTATCGGGTAGCTTGTTAAAAATTGTTCCACAGGTATAGTAAGGCCCCTTTTTGTATGTGCTTAAACGAAAATTATTTATATAGATCTGATTTCGCCCTCTGGTGTTATAACTATGCACACTACTGTGTTGTGGAAATTTATCCCAATTGATTTTGGCAAATAGGGCTGCTTCATAAATTAGCAGACAGGGCAGTGAAAAAATTTTGTGTTTTATAAAAGTAGGCCGACATGATTCTAGCGGAGTTAGAGAGAATATTAACCTAATAATTTTTTTTTGCATTACAAAAACACGCTGAAATTCACAGCTTGTTCCCCAGTAAATTATTAAATATTTCGTATGTGGATATGCTAAGGCAAAGTATATATTTAATAAATACTTTTTATCCATGAAGTTTCTGAGATTTCTGATAGCGAAATAGGCAGAATTTAATTTTTTTAGTACATATTCAATATGATTTGTCCATGTAAGATGTTCGTCTATGAACAAACCTAAAAATTTTGTGTTTTGAGTTTTTTCTATTTCATGGTTATTTATTTTTACAGAAATAACGGGGTTTTCCCGTCGTTTGTGAAACATTACATATTTAGTTTTTTCTGCATTAATTATTAGTTTGTTGTTAAAGCACCAGGTGTAAAATTGTTCAAGCGTGCAATTTACTTTATTTTGAAGGTCCTCAGGTGATGATGCAGTAATGCATATAGTGGTATCATCAGCATACAACACTAGAGTTATATCTTTTGTAATAAAATGTTGGAGATCATTGATAAATAAAATAAAAAGGAGTGGTGATAGCACACCCCCCTGAGGAACTCCAATGTTGACTTGAGATGGTAGTGATGTGTTTTGTCCAATTTTTACACTAATTTTCCTGTCTGATAAAAAGGAGTATATCCAATCATTCAATGGCTGCCTTATACCTAAGCTGTTTAATTTTTTTATTATGAAGTCTTTGCTAACGCAATCAAAAGCTCTAGTTAAGTCAAAGAATAGAGTTAGTACATACTCTCCTTTATCCACCGCATCATATATACAACTTATTAGAGAAAAAGATGCTGTATTTGTGGAAAAGTTTGGCCGAAATCCATGTTGAGCATTAGATAAAATATTTTTTGTATTTATAAAACTGTACATTCGATTGTGAATAATTTTTTCGAATAGCTTTGATAAACAAGACGGTATGGTTATAGGCCTGTAATTTTCAACAAGATCTGTTTCGCCCTTTTTGTGTAGAGGTATAACAGTGGATAGTTTGAGGTCATTAGGAAAGATTCCCAGTTTTACTGATAAATTAAAAATATAACATAGCGGATGAATTATGTATTGAGATATATATTTTAAAACTTTAATTGGAATTCCATCTGGCCCACTTGAGGGTTTGTTTTGCATTTGTAACAATTGATTTTCAATTTCCATAGGGGTGATGTCTGGGAAAAAGAGGGATGAAGTACTTTCCGGCCCAATAGAACAACTGCCAACAAGATAATTATTGTATACCTCTCTAAGAGAATTTTCAGCTATTTGCGCAAAATATGTGCTAAATATATAATAATAGAAAATAATCACAGGAAAATGTAATCGTTGACGTAGAAGTACCAAGTAGCTCTCAAAGTAATAATAATTGTAATGAAAATATAACTTCTAGTGGACACCTAGAAGAGTCAGAGAGTCCAGGTGTTAGGGAAAGTGGTTTAAACAATGTTCAGTTTGAATGTAATACTAGTAGTAGGAGTTCCGATGAAGACGAATTTGAGAATTGTATTGACGGTAAAAGTGAGGAAACTTTTGTTAGTGACAAGGATAATAAATGTGATAATTTAGATTTTAGTGATGGCGAAAAAAAAAAAATGATTTCGCATTAGTACCACAGAATTATATAACTCGTACTGGTAGAACGATCACGAGGCCTCACAAATACCAATAGTAATCACAGAATTACTACGTGTAATAGTGTAGCCAGAGAAAAATTAAGGATTCTTTTATTTACATAAATATATTTGTTTTTATCGTGCACCTACTACAATAATTAGTATTATTTCTTTGTAATATTTGATTTGATACTGTATATTAAAATGTCTCCTACATACGTTTTAATTGTAAAAAAGGGGGTAAGAAGGAAAACGTATATAGGGTGATACACATATAATCAATGTTTTAATAAAAATTGTATGTAATAATGTGAGATACTGTAATAGACTTGTAAATATGTGCCCGACTGGGCAGAAATATTAAAACATATTATTTCAGTCGCAAGCTCCTCTATAAAATCCCTTATTTTACTAGTCAGGCTATTTATTTTTCGATTGCAACGGACACTGGACCGCTAGATGGCGCCTGCTTACTATTTTACATCTCGCTATCATAAAAATACCGAGATGTAGCAAATAGTCAAGGGATACTCGTATTGTTCGTCACATGCCTACCTTGCACTGACGAGAGCCAAAAGCTCGAATCTGCAGTCTGCAAGTGGTATGAGACGACTGGCATGAGAGCTCCTTTAAGTAGGATCAGTCTTTCGGCTGGTGTTTGTTGCAATCGAAGCATTAGCGTTTTGTTGGTAATATGCGATTATTATACTTAACGCGCCAGGCTTGTAACTTGTTATTCAGCGCTCGACGGGGCACATAGCCCGGAGAGTAGCTGTTGGTTGCAGTCTGGTTACATTCCTTATAGTAAAATAAGGATTTTATAGAGGAGCTTGCGGCTGAAATATTATGTTTTAGTATATATGTTATATTAGAAATATACTATGATATATAATATCACCGAGACAGGCTTAACCTTCTCAAACATATCATGTTACAAATTGCGCAACAGCTCTTCTCTAATAACCGCTCACGTTGGCTGAGCTTAATGTTTCTTTCTTGGTAATCCCTTATCATGCTGAATTGCCAATTTAATGTTCTTTGTTCTCTTATGTTATAAATACAACCAACAGACATTTGTACCTTCAGTCATATACTCATTTTCGACCTAATACATTCTAAATTTATTATTGTTCATTATTGTACCTAGAGTCAAGCTTGACTCCCAAGTAAATAAAGTTTTTAAAAAGTGATTTCTACAATCCATTATCTAACATTGGCGCAGTCGGTAGGATCTGAAAAACACCCTGTAACCCAGAGGTGGTGGATTTCAATCCTTCAATCAGCAAAGAATCTACGAGAAACAAGAAAAATACAATTTCAAGCAGACAAGCAACGTCTCAACAAGCTCACAAGAAGCATCATATACACATCGAGAAATAATTAGCAAGTAAGAAACATTCCTGGCCCCTGAAAGTCGGTGTCTTCGGCACTTGGAACACGTCGCCGTGGATAGGAACACCTAGTGATACCCCTGACGGTACATCCCAATGTAGCAACGCTTACGAAACCGCATTCGACCTTCCATCTGGACCCCAGGCATGAAGATAGTAATGTAAGTAATTTAAGAATCATCTCGATTTATTTTCTATTTCAAACTGCACTAAACATTTATATTTTATCATTCGTACATTGCATTCACATTTGCATTAAACCCACGACAGTTCTGCAATCTAATTTAGTTGAATATATTATCTAAATATCGTATTACTTTACCCGATATTTTATTTTATTTTAACACATACATATTTTCATTGCAATCAATATATTAATTTGACATATATCAAGTTTAATCTTTATCTTGTAACGTTTTTATTGCAATTTAATACTACTACTACTAATAAAGGTTAACGTATTGTTTATACCATATGACTATAATATCTGAATAAGTGCAAATACCATCGCAAAAATAATTTGTTACATACTTTATACAGAAAAGAATACAATTTCGTTTCCTTTTATTCATTATTATTGCCAGTGGCGTACTATTGCACCTTTTACAATTAATTTTTATTATTTTTTGTGTGTACCAAATTAATTTTTGTTTGTTTATCTGAAATTTATATACAAATCTTAATAATACAAAATGGCGAACCAACCAAATACTACAGCAAATAATACCAATAACGCTGACGAAACCCTTACCATAGAACCCTACAGGTTAAGTGAGATTTTCTCAATAGTTCCAGAGTTCGACGGGAACCCCATTTTCCTACAAACCTTTATTTCCGCGTGTGTTTTCGCGAACGGAATGTCTATAGAGGACCAGCGTATTTTACTTACTCTACACATAAAAAATAAACTTCGGGGAAAAGCTGCCGAATTAATAAATTCGAGGAACCCTGCCACTTGGGCAGAAATTAAAAGCCTACTTGAGGCCCACTTCGGTGATTCACGCGACTTGACAGCCCTTATACAGGACTTACAACGGATTCACCAACTACCTAATGAAACTGCCCTGACATTCGTATCTCGTTTACAAACACATAATGCCAAAATGCACGCTGCTGTGCAAAAACAGACTTTGACGTTGGAAGAAAAGACAGCCCAATCATCCCTAATTGAAACCATGACTCTAACAACACTACTTACCGGACTAGAACCCAAACTTGGACAAATAATCCGTGCCGGAAATCCCAGCGACATGCTAGAAGCAATCAATAGAATCAAACGCGAACTCCAACTGTCCTACTTCGAGTCACAAAAATTCCCAAAACAAACTATCAACAAAAACCCCATCCAGAACCAACAGAGGCGTCCCAACTCCCAACAATTCTGTAATTTTTGCAAACGTAACGGGCACAATTTTAATGAGTGCCGTACAAGACTACAATTCTCACAACAAAATCAGAACTTTAGACAAAACAATTTTGCCAGTCCTCCACAATTTTCTAGACCGAATTTCCAAAATTCTCCCAACCAGCAATATCAAAGAAATTTCACGCCGCAACAAGATTTTCAACAGAATAGGCCTTCTGTAATAAGACCTAATCCGAACTTTCAGAGATCCCCAAATCAACAAAATTCAAATTTCAATCCTAACTTTAACAGACAAAACCCGCAGAGAACACATCACGTTAATTTTGACAATCATTTCGACTCTCAAAATTATGATACTAACTTTTACAATGAAACTGATAATTTCAGTGACCCGCAATTCCATAACTTCGGAAACTATCAAACTAATTCTAGCCTTGATAATATGGCAAACATGCCACAAATAAATTATGAAGATTACCCCCATTTTCCGCAAAATAACGACGATAACATGCCATACCAAAATGAGAATTATACAGCTAATTCTCAGATGTCGCAGGATTATACTGCTAATCCTCAGGATTTTCCATTAGGCCCGGAGTATTCAATGAATACTCCAACCCAAGAAATAAATTTCGAAGTGGACCAAATGTCCAACCAAATCCAAACATTAAACCTGAACGACAATTACAACCCCCTACTGAATTTCTCAGACCAGAACTTCGCTTAAATTGGCCTACACACACACTATTGACAGTGAATTCTAGTAATCTTTATTTCATAAATGACATTTCGAACAAATTTAAACTCTTAATTGATACTGGCGCAGGTATTTCGATTTTTTAGCATAAGACAGCGGAAAATTTTAAAAATAGATCTCCAGAAAACGCGATTATACAAGGCATAACCGACGGAAAAATTAAAATTAGCGAATCTGTTCTTATACCATTTAACGCACGCGACCCGCACAGAGTCTATATTCACGACTTGGACATAGACTTTGACGGATTATTAGGTGCCGATTTCATGGAACACTGCGAATGTAGAATAGATTTCAAAACCAGGCAACTAATTACAAATTTTAAAACATTGCCCATCTTCAAAGTAACTGACGATTCTCCAACACCCGAAATCAACAAAATCCGACAAAATTATAATTCTAGCCAAAATACTATCCAAATTGACGGTCGCACGGAAAAGGTTTACAAACTAAAATGCAATCTTAGAAACACTGACGCTGTACTGTCAGCGCAGGAAAACGAAAAAGTTCGTTTGCCTAATGCTCTTGTTAGGGTAAACGAAAATGGAGAATTTTTGACAACCGTAATTAATGCAAACGCCATTCCGAAAATTATAAATTTTTCTAATCTAAAATTAGAACCATTGCAAAAATTTAAATCGATTTTTAATTTAAATGTTCAAAATTCCGACTCACACATACAGACCGACAGATCATCTGAAATTATTAACCAGTTACGTTTAGATCATCTAAACTACGAGGAAAGTGAACTAATTACACAACTTTGCCTAGACTTTTCTGAAATATTTTACCTGGAAGGAGACAACTTGACTTTCACTAACGAGATTAAACATTCAATCGACACTAATAATTCTAAACCTGTATTTACAAAATCGTATCGCTACCCTCAATGCCATAAACAAGAAGTCAAAACACAAGTTTCTAAAATGCTGGACCAAGGCATAATCAGACCTTCAATTTCTCCCTGGTCATCTCCTGTTTGGGTTGTACCCAAAAAACTCGATGCCTCTGGCAAACAAAAATGGCGAGTCGTAGTAGATTACAGGAAATTAAACGAATTGACTATTGACGATAAATACCCTCTCCCAAATATTTCTGACCTTTTAGACCAACTAGGCAAATGCCAATATTTTACCACACTAGACTTAGCTTCCGGATTCCACCAAATAGAAATTGACGCGAAAGACATTCAAAAGACTGCTTTCACAGTCGAAAACGGTCATTTCGAATTCGTTAGAATGCCATTCGGTTTAAAGAATGCTCCATCAACGTTTCAAAGAGTGATGGATAATATCTTGTTAGGAATCCAGAATGAACGCTGCCTTGTTTACATGGACGACATTATCATTTACTTACCTACTATTCACGATCATATTTCCCGACTGACAGAAGTATTCAAACGCCTAAGGAAAGCTAACCTCAAAATTCAACCCGACAAGTGCGAGTTTCTACGCAAAGAAGTCGCTTATCTAGGACATCTTATAACAAAAGACGGTGTCAAGCCAAATCCCAGTAAAGTAGAAGCCATTTTAAACTTTCCTCATCCCAAAAATCAAAAGGACATTAAATCTTTCTTAGGTTTAGCGGGCTATTATAGACGCTTTATTCCAAATTTCTCTAAGATTTCAAAGCCCCTGACCAAGCTACTACAAAAAGACACTCCCTTTAACTTTGACAATGATTGTATGAATTCGTTCGACAACTTAAAGCAAACATTGACGACGACTCCGATATTAATATATCCTAATTTTGATGAGCCTTTCATCCTAACTACCGACGCGAGCGCATTCGCCATCGGATCGGTACTCTCTCAGGGAAATATAGGCAAAGATCTACCAATTGCATACGCTTCCCGAACTTTATGCGGCGCGGAAACAAAGTATTCCACCATTGAAAGGGAATTATTGGCCATAGTATGGTCGGTAAAACACTTTAGACCATATTTATTCGGTAGAAAGTTCAAACTAGTCACCGACCACCGACCACTTACCTGGTTATTCTCAATAAAAGACCCAGGAAGTAGACTTGCCCGCTGGCGACTTAAACTGGAGGAATACGACTACGAAATCGTTTACAAGCCCGGAAAAATCAATAAAAATGCCGATGCCCTCTCTAGAATCAAAATAAACCATTTTTCCAAATGTTCTAAATTCCATTCCAAAATCTTAGCCGCGAATGAGGACACAGACGATGACGGAAATCCAGACAATGACGATGAAATCACAAACGAACAAATAATTCAAGAATTTAATACTTTCTCCCGACTATACAAGACCAAATCTTTAATTGACTACTCTAAAATTCAAACTTCGAATAAACAACTCCTGGACCGAGAAAACAAACACATCATAACTTTCTTTCAACAAAATAACCTAAGAGATTTTCATCACCAAATTATTGACGACATTTTCGGGGAAAACCCTGAATTCTACGACGACAAAATAAATATTCTCTCTAGTAGATCGGTTAGACATAGGAAATACTATATCATTCCTCTACCCTTTGACCCTGAATCTGTAGTAGAACATTTGTTCTTAGCAATATACAAAAATCAAAATGGATTAGATCTTTCTAATACTTATCATGTCGAAAATAACTTAGACCTCCCCATACTCGAAATTCTGTCATTTATCTTCGCAGAAAAGGACCTAAAGCTCATTATCTGTCAAAACTTAGTACAAATACCTGACGAAGACCAAAGACCGATAATTCTTGACCAAAACCATACCGGCAAAAACAACCTACATCGCGGAATAAACGAGACTATGCGTAGGATCAAAAATAAATACAATTGGCAAGGACTAACCAAAGATGTTGAAAATTTCATAAAAAATTGCGAAATTTGTCAACGGACTAAAGTTTGCCGAAAAAATCTTAACAACCCTCTAGTAATCACTGAAACTCCGAGGACACCTTTCGAAAGAATTAACATCGACCTATTCGAATTTCCTACACGAAATTACGCTCTAACTATCCGCGATGAACTTACAAAATTCACACAAGCCTATGCTGTACCGGATAAAAGCGCAAAATCTGTGGTAAATACCCTATTGTTATATTTTCAACATTACGGTACCCCACTGAGGATTCACTGTGATTACGACGGTGAATTCGACAACAACTTACTAAAAGACCTCTGTACCCTCTACGATATAAAATTGACATATTCTAGCGTAGGACATCCCCAATCTAACGGTTCTATAGAACGCTTTCATGCTACCTTAGCCGAAATGATCAGAATTCACAAAACCGAAAACCCAAATGAACATCCTTTTACCATATTGCCGTATGCAGTAATATGCTACAATAATTCGGTTAATAAAACGCATGGTTTTACGCCATACGAACTGATCTTTGGACACACAGCTAATAGACCACCAGAGACCCTGTACAACCAAAAAGACCTAATAACTAAATATGTTAGGGACTTAAATAATAGGATATCCCACTATTACCAAATTGCACGCAGTCGGACTGAAGCGCAAAAACAAAAAGCTAAAGTCAGATTCGACAGAAATATCCCAGAAAATCGCCCCACGTATAACGTTGGAGACGAAGTATATGTAAAGGAATCCCAAATCAAAAGCAAGTCACAAAATAAATTCAACGGCCCTTTCGAGATCAAAGAAATTTTCCAAAATTCTGCCACTTTGTTAAATCCCGAGACAAATCAAACAAGTAAAGTAAATTTTGATAGAATGAAACCATATACTGAAGATTAAAATTTATTTTCAGGTTTCTACTGCTGTTCGGATCAGCATTTTCTCAATACGAAATGACACCAATAAACAATACTATCGGTGTTTACTATCACAAAGACACGGACATTGTCATCTCACACAAGAAATGGACATTACTCGTACATAAAAATATATCGACCTTTAAGACAGCTCTTGACAGAAACGACAAAATTTTACAGACAATCCTTACTACCCTTGACCCAGCATACAAAAACATGAACGAATTCGCGAGTGAGGTTAAAACGCATTTAAGCCTCCTAGGACAAATCTCAAAATCCATACAAACTAAATTTGACGAAATACATCTCGACACGAAACGCTACAAACGCGGAATCATAAACGGAATTGGTTCAATATTCAAAGCAATTACCGGAAATTTAGACGCAGAAGACGGTAAATACTACTCTGACTGTATCAATAAATTAAACCAAGACGAACGTCAGATTGAAAATTTGATGAAAAATCAAATATCAGTTACGAATTCAGTTATTAAAAATTTTAACACGACAATTCAAAAACTACTAATAGACGAGGAGACATTCAACAAAGACATAAAAGAAATCGAATACGCAATCTTAGACATTACGTATAACGTACGAGCAGTTGAAACAAAATTAAAATTCTTGGAAATTTGTGAACAACTCATGGCGAGCTACCTATTTATAGAGGACAACCTCAACGATATTTTAAATTCGATCACTTTCGCGAGACTCAAAGTAATTCATACGTCTATCATTAATCCCCAAGATTTGGTAAACTCATTGCAGGAAATTTCACAAAACCTACAAAAGAACAATTTGCCACTCCCAATTAAACTTTCAAAAATTGCACAGTATTTAGATATTATTGAATTAAAAGCTTTCCAAATGAACTCAGAATTAGTATTTGTATTAGATATACCCCTAGTAGACCCTCAAACGTACTCCGTTTTCCAATTATACCCCATTCCTATCTTAGATAGTAGAACTGGTCTGTATCATATTTTGTCAACTTCTCAAAAATATATCGCGAGAGATGATGATTCTTTGATGTACATACCCATTGCTGACCTCAGAGAATGCAAGCCACTCCATACCAATACTAAATTATGTCCAAATTTGTTTGCATATCCAATTGACAACAACGCCATATGCGAAGCCCGCCTTTTCAAGGATCTACAAACTCTACCAGAAAACTGTCAAACGTCAACTATCATCGGCCAAGGATACAACATCCAAAAACTAGACGAAAACGTGTGGATGATCGTCAATACAGAGCCACTAAAGATGACTATCAATTGCCCGAAAGAGACCCCAAAAACCGACACCATCCTCAAAAATTGTATAATTAAATTACAACCAAATTGCTACGCCTTCATAGGTATCACGAAGATCCAAGCCAGCTCAGGCGAAACGACAGACGTGAAGAACGACGCTCATCCTATACAAATCCCGTTCGAGTGTTGCAACCAGGTTCCGGACAAAGTTCGAGTGCCCAACCTGAAACCACTAAAACTAAGTGATCTGAACACCGAAGACCTCGATGTCGCCAGACACCAACTAGACCAATATTCAAAAGACTTAGACGACCTAATCAAGGAACCTTTCATCACGAGACACATTTCTTGGTTTACCTATCTTACCATAGTGCTAATTTTCGGACTCTTATTCTTGTATCTATTCTGTAAGTGTAAAGCAAGAAGACGAAGACTAGCCATCAACGTTTCCACGACTCCTCCATCTCCACCAAGGCCTAGTGAACCCCTCAGGACAATCACTAGCCTGTTTCATCAACGAAGACGACCTACCTTAAGAAGAGAAGACAACGAAGCCGAAGACATAGAACTTAACTAAATACAAACTGTTTTGTGCCTTTTTACTGACTTTTAGTGCTAGACTCTTCAGTGAATTTCATTTCATTTGTTTAATCATTATACTTCATTATTTTTCTATCCTTTGTTAATTTCAATTTTATTAACATTTTTACGTTATTTTCATTTAAACTTATCATACTCATATTTTATGCTTTTATATTAAAGCTATATTTTAACCTTGGGAATATTTTACCCCATTTTAAGACAAACTTATTATGTTTGTATTTTACGCTTTCTTGCTAAAGCTATACTTTAACTCTAACATTTTTATGTTATTTTACTTTATGAATCAAGCTTATTGTGCTTGCATTTCATATTTTAGACACTAAGGTTATACTCTGTATTTTAAACTTTACGACTTAACATTTTTGTACTCTTTATATTTTTCCAAATTGTACCATTACCTTTTATATACATTTTATATTCATTTCAAAAGTTGCTGCATAAAACACCAACTTTTTTTATAAGGGGGAAGCTGTTATATTAGAAATATACTATGATATATAATATCACCGAGACAGGCTTAACCTTCTCAAACATATCATGTTACAAATTGCGCAACAGCTCTTCTCTAATAACCGCTCACGTTGGCTGAGCTTAATGTTTCTTTCTTGGTAATCCCTTATCATGCTGAATTGCCAATTTAATGTTCTTTGTTCTCTTATGTTATAAATACAACCAACAGACATTTGTACCTTCAGTCATATACTCATTTTCGACCTAATACATTCTAAATTTATTATTGTTCATTATTGTACCTAGAGTCAAGCTTGACTCCCAAGTAAATAAAGTTTTTAAAAAGTGATTTCTACAATCCATTATCTAACATATATATATATATATATATATATATATACGAAAAATACTAGGTTCTCGAGTTGAAGCGCGTCTGAGATTGTTAATGTCTCGACGTTTCGGCTCCCGTTTTGGAGACATTTTCAAGAGAAAAAGTGGGTCAAGTAGTCATTGTCAAAGAAAATCATGCTAGAAGTTCGTGGAACTGGTTCGATTCCGGGGTCTCAATCTACCTACTCCCCAGATCTCACCACGATCCGTCTCTAAGGCCTCAATCTGCCTACTCCTTAGAGCGAACTCGCTGGCAGTATCGGACGAAGTGTTATTTATACGAAAGCTGTCTGTGGGTGGGAGACTGGTGGGGGTTTGAGGGTCTGTTGATGGAGGCATCAGAGCAGAACGGCTGCTATCAGGATTATGAGGTGTGGATGAATATTGTGGGGCTAACCTGGAGATCAATGATTTCCAAGCGACTGGAAGACGATGACCGTCATCCCTTTTGTTTAGACAATTGGGACGTTTTTCAATCTCAATTGCTTCGCGGATGATTCGCGGTTTCTGGAAAAATGATGGTGCTATGGTTTTGGTGTTACCGAAGTCTATATTATGGTCTATATTATCGATAACACCAAAACCATAGCACCATCATTTTTCCAGAAACCGCGAATCATCCGCGAAGCAATTGAGACTGAAAAACGTCCCAATTGTCTAAACAAAAGGGATGACGGTCATCGTCTTCCAGTTGCTTCGAAATCATTGATCTCCAGGCTAGCCCCACAATATTCATCCACACCTCATAATCCTGATAGCAGCCGTTCTGCTCTGATGCCTCCATCAACAGACCCTCAACCCCCCACCACTCTCCCACCCACAGACAGCTTTCGTATAAATAACACTTCGTCCGATACTGCCAGCGAGTTCGCTCTAAGGAGTAGGCAGATTGAGGCCTTAGAGACGGATCGTGGTGAGATCTGGGGAGTAGGTAGATTGAGACCCCGGAATCGAACCAGTTCCACGAACTCCTAGCATTATTTTCTTTGACAATTTTTACTTGACCCACTTTTTCTCTTGAACATGGCTCCAAAACGGGAGCCGACATTAACAATCCCAGACGCGGTTCAACCCGAGAACCTAGTATTGTTCATACCAACGACCGCGGAAGCTTCTCGGAACAATATATATATATATATTTTTTTTTTGTGGGTAGCAATTGTTTATTTGCAATAGTGTGATTATTGCGATAATTATTAAAATTGAAAAATTTAAAAATATCTACCATCCAATACCATCTTTCTGGAAATGTACTTGTCTTTGCTTTGCAAATAAATAAATATTATTATAAATATTATTATTATAAGCTAAGCAACATGAACCTCATTGTTTAAGATCCGTAGTAAAGCCACCTCCCAAATTAACAACATGCAAAACTACTGTAATGAAAATGGCCTTGCACTGAATGCATTAAAAACAAACATTGATAGTATTCTCCACAAAACTTAAGACTGATTACAGCCTTTTAGTTAAAATTGATCATAAAAGCATTGAACAAAATAAAACACTAAAATTTTTATTCCTACATATTGACTATACCTACCTTGTCATGGAATAATCAAGTAGATCACATTCTCAGTAAATTAGCATCTTATTGCTTTGCGATTTGGCAACTTAGAAAACATGTAAACTTAAATATTAAAAAAAAAATTATTTTGCACATGTGCATTCTTGCTTAAACTATTGTATAATCTGTTGGGATAACATTATTTATTTGTAAATATAATAAGTTTTAAAGTTGTAGTAATGTATTGTTAAGTTATATATTTGTTATTGTGTTTTTAGATACTTAGATATATGAATGTATTTTTTTTGTGTACTATTTGACGTTTCATATCCTGTAAAAGGCTTAAGTGAATAAAGGTTATTATTATTATTATAATACTCGTACACATGAAGTCTTAATAATGCAAAAAAGGATTATTAGGACAATGACTTGCAAAACTTGTCTACACTCTTGCAGATATCTTTTTAAGAAACTTGGTATTTGAACTGTTATTTCAGTGTATATTTTAAATTGTGTGTGTCATGTTAAACATAACCTCAGTAATTACGGCAAAACCAGAGATGCAAAATCTAATTATAGTTTATGGCCAAATGGTAACTTAGATAATATCCTAAATCTCAATCTGTCAATTGGGCTAAGAGTCCTTGCATTATACAAATAAAGCTTTTCAACAAATTACCATTTATGCTAAAAACTACTTCAAGTAATAAAATATTCAAAAATTAAGTTCGCAAACTATTGTTGAGCTATAGTTTCTACAATGTTCAGGACTACTTCGAATGTAAAGATTTCTGAGGTACCTAGTTCAATCTAGTCTATATATTTATATAGATTATTTAAAATAATAAAAAATACCACCACAAGTAACTACGGCCCCCTTTATCCCGAAAGGCTCTAGAAGAGTCTTGTGTGGGAGGGGGCTACACGTTTAGAGACAAGAGACACACACCCAATATCCGTGTATAGTAACAACAACATAGTAAGCAGGGTATAAACAGAATCATAATGGGTAACATACAATCACATTCCAATCAAACAAAAACTACAAAGATAAACACAGACAAAAACATAAGAAGCACAAAACATCAATCAACTCAAAAAGTCACATATAAAAACTTTTCACCATTAATGAATGAAATTATACACAAAAAATATAAACATATGTTTTATTTAACAGCTGAGGCTGACTGCACAAGAATGCACTTTATTGATTTATGGACCAAAATCTTCCCACATGTGAGAGATGAAATAATTAAAACAAAAATTATTATTATTATTATTATCCATTACTCGAGTCCGAGTATAAAAATGTTACAGTTGATAAATTGTGTACAATAAAAAACAAGTAAAAGGTGTAGTCTATTGTAATTCCCATTCATCTACGGTGCACACGACTATGGCTATAGAGGCCAATTCGGGAGAGCATATGTCGACCGTAGTCAGGACAAACATAGACCTGGTTAGGTCTTGGATTCGGCCTTCTTGCAGCAACATTCCCTTGATAGCTGGCCACAACCCCTCGCCATTCGGTTCTGTCCGCTGCAAGTTGTTCCCATTGCTCGCCTGCAATACCGCAGGATTTTAGATTTTCATGGAGAGCGTCTTTGAACCTCTTTCGTTGACCGCCACGCCTTCTTCTACCGCTTAGCAATTCACCATAAAGTGTACATTTAGGAAGGCGGTTATCATGCATACGATGAACGTGACCTGCTCATCTTAGGCGTGCTCTTGAAATAAGCACCTCAATTGGAAGGCTGTTTGCTCTCCTGAGTACTTCCACATTTGATATGTGATGGAACCAACGGATTTTCATCATACTTCTGAGGTGTCTTTGCTGAAAACGTTCTAATTCTTTCACATGACGACGGTAAGTGACCCAGCTTTCACATCCATATAGCAGTGTTGGAATGACAACTGCTCTGTAGACAGCCATTTTCGTTGACAAAGCAAGTTCGTGGTTGTCAAATACTCTCTCTCTAAGTCCCCAGAGTGCTCTAGATGCAGCGTTAATTCTATTGCGAATCTCGCTGTCCATGTTTGCTTTGTCATTAACAACTTTGCCTAAGTAATTGAACTGATCCACCACTTCAAGAGAATTCCCGTTAAGTGTAATGTCTATTTGGTTCACTTGATGAGGAGTTGACATAATCTTAGTCTTTCCAATGTTGATTTTAAGTCTCAAGGAATCATAGCTCTGGGCATACACATCTAAAAGTTCTTGAAGCTCTTCCGGCGTAGAGGCTAAAAGTCCACAGTCATCCGCATACTGGAGATCACAAATGAATCGTGTGCGTGTCTTTGTGAAAGCTCTAAAGCGCCCTATGTTAAAAAGACCGCCATCAAAACGGTATCTGAGACCTATTCCTCTGACTGTCAGTTTGTTGTCAACAATAATTGTTAGAGCAGTGGTAAACAAATTAAAGAGTAGGGGTGCCAGGACACATCCCTGCCTAACTCCAGTGAGGGTTTGGAAAGGTTCGGTTGCCTCATTATTATACATAACCTGGGCGTTGTTGTTTGTATGTAGACTGCGACATACTTCCACAAATTTTCTAGGGATACCTAAGCAGAACATAATTTTCCAGAGCACTTCCCTGTCCACCGAGTCAAACGCCTTGGTTAAATCAATGAAGGCCATGTGAATTTCTCCTTGATGTTCGAGTGCTTTTTCTTGAAGCTGTTTAAGTGTGAAGATTAAATCCGATGTGCCTCGGTTTGGTCTAAAGCCACTCTCTGTTTCAGGAAGTAACTTTTCCATAACAGGTGTTAGCCTATTTGCCATCGCTTTAGTGAGTATCTTCCCTCCAACAGCCAGGAGAGCTATACCCCTGTAATTTCCACAGTCCGCAGCGCTCCCTTTGTTTTTGAAGAGGTTGATTAAAAGTGTATCACGAAACTCCTGCGGAGCTTGACCACTTTCCCACACGACATCAAACAGTTTTTTGAGGTAGGGTATGAGCTCTGACGACACAGCTTTAAAGATCTCAGCTGGGAGTGAGTCGGCGCCGGAAGATTTGTTATTTTTTAGCTGCCCAATGGCGGTTAAGATCTCTTCCGTTGTTAGTGGTTTATCTAAGTCTTCGAAGGTGTCATATTGAGGGATAAGATTTATAATATCGTGATCGGCTTGACTTTGCTGGTTAAGAATGTTAGAGTAGTGTTCTTCCCATCGGGCTCTTATTTCCTGGTCTTCTTTGAGGAGATTTCCATTTAAATCTTTAATAGGGCACATATTTTTCCGACTGGGGCCGTACACTGCTTTTACTCCTTGAAAGAAATTCCTGTAGTCGTGTGAATCGGCGTACAAAAATAGGATTCTTGCTAAAAACAGACACAGCTGAAAACGATATTTTATTAGTTCTTGGCAAGTTAATAAGTATGTCCAAAATACAATCCTACAAAGAAGCATTGCCCAATAGAAAAACACCAACAACTTCCACAAAACCAAGCTGTTCAGTCGAACAGAAAATCTCTGACTCAGCTGTTAGTGAATACTTAAACTTGCTAAACCTAGAACATCGCTATTGTAAGAGAATTACATCTTCAGCAACCAACAAACCTACCACCCTCATCAGAATTATAGCTGCAACACAGAGTACATATATATGATTAAAAATGGCGTGAAGACATCCATGATCATAATATCAGAAGTAAAGACAATTTGAATATAGGATATTTAAGATTAAAAAAAATCAAAAAACTCTATTCTATATTATGTTCCAACTTTCTTTAATAAACTACCTGCGGAGGTAAGAATTATAGATTTTAATAAATATAAAACGGTAGTAAAAGACTATTTATTAAAAAATCCCTTTTATAATGTTGACGATTTTATAAAGCAAACAATAATCATAAATACCCTATAGTAAATACTTTTATGTTTCTTTTTAACGACATTGTATGTGATTGTGCACAATATTATATTAATTACCTGTATATTTTGTCTAAGTAGTGTGTAAGCAAAAAATTTTATATTTTCTTAGCACCAATAAACTATCTATCTATCTATCTATCATAGTACATGTGAAACACTTTTAAAAGATGGATTATTCTTTAAATACAGGCACTACCCAGTATACCCCAGCAAGCCACCCCCACCAACTCCATAACCATGTAGCAAAATGTTTGGCCTTCACTCACACAACTGAAATGTGTAACGCGCCTATGAAATGTGCCAATTGCTTTGGCAACCACTAAATAAGTGTACATCTACACTACCTCCAAAATGTACCAGTTGTAACTCGGAAGAGCATCAAGCTTGGCCGTTCAAATGTCCTAATAGACCTACAGCTCCTATTCAAGGTATACCAAATGTCAAAATAAAATCACTAAACAAAAATCTCACGAAATCGTAGATAATAAAAAAAAATCAAGAATACACGCACCTGTTAGAATTCACGACACAATAGGTTATAAACACATACATAAATGAACTAAACAACACTAATAATAATGATAGAGAAGGTTTAATAATAAAGGCCTGCAAAAGATTTATCAACAATTTCAATTTGGATACAACTGCTATCTTTTCAGGAAACAGAGTATACATTCTAATATTTGAATTAGAGATCGAAAACGCAATTTCTCCCACTGAACCAATAAAAAAATCTAATAAATAATTACATTGAAAACAACAATATTTCATGTGCGATGTTTGTTGAAGCAAAAATAAACAGCAGAAGTAACACATCGTACAGAGATTGGACTGTTCTGGGACAAGAAGGAAATCAACTGCACAATCACACGAGAGGAGGTAGCTTAATACAATCTCATCCCGAACTCAAAATGGGAAAAGAGAATCCGCCTAGAATAAACAATC
Organism: Leptura quadrifasciata; assembly: GCA_963675555.1. NCBI lineage: Eukaryota > Metazoa > Arthropoda > Insecta > Coleoptera > Cerambycidae > Leptura > Leptura quadrifasciata. The sequence continues at coordinate 24,659,629 of OY776682.1, forward strand.
CGCTTATCGAATGCCTGCACTTCAATATTCCTTTTCTAGATGACAAACTACATATCTTCTTAGTATACATTCATCCCAATGCGAGAATCGAGGAAAATATTTTCACCAAAAGTACATTGTACATATATTCAATAATTGTTGGCGATTTCAATGCTGGTAACAATAGACTAAAGAAAAGGCAGATAATCAACTTTATTCAAAATACCAATTTTTCTAAATATGATACGCCTCCCATATTTATTATGCCCAATAACAACGACTCAACACCAGACTGTCTCTTTTACTTAATATTAAAAACAACATACAAGTTGAATTGACCCTGGATTTATGCTCTGATCACCTAGGATTCAAAATTAAAATTGAAACACAAAAACCAGTAATGCACAAGAGAGTGTGAAAATACAATTTAAAAAAAACAAATATTAATAAAGTGAATGAAATTATGTTAAAGTATTTGAGCAATACAGGACACATTGATGAAGAACATATAACCAATGTTAATAACAAATTTCCGAAGCCATAATACAAAATACGACTAAAACAGAAGTGAAGTACTATACACATGAACTTCCTCCATTCATTATACAACTAATAAAAAGGAAAATAAAAATGTATCAGTACAGAATACATTAACAATAATTCAGGGGCGAGCGTAGGTGCATTAAATGTTAAGCAAGTAAAAGATCCCTACTCCTCTTAAGGGAAGAGGTTCGGCAAAATTCCTGGTTGGGGGTAGCTCGTCTACAAGTGTCGGTGATAAGCCTCAGTAGCGGAAATAGGCCGACGTTAAATAAATGTATACAAAAAAATAACAATAATGACCCTATTGCTAAAACGGAGCTCAATAAATTTAATAAAAATATTCAAAAATTGATTACTGAATTTAACACGCTTAAGTGGATCAAAACGTGTGAGGATATAGATAAACAAAAAGGAAAAAATTACTGGTATGAAATTAAAAAGTTGGCAAAGTATAACAATAAAAATGAAACTAATAGGCCAATAGAGTAGAATGGTAAAAATTATGGAACTCCCAAAGAAAAAGCAGATATATTTGCAAAACATTTTGAAGCTACATACAAAGAAAAGCAGAACATAAACTTTGATAATGAAAATTATTTGGAAATAGAAAATTGGTATGAAACATATATTACAGAAAGAATACCTGTAGAACACCACATCGGTGAAGCTGACTACTTTGAGATATTAAATCAGGGAAAAGTACTACTCCAGGTTATCACATGATATCAAAAAACATCCTCAAACAACTAGACCTTCAAATATATCTACACATCATAAAAATATACGAATTTTGCCTCTTAAAACAATATATACCGGATGAATGGAAACTTGAAACCATTGTTACAATACCAAAACCCAATACAGATCATGCTAAGGAAACGAATATTAGACCTATAACACTTCTCCCAGTCATTGGTAAAAACCTTGGAAAGATATTAAAAAAAAAATAGAAGAAAGTGTAGGACAACGTATACCGAACTATCAATTCGAATTCAAACCTAAATGCTCCACGCTACACCCACTGGTTACACTAATTAACAACATTGAAACCACCAAATTGAATGGAGGAAAAACCACAGCCCTATTTATTGATATTGAAAAAGCATTTGGCACAAGGGCATAATTTACAAATTTTACAAAATAGGCTATCCGAAGGACATAATATTATTAGTTGACTGTTTTTTGAAAAATCGCCGCCTAAAAGTAAAAGTTTTAAGTTCGTTTTCATATGAGTTCACACCAGAACAAGGCCTCCCTCAAGGTTCACCTCTTTCTCCTCTATTATATAATATTTTCTGTGCAGATATTTATTACCACCCCTATAACGATGAGCAACATTTTTCACACAATGCTTATATACTTCAATATGCGGATGAAACAACTTTTGTATCTCATAATACCTCTATCGTGACAGCAATACAAAGCTTACAAAATCTCTGATACAACATACTACAAATTGGTTTAACAAATGGAGACTAAAACCTAATGCAGCTAAGTTACGATTCATCATTTTCAATCACAACCCAGGACCGAACTCTCCAACACTCAATATGTACAACCATTTGCTATATCCCAAATACCCGTCAAATATCTAGGAATAATCATTGACCACAAAATCAACTTTAATGATCATACAGCACAAGTTAAAAAAAATGTTATTTCAAGATCTAAACATTTCAGATGCCTTGTGTATAAAAAGGAGGAATCAACATCCAAACTGCTAGTAGAATTTACAAGACCATCTGCAGACCCATGATAGAATATGGTCATGTACTCTTTCAGAACTGTAAAAAACCAGCCATACAAAAGCTTAAGGTAGCAGAAATAGGTGCCTTACGATTGATAACTAAAATTCGTCACCCAAATAATCCTCTACACAATCCTCCCAATCAACTTCTATACCAACTGACAAATATCGAACCAATAAAAGAGAGGCTGATTACTCTATCAAGAAGATGCTCCGGGAATGTACAAAACAAAGTGCTAATTGATACCTTATGTGCAAGAAGGGAACCAAATGGCAGGGCAAGAGTGAAACATCCTTCAAGAACTTTATGGGAAATAATAAATGCAAATTGATTTTTTTTTTCACATGAATTTGTTGTCTTAGTTACTATTATAGTAGGTTTTTAATATACATTGAATATATTATAGTCATATATATATATATATATATATATATATCTAGATCTCACCACGATCCGTCTCTAAGGCCTCAATCTGCCTACTCCTTAGAGCGAACTCGCTGGCAGTATCGGACGAAGTGTTATTTATACGAAAGCTGTCTGTGGGTGGGAGAGTGGTGGGGGGTTGAGGGTCTGTTGATGGAGGCATCAGAGTAGAACGGCTGCTATCAGGATTATGAGGTGTGGATGAATATTGTGGGGCTAACCTGGAGATCAATGATTTCCAAGCGACTGGAAGACGATGACCGTCATCCCTTTTGTTTAGACAATTGGGACGTTTTTCAATCTCAATTGCTTCGCGGATGATTCGCGGTTTCTGGAAAAATGATGGTGCTATGGTTTTGGTGTTATCGAAGCCTATATTATGGCCTGTTAGAAGGCGGTGTTGGGCAAGTGATGATGTGGGATCGGATTTTCTAACTGCAAGACGATGTTCATATATTCTATTGTTAATCCGTCCGTTGGTTTGTCCAATGTAGGTTTGGGGACAGTTTGAGCAAGGTATTTCGTATACACCGTGGGAATCATTAGGTATTTGGTCTTTTGGGGTTCTGATTAAATTGGAAATTGTTTGGTGTGTTGTGAATATGGTTTTTATGTTATTGGATTTCAGGACTTTTGAAATTTTGTCTGTGACACCTTTGATGTAGGGTAGGAAAGCTTTTTGCTGAGCAAGAGTTTCTGTCTGTTGAATTTGGGAAGGATTTTGTGCTTTGTGTATGGATCGCGTTATATGTCCTTTGTCGTAACCGTTTTGTAGAAGTGCTTCTTGTAATGTTTGTAGTTCGGATTGTCTGTTGTGATTGTCTGTTAGTCTGAGGGATCTGGTTACGAGAGTGTTGACAACGGAATTTATTTGTGATGGATGGTGGTGTGATTTTGAGTTAAGGTAACGGTTGGTGTGGGTTGGTTTTCTATACACAGAGTAGGAGAGTTGATTGTTGTTTTGTTTTGTAATGAGGACGTCTAGGAAAGGCAGAGAACAATTGTTGTCGATTTCAATAGTGAACTGAATCTGAGGGTGTATATGATTAATGTGAGACAGGAAGTTGTTTAGAGAATCTCTACCATGTGGTCAGATAACGAAGATGTCATATATATAACAATGACGACCTTATCATTCTCCCAGCCGACAAAGGCAACTCCACTGTCATACTAAACACCTCCGATTACTTAACAAAAATGAACGATTTACTCAATACCCCGGACTACAAGCGCATCCAGCGCGATCCCACCACATACTTAGAAAAGAGAACAAAAATCATCATCAACAATTCTGACCTCCATTCAGATATTCGAAAATCCCTCATTCCTAGAGAGAAATCGTCTAGAACTCCTAGAATATACGGTCTTCCTAAAATTCACAAAACCAACATTCCTTTACGACCATTAGTTAGTGCTTTACGTTCCCCAACTCACAAATTAGCGAGACATCTAGCCCATACTCTACAACCCATTGCTGAACAAGCCCCTTCTTATGTCAAAAATTCCACCAATTTCATTGATCTTCTTCAAAATTATTCTATTTCCGAGAACGACATTCTAGTCAGTTTCGATATTGTGTCATTATTCACCAATATCCCACTCACTGAAGCCCTAAACGTTCTCAAAACTAAACAAAATATTTCTCCCAGCACTCTGACCCTTCTAGAACATTGTCTGTCCAACACCTATTTTCTCTTTCAAGGCAACTATTACAAACAAGTGAGAGGAGCTCCAATGGGATCACCTCTGTCCCCCGTCATAGCCAACATCTACATGGACAACTTCGAAACCCAAGCCCAGAATTCATCCGAACTGAAGCCTACTTGCTGGCTAAGATACGTAGATGACATCTTCGTTATCTGGCCACATGGTAGAGATTCTCTAAACAACTTCCTGTCTCACATTAATCATATACACCCTCAGATCCAGTTCACTATTGAAGTCGAAAACAATTGTTCTCTCCCTTTCCTAGACGTCCTCATTACAAAACAAAACAACAATCAACTCTCCTACTCTGTGTATAGAAAACCAACCCACACCAACCGTTACCTTAACTCAAAATCACACCACCATCCATCACAAATAAATTCCGTTGTCAACACTCTCGTAACCAGATCCCTCAGACTAACAGACAATCACAACAGACAATCCGAACTACAAACATTACAAGAAGCACTTCTACAAAACGGTTACGACAAAGGACATATAACGCGATCCATACACAAAGCACAAAATCCTTCCCAAATTCAACAGACAGAAACTCTTGCTCAGCAAAAAGCTTTCCTACCCTACATCAAAGGTGTCACAGACAAAATTTCAAAAGTCCTGAAATCCAATAACATAAAAACCATATTCACAACACACCAAACAATTTCCAATTTAATCAGAACCCCAAAAGACCAAATACCTAATGATTCCCACGGTGTATACGAAATACCTTGCTCAAACTGTCCCCAAACCTACATTGGACAAACCAACGGACGGATTAACAATAGAATATATGAACATCGTCTTGCAGTTAGAAAATCCGATCCCACATCATCACTTGCCCAACACCGCCTTCTAACAGGCCATAATATAGACTTCGATAACACCAAAACCATAGCACCATCATTTTTCCAGAAACCGCGAATCATTCGCGAAGCAATTGAGATTGAAAAACGCCCCAATTATCTAAACAAAAGGGATGACGGTCATCGTCTTCCAGTCGCTTGGAAATCATTGATCTCCAGGTTAGCCCCACAATATTCATCCACACCTCATAATCCTAATAGCAGCCGTTCTGCTCTGATGCCTCCATCAACAGACCCTCAACCCCCACCACTCTCCCACCCACAGACAGCTTTCGTATAAATAACACTTCGTCCGATACTGCCAGCGAGTTCGCTCTAAGAAGTAGGCAGATTGAGGCCTTAGAGACGGACCGTGGTGAGATCTGGGGAGTAGGCAGATTGAGCCCCCCGGAATCGAACCAGTTCCACGAACTCCTAGCATTATTTTCTTTGACAATTTTTACTTGACCCACTTTTTCTCTTGAAAATGGCTCCAAAACGGGAGCCGAAACGTCGAGACATTAACAATCTCAGACGCGGTTCAACCCGAGAACCTAGTATTTTTCATATATATATATATATATTATATATTCATATTGCCACATAATGATGTCATTTATATCAGTCATTTCCTAGCATAAGCTATCTTGTTAATCAGCATCATATTACAAATGTGTGAGATTATCATTATAAAATATAACTTGTATTCAGATCTAACTTGTGCTTCAAGCAGAGCAGTCGTATTTGTAGTTAACCGAATAAAGACATATACGTGTACTGAACTTTTGAAAATTGTTTTTAAAAAGTGTTCCACCCCTTCTCGAACCATTATTGACGCAGTCGGTAGGATAGCGAGGGTAATTTGCTGCAGTTTACCTTTCTATTTCTATAGGAAAATCGCTATTCGAAAAAGAACAGTTCAAGGTGATTGAAAGTGCAAGTGATCTCCAAGAGAGCCTAGCCAGATCTACATCGATGTAAGTTTGTCTATTTCCTTTCTTGTCCACTCCAATTTCTATAACAAATAGATTTTTAAGAGTATTTTAGTTTTAGAGCAGTTCATTCTGAACATTTTTGCGAAATCTCGAGCAAGAGTATTTTACAAAACGTAACTATCCTTGTTACAAGTAGTATAAATAAAGATAATAATAATCCAATTGTATATTGTTGAATAGAAAGAACTTTTATTTTTCAATTGCATATTTTTTAGTATATAATTTCACTATTTAAATATTTGTGACTATATTTACGCTTTGTAATTATAGTAGGTAAGTGGTCAGATTCCATTACGCATCCTAAATAATTTTATTATTAGAATATTTGTGACTATCTTTACACTGTGTGCAACGAGAAGTGAAAGCGTACGGACGTACACCGAGCCATCAGAGTGCACAGTGAAGTGGAAGCCCCACAGACAGTGACGTCGATAGTGTTGAAGAGGAAGTTCACACGTCTTTTTCAAGACACCATTTTCTGTTATTAATCATAACTTTTTCCCATAATAATATAGGTATTCCCTTACAGGAAACCGACAACGACGTTACCATGGAGGACGGTAACATGGAGTACAGTGAAGACGAAACGTCCCAGAGCGGTAGCCCCCGAGGGGGCCCCCCAACCCCAAGGGACGACAAGGAGACGATAAAACGTCTCACAGAGGAGAACAATGCTCTCAAGAAGAAAATAGACGAGCTCACCGAAAGGTTGGAGCAGATGCAGAGGGAACAGAAGTCCCAGCATGAAGAGCTTCTGCGTGCGATTCGGGGAGAATCGCAAACACGGAAAAGAAAAAATCCGCCCGCTGCCAACACGGACTCGGAGGAAGAGGCCCCTAAGGCGGCAAAGAAGGTGGCTGAAGAGCCCCTCAAGTGCGCCCCCGAGTCCGAGTCACCTAGACAGAGCAGATCGGGATCCAGAGCCCCCCAGCAGGAGGCTAGCGTCCCCCAACAAGAAACCCAGAAAGAGGAGACCGAGGCCCCTCAAGCAAGGACAAGAAGCCAGCGTGTACTCCCGGTAGTGCTGTGAAACAAAGAGAAGTGGACAACGGTGAGCCGTCGTTTAACCGAAACCGGTATAAACTTCAACAAGGCCAAAGTTACCGGGGAGGGAATCTCCATCGAGCCCGCGACGTCCGAGGACTATCGGAGGATGACAAGGATGTTCGCAAATGAAAAGAGGGAGTACCACACGTATGCCCTGCCAGAGGAACGGCAGCTACGTGTGGTCATTCGAGGGATCCCGAGCGGCGTTACCTGCAAAGAGGTGGCAGAAGATCTCCAGGATCAAGGATTCGCACCTACCGCGGTCCAGCGAATGACGTCAAGACGGACAAAACAGGAGGTGCCCCTCATGCTTGTTCTAGTCCCACAGGACCAGGACAAGATACTCCAAGTAAAGAGGTGCTGTTCTCTAGTTGTAAGGACTGAGAGACAGCGAGCCAAGGTAGCGGCATCCCAATGCCACCGCTGCCAGCGTTTCGGCCACGGCCAATCCAGGTGCACCGCGCAGCCGAAATGCGTGAAGTGCGGCGAGGCACACCGGACGACGGAGTGCAAAAAGAAGGCAGACGAACCGGCCAAGTGCGCGAACTGCCAGGGGGCCCACCCGGCCAGCTACAGGGGGTGTCCAAAGTAGCCCAAACAATCAGCCAGCGCCACCCAAAGGCCGGTACAGAGGCCAACGATGACCTCAACACAGAAGGGCGGCGTAGCGCCAGGCACAAACTACGCCAGAGTAGCCCAGGGCAAGGCAGGACAGAACACCGTCCCTGCCGCAAAACAACAAGCATCGCCAGAGGCCAGAAACCTCACAGCGGTGCTCGCACAGATGCAACAAATGTGCTCAGCGATGAGCGCATTTTTTGCACAAATGCCAAATTTAACTAATCTGTAATGCCTTTACAGGTTAAACCGGAAGTCCTGCAGATGGCGGCCTGGAATGTCAACGGCCTGCGAGAAAGGAGACTTGAAGTCGAAGAGCTCCTGACCAGGTACGACATAGACGTCATGGCACTGCAGGAAACCAAGATGACCCCGGCCAAGGAGATCAACTTCCCAGGATACCACACCTACAGGATGGACTGGGTAAACAACCCTCAGCGACCCGCGAGAGGAGTGGCCCTATTTGTGAAGAAAACCATAGCCCACCATCCGACAGTACTGCCTGAGCTAGAAAACATGAACGCCACCGCCGTAGTAGTGTCCACAGCGCGAAATGGCGACATACAAGTGGTCTCATGCTACCAGCCACCCTGCAGCACGCTTACCGAGAGGGATCTGGACGCAATCTTGCCCGCCAGGACACAGGTCGTCGCAATTGGCGATTTCAACGCCAAATCCCAGGAATGGAACAGCAGTATAACCAACACTCGAGGACGAGAGCTGCTGAGGTTCCTGGGACAGCACGCCGGCGAATTGTCCACCTACAGGACCATGGAGGCGGGAGTTCCACAGGGATCGGTGCTGTCACCGCACCTGTTCGCCATCTATACCTCGGACCTCCCCCGGACCGACCATACAGCCCTAGCCCTGTATGCAGACAACACCGCCCTGATTGCCAGATCCTGGAAGGCCAGAGACGCAACCAGAAAACTCCAGGAAGCGGCCACACTCCTGGAAGAATGGTGCACGAAGTGGAAAGTCGCAGTCAACGCCGACAAGAGCCAAGCCATCCTCTTCAGGCGAGTGCGGAAAGAAATTCCCACAGGACACGTCTCCATGAACGGCGAGGACATCCAATGGCACGACACCGTCAAATACCTTGGCGTGGTCATGGACAGAAGCCTAACATGGAGACAAAACACGGACGCCATCACAGCCAAGGCCCGACGTACGAGAGCCCTCATCTACCCAATGACGGGAAATGGGAGCCGACTTAACTTGAGGAACAAGCTCACGCTTATCAAGACCCTCATCAGGCCGCAGTTAACGTACGCCTCGGTAGCGTGAGGCTACCAGGCGTAGTCCTACATGAAGAGAATCCAGGCAGTGGAGAACATCGCCTTCAGGACGGTAGTTGACGCCCCATGGTACGTGAGAATCGAAGACATCGTCAGAGACCTGGAGTACACCACGGTCACTGAAGTCATCCGCGAAGAAGCTGTACGCCCAAGCCGAGGAGCATGGGAACCCGCTGATCAGACAGGCCACCGATTACGACCCCGCCGACGCCCCGAGGCACAAGCGACCCAGGGTTCAGCTAACAGATCTGTTTCAGATACGGCAGGACAGACCACCACTACCAGAGACATGACGTTTTCAACCCTAACCCAACCTCCTTGCGGGCGTCGGACAACATACCGCCCGACGCCCGTTGTCCTACCTGCTCCGTGGAGACCGAAAGTGCTAAAAGAAGCACTTAGGTCTCCACACTCCCGAGCTACACAGCTCATCCTTACCTTTCCGACGATCCGGGGTAGGATATCAATTGATGTCCTACGTACCGGCAGTCAGTCCCAGCCAAAACTTCCTAAACCCAACTCAACCGATGACTACCCCCGGGGGTGACAAGCTGGAGAAGAAAGAAAACATCAAGACAAGAAGAGCGCCAGAAGAGACCTCAGCCAGCGAGGTTCAACAGCCAGGACCAGGGGAGGTCCGCAGAAAATACCACGACACATCTCACATTTGTGAGCTGGGTCTGGTAGAAGTACGCGGGCCCACCTATCATGAAGGCCGGTCCAGGTCTACAGAGATAATCTAGGTGCAAAGAGTAATAGTGACGTGAAAATAATTATAATAATCTGCCATGGTATGATGTAGAATTAAAAAATAAATCCAAAGAAAGGGACGTTGCATTTAAGAAATTTAAAATCTGTAATAATACTGAAAAACTTAGACTGTGGGAAATTTTTAAACAAAAAAGAAATGAAATGGTTAATGTGTTAAAATTAAAAAAGATCCAATACTATGAACGAAAAATTGATACCTATAATAATAATCCCAAATTAATGTGGAAAACTTTAAAATCCTTAATTAAACCAAAAAATTATCAACTTAGTGAACATAATATACGTTTTGAAATGAACAATTCAGTTTCTGTTTTATATACAAATAAAGAAATTGCTGAAGGTTTTAATAACTTTTTTATAACTAGTATTGCTGAAATAACTGATTCCATCCCTAATGCTAATCAATGGTCATCAAGCAAATATGAAGCTATTGAATCTAAATTTAATGAATTTTCTTTACTGAATTTAAGCGAGCTTAAATCAATTGTAATGTCTTTAGACAATAAGTCTAGTGTGAACTTGGTATTAAATTCAAAAACTTTAAAATGTATTTTTCAAGGTATAGGACATGTAATTTTACACTTTGTTAATACTAGTTTATCTAAAGGTCAATTTCCTGAAGCTCTGAAAACTAGCACAGTTGTCCCTATTCCAAAAATAGAAAACTCAAATAAAGCGTGCGATTTTAGACCCATTAATACCCTGCCACCAAATATTGGAATTAGCTGTTTATAATCAATTGTCCGCATATTTTAACTATAATGATCTGCTTATAAGTAACCAATCTGGCTTTAGAGCTAGGCATTCTTGTGAAACAGCACTTCAGTTGACTATTGCTCACTGGATTAATCAAATTGATGACAACAAATATGTGGTGGCAGTATTCTTGGATTTTAAGAGAGCATTCGAAACCATCGATAGAAGTATTTTGATAAATAAACTTAAATATTATGGCATAGATGGAACGGTGTTAGAATGGTGTAAAAGTTATCTATTTAATAGACTACAATGCACTCAAGTTAACGATGAGATATCAGGTGCATTGTCAATTAATGTGGGTGTACTCCAAGGCAGTGTACTTGGACCACTCCTGTTCATTATATATCTTAATGATTTAAATCTGGCGATTAATTGCGATTTTATTAATCTGTTTGCTGATGACACCTTGATTGCAATTGTTCATAGTGATGTTGATGTCGCCATTAAAAAAATGAATATTGAGCTTAACAAACTTTCGGGATACCTTAATACCAACAAATTAAAATTAAATATAAGTAAAACCAAAGCAATGATTTGTACAAAAAAGTTCAGTTATCAGAAATTAAATACAAATAATATTAATATAATCTTCGAGAATAGTAAACTTGAACTGGTAACGAAAATTAAGTATTTAGGCTTCATAATTAGTAATGACTTAAGTTTGAAAGAACATTTTATGTATGTTCAAAAAAAAAATCTCGAAAAAACTATTTTTCTTCAGTAGTTTCAAAATGTTTATCAATAGCCACAAGTATTATTATTATTATTAGCCGTTACTCGAGTCCGAGTATAAAAATGTTACAGTCGATAAATTGTGTACAATAAAAACAAGTAAAAGGTGTAGTCTATTGTAATTCCCATTCATCTACGGTGCACACGACTATGGCTATAGAGGCCAATTCGGGAGAGCACATGTCGACCGCAGTCACGACAAACATAGACCTGGTTAGGTCTTGGATTCGGCCTTCGACAAGTATAACAGTTTATAAAACAGTAATCCAGCCACACTTTGACTATTGTGCAAGTATACTAAATTTTCTTGATAACAACAGTATTTCCGTCTTACAGAAACTGCAGAACAGGGGAATGCGAATTATACTAAGATGCAACAGAGTTACACCTATTCGATTAATGTTAAATGTATTAGATTGGCTAAGTGTGGAACAACATCTGACATATTTTACCTTAATTTTTATTTTTAAGATTTTAAATGGATTACTCCCTTCATATTTTAATATATATATTACTTTTAATAATCAAGTACATAATCACCTGACCAGAGTAAATAACCATTTGCACATCCAAAGGAAATAATGTACCAGGCATATGCATACATTGTTTTCTGATGGTTTGCGGGAATATAATATGTTACCTAATGAGATTTAAAAAAGTACGAACCTCAATATATTTAAACAAAACCTGATGCAACATCTTAAAGGTTAATAATAACTTCGTACTCATATTGTATAAAAATATTTTATTATTTATTTATATTTTGTCTTTTGTAGTATATGTATTATGGATCATTATGTATTGTATATAAAATTGTATTTCTATTTTAAACTCATGTATATTAGGACATCCTATTAATAAAGTTATTATTATTATTATTATAGTCCTACTCGGCCCTAGTTATCGAGACCGACATCCAGCCAATGGATATTGGCGCGCATCTTTACACTTTGTAATTATAGTAGGTAAGTGGTCAGATTCCATTACCCATCCTGAATAATTTTATTATTAGAATATTTGTGACTATCTTTACATTTTGTAATTATAGCCGGTAAGTGGTCAGATTCCATTACCCATCCTAAATAATAATAATAATAAACGTTTTTGTTAAGAAGTAGTTTTATAATTATCAACAAAAAACATGGACACTGGAATGTATAGGATTTATTCTGGCAGTGTTCCCCTTTTTAATGGTGACAAACACATGTTACCGGCATTCATAGGCGCTTGTGATGATTTAGTAATGAGTTTTCAAAATGTAGCAGAACTGGCCAATGCAATTAATCGTGCAATAATCAGAACTATAATTTCAAAATTACGAGGGCATGCATCAGAATTAGTTAGTCCTAGAAACGAGCTAAATACATGGCCCTTAATTAAAAATTTTCTGAATTCGACATTCTCAGACAGACGGAGCGAAAAAATTTTATTAAACGACCTTATGACAGCCTATTTAAATAGAAATGAAACATTTACAGAATTTGGAACTAGATTACAGCTATTATGTAGTTTGCTTGTTGCTAAATTAAATGAAGCCGGTGAAACACCAGCGGTTAAGCAAATTAAAATTGTTAATTATGAACAAATGGCATTAACCAATTTCATTAATAATCTAAGTAAGGAAATTCGCCTGTTGGTCAAATGTAGAACTCCCGAAACATTAGAAGGTGCTTTACAAATCGTAGCTAATGAAGAATCCGAAATTGAATACGATAATCGTATGCAAAGACGGAGATCTCAAAATTATCCAAATTCACAAAATTCTCAAAGTTCACAAAATTCACAAGTACATCAAAATAATTCCCGGAATCAGAATCCGACATTTAGGACTCAAAATTTTAACCAAAACTTCCAAAGACCACAATTTCCAAGCCAACCAATTAATGTTCAACCTAGAAATTTACCCCCGCAAAGATTTCCGACAAATCAACAAGTATTTGGTAAACCTAATAATTTCAATAATGTGAATGTGTTTAAACCGAATAACAATTTTGTTCCAAGAAATAATCCAACACCAATAATAATAATAATAATAATAATAATAGGAGGGGCTGACTTCCATCTATCAAGCCTTTGGTGAGTAGCACCACCACTTACTCCAGCTGGGGTGTAAAACCGAACCGGCAGCCCTAGTACACCCGGGAGGGGAAAGCGTCTTCCCCTCTGGTGTCGGTCGTGAGCCTGCTGGGCTAACCACCCACAGGCCCTAAACTTTGGTTCCCATAGGCCGAAGGCAGGGCCCCCACGATCGACCCCGTGCGGATAGGGGTCAATGGCAAGGTGGTGGGGCCCAACCGGACAGACCGCCCGTTGATGACAATGGCAATGCCCAAGGACGCTTTGAGTGGACGGATGAGCTGAGGGATGAACTTCTGCATTGTTATGAAAGCAGTGAGCCCGCGTGGAGGGGATACATGGCGCGGATGCATGCTCTGTGATGTGAGAGGCTACCAGAGCATAGCGCCTTCACGCCACAAAATCTGCGTGACTATGTATCCCACCTTCGTAGTAGGGGCTACGTGAGGGCTGCTCCTGGACCGGTGAATGAGGTGGCCGAAGAGCCGCCACATTCACCGGTTGAGGACGTAGCTCTCCTCGTTCCGCCAATACCAGAGGGCCTCAGTACCAGAAGGGGGTTACACCGTCTGAAAACCCCCGGGCCACAAGACCTGGCCAGAGTGGACGCTGAACTTCGTACAGCGCTACCAGAAGAGGCTGACATCTGGCACATAAATTGTGCCGTGTATGCCGCTGCTCAACGCTCGTCTCAGGTGGAGAGGCGAAATACCTCTTCCCCGCAGGAGAGAGCGCAGCGGCGCATACAAAAGATGGAAGCCAAGATCCGGTCGGCGAGGCAACAGGCATCCCATATCCAATGCGTGATGGACTATATGGCGGCCAACAGGCCTTTCACGCCTAAAGTGCGTCGATTAGCCGCCAACTTAAGACGCGTCCATCACACACTCAATGAGGCAGTGCTGCGAACCACCAAACAGCACTGTGTCGACAGGATACGGATGCTAGTGACTTACAGAAAATCACTAGTGAGGCGGGCGAGGGGGCTTGCGGAAAATAAACTGTTCCGCGAGAAGCCCTCGCGCCTTTTCCAGCCGCCTCCGCGTGTTGTAGACAATCCGCCGACTGCAGATCAGGTGGAGAACTTCTGGAAAACACTGTACGAGGAAAGGCTTCCACTCAACCGAGATTCTCCTGCCCTTGCACACTTTGAAGCCTTTTGTCAAAGGCTTCAGCAACCACAGGAAGTGTGCGAACCAATAACTCCAGAAGAGGTTCATAGGGCCCTTGAGGGCTCTAAGAACTTGGCTGCTCCAGGTCCCGATGGGATAAATAACTTTTGGTGGAAAAAGTTATCGAGCACCCACCACCATTTGGCCAGAATTTTTAATTCCTGGTTGAATGGGGAGCAGCAAATCCCTTCTTGGGTTGTTGAGGGGCGGACAGTGCTGATCCCCAAGAACGGAGATTTGTCCAACCCAAAGAATTACAGACCGATAACCTGTCTAAACGCATGTTACAAGGTGTTTACACGCATTTTGTACATGCGGGTGCTCCACGCAGTTGAACCGGTTTACGAACGGATATATGAGCAACGAGGGTCGAAGAGAGGTGTCGCTGGCTGCAAGGAGAACCTGTTGATTGACAGATGTGTCACGCAGGACTCCATGCAGTATAAGCGGAACCTCTCTATGGCCTGGATCGACTACCGCAAGGCATTCGACATGACATCGCATGAGCTCATTGTTCACTTGCTCCGATGTCTTGTGGTACCCGGTCCCGTAGTGAGATGTATTGAAGAACTGATGCCGCTCTGGAGGACTCGCTTTACCATAACATCGGGTAACGATAGAGTCCAAACAGAGTCGGTAACATTCAGAAGAGGAGTATTTCAGAGAGATTCCCTCAGCCCCCTTCTGTTTTGCATCTCACTACTGCCATTATCCGTCTCGCTCCGGAAAACCCGTGGCTACAACTGCGGTACCCCCGGCGACAGGAGGTATAAGGTCACCCATCTATTTTATATGGATGACTTTAAACTTTATGCCTCTGGAGAGAGGATCTCCAACAGTCCCTTAGGGTGGTACAGGAGTATACGCAGGCTGTCGGTATGCAGTTCGGGTTGGACAAATGCGCACTGATCCATCTCAAGAGAGGACGATGCGGTGACTATGGAGAGGACGCGCAGCTCGTGGACTGAAGCATCTTACACCATCTAGATGCCGGAGAGTCGTACACTTACTTGGGTGTCGAGCAACGCTCCACCCAAGAAGTGAGTGTAGTGAAAAACGCTCTCCGCGGCAAGTATCAGCACCTACTCCAACAGATCTGGTCTTCAGAACTGTCGGGGAAGAACAAGGTGTCTGCTACAAATATGCTTGCCGTTCCGATCCTTCTCTACTCTTTCGGAGTAGTGAAGTGGACTAGAGAAGAGCTGCGTCAACTCGATGTAGTAACCCGCAAGAAGATGCATCTCAATAGGAGCTTGCATCCTAAATCGTCCGTTCCACGGTTATATCTCCCACGACATCGGGGAGGCCGTGGACTCTTGAGTTTGGAGAGTCTCCATAGCAGGATGGTTCTGGAGGGAGCATGTAAGGTCATCAGGAGTTCGGATCCCCTCCTCTGCATGGTCCGAGACCATGAAAATGCAGAGGTAGGAGCTTTTCTCTTTAAGGCAGCACGGAGAGCAGCCGATGAACTTGGTCTCATCTTCGACGTCGAGCGGGTAAACCCCGACTCTGTCACCGAGTTGGAACCCGTTCGACTAAAAGCCCACATTAGAGCTGCAGAACACAACATCCTTCTGCAGCTCCATAAGGATAAGCCATTGCACGGGATCTTCTATAAAAATATAGAAGACCTCGGCTTATCCGAAAGGCTGACCTTCGCCTTCTTAAGGTCAGCTGGGCTGAAGTCTGAGACCGAGGGATTCATAATGGCTTGCCAGGATGGTGTATTTAACACTCTCGTCTATCGACATCGTGTCATGGGTATGGAGGTCCCTGATGTCAGCTGCAGGGCCTGCCGCAGGGCGCCGGAGACTGTAATGCACTTACTGTCGGCTTGCCCGACATACGCAGTCTCGGCCTATATTCATAGACACAACGCAGCATTACGAGTGCTTTACTATCATCTAAGGCACTCGTATGGGATAGACGAAACACCAGTGCTGCCTTACGTTCCGCGGGATATTGAGTCCGTTGTGGGGAATGAGAAGTGCCTAATTTATTGGAACTACTCGTTTCCCACCGTCAGGCAAATACAAGCCAACAAGCCTGACATTGTACTCCTCGACCACCAACTCAAGACAATGTATGTCGTGGAATTCTCAGCTCCCGCTGAGAGCAACATTGTCTTGAAAGAGGAGGAAAAACGGACAAAATATCGAGATTTGCTCTTCGAACTCCGCAGGCTTTATCCAGGCCATTCTGTTAAAATAGTGGTACTGATTATAGGAGCCCTCGGTGGAATGAGACAGACGCTGCTTTCAGAACTAAAGATCATACCGGCATGCCGAGATTCGGCAGAGATCTTAGCCGGCAGAATGCAGAAGGCTGTCATCCTCGGTTCATTACGTCTACTCAGGGCACACGATTCGCGGACCCGGTAGTCACTCACCCCACGGGCGTGGGGAGTGGCTATTGGTATTACCAGCTCCCCTCTGTGAGGGTCGGAGCCACAGAGTAGGGTGACTGGTTTTTTGTAAAAAAAAAATAATAATAATAATAATAATAATAATCTTTATTAACCATTCCAGATACATAAGTATATATGGCAAGTCAAATATAAAAATAGTATAATTTCATATGATACTATTATACGTAAAGTATTCTTTGGTATACATATATTATATACAATATTATATACAACCACAGAGAGGTGAACAATTATATGATATAAAACAAACGAGAAACGAAAAGTATTTTGTAAGACAAACAAATTTTGTTAAACAGAATTATATTCCTTCCGGTTCCCTACTTAAAAAATCTTGTATACTATAAAAACCGCCTTTGAGTAGCAGGTTTTTTGTCACAGTTTTATAATTATTGTATATTTTTATTTTTCTTATATTTTCAGGTAGACTGTTATATAGGGTAATGCAGTTATAGTGAGGGGAATGTTTAAATTTAGTTGTATTGTGCCTAGGGATGTCAAGCAATTCAGCATGTCGCGTGTTATATGTATGGCATTCTTCCCTTTTAGTAAATAAACTCATATTTTTCCAAGCATACGTCAGACACTTGTATATAAATATAGAGGGCGTGGTTAAAAATTTTTCTTTTTTAAATATTTCTCTGCAGCTCTCATTATAATTAAGTTTGTATATTAATCTTAGCAATCGCTTTTGACATATGAAGACTCTATCTTTGCCTTTAGCACTCCCCCAACAAATTATATTGTATGATATGTGGGAGTATGCCAGGGCATAATAGATATTTAGCAATCCAGTTTGATCCAGGCTATTTCTCATTTGCAATATTGCAAAGTAAGCTTTATTTAGCTGTCCACACACAAAATGAATATGCTCCTCCCATGATAATTTAGAGTCAAGATAAGTGCCTAGCAGTTTTGTGGTATTTGAGATGGCAATACCATCGTATATTATCGCATTTTGAGGTAAAGGTTTTTGGATATGAAAATGGATAAAAACTGTTTTGCTGTCGTTTAGCATCAATCTATCCCTTTGGGACCATGAACTGATTTCTTGCATGGTTAGATTTATTTGTGCTTGAAGTTCCTCAAGGCTCTTCGCACTTAGAGTAACCGTTAAATCATCTGCAAATATGGTTACATGACCAGCTGTTAAACAATTGGGTAAGTTGTTAATGTATAGTAAAAATAGGAGCGGCCCAAGTACCGAACCTTGAGGCACCCCAAACTTTACATCATGTTCATTGGAATTAGTCCCATTCAGTTTAACTTTTATAGTCCTATTTTCCATATACGAGACTATCCACGCCAGTATGGTCCCTCTTATACCCATATTGCTAAGTTTTATTTCTAGCAAATTCTTATCAATCGTGTCGAATGCTTTAGTTAAATCAAATAAGAGAGAAATAACATACTTGCCCATGTCTAAAGATTTGTATACATGTTCAAGTAGATGACAGCATGCAGTTTCTGTGGATTTACCAGCTCGAAATCCATGTTGAGACATTGTTAATATTTTGTTTATTTCACAGAATGAAACTATTCTATTATATATAATTCTTTCGAACAGCTTTGATACGACACTTAATAGTGATATCTGTCTATAATTCTCAATGTCTTCAACAGCATCTTTTTTGTGAATTGGTATAACAATAGCTAGTTTTAGTGTGTTGGGAAAATGGCCCTGTTCAATCGAAATATTAAATAAGTACGTCAACTGATCAACAATATCTTCTCTTATGGTTTTTAATAAATCTGCTGTTAAGTTATCAAACCCAACTGATTTCTTATTTTTTAAGTGAATAATAGCTTCATTTACCTCCTCGGTGGTAATAGGTGGTAAGAAAATTTCATTTTCTCTATATATAGAAGTAGTGCATGGTAATGACAAATTAGAACCAAAGTAGTGATATAATTTTTGTTGGACATTTGTGGAAAAATGATTTGCGAATTTGTTGGTTAAAATATTATTGTCAGAAATTAACTCATTATTATCATATAGTTTTATATTTTTATCAGGGATTTATTTTCTGCCCAATTTGTCATTAACAATGTTCCATACTGCTTTTGTTTTATTAGGTGCGTCATTTATTTTGTTTCTATTAAAATTTTGTATATTGGTTTCGATATTTTTTTTGTAATTCATTTTTTCAGATTTATATAGCGATATTACCTCTGTGGTTTGTAGATTTGTCATTAACCAGTAAAGGTTTTTTAAGTTGTTGCTCTGCTGAATAAGTTCGTTAGTTAGCCAACCTTTTTTGCGGTTCGTATTATGATTGTTGTTTATTGATATTTTTTTAATAGGACAACTAATATCGTAACACCAGACAATGCTGTCTATGAAGAAGTCAAATGCATCATTCACATTTAGTTGATACATTTCCGACCAGTCCACTCGACTTACGTAAAAAGCAAAATTCCTAATATTATTGGTGTTTATGCATCTTGTTTGATATGTCTTATTATTATTATTTTCATGTTTTGGTTCATATTCATTTATATTTAATATGTGTGCAAGATGGTCAGCTATATTTAGGTTGGTAATTTCTACACTATAGGTATAAGAGGGTAGGTTAGTAACCATGTAATCTATGGACGTGGAACTGGTGTGTCCATGAATATGGTGAATATGTGTGTAGGATCAGCGGATGTTAACTTTAATTCGAAAGAGTCAAATATATCTAATAATGCCTTGGTATCAAAGCATGTTTTCATTGAATCGATGTTAAAGTCACCACACAATATTACGTTGCTCGACATGTTGTAAGCAATATTTAGAGAGAGTGTTAGATTTGTAAAAAATATATTTATGTTACCATTTGGTGGTCTATAGGCAACAATTACAATATATTTTTTTCCGTTTATGGTAATGATCGCTGCACACATTTCAATGTGACACTCAACTGATAACCTTTTTATTGAGTCCACGTCAGTAGATTTCATTTTATTACTAATCATTATAAGCGAACCGCCATGTATACAATTTAGCCTGGAAAAATATGAGATTATCTTATGGTTCTGAAAACATAGGTTTTTGACATTATTTTGACATATCCAATGCTCCGAGACGCATAGTATATCAGGCTTTTCATTCATAAGCAGCAAGTCAATTTCATTCAATTTACTAACTAAACCTTGAACATTTATATGAAATACAGTAAGCACTGTTTTGTTTATAATATGGTTAATATATATAGGAGATGATACATTACCCTTGAAAAAACTTATATTTTTTAATGAGGGAACCTTTAGGCCAGTTTTTAGTATTGAATGCTTCCTCTAGTAGGTCATAGTCTAGTCCTACTTTAAAGGCTTCAGTTTCTCCATTCTTCCATTTTGGTAGCATTTCTATTAAAATTTCCTGTTCTGGAAATATTATTTCTATGTGCTCCTTTAATCTATCCACGCCCGTACCCGGGGACGCTCTGCCTACATATATCCACGTCTTTCTATTCACTGCAGTGAGTTTGGATTTATTTCCTGTTCCAGTACCATATACTACCAGGGGGGTTCTTTTTTGCTGTTGTTTATTTGTTGTATTTTGTGTCATTCTGCTGTGAATCATTGGTTTGCTTTTTGTAGTGCAATCGTCCATAGACCTAGCAGGATGTTTAGTTAGTTTCTCCTTATTATTTTTATAGACATTAGTTTTTGTCTGAGACGATGATATCTTATCTCTAACCTGTGAGGTTTTATTGATATCCTGTGAGTTTTTGTTGTTTCTACTTTTTGCCTCAATAGTCTTCCATGGATTTGTTTCTGTGTTTGTACTTGGTAAATTTTTGCTATTGCTGCATTTTTGTACGTTATTTATTGTCTCTCCATTTGTCAGTAAGCTGATAAGTTCTATATTAGATTCGCGTAGTATAACAACCTCATTTTCGAGTTTTGAGATTTTCTCGTTGAGTTCTTTCATCGAGTCTTTTAATACATCACTAAACACTTTTTTTATTATGACGTTGTTTAACAGATCATTAAGGTCTATTTCACAGCCTTCACTCACACTGTTGTCATTTGACTTATTTGATCTTAAAAAGTACATATTTTACTAGTATAAAACGGTGATTTTATAGAAGAGAGTAACAAACAACCTTCTCTCTATAATATATAACTCGATACACTCGTCTACACAAAGTAGAATACCATCAATGCAAAGTCATCAAAATTTTCCAAGACCATTGTCACAATCCCAAATTAGACGTAATTTTCCATGGTTCAAACCCTCACCAAAACTAAATTATATTGCCGAAGAGTTGACTAATATTGAGTACGATTCACCTAGAGAATCATTTGAAATTTCCGACCCAGCGGAACAACAATTTTTCAATGAGTACCCACCGAATGAATTCCCAGATTATTACGCTGACGAATTTTTAGAATTTTTGTCAAACACCCCAGATGACATCGAAGCTGAACAACAGCAAAATTTTACAGTTGCTTCAGAAACGCGGCCCCTGATATAGCATTCAACGCTTATGCAAATGCACTACCTTTCATAGAAATTAAAAATCCCAAATTAAAACTCTTAATTGATACTGGTTGTAATATTAATATAATTAGACCCATAGTAGCTGAACATTTGAATATATAATAAAAAGCCCTTCAGTTTTAAAAACACCTCTTGACGACAAAAAGGTCTTAAGTAAAATCAAAATTCCCGCTTTCCCTGAACTTCATATAGAAAAAGATATTGAATTTACACTATTTCCATTTTCTGACTATTTTGACGGTATAATAGGGTTAAAAGAGCTTAGAAAATTAAACTTTAACATAGATCTTGAAAATCAAATTTTACATAATAAAAATAAAATTAAAATACAAATTCAATTATAGGCACGAAAGTACACAAAACCACTTTACTATCGAAATTCCACCTTTTTCAAGTTTACAACAAAGGTTTCCGGTAGACATAGCGGAAGGAGAAATAATTATACCAAATATTAAATATAAAGAAATGTGGATCCCTGAAACGGTCGCCTTAGCTGATAATTTTAAAGCCATTTTTGAAATACAAAACACGAGTAATCACACTATAAGTTATACATTTTTTGAACCTTTCCATGCTACAAAACTACAGACAGACGAAGTAGAAATCTTTAATTTTGAAACATTCATTCCTACGTACAAAAATAACAAAATCGATACTCTAAATCAAATTATGATTATTATGAACGACGAGGAGAGACAAGCCATTTTAAAAATAATTTCAGAATTTTCCGATCTATTCCATAACAATGATTCCCAGTTAACATTCACCAATAAAATTAAACATGAGATAAAAACAACGGACGAAATACCTGTACACACGAAAACTTATAGATTTCCCTTCTGTCATAAAGAGGAGATGAATAAACAGATAAATAAAATGTTAGCTGACGGTATAATTAGACATAGTCAAAGTCCATGGTCAAGTCCAATTTGGGTAGTCTCGAAAAACACTGACGCGGGCGGCAAAAAGAAATGGCGCATTGTCGTAGAGTATAGGAAAATTAATGAGAAAACTATTAATGACCGATACCCTATACCCAATATCGAGGATATCCTTGATAAACTAGGTAAATGCAATTAATTTTCTACCCTCGATTTGGCCAGTGGATTCCACCAAATCGAAATGAATCAAAATTCAGTTGAAAAAACAGCATTTAATGTCGAGAACGAGCATTATAAATATTTGAGAATGCCTTTTGGTCTAAAAAACGCGCCCGCGACGTTTCAAAGAGTCATGGACCATGTACTACGCGACTTACAAAATAAAGTTTGCCTTGTATACATGGACGATATTATAATTTTTAGTACTTCACTTCAAGAGCATATTGCAAATTTAAAATTAGTTTTCAAAAAAATACGCGACGCCAAATTACGTATACAACTCGATAAATCGGAATTCCTTAGACAAAACGTTGAATTTCTAGGACACATCATAACCCCAGATGGCATAAAGCCAAATCCAAAGAAAATTAAGGCAATTCAAGAATTTCCCATTCCGAAAACTAGTTGTGATATAAAATCATTTTTAGGCATGTTAGGATTTTATAGAAAATTTATAAAAGACTTTGCTAAAATCACGAAGCCACTTACTTCATGTTTAAAGAAAAATGTTAAAATAGTGCATGATAAAAATTTTGTTGACGCTTTTGAACTTTGCAAAACACTTCTTAGTAACGAACCATTACTACAGTACCCTGATTTTACGCAACCCTTCATACTAACTACGGATGCAAGCAATTTTGCAATAGGCGCGGTTTTGTCGCAAAAAATAAATGGTTTGGAGAAACCAGTAGCTTACGCAAGTCGAACTTTAAATGACGCTGAGAAGAACTACTCCACAATTGAAAAAGAGCTTCTTAGCGTGATCAATTTTACGAAATACTTTCGGCCCTATCTTTTCGGCAGAAAGTTCAAAATTATAACGGACCACAAACCATTACAGTGGGTTAGTGGGTTAACAGTTTAAAAGAGCCGAATTCTAGACTCATGCGCTGGAGATTAAAACTCCTCGAGTACGATTATGACATCGAATACAGAAAAGGGAAAGACAACAAGGTCGCTGCCGCGCTCTCGCGCATAGAAATTCACCCTTTAGAAAATGAATCCATTATAGGTAACCCCGACGATGAAGAAAACCGTATCGAAAAAGACTTCCCAACACTAGACGACCTACTAAAACTCGACCTAGACCCTATGGAACATTTTGATCCTATAAACGAACCCCAACCTTCGACTAGTAAAATTAATATCATATCTGATGTAATCATCGCACCCCCTGTACCAGAAAAACCACCATCAAGCAATGACACTTTACACTCCGCTTTAGAAAACCCTATCTTAGAGATCCCCATATCAGACCGTGCTGTAAACATGTTTCATAATCAAATAATTATTACAATGAGTGACGATATTCTTAAGACAAATGTAAAAATCGAAAGGCCTTTCAACACTAAAACTAGACTTTCAATAGTTTTCCCTAGTAGAAATATAAATTTGTTAGAGCAGGAGATAGTAAAACTTTTAAAGAACAAATTAAACCACAAGCGTTGTACGGCATTTTAATTGACGAAAGATACAAAAAACTGCTAATACCCATTTTACAAAAATACTTTAATAATAAAAGCTTTAAGTTAGTACAGGCAGCGGCTTATCTCACTGAATTAACAAAAGAAACAGATATTCAAGAAACTCTAAAAAAGCATTATATAAATAAAACCGGACATTCAGGCATTACAGAAACCCTTAAAGACATACGAAAAAACTATTATTGGCCAAATGTAAATGTAAATATGAAAGAAAACCTAATCAAATTGTATTACAAAATACACCTATAGGAGAAAAACATTTTGATCACATTTATATCGATACCTTTCCAATAGATAATACAAAGTTTTTAACAATAATAGATAGCTTTAGCCGTTTTGCACAAGCATATGCAATAAATCAAAATGCCCAAGGCGTGATCGAGGGCCTGCTTAAATTTATGTCACACTTTGGCGTACCCATAAAAATAACGTGCGACAGAGGTACAGAATTCAAAAATTTATTATTAGAAGAATTTTCAAAAATGCATAGTATAAATATACACCATATTACAGCTAACAACCCTAATAGTAATTCCCCAATTGAACGTTTTCATTCTACTATTATAGAAAAATATCGCATATTAAAAAACGAAAGTTCTTACAAGAGTACCCCAGAAATGTTAATGAATCAAAGTTTATTAGTATACAATAATTCTATTCATTCGGTAACAAAATATACACCATTCCAAATTGTTAAAGGCAATCTGAGCATTAAAACGAACTATGAACTGACAGACAACTGCATAATAAATGACTACCTAAACAAACAAGCAATTCACTATAAATTAATAAACAAGTTGGTAAACGAAAATAACGAGAGAGCTAGAAGACATTTATTTGAAAAAGAAATTCGAAAAGAAAATGTAGATTATACGCCACAAGAAGGCGAACAAATTTATAAAAAACAAGTCACAAGTTCTGCCAAACATACAAAATGCTAATAACCTGTAGAATTAAAAACGGACTTGGACAATAAAGTACAAACATCGCACGGGACAAAAAAATCACAAAAAAATAATTAAACCACCTAGAAAAATATAAAAATAACTAACTAAACTAAAGACTGTTGTTGCAGATGTTGCTGACAACATGGACAATACTATTTCTACACGCAGTAGGAGCACAGATAACTCTACTTCCTATAACTAATCCCTTACTACCTTTTCTAGTTAGTAAAGCCAAATTAATTAAACAAAAACACACATACGAAAATATGTAGATGTACAAATCTTCGAAGATCCATTAAAAGCAATAGAAATAAATATTCAAACAATACCAAATAGTAACGAAAAATACGAATTATCCCTTTCTGTTTTAGAAATACTTAATCACCTAAAATATTTGCATAAAAAGGCTTTAAATAAATATAAAAATATAAAACCAATACACAGACAAAAACGTGGACTAATAAATGTAGTAGGAAAAGCCTATAAATGGGCCTTTGGACTTCTTGATTCTGATGACGCGGAAAGATACGATAACGCAATAAAAATATTAGACAATAATCAACAAAAAATACATCATGATTTGGAAAACATGCTAACCATCACGAAAGAGTTTATGAATGAAACAAATAACGTAATTGAAAAGATATTAAATAATCAAAATCAAATTTATGCACAAATTAAAATATTACAAGATAACATAAACGAAAATACTTTATTTTTGAAATTACAAAACTGGATAAATATAATGATTATTGGTTGTCAAAATATGATTGAAATCCTAGACACTTTAGAAAATAGCGTATCATTTGCCAAAGTAAATATCGTAGACAATAATATTCTATCCTTGATCGAATTAGATAGTATCCTGGAATCAATCAAATCAATATACCCCTATGGTATCGTAAATGTCGAGTACAAACAATCATACCTAGACATAATTAAAATAGAAGTTCTTTATGTTCATTTAACTTTCATATACCAATAGTTGATGAAAATTTATTCTACTATTACAAACTATTCCCTATTCCTAACAATGGTGAAATCCTAATTCCACCAGAACCCTACATTATAATAGACAATGAAGACCACTATTTCCTGCGAGAAGCATGTACCATCGTGGAAAATTACTGCATTTATTATGAGAAAACTCCAAACAAACTTCCAAGCTGTATCCCACAACTTCTAAGAGGGCACCAGCTTCATAACTGTAACACAATTATGGTAAATTCTATCCATAAGACGCTCATGGGACCAGTTGACGATGCCAATGTAATTGTTGTCCCAGCGAAAAAGGAAAAAATAACTAAACAATGTCCTCATCACGAATATGCAGAAATCAGCGGACCTCACCTCGTGAAAATTCCAAAAAATTGCCAAATTACAGTAGGGTAATTATTCTTTTGGAAATAATGACGTCATCATGGACACAAAATCCATAGATCTCCTACCCATAAGGACAACTGTACAACTTTCGTCACGTGACTCACCATTAGTTCTACAAGAAATACACACGGACAGACTTACAGATGTTTACAAGTCCGCCAAATCAACCCATATACAGGATCTAAAGAGTGTTACGCTAACAGACTCTAATAATGTTTTACTCTATGTCGTATTGACTATTGTAATTATTCTTTGTGCTTTATTACTATATAAGTATTGCTTTAAAAATAGGAAACAAATAATTCAAATATTAAATAGACGCAAAAACGCCACAAATAATAGAAATGAAACCTCAATGACTCAGAAAAATTAAATCATGTCAGAAAACAAAAGTAAAACTCACCCTTTGTTTTCTACTTAGAGGGGAGTCATTATATATTCATATTGCCACATAATGATGTCATGTATATCAGTCATTTCTTGTTAATCAGCATCATATTACAAATGTGTGAGATTATCATTATAAAATATAATTTGTATTCAGATCTAACTTGTGCTTCAAGCAGAGCAGTCGTATTTGTAGTTAACCGAATAAAGACATATACGTGTACTGAACTTTTGAAAATTGTATTTAAAAAGTGTTCCACCCCTTCTTGAACCGTTATATATAGTAATAGTAATAGTAATAGTTTATTTATTGTGCGTGACAATACAATATTGTTTACACTCGTCAAGTACACAGATAATGAATATAAAACATACACTTAAATACAATGATACAAAGCAATGGCATCAGAATGTTGGACATAAGTACATTAATTGTAAAATACAGTGATTACATTAAAATAAAATAAGTATTAACAACACAGATTACTTTTTTAAAAATCATTAAAATATGTGATAAATTCGTTAATCTCATAAAAAACGTTTTCTTTCAGAAAAGTTTTGACTTTCTTGGCAAAAGCAATATTATTAAGTGTTTTCCAGTTATTTGGTAGTAAGTTGTAAAATTTGATCGATAAATATCTAAATGAATTCATGTTTCCTGTCAGACGAAAAAAAGGAGCTATGACAGATTCATTCCTAGTATTGTAGCATTTTTGAGTTTGATAATGAGAGAGATGATTTCTAGCATAAAGAATGCATTCAAAAATATATTGATTTGTACAAGATAGAATACTTAACTTTTTAAACAAGGGTCTGCAGCTTTCTCTATGCTTTGCATTAGTAATAACTCTAATAGCCCTCTTTTGCAATTTTAAAATTTTGACAGTATGTGCAGAGCCACCCCACAGTAGAATTCCATAGCACATTATGCTATGAAACAGTGCATGATATGCAAGCAAGATAATGTTTTGGTCGATTTGATTTTTAAGTTTCTTCAACAGATATATTCTACTACACAGTTTTTTGGACAGGCAATTTATTTGGCTTTCCCAGGTCAGTTTGCTGTCTAAGGTGATACCTAAGCACTTAACGGGATTATTATTGTCAATACAGATACGTGTGTTCAGATTAAATATTACATTTTGAGGTTTTTGTGTGTTAAGGCTTAATTTTACATTGGAGAAATATTGCTTAGCTTGTTGTTGTACATCAGCTGACATATTAATGAGGTTATCCATATTATTATGGGCTGAAAGTAGAGTACTATCATCTGCATATGCAACAATTTTGCTAGAAATGTGATCTGATATGTCGTTGATATAGAGGATAAATAGTGTTGGTCCTAATATTGACCCCTGAGGAACACCGAATTTGAGAGACTTTAAGGAAGATATTTGACTATTATTGCAAACACACTGATGTCTGTCTGCCATATAACTTTTAATGAAAGACAGGGCAGGTCCCCTTATACCAAAACTCTGTAATTTTATTAATAATATGTCAGGTGACACACAATCAAAAGCTTTGGACAGGTCCAAGAAGGAAGCAACTACCATATGTCCATTTTCAAGTGCATCTGTTATATACACAATCATATCGGTTAATGCCTTAGTAGTTGAAGAATCTTTACTGTAACCATATTGACAGGGATTTAATAAGTTCTTATTTTTCAAATAGTGCATTAATCTTATGTTAAAGGCTAATTCAAGCAATTTGGATAAAATTGGAATAATTGATATTGGTCTATGATTACTGACTTGGTTCTCAATTACACACATAGAATATAAGCTGAACGACCTCAGTCAATGGCCTGTTGAATTGTAATAATTCAATAAAGCACTTTTATTATTATTATTACAAAAACTAGATTTTTCCCTACAATCTCAAATGATTTATTGATGGAATCCAGAGTGACAGTCTATTCGAGTACTGTGCTACAATCTTATATATGTTTAATCTAATTACGTTATCACAACTTCAGAAATTCCAAAATCGGGGTATGAGAATTATTCTAAAGTGTAACAGATATACACCTATTTCCTTTATGCTATCAGCACTTCAATGGTTCTCTGTGTCTAATAGGTTGTTTTACTGTCTCATGATTTTTATATAGTTAATGAATAACATGTTGCCGAACTATTTCAATACCTGTGTAATTTAAAATGATGAGATACATGAGCATTTTACTAGAAATGCATATAATGTTTATATTCAAAGGGCTCACTATAGTCAAACAATGAACTTCTTTTTCTACAAAGGTATCGATAATTTCAACAAATCGCCATTACATTCGAAATGCAGTCCATCATTATTCTGTTTAAAAGAGAGTTAATCAAACATATAAAAAAAAAATGTAATTATATTGATATAAATCAGCCGTATCTGCTAGTTGTCAGCGAGTGCCTGAAATGGTTTCTTAGATCGGGCTAGTTTTCTCCTGTAAACTCCGCAAGCTGTTCATTACTGCATCTGCCCCTAGGATTTTTGTTGTGTAGTGGGCTTGGGTTGAGCTCGTTTAGCTGTAGCTACGTTGGCAGATTGGTAGGTTTGAAGGTCGGTAGATGGAGGAAGCAAAGTGGAATGGTCGTTTACAGTAGGCGCAGGGTTGTGGGGTCTAGATGGATATTATGTAGTTAATCTAGAGATCAATGATTTTTAAGCAATTTAAAGTCAAAACTGGCACTTTCACTCTATCGAGGGTAAATTTAAACTTTATACACTTATGGCAAATTTGTTCACATTTCTAATCGTTATATCAAATTTTATCAGATTCTTTAATATCTTTCTTAAACAGCAGTATATGTACATATATAGCGACATTAATGCCCTAAAAACAAAAATAAATATTTTCCAAATTTTGTCCCAAAAAATTTATTTTTTAGGATTTGACCAAGTTAACTCCACATTTCTGACTGCAACCTCTAATAAAGTTGTTAATAATAGACTATTCTCATCAGTCAAGATTACCCTTAGTTTTAATGTATAAATTGACTAGCACAATGTGTGACGAGTAGTTTTTACACCGACGGTGACATTTTTTAAATCCCGCTTTGTCTGATTAAATTTAAAAATATATCGTATTTAGGGTACCTATATGATAACTCAAAACAAATATTCATCTTTACCCAAGACTATTATTTACAACAGTTTTTTAAACAAAGAAGTTTGATAAAGAATATATGCTGTATCGTAAAAATATATTTAGTAATAATTTATATATTGCACATTAAAAATAGTTCACTATTTTAAAACTTTCTTGTGCTAATTCCAAACAATATACTAATGGTAATAACTGTAATAAGTAGAGTTTTGAGATATATAGGTACATTAAGTTTTTATTGTGTATTAGTAAATGGTTCTATGTGTATGTTTAGTCTGAAACAGAATGTCAAAAAAGCTTTAAAAATATTATAACTGAACTGAATTTTAGTAAACTATTTTAAAAAATATATTAAAATATATTCTTAGCGGAACTACTTTTACAAAGCAATCAAAAAATGAGTAGTTCCGCCACTTGCTAAATTATCTTATATTTATATCAACAATTTTATTATAAAAATATATGTCTATATTCCATTTGATTATATAAAGTAGATAACAATAATTAAAAATATACATCTTTGGTATTTATACCTTACTTTCTGGACCTAATGTGTTTTGGTAAAAGGAGCTCTGTATGTTCGCGAGGAAAAGTGCACATAAATGACCAAAATTTTTCTGATACCATTCTGGAGTTCTTCCCCTAGAACAAAATGTATTATAAATTATATAGAATAGAATAGACAGACATATACTGTACCATACAACTCAGTAAATGCATATTTTAAAAACTAATTAATATTACACGAGCCTTTAAGATTTGTTAGGATTATTAGTCCATTTAATGAGGTACAGAAAAGGCCAAAATATCAAAAGTTTGTAGGATCTTTTGCAATATATTTCCTCCCCCGTATTCGAGGGTGAGAAAAACGATGGTGATGGTTTCGAGTTCTGAAACCGTTGCGTACTACCCCTATCAAGGGAAAACCACCCCAATTTCTGGCTTCTCGATTTTGGGCCTGCTAGGGATCGTCGGATCGGTTTTTTTTAGGGAATAATAATAAATTCAGTTAATTTACATTAGAGTACCATGGAGTGACCCCTGAAGGTTTAACCTACCCCCGCCCGTAATAGCAATGTCCCCAAAAAACTAAGAAATACGGACTCGACAAAGTTTTTTGTGGATTTTTGAGAGGGATCACAATGGTGGTGTTATTTTTCACCCTACCCTCCCACAACTACCTCCTGCTCTTCCATGCTGTCGGCATGGGAATATCAGGGAAACTAACCATTACTAAACTACACTTGACCTAAACAACCCCCGGGGGTTGAAACTACCCTGATCGCAACACCAAAATCCCTCGAAAAACGGGTTTTCGAAGGCGGAAATCAAGACTTTTTTTTCACTATATCCTCTCGAAACTACCCCCTACGTATAAAAATCATCCCCCCTTTCATGCTGTCGGTCCTAGGCATGCGAGGATTCGTCGGGTCAGGATTTTTATGAGAATATCAGGTAAACTATTACCCAACCACAGGTGGCCTAAGCAACTCCCCGGGGCTACTACCCTGCCCGCAATACCAAAATCACTCACGGGTTTTCGATGGTGGTGTTATTTTTCATCCTACCCTCCTGCAACTACGCCCAATGTATAAAAATACCCCTATTACCAAATTTCATGTAAAAGTCGTATTTTTAGATTTTTCCTGAGAAATAAAATTTTCCCATTTTGAATAGAATAGAATAGTTTATTGGTGTCAAATACCCAAAGTGTTTACACATGTCAAAAATGATGCGAAAAAACACAGTTCAAAATAATATACTTAAAAAACACAGACATATTAGGTCATAAAATATGTACTTATTCTCTAAGTCACATAATATGATAAGACATAAAATTGCATAAGACAAAATCATTAGAACAATACAGTCGACAAAATAAAAAATGAGATATATGAAAATTTTACTGCTGCTTAGTAACTACCCATCGATTTGTAAAAAAAAATAATATACTCCTGAAAGAGCACAAATAAATATACACAGTTTTATTATTCTTTATAAGTAATGACGGTTAAATTTTAGCCAGATCGCTCGTTAAGGATTCATTCATACTATAAAAGGAATTTGTATAAGATAAGTTTTTTATTCTATTAACTGGAGTCATTTAAGAGTTTTACATTAGAAGGCAGTGCGTTGTACAGCTGGATGCCATAGTATCCAGTGCCATCCCTAGCTCTTTTAAGGCATAGAAAATTTTGATGAATATTATATTTGTTCCTTATATTGTAGGAATGTATTTCATTGTGAAATGAATAGTTGTCTAAGTTGTTCTTAACGTAAAGGAGACATTGTAAAATGTAAGTACAGGGTACGGTAAGTATGTTTAATATTTTGAACTGTTCTCTACAGTCATCTCTATTAATTCCAGTTATAATACGTATGGCCTTTCTCTGTACAACGAAGACATTGGCGTCACGTGACCCCATACAAGTATAGCATATGATATTACAGAGTGTATCAAACCATGGTATGTGACAACCAATGCATTTTGGGAGATCTTGCGTACTATGTTTCTGAGTAAATAAATATTTTTGCAATTTTTTTTGCAGACATATGAAGTGTGCTCATCCCATAATAATTTTGGATCTAATGAAGACCAAAAAATTTAGTGGATATAGGGTTCCTTACTTCCTCTATATTTTGAAGACTAAAAACCATTAACTTTGTTTTTGAGGTGTTTAGATTTAGCCGGTTTGCAAGAAACCAATTTTGAATTTTTGACTGTGTGTCAAAGACATCATTTAAAAGTTTCTCAAGGTTATCGTTAACATCGGTTAGGTTGGTATCATCAGCAAAAAGAATAGTCTGTATTCTGTCTACTGAATTTGGAAGATCATTTATATATATATATATATATATATATATATATATATGTTCCGAGAAGCTTCCGCGGTCGTTGGTATGAAAAATACTAGGTTCTCGGGTTGAACCGCGTCTGAGATTGTTAATGTCTCGACGTTTCGGCTCCCGTTTTGGAGCCATTTTCAAGAGAAAAAGTGAGTCAAGTAAAAATTGTCAAAGAAAATAATGCTAGGAGTTCGTGGAACTGGTTCGATTCCGGGGTCTCAATCTGCCTACTCCCCAGATCTCACCGCGATCCGTCTCTAAGGCCTCAACCTGCCTACTCCTTAGAGCGAACTCGCTGGCAGTATCGGACGAAGTGTTATTTATACGAAAGCTGTCTGTGGGTGGGAGAGTGGTGGGGGGTTGAGGGTCTGTTGATGGAGGCATCAGAGCAGAACGGCTGCTATCAGGATTATGAGGTGTGGATGAATATTGTGGGGCTAGCCTGGAGATCAATGATTTCCAAGCGACTGGAAGACGATGACCGTCATCCCTTTTGTTTAGACAATTGGGACGTTTTTCAATCTCAATTGCTTCGCGGATGATTCGCGGTTTCTGGAAAAATGATGGTGCTATGGTTTTGGTGTTATCGAAGTCTATATTATGGCCTGTTAGAAGGCGGTGTTGGGCAAGTGATGATGTGGGATCGGATTTTCTAACTGCAAGACGATGTTCATATATTCTATTGTTAATCCGTCTGTTGGTTTGTCCAATGTAGGTTTGGGGACAGTTTGAGCAAGGTATTTCGTATACACCGTGGGAATCATTAGGTATTTGGTCTTTTGGGGTTCTGATTAAATTGGAAATTGTTTGGTGTGTTGTGAATATGGTTTTTATGTTATTGGATTTCAGGATTTTTGAAATTTTGTCTGTGACACCTTTGATGTAAGGTAGGAAAGCTTTTTGCTGAGGAGGAGTTTCTGTCTGATCAGTTTGGGAAGGATTTTGTGCTTTGTGTATGGATCGCGTTATATGTCCTTTGTCGTAACCGTTTTGTAGAAGTGCTTCTTGTAATGTTTGTAGTTCGGATTGTCTGTTGTGATTGTCTGTTAGTCTGAGGGATCTGGTTACAAGAGTGTTGACAACGGAATTTATTTGTGATGGATGGTGATGTGATTTTGAGTTAAGGTAACGGTTGGTGTGGGTTGGTTTTCTATACACAGAGTAGGAGAGTTGATTGTTGTTTTGTTTTGTAATGAGGACGTCTAGGAAAGGGAGAGAACAATTGTTTTCGATTTCAATAGTGAACTGGATCTGAGGGTGTATATGATTAATGTGAGACAGAAAGTTGTTTAGAGAATCTCTACCATGTGGCCAGATAACGAAGATGTCATCTACGTATCTTAGCCAGCAAGTAGGCTTCAGTTCGGATGAATTCAGGGCTTGGGTTTCGAAGTTGTCCATGTAGATGTTGGCTATGACAGGGGACAGAGGTGATCCCATTGGAGCTCCTCTCACTTGTTTGTAATAGTTGCCTTGAAAGAGAAAATAGGTGTTGGACAGACAATGTTCTAGAAGGGTCAGAGTGCTGGGAGAAATATTGTGTTTAGTTTTGAGAACGTTTAGGGCTTCAGTGAGTGGGATGTTGGTGAATAGTGACACAATATCGAAACTGACTAGAATGTCGTTCTGGGAAATAGAGTAATTTTGAAGAAGATCAATGAAATTGGTGGAATTTTTGACATAAGAAGGGGCTTGTTCAGCAATGGGTTGTAGAGTATGGGCTAGATGTTTCGCTAATTTGTGAGTTGGGGAACGAAAAGCACTAACTATTGGTCGTAAAGGGATGTTGGTTTTGTGAATTTTAGGAAGACCGTATATTCTAGGAGTTCTAGACGATTTCTCTCGAGGAATGAGGGATTTTCGAATATCTGAATGGAGGTCAGAATTGTTGATGATGATTTTTGTTCTCTTTTCTAAGTATGTGGTGGGATCGCGCTGGATGCATTTGTAGTCTGGGGTATTGAGTAAATCGTTCATTTTTGTTAAGTAATCGGAGGTGTCTAGTATGACAGTGGAGTTGCCTTTGTCGGCTGGGAGAATGATAAGGTCGTCATTGTTATATAGGTCTTTTAGGGCTTGTCTTTCTCTAGAAGGTAGGTTAGAAGTGGGAGGTTTGGCAGTTCGAAGTATTCTAGCGATATCTTGTCTGGTGTCCTCAGCTTGATTGTTTGGAAGGTGGGATATAGAATCTTCAACTTGGGAAATAATGGTTTCAACTGGAATAATTTTGGGAGAAACTGCAAAATTGAAACCTTTAGCTAAGCCTTGAAGGGCGCCCTTCAAGGCTTAGCTAAAGGTTTCAATTTTGCAGTTTCTCCCAAAATTATTCCAGTTGAAACCATTATTTCCCAAGTTGAAGATTCTATATCCCACCTTCCAAACAATCAAGCTGAGGACACCAGACAAGATATCGCTAGAATACTTCGAACTGCCAAACCTCCCACTTCTAACCTACCTTCTAGAGAAAGACAAGCCCTAAAAGACCTATATAACAATGACGAC
The DNA here is from genome assembly GCA_963675555.1 of Leptura quadrifasciata. Lineage (NCBI taxonomy): Eukaryota > Metazoa > Arthropoda > Insecta > Coleoptera > Cerambycidae > Leptura > Leptura quadrifasciata. Next base: position 24,695,006 of record OY776682.1, read on the forward strand.
CTTATCATTCTCCCAGCCGACAAAGGCAACTCCACTGTCATACTAAACACCTCCGATTACTTAACAAAAATGAACGATTTACTCAATACCCCAGACTACAAATGCATCCAGCGCGATCCCACCACATACTTAGAAAAGAGAACAAAAATCATCATCAACAATTCTGACCTCCATTCAGATATTCGAAAATCCCTCATTCCTCGAGAGAAATCGTCTAGAACTCCTAGAATATACGGTCTTCCTAAAATTCACAAAACCAACATCCCTTTACGACCAATAGTTAGTGCTTTTCGTTCCCCAACTCACAAATTAGCGAAACATCTAGCCCATACTCTACAACCCATTGCTGAACAAGCCCCTTCTTATGTCAAAAATTCCACCAATTTCATTGATCTTCTTCAAAATTACTCTATTTCCCAGAACGACATTCTAGTCAGTTTCGATATTGTGTCACTATTCACCAACATCCCACTCACTGAAGCCCTAAACGTTCTCAAAACTAAACACAATATTTCTCCCAGCACTCTGACCCTTCTAGAACATTGTCTGTCCAACACCTATTTTCTCTTTCAAGGCAACTATTACAAACAAGTGAGAGGAGCTCCAATGGGATCACCTCTGTCCCCTGTCATAGCCAACATCTACATGGACAACTTCGAAACCCAAGCCCTGAATTCATCCGAACTGAAGCCTACTTGCTGGCTAAGATACGTAGATGACATCTTCGTTATCTGGCCACATGGTAGAGATTCTCTAAACAACTTTCTGTCTCACATTAATCATATACACCCTCAGATCCAGTTCACTATTGAAATCGAAAACAATTGTTCTCTCCCTTTCCTAGACGTCCTCATTACAAAACAAAACAACAATCAACTCTCCTACTCTGTGTATAGAAAACCAACCCACACCAACCGTTACCTTAACTCAAAATCACATCACCATCCATCACAAATAAATTCCGTTGTCAACACTCTTGTAACCAGATCCCTCAGACTAACAGACAATCACAACAGACAATCCGAACTACAAACATTACAAGAAGCACTTCTACAAAACGGTTACGACAAAGGACATATAACGCGATCCATACACAAAGCACAAAATCCTTCCCAAACTGATCAGACAGAAACTCCTCCTCAGCAAAAAGCTTTCCTACCTTACATCAAAGGTGTCACAGACAAAATTTCAAAAATCCTGAAATCCAATAACATAAAAACCATATTCACAACACACCAAACAATTTCCAATTTAATCAGAACCCCAAAAGACCAAATACCTAATGATTCCCACGGTGTATACGAAATACCTTGCTCAAACTGTCCCCAAACCTACATTGGACAAACCAACAGACGGATTAACAATAGAATATATGAACATCGTCTTGCAGTTAGAAAATCCGATCCCACATCATCACTTGCCCAACACCGCCTTCTAACAGGCCATAATATAGACTTCGATAACACCAAAACCATAGCACCATCATTTTTCCAGAAACCGCGAATCATCCGCGAAGCAATTGAGATTGAAAAACGTCCCAATTGTCTAAACAAAAGGGATGACGGTCATCGTCTTCCAGTCGCTTGGAAATCATTGATCTCCAGGCTAGCCCCACAATATTCATCCACACCTCATAATCCTGATAGCAGCCGTTCTGCTCTGATGCCTCCATCAACAGACCCTCAACCCCCCACCACTCTCCCACCCACAGACAGCTTTCGTATAAATAACACTTCGTCCGATACTGCCAGCGAGTTCGCTCTAAGGAGTAGGCAGGTTGAGGCCTTAGAGACGGATCGCGGTGAGATCTGGGGAGTAGGCAGATTGAGACCCCGGAATCGAACCAGTTCCACGAACTCCTAGCATTATTTTCTTTGACAATTTTTACTTGACTCACTTTTTCTCTTGAAAATGGCTCCAAAACGGGAGCCGAAACGTCGAGACATTAACAATCTCAGACGCGGTTCAACCCGAGAACCTAGTATTTTTCATATATATATATATATATATATATATATATATATATATATAGTAGAGGAAGTTAGCCGTAGGTCGGTCTCCCCCCACCACTGACCTTGACCTTGACCGTGCACCTGTAGTCCGTTCCTTCAAGGCCACGGTGGCACCGTAGGTTCGCATAGCATATACCGTGACCTTGACCTTGGACGGCCGCAGTGCGTTTCGACTTCAAGGGCGCAGTGTTGCTGTTACCCAGAACGATCACTTGCGGTGACCTTGGCCTTGGCTAACACTATTAGAGAATGCAAGGACGGAGCTTCCTCCTTGCCACGCAACTTGACCTCTAAAATTACATTAGTTCAATACGTACACAGTAAAATGTGGTGGGGTTCTATATTTTGTGACGTAGTATACTTTTTCTATAAAAATAGCACGGACTCTTAGAACAAAATCATATTTAGTCTGGTTCACCCACAGTTAATAAGTGAGCATAGTGTTGTGATCTGAAATATTTTAAGTAAGCAAAGTTCTGTAATATTTCTTGGTTAGTAATTCTTTCACTGTACTCAACTACTTAAATATGACTACCAATATCGATTTATTAGCCCTTAATGAACTTATTATTAAAGATACTGAAGTTTTAGACCAAAAACCTATTTCATCGTTAATTTTAAATAAGGTTTACGCCATTAAAAAAATGTTAATGCTTAATACACGTTTTGGAAAATCGATATTAGTACATTTATTTGATGAAAGTACAAGTACTACCTTTAAATCATTTTTGCCTAAACGTATTGCTGAACTATTAAATATAACTTTTATAGAAGAAATAAATTCGTCTAGTGGTAAATATGCGTTGATTTATTTAGGAGAGAATTCACCCATTTATACCGGTGCTAAATCAAGGTCACTAATAAAATTCGAAATTATTGCGTGATTTAAACTATTTAAAATATTTGTATACTTTAAATTATCAGACCAATAAATAAGGTATAGTGAAAGTATAACTTAGACTGAAATATTATAAATACACTACAATAGTAGTAGAGATGTAAGTAGTTTTATCATATATTTGATAACTTGTTCTAATTTTATTTATGTAATTTCTAGCCTCACTATAACTGGCAAGAATGTGGATGCAATATTCAGCAGAACGTTGGGTAAGGGCAGAAGACATTAATTCGGCAATTGAAAGACTATCTTCTGTACTAGGCGACTTAAGTATGGATAGACTCCATGCAATAAATTATGATCTGAATTACTGCTTCGATGCTGAAAAAGTTAAACAGCTTAATGAGGATTCTGAGAGGTATTACAGAGGTGCACAACTATGTGGTAAATTCTCTCGTGGTATTGTGAATTTAGAAGAATTCTGTGAGCAACTAGTGGAAATAAATTTAAAACATTTCCTATGTGACATAGAAAAATACTTACCTAAGAAAATTATTGAAAAGTATCAACTCGACCAATCTGATGAAGAACAGGATGAAGACAACTCAATTAGTAGTTAATCACTTATTGTAATTCTTCTGTTAATAATATTAATATGTAAATGGTGTAATAAAATTATTATTATGGAAATATAGTTGTTTTTATTTTTAAAATTAAAATTGAAATAAATGAAACACATTATTAGATTATACATTAATTTATTTATAATTATTTTTGGTGACATACATTAAAAAATATTAATTATTAATCCTAAATATAAACATATTTAAAGATATTTATTTTAACTCTATATTTAAATCTATAATACATTTGTTAAGAAAGTGAACGTTTGCAAGAGAGCAGTGACTATATTTTGGTTGGGTGTGTTCCATACATCTTGGTACCTTTAACGATTTTAGATTGGGTATGCAGGGTGAGAAGTCATCTAGATCTATAACTCTATTCCATTTTAGATGATGCTGTAGAACATTTTTCTTTAATTTGCCTTTGCATACAATTATAACATCCTCTGACAATACGTTGCGTCGAAAATTATTAACAGCGTTTTGACAAAGTCGATGAAGTATTAGTGGGAATTCTGACAGTTGAATATATCCATCACTCCATTTTATGCCCCCATGGTAGTTGTTTTCTAACCATCGGTAGTGAGTCTGTTCGCCTTGGGTTAGTGATGAGAAAGGATTTGGTGGTTTGAAGAAATAGTGTGCTTGCTGATTAGTGTTACAACATAGAACAGCTAATTCTTTAACGGTAAAATCATTTGTTTTATATTGAAACCCCTGCAAGTCAACTATCAAAGTAGGAAATTGGCTACCTAATGACGTCATGGTAATAGGTATTCGTTACTTAGCACCAGCAATGCCACACTGAACTGAACCATCTAATGCGCTATAACTTAAATACGCATCGTGAAGTATAAGTGCATATACTCGAGTTTGTTCGGGAAACTTCGTCTTCCGTGTCTCAAATTCAATTTTTATATCGACGGTGGATGATTTCATTGCATCTGGTTGGTGTGAGCAATCAATAACAAACAATGGATTTTTTCTGAATTCGCCAAGGTCCATCATAGGTTCACTCATATCTTTATCGTAATAACTACGTTGGAAATTTTCATAGGCGTAGTAGGCTGCAGAGTCGAGTTTCTTATCGAAATTTAAATTCCAACGTTCATATGGAAATACTTCGGCATTTAAATATAGCCGAATATTATTTATATCTGCATGTATAAAACTTGCGGCGTCCTTGGTTCTGTCACTAGAGTTGCCATTGTTTTGAAATCCGATAATGATGTATCGAGGTCTCTCAAGACTGTTAGTGGTTTTAACAGCCCATATATCAGAAGCAGTATCACGTAGAGTGGGTAGCTCATAGAGATCCCACATACGGTAAGCCATTTTAACTTTAGCATTATTACTGCTCGTATCAATTTTCTTTAATAGTTTAACCTTTTGTCTAACTTCAGGCACAATATGTCTTATCTTCCATTCGATTTTGTTAATTTCTAACTGTGCATCAACTTCTCCAATGTAAGAGTCTTTAAAGGAACGTGCTATAATTAAAATTAATTCCTGTTTTGTATTTAAAATACCTTTGGTATAATCTTCTGCAAAACCCATGAGGTACTTAAGAGGGAGTTTACCGCTGAAAACGTGGCTGGTAGTATCTAAAATATCCTGTTTTTTCTCGGTGAGACCCCAACCTATAGTTAGTAGCGATGGGAGGGATGTTTGTCCATATGACACCCTAGTTTTCATTGTAGTAGTGATGCCAGGCTTCCTAACGACAGCGACCTGTTCACCACCCATTTCATATCTTATTTCTTCGAAGAGAAAAGCTAGCGCATTGTTAGATAGATAACACTTCTTGGTAACATCACTAGGGGTAAATTTTCCTTCTATATAAATGTAACTCTCTGTAATGTCAAGTATTAAGTCCTGAAAATTGACAGGAATGCGTACTTCATCAGAGTTTCTATAATATGGTGAACCGTGTGGTTTATATGTATGCTCATGTAAGCTAACGAGTGACTGATCGAATACAGGTTCCTCGAACACCTCAAGTTTTTCACTAGATGTAAAAGTCACCATTATTAACTATTTTTCTCTCAGTTTCAATCCGATGGATCGAAGAAATGCACGATCTTTAGCTGGCAGGTTATGTCTTAACCGTTTAAGCTCTACACGTTGAATGAGTCGATTTCCGCAGTCATTAGTCTTTTTATCGTCAATCACATTGAAACGATTGTGTGCTAATCGTTGTTGATTATATCGGAAACCCATTGTGTTTGCGATTTTAAAACTGTTTCAATTCTAGCTTTACGATAATCTTCTCACCACGAAAATTGATTAAATCTCCATTATCATCCAATATGCGTAGTGTAATGTTGTCGATAAACTGACGTCCTTCAGGTCTAACAGGCAAATATATGATGTTCGCTGGCTCTCTGGTAAGTTTGTAACCTGGTTCAACGTCTATGTCGAACTCGAAAAGGGTATGGGATTTAAGGGTATTCAGATATGCTCCAGAGATAATGTTGCAATCTACACGTATCATCCTTACTTTCATAATATCAACAGGTAATGTTGATTCATGATTAGTGTTTGGATGCAAATAAGTCGATTCAAATCCCAATAAATTACCAATAGAGTTTGCTTGTGTAAAGTCAATTCCATATTTTGACCAAATCTCACACTTTAGCGTATTGTTGTTCGCTCGCAGTCGAAATAGTTTTTCTTTTTCCTCTTTCTTATCACCGGGCATAGCTTTCAGTATTGCACGATATATCTCTTCAATTTCATAGGCTCCGCAAGGTATGTGGATAAGTGTGGGGGCTACTTTTGGTCCAATTCGATAGCAAAAACGATTGTTGGTTTCGTCCACATTGAATATAGAATTGTAAGAATAGAAGCCTGTTAATCCTAACCCATATCGACTATTAGTATCTAATTCAATGGGAGGATAAAACTCAGCACTGAGCACACTAGATCGGTTTGATAGAGTGAACGTATACGACATGACTGATGATATTTAGTGTTCTCTCATGAATTTATTGTGAACTACAGCAATAATCGTGGTGTAATTTTCGTTTTTTGCTGGATGACGGAGACGTTTGTATCTCATTATTTGATGCAACATTGACATCGCGCACTTTACAGTAGCAGCAAAATATTCTTCGAGGCGGCGGCCCATCATTAACATCAACACTGCTACCACCGCCATCATCATCATCATCATGATAATGTTCCTGACAGTATTGATATTTTAAAATATCAATATCATTCTGGAGATGCTGGGGTAGTTTGTCCCATACTAATGCAATTTCATGTGCAGCACATCCAATCATTACTTCTTTAGGCATATTTGCCAGTTGTTGTTTGCTCATCTTCAATAGACTGCGTAAACGGGAGAATGCGATTAGTGATTGACCCATCTGCTTGATGCTTTCCCGATCCATTTCAAGGTCTGCAGATGTTATTTCACAAGCGTTTGTAGTTATTTTGTAGTGAGAAACTTCAAACACAAATGACCACACCACACTGTGTTAAAATTTTGTTGGCGTTCATAGTTATAGTAAATTTTGTCGGTCGACTTTGAACCTCTGCGCAGATATAAAACTAATTCTGTCGGTGGGGGTAAATCACCAAAACTATCGAAATATGTGACTAAACTACCACGTTTTTTAAATGCAACCCAGTGTGTTCCAGGGCCATTTATACTGTCTAGATTTATGATGGCCGACTCATTATGACGTGGTCCAGAATATGGTAGAGTGTCCCGCATAAATATCCCCCGAAAATAGGGCACTTTCATCTTCTCTGCATAATATTTAAGATCGATATTAGTGAGAGGTTTTCGGGGTAGAGCATCTAGAAGTTTTTTGAACTTTGTGGTTTTAGATAAAGTCCTAGTCCTTTGCGATATGGTTTTAAATATAGCCCTTTACCACTTTTTCCTATAGAAATCGCCTCCATCTGCCTATTATGGCGATTTTTTTCAGCTAATTCCTCTCTACTCGTTTTAACATCATTTACAGCTTTAGCTATACCAGCAGCAGTGCCAGCTAAACTACCCAAAGCTGATAATCCAGCAAAAATGGGTATTAATGGTAGAATTCCACCCACTTTCGGTATTGGTATTATCCTAGGTGTACGAATATTACGTTTTCCACCAGCTGCTCTCATGTGTCGTCGTGCTGCTTGAAGCGCAATTTGCGTAACTTTTTTTGTGTCCTTAGCGATTTTTCGTTTACCACCGGCTTTACGTATGTCATCACGTACTTTACGTACTATTCCAGCACCAAAAGCTATATTTCTAGTTTTTTTCTTGTTTTTCTTTTTAATTATACGTTTCTTTGTAGTACGGGGTGTTGTTGACGTACAACCCATACCAAGACGTTGCTTTCCCTTCATTATAGTTGTAACTAACCACGCGGCGGCCTTTTCTTTGAAACTTACGTCTTTTGATTTAACTCGTTTCCAGGCAGCTTGTTCAAGTTGATAGTCTGCTTTGTGTCGGGCTGCTAAATTACTGGTGTTTTGATCGTATGCAATATCGTGCTGCTTGCATGCAGCATCGAGTTTGTTTATGCCTGGATCACCTCGGGCTAATCTTTTTTGTAATTTGGTGCCTGGACCACAATACTGGTAACCTCCCGGTAAGTGTAGTTCAAATGGGAGCTTATTTATTAGAGAATTGACTACCCCCTTACCAATCTTTAAACCACGACGATTTTCACGTGTGTGCTTCTCGGTTGACACCATTTAAATAACAATCACAATACGTACATCTATTTATATAGTATCCATCCGTGCTACGATGCGCATTGTGAAGCAGAAACAGAAACTTGCTGTAGATAATTTAGATGAAAAAGTAGGGTGTGGACTACAAGTCGAATCACGCCATGGCCCGCTACTTCCCTCAACTATTCGCGGACTCTTAATAGGTCCAAGTGGTTGTGGCAAAACAAATTTACTAATAACTTTGCTTACTCATCCACTTGGGCTACGTTTTTCAAACATTTACTTATATTCAAAGTCCTTACATCAACCCAAGTATGAATATTTACGCGATATATTAGCACCGATTACGGGGCTAGGATATTACACCTTCAGTAACAACGCGGAAATAGTGCAACCATCCGACGCTGAGCCTGAGTCTATATTTATATTTGATGATGTTATATGTGAAAAGCAAGATGTTATTCGAGCATACTTCTCAATGGGGCGTCATAAACATGTAGATTGTTTCTATTTGGCACAAACGTATTCCCGCGTCCCTAAACAGTTGGTAAGGGATAATAGTAATTTCATAGCAATTTTTAAGCAGGATGATATGAATTTACACCACATTTTCTCAGACCATGTCTCACCGGATGTGACTTATAAAGAATTTCAAGAAATGTGTGCAGAGTGCTGGAAAGACAAATATGGGTTTCTTGTAATTGACAAGGATAGAGAAGTAAATGAAGGGAGATATCGCAAAGAACTTGATAGTTTCATATATCCATGAAGTATTGTAATTAAAATTTTAATTGGTCTACAGATAGCATCGGGATAACTTCAGCAGTGAGGCTGCATTTGTTAGACATGAATGACAATGGTGAGAATAAACTCAGTAGTGCTATAGGTAGAAACATGAGAGAAGAAATAAGACTGAAACGTGAATTGATTGAGGCCACCGATTCAGTGCGCAAAAAATTCAACTCTGTGAAGAGAAGAAACGTTGAGAATCAGTTAACACTCGAAAAAATTTATGAACCCATAACAAAACCATTAAAGGTTATATCATCTGCTTCACATAACCAATCGCTAACACAACCTCAGAAACCAACACAACCGATAGAAAGTGCAAGAGCTAGTACTAGTACATTTAAAGCAACACCTGAAACTAGTGATGAAGATGGTGACAAAAATGCAAGTCAACAATATTTTTTGGAAACACCACCGGGATCGTCGTTAATGAGCACTCCATGTTCAGAAAGTTCTATTAGTGGCGCAGAAGGAAAATGTGATATAGTGCAAACACATTTAGAAAATCTGAAATTCGACAATGCTAGGTATGATACTATATACGGTGTACGTTTAGACCCCCATACAGAAAAACTACAAATGGGTAATGCTGAAATACGCTTTTCTAATGGAAATATCACATTGTGGCGTGGAACTAAGAAGGTGGGGACGTATTCTGGCAGTCCTAAGTTATATGATATGATATTTATGAAACAACCACAAATTTCGCGTAGTAATGAGGCTATTATTGGCGACAAAGAGTGTCAATTATATGGTGGGATTTTAAAACAGACAAAAGCACCATATAAAAATTATGATATGAAACAGGGTTTGAATAAAGCTAAATGGAAGAAATTCACTAATATTATAGAACCATTGGTATCTTCTACAGTTGTGACGAGATCTAAAACTGGCTTAGGTGTTCCTATTAATAAATTATACAATAATAGAGGTGTTGACTATGTATATTGGAATACACCGAAAGAACTAGTGGACCGCCTACGCCTGCTCTATAGCTCAAAAATGGTTGGTAACAATGGTGTCAATAACGAAATAGTCAGTTTATTGGAAGAAATGAGGGAAGAAAGGATAATCTATTAGTGAAGTTAAAATTCATTTCACACTTATTTAATTAGTATAAAATATTGTGAAATGGTTAAACGGGGTCAGACGTAAACAGAAATGGCTGTTGTAAACAACACAATTGACAAGTTCGGTAGACGAAGAAGTAATAATAATAAATCGATTATCGTACATGGACCTCCAGGTATTGGTTTTAAGCTTACCGCAGATAATCAATTTGATATGCAAAATAAGCGTTTACTGAACATTGGTGAACCAATAAATCAAAAAGATGGTGTAACTCGTAACTATGTAGACGAAAATATCGATAAATGTATGAAAGACATTAAAAAGTCACACATTGCTTTTATGGAGAATCAGTGGACTGAATATAGTAAGTTTGTACACAGCAAAATTACCGAGATGATTAATGACGCTCTGCAACACATTAATAAAGAAATTTCTGGAGTTAAGAAATTAACCGAGGACAATTATACTATTTTATATGATGCAATAAGCAAAGTGCACCACATTCTCGATGAATCCCGTCTGAAAGGTATGACAGTGCGACAGAAATCACTTGGAAATATTGTGGCACAAGCTGGGAGGAACGATCGTAATCAACAAGTGATAGATGAAATAGTGGCTGAAGTCACGGACAACGCTGCTACATTAGGAAAAAAGTGAAAAAACAGACCTAAATTATCTATATAAACGCCTGACTTAAACTTCAATTATGGTGATTAGTAATGAGAAATTACAAGTTGTTAACGAATTGCATAAAGCTTGTAGGAGAAATTTCCGTAGAAGAAGAACAATAATCAAAGGTTATGGTGACTTATGGCAAATGGATTTAGCTGAAATGCAACCATACGCTGATGAAAACAATGGTTATCGATACATTCTCGTAGTGATCGACTGTTACTCAAAATATTTGTGGACTAAACCTCTAAAAAATAAAACTGGTGTTGAAATTACTAAGGTTATGAGAAGTATTTTACAAGAATCAAATTATTCTCCTAAAAATCTACAAAGCGATCAGGGTACGGAATTTTACAACAAAAACTTTTCTGCTTTAATGAAACAGTACATCATTAATCATTACTCCACGTATAGTACGAAAAAAGCAGCAATTGCAGAAAGAGTAATACGAACATTAAAAACCTGGTTATATAAAGAATTCTCAGCTAGAGGTAAATACAAATGGGTTGACATTCTATCCGACATTACAAAATTGTACAATAATAAAATACATCGTACGACTGGTATGAAACCTGCTGATGTTAAACCAACTACACGTTTAAATGCTTATAATCACATTAAAATTGCTTTGAAACCTAAATTTCGTATTGGCGATATAGTTCGAATCAGTAAATATAAAGGTATATTTGAAAAGGGGTTCACACCAAATTTTTCAACTGAACTTTTCAAGATCGTTAAAATAAATGTAACAAATCCCACAACATATACACTCCAGGACATTCATGGCCAACCAATAAAGGGGTGCTTTTATGAAATGGAGCTACAAAAAGCTAAATACCCTGATGTCTACTTGGTGGAAAAGGTTTTAAGAAGGAGAGGGAACAAGGTTTTTGTGAAGTGGCTCGGATTCTCTAATGACCACAACTCTTGGATTAACGAAGCAGCTCTTATTTAATATTGTCACATTCTTTATATAAAATGTGTATATTTATAACAACTAATATTTTACTTATGTTTAGAAATTTCATAATAAAATGTGTGTATTCCATTAATATTTGTTTTATTTATTTTCCCCATATAAGACTCCAAAGCCTTAGTAATTATATACACATTAACGAAAAAATATATACAAATGCAAATTTGTTAAAATTTTTGAATTAATTTTTACTCCTAAAAATTATTAGATGAAATCAAGAAAATCATTTTAATAAATTTTATTGAGAAGAAAATATTTACAACGAATTATAGATTAAATATATTTATTTAAAACGTATATAATACAGAAAAAATACAAATACATATTTATGGAATTAATCAGATGAAATCCCCCCGTCTCGACAGTAACGCTTCCTGACAGAAACATTCTCTGTTGTGTTTCATCACACCTCCATAAATATGTCCAACATATTCACAAAGTAAAACACTGTATGTCTTCTCGTCTCTGCATTTGCTGCAAATATTGTTCCAACAATCACCAGTGTACTTGTTGCAAACCAGACACCGCTGCCTCAATGGGTGCTCCACCTTGCATGTCTCACAAACATCTCGGATAATTCCAAAATTTGTACGAGTCGTGGGTTGTAGACACTTGTAGCACTCTTGCTCCAGACGCTCACGTGATGCTGCTTTTCGGACGGTATTCACTGGCACTGGATTTTCTTTTATACAATTTGAACATAGTCCAGTACATGGATTAATTTGCTGCTTTGCCCAGAATTGGGAACAATTATAGCACAGAATTGCACCATCCATACTATATGGATATACGGCGATTGTTGGTTTCGATTGCCACTCTCTTGGACAAGACATTGCTGTTTTAAAAACAAGTGTACGGTATGACAGCTGAATAATAACTGAGTTCCTCCTCATGGCCTTGTTTGTTTAAGTAGTCGCTGGAATTGCCGATATTAGAGCCATGGTATGTCGTTAGAGATGATGTGACGTCACCAGCAACATGTTTAAAAGAGGAGGTGTAACTCCACGTTAGATCAGTTGCTTTGCAAACTTCAACGTTGATCATTCCGTCTACTGTCTTATATATTCGTTTCCAAGTATTAATATGGCTGCTGTACCTGCTGGTTGGGCTAACCTCAGATTCCTGGACTGGTTAGCATCCCTAGATGTCCTCAACAATATATGGTACCTTGAAGAGGTAGAGGACGACTTGGCTGCTCCCGAAGACGACGAGGTAGAAGTTGAAGACGATGAGGAAGGCGATGAGGAAAGCGATGAGGAAGACGATGAGGAATTTTTTGACGCTGAAGAGGGTGCAGACGATTCAAGTGATGATGAGGGTATCGTCGTAGATGTTCCCCACCAAAGAGGGCAGCGGTGGATAACATCAGAATATTTAGCAAGGGTGAACCCGATGGATGGCATCTTCTGCACCACCATGACCTTTGTTGCGGTCCAAGTAGTGGGTGGTATGGAATACAATCTTTGCCACGGATGTTTTCTGGGATACCAGTCTAGGGTGGATCCTGGGAGACATCGTCATGTGGACTACCATGCCACTACAAGGATAATGAGAGGCAGGCGGGGATATTGCAAATCTTGCAGAGATCCACTCTATCAGATTAGGCGAGTGGAAATCTGCAATATTTGCAATATGGACAGATAATTTGTAGTTTTTTTTTGTAAATATGTATATATCTCTTAGTTTATTGTAAATAATTATGTAATTAGTTTTAGTGATAAATAAATGTATATATTTAATTTTTAGTTTATTGTAAATATTATATAACTAGTTTAAGTGTTAAATAAACGTTAAATTGAATCTTATTTTTTGTTTTATTTACTAAATATTTAAATGTAAGTAACACAATGTTACTAGAGAAATCTGTGTTTCACTTCGATTATTGCTTATGTTGACAGTGCTATTGATATTGATGGTGTTAAAAATATGAGTATTAGGACACTTTCTACTCTTATTTGTGTGAGTAGTGAGGTGGGGAGTGATGAGGTGGGGGTGGTGGTAGGGGCTATATATACATAAGAAAGCCCTCACCATCCTCAGTTTACTTTCTACGCTCCAACATGTCTGAAGTACAAGACAATACTGTATCTTCCACTTCAACCATGTTCGTTTTGTGCGAAAGGTATCGTGCCTACCTGCAGCGCGTTAGAGAGGCGACAAGGGGTGGTGTAGCAGATAGCACCACCTCACCAGAAGAATACCAACCATTGGAGAGGTCTCCGTCCACATGGTCGATGGACACTGTGCCCAATGATGATTCCGAAGACGAGATGGATGGAGTAATTCTGGAGGAATCATCGACGGACACAGCGGAATCGTCTGACTCGGAAGATGATGCAGCCATTCTGGTGGAGGAATCTACCGATGAAGATGAGGATGCAGCCATTCTGGTGGAGGAATCTGCCGATGAAGATGAGGATGCAGTCATTCTGGTGGAGCATGATTCGGACGGATAATTCTGTTTTATTTTATGTATATATATTTTTGTTATTTATAAATAAATGTATTAAGAGTTATTCTTTTTTTATTTCATTTCATATACAATAAATAACAGTAGTAAAGTAAAGAATAAAAAATTGCTTTAATATAAGAAATAACGGGGTACTTATTTAAGTAAATTGGTTATTCGTATTTGGACTGTCGGTCAAAAGTGTTGCAAAAGGTGTATCGAGGTCACAGTTGTCCTCCAGTACCGTTTCTACTCACTTCCGACCTTTAGTTTTGCCGCAGCAGACTTTTTCCCGGAACGGCTAGTCGTATCGCTCCGAAAGTGGTTGCAATCGCTTCCCAGTGATCGATTTAGTCGAAAACGATACCTCGCGTGTCCTCGGGCGTCTTCGGGTGGCTTCGGGAAACTTCGGGAGTGTTCGGCATGAGTTCGGCTTTTCGCTTAAAATTGCAGCCTTTGCATGTGTGAACTCCCCTGAAACGTGTTTTGATTTTTTTATTCCCCCAATCCTTGACAAAACAGTGAATAACGCGTTCGGTAGTGTTCGGATCGATTCGGAAATTATCGGAATCGATTCCCAGTGGTCAGTTTAGTCGAAAATGACCCCTTACGCGTGTCTGAGTGTACTTTGGAAGTTTTTCAGTTGTTTATATATATATATATATTTTTTTTTGTCCAATATTTGTGTATAAATAAATGTATTAAAATTTATTTTTTATTTCATCTACGATGAATACAACAGTTCTAATCTAATTATATACTTAAATACACAATTTACCAATTACTTTCTACATTTACATTTTTTCTAACCTAACCTAACCTAACCTAATTTTTTTTTCACATTTTTGCATTTAAATTTTTTTTTACATTTTTCTAACCTAACCTATTTTTTTACATTTAAATTTTTTACATTTTTCTAACCTAATCTAACCTCATTTTTTTTCAGTTTTACATTTTTACTTTTATATTTTTTTACATTTTTTCTCTTAACCCTAACCTAATACTAAATTTATGTACAAACATTTTTAATGCAACATTCTGTAGTGTGTTTACGCACTACCTTATTCCCAGTTTCTTTTTTATAGCATTTAGCTTCCTTGTACATCTCTCAGAGGCTTTGCGACGCTTCGCAATGCCTCTGAGCATTTCATCGGCCCGAGAATTCAACATCTCCGCCTTCCTTTTGAGGGACTGCGCGTGATCCTTTAATTTGCTGTCATCATCAGTTGCACTTTTAAGTTCCCTATCCTCCCGCTGCAACTGTTCATACATGTTCAAGAAATT
Organism: Leptura quadrifasciata; assembly: GCA_963675555.1. Classification (NCBI taxonomy): domain Eukaryota; kingdom Metazoa; phylum Arthropoda; class Insecta; order Coleoptera; family Cerambycidae; genus Leptura; species Leptura quadrifasciata. The sequence goes on from OY776682.1 coordinate 24,710,400, forward strand.
TTTGAAAGTTTCATTTTGCTCTTCTTGGGAGAATAACTCCGATTGTGAATCAGAATCACTTTCATTCACAACCAGAGCACGGTTACGGGGTTCCTGCGTTGGCAACACCGCATGAGAGCATCCTGGCAACGGCGCGCTCGAACATACCGGTTGCACTTTCGTCGGCTTTTTTGCAGCATCTTTTTTCGGTTTCTTAGCTACCGACTTTTTTGCAGCAGCTTTTTTAACCACCGGTTTCCTTCCCGATAACGGCTTTTTATTTTTAGCTGCTGCTTTCTTAGGCTTTTCAGGTATCTCTACCTGCCCCTCGTCTGAGCCAACATCGGGAATAGGGCTCAGGCGAGCAGGTACAGATGCTTGCGCCGATAAAATTCTTCTAAGAATCGACACGTCATCATCTTTCTCGGTATTCTCTACCTGCGTCTGCTTTGTAGATGTTGAAGGATGCGTCGTCATCTTCTTTTGGCCTTTCTGCGAATAAATCTTTGGTTGCGCAGGTTGAAATTCGTCCTCAGAATTTGTCTCCGTAACCGTAGGGAACCTAGACCACGCGGCGTTCGGGTAGGCCTCTCCATTAGATGTACTAGCTCTGGCTTCATCTGAAGCCAAAGCCTGCGCGTCCAATTCGGAGAAATCGAAATCACCCAGCAAATCATCGTTCAAATCGGTCAAATCCGTCGGGATTTCAATATCCGGTAGTAAACCCACGCCAGGACTCGTCTGGTTGTTCGCCACACCATTACCCGGACAAGCGTCGCCATTGTCACCCACGCCAGGGCTCGTCTGGTTGTTCGCCACACCATTACCCGGACAAGCGTCGCCATTGTTCGCCACACCATTACCCGGACAAGCGTCGCCATTGTCGTCTTGCCCTGGCATATAATTAATTAAGTATGCAGCCACAGCACTCAACAAAGCGCCTCCCTTACCGCTACCACCAGAAACACCAATCTTTTTTTGTCCTACCATTGTCACAACAAACACAAAACGGACACGAGAAACGGGCACGAAACACAAAACACAGAACACAAAGAATGCTAGGAATAGAGCAGACAGCACTATTTTGCACACTTCCTTACAACTCGAGAGCTGGAGACGGAAAGAATCTTTGTAGCATCTCTGAAGCCCATAACGCTGAACTAACCCCTCCACTCCCTACCACTCTTGTTCCTATTGGTTCAAATTATTTCCCTACACACTCTAACTAACCCCCTACTTCCCACCCCACTCTTCCTATCGTCTCTCTCTATCTTATTGCCTACAGTACTCATACAATAAAAATACCATTTAGTAATTTAAATCTTTATTTATAAATTAACATTTTATTTCATACAAATATCTCTTACTTCGACTTACACATAACATGAAATATCACAATGAATTTTTCAATTGAATATTATAATTGTCGACCTTTGCGTTAACAAGTAGAAACATTATTAACAATTAATCACTCAACTCATTCATTGCTTTGAGTAACACATCTAGTTTATCATCATCCTTTAAAACATTTCGTTCAACGACACTATTTAAGGCTGATATTAACCACTTTAAATTCTGCTCTGGTTCACTCTGAAAAAATGTTATGTCTGAGTGACCCCAGGGTAGAGTTTTAGTGGTATTGGGAATCACAAAACGTTTATCGTCATAATAAGAAAGAGCAACTTTATTCCGCATCTCTGTATAGATATCATGCAAGTGACTTCTGAAAGTATTCATTTTACGAAATATTAACCCGCCCTGCTCAACAATTTTTCTGTAGTCATCTATTGTAAGTTGTTTTTCAATCACAGATTTCTTTACTCCCTTGGCTTTTTTCAACTCATTACCGACCGATTGCACGTAGTACGCTTTCGCTCCAGTACCATAAAAGCTGATAATAGGATCTTCGGGGAATTCGTCTTTCATATTCCCAAGCACAGACGAGCCTTTTGGAATATTAAATTTATTTCCCTCCCTGTAATTAGAAGTATCAAATTTTTCTGGATTTTGTACAATAAAGTCATAGAAGTTATCTGTATAAACTTTCATAATTAAGGAATCGGTGTCGGTGTACAACAAAGAAGCATTAGCACCGAATTGACGTTTAATAACACCATAAAAAAAATTATACAGTACCGTCTTCGATAATTCAAGAATACAAAATCCTACGTAAATTGGTTTGTTATAGACTACTTGCAATTTGCTCATTTCAATCGCTACAAAATCCTCAGAAAAAATTGTGCAAGATTTGAAATTTGGACGAGCGATTAATGCGTTTGCACCTATAGTTCTTCTAACATTTTCCCAATGAGTAATCAACTTTATATCTCTTCTATTATCAACATTTTCCATGGTTTTACCAAATACTGCATTATTCATTAATTTATATTGGTCTTTTTCAAATTTATTGGTCGCTGAATTTCTCATTTGCGTATTTAAATCGATGTATTTTTTTAACCAGGGCGACTGCTTGAACTTAAGTACTCTATGGGTTTTTAACACCATTAAACCATTTTCAATGGCTTGTTTCAAGTTTCTATAATGCACAACATATCGTCTCTTATCATTCAAATTTGGGATTAATTTTGGTGATTTTGATTTTGATTGGGGGGGTATAATATTTTCTACTAAGAAAGGGAGATCTGAATGTAAATCGTGTAACTCTTGCGGATAATGTATGTCTACTTCAAAAACATACCCGTGTGGACTCTCGTCTGAAATATTAGTAACATCTAAGTCGATAATTTCTCTTTCGGACAGCCACTCAAATCCCCCTGTTGGTAATGCTTGGGACATACTATGACCGTATAAGTTCGTAGCATCAAGATATGTGATAAATGACGACGGTTCTGAGGGATCATAATTGGGTACAAACTTATTATTTGCGATATGCTTCCTTTCTGTACACTGGCTGACACCACCGCGTATAGCTTTTTTAAAAAAATGTATCATATCGATATCTGTTAACAATTCAAGTTCTACCGCTGTTAGTTTCAACATAGCGTCCCAAGATAAACCTGGAGCTGTGTAATATTGAGCTGGATCCAATTTATATTTATTCACGCAAATTTTACGAAAATTTTCAAATACGTCACACAAAAGAAGGACATCTGATTTTAAATACAGGTCTGAATAGTCACCCAAACTCTGGCACTCAAACAATTCCCACACATTTTTAGCCCTTTCATAATCGTCATCTGATATATGTGTTTCATTTAGGCTGTCATAGAATTCCTGCTTGGTGGGTAGAACACGATTATTTAATTTCTCTAAGTTATCTACGAAACTATATGGAAATACACCCTTCCGTCGCATTAAAATAAATTTTGCATTATCGGTAAAAAAGTTCTTCATTGTAACCATTTGACCTTCATTTAAATTTTCCCCTAAATTTTGTAGTGATGCTGACATAAATTTAAAACTATCGATGAAACGTAACCGCAAATATTTATTTTTTGTTTCCCCCTTGTCAGTAACGTAATCATGCATGTAAAGATGTTTTGTAAAAGATATATATTTTTCTTTGTTTTGTGGTATTACGTCAACTTTATCTTTATGAGCGCATAACTCTTTTACAAATAAGTGAATATCGTATCCACTCATGTTGTGAAATATGATAGGTACAAAATTTGGTAGTTTATAATTTAAATTACAGATCGAGTGCGCGGCACCGAATCGTATCTTACCAGTTAAGTGGCAATGATCTTTCACCTTTATATCACCTTCTGCAAAAGGCTTCTCACATATACCACAGATGGTTGCATTGTCAAAATTTTCTCTTTCTATCGCTGTAAGCGGGGACATGGGGATTACATCTTTCATATATCTATTATAAATTTCCCTTAAATCAGCCTCTATACATGATACAAATACTTTTGCTGCATCAGATCCGCGATATAGTTCAAATTTAGAAATGCTATTATCAAAGGAACATTTTATGTAATACGCGAAAGAGTAAGGTTCATGAATAAACGTTTTGTTGGTATAAGAGCGTTCAGGATTTGGCTCGCAAGTATTTATCGGTTTCAAAATGGATTCAAAGTCTGCATATACTACAAATGGTACTTGCATTTGTCTGTCAAAATTCTCAAATTTTAATATATTTTCCGGTACACGTTTCCCATATTTATCAACCCGAAATTGTGTCGATGGTGTTGTAGTGTAAATATGATTACAATCATTTGTTTGGTGAGACATTAGCTGACGTTCGTTACAGAAATACAGCAAACACCCATCACAAAAATATTTTCTATGTCCGTGAGCGGATATTTGATTTGATACTAATCCAGATAAATTTTTTATCCAACAATAGTGAGTTTTAGCACAATCCGATTTACAATGATGATTCTGATCACATTCCGCGGAAATTAATAATAAGTTAACATGAATACGTAGTTTCTTCTGAGAATAACGCAAAGGTCCGACAACATCATATTTTACTTTATTATTCTCGAATTTCTTTTCTAACCCATACACATTAATAGATATATTATTCAATTCCTCAAATTTTGAAATGTCTCTCAATTTCATTGGAAAATTCATACCTGTCAAATTTAGAACTCTTGAATAATGTGGATAAGATGACATTTGAGATGTACCACCATTTGCAGGATACAATGCTGAAGTGACTGCCCAAGCAAAACAGTATTGGTCCTGGTTTTCTATATTCACTACGGCCTTCTTATTTGCGATGAACTTTGGTAACTTGATATATGATGAACCACCCATTGGACTGTACTTGTTTATATTAATTTCAACAAATTTTATTTGTTCGAGGGCCCACCCTAAAAATAAAAAAAAAAATGTCAATTGTTATTCCACATACCAGAAGATATTTACATACCAGAATCACGCTCTTGGAACTCAGTAGTTTGCGCAACCATCATGTCTATAAAAGTGTCGAGTGCAATGTTTAAATCCACACCTTGATCCAATATTTTATTACACGTATTAAACGATTTAATTTCAGCTATTTCTTGTGCTTGTAATATATAGCTGGCAAATGTCTCCATGTTTACTTTCACAGTTTTATGAAGTAATAATATTTCTTCTAGTAAATTCAATATTTTATGTCGAATTTCGTTGAAAAATATTATATAGTCCAGTTTCTCATTATCACTATGCACTCGGTATGTTATGATTCTATATTTGAAAGCACTGCGAACAATTTCTGTACCATCCATCAAACGTACACATGAATTTGTTCTGTGTTGTAGTGTTCTTTTATGAGACTTCATTTGGTTAGTTGTTAAAGTCACATTACAGCTATAACACGTCTGCATAATTACCGATGTTGATGGATTCGAATCCAATTTCACTTTCTTTGCTGGCGGTCCATTACCATTTAAACTGTTACACGCCTCCCTCTGATGACGTCGCATATTGTCACTGCGAGTGAAGCTTGCACCACAAAAACTGCACGAATACATATTTGCTTCTTTACTCTAGGAAATTGACGTTAAGAATGATCCCATATTAACTCCTTTCACTCTTTTATAGAAAAGATATACTACGTCACAAAATATCAAACCACGGCACATTACGAGTTGCGTGGCAAGGAGGAAGCTCCGTCCTTGCATTCTCTAATAGTGTTAGCCAAGGCCAAGGTCACAGCAAGTGATCGTTCTGGGTAACAGCAACACTGCGCCCTTGAAGTCGAAACGCACTGCGGCCGTCCAAGGTCAAGGTCACGGTATATGCTATGCGAACCTACGGTGCCACCGTGGCCTTGAAGGAACGGACCACAGGTGCACGGTCAAGGTCAAGGTCAGTGGTGGGGGGAGACCGACCTACGGCTAACTTCCTCTACTATATATATATATATATATATATATATATATAATGTACTGCTCTACTTTTATTGAACTTAATAATTTGCAGTACTAATCAAACTTTAACTTGTTTATTTCCAATAGATAAATCCAATAAAAAAAACTTTAAAACAAAAAAGATCAAATTAAAATCTCTTACCTTTTGATCCGAAAGGATGTCAAATTTATTTAATAGGCCGGCTAGCTTATCTTTTCCTTCAGGAGCAGGTTCAAATTCAGTTCCTGTTTTAAAATGAAATTTTATTAAAGTAAAATTTTTAATCTGATATAAGTAATTTATTTTCCTTGATATTTAGATAATTTAGCAGTTTTATAACAGGTTCTAAAGTCTAATAAGTACACTATTTAAATTTTAATATACAACCTTGTCCAAAATTAAACACACAAAACCTTCCTTCTTCGTAGCTACACTCTTCTCTTTCCAAATCCAACAATTCTCCTTTCATTAATTCTTCACCTTATCTCGTCCTTATCTCCTCTGCAATTCCTATCCACAATAACAATAACACCTCTTCCTTCTTATTTACAGTCTATTTTTACTCTTCTTCGCTGATCTCCACAATTTCTGACTTTTTTATTCAATTTCAAATTATTAATTCTTGTTTATTATTTTTTTTCTTCACTCCCTAATTTTCACTTGTTCTTTTTTTTCTTAAATTTGTTTTTATAATTTCACAACCTCTCTTTTATCTGTTGTTTGCTGTTCTATATCACTAAATATCAAAGTATCCAAAATAAACAAAACAAAACACCATATGAATTTTGATTAATTTCATTCCAAACATAACCTAACTTAAACCTCCTTGTCTTTCTCCAGGAAAACATTTACCAACTATAAAATAAAATTTCCTACTTAAAAGAAATGTCATAATGGCTTAAATGTCAGAAATTATTTCAACAACAACTTAATATTGTCTGAAAGTTATTTGTGGCATTCTATGAATATTCTTTCCTATTATTTGGGTTTTCTACCACATGTACTATTATCCTCTTCAAAACAAATCACCGAATCTACAAAATAATAGAATTATTTATACTTAATACTTAATAACTACTAACATAGATGTCAGTATCAAACTTACTGTTGACATCAAATAAAAATTTTAAAACTATTAAAACAACTCTAAACAAGTATTAACATTCTAAAACACATACCTTTCGGATCTTTAGCTAATTTAAATAAATTTTGAAAACCATCTAAAGGAAACAAACAAATTCAAACCCTGATTGAGCAAATAACACAAACATGCAATCTTCGTAATCGTCCAATATGCAAATACAATAGCATTCCCTCCCCAAATTATAAGCTTTTACTTATGTAAAACTGTTTAATTTTATTCAATTATACCGTATTTGCAAAATATTGTATTCATCATCAGTTTTGTTGTGTTTTCTTTGTGTGTTTTAATTTGTCAAATATTTCTTTAATCTGTCGTTGTCAAAATATGTCACATTGTCAGCTAAAATTTTTCTAGGAGTGCCTAAAGTTTTAGAATATTTAGAAAGTATTCTACAAACTGTATTTGTATTACATCTTTTTGTGGGATATACCTTTGTGAGTTTTTTGTAACGCGTTTTTTAACAATAAGTTGACTTAACTGGAATGCAATTAATAACTTTAATTATAATATTGTTAACTTTTATATCATTAAACTCGGGAAATCCGTTCAAATATGAACCCATGTCAAACTCTCGCACACGTGTATCATAATGAGAATAAACATTTTGTTTGGACCCTGGATATTTTAAAATTAAAATTGACATATGTGGTAACTCATATACCTTTGTAGAACTGACGCGTCTCCGCACGTATTACATTTTCATTTATCATTTATAATCATACTTATTTTCATATATGTTCCGGTAACTCTTGACCGTTTTATATAATTTATTATTTATTTATTCCGCACTTAAAAATACATTTCCCTTGGTCCAAACAAAATATCTCTGCACAATATAACATCAAATGCTGAGGGCAGGCATAATGACCAACTCGTCTCCATTGCCATTGCTCTCAAATATCAAATTACAACAATCTTTATTTACATTACACTTTACTACGTCATTACATATTATTTCAAATTTATATCCACGCTTATTTATCACTAGTATATTTTTCATTATATCCCACAAATCCAAATTATCTTTGTTAATAGATCCGTGTTTGTATATAGTGCATAATTCCGTATAAAATTTCCTATTCATGTCCCTTTCCGTATTTTTCTTATTGCTCCTGTTCCAATTATTTCCAGTGCAAAATTTCTTCCTCGTCTTGAAGTTTTTGTGTTTTCTTTTTCCAAATATTTTGAATGTCTTGTAAATCTTCTTTTTTCTTTTCCTGTTTTATTTCGTGGGTAGCTGCTTTTGTTTAATTACTCTTCCATTCCTTTTTAATTTTGTGTTGAATTTAATGTTGTTTCCCTTGATATTCTTGTTCGTCCATTTTTGTGTTTGTTGAGCTTTCTTCTTATTATATCTTCCTTGTCCTTTATTTCGACGTTTGAAGAGTATAGGATAAGTTTTACATTTAAACGGTTTGCTTTCATCTACTATCAACTTGTGTACATAACTTTCAGCTATTCTCGGTTTGTAATTTATTAACGACATATAATTTTGTAACAATTTTCTTACTAGATTTTCATATTTAGTAGGACAATTTATCTCCAATCTTTTAGGCATTTTATAATTATTCATTTCACATGTAGGCTTATATTTTTCATCATTTAAATCATTTAAATTATTATTATTACAATTACCTATATAACCCACTATGTTTAACTCATTTTTATTAAATATTTTCACCGCAGTACCTTTTAAAACTAGGAACTTTTCCCCAAAATCTATTTTTGCCTTAAGTCGTGATAAAATATCTTCACCAATTATGACATCAAAACTCAAATTGTCAACAATTACAAACTCGCCTCTAAAACGTATCTCTTTTACTTCAAAATCTAAATTTATGATTTTATTGCATTCTGTGAATTTCTTACCATTTGCATTTACTAATTTAATTTTTGAAATCTTTGTACAATTTTTTTGATATAACTCTTTTTTACTATCTATTATCTTTCCATTTATTAAACTGATTTCTGATCCCGTATCAATCAATGCTTTTAAATTTATTTCATTAACTTTAATGTTGATGATTGGTAAATTACTAATTCTATTATTATCTAAATTTGATTCATTCTCAATACCTATAATTCTCGCATATGTCCGTAAATTTTCCCTTGGAAAATGTGAATTTACCTCTGCTATCGTCTTAATTTTATTCATATCATTCTGTTGATCAGATCTGACATTTGTATTGTTTACCTGTGCATATCTTACTGAATTACGTTTATTATCATACCTATTCTGTTCTTTATTATAATTATCATTACCGTTGTACCTCCTATTTTCGCCATAATCTCTACCTTTATTTTGATTATTAAAATTTCTACTGTCATAATTTTTTTGATAATTATTATTATACCCATTTTGTTGTCTATTTGCATAATAATTTTGTCTGTTGAAATTTTGGTCATTACCATCTGTTTGGTTGTATGTTTTTCTATTAAATGATTTATAATTTTTATTCCATCCCATATGAAGATCATTGATCACTTTCAAGTACTCATTTTAACCATCTAATGTCGTAATGCGTTGTGTAATGATTACTTGGTGGATGTCATCAAAAAAATGTCTTGCTAGATATTTAATCATTTCATTTTCTGTCAAATTTGGCTCTAAGAATTTAATGTTATACATTTTACGCATGACATAATTTTCCCTAGACATACCACTATTTTCTGAATATTTTCCATTAAATAAATTGAAACGAATTTTTTCCTGACAATGTTCAGACCAATACTTTTTTAATAATAACTTTTCAAATTCTTCTAAAGTTTCAAATTCAGATTCTACAATTTGATACCAAATTTCTGCTTCACCTTTTAATGAATTTTGAATTTCATGTTTTAAATTAAAATTTAAATTTATAGATTTAAACGTTCTAAAAATATTTTTGGGTGGATTCTGGAATCACCATAGAATTGATTTACCAGTGTATGATGTGGTGTAGCATATGTGTTAAATGTAGGTGTGTATGTGTCCTTCAATATCTTCGTATTCTGTTCGATCTTACCATCCTGTTCTTTTAATTGTGTTTTGATTATATCTTCTTGTTTTTTCATGCGTATATCTATTTAATTCATACCATCTACTATAACATGTTCTACTTCTACTCTTACTTCTTTTTTAAATTCACTTATCTCTTCATAAACCTTTTCTACCTTTTCTTCTACTTTCTTAATTTTCTGGTCCACTTTATTGTGTAACTCTACTATACTCATTTCCAATGTCCTATTGTTCTCATCCATTTTTTTGTTCATATCTTGTTTGATTTCTTCAAATTTATTGTCCATTTTGTTGTTGATTTCATCAAATTTATTATTCATGTCTTGTTTGTTTTCGTCCATTTTTTTGTTATTTTCATCAAATTTATTATTCATGTCTTCTTTGCTTTTTTCAAATTTGTTCGCTATCATGTTCATTAATTGTATAAATTTGTCATCATTTTGTGTTTGTTGGGATGTATCACCTTGTCGAGAAGTTTCTGGTGTTTGATTTTTATTCTCCATTTTTGTTTGTTTTCCTGATCTTAATTTCATACAAATACCACACAATTAAGAATTAATACTTTATATACCCTTAATAAATGCAATTGTTATTGAATTTTAAAACTATGTACCACAATCAACAGTTCACAAACTTTTACCAAGATTGCACACTTTATCAAATCAACAATTTTACAATCGCCACCCGTTGGGCGCCAAATGTACTGCTCTACTTTTATTAAACTTAATAATTTGCAGTATTAATCAAACTTTAACTTGTTTATTTCCAATAGATAAACCCAATAAAAAAAAAACTTTAAAATCAAAAATATCAAATTAAAATCTCTTACCTTTTGATCCGAAAGGATGTCAAATTTATTTAATGGGCCGGCTAGCTTATCTTTTCCTTCAAGAGCAGGTTCAAATTCAGTTCCTGTTTTAAAATTAAATTTTATTAAAGTAAAGTTTTTAATCTGATATAAGTAATTTATTTTCCTTGATATTTAGATAATTTAGCAGTTTTGTAACAGGTTCGAAAGTCTAATAAGTACACTATTTAAATTTTACAATTTTAAAATACAACCTTGTCCAAAATTAAACACACAAAACCTTCCTTCTTCGTAGCTACACTCTTCTCTTTCCAAATCCAACAATTCTCCTTTCATTAATTCTTCACCTTATTTCGTCATTATCTCCTCTGCAATTCCTATCCACAATAACAATAACACCTCTTCCTTCTTATTTACAGTCTATTTTTACTCTTCTTCGCTGATCTCCACAATTTCTGACTTTTTTATTCAATTTCAAATTATTAATTCTTGTTTATTATTTTTCTTCTTCACTCCCTAATTTTCACTTGTTCTTTTTTTTTCTTAAATTTGTTTTTCCAATTTTACAACCTCTTTTTTATCTGTTGTTTGTTGTTCTATATCACTAAATATCAAAGTATCCAAAATAAACAAAACAAAACACCATATGAATTTTGATTAATTTCATTCCAAACATAACCTAACTTAAACCTTTTTGTCTTTCTCCAGGAAAATATTTACCAACTATAAAATAAAATTTCCTACTTAAAAGAAATGTCATAATGACTTAAATGTCAGAAATTATTTCAACAACAACTTAATAACTACTAACATAGATGTCAGTATCAAACTTACTGTTGACATCAAATAAAAACTTTCAAACTGTTAAAACAACTCTAAACAAGTATTAACATTCTAAAACACATACCTTTCGGATCTTTAGCTAATTTAAATAAATTTTTGAAAACCATCTAAAGGAAACAAACAAATTCAAACCCTGATTAAGCAAATAACACAAACATGCGATCTTCGTAATCGTCCAATATGCAAATACATAGCAATATATGTATATGTATATGTACGTAAGGTACTTTGCTACCTCCAAAACAGATACTGGCTACACGTTGTCACCTCACATATAACGTTGCCACCTCCGTTTTCGGAGATGGCAACGTTTTGCACAGTTTTCAATTTTACAAGCATTTAAAGACATTAGAAACCTATATTTAAATTTTCGTGTGGAGGTGAAAAGACACCTTTATATCCACAAATTAAATTTTTAGTTCAACTGTATATCAGTGGCGCTGCTGTCGTTTTCATGTGTACAACAGCTAATACGTTGTCACCTCTATGTATGTTGCTTTTTAGATCTTAGAGGGTACGATATCACCTCCAAATATCGGCAACATCGCGATGAATGTCGGGATAAATTCAACACTTATTACTTAAATTTTTAAATTATTACTATTTTATGAATTTTTATTTGCAACATAGAAAGTTCCCCAAGAAAAAAGCTAAAATGTAATTTTTCATAGTATATTTTCTTAGCTTTAAGACAACGCAGTTTATTTTATTCTTGTTTAGGTAAACTACTGTTTTTGGGCCCTTAAACTTCTTGATCATGAATTTTCAAGCCGCAAAACATGTAAGAACTTGGGAACTTTTCTTTTATAGGAAACAATGAATACGCATTCATTACACAAAAATATACGTAATTTGTTCACATTGATGCCATTATTACACAGGTAAGTTTCAACAAAACTCAGCGGCTTCTATCAGAAAATTCCCGTAATCTCGATTTATAATATTTTATGAAAGTAAAACTACAGAAAAATATTATTCCTTGAATTTGGAACTAACGGGTCAGAGAATCGTTTAAAAAATGTAAATAACACATAATAATATAGGCCACGACAGCTTCAAAGTCCTTTATAAATGTTTTCTGTTTGCACTTCAATATTAACAGCTAAAACCTATTTCAAATGATTTCTTATCTTCTAAAACATCAAAATCTAAAGGTCGTCAACATGTCGTAATGTACAAGGTGGCTACAGGGGGTGAAATGTGAAAAACACCCTAAAAATTTTTTTTGTCTTATTTTAAACTACAAAACACGAGAATTATTGTGTTAAAGCACGATATGCCTAAGAGCAACGGGAATATTAGAAAAAATATATTAAACAATTCCCAAAGCATGGAGTTAAATGGACGACGTTTACGTTTAAATTGCGCTGGTGAAAAGCATCTTATTGCACAGGTAATGTTTTCTTTTACCACCGCTCTATCTACTTTATTCTTAACGTGATCAAAAAATACTCATTAATAACATTAGATTGGGCTAAGCCTTTTTTTACTTTTCTGTTCTGATCGTTCTAATTTTTCAATAACTTTTTTAAGAGCGCCCACACAAGATATTCTAAGGTCTACTGTCATTTGTATTCGAGCTGCACGACGTATTTTAAGGCACAGTATCGTCTGTTCTCGCAATAAATAATTATTCATTTGACTGTTTATATGAATAATAGAAACTGAGCTTATATAAACACACACAATGTTATGTATTTTGTTTGAACAAATCATTATAATTATTACATTTTATTATACGTTTCGAGTTTTCGCAGAAGAGTATAATGGCATTTGATCGGCATTTCTAAAACCGTATATATCACTCGTGGAGAAAAAAATTCATATCATTGTGTTAATGGCCAAATTAAGCAACTTTTGAAATGTCTGTCTGTCCGTCCCTCACATTTCTTGAAAGCATGATAACTTGAGAAGGACACGTCTGATTTGAACAACATTTTAACAGTTAGTTAGTGTTGCTAGTGAAAGAACCCTATATTTTAAAAAAATTGTTCAGTAGGTAAACATAAAAAATATGAAATATTTTATGAAAATAACTATACACAATGTGGAGTATTGTAACATTTGACAAGATTCTACAGACACGAAAATAATATATAATATAGGTACTGACGAACGTATCGCCAATCAAGACAGTATCATTAGGAGATAATTAAAATTGGAAATATAGCAAATAGCAATTATACCTAAAAAATAACTTATACAAAAATATGAAAATTATATTATGGAATGTTGAACAAATATATAAAAAATTCAAATAATATGTTTACTCAAGTTATATTATACTTGTTCAATCTGAATTCGAGGACTCTTCAACTATTTCGAAATAAAACGAGTTTCCTTAGTGTTGGGGTTTTTACAACAATGTTTTGTCCCATACACTTGCAGGATCCGATGCATGGTAATGTCTTCTTCGTACAAGAGCATTGCAGACCGCTACAACCTATAAAATTTTGCTGAAATAATTTAGGAGTTTCGAAATATATTAATCAACAAACCTTATTTACAGTTATATGTAGATAAAAAAAGGTGATTTAATCGGCATTGATGATTTAGTACTGAAAGCAGGGGTAATGTTATTATCAATAATTTTATATCCTATCTGAACTAGTACTACTTAAAGCACCTATATCTATAAGTCCATATAAACTTTCTAAAACACGAATAATGAAAATTTTTGAAAGTTGTTAAAGTTCACACACTACCTTATCTTAATAAGTAGTAAAATGGAGCAGCAAATTTAAAGTAATTACTCCACCGGGACTAACCGATTTTAAATCATTTCAACACCAACAAACACTAAGACAATGCCCAGAAATGCCCAGGCAGGAATAAATTTGTCTCAAGAGTACAAAAATATCCGCATATATGCAATAATATATCAAAATATCAAATAATGTATCAATACTGTGTGACCTTATAAGATCTTGTGCAGGCGCTCTTACAAAAATTATTAAAAAATTACAGAGCGATCGGAACAAAAAAATAAAAAAAAGGCTTAGCCTCCTGAAACTTTAATCTTTAACGTTATTACTGAGAATTTTTTTATCACGATAAGAATAAAGTAGCTAAAGCGGTGCTAAACGAAAACACTGCCTGTGCAATAAGATACTTTTCACCAGCGCACTTTAAACGTAGGTCGTTCATTTAACTCCGTGCTTTGGGAATTGTTTAATATTTTTTTTCTAATATACCCGTTGCTCTTACGCATATCGTGCTTCAACACAATAATTGTCGTGTTTTGTAGTTTAAAATAGGACAAAAAAATTTTTAGGGTGTTTTTCACATTTCACCCTCTGTACCCACCCCGTACAGGAGGACATGTTGACGAACTTCAGATTTTGATGTTGTAGAAGGTAACGAGTTATTTGAAATAAGTTTTAGCTGTTAATATCGAAGCAAACAGATATCACAATTTGATATCCTATGGACTCCACTATAAGGATAAAATGAAAGGAACGTGCGATAGTGATAAAATTTAATTAAACATAAAAAATAACAGCAAAAGTTAACTTGCATACGTTACAAATGAAGTCATAACCTCCAAAAATCAACATATTGTTTTCAATGTTTTAACTTAGTACTTTCTTCATAAAAAATCATTGATGAAATTACACTCACGCTTTAAATGAGAATGTGTAAAAAAATGTAGGTACATAATTAAATGTTCTACAAAATTATGTGGGAATTTTTTTTATTTTTCCAACCGTTTTTCCGCATTAAATGAGAAACTAACATGTATATCCTAAAATTGTATAAAAATTACTTATCAAGAAAACTACGCATTTTCTCGAAAAATCACAGAGCAAAAATGCTTAGATAAACGTTTTCAATAAACAGATAAAACAAAAATCAGTCATATTTCACGCGTTATCACGGAAAAACGAATATTACATAAATTAAAAATCGATGGTATTTCGAAAAATATGCAATTTATCAAAATACGCCAAAGAAGGAAAAGTGTTTAAATCACAATTTCTACAATAAGTTAAAGAAATATACATAAATTTTCCACTTGCCTTTCCGCGATTGTACCGGAAAAACACATGAAATTTTATAAATCTCATTATAATATGAAAATTGGGCATTTCTTGAAGAATAATGAGGAACTAAAAGTGTTTAGATAGATGTTTTCTTCGAAAAAACAACGGAAAAACTGCGACGTTTTAAATACCGTTATTTCAGAAAAGCGTGTGAAATTGTCTTGAAAACTTTGTAGTCTTTCGATAAATATCAAAGGATGAAAAGTATGTAGTTTGATGCTTTGCAGTAGAAAAACCATTAAAAATATTCATCTTTGAAGTATTTTCATGCAGTTACATTAAAATGATATATATGGGCAAATCCATTTAACTTTGAAATGTGCAGTAAAAAATAAAAAAAAAATCGATTTTTAATTTCTTTCCCAAGCATTTTTTGAACCGTAATTGACGATATTCTTAGTCGTTGTGCTTCAATAGATAAATTGTTCCGCATTTTCCAAAAATTTCATTTAATATGTAATTTGAAATATTAGGCTTTAATACTACTATCGACAAGAAATGTGTATGAAAACAAATACTCTGATAAAGAATATATAGCGACAGGCTATAGGAATCTGATAACTGAAATATTTAACATAGACTAAAGTTTATGAAGTGCAAATTATTAATAATCAAGAAAAAGGACAAAAGTACAAGTTCGACATTGTGCAATACCCCTTAAAAAATTGCATGCAGAAAACCATTTAATGGCGATATGGTTACGATGAAAAGCTTATCTTTTATTTTATTATTGTCTGGTTTACTTGACTGCTATGATATTACTTGGTACTGATTTATTTACATTTTTCTAGCAAGAACAATTAATGACAATGAGAATAAAAACCCCGCTAATTCTGCGGAAATGAATTCAAATTGTGCAAATAAGAATCTAGAATCTAGGCACTTTATTATATTCGTACAGACTATATTATACATTACTTCTCTCTTATCACAACCAGATGTTAGACAACACTGACCCTTTTAAACACTCGTTGAGGGAAATAATACAGGATTTTTAAATGCATTGTTAGTATTTTGTTTGTTAATTGATAATTTTTAATTGTTTATGGACATATATTTTTTTGATATTTCACTATAATTTCCGGATAGTTTCTAGGTATGCTCCATTTTGGCTTTGCCTCATTTATTCAAGTTCTGTGCTGGGTTTTTCTAGATTTTTATTGGCGCGACGGTAAACTCGACTACACCCAACCAATTCATTTAAAACTAATCAATATAATAATAATTAGTGTAAAAAGCACTTGAACAACATTGACTTGATTATTAGATTAATTTTTAATTTGATTTCCGAGGTATATTGAGATGAGAAGTGGGCCACATTGAGTAAATATATTTGTTTGTCACAATGTTATAAGTATTTTGATATTGGCGACATCACGGAAAGTAGTAGGGATACCAACATTGAGGTTTTAAGTGACGACAGTACTGAAGTGAGAAATTTGGAAGTTGCAATAACTAGCACTTTAAAAATAAAAAGCAAGCCGCGCTCTGAACAAATTAGAGTAAGTTTTCCATGAAGTTAAGTCTTTTGATAAAGTTGTTAAATACTATTAAGTTAATGTAAACAGTTGGCCTTAATAAGAAAATAGGAAAAGCAAAAGCAGAGTAAAAAAAGTACTCGTTGCAGATTCTGTCTGTGATGAAAAGGTAATTTCTAAAAATTATTTGAGACATCTGCAAAGACATCACGGTTCAGAAAACGAAGTACAGAATATATTACAGTGTCCTACAAATAACGAGGAAAGGCGTCGCGCGCTTTTATGATTGAGAAACACAGTAAATTTCGATGTCCATATAGCTGGTACAGTAAGTACGACCAAGTCGAAGCAGTAATAAAAATGCGGGAGAGTATTATCCATGTGCATACTGCAAAGGGATGTTTTTAAAAACATACGTGAAATGCCATGCAAAGGTATGCGTTTAAAGAAAAATCAAATTGCACGGCATCAAGTAGCAACCATATCTCGATTATTTATCATTATTCTCAATTATTTTCTACTTGTCACTTTTTTAACCTTTCCTCCAAGTTTTCAGTCCGTTAATTTTAATTTTTAAATTATAGATTGAAATATGACAGTTCTAACCACTACTTACTTTGATATTAATACCTAGTTTGTTTACATACTTATTTTTATATATGACTACTCTTAACTATGAATGTATAGTCCAGGTAAGAACTTCCCTGCACTCAAAAAACGCAACAGAAATTTTACGACATAATTATATTGCCGCGAGCCATGGTGCCATACCTTCATCAAACGACCCGACGCACATTAAGAACCTATAAAGGTAAGCGAGTCAATTTGCGAACAGCAGTATAGTTGTATCTTAGTGGTGAATAAGGTATTATTAACATTATTATCATTACTATATTATTATGTTATAGGTAGGTAGAGCTTTGTCAATAGGAGTATCTCATTTTTACCTCCAGATAGAGCGAGAAATGTGACAACCTTGCCAGCTTACAACATCATTTCGCACTTCGGCAACTTCTCAGTGTCTCAGTCAGTGTCAGTATCTGTTTGTCAGCGTGGAGGGTTGGTTGATTTTTATTTAAACATCACGCGTAGTACGCTCATTGCCAAGACCCTAGTACCTAATTAATGAAAGAGTTTATGGTTGGAAAGCGTTATTTAACAGAAAATGAACTCTTTGTAAAAAAATTAATTAAAGAAACTCTCGATTAAAAAATTAATTAAATGAACTGTCAATTAAAAAATTAAATAAACTCTCATGAAAAAATAAATAAACATCTTCATTATTCTAAAAACAAAAGAAACAACTCTGGATAAGAAAATTAATTAAATAAAATCAGTAAAAATAAATAAAAACTCCGTACACGAAATTTTTTTACAATAATTCAAATAATCCACCTTCCTGTGCTAGGCAATAACTTAACCCGTCATAAAAATTTCTCCTTACATTTGCAAGCATTTCTGGCAAAATTAAGTTACAGGCATTCCTTAAATTTAACTTAACTCTTCTAAGTTACTCGCCCTGCCAAATTCAGGGCCATAAACAGAGAATTTCATATGCCCCCCCAAAAAAAAAGTCCATTAGAGCTAGATCTGGAGATCTAGCTGGCCATTTAATACCCCTTGTTCCACTTATAATACGGTCGTGGAAAGTATTTCTCAAATACCGTGACACGTCATTTGCATTATGAACGGAACAACCGTCCTGTTGGAGCCACACTGTATTTAAATTTACCCCTTGAAGATTTTGAATGGCGGGAATAACATTGTCTTGTAAAAGAGTGAGATATTTAGCCGTATTTAAATTCCCTTCTATAAAAAATGGACCAACTACATGATCGCTTAAAATACCGATCCAAACGTTCAGTTTTTGAGGACGTTGGGTGCGACACACAATACTTCTGTGCTGGTTTTCTTGAGACCAATATCGAGAAATAGATGAATTGTGTTTACCATGTAAAGAAAATGAAGACTCATCGGTAAAAAGAATATTTTTTATGAAATTTTCATTCTGATTTGCCTTTTCCATAATAATTTCACAAAACTCCATTCTCCGAAATTGGTCTCCTGGATGCAATTCATGTGTTTTGGTATACCTAAAACATTTAAATCCGTTTTTTTTCCAAACGACCGCCACAGTTCTATTGCTAACACCCAACTCCTCGGCAACGCTTCTAGTAGTCCTCGAGCTATCTAACTCGAGTGTAGCACAAATCTGTTCATCCCGCCTTTCTCTTTTTTCGATTCTTTCAGGAGGAATCTCTCTTTTTTGGTGGCATTTTTTACACTCTTTCAAACAAAAACAATTTTCAAAACTATTTACAGTGTTGTAAATTGTCTGTTTACAGGGGACAGGTCTTTCTTGAAATGTAAGAGAAAAAAGATCCCCGCACCGTGTTGCTGAATTGCCTGCATAAAACCATTTAATTATTTGTACCTTTTCCTCTGGTGTGTAAACAGAAATTATGTACGATGGATTATTTGAACCGAATTCAAGGAATTAAATAATTTTTCCTCTAAAGCGGTTCTAACGATTTTGATTAAATTTGGCATATGGACACTCCCCTAATACCGGTATGAAATGACATGACCAGTCGCTCCTAGAAAATACAGGGAGAGAAGCTGTGGGGCGATCTACTCCTAAATGGGAAAGTTTGTCCGAGTTGTCGCGGACCGATTTTTAAATTATAAAACATAGATTGATTGATTGATTGGTTGATAAATAATATTTAATACACCCATTATGTTTATTCAAAGAATACGATTCCTAGGTTTAAATTCAAATCCTCTTGAATAAGTTAATAAGCGTATAAAATAGTCCCTATTAGTGATACATTTGAAATTCTTGCTTTCAATAGTAAATTGGTTTATTTGGTGGCTTATTAGTGCAAAGAAGTTCATTATCTTTGCTACTATGAGGAATATGAAAAAATATTTTAAGTAAAAGTTATAGGACTTACTTTGTTGCCTAATTCTAAAATATGTGAAATATACATGGGTTTATTTAAAGCGAGACAGCTTGAATGTCGACTTTTAAAATAACATACCATACCATACCATAATTTTTATTTTGAGAAAGTTCTGGGATTGCCAAAATATTTCAGAAATATGAAAATTTACACAAAAACAATGCATCACAAATGTCACTAAAATACTTGTTAATATTGGCTAAGAGGAACTATTTGGTAAGTGCAAACATAGGGGTGAGCTGAAATATCGGAGTAGGCAAGTTTATCTGTACGTACAAGAGATTTTATACAGGGGCATTAATTTGTCAACTTCTATATTATATCTAAAACGTCATTTTTTCCAAAGGAAAACATCCTGTATATTTTTTCGCTATTTTGCATAACTATTTTATTTCTTTAATGATAATTAGTTAATATGATATTTTGAAATATTTTCAGTTTAATTGATTAACTTAAAAATAATTGCGCCTATTACACAAGTTAATTATGGCTTTGCCGTCATTTAGTAATCGTAATAATTTAAACAATTACAGTATATAAAAATAACGGTAGCTAGAAAAAAATTTATAAACAATTTCTTAAATGAAGAATGTTCCAAATGTATTATGTATTTTTCCTAGTTACCGTTGCTCTTATATTTGAATATTTTAATTATTTAAATTATTTTCCAGCTTTAAAATCGCATTAAAAAATATAATTCTGAAGCACTTTCATTTGGTTTTCATTTTCAGTACTAAAATCTGCATTTACTATAATACAATAAAGCCATAGCTTTCTTGTGAACAAAGAAAACAATTATTTTTCATCTCAAAAACTATTAGTTTTGGAGACTAATATTATCATAAGGGAAAAAATATTCGTACATGTTGAAATAATGTTGAGTAAAGTTGATGGTGTTTCATACATGTACGTGAACAGACGTAAAATGCAGAGCTCTGACAATGTAGCCTATAAATGCTGCAAAACAAAACCTTTTATTCATTACGTATGTGTGAAGTGTTACAGTATTTATCACAAGTCATGTATCTCTAAATTCAGAAATAAAATTCGATTTGTTAAGCAAAATAGAATAAATTGCTGTGAAGAAGATTCAAGCTTAAATGAATTCGAGGAAAAAAGTATTATACTTGAAAAAACTCTTAATGAACTAACGGAGCATGGTGAGATGAAAAACAAGCACATCGAAAAACTAATGTTAAATAATAAATTAATTTTAAACGAAGCTCAAAAAAGAGAAGATGAACTGATTGAATTATTAGAGGGTCATCAACAAGAAATCCAGGAATTAAAACAACTTATAGACGAACTGAAAAAAAACATCACAGATAAAACAAAAACCACAAATTCTATCAGTACTCAGACAACAAAAACACTCAAGAAAACTGTATCGACATCTACGACTCCTCTCATAGAAAAAGTAAATGTTATAGTACGGGAACATACACCGATAAATACAAAAACGTGTAATAAGACTACAGTATTTAAATCTGTTATACAAGCTGCTGAAAATGTACGAGTGAATGAAGCCAACATTTTGTGTGATAATAAAAATTTAAATAAAAAATATAAAAAAACAAATTCTGTTGTTATGTGACGATATCGGAAACGGTATTCATTGGCAGCTACGCAAACAATTGGAACAATCTTCCTATGATGTAATAATGATAAGAAAACAGGGAGCCTTACTACATCAAGTGATGGAAAATATGGACAGCTTGACAAAGGATTTCACTCATGAAGACTTTGTCATAGTTATGGGCGGATCAAATGATTTATCTAAAAATACCGTGCCCTCTTTCAGCAAAATTTGCAATAAACTTAAGCAATGTACTAATACTAATATTTCGTTTACATCGGTACTGTACACAGCAAATGCTGGGAAAATCAATTGCATCACTAAGTACAACAATAAACTTGAAGAATTTTTATGTAGATTTAATAGACTGGTAGAATAGAATATATTGAAATAAATAGTCAAAGACGCCGTCTCTCCAGAACATTATTATGTAACATGTTAAAAAGCGCAATTTGCGTGAAATCAGTCACAAATAAAAATTTAAAATTCATAAATATATCCAAGGAAGCTGATGTTTATGGCGTTGTTTCCTCTCCAGTAAATAGTAACGAAGTTAGTGATCGTGAGATATTTAAATCTAGCCACATCGCTCCAACTAAAGAGGACACCAGGACTATTTTGGATACAAGAAAATTTGGTGAACTTACAGAACCCGATGGTCCACTCTCAATTTCTGTGCTGGCATTAGGTAACACTCACTCTATTACGGAAACATGTAACCCTAAACCTAATTCTTTAATCGCAGAAGTAAATGATTTTTTATATCCGCGTCTGTCGGAGATGGACCTAATGTAATAGTAAATAAGTTAGACACCATTGAATATGTTTATATTTTACACATAAATATTCAATCAGTCAGAAACAAAACACTAGAGGTTGAAGCCTTATTGAATAATAATGTAAATAAAGAATATGATCTAATATGTGTATCAGAACATTTTTTAGGCAGTTCAGAAATTAATAGTTTTGTAATCAGTGACTATCACATTGCCTCATATTTTTGCAGATCTAAAACTATACATGTGTTAATTTTATCTAAACCAAATTCTTCTTTTATTGCATGGGATGATATTTCTAGTTTATCTGTTGAGATTCACTGTGAAATAGCCGCAGTTGAATCAGCTAAATATAATCAAATTGTCTTAACAATTTATCGATCTCCACTAGGTGATTTTGACTATTTTATATATACAATTAATAGTGTGTTACATAAGTTAAAGAATTATACCCATAAAATTATTTTTTTTTTTATACATTTATTTAACGTCGGCCTATTTCCGCTACTGAGGCCTAACACCGACGCCTGTAGACGAGCTACCCCCAACCAGGAATTTTGCCGAACCTCTTCCCTTAAGAAGAGTAGGGATCTTTTACTTGCCTAACATTTAATACACAAGGGACCGACGGCTTTACATCCCCTCCGAAGGATGGTATATCTCCTATACAACTCTCGCCTAAGGTTGTATAACTTCCGCGCATACACTGATATACAAGCCGCTGGAAGATGTGTGAGGCGAGAACGCAGTTTCCGTTGGAATGGTCACCCATCCAAGTACTAACTGCGCCTGTCGTTGCTTTACATCGCATACCGAAGTATGTACATAGTAAAGACGCACCTACGCTCGCCCCCGTAAAATTATCATTAACGGTGATTTTAATCTTAAATTTAATTCATTTGACAAAAAATTTCTGGACTTTCAAGACTTAATCTGTTCATACGGTTTTCATGTTACTATAAATGAAAGTACAAGACTAAATAATTGTATAGATAATATATTGGCAAATTTTCAATCAGGCTACCGTACAAGTGTATTTGACCCTGGCTTGTCGGATCATAAGGCTGTTCAGATTAAAATAGAAAAAAGTAGTAATATGCGGGTTACTAAAAAAACTATTAAAACTAAGATAATCAACGATGTAGGTTTGTTTTTGCTCCATCAGAAGTTAATGTCAGTTGATTGGGGCTTAGTTGACGCCTCGGACACAGATATAAATGTAAAATTTTCGCAATTTATGGACATATTGAGTACGCACATTGAATCTATTTTTCCGTTGGTCGAACGAACCATTAATATAGATAAAAAGCCAATAAATAAATGGTTCACGACAGAGCTAAAACAGATGAGAGAGCACCTATCTCTATTATCTGAAATGTATCAAAATTTTCCCAACCCCGTGTTAAAAAGCGATATACGTAGTTATAAAAATAGGTATCGTCAAGAATTAATAAAGGCTAAAAGTAAATATTATCATGACCACATATCAAAAAAGGGAAATACACCTAAAGCATATTGGGATCTAATAAACAAACATAGGAATACTAATCACCATCAGTGCAACGAGATACATCCCGAAATTCTGAACGATAATTTTGTTGACGCAGCTGAAAATATTATCAATAATTTACCTGCTCCTAATGCTTGTTTCACAAATTTTTATTCTGATAATACTGATTATCCGGATTTTAAATTCGAACATGTCACTCCTAACGAATTAAGAGATATAATTGATAAAATAAAACTTAAAAGTAGTTTCGATCATTTTGGTATGTCAATTAGTATAATAAAATATATAAAACATATTATTTTAAAACCGTTGACTAAATTTATAAATGAATGTATCGACAATGGTGTTTTCCCTGATATTTTGAAAATTTCTAAAGTTATACCTATTCATAAAGGTGGACCTATAACATCAAATAATTTCAGACCCATATCACTAACACCTATTATATCGAAGATATTTGAGACGGTATTAAAAATTCAAATTACCAAGCATTTTGAAAATAATAATTTATTCTATTGCTATCAGTTTGGGTTCAGATCACATAAATCCACAAATGACGCCATTATTCACCTTATCAATAATATAATTGATAAACAAGGAATTGGAGAGTATGTCGGAGTAACTTTTTGTGATTTACAAAAGGCGTTTGACTGTGTGTCGCATTATATTCTACTGGATAAATTTAAGTATTACAAATTTAATAATACCAGTTGTCAACTAATATCTTCATATCTTTCCAGCAGACAACAATATACATTTAAGGATGGAATCTGTTCTAACTTACGTAATGTTAAACACGGTGTCCCTCAAGGGTCGGTTCTGGGACCTATCCTTTTCTTGGTCTATATAAATGACCTAAGAAAAAGTGTTCCCAGTGCTGAGCTTATAACGTTTGCCGATGACACCACACTATTAACAGGGCACAAGGAGTTGAGCAAGGTTAGAGAGCTCATGTCTGTTACACAATCTGCTGCCCAGGACTGGTTTATAGCTAACAGGCTAAATTTAAATGATAGTAAAACTTTTCATGTATTTTTCTCACATAGATCCACTTATGAGATTAGTAATCCGATTACTGTAAAGTTTTTAGGTGTTATGTTAGATCCGAAGTTGAATTGGGGACAGCATATTGAATTTTTATTCAAAAAGTTGTCAAAGAATATATTTGTAATAAGAAGCCTCTCGAAATTAGTTCCCAGACAGGTACTATTAACTGCCTATCATAGTTTGATAGTGTCTCAGATATCTTATGGTCTGATAAGTTGGGGTCATGCCCCTTGTACCTGTAGAATTTTTGGTCTTCAACGAAGGGTCATCCGTATTATTACCAATATGGATTATCAAGCAGATGTTAGACAGGCATTTGTCGACCTACAATTATTTACTTTTCCTTGTTTGTATATATACACCTGTCTCATGCATGTCAAAAAAGTTCATGAACAATATACTACTCAAAAATCGCTACACGACCATAATAATCGTAACGGAAATGATATTAGAATGAGCTATTTAAGATTAAAATCTAGTAGGTATGGTCCTAATTATTACGGCCCCAAGTTTTTCAATAAATTACCTAATTCAATTAGATCTCTACCAGTTAATGTTTTTAAGAACTGCATTAAAAAATTCTTATTATCACAAGCCTTCTACACTATTAATGAATTTTTAGACTGCAATGTACCTGATACCATTTAACTTTAATATTTTAATATGTTTTTATTTATTTATTTTATTTATTGTATGTTTTCTGTTTTATATTTATATTTAGTTTTAATTGTACATTATTCCGATAGAATGTATATTATTATTTACATTGTATATCTGACGTGTGTAAAACATTCTTGTTACAAACACCAATAAATTATCTATCTATCTAATGTAAAGTATATACGATTGGAATTGAAACCATATAAAAACTAAAAGCCGGCAAAAACAGCCGGCATCTCTTTATTGTACATGGGAGGAGGTAAATAGAAATGCTTGTCATAAAAAAATGATAAGATTTTCGGGCGTTATTATATTATCCTCTGTTTCAAATGGTCTCCAGAAAGCCATGGTAAATTAGTAAATAATTAAAATATTTTACCTTTTATACAGTAGTAAATATTTATAAATATGAACAGTAACTAACTAAACTCCTACGCTTGATATTATAGTAGGTATTTATGCGCTGCACTGGCACATAGACAGCACGATATTAGACTTCCACGTTCCAAGATAAAGAAACGATTTGCGAGTTTTTTTGTGCTAGTAGGCCTGTCCGTTTTATTACCTCTAAACCAGTGCAGTCGTAGATGGTTCATTCAGGCTGATTACATTGCCAGTCTCGGACTCACCTGCACAGTTTAAACTACCGTTCGAATCTCAATACCATTGCCAAATATATAGGACAAAATATCAAGTTCAGTACGCACGGTCCTGTGCTTTAAAACTGACCAGTTTCAATTCCAATCGTATATACTTTACTTGTTGTTCTATTTGTAAAAACGATATTCTAGATATTTGTAGGTTTCCAAATTAACCCTCCGTATAAAATTCTTTGTAGATCCATCCAGTCCACTACATTTCAACTATCCCTTATCTTTGCCCTTACCAAATATTTTCTCTTAACTGTTATTAACAAAGTTCATTTTATAACATTTGTGATGCATTGTTATTCTGTAAATCTCTTCCAATAACTTGGCGACGCCACAGCATTTTCAAAACGAAAATAAATGCTGAACGTAATTTTACGCTGAAATTAATGGCGTAAAAATATACAAGATATCGTCTAAATATTAATTGTGGTGTTTTTTTTATATTCTTTTCATCTTTTTTAGGGTTTTTACCATATAGATCTTCTAAAAAAATATCACATCAGAATTTACAAAAACACAATTATTCAGTATAACGGAAAAATAGCCTCTGCGTCTATGATGTTTAAATGTCAAACTAATAGCCAGAAGCTACTTCTTGCCAACTAACATAAATTATAATGAGAAAAAATAAATGTAATATACCTATATCGTTGACGTTTAGGACGCTAAATCTTTTTCGAAACAGATTAGAGGAAATTCTTATGGGCTGTGTATGTTAAACATAGCCATAAGATTTTATTTATGTTATTACACATTATTTACACAGAACTCTTGATATTTTATTCTAAACATCAAACAACCTTAATATCATTTAAAATCAGTTACATTATATTTCAAATATTATTAGAAGAAAAAGAATCTCACTACGTAAGAGTTCAATATTTTCTGAAATATTGATTGTTCAGAAGAGTAATTTTTTATTTTCACCCAATTTCATTCCAAAGTTCGAAGAAAATGTTTTTAAAGGCCTTCCAAACCACTTGAATGACTCTTTTAAATCTCAGAGATCTAGATAGATTTCTCTGAGTGAGAGATTCAGAGTTTAATTTATTTTGAATAATAAAATACTTGCCAAAAACTGTTTTCAAAATGTACATTTCTGGCCTACTAAGAATTTATAAAATTATGACCATCGTTTTCCAGAAATTTACAAATTCAAATGTGGGTTCGATAATGTTTATATATTAACAATTACAGATAATGGTATTACGTTTTGACCTCCGAAAATTTGACAACATTGCTAGAAGTAGTAACGATGCTTCAGTTTCTACTCATATATATATATTGGAGGTCAGTCCGTATCTCTTGTATCCTGTATATATGATTTAAATAAATATATAAATCTTTTCCCCTCTTTTGAGATTCGTATTCTGGAGGTCCCCCTAATCACAAATATATAAAATTTATAGCAATATATGCACGGGATAACACGGAGATCAGGTCGTCCTTTCTATGTGCCGGGGGTGACAACTTAACTAGCATCAATATATATATGTTAGATCTGATAATCACTGTTTGTGTTTTTAAAAACTATTTTATTGATTAAAGTCACAATTGTTATATTGGTTATAATTTATACAATAATCACTTAGAATTACTTGTTGAAATTGGAAGCGTATAGCTTATGAGGTTTAAAACAATAGAAGTTAACTAAAATATTTGTGAAGCTCGTATGAGAGGAACACTGAGTTATACAATAATATGCAGACTGAAGAGCGTATGCTATTCAGTCCTATTTATAATATCTTGGGATGCTGATTTGACATTAGTGTTGATAAAACTGAATTTTGATTTCATCTGCAGTTCTCATAGTAATCCAAGACTCGTACGTGACGTTGGAGAGTTAAAATATCATATTAAAATAATAATAAAAGAGAATATGATACAATTTATAATTTTATCACTGACGGTGTCGTATTAACTGTGAGACTTTACTGATTAGACTTAACAATAATAAGATATGTACATGATTAAAATATAATATAACAGCTCCCTTCTTTATAAAAAAGTTGATGCTATGGATCAACTTTTAAGCGTAATCTTTACTGAAACTAGAATTTAATTCGATATCTTCGGTAGGTTCTTTGATATTTACACTGGATCTTCTTTTGGGTAGTAGATGTCCGTATCCACGTAGTAGCCTAGATTTTGGTGGTGGAGGTTGTGGTGGTTGATCGTTTGATGAGGTGATGCAATTTTTTACGTCCCTTCTTCTTCTCTTACATTTGCAGGTTATATACAAAATAATAAGCGTAATAATTAAAGCTATGGTTAAATAGGTGAACCAGGAAATATTTTTGGTTACAAATGGTTCGTTGATTAGCTTATCTAAATTGTCAGAGTATTGATCTAACTTATGTTTAGCAATATTTAAATCGTCCGTATTAAGGTTGCTCAATTTTAGTGGTTTTAGCGATGGAAGTTTGTGTTTCTCCGGTAAATGGTTACAACAATCGTATGGTATCCGCACTGCGTGGTTGCCATAACTGACGTTGTCCTGTTGATATGAGGATGCATGTACTCTGGTGCTGCCTATGAAAGCGCTACATTCTGGTTGTAGAGTTAAGATAGAGTTCATATTTATTATTTTCGTCGTAACGTCTCTATTGTTGCACTTCACTGTAACCGGTAAATTGTCTGAGATTGATATTAGCCACTTATTGTTTTTGAGTTTTTGTATGTTATAGTCTTTAGCAAACAGCAAGTTTGACTGGCAAGTCCGGGGCACTACACTTAATTGTCTTAGGATTTGGGCTTCACATATCGCATCACTGTCTATGGGGTATGGAAGCACATTCGAACAAAGTCTTGTACTTGGGTTTAGCATTTTGCAGTTGTCGACATCTGGGAGAGGTACAAATAACAAAGAATCATCGTCTTTGGCTATATATTTATGCGTAGTTGACAGGATATGATCAAGTCCTGTTCGATTATCTAATATAGGAATGGGATAAAGGTGGTAGAGGGTATATCTTTCTGGTTCTGTTAACGGAATTTTTAAAACAAATATTACTCTAGTTCCAGCTTGGAAAGCTTGGAGTTCTATTATGTCAAAATATTGAGCTATTTTTGAAATTTGTGGAGTTATTGGCAAGTTGTTCTTGTGTAAAGACTGAGATATTTCTTGAAGAGAAGTGACCAGATCTTTCGGAGTGATTATTGAACTATGTAAGATTTTTAATCTTGCAAACGTAATTGAATTTAAAATGTTATCTAAATTATTTTCTAAAAACATGTAACTTTCCATCAAGGATTCACATAACTCGAGTATTCGTAATTTCGATTCAATGTACGCTAAATCGTTTGATATATCGTAGATTGAATTTTCGATTTCCTTTATGTCCTTATTAAAGGTTTCCTCGTCTATTTTTAATTTCTGGATGGTTGAATTAAAACTTCTTATTACTGAAGTTGTTACCGAAATTTGGTTTTTTAGTAAATTTTCTAATTGGTGTTCGTCGCTCATTAGTTTGTTAATACAATTTGTGTAGTATTCACCATCAGAGGCGTCTAAATTACCTGTGATAGCTTTCCATACTGTCCCTATTCCATTTAAAATGCCGCGTTTATAGCGTTTTGTGTCCGCGAATATTTCTTCAACCTTTAACTCCAAAGATTGTGAGATTTGGGTTAAAAGGCTAATGTGTGTTTGGATTTCTGATCGAAACGATGTCATACGGGGGTTGTCAGTTTCAAATGTAGTTATCATGTCGTTTATAATGTTGTTGTTGTGGTCAAGGGTCAATTTGATTGGTTCTATGTCTTTGTAAACTAAAAGCGTCCGTTTGTCGTTTGATATTTCGATGCGGTCTTCTTCGTGATAGTATATTCCTAGGGTGTTGTTAATAGTTTCGATCGTGTATTGAGGTGATACTGCTTTAAGCAGTAGAAGAAACCTGAAAAATAAATTAATTTTCAAAGTATGGTTTCATTCTATCAAAGTTGGTTTTTGTACTTTGTTCAGTCTCGGGGTTATAAAGTATAGCGGAATTTCTTAGAATTTCCTTAATTATGAACGGTCCATTGAATTTGTTTCCGAGCTTATTCTTTATTTGACTCTCTTTGACAAACTTTATCGCCTATGTTAAATTCAAAATTATCTGTTACGTGTCTATCGAATCGTGCCTTGGCCTTTTCTTTTTGCAGTTCTGTTCTTGTGCGGGCTATTTTATAATAGTGCGAGATTCTGTTGTTTAGATCTCGTACGTATTTTGATATTAATTCTTTCTGATTATAGAGCGTTTCGGGTGGACGGCTTGAGGTGTGCCCGAATACTAGTTCGTACGGGGTGAAACCGTGCGTTTTGTTAGTAGAGTTGTTGTAACAAATGATAGCGTATGGTAAAACGGTTAATGGGTGTTCGTTGGGGTTTTCTGATTTATTGGCTCTAATCATTTCCATAAGCGTTGCGTGAAATCTCTCAATCGAGCCGTTAGATTGCGGGTGATGTACGCTAGAGAAAGTCAGTTTAATGTTGTAAAGGCTACAAAGGTCTTTGAGAAGCATGTTGTCAAATTCATTTCCACAATCGCAATGTATACGAAGGGGTGTACCAAAATGTTGAAAGTAGAGCAAGAGAGTGTTTACGATAGATTTAGCAGTTTTGTCGGGTATAGCGTAAGCTTGGGTGAACTTGGTTAATTCGTCTCTAATAGTTAGGGCGTAATATTTGGTGGGAACTTGGATGATGTCGATATTGACACGTTCGAAAGGGGTTTTAGGTGTTTCGGTGATAACCAAAGGGTTATCAAGATTTTTTCGTAAAATTTTTGTCTTTTGACAAATTTCGCAAGATTTTATAAATTTTTCTACGTCCTTCGTTAGTCCGTTCCAGTTGTACTTATTTTTTATTCTACGAATAGTTTCGTTTATGCCACGGTGAAGATTGTTTTTACCAGCATGAAATTGGTTGAGTATTATGGGAATTTGGTCTTCGTCAGGGGTTCTGACAATGTCTTGACATATAACTAGTTTTATGTCTTTGTCACTGAAAATAAATGATAAAATTTCAAGAATGGGTAAATTTTGGTTATTTTCGACGTAATATGTCTTAGATGGGTCAATGTCGTTTTTGTTTTTATATATTGTAACGAAGAGTTGTAATATAGCTGAACCAGGATCGAAAGGTAAAGGTACGATATAGTATGATCGTTTCTTTATGGTTTTACTGGAAAGAATGTTAATTTTATTGTTGGTAAAGTCAGGGTTTTCTTCAAAAATGTCCTCTATAATTCAATAGTGGAAATCTTGTAGAATGTCTTGTTGAAAGAACGTTATTATGTTTTTGTGGTCTTTGTCAAGTAATTGGTTGTTTGAAAATGTAATTTTTGTGTAGTCAATGAGAGAGGTTGTCTGACACAATTTTTCGAATGTGTCGTATTCTTGGGTTATTTGTTCTGGTGAAGTTTCTTCAGGGTTGTCGTTTGCGTCAGATGAGTCATCTAAATTTTGGATATTGTTATGGAACGTTATACATTTTTGTACATGATTTACTTTAATACGGGATAAAGCGTCTGCGTTCTTGTTAATTTTTCCTGGCTTATATATGATCTCATAATCATATTCCTCTAGCTTGAGGCGCCAACGTGCGAGTCTGCTACCGGGATCTTTAATCGAGAATAGCCACGTTAATGGTCGATGGTCAGTGATGAGTATAAATTTTCTTCCGAAAAGGTATGGTCTGTAGTGTTTTACCACCCACACGATCGCTAGAAGCTCTCTTTCAATCGTGGAGTACTTCGTTTCTGCACTACAAAGTGTTCGCGATGCATAAGCAATAGGGAGGTCTTTGCCTACGGGTCCTTGGGAAAGTACGGCGCCAATAGCGTACGCGCTAGCATCTGTTGTTATCGAAATTAAATGGGATGTCTTTTTGCAATAATTTAGTAAGGAGTTTAGAGATTTTGGCAAAGTTAGGGATGAAACGCCTGTAATATCCGGCGAGTCCTAAGAAGGATTTGATGTCTTTTTGGGTTTTTGGTTCCGGAAAGTTTTGGATACATTCTATTTTTGAAGGGTTTGGCTTGACTCCATCTTGGGTGATGAGGTGGCCTAGATAAGCTACTTCCTTCCTGAGGAATTCGCATTTATCTGGCTGAATTTTGAGATTAGCTTTCCTTAATCTTTTAAAGACTTCTGTGAGTCTGGAAACATGCTCATGAATGGTGGGTGAATATATAATTATGTCATCCATATAAACGAGACAGCGCTCGTTTTGAATGCCTAATGGCCGTTTGCACCGCATGTGTTTAAGGACGGCTTAGCGTTAAGGTTGGCTTAAAACCCTGTTTTCACTTGCACCGTTCCATAAATGGAGTTTAAGGATTCCTTAATTTAAGCCGCCACCGATGACGGCTTAAACATAACTTAAATTTAAGGAATGGTTAGGGCATGCGTATTTCAAACGCTACAGCTGTCATTTTAGATTCGGAATTCGGAGGTTATTTGTATTCCACGTTTCTATTTGCTTCCTTTAAATTTATTTAGAAATAAAAATGGATCACGATTTCATGTTAAATGATGACTTAGATATATTAGATATCTTGGAGTATGGATATCCAAGAAGAATATACAACAGGACGGAGCCGTTTCTTGACATGGATAATTTATCGTTTTTTAGAAGATTTCGATTAACAAAGCGCACCGTCTTGAACTTATTAGTAGAAATTGAGGAAGATTTGGAGTTCCCGAATGATCTGTGAGTTTAATTGGCATTATTTTTTATTGTAACTGCATAGCTACCCGGATTGTAGAAACATTTTGCCATGCTATGCTTGTATCTACTGTGATTGTTTTAATTTTTTTTTTTTTTTTTTTAGAAATAACAGTGTATCTCCTATAAATCAGTTACTAACATGTCTTCGATACTATGCTAGCGCAGGACATCTGAATAGTGTTGCTGATTTTATGGGTATGCACGTATCCACAGCATCCCGAATAATATCCAGGGTGTCAGAGGCTCTGTGTAGATTAAGACCAAACTACATAAAGATGCCTAGAAATGCCGAAGTTGTACATGTACAGCACCAGTTTTATCAAATAGCGTCATTTCCTAGGGTCATCGGATGCCTCGATGGAACTCATATTAAAATACAGTCCCCTGGTGAGTTGTCTGAGCTTTAGGCGAGATATGCCTTAGGATTAAATTTTGCATTGTGTTAATTGATCTTTTATAAGCTAGAGAAAATCTTCAGTATACATAAAAATGTAATATTTATTTTCAGGAGGACAAGATGCAGAAATATTTAGAAACAGAAAAGGATATTTCTCAATAAACACCCAAGCTGTTTGCGATAGCAATTTAAAAATTCTGGACATCGTTGCAAGGTGGCCAGGTTCCACACATGATTCAACAATATTTATGAATAGTGTACTACGAGCTAGATTTGAAAGGGGTGAATTTCCAAATTCTCTATTACTGGGTTGGTATTTTTGCATCATTTCAACGAATCGATGGTTTGAAAAATGTAACATAGTAACGTAAAAATGTTTTAGGTGACTCAGGGTATCCTGTTAAAGCATACCTCTTAACGCCATTGGGAAATCCTATCTACAGAACTGAGCAGTTATATAATGAGTCACATATCCGAACACGTAATAGCATTGAACGACTATTCGGTGTCTGGAAAAGACGATTTCCGGTATTGGCATATGGTTTAAGACTAAAAATCGAAACAGTGTTGAGAATTATAGTTGCTACAGCTGTTTTACACAATATTGCAAGACTAAATAATGAACCAGAACCACCTCCTCCAGATAATATTAACATGAACGAGCTCAACTATTTAATTGAAGTCGGACAAATACCTGACGTTCCCAATAACAATTTTGATAATGCAAATTTTAGGGATACATTGTTAAACGATTATTTCTTTGACCGTGCTCATTAGCCATTTTATTTAAAAATATTTGTCTTATAAATATGCTTTCATGTACCAAGAACCGAGGTTCGTAATAACATTACCTTCTATCTTGCCAGACCGAGAACTAATTTGTTAAAACATTCACCATCTCACTTTATGTGCGATAATTACAACAACCTGCAAGACGGAGTTGGTATATTTAATTCTAGTATAAATAAACTTCTAAACTAGTTCTTATTTTCTGTTCTGTTCCCACGCTTGTTAAAATATATTATGTATTATATATATTATTCTGTATGACTTATTATAATTTGTGATAGTTGTTCATAATCCTGTAAGTTCCCATCCAGTAATTGGCCTTTGTTGGATGGTGTATGTTAAATAAATTTCTATGATCAAATATTTATTGAAAATTGAAACAAATTTTAAAAATATTGTTATGTGCTGCCCTCTAACAAGGAAAGATGTGATTAAGTTCATGTTCAAAGTTTTCCTCAGAAGCTTAGTTACTTCCCTGACTAGTAGGGTGGCGCCGTCTATGAGCCAATTGACGAACAATCATCTATTACATGGTAGAAAACTATGGAGAATTCTAGAAAAGAGTTCTAGAAGGATTCCAAGTGTGTATATAAAGAGGTGACTCCAGCAGATGGGGGAACAGTTCAGTTGAGTGAAGTATGCAGTTTAGTGAAGTAAACAGACGAGAGTTTTTAGGTTAGACAAGAGTTGACAAGTTTAAGAAGAAAAGTAAAGTGCTTAGTGTTTTAAAAGTAGTGAAATTATATTAGATTAAGTTATTATTAGTTGTGTGATTTTTAAGTATTTGCTAGTGTAATTTTAGTGATTAAATAAATCAGTGATTTGTGAAAATTCTTGTTGCAAGTTATTTGGGATCCACAAAGTGTTTACTGAAAATTGTAAGCACGTAACAATTGGTGTCGGAAGCGGGATTGCAACAGAATTTTGGAAAGTAATATAGACTTTAAATAAGACTTGTTAGTGTTGTTTGTTAGTTTTTGAATGGAAACAAGAAACATGGCTGCTGAAAAACAAATGCAAGACATGTTAGCTGCATTTAGCAAAATGATGCTAGAAGAACAAGAGAAACGACGTCAAGAAGATAAAGAAGAACAAGAAAAACGACGTCAGGAAGAAAAAGAAGAACAAGAGAAACGTGAAGAAGAATTAAGGAAAATTATACAGGGGCAACAAGATGTTATCCTTTCGGCAACTGAAGACCTCAAAAGTGAAATTAAAGAGGATATGGGCAACATAAAGACTGAAATATGTGGCATCGAAGAAAAAGTTATTGGCGTCGAAGAAAAAGTTATTGGCGTCGAAGAAAAAGTTACTGGTGTTGAAGAAAAAGTTACTGGTGTCGAAGAAAAAGTTACTGGCGTTGAAGTAAAAGTTACTAAGGTTGAAGAGGAAGTAACTGAAGTCAAAGGAAAATTTCGTGCAGTTGAAGGAGAGGTCGAGCGACTTAAGCGACTGTTAAGAGAACAAGGAGGCCAGCTGGTATTATCATCATCAGGTCCTCGATTACAACCGCCTTCCTTTGATGGTCAAACTTCTTGGTCAACCTATAAAAGACAATTTGAGGCAGCGGCATACGCAAACAATTGGAGTAACGAAGACAAAGCTATGGCATTGGTGCTAGCATTAAGAGGTCAAGCCTCAGAGTTGCTTCAGACTATCCCAGTAACGCAGCAACGGGATTTTAAAGTTTTGGAGGCTGCGCTAGATCTAAGATATGGCGACCAACACCTCGCCCAAGTATACCGAACTCAGCTCAAATTACGCACACAAAAGGCTGGGGAAAGTTTACAAGATTTTGAAGCAGCTGTTGAGCGACTCACATACCTGGCTTACCCGGATGCACCCAAAGAATTCCAGGAACAGTTAACAGTCGGTACTTTCATTGATGGCATAAGAGACGAGGAGATCAGGCGAGTCCTTAGATTATCTCGAGATAAGACTGGTAGTGAAGCCTTGATCCGTGCCCTCGAGGTTGAAGCTGCTTACAAAGAGACTGCACGTCCGAGAGTACGAGCCATGAAGGTAGAAGAAGAGGACCGTTTAGAAAAATCAAATATGGAATCTTTGATGGCCGACATACACAAAATGATAAGCCAGTTGATGACCAAACCAGATGCTCCAAGGAAGCAGGAAAGACAGCAGAACGATGAACAGCCAAGGAAGGTGATTCGTTGTTATAAGTGTGGCAAAACAGGGCATATTAAGCGAAACTGTCGGCAGCGGAGCCCTGAGAGAGTAAATGCCGCAATGACTGAAGAGCCGCAGGAAAACTAAAGATAGCCAGCACCTTGGGGGCTGTGCTGGCTGGTAAACACGGTGCCCCCAGAGAGATACGGGTTTCCCAGATTAGAAGAGTCCCGAGTAGTCTGCTTTTGGATGGCTATGTAAACAAAAGGAGATGTATCTTCACTATCGACACAGGTGCCACGTCGTCAATAGTGCGACCCGGATTTTTATCAGGAATAAAAGTTGATAACAGCCAAAATGGATTGGTCGTTCGAACAGCCACAGGAGACAGGGTAAGGGTTCATGGAGAAGTTGACCTAGATCTGCAGTTTGGACGCCTGTGCTTTAGTCATAGGGTTATTGTGGCTGACATTACGGATGATTTCATTTTGGGGCTGGATGTTATGGGAGTACAAGATCAATTTGTACTTGACGTGGTAGAACGAGTTCTAAAGATTGGAAATGAAGAATTTATTTTGTCAACAGCAAATGACCGATTTCAAAAAGTGAGGCTACTGACGGCTCAGACAATCAAGATTCCTGCCCGTTCAGAACAAATAATCGAGGCCATTTTGG
This sequence comes from Leptura quadrifasciata, assembly GCA_963675555.1. Lineage (NCBI taxonomy): Eukaryota > Metazoa > Arthropoda > Insecta > Coleoptera > Cerambycidae > Leptura > Leptura quadrifasciata. The sequence continues at coordinate 24,747,389 of OY776682.1, forward strand.
AAGGAAACTCTGGTGGATACCGTGTTGGCCTTGTTGAAAAAGATGATTCAATTAAGACAGAAAACGTAATCTTAGCAAGAACTCTGACCCGGACAAAAGACAAAATTCCAATTAGAGTGGCTAATTTAAATTCCCACTCGGTAACTTTTAAGGAAGGCGAGGCAATAGGATCCTACGAACCAGTCCAGTGGATAGCAAGGTGTGAGGAACAAGGGGAGAAATGTTCGCCAACCAGTGTAGACAGGGAAGTTGTGACTTTGTTGAGTACCCAGTTTGAACACCTATCCGAGGATGAACGTAGAGAGGCAATCAAGTTTTTGGAAAAGAAAGTACGGTATTTGCCAAAAACGCAGACATCCTCACGAAAACTGATATAGTACAGCATCGAATAGACACTGGTGATTCAGCCGCCATCCGCCAACAACCTAGGAGGTTGCCACTAGCTAAACAGGAAGAAGCTGCTGCGATGGTTCAAAAGATGCTACAAGATGGAGTAATTGAGGAATCAACCAGTCCCTGGTCATCACCGGTAGTTTTAGTTGCCAAGAAGGACGGAACTTTGAGATTTTGTGTCGACTACCGGAAGCTGAATGATGTTACGAAGAAAGACAGCTATCCACTACCACGAATTGACGATACATTAAGTACGCTGGCAGGGTCACGATGGTTTTCAACTCTAGACCTTCGAAGTGGGTATTGGCAGGTGGGACTTCACCCTGACGACAAGGAAAAGACTGCCTTCTCAACCGGTAGTGGTTTATATCAATTCACCGTGATGCCTTTTGGACTTTGCAATGCGCCAGCTACTTTTGAAAGATTGATGGAATTTGTACTCCGAGGACTAACTTGGAAGACGTGCTTAGTTTATCTTGATGACGTAATGGTTATGGGATGAAACTTCAGGGAACATTTGGAAAATCTTCAAGAAGTATTTGGGAGAATCAGAAATGCACACCTAAAGTTGAATCCAAAGAAGTGTCTACTATTCCAAAAACAAGTGAAATTCCTTGGACATGTCGTATCTTCGGAGGGAATACAGACAGACCCGGACAAGATCTCTGCCGTGCGTGATTGGCCAAGACCTTCAAATGTACATGAATTACGAAGCTTTCTTGGCCTCTGCACTTACTATAGACGTTTTGTGGTAGGAGTTGCGGATATAGCAAAGCCACTACACCAGCTAACGGAGGAGAAAGTTAAATATCAGTGGACACCGGAGTGTGAAACATCATGGAAGAAGCTGAAAGCAGCGTTATGCAGTAGTCCTGTGCTAGCATATCCCAAACCAAAGGGCCTCTATATTCTTGACACGGATGCTAGCAACTCCGCAATTGGATGTGTACTATCTCAAGTCCAAAATGGAGAGGAAAAAGTAATCGAGTATTTCAGTAAGGTACTGTCCAAACCAGAGAGGAATTATTGTGTAACAAGGAAGGAACTATTGGCCATTGTTAAGTCCGTGGACCATTTTCACAAGTACCTCTATGGCCAACATTTCAAAATCAGAACCGACCATGCTGCATTAAAATGGCTATTGCAACTGAAAACCCCAGAAGGTCAACTGGCTCGCTGGATAGAAAGACTGCAGCAATATGACCTCACAATCGAACACCGACCTGGAAAGTCTCATAAAAATGCAGATGCTCTGTCAAGAAGACCGTGCAAAGATGACTGCAAGCACTGCTATCGGGTTGAAAAAGCACAGGGCACGGTAATAGTAAACACAGTTCAGGTAGATGTTCCAGATGATTGGACGAAGGAAGTTCTAAGACGAGAACAAATGGATGACAGCGTAATTGGTCCTATATTAAGGGCAAAAGAAAAAGGAACGTGACCGGAATGGAAGGATGTTTCGGACAAAAGTGTGGAGCTGAAGGCATTGTGGGCACAATGGGACTCCCTTAAGGTTATAGATGGGCTATTAAAAAGAGCATGGGAAAGTCCAGATGGGAAGGAAGTTACCATGCGTCTGGTGACACCCAGCTGTCGGATCCCAAAAGTACTTCAGGAAATACATGATGGAGTGTCCGGGGGACATTTTGGTATGAATAAGACATTGGCTAAAGTACGGGAACGATTTTATTGGATAAATAGCCGTCAAGATGTGGAAGCTTGGTGCCGCAAATGCAAGGCTTGTGCAGCTACCAAAGGGCCACAGACGAAGAGCAGGGGCCAAATGAAGCAATATAACGTCGGAGCTCCTTTTGAGAGGATTGCTATAGATGTAGCGGGCCCATTCCCAGTGACAGATGATGGGAATAAATACATCCTGGTCGCTATGGACTATTTTAGTAAATGGCCGGAAGCCTATGCCATTCCGAATCAGGAAGCAGTTACTGTTGCTCGAGTTTTGGTGGATAACCTTGTATGCCGATTTGGTGTACCCCTGGAGCTACATTCCGATCAAGGGAGAAACTTTGAGTCGGGGGTATTTCAGAAAATTTGTGAGTTGCTGGGCATTCACAAGACTCGGACAACCCCTTTTCATCCCCAGTCAGATGGAATGGTGGAACGACATAATAAAACCATGAAGGAACATCTTTCTAAGGTAGTTCACAAGAACCAGCGAGATTGGGATCGACATATACCATTTTTCTTAATGGCATACAGGGCTGCCATTCATGAGACGACTAAACAGACACCGGCTCGTGTAATATTTGGGCACGAAATCAGACTGCCATGTGATTTGATGTTTGGTACACCAGATAAGAAGCCACTGTCCGTGGATGACTATGCAGACGAAGTTAGTCAACAGCTGAGGAATGTCCACGAATTGGTTCGAAACCAAGTTAGCATAGCTAGTGACAGAATGAAGGCTCGCTATGACCGGAAGGGAACGTCAGCAGGATTCAAGGAGGGCGATCTGGTTTGGCTATATAACCCACAGCGAAAGAAGGGAAAATCTCCGAAGCTTCACCCACCCTGGGAAGGACCGTATACAGTCATCACTCGGATCAATGACGTTGTTTACCGAATTCAACGTAGTAAGAAGTCCAAGATGAAGATCGTGCACTTGGAAAGGTTGGCGAAGTATGAAGTATGTTGGGGAATCTAAATTGCCTGACCGGGACGTTCAGGCTTAAGGAGGGGGCAGTGTTATGTGCTGCCCTCTAACAAGGAAAGATGTGATTAAGTTCATGTTCAAAGTTTTCCTCAGAAGCTTAGTTACTTCCCTGACTAGTAGGGTGGCGCCGTCTATGAGCCAATTGACGAACAATCATCTATTACATGGTAGAAAACTATGGAGAATTCTAGAAAAGAGTTCTAGAAGGATTCCAAGTGTGTATATAAAGAGGTGACTCCAGCAGATGGGGGAACAGTTCAGTTGAGTGAAGTATGCAGTTTAGTGAAGTAAACAGACGAGAGTTTTTAGGTTAGACAAGAGTTGACAAGTTTAAGGAGAAAAGTAAAGTGCTTAGTGTTTTAAAAGTAGTGAAATTATATTAGATTAAGTTATTATTAGTTGTGTGATTTTTAAGTATTTGCTAGTGTAATTTTAGTGATTAAATAAATCAGTGATTTGTGAAAATTCTTGTTGCAAGTTATTTGGGATCCACAAAGTGTTTACTGAAAATTGTAAGCACGTAACAATATGTATTGCTATTAAATCAATGCTGTTTGTAAGAAAATTAAATAAGGGACAATATCCCCATTACCTCCACATTTTATTTTACAACTTTCTTTTAATGCACAATAAAACTGAAATAATTAAATGTTTTTTATTCAAGTGGAATGTTAAATGTGTGTTCTTGGACATGTTACCTAAAAGTGTCTGTATATTAAAAATTGTTCAACTACTTCTTATTACCAGCTGGAAATAAATATTTAAAAAATCACAAGCTAATTACATTTTCATTTAGTGAAAAATTAAATAAAAAAAGAAGATAGGAAAACTAGTAGTAGTGTTTTATTTTAATAAGTTTATTTACATTTTTTTTTTTTCATATTCTATCTGGAACTTCAGTAGCTCAATTTTCAATTTCTGTTCCTCTCTTTTAAATTCCAATTCCTCTCTTTGAAATTCCAATTCATTTTTCAATTTCTGTTTTTCATAGTCGGCAATAAGTAATCTTCTATCAAGTAATTCTTCGTACTTTTGTGCTAAGTGGGATGACGATAATGCCCTCACTGTGGTATTAGGGCGCCTACGTTTACTCGATAAAGGTGTATTGTCCTCCTGGAGATGAGATTTTAATTAACTTATATATATGTGCGTACATGTGTCATACTTACGGTGGCATCATGAGGCCTTTTCAAGCTGTCTGACAATGGAGTCCTTAGGGAGCTGGCTTTTTTCCATTTTATTGATGGGGAGTCTGGTTGCAAGTCATTCATCGATGGGTTATTTTCATGCTGCTCTTCTTCAGTAGACTCTAGATGCGGTGATTGTGCTGATTGTTCATTATTTTGAAGGTCAACGGATCCATCTGGAGAGAAAACAAACATGTAGATTAGCTGCTGCAACATTGAGATGTGCAAGGATGTTAGAAGATTTTCTTTAGCATTTACAAAAGATGGTAAAGTACTTACCTACTGGTAATTCATCTAAATTAGCTTCCAGTTCAAACTCAATTAAATTATCTTGTGTATGAGTATTAATAATATCGGAGTCGTAGGGATTTTCTAATCCGAAAACAGTCTTAGTATTCATAATTGATAGAAGCACATCTTGGTGTGAATCTGATTTAACATCCTTTTTCTTGCCTCCTCCCGTAACAAAAATTTCCTTTTTCTCTTCTGCCACTTGTTTTCGAACTTCTTTTTTCTTGTTCTCGTAGAATTTTTTACATTAGGAGCATTAGGAGCTTGAGCATTAAATTCCCCAGTTAATCTATTCCACGCTTGCACTTTCTCTGCCACTGAAACCTGATCAGTTTTTTTATTTTCGATAATGTTTTTATATTTGAGAACTAGTCCGAGCAAAACTTCTTTTTCTTGATACGTAAAGTTCGTCGACCTCACGCGTTTTTTTATACTATTGTCCGAATCACAGCGGTTTGCCATTTTTATGTGCCAGAAAATTAAATACTTCAAATGGTTAAATTCTGATTTCGTTCTTTCAAGATTGAGGTTAAAGTGAATAAATAAAATCACGTGCTACGACAAATTTCACTAGAGAACAACACAAAAATCCCTAAATTAGATATTAATTTGCAACGTTGCCAACTATATTCTCTACTTAACTATGAAACGCTTAAATATTGTTGGTGCAACAGAATTCATATTAAGCCACCCTTAAAATTTAAGTGACCCATAGTTATTCTCGGCTTAACATAAAAACGGTGCAATCGGCCATAAAAGAATGTTGTCCATAACGCGCTGGAAGGTGGAGGGTGCGTTTTTTAGACCAAATGGCATACGAACGAATTCGTAATGGCCATTTTCTAGAGAAAATGCTGTCTTTTGGATGTCTTTTTTATCAATTTCGATCTGGTGAAAACCAGACGCGAGATCTAAAGTGGTGAAGTATTCACACTTTCCTAGCTGGTCGAGGAGGTCTGAGATATTAGGCAGAGGGTACTTGTCGTCAACGGTTAACTCATTCAGTTTCCGATAGTCGATGACGACTCTCCATTTTTGCTTGCCCGAAGCGTCGAGCTTCTTCGGCACAACCCACACTGGAGAGGACCAGGGAGAGATAGATGGTTGGATTATACCTTGATTAAGCATTTCGATAATTTGGTGTTTTACTTCCTCCTTGTGGACTTGAGGGTATCTGTACGATTTAGTAAAGACGGGCTTGGCGTTATTAGTGTCTATCGCGTGTTTTATTTCGTTTGTAAAGGTTAGCGAATCGCCTTCTAGGTAGAAGATATCAGAAAATTTAAGACATAAATTGGTAACGTCATTTTGAAGTTGATCTGAGTTGGTATTAGAAAAGTTCATGTTACAAGCTAGTTCGAACTGTGTTATCGGTTCTAGTTTTAAGTCAGAAAAGTCGATAATTTTTGGTATTGCGTTAGCGTTAATTACGGAAGTTAAAAACTCGCCTTTTTCATTAATTTTGACTAGTGCATTAGGTAGTCTAACTTTTTCCTTTTCCTGTGCTAGCAGTATAGCATCAGTACTTATTAAATTGCAATTTAGTTTGAAAACTTGTTCTGTGCGAGGTTGAATAGATATAATGTTTTTCTTTTTAAAATTTAGATTATAATTTGCGTTATTACTGACAACTGTGGGTTCGTTAAATTCTTCACCTGCCTTATACAAGGGGACCGTTTTAAAGTTTGTAGTAAGTTCCCTTTTCTTTATGTTTATTATACAATCATAATGTTCCAAAAAGTCTGCTCCGAGGAGTCCGTCAAATTCTATGTCGAGGTTGTAGATGTAAACTTTGTGAGGGTCGTCTATATTAAATGGAATAAGTTTTGACTCTGTTATTAAAATTTTTTCACTAGTTATTCCTTGAATAACGGCATTTTCAGGAAATGTGTTCAAAATTTTTTCAGCGGTTTATTCTTTGAAAATTGAAAGTCCTGCACCGGTATCGATCAACAGGTTAAATGTGTTAGTGATATCTTTGATGTCGTACAGGTTTTTTGATTTGACGGTTAATAGCGATTTGGACAATGTGTTTACATGAATCCCTGTTCTGGGAAGTTTAGGTGCGGATTGAAATCGTCTAAGTTCATTGATTGGACTTGAGATGTTAGGTCTGAAATCGCATTGTAATTGTCTGGGTCGTCTCTGGGAACATAACGGGATTTTCCTGGGGGAAAAGTTCGGGGTACTGGGTCTGGTAATCTGGGGGGTCTTGAAAAGCTTGGGAACCTAATTGAAAATCCTGAGAATTAGGATATTGGTATTGTTCTTCTGAAAAATACTCTTGGTGCTCATATGGGAATTCTTGGAGTTCAATATTTGCGTCTCCTTGGTAATCATCATTCGAATAGTTTTGTATTGGGTAATTTATGTGATGCGTTCGTGGTTGGTTATTATTTCGACTGAAATTCGGGTTTGGTTGAATTACAGACAGTCGGGGTTGAAATTGGCTGGGTCTGTTGAAAGGTTGATTGGGTCTCTGGTTCTGATTTGAGAATATTTGTTGGGGGAATGGCCTCTGGTGCTGTTGTTGTGGAGCGGCATATTGCCTTTGAAAATTCGGAATATTATTTTGTGGGGTGGAATTTGGGTAATTATGTGATTGAGAAGGTTGTTGACGAGCTCGGCATTCGTTAATGACGTGCCCTGTTCTCTTGCAGTAAGAACATGTTTTCGTAAAGGATTGAACATTCGGTTTTTTGATAGGGGCTTGAATATCACGAGAGTTATTTGGTTTATTGAATTTTTGGTTTTCCAAATAGGAGAGTTGAAGCTCTCGCCTGATGCGTTCAGATGCTTCAAGCATACTCGGGGGGTTTCCTGCTTTTATTATTTTGCCTATGTTTGGTTCTAGACCAGTAAGGAGGGTGTTTAGCGTCATTGTCTCGATAAGTTGAGACTGAGCGTCTTTTTGTTCAGGCGTCAAATTAGTCTTTTGGATCGATGCGTGCATCTTGGCATTATGAGTTTGCAAGCGGGAGAAAAATGTTAAAGGTGATTCATTGGGAAGTTGTTTGATTCGCTGCAGGTCTTGGATTAGAGACGTCAGGTCCCGTGAATCTCCGAAATGAACTGACAGCAGTTGTTTGATTTCAGCCCAAGTGGCTGGGTTTCTAGAGTTAATTAGCTGGGCTGCTCGCCCACGGAGCTTATTTTTTATGTGTAAAGTTAATAAGATCTGTTGATCGTTAATGGCCATGTGGTGGGCATGGTCACAAGCATTCAAAAAAGTATTCAGAAAGATTTGGTCGCCCTCAAATTCGGGAATGATAGAAAAAATTTCAGAAAGTCTGTATGGTTTTATTTCTTGTACTTCTTGTACTTGTCGTACTTGATGTACTTGTGCGTTTGCCATTTTAAAAGTTTATTTCGTTTGGGTTTTTAGGAAAGGTTTATATTAGATAATCGGACTTTGTCTTAACGCGACAAAAAGTACGAAAAATAAATAAAATAAATTCGAAGCACTTAAAAATGATTCAATGTTAAAATGTACTTACAGGATTTTTTCCATAGTATGGTACCAGTTGATTCGTGCGTAGAAGTTGCTTGTTTCTTATAACTAGTTGCTTGTTTTTCTTGAGTGAACGATTATTCTTCGATTTGTTGTAGGAATTACGGTTCTTTTTCCGTTGAAGGATGAAATCCACCATTACCAGTTGGAATACTCGTGTTCTGATAATGTTTTGTGGATCCTACCGACTGCGCCAATTGTTAGATCTGATAATCACTGTTTGTGTTTTTAAAAACTATTTTATTGATTAAAGTCACAATTGTTATATTGGTTATAATTTATACAATAATCACTTAGAATTACTTGTTGAAATTGGAAGCGTATAGCTTATGAGGTTTAAAACAATAGAAGTTAACTAAAATATTTGTGAAGCTCGTATGAGAGGAACGCTGAGTTATACAATAATATGCAGACTGAAGAGCGTATGCTATTCAGTCCTATTTATAATATCTTGGGATGCTGATTTGACATTAGTGTTGATAAAACTGAATTTTGAGTTCGTCTGCAGTTCTCATAGTAATCCAAGACTCGTACGTGACGTTGGAGAGTTAAAATATCATATTAAAATGATAATAAAAGATAATATGATACAATTTATAATTTTATCACTGACGGTGTCGTATTACCTGTGAGACTTTACTGATTAGACTTAACAATAATAAGATATGTACATGATTAAAATATAATATAACATATATATATAGAAAGGACGATCTGACCTCCGTGTTATCCCGTGGATATATTGCTATAAATTTTATATATTTGTGATTAGGGGGACCTCCAGAATACGAATCTCAAAAGAGGGGAAAAGATTTATAATTTTTTTTTAATCATATATACAGGATACAAGGAACTGACCTCCAATATATATATATTGTTATTATACATGATTTGCAGGAAACAACTACTCAGCGGGCAAATACCCCGACCTGCATTGAATTATACCTTACAAATCATGAAAGATTGGTAGCCAATGTCATTTGTCAATTCCCCGACCAGACATAGACCGGTTTCGAACTTATTAGTTCTCATCAGTATGCCATAGGTCATGGAACAGACAAATGTCTGGTCGGGGAATTGACAAATGACATTGGCTACCAATCTTTCATGATTTGTAAGGTATAATTCAATGCAGGTCGGGGTATTTGCCCGCTGAGTAGTTGTTTCCTGCAAATCATGTATAATAACAGTATATGGTGTTACCTCCTTTCTCTTATTATTTATTTTTGAGAAAGAATTGAGGCAACATGTGCGGACGACTAGCTGGTTTAAGCCGGAGCAGAGAGCTGTGGGTCCAGAGCATTCGTAAGAGTGGAGAAACTTACCCTTTCTGACATGTACAGCATAAGCGACAGATTTCTGTTTATTTCGAGAAAAGGAGACAAAGAAAAATTGATGTTAAATTGGGCACCATCTATAGTAAAATAAGCAAAATAGTCTCTTTTTCTCGAATAACCAGTCTGCTATAGATCAGACTGAAATTGTTGGTAAGAGAAATAAAAAGATAGTTTAAAATGAATGACAAAATATATTACATAAAAAAATTAGACAAATCGGTTTGAGACAAATTGAAATGTAAAAAAAATATATATATATAAAAGACAAATTGATACCAGTATCCTAGATGGTTTACGGTTCAGGTGACTGGTTCGGGGACAGCAATCCAGGCCCACAATTGTCTCTTGTTGCAAGAATTCTAAATTTTCCTTGGCAATTTACGTCTCTCAATGAATGGGGTGAAAATTGTAGGAAATTTAACCAAATATAAGCACATACAAAATTTATGCAAGTTATTTATGCAAAATTTAAGCAATGTTAGCTATGCAAATATAAGCTAGTTAGCTGTACAAAATATATTTAAATTAACTGCACGAAATATTAAGCTAGCTATACAAAAGCTGCAGGAAATTAATTTAAGCTATACAAAAGTAAGCTGATTAGCAGTACAAAAGTAATTTTAGCTATGCAATAGTAATTATTAGCTATGCACGAGTTATTATTAGCTATGCACGAATTATTATTAGCTATGCACGAATTATTATTAGCTATGCACGAGTAAGCTGATTTCTTAGACTATAAATTGCCAAAAAAATGAAAAGGAAAGAGAAAAATATTTTTACAACCATGTGGTACATATAGTATTTTAACTACTTATTAAATTAAGAAGAATTGACTTTGAATTTATTTTAAAAATAATTGAAATTATATCAAAGGCAAAATTTGAAGATTAATTACATTTTAAATAAGTATAATGAAATTACCTGTATGTTAAACACTTTGTAACTGGGATATAAAAATTGTAATATAAATTACTGAAGTCCGCAGTTAAAAATTATAATGTTTGAATCAGTACAAAGGCTGCAAGCAAATGACTTCCTGGTGAGTTTTACTGATAAGGTAAACTTTTTTTTGTCCTGTTTACTGGAAAACAACGCCACCAAAAAAATGTGAGAAATCTAATTCCCTATTTAAATTGAAAGCTATCAAAATATAGAAATCGTACAAGTATGGCCATCTGTCAGTGGTTAATTTAAGCGCACCAACTTGCCTTGTAGATTCCCATACTCAACTAAAGTAGTGGCATATAATCGATAAAAGGAATCTATAATAATAGTTTATTTTCCATGCCAGCTGATTTGCCTTTGCAATTTCTATTTTATACATAACAACAAATATTAACAGATATAAATAAGTAGTAAAACGTATTGATATTATTGATAAATCAGTAACATATTACATGTTATAGGATTTACTATATATAGAATGAGAGAAGGTAAGGAAAATAACCATATGTACTCCATAGTAAACAAAAATATAAACATTGAAAAATAGATATCTGATGTAACTAAATTTTGTAGACAAATTGTTTCCTGGGATAATAATGCTGTATTACAATGGATATGAGATACATAATAGTGTTAATAGAAAAACAGGACTAAGTTCCTAAGATATAAAATTAAGTACATAAAACAGTGTGACATGGTTTAGCAGTTATACATGTAAAATTCTGTTAGTTGAAAACAGTTTCACCTGCAAAAACTGAATCCAAAAAATATACAGGTCGTGCTAACTATCCACAAAACACTAGTTTTTAAATAAAACTGTTAAATGGACATAGGCCATGTAACAATGGGTTAAGTCCACCAAGGGCTAAAGGTCACCGCTCTCGGTACTTGCAAAATAGCAAGTCGCTATACACCATGGAGACATCTATGATGTCTGGTGTATAGCAGCATTTGACCACATGAGGGTATTCACTTACCTCTCACCGGTACACCATTTACTTAAGTTTGTATAAAACTAACAGGTTGGCCACTGTCATTTGTCTGTTCCATGACCTATGGCATACTGATGAGAACTAATAAGTTCGAAACCGGTCTATGTCTGGTCGGGGAATTGACAAATGACATTGGCTACCAATCTTTCATGATTTGTAAGGTATAATTCAATGCAGGTCGGGGTATTTGCCCGCTGAGTAGTTGTTTCCTGCAAATCATGTATAATAACAGTATATGGGTTAAGTCCACCAAGGGCTAAAGGTCACCGCTCTCGGTACTTGCAAAATAGCAAGTCGCTATACACCATGGAGGCATCTATGATGTCTGGTGTATAGTAGCATTTGACCACATGAGGGTATTCACTTACCTCTCACCGGTACACCATTTACTTAAGTTTGTATAAAACTAACAGGTTGGCCACTGTCATTTGTCTGTTCCATCACCTATGGCATACTGATGAGAACTAATAAGTTCGAAAAAACGGTCTATGTCTGGTCGGGGAATTGACAAATGACATTGGCTACCAATCTTTCATGATTTGTAAGGTATAATTCAATGCAGGTCGGGGTATTTGCCCGCTGAGTAGTTGTTTCCTGCAAATCATGTATAATAACAGTATATGCGTTAAGTCCACCAAGGGCTAAAGGTCACCGCTCTCGGTACTTGCAAAATAGCAAGTCGCTATACACCATGGAGACATCTATGATGTCTGGTGTATAGTAGCATTTGACCACATGAGGGTATATATATATATATATATATGAGTAGAAACTGAAGCATCGTTACTACCTCTAGCAATGTTGTAAAATTTTCGGAGGTCAAAACGTAATACCATAATCAGTAGTTGTTAATATATAAACATTATCGAACCCACATTTGAATTTGTAAATGGAAAACAATGGTCATAATTTTATAAATTCTTAGTAGGCCAGAAATGTACATTTTGAAAACAGTTTTTGGCAAGTATTTTATTATTCAAAATAAATTAAACTCTGAATCTATGTCCCCTAGTCTTTCACTCAGAGAAATCTATCTAGATCTCTGAGATTTAAAAGAGTCATTCAAGTGGTTTGGAAGGCCTTTAAAAACATTTTCTTCGAATTTTGGAATGAAATTGGGTGAAAATAAAAAATTACTCTTCTGAACAATCAATATTTTAGAAAATATTGAACTCTTACGTAGTGAGATTCTTTTTCTTCTAATAATATTTGAAATATAATGTAACTGATTTTAAATGATATTAAGGTTGTTTGATGTTTAGAATAAAATATCAAGAGTTCTGTGTAAATAATGTGTAATAACATAAATGAAATCTTATGGCTATGTTTAACATACACTACAGCCCATAAGAATTTCCTCTAATCTGTTTCGAAAAAGATTTAGTGTCCTAAACGTCAACGATATAGGTATATTACATTTATTTTTTCTCATTATAATTAATGTTAGTTGGCAAGAAGTAGCTTCTGGCTATTAGTTTGACATTTAAACATCATAGATGCAGAGGCTATTTTTCCGCTATACTGAATAATTGTGTTTTTGTAAATTCTGATGTGATATTTTTTTAGAAGATCTATATGGTAAAAACTCTAAAAAAGAAGAAAAGAATATAAAAAAAACACCACAATTAATATTTAGACGATATCTTGTATATTTTTACACCATTAATTTCAGCATAAAATTACGTTCAGCATTTATTTTCGTTTTGAAAATGCTGTGGCGTCGCCAAGTTATTGCAAAAGATTTACAGAACAACAATGCATCACAAATGTTATAAAATGAACTTTGTTAATAACAGTTAACAGAAAATATTTGGTAAGGGTAAAGATAAGGGATAGTTGAAATGTAGTGGACTGGATGGATCTACAAAGAATTTTATACGGGAGGTTAATTTGGAAACCTACAAATATCTAGAATGTCGTTTTTACAAATAGAACAACAAGTACATTATTCCAACATGTACGAATATTTTTTCCCTTATGATGATATTAGTCTCCAAAACTAATAGTTTTTGAGATGAAAAATAATTGTGTTTTCTTTGTTCATAAGAAAGCTATGGCTTTATTGTATTATAGTAAATGCAGATTTTAGTACTGAAAATGAAAACCAAATGAAAATGATTCAGAATTATATTTTTTAATGCGATTTTAAAGCTGGAAAATAATTTAAATAATTAAAATATTCAAATATAAGAGCAACGGTAAGTATGAAAAATACATAATACATTTGGAACATTCTTCATTTAAGAAATTGTTTATAAATTTTTTTCTAGCTACCATTATTTTTATATACTGCAATTGTTTAAATTATTACAATTACTAAATGACGGCAAAGCCATAATTTACTTGTGTAATAGGCGCAATTATTTTTAAGTTAATCAATTAAACTGAAAATATTTCAAAAACTATCAGTTTTAGAGAAATATCATATTAACTAATTATCATTAAAGAAATAAAATGGTTATGCAAAATAGCGAAAAAATATACAAGATGTTTTCCTTTGGAAAAAATGAAGTTTTAGATATAATATAGAAGTTGGCAAATTAATGCCCCTGTATAAAATCTCTTGTACGTAAAAATAAACTTTTGCTCTACTCAGATATTTCAGCTCACCCCTATGTTTGCACTTACCAAATAGTTCCTCTTAGCCATTATTAACAAGTATTTTAGTGACATTAGTGATGCATTGTTTTTGTGTAAATTTTCATATTTCTGAAATATCTTGGCAATCCCATAACTTTTTCAAAACAAAAATTAATACTAAACGTAAAATTTTACGCTGAAATAGGTGGTGTAACCCGGGTATGTTATTTTAAAAGTCGACATTCAAGCTGTCTCGCTTTAAATAAACCCATGTATATTTCACATATTTTATAATTAAGCAACAAAGTATGTCCTATAACTATTACTTAAAATATTTTTTCATATTCCTTATAGTAGCAAAGATAATGAACTTCCTTGCACTAATAAGCCACCAAATAAACCAATTTACTATTGAAAGCAAGAATTTCAAATGTATCACTAATAGGGACTATTTTATACGCTTATTAACTTATTCAAGAGGATTTGAATTTAAACCTAGGAATAGTATTCTTTGAATAAACATAATGGGTGTATTAAATATTATTTATCAACCAATCAATCAATCAATCTATGTTTTATAGTTTAAAAATCAGCTTCTCTCCTAATCAAAATCGTTAGAGCCGCTTTAGAGGAAAAATTATTTAATTCCTTGCTACCACTAAGATACAACTATACTGCTGTTCGCAAATTGGCTCGCTTACCTTTATAGGTTTTTAATGTGCGTCGGGTCGTTTATATATATATATATATATATATATATATATATATATATAAGAAATAGAATTGGCCTTAATTGGATTTCGTTCTATTGTAATTTACGTACTGTTGACGACTGGTCAGGTATGATTTTAATAGATACATACTTTCTGCAGTGAAACCATAGTATTTTAGCTTATTAAGTAGTATGTCATGTGACACACAGTCAAAAGCCTTCGTGAGGTTTAGGAATTAAGACGATATATATTTCCCCTCCTCAAAACCAGAGTTAATAAGAGTAGTTCATTTATCGATTGCTAATGTAGTTGACAGCTTATTTCTGAAGCCAAATTGGCTGGAATTAAAGATATTATTCATTTCAAAGTAGTTCGATAGCTGTGTTTTTAAGATGATTTCGTAAATTTCTGCGAAATACGGAATAACAGAAATTGGTCGATGATTTGAAGGGTCATGGAAATCATCATTTTTATTTTTATATATTGGCGCAACTTTGGAGATTTTCAGGCAGTTGGGAAATATATTGTCAGCTATACATGTTAATTAATAGTATACGTCCTTAGATGTTCTGTTTTTTAACGATATTATGGCTTCATATACTTCTTGAGGAGTTACTTTATTGAAACTGAAATGATGTTCTATATCTTTATCTATAAAATCAGTGTAAGGTACATTCTCTGGGGGCATAACATTTAGAATATTATCTGGGATAGTAACAAAGTAATCATTGCAAGATATTTTCGATGTGGGATTTTTATTTATGTTTTTGTTGTTGTTAATAATTTTCCACATCGCCGTTTGAGGATTTCTGTGGTTGTTTATAAAATTTTCGTGTGCTTCTTCTGTACTCAGATCTATAGTTGTTATAAATAAGTTTGTTTACCATAGTGGGATTGCTTTTATAAAAATCATGTAGGAAGTACAGATGATCTCTCGAATGATGGAGGTCATCATTTATTAAATTGAAATTTTTTGAGTTATTTACCATAAGCGATTTTAAAGGAAGACATGTAATCATAGAATCTGTGACAACACTGCTAAACGTTTCGAACTTTAGATCCGTTGAAATAGCATTATTATTTAAGAATGCCCAATTTTGATTTGATAGACAATTATTTATAGCTATTAAACCCTGCTCTATTATTAGTCTACCCAAGCAACATATTGTTATGTGCTGCCCTCTAACGAGGAAAGATGTGATTAAGTTCCTGTTCAAGATGAAAGGAAACCTGTATGGTGGCGCCATCTATGAGCCAATTGACAAATAATCATCTAGTACATAGTAGAAAACTATGGAGAATTCTAGTATAGAGTTCTGGAAATTCCAAGTGTGTATATAAAGAGGTGAATCCAGCAGATGGAGGAAGACTACAGTTTAGTTAAGTGAAGTAAACAGACAGA
Source organism: Leptura quadrifasciata (assembly GCA_963675555.1). NCBI lineage: Eukaryota > Metazoa > Arthropoda > Insecta > Coleoptera > Cerambycidae > Leptura > Leptura quadrifasciata. The sequence goes on from OY776682.1 coordinate 24,763,414, forward strand.
GTTTTTAGGTTAGACAAAAGTTGACAAGTGTATAGGAAGAAAAGTACATAGTGTTTTAAAAGTAGTGAATTCATGTTAGATTAAGTTATTATTAGTTGTGTGATTTTTAAATATTTACTAGTGTAATTTTAGTGATTAAATAAATCAGTGGTTTGTGAAAATTCTTGTTGCAAGTTATTCGAATCCACAAAGTGTTTACTAAAAACTGTAAGCACGTAACAATTGGTGTCAGAAGTGGGATTGCAACAGAATTTCTGAAGAATTCGACGAAGTTCCATAGTGTTCTATTTGGAAACCACTGGAGATATTGAAGTGAGTTGAACTGGAAAGTGATATAGACATTAGACAAGATTTATTGTGCTAGTGTGAGGAAATTTTTGGGACATTCTGTTTAGAAATTAGTCTAGTTTTTAAGTGCTTTCAACTGAGAAGTGATATAGACTTTAAATAAGACTTGCTAGTTAGTTTTTGAATGGAAACAAGAAGCATGGCTGCTGAAAAACAAATGCAAGACATGTTAGCTGCATTTAGCAAAATGATGCTAGAAGAACAAGAGAAACGACGTCAAGAAGAAAAGGAAGAGCAAGAGAAACGACGCCAAGATGAAAAAGAAGAGCAAGAGAAACGACGTCAAGAAGAAAAAGAAGAGCAAGAGAAACGACGTCAAGAAGAGAAAGAAGAACAAGAAAGACGACGTCAGGAGGAAAAAGAAGAACAGGAGAGACGTGAAGAAGAAAAAGAAAGAAAACGACAAGAAGAAAAGGAAGAATTGAGAAAAATTATACAGGGGCAACAAGATGCTATCCTGTCAGCCACTAATGAAGTCAAGGAAAAAGTAGATAAAGTTGAACAAAAAGTTGGTAACGTCGAAGGAGAAATTAGTGATATTAAGGGAAAAGTTACCGACGTCGAAGGAAAAGTGACTACAGTCGAAGAAAAAGTTACTGGTGTCGAAGAAAAAGTTACTGGCGTTGAACAAAAAGTTACTGGCGTCGAAGGGAAAGTTACCGATATAGAAGGAAAATTTCAGGTAGTTAAGGGAGAGGTAGAACAACTTAAGCGACAGTTAAGAGCGCAAGGAGGCCAGTTAGTATTATCATCAGGTCCTCGATTACAACCGCCTTCCTTTGATGGTCAAACTTCTTGGTCAACTTACAAGAGACAATTTGAGGCAGCAGCATGCGCAAACAATTGGAGTAATGAAGACAAAGCTATGGCATTGGTGCTAGCATTAAGGGGCCAAGCCTCAGAGTTGCTTCAGAGTATCCCAGTGATGTAGCAACGGGATTTTAAAGTTTTGGAAGCTGCACTAGATCTAAGATATGGCGACCAACACCTCGCCCAAGTATACAGGACTCAGCTCAAATCACGCACACAAAAGGCTGGGGAAAGTTTACAAGATTTTGAAGCAGCTGTTGAGCGACTGACATACCTGGCTTACCCGGATGCACCCAAAGAATTCCAGGAACAATTAACAGTTGGTACTTTCATCGATGGCATAAGAGATAAGGAGATCAGGCGAGTCCTTAGATTATCTCGAGATAAGACTGGTAGCGAAGCCTTGATCCATGCCCTCGAAGTTGAAGCCGCTTATAAAGAGACTCCACGTCCGAGAGTACGAGCCATGAAGGTAGAAGAGGACCATTTAGAAAAATCAAATATGGAATCTTTGATGGCTGACATACACAAAATGATAAGCCAGTTGATGACCAAACCAGATGCTCCAAGGAAGCAGGAAAGAGAGCAGAACGATGAACAGCCAAGGAAGGTGATTCGTTGTTATAAGTGCGGCAAACCAGGGCATATTAAGCGAAACTGTCGGCAGCGGAGCCCTGAGCAAGTAAATGCCGCAATGACTGAAGAGCCGCAGGAAAACTAAAGATAGCCAGCACCTTGGGGGCTGTGCTGGCTGGTGAACACGGTGCCCCCAGAGAGATACAGGTTTCCCAGATTAAAAGAGTCCCGAGTAGTCTGCTGTTGGATGGCTATGTAAACAAAAGGAGATGTATCTTCACTATCGACACAGGTGCCACGTCATCAATAGTGCGACCCGGATTTTTATCAGGAATAAAAGTTGATAAAAGCCAAAATGGATTGGTCGTTCGAACAGCCACAGGAGACAGGGTAAGGGTTCATGGAGAAGTTGACCTAGATCTGCAGTTTGGATGCCTGTGCTTTAGTCATAGGGTTATCGTGGCTGATATCACTGATGATTTCATTTTGGGGCTGGATGTTATGGGAGTACAAGATCAATTTATACTTGACGTGGTAGAACGAGTCCTAAAGATTGGAAATGAAGAATTTATTTTGTCAACAGCAAATGACCGATTTCAAAAAGTGAGGCTACTGACGGCTCAGACAATCAAGATTCCTGCCCGTTCAGAACAAATAATCGAGGCCATTCTGGAAGGAAACTCTGGTGGATACCGTGTTGGCCTTGTTGAAAAAGATGATTCAATTAAGACAGAAAACGTAATCTTAGCAAGAACTCTGACCCGGACAAAAGACAAAATTCCAATTAGAGTGGCTAATTTAAATTCTCACTCGGTAACTTTCAAGGAAGGTGAGGCAATAGGATCCTACGAACCAGTCCAGTGGATAGCAAGGTGCGAGGAACAAGAGGAGAAATGTTCGCCAACCAGTGTAGACAGGGAAGTTGTGACTTTGTTGAGTTCCCAGTTTGAACACCTATCTGAGGATGAACGTAGAGAGGCAATCAAGTTTTTGGAGAAAGAAAGTGCGGTATTTGCCAAGAACACAGACATCCTCACGAAAACTGATATAGTACAGCATCGGATAGACACTGGTGATTCAGCCGCAAACCGCCAACAACCTAGGAGGTTGCCACTAGCTAAACAGGAAGAAGCTGCTGCGATGGTTCAAAAGATGCTACAAGATGGAGTAATTGAGGAATCAACCAGTCCCTGGTCATCACCGGTAGTCTTAGTTGCCAAGAAGGACGGAACTTTGAGATTTTGTGTCGACTACCGGAAGCTGAATGATGTTACGAAGAAAGGCAGCTATCCACTACCACGAATTGACGATACATTAAGTACGCTGGCAGGGTCACGATGGTTTTCAACTCTAGACCTTCGAAGTGGGTATTGGCAGGTGGGACTTCACCCTGACGACAAGGAAAAGACTGCCTTCTCAACAGGTAGTGGTTTATATCAATTCACCGTGATGCCTTTTGGACTTTGCAATGCGCCAGCTACTTTTGAAAGATTGATGGAATTTGTACTCCGAGGACTAACTTGGAAGACGTGCTTAGTTTATCTTGATGACGTAATGGTTATGGAATGAAACTTCAGGGAACATTTGGAAAATCTTCAAGAAGTATTTGGGAGAATCAGAAATGCACACCTAAAGTTGAATCCAAAGAAGTGTCTACTATTCAAAAAGAAGTGAAATTCCTTGGACATGTCGTATCTTCGGAGGGAATACAGACAGATCCGGACAAGATCTCTGCCGTGGGTGATTGGCCAAGACCTTCAAATGTACACGAATTACGAAGCTTTCTTGGCCTCTGCACTTACTATAGACGTTTTGTGGAAGGATTTGCGGATATAGCAAAGCCACTACACCAGCTAACGGAGGAGAAAGTTAAATATCAGTGGACACCGGAGTGTGAAACATCATGGAAGAAGCTGAAAGTAGCGTTATGCAGTAGTCCTGTGCTAGCATATCCCCAACAAAAGGGCCTCTATATTCTTGACACGGATGCTAGCAACTCCGCAATTGGATGTGTACTATCTCAAGTCCAAAATGGAGAGGAAAAAGTAATCGAGTATTTCAGTAAGGTACTGTCCAAACCAGAGAGGAATTATTGTGTAACAAGGAAGGAACTATTGGCCATTGTTAAGTCCGTGGACCATTTTCACAAGTACCTCTATGGCCAACATTTCAAAATCAGGACCGACCATGCTGCATTAAAATGGCTACTGCAGCTGAAAACCCCAGAAGGTCAACTGGCTCGCTGGATAGAAAGACTGCAGCAATATGACCTCACAATCGAACACCGACCTGGAAAGTCTCATAAAAATGCAGATGCTGTCAAGAAGACTGTGCAAAGATGACTGCAAGCACTGCTATCGGGTTGAAAAAGCACAGGGCACGGTAATAGTAAACACAGTTCAGGTAGATGTTCCAGATGATTGGACAAAGGAAGTTCTAAGACGAGAACAAATGGATGACAGCGTAATTGGTCCTATATTAAGGGCAAAAGAAAAAGGAACTCGACCGGAATGGAAGGATGTTTCGGACAAAAGTGTGGAGCTAAAGGCATTGTGGGCACAATGGGACTCCCTTAAGGTTGTAGATGGACTATTAAAGAGAGCATGGGAAAGTCCAGATGGGAAGGAAGTTACCATGCGTCTAGTGATACCCAGCTGTCGGATCCCAAAAGTACTTCAGGAAATACATGATGGAGTGTCCGGGGGACATTTTGGTATGAATAAGACACTGGCTAAAGTACGGGAACGATTTTATTGGATCAATAGCCGTCAAGATGTGGAGGCTTGGTGCCGCAAATGCAAGGCTTGTGCAGCTACCAAAGGGCCACAGACGAAGAGCAGGGGCCAAATGAAGCAATATAACGTCGGAGCTCCTTTTGAGAGGATTGCTATAGATGTAGCGGGCCCATTCCCAGTGACAGATGATGGGAATAAATACATCCTGGTCGCTATGGACTATTTTAGTAAATGGCCGGAAGCCTATGCCATTCCGAATCAGGAAGCAGTTACTGTTGCTCGAGTTTTGGTGGATAACCTTGTATGCCGATTTGGTGTACCCCTGGAGCTACATTCCGATCAAGGAAGAAACTTTGAGTCGGGGGTATTTCAGAAAATTTGTGAGTTGCTGGGCATTCACAAGACTCGGACAACCACTCTTCATCCCCAGTCAGATGGAATGGTGGAACGACATAATAAAACCATGAAGGAACATCTTTCTAAGGTAGTTCACAAGAACCAGCGAGATTGGGATCGACATATACCATTTTTCTTAATGGCATACAGGGCTGCCCTTCATGAGACTACTAAACAGACACCGGCTCGTGTAATATTTGGGCACGAGATCAGACTGCCATGTGATTTGATGTTTGGTACACCAGATAAGAAGCCACTGTCCGTGGATGACTATGCAGATGAAGTTAGTCAACAGCTGAGGAATGTCCACGAGTTGGTTCGAAACCAAGTTAGCATAGCTAGTGACAGAATGAAGGCTCGCTATGACCGAAAGGGGACGTCAGCAGGATTCCAGGAGGGCGATCTGGTTTGGCTATATAACCCACAGCGAAAGAAGGGAAGATCTCCGAAGCTTCACCCACCCTGGGAAGGACCGTATTCAGTCATCACTCGGATCAATGACGTTGTTTACCGAATTCAACGTAGTAAGAAGTCCAAGATGAAGATCGTGCACTTGGATAGGTTGGCGAAGTATGAAGTATGTTGGGGAATCTGAATTGCCTGACCGGGACGTTCAGGCTTAAGGAGGGGGCAGTGTTATGGCTGCCCTCTAACGAGGAAAGATGTGATTAAGTTCCTGTTCAAGATGAAAGGAAACCTGTATGGTGGCGCCATCTATGAGCCAATTGACAAATAATCATCTAGTACATAGTAGAAAACTATGGAGAATTCTAGTATAGAGTTCTGGAAATTCCAAGTGTGTATATAAAGAGGTGAATCCAGCAGATGGAGGAAGACTACAGTTTAGTTAAGTGAAGTAAACAGACAGAGTTTTTAGATTAGACAAAAGTTGACAAGTGTATAGGAATAAAAGTACATAGTGTTTTAAAAGTATGAATTCATGTTAGATTAAGTTATTATTAGTTGTGTGATTTTTAAATATTTACTAGTGTAATTTTAGTGATTAAATAAATCAGTGGTTTGTGAAAATTCTTGTTGCAAGTTATTCGAATCCACAAAGTGTTTACTAAAAACTGTAAGCACGTAACAATATGATGGTTTAATGAGTGTTTATTATATGAAATTATGGTTAAATTTCGTTATCGTATATTTAATCAATGTCTATGAAAAACGTTTATTTCATAAAAGATTTTTATACGTTAATTATAAATGTATTTCTCCGAAAATTTTGGGAGTAACGCAGAATATTTGAAAAATAATTAATTGAGATTATACTTCTGTCAAATGTTTACATTATAAATTGGTGAAATTGACTGTATTTTTTCAGCCATATTATAGTTTTTAATATACGATTTTTAAATGTAGACGATAAATATGTATTTGCGAAACGTTTTTTATAGGCATATCATAAACAATTGCAACTAAAAGTTCGAAGATTATAACAATATCTGAAAATATGAGTAAAATATTTACATTAATCAAAATCTGTAATAGATAGATGATAAATGAAAATATTTGTTCAGTAATATTGCAGTTTATAACATACGGTTTTTATACGTATATCAATCCGCATCGATTGCGCAGTCGCCAAGCAACCGGGTTAGTATTGTTGTCTTTGTTGCAGAATACATAAGCGTTTCTCATAAATATATGCATCTCTCTTATTGTCTCAGCGGTCCTGCTGGTGAACAACCGCACATCATCGTGTTAATTGCTGTTTCGTGTGGTGGTTGGTGGTAGTCAACCTTAGTAGTGTGGCCTTGTGATTGAAATAAAGAATATTTATTTGTTTATTTTTGAGTATATATTATTTGTTTGAAATTCAATAAGTGTTGTGTTGATGAGCCGCCCTTATCCTTGAGTTATTATGTTGTAGTGCGTTAAAGTTACAAGAATGAACCAACTTGTGATTGGTAAGAATTATTGTTTATCTGAAAGTTTTCATAGTAACTGCATTTTTTATCACAGAAGGTGTAAAACTCTGCACGGCTAGCGTTAAAGGCGTGGGTGAGACCAGCGACGATAAAATTGGAGGGGCGATTCAAGATTGGCTGAAGCTTGCCAAAAGCCGCTATAGTTACAATAATAATAAATAGACTATATTTTTGGATTTTAGTAAAGAGTAATGAACAATGTTGTGTTTTGTTATCGTTGTCAAACATCCTAGGCCCCCAAGGGTGAAATAGTAAATGATAAAATAGTTTTATGTATTTAGCCAATCCCACAGAATAAAACTTAATGTAATATAAAAAAGCCAGTACTAAATAATAAATATTTTTAAAAAATTACTATCTGCATACATATATATATATTTATTTATTTATTTATTTTTATTTATTATTGTCACATCAAATCATATTTCACACTTCATTACATGTACATTTTCCTTATACAAACCAATAATTAAACAAGTAAATGTTATTAATACTAAAAGAAAAATAAAGTACCTATGCTAAGAGCATGTGTTGTGCTATTTGTTTGTGAAGGTTTATTACTAATTACCTGTGACCGAATGCACTACGTGAACAATAGAGAATAATATGGAGAAATAGACTTGCCTTTACATCTATACATTATATTATTAACTAATTAATTAAACAATCTAAGGATATTTAAAAAATGTAATTTTTAACTTAAAAAAAAGAAAGCTTTATTTAAATATTTCAGAAAATTTATGAATGATTTGGTTCTTTTAGAGAAATTTTGATATTTACTTATATGCCTAATTTCTGGAAGAATTTTGTTGTAAATTTTTGGCCCTAAATAACTTATAAATAACTGACAAACATTCTTACCGAATCTTTTTTTTTTTTTTTTTTTATACATTTATTTAACGTCGGCCTATTTCCGCTACTGAGGTCTAACACCGACGCCTGTAGACGAGCTACCCCCAACCAGGAATTTTGCCGAACCTCTTCCCTTAAGAAGAGTAGGGATCTTTTACTTGCCTAACATTTAATAGACAAGGGACCGACGGCTTTACATCCCCTCCGAAGGATGGTATATCTCATATACAACCCTCGCCTAAAGTTGTATAGCTTCCGCGCATACACTGATATACAAGCCGCTGGAAGATGTGTGAGGCGAGAACGCGGTTTCCGTTGGAATGGTCACCAATCCAAGTACTAACTGCGCCTGTCGTTGCTTTACATCGCATATTATCGCAATATTAGCTCGCGTTTCATATCTATGTAATATTGAATTTTTGTTTTATTTTTGTATGTGAAAAGGGATACGTAATGAATATATAAGTAGCGTACCTCAAATATTTTATATGTATTGTATAACAAAGCCGCCGAAAAAAATCTGTTTTTATTAAATAGCAATTAATAGTAAATAATGATATACTCTACTTAAATATACAGGGATTTATAACAAACAAAAACGAACTGGAGAAGATAATTTTTGATAGTAATCCTATAGTAATTTGCTTGTCAGAAACACACATTACAAGTGATATACAAAAAGCGAAATTTCGATTCCAGGATATAAGTGCGAGCGTTGTGATTCACTAAGCAGGCATACAGGAGGAGTCTTATTGTACATAAAAATAAATTATAAATACTCAAAGGTATTGCAGGAAACCATGGCAATGAACTTATGGCTCCTAGGGATAAAAATTAATATAAATAATAAACCATATACTATTATAATACTGTACCACTCTCCAAGTGCGAGCAACGCTGACTTTATTAACAGATTGGAAAATATATTGGATAATTACAATTTTGAAAATAGTACAATTATAGTAATGGGTGATTTTAATAGTGATATTTCTAAAAATTCTTTTTACAAAGAAAAATTATTGCAATCTATAAGTCGAATGAGTTTACATCAAATAATTAACCAATTTACAAGAGTAACAGAAAACAGCAGTTCTATCACACGGTTAGTATAGATACGGTTGGATTAATGGGCAGGGACTGTGACGTTACAGTAGACCTTGGAACGCGCCATATTTGTATCGTTTGTTTGGTCACAGACACGGTTTATCAGATACTCTGTGGTTTGGTTGTGAATTGTGAATTTGTTTCTTTACTTTTGTGTATTCGGTGTATTTTAAAGACGCTTTAAAAAGACTATTATTAGGAAGTATTGTGGTTTTGTTTTGGGAAGTCGACTTGCCCTAATTAAAAGTAAGTATAAAACAATCCTCTCTCATGTTTACAATATTTTCTTATTAAATACCTACCAGTTATTTTTGTAGTTGGTTATTATTGATGAGATTTTATTTAAATTCAGATCCTCCGTATCTATAACAACTCAGCCATGCCTTACTGCGATTAGCATTTTGCTGGAATACGGCAGAATTTATTTCATATGGTGTCTGAAAGGCCTTGGTCATTTCAATAACCCTTTGGAGACTTGTTACTTGTTTATTATTACTATTTTATTTAATTTTACATAATGCTAGATATATTTTTTATTTTCATTGCTCAGATAGATATTCGCAGTCAGCAACGTTCGATTACCAAATTTTCACTCATTTCCTAATAGTCTTAATTAAAAATATCTTTAAATAAATTTAATATATCACCTAATATAAAGTTCGTTTGTACGTGAGAATACTGTATAACATTTTCCTTATACTTCTTCGTATTTTTGTGTGCTATGCTAATACCTAAAACCTTGGGGTAACATATATTTTGCTTTAAAATTATGATAAGATAGGACGATAGCTTACACGCTTTTGGGCTATGTTAAAATAAGAAATACAGACTTTTTGTGCAGTAACTTAAAAAAATTTTGTCCGATTCTAGTGCGTCCCTTTCTTATTAAATCAAATTTGTATAAAATAAATAATGCCTGTTTTTTTGTATTAAAATAAAATAATAATTGCAAGATATATAAGTGGAAGCAATAACGACTTAAGAGACTATTAATGAGGGAGAACGAGACAGCATTATATACAAGCGTAAACGAGGTCTACTTTGACGTCAATGCACTAAACGTTTTCTGATTGGTAGGGGCGGGCATAATCCAACTATATGTATATAAACCGTGGTTCTATCATTGATTTAATTTTAACTAATAACAAGAGTTTAAATAATAATAATAATAATAACACCACAAGTAATTACGACCCCTTTATCCCGGAAGGCTCTAGAAGAGCCTTGTGTGGGAGGGGGCTACACATTTAGAGACAAGGGACACACACCCAATATCCGTGTATAGTGAAAAAATCCCTCTCACAGTATTTTCCACTGCCACGGCCGGGAATCGAACCCGGAATTTTTAGGTGAGAGGCAAGTGCGCTCACCTCTCGACCACCAGTCATACATCATATGATACATTTAATTCCATGCATTACCGACCATTTGATTATTACTATTAACTTAGAGCAAGTAAGAGTTACTAGTGGTCATCGAAAAAATATAAGAGATTATAAAAATTTTAAAGAAGTAGATTTTCAGATAGACATTGGATAAAAATTGGACATTTGAAACTACAAATATTAATATAATATCTGACTTATTTTTAAACCAAATTGTTGACACTTTAAATAAACATGCACCAAATAAAATTATATCTGTAGGAGCAAGTTTAAAAGGCTGGTGGTGTGATGAAATTAAAGACAATATAAAGGAGAGAGATACATTATTCAAACGAGCAACTATAACAAGAGCTGAAAATGACTGGGTAAATTTTAAAATAAAGAGAAATGAGGTTGTGAGTTTAATTTGAAGACATAAAAGAGACTATTACAACAAAAAAATTGATGAATGCAGAGATGATTCGAAAGAGATGTGGAAGACACTTAAAGAGCTTATAAAAGGGAGAAATGAAATAAGTAGAAATGAAATTATATTTGATGGTAATGTTTTAAACGATGAAAATTTAATATGTGAGTCTTTTAACATTTTTTTTCTTGACAGCCTCAATAATATTTTACACAGTATTGACAAGCATCATGACAACAACTATGTATTAAGGAACATTCAACCAGCACAAAATACAATTACCACGTTTAATACTGTTGATATGGCTGCACTTAAAAAAAGCATACATAATATGCCAAATAAAGGTAGTGATATTAATGGAATCACTACAAAGGTATTAAAGCTGGCTTTTGATGCTGTAGGTAATCGATTATTAGATATATTAAATGTCTCACTACAGTATGGTGTAGTTCCTAAAGAGTGGAAAGTATCCACTATAATACCAGTAGAAAAAAAGGAAAATACTTTGTTATGCCAGGAATTTCGTTCAATTAATACTCTGCCTCCATATGAGAAACTACTAGAAATTTTAGTAAAAGAGCAACTGCTAGATTATGTTGAGGATAATGACATATTATCGATCTACCAGGCTGGTTTTAGGAAACAAAACTCTTGTGAAACAGCGTTACAAACTGTTTTGGTCAGATGGTTAGAAAGTATAAGTGGTAAGAAACATGTAGGAGCAGTGTTTTTAGACTACAGAAGAGCTTTCGAGATGATCGATAGGAGTTTATTATTAAGAAAATTGGAGAAAATTGGTATACAAGGAGTAGTATTGCAGTGGTTTGACTCATATTTAAGTGAACGATATCAAGTGGTCAAGTACAATAATAGTCTATCTAGCAGAAGAGAAGTAATAAGGTTAAGGATAGATCTCAATGTGTAAAATTTGTATATTAGTTTCCTTAAGTGGTTGTTTACATAATTTGTATGATTACCCCATTTTAAGTGTTGGTCCACCATTAGTCCCAAATATTTAACATGATCCGATCTATTTATACTGTCCGTTGTATTCCCTATATGAATAATATCTTTTGATGGTAAATCTGCTGATGTTGGCGAAAATGTTAAAAAAGTGGATTTTTTTGTATTTAATGTTAGCTTATTGATTTGTAGCCAATTACTGATTAGGCCCAACCTTCTTTCTGTTTTTTCAGTTACTAGTTCCCATGTATCACCTAAAAACACTAGTGCAGTGTCATCAGCGTATGAGAAAATACTCCCTCCTGTGTTCAGGGTAAAAATTGAGTTGATATATAGTAAAAAGAGGATTGGTCCTAATACATTTTAATAATACCTTTGTCACTATAAACCTCGTCTATTTTAACGAATTGCTCACGATCGGTAAGATGGCTTTGGAAAACATTTGACACAGCACCTCTAATACCAATATTATTTAAACCATCAAGTAATTTTTTATGTGGCACTGTGTCAAACGCTTTTGCTAAGTCAAGGAATACCCCGATGGTTTTTTTGCCTTCATTGAATCCATTTATTATTTTATTAGTCAGATTGAATAAGGCCGCCTCTGTACCCCTACCTTCCAAGAATCCAAATTGATTGACATTTATTTGATTATGCTCTTTAACAAAGTTAAGCAACCTGGTTATTTTTATCCTTTGGGTCTCCTGATTTATAAATAGGCACCACAATTGATGTTTTGGAAATTTTTTGGGACAATACCGGTGTTAAATATTTTATTTATGATGAATACAAGTGGGACCAGGATATGCTTATGAATTATTTTTATAATATCAGGGGTGATTCCGTCAATTCTGGGGGCACTTTTAGTTTTCAATGAAGCTATGTCTTCCATTAATTCCTCTTCTCGTACTGGATTTAAATACATAGAATTAGAGGGTGACGTTAAATTAATTTCATTTGGTATGTTATTATTCTGTTTTATCTCATTTGCCATCTTTAATCCTATGTTTATAAAATGCGTGTTAAATTCATTAGCTATAGTTTTAGAGTGTGTAATTAATTTATTATTTTCTGAAAGAATTGATTTTATTTCATTAATTTTTTCGTTTCTTTCATTGGTGGTTTCGGATATTATATTCCATATCTGTTTGTAATTATTATGAGAATTTTGTAATTTTGCTTTGTAATAATTGTTTTTAGTGAGCCTTATCAGATTATTTAAATTATTTCTATATTGTTTATACTGTTCGTATAAAATTTGATTATTTTTCTCTTTTAATACATTTTTCTTTAAATAATCACGATGACGTATACTTTTAATTAGACCATTTGTTATCCATGGTTTAATTCTAACATTTTTTGGTTTAACATTTTGTGTTTTTGTGCAGTTGTCTATATACTGTTTTATTTTATTTACAAATATTACACTGGCCTTATCTACATTATTTTCAGTTATAACATCCTCCCAAGTTTCATTAATTAATAATGTGTTTAATTTTTCAAAATCGATTTTTTTTTAATTTGAAACCTTTGTTAGGTTTTTTTATATTTTCATCAAAACTAATATTTAATAATATTGGATAGTGGTCAGTAATATCAGATTTTATAACGTATGGATTGTATTTTAGAGTGGATTTATTACTGACGAAAATATGATCTATACAGGATGTACCGTTTAATGTTTCCCTCGTAGGTATATTTATATATGAAATAAAGCCATAGGTACTAAGTAGGCTTAAGTAATTGGATGTGATATTAGTATCTCTGTCCAATATATTCAAATTTATGTCTCCAATAATTATTTCAGTTTCATTTTTTTGTATGGAATTAATATATGTAGCCAACTCATTTAAAAATATTGGTAGATCAGATGATGGTGGCCGATATATCCCTATGCACCCAAAGCTATGTTTCTCTATATTAAACTGAAGTCTTATTAGCGTTATTTCACTTAGTTTTATATTTTCAATTGAAGCATTTAAATTATTTTTAACATAAAGGACCATACCATCGCTTTGATTAAAAGCTGCTTCATTGTAAAATGCCTTATACCCAGTCAAATTGAAATTATTCATATTACTAACCCTCCAAGATTCGGATAGAAACAATACGTCTATATTATTTATCTGCTCTAAAAACACCTCTAAATTATTAAAAAAAATTTGTAAGCTACGGATATTTAAATGTGCTATATTTATGGATTTCTCTGATTGAATACTCTCATCCATACTGGAAAATGTTTTAGTTTCAATATTGAAAGAATTATCTAAAATTTCTATCAGCTCATTTGCCATTTTTCCTTTTACCGACATGTATTTTTACAAGTTAGTGCAAAGATAGTGAGTGAAATTCACTTACCTATAATATGCAGATATCAAGACAAGCTTTATACCTATTTATAGCAATGTTGAATTAATTTAATTATATGTTTAACAGTAGGTACAAAGTAATATGAATTAGGTTATTATTTATTTCTAAGAATTATAAGTAGATAATATTTAGACATCCTGTATATAATCATTGATAATATTGTGTGTTCTTCCTTAATTTTCAGGTTCATTTATTTCGTTTACTTCTTGCATATCCTTCAGTTCATCCAAAGTTTCGATTTTTATTTTTCCGCCGTTGTTGAATATAAATATGTCGCCATTTCTTGTCCATACATTAGTTTTCCCAAATACAGTTTTAGTTAAATATTCTTTAATTACGGTTTTGCTACCTTTCAACATTTTCTTATTGCCGTATATTTTTTCTTTATCAGATATGTTTTTAAATTTTACAAAAATTGAGCCTTTTTCTTCATTCAAATGGCTTTTTATAAAATAACAAGAATCCAACGATGATTCATTCAATTTTATATTTAATTTGTTTTCAACAATGACTTCAGAATAGGATAGACAAAGCATCCTCTTGGTTTGTTGTGTATCATTTATTTGTTTACATTGCTTTAAAAATAAATACTGGTATTCAGTATTCTATTGGCTAAAGGCACGTGGGTATATGCGTACGCAGTCCCTCTCAACACGTTTTGTTTACAATCCAGTTGCAGCGTTGGCCGCCATTAAAGTATTTGTGATAAACCGAAGTTAAACGTTGTAATTACAGTGGCTTTGTAGTGTTTTTGAAGACAGAATTTGTTATTGTGAATAAACAATGGGAAAATATTGTGTTGTATGTAGATGTCTCTTTAAAATTGGAGTTAATCGATCTTTTCACAGGTAGGTGAAATTATCTCATAAGCGTAACCTCGGGTTAGAACGACAAATAAGCAAAATTGTAAATATTCAGTGCAATAATAATATTGGAAGTATAGAAAATGTTTTTATGTTTCAAAATTGAGTAATACAGTTAAATGAAAATAAAGTTGAACGGCAAAATGAAAAGATATTATTTAATAGTGCAATATTATATTATTTGTAGAATTCCAAGGAATATTAAACACCGAAAAAATGGATCTGTCGCATTTTGAAACATTTGGGAAATGAAAATATCCCTGAAGATAGTGTTGTGTGCTCAGATCACTTCTCATCAGATGATTTCACAAGTCCCAGTGGCCGAGTTGTTCTTAAAGAATTTGCAGTATCTGACTTACCAAGTTCATCTAAGGAAAATGTACAAGTTGGTTAAGTTATCATTTAAAAAAAGTAGTACATGATGGGAATAATTATAACGTGTTTCTATTTTTTCTGTTAGTAATGCAGTAAAAGGAAAACTGTATTAATCAGTTTGTTTATGTGACATATATCTATACCAATTTATAAGTGTAAATTTAATATTTAAATAAATCATTTAATAAAAAGGCAATATTATTCATATTACTTTGAAGTCAAACTAGAAGAGAAATTAATATATTAATTATACGAAATAATCATCTTCTTTAACATATACGCCACTGGCAACGAGTTCCAAAACATAAACAAAACTATCTCCATCCTTTTTTAATAATAGAATGTATGATGGTAGGGAAACACAACAACTCGTGTGTTAATGTATAGGACATGCTTTGTCTATCCTATTCTGTAGTCATTGGTTTTCAAACAACTTGCAGACCGTTTTTTCAAGTTCTCGTTTTTCTTGGAGTGTACACCATAAATTCTTAGGTTTTTATGCTTCAACTGCTGTTCTAGTTTATCAGTTTTTTTATCAATTGTTTTTCTTAATTGTTCATTTGTACTTCTTCCTTTAAATGCGTAATGTTATTATTTAAATCCTTAAATGTATCTTGTAACGAATTCTTCACAGTTTTGACTATAGCCTTTGTGATTTCTTCTAAGAATTCTGGTTTACTAAAAGCCTTAGTTATCACCTTTTCTATATCGGTAATCTGTAAGAACCATGTTGATAATTATCCAATTAATGTAACGTTTATTTAATTAATATATATTTTTAAGATAGTTTTCAGCGTTAATATACACACTTAGTAACTTATTTATATACTTTGAATGGTTTAATTAGTAAAAATTCACTTTCTTTCGACACTACTTGAAAACACGTGCGCTCAGCTACAGTTCATGATATATATATATATATATATACACACACATGATTTGCAGGAAACAACTACTCAGCGGGCAAATACCCCGACTTGCATTGAATTATACCTTACAAATCATGAAAGATTGGTAACCAATGTGACTTGTCAACTCCCTGACCAGACATAGACCGGTTACGAATTTCGTGCAGTGCTACCAGAACAGGCTGACCTCTGGCACATAAATTGTGCCGTGTATGCTGCTGCTCAACGCTTTTCTCGGGTGGAGGGGCGAAACACTGCTTCTCCACAGGAGAGGGCGGAGCGGCGTATACAAAAGACGGAAGCCAAGATCCGGCCGGCGAGGCAACACGCATCCTGTATCCAATGTGTGATGGATTATATGGCGGCCAACAGGCCGTTCACGCCTAAAGTGCCAACTTAAGACACGCCCATCACACACTCAATGAAGCAGTGCTGCGAACCACCAAACAGCACTGTCTCGACAGGATACAGACGCTAGTGACTTGCAAAAGTCATTAGTGAGGCGGGCGAGAGGGCTTGCGGAAAATAAACTGTTCCGCGAAAAGCCCTCGCGCCTTTTCCATCCGCTTCCGCGTGTTGTAGACAATCCGCCGACTGCAGATCAGGTGGAGATTCTCCTGCCCTTGCACACTTTGAAGCCTTTTGTCAAAGGCTTCAGCAACCACAGGAAGTGTGCGAACCAATAACCCCAGAAGAGGTTTGTGGGGCTCTTGAGGGCTCTAAGAACTTTGCTGCTCCACGTACAGATGGGATAAATAACTTTTGGTGGAAAAAGCTATCGAACACCCACCACCATTTGGCCAGAATTTTTAATTCCTGGTTGAATGGGGAGCAGCAAATCCCTTCTTGGGTTGTTGAGGGGCGGACAGTGCTGATCCCCAAGAACGGAGATTTGTCCAATCCAAAGAACTACAGACCGATAACCTGTCTAAACGCATGTTACAAGGTGTTTACACGCATTTTGTACATGCGGGTGCTCCACGCAGTTGAACCGGTTTAAGAATGGATATATGAGCAATGAGGGTCGAAGAGAGGTGTCGCTGGCTGCAAGGACAACCTGTTGATCGACAGATGTGTCACGCAGGACTCCATGCAGTGTAAGCGGAACCTCAGGTAACGATAGAGTCCAAACAGAGTCGGTAACATTCAGAAGAGGAGTATTTCAGGGAGAATCTCTCAGCCCCCTTCTGTTTTGCATCTCACTACTGCCATTATCCGTCTCGCTCCGGGAAAACCGTGGCTACAACTCCAGTACCCCCGGCGACAGGAGGCATAAGGTCACCCATCTATTTTATATGGATGACCTTAAACTTTATGCCTCTGGAGAGAGGGATCTCCAACAATCCCTTAGGGTGGTACACGCAGGCTGTCGGTATGAAGTTCGGGTTGGACAAATGCGCACTGATCCATCTCAAGAGAGGACGATGCGGTGACTACGGAGAGGACGCGCAGCTCGTGGATGGAAGCATCTTACACCATCTAGATGCCGGAGAGTCGTACACTTACTTGGGTGTCGAGCAACGCTCCACCCAAGAAGTGAGTGTAGTGAAAAACGCTCTCCGCGGCAAGTATCAGCACCTACTCCCACAGATCTGGTCTTCAGAACTGTCAGGGAAGAACAAGATGTCTGCTACAAATATGCTTGCCGTTCCAATTCTTCTCTACTCTTTCGGAGTAGTGAAATGGACTAGAGAAGAACTGCGTCAACTCGATGTAGCAACCCGCAAGAAGATGCATCTCAATAGGAGCTTGCATCCTAAATCGTCCATTCCATGGTTATATCTCCCACGGCATCGGGGAGGCCTTGGACTCTTGAGCTTGGAGAGTCTCCATAGCAGAATGGTTCTGGATGGAGCATGTAAGGTCATCAGAAGTTCGGATCCCCTCCTCTGCATGATCCGATACCATGAAAATGCAGAGGTAGGAGCTTTTCTCTTTAAGGCAGCACGGAGAGCAGCCGATGAACTTGGTCTCATCTTCGACGTCGAGTTAGTAAACCCCGACTCTGTCACCGAGTTAAAACCCATTCGACTAAAAGCCCACATTAGAGCTGCAGAACACAACCTCCTTCTGCAGCTCCATAAGGATAAGCCATTGCATGGAGTCTTCCATAAAAATATAGAAGACCTCGGCTTATCCGAAAGGCTGACCTTCGCCTTTTTAAGGTCAGCCGGGCTGAAGTCTGAGACCAAGGGATTCATAAAGGTTTGCCAAGATGGTATATTTAACACCCTCGTCTATTGACGTCGTGTCATGGGTATGGAGGTCCCTGATGTCAACCGCAAGGCCTGCCGCAGGGCGCCGGAGACATACGCAGTCTCAGCCTATATTCAGAGATGACGCAGCATTACGAGTGCTTTACTATCATCTAAGGCACTCGTATGGGATAGATGAAACACCAGTGCTGCCTTACGCTCCAGGGGATATTGAGTCCGTTGTGAGGAATGAGAAGTGTCTAATTTATTGGAACTACTCTTTTCCCACTGCCAGGCAAATACAAGCCAACAAGCCTGACACAGTACTCCTCGACCACCAACTCAAGACAATGCGTGTCGGGGAATTCTCAGCCCCTGCTGAGAGCAACATTGTCTTGAAGAGGAGGAAAAACGGACAAAATATCGAGATTTGCTCTTCGAACTCCGCAGGCTTTATCCAGGATATTCTGTTAAAATAGTGGTACTGATTATAGGAGTTATAACGTTAATTTTGTACTTCTCAATGTCTCCCCGTATAACTGGTAGAAAGGTGATTATTGGGTTGCATGCGTGTGGTAGGTATAATAATATGTAAAATAAATCGGCAAGTGCCGGCCTACTCTGCGACTTGCGCGGATTCTATAGCGGCGATAAAAATCGTTCCAACTGTGTTTTTATCGAAATGAAAAAAGAGAGAATCATTTTGGTTCCTGTCGCCATAGAGAAGGAGTAATTTGTAAAATCCCGAATAATAAACATAACTGTGAAAATAAGGCCATTCGTAACGGAAGGTATGTTAAAAATTTTCTAGATAGATTCTTCATTAACTTCCCATGTGAAAATTAAATGTTCACCGGGGTACTTGTACAAAATTACATAAAGTGCAATTTCAGATCAGAGGGCATTATTTTTGCCAACATAAATAACGGAAAGCTGTTGGACCCAAAGTTTACATCTTCCAGTATTTTGAGTACCTTTACACCTCGACGTCCAAGAGTGAAAAAGCCTGCTTAGTTAAATGAAAATTGTTAATCGGAAGAAATCAATTTGATAGTTTAATTGGACATTTTAATGCTTACCAAGGACCTAGGAGGACGGTATAGAAAAGGTCAGATCCAACCAATTATTTTAATTCACACAAATATCAAGTACATTGCTGTTAAATATTGGTTCCAGTTGCATAAAATCTGAAGTGTTTCCATGTGTGGAATTAGTAATTTTTGCAATAGTTACCTAAAGTCATTTGGGCTTATATAATTTCAATTAAATATCAGACTATGTATAGTTTTCTTACTAGTATATTTATTAACTAAGATAAAAATCCGTTAGAACAAAGAAAAAATTGTAAACCGTTAGTAGTACTACCAACGGGGGTAAAATTTGGGAGTAGATGTACAACTCATAAACATCAAATTATCTCACCATTCTTCAAGGTATTTATTTACTGTAGCTTAAACCTGATTATACCATTTTAAGAAAACCTCATTCTTTTATTTTTCGTATTTAGAATCAGAACTGTAATTTTTCATTTTCCCGAAGTTACTTCAAATTTAATTTTTCTTAGTTTAGAAAAACTAAGTGGCGCCTAACATTAAAATACATTTGAAATTAATTAACTCCTTACCCTGAGCCAGTGCCACCAGACGAAGAGCTGCCGGTTGCATGTAAACGCCAAAAAAGGCGGCACACAAGCGACGCCCTTAACGTGGGGCCCGAGTTGATTTTTCCAAAACAAAATATTTTAACGGCAATCTACCCCGATAAGTAAAACGTTGTAGTATATTATTTTTGAAAATTACAGCATATTTTATTTATTCGTTAATTTCCTGGCTTATACAAGGTACCTATACGTAAGATAATAACTGTAATGAGTGATAAGTAATAGTTTTCATGAACCATTGATAATATGCAACATTTTCAGATGTTCAAATATTAACCAAATTAATTCCACCGTTTCCTTAATAAATAAAATAAAAAATAGCTGTGTAGCAATATTAGTTCGTATTTCTGTCTAAGCAATTTGCCGCAGGTAAAAGTTTAACAAAAATTGTGCTCTTTATTAAATGAAATATTCAGACACAGAAGTCTGCCTGAATAGTTATTGAAAAAGTAAAGCAGTTGATTGTCAACAATAATTATATATTTTTACGAGAAAATGTAACTTTGGGACAACAGTTTTATTAGTGCGAATAATTACTCCTTTTTATCTCTTTTTTGTAGTTACTGTTTTTACCTTTTTTTTGTCTATGACTTAAAAACATCGTTTGTAAGTTGTTAAGTGTTATTTTTGCTAATATTGCCTTTATGACTGAAAATACCATTTATGCACGATTTTAATATTAGTCCGATATACAGGGACTGTCGAAAAGTTAGAAATTCTGTCCAAATAGTTTAATACGGCTATATTGATTTTTTATACACGGGGTGGACACAAATATCTTATGAGTATACGGAAGTCCAACAAAATAGTATACAGGGGGATAATTTAAAATAGGTACTTAAAATATTTTAATATAAATTTATACCAGGTGAATCCTGTTTAATGTTCACACTATATTGCATTATCTAAGCATTATAAAACGGTTAAAAAAAAAAACAGGTCTCAATTTATCTAACTACAGGGTGGTCAAGACAAAATATATTTTATTCCACATTTAATTTTTTTCTGTAGGATTTTTTACTAATTTTGTGGCAGTTTACTCTATGAAAATTATTGTGTAATGAAATTGGTGTAAGGTAATGCGATGGGAATTCTAAACTTGAATAACAATTAGTTCGTGGTTATAACTGTATGTGTATACATATTGTGTTTTTGTATTATTCTTCTATTTATATTACGTTTATACTGAGTCTGTTATATATTTGTTATATATATATTTTTTTATACATTTATTTAACGTCGGCCTATTTCCGCTACTGAGGCCTAACACCGACGCCTGTAGACGAGCTACCCCCAACCAGGAATTTTGCCGAACCTCTTACCTTAAGAAGTGTAGGGATCTTTTACTTGCCTAACATTTAATAGACAAGGGACCGACGGCTTTACATCCCCTCCGAAGGATGGTATATCTCCTATACAACCCTCGCCTAAGGTTGTATAGCTTCCGCGCATACACTGATATACAAGCCGCTGGAAGATGTGTGAGGCGAGAACGCGGTTTCCGTTCTAAGTACTAACCGCGCCTGTCGTTGCTTTACATCGCATACCGAAGTATGTACATAGTAAAGACGCACCTACGCTCGCCCCCATTTGTTATATTTATTTTGCGATTGTTATATATTTATTCTGCGTCTGTTCTTTGAAGTTTTTTTAAAATGTCGGGTGAGATGAAACCTAACCACTTGTTAGTTAATGAGCTTAATTATGAATTGCGAATACGGGGCATAGTAACTAATCGGGACATCCACGATAAACGTAAAATTCTAAGCAAAGCGATACAGAAAGAAAAGTATAGAAATATTGAGGTAGTAGATCCAAACTTTGTATTTATCACGGAGAGGCAGGAGATTACAAATAGTTTAGAAAGTATTAAGCAATTAGTGCAGGAATTTGAAGGTCCAGAAACTGATTCATTATACCTACGGTTACAGTCTAGGCTTATACATGTCACTAAGAGAGTTCAGCGAATGGTTATCACGGAAGCAGATGGGGCGGTCGGTGAGTTGTTTAAAAATGAATCGTATGCTACTTGTTTGGCTTTAGAAGCCGAGCTTGATGATCATTTGACTACTGAAAACCCGAATGCGCCTATGCAAAATGTTCTAACACCTACTCAAAATATTATTACTGTACCGGGACCGTCTAAAATGGTCGATATTTCTAAATGGGATGTAACATTTAATGGGGCTTCGAATAATTTTGCAGTTAAAATATTTTTAGAAAGAGTAAACGAACTTGCTAAGGCGCAACACGTCAGTAAAGAACAACTTTTTGAATCGGCAGTCGACTTATTTTCGGGAGATGCTCTTTTATGGCTTCGTCAGGTCAAAAAATCAGAATCAGTAAAAGACTGGGATACTTTAGTGGACAGGTTAGAACGTGACTTTTTGAGTAAAGAACATGATGAGGACTTGTGGAATTTTATTAAATCTCGTAAGCAAAGGAATAGAGAATCAGTTGTAATTTTCGTAGCTGTAATGGAATCATTATTTGATCGTCTTAGTACAGAGCCCGCGAACGTAACAAAAGTAAAATGGATTCGAAAAAATTTTAAATCTGAATATGGCAATAGGTTGGCTTTAAATGATTATGTCTGTGGAACAATTAGTCAAAGATGCGAAAATATTAGAAGAGGTTCTTTGCGATGAGTCGCAGAATTATTTTAATAATATTAGATTAGCAAATCAAAATTCTAACTTCGAAACTAGGGAAAATAACAAACCTTCCACATCGCGTACCTTCTATGAGAATGAGAGAACTAATGCATATTCAAGAATGAGAAATTTTAGTAAAAATTTTAGTAAGTCTCGCGGTCGTACAAATCATGCGTTTGAATCTCGCGATGGTAATGCTGCTCATAATTCGGAAAGGGTTCAAAGTTCAGAGGGAGTTACGGGTGATTTAAATTTAGTTGAAAATATTAGGACAGAGAATCTATCAAATGACAGGGGGCGGTCTAGTACTTGTTTTGCTCCTGCGCAGTCTTCACGTCATTGTGATATGTCACGTGAACGTAATGGTAGAGCCATAAATAGCCATAAATCTGTAATCTGTTGGAATTGTCGGAAACCTAATCAAACATTTCGGACTTGTAAACAACGACGAAATAAATTTTGTTTTAAATGTGGGAATCAAGGAGTAGTTTGGGCAGAATGTCAAAAGTGCTCGGGAAACTAATAAGGGAGACGAAAAATTACGGCCATTTTCTCTCTCCATTTTTTCAGGCCGAACGCTATGTAAAAAGAAAATCGCCAGAACAACAAAAAATATTAGAGGAAGTAAGGCAGTTTTTTCTAACGAATTTTAGTTTAGAATCCTCGCCACAGACGGCTCCAGTTTTTATTAATAAATTAGGTGATAATAGGCCGTATATTGGTTTGGACGTATATGGAAAAAGTATTACCGCTCTTTTAGATTCTGGGGCTAATCATTTAGTAATTGGTGAAAACGGACTAAATTTCATAAAATTATCTAACTTAAAAATAAGGCCTTCAAAATATAATTTCATTACGACTGCCGATGGCGTACGACAAAAAGTAACAGGGCAAGTTGATTTACATTTGTGTATAAGTAAAAGTTTTAAAATTCTAACTTTTTTGATCGTACCATCTCTTAATCATGGGTTTATACTCGGTAGCGATTTTATAAGAGATTTCCAAGTAAAAATGGATTTTGAAAATAATTCATGGGATATTAGATGTAATAAGAACGTCTCAATAAGGGTACTTAATTCTCTTGAAAATAACAATGATGCCACGAGTCATATTTCTAATTTCGATCATTTATCGGAAGGTCAAGCAGCTGAAGCGAAAAGGGTTATTTCGGAATTTAAAGGACTAGCACCTGAGGCAAGGTTAGGAAGAACAAATAAAATCGTATATCACATTGATACAGGGGACGCGCGGCCCATTAAGCAAAGACAATATCTTATGTCGCCGTATATGCTGGGACATTTGAATAGGGAGCTTGACAAGATGCTAGAGTTGAATGTTGTAGAACCATCTAAGTAGCGAATGGTCGTCACCGGTGTTGTTAGTAAAAAAGCCGAGCGGCGAATTTCGGTTTTGTTCTGATGGCCGAAAATTAAACTCCGTTACAAAAAAAGACTCATACCCCTTGCCTTTTGTTGATAGAATTTTAAATATGTTGCGTGATGCCAAGTATATTTCGTCAGTGGATCTTCGTAGCGCATTTTGGCAGATTCCTCTTGACCAAGAGTCGAAAGAAAAAACGACATTCTCAATTCCTGGAAGGGGACTTTTTCATTTTAATGTTATGGCTTTCGGTTTATCTAATGCTGCCCAGTGCCAGCAGAGGTTAATGGACGCTATATTTGGACCAGAACTGGAGCCAAATATTTTTGTCTATCTTGATGACGTGATCGTAGTCTCTTCCACTTTTGACCAGCATATTAAATTATTACGCGAGGTTTCTAATAGATTAAAAGAGGCTAATCTCACAATTAACATCGATAAATGCGAATTTTTTAGACCACAACTAAAAATCTCGGTTTCGTAGTTGATAGGTTGGGACTGAGAACTGACCCACATAAAGTCTCGGCCATGGTTGATTTTCCTCAGCCGAAGACAACTACAGAAATAAAAAGATTTGTGGGAATGTGTAGTTGGTATCGTAGGTTTATCCCACATTTCTCAACTCTTATGTCGCCTATAAATAACTTATTAAAAGGTAGGAAGAAGGGTCAAAAAATAATTTGGTCAGGTGATGCAGACAAAGCTTTTCGGGAAGTAAAACTCGCCTTGGTTTCGGCACCAATTTTAACTAGTCCCGATTTTTCCGTTCCATTTACTATTCAATGCGATGCTTCCGATACAGGTTTGGGTTGTGCACTTACGCAAGAACAAGGAGGAGAAGAAAAGGTCATAGCCTTTGCTTCTAGGAGCCTTTCGAAAAGTGAGAGGAACTACAGTGTCACAGAAAGGGAATGCCTTTCCTGTGTTTGGGTGCGACAAATTTCGTCCGTACGTAGAAGGGACGCATTTTACGATCGTGACAGACCACGCGTCATTAAAATGGTTAAATAAAATGCGTGACCCTTCAGGTAGACTTGCTAGGTGGAGTGTCAAGCTTTCTCAATTCGACTTTGATATAGCCCACCGCAAAGGTAAATTTAATGTCGTACCGGATGCGTTGTCGCGTAGTCCAGTTGAATGTCCTCCGGAAAATTGCGAAACTATTAATATTGCTGTTGTTAATGATCCTGATAGTGCTATTACATTGGATATTAATTTAGATGAGTTAGATTCATTTTACACAAAAATGCGTACTAAAATTTTAGAAACTCCAGACAATTATCCTCAGTGGTCTGTGAAAAATAATTATGTTTACAAGTTAGTTCCAGCAAGAGTACCACTAGTTACTAATATATCAGATTGGAAGTTATTAGTTCCTAAGCAACAGCGAAAGAAAATCTTGGAATCATGTCATGACGCACCGACGGCTGCATATTTAGGTTGCGCGAAAACTTTTTCGCGTATATGTCTCTCGAATTACTGGGCGAAAATGCGGCGTGATGTGTATCGGTATGCAAAAACATGCAGAATTTGTGCTTCACAAAAAGCACCAAATTATGCTAGATTTGGTTTCACGGGGGCTGAGAAGGATGTTCGTTTCCCTTGGCAAGTTATCGCTATAGATCTTATGGGACCGTTACCTAGAAGTACCGGTGGGTATCAGTATCTATTAGTTGTCGTCAACTGGTTTTCCAAATATCCAATATTGTGTCCACTAAGACAGGCTACAGCGCCAAGTATAGCTCGTTTTCTCGAAAATGATATTTTCCTAGTGTACGGCGTACCGCAGACTATAATTTGTGATAACGGAAGACAATTCGTAAGTTCATCTATCAAAAAACTAGTTAGGAAGTATAAGTCATACTGCTTATTATCACCCTCAAGCTAATTATGTTGAAAGGACCAACCGTACGATCGGTGCAGCCATATGCAGTTATATAGAGGATAATCATAAACTTTGGGATCGGGAAATTGGAAAAATTGGTTACGCATTACGAACTGCGGTACACGACTCGACTGGATATAGTCCAGCCTTCTTAAATTTTGGGAGAATAGTTCCCTGTAATGGTAAATACTACGGAGATACTGAAAATGATGTCCAAAATGTTACAGACCATGAAAAATGGGCTAGTAATTTGGGCCAACTTGCTGAAATTTATGAGGATGTAAAAAATAGATTACATGAGGCATACGAGCGAAATGCTCAGCATTATAATTTAAGACGTCGTGAAGTCGAATTTTTCGTTGGTGATAAGGTATGGAGACGAAATAAAGTCCTCTCTAATGCGGCGCAGAATTTTTCTAAAAAATTAGCGCCACGGTATGTTCTTAGTACGGTGTATAAGAAAAAATCTAAATTAGTTTATTCTCTAAAAAATGAGGATGGTAGTAAGGCGGGAGAGTGGCATGTCCAAGATCTAAAACCGTTCCATGAGTATATGCCAGATACTGATGATTCGGACGAAGGATCTGAGCATGATATTTCGTAATTTGAATTGAGGTAGTCATAAGATTAGCTTATACGTCGCTCGAGCGAACGTAATTTATTAGATAAAATTACCCAACAATCATTGTCATAATAAGTGGTTAGTGTGACATTTTTGAATCAATAGTCATTCACCTTGTGCGCGGGTGTACCTTTAACGAAATGTCTTTGAGACGTATTTGTATGTTCGTCCGGTAGTTTTTTGTATATTACCGCATACTGCGCTTAACGTTACTCAGCAATAACGCTATTAATTTAGGTTAGATAGGTTAAAATTAGGATGGGCCCATCCATCGATCGTGTAGTGAGTAGTTAATTAGTTATAAGTTAGTAGTTTAAAGGGGTAGGATAAGCTAGTAGTTAGGTAGTTTCTAGTCTTTTAATTAGGTTATATTCAGAAGGTTAACTGCGGGTTATAGTAAAGACAATGCATAAGGTGAAAAATACTTATGTTCCATTCCTATTTTTCTTCCATTGGACTCTTCCAATAGTGATAGTGATAGTATAACGTTAATTTTGTACTTCTCGATGTCTCCCCGTATAACTGGTAGAAAGGTGATTATTGGGTTGCATGCGTGTGGCAGGTATAATAATATGTAAAATAAATCGGCAAGTGCCGGCCTACTCTGCGACTTGCGCGGATTCTATAGCGGCGATAAAAATCGTTCCAACTGTGTTTTTATCGAAATGAAAAAAGAGAGAATCATTTTGGTTCCCGTCGCCATAGAGAAGGAGTAATTTGTAAAATCCCGAATAATAAACATAACTGTGAAAATAAGGCCATTCGTAACGGAAGGTATGTTAAAAAATTTCTAGATAGATTCTTCATTAACTTCCCATGTGAAAATTAAATGTTCACCGGTGTACTTGTACAAAATTACATAAAGTGCAATTTCAGATCAGAGGGCATTATTTTCGCCAACATAAATAACGAAAAGCTGTTGGACCCAAAGTTTACATCTTCCAGTATTTTGAGTACCTTTACACCTCGACGTCCAAGAGTGAAAAAGCCTGCTTAGTTAAATGAAAATTGTTAATCGGAAGAAATCAATTTGATAGTTTAATTGGACATTTTAATGCTTACCAAGGACCTAGGAGGACGGTATAGAAAAGGTCAGATCCAACCAATTATTTTAATTCACACAAACATCAAGTACATTGCATAAAATCTGAAGTGTTTCCATGTGTGTAATTAGTAATTTTTGCAATAGTTACCTAAAGTCATTTGGGCTTATATAATTTCAATTAAATATCAGACTATGTATAGTTTTCTTATTAGTATATTTATCAACTAAGATAAAAATCCGTTAGAACAAAGAAAAAATTGTAAACCGTTAGTAGTACTACCAACGGGGGTAAAATTTGGGAGTAGATGTACAACTCATAAACATCAAATTATCTCACCATTCTTCAAGGTATTTATTTACTGTAGCTTAAACCTGATTATACCATTTTAAGAAAACCTCATTCTTTTATTTTTCGTATTTAGAATCAGAACTGTCGTGGATGCGTCTTTACTATGTACATACTTTGATATGTGATGTAAAGCAACGTAAGGCGCGGTTAGTAGTTGGATGGGTGACCGTTCCAACGAAGACCGCGTCCTCGCCTCACACATCTTCCAGCGGCGTGTATATCAGTGTATGCGCGGAAGCTATACAATCTTAGGCGAGGGTTGTATAGGGGATATACCATCCTTCAGAGGGGATGTAAAGCCGTCGGTCCCTTGTCTATTAAATGTTAGGCAAGTAAAAGATCCCTACTCTTCTTAAGGGAACAGGTTCGGCAAAATTCCTGGTTGGGAGTAGCTCATCTCAGGCGTCGGTGTTAGGCCTCAGTAGCGGAAATAGGCCGACGTTAAATAAATGTTAAAAAAAAAAAAAATCAGAACTGTAATTTTTCATTTTCCCGAAGTTACTTCAAATTTAATTTTTCTTAGTTTAGAAAAACTAAGTGGCGCCTAACATTAAAATACATTTGAAATTAATTAACTCCTTACCCCGAGCCAGTGCCACCAGACGAAGAGCTGCCGGTTGCATGTAAACGCCAAAAAAGGCGGCACAGAGTCCTCGGTGGAATGAGACAGAAGCTGCTTTCGGAACTAAAGATCATACCGGCATGCCGAGATTCGGCAGAGATCTTAGCCGGTAGAATGCAGAAGGCTATCATCCTCGGATCATTACGTCTACCCACGGGCGTGGGGAGTAGCTATTGGTATTACCAGCTCCCCTCTGTGAGGGTCGGAGCCACAGAGTAGGGTGACTGGTTTTTTGCAAAAAAAAAAAAAAATAACACTATATAACCAGGATGTTGATCTCGAAATGTCAACCAGTTACCTCAGACAGGGTTTCCTTATGCCTGAGACAGAAGGCTTTATTAATGCCAATCAGGATCAGGTCATGCTTACGAGAAATCATCGTAAGTACATTCTAATTCAAGACATAGCAGATGATAAATGCAGACTTTGTGGATCTTGCACCAAAGGATTATCTTGACAGACACAACAGGGTAGCTGGAGTAATACATCAAGAAATCTGTAAAAACATTAATTTTATTAATGACATCATGCCATACTACAACTACGTGCCAGAAGCCTTCCTAGAAGATGACAAAATAAAAATATGCTATATGACACGTTGGGTGCCAAGAATATATGACGAGCCTATTTAGTCACTAAACAAAAAGTAATATTGATATGGCAAAAAGAAATGAAGTGAATATAAACAGTAGTGTTCGAGTCGCAGTCAGCTCTAGTCGGTGAGGGGGTAGGTTAAGGTTCATACACAAAAAAAAATAATAAAGCATATACACATTAGTTACTCATGTATATGTATAAAGGGCGCCACTAGCTAATAAAATGACTGCAACCTAGCTAGAAGGCTCCCAAAATTTACAAGGGTACCCAAACGCTACACTATATTTCTTTGAGGTATGAATTTAAAAGAAAACCAGTATGTAAAGATAGAATTTGGATATCAAATTTATTCAATAAAAGGGTATTCACCTGGAGTAGATATATATATATATTCGCAAACAATAAATATATTTGAACCGGTCCTTGGTTATATAATTTAATCTTACCCTGCGTGATATCACGAAGGGTTCACATTAGGTTCACACGAGATAATAAAAGTCGTGCATATGACTTATTTATACTTATATATCATAACTTATATAATATACCTCCCCAAATGATAAAAGGTTTGAATTGAATTACCCGACATTACTTATTTACATTTAACATAAAAAAAGGAATCATATCCAAATACTTAAAATTTTGAATAGCCAAAAAAATTAATTATTTACCAAAATACAGGCATAATATATTTACAAATCATACACTACATGTAAAAGAAAACTGTGCTCAGATACTTAAAATTTTCAAATAGTCAAAAGTGAAATCACAAATTATGTATCCCGAACTCATACGCTAAGTACAAAAACCTGTATGGCGAGCTGAGTACCACGAATCATTGTCCAAATTGGTCGCATAAGTTGTCGTTGTTAATTCCCATCCATCGAAAATGATCCAGACCACGAATCGTTGTCCTATGTCGAAGCCTGCAGTTGTCAATTCAGTTCCATACCTGTTTTCCAAAACCCCGAATCGTTGTCCAAAGTGAAAGCAAAAGGTTGTCAATAAAGTTCCAATTAGGGGTCCACGAGTGGAGAACAAGAGTAGGTGACCGAAACCCAGGCCTCTCTTGCTCAGGAGGTGGGTAACGCCAGGCTCAATAATTATGTGGAGGGAATTCGTAAAATTCGGGATTGAACATTACGAAAACAACAAAAAGTAACAAAAAGTTGAATAAAACAGAAAATAAGGAAAAGAAGAAGAAGAAGAAAAAGAAGCCCTAAAAAAAATAATTTCATAAGTATACTAAAAAAAATTAAAAAGATCTTTATTCCTTACTCAAAGGTGTAGGGTGGCTTAAAATCGGCGATCCAAGAGATCAAACTTGGAAGTAATTCCTCGTGGGACGGCTTTCTACAATTACCACAAAAAATGCGTTAGGGAGACATGTGCTTGCTTCACAAAAAAAAATATAATCTACTTACAATTCAAAATCCGAACTAGTCGAGTAAGGTGTGTCGTTCTAAACAACCATAATGTACACAACCAACCATGAATTTCCAATATCCCATGAAAACATCAAATGGAAAGCCCCATTAACGGCAATTAAAAGGAAAAATTCACAAAGAACGCCAAGCGCACTGCACCTAATGGCTACCGTCTCCAAACTCAACTTCCTACCTTCATCTCGTGACCTTACAAGCAGACAAAAGACACAATCCCTAATACACCTGCGAAATGCCTACTGTATAGCCAAAGGATTCTAGTCTCAGCTACAAAATTTAACAGCGCGGCAACCCTGGATACACCTCTCAATAATTACCTACTGTCTACCTAAAAGGCATAAATCAGCATTTAGCACGTAACAGATTCCCCATTACCTCCGCAAAAAAAAAACGAACGTACAAAACCCTATAAACATTAAACTAATCAAATAAATTTAATCGTCAACCTAAAAAAAACAATTAAAAGAACATAAGTCGGAAAACTTACCCTCACTATTTAGCAAATTTCATTATTATATTTACAAATCTTCTGACTCTACTGTTGGTTTTAAATCTTTTACACTCCAAATGCCTCTCAGATTACCATTCGTATCTTTTAATTCATACATCCATGGTGATAGACGTTTATGTATAATAAAAGGTCCTACACATTTTGGAGCTAATTTGGCACTGTAATATTTACTTGCATCAGACAAAGTATAGTTACGTTTATATACTTCTTGACCGACCACATACTGCACTGCACATCTCTTCTTCTCAAATTATACCGGGCAGAAACTTTTACCGAAGCCTTAACTAATTGTTTATTGATATCCATATATAACTGTTGAAAACCCTTTTTACGTTGTTCTACTGGTTTATCTTCACGTTTAACCTGGATAGTTTCGTTAACGTTGTCTTTAAACTTATTGTGATTGCCGTCTAATACCATTTCACGTCCAAAGTTCACAAAGTATGGTGTATTACCTGTGGCTTCTTGCTTTGCTGATCTTATAGCTCAACGACCAACTTTAGGCAATAATGTATCCCATACACGCTGATTTTCTTCAATAAAAGAGGCTAAAACCGTTTTTAAAACCATATTCATTCTTTCAGTAGGATTCGCTTGCGGGTGGTAATTTGCGGTATATCTAACTTTTACATTATAGGAGTTCATCAACTTACGAAATTCACGTGAAGTAAATTGTGCTCCGTTATCTACTATTATAGAGGACGGTACACCATACATCATGAACACATGATCTTCAATAGCTTTAACAATGGGTTTTGTAGTTGCTCTTCGAAGTGGAAAGAACAAAGGAAATTTAGAAAAATAATCTACAACTACTGATATATACAAAAACCCTTGATTTGATTTAGGTAAAGGACCAACTAAGTCAGCGGAAATTAATTCCCATGGCTGATTCGCATAAGGTCTGCCCGTCATAAATCCAGCAGGTACTTTTTGTTCTACCTTATTACATGAACAAATTTTACATTTACGAACATAAGTGGCAACATTGGAATGCATTTTCGGCCAATAATATCGATTAAGCAATTTATTACAAGTTTTAAAAACTCCTAGATGACCTGAAGTCGCTAAATCATGAGCAGACGAAATCAATTTCTCCCTATCATGCTTTGGTATCACTTCCTTCCAACAATCGATATCGGGTTCTGACAAATCGGGATATTTACATTTTACGTATTTAAAAAGACGTTTATTATCGACTCTCCAAGATGGATATTTTACGGGATTTTTAACAACTTTAAGCATGAGCTTAATACCATTTATCTTTAATTTCAACAGTCACATTACTACCAGTTTCGATAACATCTAATATAGGAACTGACCTGGATAAACAATCTGGGGTGACATGATCTTTTCCACGGTGGTGTACAATCTCAAAATCGTATTGTTGTAATGCAACAGCCCACCTACTTAGACGACCTCGGGAATCTTTCAAGTTACTCAACCAAATTAAGCTATGGTGATCTGTGACCACTGTAAACCTCACTCCCTCGATATAAGGACGTAGCCGAGTTATAGAGTCCAAAACGGCCAAACACTCCCGCTTAACAGTGCTATAATTCCTTTCATGTTTATTTAATGATCTGCTCAAGCGATAACTCGCTCGCCATCTGGATGCGGCTGAGAAAGAACAGCGCCAATCCCATATCCTGAACAATTGCATTGAATTACAAGAGGTAAACTATAACCTGGGCAACACAAAATTGGGGCAGAAACCAGAGCTTCTTTTAGAAGACGAAAAGAGTTTTCACACTCATCAGACCAATAAAATTTAACACCTTTCTTGACCAAATTGGTAAGTGGAACTGTAAGGGTGGAAAAATCTGGTATAAAAGGCCTATACCAACTAATCATGCCTATAATCCGTCTAACTTCTGAAACAGTAGTAGGAGTCGCAATGTTCAGAATAGCACTAACTTTATCGTTATCGACATGAAGTCCATTACGGTCTATTATGTATCCTAAATATTTGAGTTCTGGTTTGCAAAAGATACACTTGTCTCTACTAACAGTAAGACCGGCTGATCGAAGACGTGAAAACACCTCATTGAGAATTGATATATGTTGGTCGAATTCCTGAGTTACTATTACAATATCGTCAAGGTAGACTGTTACGAAAGGTTCAAGATCATTAATAATAATAATAATAATCTTTATTTCCATCAGACTTTTACAAGTATTGGAATTGTCAATTGTCATGTATATAACATAGATAACACACAGAATATATAATACATAAAAAGAAAACGGTACATACAAAATATATATACATAAATATTTAAAAGGAATAAAAAAACATACATACATATATATATATAAAAAAAAAAAAAACTCCGCAGAGACAAATTGATCGTTATTCCATATAAGGACTATTAAGGAAATATTCTGGCATTCAGTAAAAACTCATCAAAACTGTAGGGACATGTTTCAAGAAGGTAACACTTTAATTTCTTTTTAAATAAAAAAATATTAGAGATAGATTTTATCTCCAGTGGAACTGCATTAAATGCCCGCACTGCTCTGTAGTATACTCCCTTTTCGAATGATGATGTTTGATGATGAGGAACTCTCAGTGCATTTGAATTTCGAGTTACCATCATTATACCATTGTACATATCCTCGTTTGTTCTAAATTTACCAATATTTTTTTTTACAAATAAAATCAACAGGTATATATATAAGGTGGGTAATGTCATTAACTCCAACATTTTGAATAATGGCTTACTAGGCTCTCGGTTGTTTTTCCTAAGCATGCATCGTATAATATTCTTTTGAGCGATAAACACATTTCTGGCATGGACACTAGACCCCCAGAATATTAAACCATAACTAAGTATGGACTGCACATGGGCAAAGTAATAGACCCTTAACACATTAAGATCGACAGAAGATCGTATGTTTCGTACTGAGTAGCATACTTTGTTAAGCTTAGATATTGTTGAGTTAACATGGTATTCGAAAGATAGTTTTGAATCGACCACGACCCCCAGGAATTTTGTGTTATTTGCAACAGGAATGGATTTTTCTCTAAACTTCAAGTAGATGCTTGAATCTGGGGTTTTATTACTAAATTGGATAAGTACAGTTTTAGCTTCATTTAGGATAAGTGAGTTGTCACGACACCATTTATCCATTTTATTTACCACAGTTGTACCTTTGTGTGATGTAGCAGTAGTATCTCTGGTAGATATTACACAGGAGGTATCATCAGCATACTGATATATGGAATGTAATGCCAAGTTCTCAGGTAATTCATTGACATACAATAAAAACAATAAAGGCCCCAATACTGAACCTTGGGGTACCCCTGTAGTTATCTGTCTTGGTTTAGAATAGATGGTAGTCATGTTGTTACCCTCTTTCGTACTAATACAAACTCTCAGGGTTCTGTTAGAAAGATAAGACCTAAAGAAGTTTAAAGCTATACCTCTAATTCCATAGCACTCTAATTTGTAAAGCAGCAGTTCGTGGTTAAGTGTATCAAATGCTTTCGATAAATCAAAGTAAATACCTGCGACACATTCACCTCTATCCAGGCATCCTACAATATAATTAAGACTTTCATATATTGCCCCTTCAGTTGATCGTCCCTGTATAAAACCATGTTGAAATTGAGAAAGTATGTTAAATCGTACCAGAAACATAAAAAGACGCTTATACACAAGTTTTTCGATAATTTTGGAAAATACTGATAATAAAGAAATAGGCCTATAATTTTTTGCTGCCGATCTGGACCCTTTTTTATAAATGGGTATAATTTTAGCATGCTTCCATTCGTCTGGGAAAAACCCATTTAAAAAACAGTGGTTAATAATTAATGCTAACGGTTCAGATATTTCACGAGCAATCGTTTTTAATAAAGAACAGGGAATATCATCTAAACCAGCTGAATTCTTGTTAGGTAAGTTCAGAATAGTACTTACCTAACCTACCTATTAGACAATACACAATCTATAAATCTCTGCCAAGTTGCAGGGGAATTAGATAGACCAAAAGGTAGTCGTTTAAATTGAAATAATCCATGATTAGGAACTGTGAAAGCAGTATATTTCTTAGAATTTTCCTCTAATGGTATCTGATGAAAGGCAGATTTAATGTCTAATGTGGATAAGTAACGGGCGTCACGGAGTTTATATAAAGTATAAGTAATTCGCGGTAAAGGGTAAGCGTCCTTTTCTGTAACTTTATTTAAACGTCGATAATCGGCACAAAATCTATAGGAATTATCTTTTTTCCGAAGTAATATTATGGGTGAGGCCCACGGACTGTTAGAAGGTTCAACTATCCCGTCTTTTAACAATTTATCTAACTCTTCGTTTATAGATTTTTGAACAACTGGTGATAACGGGTAGTACTGTTGCTTAATTGGTTCTGCTTGAGTTACTATTCAATGTTGCACAAGATGAGTACAATCAATTTCATCAGGAATGTTCTCAAAAGTTTTATCGATAAACGATCTTAAAGTCTCGCTCTGTTCGTTAGACAATTCCGTGTGCGGTAATAAAGAGGGTTGTTTAACGTCTAAAGCATCAATTGAAAATTTCCAAGCGTCATTCCTTAAGTCTGGAGCTATTTCCATAATACGCCAAAAGTCTGCGCCGAGAATTAACGTATGTGGTACATCTGGTATAACTAACAAATTTATAACCTTAACTTTATCTTTTACTTGTACGGGTACCG
This sequence comes from Leptura quadrifasciata, assembly GCA_963675555.1. Taxonomy (NCBI): domain Eukaryota; kingdom Metazoa; phylum Arthropoda; class Insecta; order Coleoptera; family Cerambycidae; genus Leptura; species Leptura quadrifasciata. The sequence continues at coordinate 24,799,084 of OY776682.1, forward strand.
TAATATTACCTAATACTTCGCAACGTTCTCCGTTTCCTACAATGATGTTTTTTATATCGGCTTTAGAAAGTGGTAAATTTAGACCTTTTAGTTTTTCCCAACCAGCATATCCCAAAATAGTGCGTGATGCACCTGAATCTAATAACCCTAAAAATTCGATTCCCAAAATTTTTATTTCTAGATATGGACGTTCGTCTCCTTTTGCATGTGCCAAAATATAATAATCTAAGACAGGTTTGGTTTTACTACAACTGACATTGGTCGATTCGTTAGAAAGAGTTGAGACTGCTACTCGACCGTTTAGCGTCTCATTTGCCCGTTTCTCGAATTTTGGTTTCGATTACAATCTGGACAGGTACGTACTGTAAAATTAGGTTTATTACATTTGAAACAGCGTTGACGTGGTGGTTTATTACAATTTCTAGACAAATGGTCCGGTTGATTACAGTTATAACAGATAATAGGTATGGATCGATTAATGTCATTGACTTGGTAATCATAGGAAGAAGCAATGTCTTGAGACGACTTACCGTAAACACAGGCTAGATCACGTTCCAAAGTAGACTTTGACCTTGGAGGTGGGCGGTACATAATCATTTACTGACAATCTATTCACCTCAAGTTCGCGACCTAATTCCAGTAGCATATCGATAGTATTTATCTCTTTTATTTTAAGTCCTAAACCGATTTTATAAAATGGTGCCATATTATCAAGTAATATTTTCAATCGTACCTTTTCTGGTACCTTAACTGTAAGTCTTTTAAAATGATTATTCATGTAAGCTAAGTAAATTCCCGTAGGTTCCTCTGGATGTTTTGTACGTTCTTTAATTTGTTTAAACAATTTGTCATTATAATTGCGAGGTTGAAATTCTTCCCGTAACAAAGCTACTAATGTAGACCAATTTCGAGCACTTTTCTTATTTAAGTAAGGATCAGGCTGCACAAAATAACTTAGATGCTAGTATTTCTACCGTCACTGACCTATCTGAAAATTCTGTGTGTTTAGTCAATGAATTAAATTGCAGTGAAGATGATCAGTTAAATACATCTCAATGTAATAATAAATCAAATGATTTTTTATACCCAAGGTTAACTCAAATGTCATTTTTGATGTAAACCCAAATGCAATTAATGTTGCTCATGTTAATGTACAGAGTTTAATAAATAAGATAGATAGTGTTGAAATATTTACAAACGAAAAAAATTTCGATGTTCTATGCATAACCGAACATTGGATTACTAATTCAAGTATTGACCATATTGCATTGCCCAATTTCAAAACTGCTATGTATTTCGCACGCAAGAACCATATTCATGGAGGTTCTTTAATTTTTATTAAATCTAACTTAGTCTTTAGAGAACTTAGCACATTCAGGGAATTATCTGTTGAGTGTCATATTGAAATGTGTGGTATATCTTTAAATCTAGATCAAAATGTCAAAGTAGTAATATGCTGTGTATATAGACCGCCTAATGGGGATGTCAATATATTTTTTAGTAAATTGTCATCTGCTTTAAATTATGCTATGAAAAACGGTGATAAGTATGACTTTATTATTTTGTGTGGTGATTTCAATATTGATTTGTTGGACAAAGTACTGCCCACTAGGGTGCTCTGTGACATTTTTGAGTCCTATCAGCTAATTATCACCACAAATGAACCACCACGAATATTTCAAAATATTAATGGTCATAGAAGTTCTTCAGCAATTGATTATGTAGTAACTAATATACCTTTCCCAAATTATAAGGTACAATTGTTTAATGCATTTTTAGCAGACCACCTGGCACACTTATTCTCTTTCTCTATTGATGTTGTAAGTAATAAAAATAATTGTAATAACAGTGTTACATTAAAGAGATTTATTACTGAAGAAAATCTTCATGAATTTTTTTTTTTTTTTTTTTACAAAAAACCAGTCACCCTACTCTGTGGCTCCGACCCTCACAGAGGGGAGCTGGTAATACCAATAGCCACTCCCCACGCCCGTGGGGTGAGTGACTACCGGGTCCGCGAATCGTGTGCCCTGAGTAGACGCAATGAACCGAGGATGACAGCCTTCTGCATTCTGCCGGCTAAGATATCTGCCGAATCTCGGCATGCCGGTATGATCTTTAGTTCTGAAAGCAGCGTCTGTCTCATTCCACCAAGGGCTCCTATAATCAGTACCACTATTTTAACAGAATGGCCTGGATAAAGCCTGCGGAGTTCGAAGAGCAAATCTCGATATTTTGTCCGTTTTTCCTCCTCTTTCAAGACAATGTTGCTCTCAGCGGGAGCTGAGAATTCCACGACATACATTGTCTTGAGTTGGTGGTCGAGGAGTACTATGTCAGGCTTGTTGGCTTGTATTTGCCTGACGGTGGGAAACGAGTAGTTCCAATAAATTAGGCACTTCTCATTCCCCACAACGGACTCAATATCCCCCGGAACGTAAGGCAGCACTGGTGTTTCGTCTATGCCATACGAGTGCCTTAGATGATAGTAAAGCACTCGTAATGCTGCGTTGTGTCTATGAATATAGGCCGAGACTGCGTATGTCGGGCAAGCCGACAGTAAGTGCATTACAGTCTCCGGCGCCCTGCGGCAGGCCCTGCAGCTGGCATCAGGGACCTCCATACCCATGACACGACGTCGATAGACGAGAGTGTTAAATACACCATCCTGGCAAGCCATTATGAATCCCTCGGTCTCAGACTTAAGCCCAGCTGACCTTAAGAAGCCGAAGGTCAGCCTTTCGGATAAGCCGAGGTCTTCTATATTTTTATAGAAGACCCCGTGCAATGGCTTATCCTTATGGAGCTGCAGAAGGATGTTCTGTTCTGCAGCTCTAATGTGGGCTTTTAGTCGAACAGGTTCCAACTCGGTGACTGAGTCGGGATTTACCCGCTCGACGTCGAAGATGAGACCAAGTTCATCGGCTGCTCTCCGTGCTGCCTTAAAGAGAAAAGCTCCTACCTCTGCATTTTCATGGTCTCGGACCATGCAGAGGAGGGGATCCGAACTCCTGATGACCTTACATGCTCCATCCAGAACCATCCTGCTATGGAGACTCTCCAAGCTCAAGAGTCCACGGCCTCCCCGATGTCGTGGGAGATATAACCGTGGAACGGACGATTTAGGATGCAAGCTCCTATTGAGATGCATCTTCTTGCGGGTTACTACATCGAGTTGACGCAGCTCTTCTCTAGTCCACTTCACTACTCCGAAAGAGTAGAGAAGGATCGGAACGGCAAGCATATTTGTAGCAGACACCTTGTTCTTCCCTGACAGTTCTGAAGACCAGATCTGTCGGAGTAGGTGCTGATACTTGCCGCGGAGAGCGTTTTTCACTACACTCACTTCTTGGGTGGAGCGTTGCTCGACACCCAAGTAAGTGTACGACTCTCCGGCATCTAGATGGTGTAAGATGCTTCCGTCCACGAGCTGCGCGTCCTCTCCATAGTCACCGTATCGTCCTCTCTTGAGATGGATCAGTGCGCATTTGTCCAACCCGAACTGCATACCGACAGCCTGCGTGTACTCCTGTACCACCCTAAGGGACTGTTGGAGATCCCTCTCTCCAGAGGCATAAAGTTTAAGGTCATCCATATAAAATAGATGGGTGACCTTATGCCTCCTGTAATAATAATAATAATAATAATTTATTGCACTCAAAACAATAGAATAACATTGTATAAGCCAGTCACAAACAAAAAACAGAAATATATAAAGAACAATAATAAATAATATATAAGAGACATTAATAAATAATTTACATATGACATATTAGGTTCTATTTCTAAAGTTAAAATAATCACTTAAAGAGTAAGGTTCAAGCTCACAAAGAAAAGAGATTAGATCTTTCTTTATTGTATCAAAGGAGTCATTAGTTTGTAAATGGTTAGGAAGGTGATTATATAATTTTATGCTAGCATAATATGGGCTTCTTTCCGTCAGAGATAATCTATGTGAAGAATAATAATAATGTTCGCCATGTCTTGTATTATATGGTCCTGGCATCAGGTTAGTTAGAAAGCTATCTTTGTTGTTATATACAAATTTTATAGATTCATATATATATAATCCAGAGAGAGTTAAAAATCCTAAGTTTCTAAACTGTCCTCGGCAAGTCTCAATAGGATGTAATTTCTGAATTATACGCACTGCCCTTTTTTGGATGTTAAATGTGTTTACAGCTTCGGGGCTGTTACCCCAAAGGATAATGCCATATCTAATTCGCGAGTAGAAACATGAGTAATAAAATGTTTTAGTTATATTGCTGTTTGCATATTTAGTGAGGATTCTTAAACCATAGCAGGTTTTACTTAATTTTTTGTTTAGATATTCGATATGTTCTCTGAATCTTAGAGTTTCATCTAAATGTATACCTAAGCACTTTACTGATTTTGAAAATTTTATTTTTTGTTTATTTAGATTGATACTATCTGGTGTGTCTAGTCCTTGATTAGTTTTAAATAGAACTACATTTGTTTTTTGTTGATTTAGGACTTGTCCATTATTATTGCACCACAGTTCCATAGATTTCACAATGGCATTGCCATTGCTTATTATATCTAAAAATGAGTTTGGACTTTTAATAATAAAATTAGTATCATCTGCATAGTTGATCAATAAAGAATCATCATTAATAAGATTCGATATCATTGATAAAAATTAAGAATAATAGGGGTCCAAGGGTGCTGCCCTGAGGTACTCCGATGGATGAATCCAAAGGTGCTGAATACACATAATTGCCATTACTTCTGTCAAACATTTTTACTGCATGTTTTCTACCAGTTAGGTAAGAACTGAACCAGTTTAAAGGAATGTCACGTACTCCATAGTGAGATAGTTTAATCAGTAAAACATTATGGTCGATAAGGTCAAAAGCCTTTGATAAATCCAAGAAAATACCACAGGCAATGCAATTATCGTCCAGCGCAAAGTAGATATAATTCGTTATTTCAAAAAGAGCAGTTTCTATACTTTTACCTCCTAAAAATCCATGCTGAGATTTACTGAATAAGTTATGCAGTTTAAAGAAACGTACAATTCTGTTATATACTACGATTTCAAAGAATTTAGAAAAAACACTTAACAAGTGGATTGCACGATAGTTTTCAAATAGACATGGATCACCTTTTTTGTATAATGGCTTAATAACTGAAAATTTTAAGTTATTAGGGAAGACCCCAGTTTTAAGTGATTCGTTTATGATATCACATAAAGGTGTAACAATATATTCGAAGCATTTTTTCAAGATAAAAATTGAGACATCATCATACCCAGAACTCTTTTTAGGTTCAATTTTATTTAGAATCTCCCATAGCTCCGGCACAGTAACTGGTTCAAAGATGATTGACACTGGGTTTATTGGTACGTTACATATATAATTTAAGGTTTGTATTTGTCCAATAGCTGCATCAGAAGCTAGGTTGTTAAAATAACTATTCATATCATTTACACAATTGCCAATGTTTTTGTATACGGGTTGACAGTCTTGTTTAGAGCTCCCCACCATATCCGATATTATTTCCCAGCTCGTTTTTGATTTATTTTTGGAGTTTGCGAGTCTATCTTCGTACTGTTTTATTTTTGACTCTTTCAATAAATTATTATATTTTTGTTTGTAATGTATGAATATGTCTTTGTATTCAGGGGAATTAAAGTAGAGACATTGATATCGTAACATAGTGTTTTTACATTCTATCAGACTTGGATTATTGTATTTATCGAAATCAAATTTATTATTTGTTTTTACTGTCCTAAATTGAAAGTGTTTGTTGAAATACAACAGGAAGGTGTTAATAAAGATATTATATTTTTCATCGACATCGGGCATTTCATACACAGTATGAAAATATTCATCCTTATTCATATTCATATTCATATTTATTAATGTTAAAGTATAAAATACATACAATACAAGTCAATATACCATTTACACAGACAGTTAAATTTAAATATTTAAACGTACATCTTAACTTACAAACAAAAATCATTTAATGAAACATATATATGTATAATAACGATAAAAAGGACAGTTGCATAGGTTAAAAGTCTTATTAAAAATTAGCTCACAGGCTATATACTGCTTAGATTGTTAATTATTTCTTCTAACGAAAAGTATGCTGTGTTTAAGAGAAACTCTTTTATTTTATATTTGAACTTTGTTGGAGGCAAAGTTTTTACATAGGATGGAACCTCATTGTAAAGTTTAATTCCATAGTAGCTAGTACCTGTTTGACCTCTGGTTAATCGAGTGTACTCAGTACACACATTATTTTTATTTCTAGTGTCATGTTTATGATTGTCTGAATGGGTGTGGAAATTATTTAAATGGTTGTGTACATAGAGCAAACATTGCAGAGCATACATACTCGGTAGCGTTAGTATTTTTAAGTTTTTAAATAAATCTTTAGTTTCGTCACGATAACCTACCCCTCCTACAACTCGGACAGCCCTTCTCTGCAGACCAAAGAGTCTACGTTTTCCCGCAGCATGCCCCCACGCAAGCATTGCGTATGACAGTCTGGAATGGCACAAAGCAAAATATGCCGATCTTAAAACTATCTTTGAGACAGAAAAGGAAAGTTGTCTCAAAGCATAGATACTCCTAGATATATTATCCGAGACATAATTAATATGAGCATCCCATTTCAAAGCGGGGTCTAGATGAACGCCTAAAAATTTGACACTTACAGGGTTATGAATATTACTAATATCCCGTGTGGATGAAATCAGTTTTATTGTTTTTGTTTCATTTAAAGAAAGCTTATTAGAAGCAAACCATATTTTAACAGTTGACTGAGCTTCTCTGCACTGAATTTCTAGTTGTTTGAGATCGCAATGAGACATCAGGAGAGTCGTGTTATCAGCGTACAATAAGCCAGAGAAAATTTCAAAAGCATCTGGCAAGTCATTGATGTATATTAAGAAAAGCACAGGACCCAATATTGAGCCCTGAGGGACTCCTGCTTTGACATATAGCTCACTTGACATCTCACCATTCAACTTCACTATTGTTTTCTGGTTTCTAAATAAGATCTAAGTAATTTTATGCTTGTTAGACTGAAGTTGTACTTTTCTAGCTTTTTCAACATTATTGCATGTGAAACACAGTCAAAGGCTTTACTGAGGTCACAAAATAATGCTGCTGAATACCTGCCTTTCTCAAAGCATTCCAATGTGTATTCCGTAAATTTCACAATTGCATTTGTTGTGGATAGATTTTCCCTAAAGCCATATTGAAAGTTGTTCAACAAGTTATGATTTTCTAAATGTTGTACTATTTGCTTCTTAATTGCTTTTTCAAAAATTTTAGATATGATTGGTAAAAGTGAAATAGGCCTATAGTTATTAAGGTCATTTTTGCTTCCTTTTTTAAAGACTGGTATAACACATGCTACCTTAAGGTCATCAGGGAATATCCCAGTTTTTAAGCATTCATTTATTAATTTAGTTAGGGGAATTATTATGAAATTTTTTATTGTTTTTATGAGAGAAATATTTAAACCATAGATATCTTTGCTATCATTATTTTTCAGGGAATCAATTATATCCCTAACCTCAGTATAAGTAACCTCACGAAGACTAAACTGCTCCGAAGTATTATTAAGTTTTATATACTGCAATGGGTCAATATTTGTAGATGGAAGCCTTCCGACAATGTCATCCGCAATGTTCACAAAAAAATTATTAAATTCATTAGGACTGATATCTGGTTTCACAGCTGGTATATTATTTTTTTGTGTGTTTATTATGTTCCATATTGTTTTAGTAGAATTGCCTGAATTAATTATACTGAAATCATTTACTTTAATTCTTTCAGACTAATAGCCTGCTTATACCTAGTTCTAAAGCGGTTTCTGATTTTTTTATTTTCATCAGTGTTGGAATGTTTACATACATCGTTTAAGAAATTTAAATTGTCTCTCATTTTTTTAATTTCATCTGTGAACCATTTAGGTCGAGTTGGATTACTGTTTTTAAAAAATATTCTTTTTTCAGGGAATGATTTATGATATGCAACTAGGATTGTGTCTAAAAACTTTGTTAGTTTTGTATTTACATGTAGATTTGCAGCATCAATAAAGTCCCATGAAGAACTTGATACTTGCTCGTGGAATTTATTTTTACCTATTAAGGTAATAGGGCGACATATTTTTTTACATATTTTTTCGTTATTATAAGTGGTTACTTCTATTATTTGACATTTATGATCCGAGAGAAGGCATTCAGAGCTATAGGAGGTGTAGTCATCTAATGAAAAATTTATGAAGATGTTATCGATGCAATGATTTTCCCTTGTATTATCTTTGATAGTTTGCTCTAGTCCAAAGGTTTTTAAAAGATCGATTAATACTATATTATGGGGGTCCTCTGTATTAAACTTTACATTGAAATCCCCACAGATTATTATTTGATTGTTAGTATTAACATTGTTTAGTAGTTTCTCAAGAGTATCTATGAAAATATTGAAGTCTCCGAGAGGAGATCGATATATAGTTAAAATAACAGTATTACACTTTACCATTTTAGCCGCTGCTATTTCACAATGCTTTTCTATTGATAATTTATTTAAATTTGTGAGAGGGTAAAATTCTAAAGATTTTTTTATTAGTATTAAAGTGCCACCATGTGTAAATTGAGTTCTAGAAAAATGGCTCGCTACACTAAAGTCTCCAATTTTAAGATATTCTTGTTCAGTTTCTCGTAACCAATGTTCACTTATACATAAAACTTCACAGTTAGGTTCCTTGTCAGCAAGATATGCTTCGAGTTCATTTGTTTTATTTCTTATGCTCTGAATATTTAAATGTAAAAGACGTAAGGACTTCTCTGCTTTTCTTATTTTGTTTTCCAGAGGGAATGTTAGATTGGTTTGGAATCCCTTAGTTTTTCCTTCGACCCTTTTTTTATTTTTAAATCTCAAATTATGTTGTGTGTTACTAATCTCAGGTGTTGTCAAATCTATAAAAAATTATTATTCTGGTTATAGTTTCTTTGTTTATTAAAGTCAAAACGATTTACTGCTGTTCCATTAGACCAGAAATTTGGTTGATACATTTCATCTTTTTTATCAAAAGGAGCTGTTACTAAAAATACTTTGTTTTGATTGGCTCTTGTTGGTAGCTCTTTCGCTTCAACCTTAAGGTTATTAAAAGATGGTTTTTTAGATATATAGTTAGTAATATTATCTTCGGTCACATGTCTTGGAACCCGGTAGACATAGAGCCATAATTTTTTTTCAATGCCACAAAAACCATTTTCGCCTTCAGACGAGGTCCCAGTACCATAGCAAATATTTTTGGGATATTTTTTTACTGGTTTCTTGTTTTTGTAAGTCACAACTTTGAATTCATTATTTTGATTTATCATGTTAGCCTCATCCTTTTTGGTGATAATATTAGATTGGACTATTTTATCAGCAGTACTATTATTATTTTTGTTTATATTATTTGAGTTTGAAGTAGTAGGTAGAAGAGTAGAGTTCACGATTTCAGCTAAACCTGATGACTCATTTATCGGGGCATCTCTGTGGGTACATGGGTTTAAGTTAATCAAATCATTCATGAGAATTCTCTGCTTACTTTCTAGCTCGTTTAGAACTGATTGATCTGGTCTTTGTTTGAGGGTCACTGATTTGTTTACATTTGGATAAGTTTTTGTATCATGAAGCTTATCGGTTTTTTTCATGTTCTCTTTTTCAGATGTATGTCCTGCTTTGCTAATGACTTCTAAATTATTTATTTTAAGTTTTATTTGCTTCAGGTCTTCAAGTACAGTAGACAGTCTCATCTCAACTTCATCTGCTATGAATGCCTGTAATTCCATGTTACTGACTAAATTCTCTGAGGAGCTGCAGTCATGTGATTTTTTCAAACTTGTAATTCTTACTTGAGATAAGTTTTTTATTTTATCTTCCAATTGGAGTATTTGTTGTTTTAGTTTGGTGTTTTCAATTTTCAGAATATTATTTTCAGATTTTAATTTTTCATTTGACATTGTCAATGATAGTAATTCACCATGTTTTTCATTTACACAAGCTATTTCCTCACTAGTATTTTTTATTTGAGGTACTTGGTCACTAAGATTTATTTCACAACACACTATTCTGGAAGAGCAGCTGTGGTGGTAACTTTTGTCGCACTTTGTACATTTAATCTTTTTAATCACCGTTTTTTTGCAATAATTGCACAGCTCTTTTACTAACACATCTTTACTTTCCGCCATCTTGGAAACATCAACACAGAAATCTTTTATAGCAGTTTTAGAGAAAACTCTTATTTTATTAGTTTTTATTATTTTTTTACCAATATTAGTAGATAGTACTTGTGCTGAGTGATCGGATATGCCAGTGAACACGTTAGTGACATTGAAACCATATTCTAAATTAGTGATAATGTTGTCAATGCAAGATTGGCTTGACGAATCTCTACGAGTACATTCGGTGACAGTAACAAAAGCGTTATATGAAAATAACAAGTTCAAGAAGACATTTTTAGTTGAATTTGAATTAAATAAATTTATATTAAAATCACCAGTTATGAAAAATAGTTTCTTTTTTTGAAGAAATATATCTAATAGACGGTTAAATCTATACATAAAGACATCAGTATCTCCATCTGGAGATCTATAAATACATGCAATTAAAATTGAAACACCATTTATTTTTATTTCGGCTCCACAGCACTCGAAACTTTTACTTTCTGATAAGTTGTTAACGTCACTTATTGGTTGTGCCCAAACATCTAGCTCACAGTAAATTGCCACACCTCCATGTTGTTTCAAGGGTCGGCAAACATTAGAGATTAGTTTGTAGTTATGAATTTTGGTGACTTCCAGTTGTTCTTCAGTTTGCCAATGTTCAGATATACATAGGACCTGCACTTCTTTGACATCCCCAATAAATGCCGAGAGTTCTTCGACACAATTGCCTAAACTACATACATTGTGATGCAATATTTTAAAGTTATTTTGTGTGCAATTATTGTTAACGTTTTTCCTAGGTGATATAGTACTCAAAAATCCTCTATAGGTTGATTTTAGTAATTATGGTATTTCTTAAAATCAAATCTTTTGAAGGCCATGCTCTTTGGCCAGATAGAAGGCTTATATATATGGTCTTTAAAATCCCAATCTATACCGAACATGAAACATTTATTTTGTGTCTCTTGTGTAGGTAGTTCTTTAATTACAATATCGGCATCCTTAAATTGTGATTGGTCCATGATAAACTTCCTTATTTTATCAGATGTAATATGCCTTCTTATTCTATATAGATATAACCATACTTTTCTCCCAATCGCAAATTCGTTATCTTCATTTTCTCCATAGAATTTGGTTATATATTTTTTTGCGTTTTTACGGTATATAACTGGTTTGAAATCCTCCTCAACTTTATCTTCGATTGCTAGATTAATAATGTCATTCATTTTATTTATCTGCGCAGCTTCAAGTTCTTTTGTGTAATCCTCCTTATTTTTTGTTGGTTTTATATTTGTTTGTACTTGTGGGGTTGCATCTTCACTTTGTTTATTTATGGTTTTTTGTATAGGTAGTGTTTGTTTACTGGTGACCTTACTGTAGCTCTCTTTGTATTGATTTTTTGTATGTGTGGTTTTATTGACATTTTTTGTGTTTATTTCAAATTCTTTCTGTATCAGCTCAACTTTTTCTTCAAGGAGTTTTTTATTCTCTTCTAATAATTTATTATTATTTTGCAATAATTGGAATTTACTTTCGGATGCTTCCAGAAGCTTTTTAAGCATTAAATTTTCTAATTTTAGCTTCTGTACTTCAAAGGTACTTGCCTCATTTAAATTATCTAGGATCTGGTCAACAGCACTAGATTTAGGTTGACAACATTTAATTAATGAGTCACTAACAATTTCATAGTTCTTATTTCTTAATACACATGATTTGTGAAATACTCCTGCACAATTTATACACACTACTACTGAACACTTTTTCTTACAGCACAAGAAAGCACCTTTTTGACCATTAGGATCATTAATTTGATCCTCATCGTCGGCCATCTTGATGTTCCATCTCCTCACCGTGGCTACCGCAGTTGTAGCCACGGGTTTTCCGGAGCGAGACGGATAATGGCAGTAGTGAGATGCAAAACAGAAGAGGGCTGAGGGAATCTCCCTGAAATACTCCTCTTCTGAATGTCACCGACTCTGTTTGGACTCTATCATTACCCGTTGTTATGGTAAAGCGAGTCCTCCAGAGCGGCATCAGTTCTTCAATACATCTCACTACGGGACCGGGTACCACAAGACATCGGAGCAAGTGAACAATGAGCTCATGTGATGTCATGTCAAATGCCTTGCGGTAGTCGATCCAGGCCATAGAGAGGTTCCGCTTATACTGCATGGAGTCCTGCGTGACACATCTGTCGATCAACAGGTTCTCCTTGCAGCCAGCGACACCTCTCTTCGACCCTCGTTGCTCATATATCCGTTCATAAACCGGTTCAACTGCGTGGAGCACCCGCATGTACAAAATGCGTGTAAACACCTTGTAACATGAGTTTAGACAGGTTATCGGTCTGTAATTCTTTGGGTTGGACAAATCTCCGTTCTTGGGGATCAGCACTGTCCGCCCCTCGACAACCCAAGAAGGGATTTGCTGCTGCCCATTTAACCAGGAATTAAAAATTCTGGCCAAATGGTGGTGGGTGCTCGATAACTTTTTCCACCAAAAGTTATTTATCCCATCGGGACCTGGAGCAGCAAAGTTCTTAGAGCCCTCAAGAGCCCTACGAACCTCTTCTGGGGTTATTGGTTCGCACACTTCCTGTGGTTGCTGAAGCCTTTGACAAAAGGCTTCAAAGTGTGCAAGGGCAGGAGAATCTCGGTTGAGTGGAAGCTTCTCCTCGTACAGCGTTTTCCAGAAGTTCTCCACCTGATCTGCAGTCGGCGGATTGTCTACAACACGCGGAGGTGGTTGGAAAAGGCGCGAGGGCTTCTCGCGGAACAGTTTATTTTCCGCAAGCCCCCTCGCCCGCCTCACTAGTGACTTTCTGCAAGTCACTAGCATCCGTATCCTGTCGAGACAGTGCTGTTTGGTGGTTCGCAGCACTGCCTCATTGAGTGTGTGATGGACGCGTCTTAAGTTGGCGGCTAATCGACGCACTTTAGGCGTGAAAGGCCTGTTGGCCGCCATATAGTCCATCACACATTGGATACGGGATGCGTGTTGCCTCGCTGACCGGATCTTGGCTTCCATCTTTTGTATGCGCCGCTGCGCTCTCTCCTGTGGGGAAGAGGTATTTCGCCTCTGTACCTGAGACGAGCGTTGAGCAGCGGCATACACGGCACAATTTATGTGCCAGATGTCAGCCTCTTCTGGTAGCGCTGTACGGAGTTCAGCGTCCACTCTGGCCAGGTCTTGTGGCCCGGGGGTTTTCAGACGGTGTAGCCCCCTTCTGGTGCTGAGGCCCTCTGGTATTGGCGGAACGAGGAGAGCTACGTCCTCAACCGGTGAATGTGGCGGCTCTTCGGCCACCTCATTCACCGGTCCAGGAGCAGTCCTCACGTAGCCCCTACTACAAAGGTGGGATACATAGTCACGCAGATTTTGTGGCGTGAAGGCGCTATGCTCTGGTAGCCTCTCACACCACAGAGCATGCATCCGCGCCATGTATCCCCTCCGCGCGGGCTCACTGCTTTCATAACAATGCAGAATTTCATCCCTCAGTTCATCTGTCCACTCAAAGCGTCCTTGGGCATTGCCATTGTTATCAACGGGCGGTCTGTCCAGCTGGGCCCCACCACCTTGCCCTTGACCCCTATCCGCACGGGGTCGATCATGGGGGCCCTGCCTTCGGCCTATTGGAACCAAAGTTAAGGGCCTGTGGGTGGTTAGCCCAGCAGGCCCACGACCGACACCAGAGGGGAAGACGCTTTCCCCTCCCGGGTGCACTAGGGCTGCCGGTTCGGTTTTGCACCCCAGCTGGAGTAAGTGGTGGCGCTACTCACCAAAGGCTTGATAGATGGAAATCAGCCCCTCCTGCTATATATATATATATATATATATATACAGAGACGAATATTAGACGACTGTCTAAGTTAAAAACAAAAATTTTTAATTTCCACCAGGGATACAGTCACGGGCTCAAAAAAGAAAACTCTTTTTTAAATTCAAGCTTTCGAAACTTTATTGTTTCTTCCTCAGGAATTCTACAAAAATTTATTATAATCAAAAATATTTAATACAAGTGAAAGGTACTTACTAAATTGAGGTTAAAAAATGAAATTGACAAGTCATAAAGACAGAACCAACACAACTATTACAAAATAAATCACACTTGTGGACTACATTTTAATTTAATTTAAGTTAAAACCAAAAATCTTTAATCTAAAATAGTTTCAGCCACCTTGAAAACTGAACAAGAAGCAGTCAACTACGTTATTTCTTATTCCTCCGAAAAACATCGGAATGTGAGATTAAAAAACTGTCAAAAACAAATCTGAAGCAGAGAGAGAGGGGTCATGTCAACCCCCCCCTCTCTCTCTGCCTCAGGTCCGTTGCCAACAAAACACCAAACCCAACCGATCAAAACTCACTAATTTTCAAAAGTATTGTACAGGGTGTTATTTCTGTGACTACCATTGGCATGTAAATGAAACAAATAAGTGTATAATATACTGAGGCCATCAATGTCATGAAGCTATGAATGCCAGAAATGACATTGATGGCCTCAGTATATTATACACTTATTTGTTGCATTTACATGCCAATGGTAGTCACAGAAATAACACCCTGTACAATACTTTTGAAAATTAGTGAGTTTTGATCGGTTGGGTTTGGTGTTTTGTTGGCAACGGACCTGAGGCAGAGAGAGAGGGGGGGTTGACATGACCCCTCTCTCTCTGCTTCAGATTTGTTTTTGACAGTTTTTTAATCTCACATTCCGATGTTTTTCGGAGGAATAAGAAATAACGTAGTTGACTGCTTCTTGTTCAGTTTTCGAGGTGGCTGAAACTATTTTAGATTAAAGATTTTTGGTTTTAACTTAAATTAAATTAAAATGTAGTCCACAAGTGTGATTTATTTTGTAATAGTTGTGTTGGTTCTGTCTTTATGACTTGTCAATTTCATTTTTTAACCTCAATTTAGTAAGTACCTTTCACTTGTATTAAATATTTTTGATTATAATAAATTTTTGTAGAATTCCTGAGGAAGAAACAATAAAGTTTCGAAAGCTTGAATTTAAAAAAGAGTTTTCTTTTTTGAGCCCGTGACTGTATCCCTGGTGGAAATTAAAAATTTTTGTTTATATATATATATATTTTTTTTTTTTTTTTACAAAAAACCAGTCACCCTACTCTGTGGCTCCGACCCTCACAGAGGGGAGCTGTTAATACCAATAGCCACTCCCCACTCTGTGGGGTGAGTTACTACCGGGTCCGGGAATCGTGTGCCCTGAGTAGACGCAATGAACCGAGGATGACAGCCTTCTGCATTCTACCGGCTAAGATCTCTGCCGAATCTCGGCATGCCGGTATGATCTTTAGTTCTGAAAGCAGCGTCTGTCTCATTCCACCGAGGGCTCCTATAATCAGTACCACTATTTTAACAGAATGGTCTGGATAAAGCCTGCGGAGTTCGAAGAGCAAATCTCGATATTTTGTCCGTTTTTCCTCCTCTTTCAAGACAATGTTGCTTTCAGCGGGAGCTGAGAATTCCACGACATACATTGTCTTGAGTTGGTGGTCGAGGAGTTCTATGTCAGGCTTGTTGGCTTGTATTTGCCTGACGGTGGGAAATGAGTAGTTCCAATAAATTAGGCACTTCTCATTCCCCACAACGGACTCAATATCCCCCGGAACGTAAGGCAGCACTGGTGTTTCGTCTATCCCATACGAGTGCCTTAGATGATAGTAAAGCACCCCAAAACAATATTCTCAAATACTAAAAACACCAATAGATAAGTTAAGTATCCCCGAAAATAAACAACATAAAATAAATGAACATGAAAATCTGAACATATTACAAGAAACTGCAGGAGAATCTTCAGATCAGGGAAATATGCCAAATGTTACCTGGCGACGCTCTCAGAGAAGTAGACCATCCCATCAGAGAAATGTAGGGCAATCACAAGAGTGTAATGAAAAATTTAAGGGAGCCAGTCCAAAAGTTTGGATGTTCATATCTAGGGTAACACGGGATGTGACCGAAGAAGACATAAAAACATATCTGAGCACAAGAACTGGAGTCGATGAAGAAACTATTATAGTCAAAGAGCTAATCTCAGGATCAAACAGTCTTAAATGTTACATGGTAGCAGCCGATTTTAAACATAAAGACCAATTTTACCAACCATCCTTCTGGCCCAAAGGTGTGGGCTACCGAAGGTTTGATTTTAAACTCTATGAAAAATATAAAAAAATTCATACTCTACAGAATGAAGCTGAAACTCAACACTACACAACACAACAAGCTTCTTTTTTAGGAATAAGATAAATAATAACATTATAGATGGAGACAGTATAAAACGAACAGCGTCAACCACAGAAAATACAGACTCAAAACCGATATTAAATGTTGGTCATATTAATGTACAATGTCTTAGGAACAAGCTAAACCTTCTGGAAATTTTTGCTCATCAACAGAACTTGCATGTTTTATGTATCACTGAACATTGGGCTGATGAAACTGAATTAAAGAGCTTAAGTATCCCACATTATATACTAGTAAGTGCTTGCTGTAGGGTGAACCACCAACACGGTGGTGTGGCTATATATGCTAGAAATGATATTAAAGATACACTTAAACCAAAAAGTGTGAAGTATATTAATTCTTTTGCATCTGAAACTAACATAGAACTGTGTGCGGCATCGCTATGCTACAAACAGTTTAAAATAAATGTAATTGCAATTTATAGACCTCCAACAGGCAATTTTGATATGTTCTTTAACAATTTGTCACATACTTTAAAATTACTTAGTAAACAAAATTCGATAGTTATACTTTGCGGCGATCTTAATATAGATTCCTTAAGGGAATCTGCAGAAAAAGATATTTTGCAAGATACTTTTGATTGTTTTAATCTTACAACAACGTTAAATGTACCTACTCGCATTGCAACAAATATAAATAATATTACATCAAGAACGGGCATTGATTACATAGCTACAAATCTACCAGAAGATAGATACCTAGCTTATGTAAGTAATCCGTGCATAGCTGACCATGCAGCACAAATAATTTGTTGCAAGGATCTAAAAATAAATAAAGAAAAGAATACCACTTTTTATTATGCTAGACATTTCTCAGATGAAAATATTGAAAAATTTATTTATATGCTTGATAAAACTGCCTGGGATAGTATTTACATTGAAAATATTGATGAAGCTTTCAAACATTTTATCGAGTTGTTCCTAGTATGCCTTGAGGGCTCATGTCCTCAAGTTGCCCACTGTAACAAGATATCTAATAAAGTGAGTTGCAAAAACTGGCTAAATTGTGAAATAATCAGGGAGAGCCAAGAATTAAAAAATCTCTATTGGCTTGCAAATCAATTAAACGATTGGAATCTAACTAATTTATATAAAGACAAGAAAAAACAACATGTCAACAACATCAAAAAAACCAAAAGAGATTATTTTTCACAACGAGTAAACAAAGCAACAAATAGTTCAAAAGAAATTTGGAGCCTGGTTAATGAACAACTCGGTAGAAAGGTTGAAGGCAATAAAATAACAATAAACATAAACGACACACCTACAACAAATCCTCAAATCATCGCTAACCATTTTGGGAATTATTTCTCAAATGTTGCATCTGAAAAAGTGTCTGAACATTTCAAGGACAATATTTCCACTGAGTGCACTAGCTGCCCCTATGTTGAACAATCATTATTTTTTAAGCCTACAACACCCGAGGAAATTATAGACACAATAAAAAATTTAAAGGATAAGCCTGCTACAGGTATTGACGGAATATCCACTAAAGCCCCAAAGTATGCCTGTGAGAAAATCGCGGAACCTCTGGCACATTTAATTAACGAATGCTTTAAGCAAGGCCATTTTCCAAGTATCTTCAAAATTGCATCAGTTTTGCCAGTGTTCAAGAAAGGTGATGAGCTTGACTTTGAAAATTATCGACCAATTTCCATCTTATGTGTTCTCTCAAAAGTTTTAGAAAGATTAATATTTAACAGAATATCAGCATTTTTAATTAAACACAATATTATAACATCAAATCAACATGGCTTTCAACAAAATAAATCAGTAGAAACTGCCACCTTCCAGTTTCTGCAGTTTGTATATGACGAAATTGACAAGAAAAATCACGTTGTTGGGTTATTTTTTGACCTAAGCAAGGCATTTGATACTTTGAATGTTGATTTTGTTGTATACAAGTTACAGAGGTTGGGAATTAGAGGTGTAGCATTAAATCTTATTAAGTCATTCATGACTAATAGAAAACTTCATGTGAAAATATATGGTACAATATCAGAAAATTATGAAGTCGCTCAAGGAGTCCCTCAGGGTTCCGTACTGGGACCATTACTATTCTTATTATTTGTCAATGATCTCCCTACTATTATGCAGGAGGGATCGGTTGTCATGTTTGCGGATGACACTTCCATGCTGCTCTCAGCACGGGACCCTGTAGAACTTCGGGATAAAATAAAGAGGATTTTACAATCATATCAAGACTGGTGTCATAGTAATACACTTATCTTGAATATTGGCAAAACTCAATGTGTATACTTCTCGCAACGAAGATCACCTTCAGAAGATCTCATCAAAGTAATACCTACCGAAAACTTCTCAGCAGCTATCAAGTTCCTGGGAACTATGATTGACAATAGTCTTTGTTGGGAAGAGCAAATTAAACATGTTTGCAAAAGAATTAATTATGCATATTTCGCATTAAGACAGTTGAAGGGTATCTTTAATATAAAATCACTATTAAATGTTTATTATGCACTTGCATATTCACATTTATCATACAACATTGTGGTTTGGGGTGCTGCCTCAAATATAAATCGCGTATTTATCCTACAGAAAAGGCTTATCAGATTATTATTTGACATTGCACCAAGGGACTCTTGTAAACCTTATTTCAAAAGTAATAAAATCTTAACCATACACAGCATATATATATTAAACACCATTAAACTTGTCAAGAAAAATTTAAACATATTCGTAACAAATTCAGACAATCATTCATACAGTACTAGACAAGGTCATCTATTAAAAGTAAAAAATCATAACACGACTTTATATAAGAAATCTCCATATCATGCAGGTATCAAAATGTATAATAAGCTACCTCCTGAAATTAAATCTATAAATTCACTAAACAAATTTACTACTTGTCTGAAAAATTTCCTTGTTACAAACAGTTTCTACTCGGTTGAGGAGTATCTGAACTATGAGCCACAGTGATACTGAAACATTCATGTACATAATCTGTAATTATTTCAATGTTATATATTTACCTGTTTGTGATTATTTATTTATTTTATGCATCAAGTGTATTACGATTATTATTTGTAAATTTTTGAACTATTTGAAATTATTTTTATTACTGTTGTGACGTTCATATATATACTCTGTATATCTAACATGATAAATATACTATTCTATTCTATTCTATTCTAATGCTGCGTTGTGTCTATGAATATAGGCCGAGACTGCGTATGTCGGGCAAGCCGACAGTAAGTGCATTACAGGCTCCGGCGCCCTGCGGCAGGCCCTGCAGCTGACATCAGGGACCTCCATACCCATGACACGACGTCGATAGACGAGAGTGTTAAATACACCATCCTGACCTTAAGAAGGCGAAGGTCAGCCTTTCGGATAAGCCGAGGTCTTCTATATTTTTATAGAAGACCCCGTGCAATGGCTTATCCTTATGGAGCTGCAGAAGGATGTTGTGTTCTGCAGCTCTAATGTGGGCTTTTAGTCAAACGGGTTCCAACTCGGTGACAGAGTCGGGGTTTACCCGCTCGACGTCGAAGATGAGACCAAGTTCATCGGCTGCTCTCCGTGCTGCCTTAAAGAGAAAAGCTCCTACCTCTGCATTTTCATGGTTTCGGACCATGCAGAGGAGGGGATCCGAACTCCTGATGACCTTACATGCTCCATCCAGAACCATCCTGCTATGGAGACTCTCCAAGCTCAAGAGTCCACGGCCTCCCCGATGTTGTGGGAAATATAACCGTGGAACGGACGATTTAGGATGCAAGCTCCTATTGAGATGCATCTTCTTGCGGGTTACTACATCGAGTTGACGCAGCTCTTCTCTAGTCCACTTCACTACTCCGAAAGAGTAGAGAAGGATCGGAACGGCAAGCATATTTGTAGCAGACACCTTGTTCTTCCCCGACAGTTCTGAAGACCAGATCTGTCGGAGTAGGTGCTGATACTTGCCGCGGAGAGCGTTTTTCACTACACTCACTTCTTGGGTGGAGCGTTGCTCGACACCCAAGTAAGTGTACGACTCTCTGGCATCTAGATGGTGTAAGATACTTCCGTCCACGAGCTGCGCGTCCTCTCCATAGTCACCGCATCGTCCTCTCTTGAGATGGATCAGTGCGCATTTGTCCAATCCGAACTGCATACCGACAGCCTGCGTGTACTCCTGTACCACCCTAAGGGACTGTTGGAGATCCCTCTCACCAGAGGCATAAAGTTTAAGGTCATCCATATAAAATAGATGGGTGACCTTATGCCTCCTGTCGCCGGGGGTACCGCAGTTGTAGCCACGGGTTTTCCGGAGCGAGACGGATAATGGCAGTAGTGAGATGCAAAACAGAAGGGGGCTGAGGGAATCTCCCTGAAATACTCCTCTTCTGAATGTTACCGACTCTGTTTGGACTCTATCGTTATCCGATGTTATGGTAAAGCGAGTCCTCCAGAGCGGCATCAGTTCTTCAATACATCTCACTACGGGACCGGGTACCACAAGACATCGGAGCAAGTGAACAATGAGCTCATGCGATGTCATGTCAAATGCCTTGCGGTAGTCGATCCAGGCCATAGAGAGGTTCCGCTTATACTGCATGGAGTCCTGCGTGACACATTTGTCGATCAACAGGTTCTCCTTGCAGCCAGCGACACCTCTCTTCGACCCTCGTTGCTCATATATCCGTTCGTAAACCGGTTCAACTGCGTGGAGCACCCGCATGTACCAAATGCGTGTAAACACCTTGTAACATGCGTTTAGACAGGTTATCGCTCGGTAATTCTTTGGGTTGGACAAATCTCCGTTCTTGGGGATCAGCACTGTCCGCCCCTCAACAACCCATGAAGGGATTTGCTGCTCCCCATTTAACCAGGAATTAAAAATTCTGGCCAAATGGTGCTGGGTGCTCGATAACTTTTTCCACCAAAAGTTATTTATCCCATCGGGACCTGGAGCAGCAAAGTTCTTAGAGCCCTCAAGAGCCCTACGAACCTCTTCTGGGGTTATTGGTTCGCACACTTCCTGTGGTTGCTGAAGCCTTTGACAAAAGGCTTCAAAGTGTGCAAGGGCAGGAGAATCTCAGTTGAGTGGAAGCCTCTCCTCGTACAGCGTTTTCCAGAAATTCTCCACCTGATCTGCAGTCGGCGGATTGTCTACAACACGCGGAGGTGGTTGGAAAAGGCGCGAGGGCTTCTCGCGGAACAGTTTATTTTCCGCAAGCCCCCTCGCCCGCCTCACTAATGACTTTCTGCAAGTCACTAGCATCCGTATCCTGTCGAGACAGTGCTGTTTGGTGGTTCGCAGCACTGCCTCATTGAGTGTGTGATGGACGCATCTTAAGTTGGCGGCTAATCGACGCACTTTAGGCGCAACATTGAGTCGGTGAAGTTCTCTATCTATTAGAGCAGTTCTTCTTTCAGGCCGATCGGTCCGAGTGCTGTCGTTCAAAGTACGAACATTCCAAGCGCCGTAGATGAAAGAATTAGTTTTCTTGGATTTAACTTGTCGGTGTTTTTTCGACATTCGATGAGGTGTCCCTGTGGGCACCCTCCCCCGGAGATCCGATCGGGAGGGTATTTTACCTCCGGATGATTTTGTCCCACTTGAACCCTCCATCATTTTTTTAAAGCCTTAATCGACTGAAAACGAAGCTGCATTTGAAGTTTTAGCTGGAGCAGGTATGCAACTGACCAGCTCGGTTGCGGAAGGCGAGTGGTGTGGTCCCATGGCACAGAAGGAGATTGCGACGATGAGGTTACCAAACGATTCCAAAAGCAACCTTTTTGTGCGGTGGGTAAGGGTTATTCCGCCCTTACTCGGTCGTTAGAGCCTCGTTAGTGAAAACAGGGTGCACCAAGTTCAAATTGAACTCATCGCGAAGGTGAGGTTAACAATTGAGTAGGAGAGGCTATAACTTGCGCTTCACTACCCCATTACACCCCGCCCCCCGCCGCCACCCTCATGAATTAAATGTGCGATTATCAAGTAACAATTGGGAATATATTTTAACTTTAGAGCCTAATGATGCTTTTGATGCCTTTTTACGTGATATTCAATGGTATTTTGATACAGCATGCCCTGTCAAGTTCATAAATTATAAAAGATATAGTAAAAAGGATAATAATTGGTTAACTGAAGCGGAAAAATCAATGGAAGATGGGGGAAAAATTGACGTATTGCGTTCAGAAATCAAGAATGTGAATTTTATAATAGAAGAAAAGGAACAGTTATTAACCAAATTAAAAATGAGAACTGAAGTTTTTGAAGTGGATGTACTTGATAATGAACAGAGTTTCATGATTGAAATTAGTGAAAATAAAACTCTTATTAATAGTCTTAAATCAAAGCTTGACGAAGTAACTCACAAAAACTCTATGATGGAAATTGAGCTAGTGCAAAATCTCGAAAAATTGAATTCTTATGAGACTAACATAAAAGAGCTTACTATGCAAATTAATGAACTAAAAAAAATTATAGATATATCAAGGAATAAAAATTATAAATCTGTTGCTGTTCAGTCAACTAACTTGTTGGAAAAATCAATTGGTATTCAAACGTTGTCCTCCAGTGTAAATGAAGTTATAAATATAAACAAAAAAGTTAATTCTACATTTACTGATACAATGATAAATAATAATAATATAAACATAATTACCAATAATAAAAAATGAAAAAGATTGTAGTAAACTTGATGTCAAAAATCGCGCTAAACTGTTAATATTAGGAGATGACTTTGGTCGTGGCTTGAATAAACTAATTAGCAATACCTTTGCAATGGCTAACTATCAAATTGAATCAATTATCAAACCTGGAGCTACGTACAAGCAAGTAATTGAAAACATGGACAAGTTAACTAGGAACTACTCCAACAAAGATCACATCCTCATACTAGCAGGATCAAATGATTTTTTGCTGAGGAATAGATATCCCCTTTTCAGGGTTATCTCTGATCAAATTAAGAAATGTTCTTCATTAAATATAACCATAGCAACGGTGCCTTTGTGTAAAAATAGTGATCTGAATAGATTTATTACTAAATTCAATAATAAGCTAAGTCACTTTGTAACTAAATTGAATAATTATGTTCCTGGTATAATCAGATTGTTAGATTTGAGTAAAACCCAAACTTCTAATTTAAACAAAAAGGAAATATGCAGCAACTTCATAAAAATGATTAACAAAAACCCTATAGTTAAAAATTTAATATTTATTGACACACTTAAAAACTATAGTGACAAACTAAAAAATATAAATAATGACACAGGAATTCAGGTCAGTGACATACCTGAAAATGTTACGGAAAGTGTAACTCCTATTGATAGTTTGATTTATAATAATGACAGGAATTTTTTATACCCGAATCTGTCTCGGATGTCACTAATATAAATGTAATAAATATTGCTCATGTAAATATACAGAGTCTAATCAATAAAATAGATAGTGTTGACATGTTTGCTACCGACAATAGTCTAGATATATTATGTATATCAGAGCACTGGATATCTAGTTCTAATATAAATTATGTTGTAGTACCAAATTTTAAGTTTGCTGCCCATTTTGCGCGCAGCAATCATATACATGGTGGCTCTTTAATATGTGTTAGATCAAAATCTAAGTTAGATTTTTTTGAAATGTGTATTTTTAGGGAATTATCGGTGGAATGTCACATTGAAATGTGTGGCATCTCTGTAAATTTGAAACAAAATGTTAAAGTTGTTATATGTTGCGTGTACAGACCACCTACTGGTGACCTAAATATTTTCTTTAATAAATTGACATTGGCCTTAAATTTTGTTACAAAAAGTATTTACAATTATACAATTCTGTGTGGTGATCTCAATATAAATTTCTTAGATAGAGGCCTAGCGACTAAGTTGTTGTGTGACACATTTGAATCTTTCCAGCTGGATATCACTACTAAGGAGCCAACAAGAATATTCTGTAATGTAAATGGGCACATTAGTTCCTCTGCATTAGACTACTTAGTAACCAATATGCCTTTGCAAAATTACAAAGTGCAAGTCTATGATGCAATATTGGCAGATCACTTTGCTCATCTTTTCTCATTCAGTATTAGCAAAACAAAAAAATGTGAACAGACCTACAGGTTTAAAAGAATTCTTAGAGAGGAAAATATTCGGGAACTTAATGTGCGATTAGCGAATATTAACTGGGATTATATCTTAGCATTAGATACATCAGATGGTTTTCACACTTTCTTAAGTGATGTACAGTGTTGTTTCGATGTAGCTTGTCCTATTGTTTATGTCAGAAATAAAGGTAATAATAATGTAGATAATGGATGGATAACTGACAAAATTATTAAAGATGGTCAAACACTCAGAAATTTACATAATGAGCTAAAAAACAACCCCAATGAGAATAGCCTTACTATATATAAGAATATGAAAAGACAACATATGATAAATATTAAGAATACAAAACAAACATTTTATAATAACAAAATAAAAAACGCTGAAAATAGCTCTAGGGAAACATGGAGAATCGTTAATAATAGACTTGGCAAAAAAGACAATTTAAGAAAGCCGATCAAATTAACGATCAATAACGAATTGATCTCTGACCATAATAAAATTGCCAACTGTTTTGCGGCCCACTTTTCTACTATTGCCCAGAGTAATGTAAATAAACACTTTGGCTATAATCTATCATTACCACCTACAGTATCTGAAAGCAATCAAAATTCTGTGTTTTATGATGAAGTTACTAAATCAGAACTTATTGAAATTGTCGGTGAACTAAAAACAAAAGATCACCTGGACCAGATGGACTAACTGCTCAAACAATAAAAAAATTATATTACATATAGCTGATCCATTATTATATCTTATTAATAAATCCATTTCAAATGGATCTTTCCCGGATGCACTTAAAATCTCGTCTGTAATTCCAGTATTTAAAAGTGGTTGTGAAAATGACATTGATAATTATCGACAAATATCTCTATTAAGCGTTGTATCAAAACTTATGGAATATATTATAAGTAATCGTTTAATTATATTTTTAGAAAAATACAATATGCTGACTAATTCTCAGCATGGTTTTAGGAAGGGTAGATCGACTGAGAGTGCATCTGCTAAGTTGTTTGATTTTATTTATAAGGAACTAGACAGAGGAAAGTATGTTGTAACAATTCTTTTTGACTTATCAAAAGCGTTTGACTCTGTTAATAAAGATATTTTGATTAATAAGTTAGAAGCAATTGGTATTAGGGGAATTTTGCTTGACTGCTTAACCTCGTATATGCAAAACAGAAGTCTTAGTGTAAAATGCAGTGAGGTTCAATCAGACACTTTTGATGTAGTTTTAGGGGTTCCCCAAGGCTCCGTCTTAGGTCCGCTATTGTTCTTAATATATATAAATGATCTTCCGAAATTCATTAACAACGGATACATCATTATGTACGCGGATGACACCACAGTAACGGTAGCTGCAAATAACCCTGATGAACTTTATAATAAAGTTCATAGTGCTGTTGAGGAAATGATCACTTGGTGTGATCGGAATAAACTAATACTGAATGAGAACAAGACTGTGTTTATAACTTTTAACTTAAGACGCCCTGTTGTTTTGCCCGGCATTAAGTTATGTGATTCTGCAAAGTTCTTGGGCTTATTTGTTGATAGTACGTTGTCATGGGATAAGCATATTGATCACGTATGTAGTAAGTTAAATCAAGCTTATTTTGCCCTGTTACAACTCAAACAAAGCTTAAATGTAGAGGGACTTATGAATGTCTACTATGCACTGGCCTATTCACATGTGTCACTAAACATTTTTAATTGGGGTCGATCCTCCTATATTAACAGGGTATTTGTTCTGCAAAAGAGGCTACTGAGATTAATATTTAATTTGGATTTTAGACAAAGCTGTAAAACCACATTCATAAATAATAAAATCCTTACAGTGCCTAGTATTTATATCTATAAATGTCTGATATATATCAAAAATAACTTAGAATTATTTGAAGGCCTCTCGGATTATCACATATACAATACTCGGAACAAAAATACCTTATCCATTCCCTTATACAAGTCCTCAACATATAAAGAGTCACTTCATTATAATTGCATATTATTTTATAATAAGTTGCCAAGTAATATAAAGAATATGACTACACTGAGATTCAGAAATGCTATAAAAAATATACTTTTGGAAAAAGGGTACTACAGTATAAATGAATACCTCGATCAAGAATTTATAGGGTAAATTACTTTATATTTATATTACTTAAGTGTTGTTTGTCTAAATACTTGTTTTGTGTTTTATTTGTTATCTACACCTACCTGTATAAGTTTATTATTCTTTACATTTCTAATGACTTACCATATATACTGAATTGTATCATTTTAATGGTGAATAAATTTTATTATTTTATTATTATTATTATTATAATTCAAGAAGGGCGATTACTTAGAAATCTGTTTAATAATTTAAAGTGTAACCCTATCGAAAATAATTTCTTAATTTATAAGAATAGAAAAAGGCAATATTTCTATAATAATAAAATAAATAATGCAGTCAATAGGTCCAGAGAAACATGGAGCATTGTAAATCAAAAACTTGGCAGAAAAATATGTGGCAGAAACCTATTGAATTAAAAATCAATGATGAATTGATATATGATGAAAATAAAGTTGCAAACTGTTTTACTGCCCAATTTGCTACGATTGCCTCTGAAAATGTTACCGCTACCATACACAGTATGTGAAATTCAAAATAATTCTATGCTCTTTCATGAGGTTACTGAATTGGAACTCGCTGAAGCTATTAGTGAACTGAAAAATAAAAAATCGTCTGGATTAGATGGATTAACGGCGCAAATATTGAAAAGTATATCATCTAATATATTGGTTCCTTTATTGTACCTTATTAATGTTTCTATCTTAAAATTGCTTCTGTTATTCCGATTTTTAAAAAAGGGTGTGAAAGTGATATGGACAATTACCGGCAGATATCTTTATTATAAGTGTTATTGCTAAAATTATAGAAATTATTATAAGTAAGAGAATAGTATCATTTTTAGATAAATATAATATATTAAGTAATTGTCAGCATGGTTTCAGAAAAGGTAGGTCCATTGAAAGTGCATCTGCAAATCTGTTTGAATTTATTTATAATGAGTTAGATAATGGAAAATATACTGTAACAATTCTCTTTGACCTCTCTAAAGCTTTTGATTCTGTTGATAAAGATATTTTAGCTGGTAAATTAGAAACGATTGGCATTAGAGGTAATCTGCTAAAGTGTCTGATTTCTTATATGCAAAACAGAAGGCTCAGTGTTAGGTGCAATAAAGCGCAGTCCGACATATATGATGTTATTTTGGGAGTCCCACAAGGTTCTGTATTAGGTCCACTACTGTTTTTAATATATATCAACGATCTCCCAAAATTCATCAAAAATGGAGTTACTGTAATGTATGCGGACGATACTACCATTACTGTATCGGCAACTAATCCTGAAGAACTTTATACCAAAGTTAAACTTGTCTTAGATGAAATGAATATATGGTGTGATCGAAACAGATTAATATTAAATGAAAATAAGACAGTTTTCATAAATTTTAATCTAAGACGTCAAATTGTCATACCAGGTATTTCAATGTGTGATTCCACGAAGTTTCTGGGCACTGTGGTGGATAGTTCTCTGTCATGGGAACCTCATATTGATTTTGTTTGCAGTAAGCTAAATCAAGCCTACTTTGCTTTATTACAACTTAGATATACACTAAGTGAAGTAGGACTTATCAGTGTTTATTACGCTTTAGCCTATTCGCATCTGTCCTTAAATATATGTATTTGGGGCCACTCATCCAATTCAAGAAGGGCATTTATCTTACAGAAAAGAATAGTGCGTTTATTATTTGGCTTAGATAGCAGGAAAAGCTGTAGGAATACTTTCATTAACAAAAAAATTCTTACAGCGCCATGTATTTATTTATATATACAAATGTTTGATTTATGTCAAATGTAATATACAAAATTTTGAAACTCTCTCAGAACATCACGTATATAATACAAGGCATAAAAATAAGCTATCAATTCCTTTGCATAGGACATCTAAATTTAAAGAGTCGGTCCAATATAACTGTATATTATTTTACAATAAATTGCCTATAAATATACAGAACATGACCTTCTCAAAATATAAAGTCACTATAAAAAACATACTTCTTCAAAATGGTTACTATACTATTTCGGAATTCCTAAATCATGATTTATAAGACATGTTTAAGTTTCTTTTTTACCATTTGTCTGTTATTAGCTTTATTTGTTTTATTTATTTCTTTTATCGACTTATACTTATCTATGTTATTAGCTTTATTTGTTTTATTTATATATTTCTTTTATTGACTCATATTTTACATTTCTTGTTGTTTGTTGTTAAATAGCCGTTCTTATACTTATTCTATGTTAAATCGTTTTTATTGACTGTTAATTTACTTCTAATTTAATACAATTGTTATTTATTTATATTATTGTTATATATCTAACACTGACTTACCATATATACACAATGTATCTACAAGTGGTGAATAAAATTATTATTATTATTATTATTATTATTTGCGCGAAGCCAGACTAGTGCTACATCACAAAATAAATCAGTTGCCGCATCGAACAAGTCCTGATCCGAAACATGTCTCGAAACTTTTAGTTCATCAACCCGTTCTAAGAATGCGCTTAAAGACATTGACTCTGGCTTGCCAGAAAATTTTAGTCCCCACTGTGAAACAGGTACTGGTTTAAACCGAGTGGTTGCTACTCTCGTGCTTTCGAAATTTGGAGTCCCGTCAGGTTCCATATCTGAAGATTCACTATCGCTGTCATATGGTTCCATTAAATGTAAATCTAATACTCCCTGAGTTTCATTTACTACTGAACGCTCATGAACTCTAACCTTTTTATCTAAATCTGATCTTAAATTTACAATTGATACTAATAACCTAGATTTAGTGGCTTTATCTTCTGCTGTGAACGGTAATACATGATTAATATTGCCTAAGGCGTAAGCATATTTCGAAAATATTTTTTTATACATGCCTTGAAGGGAAGAAGAAGAAGAAAAAGAAGCCCTAAAAAAATAATTTCATAAGTATACTAAAAAAAAAAATTAAAAAGATCTTTATTCCTTAGTCAAAGGTGTAGGGCGGCTTAAAATCGGCGATCCAAGAGATCAAACTTGGAAGTAATTCCTCGTGGGACGGCTTTCTACAATTACCACAGAAAATGCGTTAGGGAGACATGTGCTTGCTTCACAAAAAAAAAAATTAGCCCCATTAACGGCAATTAAAAGGAAAAATTCACAAAGAACGCCAAGCGCACTGCACCTAATGGCTACCGTCTCCAAACTCAACTTCCTACCTTCATCTCGTGACCTTACAAGCCGACAAAAGACGCAACCCCTAATACACCTGTGAAATGCCTACTGTATAGCCAAAGGATTCTAGTCTCAGCTACAAAATTTAACAGCGCGGCAACCCTGGATACACCTCTCAATAATTACCTACTGTCTACCTAAAAGGCATAAATCAGCATTTAGCACGTAACAATTAGGACACGGGAATTGTGACTGATAAGGAAATCAGGCATAATAAACCTGATATCTTAATACTAAATAAAAAGGAAAGACTTGCACACATCATCGACATTACAATTATCCTGGATGAAAACATACGAAAAGCAAGGAGTGAAAAGATCAGTAAGTATCAAGACCTAGCAAACGAGCTGAAAGCTATCTACTTACTAGAGAAAGTTTCCATCGCTCCCATAGTAATATCGGCAAATGGGCTGGTTGCATGGGAGTGTGTATTTATGAAAAGAGTGCCTTGCCTGAAATAACTGTCAAATAATAATATTAATAATAATAATAGCCTTTATTCAATAATACCATGTAAAACAGTGTAGAACAAGTCAAAAAAACATTGCTAGTAAGTAGAAATAAAATTTTAAGTAAAAATAACATTACAATGTACATAGAAGTTTAAAATATAGTACATTCATATTATCTAAAAAATAGTAAATTTACATAAAAATAAACATCACTTTGCTTCACAATGACAAATTAAAATGATGGTTTAAAAATTCTGAAACACAGTAAAATGGATATTGACTCAGATATGTTTTGAGCCTTGCTTTGAAAACCTTTAATGTCAGATTCTGATATTCCAGTGGTATTTTATTGTAGACTCTTATCAATTGCGTCACTACGTTTCGTTGCACTTGTGTGAAACTAGTTTGCGGTTGATGTAACACTGATCTTGCACAGCCTCTAGTATTAAACATATGGTTGGTTTCATACCTGGTAAATAGTTCATGGTAATGTTCTTTGACAAAACACGCACATTCATAATGAATGATTCATTGTTAAAAAACAGTAATGTTCAATTTAGAAATTTTTAATTATCAAACAATTTTTATCCTTTCACACTATAATGACTAACAAACAGATAATTAAAAAGAAGTGACACAAAAAAGTTTATCTAAAAATATTACAAAATAAATAGGACAATTAAATGTAGGTTCTCTTTACTAAGTGACCTTCAACTCCTATCATTCAGAAACGAATTTTAAGATGCATTGCAAATGTCTCCAGCACAGAATCATGTAGAGGTCTGTTTAAAGATTTTAAAATTTTAACCCTTATATGTTTATTTATTTACGAATTGTGTATGTATGTTTTTAAAAACAAAAATAAATTTATATTGACAAGAGATGTGCATAACATTGATACTAGACAAAATAATAATTTTTATGTTCCTTATTGTAAATATAACGTTACTAAAGATTCACCCGCTTATCTTGGTCCAAATATTTTCAATAAACTACCCTCTGAATTAAAAGAGGCTAGAAATTTGAAGTTTTTTAAAAGTAATTTGAATAAATATTTATTAGATGTGTTATTATACATTAGGCGAATTTTATGAAAATTATTTATTAAAATTAGCTAGTAAGTAATGTCTGGACTATTCCTATACAAATGTATTTGTCTTTGAGGAAAATAAATATTATTATTATTATTATTATCCTCTTACGATTATTACAAACGACATTTTTAAGTTCTGTCCTCGGGATTTCTTGACAAGCTAGTGTAATTCTGTCACATAGTTCCTGCCTATTTTGTGGTCGAGATTTTTAAAATTTGGTTTTAAAAGTACCCCACAAATAAAAATCAAGGGGTGTTAAATCCGGCGATCTTGGTGGCCAGGTTACTACGCCCAATCCACCTACCGGGAAAATTTTGTTTGAGCCACGTCCGAGATCATTTTGTGATAAATTGCTACCAAGTCGAGATCCGTTTTGAAAGGTGAGATCCGATTTGTATGTGTATATAATTTTACATTTCTAGGCAAGATGAGATCCTTAAAATTGGCAACGTGGCGGATCTCATCTTTGTTAGTAAATCTCTAGCAGAATTATACGTAGTTATATACAGGAATCATTCTTTGGGCGATCTGCAATACATACATCGCTCTATTGCCCGGGAAGTTTGAAATAAGTTATATGTTATTTCAAATCAACATAATAATTTGACTTTTAGCGTGTTGTACAGTCGTGCGTGTGATTGCACGATAAAAAGGGCTTTAATTATTTTATTGTTGTATGGATATTCAAAATTTGGTATCTCTGCATATTTTAGCAAAATAAAATTGCTTTTTCAAGTTTTCTGCTCAAAAGTGCTGAGAACTTTGCACAGCATTGCTAAAAGAAGATGAGCTTATCGGAAAAAGTCAGATACGCTGGTATATCGTGTTCAAGTATAAAAAAATAAGTTATGAAAATTAAACTTAATAACTTACGCAAGTGGATTTTATCTCTTACAAAAAAATATAAGTATATTGTTTATTCCAATATTTGTTCGCACATGACAATATCTTATTATCTTTATTATTTTTGAGAAAATTGAAACTACTAATTCTATCATAACAAATAATGGCCAAATATCATCGAATATGTCTTGGCGTTAATACCGGATTAAGGATTATAAAACTTGGGTTCACTGATATATAAGATTTTTTGTTAACATTAAAAGAGGGAAGGAAGTCTATATAATACTTTCAACAGTTGGGTGATTTTGCTCATAGAATTAAATCTGATTATTTTATATGTAAAAATTGTCAGGATAGGAAAAAGAAGAGTAACATATCTTATAAAAAATTTATTTATAAAAAGATATTTTTGTTTGCCAAACAAAATAAAATAGATATGCTTGAAAATGTTTTAAAATATTTATTCATTCTAAGTATAATAATAAAGTATACAAGGATATTAAGGGAAGACTTTCGTTTTGAGAATTCTATTTTAGTTGTTATAATATAAATTTTATTCTATATTTATTCTACTTAATACGATCCAGTATTGTTATGTCCTATTACCTTTGTAACGAAGTATTTTTCGTTACCGAAATATGTATAAAATATCATTATTTTCTCGAAAATATTTTATAGTTCTGTTATATTTGTAAATATACTTAAAATTAATTAATTTCTAGAAACCCCGAGTAGGTATATCAGATTGTAAAGTACAGATGAACTCAGGTGGGGAAGCGACGAGAAGAGTTTCTACATTTCAGACACGCCAAACCACGCACGAGTCAGTGCCTTCCCAGTAACCGACCGCGTTAGTTGTGCAGAGCTCTCCATCCTGTGGTACCAGAGTAAGGTAAATTTGCTAAGTCTACAAATTCATCGTGGCATTATTTTTCGAAGTCCGAAAATATTTTAAAATATTTTACAAGTCCATTCGACGTCACTTATGTGACGTAGTCCTTCAGTACACGGGAATAATTTAATTATTCCGCATTTAGTCTTCTGGCTGCCGTCCCACGAGGTACACGTGCCTGCTGTTGGCTCTAGGGCTGTCCTGAAAATATTACAAGTCCACAAATCAGGTAACATTTATTTTTCCAAGTCTGTAAAATCAATATTTGAATTATTTTCCTAAGTCCACAAATCCATCGTGGACTTATTTTTCTAAGTCCCCAAAGACATTTCAAATATTTTTACAAGTCCAGCTGATGTCACAGTGATCTACCGCACACCTATAATCTGCTGTGTCTCCCACTCCTTCATCTCTGAAGGCAGTAATTAAATTCACACCAACCAGTTAGTCTTCCCGATCGACTCAGAGCCAGCAGACGTGTTCACGCTAAATATTTGAAGCCGCCAGGTAACATTAATTTTTGTAAGTCCGTAAAATCTGTATTTACAATAATTATAAGTCCACAAATCCGTAGTGGGATTATTTTTCTAAGTCCCCAAAATCTTTCAAATATTTTGTTAAGTCCGTCTGACGTCACCGTGATCCATCACGCATCTGCTTTCTGCTGTTTCTCCCACTCCTTCATATCTGAAGGAAGTAATTAAATTCATACCGTGTAGGCAGTCAGCCTGATTGACTCAAAGCAAGCAGACGTGTTTCCTCCGAAAAATCAAACTCCAGGTAAATGATACTTGACACATATTAATTCCGAACCGTGGAATTTTTCTAAGTCCATATTTTGTCATTGAATAAACCACGCATCTGTTTGGCGCATTTCTCCCGCTACTCTAATAAGTTGTTTGATTATAGAAAAGTCCCGGGACACCAAGCAAGTGTGTCAGTCCGCTCTGACCGTTCCCGCAAGCAGACGTGCCTGAATCCAGACCAAGGTAGTTTTGTGCTTGCTATCCTTGTCGCCTGAGTCATTTGGTACTAGATTTTTGCTTGCTCCTCCGGCCTAAGTAACTTATAGATTTTAATAGTTGAAGTAGATTTGTACATATAGGTTTATAGTAATATACTGACTTTATTGAAATACTCTGAGTTTTATTGTCTGTGTGTGAACGTCTAATTTCCCATATATTGACCCACTGGAATAAGCTTTCTCCACTTGAGCTGCTCAGCCTCGCGTACTCGGCTTGAGGGTAGTGTGTCCTATCACTTAAACTAGGACTGGCGCCCGAGTAATTCGAAAACTTGTTTCTGAAGCTCGTGTGTCAAAGAGTGGCCGCGCCTTTTCTCCACTTCAACGTGCGAGGTGGAGAAAAACGCGTCACACCTTTATATTTTTAACTAGTCTAATAAGTAATTCTATATGTGTAATAAAACACATTACTATTTTAAATACCTACTTAATATTAAGGAAAGATTTTTGTTTTCTTGAAAGTTTTATTTTAGATGAAAAAGGATAGGAAGTATATACGTATTATATATTGTTTTAACTTTTATGTTCTCCCATGTAAATTTTACATAGAAAATTTACATACGACAACAACAGCTTGAGGGTCGTTATTAGAGAAAATTATAAGGATTTATCAGTGCACCTGGTAAATTCAGTGAGATAATTTTTTTGAAATTCTAATATGTCAAATCGTGAATATAACATTTTAAATAAATTATAAAACTGTCAATAATTTTTCGTTGCATAGCAACATAAGTGATAATCTCCCTTGGAATGTTTTCAGTGTAATCCTTTAATAATTGGATGAATTTTGGCATGTGACTAGAAATGGATGGATTTGATTGGATTTCTATTTCGTAAAAAAACTATCACCATTAACCTCCTGGCAAAAACCTATTTTGTGACAGATATGACTAACTAATGGAATTTTCAATCATTTGTGGACGTACAGCATGTATTAATTACGTCTATCGCAAAATAGGTTTTTGCCAGGAAGTTAATGGTCAGCAGTTAGAACAGTTACTTTATTTATTAAATAAATTATTTTAATGTTCATAATTTAAACCCAGATTGGTTGTGTTATTTAATCCTATTATTATTGTGATATGTCTTTACCCGTAGAAAAATATGCTGTCAGATGACGTAATAAAAACTAGGATAATATTAAAAAATATATATGCCAATGAATGTCATAACCTTGAATAATATGACAAACACATTTTGGCTCGTCAAAAGGTAAATTTGATATTTTATGAAACACGTCTTCAGATTTTTTCAGAAACAAACACTTCAAATTATATAATGTTGTGCGTACCTTTATCGCAACTTGTATAATAAAATTTACAAGCAGTAGCTACTGGTGAAATTTAGATAGACCATATCCCAGTCTTGAAACGTAGGACTCATGTCATACGTTATGCCATGACTGCCAAAATCAAATAAAGCAGTTTTGCAAAACATATTTGTAAAAGGAGTAGCCTCTCCAAGTCATCTGCGAAGATACTTACAAAATATTTTGTTTAGAATAAGGAGGAAATTTTATCGATAAATTACACCATTTTGAAAATTTATTTTATTAGTTTTTGATTCATAAACTTTAAAAATGGTGTAACTTAAAAAAATTAGAACAATTTTAATGAAATTTGATATTTTCTGATAAATTTTTCTCATTAGACATTCTAAAACGAACATATGGTTCAAGCTAAAGTAGGTGAATGGACCAATCATGTCCGTCAACAAGAAATGCACCAAATCCGTTAGACAATATTGCGTGAAAAACTTTTGTTGAAAATCGCGGTTATTTTAAACTCTTATGAACACAATCAGTGCTCACAAATGATTCATTAATCGAATGCAAGCAGCTTTTATTAATTTTTATAAAGATGAAGGGCATTGTTCTTTTCCTAGAAATGCTCCAAAAACTATTGCAAAACATGTACAAAACTTTCTACTACCGAAATAAGAGTCCTTGAACTCAGCAACCGGAGACTTCGTTTCCACAGTTTAGATTGCTGCCAAGTGATTACACAGAATGACAAAATAGCTAAAACCAATCTACACCTAATAGAAGAAAATAATACGCTGAAAAATAAGCTCAAAGACCAGGCCAATCATATAAAGAAAATGGAAGACTTAAAACATACTCTAATAAATAAATGTGAAGAATTACATGTTCAAACTAGAAAAGAAACGCAAACAATAAACGAAAACATGAAAGTACTGAAGGAGAGTAATGTTGATTTACTTCAAGTCCTAACGTCACCAGAATACATAAATCAAACAATGGAAAAGAACACAGCAGAGGACACAAATAAAAGCAACACTGCCCAAATGACTAAAACCACATACGCAAATAAGGTATCCAAAATTGCCATCAATACAAACAAAGTTGCAAATAATGCTAATTATGCCAACCAAAACCCCAAAACAATTTCAATACACATGGTGATGCAAAACATCAATAAGTCTACAGCAGGGACACAAAATAAACACAGTGAACACCAAGACAATCCATCGTCTACAAAAGTGCCAAAAAGCCGAAGGCATAATGTGGGTACAGGAGAAGGTGATGATATATTTCATGGCAGGAATCACAAAGACAAAAAGATTTGGCTGTTTATAAGCAGAGTTCCTGACACTATTACGGAGGAAAATGTGAAGCAATACATATCAAAAAGCGCAAATACGGAAGATGTTTATGTGAAAAAGTTACCAACGTATAATAAGCTAGTGGACAATCAGTCTTTCATGATTGGTTTAGATCCAAACATCCAGGAAATGGTATAGAAAAACAACTTCTGGCCAAAAAAAGTGATCTTTGATCGTTTCGACTTCAGGCGTGGGAAGAGGTTCCTTGACAACCATCCAACTCAAAAAAGTCTAGACACAAACTTGCAGCCAAATTCTTTTGCAGACACTCAGCCTAGTCTAACGAATTTCTCAGAGGACGAAAATGAACATTTTTTAGAAGTAAACACACACAAGAAAACACCACCACCACGATAAATTATAACAGGAAAAATAAAAGGTATGAAAATAAAAATGAAACTACTGCAGAAACAATCATTACAGTGTTTCACCAGAACATGCAGTGCCTAAAAAATAAAATATTGGAATTTGAAGTCTTTATTAGCGAAACTATAAAGAAACCAGAAATCATATGTCTAACCGAACACTGGTTTACTGAAAATGAGCTGGACCAATTGAACATCGAAAGCTATAGAAGAATATCTGCATATGCAAGAAAGAAGATGATCCATGGGGGCTCAACTATACTCGTGCAGGAACACTTAGAAGCAAAAGAAGTGAAGGAAATTATGGAACAGAGCATAGAGGGACATATTGAGTGCTCATCTATAGTAAGTAGGCCTTTGAAACTAGTAATAATTTGTATATATAGACCACCTTTAGGTGAGGTAAATATATTTATTAATACTTTAACTTATATTTTAAATGTTTCTTTAAATCTATATAAAAATTACAAACTTGTGTTGTGTGGAGATTTCAATATCAATCTCTTAGAAGATACTGAAAATACAAACATTTTTAGAGACTTAACAGAAAGCTGGCGGACATACTGTGGGGAGGTAGACTCTCTACCGGAGTCCGCCAGATTGATGAAAATACTCAGCTGTGGAAAAAAGGAGACCATAGGGTCATTAAAAAAGCAGGACGGGACATGGACCACCTCCAGTGAGGAGTCACTAAGACTACTCTTGGACGTTCATTTCCCCGGAGATAGCGCCGCCGCGGTCATAGCCCTAGAGGAGCAGGTCCCACAAGCGGATTGGCAACTCGCAGAGGGAATGATAGCGGACGGCGCGGTTTCCTGGGCGGTGAACGAGTTCGATCCCTATAAGGCAGCAGGACCAGACGGAATCTTCCCAGCTTTGCTCCAGAAAGGCCTGGGAATACTCCTACCCCATATGAGGAGAGTATTGAGGGCCAACCTGGCACTGGGATACGTTTCACTGGCCTGGAGACACGTCAAAGTGACCTTGATCCCCAAGGTGGGAAAGAAGGACTACACGGCCGTAAAATCTTTTAGGGCAATCAGTCTCACATCCTTCCTCTTGAAAACATTGGAAAGGATAGTGGACAGACACCTGATGGAAGGGGTGTTAACCAGATACCCAATACATCAGAATCAGCATGCATATAGGCAAGGGAGGTCCACAGAGACAGCCCTGCATGCTGTTGTGCATAAGGTAGAAAGGGCCCTCCACTACAAGGAAGTAGCCCTAGTAGTATTTTTTGATATAGAAGGAGCCTTTGATAAGGCAAGTACGAGGACTATCTGTAGGGCCCTACAGGCCAGGGGTACAACCCCTATACTGGTCAGATGGGTACAGT
The DNA here is from genome assembly GCA_963675555.1 of Leptura quadrifasciata. Lineage (NCBI taxonomy): Eukaryota > Metazoa > Arthropoda > Insecta > Coleoptera > Cerambycidae > Leptura > Leptura quadrifasciata. The sequence goes on from OY776682.1 coordinate 24,837,545, forward strand.
CTGCGCTGGAAGAAAGAAGAGTCAGCGCAGCCCTAGGGGACTGCCTGGTTGACATCGGGGTGAAGGGAGGCTGCCCTCAGGGCAGCTGCCTTTCGCCTCATCTATGGTGCTTAATAATGGATGGTCTCCTGGAGCGGCTGACGTCAGAAGGCTTCTATGCGCAGGCATATGCAGACGACGGGCTAGTTCTTGTAACTGGCCGGTTCCTAAGCGTCGTCTGCGACAGAATGCAGGTAGCCTGCAGAATTATTGAAAGATGGTGCGGTGAGACGAACCTTTCAGTCAACCCATCCAAGACTGAACTGATCCTCTTCACCAAAAGGCGGAAAATAGAGAATTTCAGGGCACCAATAATGTACGAAAGACCCCTAGCACTATCGCAAGAGGTCAAGTACATAGGGGTGATCCTGGATAAAAAACTGTCATGGGGAGCACAGGTCGACAGAATCTTAGAGAAGCCGACGGCAACCTTCTAGCAGTTGCGCCAGGTGGTGGGCAGGAACTGGAGATTTAGTCCACGGATCCTGCACTGGGTCTACACGGCGGTAATCAGACCTAGACTCCAATATGGGTCGGTGGTTTGGTGGCCGAGTGTGAACCGCATCACCACGTCTCGAAGACTGGCAAAAGTTCAAAGACTTGCCTGTCTTGGGATTACAGGCGCAATGAGGACGACACCTACAGCTGCTTTGGAAGTAATGCTAGGGCTGCCAACGCTTCCAGCCTGGATTAAGAAGGAAGCCATGGCGGCCCATCTAAGAATGCGAGACTCAGACAGCTGGCGGTGTAGTGGAAGGACAGAGGGTCATGCAGCCATCGCCAGATTGGCGGAGGCGGAGATTCCAATCTCCGCCCTTAAGGTGAGGGAAGCAACCGACCGCTTGAGATTAGAGAGAAAGTACACTCTAACCCTACCTAGTAGAGAAGAGTGGGCAGAAGGAAAGATTAATTTCCCCCCGAACTCCCTGGTGTGCTACACAGATGGTTCCCTTCTAGTAGATGGACAGAGGCAGTCATCGGGGGCAGGAATATTCCTGGAAGGCAGGAAAGTACAGTAGAGCTTTGCTCTAGGATCATACACTACTGTCTTTCAGGCACAGGTATATGCCATCCTAAAAGTGGCATATAAGGAAGAAACGAGGAACGGTACGGAACAAAATATTTGTATCTGTTCAGACAGCCAGGCAGCACTTCGGGCGGTCTGCTCTCCCAGGACGAGGTCCCCCCTCGTCCAAGAGTGCGGAGACGCTCTAGAGAAACTTGCCAGGCACAAGGAAGTGAGCCTGATATGGGTTCCGGGACATACCGGGGTCCCAGGAAACGAGAGAGCCGATGAAGTTAATTCAAGATGGCTGACAGTAAGATATCAGAGAAAGAGCTCTGCAATTATTGCCATTATTGCAAAAAGAAAACATCCAAAAAAATCATTAAATGTAAAAAGTGCAACAAAGTGTATCACAATAGTTGTGCAATATGAGTTATGTGTTGTGAATCTACACTAATAGAACAAAAAACCATATATTTAAGTGATGGTATGATTGATGAAGAAGAAACGAATATATTATCATTGTCCATTTCTAATGAAGAATTATTAGCAGAAAATCAAGAGCTAAAAGAAATCAATAAAAACTTAAGTGAACAAATTGTGCAATTAAAACAAGACATTAAGAGAATTCAAAAAGAAAATGATTCATATAAAATTGAGGTAAAAACAAATAATGAAGACAAACAAAAAGTAGACATGAAAAATTTCATCTCGGCTGAAATTGAAAAAAGTTTAAAAAAATTAAATAAATTTGAATCCATGAGGGAATGTGATAAACCAAAACCAAATCTAAAAAACCAATTAGAAGAAAAAATCACAAGAGATAAGGAAATTATTTCAGTTAAAAAACATCAAAACAACTTTACGGCAAAAAATGACCAACCAGGAACATCAAAACAAACAAATCTACAAGAGTTACAAAATAAACAAGTGCAAATTATGAATAAAATAATTAACCTAGAACCCAGCGTCACAAGAAGCACAAAACCAGACACAAGCAAAACTGCTCCAACAGAGCAGAATAAGGAATTTGTCCAGAACAATAATAATACAGATAACCCCAAAATAACTGAAAACGATAACGATGGATTTACTTTACCCAGACAGCGGAAAAGATTCACCCAAAAAACAATTATTGGAGAAAATGAAGACTCGACTAAATTGAAAGCAGTTAATCCACTTAGTTGGATATTTATATCTAGATTGGAACCTGAAACTGCAGTAGAAGATGTCACAAATTACCTCAAGGACTATGATGTCAATGTCCTACAGTGTTATAAGCTTAAAACATTTTCAAATGAAATTGCAGCTTTCAAATTGGCGGTGAACAAAATAGACGAAGACAAAGTGTTTTGTGGTCAAGTATGGCCAAAAAAGACAATTGTTCGACCATATGATTCACGCGGACTAAAAAATTTTCAGAGAATTACTCCTGCCTCACTAAACAGGTAACTTATGATGGACAAAAACCTGACAATATTGCAGAACATACTGGTATTTATTTATTACACCAAAATATACAATCTCTGAGACATAAATTACTTGAACTTGAAATAATAATAAACAGTCTTGAACAGCCCCTTGATATAATATGTCTCACAGAGCACTGGTTATTACCAAATGAAATCCACACAATATCCATGGAAAATTACAAAATGGTATCTTCATACGCAAGAGAATCTACTACTCATGGTGGGTCCTGTGTATTTGTAAAGAAAACATCTGACTTCGCAGAAGATATTAAATTGGAACAAAAAAATGTAGAAGGACATATAGAATCCTCAAATGCTGTAAGCGGGACCAGTAAAATAGTAATAATATGTATATATAGACCACCAACTGGCGATAATAATACTTTTTTTAACTCATTAATCTGCATGTTAAATTATTTCACAGACAATTATCATAAATATAAGTTGATCCTATGTGGTGATTTTAACATCAATTTACTAAATCTCAATAATCACACAAAAACTTTTCACGATATTCTTTTGTCATTTAATCTGGATCAGACTATTTTTCTGCCAACCAGAATCACAAAAAAATCGAGTACCCTCTTAGACAATATATTTGTAAATTTTAATACTATTTTACCGTTTATCAGTCAAACTTTGCCAACAGCTATCTCCGACCACTATGGTCAAACCATATACATTAAAACGACACCAAATAAAATTTGCAATGATAAACTGTTTAGAAGAGTATTTTCAGATACAAAAATGCTAAATTTCAAATATGAACTACAAACTGAAAATTGGTCTGAAGTCTTTAACTCAAATGTGTCAAATGAAGCTTACAACATATTTGTTAATAAATTAATTAGTTTAATGTCAATAATCTTTAATAAAAAACTTGTTAACAATAAAAGATCAAACAGTTGGATTACAAAGGGTATTAGAATATCTAGTAAAAGAAAACGACATCTATTTAAACAAAAAGAACAAGGTTTAGTTACTTGTGGCCATTACAACTTATATTGCAGCATTCTTAAGAAGGTAGTCAGAGAAGCAAAGAAACTGTCTAACATGAATTATATACAAAATGCGCAGAATAAAAGTAAAGCAGTATGGAAACTGGTAAAAGATTATACAGGCAAACATGTAACTGATAGAAATTCTATTCTTATTAATTTGAAAGGCGAACATAAAGACCCCAAAGACATTCTCAACAATGTGAATACTTTTTTTAGTAATCAGTGTCCAGATTTAATTGTTAAAAATGAAAATTATGCACTGTACAATATTCAAAGAAATATCAACTCATTAATTTTATTTCCTACTAACTTTAATGAAGTATATAATGAAATTATGTCACTCAAGAACACAAATTCAGTTGGCGAGGATGAAATACCTGTAAAACTCCTCAAAGTGATAGCCTCTGAAATAACTCCACCTTTAGTACATATTATAAACCTAACCTTTGATACAGGTTATTTTCCAGATAGGTTAAAAGTAGCAGAAATAATCGCTTTATACAAAAAAGGAGATAAAAATCTGATCGCCAATTATAGGCAAATTGCATTGCTATCAAACATCAGCAAAATATTTGAAAGAATTATTTACAGCAGATTAATATGTTTTTTTAATCACTTTAATGTTTTATCCCCAACACAACATGGGTTTAGGAAAAATAAATCAACAATCACCGCTATATATCAAGCTCTGTGTAAAATTATTGACTCACAAAATAAGTGTCAAACTACATTTCTAATGTGTTTAGATTTATCTAAAGCATTTGACAGTGTTGATTATTCAATATTACTAAACAAACTGGAATGTTATGGGGTAAGAGGGGTATCGCTGCAATTAATGGAGTCGTATCTTCGAAATAGGGTACAGAGAGTGGTTGAACGTGATAAGGATGGAGTACTCATAAGATCAGAGAGCATCACTGTTAAAAGGGGTGTTCCTCAAGGTTCTGTACTGGGCCCCCTCCTTTACCTTATCTACACCAACAATCTCTCTTGCGCTATTAATGAGGATGTGATTCAATTTGCCGATGACACTTCTTTAATTTTTAATGACCAATCAACAATAAATCTCGATCAAAATATTTTTTCTACACTTGAAACACTAGAAAGTTGGTTTGCTGCAAATAATCTTTTACTTAACACAAATAAAACCCAATTAATAAAATTTGATTACGGTCTGAAAAATAATGAGTTGATAGTTTCTAATGGGAATAAACAGATCACTACTGTAAACAGTGTGAAATTCTTGGGGATTCACATTAATTCTCGCTTAGATTGGCGATGCCATATTGAAACGCTTGCCAGCTACTTAGCACGATACTGTTATGCACTGAAAGTGATTTCAAACATGATTAATGCCAAATCAGCCCTAATTGCTTACCACTCTTACATACAATCCAGAATAAGATATGGAATCATCTTCTGGGCTAATTCTCCAGATATGTTACGTATCTTTACATTACAAAAGAGGTGTATAAGAAATATCTATAAATTACAAAATCGCGAATCCTGTAAAATATACTTTAGAAATAACAAAATACTTACCCTACCATGCATTTACATTTATGAATCTGAAATATTTTTAATTTAAAGCAAACTGAAACTTGTAGGCAGAAATTCAAGGAAAGTAAAATTCTCACTTTGATTAGCACACATATATATATATATACATATATATATATATATATATATATATATTTGTCTTTGTATCAATTTTGCGTCCCTCTGTATGCCAAAACGTATTCATATTGCGTCCGATGTAAAAATGCGTCCGTATACCGGACGCAAAATTACACTCCGCGATATTTTTTTCCACGTAAGGTTTTTTTAATCAAATAATTCATTGAGAACTTCGATATTGCGCACTCTACCTTTACTAAAATTATTAACTGGGTATAATAATTCGTTTGTTCATAATCTAAAAAAAACTGCTCGAAAATCGGACGTAAAATAGATACAAACTTAAAAGAAGTAACGAAAGGAAGTATATTGCTAGTTCAAGCATTTGCCGCTGGGAGGTCTCTGTAAATTATATACTATATACATTTCAGTTAGATAATTGTATCAATTTTGCGTCATCTCGAGTTGGCAACACTGTGAAGTTACAAAGTGCACTAATACGGAGAGGATTTGTTCAACTCATCTACGGGAATGTGAGTTGTGTGTCGTGTTTGAGATACGTACTCATATTGTCTTCAGTAATTAATACGTACCTATTACAAAAATCGTACTTCAGATCAAGAGATGTAAACAAAGAAATCATTGATGTAAATTAAATTTTATATTTGTTTTCATAATTTTTTATAAAGATAATACACAGTATCTAGAGGTAGATAATGTGCAAAACTCAGGAATAATTTCATAATAAATTATTGTCTCTTTATATGCAATTCTTATAGAAAAAGTATCTTCTTCAGTTTCTATATGGTACCCACACTATATTATTACCCCCAATGGCTGCAAACTACCCCAAAATTGGTAAATTTAATATATTAAAATTTAATGCTTATTTATTTTTGAAAGGTAGTATTTTAATGTTTTTGGGGTCGCACTGATTACGAATCTGAAGTCAAAATTCAAAAATTCAAAATGCTGGCTCCAATGGGGCGGATTGAAGTTGGATGCAATTTTTCCAAAAGCAAGTAATTTAAATGGGTAAAAAAATTGAGCATCTAGGTAATGGTGTCAAAATGCGTCCTTATAATGGACAAAATTACACTCAATGATATTTTCTTCCACCTCCTATGAAAAAGCAAGTCCCTGTATAATGCAGAAACTTTTTCTTGATGATATTAAAAAATAAACAAAATTCAATTCCTGTGGTATTTTTCTGAAATTAAAACCTGTAGTTACTGTACTTTAAGATAAAAGCAACATTTGAATGAAAATGTAAAAATTCAGTCTGGCACGGATAAGAAAAAAAATATTAAGATTTTATAAAAAATGCTAATATAAATCTCCCATATAATATATAATATAGACAGTGTCGGACTGGGGCACCGGGAAAATGACCGGTAGGCCTTTCTGAAATAAAACAATGTGGACCCTTGCCTTATGTGACACTATTCTGTTTTCAATATTACCATGTTGTTACTTACTTTTTATTTTTCAGTTCTATTAGATGTTTATTTTAAAAAGTAAATTGAGTTTCTTTCGTTTCATGTTATATTCTTTGTTAGAATTTTACAGTTTTACCTGAGATCAAAGTTCAAATTTACTTTTATTCTCTAAGAGTTCTTCTTTATATTACCATTATACCATTTTTATTTACTTTTTTACGTACTTTTTTTAATTAATAATTTCATCTTTATTTTTTTTGCTGTTAGATATTATTCATTGGTTATTTTAGTCAACCAAACGCAAAGTATATATTTTTTGTATTTATTTTTAAATAATAAGAAAATGTTTTGTTCTGGTTTTCAAATAAAAAGTTATAATGGTTTCTAATCGACTTTCCTCCTTTTTACCCTATTAATTGGATTTTATACTAATTTGGTATGTTGGTATGTCACAATTTACTCAATAGTATTACTTGTGGTATTGGGAATTTTTCCTAATTTTTTATAAAGATATTAATAAAAGTAATGAGAATTTTGATGTCTTGAAATTTGTATTTGGCATCTAACCACCACATAACCACCTAACCCGATATGTCTAGATTCATTTTGTAAAAGTTGTTTCCTTTGTCTCAAAAGTGTTTTAAGTATCTTTCTGTTTGAAGGTATCTAAATATAATGTTCATTTGCATTTTAGGCAAAAGGTACGTGCATAGAAAAAATCGTAGTTCAGTATTAAAAATTGTTTTTCCTCATAAAGTGATTTAATCGTAAATTTTACACCATTATGTTTAATATTAACGTTGCTTTTTACAAGGCGATGTGCACTCAAAATTGTCTCCAATAAGAATCAGAGAACATTTTTTTACTGCCCGTGGCCCTTTTAAAATAATTATGCACATGTAATTCATGTGCACATATTATTAATTATATTCACATAAGTATAGATTATTATATAGTTTAAACGATTTGCTTATTTGATGCAGTTGATTATTCAACGGATGCAGGAACAGAGCCTTTCTTTGGAAGTCTGTCAAAAATTCATTGGAAATGAATTTAGACATCCAACAGCAATTTCTTAAGCAGCAGTTAGAAGGTTTAGAGGAAAATCTTACTAAAACAAAAATTTCGTTTAATGAAACCTTGGAGGCAAAAATGAAAGAACAATCCAGAAATGTCTGTGAGACAATAACTGATGTTGAAAGAAAATGTGAATCTAAAATTATTAATCTCGAAAGCGAATTAGAACAAATGAAGAAGGAATTAGAAAAAGTAAAACATGCTAGGCTTACCTAGGAAGCAAATAATAGCGGCAATAGAAAACTGAAAGCTCCATTATTCGATGGCCAAGTATCCTGGGCAATCTATAAACGTCAATTTGAAGCAGCAAGCAAATCTTACGGATGGAGTGACGAAGATAACTATAGCTTTAGTACTGGCACTGCGGGTAACTGCAACAGAACTTTTGCGAACAATTCCTGAGCACATGCAACAGGATTTCAATACATTGGTTCAAGTATTTGACAGGCGTTATGGTGTTGAGCACATGCAGCAAGTGTATCGTCTGCAATTGAGGAATCGTATCCAAAAAAGAGGAGAAACACTGCAAGAACTTCAAGCCGATATCGAGCGGTTATCACATCTGTCCTATTCAGGTCAAGACTTAATAAACGAGGCTGCTGTAGATGCGTTTATTAATGCTATTTCTGACCTCGAACTTCAAAGGTATTTAAGGCTTTCAGAAAAAAAAACTACTACTGAAATTCTCGCCTGTGCCCTCGCATATGAAGCTGCTAGCCAAGCATCCAGAAGCACAACAAGAGTAAGAGAACTAAAGGCTGAACCTTCTTACACAACTCAACGTCTGAATACCCAGGAAGGACCAAGTTATAGACAACGTCTAAAATGTTGGTATTGCAATATGACGGGACATCTTCAAAGAGATTGTATGAAGAGAAAGAGACATTTTGAGACAAGAGGGGCCTACGAAGAGCAACAAGATGAGAGGAATACCCGCCGAGACCATACCTCTTCTCCAGCTTCTCAGGGAAACTCCTAAATGCCAATCTCGTAGGGCAGAGATTGGCTCATAGAATCATACGCCCTAAAAACATCATCAAGATTCAAGTTCAACAGATCCAGAGAGATAAGAATTGTCTTGTTATGGATGGCCGTCTTGAAGGACAAAACTGTATTCTCACCATTGATACTGGAGCTGAAAGATCAATTTTAAGAAACGATTTTGTCAAGGAACCATTGATTCATAATGCAGCAGGTTACTCTCTGCGAATTGCAACAGGACAATATGTAGCGGTCAAGGGAGAGGTAGAATTAAAAATTGAAATAGGGGAATTAACATTTGTTCATCCCTTCCTCATAGCAGATATTATTGACGAGTGCATTCTGGGCTATGATTTCATGCGTAGACACGGAATTGTCTTAGATATGGGAGAACGAACTCTTCTGTGCAAGAACGTAGAAATTCCAATGACAGTAAATTCTGAAGCTCAGCCTGCACTGCGAACGATGGTATGTAAAAACACCTACCTCCCAGGCTACTCCGAGTCCGTGGTATGGACAGAATTAGAAGGTAATGTGGAAAATTTACGATTTTGCCTAGTTGAACCAGATCAAAACGTGAAAGAAAACGTCATTATTGGAAAATGTTTAGTGGACACTTCCAATGGTAAATTCCTTCCAATACGTCTAATGAATCTATCTAACAATCAAATCCAATTGAAGAGTGGGCAAGTAACCGGAAAATGTACACCAGCTGCAACTATAACAAAAATCAATTGTGAATATGATACAAATATTAATTTATCATCAATTAAAGTAGATTCAATATTAGTAGAAACTCTTCTAAAAACAAGCAATTTAGGTATTAAAGAGTCTAATGAGGCCAAGAAATTGATTAATGTGTTTCAAGAAATCTTCGCTCTAGGAGAGAAGGATTATGGAAAAACTGATTTGGTTCAACATCGTATTGACACGGGAGATGCCAAGCCGATTAGACAACCACCAATAAGACTTCCATTGGCGAAGCAACAAGAAGCGGCAGACAATATTAACACTATGAGAAAGCAACAAATCATCGAAGAGTATCAGAGCCCATGGTCTTCTCCTGTAGTCTTGGTAAAGAAAAAGGATGGCAGTACTCGGTTTTGTGTAGATTATAGACGACTAAACGATGTGACGAAAAAGGATAGTTATCCCCTCTCTCGAATCGATGATACCCTAGATACCTTGTCTGGAGCACGATGGTTCTCAACTTTAGATTTAAAAAGTGGATATTGGCAAGTTAAACTACATCCTGATGACAAAGATAAAACAGCATTTTCGATAGGAAATGGCCTATGGCAATTTAACGTTAAGCCGTTTGGACTATGCAATGCACCAGCAACATTCGAACGACTAATGGAATGCATTTTACGGGGGCTGCATTGGAAAACCTGTCTTGTTTATTTGGATGACATCATTATTATTGGAAAAGACTTTTCAGAACATCTTCAGAATTTAAGAGAAGTATTCTTGCGTATAAAAGAAGCACGGTTAAAGCTCAATCCAAAGAAATGTGTGCTCTTCAAAAACGAAGTAAAATATTTGGGACATATTGTATCTTGGGGGTAACTACGGATCTGGAGAAAATTGTCGCTGTTCAAACTTGGCCAACACCTAAAAATAAACATGAACTACGAAGTTTTTTAGGCCTGGCAACTTACTATAGACGATTTGTAAAAAATTTCGCCGACATTGCAAAATGTTTACATCAATTAACTGAAAAGGGGAGGCCCTTTATTTGGACTGAGCAATGCGATGAAGCATTTCAGAAACTTAAGAGGTGGTTGTGCGAGGCTCCAATACTGGCATACCCTGTGCCAGGTAAAACCTTCATACTCGATACAGACGTAAGCAATATGTCCGTCGGCGCAGTACTGTCACAGAAAATAAATGACCAAGACTGTGTCACCAGACGAGAACTTTTGGCAATGGTGAAATCGACAAAACATTTTCACAAGTACCTTTACGGTCAAAAGTTTATATTACGTACCGACCACGCAGCGCTGAAATGGTTATTACAATTTAAAAACCCTGAAGGACAGCTAGCAAGATGGATAGAAAGACTCCAGAGCTACGATTTTGAAATAATTCACCGTAAAGGAAAAATACATGGGAATGATGATGCGCTATCTTGACGACCATGTAGCTCAGACTGTAAACACTCTATGAGAATAGAAGAGAAACAGGGAATAGTAGCTATTCAAGGAGTCACCGTGAAACCTAATGAAGGACGGAACCATCTGGAATTACAAGCTGCCCAACAAGAAGATAATGGTATATCACCAATTCTCACCTGGAAAGAACATTTAGAACGGCCACAGTAGATGGAGATAGTGGACCAAAGCGAAATTTTAAAAAAGTTACTGGGCTCAATGGAATTCACTGCATATAGAAAATGGAATACTGATGAGGAAATGGGAAGCTGTGAATGGAAATTCTCATAGGATGCAGATAATTGTGCCTCGGTCAAAGGTGGTAGAGGTCTTACAAGAAATTCATGATGGAGTCTCCGGAGGTCACCTAGCAATAAGTAAGACGTTATCAAAAGTCAGAGAAAAATTCTATTGGATTCATATGCGCGATGACGTGGAGAACTGGTGCCGTCGATGTACATTTTGTGCGGCAACCAAAGGACCACATGTGAGGAGTAAAGGCAAAATGCATCAGTACAAAGTAGGAATTCCGTTTGAAAGAATAGCAGCTGATATTGCTGGACCGTTTCCGATGACAGATAATGGGAACAAATACGTGTTTGTAGTATTAGATTAGCCTGAGGTATATGCAATACCGAACCAGGAGACGAAAGCTGTCGTGGAGCAAATTGTAATGAATTGGGTCACTTTGAATCAACATCTGGTGAAAGTTGTGGATGACCATCAACGGGATTGGGACCAGCATATACCAATATTTCTAATGGCTTACAGGACAGCAATCCATGACTCAACAGGGCATACACCATCTCGGATTCTTTTTGGCCGAGATATTCGTCTGCCCAGTGATTTAACGTTTGGAACTCCAGTAGATAATAATAGTTCAGTAGAGGACTATGTGTCCGATCTTCGTAAGAAGTCATCTGATACTTATAAGATGACCGGGAGTAAAGTAAAGGTTGCAAGCGATCGTATGAAAACAAGATACGATCTAAGAGCTAATAGTGCTGGATTTCAAGAAGGTGATACAGTATGGCTATATAATATTCGACGCAAAAAGGGAAAGTCACCAAAACTCCAAAGACACTGGGAAGGCCCTTACCGAGTGGTTACTCGAATAAATGATGTAGTGTATAGAATTCAGAGACAACGACGAGGACAGCGGGGAAAAACGAAAATTGTGCACATTGACCGGTTGTCCCCATACAGTGGTACTAATGAAGGAATGTCTGCTATTCGAGACGAACAGCTCTAAGAGGGGGGCAGTGTTACGACGTCAACGGGACGACACCTGTTGACAATTTTTATGCCAGTGGGGAGGAGATAGGTGGCTAAAGTGACAGTGGTGACATAATGATATTTTTGATGATTGATGTAAAATTTACACTAAAATAGTAATTGTTATCTCGAAGACAGTTGTTTATTGAAATAAATCTATTACAAGAAGACAGCGTATTTCTAAATCCCTAAACCCTTAGCTCGTAACAATAGGAACAACATAAATAAAAGATTTTAAAGGCCCTTTAAATATTAATCCAGTGGATTAAGGTCTATAATCAAGGTAGTCCTCCACAACCTATCCATTGATTGGAAGAAAGCTTCATTGAGGTACCCTCGTACGACCATGGAAACAATCTCCATTGGATGTGGTAAATAGTCTAGAAGAAAATTGACTTAAGATTGTCAATTAATATTTTGGTGTAGAACAAATTGACTAATTTAAAAATCGTCGACAATACCACCCCAGGTACTAATTACAAAATGTTGTTGGTGCCTCGACTTAATTATTACGTGAGGATTTTCATCAGCCCATAATAGTTATTATGAAAATTTATATTGCCATCCTTATTAAATTCAGCCTCCCCCGTAAATAATAAAGAAGAATATTTCATTCTTCTTTATAGACTATAAAGATTTCGAATAAAATGAATTTAAATAAGATATATGATTTTCCTGGGTCCCCTTCTGAGTTTCACATCAAGCCGATTTTAAATGAGAAGAGTATCAAAAATTTGGCAACAACGCGGACGCAAAATTGATACAATAATGGTGGAAACTAGATAAAACTATACACTATGGACGCAATATTGATCTGTGAATATAAGTGTATACTGCTGGACGCAAAATAATTCCAATTGTGAAAGGATGTAAAATTGATACAAAAATATAAGCCCAATATACAGAAAAAAATAAAATTGAAAAACTTTAAATCTAAGAACGGATTCGCATTTAGCGGCTAGATGTTGGTCAATATACTCTGCAAGAACCTGCAAAAAGTCGTTAATTCTAGGAGACGCATTTCACACCACCTTTTGAAAGGACGCAAAATTGATACGAGAATGTATATATATATATATATATGTTATATTAGAAATATACCATGATATATAATATCACCGAGACAGGCTTAACCTTCTCAGACATATCACATTACAAATTGTGTAACAGCTCTTCTCTAATAACCGCTCACGCTAGCTGAGCTTAACATTTCTTTCTCAGTAATCTGTTATCATGCTGAATTGCAAATCCAATGTTCTTTGTTCTCCAGATATTATAAATATTACCCACTGCCATTGTAAACCTCAGTCTTATACTCACATTTGGTCGAATACATTCTAAATTTATTATTGTTTATTATTATACAAAGAGTCAAGCTTGACTCCAATAAGTGAATAAAGTTTTTAAAAAGCTATTTCAAGAATCCACTATCTAACATTGGCGCAGTCGTGGCGGATCTGAAGAACACGCACAGTTCGGGAGCCTAACCAGTGGAAAACATATCGGAAGGAACAAGGAGTTCATCTGGAAAAGGTGCCTAACCTGAAGAAAAGAGCCCCTGGAAAAAGGAGAAATTCCTTAGCTGTCGTGGTGGATCCCAATCCTTTACTCAGAAGAATCTACGTTCACAAAGAAACAATAATAATAATTCAACAAGCAACAAAGCAACATATCAATCAATCAACAAATTAGCAAGTAAGAATTCATCCCAGTCGAGAAGTTGGTGTCTTCGGCAGTGTAGGAGACCTCTGTGGAAGGAATACCTGGTAACGCCCCTGGCAGAGAAGACCGCATTGTAACAAAGTTCACGGAGCAGCATTCAACTTCAATCCAGACGTGTGGAATGGAAATTTTAATGTAAGTAGATTTTAAGAATCATCTCGATTATTTTGCATATTTTTCTTATAAAAAAACAATTCAATTTAACGAACAGCAGTTCTAATATTCAAATAATAATTTCATTCAGAAGTAATATAATATTTTATTTAAAATTTATGTGACCTACATAAATAACTATACCGTTCCTATCTTAACATTGTTTTATCGTAATATCATATACTCTTTAAGTACGAACTTATCTACATTTCCTACATAAATAATTATAATCACATACCATTTTTATCTTAACATTATTTTTATCGTAATATCATATATCATATAAAGGTTAAGTTTACGCCTTACTTGACTGTGAAATAAAATAAAACCCACATGTTCTATACTGTTTAAATGCACATTAGTATATAAAATTTCAGTGACATTATTCCCAACTAAAAACACTTTTTAAATTAATCCAATTATCCTTGTAATTAAATTTTGAAATATTATAAAATAAACAGCACATTCTTTTACATATAATATAAAATTACCAACTGTCAGTAGCGTACTAGCTCAAATTGAAAAAAGTGTTTTAAGTTATTTAATTATCTAAATTATATAAACAAAATGGCTACCACCACAAACGTAAGCAATTCCAATGCAAACAATTCAATCACGGCGAACGAAACTATAAATATTGAACCTTACAGGTTAAGTGAGATTTTTTCGATAGTCCCGGAATTCGATGGAAATCCGATATTTTTACAAACCTTTATTAGTGCGTGTATTTACGCGAACGGAATGTCTATAGAAGACCAACGTGTTCTACTTGCTCTGCACATTAAAAATAAACTTCGGGGAAAAGCCGCCGAGTTAGTAAACTCCAGGAACCCTGCCACCTGGGCAGAAATTAAAAGCCTACTCGAAGCCCACTTCGGTGACTCCCGCGACTTGACAGCCCTTATACAGGACTTACAACGCATTCACCAACTACCCAACGAAACCGCACTAATATTCGTATCAAGACTACAAACGCACAACGCGAAAATGCACGCAGCAGTGCAAAAGCAGACTCTAACTTTAGAGGAAAAAACCGCTCAATGTAACCTCATCGAAAACATGACATTGACCACCTTACTGACTGGATTAGAACCCAAGTTAGGGCAAATTATCAGGGCTGGCAACCCTAGTGATATGTTAGATGCAATAAATCGCATCAAACGTGAGTTGCAATTGTCGTACTTCGAATCGCAAAAATTCTCCAATAAAATTCAAAATAGAAGTCCCGTTCAAAATCAACAAAGACGCCCAAATCTCCCACCATTTTGCACATTCTGTAAAAGGAATGGGCACAGCTTTAACGAATGCCGCACGAGGCAAAACCACCAATTTTCACAACCCAATTTCACACCAAACGCCTATTCCAATCAGGCACAAGCTCCTAGACAGCACTTCCAGAGTGTACCTAATCAAGCAAACTTTAGACCACAGAATTCCCAAAATTTTTCTAATCAACAACGCAATTATCCACAACAAAACAGGCCCTCAGCTATCAGGCCAAATCCTAACTTCCACCAGCAGAGACCTTCTGCCATACAACCGAACCCGAATTTCAATAGATTTAACCAACAAAAAACCCATCACCTAAACCAAGAAACTTATGATAATTATTCAGATTACCCAAACCAATACGAAGATTACTCTGCAAATCAATCCGTAAATTATTCTACCAATTATTCTCCTGATTATCAATCTCAAAATAATGATGACTACGATTTTCCAAACGGACAATATGGGCATTATACTGCTAATTCCCAATCCCAGGAACATGAGAATTATACTGTTAATTCTCAGCAATACGAGGATTATACTGCTAATCCTCCGGATTTTTGCACAGGCCCGGAGTATTCCACGAATACTCCAACACAGCAAACGGACGAACTAGACCAAATTTCTCGCCAAGTCCAAGCGATAAACCTCCAGGACAGTTTCGACCCAAACCTGAACTTCCCGGAAAACCAATTCATGTAAAAACACCCCGCTACAAACTAAATGTCGTAAATTCCAAAAATCTATTTTACATAAAAGACTTCACAAATCGTTTCAAAATTCTTGTCGACTCAGGTGCAGGTATTTCTGTATTTAAAACCAAAACAGCGGAAAGGTACAAACAAAGATATCCTGAAAACGTAATTATACAGGGTATAACAGATGAAAAAATTAATATCACCGAATCTGTACTAATACCATTCAATATAAATGACCCATACAAGGTTTATGTTCACGACCTAGATATAGAATTCGATGGACTATTAGGTGCAGACTTTTTAAAATATTATAAGTGTCATGTGGACTTTGAAAATAATCAACTTATTACCAACTTTAAAACCGTACCACTATTTGAGGTGACTGAGGTAACATCAATCAGGAACCACAATAATTCTAACGAAAACAATAATACAGGTATTAGAATTTCAAACCCAAATTTAAATGTTAAAAACCAAAATGTAATTTCTATCGAACCACGCACAGAAAAGATTTTTAAACTTAAATGCAATTTACAAAATACCGAAGCTATACTAATAGCCCAGGAAAATGAAAAGGTACGTTTACCGAATGCCATTGTCAAAATAGACAACAATGGTGAATTTTTGACAACGATAATAAACGCAAACGCGATTCCAAAAACAATACATTTCTCGGATCTTAAACTTGAACCCGTTCAAAAATTTAGATCAATATTTAACGTAAATCTTCAAAATCCGGATTCCCAATACATAGACCGAAACTACGAAATAAAAAATCAATTACGCTTAGACCACTTGAACGATGAGGAGAGTGAATTAATTACTCAACTCTGTTTAGAATTTTCAGACATATTTTATCTAGAAGGTGACAATTTGACATTTACCAACGAAATCAAGCATTCAATAGACACTAACGATTCTAAACCAATTTTCACTAAATCTTATCGTTACCCCCAAATTCACAAACAAGAAGTAAAATCACAAGTTTCCAAAATGCTCGACCAAGGCATTATCCAGCCTTCAATTTCTCCCTGGTCCTCCCCAGTTTGGGTAGTCCCCAAAAAACTAGACGCTTCTGGTAAACAGAAATGGCGCGTCGTAGTTGACTACCGAAAATTAAACGAAGTAACGATAGGTGATAAATATCCTCTACCTAACATTTCCGACCTTTTAGATCAATTAGGCAAATGCCAATATTTCACGACTTTAGACTTGGCCTCTGGCTTCCATCAAATTGAAATCGATCCCAAAGACATTCAAAAAACCGCTTTCACAGTCGAAAATGGTCATTTTGAATTCGTACGAATGCCTTTTGGACTCAAAAATGCTCCATCAACATTTCAAAGGGTGATGGACAACATTTTACTAGGAATCCAAAACGAAAGGTGTCTCGTCTATATGGACGATATCATTATCTACTCCCCTACTATCCATGAACATATTTCTCGATTAACAGAAGTCTTCAAACGTTTACAAAAAGCCAACCTCAAAATTCAGCCAGACAAATGCGAATTCCTTCGCAAAGAAGTTGCCTATTTAGGACATCTTATTACAAAGGATGGTGTAAAACCGAACCCTGCCAAAGTCGAAGCAATTCTAAATTTTCCTCAACCCAAAAATCAGAAAGAAATTAAATCTTTTCTAGGTTTAGCAGGCTATTATAGACGTTTCATTCCTAATTTTTCCAAAATTTCAAAACCCTTGACTAAATTGCTACAAAAAGATATACCTTTCAATTTCGACAATGACTGTACAAATTCATTTGAAACCCTAAAACAAACCTTGACAACTACTCCGATATTGATCTACCCCAACTTCGATGAACCTTTTGTCCTAACTACAGACGCTAGTGCATTTGCAATAGGTTCTGTACTTTCACAAGGAAGTATAGGAAAAGATTTGCCAATCGCATACGCATCTCGAACTTTATGCGGCGCGGAAACCAAGTATTCAACCATTGAGCGTGAACTTTTATCTTTGGTCTGGAGTGTAAAGCATTTTAGGCCATATCTATTCGGAAGGAAGTTCAAACTCGTCACCGACCACCGACCACTCACTTGGCTATTTTCCATAAAAGACCCAGGTAGTAGACTAGCGCGTTGGCGCTTAAAACTCGAAGAATACGATTACGAAATAATATACAAACCCGGAAAAATCAATAAAAACGCGGACGCGTTGTCCAGAATAAAAATTAATCACTTTTCAGAATGTTCCAAATTTTATTCAAAAATTCTAGCCGCGAACGAAGGCTCAGACGAAGACGAAATTTCAGACAACGATGACGAAATTACCGACGAACAAATCGCCCGAGAATTTGACACATTTTCCCGACTTTACAAAACCAAATCTCTAATAGACTATTCCAAAATTCAAATCACAAATAAACAACTATTAGATCGAGAAAATAAAAATATCATAACGTTTTTCCAACAAAACAACTTGACAGACCTTCACCATCAAATTATCGAGGATATTTTCGAAGAAAACCCCGAATTCTATAACAATACAATTAATATCGTTTCCAGCAAATCGACCCGACAAAGAAACTACTACATTATCGCTCTACCTTTCGACCCAGAGTCTGTGGTAGAACATCTATTTTTAACACTTTACAAACATCGAAACAAATTAGACCTTTCCAAAACTTACCATGTTGAAAACAATCTAGACTTTCCAATTCTCGAAATCCTATCATTTATTTTTGCAGAAAAAGATTTAAAACTAATCATTTGTCAAAATTTATTACGAACTCCCGATGAAGACCAACGTCCGATCATTCTCGACCAGCATCACACCGGAAAAAATAATTTACATCGTGGAATAAACGAAACAATACGTAGAATCAAAAATAAATATAATTGGCAAGGTTTAACAAAAGATGTCGAAAATTTTATAAAAAACTGCGAAACATGTCAAAGAACAAAAGTCTGTCGTAAAAACCTCAACAATCCCCTAGTAATTACCGAAACCCCTAAAACTCCATTTGAGAGAGTTAATATCGATCTATTCGAATTTCCCACGAGAAACTATGCACTAACCATCCGCGACGAGTTAACGAAATTTACTCAAGCTTATGCTGTCCCAGACAAAAGTGCAAAATCAGTTGTAAACACCCTGTTGCTATATTTCCAACACTATGGCACCCCATTAAGAATTCATTGTGATTACGGCGGTGAATTCGATAATAATTTATTAAAAGATCTTTGTACTCTCTACGACATAAAATTAACATACTCCAGCGTAGGACACCCTCAATCCAATGGATCTATCGAACGATTCCATGCCACCCTAGCAGAAATGATCAGAATACATAAAACAGAGAATCCGAACGAACATCCTTTCACAATATTACCATACGCGGTAATATGTTATAACAACTCGGTAAACAAAACTCATGGCTTTACGCCATACGAGCTTATTTTCGGACATACAGCTAACCGACCACCCGAAACTCTTTATAACCAGAAAGACCTGATTACCAAATACGTTAGAGACCTTAACAACCGGATATCCCACTATTACAAAATTGCGCGAAGTCGAACAGAAGCACAAAAACAAAAAGCCAAAGTTCGATTCGACAAAAACATTCCCGAAAATCGACACACATATAATATTGGCGACAAAGTGTACGTCAAAGAATCACAAATAAAAAACAAATTACAGAACAAATTTAACGGCCCCTTCGAAATTTTAGAAACTTCTCAAAATTCTGCAACATTATTAAATCCGGAAACAAACCAAACGACTAAAGTAAACTTTGACCGAATGAAACCTTATACTGAAAATTAAATTTATTTTCAGGTTTTTCCTGCTGTTCGGATCAGCACTTGCTCAATTTAAAATAACACCAATTAACAATACAATTGGAGTATACTATCACCGAGACACAGACATTGTGATTTCTCACAAGAAATGGACTTTACTGGTACACAAAAACATATCTACCTTTAAGACAGCTTTCGACAAAAACGACAAGATCTTACAGACACTATACAACACACTCGACCCAACGTATCATTACATGAACGTCTTTTTAGGAGACGTAAAAACTCACCTCAGTTTATTGACACAAATTTCTCAATCAATACAATCAAAATTTGACGAAATTTACCTTGACACGAAACGATACAAGCGAGGAATACTAAACGGTATTGGAACAATTTTCAAATCAATAACTGGAAATTTAGATGCAGAAGATGGTCAGTATTATTCTGATTGCATCAACAAATTAAGTAATGACGAGCACCAACTCGAAAATTTAATCAAAAATCAAATATCTGTCACAACTTCAGTAATCAAAAATTTCAACGCAACCATTCAAAAACTGCAGGTTGATGAAGAAACTTTCAATAAAGGTATTAAAGAAATCGAAACTTCAATTCTAGACATGACTAAAGACATAGAAAATATTCACGCAAAATTAAAATTTATAGAAATCTGCGAACAGCTTATGGCAAGCTATCTATTTATCGAAGATAACTTAAACGATATCCTGAATTCTATCACTTTCGCGAGGCTCAAAATAATTCACACATCGATTATAAACCCAAAAGACTTGGTAAATTCCTTACAGGAAATCTCACAGAACCTACAAAGGAACAATTTGCCACTTCCAATCAAATTATCAAAAGTTGCACAGTATTTAGACATTATAGAACTAAAAGCTTTTCAAACAAATTCAGATTTAATATTCGTATTAGACATACCTTTGGTAGACCCTCAAACCTATTCAGTATTTCAATTATATCCTATCCCTATTTTGGATAATAGAACTGGCTTATATCATATCTTGTCAACCTCTCAGAAATATATCGCGAGAGATGATGATTCTTTAATGTACTTAACCATCCCGGACCTCAGAGAATGCAAACCACTCTACTTCAACACTAAATTATGTCTAAATCTATTTTCATACCCCATTGATGATAATGCCATTTGCGAAGCCCGTCTCTTCAAGAACCTCAAAACTCTGCCAGGAAGCTGCCAGACATCATTCATCATCGGCCAAGGATACAACGTCCAAAAGATAGACGAAAATACGTGGCTGGTTATCAACGCAGAACCATTACAGGCAACCATCAATTGTCCAGAAAGAAGTTCGAAAACTGAAGTCATCTACAAAAACTCAATAGTGAAATTACAACCTAATTGTTACGCCTTTATAGGCATCACAAAAATCCAAGCCAGTACCAACGAAGTAACCGACGTAAACGACGACACTCATCCCATCCAAATTCCATTCGAATGCTGCAACAAAATTCCAAACAACATTAGAGCACCAAACCTTAAACCATTAAAATTAAACAACCTTAACACAGAAGATCTCGAAATTGCCAAACACAAATTGGACCAATATTCCAGAGATCTAGACGATTTAATCAACGAACCATTCGTAACAAAACACATATCCTGGTTCACCTACTTCATCATTGTGCTAATATTTGGACTGTTATTTCTGTACCTATTTTGTAAGTGCAGAACAAAAAGACGAAGACTAGCCATCGATGTTTCTGCATCACCCCCATCTCCACCTAGGCCTAGCAAACCCCACAGGACATTTGCTAACCTATTCCCTTCACGAAGACGACCTACCTTAAGGAGAGAAGACAACGAAGCCGAAGACATAGAACTTACATAAAGATGAACTGTTTTGTGCCTTTTACTGACTTTTAGTGCTGGACTCTTCAGTGAAACATATTTTATTCATTTAATCATTACATTTCATTATTTTACTTATCCCTTGTTAATTTCAATTGCATTAACATTTTTATACCATTTTCATTTAAACCTATCATGCTTATATTTTAGGCTTTCACGGTAAAGCCATATTTTAACCCTGGGAATATTTTTATATTATCCCATTTTACAACAAACTTATTATGTTTGTATTTTACGCTTTCTTGCTAAAGCTATATTTTAACTCTAACATTTTTATGTTATATTATTTTATGAATCAAGCTTATTGTGCTTGCATTTCATATTTTAGACGCTAAGGTTATATTCTGTATTTTAAACCTTACTATTTAACATTTTTGTATCTTTTATATTTTTCCAAATTGTACCATTCCTTTTATATACATTTTATATTCATTTCAAAAGTTGCTGCATAAAACACCAACTTTTTTTATAAGGGGGAAGCTGTTATATTAGAAATATACCATGATATATAATATCACCGAGACAGGCTTAACCTTCTCAGACATATCACATTACAAATTGCGTAACAGCTCTTCTCTAATAACCGCTCACGCTAGCTGAGCTTAACATTTCTTTCTCAGTAATCTGTTATCATGCTGAATTGCAAATCCAATGTTCTTTGTTCTCCAGATATTATAAATATTACCCACTGCCATTGTAAACCTCAGTCTTATACTCACATTTGGTCGAATACATTCTAAATTTATTATTGTTTATTATTATACAAAGAGTCAAGCTTGACTCCAATAAGTGAATAAAGTTTTTAAAAAGCTATTTCAAGAATCCACTATCTAACATATATACATATATATATATGAAGCGGTAATCTTTATAAAAGAGAATAGCACAATATTGCAAGAGTGTGAAAGAAATCATCAACACGACACAAGATATAAATTGGACTTGAACAACATTAAAAGCAATTTCACCTACATACAAAAAAATGTCCAATACTCAATAATAAAGATATTTAATAAAATTCCTTTAAACCTAAGAGTGTTAAATATCAAATCTTTAAAACAAAAACTAAAAAATATACTGATAGAAAAGGCCTATTATACTCTAGATGAATTTTACTATGATACAAACTTCGATCTGAAATAGCTTGTGCTATATTTTATGTCTTCTATTAATTAATTAATTATTCTTCACCTTTTTTCTTGTACATCTACAATAATAATAATACTCAATGCAATTTTAATTCTATGTATATTACTTTTAACTTGTTACTATTCATTTTAATTTTTTTTTTTATGTATTTATACACTTTTAATTTGTGATGTGATATGTCCTACACCCTTTGGGTAATCATGTAACTAGTCAGTTGGATTAATAAAGACTATCTATCTATCTATCTATCTAAATATTTGATATACAGTGCCGTTCATATTTAACGCAAAAATTCGTTTTTATGTTGATAATTTTAACGAAAAATTGTGAAATACGTCATTTTTGTATTTGAAATAACACGATCCCGTATAAAAATCTCACTCTCTCCCATTTCAACCTTCTTTGAATGACAACTGCCCCTTCAAATGTTGACATTTTCAAATGTTCGAATTTAATTTCCATGGTAACTAATTGACCAAATTTAACCAATTTTATATTGTTGAATAAAGAATCGATAGTATATTATGATACAAAGTGAGCCTTTAAAGCCCGCGCAATGAATTTAAGGGCACGACGCGAGCAATTTTTGTATAAGACAATGTCGTTTTAAAAACAAAAATCGACATATTTGAGAATTGTTTTTGAAAAATTGATAATAAAACAAAAAAAAACGAATTTATCTGTTACGTCTGGCTATACTTGGTTAACCTGATAATTTTATTGTATTTATCACTTTATGGCATGCAGTAGTTCGGAAAATTTAGGATTAATGGTATATAAATGGGGGAAAATCGATTGGACGCCAACAAATAACCGGAAGTAGGGTGGGGGTGTAAAAAGGTGTGCTTTTAGGGGTGAAACATGTTTTTTTACAATTTCTGGCAAACCTAGACATCCTATCGAAAAAAGTTAAATGCAAAAGTTGTAGATAATTGAAAAATCTACAACTTTTGTTTTTATGTCATTTCTCTTATTTTTTCAACATAACCTCAAAACTATGAAGAGAAACGTCAAAAACCAATTTTTTTTATTTTTTATTTCTATCCCACAGAAATGATTCGGTTTTAATGAAATTTTATGAAAATAAACATTGTCATGCCTCAAATAAGCGGTAATCTTTTTGAAGCGAAATATTTATTTTTTGATTTTATGCGAATTTAATTTGAAAAAAGGCCTAATTTTCAATCAAAAAAGTTGATTAACGAAATTTTGATTTTTCAAAATTTCAGGTTGGAATTTTTTTCGTTGAAACCTCTACTTTAATATGGCGTATAAAAATCATGCTGTTACTGTGGAAAAACATCAAAAATGGGAAAAACCAAAACATAGATTTTTTCAAGATTGATTTTTCCGTAATTGCCACAAATTATTCATTGCTTGCTAAAATGAATTGTTGAGAGTGATACAAAATGGTAATTTCAATATAATAACAAATAAGGGAACTTTGATTAACCGTTAAGGTTTGGGCTGTTGAGACACGAAGCAAAAAAAAAATTTCTTGAACAAAACTGTCATTTCTAGCACTTTTTAATGTACAACTATTGGTTAAACAACTAAAGCACACCTTTTCCCATCCCCTCCCTACTTTCGGTTATTTATTGGGGGGTCCAATCGATTTTTCCCCACTTATATACCATTAACACTAAATTTTCCGATCATCCATATACTGTTAAGAATTTTTTTTATAAACTAGTTTTGCTGAAAAAAATTGCGACCAAAATTTGAGAAAAACATTGTCAATAAGTTAAATCTTCGCCAAGTTTTCTGCGAAAATACTAGTAAACTATTATTTTTCAGAATAATGCAGAAAATTTATCAGCAGGTTTCAAACATCACAATTTTTATTTTTTTAAGTTACACCTTTTTATTTTTATAAATCAAAAACCAATGTAAAATGAAATTTTAAAAGTTCCTAGTGAAACTTGAAATGTCAAGTCAATAAATTTTCCTGTGAAAAAAAATATTTTAAAAATATAATTATTTTCGAAAATATTTTTCGCAAAATGTTTTTTGTCCAGCAAAACTGCTTTATTTGCTTTCAGTAGTTGTGTCATAATGTATGGCTCAAGTCCCATGTCTCAACACTGAGGTATGGCCAATCTAAATTTCATCATTCGCCATTGATCACTTAGTTCATCTTTAGATTATAAGATTCTTGGTACTGATCTAGGTTACGTCGCTAAGTTATATTTGGCAACAGCACAGGATCTCACCTTATAATATATTTATGTATATTCATCATTTTATACATTGAAGGATCTCAACTTGTACATTTTTTTCACCGGATCTCATGTTACTTAACTTTTATCAAAAAAAAATTAAAATCATAATTTCTTTCTCCTCTGCGGCAGTAAAACTAAGGGTATCTGTTCCCAGCTTATTTACGAAATATATACTCCGAAATTTGCAATTTTGAAGGTGGATCTCAGTTTTATCCAGATCTCTACTTGGTAAGAAAATCCATATATATATATATATATATATATATATATATATTTGCTATGTAACGAAGATTGCATGTTTGTGTTATTTGCTGAATCAGGGTTTGAATTTGTTTATTTCCTTTAGATGGTTTTCAAAATTTATTTAAATTAGCTAAAGATCCGAAAGGTATGTGTTTTAGAATGTTAATACTTGTTTAGAGTTGTTTTAATAGTTTTAAAGTTTTTATTTGATGTCAACAGTAAGTTTGATACTGACATCTATGTTAGTAGTTATTAAGTTGTTGTTGAAATAATTTCTGACATTTAAGTCATTATGACATTTCTTTTAAGTAGGAAATTTTATTTTATAGTTGGTAAATATTTTCCTGGAGAAAGACAAGGAGGTTTAAGTTAGGTTATGTTTGGAATGAAATTAATCAAAATTCATATGGTGTTTTGTTTTGTTTATTTTGGATACTTTGATATTTAGTTATATAGAACAACAAACAACAGATAAAAGAGAGGTTGTAAAATTGGAAAAACAAATTTAAGAAAAAAAAGAACAAGTGAAAATTAGGGAGTGAAGAAGAAAAATAATAAACAAGGATTAATAATTTTGAAATTGAATTGAAAGTCAGAAATTGTGGAGATCAGCGAAGAAGAGAAAAATAGACTGTAAATAAGAAGGTAGAGGTGTTATTGTGGATTGGAGTTGCAGAGGAGATAAGGACGAGATAAGGTGAAGAATTAATGAAAGGAGAATTGTTGGATTTGGAAAGAGAAGAGTGTAGCTACGAAGAAGGAAGGTTTTTGTGTATTTAATTTTTGGACAAGGTTGTATATTAAAATTTAAATAGTGTATTAGACTTTCGAACCTGTTATAAAGCTAAATTATCTAAATATCAAAGAAAATAAATCATTATATCAGATTAAAAATTTTACTTTAATAAAAATTTAATTTTAAATAGGAACTGAATTTGAACCTGCTCCTGAAGGGAAAGATAAGCTAGCCGGCCCATTAAATATTTTGACATACTTTCGGATCAAAAGGTAAGAGATTTTAATTTGATCTTTTGGTTTTTAAAGTTTTTTTTTATCTATTGGAAATAAACAAGTTAAAGTTTGATTAGTACTGCAAATTATTAAGTTCAATAAAAAATAGAACAGCACAATTTATATTTATATAAAACTACACATAGAGTATAGAAAAGGGGTAGTTGTGGGAGGGTAGGTTGAAAATAACACCACCATCGTGATCCCTGCCCTCGAAAACCCATAAAAACTTTGTCGGGTCCGTATTTTCTTATTTTTTGGGGATGTTGCTATTACAGATGGGGGTAGGTTCAACCCAAGGGAGTCGCTCTGGGGTGGGTACACAAATGTAAATTACCAGAATTTATTATTATTCCCAAAAAGAAACCGATCCGATGACCCCCCACAAGCCCAAGACCGAGAAGCTAGAAATTGGGTTGGTTTTTCCTCGATAGGGATAGTACGCAAGGGTTTCAGTAGGGGGGAGGGGAAATGTACTGCAAAAGATCCTCCAAACTTTTGATGTTCGGGACCTCGTTAAATGGACTATATTTTTCTACCCCCTGGAATTAAATAAAACATTGAATATTCTGTCAAAATTGCTAAGTTATAAAGGCATGAAAAT
Organism: Leptura quadrifasciata; assembly: GCA_963675555.1. Taxonomy (NCBI): domain Eukaryota; kingdom Metazoa; phylum Arthropoda; class Insecta; order Coleoptera; family Cerambycidae; genus Leptura; species Leptura quadrifasciata. Next base: position 24,864,334 of record OY776682.1, read on the forward strand.
AAATTTTGGAATACCTGAATTACTAGTATATCTGTTATTGTTATCATTAGAACATTAATATGCATTATTGTTTGTAAGCTAGTAGTAATGTGTCAGTATTATAACCTCAAACTCTTTCTTTGACTAAAGCTGAGGCATAAAGGTGCTATATCAAATATCACTATGTATATATGGTAATATCACAACTAACATTTAAGCAATATAGGACACATATAAATACAAGAAAAACAGTTTATAACTCTATAATATTACCTCATTTTAATTATTGTAGCACATTATATATATGGCAAATAAGAACGATCTAGAACGATTATATTTGTTACAAAATAGAGCAATGAGTTATATTAAAATGTAGTACCTACACTAGAATAGATTATATGTTAAAATGTTTGAATCAGATGAATATAGAGCATTTTCTAAAGTATAATGTTTTAATTTTCATACAAAAAATCAACAAAAACGTCGTTCCAGATTATTTAAAAAATATTTTAACAAAATTACGAAATGTGCACGATTACAATGCTCGGGGAAAAAATAAATCCGTAATTAAACAAGCTAAGAATTAATCAATGTATCACTCAATTTTCTAGAAAGGACTGGTTCAATATAAATGATTGACAGTGATGGCCCGTGAAATTTTGGTGAGATGTTTTGTGGAAAAAATATTTGATTGGCATTTGCAATATTAATTTTTAAAAAGTGCGATGCTCACCCTGGGATCTACGAAAGTACTTATAAAATATTTGCAACATATTCTTTTCTAGAACAAGGAAGGAAATATCCTTAGATGTTTTTATTTTATTAAAAAATCTTGATTTTTTTATAGTCTACACCATTTTGAAGTTTTATAAATTGAGATTCACTGTAAAATGAAATTCCAAAATGGTGTAACTTTATAAAAAAATCATGATTTTATTGATAAAATTAAAAACGTATCCTTATATTTTATCCTTGTTCTGTAAAAAAATACGTTGCAAATATTTTACAAGTACTTTCGTAGATCCCAAGGTGGGCAGCGCAACTTTTTGAAAAAATTTCGCAAATTTCAGTCAAATATTTTCTCCCTTCCCTTAAAGTTTGTTGCCGATTGAATGCTGATTTACGTAGGACGGATCTGTATACTTATAAACGACTCTTCTTCTTCTTCCTCTTTTACAGCTCTTTGCCTATATGTTTTAAAGGACTATTAAAAGATACTATGTTATGAATAATATATTCACTTACATTGTGTCGACTCTTGAAAGATGCAGCAACCGAGACTTTCCAGATCCACAGGGCTCTATTAAATACCTAGACGCTAAAATTACTCCCCTTGCTGTATTTGGAACTGGTACGGCATCTGGATGTTCCACAGATGTCTCTACAATTAAACAGGCATCCTTTGGAAGATTAGTCTTCCACATACGTGCTATACAATATTCCTCGTTGGGCAATGGGCTTATATTTTTCCTTGCGTACTGGAAAATTTCAGATCTTTTGTCTAGCTGGGACACTATTTTAGCAGAATGTAAATCGGGGTCCCATATGTGTCTCTCCCTCAAAACTCTGTGCAACACTTCTGAAGGCGGTGCCTCTAAATCTGCCGAAACCTTCCACAATCGAAGAGGTAGACCGTCTGCAACCTTTTTATAGGAAATTTCAAGCTTTGGATTATGAGGGGAGACTGGGATCCAACCACGACCCTTTTCTCTAGCTTCTTTCAGGAGATTTGACTGACATTCATTTAAGTACTCTCGCCAACCGCCTATTTCTCTACCAAGGTCTGTTAACAACTTAGCTTTTGTTTCCTTTATTTCAGTAGATTTACATTGATTTAAGAATTCTTGAGGTATCTGTAAGAAGATTAATCAACATTTATTTCAGTTGTTAAATCAGCTATTTCAGTAACGATAGATAGATGTACCCATACACGTACATAAGTAGAAGTGTTAACACCAACCACGCTAATAAGATAATTAAAACCTAATTAGGTTGTTAAAGAGAGTAATTACATAAGATCGATAAGAGAAGTGAAAGGCGGTAATGCTTAATTGATTTTGTTGACACCAGCGGTAATTAGTCCATTAAGGCGAAGGTTATGATATCAATATTTAATCGATTTTACATTATTACGTGTACTGCAGCAATCACTTTATCAAAATCTATCATCCCGTTATGCGGTTTTGGAAAGCTATAGAATTAAAAAATGTAGTTTGGTTATCTACAACTTGTTGACACATCTGTTTATCGTTTAATATAAAACTGCATTCTTCCTAAATTACCAATATTCAGTGTTCTATAAGTCCTCAAACATAACATAACGAATAAAATATAATATTTTTAGTTGCAAACTCCTCTATAAAATTCTTATTTTACTATAAGGAACATAACCAGACTGCAACCAATAACTACTCTCCGGGCTATGTGCCTCGCCGAGTGCTGAATTACAAGTTACAAGCTTGGCGCATTAAGTGTAATAATTGCATATTACCATCAAAACGCTAACGCTTCGATTGCAACAAACACCAGCCGAAAGACTGATCCTACTTAAAGGAGCTCTTGTGCCAGTCGTCACACACCACTTGCAGACTGCAGTTTCGAGCTGTTGGTTCTCGTCAGTGCAAGGTAGGCATGTGACGACCGACACAAGGATCACTTGACTAATTAGTACATTTCGGTATCTTTGGGATAGCGACATGTAAAACAGTCAGCAAGCACCATCTAGTGGTCCAGTGTCCGTTGCAATCGAAAAATAAATAGCCTGATTGGGCTTAGCATAGTTCAAATGTGCATTTAGAGGGGGAATCAATACCCTGAAGCCTTTGTTGATAGAGTTTTCATAAATGTTGAAAATAGGGACAATCAGGTACAACAAAAAAATTAACGTCATTATACAGCAACAATTCCTTATGTATACGCACTATCGGAGAAGCTACGCTGTATATCTAGTTTAACAAAAACAAAACCAATAAACCGGGAGCAGAATTCAAAAAACTGTATTTACAATATCCCATGTGAATGTGATAGTGATAAATGTTATGTGGGTAAGTCATCCAGACCTTTCAGTGTGAGGTTGGATGAGCACAAGAATTACATTAGAAATAATGAAATTCAGAAATCAAAGATTTGTGAACATGTTTGGGAAACCAACAAGAATAAACTGGGATTCGGCAAAAAAAAGAGGCAGATAACAAAAAAAGAAAAATTAAAGAATCAGCAATAATCTTATTAAATGAAGATAAATACATATCGAATTGTTCTGTAGATATTTGTACCTGGCTACCAATGTTAAAAGAAGAACTTAACAAACTCAACATTATCTAAAAGAAAATATCATCAGTTCTGTGTAAGTAGTAAGTATCTATGGAAATAACATAAGCAGAATCTTAAAGCTGTGTATTTGACATACACAACAAATAAGAGTTTTTCGAACAAAATTTTGAAAATGGAAAGAGACTACTTTCCGAAACATCAGCAAAATACATTATTTCTGTGTTTATTCTGATTTATATTATTTGTAAAAAATAACCTCTGGCTGTTCGTTTGACGTAAACGTCACAGGCGCAGAGCCTTTTTTCCAATAATTCTATTATTTTGTAGATTCGGTTATTTGTTTTTGAGGAGGATAATACATGTGGTAGAAAACCCAAATAAAAGGAAAAAATATATTCAGCCTGTTCTGTTCTGATCTTCTTTTTATGGGATTTTACTAGTTTTTTTTTTTAATACATTTATTTAACGTCGGCCTATTTCCGCTACTGAGGCCTAACACCAACGCCTGTAGACGAGCTACCCCCAACCAGGAATATTGCCGAACCTCTTCCCTTAAGAAGAGTAGGGATCTTTTACTTGCCTAACATTTAATAGACAAAGGACCGACGGCTTTACATCCCCTCCGAAGGATGGTATATCTCCTATACAACCCTCGCCTAAGGTTGTATAGCTTCCGCGCATTCACTGATATACAAGCCGCTGGAAGATGTGTGAGGCGAGGACGCGGTTTCCGTTGGAATGGTCACCCATCCAAGTACTAACTGCGCCTGTCGTTGCTTTACAGCGCATACCGAAGTATGTACATAGTAAAGACGCATCTACGCTCGCCCATTTTACTAGTTAAAAAAATATATAGTAGTGCATAGTACTGACTTTTATGCAACAAAGTAGGATATAGTATACCGGGTGCCTACGATATTACTAGTCAGCCTATAAATTTCTTGTAAAAAAAAAAAGATATCGATTTCAAATTTTAGGAAGTTGTATGGTTGAATACGGTGCACAGTTTGATTTCTCCAAGATCTGGTTTTTCCGATTTACCAGAAGCAGTATAAACCTTGTTATTTTTAATGGAACACTATTCGAAAGTTAGATTGTCCAAGAAATTCTAGGTCCAAAACATGTAGCATACCCTATATCTGTCTCTGACAGTTTTCAAGAAAATGGCAGTTGAAATTATTATATCGATCATAAATTATTTCATTCTCATATAAAATAAATGAATGTACGGATATTTAATTTTTTTTTTGGTGAGTAAAATTTGATAAAGGCATAACAATTTCATTTCCAGCTGAACCGGAAGTACTACGAAAAGTGATTTTCAGGCTCAAATTACTTCGATACTTTTAATGGAACACACCCCTTATTGAACCTCAAATTTACATTCCACTAACCTTTCTGAGTATATATTTTTTGTTTCTGGTGTCCTCTGTGTAAACCTAATAGTTTACGAGATATTGGCAACTGAATAGGCGAGATAAATACACTGGCCTGTGTTGAGATTGATCCAACAAGTTCTACAAGGCAAATTATTCAATAAACGTATAATCCAAATGTATGAATAAACAGCTTCTATAATTATTTAAAAATGTTAATTTGGTACATTTAGCAGATAACTTTCATACTTTCAACATTTGATATTTGTGTGAAATAAAAAAATATTTAAATTATTCGTACTAGGTTCTATATATGTTATTGAAATATGTATAGGTATATGTATATGAATATAAATTTTTTGTAAAATTAAAAAATATATGAATTTTGTTCATATATTCATCAGATTTTTGTTTTTCAAGATGTTCTAGTCTAGAAATAGTTATGGCTCCTATTGTTTTTAAAAATAATATAAAATGATATAAATTAACAGACATATTACGTATATTTATTTATGTATATACCTCCAACAATATACATGGTGTATGCCACTGATGAATATCCACTAGTTGCATATACATTTCATGTCATATGTATATTTAAAAATACATGTCTAAATTTTAACATCTTATGTATATGCTATAGACATACATATCCATAAGATGTGTGGGATTTCTCTTTAGTTTCCCGGAAAAATATATTTATAGTTTTCTTTGATTATCTTGCTATCTATGCGTTTAAAAAAAAAAAATTATAAGAAAAAAAAGTGTTTAAAATTGCATTTTATATACAGTGATGCTGTTTAGAATATATATTTTTTAATTCTTCTAGAAAACGGAGAATTAACATATTATGTTAGTTTTTCCGTTTTTTCGGAAAACTAAAGGGAAAATTGCAAATCTAATACCGTATTCAAATGGAAAATACGATTTTAAACACTTTTTATTCTTTACGAGATATTTGCATTTTTTATTATGATTTTTTTTAATATACATATATATGTATATAAGAATATGTTGCAACATGTTTGGAATTTTTTAAGTATTTTTCCCGTGATCACAGCATGTTTTTACATAAAGGGTCTAAATATCCCAAACTATCCAAAATTTTCCATGCCATTTCCTTCGTTTACTGTACTAAAACAACTTCTCCTTTAAATACTGTTTTACTTTTCGTATAACTTTCTATACACAAACCAGTTGTAGTGTTGAATTAATCTTTGCTAACATTATTTTCTAAATTATTTTATAAATCAAAAAACCACCACACATGCCACTCTGAATAGTAAAGAGTTGTCAAATAGCGGATTCTTTAAACTGATTTAATAGTGATAACAAATATTTAAAAGTGCCGAAAGTCATTTCTACATAAAATTAAACGCTTTAGTGCACTGAAAAACGTTTCCGTCGCGGATTTTGAGGACTTTTTCACCACGAATATGTCCCAAAAAGAAGCAAGCGGAATTTCCGAGAGTTCCATTAGCGAAAATGAGACAGAAACAAAACCTGAGAAATCAACAGATAAGGACTGGATAATAAAAACTAAAAAAAAAAGAAGAATTAAACTTAAAACATCATCACAATTAAAAAAAAAGCCAATGTAAACACACAACTCAGATAAGGCACCAATATTTTCAAAACAATCAACAAAACAAAATAAAAATTTACCATAAAAAAAAGACAAATGAAATGATGGAAATATGTAGTATACCTCTAAATAATAACACAGTATAAAACCAAAAGACAAATAAATCAAAAAATTTATCTGTTGCTATGCAAAACATCTTTAGAAAAAGTACAATAATGTCTATTATGCCACAGCTCCTGAGAATGCAACTCATATGAAACTCACACACAAGTGGTGCTCAATGTTTCCCAATGTCCAAGACATTATAATACAAGCAGGGAAAGGCTTTATTATTAAGTCAGATAATACAAAAAAACACATAGAAACGGCATTGAAACGCTTGAAAGAAAATAAGGAAACTTACACATTGGAAGCAAGCATCATTCTCCCAAATACAACACATCAGATATCAACAATACAGTCATATTTTGCAGTTATATCTCAGGTGGACATAGACATAGATAAAAAAGATATAAGCAAAATGTTACTTAATACCAATACCAATACAGTACACCGTTATTGTAAACGCATAATATCTAAAAAAAAAACAACAAAGCATAAATTTAGGTGGTTAATCTTTACCTTTTGTGATCATACACACACCACGAAATTGCTAGGAGTTCACAAGGCAACGTCCAAAGGCCAGGCAGCTTCACATTTACTTCACTGCTTCCTGGTACCTGGGTTCTGTCGCTCCACAGCCAGACGAACGTCACACAACAGAAAAATATCAAAGACAATACACTAAATTGATAAAAAGGGAAGGGCCGCAAGTCGCGTCTATCCTCCATAAAATCACAAGCCAATCAAATCAATTTTCAGATCTCCCAAAATTCCCCGCACAAGTGTCCTCAAGTAACACGTTGATTGGCCAGCTAAGTTTGAGAACAAAAGGGTTAAGTTACAAGGATATTTAAAAAAAAAAATGCGAAAATGGAACAGAGATGTTGAACTGAAACCCCAGTCAATATCATATATTTACAATTATAGTTTTTCACTAATTGTACAGTTTAAATGCTAAATAAATATATTTTCATGTTACTACTATTTTGATTATTATAATAAGAGCACGCCTAAGATGGGCAGGTCACGTTCATCGTATGCATGATAACCGCCTTCCTAAATGTACACTTTATGGTGAGTTGCTAAGCGGTAGAAGAAGGCGTGGCGGTCAACGAAAGAGGTTCAAAGACGCTCTCCATGAAAATCTAAAATCCTGCGGTATTGCAGACGAGCAATGGGAGCAACTTGCAGCGGACAGAACCGAATGGCGAGGGGTTGTGGCCAGCTATCAAGGAAATGTTGCTGCAAGAAGGCCGAATCCAAGACCTAACCAGGTCTATGTTTGTCCTGACTGCGGTCGACATGTGCTTTCCCGAATTGGCCTCTATAGCCATAGTCGTGTGCACCGTAGATGAATGGGAATTACAATAGACTACACCTTTTACTTGTTTTTTATTGTACACAATTTATCGACTGTAACATTTTTATACTTGGACTCGAGTAACGGCTAATAAAATAAATAAATAAATAAATAAATAAGAATAAGCAAAAGTCTGTAAATAATAAACATATGGCAAAAATAATTAATCTAACATACAATGTAAAAATTGTCATCCCAAAATTATTGAACCAATGCATAACATATTTTCATTTACATATAAATTATCCCAATACTCTTAACATACATAAATATAAAGCTTATTTCATTTTGGGTTATCAAGAACGTCTGTACATACAATTTTATTACCCCAACTTTGGTTTAAATGTACATCTCACAACGACGAATAAATAATAAAGAAAACCATTAACAATCTATTGCGCTATCTATCTCTGATAGAAATAATTAATCTGCATCTGCAAATAAGTAATTAATTTATGTATACAGAGTAAAATATTGCCATCCCGTTTGATAATTTGCACAATAAAACATTCACCGTCACGGCAGCCAGGGAGCATGGAGGTGGTATTAGAGCCAGCCAATTGCAACTACTGATGCATATACATTTAGTTTATACAATAAAAGTTCATGACAGATGCTGTGGAAAGCATTTGACAGGTTCGTGTAGACAAAATCAACTTGTTCACGTTGTTCGAGGTCGCATACTAGGTAGTTATGAAATGTCGCCATATTCGTAGCAGTGGATCGCCCCTTGTAAAAACATGTTGCTCATTGATTGACTTATTAAACATAGTCTGGAAAACACCGAATGTCGTCTGCGTCTAGAGGAAGATGAAACGGCAATGCATGTCCTGTGCACTTGTCCGCTGTAGAAAGAACCCGGTTCTCATTATTTGGCAAAGGACAGCTTTTGCTTGAGGACCTGGACAATCTCTCTCCCAACAAAGTTACCAGCTTATTAAAAAGCTGAACCTATTGGGTGAAATATAAATTACAATTGAGCCACAATAGACCGATTGGTCGCAGTGGAGGGTCTGGTATAGACCCACTCACATTTCAACCTAACCTAAATATGGATTCCATTACTCTTGGAATACAGGAAATAATTGTGATTAATGCGTATTTTAGATTTCGGTTCTGTTACCAGATTTAAAAATTGGTGTAATGGTAGAGGTTTTCCATTCATTGGGAAAAATAGCATATATGTATGAGTTGGAGTTAAAAATGTCCGGTTACCTTTTTGCAAAAGATGGTTCTCTGTATCTCTGAGCATTACAACTTTTAAATAAATAAAAATAAATGATTTTACCACCTTCCAGCTCACCTCAATGACGATCTTAAGTCTAGGAGATTTAGATCTATTTGAGTGAAGGAGATGGAGAGAGCTTATAGTAGGATCCGAATCACTTCTTGGGAACAATTTATAATTGAAAAGTGAAAACTATGAAAAAAATAACTGTTAATTTAAGAAACATCTTATAAAAACTGTCACACTCTGTGTCATGAATAAAGATTTGTTATGAACATTAACACATCTCAATTTGAAAATCACAAAAAATATCGTAGAATACACGAGTCCACATACCGTAGAATTAAATTTTGATGAAAAACACATTGGTGCACTGTTAAATGCACAGTTGTTCATAGTAATGTAACATAATTTTAGTCAACAAAATATATCATATTGTTTCCACAGTGCATTTATTCCGAGGAGTGGTGTATATTCGATATTTCTTTATTTTTCAAAGTATAATATTACAGTTACTTACCCTGAAGAGACTGTTGAAGTTTCTCATAAAATAAAGTAAGCAATCGTGTCCGGCTTTATTTTCTGCTAATTCTTTTGGATGAGGTGATCCAAGATTTTGCTTATATGCTTGTGAATAATGAAATAAAGATGGTGCGAAACACATCGCTAAGTTGCTTTCGTTCATTTGATTAACTTGAGAATGTTTTGAGATGGTCAGTAAAAAGTGTAGTAAGGCTTGCAACACTTCAATATGTTCATCTGGCATTAATAAAAGGGCACATAGAACAGATTCGCGACGAAGACATGGTGGAACATCTGGAAATATTCATTTTTTTATTAGTGGTGACAATGATATGATGTTGGAATTAAATACTGAATTACTATGAAATTATATAAAGGCCGTAGCTGCATTAAGCATGAGTAATATGCCTTAATATATAAATTAAAAATGTCAGAAATTATTACTGCGAATTACATAGTATTGAATTATATTATAGAGTTATTAATGGGGTATACATGGTAATGGACCATTCTAGTTGTGACATCAATACTAATTAAAAGGGCCTGAATGTATGCAATTGGGCATTATAGGTCATGAATACATACTGCGGTGGAAACTCAAGATAAATTGAACCTTATGATGCATTTAGTTTAGGTCAAATTTAGAACTATGAAAATATTGCTCCAATTTTATTGAAATGTGAAGTTACAGAAAATATTTCTGAATATGTTCTGAACAGATTCATTATGTGTGAGTAAAAATCTTTAAATATTCCATATAAATACGAATGTACATGAAAAATGGGACAACTCTTTATGCTATTCAATTTTGGTCCTTATACGTCTAATGCACATACATACATGACAAATTTTCATTTTGAACGTGCTATGACTATGTACTACAAGATTGGCTACTTTCAAGGGCTTTTACCTCACACTAACATGGTTCATTTTTGAATCTTACTCTATGGAAGATGTGGAAAATACAGAAAAAGTAGTTAAAAAAAATAAATATATCTTATATTCGGAGGGCAACCAACAATTTGGCAAATATTTCTCATATGAATTCATATAATACATATATTAATCTTAAAATTGTCTGATTGGTATAGCATATATATCAATATCAATATCAAAATTTATTCAAAGTAGGAATATCCTAATATACAATAATAGAAATACAAAAAGATATAAATACAGAAAAAAATATATTTAAAAGTATGTACAGATGTATATACATACATAACGTACAGACGAATTTAGTATAGACAATAAGTAACAACTAATACTATCAAAAGACTATACATACGAATCATGCATTTTCTATGTGATCCAAAAGATTTTTTTAAAATAAGTAAATTGATTGACTAGATTTTATAGTCCATGGAAGCTTATTAAACTGATCAATGCCCTTAAAAAACAAGGTATTTATGCCTATTCTAGTATTGGTTCTATTTAAAAATAAGTTATTCCTATTACGACGGAGATAACAATGAACCTGATTTTTATACACTATAAACTCATCAAAATATGAAGGTAGTAAGATTAAAAGGAATACAAATAACATGAATGTTAGATATTACAGTGATAAGCATTGAAAATTAATTTTGTTAAATAACATTTAAATTTTAATTTACATTTCTATTTTTAAGTACCTATGAAACAATTTATTTCTTAAACACGTTCACGCTAGTACTATTTTTAATATAATCGGGTATTATTAAATCCATTCAAATCTCTAAAGAATAATGATTTCATTGACTTCATTTCTATCTATGTGAAAATTATTTCTTGTTCTGTATGATGGTGAAATTGAAAATTGAAATTAATACGGTTTTTTGTTTTGAGGTTGGCTATAGTTGTCTTTAAGTTGTTTAGACTTAGTAACTCAAATTCATCGAAACAGAGCCAATAGTATTCAGATTTTGGTCAGACTAGTTGCTTATTGATACAATACTATTAGAAATTTCAACTATGCTGTTTACAAAGTAATTGTCGAAATTGTTTGTTGCTTCTTGTTCTGTATTAGCAAAGTAATTTCTACCGTTTATAAAAAATTTAATGTTATTATAATTAATTTGTTGATTTTCTCCTTTTATAAGGAATTTTAGTGTTTTCCACATTGATCTTGGATCATTTTGATTATTACTAATTTTATTTTCAAAGTAGTTTTTTTTACTTTAAGCAAGTTAACAAATTTATTCCTTTTGTTTTGTACATATTCCAACAATTATCCTTATTTTCAGCACTCCTATTTACACAAATTTTATAAGCCACATCTCTGTCATAAGCTTTATTTTTTACTTCTGCATTATACCATGGAACCCGGTTCGTTTTACATGATATTTCAATTATTGGAGCTATACTATCTAATACGGTTTTACATTGGTCTAATATGTTTTTACATTGGTCTAATATGTTTTTATATATTATATTAACATCATTGCTACCATAAAGCCAATTGCAAGAAATAAGTTCTAAATTGATTTTGTCAAAAATACCATCATTTAATTTTCTATACATATATAGTCTAGTATACTTTAACTTGGCGTGTGTATGTATGAGTTAATATTTCCGTACGATTTCATTTTCTCTTGTACATAAAGATCCAGAAATATCGTCCACGTAGACAATGTTTCTGGACTATTGCTTTAACTTTGTGTACAATATTGTATCTGTCAACTGAATTTTATTTACACTGCATTTAACATTTATTAATTGTTACTACAATTTCCTTAGTTACTGTGTAACTAAGTTCATAATTTTTACTGAGTTTATAGGCAACAATTTGATATAATTTTTATTTTATTTTTCAATTATTAACCACCGTAAATAATGTTTTTAGTAGGGCACAAATATATATGTGTAATCACCTCCAATGCTCCAACCTCATTTAACTAACTTCTAAATTTGTATGATCTTTATTATCGCTTATCGAAATCATCATATTTTGCAGCTGAACGATATTTTCGAATTCTGATTCAGGAAGAGGCTGTAGGTATTTGTTTTTCAGAAATAGTTGTCGCACATCAATTGATGACTATTGCCTGAAATAGTTTATTTAGTTATTTTTCTTTGCTTAGTGATATGTTGGCAGTAATCCTCAAGTTACGTTCATAAAAACGACTTTTAATTAACTATAGATGATTTATGTTGAGAGAGTGTGTGATAGTAAGTGTGCTCTGAAGTTTTCCACGTTTTTAATAAGACTAAAAGTAATAAAAATTATAGCCATTTGATAAATGGTGAAATAAAGTGTTTTCTTAAATGATGTGCTAGTTAGTTTTCTACAAAGAGTTTGTTTTTCTTACACAATATTAAAGACAATTAACGTGTTTTAACTGGAATTTATTATTTTTATGGACACCTGCAAAAAACTTTCAACTAATCTGTTCTTTTTTGTTCCCTGTGTTTATCCTACTGATTAAAATAAAACAGGACCGGACTTTTAGAATTTCTAATGCAGAATGTCTACTTGTAGTTCTTGTAAAGAAAAGGACAGTGAATTAATACCATGTGATGAATGTGAAATAACGCAATGTCACAAATGTACTAACCTTACTGCTTCAGAGATTAGAGTTGTCACACTGAAAAAACGATTGCTAATGTTCTTATGTGCAAAATGTAGACAAAAGTTTGAAAAAAATATAAAACTTTTAGAAGAAGTAAGTAATAAATTGAATGATATCCAAAAAGATATTAGAATGCAGAAAAATACAATTGAGGAGCAAGGAAACATAATTGAAAAGCAAGGAAAAATGATTGAAAGTCTTTCAGAGGCCATAAGCACTAAAAATAATGAGATTACATATGGAATTAGCAAGGTAATAAAAACTCAAGGAGACATAGTAGAAACATATTCAGAAAAGGCAAAAAAAAAGAAAGCTGATCCGGTAGTGGTAATTAAACCCAAAAATGCTACTCAGAAACATGATGAAACGAGAAAAAAAGTAAAGAATTCTTTTGATCCAACTAAAATTGCAGTTTCATATATGAAAAATTCACGTGACGGAGGGGTTATAATCGAATGCAAGAATAAAGTAGCTGCAGAAAAGCTCAAAGCCGAGGCATGTAATAAGATGGGTGAAAAGTATAATATAAGTGAACCAAAAAAACATTGTCCCAAGATAAAAATAGTAGGTATAACAGAAACGAATAGCCCTGGAGATATAGAAGAATTAATACACATACAGAACGAAGATATTTTGTTAAAAGACAAGTCTGAAATTAAAGTAATGCATGTTGCTCCAAGTAAGAAAAATAAAAAAAAATTTTGTAGCATATGTACAGGTGGATGGTGAAAGTTATAACAAAATACTGAGAAATGGTAAAATCAATATTGGCTGGGATAGGTGTGCGGTATATGATGCAGTAGATGTTCCAATTTGCTATAAATGCTGCGGTTTTAACCATCTTGCGAAACAGTGTGATAAATAAACAGTTTGTGCCAAATGTGGAGGCCCACATCGTACAGTTGAATGTAAGATAATGAGATGATATGTGTCAATTGCAAATATGCTGTAGAAAAACTTAATATCAAACAAGTGGATTTTCATCATCACACATGGAGTAGAGAATGTCCAGCATATTTGAGAAATTTGGAGATTAAAAAAAGCAAAATAGATTTTTTATAAACACCAATTCAGGAGATAATCGTAATACCCGAATTATTAATAGAAGCACACAGAAAATGGAGAATCTAGCCATAGCTCATGTTAACATAAGGTCGCTGGTCCCTTCTTTCGATGATTTTAAAGCATTGGTAATTGAAAAAAGTTTTCACATAGTAGCCATAACAGAGACATGGTTGTCTCCAGAGTTTCCAAGTTCATTGATAGAAATTCCAAACTATACAATATATAGGTGTGACAGGCAAACAAGAGGTGGTGGAATTGCTGTATATGTGTCATCAATTTTTAAGTGTGACCCTGTAGATATTTCTTTTTTGGAAGAGAGTAGTGAAAGATCAATTGAACAACTGTGGTTGTACATTAGATATAAGAGTTACAAGGTGTTATTAGGAGCTCTGTATAAACCCCCTACAGTACCATACACTAATGTAAAATGCATAGAAAATGTCTTAGCTACGATAGGAGTTCAGTTTGATTATAATATATTACTAGGGGATTTAAACATAGATTTTTTAAGTCAAAATAATGATAAAAATTTTTTAACAGATATTTGTGCAAGTTTTAAAATGACACAAGTAATTAATGAACCCACTAGAATATCTAGATCGAGTAGTAGCCTTATATACATTATCTTTGTGGATTCAGAATTGTGTGTTATAGATACAGGGACTGTGGAAATGTATAACTTGACTGATCATATGCTGACATATTGTATTCTTCAGGCAAATATCTTTAAACCTGAACCTAAGACGATAACATACAGAGACTTTAAGGATTTTAATCTGGAACTTTTTAAAGCAGACATGGAATCTATTAACTGGCACAGCTTATCTGATGAAAATGATGATATAAGCAGAAAAGTTGAGACTTTCAATGGTGTACTAGTAGATATATTTAACATCCATGCCCCTTTAAGGTGTGTCCAGATTAAGCGTCCTTATCGACCTTATATTACTGAAACAGTTAAGGAAATTATTAAACTGAAAGACAAAGCATATAGAAAGTTTAGGATAACCGGAAATCAAGAACATAAAAATGTTCTTGACTTAAAAAATTATCTGACATTCGCAATTAGGAGTGAAAAAACCGCATACATGAATTCTGAAATTAATAAAATAAATAATGATACAAAAAAACTGTGGTCCAAATTTAAACAGTGGGGAATCACAATAAATCATTCAATTAATATTCCAGATCACCTAAAGGATCCGAATAAGTTGAACCAGACATTTACTAATCTAGGCCATCTTGTAACACCTGTAAGCGAAGAGACTGTAACATTCTTTGAGTTTTTTAAATACCCAGAGTAAATTTGAATTCAGGCAGGTAGCAGAAATTGATATATACAAAGCTCTCAGACATATAAAATCAAAATGTATGGGGATTGATAGTATTGGATATGATATGTTAGATTTCAGCTTGCCGTTCGTTGCTGAATATCTTAAAGATTTGATCAATGAATCATTACAAAATGGAGAATTTCCAACTACTTGGAAAACAGCTATTATAAAACCGCTACCAAAAATACTAAATGCAACTTCATTTAATGATTTGAGGCCAATAAATATTCTTCCTATATTATCAAAAATGTGTGAAAAAATTGTTTTTGATATGATGGCTGATTATGTAAATAATAACAATATCCTACCACCAATACAGTCTGGCTTTCGAGCTAATTTTAGTACTTGCTCTGCACTTACTAGAATCGCAACTGATGTTACATATGGAATTGATGAATCAAAAGCAACTTGTTTAGTTCTATTAGATTATAGCAAAGCTTTTGATCTGATAGATCACAACTTACTTATTGCTAAATTGAAGTTTTATAATTTTTCTGACAATGTGTGCATTTGGTTCACTAACTACTTAATAAATAGGATGCAATACATTGTAGTTGATGGCATTAAGTCCAACCCCATTGTGGTAAAATGTGGTGTTCCACAAGGTAGCATTCTGGGACCAATGTTATTTAATATCTTTACAGCCGATTTACCAGCAAAAATACACCACTGTTGTATTTATATGTATGCAGACGACACACAGATATTAAAGTCATTTGAACCATCATTGGCAAATGTCGCTTTGCATGAAGTAAACTCTGACCTAGAGAGAGTATTTTTTTGGTCCAATAATAATGGATTTTGTATTAACCCTAATAAAAGCTGTTATTTGATTATTGGCACGTCAAACGTCAAAAATAAAGTTAGGTTGTTCAATTTCACCACAATTCATATTAATAATATGGAGATTCCACATAAAGAATATGCTAAAAATTTAGGAGTTATTTTTGATGAGTCTTTAAACTTTGAAAGGCATGTAACATTTAAGCTAAGCATATTATATATGAAATTAAAGGCACTATATAAGTTCAAATATATATTGCAAGAAAAAGTCAAATATAGAATAGTGGAATCTATATTATATCCCCAATTCGATTATTGCCTAATATTATAAATATTTGACTAGTGAATTTAAAAATAAGTTGCAGATTGCCCAAAATACATGTTTACGCTTTGTTTACTCAATACAAAAATATGACCACATTACTCCTGTATACAAAGAACATAAGCATCTAAAAATAAATTATCGTTACAAATTTTTCATTGGGGTATCCTTAATGAAAACGTATTTAAGTGGAAAACCTGAGTATTTAAAAGAGTATTTAATACAGAGGCAATTAATGCATAATGTTAATCTTAGAGGCTTAAATCAATTTCACATACATCAACATAAAACTGCCAAATTTCAGTGTTGCTATGCCTATGTTGCTGTAGACTTGTTAAATAATGTAGAATACTACGGAATGATACAGGGTATTTCAGAAGTCTCTTTTAAAAGAAAATATAAAAACTATTTACTAGGTATACAGAATGGACAATGAAAAATGTAGTATTGTGTGGAGATAGCTGATTTGATTGGGGCAGCTGTGGGCAGGGGGGGGGAGTGGTGCCTGTGTGGACTTCTTGTGTGATATGGGGAGTTGATGAGTGTTGCCACGCATCAATTTCTCCATGTCGTGTAGGGGGTCTGTGCGGGTGTCATTCGCTTTCCTGTTCGCAGCTGTTTCGGGTTGAATTGGTTCTCTGGTTTTTCGTTTTTAAATGTTTGTTAGGATAGTATAAGCTCTTTATTGTTTACTGTAAACTAATTTGTTTTTTTTTTGGGTGGCGTGGAAGAACGTTTACACGAACGTCACCTTTTGTGTTGTATATGTGTATCTATATATATAATACAATAAATGTTTTTCTATTCTATAACTGATGTGTGACAGAATTGATTTCCATAAGTGATTGATATACAGGGCGGGCTAGCGGTAGACGTCAAAAATAAAAAAACCTGCTGCCCTAGGAATCACTACTTCCATATCCAGATTTTGTATCCAAATCTTATACACACTAACTCCCAATGTAATATTTTACTCCCTTTAATAATAGGTGGGGGGGGTAGAGGGGGTGGCTAATGCCAAAATAAATTTTAAAGGCCCTTGGTTCTCGTACACACAGTAAATCCCAATTTAATTTTTACTCCCTTTAATAACAGGGTGGGGGTGGCAATGGGGGTAGTAAACGCCATAAAAATTTATTGAGGCGTTTCATTCTTGTATACAAACTAAATCACATTTTTATTTTTTATAGTCTCTTTCATAATAGTTTGGGGGTGGTATTGGGGGGGGGGGTGGCTGATGCCAAAAAAATTTTTGAGACCTTAACTTTTTGTATATACCCTAACCTGTTTGCTTTGCCTATTTACCCTTATTTACCCCCGAACACTTCAACGGAATTAGATCAAAATATAATCTAGTTCCAGATCCCATTATAATACATAAGTGTACCAAATTTTAAGTCAATGCGCACAAAAAAGTTACAGACTGTCAGACAGAAATTTTTTTTCGCTCAAATTTAAAATCTTGGAGCTTCATGACATTTTAAGACTATTTCAACAATATATATATATATTTTTTTTTCTTTGCATTACTATACTAGTCAGTGCCCATCAGAATAACTCCTATATATGTTACCAGATAAAATTCGAAAATGATGTTGGTTTAGAATTTGGAAAGTACCTAATTTCTGTAAAGTTATTGAAAGTATAAATTAGTATAGTCCAGTTCATGTATTATCAGCACTCAAAAACGCAACAAAAACTTTACGACCTTGTTAAAATACCATTACTCTTTGTGCTATATTGACAGCAAATTGACTTGTTTCTTTATAGGTTTTTAGTGTGCGTCGGCTTTTTTGATGAGAGCAAGCCATTTGGCCCACAGCAATGATAATTATGTCGTAAAGTTTTTGTTGCATTTTTTGAGTGCTGATAATAAATGAACTCGACTATAACTAACAAAAACAAGTGGTTAAGGGCGTAAATTTAGCAAGTATTTTGAATATTGAAGCTAACAGTAGTAATGGATTTGGATTTTTGGCTCTGGTACTGAAAATAAATTGGCAAATGCTTTTATTATGTTCCTAATATGGTAAGTGGAAAAGTGAATTATTTGGTAAATTTTGTTGTTTTGAATTTTCATTTTTTCAATAATTTTGAAGCGGTTCGATAATATCGACACAGCTCTCTACATAGACAATATCATATCTTCATTCAAAGAGGTTAGAATTTATTGAGTATTTTCCCGATTTCATAGCAAAATTCCTGTATCATCTGCAAAATTCATCTTATTGGTATATTTTAAAATGGAAAGAATGATTTACTTTCTTGAAAACATTCATGTATAGATTCAGTTGCATCTAGAAATTCACTAGGCTTCGTATTTTCTCGCTATCATTAGCTTCACTAATACGGTAACGAGTGGTTCGACATTTTTCAGATAATATTTACTATAAATAATTTTGTGTCAGTTAATACAGAAAATAATGTACAGCTTCCAATGGTTTTCGTTGTTTCTTAAAGTCTGTACTTTATTCAGAAACCACCCACAACTATCGCATTTACGATTCATACTGAAGATGGCTTTGTAACTATAAGTATTCATTATTCACATGAAATCAAGTTATTTACTCTATTCAAATTTGTGATTACTCAGTAAATGAGATGTGATATCTGAATCTATCCAGTCTCTTATATTATGCACAAACATGGATGTGATAAGAATATCTAGTTGAAACTTGTATTTACTCTATGGTCTATTTAGGAATGAGAGAGACCAATAAATCAATCAAATGCAGACCGGTCATGAGCGCACTACCATTTTTTCATATTCATAGAAATTATACATTATGTATAGTGATGCGATTGTCTTGTGATCTTAGGCTATGTGAGGGTGAACCCCCGTTAACACTGTCAATTATTGGTTATGCATATAAATGAGAGAGTAGCAATGGCAAAGACAAAGACAAATCAAATATTATATATATATATATATATATATATATATATATATATATATATATATATATAGATAGGTAGATAGATAGATAGATAGATAATTTATTTTGTGTGAGACAATTACATAATTGTGTACACATGTCAAAAAATACAAAAATGTCGAATAGATATATACAACAGAAAAGTAAAATAAATATATCACAGGAAAACAGAAAGCGACTAACATAAACATAAAATATACTTATACACACATATACATATATATATATATATATATATAGCAATGGTATGATTCTGAACCAGAAATAGTAATTTGTAAGCACAATCCTGAACCAGCCGGACGGACCTGAACCATATATGTGGTTCAGGTTCGTTTTCCTTTCTTTTTTATTTAGTGGTATCTCACGTAGATAACTGAAACGTTCCTTGACAAACTTAGGATCGGATTCTTTCTTAACATATATATTTGGCGGGAAAAAATGCGCGGGAGAATTAGTTACAGACTAGTTAATGGTGGTTCAGGTTAGTTAGGAAGACGTGTTTTTTAGTTCAGTGTTTGGCTGCATTAGCGGGTGGCGCTGTTCTATATACAGTATATTGACATTCATGTCTTCCTTACTAACCTGAATCAATAGGTTTGGCAATAGTGTATTAATGTCTTTGTACTTATAAGAACGTTTTGGTATCTTTAAACCTATACTAGGATGCAATACGTTGAGAGATTTTATTTATAGTTTTACCATGCGTATCTATGTAACCTGTTGGAATATTTTTATAGGGTATGAGACAAAATAAAAATCCAAAGCATTATATTATTTTTATTTGTAGCATTTCGATGATTTGGGATTTATTGGAACTTGCGACATTTAATGTAATTAATTTAATTCAATGCAATGTAATCCTAAAAAATTATAGATCTGTTACGAGACCAAATAAAAATTATTTTAAACTTCCTAAAAGATCAGACGACATAAAAAATACAAATAAAAAGCTTTATAAATATCTATTTGATCAAAAATTGAGTTACTGAGATTATACGACACAAATATATATATTCATCCGTTTGAAAAAATTCATAAACTACAACCTTATGTTATCCTGATAATCTCAGAATTATTTTTCTCAGTCCAAGAATGATTTAAGTAAATAATTATAATAATTATTAGTCTTATTTCCGTAAGGTATATAGGTGTGAAGTTTTCTTCTTTTTTATTCATCAATTCTTTAAAAATAATTTATACCCAAAATTGAAATACCAGATCTTTACATTTTTATAAGGTCTAATATAAGGCCAACAATGGAAAATGGTCCAGTTGATAATTTAGCAATATATTAATGGGTTTTTCATATTTATTTTCATATTATCTACGAGATTTAGCTTCTATAATTTTCTAAATGTATATGTATTTTAAGATACTAATTATTGTGAAAAATCTGCTTTACTATTATGAGATGTTTGGCATTTGTTACTTTTGAATAGTTTACCACAAATTTATATGCTATGTAATATGACGTTAAATTGACTTAAGTATACAGGGTGATTCACATAAAACTCCCCAGGCAGTTTCCATAATAACGAAAAAAGGTATTAAATTTCTGTAAAGGCCAGTCGTTACATATTTTTGGTGGCTTTATTTTGTCGTTCAAATGTTGCCAATGACAGTGGCAATACTATTTTATCTAAGCATATAATTTATACATACCAAGAATCACGTATGACTGCTCGCTTAAAAGAATTTATCAATAACTGAAATATTTTTCGTATTCAAGCTTCTACAAGGAGCTTTTCACAAAAATACTTCTGTTCTGTACTGTATTAATAAATTGAGATAAATTATTATTAGTACCTATATTGTGTTAAAGTTTGCATCCTGTTTCATATATATTCTCTAATCCTGCCAAATCAAGGATATAAACAGTGCAATTATACTTTTTCACACCGATAAATTTTACTGTGAAGTTATAACAACTTCCATTTTAAACCTTAATGCCATGCGAAGAAAAAATTACCACTTCCTAAATATACTGAATTTTGTAAAAGCAATAAATAATTGTTATTTTGATTAATATTATTTACGTATTAGTTTATGCCAAAAATACCAAAAAGAATTATATTTCAGCATCAATTCCGAAGATATTTTTTTAAGAATTACGGTCATGTTTCAATACACACGCTGTATATTAAATATTAGAAAAGCGGTAAATAATTATATATATTTTTATTAATGCTATTTACGCATTAGTTTACGCCAAAAATACCAAAACCATAAGATAAATATTAAGAGTTGTTAAATATCGGTTTAATCCAATGTAATTTAAAATAAAATCGAAACACCGATATAAAATTTTTATTAAGTACAAGTGACTGGAATGCTCAAAATACAATGAATGATTTTTAAACCAACAATAGTAAATTAATGTAAAGTCTTCTACTAACCGTTGGTTCATTTGTTATATAAATAAAACTAGATCATACAAATATTACAATATATGGGTGTCTCAGATTTGGCGCCGGACTCTAGTGGACCACACAGTGTTATATATTGTGTCCCTTTAAAATTTAAATACCCCAATTTTGTTTTGTTTATGGGTAACATGTGTAACAAAGAACGGCACTTTAACCATTGACTTTTGTTTTATCTTATCGTCTTACTCTATTCTACTATGAAGTTATAACAGCTACCATTTGAAACCTTAATGCCGAATGAAACAAAAATTTTTACCACTTCTTAAATATTACATATTATAAGAGCGGTAAATAAATGCCATTTTTATTAATGTTATTTGTGCATTAGTATATGCTCAAAGTAGAATAAAGTCTTTTAAATTCACAATAATAAATTAAAGTCAAGTCTTCCCTGTCGGCCGCTCGACCACCCAGGCTCTTTAAAATTTAAATACCTAAATGGTCTATGGGAAACATGTGCGGCACTTGACATTTGTTTCACCCTCTTTCCAAAAATGTTACCATGTACAAATTATACCATAACTATCCTACGTGTAAAATTTTATTTATATTTAACATATATTTGTAATCTAATTCAATTTGTGATTGAAATTTTGTAATTGTAAAAATATCGTTAATAAATAAAGAAAAAGGAGGAAAAACGTGATTCAAGAAATAAATTGTTACTAGCTATCGTTAAAGTTATATTGAAATGTAATATGGCGAGGGTATTTATTTAGAGTTTTACAGTGCGCATCTTTGTATTATAACCGGTTGGAATATTTTGATGGTATGAGACGAAATAAAAAGACAAATTTATACTTTTCTATTTCTAGTTTTTACACATTTTAGGATTTATTTGCCACAATTAATGTATAATCAATTTAATTTCATCCAATATACCTAGTATGAAAAAGTTAGGCATCTGTTACGAAACCTAATAAAAATGATTTTATACTTTCTGAAATAGTAGATGTAGACTTACTGAAAATATGTAACACAAGTATATTTGTTCTTTTGAGAAAGTGAATTAGTGAACTATGTTATGTTACTGTTCCATGGTCTCAGTATGGTTTTTCTCAGTCCAGAAACGACTTATGTAAATAGTTGTAATGATCATTACCTATCCTTACTTCTAAGAGGCGTCTTGGAATGAAAGGATAAACAGTCAGAAATTAGGTAGGATTCAAACGGCAAACCCGTGTACAGGTTACTTTCACTTTTTTTTATTCATCCCGTATCTATACATTTTAAATAAATGCTGGAGATTCCAGTATTATTTTAGTCAAATAATTTGAAATGTATGTAAAGTAAGTATAGGTAACAAACATTGTTGCAAAGAAGTATGTGAAGGCTAAATTTGACCCGTATATTTGTTTAAAAAAAACTTGGATAAAATTAGGGTTAAAACTAGAGAATTTGTATTTCGTTTCTCGGACCCAAATGCATAGAACAATGTTTCTGTTGCTATTTTAACAGAATATGTATGATTGTTAAAAATAAGAGAACTTTCTGTAATTTTTGCTTTGTATGTAGAAATATAATATTGTCTGGTGTTTATGTAATATGTTATATGTAAATGTTCCTAGTGATAGCTATTTTTGTAACATACTGTATATCTATAAAGAGTAATTTATTAGCGTGCAAATATTAAAAAAATAAATTGTGCTAAGCTAACAGCATCCCATTCTTCGAATACTGAAAGAATTATTTATAGTTTAAGTTTTTCAAAATGAAGATAACTCCTCAAATTAAAAATTAATTTAATAAGCTCGGCGATACTATTTTTGCACCTGGACGGACGATAACCTATCCGTTTTATGTTCTATCTAAAATATATTTTATAGAATAATTTAATGCGGGATACTTCACGGATACACTATCAAACAAAAATAATCTTTTAATACTGCCTTAAAGTGTATTTGATTTTCATAATCGGTATATTTTTAGGCACAATGTGAGTTTTTAAGTATATTGCTTAAAATTAAGAATTAAATATTTCATTTCTCATTGCTCACTTAAAAGAATATTTATGAATATTTGGGACTTGTTTCATATATTCTCTAATCCCCCTACAATGCAAAAAGGCTTTAAATAATGCTATACCATTTTTCTTTCTGATAAATTTTAATGTGAATTTATAGCAAGGGTTGAGGTTAAAAGTAAGAAATACACAACTAAACAAATTGACATTTTGACCTAAAATTTCAATAGTCTACTTTTTAGACGCTGACTGTTTTACATGTCGCTATTGTAAAAACACCGGGATGTTACCAAATAGCCAAAGGATCCTCGTGTCAGTCGTCACATGCCTACCTTGCACTGACGAGAACCAACAGCTCGAAACTGCAGTCTGCAAGTGGTGTGTGACGGCTGGCAAGAGAGCTCCTTTAAGTAGGATCAGTCTTTCGGCTGGTGTTTGTTGCAATCGAAGCATTAGCGTTTTGATGGTAATATGCAATTATTACAGTTAACGCGCCAGACTTGTAACTTGTGATTCAGCGCTCAGCGGGGCACATAGCCCGGAGAGTAGCTGTTGGTTGCAGTCTGGTTACGTTCCTTATAGTAAAATAAGGATTTTATAGAGGAGTTTGCGACTAAAAATATTATATTTAATTTTGTTTATGCTTAACATGTATTTTTATTCCAATTCATTCGTGATTGTAATATTCCTCTCTTTATTCTATAACTGAGCACTACCCCTGTCGGATATCGCAATTAAATAAATGAATAAATAAAAAGAATTAAACATGATTCAAAAAATAAATTATTTAAAAAAATATGTTCCTTAGGTTGGGCATTGTATGTTATTCTACAACTTGTATCTATCTGAACTATTTTTTCAACTTTCCAGACAATACCACAATTCCACATACAGCAATAATTTGGATATATCCACTCCATTATATTCGTTTTCAAAATATTGACGTTTAAAATTTGACTCTTTAATTTTTTTTATCATTGTTTGGTTCTCTCTAAAAAAGTCAACCTTAGGCATAATCAAAAGTCATTCAGAAGTGAAGCTTCCTTTTAAACCAGAACGGAAAATAATACAGTTAAATATAGAGTGAAAAATTAAGATAGAAATATTAAGGGAATTGTTACAAAAAAGTGATGATTATTAGGGGAACCTCCCATATATCTGAAAACAACTTCTAATGCATACTCTTTAAACTTTTTAAAAGTAAATATATATACATGTACAGGATGTTTGGAAATAACATGCAAAAAATTTAACTGTAGATTCTCTGTCGAAAATTAAGACGGGTTCTCCGTATAAAATAACTCTTTTCTGTCCGGCAACAATACCTTAAAAGAGCGTGCCAAAAACGGTTTTTAATTTTTATCTCAAAATAGCGTAATCGGAAAAAAAAGATGAATTTAGACAGTAAAAAAATTGAAACATGAAGACAACGATTGTTGTTTTTAGATATTAAAGCATTTGTTCAAAATGACGACCTCCAACTTGAATACACGTTTGCAACCGTTTTCTAAAATTGCCATACCTGCCTTCTATAAGTAAAACATGTGGAGTTTCGAACTTCATTGGCAGCAGTAAAAATTTTCTCTCTTAAAACTTCGACGCTAGGGACAGATGTCGAGTAAACAACATTTTTCAAGTGGCCACAAAAGTAAAAGTCCAGTGCATTCATATCTGGGGACCGAGGGGCCATTTAATTGTGGCTTCTCGCCCCCTGCCAATCCATCGATTTCTAAATGTTGAGGGTAGCCACTCTTGAACGTCTAAAGAATAACGAGGTGGCGCACCATTCTGCATAAACCAAAGTGTTTGACGTAATCCACGAGGTAAATCGTCTATAAGTTGATACAGGTCATTTTATAAAAAGTTTAAATAAGCTGGACCATTTAATCTGTTTGGTAACTCAAAAGGCCCTATTAATTTATTGTCTATAATTCCGGCCCAAATATTTATTGAAAAGTTGTATTGACATCCTCCATTTACAACAGCGTGAGGATTATCGTTCCTCCCTCCATAAATGCTAGTTACGAATATTTAAATCTCCACGTCGAGTAAAGCAGCATTCATCTGTGAATAGTACTGTAAAATGTAATGGCTTCTAAGTATAATTCTACAAAAATCAAGTCTTACTGGAAAGTCACGAGGGAACAGCTCTTGTATTCTCTGTAAATGATAAGGGTAAAGTCCTTGCATTTTCATATTTTCAAAATCCTCCATACTGATGTTTTTGTTGTGTGGAATTGATGAGCAGCCAGTTTAATACTACATTCAGGATGTTCACCAAAATAATGTATTTAATATGTGTGCCTCCATTGCATCTCCTATTTGTCTCCAACGATCACAATCATGACTTGTTTTTTTAAAACACCTCCTTTTTTTTAACCTCAAGTGAATATTAGATAAAGTACGAACATTTGACACAGTACGTGTAGAGAACTTACGACGATATCGTTCTTTTGCCGCTGAAGCATTTCCTTTACATGCACCATAAATTAAATGTATGTCTGCATATTATTCCTCATTACTAGAACTATGCATTTTAAAATCTGGTTAGAAAAATACTAGTATTAAGTAATAAGAAATGATTATCTTATTATTTCAATGGCAAGAAACAACGTAATATTGTCAGATTATAATTTGACACCAGCCTACTTTTAGTATTTTACACTAATATAATTTTGCCCATAGCTTTTGATTGATCGCTTAGGTAGATGTAATTTAATTTTTTTCCCAAAAATGGTCGATTTTACGAATTTCTTCGAAGAGATGAAAAAGTTTCTAAATTAATCATAATGTTTAGTTATTTTTTTAACTTAAGAAAATGGCAGGCACAAAGATATTTACAAAATTTCTAAAAGGGTAGTAAATTTCACCCCTTTGTGTACATGCTAGGTGGATGACATGATTTCGTTAGATGCCCTTTGATGTGTAACAGAGATGTGCCAAATTTCGTCTTTTTCCGATTACGTTATTTTGAGATATAAATTAAAAACCTTTTTTTCTGGCACACCCCTTTAAGGGAGTGTAGCTGGACAGGAAAAGGTTGTTTTGAAAAATTTTATACGAAGAACCCGGTCTAAATTTTCGACAGGCAATCTACAGCTAAATTTTTTGCACGTAATTACGACACCCTGTATATTTAAAATATATATATATAATTTTAAACAGCAAAAATCAAAAATAAACCGTATTTATTCTAGCCTTTTACAATTTAAATACCTAAAATTCATCCCCTTCTTTCAGAAAGATACTTACACTTGATAAATATAAAATTTCATTTGTGCGTAAGAAGCATATGCGAGAAGTCCGAGTATTTTATGACCCTTGGCAATACAAACGTAGCAGGTAGCTATCCTATAGTATTTAAAAATGGCAACATTGAAGTGGTTCAGGATGTAACATTCAGCTATATATTACTGTATAAAATGGTTCAGCTTTGTCATATTAACGTATTGGTTCAGGATAATGTCATTAGTGTGTAGATATACACCTATGTTTAGTTATAAAAATATCAAAGTATATTTTACAGAATAGGTTATCCGACCCCCTATATACTCCAATATAAACAAATATTTTTTGTCTATCTCTTCTATAAATAGCTGGTTCAGGATTGTATGAATTGTCTAATGGTTCAGAATTGATAGAAAGATGTATATATATATATATATATATATATATATATATATATAATAAAATAGAAATTAAAACAATTATGCGTAGTAGTTTTAAGGTGCGCTGAAATACTCAATAAATTCTTGGACTTTATAAAAAACATTTTCTTTCAGAAAACTTTTAACCTTTATCAAAAACTTTTTATTTTCTAAATTTTTCCATTCATTTGGTAAGAGGTTATATAATTTTACTGATAGATATCTATAACCTTTAATGTTCTTTGATAAGCGGAAATGAGGTGCAATTAAGGGTTTATGTCTGGTATTATAATTAGCCTGAATTTGGTATTCAGAAAGATGGTTTAGCGCATAGACAATACATTCAAATATGTACTGATTAACAGAAGTAAGTATTCCTAGCTGTTTAAATATAGGTCTACAGGTATCATTATATTTAGAATTAGTAATAGTCCTAATGGCTCTCTTCTGCAATTTTAATATTTTGTGGGCATGTGGTGATCCCCCCCAAAGTAAGATACCATAGCACATAATACTATGGAAAAGCGCATGATAAGCCATTACGATTATATTTCCTTTAACAAGATTATTGAGGTTTCTTAATAAGTAGATACAGCTTGACAGTTTTTTGGACAAGCAATGAATGTGAGCTTCCCAAGATAGCTTACTGTCAAGAGTGAGACCTAAGTATTTTACAGGATCATTACTTTTTATGGAGATAGAAGGGTTTAGATTAAAAATGAGCGTCTGTGTTTTTTCGTCATTCAACTTTAATCTGATATTGTTGAAGTAGTCCTTAGCTTGAGACTGCATTTCTTCTGATATTTGTACGAGATGTTTTAAATTTTTTTCAACAGATATTAAGGTGGTATCATCAGCATATTCAATATGTTTGCAAGACAGATTTAATGATATATCGTTTATATATATTATAAACAAGACTAGTCCCAAAATGGATCCCTGAGGAACACCATGCTTGAGTGGCTTTAGAGAAGACATATTAGTACTATCACTTACACATTGATATCTGTTTGTGATGTAGCTTTTAATAAAATATTGTGCAGGTCCTCTTATACCATAGCTTTCTAATTTTATTAACAGTATATCTGTAGAAACACAGTCAAAAGCCTTGGATAAATCTAAATAGGATGTCAGGGTCATATTTCCATACTCAAACTGGTCAGTAATAAAAGTTATCATTTCCGTTAATGCTTTAATGGTAGACTTTCCTTCTCTATATCCATACTGATTACAATTTAGTAAATTTTTTCTTTTTAAATATCTCATAAGCCTAACCTTACCACCTTTTTTAAAAATTGGAGTGACCTTTGAAATTTTAAGACAATCTGGAAATGTACCTTTTTCAAAACAAAAGTTAATTAAATATGTAATATGCGGTAAAAGTTCTTCCTTGGCCAATTTAATCATATCACTATTTACACCAAAATAGTCTTTACATTTAGAAGTACTTAATTTATCAATCAGTTTACTTACTTCTTCTTCCGATACTGGTTCAAGATAAAAAGAAAACATAACTTGATTTTTTCTTAAGTTGCTTAAATATTCAAGATTATTTTGGGTTAAACCGTTAGCTTAGCAAAATCCACATTAAAGTCTGCACAAAACGTAATCTTTTTATCTAATGATATTTTGTCCAAGAACATTGTGAGATGGTTATTAAAGATTTCAAAATCACCTGCAGGAGATCGATAACAGCAACATATAATTAACTTATACTTAACTAGTTCAATTGCACATATCTCAAAATGTATGTTCCTACACAATCTTTCAGCCCATTGATATGGCTTATATTCTAAACCTTCTTTGACATAGATAGCTACTCCCCCATGAATATAATCAGATCTTATGTAATAGCTCGCTAGTTTGTAACTATTTAAATAGACATATTTAATTTGTTCTTCATTGCACCAAATTTCACTAAAACAAATAATATCATACTGGTTCTCTGAAAGTAACTGGTTAAGTTCCAATAATTTATTTTGTAAACATTGAATATTTATATAAAATATAGATAATTTGTTAAGTTTAGAAAATATGGGATTATCCACAGGTTTGTGGTGGTGTCTTTCATATGGATTTAATTGCCTACATCTAAAAAAGATCCTTGTCTTTCTTCATTTTCATTGGAAATGATATTCCTTGTTTTATGTTTTTCGAAGTGTCGATTAAAATCAAATCTTCTGTAATTCACTCTCATTGGCCAAAAGGATGTTTTGTAAAAATCATCTTTGTATTTAAAATCTGCTGCAACCATATATGACTTTAACTTCCCAAGTTCCTTTAAATCTTTAACAATAAAGTCTTCCTCCGTATTTCCAGTTTTCCTCTGCAAATTTTTTTTATATCTTCTTCTGTGGTGTCTTGTGCCACTTTGTATACATGTTAGATAGTGGATTGTTTGAATAACTTTTTAAAAAGGAACTTTATTTGTTACACTGGAGTCTACGTTGACTCTTTAGAAAAATACAATAATAATTTAGATGAGGTTTATTCGA
The DNA here is from genome assembly GCA_963675555.1 of Leptura quadrifasciata. Lineage (NCBI taxonomy): Eukaryota > Metazoa > Arthropoda > Insecta > Coleoptera > Cerambycidae > Leptura > Leptura quadrifasciata. The sequence goes on from OY776682.1 coordinate 24,894,281, forward strand.
AAGTGAGTATAAGACTGATTACAAAAAGGTTGTTGGTAATATTTATAATGTTTTGAGAACAAAGGAAACAGTGTTGCTGATTCAGCACAATCAGGATTACTTAGAATTGAAATACAATGCTCATGCAGCGTGAGCGGTTATTGAGAAGAGCTGTTACGCAGTATGTAATACGATATGTTTGAGAAGGTTAAGCCTGTCTCGATAATATTATATATCATAGTATATTTCTAATATAACAGCTTCCCCCTTATAAAAAAAGTTGGTGTTTTATGCAGCAACTTTTGAAATGAATATAAAATGTATATAAAAGGTAATGGTACAATTTGGAAAAATATAAAAGATACAAAAATGTTAAATCGTAAGGTTTAAAACACAGAATATAACCTTAGCGTCTAAAATATGAAATGCAAGCACAATAAGCTTGATTCATAAAATAAAATAACATAAAAATGTTAGAGTTAAAATATAGCTTTGGCAAGAAAGCGTAAAATACAAACATACTAGGTTTGAATTGTAAAATAGGATAAAATATTCCTAAGGTTAAAATATAGCTTTACTGTGAAAGCATAAAATATAAGCATGATGGGTTTGAATGAAAATGACGTAAAAATGTTAATAAAATTGAAATTAACAAATGATAGAAAAATAATGAAATATAATGATTAAACAAATGAAATAAAATTCACTGAAGAGTCCAGCACTGAAAGTCAGTAAAAAAGCACAAAACACTTTGTCTTTATGTAAGTTCTATGTCTTCGGCTTCGTTGTCTTCTCTTCTTAAGGTAGGTCGTATTCGTGAAGGAAATAGGTTAGCAAATGTCCTGTAGGGTTTGCTAGGCCTCGGTGGAGATGGGGGTGATGCAGAAACATCGATGGCTAGTCTTCGTCTTTTTGTTCTGCACTTACAAAATAGGTACAGAAATAACAGTCCAATTATTAGCACAATGATAAAATAGGTGAACCAGGATATGTGTTTTGTTATAAAGGGTTCGTTGATCAAATCATCTAAATCTCTGGAGTATTGGTCCAACTTGTGTTTGGCAACTTCGGGGTCTTCCGTATTGAGATTGTTTAATTTTAGTGGTTTAAGATTTGGAGCTCGGATTTTGTCTGGAATATGTTTACAACATTCAAATGGAATTTGGATTGGATGAGTGTCGTCTTTTACATCGGTTACTTCATTGGTACTGGCTTGAATTTTTGTGATGCCTATGAAGGCGTAACAATTTGGTTGTAATTTTACTATTGAATTTTTGTAGATGACTTCAGTTTTTGAATTTCTTTCTGGACAGTTGATGGTTGTTTGTAGAGGTTCTGCGTTAATAACTAACCATGTGTTTTCGTCTATTTTTTGGACGTTGTAGCCTTGGCTCATGATAAATGACGTCTGGCAGTTTTCTGGCAGAGTTTTGAGGTTCTTGAAGAGACGGGCTTCGCATATGGCATTGTTGTCAATAGGATATGCAAATAAATTTGGACATAATTTGGTGTTGAAATAAAGTGGTTTGCATTCTTCAAGGTTCGAAATAGGTATGTACATTAATGAATCATCATCTCTCGCGATATATTTTTGAGAAGTTGATAATACATGATATAAACCAGTTCTATTATCCAAAATAGGAATAGGGTATAATTCAAATACTGAATATGTTTGAGGGTCTATTAAAGGTATGTCTAACACAAATATTAGATCCGAATTTGTTTGAAAAGCTTTTAGTTCTACAATGTCTAAGTACTGTGCAACTTTTGATAGTTTGATTGGAAGCGGTAAATTGTTCCTTTGTAGGTTTTGCGAAATTTCCTAAGTCCTTTGGATTTATAATTGACGTGTGAATTATTTTAAGCCTCGCGAAAGTGATGGAATTTAGGATGTCATTTAGGTTATCTTTCGATAAATAAGTAACTTGCCATAAGTTGTTCGCAGATTTCGATAAATTTCAGTTTAGCATGGATGTTTTCTATGTCTTTAGTCATGTCTAAAATTGAGGTCTCAATTTCTTTAATATCCTTATTGAAAGTTTCTTCGTCAACTTGCAATTTTTGAATAGTTGCGTTGAAATTTTTTGATTACTGAAGTTGTAACAGATATTTGGTTTTTAATTAGGTTTTCGAGTTGATTGAAATGATTAATTTTGAAAAGAACGTTACTTTTTGAAAGTACTGTTGTCATTAAATTGTTTTGCAATTTATTTTGTCATCTGAGATTATTTTTAGAAATAGGTGTTGTCAGTTTGGTATTTGGACAATTTTTGAAACGTGGTTACGATTTTTAACATTTCTTTTGTTTTGGTCTCGGACGCAAATTAATACACGCTATTTTGTAAAATAGTGTACCAATCATATATTTAGTTTCCTGTATGATCGTCATGTAGTCGGGTATATAACTTATTAGGATAATAATCATATTTATAATGTATTATCGCAATATTTTAATATTTCGTTTCGAATGTATGTCACAATAGTTGCTATTCATATGTGGAATAGTTTTAACAGGGTTGTACACTTGGAAAATAACCATGAGGGGTTGCTGTTGCTGAAACACAGCGTAGAATGGTATTGCTAGAATAATGTGTGGGTTGAGAAAAATGAATTATTATCGATTTTATTACTGTCATTTATTGTTAATATCATATTTAATTAAGTATTCATTTCTCTTGATTACATAGGGCGTTAGATTGAGTTTCATAGGGTCGACTGAACTCATCTGAATGTTAGAAAACTTCTTGCGTGACAAATTTTTCTGAGTGGGAAAATTAAACTTACAGAATTTCAATTTCTGGAGTAGCGTTAAAGATGGGTAGTTACCGCGTGTTCATTTGATATGGAGTTGTCAATATAAGAATAAGAGACTTATTAGTTTATAATGCGAACATAAATGATTGTCATAAGTCTATGCGCATTATATTTCTGAGATAATGAAGAGATTGACTGATGGAATTATTCGGAAAATTATAAATGAGATTTTTGAAGGAATAATTGTTTGAAACTAAATTCGTGAAATGGTTACTACTTGTCAGAATTAGGGTGATGTACGTTTCGGATAATAATTCTGTGTAAGTGTTACGAGAAAATAATTTCTTTTTATTTTAAGAAGTTGGTCAGGGAATGAGAGAGTGTAAATGTTCCTGTTACATGATTATAGTGTCGAAATTGTAACATAGGGATGTTTACGATTCATTTTGCAATCTTGTGTAGGACAGTGTAAGCTGTGTGAATTTGTCAATTTGTTGTAGGTGTCAGTGTATGTTTTGTGTAAGAATTCAAATGGGTCGATATTGATTTGTCGAACGGTGCTTTTGGGGTTTTGGTGATTACCAACGGATTGTTAGGATCCTTGCGATTTGGTTTTCGACAAATTTTGCGTTTTTTATAAAACTATTGGCGTGGTTTGTTAGTTCTTGCCAATTATATTTGTTTTTGATGTAACCTATTTTTATAAACGGAACCTTATTTATCAGGGGTTCTTGCTAGATTCTAATTAGTAGTTGAAGTATTAAAATACAATGATAAGTATTCGAAATTTTGAGGTATTATTTTTTTTTATATTTTCTTTGAAATCTCTAATTTTTTTTTTTTTTAAATAATGTTGAGATTAAATGTCTTAACATTGATCCTAAAGAGAAATAATTCTGTCCGTCTGTGTTTTCGAGTTAATGTTGGTTTTGTTATTACTAAACTACAGAATAATTTCGTAGTTTTCTTTTTAGAGGGAGATGTTTTAGTGAAATTATTGTGTGGAAGTAAGTTCACAATTTTTCGATATAGTAGTTGTGTGAAATTTGTAGTTTTACGTTTTGTTTTCGTAATCTACTAGAAGTTTTGTCTCGTGTAAGTATAAAAGTTGTCAAATGGTGTAAGGTGTAGGGTTTGTTTGTAATTTGTATTTTAGAGTAATCTATTAAAGATATCGTTTTGTAAAGTCAAGAAAATGTGTAAAATTCTTGGGCAATTTGTTCGTTTGTACTTAGGGTCATACAAATTTAATTCTGAACATTTTTGAAGAAAGATTGATTTTTCAGTTCCTGAAATTTCTTTTGTATATTTGTGAATTTTCAGGATTTTCGAGTGATTCAATTTTTTTAATTTGAAAAGGTATGTTCTGAATTTAGGTTCTAATTTAAAGTCTGAAAATTTCTAAATGTATATTATTTAAATTTCTGCCCTTGCTATTAATTAACAGCTGTTGTTACTTGTGCTTGTAAAGCGTTTATGTTGGTGTAATGAAATATCATAATGAGTACAATGCAATATTGAGGTGTTGGATATCAGGTATTTCTTTTTAAAATGTTTAAGTTCATAAACATACAAGACGTGCTTCTGTGCAAAATTTCAAGGCACTGTTATCAAAGTAGTACTATTATTATGAATTTCTTCGAATTAAATGTAAATATTTTATGTGCATTTATTTAAATGAACAAAAGTATTTCCTTATGATTAAGGTTTTGTAGAATTTATTACAGGAGAAGAAATGTCGAAATATCCTAGTAATAGAGGAAAGGAATAAAATTATTTACATAAGAAGTGTTTTTGATCAATAATTGATCTATGCAGTTAGTTGATATATCGTACAATTATTTTTTAAAGATTTTCTAGTAATATTAATTTAGAAAAATTTGAGAAAAGTGGAGAATATCTTTAATATAAACTGTTAATTTTAGGTAATAATATTGTAAGAGATTTCGATTAGGTGACTAAAAATTTGTGAGATAATTTTGAAAATTATTTTGGGTTGCAAGTTTTTGTGTAAGTGTTTTATTTCGCAGGGTCGGCATATGGTTGAGACGAGAATTGGTATTATTGTTATCAATTAAGTTTAAATATAGATTTGAATTTTTGGACTGGTTCAAATTTTAAGTTAGAAAATTCTACTATTTTTGGAATTGTTTTTTCAGGAGACACAAATGGATTTTGTCGGTACATTTTCCTGATTGTGTGGGGTGTATAGATTTTTCTATTGTTTTGATTACGCAGGATTGTATGCGTGTTTCTTGAATTATTCTTTACCTTGTTTGTCTTTCGAATTTTCGATTTCCTGAGTATTTTATTACTAATTTTAAATAATGTTTGCGAAATAGACATTTTACTGTTCAATGCTTTTGGTTTTACTTGTTTCGAATTATTTCTTGAAATGTTTAAATTTAATTTTACCAATTTAGATTTATCTATACGGCATGATTTTGTTTTCGAAAGGCTTATTTTTTGTGGGTTAACGTTAGGGGTTACATTTGAAGTTTTTTCTGTTTCTTGTACTTTGCTTTTAAATATTTTTTTGATACGTGGTTCGGTAAAAGTAGAATTTTGATTTTTGTTTTCACAGGACATGTCTAAAAGTTTAGAACTTTTGTCTATTTGATAGGTGTCTGATTTTTGATAATTTACATTAGATGTTGTCTCAAAAAATTCACTTTGTACGTTTGTCTTTGCAGAGGTGTTAGGTAGGCGTATTTTTTCTTGTTCCTGAGCTAGCGGTATAGCGTCAGTGTCACAATAAAATTCAAATATTTCTTCAGTGTCTGGTTCGAAAAACATAGGATTTTTATTAATGGTGTTACCTGAAATGTGATTGTTAATATTTTTGTTTGAATTTGTAACTGGTTGTACGGGTAAATAATCGTTAACTTCAAATAGAGGTATAGTTTCAAAATTGGTGATTAATTGATTATTTCCGAAATCTATCCTACATTTATAATGTTGTAGAAAGTCGTTACCTACAAAGCCATCAAAGTCTGTATCTAAATCGTATACATAAACTTTGTGTGGATCGTTAAAATTGAATGGTATAAGAACAGATTCGGTGGTATTAATTTTTTGACTTGTTACTTGTATATTTAAATTTTCGGGGTGTCTTAGATTATAATTTTCTGTTGTTTTGGGTTTGAAAATGGAAATATCTGCACCTGTGTTGATTAAAATATTAAATTTGTTTGTTGGATCTTTCATGAAATACAGGTTTGCTGAACTTACTTTAAATGGAGGGTTATATGGTAATTTTATATGAAACATTGTTCTTGAGGGTTCGAATGTGGGTCGGAATTGTCTTTGAGGTTCATCGCTTGGACTTGGCGAGAAATTTGGTCTAGCTCGTCTGTTTGTATTGGAGTATTCGTGGAATACTCCGGGCCTATGCAAAAATCCGGAGGATTAGCAGTATAATCCTCGTGCTGTTGAGGTTGAGAATTAGCAGTATAATTCTCGTACTGTTGGGGTTGAGAATTAGCAGTATAATTCTCACATTGTTGGGTTCCAAAATCGTAATCATAATTGTTTTCATTAATTTCGAAATTATTTTGGTATTGGTAATTGGGAGAATAACTTGCGGAATAGTCTTCATATTGATTTGAGCTATCGTAAAATTCTTGGTTCAAATGATGCGTTTTTTGTTGATTGAACCTGTTGAAATTTGGGTTTGGCTGAATGGCAGAAGGTCTCTGCTGGTTGAAGTTTGGATTTGGCCTGATAGCTGAGGGCCTGTTCTGTTGAGAATAATTTTGTTGCTGGTTAGAGAAGTTTTGTGGTCTATGATTATATGTACTTTGGAAATGTGGCCTTGGAGGCTGTGCTTGATTAGAATAAGCATTTGTTGTGAAATTGGGAGATGGGGACTGATAATTTTGCCTTGTGCGGCATTCGTTAACATGGTGCCCATTTCTTCTGCAGAATGTGCAGAATTGATGAGAATTTGGGCGTCTTTGAACATTTTGGACAGGGTTTTTGATTGGGGCTTTAATGGAAAATTTTTGTGATTCGAAATATGACAACTGTAGTTCTCGTTTGATCCTGTTTATGGCGTCTAGCATGTTGCTAGGATTGCCAGCCCTAATGATTTGGCCTAATTTGGGTTCTAACCCGGTCAATAGAGTGGTCAATGTCATGTTTTCAATCAAATTTGATTGAGCCGTTTTTTCTTCAAGGGTTAGAGTTTGTTTTTGTATAGCGGCGTGCATTTTCGCGTTGTGTGTCTGCAACCTAGATACAAATACCAATGCAGTTTCGTTAGAGGATTGGCGAATCCTCTGTAGATCCTGAATTAGTGCTGGCAGGTCACGAGAATCACCAAAATGAGCTTCAAGTAAGCTTTTGATTTCTGCCCATGTAGCAGGGTTTCGGGAATTTATTAATTCTGCGGCTTTTCCGCGTAATTTATTTTTTATGTGAAGCGTTAATAAGACGCGCTGATCATCAACAGCGATACCCTGAGCGGTTATGCAAGCTGAAATAAATGTTTGCAAGAATATGGGGTTGCCGTCAAATTCGGGCACTATGGAAAATATTTCGCTTAACCTATAAGGTTCAATATTTATTGTTTCGTTCGCCGTGATTGAATTGTTTGCATTGGAATTGCTTACGTTTGTAGCCATTTTATTTATATTATTTAGATAATCGAATAACTTAAAACACCTTTTCAATTTGAGCTAGTACGCTACTGATAATTGGCAATTTTTTATTATATGTAAAACAATGTGCTGTTTATTTTATAATATTTCAAAATTTAATTACAAGGATAATTGGATTAATTTAAAAAGTGTTTTTAGTTGGGAATAATGTCACTGAAATTTTATATACTAATGTGCATTTAAACAGTATAGAACATGTGGGTTTTATTTTATTTCACAGTCAAGTAAGGCGTAAACTTAACCTTTATATGATATTATGATAAAAATAATGTTAAGATAAAAATGGTATGTGATTGTAGTTAATTAGATAAATTCGCACTTGAGGAGTATATGATATTACCATAAAAATAATGTTACGATAGGAACAGTGTATGATTACGGTTATTTATATAGGTCACACAAATTATAATCAAGATATTTTGTTTCAAGTTTAAATAAAATTACTACCTTAGATATTAGAACTGTATGTAGCAATGCAATGTATTTTGATAAAATAAAATGTAAAATTATGTCGTTGTTTGCAAATAAATGTTTGCGAGATGATTCAAAAATGACTTACCCTAAATTTTTCATTCCTCGTGGTCCAGTTGAATGCGACTTCGTGAGCTTAGCTTCACCAAAGGTCTCCCTCTGCCAGGGGTGTCACTGGGTGTTCCTTCCACAGGGTTGCCTTTGATGCCGAAGACACCAACGATGGGACGGGATGAAATTCTTACTTGCTAATTGTTGAATCGTGTTGATTTGAAATGTTGCTTTGCTTGTATTTCTTGATAATTATTATTGTTTCGCTTCTGTGCGTTTGAGAATAATGTAGGTTCTTCTGAACAAAGGATTGGGATCCACCACTACAGCTAAGAAGTTCTCCTTGTTCCAGAAGCTCTTTTCGTCCGGTTAGGCACCTTTTTCAGATGGACTCCTTGTTCCCTCGGATATGTTTGCTACTGGTTAGGCTCCCAAACTGTGTGTTTTTCAGATCCGCCACGACTGCGCCAATGTTAGATAGTGGATTGTTTGAATAACTTTTTAAAAAGGAACTTTATTTGTTACACTGGAGTCTACGTTGACTCTTTAGAAAAATACAATAATAATTTAGATGAGGTTTATTCGAAAGTGAGTATAAGACTGATTACAAAAAGGTTGTTGGTAATATTTATAATGTTTTGAGAACAAAGGAAACAGTGTTGCTGATTCAGCACAATCAGGATTACTTAGAATTGAAATACAATGCTCATGCAGCGTGAGCGGTTATTGAGAAGAGCTGTTACGCAGTATGTAATACGATATGTTTGAGAAGGTTAAGCCTGTCTCGATAATATTATATATCATAGTATATTTCTAATATAACATACATACATCCATACCTTTGGTCTAAATAATGGCCTTTTGTAGCCTCCTATTTTTCTATGAACCAATTTCCAGTTATTATTTACATTATTTAATAATTGTGTAGTCGTTCTTCCCTGCTTATTAACGGATTCATTAGCCTCACCATTTATTGGTTGCACAGTCTCAAGATTATTCAAATTCTTTGTTGTTGATGTTTTATTTGCAATGATGTCATTGTTAACACTGTTTTGGTTATTTACAGTTTTAACAGATGAGGTTGATGGTTTTGCTAAGTTAATGATGTCATGCATTTTACTTAGTTGCACAGTCTCAAAATCATTCAGATTCTTTGCATTTACAGATGTTTTATTTTTTACCAAGTCATCATTTACGCTGTTTGAAGCCTGTTTGTTTTCCTTAGTGACTGAACTATAACTCTTCTTGTTTTGATTTTTAGCGGAAATGGTTTTGTTAGGCATATTTCTTATGTTTAATTCCACTTCTTTCTTTATCATTTCAATTTTTTCTTCCAATAGTTTTTTATTTTCTTCTAATAATTCATTATTCTTTATTAACAATTTATATTTTGTTTCAGATTCTTCTAAAAGCGTTTTGAGCATAGAATTCTCAAGTTTTAATTTTTCCACTTCAGTTTTCACATTAGTATTATTTTCCAAAATGTTTTGAATTCCAACATCAGAGGTGAGGTTAGATGGACAACACTTAATTAAAACCTCATTAATTACAATAATGTTTTTGTTGGCTCTTTGCAAGCAAGATCTGTGATAGATACCACCACAGTTTATACACACTGCAATTGCACATTTCTTATTTTTACAGCAACTAAATACACTTTTAAGCACTTCAGAATCAGCTATGACATGCTCATCACCAGCCATTTTGAATACGAACATATATATATATATATATATATATATATATATATATATATATATATGTTATATGTTATGTTATGTTTTTAAAAAGGAACTTTATTTGTTACACTGGAGTCAACGTTGACTCTTTAAGAAAATACAATAATAATTTAGATGAGGTTTATTCGAAAGTGAGTATAAGACTGATTACAAAAAGGTTGTTGGTAATATTTATAATGTTTTGAGAACAAAGGAAACAGTGTTGCTGATTCAGCACAATCAGAATTACTGAGAATTGAAATACAATGCTCATGCAGCGTGAGCGGTTATTGAGAAGAGCTGTTACGCAGTATGTAATACGATATGTTTGAGAAGGTTAAGCCTGTCTCGATAATATTATATATCATAGTATATTTCTAATATAACAGCTTCCCCCTTATAAAAAAAGTTGGTGTTTATGCAGCAACTTTTGAAATGAATATAAAATGTGTATAAAAGGTAATGGTACAATTTGGAAAAATATAAAAGATACAAAAATGTTAAATCGTAAGGTTTAAAATACAGAATATAACCTTAGCGTCTAAAATATGAAATGCAAGCACAATAAGCTTGATTCATGAAATAAAATAACATAAAAATGTTAGAGTTAAAATATAGCTTTAGCAGGAAAGCTTAAAATACAAACATACTAAGTTTGAATTGTAAAATGGGATAAAATATTCCCAAGGTTAAAATATAGCTTTACTATAAAAGCATAAAATATAAGTATGATAAGTTTAAATGAAAGTGATGTAAAAATGTTAATAAAATTGAAATTAACAAAGGATAGAAAAATAATGAAATATAATGATTAAACAAATGAAATAAAATTCACTGAAGAGTCTAGCACTAAAAGTCAGTAAAAAGGTACAAAACAGTTTGTCTTTAGGTAAGTTCTATGTCTTCGGCTTCGTTGTCTTCTCTTCTTAAGGTAGGTCGTCTTCGTGAAGGAAATAGGTTAGCAAATGTCCTGTAGGGTTTGCTAGGCCTCGGTGGAGATGGGGGTGATGCAGAAACATCGATGGCTAGTCTTCGTCTTTTTGTTCTGCACTTACAAAATAGGTACAGAAATAACAGTCCAAATATTACCACAATGATAAAATAGGTGAACCAGGATATGTGTTTTGTTATAAAGGGTTCGTTGATCAAATCATCTAAATCTCTGGAGTATTGGTCCAACTTGTGTTTGGCAACTTCGAGGTCTTCCGTATTGAGATTGTTTAATTTTAGTGGTTTAAGATTTGGAGCTCGGATTTTGTCTGGAATATGTTTACAACATTCAAATGGAATTTGGATTGGATGAGTGTCGTCTTTTACTTCGGTTACTTCATTGGTACTGGCTTGAATTTTTGTGATGCCTATGAAGGCGTAACAATTTGGTTGTAATTTTACTATTGAATTTTTGTAGATGACTTCAGTTTTTGAATTTCTTTCTGGACAGTTGATGGTTGTTTGTAGAGGTTCTGCGTTAATAACTAACCATGTGTTTTCGTCTATTTTTTGGACGTTGTAGCCTTGGCTGATGATAAATGACGTCTGGCAGTTTTCTGGCAGAGTTTTGAGGTTCTTGAAGAGACGGGCTTCGCATATGGCATTGTTGTCAATAGGATATGCAAATAAATTTGGACATAATTTGGTGTTGAAATAAAGTGGTTTGCATTCTTCAAGGTTCGAAATAGGTATGTACATTAATGAATCATCATCTCTCGCGATATATTTTTGAGAAGTTGACAATACATGATATAAACCAGTTCTATTATCCAAAATAGGAATAGGGTATAATTGAAATACTGAATATGTTTGAGGGTCTACTAAAGGTATGTCTAACACAAATATTAGATCCGAATTTGTTTGAAAAGCTTTTAGTTCTATAATGTCTAAGTACTGTGCAACCTTTGATAGTTTGATTGGAAGCGGTAAATTGTTCCTTTGTAGGTTTTGCGAAATTTCCTGTAGAGAATTTACTAAGTCCTTTGGATTTATAATTGACGTGTGAATTATTTTAAGCCTCGCGAAAGTGATGGAATTTAGGATGTCATTTAGGTTATCCTCGATAAATAAATAACTTGCCATAAGTTGTTCGCAGATTTCGATAAATTTCAGTTTTGCATGGACGTTTTCTATGTCTTTAGTCATGTCTAAAATTGAGGTTTCAATTTCTTTAATATCCTTATTGAAAGTTTCTTCGTCAACTTGCAATTTTTGAATAGTTGCGTTGAAATTTTTGATTACTGAAGTTGTAACAGATATTTGGTTTTTAATTAGGTTTTCGAGCTCCCTAGCTCAAAGGAGGAAGAGATGGAAATAGTACCCATCGCAGTAGAGGAGGAACTCTTGAGATCCCCTAGCAGCGCGTCTGATGAGGACTTGGAAAGGTCCACATTAGACAAAGAGGCTAGAGAGGCTCTCAAAAGAGAAAAAAGGCGAGAAAAGAGGAGGATCGCCAGAAGGAAGAAGAGGGCGGAAGTGTCGGCTCGGGGGGGGCAGGTGATGCAGGGCGACTCGGATCGAAAGGTCCAGAGTCATCGGGCCGAACCTGTTGCCTTAGAGCTGACAGAAACCCCAGGTGAGTCTGGGAGTCAGCCTGGTCCAAGCTCTGGGAGCTCCAATAAGGAGCGACAGGAGCCGGGGCAGGCGGACGAACAGGCTTCCGGAGGTGACCAACCCCTCAAAATGAGGGGCCCTAGAGCGAGGCAGGCAAAGAGGGCGGAGAGAAGGGAGGCCAAAAGGCAATCCTTCATACTCCCCTCTGCACCTGCTTCGGTCAGGGGCGTTGAGGTGCCAAAGGCTCCACAAAGACCCTCAGGCGCCCCACCCCCGAAAAAGGGCCCAAAAAGACGAAGAAAAGAGGAGCCAACCCCACCCGAGCGACAGAGGAAGCGGGTCAGAGGGAGTGCCAGCTCTCCGAGACGGACAGGCAAAGCAGCGAACGTGTCCCCATTACTAAGGGGAAGCACGGGCGCTGCCAAAGTGTCGGATTCGGGGGCTGGACCCCAACTGTCTAGTTACAGCTCTGCCGCGAAAAGGGAAAGCCAGGTGGTCATAGTTTCCAGCCGAGAGGACGGGACTATGACACAGGAGGAAGGGGAGCGGACGAGGAATCACCTTGTGTCGGAGATGCTCCAGGCTATGACGGGCCCCGAAGGGGAACCCTACGGCCCGGAGCTTCGCTTCAGGAACTCGGGCCTGGTGGATCCAGGCTGGTTCCTGATAACGACGCAGGATGAAACCTCGAAGCGCTGGCTGCTTGAAAACTGGAGACCACTGGCCGGAGATGGTGTCACCTTCCGCGTAATGCGGGCGGTTGATGCCCCCTGGCCAGAGCAGGTCGGCTTTTGGCTGAGAAGCCAAGAAGTAGACCTCTCCAGAATAAGAGACATGCTGGCGCGTCAAAACCGCTCCCTAAACGTGGACAGGTGGAAACACCTGAAAACGACGGGAAAACCTGGAGGATGGCATCTCATCTTCCTGGTCAGCCACGAAACCATACGACGGCTGGAGGAGGCCGAGTGGGTGCTCTACTTCGAGCTGGTTACCCTTACAGTACGTAGGGTACCGGTTTGGAGCGGAGTGACTCGCCGGACTCCTGCCGCAGTCGAGGGGCCGAGGAGGAGAAAGAATAACAGGCCTAATCACCCGTATCCAGACGCCCCACGGAGCTATTACTACGGGTAAGCCAAATCAACCTCCAGCACAGCCGGGATGCTACTGGAGAGCTAGTCAGCATTCTGACAGGTAAGACCGGGGGTATAATACTAATTCAGGAACCATATGTTTTCAGGAATCGAGTAAGGGGCCTAGGAAGTTCTGGCTACCAAATGGTAGTTGGAAAAGAGGGAGACGAGGAGCCACCAAGGACATGCATCCTGGCATCCAAGGACCTTCAAGTTGTGCCACTGCCTCAACTGGGAACCAGGGATGCCACAGCAGCTCTCCTCGAATACAAGGTAAGTAATATTAGTCGTAAGGTAGTCATAAGCAGCATATATCTTCCATACGATAATGCGCGATTGCCACCTACTGAGGAATTAGAAAATGTAATTTTCTACGCAAGAAATTTAGGTCTTCCGTTAATAATCGGTTGCGACGCCAATGCCCACCACATAGTGTGGGGCAGCTCAAACGTTAACGTTCGGGGCAAGACTCTGTTAGAGTACTTGGCGTCCACAGACCTACAGGTGGTTAACAGGGGGAGCGAACCGACGTTTGTCAATCGCATCCGCCGGGAGGTTATTGACATAACGCTGGCCTCCCAATCTCTGATTGAGGACGTTAAGAACTGGAGGGTTACCAATGACATCTCAATGTCTGATCATAGAATGATCAGATTTGAGATGGAATACGATAGGAAAGAGGCCACCCCTCGACGAAACCCGAGGGCGACAGATGGGGGAAAATACATCTCTGCTTTAGAGTGTTCGGAACTCGACTATGAGGGCCACATAACTTCCCCAGAGCAATTAGACAATGAGGTATATAGTCTCGAAAATCGTATAATTAATGCATATGAGGAATCCTGCCCCCTCAAGGCGGCGGGGGTGCGGAGGGCTCGTTGGTGGAGTAGGTCACTTGAAGACCTGAGACGGGAGGCCCGACGCACTCACAATCGAGCTGTCAAAGAGGGGGAGGGGACCACATGGGACGATTTTAAAGAGGCTAGAAGGAAATTCAAAAAGGAATTAAGACTCAGCAAGAGGGCAAGCTGGCGGACATACTGTGGGGAGGTAGACTCTCTACCGGAGTCCGCCAGATTGATGAAAATACTCAGCTGTGGAAAAAAGGAGACCATAGGGTCCTTAAAAAAGCAGGACGGGACATGGACCACCTCCAGTGAGGAGTCACTAAGACTACTCTTGGACGTTCATTTCCCCGGAGATAGCGCCGCCGCGGTCATAGCCCTAGAGGAGCAGGTCCCACAAGCGGATTGGCAACTCGCAGAGGGAATGATAACGGACGGCGCGGTTTCCTGGGCGGTGAACGAGTTCGATCCCTATAAGGCAGCAGGACCAGACGGAATCTTCCCAGCTTTGCTCCAGAAAGGCCTGGGAATACTCCTACCTCATATGAGGAGAGTATTTAGGGCCAGCCTGGCATTGGGATACGTTCCACTGGCCTGGAGACACGCCAAAGTGACCTTCATCCCCAAGGTGGGAAAGAAGGACTACACGGCCGTAAAATCTTTTAGGGCAATCAGTCTCACATCCTTCCACTTGAAAACGTTGGAAAGGATAGTGGACAGACACCTGATGGAAGGGGTGCTAACCAGACACCCAATTCATCAGAATCAGCACGCATATAGGCAAGGGAGGTCCACAGAGACAGCCCTGCATGCCGTTGTGCATAAGGTAGAAAGGGCCCTCCACTACAAGGAAGTAGCCCTAGTAGTATTTTTTGATATAGAAGGAGCCTTTGATAAGGCAAGTACGAGGACTATCTGTAAGGCCCTACAGGCCAGGGGTACAACCCCTATACTGGTCAGATGGGTGCAGTCTGCGCTGGAAGAAATAAGAGTCAGCGCAGCCCTAGGGGACTGCCTGGTGGACATCGGGGTGAAGGGAGGCTGCCCTCAAGGCAGCTGCCTTTCGCCTCATCTATGGTGCCTAATAATGGATGGTCTCCTGGAGAGGCTGACGTCAGAGGGCTTCTATGCGCAGGCATATGCAGACGACGGGCTAGTTCTTGTAACTGGCCGGTTCCTAAGCGTCGTCTGCGACAGAATGCAGGTAGCCTGCAGAATTATTGAAAGATGGTGTGGTGAGACGAATCTTTCAGTCAATCCATCCAAGACTGAACTGATCCTCTTCACCAAAAGGAGGAAAATAGAGAATTTCAGGGCACCAATAATGTACGAAAGACCCCTAGCACTATCGCAAGAGGTCAAGTACTTAGGGGTGATCCTGGATAAAAAACTGTCATGGGGAGCACAGGTCGACAGAATCGTAGAGAAGTCGACGGCAACCTTCTGGCAGTTGCGTCAGGTGGTGGGCAGGAACTGGGGATTTAGTCCACGGATCCTGCACTGGGTCTACACGGCGGTAATCAGACCTAGACTCCAATATGGGTCGGTGGTCTGGTGGCCGAGTGTGAACCGCATCACCACGTCTCGAAGACTGGCAAAAGTTCAAAGACTTGCCTGTCTTGGGATTACAGGCGCAATGAGGACGACACCTACAGCTGCCTTGGAAGTAATGCTAGGGCTGCCAACGCTTCCAGCCTGGATTAAGAAGGAAGCCATGGCGGCCCATCTAAGAATGCGAGACTCAGGCAGCTGGCGGTGCAGTGGAAGGACAGAGGGTCATGCAGCCATCGCCAGATTGGCGGAGGCGGAGATTCCGATCTCCGCCCTTAAGGTGAGGGAAGCAACCGACCGCTTGAGATTAGAGAGAAAGTACACTCTAACCCTACCTAGTAGGGAAGAGTGGGCAGAAGGAAAGATTAACTTCCCCCCGAACTCCCTGGTGTGCTACACAGATGGTTCCCTTCTAGTAGATGGACAGAGGCAGTCATCGGGGGCAGGAATATTCCTGGAAGGCAGGGAAGTACAGGAGAGCTTTGCTCTAGGATCGTACACTACTGTCTTTCAGGCAGAGGTATATGCCATCCTAAAAGTGGCACATAATGAAGAAACGAGGAACGGTACGGAACAAAATATCTGTATCTGTTCAGACAGCCAGGCAGCACTTCGGGCGGTCTGCTCTCCTAGGACGAGGTCCCCCCTCGTCCAGGAGTGCGGAGATGCTCTAGAGGAACTTGCCAGGCACAAGGAAGTGAGCCTGATATGGGTTCCGGGACATACTAGGGTCCCAGGAAACGAGAGAGCCGATGAATTGGCTAGGCTCGGGGCCAGGGAGCCCTGTCTAGGCCCGGAGCCCATGTTGGGAATTACAAGGAAACATGTCGCTACGGCCCTTAACGAGTGGGCACAAGCAACATTGAGGGAACATTGGAGGCTGAGCAGCGGCTGCAGACAGGCTCGAGACTTCGTAACGGGGCCGAACAAGTCAAGGGCGGCCTGGTTGCTAGGTAGAAGCCGGAGGACCCTGAACCAACTGGTCGGAGTCCTAACTGGTCACTGCAGGCTCAGAAGACACCTATCGCTGATAGGGGTTGAGGCAGATTCCACTTGCACAAGATGCGGAAGTGATGAAGAAACATCGTTTCACTTCTTGGGACAATGTGAAGCGTTCGGGCGTCTGAGGTATGAACTCTTCGGCGCCACAACGCTCCCAAAAGAGGAAATGGACTCTCTCGAATGGAAACATGTCCTGACCTTCATTGGAAGATCAGGAAAGTTTCAAGAGGGAGTAGGAGGCCGAGTGGAAGTGAATGGTTGAGGGGACGTCAGGGGGTAGGTAAAAAGGGCCCATTTGTGGCCTACTTGCCAGGCACTAGGCCTCCCCCAATAATTACTACTACTACTACTACTGGTGTTTGTCATTATTCAATTTGTTGATACAATCAGAATAATACTGACCGTCTTCTGCGTCTAAATTCCCGGTTATCGATTTGAAAATCGTTCCGATGCCATTTAGTATTCCTCGTTTGTATCGTTTCGTGTCAAGGTAAATTTCGTCAAATTTTGATTGTATTGATTGGGAAATTTGCGTCAATAAGCTAAGGTGAGTTTTTACATCTCCTGAAAAGGCGTTCATGTAATGATATGCTGGGTTGAGTGTGTTGTATAGTGTCTGTAAGATCTTGTCGTTTTTGTCGAAAGCTGTCTTAAAGGTAGATATGTTTTTGTGTACCAGTAAAGTCCATTTCTTGTGAGAAATCACAATGTCCGTATCTTGGTGATAATATACTCCGATCGTATTGTTAATGGGTGATATTTTAAATTGAGCAAGTGCTGATCCGATCAGCAGGAGAAACCTGAAAATAAATTTAATCTTCAGTATATGGTTTCATTCGATCAAAATTTACTTTGGTTGTTTGGTTTGTTTCGAGATTTAGTAATGTAGCGGAATTTTGAAAGATTTCTGTAATTTCAAAGGGACCGTTGAATTTATTTTGCAGTTTATTTTTTATTTGTGATTCTTTGACGTACACTTTGTCGCCAATATTATATGTGTGTCGATTTTCGGGAATGTTCTTGTCGAATCGAACTTTGGCTTTTTGCTTTTGTGCTTCTGTTCGACTTCGCGCAATTTTGTAATAATGGGATATTCGATTATTTAAATCTCTAACGTATTTGGTGATCAGGTCTTTTTGGTTGTAAAGAGTTTCAGGTGGTCGGTTAGCTGTATGTCCGAAAATAAGCTCGTATGGCGTAAAGCCATGAGTTTTGTTTACCGAGTTATTGTAACATATCACCGCATAGGGTAATATAGTAAAGGGATGTTCGTTGGGATTTTCGGTTTTGTGTATTCTTATCATTTCTGCTAGGGTGGCATGGAATCGTTCGATAGATCCGTTGGATTGAGGATGTCCTACGCTTGAGTATGTTAGTTTTATGTCGTAAAGGGTACAAAGGTCTTTTAATAAATTATTATCAAATTCACCGCCATAATCGCAATGAATTCTTAGTGGGGTACCATAATGCTGAAAATAAAGCAACAGGGTATTTACGACTGATTTTGCGCTCTTGTCTGGGACTGCGTAGGCTTGAGTAAATTTGGTTAACTCGTCGCGGATAGTTAATGCATAGTTTCGCGTGGGAAATTCGAATAGATCAATATTAACTCTCTCAAATGGAGTTTTAGGGGTTTCGGTAATCACTAAGGGATTGTTGAGGTTCTTGCGACAGACTTTTGTTCTTTGACATGTTTCACAATTTTTTATAAAATTTTCGACGTCTTTTGTTAAGCCTTGCCAATTATATTTATTTTTGATTCTACGTATCGTTTCATTTATTCCACGATGTAAATTATTTTTTCCGGTGTGATGCTGGTCGAGAATGATCGGACGTTGGTCCTCGTCGGGAGTTCGTACTAAATTTTGACATATAATTAGTTTTAAGTCTTTTTCTGCAAAAATAAATGATAGGATTTCGAGAATTGGAAAGTCTAGATTGTTTCAACATGGTAAGTTTTGGAAAGGTCTAATTTGTTCCGGTGTTTATATAATGTTAAAAATAAGTGTTCTACCACAGACTCTGGGTCGAAGGGTAGAGCGATAATGTAATAATTTCTTTGTCGGGTCGATTTACTGGAAACGATATTGATTGTATTGTTATAGAATTCGGGGTTTTCCTCGAAAATATCCTCGATAATTTGATGGTGAAGGTCTGTCAAGTTGTTTTGTTGGAAAAACGTTATGATATTTTTATTTTCTCGATCTAATAGTTGTTTATTTGTGATTTGAATTTTGGAATAGTCTATTAGAGATTTGGTTTTGTAAAGACGGGAGAATGTGTCAAATTCTCGGGCAATTTGTTCGTCGGTAATTTCGTCGTCGTTATCTGGAATTTCGTCTTCATCTGCGGCTAGAATTTTTGAATAAAATTTGGAACATTCTGAAAAGTGATTAATTTTTATTCTGGACAACGCGTCCGCGTTTTTATTGATCTTTCCGGGTTTGTATATTATTTCGTAATCGTATTCTTCGAGTTTTAAGCGCCAACGCGCTAGTCTACTACCTGGGTCTTTTATGGAAAATAACCAAGTGAGTGGTCGGTGGTCGGTGACGAGTTTGAACTTCCTTCCGAATAGATATGGCCTAAAATGCTTTACACTCCAGACCAAAGATAAAAGTTCACGCTCAATGGTTGAATACTTAGTTTCCGCGCCGCATAAAGTTCGAGATGCGTATGCGATTGGCAAATCTTTTCCTATACTTCCTTGTGAAAGTACAGAACCTATTGCAAATGCACTAGAGTCTGTAGTTAGGACAAAAGGTTCATCAAAGTTGGGGTAGATCAATATCGGGGTAGTTGTCAAAGTTTGTTTTAGGGTTTCGAATGAATTTGTACAGTCATTGTCGAAATTGAAAGGTATATCTTTTTGTAGCAACTTAGTTAAGGGTTTTGAAATTTTGGAGAAATTAGGAATGAAGCGTCTATAGTAGCCTGCTAAACCTAGAAAAGATTTAATTTCTTTCTGATTTTTTGGTTGAGGAAAATTTAGAATTGCTTCGACTTTGGCAGGGTTCGGTTTTACACCATCCTTTGTAATAAGATGTCCTAAATAGGCAACTTCCTTGCGAAGGAATTCGCATTTGTTTGGCTGAATTTTGAGGTTGGCTTTTTGTAAACGTTTGAAGACTTCTGTTAGTCGAGAAATATGTTCATGGATAGTAGGGGAGTAGATAATGATATCGTCCATATAGACGAGACACCTTTCGTTTTGGATTCCTAGTAAAATGTTGTCCATCACCCTTTGAAATGTTGATGGAGCATTTTTGAGTCCAAAAGGCATTCGTACGAATTCAAAATGACCATTTTCGACTGTGAAAGTGGTTTTTTGAATGTCTTTGGGATCGATTTCAATTTGGTGGAAGCCAGAGGCCAAGTCTAAAGTTGTGAAATATTGGCATTTGCCTAATTGATCTAAAAGGTCGGAAATGTTAGGTAGAGGATATTTATCACCTATCGTTACTTCGTTTAATTTTCGATAGTCAACTACGACGCGCCATTTCTGTTTACCAGAAACGTCTAGTTTTTTGGGGACTACCCAAACTGGGGAGGACCAGGGAGAAATTGAAGGCTGGATAATGCCTTGGTCGAGCATTTTTGAAACTTGTGATTTTACCTCTTGTTTATTGGGGGAATTTGGGGGTAACGATAAGATTTAGTGAAAATTGGTTTGGAATCGTTAGTGTCTATTGAATGTTTGATTTCATTGGTAAATGTCAAGTTGTCACCTTCTAAATAGAATATGTCTGAAAAGTCTAAACAGAGTTGAGTAATTAATTCACTCTCCTCGTCGTTCAAGTGGTCTAAGCGTAATTGATTTTTTATTTCGTAGTTTCGGTCTATGTATTGGGAATCAGGATTTTGAAGATTTACGTTAAATATTGATCTAAATTTTTGAACGGGTTCGAGTTTAAGATCCGAGAAATGAATTGTTTTTGGAATCGCGTTTGCGTTTATTATCGTTGTCAAAAATTCACCATTGTTGTCTATTTTGACAATGGCATTCGGTAAACGTACCTTTTCATTTTCCTGGGCTATTAGTATAGCTTCAGTATTTTGTAAATTGCATTTAAGTTTAAAAATCTTTTCTGTGCGTGGTTCGATAGAAATTACATTTTGGTTTTTAACATTTAAATTTGGGTTTGAAATTCTAATACCTGGATTATTGTTTTCGTTAGAATTATTGTGGTTCCTGATTGATGTTACTTCAGTCACCTCAAATAGTGGTACGGTTTTAAAATTGGTAATAAGTTGATTATTTTCAAAGTCCACATGACACTTATAATATTTTAAAAAGTCTGCACCTAATAGTCCATCGAATTCTATATCTAGGTCGTGAACATAAACCTTGTATGGGTCATTTATATTGAATGGTATTAGTACAGATTCGGTGATATTAATTTTTTCATCTGTTATACCCTGTATAATTACGTTTTCAGGATATCTTTGTTTGTACCTTTCCGCTGTTTTGGTTTTAAATACAGAAATACCTGCACCTGAGTCGACAAGAATTTTGAAACGATTTGTGAAGTCTTTTATATAAAATAGATTTTTGGAATTTACGACATTTAGTTTGTAGCGGGGTGTTTTTACATGAATTGGTTTTCCGAGAAGTTCAGGTTTGGGTCGAAACTGTCCTGGAGGTTTATCGCTTGGACTTGGCGAGAAATTTGGTCTAGTTCGTCCGTTTGCTGTGTTGGAGTACTCGTAGAATACTCCGGGCCTATGCAAAAATCCGGAGGATTAGCAGTATAATCCTCGTGCTGTTGAGATTGAGAATTAGAAGTATAATTCTCGTACTGTTGGGGTTGAGAATTAGCAGTATAATTCTCACATTGTTGAATTTTGAAAGTTTTGTGGTCTATGGTTAGATGCACTTTGGAAATGTGGCCTTGGAGGCTGTGCTTGATTAGAATAAGCATTTGGTGTGAAGTTGGGAGATGGAGACTGATAGTTTTGCCTTGTGCGGCATTCGTTAACATGGTGCCCATTTCTTCTGCAGAATGTGCAGAATTGATGAGAATTTGGGCGTCTTTGAACATTTTGGACAGGGTTTTTGATTGGGGCTTTAATGGAAAATTTTTGTGATTCGAAATATGACAACTGTAGTTCTCGTTTGATCCTGTTTATGGCATCTAGCATGTTGCTAGGATTACCAGCCCTAATGATTTGGCCTAATTTGGGTTCTAACCCGGTCAATAGAGTGGTCAATGTCATGTTTTCAATCAAATTTGATTGAGCCGTTTTTTCTTCAAGGGTTAGAGTTTGTTTTTGTATAGCGGCGTGCATTTTCGCGTTGTGTGTCTGCAACCTAGATACAAATACCAATGCAGTTTCGTTAGATGATTGGCGAATCCTCTGTAGATCCTGAATTAGTGCTGTCAGGTCACGAGAATCACCAAAATGAGCTTCAAGTAAGCTTTTGATTTCTGCCCATGTAGCAGGGTTTCGGGAATTTATTAATTCTGCGGCTTTTCCGCGTAATTTATTTTTTATGTGAAGCGTTAATAAGACGCGCTGATCATCAACAGCGATCCCCTGAGCGGTTATACAGGCTGAAATAAATGTTTGCAAGAATATGGGGTTGCCGTCAAATTCGGGCACTATGGAAAATATTTCGCTTAACCTATAAGGTTCAATATTTATGGTTTCGTTTGCAGCGATTGAATTGTTGGCATTTGTAGTGATTGAGTTGTTTACATTGGAATTTGTAGCGGTAGCCATTTTATTTATAATATTTAGATAATTAAATAACTTAAAACGCCTTTTTCCAATTTAAGTTAGTACGCTACTGGTGTTTAATAAAAAAATTTTATATGAAACGGGCAAGAGTGTGTTATTTATTCTGTAATATTTAAAATTTATATTATAGAATAGCTAGATTAATTCGAAAAACGCGTTTGGTTTAAAAAGCGTTTTGAGTTTGGAAATAGTATATCTGATAATTTTATATTTTAATGTACGCACTTTAAAATTGTAGAACATAAGCTTTGTCTTACGGCCTTAACTTTAACCTTTTATGTGGTATGCAATATTATATTACGATAAAAATGCTAAGATAACAATGGTACGTGATTACAGTTAATTAGATAAATTCGCACTTAAAGAGTATATGATATTACCATAAAATAATGTTACGATAGGAACAGTGTATGATTACGGTTATTTATATAGGTCACACAAATTATAATCAAGATATTTTGTTTCAAGTTTAAATAAAATTACTATTTTAGATATTAGAACTGTATGTAGCAATGCAATGTATTTCGATAAAATATAATGTAAAATTATGTCGTTGAAAATCAATAATTGCGAGATGATTCAAAAATGACACCCTAAATTTTTCATTCCTCGTGGTCCAGTTGAATGCGACTTCGTGAGCTTAGCTTCACCAAAGGTCTCTCTCTGCCAGGGGCGTCACTGGGTGTTCGTTCCACAGGGTTGCTTTTGATGCCGAAGACACCAACGATGGGACGGGATGAAATTCTTACTTGCTAATTGTTGAATCGTGTTGATTTGAAATGTTGCTTTGTTGCTTGTATTTCCTGATAATTATTATTGTTCCGCTTCTGTGCGTTTGAGAATAATGTAGGTTCTTCTGAACAAAGGATTGGGACCCACCACCACAGCTAAGAAGTTCTCCTTGTTCCAGAAGCTCTTTTCGTCCGGTTAGGCACCTTTTTCAGATGGACTCCTTGTTCCTGTTAAAGAACGCTATAACCCCGATATACTTTTCGACGTTGTAACAAAATCCGACTTAGGAAATACTTCGTAAGAAAAGCGTGCTTCACGTAAAAACGCCGTGGAGGAGGTTTTTAATTCTTGGAAATATATTTTTGCTCTTCGGAGCGTTTTTTATGCCAAATTTTCGCTAACTCTTCGAGGAGCGTTAATTTGGTAAGTGTAGTAAATGTCGCTGCACAGGGACGTAATGTCGCCCCGACCATCCAGTTTTAGAGAGTATACTAAAATTGGACTTGAACTTCCAAATTTCCAAGATTAAAAACCCTTTTACGAATCCACGTTGTCAAGCACTGCAACTCTTACGAAGTGTTGAATATGAGGACAAGTTAGTCCAACGACTATTCAAAGTATATCGGAAGTTATAGCGAAAATAGCCCTTAGCGACATGGGACCCCCATCATTTCCTAGCAGTCGGATTTGACGGGGAAATGATGTGTTTTGACGGGGTTTGCCCTAAACCGGTTCCTCAGTGATTCGGAGTCAAAAAAGTATCTATACCATGTACTCACACGTGCATGGGATCTGCCTTGCCTGAACGTAAAATTTGTTATTGCATAATACAAACGAAGTAGATACGCTTCAAGCAATTTTAAGCTCCGAGGAGCGACCAAAATTTATGTGAATTAATAAATACGTTTATAAGACAGGCAAGCATAAGCCCACCAAAATTTCAGTTACATGAAACTTTTCTTGAATCTTTTTGTGCATCGTTAGCTTTTCAAACTGCATATTGGATGGTAGTTGGTAACGTATGAATCGTCCCGTTCCTCACCATGTGTTGTACACGGATCAGACCATTGTTTGTTAACATTTTCTCTGAAGAAGTTGTTGTAAAAACATAAATTTTTTAAAAGATTTAATATACATTTTTTTGAACTTTATATTGTCTTTTACTTGTGTTTTCTAACAAAATTCCCTTTCAGATTTAATTTTAAGAGAGTGTGAAACAGACAGTGTTAGATTTATAGTGTTGCGACGTCTTCCAATTGATACCATCAGAGCCGCAGTTAAGCATAAACGACAGTAAGTATGATTTATCCATTAATCTCCGTCTGAAACAGTCACGTTGAACCCTAAAAATTTTGTGAACGTAATATTATTATTTAGAATTTAAAAAAAAGTTGAGGAAAAAGAAAATTAATTTTTTCTTTTTCCTATTTTTTTTTTTTTTTTAATTTTTCTAAGTTTTTCGAGCAGAAAATACGTCCTTCAGACTTCCATCAAAGCATGGATCGTTCACATTCCCTCGGATATGTTTGCTACTGGTTAGGCTCCCGAACTGTGCGTGTTTTTCAGATCCGCCACGACTGCGCCAATGTTCGATAGTGGATTGTGTTCGAATAACTTTTTAAAAAGGAACTTTATTTGTTACACTGGAGTCAACGTTGACTCTTTAAGAAAATACAATAATAATTTAGATGAGGTTTATTCGAAAGTGAGTATAAGACTGATTACAAAAAGGTTGTTGGTAATATTTATAATGTTTTGAGAACAAAGGAAACAGTGTTGCTGATTCAGCACAATCAGAATTACTGAGAATTGAAATACAATGCTCATGCAGCGTGAGCGGTTATTGAGAAGAGCTGTTACGCAGTATGTAATACGATATGTTTGAGAAGGTTAAGCCTGTCTCGATAATATTATATATCATAGTATATTTCTAATATAACATATATATATATATATATATATATATATATATATATATATATATATATATATATATATATATATATATATATGAAAAATACTAGGTTCTCGGGTTGAACCGCGTCTGAGATTGTTAATGTCTCATTAACAATCTCAGACGCGGTTCAACCCGAGAACCTAGTATTTTTCATACCAACGACCGCGGAAGCTTGTCGGAGCATATATATATATATATATATATTAAAATTTTAAAAATTTAAACTTGGGTATGCAGTCGTGTGGCACAAAAAATTAAAGAAAACTCTTTATTTCTGTTCAAGCTTTCGAGGCTTTATTGTCTCTTCATCAGGAACGGATATTTTGAGGTTATATAGAAGTTGCACATGTGAAACAATTTTTCAAAAATATGGACCAACACTTATCACTAATAGTAGTTAACAAACTTACAAGTTAAAAATTATTTAAAACATAGTTGGATGTCAATTGATAAAATAAAATTGTTAAAAACATTAAATTTAAAAAAGGGATTTTGAGTTTAAATTTTTAAAATTTCAACCTTAAATAGCCAGTCGAGCTAATTTTACCTTAAAAATATATATATATATATATATATATATATATATATATATGAAAAATACTAGGTTCTCGGGTTGATCCGCGTCTGAGATTGTTAATGTCTCAACATTTCGGCTCCCGTTTTGGAGCCATTTTCAAGAGAAAAGTGAGTCAAGTAAAAATTGTCAAAGAAAATAATGCTAGGAGTTCGTGGAACTGGTTCGATTCCGGGGTCTCAATCTGCCTACTCCCCAGATCTCACCGCGATCCGTCTCTAAGGCCTCAACCTGCCTACTCCTTAGAGCGAACTCGCTGGCAGTATCGGACGAAGTGTTATTTATACGAAAGCTGTCTGTGGGTGGGGGAGTGGTGGGGGGTTGAGGGTCTGCTGATGGAGGCATCAGAGCAGAACGGCTGCTATCAGGATTATGAGGTGTGGATGAATATTGTGGGGCTAGCCTGGAGATCAATGATTTCCAAGCGACTGGAAGACGATGACCGTCATCCCTTTTGTTTAGACAATTGGGACGTTTTTCAATCTCAATTGCTTCGCGGAAAAACGTCCCAATTGTCTAAACAAAAGGGATGACGGTCATCGTCTTCCAGTCGCTTGGAAATCATTGATCTCCAGGCTAGCCCCACAATATTCATCCACACCTCATAATCCTGATAGCAGCCGTTCTGCTCTGATGCCTCCATCAACAGACCCTCAACCCCCCACCACTCTCCCACCCACAGACAGCTTTCGTATAAATAACACTTCGTCCGATACTGCCAGCGAGTTCGCTCTAAGGAGTAGGCAGGTTGAGGCCTTAGAGACGGATCGCGGTGAGATCTGGGGAGTAGGCAGATTGAGACCCCGGAATCGAACCAGTTCCACGAACTCCTAGCATTATTTTCTTTGACAATTTTTACTTGACTCACTTTTTCTCTTGAAAATGGCTCCAAAACGGGAGCCGAAACGTCGAGACATTAACAATCTCAGACGCGGTTCAACCCGAGAACCTAGTATTTTTCATACCAACGACCGCGGAAGCTTCTCGGAACATTTCATATATATATATATATATATATAATATTTATGACCCAAGCAGATAGAATTTTAGCCAAGAACTGTTACAGTACAGTTCTTTACAATTCAGTTTTTTTAAAAGTACAGATTACCAATATAAAATACAAAGTGGAACACCTACGTACATGAGTATCTTATTATTTCAAATATTTACTATTTTTATGAAAATGTATGTAAATGCTATTTTCTATAACAACTATTAAACGGTAATTAGTACATTACAAGTAATTAAAATTAATACAAAGTTACAGTCAAATATTGAACGCATCTATAAAAATAGAGAATCATAATGTTATTAACAATAATGTTAGAGCCCAGTTTTAATTAATTTTTACATGTTAAAATAAACAAACGAATTCCAAAGGATGCATAACAAAACCGTGAGACGTGCAAAATGTATTCAAACACACGTAGGACAATGAAATCAAAACTAAATTGTAATGGTTCCACCTCCTGCTTTAGCCCTTATAAAAGTATGGGAAATTGGCTTCAAAAGGACACTCATCATTTAAGTTTGGAATCAACGCGACCGACGGTCAAGTTATAGCTACTGATCGAGTTCCTCTCTGGCATTAAAACAACGTGCTATACAAGTCATTATCAACTGTAGTACATTTATTTAATATATTTTAATTTTGAATGATAGATTATACAGCTCGGTGATACACACCTGAGTCCCTTTAGCCTATGGTATATAAATTATTTCATTATTAGCCGTTACTCGAGTCCGAGTATAAAAATGTTACAGTCGATAAATTGTGTACAATAAAAAACAAGTAAAAGGTGTAGTCTATTGTAATTCCCATTCATCTACGGTGCACACGACTATGGCTATAGAGGCCAATTCGGGAGAGCACATGCCGACCGCAGTCAGGACAAACATAGACCTGGTTAGGTCTTGGATTCGGCCTTCTTGCAGCAACATTTCCTTGATAGCTGGCCACAACCCCTCGCCATTCGGTTCTGTCTGCTGCAAGTTGTTCCCATTGCTCGTCTGCAATACCGCAGGATTTTAGATTTTCATGGAGAGCGTCTTTGAACCTCTTTCGTTGACCGCCACGCCTTCTTCTACCGCTTAGCAATTCACCATAAAGTGTACATTTAAGAAGGCGGTTATCATGCATACGATGAACGTGACCTGCCCATCTTAGGCGTGCTCTTGAAATAAGCACCTCAATTGGAAGGCTGTTTGCTCTCCTGAGTACTTCCATGTTTGATATGTGATGGAACCAACGGATTTTCATCATACTTCTGAGGTGTCTTTGCTGAAAACGTTCTAATTCTTTCACATGACGACGGTAAGTGACCCAGCTTTCACATCCATATAGCAGTGTTGGAATGACAACTGCTCTGTAGACAGCCATTTTCGTTGACAAAGCAAGGTCGTGGTTGTCAAATACTCTCTCTCTAAGTCCCCAGAGTGCTCTAGATGCAGCGTTAATTCTATAGCGAATCTCGCTGTCCGTGTTTGCTTTTTCATTAACAACGTTGCCTAAGTAATTGAACTGATCCACCACTTCAAGAGAATTTCCGTTAAGTGTAATGTCTATTTGGTTCACTTGATGAGGAGTTGACATAATCTTAGTCTTTCCAATGTTGATTTCAAGTCCCAAGGAATCATAGCTCTGGGCATACACATCTAAAAGTTCTTGAAGCTCTTCCGACGTAGAGGCTAAAAGTGCACAGTCATCCGCATACTGGAGATCACAAATGAATCGTGTGCGTGTCTTCGTGAAAGCTCTAAAGCGCCCTATGTTAAAGAGACCGCCATCAAAACGGTATCTGAGACCTATTCCTCTGACTGTCAGTTTGTTGTCAACAATAATTGTTACAGCAGTGGTAAACAAATTAAAGAGTAGGGGTGCCAGGACACATCCCTGCCTAACTCCAGTGAGGGTTTGGAAAGGTTCGGTTGCCTCATTATTATACATAACTTGGGCGTTGTTGTTTGTATGTAGACTGCGACATACTTCCACAAATTTTCTAGGGATACCTAAGCGGAGCATAATTTTCCAGAGCACTTCCCTGTCCACCGAGTCAAACGCCTTGGTTAAATCAATGAAGGCCATGTGAATTTCTCCTTGATGTTCGAGTGCTTTTTCTTGAAGCTGTTTAAGTGTGAAGATTAGGTCCGATGTACCTCGGTTTGGTCTAAAGCCACTCTGTGTTTCAGGAAGTAACTTTTCCATAACAGGTGTTAGCCTATTTGCCATCGCTTTAGTGAGTATCTTCCCTCCAACAGCCAGGGGAGCTATACCCCTGTAATTTCCACAGTCCGCAGCGCTCCCTTTGTTTTTGAAGAGGTTGATTAAAAGTGTATCACGAAACTCCTGCGGAGCTTGACCACTTTCCCACACGACATCAAACAGTTTTTTGAGGTAGGGTATGAGCTCTGACGACACAGCTTTAAAGATCTCAGCTGGGAGTGAGTCGGTGCCGGGAGATTTGTTATTTTTTAGCTGCCCAATGGCGGTTAAGATCTCTTCCGTTGTTAGTGGTTTATCTAAGTCTTTGAAGGTGTCATATTGAGGGATAAGATTTATAATATCGTGGTCGGCTTGACTTTGCTGGTTAAGAATGTTAGAGTAGTGTTCTTTCCATCGGGCTCTTATTTCCTGGTCTTCTTTGAGGAGATTTCTATTTAAATCTTTAATAGGGCACATATTTTTCCGACTGGGGCTGTACACTGCTTTTACTCCTCCTTGAAAGAAATTCCTGTAGTCGTGTGAATCGGCGTACCTTTGAATTTCTCTGGCCTTGCTTGCCCACCACTCGTTCTTTATTCTTCTGATTTCGCGTTGCGTTTCATACTTAGATTGGGTAAAAGCTTCTGCTTTTGATGAGTCGTTGGGGTGGTTGATAGCGTTTTGGAAGGCAATATGTTTGCGGTCAAGAAGTTCTGGTATAAAAGCTTCATTATCATTGAACCAGTCCTCCTGTTTTTTACTTGCTGCAGTGCCAAGAATTTCCTCACTCGCACTTTTTAAACTGTCTTTAATTTGTGTCCAGGTAGCAGCGGCATCCATCTACAGAATTGGTTTCTTCTAGTGCACTCAAACTCTCTTGAACTTTTTGCTTTAGCTGTTCGACAGTTTGTTGGTTACGCAATTTACTAATACAGAGACGGAGTCTACGTTTTACTTGAGTTCTTCGGTGTTTGGGTCTCATAACAATTTTCATTTTAGAGACAACAGAACGATGATCGGTCCAACATTTGCTATCAATGCGCGCTTTTGTAATTTGGACGTCCTTGAGATGCTTCCTATGCACGATAACGTAGTCCAGTAGATGCCAGTGACCTGATCTGGGGTGACGCCAGGTGCCTTTAAATTTATGATTTTGTCGGAAAATGATGTTTGTTATAACTAGATCATGTTCGGCGCATTTAGTTAGGAGTAGTTGACCGTTAGCGTTGATGTTGCCCAAACCGTTCTTGCCTATGATGCCTGGCCAGGTGTCTGCATCTCTCCCTACTCTAGCGTTAAAATCGCCAAGAATAACGAGTCGTTCCCTTTTAGGTATTCTACAGAGGGTTTCTTCCAGCTGTTGATAGAAGCTTTCCTTGGTTTCGTGACTTGCATCCAGAGTGGGAGCGTAGGCGCTTATTAGATTTACCGCGTTACCATCTGATAGCTCATAGCGTAGCAGCATTAGACGCTCGGATAGGCCTTGTGGTACTTGTGTTAAGTTGGATACAAGTTGATTCCGAACGACAAATCCTACTCCATGTTGTCTTCTTGAATTGGTGGGAAGACCTTTCCAATAGAAGGTGTAGTACTTTTCTGTGAGCGAGCCTTCCTCCAAAAATCGAGTTCAGCTGAGAGCTGCAACGTCAACATTGAGTCGGTGAAGTTCTCTATCTATTAGAGCAGTTCTTCTTTCAGGCCGATCGGTGCGAGTGCTGTCGTTCCAAGTACGAACATTCCAAGCGCCGTAGATGAAAGAATTAGTTTTGTTGGATTTAACTTGTTGGTGTTTTTTCAACATTCGATGAGGTGTCCCTGTGGGCACCCTCCCCCGGAGATCCGATCGGGAGGGTATTTTACCTCCGGATGATTTTGTCCCACTTGAACGCTCCATCATTTTTTTAAAGCCTTAATCGACTGAAAACGAAGCTGCATTTGAAGTTTTAGCTGGAGCAGGTATGCAACTGACCAGCTCGGTTGCGGAAGGCGAGTGGTGTGGTCTCATGGCACAGAAGGAGACTGCGACGATGGGGTAACCAAACGATTCCAAAAGCAACCTTTGTGTGCGGTGGGTTATTTTTACCGCACCGCATTAGCCTCTCCTACTCAATTGTTAACCTCACCTTCGCGATGAGTTCAATTTGCACTTGGTGCACCCTGTTTTCACTAACGAGGCTCTAACGACCGAGTAAGGGCGGAATAACCCTTACCTTTTGCCGTGGGTATATAAATATATTTCATATGAGTACAGCTACAAAATTTCGGAATAATTCATCTTTTACATATTTTAGTCTAAGATTCTGCACAACTAAGTAAAGTGTTGTTAGAGAAATACATTATTTAGGAATTATTCAAGCAAAACTTCTTTCTACGCTGATAAAAAATTAATAATTCCTAAATAATACATTTCTCTAATACTCATTAATCAAGCAATGAAATGTAAAGAAAATAAATAAAATGACAGTTTAACAAATACAAAAATGGAAAATTATGCAAGCATATATGAGGCCGTTGATAGAGACCTGGAGAATAATTTAGAATGTTGTACTGTCCCAGGTACTTTTGTTAACACTACGATTATCATGCTTTCATCACGTAATTTGTCGTATTTGTGGTACCAAGATAAACAAAGATAATTAGACTTTGATAAAACATTTTATTTAAATTTAATAAGAAAGTAGAATACATTTTATTGCACTATCAGATAATTTTTTCAACAATTATGTTCAATCAAGGTATCGAAGCTGATTAAAATTCCATTACTTAGATATTTTCTTAGAAGAATTTACGTTTGCTAATTTCTATAACAACAATGTCGTATGATGAGTTAGCCAACATTAACTTCAATTATTTTTCAGTAAAATAAAAATCAATGGCTTCTGTATGCAGCTTACCAACGGCATACAGAAGCCGTTATATACGTATCGCATAAAATTTGGAAAGAATGTTTTGTTTTTAAAATATTCTGAGAGTATTCTCACATGGCAATCTACAAGATTTTGTTTGATTGTCTTATATACATACCCACATGCAATTAAATAAAAGTGTTTGACTTTCGCTTAAATATAATTTATATGAATATATTGACGATTATCCCAACTTTAATTTAAAATAAATAACGCGGAAATTCTATTTCATAACATGATTCTTGTTACTTGCATATACCCTGAAGTATACATGTAAACGTAAACTCTCCTATATTGTAATTAGAAGATTGTCTTAAATATTTGAATTATTTAACTTCCTATCTATTGGCTCTAATGATCGCTATATCATTTAAATTTGTTCATGTGACTATTGTCTCTTTCCAATAAGCTATATGTATTAAAACGATTTCTATTTTTTCCGCCAACTTTGACTTTTGTGGAAATTGAAAAGCAAACTCTCTAAGCTTTATAATATTAAAAAAATATTATATAATTATTAAATAAAATTATATAAATTCAATCCATCAATTAAATAAATGAGAATAATTCAATTTCAATAAACTTAAACATAGATTTCTAGTGCAACATCGAGTAATAAATTAGATCCAAAATAAGATAAATGACTGCATAGATTTCCCAATTAATAGATAGTGTATTAAATTTTACAAAGTATTTGAATTACTAGTGATTAATTTTCTAAAATCATAGGCAAATCATATCAGACACAAATAATAGTAAACTTTACAATAAAGAACCCGGGGAAATTAATAATAAAATTGGGTTACTACAAACACAACGTACTTTGATTAATCTTTACCTAAAATTGAGATAATAAATAACACATGGGGAGTAGACGTTTTGCTGGTTGACCGTGACGAGGATTTGTTAATAACACAGGGGTCAGCTGTTTCATGGGTGCCTAATGACCAGCATTTCTCTCTAATAAACAAATAGGGGGTAGGACGTTTCAAAGGAAATATTTAAAGTTGCTTAAAAGCACCCTGACTATGTTTTTAGAGAAATTGCATCTATAATGAGGTTTTATTACTCTCTGTGTTTTCCAAATAGAATTTTTATTTTATAACTGAGATTATAAATTATAAAGATTAGAAAGTGTGCATTATGAATATTGTAATGTTGTATGCATTGGATAATTTTTGAGATTAATATATATTATGTGAGCACATATGAGAAATATTTGGTAAAAAATTTATGACAGTCCTTCAGTTATAAGATATTAATATTTATTATTTTTTAAACATTTTCCTCTATATTCTTCACATTTTCTACAGTGCGAGACGCACTAAACCACTTATAATTCTTTAGTACCTTAGCTCACTACCATGTAACTCGCGATAACGATTCCTGGGGAAAAAATTATATTTTTCTAAAACAAATATTTCGAAGTTAATATTTGACGGAAAAATAATCAGCCAAATAGATGCAAAGGCACAGTACCCATGTACTCGGCCATTGTCATTTTCATTATATATGCAAGTTACTAGGGCTCTTTTGAATAAATTTTTTGAAATCAGATTATGAACAATTCTTGTATTCATATGTTTTAGAAAATTTTGTACTAGAACTTGGAGTTTAGGTATTTTAAGCCGCCAAAACAAAAACAAAATCATACCACTACTTTGTTATCAAATATTAAAACTTTTATGACTTACATTGGAAAATTAATATAAATGTTTCAGAGAGCTTATTGGTGAGTAAAGCCTCGGGTAATTCACGAAAATATTGTTTAACCATATCAGCTACGTCATAACTTTGTTGATCGCTGTAATTCACTCCTGTGGTAGACTCCACCATATTTCGCAATAATTGGATCCTTGATTTAACACCTGGTTTTCGAAATATACCTACTTGATCAGTTGCATTTTGTTGAAGCCATCTCATAGCCTCCTCGATATTTCTAGGTAAAACTTGGCCAGTTCTTTGGAAAGTAATTGTTAAGGGCACGCCAAATACATTTTTATCTAAAAATGGAGAATTAAAATTTTTACAAAACTCCTTCTTGAATGGATATCCCTGGAATTGTTCAGCATGATTTATCAATTACAAACTGATAGACGCGTGTCATTTTGATTCAAAGAAAAAAATATGTATATAAGTTCGATTTTCTTAACGGTGAAATAAATCTAGATTTTGAATGGAGTTGTCTGAAAATGTTAAACAACGTATTATTTGAAGTCTGTTTTTTCTCCTTCTTTGTTGAATATCTTCAGTTGTGTTTATCATACCGAAAAATTAAAAATACTTCTTTGCAACTAAATTGTTCATAAACCCAGAGTAGTAAGTTATTTCTGTTAATTTGTTAAATTTGCAAAATATAGAAACAAAAAATAGCTGATTATTAAAACTTGTTATATCCTAAATTATTGCTAACCAATATTCATTATATTTAGTAAAAATTTGCCTCTTAATAAATCAAAACATCGTGCAAAGTTTAAAATCAAAATATTTACTTAAAACCTTTATAACAAATTATGATTTTTAAAATTCAACTCTTAATCCTGAGGGTGGGTTTGAGAGTAGAGAGATTTTTTAAAATCTTAGATACTAGACTGACGCATATTTTTCGATAATAAAAATATATTTAAAACGCCACTTATTTAAATTTAAAAGTTTTTCGTTATAAACAAGTTAACAATTAACATTACTCTTTAGCTTTTCATCTAAAATGAAAAGTAAAAACATGGCTTTGGGAGTTTGAGATACACACAATTGTTACAAAATGTTAATTTGCAGTTCATTACTAGCAGTTGTAGAGTGAATATCTATAGCTTCTCTTCTTACTTAAGTTTTTCTACAATCGTTTTAAATATAATGTCGTCAGAAAGTGACGGTAATAGTGAAATGGAAATAGTGGATGATGATGGAAATTGGACTGAAGCAAATAAAGAAATAAGAAAGCTAAAAGGAGAAGAACGAATGAATTTTCCCAAGAAGATATTAATAATATTATATTAGGACAAACTTTAACCTCTACCACAAAAACACCACAGATAAACACTACACAAAAAGTCACCACAAGTCAAAACAATCAGACTAATATAAATACAAATACAAAAAAATACAAACTTCTCTCCTATAATGAAGGATATAAAATAAAAAAGATATCAACATCTCTTTTATATAACAATTCATACAAACTACACAAGATTTAATTTTACAGACTATTGGGGTAAAATATACCCTAATTCAAAAGATGTAATCTTAAAAACCAAACTTGGACTTCTATTAAAAACAGATACTGCCAAAGAGTCTATTACAAATATTTTAAATAAAATGGTAGAATCAGGCAAAATACTCAAATTTTCAGAACCATCTCCAAATACCAAACCAGTTAGATCTGAAGCCGCATCCACAAGCTACTCAGTAGTTATAGGCTCAGTACAACAGGAAATCAAAGACCTAGCAATAAGCGATTATCTAAATAAATATAAACTGGAGTATCGATATTGTAAAAGAATTATCTCGAGAACAACAAACAGACCT
Source organism: Leptura quadrifasciata (assembly GCA_963675555.1). NCBI lineage: Eukaryota > Metazoa > Arthropoda > Insecta > Coleoptera > Cerambycidae > Leptura > Leptura quadrifasciata. The sequence continues at coordinate 24,929,625 of OY776682.1, forward strand.
ACATCCCTTATCAGAATAATCATCAGTTCCCAGGAAACATCGACAAACCTCCTCACAGACGGCCTCTTTTTTAAGGATCAACACTACCTGATTTATCCTAGTAAACCACCGCCACCATCTCCTAAACCATGCAACAAATGCTTTTCATTTGAACATGCTACAGAAAACTGTAAGATACCAGTCAAATGCTCAAATTGTTTTGGGAACCATCCATCAAACAAGTGTACCTCTACACTGCCTCCCAAATGCAACAGCTGTCATTCCGACGATCACAAAGCTTGGTCTTATAAATGTCTAAATAGACCGAAAGCTCTAATACCAAGGTGTGAAAAATATTCAAATTAAAACCCTTAACAAAAAAACCCGTGAAATTTCTGACGAAAAGAAAAAAAGCAGAATATATCAACCCATCACCATGCATGATACAATTATCAGTACATACATTAACGGATTAAACAACCCAGCAAACGCCAATAGAGATAGATGAATTACTGACTCGATTACGAAAAAGATTTATGCACAACTTTAGAGTAGATATGACAACAGTTTTCACAGGAAACAGAGTATATATACTTATTTTTGATATGAAACTTCACGACCACTCATCTCCCACAGGTAACAAATTAGTCTCTTAACTTTTAATATCAACATGTCACACATTCTAACTTTTATTACTCAAACATTAACAGTTATCCACGAAAAAAACTAATACTAATACTAATACTAATACATAATTACATAGAAAATAACAATAAAAATGGTATAATGTTCGTAGAATCTAAAACTAACGAAAACAGTAATACAGCTTATAGAGACTGGAAAATAATACAATATAATGGGAACCATTTACACAACCATACCAGAGGTGGAAGCTTAGTCCAAATTCAACCAGAACTAAAGATGGAGAGAGCCAATGCTTCAATAATTAATAACCCAATGAATGAATGCATATGCATAAACTTCATATTTTTCTTGTTTACATGCATCCTCACTCTAGAATTGAGGAAGATATCTTCATTAAAAGTACGTTATATAAATATTCCCTAATTATAGGAGATTTTAATATAATTAGCAGAATAAAAAAGAAATAACTGAACGAATTCATTAAGAATACCAATTTTAGTAAATATGACTTACTTTTTTAATGGCACTAAATAATGACTCTATGCCAGACATACTCCTCTACTCAATGAATTTAAAAAATAAAAATCGAATAAAAATAAATGTTGAATTTGTGCTCTGATCATTTAAGTTTCCAAATCATCATTGATATGCAGAAACCAATTAGCTTTACGAAAATTGTCAATAAAACCATAGTCGATTATGTGCAAGAAATTGAGGAACAAGACCTAGACCAACAGCAAATTTCCAATTTTAATTTAAGGATATCTCAAGCAGTATTACAAAATACTCTTAAAACAGAAGTCAATCACTACACACAGAGAATTACCCCCATTTATAGTTCATCTGATCAAAATAAAACGCAAAATGTAATGAGACTACAGAAAGGATGGTAGTCACGAAATTAAGGCTCAACTGAGCAAATACAACAAAAACATTCCGCAACAACTTATTCATGAATAGAAACAGGATCAATGGATCAGCACATGTGAAGTGATAAATCATAAAAAAGGTAAAACTTACTGGTCTGATACAAAAAAACTTATTTGCCAAACAATTTAAAGAAACATATAGGGAATCGCAAGAGGCTAATTTCAATAACCATCATTATACATTTGTCAATAACTGGTATGATACATATATGGCCGAAAACCCGAGGCCAACAGATCATATAATAGATGAAATGGAATACTTTGAAATAGTTAATCAGGGAAAGAACACTGCTCCAGGACATGATTACATAAAAAAATATAGTAAGGCAACTAGATTATCGAATTCATTTATATATAACCAAAATTTATGAATGCTGTATAGAGCACTGCTACTTCTCTGAATAGTGGAAATCACGCCAAGGTCTTTTACTGAAGCACAACGAAAGAGGGGAACACTGTTAAATGTATAGTCATTTGGGTCAGTTTTCGTGTAACAGAGCATATTTTGCATTTGGACACATTCATGAGTAAATTGTTATCGGTGCACCATCTTTCCACAGCGTTAATTTGTAATTGAAGGTTTGAACAGTCAGTATGATTTTAAACCGTTGCATATAACTTCAGATCATCAGCAAAAAGAAGGTTACCACAATTTACCATTTGTGAGAGGTCGTTAATGAAAATAATGAATAACAGTGACACCAAGTTGGACCCTTGCGGTACTCCAGATGTTGCAACATACAAGTTAGATTTGAAACCATTAAATGCAACAAATTGTTGTTTGTCTTTTAAGTATGAAGCGAAAAGAATAACCAGTGGATTACTAAATGTGAATATATCTATTTTATTTAGTAAAGTGGAGTGGTCAATTCGATCAAATGCTTTTGAAAAATTCTTTACACTACTACACTTTGCTGTTGTCGAGCCTTTTTAAGAGGAAACCATATTGATGCGCTGATATGAAAGGTTTAACCTGTGGATAGATCTGGTCGTATAAGACTATTTCGAGTACCTTGGCAAAGTTGCATAAAATAGAGATGGGTCGGTAGTTATTTGGAGAATTATATTTCAAAATTGGACACACTCTTGCCAGCTTCCATATTTCAGGAAATAAACCTTTCTTAATGATAAAATTAAATATAATCAATAAAGCTGGAATACAAGCAAATACACAGTCTTTGAGAATAAAACTTGGAATTAAGTCGTGGCCAGATGTCACTTTGTTTGGTAGCTTCTTTATGGCATCTTGTATATTGCTCTCAGTAAGTAAAGTTACAGTGATACAGCGATTGTTGGAATATGGCAGTTTGTGGTTTAAAATATCAGATTTGGGGAGATACACTACTGCAGTAGTCAGCAAAGCCATTAATTATAGAATCCGTATTTTCATAATTATTATTAATAGTTATTGCGGTGTAAAACAATGGGTATTCGTGAGGATCCCTTTTTATGTTGAATAGGTATATGCCCAAAAATTTCCTTTCCTTTCCACCTTGCCAAGGTAGTCGTTATATGCTATTTTTATTTGCCTTTTAACAAGGGATCGCATTCTAGAAAATTGAATATAATAGTAATCATCGATGCTCCTAGATTTCAGTTGCAAATTATATATGATAGCTGAAGTGTACCAACTGAGATAATTCTTATTTCTATTTTTATATAAAGGGACATGCATATTAGGGTGGGCCAAAAACAGCAGTTTAAAAAAAAAATTAAATTTTAATTGCGCTAGCCTGGAAAAGTTGTGTATTTGGGTTATAAAAGCATAAAAAAAAACTGGGTTACCTAGGCCAAACTTTCACCGCACTGAGAAAATCTCCAGCAATAAATTCTTTGCTACGACTTTCTTAACTAGAGTAGTCATAATTTTGCTTAGGTTAGAAATGTCTATTCACTCTATCAGAAGAAATCACTTTGCTGTGTGTTTGTATTAGTTTTTAAAAAGTACTTTCCTACTTTTATTAATTACCCTTACTAGAGCACTAAAACATTTAGCTACCATTAGAAAGACAAGAATACAAAAAAGTTTAACTGTGGTAAATAAAAATTCTCCTACAATTACAAAGTTTTGTGTTGAGTTAAGTCATCACAACACCGCCATTCGGAATCGCAAGCGGTTAACTTTAAATGCAACGCGTTCCTGCTATCCTGATAATCTTGTACAATCGGTTTGTTCGTTCTCGTTGCAATATTAAAACTTTAAGTAATAAAGTTTCAATATTACAGGAGCCCATTTATTTTTCGTGACTATCTAATACATGTTTACAGTAAAACTGCCCTTGCAATATAATTTGAGTATCCAAAGATGCATAAACACGGAACATATGCATTATTATGAAATACTGCCATTTCTATGCGCATCATGTTTGTCAACCTATGTCTGTTAGTACGATTAGAAGTGTTTAACCATGTGCACTTTTTACTACAACTATATATTTATACTTGACAAAAATAGTAAAGCTTATTTTCGGTGGCTATATGATGAATATTTTATTAAGTAACTTTGCTATTGCAGCAAAGGTAACTTTAGCAAAACGAATTCTACTGTTCTAGTAAAATTCTTGGCTGGCGCCTATTCAAATAGAGTTTTTTGCTGCTGTAGCCAAATTTTTAGCTGTCACTGTAAGAATCTTCCCTCAGTGCGGGCCCATTTTTTTTTTTTAAGAATTTAACCAGTGCTAGTAAAAAAAATTTTTTTCATATACTTCTTATTACCCAAAAAAAAAATTTGCTCAATTGTAAAATATTTAGCCGGGCCCATGGGCCGAAATGAAACTAAGAATTTATGAAGAACTATATTGACGCTAATGTGTGCAGCCCTTTGCTTGATTTGGCGTCGAAATATTAAATCTAAGATGGTATACACTAAGTCAACCCAGAACTCATCACGAGGAGGTGTCTGCACCTGGAGTTCCTCCCGATCCCTCCCACCCGTATTTTATTTTTAAGTATTTTGATTTAGATCTTTTTTTCAAAATACTGAGCTTTATTCTCAAATGAAGGTAACAGTTTTCTCCCTTCTAATTTTGATCTTATATAACCAACTCTTGACGTTTCGCCGCAAACTTTCAGAGCAGCTTCGGTTACTATTTTCACACATCTCTCCACTGCCTGCTTGTGGCAAGGAAATTTTCCTAAATTCTTGACAGAAAACGTTTCTTTTACAATATTTTCCAAGTCTTCGTTTGAAAGTTTTGCTGTCAATGGTGGTTCTGTTACGATATAATTTTGCCAGTCTATTAAGTCTATGTAATCTTCAGCTAATACATTAATAGAAAGCACCTTAAAAACTCGAACTCCAGCACTATTTTGTAGTCTAGCCTTTTGAATTATTCTGACGGCTAATTCTCTAATATGTCTGCGTGAATCCAGTAACATTGCCAGAAGTATATTCTCTGGGTGGGCGAAATAAGCACTGCCTGAAAGAACCTTATAAATAATTGTTCCAACTTCCTCGGAGAAAGATTTTGAAGCACTAATAGCTTTCCACAAGTGTTTTGGTCCATCGTAAATTAGCGGTCTTGTTTTTATTTCAAACCACACCGGCGCATATACTTTTAAAATATATTCTGCCAAAATGTTTAAGTTCGAAGATGGGTTTATAGTGGCGATGTATAATCGTAGCACTCTATTTGCCGTTGTTAACCAACACGCACGAGACATTTTGCCTGAATTTTTTTCAGCCAACTTTGCACTGCAGTTACTCGAATAGCACAACACATTTGAAACAGATATTGTTGATCAGTGCTTAGGTCAACTTGTGGTATATCTGGAAGAACAGTATCTATACTTTTAAAACAAACTACAGGCATTTTTTCACAATTTTTCAAAAGTGCACCTACTGGACCTGAATAACTATATGGTCCTTTTGTATGACCATCTAAACGTTGTAATGAGTGCCTGAGAGGCAATTCATTAGTAGTATGTAATAGACAAATGCTCCATTGTGAAGGTCTTTTAAGGTGAGTCTCGAATAGTCGGATAGCACCTCCCTTCCAACCTGTATTAACGTTCGTACCATCGCAGCCAATTACAGTTAAATTATCATAATCTGTCTCGTACTTACTTAGATAACGATAACCGTCAATAATCCTGTTTTTAAACAAAGTCTGATGTTGCTTTCTATTTTTATATAATTCCCGGCTTATTTTATTTTTGTCTACAACTTTTGTAGGATCTTCTTTAGAAATAACATTTAGATCTTCTAAAACTGCATTTACCAACTTTGCGACGGATCTGTTTGACGCTCCAGTCAGGTCTGCTGCTCTGGCTGTATTAGTTAGAACAGTTCTCATTTGTCTCGTTGCGCGAGTTTTTAAAAATTTTCTTTTCTTAATATGACTGCATTCATATTCCTCGTCCATTGAAGATTCAGGTTCTTCTTCTGTTGTAGTCTCATCGGAATTAGTATCAGTAGACAAATCATTGTTCTGATTTTTATCAACTTGAGTTCCGCTGGTGCTAGGCCCAAAGGTTTCTAAATTAGCCTTTCTATTGTTTTCTAACAATGCTCGGGCATGCGTTTTTTGGATCTGTTATGTTAGAACTTTATCTACTCCCCCTATTTTCATTTTCCTTTCAAACCTTTGATCCTGTAAGAAGGGCCACTCAATTTTTGGTATTTTTCTATTTTTTTCACAAGTACAAATTTCAGCACTTAGGCACTTGCAACAAGAAATGTCAAAAAGTTGTCCGGATTCAATTTTAAAGTTATTTAACTTGGTTTTTAAAAATGGTGATATTTTGCCTTTAATAGGTTTAATAACATTTTGATATTTACTATTATTCTGTAACGTGATTACAATTTTCAGTAAACACTTTGTGGATTCCAAATAACTTGCAACAAGAATTTTCACAAACCACTGATTTATTTAATCACTAAAATTACACTAGCAAATACTTAAAAATCACACAACTAATAATAACTTAATCTAATATAATTTCACTACTTTTAAAACACTAAGCACTTTACTTTTCTTCTTAAACTTGTCAACTCTTGTCTAACCTAAAAACTCTCTTGTCTGTTTACTTCACTAAACTGAACTGTTCCCCCATCTGCTGGAGTCACCTCTTTATATACACACTTGGAATCCTTCTAGAACTCTTTTCTAGGATTCTCCATAGTTTTCTACCATGTAATAGATGATTGTTCGTCAATTGGCTCATAGACGGCGCCACCCTAATAGTCAGAGAAGTAACTAAGCTTCTGAGGAAAACTTTGAACATGAACTTAATCACATCTTTCCTTGTTAGAGGGCAGCACATAACACTGCCCCCTCCTTAAGCCTGAACGTCCCGGTCAGGCAATTCAGATTCCCCAACATACTTCATACTTCGCCAACCTATCCAAGTGCACGATCTTCATCTTGGACTTCTTACTACGTTGAATTCGGTAAACAACGTCATTGATCCGAGTGATGACTGAATACGGTCCTTCCCAGGGTGGGTGAAGCTTCGGAGATTTTCCCTTCTTTCGCTGTGGGTTATATAGCCAAACCAGATCGCCCTCCTTGAATCCTGCTGACGTTCCCTTCCGGTCATAGCGAGCCTTCATTCTGTCACTAGCTATGCTAACTTGGTTTCGAACCAATTCGTGGACATTCCTCAGCTGTTGACTAACTTCGTCTGCGTAGTCATCCACGGACAGTGGCTTCTTATCTGGTGTACCAAACATCAAATCACATGGCAGTCTGATCTCGTGCCCAAATATTACACGAGCCGGTGTCTGTTTAGTCGTCTCATGAATGGCAGCCCTGTATGCCATTAAGAAAAATGGTATATGTCGATCCCAATCTCGCTGGTTCTTGTGAACTACCTTAGAAAGATGTTCCTTCATGGTTTTATTATGTCGTTCCACCATTCCATCTGACTGGGGATGAAGAGGGGTTGTCCGAGTCTTGTGAATGCCCAGCAACTCACAAATTTTCTGAAATACCCCCGACTCAAAGTTTCTCCCTTGATCGGAATGTAGCTCCAGGGGTACACCAAATCGGCATACAAGGTTATCCACCAAAACTCGAGCAACAGTAACTGCTTCCTGATTCGGAATGGCATAGGCTTCCGGCCATTTACTAAAATAGTCCATAGCGACCAGGATGTATTTATTCCCATCATCTGTCACTGGGAATGGGCCCGCTACATCTATAGCAATCCTCTCAAAAGGAGCTCCGACGTTATATTGCTTCATTTGGCCCCTGCTCTTCGTCTGTGGCCCTTTGGTAGCTGCACAAGCCTTGCATTTGCGGCACCAAGCTTCCACATCTTGACGGCTATTTATCCAATAAAATCGTTCCCGTACTTTAGCCAATGTCTTATTCATACCAAAATGTCCCCCGGACACTAAATCATGTATTTCCTGAAGTACTTTTGGGATCCGACAGCTGGGTATCACCAGACGCATGGTAACTTCCTTCCCATCTGGACTTTCCCATGCTCTCTTTAATAGCCCATCTATAACCTTAAGGGAATCCCATTGTGCCCACAATGCCTTCAGCTCCACACTTTTGTCCGAAACATCCTTCCATTCCGGTCGCGTTCCTTTTTCTTTTGCCCTTAATATAGGACCAATTACGCTGTCATCCATTTGTTCTCGTCTTAGAACTTCCTTTGTCCAATCATCTGGAACATCTACCTGAACTGTGTTTACTATTACCGTGCCCTGTGCTTTTTCAACCCGATAGCAGTGCTTGCAGTCATCTTTGCACGGTCTTCTTGACAGAGCATCTGCATTTTTATGAGACTGTCCAGGTCGGTGTTCGATTGTGAGGTCATATTGCTGCAGTCTTTCTATCCAGCGAGCCAGGACCTTCTGGAGTTTTCAGCTGCAGTAGCCATTTTAATGCAGCATGGTCGGTCCTGATTTTGAAATGTTGGCCATAGAGGTACTTGTGAAAATGGTCCACGGACTTAACAATGGCCAATAGTTCCTTCCTGGTTACACAATAATTCCTCTCTGGTTTGGACAGTACCTTACTGAAATACTCGATTACTTTTTCCTCTCCATTTTGGACTTGAGATAGTACACATCCAATTGCGGAGTTGCTAGCATCCGTGTCAAGAATATAGAGGCCCTTTTGTTGGGGATATGCTAGCACAGGACTACTGCATAACGCTGCTTTCAGCTTCTTCCATGATGTTTCACACTCCGGTGTCCACTGATATTTAACTTTCTCCTCCGTTAGCTGGTGTAGTGGCTTTGCTATATCCGCAAATCCTTCCACAAAACGTCTATAATAAGTGCAGAGGCCAAGAAAGCTTCGTAATTCGTGTACATTTGAAGGTCTCGGCCAATCACGCACGGCAGAGATCTTGTCCGGGTCTGTCTGTATTCCCTCCGAAGATACGACATGTCCAAGGAATTTCACTTCTTTTTGGAATAGTAGACACTTCTTTCGATTCAACTTTAGGTGTGCATTTCTGATTCTCCCAAATACTTCTTGAAGATTTTCCAAATGTTCCCTGAAGTTTCGTCCCATAACCATTACGTCATCAAGATAAACTAAGCACGTCTTCCAAGTTAGTCCTCGGAGTACAAATTCCATCAATCTTTCAAAAGTAGCTGGCGCATTGCAAAGTCCAAAAGGCATCACGGTGAATTGATATAAACCACTACCTGTTGAGAAGGCAGTCTTTTCCTTGTCGTCAGGGTGAAGTCCCACCTGCCAATACCCACTTCGAAGGTCTAGAGTTGAAAACCATCGTGACCCTGCCAGCGTACTTAATGTATCGTCAATTCGTGGTAGTGGATAGCTGTCTTTCTTCGTAACATCATTCAGCTTCCGGTAGTCGACACAAAATCTCAAAGTTCCGTCCTTCTTGGCAACTAAAACTATCGGTGATGACCAGGGACTGGTTGATTCCTCAATTACTCCATCTTGTAGCATCTTTTGAACCATCGCAGCAGCTTCCTCCTGTTTAGCTAGTGGCAACCTCCTAGGTTGTTGGCGGATTGCGGCTGAATCACCAGTGTCTATCCGATGCTGTACTACATCAGTTTTCGTGAGGATGTCTGTGTTTTTGGCAAATACCGCACTTTCTTTCTCCAAAAACTTGATTGCCTCTCTACGTTCATCCTCAGATAGGTGTTCAAACTGGGAACTCAACAAAGTCACAACTTCCCTGTCTACACTGGTTGGCGAACATTTCTCCCCTTGTTCCTCGCACCTTGCTATCCACTGGCCTGGTTCGTAGGATCCTATTGCCTCGCCTTCCTTGAAAGTTACCGAGTGGGAATTTAAATTAGCCACTCTAATTGGAATTTTGTCTTTTGTCCGGGTCAGAGTTCTTGCTAAGATTACGTTTTCTGTCTTAATTGAATCATCTTTTTCAACAAGGCCAACACGGTATTCACCAGAGTTTCCTTCCAGAATGGCCTCGATTATTTGTTCTGAACGGGCAGGAATCTTGATTGTCTGAGCCGTCAGTAGCCTCACTTTTTGAAATCGGTCATTTGCTGTTGACAAAATAAATTCTTCGTTTCCAATCTTTAGAACTCGTTCTACCACGTCAAGTATAAATTGATCTTGTACTCCCATAACATCCAGCCCCAAAATGAAATCATCAGTGATGTCAGCCACAATAACCCTATGACTAAAGCACAGGCGTCCAAACTGCAGATCTAGGTCAACTTCTCCATGAACCCTTACCCTGTCTCCTGTGGCTATTCGAACGACCAATCCATTTTGGCTTTTATCAACTTTTATTCCTGATAAAAATCCGGGTCGCACTATTGATGACGTGGCACCTGTGTCGATAGTGAAGATACATCTCCGTTTGTTTACATAGCCATCCAACAGCAGACTACTCGGGACTCTCCTAATCTGGGAAACCCGTATCTCTCTGGGGGCACCATGTTCACCAGCCAGCACAGCCCCCAAGGTGCTGGCTATCTTTAGTTTTCCTGCGGCTCTTCAGTCGTTGCGGCATTTACTCTCTCAGGGCTCCGCTGCCGACAGTTTCGCTTAATATGCCCTGTTTTGCCGCACTTATAACAACGAATCACCTTCCTTGACTGTTCATCGCTCTGTTCTCTTTCCTGCTTCCTTGGAGCATCTGGTTTTGTCATCAACTGGCTTACCATTTTGTGCATATCAGCCATCAAAGATTCCATATTTGATTTTTCTAAACGGTCCTCTTCTTCTACCTTCATGGTTCGTACTCTCGGACGTGCAGTCTCTTTGTAAGCGGCTTCAACCTCGAGGGCATGGATCAAGGCTTCACTACCAGTCTTATCTCGGGATAATCTAAGGACTCGCCTGATCTCCTCATCTCTTATGCCATCGATGAAAGTACCAACTGTTAATTGTTCCTGGAATTCTTTGGGTGCATCCGGGTAAGCCAGGTATGTCAGTCGCTCAACAGCTGCTTCAAAATCTTGTAAACTTTCCCCAGTCTTTTGTGTGCGTGATTTGAGCTGAGTCCTGTATACTTGGGCGAGGTGTTGGTCGCCATATCTTAGATCTAGTGCAGCTTCCAAAACTTTAAAATCCCGTTGCTGCGTCACTGGGATACTCTGAAGCAACTCTGAGGCTTGGCCCCTTAATGCTAGCACCAATGCCATAGCTTTGTCTTCATTGCTCCAATTGTTTGCGTATGCCGCTGCCTCAAATTGTCTTTTATAGGTTGACCAAGAAGTTTGACCATCAAAGGAAGGCGGTTGTAATCGAGGACCTGATGATGATAATACCAGCTGGCCTCCTTGTTCTCTTAACAGTCGCTTAAGTCGCTCTACCTCTCCTTCAACTGCACGAAATTTTCCTTCTATATCGGTATATCTATGTCGACGCCAGTAACTTTTCCTTTGACTTCAGTTACTTCCTCTTCAACCTTATTTACTTTTCCTTTGACATCACTCACTTCTTCTTCGACAGCAGTCACTTTTCCTTCGACGCCAGTCACTTTTTGTTCAACTTTATCCACTTTTTCCTTGACCTCATTAGTGGCTGACAGGATAGCATCTTGTTGCCCTTGTATAATTTTCCTTAATTCTTCTTTCTCTTCTAGACGTCGTTTTTCTTGTTCTTCTTTTTCTTCCCGACGTTGTCTTTCTTGTTCTTCTTTTTCTTCCAGACGTCGTCTTTCTTGTTCTTCTTTTTCTTCTAGTTTTTCTTTCTGACGTCGTCTTTCTTGTTCTTCTTGACGTCTTTCTTGTTCTTCTAGCATCATTTTGCTAAATGCAGCTAACATGTCTTGCATTTGCTTTTCAGCGGCCATGCTTCTTGTTTCCATTCAAAAACTAACAAACAACACTAACAAGTCTTATTTAAACTCTATATCTGGTATACGTCAAATATGTCCACAAAATTCAGAATAGAATGTTCTATAAATTTTCTCACACTAGCACTTGTCTAATGTCTATATCACTTTCCAGTTCGACTCACTTCACTATCTCCAGTGGTTTCCAAATAGAACACTATGGAACTTCGTCGAATTCTTCAGAAATTCTGTTGCAATTCCGCTTCTGACACCAATTGTAACGTGCTTACAATTTTCAGTAAACACTTTGTGGATTCCAAATAACTTGCAACAAGAATTTTCACAAACCACTGATTTATTTAATCACTAAAATTACACTAGCAAATACTTAAAAATCACACAACTAATAATAACTTAATCTAATATAATTTCACTACTTTTAAAACACTAAGCACTTTACTTTTCTTCTTAAACTTGTCAACTCTTGTCTAACCTAAAAACTCTCTTGTCTGTTTACTTCACTAAACTGAACTGTTCCCCCATCTGCTGGAGTCACCTCTTTATATACACACTTGGAATCCTTCTAGAACTCTTTTCTAGAATTCTCCATAGTTTTCTACCATGTAATAGATGATTGTTCGTCAATTGGCTCATAGACGGCGCCACCCTACTAGTCAGAGAAGTAACTAAGCTTCTGAGGAAAACTTTGAACATGAACTTAATCACATCTTTCCTTGTTAGAGGGCAGCACATAACAATACGTTAAAATAAGTTTAACAATCCTTTTCCGAGATAAAATCGGAAGAGAACCACGTTTCTACACCTCCTCTATTTTACTAGCAACATTATTTGCAATAATAGCTGATGGAGGTTGCTTGCTAATATCTCCTTTTAATTCTAAACGGACACTAAAATAACATCTCACTACTTCTTCGTATGTCGGAAGTTGAGCTGTTTCTTGAGTAATATCTTTGGGTATGCCAAATATCGAACACGTCGTGTTTGTTCTAGTGTTTATTATACGTTTTGACATTCTGGACTAACTTCGGCACAATCACTAAAGTTAAAAACAATGTGCGAAACAAAATAATAGATTACAACGTAACAACCCGCTTTACACAAATTCTACGTTGACACCAAAGAACAAGTGGGCGTATAACATATTATAATACACACGCAAACGCATTCCAGTACATGCATCTGCGCATTGCGCAATTTAAAAAGCTATGTTGCTAACACTTCAGAAATAAGTAAATGAGTAGATGGGCCCAGTTAAAAATCACTTTAAGAATCACAAATTTTTTGTGTGCAATGAGTACCACACAACAAACAAGTTTTTCAGTAGCGCCCCAGTAAAATAATAAAAAAAATATATAGGTCCCTTCAGAGGCCCATGGGCCCGGCTAAAAATTATTTTTATATGTCCAGATATTTTTTGTGCAATAAGTACCTCCCAACAATTTAGTTTGTCGGTAGCGCCTAAGTAAATTATTTAAAAAAAAATGGGGCCCCTTCAGGGGCCCATGGACCCGGCTTAATATTGAGTTATTCGGTTGAATTTTTGTCTGCGGGCTTTAAATATCAATACACAGGTTTTCTACGGTAGCACATGAGCAATATAAAAAAAAAGGATTTACGGCCCACCCTAATGCATATCCAAAATAGAGTAAATCTTTGTATAAAACTCATCACACATAATATTAACATCAGCAAACTCATTTAAATATGTCCAGTCGACATTAAGAAAATAATTGTATAGCCCATGAAAGTTCGCTCTTTTGAAATTGTAGCTTTTGTTTGTCAAATTAGTAAGAAAATTATTCATCTTCTCTACCAAATAATTAAAATTAATTGAGAGTGCCGGATGGTAAATATCTTCAGTGACAAGGGACAAAGTGTCATGAAATGTTTTACACAGTAACTACTAAAGTCTATATAATTAATTTACTTGATTCATACCGTATAAATTGCAAAAAGTTGTTGATTATATAAGACTTAGGATCATTTATTTCCATGTTAACAAAATGAGTGATATTGAAATCTCCCAAGATAAGTATATTTTTTTGACTAGCTACATATAATTCGAACTGCTCTAAAAATATTTCTAACTCATTGCATGTTACATGTGGGGGAATATATAAAACGTACATAAACACTGGTGAGTGGTTGTTGGCACTTCTGCACCCTAGGATGTCAATAAAAGAAATAACGTTAGAAAGTTCAGACAAATCAAGCTGGTCGACTCTATAATCAATTTGGTGAGCAGGCAAAACTTCATCATCACCTCGAGATGTGTTGGTTTCTGTACAGGACCCCGCACACACACCCCTGTAAAATGGCTTTCAGACAAATTGCTTCAAATTCTAGTAGTATGTTGTATATTTGGAGGTCCTGATCAAAAGCCTATAGGGACACGGCTCTCCAATGCCTTACTTTTAGCTGCAGAGCTTTGAGATTGTTGAAAATGACGTTTTCACCAGTAGTAATGAGACATATGTTGAAAACTATATATAGGACTATTATAAGGACCATTTTGTGTGTATGTGTGTGTGGGTGTGTGCATGTTGTAGCGCAAGCGTGTTTATTAACCTTCAATTATTCGTGGATTGTTAAGATCTATCCGAGGGAGTTGGTGTGCTGTATTCATAATTGTATTCAATTAAAAAGATAGATCTTTTATATTTTATACTTTTCAGTAATACTGCTGAAAACATATTTTCTCAATTATTTTGCCTTTTTATAATATAAAGAAAATTGTTACTCTGTAATTAAGTGCTATTCTTTTATGTTGTAACACATGATTAAAACAATTAAACAATTTAAAAATAATTTGTCCCTCTATCCAGCACTTAGATATTCTTTTTTTAATCATATTTTGATTTTCTTTATCATCTGTCATTATTGACGGATTAATTATAGTGCCTTAGGCATTAAAATATTTTTTTTCACCGTCAACTGGCGGAAATATGGCATATTAGAATATGCATCCTTGTTTTGTTTGCAATATTGCTTTACCTTTACGACAGTTAAGTCGGCTCGACGACGACGCTAACAAGACAAGACGGAATGTAATAGATTTGCTCCCGCTCGAGATGGATGATTTAGCGAGCATTAATTCAGAATAGAGCTATTGAATTGGATCCTGCCTGTATGCGTTTGAATGTACTGACACAAACGTCTAGCCATACACGCTTTATTTGTGGTGCTGTTGCTGATCTGCGGAGACTGACTTTAGAAGCAAGAGTAACAATCTTTATCAATCGGGATATCTACATTCCCATGGGAGTGAGATCTTGTCAGCAGCATTTAGATGATAAAGCCTGTGTAACTATTGCTTTACTACCAGGTTTGAGGTTTGCCAATAGACCTTACGTCATTAAAGGCGCAGAATTGCAATCCTTTTTGCAAGGTCTCCGTCAAGCATCAACTAAAATCCCTGATTTCTAGGATGAAAGTAACTTGAATGATGATGATTTCAACTGCTTAACATCGTTAACAAAGGATCAGTTCCATCTACTGTTAACGTACTGTGATCCAGTCCCAGAAAATGGTAAAATGAGACATGTTTATAAAAAAGATCTTCTAACATCTTAGCATCCTTTTAATTAGAAAAAAAAAAGAGAGCCATATCATGTATTTGATATTAAACAACTTGAAACATGGCTGGATGCGTATAGAGATTTGAAATGAAATATCGGGGAATTTCATACATTTTTGTTTGTATAAAGTAGTTAAAAAATTAACACTTCATTAAGTAATATATTGGCTGTTTTTAAATCTACATTAATCACTATATCTACACCGCTGCAGTTTAATAGTAAATACACTAATTTTTTCATTTTGCGTTTGTACTGACAAGTAAAAATTAATAATATAGGATATGTTTCTGAACATCATTGAATACGGGAAGAGCATAGTGAGTTGAAAGCTGAAGTAATTAATAAATATAAATAAATACCACAGAAATTAGTAGTAAGTTTATTGACCTAAAATGTGATGTCACACTGTAGATCAAATAACATACTACTAGTCAAGAAAACGAAGTATTCACTCATATTACACATACCATAGCATACGAATGCTTTAAATTTATGACTCGCTGTAATGTGTGATTGCATGCATTCGGGCGTTATTAACTAAATTTGAAGTCACAACTAAAATAGTCCATTGAATTGGTAAAGGATAGAATATTTTACATCTAGAATTAAGAAATTGCTTCATTGCTGATTTTCTTGTAATTGCGGCATGCAAATTATAATTGAGCAACTGTATCACATCTGTGCTTTTCTCCCTTCTACAGTCTGACTGAGGCAGCTGCAACAGAATTGCGAATCATGGAGAAGGTGGACCTCATTATTTACCGTATTTTGTTAACTGATCCGTATATTGTAGCGTTCTACATTTTTCAACCTCAGGAGTATTTACTACAACTGCATCAATTCCAGGCATATCAATGAATGAAGAAACACTAAAACGCACCTTTATATACAGGTGCCTTTATTTTACGAATAAATTTAGGTAAATCCCAATTCCATCCTGTCCGATGTGAGGGACAGTATTTTTCCATATGAGCTGTTAATTTCAATAATGCTAATTTTCTAAGCACTTGTAACTGGGTGCATGACAAATGAGACATTAAGGGCCCATTATTGTCTAAGGTATCGTCCTTCTCTGGACTATATATTTCTTTATCTGCCAGTCTTTTCCAAATTACGCTAAAATTTAAATTATATATTATACTTTTTCATTCAATGTAATATTCCTTTCAAATACAAAAATATGAATCTCATGCTCAAACTATGATTTTAATACAAGGCAAATAGGAAGAGGACGAGGAGAGGCAGGCGGAGGACACAGAAAAGGAGTACTAGTGGAGCGGTTAACCCGGGCTACGATGCTTATTAAATGAGAACTTTTTTTGGAGGTATAAAGTAATGTAACCTTAACAATATCGTTAAAGGACTTAATTTTTCGATAATATTAAAAGTTACGACTGTCTTCGTTGGCCGAGACAAAAGATACAGGAAAAAATGTGAAAAAGTGGTAAAATAATTAAAACTCTATTCTTTTTGTTTAGCTCACTTTAACTCAAAAACGGGAAAATGAATTGATTTAAAATTTTTACCATGTCAGTAATACATATTTCTTAACAAAATGTGTTAATATGAAAGTTAAATTTTAATAATTGTAAAAATATGTATTTTTTCTAAAGCTATGTCGATAAAATTTGAAAATTATATGTTTAATTATAGCAAGCGGGATTTTGTTTATCTTTCAAAATAGATACAAAGTATATCGAGAAGCAATAAAGATAAAATATAGGAATAATTTCTTTACTTGAAAGTTTTTTCTTTGTCTTTAGAGGATGAAACATCATGGCGCCGCGCCGTCTTGTAAAAATTAGTATTAAGAGCATGTAGGTACAGGGAGTCCTAGTAAACGTGTTACACTTGATTTCCTCAGTTATGTTTTGAGATATTTTTTATTTGAAAGCCAGTCTGACGTAATTTTTCAAGAAGTCCGCTGCTGCCAAGAAACAAACAAGTCCGGATCGAAGAAAAAGTTATGGTTGAAAAACTAATTTTACCATCATATTCAAAATGGCAGATTTTTGTAATTTCTTGATTGGCTATTATGAGGTTTTGTTTCTTTAGGTCCATCAACTTTATTTTTTTTTAAATATTGACCTGTCTTTTTTATTTAAAATTTTTAAAGCATTTGAAATTATAAATTCAAGAATATGTCACACTTGGCAATTTTATTAAGTTTCACTGGAAACATAAACATCATTTAGTTGACTGCCTTTTCGCCTTTCAGAAAAATAACTTTAAGCAATAAGCTTATTTCATGAACAATCCAAGGCATTAACTAGCATGATTAATTCAGTCCTGCTGTTAACACAATATTATTTACTTTTCTAAGGAGCCTTAAAAAAGAATCAACAAAACCAATAGAATTGTTGAAATTCTCAAAGAGAACGTGACTTTGTATTCAGAAGAATGGTGGACATTTTGAGCAGTTCTTGTCAATTTACTTGTTTTCTTACCAAATCATTGTTTACATAAACTTATTTATTGTTTAAAGAAACACAATTGACGATTAGTTGAAATAGACATTATTTGGTGCTCATTCTGCAAAATAATATTGAGTTAATAGCAGGTACGGGCTAGCCATCTTATTTAACGCATTTAATTGTTCATCAAAGAAGATTTTATTTAATGAGACATCTTGTATTAATTAACAAAAAATATAGGAAAATTATCAAGTGTGACATACTCTTGAATTCACAATGTCAAATGCTTTAAAAATTAGTAACAAAAAAGGCAGGTTTAAGAAAATAAAGTTGATGGTAGCCTCAAAGAAACAAAACGTTTTTAGTTGGTACAGTACCTTTTCCTAGCTTATCATTAAGTTAACTGTTTCGTGAGAGTCATTCCTCGGGTTAACCATTTCCACAATGGACTGCAGCATCAGCATTTGCTATCATGGCGATAGATAGATAGACTTTTGGTGCACCAAAAGTAAATTAATCAACATAAATCGTACAGCCCTTTGAGGATCTCCAAAAAGAATGAAAGCTTCCAGCCGCGGCCGGGACATTTAGGTTAGTTTTAATTTCGTTCTTGATGATTTAACTTTTAACTTCAGTGTCAAAGTCTTGCAGTTAGTTCTTTGAATTCTCATTTTAATTTTTTTTGCTTCAACATGCTATGAATTCTACTATACATACATATAATCAAATTTTTTCGAGTAATAACTAGGATAAAGGCAGTTGCTTTAATATATACCCTTTGTTTGTCTAATAATTTTTGCCTAAGGGTTGAATATGATGATACATTCAGAAGTAAAAATGTTCATTTCAGAAAAGCTGGATAATTTTATTAGCTTGTATTTGTTCATAATGATTTTTTAAACTTAGTACTCTTATATGGCATGTTCAGATGAAAGAATGTCATATAAAGATGAAAACTAAATAGTTCTGGTCATATGTGTGGAAGTCTTGCTTGAGCAATTCCTAAATAATATATTTATCTACTGCTAATCTATTACGCAATGAAATTCAGAAAAAAAATTGTTATTAGATTCTCAAAAAATCTGAATACAAAAATCGCTATAGTCTGGAAAACATATTGCATATTTTATAAAGAATAACTCTTTTTAATAAATACAATACTTTGGGAGATATCAACGTGTTAAGCGAAAAATATATAAAAAATTTTCAGCTGTAATCAAACAGAGAAAATACGGACTTTTGTTTTTGCTGTCATATAGCCCATAGTTTATATATTTTAAAAATAGAAATTCTACAAGAATTTAATGATTTTTGGGTAAAATATACTATATGATTAGCTCTATCGTAAGGAGTGGCTAGTTAGAAAATTTTGATTTGTGCCCTTATTTACAATTTATTACAATTATTTTATTACAACTGGATTCGTAATGATGACAAAAGCAACATATCTGGCAAAGTCATACATTTTACTTTAAAAGTGCCATTCAGGGTGAAATATCGAAGTCAAATTGCACTCCACTATAACTTTTACATCCTTACCATTTTCACACTGTCGTCCGTAAGGGCGTTTCGTATTATCACTTGCGATTTATTTAATTATTTATTCATTAACAGGATAACCCCTTTAAAATACAAGAATAATAAAAAAGAATAAAAGGACTTAAAAGTAAAACTAACAAGGAGTGTAATACTGTAACTCATTTACAGCACATTAAAAACTTTGCAGTGATTTAAAAAATCTAGCTTAGTATTGGCACCATTAGCAGACTGCAACATTCTGGTCATTGGCCGATGAAAGCCATAATTAGAAGAGTGGTATTTAATATGAAAAAGAGACTTATTTCTGGTAGTTGATTTAACAGTGAAGTTAATATTTTGAAGGAGTTCAGGACAGATAATAATGCCAGATAGTAATTTAAATACAAATAACAAATCATCTCGGGTCCTCCTGCCACTCAAAGATTAGGTATTCAAAATGTTACATACCTCGGTGTTATCCAACAGGAATGGATTATTACTATTCGAATACAATTTATGTGATATACATCTCACAAATCTATTCTGAACTGATTCAATTGAATTAATATTGTTAGATATAGTCAAAATATAGGGACCTTAGTTTCTGTAATGTTTACAAAAATGCAGTAGTCTAGGGACTTTTTAGTTTTCTTTATTTGTATCCCGTGTTAAGAACTTTACTTGAACGCGGGCTTTCTTTCTGTAAGTACTTGTTTTTGCTGCTGTTAATATTCCAATTTTATTGGTGGACATTACCGTTTTGTATTTGTATAATAAACCTGTTTTCTAAGTTTGCCATTCATTATTCTCAATAGGTTATGTGCCCAGAACATTTGTAACTGTGTTTTACAAGGTTGAGATAAAAAACGTGCAAATATAACGTGAACGTTACCACGTGGTCGCGAAAGACAATAAATTTCTCGTGTTCGGTTTGTGTGGACTTTCCAATAGCTGGTAATGGATTTCAAGACTCAAATACAAAAATTGGAATGTGCCAGTAATTGGAGCAAGTGGCGAAGGCAGATGGAATTGCTTTTGCGTCACCACAAAGTCCTGGAGATCGTCCGGGGTGATATAGCTGTGCCTACAAAACCAGGACAAGGTGCAACAGAGGAGCAAAAGAGAGCGTTCGAGTCAGATTTAAAGCATTTCAATAAAAATGACGCTTTGGCCCAACTTATTTTAGTAAGTAGCTTAAATGATATCAATGTTGATCTAACAGCATCATGTGATACAGCGAAAGCTGTTTGGGATAAACTATTCTCGGTTTACGAGCAGAGTTCTGGCCAGCGAGTGGATCGGTTGATGGAAAGTTTTTTCAGCAGCGAAAAAGATCCTTCGGAAGAAATTGCCGCTCACGTGGCTTGCCTTGTGCGTAATTTTCGCAATTTTAATGACGAGCTGAAGAGATTGGTCAATACAGAGTTGCCAGATTTGCTGTTCATGAGTAGAATCATGTCGACGTTGCCGAGTGAGTATTTTGAATTCAAAAGCGTGTGGGAGTCTGTGCCATTGGCGGACCGAACGGTCAATAAATTAACCGAAAGACTTCGCCTTATTGAAATGAGGTTACCTGAAAGGCGACATTAATAATCGGCCCTAGGAGCTACCAAAATAAAGCCGACCAATGAGAAATTCGACAAGAAGAAGCGGAAGTGCTTTAAATGTCACAGAGAGGGACATCTAGCAAGGAAAAAAACGAAAGTGCGTCAAGTTCGGCGGGAAGTTCGAAAAAGGAAGTGGCGCCATCGGGTGAAGCGTTTGTGAGTATCGAAGAAGTGACAGATACTGAACAATGGCTTGCTGACTCGGGTGCGTCGGCGCATATGACGCACAACAAGAACTACTTCCTAACCTATGAAATTTTTGAAATTCCGCGAGAGGTGTAAATAGGGAACAGCGAAATGATTCACGCACATGGACAAGGTACCATTAATGTGGAAATGAAAGTGAATGGTACGTGGCAAAAGAATCATTTACGAAATGTCTGGTATGTTCCAAAAATAGGACGTAACTTGTTTTCAATTGGTAAAACAATGGACAAGGGTTTTGTATTTAAAGCTAATCGTGATAGCTGTACATTTGTTAAAGATGGTACAGTGCGACTAGTGGGAAAAAGAACTCCAAGAGGACTCTATATTTTAAAACTACGCGTATGTAAGCCAGAATGTTCAGCTGAGGTGTTCATTGCATCGGCCACGGAAACGTTACAATTGTGGCATGAAAGACTGTGCCATCAAAATAAAAGACATGTTCAACAGTTATTGAAGCAACGAGGAATAAGTGCCACAACAGAAGAGGAATTCTGTGATGGTTGTATGTTTGGAAAGCAACATCGAGGGAGTTTCAGAAGCCGAGCAAACAGACCAGTTGCACCAGATGAACAAATTAGTGCTGATGTGTGCGGGCCTATGCAAGAAGTATCACCAGGTGGTGCGAGGTATTTTTTATGTTTTAAGGACGATTATACGAAATTTTGATGTGTGTTCTTCTTAAAAACAAAAAATGAAGTGTCGGAACCTTTTTAAATGAAACAAAGACGGCCGGGCATTCAATAAAAGAATTATTAAGTGACGGTGGAAAAGAGTTCGACAATTTGACTGTAAGTGAAATTCTAAAATCGAATGGAATTAACTTTTGCTTATCACTTATCTATGCCATACACACCGGAACAGAATGGGGCCGCTGAACGTGAAAACCGCACTTTGGTCGAATGTGCACGTTCGATGATTCATGCTAAAGATTTGCCAATAAAACTATGGGCGGAGGCTGTCAACACGGCAGCATATGTACTTAACCGTACAGGTCCAACGTCTGTCGAAGGTAAATCACCAAGTGAATTATGGTAAGGTAAAAGTGGTATGACATTCAGTCATATGCGAATCTTCAGTACACAGTGTTTTGTACATGTACCAAAACAAAAACGGCAAAAATGGGACAGAAAAGGTGTTGCCGGACGATTTGTGGGCTATTGTGGCGATAAAGATGGTTATAGAGTGTGGATAGAAGAACAAAATAGAGTGATTCTCAGCCGTGATGTTATCTTCAAAGATGAAACTCCTTTAAAAAGGAGACTTCCTATGCCACTTGTAAAAGAAGAGGAAGAGGAGACACAAATGTTATCTTTGAGAAAAGTCAGTGTGTCAGAGAAACGTGATGCCCTGAACAAAACTGTTGTTGTGGAAGGAGTTGTTGCTTCGGAGGAAGCAGTTACCCTGGAAGGAAATACCTATGTGGGGGCAACTACAATTCCATGATGTGATTATGTTTTCTTTGCAGAATGTTCGACTCCAAGTTCCTATGCTGCAGCTATGCAGAGCAGTGAGGCAGATAAATGGAAAATCGCAATGAAGGAGGAACTGGCTTCATTAATGGAAAACAACACTTGGGAGCTAGTGGAACCACTGCCAAACCAAAAGGTAATTGGGTGTCGATGGGTGCTTCGTGTTAAATTTGAAGCGGATGGCTCGGTTAACCGTTACAAAGCAAGACTGGTTGCCAAAGGTTTTGCTCAGAAAGCAGGGCAGGACTACGAAGAAACCTTCAGTCCTGTGGTTCGTTTCGACACAGTGCGAACTGTACTAAGTGTTGCAGCTTCGGAAGGCTTACAACTTATGCAATTTGATGTGAAGACGGCGTTTCTGTATGGGATACTTCACGAAAAAGTTTATATGAGTCAACCAGAAGGATTCAGTGATGGTACCAGCTGTGTATGCAAGCTCAACCGAAGCTTATATGGATTAAAGCAAGCCCCAGATGTTAGAATAAACGCTTTGTAGATTTTTTAAGTAAATTGCAGTTTAATCAAAGCGAGGGTGATCCGTGCTTATTTATTAAAAGGACAGGGACATCTAAAATAATGATTGCACTATATGTGGATGATGGTCTTGTAGCAAGTTCAGCAAATGTAGACCTGGAATATTTTGTGAGTGAGCTGAAAAAACAATTTAAAATAACTTGTGGTGCGATGAACTGTTTTGTGGGCATGCAAATTGTTCCATTAGAAAATAATTCTATTTTTATAGGACAAAGTGCCCACATCAGGAGGATCCTGGAACGCTTCAGAATGGACGAATCAAACACAGTGGGTACGCCTTCTGAAAAAGGTACTGCCGATCAGGAGCACGATTCACTGCTAGAGGCAGAAGTTCCTTATTGTGAAGCCGTGGGAAGTCTCATGTACCTAGCAGTTGCCACTAGATCTGACATTGCGTATGCAGTCAGCAAGGTATCGGAAGCATTGGCCAATCCCAAAA
The DNA here is from genome assembly GCA_963675555.1 of Leptura quadrifasciata. Classification (NCBI taxonomy): domain Eukaryota; kingdom Metazoa; phylum Arthropoda; class Insecta; order Coleoptera; family Cerambycidae; genus Leptura; species Leptura quadrifasciata. The sequence continues at coordinate 24,953,159 of OY776682.1, forward strand.
CTTCCAGCTGGAAAGAAGTGAAGAGAATTTTCAGGTATTTGAAGGGAACCATGGAATTTGGTTTGCTGTACCAGGCAAAGCATAAATTTGGTGTATTGCAAGCGTATAGCAATACAGACTATGCCGGGGATATTAAAACGAGACGCTCCAGGAGTGGAATGGTTTGTATGTATAACGGTGGGCCTATCAGCTGGTTAAGTCAAAAACAGAAATGTGTGGTCTTATCAACAATGGAGGCAGAGTATATAGCTGCTAGAGAAGCCGTAAAAGAAATCATTTGGATGAAGCGGCTTCTCTCAGAAGTGTCTGAAGTACATCACACTCCCACGCTCTAAGTAGACAACGCAAGTGCAATCAAACTTGTAAAGAATCCTGGGTTCCACAAGCGTTCGAAACATATTGAAATCAAGTTTCATTTTATACGGGAAAAGTTTAGTGCACGTGAACTCAGTGTTGAACACGTACAAGGCGAAGAGCAAATTGCTGATATTCTAACAAAACCATTAGCTCATGTAAGGTTTTTAAAATTACGAACTATGCTTGGTATTATTGTTTTAGAATAAGTATATTTTGGGAGGAAGTGTTAGATATAGTCAAAATATAGGGACCTTAGTTTCTGTAATGTTTACAAAAATGCAGTAGTCTAGGGACTTTTTAGTTTTCTTTATTTGTATCCCGTGTTAAGAACTTTACTTGAACGCGGGCTTTCTTTCTGTAAGTACTTGTTTTTGCTGCTGTTAATATTCCAATTTTATTGGTGGACATTACCGTTTTGTATTTGTACAGAGCTTTCAACAATGATCACGCGACACGTGATCTTTTAGTTCATCTTTTAGGCTTGTCATGTTTTAGCCATGTCAGAACCTTCCATACTAGGGATATTTTAATTCGTATGTAACTAAGGGTGCGTTTTCAAGTATCTTTGCTGACGGTTTTTTCGACGAAGTTTCACGAAATCTCGACGCAACGCACGGTTTAATTGGCTCTGAAGCTGAACACGCCCAGCGGAACCAATAAGACAACGGTTTGTCTACGCAGAATATTTAGCGCCGTACAGTCTTCTTGTAGGCATATCCTAACATTTAACTATGTATTTTAATCTGAAATGTCATATAGACGTAGTAGTAGTGTTTTGGTGGATATTGCATAATTATTAGTTCTTTTTCAAGGGTTTTGAATTGTTTTAATTATTATTTGAGTACTAATCAGTTCTTTTCAGAACTACATAATTTACATCAGTTATCTTCTGGCGAGTAATGATAAAGAGAAAAAGAATGTTAGGTTAAGTAATGTTTTTTAAATTTTATTCTGTCTTGCCATGGTTTTTATGCCAGAGCAAGATGCCTTCATTTTGATGGCTCATTTTCGAAGTGGAACTCGCAACGAAGATGGATCATGGAAGTATTCATTGCAATCATGCATCGAACAATTTATGGAAAAATTTCCTGACGCAAATATTCCATATGACACATTTTCAAATCGTAAATATGTACTCGTTGATCGTTTTGCAAAGACACAGCCTTTGCAAGGGAAAATCCACTGGTAGGCCAACTGTTTTAACTGAAGTGGTTATGTACGACGTTCGAGAAAGAATGAATCAAAGCCCGACAAAATCCATACCAAAGTTGTCCGCTCAAACAGGTAGGTACTTTTACACTAAATTTTTTAATTACTGAATACGTTACATACCATTTAAATTTAGTTTCTTGAAAATATACAATATGAATTTCTTTGGTGAAAATTATTATCAACAACTAATAACGATACCTGCTAAAACTCTTGTTTATATATAAAACCTGAATGCAAATAAAAAAATATATAAAACTGGGAATCGGTTCTCTTCAGATGTCTTAATATACCTAAACGACAAATCAACGAAATTTATTTTTTTTAGGTCTTTCAGTTGGAACAACCCATAAAGCACTCAAAAATCTCCATTTGCATCCATACAAGGTAACCGTTGTTCAAGAACTATTGCCCCCTGATTTTGAAAGTCGAGTAAGATATTGTCGTTGGTTCAACGGAAATTTAAATAACAACGATGTATTGGATTTAACCTAATTTACTGATGAAGCATGGTTCCACTTAACAGGTTATATCAATAGACAGAACTACAGGACATGGGCTACAGAAAACCCTCACACTTACGTAGAAACAAGTTTACACCCCTTAAAAGTTGGTGTATGGGTGGCAATATCCAGAAGGCGAATTATAGGCCCTATATTTTTTTGTGAAACAATTAATGCCCAAAGGTATCAAACTCTTATTTTAGAGCCATTTCTGGCGCAGTTGCATGATGATGAACTGCAAGATGGGTATTTCCAGCAAGACGGCGCTACTGCCCATACAGCAAGAGCTTCACTTGATTTTTTATGGGAGTTTTACGATGACCAATTAGTCAGCCAGGGACTATGGCCTGCACGGTCTCCAGATCTAACGCCCTGTGATTATTTCTTATTTGGATACATGAAGAACAATGTTTTTAAAAATAGATTACATACCATTGACGAATTACAAGAGGCAATAGAAAGAGAAATCCGCAATATCAGTGTTGATCAGTTACAGAAAATATGAAACGAAGAGTCCATGTGTGTTTAGAAACTCAAGGCAGCCATTTTGAGCATTTGTTATAATTTCTTGGCATTTCGTATTAAAATGTATTCATTCATCTTCTAATTTAAATCTCATGTAACAAAAGTTTTTATTATGTAATTTCTTTTATTTACTGTGGATTGTTTGATTCGAATGTTTATATTCATGTTGTCTGTGGAAATAAAGATTATTTTGAATTAGGTGCAATAATTTATTTCATGCGAACATTTTTTTTTATTCAGATATAGTCTACTATACTTTAACTTGGCGTGTGTATGTATGAGTTAATATTTCCGTACGATTTCATTTTCTCCCATATTGTACACAAAGTTAAAGCAATAGTCCAAAAACATTGCCTACGTGGACAATATTTCTGGATCTTTGTGTACAAGAGAAAATGAAATCGTACGGAAATATTAACTCATACATATACACGCCAAGTTAAAGTATACTAGACTATAAAAGGCATCCCATTTAAATTTGCTTTTAATATTAAAAAACTCTTAAATTTGATGAATAAATGAATTATCATAATTTTTTTACCTTTAACTAGAACGCCAATGGATTTAGGGTATTTCTGTTTAGTGCAATACCATCGTGTATAGTTGGTTGTCTATATTTTTGTGGTCACGTGTCCTGTGATCATTATTGAAAGCTCTGTATAATAAACCTGTTTTCTAAGTTTGCCGTTCATTATTCTCAATAAATATGATTGTTATAAAATGGACTACACAACACAGCAGTATACTCTAAATGTGAACGAACATATTGTTACGTGCTTGCGAATTTTCAGTAAACACTCCGTGGGTTTAAATAACTTGCAACAAGAATTTTCACTAACCACTATTTTATTTATCACTAAAATTACACTAGTAAATACTTAAAAATCACACAACTAATAATAACTTAATCTAATATGAATTTACTACTTTTAAAACACTATGTACTTTTCTTCCTAAACTTGACAACTTTATCTAACCTAAAAACTCTGTATTGCCTACTTCACTCAACTGAACTCTTCTTCTACAAACTGTCTCTGTAACCAGAACCACAGATTACCCAGAACTGAACTGGATACTGAACTGTTCCTTATTCTTCACTAAACTGTACTGTTCTCTTCTCCCATCTGCTGGCTTCACCTCTTTATATACCCACTTGGAATGTCCAGAATATCATTGTAGAACTTTCCAGAAATATACTGGAATTCTCTATAATTTTCTTAGGCACTACTAATGGTGGTTCGCCAGTTGGCCCACAGATGGCGCCGCCCTTCTGGCCAGGGAGTAATTACAACTCTCCTCTCTGTTAGAGGGCAGCACATAACACTGCCCCCTCCTTAAGCCTGAACGTCCCGGTCAGGCACTTCAGATACCCCAGTATACTTTGCCAACCTGTCCAGGTGCACGATCTTCATCTTGGACTTCTTTCTACGTTGAATCCTATAAACAACGTCGTTGATCCGAGTGATGACAGAATACGGTCCTTCCCAAGGTGAGCGAGGCTTCGAGAATCCTTCTTCACTCCGCTGTGGGTTATACAGCCAAACCGAGTCCCCCACCTTGAATCCTGCTGAACTGGCATTGCGGTCATATCTAGCCTTCATTCGATCACCACTCCCTGTAGGTGACCTCTTGGCAGCCACATTCGCACAAACCTTGCAACTGCGACACCAAGCCTCCACATCCTGACAGCTATTTACCCAGTAAAATCGCTCCCGTACTCTAGCCAAAGTCTTATTTCTGCTAAAGTGCTCTCTGGATATTCCCTCGTGCACTTCCCGAAGTACTTTTGGTACTCGGCACCTGGATATCAGCAACCGCATGGTAACTTCTTTCCCATCCGGGCTCTCCCATGCTCTCCGTAATAGGCCATCTATAACCCTAAGTGAATCCCATTGCGCCCATAAAGCCTTCAGTCCAACACTTTTACTGGAAACGTCCTTCCATTCCGGGCGGATTCCTTTTTCTTTCGCCTTCAACATTGGTCCAATTTCATCGTCGTTCAGTTGTTCCTCTCTTAGAACTTTCTTTGACCAGTCCTTCGGAACCTCTATCTTAACTGCCTTCACTTCTGCTATATCCTGCTGCATTTTTACATTCTCGGCATTCACTTCCTTAGGGCTCCTCTGGCGACAGTACCTCTTGACATGCCCCAATTTGCCGCAATTATAACAGCGGATTACTTTTGTCGGACCTCCAGCACTTCGCTGCTGCTTCGGCTCCTGTTTCGGCGGTTGCGGTTCCTGTTTCAGCTCCGGTCGCGAACTTAATTCGTTTAGTAATTGTGCGACCATTTTCTGTATGTCTGTTAACATAACAATCAATCTCATCTTATCAGAGCGAACTTCCTCTTTCTTTGCAGTGTTTACTTCCCCAGGATTCCGTTCTCGACACTGCCGCATCATATGTCCTGGTTTGCTGCACTGATAACACCGAATCACCTTCCTTGGCTGTCCATCGCTCTGTTCTCTTTCCTGCTTCCTTGGAGCATCTGGTTTGTTCATCAACTGGCTTATCATTTTGCGCAGGCCAGCCATCAAAGATTCCATATTTGACTTTTCTAAATGGTTCTCTTCTTCTACTTTCATGGCTCGTACTCTCGGATGTAGAGTCTCTTCATAAGTGGCCTCAACTTCGAGGGCATGGATCAAGGCTTCGCTACCAGTCTTAGCTCGAGTTAATCTAAGGACTCGCCTGATCTCCTCATCTCTTATGCCATCGATGAAAGTATCAACTATTAATTGTTCCTGGAATTCTTTGGGTGCATCCGGGTAAGCCAGGTATGTCAGTCGCTCAACAGCTGCTTCAAAATCTTGTAAACTTTCCCCAGTCTTTTGTGTGCGTGATTTGAGCTGAGTCCTGTATACTTGGGCGAGGTGTTGGTCGCCATATCTTAGATCTAGTGCAGCCTCCAAAACTTTAAAATCCCGTTGCTGCGTCACTGGGATACTCTGAAGCAACTCTGAGGCTTGGCCCCTTAATGCTAGCACTAATGCCATAGCTTTGTCTTCGTTACTCCAATTGTTTGCGTATGCCGCTGCCTCAAATTGTCTTTTATAGGTTGACCAAGAAGTTTGACCATCAAAGGAAGGCGGTTGTAATCGAGGACCTGATGATGATAATACCAGCTGGCCTCCTTGTTCTCTTAACAGTCGCTTAAGTCGCTCTACTTCTCCTTCAACTGCACGAAATTTTCCTTTGACTTCAGTTACTTCCTCTTCAACCTTAGTAACTTTTACTTCAACGCCAGTAACTTTTTCTTCGACACCAGTAACTTTTTCTTCAACGTCGGTAACTTTTCCCTTAATGTCACTAATTTCTCCTTCGACGTTACCAACTTTTTGTTCAACTTTATCTACTTTTTCTTTGACTTCATTAGTGGCTGACAGGATAGCATCTTGTTGCACCTGTATAATTTTTCTCAATTCTTCCTTTTCTTCTTGTCGTTTTCTTTCTTGTTCTTCCCTTTCTTCTTGACGTCTTCTTTCTTTTTCTTCTTCACGTCTCGCCTGTTCTTCTTTCTCTTCTAGACGTCGTTTTTCTTGTTCTTCTTTATCTTCTTGACGTCGTTTCTCTTGTTCTTCTTTATCTTCTTGACGTCGTTTCTCTTGTTCTTCTAGCATCATTTTGCTAAATGCAGCTAACATGTCTTGCATTTGTTTTTCAGCGGCCATGCTTCTTGTTTCCATTCAAAAACTAACAAACAACACTAACAAGTTTTATTTAAAGTCTATGCCAGGTACAAGTAGAATGTTCTATAAATTTTCTCACACTATATGGCACAAATTAGTCTTGTCTAATGTCTATATTACTTTCCAGTTCGACTCACTTCACTATCTCCAGTGGTTTCCAAATAGAACACTATGGAACTTCGTCGAATTCTTCAGAAATTCTGTTGCAATTCCGCTACCGACACCAATTGTTACGTGCTTGCGAATTTTCAGTAAACACTCCGTGGGTTTAAATAACTTGCAACAAGAATTTTCACTAACCACTATTTTATTTATCACTAAAATTACATAGTAAATACTTAAAAATCACACAACTAATAATAACTTAATCTAATATGAATTCACTACTTTTAAAACACTATGTACTTTTCTTCCTAAACTTGACAACTTTATCTAACCTAAAAACTCTGTATTGCCTACTTCACTCAACTGAACTCTTCTTCTACAAACTGTCTCTGTAACCAGAACCACAGATTACCCAGAACTGAACTGGATACTGAACTGTTCCTTATTCTTCACTAAACTGTACTGTTCTCTTCTCCCATCTGCTGGCTTCACCTCTTTATATACCCACTTGGAATGTCCAGAATATCATTGTAGAACTTTCCAGAAATATACTGGAATTCTCTATAATTTTCTTAGGCACTACTAAATGGTGGTTCGCCAGTTGGCCCACAGATGGCGCCGCCCTTCTGGCCAGGGAGTAATTACAACTCTCCTCTCTGTTAGAGGGCAGCACATAACAATATGCACAGTATAAAATTTTTAAAGTTTGAGCTAAGAATTGTTTCCCAATTCTAAAAATAAATCGAAGCATTTTGCTAGCCTTATTAGTAATGCTAGATATATGGTTAATGAAACATAGCCTTGTGTCAAACAAAATGCCTAGATCTTTTATTTCAGTAACCAATTTCAGAGAAATGTTATTTATTTAGATTTTGTCGAAAACAGTTTCAAATAAAACAGTTACCTCTATTTCTTATCTTTATTTCTTCTCGATATACTTGGTAAGATAAAAAAAAATCCGCTTACTACTGAAACATGTAAATTTTCATGTTTCATCTACATAGCTTTAAAATAAATCTATATTTTCTACACTTATCAAACTTAAATCATAATATTAATGCGTTTTGTTAATAAACGTGGTAATATCACAGTTGAGATCAATTCATTTTTCTGTTTTTGCATTAGAGCGAGTTAAACAAAAAAAAAAATTATTTTATTTATTTATTATTAATTATATGGCTAAGCCATTTTACAGTTCAATAAATGAAAACATAATAATCTAATAAAAATAGTTTAAAATAATACATAGATAAAACAACAAGAAAATTATTACAAGTACAATAAAATTCAGCTACATCATGTATTTGGACCTAATTTAAATTACTTATACAAGATTTAACTTGGTTTTTAAATGAGTATAGTGATGAGCCAAAGAGTTCAATATCATTGTGGAATGAATTTGCTGTTCGGGATAATCTGCTAATGGGATCATTTTGACCATAATTTGTGTGATGACAGGGTATTTCAAAAAATTCTGAATGTCTTGTTCTACGATCATTTAAATTAAAACTAATCAACTGAAATATCTCAGGACAGTTAATATTACCATTAATTAATTTATGCAAAAAGCATAATTCGAGTTGTACTCTCCTCCGCTCAAGTGATAGAAGGTTGAGTTCGCGTAAGGTGCCACTGTAGGAATATTCGACTATCGGATGACCCATCATGAATGCACATTGCCTAAGAAATTTTGATTCGACATTCTCAATGGATTCTTCATCGACATTATATGCTGAATTCCATATCACACTGCTATATTTTAATAGACTCCTTACCAGTGAAGAGTACAGCAATTTGTAAATTTTAATATAAAAAAAAGGTAGAGTCCCTATTGCTGCAACCTAACACTTTCAGTGCATGTGATGTAACTTTTGATATATGTGGTTTGAATGTCATCTTGACGTCAAATATTACACCTAGATCTTTTATAGAGTTTACCCTGTTTAAGATATCATTATTTAGATAGTAGTCGAATATTATGAGATTATTGCCTCTCGTGAAAGAAATTTGATTACACTTAGCAGGGTTAACTTTCAATAGATTGATGTCACATCATCGAACTAGATTATCGAGATCACTTTGCAAAAGAGAGGCATCATGAGAGTTGTCACCGATCCTGAATAGCTTCAAATCATCAGCAAACATTAACTAATAACTGTTAATGAGGACCTCACTAATATCATCAACAAACAAGTTAAATAATAATGGACCGATATGCGATCCTTGCGGAACGCCCGAAGTAACTATAATAGAAGCTGATACGGCTCCAGAGCATATGACAAATTGTGTTCGGTTATATAAGTAACTATGAATCCATTCAAGCATGCAACCCTCGATATCCAAAGCCCTTAGTTTGGCTATGAGTAACACGTGACCAACACAATCAAATGCCTTCGTGAAATCAGTATAAATTAAATCCACTTATGATTGATGTTCGTAAGCATTAAGAATAAAATGATCATACAGAAGTAGATTAGTTGAGGTACTTTTCTTACGCATAAAACTGTGTTGCTCATTGTTAATAATATGTGCAGTATCCCATGGCATCTTTGTAGTTACCAATCAATCAAGAAGTTTGGGTATCTCAGATTGGATGCAAATGGCTCGAAATTTTTTGATGTCATCTCTTGGACCAGATTTGTGAATTGGTGTTAAAAAGCTATTTTTCCAGAGCTCAGGGAAAGCCGGTGTCCAGTGACAAGTTATAGATTTTATGTAATGGTATTGCTAATGTAAATACACATTTTAATTAATTTCCAATTTTTTTCACATCTTTAGTCCTACCTTTTCACAAAAAAGTCTTATCAAGGGATAAGCTTCTGAACACTTCTATTGAGATGGCATTACTTTATACTTTAAAAATGTTTATGCTCCACTATATGAAGCATGATATTAAGAATTAGGCCGTCACAAATAATGAGGTCGATTTTCGAGAGTTTCAGATTTTATTGGATAGAATGATAGATTTAGGTGTAAATAACAAGAAAATATAGTGCGTACGCACAGTTTTGGCTGGAAAACATATTTAATACCACTTTTATGCAAAAAAGTGCATTTTTTGCTATTTTTTCGGATTTTTCGATAGTTTTTCAAATATAATCGTTTAAAAATAATCAATATTGACTAGAAAGTTTTTATTTTATTATCACATAAACTTTATTGTACATATTGTACAGAGTCATTTTTGACCCTCCAGATGCAATTTTTAGCCCTTGATTGCAGCCAAAAGTGCATTTAATGCACCCTTTTACTATGTCTCTTTTAACTCTTCTTTTTAAATATACAAAAATTATTTTTATAAATTAAAAAAGTATGTGTATATATGTTTAAAAACCGCTTTATTTTTAGTCTACAGCGGTAAAAGTGGCACTTCTTGTAACAAACAGGCAGCCACGGGGCAGACGCTAATACCATGCAGGTGGCAATCTGTTATACCTTTATACGAAGCCAGTTATATTTTTACGTTGTTAGATGAAAAAACATGTGGTGATCTATAATTTTAAAACTTTTTAATATAAATTGTTATAGAATGTATGATTTTAAATTTACATAGTGCATAATTTAATTCAAATTACTGTATAATTTACACAAATTTTCTTATAAAAGGTGCTACATCAAATTTTAAAACTCTGACGTAACTAGTTGGTCGTTGTCTGTTGACATAACGGTATTTGCCGGCCGACTAACAGTGGAGATGGTCGGGGTTCTAAATTACTTTGATGTATCAGGGCGCCAAGTAAATTTTATTTCTCTCCAAATACCAGCTCAAGTACAATGTAACCTCAAATTTACTAAATAAATTACTTAGCGAGACGATAATGAAAAATTCAAATTCAGTTTTATCTTTTAATAACAATAAACGAAGTAGGTTAACTTTATAACATTCAACAGTACAATAACGTAGGGTATGGTAGACAAATTCACACAAAAAAATATATCTAACTGGGTATACGCGTCTTACGTAAGTGCTTAAACCCCCAACAAATATCATAGATGTTATAATTAGTTGACAGAATATTTTCATAAAATGTTTAGCAAAATTTTAAAATATATATATATATATATATATATATATATACATATATATAGGTACAGTGGTGAAATTTTTTTTTTTAGTAAAATTTATAATATATTTTAAAAAAATTCAATGTATATATGGCGCAAGAAGGATACAAACTGCAGGCAGCAGGGCTTCAGCTTCGGCTCAAATTTCAGGAATGGCAACTTCCAGCCTATCAATTAACCCAAAAAAAATGGATGGCTCTCCACAAAAAAGAAATTCCAGTCCAGTAAGGAGAAGTAACATAAGTACGTGTAGACCAGTAGAAAAAAAGTTATTCGTTCGTATCAGGGGAGACAAAAAAAAATCGTATGAAAAAACTACGAATTCCTAGACGAAACCGTAGGTGAAAATAAAACCCTAAAAATAAATTTTTACCATTGAACAATTTACTACAAGTGATATTTTGCTAGTTTGAATATAAAAATAAAATAATTACCTCGTTTCGGAGGGTTTTCTTAGAAAAATGTTGTTGACCTTGGATGTTCTTGGCCTCGTGTAAATTTGGCAAAAATGGCTTTTACGTATAGATCCTTCCAATGAAGACAATCGATTTCCAATACCATAAAAATATGCACTCGTCCAAACATAAATGGATAACCGAAAAATATAACGTTGCGAATATATCCCAAAATGGTGAAATTACTTGTTTCAAAAATCGCAACGAGCACGTAAAAATACCACTTAATAAATTGCCAAGCGTTCGAGCGAATTACACGTGAAAAGTGGCAGACTACCGGAAGACAAAATCCAAGCCAAAAACTATTGTGAAGAAATAAATCTGTGTTACCGATCGTCAGTCGGTTATAGGAATCTACCTATAAACTAATTAAAAGTTATTGGTTTCCTAGCTTAAGAATTACAGAAATAGAGAGCTTAAGTATATGCAACACGCTACACAACAAAATGTATAACGCCATGCCTATACCTGCAACAGATTCCTTACAATCGCGAATTTATATAGACAACTAAATAATAAATATTACGCGTGACGACGGATAACACGAATTCGTTAGACATTAAACGTAAGAGATAAAGTAATGATTTAGAGATTTTTTTAAATAATGTATAAATGTTAAATTGAACTGTAACAAAGGAAGATTATTAACATATTCAGCGCCAAGGATTTGTTCAATACCTACATTATCAGACCACCACCATATTCTAAAACAGACACCAGTGCCTGTCATGGCCCTGCAATAAAACTTGAGTAGACTAGGCCAAAACACACATAATGCAGACACAACATAATTTAATTTCGGGGCCAAAACAGACATTATTAGCAGATAAAATATGGCAAGGACACGTCGATTCCAGCCTAGGTAATGCGATACTTGAGGCCAGACATCGCCCCCATAATGGGGCCCCTTAGAGCTCCGGGCCCCATGTTTAAGGCTTCGCCCCTCTCTGTCAAAAATGGCCAATGTGCTGTCAAAATACCTGTGGCTCCGTAGCTATCTTCACGACCCTAGGTCTTTACCTCGGGCCCCATAGGTAGATCCTAAAACCTCACGAAAACAAAATGGTATAACTCCAGAACGATTGGAGATGTAATATTAATAATAATTAAATAAAGAAACAAGCTATTGCCTTATACCTCAAGAGAAACAACAATGCAGCTACGGACACGTGTTTCGGAGTTATTGCTCCTCATCAGCGTAGCGTAGCTTAGCGAATATATCTTATAAATCGAGCAAAACCAACAAAGGTCGGAAAGTACAGTGCACAGTACTCGATGTGTACTTTCATAGTAAGTAGGTAAGTAAGTAAGTAAGCCTATCAAAATTTCGACGCTAGCCGAAAATGTTATGTTGGCAACACCCTGTTAAACCCGCACATGCGGAGAAGACTGGCAGTGATGTAAAGAAGTAGTCATATTGTCAAGGAGTTGATTGGGCAGTCCACGTTTGAGTCGTATGCTAAGTCGACGTGTAATTTGTACCTCTGACGAGAACAATAAAAGACTATATAAAAGTAAGGTGAATTATTTATTTGTTGGCACCAAAACAATTTACAAGTACACAACAACTGGTGACGAGAATAAATACACGGTACGTGTAAAACAGGTGCTTTCAAAAAGTAAGACCCATTGTTAAGAAGTCCCGACCACGTGTTTGCTGATATCCATCATGCCCACAAACATGAGAGCCGCACATTTTCTGAGTTTCATCAAGATATTGAAAACTGGCAAATTTATGAAGAAAGGTGAGAACAACTTTTCATTGCCAACGAGGTAACCGAAAACAGAATAAAAGTGGCAGTTCTACTAAATTCTATTGGCCCGAGTACATATAAGTTGTTACGGGACCTCTGTTTTCCACACAAACCAAAGGAGAAAACATTGGAACAGCTATGTGAGCTCTTATCAAGCCAATTCAAGTCTCAAGTAAGCGCTTGGCGCAAGGGAAGAAAATTTTATTCTTTAAGCCAAACCGAGGGTGAACAAGCTAATGAAAGATATGCACGTGTTAGAAGCGCAGCAGTGACGTGCAAATTTGGGGCAGAGCTGACGAAAATCTTAGCTTATCATTTCGTTTCTGGACTCTCAAATGGAAAAATAGTGGACGGATTATGTGAGGAGAAAGAAGACGCTACATTGGACGATTTAGTGTCCCTGGCAACAAAGGTGGAAGATGCAGTGAAGGCGGCAAACGTGAACTTCATTTCAAATTTCCCGCAAAGCAAGATACCAAAAGCGGAAAGGGGAATGGAGATAGACAACGCCGACATTTTAGAGAGGGTGAGAGTCGAAGTTCAGAAGTTGGATGTGACTATTCATCAGCAGGGGGCGTGAGCTATCACCATCAGGCAAACGTCAGAGGAGATAGAATCGGTAATGCAGAAAATCTTAACCTAAATTCTAAAAATACAAAATGTAAACATTGTAACAAATCGCATAGTAATGTTTGTTTTTATAAGAATTCCAGGTGCAATATTTGTAACAAAATTGGCCATATCGCAAGAGCCTGTACTAAAAACAAAGATGTTAATTTCATTGAAGAATATGATGATTTATTTTATTTCAATAATAATTCTACTGTGTTAGACTTGTATCAAATTGGAGAGAGCGAGCTTAGGTGCGTCTTTACTATGTACATACTTCGGTATGTGATGTAAAGCAACGACAGGCGCAGTTAGTACTTGGATTGGTGACCATTCCAACGGAAACCGCATTCTCGCCTCACACATCTTCTAGCGGCTTGTATATCAGTGTATGCGCGGAAGCTATACAACCTTAGGCGAGGGTTGTATAGGAGATATACCATCCTTCGGAGGGGATGTAAAGCCGTCGGTCCCTTGTCTATTAAATGTTAAGCAAGTAAAAGATCCCTACTCTTCTTAAGGGAACAGGTTCGGCAAAATTCCTGGTTGGGGGTAGCTCGTCTACAGGCGTCGGTGTTAGGCCTCAGTAGCGGAAATAGGTTGACGTTAAATAAATGTATAAAAAAAATTGGAGAGAACTCTGAAAATCCTTTTAAAGTTTCAGTAGAAGTTAATAACATTGAGTTGAAAATGATGATTGATAGTGGGGCAGGACCATGGTGGTCCAACACACGGCACTTGCCATGTTAATCGACGGTTTTATAAGTGCTTGGTTTCGATTTAATTCAGTAGATGGCGCCCGGAACATATCCCTGCAATTACCTAGCCATAGATCATGGCATAGATGGACGGATTTCCTTTGATGCATGTAGTGTTGCATATATGTTATATTAGAAATATACTATGATATATAATATTATCGAGACAGGCTTAACCTTCTCAAACATATCGTATTACATACTGCGTAACAGCTCTTCTCAATAACCGCTCACGCTGCATGAGCATTGTATTTCAATTCTAAGTAATCCTGATTGTGCTGAATCAGCAACACTGTTTCCTTTGTTCTCAAAACATTATAAATATTACCAACAACCTTTTTGTAATCAGTCTTATACTCACTTCAGATTAAACTACTTCAAAATTATTATTGTATCTTATTAAAACGAGTCAACGTTGACTCAAGTGTAATAAATAAAGTTTTTAAAAAGTTATTCAAACAATCCACTATCTAACATTGGCGCAGTCGTGGCGGATCTGAAAAACACGCAGTTCGGGAGCCTAACCAGTAGCAAACATATCCGAGGGAACAAGGAGTCCATCTGAAAAAGGTGCCTAACCGGACGAAAAGAGCTTCTGGAACAAGGAGAACTTCTTAGCTGTAGTGGTGGATCCCAATCCTTTGTTCAGAAGAACCTACATTATTCTCAAACGCACAGAAGCGAAACAATAATAATTATCAAGAAATACAAGCAACATTTCAAATCAACACGATTCAACAATTAGCAAGTAAGAATTTCATCCCGTCCCATCGTTGGTGTCTTCGGCATCAAAGGCAACCCTGTGGAAGGAACACCCAGTGACACCCCTGGCAGAGAGAGACCTTTGGTGAAGCTAAGCTCACGAAGTCGCATTCAACTGGACCACGAGGAATGAAAAATTTAGGGTAAGTCATTTTTGAATCATCTCGCAAACATTTATTTGCAAACAACGACATAATTTTACATTTTATTTTATTAAAATACATTGCATTGCTACATACAGTTCTAATATCTAAAATAGTAATTTTATTTAAACTTGAAACAAAATATCTTGATTATAATTTGTGTGACCTATATAAATAACCGTAATCATACACTGTTCCTATCGTAACATTATTTTTATGGTAATATCATATACTCTTTAAGTGCGAATTTATCTAATTAACTATAATCACATACCATTTTTATCTTAACATTATTTTTATCATAATATCATATATCATATAAAGGTTAAGTTTACGCCTTACTTGACTGTGAAATAAAATAAAACCCACATGTTCTATACTGTTTAAATGCACATTAGTATATAAAATTTCAGTGACATTATTCCCAACTAAAAACACTTTTTAAATTAATCCAATTATCCTTGTAATTAAATTTTGAAATATTATAACACATTGTTTTACATATAATAAAAAATTGCCAATTATCAGTAGCGTACTAGCTCAAATAGAAAAGGTGTTTTAATTATTCGATTATCTAAATAATATAAATAAAATGGCTACAAACGTAAGCAATTCCAATGCAAACAATTCAATCACGGCGAACGAAACAATAAATATTGAACCTTATAGGTTAAGCGAAATATTTTCCATAGTGCCCGAATTTGACGGCAATCCCATATTCTTGCAAACATTTATTTCAGCTTGCATAACCGCTCAGGGTATCGCTGTTGATGATCAGCGCGTCTTATTAACGCTTCACATAAAAAATAAATTACGCGGAAAAGCCGCAGAATTGATAAATTCACGAAACCCCGTCACTTGGGCGGAAATAAAAAATTTGCTCGAATCACATTTTGGTGACTCTCGTGACTTGACAGCCTTGATACAAGACTTGCAAACAATTCGTCAATTACCTAACGAAACAGCTTTAATATTTGTGTCCAGGTTACAAACACATAATGCAAAAATGCACGCGGCAATACAAAAACAAAGTTTAACTTTAGAGGAAAAAACCGCGCAATCCACTTTAATAGAAAATATGACGTTAACTACTCTACTCACTGGACTCGAACCAAAATTAGGTCAAATTATTAGGGCTGGTAACCCCGACAATATGCTAGATGCAATAAATCGCATCAAACGAGAATTACAACTATCGTATTTCGAATCCCAAAAATTTGGAAATAGAACTTTAAACAAAAATCCCGTTCAAAATCAGCAAAGACGCCCAAATCTCCCACCATTTTGTACATTTTGCAGAAGAAATGGGCACCATGTTAACGAATGCCGCACAAGGCAAAATTATCAGTCCCCATCTCCCAATTTCACACCAAATGCTTATTCTAATCAAGCACAGCCTCCAAGGCCACATTTCCAGAGTACATATAATCATAGACCACAAAACTTCCCTAACCAGCAACAAAATTATTCTCAACAGAACAGGCCCTCAGCTATCAGGCCAAATCCTAACTTCCACCAGCAGAGACCTTCTGCCATCCAACCAAACCCAAATTTCAACAGGTTCAATCAACAAAAAATGCATCATTTGAACCAAGAATTTTACGATAGCTCAAATCAATATGAAGACTATTCCGCAAATTATTCTCCCAATTACCAATACCAAAATAATTTCGAAATTAATGAAAACAATTATGATTACGATTTTGGAACCCAACAATGTGAGAATTATACTGCTAATTCTCAACCCCAACAGTACGAGAATTATACTGCTAATTCTCAACCTCAACAGCACGAGGATTATACTGCTAATCCTCCGGATTTTTGCATAGGCCCGGAGTATTCCACGAGTACTCCAACACAACAAACGGACGAGCTAGACCAAATTTCTCATCAAGTCCAAGCGATAAACCTCCAAGACAGTTTCGACCCAAACCTGAACTTCCCGGAAAACCAATTCATGTAAAAACACCCCGCTACAAACTAAATGTCGTAAATTCTAAAAATCTATTTTACATAAAAGACTTCACAAATCGTTTCAAAATTCTTGTCGACTCAGGTGCAGGCATTTCTGTATTTAAAACCAAAACAGCGGAAAGGTACAAACAAAGATATCCTGAAAACGTAATTATACAGGGTATAACAGATGAAAAAATTAATATCACCGAATCTGTACTAATACCATTCAATATAAATGACCCATACAAGGTTTATGTTCACGACCTAGATATAGAATTCGATGGACTATTAGGTGCAGACTTTTTAAAATATTATAAGTGTCATGTGGACTTTGAAAATAATCAACTTATTACCAATTTTAAAACCGTACCACTATTTGAGGTGACTGAAGTAACATCAATCAGGAACCACAATAATTGTAACGAAAACAATAATCCAGGTATTAGAATTTCAAACCCAAATTTAAATGTTAAAAACCAAAATGTAATTTCTATCGAACCACGCACAGAAAAGATTTTTAAACTTAAATGCAATTTACAAAATACTGAAGCTATACTAATAGCCCAGGAAAATGAAAAGGTACGTTTACCGAATGCCATTGTCAAAATAGACAACAATGGTGAATTTTTGACAACGATAATAAACGCAAACGCGATTCCAAAAACAATACATTTCTCGGATCTTAAACTCGAACCCGTTCAAAAATTTAGATCAATATTTAACGTAAATCTTCAAAATCCGGATTCCCAATACATAGACCGAAACTACGAAATAAAAAATCAATTACGCTTAGACCACTTGAACGACGAGGAGAGTGAATTAATTACTCAACTCTGTTTAGACTTTTCAGACATATTCTATTTAGAAGGTGACAACTTGACATTTACCAATGAAATCAAACATTCAATAGACACTAATGATTCCAAACCAATTTTCACTAAATCTTATCGTTACCCCCAAATTCATAAACAAGAGGTAAAATCACAAGTTTCAAAAATGCTCGACCAAGGCATTATCCAGCCTTCAATTTCTCCCTGGTCCTCCCCAGTTTGGGTAGTCCCCAAAAAACTAGACGCTTCTGGTAAACAGAAATGGCGCGTCGTAGTTGACTATCGAAAATTAAACGAAGTAACAATAGGTGATAAATATCCTCTACCTAACATTTCCGACCTTTTAGATCAATTAGGCAAATGCCAATATTTCACAACGTTAGACTTGGCCTCTGGCTTCCACCAAATTGAAATCGATCCTAAGGACATCCAAAAAACAGCTTTCACGGTAGAGAATGGCCACTACGAATTTGTACGTATGCCATTCGGTCTAAAAAATGCTCCATCCACTTTCCAGAGGGTCATGGACAATATTCTATTAGGCATCCAAAATGAACGCTGTCTCGTCTACATGGACGATATTATTATTTATTCCCCTACTATCCACGAACATATTTCCCGATTAACAGAAGTCTTCAAACGTCTACAAAGAGCCAACCTCAAAATTCAGCCAGACAAATGCGAATTCCTTCGCAAGGAAGTCGCCTATTTAGGACATCTTATTACAAAGGATGGTGTAAAACCAAACCCTGCCAAAGTCGAAGCAATTCTAAATTTTCCTCAACCCAAAAATCAGAAAGAAATTAAATCTTTTCTAGGTCTAGCAGGCTACTATAGACGCTTCATTCCTAATTTCTCCAAAATTTCAAAACCCTTAACTAAGTTGCTACAAAAAGATATACCTTTCAATTTCGACAATGACTGTACAAATTCATTCGAAACCCTAAAACAAACTTTGACAACTACCCCGATATTGATCTACCCTAACTTTGATGAACCTTTTGTCCTAACTACAGACGCTAGTGCATTTGCAATAGGTTCTGTACTTTCACAAGGAAGTATAGGAAAAGATTTGCCGATCGCGTACGCATCTCGAACTTTATGCGGCGCGGAAACTAAGTATTCAACCATTGAGCGTGAACTTTTATCTTTGGTCTGGAGTGTAAAGCATTTTAGGCCATATCTATTCGGAAGGAAGTTCAAACTCGTCACCGACCACCGACCACTCACTTGGTTATTTTCCATAAAAGACCCAGGTAGTAGACTAGCCCGTTGGCGCTTAAAACTCGAAGAATACGATTACGAAATAATATACAAACCCGGAAAAATCAATAAAAACGCGGACGCGTTGTCCAGAATTAAAATCAATCACTTTTCGGAATGTTCCAAATTTTATTCAAAAATTCTAGCCGCAAACGAAGACTCAAACGAAGACTCAGATGAAGACGAAATTTCAGACAATGACGACGAAATTACCGACGAACAAATCGCCCGAGAATTTGACACATTTTCCCGACTTTACAAAACCAAATCTCTAATAGATTATTCCAAAATTCAAATTACAAATAAACAACTATTAGATCGAGAAAATAAAAATATCATAACGTTCTTCCAACAAAACAACTTGACAGATCTTCACCATCAAATTATCGAAGATATTTTCGAGGAAAACCCAGAGTTTTATAACAACACAATTAATATCGTTTCCAGTAAATCAACCCGACAAAGAAACTATTACATTATCGCTCTACCCTTCGACCCAGAGTCTGTGGTAGAACACCTATTTCTAACACTGTACAAACATCGAAACAAATTAGACCTTTCCAAAACTTATCATGTTGAAAATAACTTAGACTTCCCAATTCTCGAAATCCTATCATTTATTTTTGCAGAAAAAGACTTAAAACTAATTATTTGTCAAAATTTAGTACGAACTCCCGATGAAGACCAACGTCCGATCATTCTCGACCAGCATCACACCGGAAAAAATAATTTACATCGTGGAATAAATGAAACGATACGTAGAATCAAAAATAAATATAATTGGCAAGGCTTAACAAAAGACGTCGAAAATTTTATAAAAAATTGTGAAACATGTCAAAGAACAAAAGTCTGTCGTAAAAACCTCAACAATCCCTTAGTGATTACTGAAACCCCTAAAACTCCATTTGAGAGAGTTAATATTGATCTATTCGAATTTCCCACGCGAAACTATGCATTAACTATCCGCGACGAGTTAACCAAATTTACTCAAGCTTACGCAGTCCCAGACAAGAGCGCAAAATCAGTCGTAAATACCCTGTTGCTTTATTTTCAGCATTATGGTACCCCACTAAGAATTCATTGCGATTATGGCGGTGAATTCGATAATAATTTATTAAAAGACCTTTGCACCCTTTACGACATAAAACTAACATACTCAAGCGTAGGACACCCTCAATCCAACGGATCTATCGAACGATTCCATGCCACCCTAGCAGAAATGATAAGAATACACAAAACCGAAAATCCCAACGAACATCCCTTTACTATATTACCCTATGCGGTGATATGTTACAATAACTCGGTAAACAAAACTCATGGCTTTACGCCATACGAGCTTATTTTCGGACATACAGCTAACCGACCACCTGAAACTCTTTACAACCAAAAAGACCTGATCACCAAATACGTTAGAGACCTAAATAATCGAATATCCCATTATTACAAAATTGCGCGAAGTCGAACAGAAGCACAAAAACAAAAAGCCAAAGTTCGATTCGACAAAAACATTCCCGAAAATAGACACACATATAATATTGGCGACAAAGTGTACGTCAAAGAATCACAAATAAAAAATAAACTACAAAATAAATTCAACGGTCCCTTTGAAATTACAGAAATCTTTCAAAATTCCGCTACATTACTAAATCTCGAAACAAACCAAACAACCAAAGTAAATTTTGATCGAATGAAACCATATACTGAAGATTAAATTTATTTTCAGGTTTCTCCTGCTGATCGGATCAGCACTTGCTCAATTTAAAATAACACCTATTAACAATACGATCGGAGTATATTATCACCAAGACACGGACATTGTGATTTCTCACAAGAAATGGACTTTACTGGTACACAAAAACATATCTACCTTTAAGACAGCTTTCGACAAAAACGACAAGATCTTACAGACACTATACAATACACTCGACCCAGCATATCATTACATGAACGTCTTTTCAGGAGATGTAAAAACTCACCTTAGCTTATTGACGCAAATTTCCCAATCAATACAATCAAAATTTGACGAAATTTACCTTGACACGAAACGATACAAACGAGGAATACTAAATGGCATCGGAACGATTTTCAAATCAATAACTGGAAATTTAGACGCAGAAGACGGTCAGTATTATTCTGATTGTATCAACAAATTGAATAATGACGAACACCAACTCGAAAACCTAATTAAAAACCAAATATCCGTTACAACTTCAGTAATCAAAAATTTCAACGCAACTATTCAAAAATTGCAAGTTGACGAAGAAACTTTCAATAAGGATATTAAAGAAATTGAAACCTCAATTTTAGACATGACTAAAGACATAGAAAACGTCCATGCAAAACTGAAATTTATCGAAATCTGCGAACAACTTATGGCAAGTTATTTATTTATCGAGGATAACCTAAATGACATCCTAAATTCCATCACTTTCGCGAGGCTTAAAATAATTCACACGTCAATTATAAATCCAAAAGACTTAGTAAATTCTCTACAGGAAATTTCGCAAAACCTACAAAGGAACAATTTACCGCTTCCAATCAAACTATCAAAGGTTGCACAGTACTTAGACATTATAGAACTAAAAGCTTTTCAAACAAATTCGGATCTAATATTTGTGTTAGACATACCTTTAATAGACCCTCAAACATATTCAGTATTTCAATTATACCCTATTCCTATTTTGGATAATAGAACTGGTTTATATCATGTATTATCAACTTCTCAAAAATATATCGCGAGAGATGATGATTCATTAATGTACATACCTATTTCGAACCTTGACGAATGCAAACCACTTTATTTCAACACCAAATTATGTCCAAATTTATTTGCATATCCTATTGACAACAATGCCATATGCGAAGCCCGTCTCTTCAAGAACCTCAAAACTCTGCCAGAAAACTGCCAGACGTCATTTATCATCAGCCAAGGCTACAACGTCCAAAAAATAGACGAAAACATATGGTTAGTTATTAACGCAGAACCTCTACAAACAACCATCAACTGTCCAGAAAGAAATTCAAAAACTGAAGTCATCTACAAAAATTCAATAGTAAAATTACAACCAAATTGTTACGCCTTCATAGGCATCACAAAAATTCAAGCCAGTACCAATGAAGTAACCGATGTAAAAGACGACACTCATCCAATCCAAATTCCATTTGAATGTTGTAAACATATTCCAGACAAAATCCGAGCTCCAAATCTTAAACCACTAAAATTAAACAATCTCAATACGGAAGACCTCGAAGTTGCCAAACACAGGTTGGACCAATACTCCAGAGATTTAGATGATTTGATCAACGAACCCTTTATAACAAAACACATATCCTGGTTCACCTATTTTATCATTGTGCTAATAATTGGACTGTTATTTCTGTACCTATTTTGTAAGTGCAGAACAAAAAGACGAAGACTAGCCATCGATGTTTCTGCATCACCCCCATCTCCACCGAGGCCTAGCAAACCCTACAGGACATTTGCTAACCTATTTCCTTCACGAAGACGACCTACCTTAAGAAGAGAAGACAACGAAGCCGAAGACATAGAACTTACATAAAGACAAACTGTTTTGTGCCTTTTTACTGACTTTTAGTGCTGGACTCTTCAGTGAATTTTATTTCATTTGTTTAATCATTATATTTCATTATTTTTCTATCATTTGTTAATTTCAATTTTATTAACATTTTTACGTCATTTTCATTCAAACCCATCATGCTTATATTTTATGCTTTCACAGTAAAGCTATATTTTAACCTTAGGAATATTTTATCCTATTTTACAATTCAAACCTAGTATGTTTGTATTTTACGCTTTCTTGCTAAAGCTATATTTTAACTCTAACATTTTTATGTTATTTTATTTTATGAATCAAGCTTATTGTGCTTGCATCTCATATTCTAGACGCTAAGGTTATATTCTGTGTTTTAAACCTTACGATTTAACATTTTTGTATCTTTTATATTTTTCCAAATTGTACCATTACCTTTTATATACATTTTATATTCATTTCAAAAGTTGCTGCATAAAACACCAACTTTTTTTATAAGGGGGAAGCTGTTATATTAGAAATATACTATGATATATAATATTATCGAGACAGGCTTAACCTTCTCAAACATATCGTATTACATACTGCGTAACAGCTCTTCTCAATAACCGCTCACGCTGCATGAGCATTGTATTTCAATTCTAAGTAATCCTGATTGTGCTGAATCAGCAACACTGTTTCCTTTGTTCTCAAAACATTATAAATATTACCAACAACCTTTTTGTAATCAGTCTTATACTCACTTCAGATTAAACTACTTCAAAATTATTATTGTATCTTATTAAAACGAGTCAACGTTGACTCAAGTGTAATAAATAAAGTTTTTAAAAAGTTATTCAAACAATCCACTATCTAACATATATACACAACGAAACGGCAAAACTAAGACAGAACGAACTAAAAGGCTCTTTAAATAATAATAATGCCTTTATTTAGCTCAAAAAGCTACTTACATTTACAAATACATATCATGAACATATACAATTTATAATAATACAAATAATTAAACAACAAAAAAAAAACAGAAATAAGTTGAAACTCTATTCTCCCTCATATATGATAAAAATTTCTAATACAATTAATTCAACATCATTATATTTTCTTTCCCATACTGTGAAATACTTCTTTTAAAGGATGTAAGAGAATTCATGCCCACAATTTCAGATGGAAGTCTATTATACTCAATGACTTCAGAATAGGATAGACAAAGCATGTCCTATACATTAACACATGAGTTGTTGTGTTTCCTTACTATCTCATGCATTCTATTATTAAAAAAGGATGGAGATAGTTTTGTTTATGTTTTGGAACTCGTTGCCAGTGGCGTATATGTTAAAGAGCGTGATTATTTCGTATAATTAATATATTAATTTCTCTTCTAGTTTGACTTCAAAGTAATTAGAATAACATTGCTTTCTTATTAAATGATTTATTTAAATATTAAATTTACACTTATAAATTGGTATAGATATATGCTACATAAACAAAATGATTAATATAGTTTTTCTTTTACTGCATTACTAACCCAAAAAATAAAAACATTAATTATTCCCATCATGTACAACTTTTTTTAAATGATAATTACCCAACTTGTACATTTTCCTTAGATGACCTTGGTAAGTCAGGTACTGCAAATTCTTTAAAAACAACTCGGCCACTGGTACTTGTTGTGAAATCATCTGAGCACACAACACTATCTTCAGGGATATTTTCATTTCCCAAATGTTTCCATATATATTAATTTTTAAATAATATCCTTTCATGTTGCCCTTCAACTTTATTTTCATTTAACTATATTACTCAATTTTAAAACATAAAAACATTTTCTATACTTCCAATATTATTGCACTGAACATTAAAAATTTTGCTTATTTGTCGTTCCAACCCGAGGTTACGCTTATGAGATAATTTCACCTACCTGTGAAAAGATCGATTAACTCCAATTTTAAAGAGACATCTACATACAACACAATATTTTCCCATTGTTTATTCACAATAACAAATTCTGTCTTCAAAAACACTACAAAACCACTGTAATTACAACGTTTCACTTCGGTTTATCACAAACACTTTAATGGCGGCCAACGCTGCAACTGGATTGTAAACAAAACGTGTTGAGAGGGACTGCGTGCGCATATACCCACGTGCCTTTAGCCAATAGACTGCTGCGTACCAGTATTTATTTTTAAGGCAATGTAAACAAATAAATGATACACAACAAACCAAGAGGATGCTTTGTCTATCCTATTCTGAAGTCATTGATTATACTGGTTTACTGCTCCTTTTAATATTGATTTCTGTCCACTTGCTGTTCTACACATTTGTATAAAGAGAGTATTTCTTTGGCGAGTATCATAGTTGTGTATATCATGTACATATTGCACAGTATTACTTAAATATTTTGGTAATAAGCTATTAACTAGTTTATATACGAAGATCATAGCTTGTACGAAAACAATTTCCTCTATATTTTTTAACTTTAAGTTGTTAAACATGAACTGAACTGGTGTATATTTATCGCATTTCAATATAATTCTTAAACTTTTATTTTGTACAACCTGCAGCTCAGTTAATTTCGTTTTATTGGCACTATATAATATAGTTGCACAATACATGAAATGAGGCAATATCACTGTCTTATAAATTGTCAATCTAGAATAAACACTAAGATCCACGCCCGCACTCTACTCAAGAAATAGTTTTTCTTAGCCACCTTATTTCTTATATATTCAATATGACTATTAAATGATAATGTCATGTCAAGTATTACACCCAAATATTTAAACTCTTCAACACGTTCCAGATTTACACCACCAATACATACATTTAAATTGTGCAAGTCAATAGTTTTAATCTTAGTTTTTGTTCCAATTACCATATATTTACTTTTCTATGTATTAAGTTTTAGTTTATTTTTACAAAAATAGTTGTCTATATTTGCCAGGTCGCCATTTAATTGGTCTAGTAACACTCTGTAATCACTACCTTGTATCGTTATGAGAGTGTCGTCGGCGAACATATATATTTTAGAACCTTTACATCTTATATAAATATCATTTACATATATTAAAAACAACAGAGGTCCCAACACACTGCCTTGAGGTACTCCAACATTGTTAACTAGTTCATTAGATACACAGGTATTAACCTTAACCTTTTGCCTCCGATTTTCTAGGAACGATTCAAACCACTTATAAGCTAAATCACTTACACCATATTTTTTTAATTTACTTAGTAGACGTTCCCGTGTTACAGTTTCAAAGGCCCTTTTCAGATCCAAAAACACTGCAATAATGATTTCCCCTTTATCAATCAATATAAATAAAACAAATCTACAGAGCATTGACTACACAGAACCTGTAAAACTGTATTTCTAATATATCTATGCATAAGTAACGACAAGACTTTATATACTACACCGTGGGTAGGACCGAGTGCCTTTGTTACGGGCCTCTAGCGTATGCGACCCACCATACGCTTTAGCGTTTTGTGGGCCGCATTATAACAACTGCTACACGTCCGAAACACATTTCGCTATTCTCCACGGGAGGGCAACATGTGAACAGCAAAGAGAAACGGAAACCGGGTAGGCAACCATTTGTGCCGGCGTGGTAATTAGTTGGTAATTCTTCCAACCTCGGTTTTATCCAAGGCATCCTCGTGGATTTTAGAATAATCAACTCAAGAAAATTTCAACTCAATCTGTTGTTGTTCCGTTTAGCGGAATATTTTGTGTTTGTGAGTAAATTTTATCTGCAGAAGCAGGATATTAAATTACACAAGGTAAGCTAACCTCTTCACGCCATCTTGCCCGTTCTCTACCCACGTGTTTCGCTAATTTGCAGGCTTTCCTTTGGAAATACCGTGTCAACCTGAAAGGCGGACTCGACCCCATTTATCCGACTGTGGCTTCCAGGAGTTTTGGTGGATTGTTCCCTCATCAGTGAGGTAAATTATGTTTCATTTGTAGGTTATGTCAGAATTTCTCACATTAAGCACGCTTCACGTGCATTTCTGACTGTGAATTAAATCGTGATATCTTTAGGGTTCTACGGACGGGGCTTCTACACACGTCAGTGAGAGTTCCACGGACGGGGCATCCACACAGTTTATGTAAGCTTGGGCTTAACGCCCTGAGATCGTCTTAGCTAGAGAAATTTTATCGTAGGCACGTACATCACTTTCCGGGTAAGTCAGTGCCTACGATATCTGCTACGCTACAGTAGCCCAAGTGATTTCGTTACGTAATATCTGATAATCATTAATATCCAACGTATTTATTTGTTTATGTACGTGTTTAAGTTTTTTTTGGTGATAAATTGAGTGTTCTATTTGTTGGTGGTTTGCATACGAAATAATAATCAGAAACATAGTAACATTACGTGACACACATCAAAAGGGGGTTACTTTGCCTCAGCGTAATCGCTTCGCTTGTTTTTGGTAGGGGGGTGACTTCGTTTTTTTTATCTTACTATTTCATGAGCGGATTAGTAAACAGTAGTTGTTACGTATAAACCATTGGAAAGATTCCTAAGTGCAGCCAACAGTTTTTTTTTGTTGTTGATACGTACCGACGCCCAGCGTCGTTTTGCTAATATACCCGATATTGTCATTTTTACACATTACTAAGTACTTACTAGTGTTAGTAAACTTTTTCTGCGTCCATACAGGTACCGACGCCCAGCGTCGTTTTGCTAATTTACTAGATTTTGTCGTTTTTATACATTATTAAGTACTTATTAGTGTTTGTAAACTTTTTTTGCGTACCGACGCCCAGCGTCGTTTTGTTAATTCACCTGATTTTGTCGTTTTTACTCATTGCTAAGTATTTATTAGTGTTGGTAAGCTTTTTTTGCGTTTATATACGTACCGACGCCCAGCGTCGTTTTGTTAATTTACCCGATTTTGTCGTTTTTTTTTTGTGTGTTTGGTCTAAAATTAAATATGGCCAGTTCACAAATTAAGTTAGATATTAATAGGTTAGTTAGGGAGGAGCTTGTTTATGAATTACAAGTACGTGGCTTAGGAGATGGTAGTGATCTTACTGTGGCAGAGTTGCGCACTGTTTTAAGAGAAGCCATACATTTAGAGAAAACTACTTTGGCTATTAAAAGTCCTCCATACCCGTACCAATTCACTGTCGATTCTGAAGCTTTAACGGCATCTCTAGCTACTATTCAAAAACTTATTGATGAATTTGTAGGTAGTGAGCATGGTAGTAAATATAAGGGGATTGTTTCCAAGATAGCTCATGCGTTGGGTCGTGTTAACAGATCCATGCCAACTAATGACGAGCAAAAAGGTGTGAAGTCCAGTACTCGGCCTAAATTATTGTTAGCTTTTGATAAACTTAAGGATAAGGCCCGCGGGGATCGTAAGTGTAAAGAGTCAGCCATCCTCGATATGTCGGTGTTGCATAATGCCATGGCTCAGGTTCAGCCTGATGCGCATAGCTCTGCAATAGCTGCTGATTTTAGTTCAAATGAGGAGGAGGCTGCGAAACCTAAACCCGTACCGGTTAGAGACTGGGGCTTGAAATTTACTGGCCGAAAGGGCGACATGTTCTTTGCAACTTTTTTAGAACGTGTTGAGGAGAAACGGAGGTCTCGTGATATTTCACGAGCACGGTCATTTAAAGATGCAGTTGACTTATTTGAGGGAGATGCCTACAATTGGTATAATCTGGTAAAAGACTGGGCCACCGATTGGCCATCCTTAGTGGAGGCAATGAGGGAACAGTTTATGCCAGAGTCTTTTGACCGCGACTTGTTTGAGGAGATTAAGCGACGTACTCAAGGTAGTCAGGAAAGTATAGGATTGTACATCGCTAGTATGATTGGGTTGTTCAAGAAGATGCACACTCCAATACCTATGGGGACCCAGCTCGAAATCATTTTGGAGCGCATAGATCCATACTATCATCCTTTTCTTGCTTTTGAAAATATAACTTCCGTCACGCAACTCCTGCAATGTTGTCGTATGCTTGACTCCAAACGACAATTGGCTAAGTCGTATGTTCCTCCTCCACCTAAAAGTAAATCTCTTATACCAGAGTTGGCTTATGCATCCACTAGTTCTACTACTTCTCGTTCAACCTCTCGTTCTAGTCTCGTCTTGGATGAAGTCCAACATTCTGGAATCAAATGTTTTAATTGTGATCAAGTTGGTCATGGGCATCGGGAGTGTCAGGCTCCAAGGAAGAAGTTTTGCTATAAATGTGGTAAAGCAGAGGTTACTGTTAGGTCCTGTCCTAAGTGTTCGCGTTCGGAAAACCGTCCAGGGAGACACTAATTGGTCGAACAGTTTCTCCCGGTGTATGTGAGTCGACCAGCAATGTTGTTGACTTAAAACAACAAATTTTTCTCGATTATGTCATTTCTCATGTGGTTGGTGATCAGCGTCCTTACTTACAACTTTCAGTGTTAGGTTTTCCTATGATGGGTTTGTTGGATTCAGGTGCTACCAGGACAATGGTAGGATCATCTGGTTTTGAGGTCTTCCAGCAGATTGGTTTAAGTTTGAAGCCTTCTGTCAATGTCAGAGTGGCTAATGGACAAGTCTGTTCCGTTATAGGTTATGTATCTGTTCCTTTCTGCTTGGGTGGCAAAGTTCATGTAATAGATGTCCTAGTAGTTCCGGAAATACCGCATAAGTTAATTCTAGGAATAGATTTTTGGGTGGCGATGAATATTATACCAGATTTACGACAAGATGTTTGGCATTTTTCTGAGCAGGAACCACTCGTTGAGGTTAACAGTGTCCTTGACGAAACTTCTCTAAGTGTATCACAGAAACTAGCTCTGGATAGTTTGGTGGATGAAAACCGGAAACTGATAGGTACTTCCCTTGGTCGTACACATCTCGTTTCTCATGAGATCGAGTTACTCCCAGATACCAAACCTATCAAACAGAGATACTATCCTGTTTCGCCTGCCAGACAAAAACTGATTGATGATGAAATTAAGAAAATGCTGGAGTTAAATATCATCGAACCGTGTAAAAGTCCTTGGTCTTCCTCAATATGTTTAGTGCAGAAAAAGGATCAAACTCTGCGTTTTTGTGTAGATTACCGGCGCCTTAACGCTGTTACTAAAAAGGATGCCTATCCTCTGCCGCTGATTTCCGCCATATTAGATCAGTTGAGGGATGCCAAATATCTAAGTTCATTAGATATTAAGAGTGCATATTGGCAAGTTCCTATTGCTGAATCTTCCAAAGACTATACCGCTTTCACTGTCCCTAATGGCTTGTATAGGTTTCGAGTTATGCCTTTTGGGTTGTCAAATGCGCCTGCGACTTGGCAGCGTCTTATTGATACCGTGCTTGGAGCTGATTTGCAGCCTTCGGTTTTGGTTTATTTGGATGACATCGTGGTAGTGTCAAAGGATTTCGAATCTCACCTAGAAACGTTGCAGAAGGTTTTTGATCGCTTGCATTCTGCTGGGCTGATAGTTAGTTTTGACAAGTGTCAATTTTGCCGTCCTGAGCTTAAGTACTTGGGATATGTTGTTGATAAGTACGGTTTACGTCCTGACCCAGCGAAAGTAGAGTCGATTTTGAGTGTACCGTCTCCGAAAACCGTTAGGGAAATTCGTAGATTTATAGGCACAGCATCTTGGTATCGAAGGTTTGTACCGCAATTTTCTACAATAGTGGCTCCTTTGTCGAACCTCACAAAGAAGAATGTTAGTTGGTGTTGGTCACTTGAGTGTGAGAAATCTTTTAAACTTCTTAAGGAGTGTTTGGTTACTGCACCTATTTTGACGTGCCCTGATTTTGAGCGTACCTTTTATGTGCAGACAGATTCGTCGGCATTCGGTGTCGGTGCCGTGCTCACGCAGCAATTTGAAGATGGCGAAAAGATAATTTGCTATTTATCCCGTTCTTTGACTAGCCAGGAGCGCAAATATAGCTCGGTCGAAAGAGAATGCATCGCCGTAATTTGGGCAGTGGAGAAGCTACGTCACTATCTGGAAGGTTTCCACTTCAAAATCATAACGGATTGTCATTCTTTGCTATGGTTGCAGCAGCTGAAAGATCCCCAAGGTCGATTGGCCAGATGGGCACTTCGTCTGCAACCTTATGATTTTGAACTGATTCATTGCAAGGGCTCTGAACATACCGTCCCTGATTTTCTGTCTCGTTCAGTACCAGTAACGGTGGAATCCATCGAGGTATTCTCGGTCACGGACCACGCCGATTCTCCCACCGATAAATGGTATTTGAGAATGCTGGATCGAGTCGAACGGTCTCCTATGCGTTATCCCTTATGGCGTATACAGAATGGCCAGTTGTACAAGTATGTACGTTTGCGTTATCCCGAGTTAGCAGATCCTGCCGACACTTGGAGACTGGTTTTACCCAAAGAGAAACGCCTAGATGTAATTAGGTCGTTGCATTGTGATGCGAGTTCTGGACATGCAGGGGTCCATAAGACTGTGGCTCGAGTGGGAAATATTTATTATTGGCCGAAATTAAAGGCCGATGTGGCTAAGTTCGTTAGGCAATGTGAGATTTGCATAAGTAGTAAACCCGAACAGAAGTCACTTATGGGAAATTTGTTGAGTAAGACACCTACCGTTGGAAAACCTTGGCAATTAGTTAGTGCCGATCTGATGGGTCCATTACCCAGGACGGCCAAGGGTTATCGGTTTATTCTTGTTGTGTGTGACAATTTTAGTAAGTTTGCCATGGTGTTTCCGTTGAGGTCAGTTACCGCTAATAGCATATCGCAGGTCATTGAGGATAATGTAATTCTCTTATTTGGCGCTCCGAAGACTATAGTGGTAGACAATGGTCGTCAGTTTCAGAGTAACCGTTTCCAAAATCTTGCGAAATAGCGTACACTGCAAATTACCACCCTCAATGCAATCTGACTGAAAGGGTAAATCGTGTTGTTAAGACTATGTTATCTGCATATGTAAAGGATAATCACAGGGCTTGGGATCAATTTTTGCCGAAAATAGGTTTCGCCATTAGATCGTCCAAACATGAAGTTACAGGCCTAACGCCTAATTTTGTCAATTTTGGACGTGAAATTTCGTTAGATGGCAATAGTGATAAGTACGTACCTTCTGAGTTTGAGTATCCAGTTGTAAACCCTGAAAACCGTAAGCTTGCTTTCGCTAAGATTTATAAGGATGTTCAGAGTAGAATATTAAAGGCCCATAAATCCAGTAAGAAACAGTATAACCTCAGACGCCGACCCGATAAGTTTGTTTTGAAGCAAAAGGTCTGGAGACGTTCTCACGCCCAGTCTGATGCCTCTAAATACTTCACGGCAAAGTTAGCACCTAAATTTGTGGGTCCTTTCACGATTAGTAAAATTCTCTCACTATGGACTTATGAGCTCGAAGGTTCTGACGGTAAACGTTCGGTGTGGCACATAAAAGATCTGAAAGCACACCCTCCCGATGACAACTAGTTGTGGACTGTTAGTTCCGTTGACGTACTTAGGCATCCGAATAGGCAATGACGAATTCGTTTTTTTTTTTGTGTTGGTCTCAGTAACATGTTTTAGGTCACTTCTGTCGTTAATTTGGTAGTAACATTTGC
The DNA here is from genome assembly GCA_963675555.1 of Leptura quadrifasciata. Taxonomy (NCBI): domain Eukaryota; kingdom Metazoa; phylum Arthropoda; class Insecta; order Coleoptera; family Cerambycidae; genus Leptura; species Leptura quadrifasciata. Next base: position 24,985,248 of record OY776682.1, read on the forward strand.
TTTTCTGATTCATTGGTCTTGCTCAGGTGGCTGAAACCCACTGAGTAAGTTTTCACCTCCTTCTGCCTCACGAGAGGAAGTGTCTTTGGTTGGATCTCTGTGATGGGGGATGCACGAATACCATCACCGTGGTTATACCTGCGAGGGGTAAGAGTCCCCAAAAATGGTTTTGTGTGGCGCTTGCGTCTTGAGGGACTCCGTCTCGTTGGGGGCGCTCACATTGCTGGCAGCTGCCTTTAAAGGTATCCATCTGGAGGGGCTCGAGCTTGGGAGGTGCTGCTTGGAGGTAGCCTGGTCTAGGCCTGGTTACCATTACCCGGGTAGGCACTACTGGGCTTCAGAATAACCTCGTTGTTTAGCAAGGGTGGTCATCGTGGTGGGACGGCGAACACTCCCGTACCTCATTGTTCTGCTGGTGGAGTAGCCTTGGGGCGAGCTACTTCCTAGCTGTTAAGTCCTTATGCGTTTTTGTTCTTTTTTTCCCTTCTCTTTTTTTTCTCTATGTATTTTTTTTTTACTTGTGTTGTTATGCCTGATGGTAACTTGGGAGAAGAGTTAGCCATCCCCGTGCATTTAAGTCTCCTTATTTTTGACATTATTTTTGTTGTTATGCCTGATGATAACTTGGGAGACGAGTTAGTCATCCTCGTGCATTTAAGTCTCATTATTTTCGTTGTTATGCCCGGTGGTAACTTGGGAGACGGGTTAGCCATCCCCGTGCATATTAAGTCTCCCCACCAATTATCCATCCTCTGGTGAGAAGCTAGTAAGAAAACAAAATGTTTCGATTTTTTTTTCTGCGAGTAAAGGGGGAGTTGTTACGGACCTCTAACGTATGCGACCCACCATACGCTTTAGCGTTTTGTGGGCCGCATTATAACAACTGCTACACGTCCGAAACACATTTCGCTATTCTCCACGGGAGGGCGACACGTGAACAGCAAAGAGAAACGGAAACCGGGTAGGCAACCATTTGTGCCGGCGTGTTAATTAGTTGGTAATTCTTCCAACCTCGGTTTTATCCAAGGCATCCTCGTGGATTTTAGAATAATCAACTCAAGAAAATTTCCTCAAGCTGTTGTTGTTCCGTTTAGCGGAATATTTTGTGTTTGTGAGTAAATTTTATCTGCGGAAGCAGGATATTAAATTACACAAGGTAAGCTAACCTCTTCACGCCATCTTGCCCGTTCTCTACCCACGTGTTTCGCAAATTTGCAGGCTTTCCTTTGGAAATACCGTGTCAACCTGAAAGGCGGACTCGACCCCATTTATCCAACTGTGGCTTCCAGGAGTTTTGGTGGATTGTTCCCTCATCAGTGAGGTAAATTATGTTTCATTTGTAGGTTATGTCAGAATTTCTCACATTAAGCACGCTTCACGTGCATTTCTGACTGTGAATTAAATCGTGATATCTTTAGGGTTCTACGGACGGGGCTTCTACACACGTCAGTGAGAGTTCCACGGACGGGGCATCCACACACAGTGGAAGGTGCCAGGGCTGGTGAGGCTACCATCAACCCCATCCTTGGGTCCATTTCTTGTGTCCCGAAGACATCTCTGTAGGGCTACAGTTCTTCCACGTCCGGACTCGGTATCGTACCACCCTAAATAAGTGTGTTGTGTTGTGTTTATTTTTTTTACTTACCGGGGACCACCTTCAGTGGTTCGGCTGGATACTTTTGGCATTTTAACCTGTACATACTTAAAGATTTTATGCATTTATATTTATCTAAGGAGGTTCTTTAAATCTGACCTTTGTGGCAGAATTTATGACCATTTGTGAGGATATTGTAAACCGATGTGTAGCTACACGAGGCATTTTATTAACGTTGTAACTTAGTAATCGAGAATTTGCCACACCTGTGAACATCGCCAGGTTACATGCTAGAGAACCTAAATCTGTAAATTGTTTAATATAGTGCATTTCATTTTTAAAGAAAGTGTCATTATTTCGTCTGCGACCACTACATAGGGAAACCTCAATGAGTTGTTAAGTAAGTAAACTAATAATTTATCACAGTTTATGTAAACTTGGGCTTAACGCCCTGAGATAGTCTGAGCTAGAGAAATTTTATCGTAGGCACGTATATCACTTTCCGGGTAAGTCAGTGCCTACGATATCTGCTACGCTACAGTAGCCCAAGTGATTTCGTTACGTAATATCTGATAATTATTAATATCCAACGTATTTATTTGTTTATGTACGTGAAACTCGTAGCACCTTAAGTAAAAATACATATATAGAATAGAATAGAATAGAATAGAATAGTGCTTTATTGTGGTCATATATATATATATACAAGATAATAAATATACAAGCACAAAAGGTGACAATTCGTATAAACGTTCTTCCATGCCACCACAAAAAAATAGAAATATATAACACAAATAATTGTAAAACCAACAAACGATAATACATATAATAACATGCTTATCATAGACTGATAAATAAATAGAAATTTCGTAACGTGCATAAAATAAAATAACGTATATATAAACATCATAGGTTATTTTGTATCATAAGTATATGCTGTCTGTATATTTTCCTGAACCTTTCTACTGACCTATTTTGCATCATATAAAAAAATTCTGCATTATTGAGCCAATTAATTGCCATATACGCAAAGCAGGATTCAAATTTACTGGTATTGTGCCTATGAATGTCAAATCTTATTGTGTTTCTAAGGTTGAGGTTGTGTAATTCTTGTCTCAAAACTATATAGTCAAACAGGTATTCAGGTTTTTTATTAATGTATATTTTGAATAGAAATACTCCAAAAGATAATAACCATCTATATTCAATTTTTAAAATAGAGTTATCCTTATATACTGGCGTTATATGATCAAATTTCCTAATACCATATGCAAAACGAATGCAAGAGTTTTGCGCCAGTTGTATTTTATTTTTAAATTCTAGTGTTAAGTAACTATAATAAACCGTTAAGCAGTAGTCAATCTGTGGATAAAGAAGTGCTTCAACTAGCTTATATTTCATTGTTTCAGTGAATATAAATTTAAAGTGATGTAGCGATTTAAGTTTCATATAGAGTACCCTCGTCTTGTTAATTACATGTTCCTCAAAGTTTAGACTTGTATCTATTGTTACTCCTAAGTTTCTAACTGAATCTTTTTGCAGTATTTCTATTCCATTTATGTGCAACGTCGTAAAATTATATAAATTAACTTTATTTTTTACATGACTAGTGCCTATTATTATAAAGCAGCTTTTCTTAGCATTTAGACTTAGTCCATGTTCCTCCGACCAATTAAATATTCTGCCTAAATCTAAGTTAATTTCTTGCAATGCGTGACTCGCTTCTGTTGGTTGAAATGTCTTTAGTATTTGTGTATCATCTGCATAAAGATGTATAGTGCAATGAATAATAGAATTAGGTAGACTTGCAGTGTACAAACAAAATAATGTAGGACCCAGTATACTACCTTGAGGGACGCCTTGCTTAACAACAACGGGGTCTAATTTTGATCCCTCCAACTCCACAATTTGAACTCTATCAGTTAAATATTGTGTGAACCATTGGCATGCTATTTCAGAGAATCTATAATAACTTAATTTTGCAATTAAGAGGTCATGGTTTAACAGATCAAAAGCCTTGCTATAGTCGAGCAAAACCAAGCAAGCTGCCTCTGATCTGTCCATACCGCTTGCGATATCTGTTGTGACTTTGTTTAGTGCCGTAGCTGTACTATAGTTTGATCTGAATCCTGACTGTATTGTTGGCAACAAATTATTATTAGTAATGTACTCAAGAATCATTGACGAAACAATTTTTTCAGTAATTTTTGATAAAATAGGCAAAATATTTATTGGTCTTAGGTCACTGAACGTAGCAGCATTGAGAATCTTTGGAATAGGTTTTATTATGGACATTTTCCAGATGGTGGGAAAATCTCCATTTTGCAAAGAATCATTGATTATTTTTTGTAGAAAATTACTAATATATGGTAAACTTAATTCTAACATTTTATGGCTTATTTCATCAATTCCCATGCATTTCGATTTCAATTGTCTAAAAGCATTTTGAACGTCTTCTTCTGTAACAAGTCTAAACGTAAAGCGTGAATCTTCGTTAAATTTGTTAAGTCTATAATAATCCAAGGTAGTATTTTTAATAGGAATGGCTAAGTGACTTACATCTGAGAAATATTTACTTATCTCATTCACGTTTTTTAAATGGGAAGAGATTTCATTTGTGAGTTTTGAATGGACATGCCACTGGTTCAATTTACTCCATAGTTTTTTAGTCTTTATTAATTTTGTCAATTTCAAAGTTCATGTAGGCCTTCTTTTCACTTCGTATTGCAAATGATAGATAATTTTTTAGGTCCAAATAAAATGATTTATGTACAGGATTTTGTGTACGATTATATTTGTAGAGAGCCTTTTTCTTGAGTTGAATAATCTCTTTAATTGTGTCCGTAATATACGGTTTGTATGGATGCTTTAGTTGGATAGTTTTTATTGGGGCATGTGTATTAAAGACATTAATTAGTTGTTCATTGAAAACAGCCACCTTAGTGTCTAAAGAATGAAGCTCTAATATGCCACTGTAATTGATTTTATTAATGTCGGTATTAAATTTATGTATATCAAAATTACGAAAATCTCTATAAGTTATTGTTTTAACCTCATGTTTAAGGTGAATTTATAAACTAGCCGCAGCGGTTACAGTTGCAGTTGCCGCACCTGTAGTGTTTATGAAGAATACGAAACGAATGTTTCCATTTATAAAGTCCGCTGCCGCTGCGGTTGCAGTTCATATTCCGCAGGTAGATAACCAACTTTTATCTTGAACGGCAACCGCTGCGGAATTACCAGCGGATAGCCAATGAAATTGTAGTTTTCAACCCGTTCGACGTCAACAGCAGCAAGAGTTTATAAATGACGAATTTTCGTGAACTGCAACTGATACTGCTGCGGCAACTCCAACTGCAACCGCAACTGCAGCGGAATAGTTTATAAATCGAACTTTAGGAATATTAACATTTATTTTACAGTGTATTAATCTGTGGTCAGATTGATTATACATTTCAGTAGTTCCTGTTTCAATTATTTCTAATTTATTGTCCAAGCATATTATGTCTATTAATGTACTAATTGTTCTAGACACCCTTGTTGGTTCAGAAATATATAAAATATTTTTCTAGTTTCAGATTAAACAATGATGGCCTGCTACTGAGAGTCTATAATGGAAATACATTCAAACCAGAAGGTTACTTCTTAGTCAATGTAAAATATAAAGATGTATCCAGACGAGTCAAATTATATGTAGTAAACAATGGTTCTGCAGATATGCTAGGGCGTGACTGGATCAGTACATTTGATATAAAAATAGAAATGGTAAATCAGGTATCAGTTAACGAGAGGTTGAGAAATTGTCAAAAAAACGTCCTACGGTTTTCACTGACAAACTGGGTGAGTATGCAAGATCAAAAATTAGTTTAAGGTTAAAGGAGAATACTGCTCTCATGTTCATGAAACATCGGAGTGTCTTGCATATAAAGAAGAAGTAAATGAGGAGCTAGACAAATTGGAGTGAGAAGGCATCATCGAGCCGTTAGATAACAGTGAATGGGTAACACTGCTTGTACCAATTTTAAAAAGTAATGGACAACTGAGGTTATATGGAGATTATAAGGTTACTGTTAATAAACATCTGGAGGATGTGAAGTATCCACTTCCCAGAATAGAAGAAATTTTTAATAAATTGAGTAAAGGTAAGAAGTTTTCAAAGTTAGATCTACAACTAGCGTACATGCAGTTTAGCATGGATGCTGAATCGAGTAAAATCCTTACGTGGAATTCTGAGCATGGCCTGTATAGAGTACTTCGAATGCCATTTGGTATCACATGAGAGAAAAGTGGAAAAAATATTCAAAGGCATGGATTTTGTCGCTGTGTTTGTGGATGATCTGGTTATCTCTGGTGATACGGATGAAACCCATATGAATAATCTCGAGAAGATACTGAACAAACTAGAAAGATGCTGGTTTGACTGTGAAAAAGGAAAAATATGCCTTTTTCCAAGACGAAATTGAATATTTGGGATTCGTGATAACAGAAGATGGGCTGCGAAAGACAAAAGAAAAGGTTAGAGCTATGCTATAACAGATGCACCTCAATCAAAAGATCAGTCCCAAGTAAGGTCATTCATATGTTTGGTAAACTATTATCACAAATTTATACCTAATACAGCAGAAATTTTGTCACCTATATATGACTTGTTGAAAACTAATAAAAAATTTATTTGGTCTAAGGAGTGTCATAAATGTTTTAGTAAAATAAAGGAAATAATAGCTTCAGATAGTTGTCTAGTGCACTTTGATCGAAAATTACCTATTTTAGTAACAACTGACGCATCTCAGAATGGGGTCAGTGGAGTGCTTTCACATATTATTGGGGGAGAGGAGCACACAGTCACCTGTGTGTCCCGCACATTAATGCCTAGTGAAAAAAAAGTTCATGAGGGAAGCTTTAGCCGTTTATTTTACTATAAACAAGCTATATAATTATCTCTGTGGTAATTTTACACTTCGAACAGATCATAAGCCATTAACGGCACTTTTTGGTGAACATCGCAGTATTCCACAGATGTCTGCAAATAAACTTCAAAGATGGGCAATCTTTCGTTCATCGTTCAACTACAAAATAGAATATATAAAAGGTTCAGAGAACTCTGTCACTGATTATATGTTGTGAGCACCTCTGAACAGCAAAATAATATCCGAAGAAGCCACAGGCAGAGCAATGTATATATATTTTACAGAATCAATCGAATCATGACCAACAAACAATGAAATGGTAATAAAAATGACCAAGTTAGACACAGACCTAACTGAAGTTATGGAATATGTGAACATGTCCAAAGAATGTAAGCAAAAACATTTTACCTTATTTTCATAGACAATCAGAGCTCTATATAGATCATGAAATTTTAATGTGGGACCACAGAATAGTGGTGCCTAAGCAGCTAAGAAAAGAGACGCTTGAGCTATTGCATGCCAGCCATTCGGGCATAGTTCGTTGCAAGTCTTTAGTTAGATCTGCCGTGTATTGGCCTAAGATAGACATAGAAATTGAACAGCTAATAAAAAGCTGCATTCCCTGCTTAAAGACTCGGCAGGACACTCCAAAAATGAATGAAACTCCTTGGCCAAAAACTAGTAATATGTTCCAACGCATACACATTGATTTTTGCCAAATAAAAAACAAAAAATGTTTGGTATTAATTGATTCTTATTCGAAATGGATTGAAATATTTATCATGAAAATGCTTCAGAAACAGAGGAAAAACTTCGTTCAGTTTTTGCAACTTTTGGCTTGCCCATGACAGTGGTTAGCGATAGTGGACCTCCATTTACATCGAGCCAACTTCAACGGTTTTTCAATAAAAATGGTATAAAACATGTAACTAGTCCTCCTTACCACCCCATGAGTAATGGTGCAGCCGAAAACAGTGTCAAGACGTTTAAGAACAAAATCAAAGCAGCAATAGAAGACCCCAGGAATGTTGGTGTATCACTAACCACCCTGATCTCACGTTTCTTTATTACTTACCGAAATACTCCACACGCAAGCACTCAAAAGTCACCTGCAGAGCTAGTTTTTAATAGGAAAATAAGGATGAGATTATCACTTTTAAAGTTAAACCCAGAATTTGAAAGAGGTTTTTTGCAGCAAGAACACCAGGGCACGAGGCACCGAGAGTTTAAAGTTGGAGACGAAGTGATGGCACGAGATTATCGCACAATCAACAAGAAGCTATGGACGGAGGCTACGATCATAAAAATAATCGGTAGAACTACCACCTACCTTTGCAAGCTGGATTCCAGATCTGTTTGGAAACGCCATGCAAATCAGATAATCCATCGTTATACTGAAGCGGGACGCTCTGATGTAAACAACACAGATTATTCTTTCATTAAAACCCCAGTAAATACCGAAATAGAGCAAACCCATACTGATCCAGGAAGTACCAGCGGGTCTGCAGAAAACACAACCATTTCGCCTCCAAAGCCATCTAGTAGCAGTGCTATTGGTTATGTAAAGTATCCTTGCGATACAATGCCACCCAAATTCCCAACCATCAATGTATCTCACAATGTTTGCTTTGTTTCAGTAAAGTCTAGCAGTTCAGATTTCTCCCAACCGTCTAGGGAAACCACAAATGACAAGATTTCTTGTAGAAATGATTCGAATTATAATAATGTTCCTGTAAATCGCAGCAGTACACGTAAGAAACTACCCTCCAGATTTAAAGATTATCTTGTTGAGTGAGCGGTAGCAGATCTTTCTAAATGACATTTAAAACCTTTGTAAAAAGGTATTGACGACATTTAATGTTTTTTTTAATGAGATTTTCTGTTTCTTCCAGATGATGATCATGATGAATGTTTTGTTAATGTCTGTCAATTGTATGTGATAATGTTTGTTATTTACTCTTTTATGTATATGTTTACATATTTTAGTTGGAGGTATAGAGTAAATTGATATTTCACTGAAATAAAATATTACATTAAATGATTTTACATAAAGTACAAAACTTTTAGGTGAAATTTTATGTCAAATAAATTTACACAATATGTTAGGACACTCGCAATATTTAAATGCTTGAAACAGAATATTGGTTGTCGTATAAATTACAAAATTTCATTTGTGCAATTTTTTTTTTTTCGTTATATTTTATTAAAATAAATTTATAATAAATTTTACTACTAATGAGACCTCATGCATATGTGACAATTTTATAATATAACTTGTGACATCACTGATCATTAATATATTGTATCTCCCCTCCAAGGAGCTGTGAGACTTTGTCGTAGGTGGTGGGGCTTAATTCATCACGGCCCTCAGAGCCATGCCGGAGGGTACTCTGCTCTCGTAGGGCATAGGTCGTAGGGTGTAGGCTTGTAGGGTGCAGGGTGCCGCAGGGTTACTCATGCTGGACTGGTCTGGGGGTCGTGATGGAGACTATGGACAGCTCAAACCCTCAGGGCTCGTGTCACAAGACACGGTTATGGGAATGGCGATCCCGGGGTCATCCGAGCCACAAGTAAGCTGTGCCACTTACTGGCTTAATACCGAAAGCATGGCCCATCCTTCAACAACCTCGGCGGGAAAGAAAAAAATGGCACCGCAGGGGAATGTTGGATGGTAACCGTGAGCGGGGGCTTGCCTTAACCCTCTGGCTGCGAGGAAGCAACCTCTATAAAATAATCGACAGCGAAGTCGAAAAAACCTGTGGATACCGGGCGACCTCCACAGTATATAGTCTTACCCTCGGGATGGGCGTCACCCGGGGGCCGACTGTTAGTTCGACCCTACGCGTGGGAACGAATATGGAAAACACAACCAATAAAGACAAGTTAAACATGGATGCGAAGGATGGCATGATGGACACGGATATTACTAAGGAAATGCTTTTAAGGGACGAAGAGTCAGTCTTTGCTAGGAGAAGCTCACTGGTGCTCAGTCCATCTTTGAGTAGGTGTGCTTCGATAGGAGCACTTTCTAGAAGGGGTCGAGCAGGAGAAAAAAGGGGAGAGTTGAGTCTCCAGCGGAGAAAGGCAAGACGAGGGAGGACTTCACTAAGGCAATGGAATATATTATGTTGCTTATTGCTAGGACGGAGAATAAAGTCAAGGGGCTTGGCGAGCTGGTTGACGCTAATCCTAATACTAAGGTGGAGATCAAGAAGGGTATTAGGGAGTCACAGCGGTTGCTGGAAGCGCTCAGCAGGAAGAGTAAAGGATGGGTCGAGATGACCGAAGCGTGGGCCGACAGCACGAGTTGTGGACGTGAGGTCAAGTAGGTCGGCAGGATGCCTCGACACAGGCAGATTTACAATGGAAAGAAGGGAAGGATGAGGATAACGTGGAGTGTGGGACTGAAGTTGATATGGACCAATGGGTGGCTACACGAGAGGAGATAGCCGAAGCACCGAAGACGCAAAACTACTCAAGCTTTAATAGTATTGGTAGGAAAGAGTGGCCAGAGTCGGCATTTGTAAGAGTGTGCAACATGAAAGGAAGCGTAATGGAAGCGCCACCGGATTGGGATATAGCGGTGATGCTAAAGGCTTGTCCAGACACTTAAAGCCGTCTGTAGAGGCGTTCTATCTTATAGGAACCAGTCGCGACGAAAAATGGTATATTGGTGGAGCGGGGAGATCCCCGAGCTCAGATGCGCCTGCAATGCGAGAAGGCGCGAATGGACGAGGCTCAAATCTTCATGTTCAGCAGATGCCTTGGAGGTGGCGAACAGCCGTACAGCATACGGCGATGCTAGAGATAGGCTGAGGAAAGAGATCAAGGTGGCTAAGCGTAGGTGCTGGGACACAATTATAGATGATATTGATAACGATATTTGGGGCAATGATTATGCCATTGTGTGTAAGAAGATGGGAACACGTGAGCATCTAGCTTTGAGCACTGAAGTGGAAACTGCTCAAGAGCTTTTTCTACGTAGGGCTGAGATAGCCTGGGATAACGAGCAGGGCGTTCTCCCAGCACCAGCAGTAACTAGCGAGGAGGTTCATGAGGCGGCGGCAAGGATTACACCTAAGAAGGCGCCTGGGTCAGACGTTGTTAAATTAACTACCAGAAATCACACAAATCATTTCGTCGAAACGTTCGATGATATCGTCAAAACCGGCGACATCCCACACGAGTGGAAACAAGCCAGGTTGGTCCTAGTCCCAAAGCCAGGTAAGCCTCCTGGCTCGGTGCCACGACCTATCTGTCTCATTGATTCTAGTGCCAAGTTGTTGGAAAGATTGATCGCGAATAGGATCATGGGCGAGCTTGACACGAGAGGGGGGCTCTCTGAGAATCAATACGGGTTTAGAGAAGGTAGATCGACGGTGGATGCCATCCAAGAGGTAATGCGAATCGTCAAGACAGCCAACGAGGGCAACTGGAGGCAGCGGGAAGTATGTTTGGCGATCGTGCTTGATGTCAGGAACGCGTTTAATACGGCCTCGTGGAGATCTATAGTTGAGGTTCTTATAAGGAAAGGGGTGTCGGAATACCTGGTGCGTCTGGTGAAGGGCTACTTCACTGAACGTACTTTCCTCATAGATGACGTAACACTTCAAGTCACGTGCGGCGTTCCACAGGGATCGGTCATTGGCCCTCTCTTGTGGAACGTTTTGTACGATGGAGTTCTGGCATTGGAATTTTATTGAATTGAATACTTTATTAAATAGGAAATCCTAATATACAAATTCATTTAAGTAAATAACAAATAGTTTGTACATAAATCCGCACACTTACATAATTTGAACTAATATGCACATGTATACACATATTATACTCACACACATATATGTATAAATAAAAATAATACTCTTAATAATTAAGTAATCAACTTGATATATTTTACAATTTTGCGCTTAAATCCTGGTAGTGAAATAGATTCCTTTACATGATCAGGTAACTTACTGTATTGATCGAGACCTTTATGTAGCAAAATTTTCATAGTTTGACTTAGATTTTGCCTTGGTATATAGAATTTGTTGTTGTTTCTTGTATTATGTTGATGTATTTGGTTGGCAAATGATATAAATTTGTTTAGATATTCAGGTATCAAGTTATTCAAAATTTTAAAAATAAAAACCATGGCCATGTAAAGCAATCTATTTTTTACAGACAACCACTGAAGAGAAGAGAGCATATGTTGGATAGAAGTATATCGGTTGCATTTCAAAATAACTCTCATTCCTCTGTTTTGCAATTTTTGAAGGGCAGTTATTTTGTTTAAATCCAAGGAGTACAATAGACTGGCACAGTAATCGAAATGAGGTTGTATAATGGTGTTGTACACGGTGATTTTTGTCGTGATTTATAATTTCTGAGATATTCTAGAGAAGAAATATAATTTTTTTGCTATTTTTTTCTGTATATATATAAAATGTGCATTGAACTGTAAATGATTATCTAATATAAATACTAAGTATTTGACTTCAGTAACTATATCTATTTTATCGTTATCAATTTTTAAGCTAATTAGGTTAGTGTTTATATTTTTATATTTCTACGGTGTAGTAATAATCATTGCTTTGGTTTTGGAAATATTTAATTTTAATTTATTATTTTTGAGATACTGGGACATTTTTTTAAGTGAATTGTTCATTTTATTTATTGCTATGTCTAAATTGTCATTGCTTACCGACAGCAAAGTATCGCCAGCAAATAAATTTATAAAATCACAATCATGAAACTCATTGATGTCATTAATATAAATAATAAATAATAAAGGACCCAAAACACTTCCCTGAGGTATTCCGTACTTATTACCAAGTCGGAGCCGGAAACGGACGACTGGTCGCCTTTGCCGACGACTTGATCATAGTTGTCACTGACACAAGCGAGGATGGGGTGGTGGTCAAAGCCGGAGCCATTATTTCGGCGATTAACATATGGCTGAACGAGCAAGAACTAAGTATCGCGCCCGAGAAGACAGAGGCAATTATGCTGACCGGTTGCAAGCGAGTGGGGGAAGTCGCAGTAGATGTGATGGGGACTACAATTGTCGCAAGACCAAGTATCAAGTACCTGGGGGTCACCCGGATCAACGTATATCGTGGAGTCGACATATTGAATATGTGACAGAGAAAGCCATGAAGGCAAGCATGGCTCTCCGTAAGCTTATGCCGAGAACTCGAGATCCGAAAGCTAGCGTTCGCCGCGTTCTTAGTTCAGTCGTTAACTCTATTCTGCTGTATGCTGCTCCGGTATGGACTAAAGCGCTATGAGTGGGTACCTAGAGGGATCGCCTGGCGAGGGTCTAAAGGTACGCACTTATTGGAGTATGCTGCGCGTATAGAACAGTTTCTAGCGCAGCGTTGCAGGTAATTGCGGGCGTTCCGCCTATCGACTTATTGGTAAGGGAGAGGGCCGCCAATTATGGAGCTGATAAGGCGACCAAAATATTTAACTGTGGTGTCTAATGGAATGGTGGCAGGGGCGCGTATTGGCATTCACCCGTACAGCACAGAGGGGATCATTTTCTACAGCACTCTGGGGTTTGGCTGTAGTGAAGCCGCAATCTTATGCGACAAACCCCAGAGCAATACAGAGCAACCTTTTCTAGAGCAACGTCAGGATGCACTAGTTTTTGTTTGATAAGCGGACACCATTATAACGGCCATTCACTTGTCGCCTACAGAGCTATCGCAAAAAACCACATATTGCTTGGGTACGGCGCCGCGAGTCACCACCCAGCAATTGGACAAAATATTAAACAAGGTTGCTCTGGGGTTTGTCGCATAAGATTGCGGCTTCACTACAGCCAAACTCCAGAGCGCTGTAGAAAATGATCCGCTCTGTACTGTACGGGTGAATGCCAATACTCCACCATTATAATGGCCTACTACAAGTTGTTAAGATATATGTATAATGCTACTACTATTAAGTATTTAAGTGGGTATAGGTAAGAGCAAATATTGTTATAGTTGTAAAATGAGTGAAAAGGAAAACAAAACTCTAATGCAATTTGGCATTTGGACGATTTTCCCAAATGTTTTTAGAAAGGCTATGTGGCCGCTTTACCCTCTACTTGTTTGAAGGCCTTCCCCCTTGAATCCTGCCAGATTGAGGCAAACCACGCTTTTTACGTCGAGAAATTGAAGTTAGTTGTACTTTTATTTTTTTCGATGCTCTTCCACAAATATGATTTTTGCTTCCATAAAATTAATAATTTGGCAAGGCGTTTTCAAATTCTGTAATACTGCATTAAATTTTATAAAAGATAATGTAGTTTGCGGACTTTGGTTCTCTTCGAGTGTAAGTGTAGTTGCTAATCGATCGAGTGCGGAATGAAACTTGGCAACTTCTTCGTTAAAGCGACTACAGCGATCGCCGTTTTCTTCAAGATTAACAATGGATTCAACATTTTGTGAAATCGTTTGAACATGTGAAACAGTAGCAGTAGTACCAGACGGACATTCAACATTCACAATTTCCTTTTCCATATTTTGGTCAAATTCGTCGGGCGCTGAGCGGCCAACAGCTAATTTTGCCAATTCTACTCTATCGGCGGTATTTAACATCGGCGACACCAAACTTTTGCTTGATTGCACATAAATCTTTGCAGAATTTTCCACTTGCACCAGAAGGACAGTCACAAAATGCAATATCTGCATTGATGGTGTAAAATAGCTTAGAGTCTTTTTCTGAAGCAACATAAAATACTGTATCATCCATTTTGTAGATAACATTTACCTCCTTAGCCCTGTGACACATGTTTTCATAATCAATTTGTGGTTTAGACCGTCTTGAATTTGCAAACTCCAACAATTTTCGTTTGTAATAATTTTCAAATACATTGGCAATGAAATTGATTAAAGCGCAAGAATTAAAAACTTTGCACCTTTGTAGTACAATATCTTTGAAAATTCTGATAGACGCTTCTGTATAGTTGTTGGTGTTATATCCTCTAGTGATAAAATTTTTTCTATAGGAAATGCACCACTCTTCTCTCCGAGTCCATAAGTTTTCCATATGTTTGAGCAATAATTGGTTTCCTAGTACTACACCATCCTTCATTAAATTTTTCATATGCTCTTCCAAATCAATTTCAGTGGGTGCGTACAGAACATCGCGAAATAACTCCATAACTTTTTTTCTATCTTCTTTTTTGACGTTATGGCCAGTTTCAAAAAGATATCTCCATAGTGCCTGACAAAGATGAAATGTACACAATAATAATACAGAATTGGGAAATACTGTTGCTAGTGCATTCCGTTCAGCTTCACTATCATCTGTCATAAATAATACTCTCGGAGAAATTTTTTTATTGTGAACTTCCATGGCTTCTATGACAGCGGCAAACGCTAACGTATAATTTGCTTCAGTTTGTGCTGTATGAAGAACACATGCCACAGGGATAGCACCTGTTTTATTTAAAGTGAAGAGAAAGGTAACACAAGTCTAGTTTGATCATAAGATCCACTAGAATCTACATAAACCATTTCGTCTGCCATATTTTGATAAACGCGCGGCGCATAATCGGTGTAATGATAACTGCAATGAAGGGATTTTCTTTTATTACTAGGTCAACTCCAGATTCCTTCAGAACTGGCATCTTATTCTTAAGAATTTCTATCATGCTATTTTCTTCACGACTGCCATATTGAGACAGCCGCCATTTATCATATAAATATTTGATTTGTCTCTCTGTGGGATTTTCTTGGACATTAGCGAGAAAGTAGACAGTTTTTCCGTTTGAAAGTTCGGTGTCTTCAGATTCAATTATCTTCATTTCATGGTATATTCTCGCACCAGACGCAGACATCTCAGATGTAAAATAAGCTTCAAAGATTTCTTGTGTTTTTGTACCTAAGCATAAATTTCTAAGAGCTTCTGCTACATTGACTTTATGGGAATGGTCGAAATTGATTTTGACTATTGCGTTAATCCCATTTTTCAATAGGGCATCGTTTTTAATAGTATTTCTATTAATTTTTTTACATTTGTACTCTATTACGGCTCCACAATTTTTGTTTCTTATTCTACAATCCTGTCTCTTCCTCATTGCCACTTTATTGACTTTAGAATGTTGGCAAACATACAGCTTTCGAAAATTCATATCGGCAAGCATTTGGAAATCGTAAAAATATCCAATTTGTATTCGTTAAATGGGAAAATTGTTGTACCCAGTTATTACATTTTAGATCAAAATCACCGTCTCCTAATATCTTGCATTGCAGTGACCGCTTATTTTTAGTTCCAGCGCATGTAAATCCACACACAAAGTTGACAATATATTTAATAATTGTTCTTCATTTATTGTGTTTTCCATAGAAAGAAGAGTCCCTAGTAAGAGTGGATCTGTGTTGCACTGGGGTTTGTCGTATGGAAGTGCTGTTTCACTGCAGGCAAAGCCCAGAGCGCTTCAGAACATGGCATGCTCTGTACTGTACGGGAAAATGTCAATACGCAGCAGGGGCGCTGGCAAAATTCGGTCACCGGAACGTGGACTAGGAGATTAATTCCTGATGTACATATGTGACTGAACGTAAGCATGGGGAGCTGGGTTACTACTTAACACAGGTACTAACTGTCCACGGTAACTTTGGCAGTTACCTTAAAAGGATAGGAAAAATGGCCATGGACGCGTGCCCAAATTGCAACGTTCAGGATGGGGTGGAACACTCGATATTCCAATGTCACAGATGGGCAGTGCCCAGAGCAACCGCAGAAGGGCTATTGGGTACTGCTATTAATAGTAATAACATTACCGAAGTTATGTTAAGAGACGAGGCACATTGGCAGATCGCAGTCAATCTGTGCACAGAGATTTTGTCGGCCAAGGACGAACAAGAGAGGAGAGGCGACAGCTAACAGCTGTCGGCAAGTGTTGCCCGAAGTAATGCTAACGCGGTTCCGGGTAACCTTGTGGGCGAAGTGAGGGGGAGGGGTTTTAGTGAGGTAAAAATCCCACAATACTCTGCAGCCGAACATCATGCAGAGTCCCTTTGGAAGGTTTCCCTTCCTCCAGAAAAAAAAAATTGTATCTGAACTTAAGTATGTTGGCAACACCTTGTTAAACCCGCACATGCGGAGAAGACCCGCAGTGACGTAAAGAAGTATCCGGTAGCCATATTGTCAAGGAGTCGATTGAGCGGTAGACGTGTAATTTGTACCTCTGACGAGAACAATAAAATACTATATAAAAGTAAGGTGTATTATTTATTTGTTGGCACCAAAACAATTTACAAGTACACAACAGAAAAAAGCGTCTTCCTGCTGAGTTAAATTATTGTGGTGTCTGTTATGGCCCTGGGTTAAAAATAGAAAAAAATGTGCCTTACTAGTGGGCCTCAGCAGATGCAAAATCAGACATGCTATATAAAAAGTTCCATACCTCCTAATTCGTTTGCCCAAACACAGAGGGATATTCTGACAGGCCAGAACATCAGACACAACACAGCACCGGTTAAAGGAAACGCCTGTCCGCTTGGTACATTTCGACAGATTGTAAAACAGACACCAGTGCCTGCAGTGGCCTGGCAGGCAAAATCATGAACAGACACTGGTGACTGCTTTGGCGCTGAATGTGTTAAAAGGTAAGAAAAAATTTCAAATCTATACCTTTTTTCGTGCATTTCTACACGTAGCACAATTTTTTATTTTTATATTACTATATTTTATATTTTTTTATTAACTATATTTTTAAAATTATTTTTACTTTATTTTTCATAAAATTAGTTCAACTGCAAGAGAAGGTAAGCATAAATATAATGCATTTATTTGTTTCTTCAGGGCTAAGAGAGACATGGCAAAAGGGATACGAGAAAAAGCGACGAAAAGAGGGGCGCGGAGGAGGCGGGGCGTCAAAAAAAATAATAATAGGAAATTCTCAGATGCAATTTTTATGATCTTTTTACGTTTTAAGTGAAAAAAAAGCAAAAAAGCACTTTTTTATTTAAATTTCGCGCCATTTCCGGTCAGCCATTTTGAATTTTCCAATTTTCACGTCAGATTCGTAATCAGCGACCATGAAAACTGCCGAGCATAAATTTTTTTCTGAAATATATTTAACATTAAAGTATTAGTAGAATTACTGTTTGCAAAATGCACTTTTGATGCAATCAAGGGCTAAAAATTGCATCTGGAGGATCAAAAATAACTATATGTATTATAGAGGAAAATGATAAATGAAAACAGTCACAGACGTAGTGGGGAATAGAGAGGATAGTGGCGATGCATAACGCATAGCTGTTTCTATCACATCACGTTTTACATCTTTTATGTCGCGTGCATTAGAATGAGAGAGAAGATAAGGCTTGTGTTGTTTGCCAACTAGCACGAACGACATGTGAGATATGGTACTTCAGAGGCGGACTTAGTTTACTTTCATATACGGCGGGGTAAGGTGTACGGGTGTAAGTGCAATTAATACATTAATACATTAGTTTATATTTGTCTTTTTGCTGGTATGTAACTTATTTATTACAAAAATGAGTCGATCGAGTGATTGTGAGTGTGAAAGTGACAGTTATAGTGATTTCAGTGATAAAGAAAATAAAATTCCAAATGAGTTTCAAGAGAGAAAAAAAAACGGCATTTAAGCAGTGACGGGAAACAAATTTGTTTAAATGTGTATAATACTCTTTTACAGCGACAAACTAATGACTTTAACTTGCGTGATTTAGATATATTAAGGGAAACAGAATCTTTAACCCACGTTCCCTATTCCACATTGTACAAACTAGTGAAAACAGGTGTTACCGAAAGAAAGCAACGTTGCGACGCTGGTATATTAAAAATTTTAGATCCATCAATAGCAAAACTTTTAAAAAATGTAATTTATGATGCATATCAGAAAAATGAAATCCCGACTGTTGACGTGGTAGACAGAAAACTAAAGGAAATGGATTGTCCTTTGAAATATACGACAAGAACTTTAAGGAACTGGAAAAAAATTGGATTTAAATTTAAAACAATTAATAAACGCGTGGCGATTATGGAAAGCAGACGAATAGTGGATTGGCGACATTCATATCTAGAGGAGATTAAAAAGTTGAGAAGGGAAAATAGAACAATTTATTACCTAGATGAAACTTGGTATGACACTCACGATACCGTAAAAAAAGGATGGACTGATGGAACTAAGAAATGTTTACCACAGTCATTGCCTCCAAATAAGGGGACTCGATTGGTTATATTACACTGTGGATCAGGTGATGGATGGGTAGATAATGCATTGAAACTATGCGGGAAAAACATGGAAGAGTGCAACGTGGATTATCACAAGAATACGGAGGGAGTAATTTTTGAAAAATGGTTTGAAAATGCTCTAATTCCAAAATTAAAGCCAAATAGTGTTATTGTTCTTGACAATGCGAAGTACCATTCAAGAAAATTATATAAAATTCCTAATAAGAGTTCGACTAAATTGGAGTTGCAAAATTTTTTAACGGATCACAACCTATATTATATGGACAGTTATACTAAAGCAGAATTGTTGGAAGTCCTTCATACGAAAACATTTGAGAAGAATTATGTTATTTATTTATTTATTTCATACACAATCTACAGAAATAAATCCATTTACAGATTGCTTTAAACTAACCCTACACTTAACTGTTCATGACCACTGTCATGAACAGCCAACTGAACCTAACCTAACCTATTTTAAAATAATAAAAACAAAAGCCTCAATGCAAAAAAATTCTAAACAGGCAAGTTATCATGTATGTGCTTTATAATATTAGTCCTAAACCTAGGCAAAGAGTCATTAAATATGTCACAACAGTTCTGATGCAAATTAAAATTTGTACACATTGTGTAGACTGGAGAATTAAAAAGATAGTTCTGTCGCAGTGTTACAAACGTAAAAGTTCTATTAACACGAGTACTGAGTCTAGGTACACAGAATTTAATTGAACTAAGTAACCATTCATCAAATATTTTGAAGTTGACAATTTTATACAGGTAAATGACACTGGAAAGAACACGTCTGTTTGCCAAGGAGAGCATATTGCTACGTTTCAAGTTTGATAAATATTCATTATTGCTGGGGTAGTGTCCCGTTAATATAAATTCGCAGTGCTTGATAAATTTTTTTTTTGAATATCCTCAACTGCTTGAATATATTTGATATAATAAGGATTCCAGACTATGCTACAATATTCAAGTTTAGATCTGACAAAGCTATTAAATAGTAGCAGCAAAGTTCTTTTGTTTGGGATTAGAATAAAGAAAGTGTGTGTGAAAGTGAATTGCTTGTTAACATGAATGCTTCTCAATTTGTGGTGTAAAGTGCTAATTTTATGAAAAAATTAGTACCAAAATAAAGCTAAAGTTCCAGGCTCTCTAGTGATCAATAAAATAACCTTATGTAGCATATGCTTTCTTATATAAACTTAAATAAATAAATAAGGAAAGACTAGTGTGAAAAAAAAAGTGTTTATTGTTTTTGTGAACAAAAAGTTCAACTGATAAATTCCTTAATAAATACACAGTGAACCAAATAACTACTCCAGAAGATATTACCAATTTGCAATGTCGGGCATCTGCAGCAAATGCAATGTAAATTGCATTTTCAAAGAGAGTAAAAACGATCTTTTCGGCTTTCCATGCGACATCTGCAAAAGAGTTCTGTGTAGAACCTGTGCCGAATTCTCTGCCACCGAAGTGAGAACCCTTGTTCAAGTTAAGAGGGTTCTACCCTACTTTTGTGAGGACTGCCTTTTCATAGTTAAGCAAATGCCACTACTGAAAACGGAAATAACGGAGCTCCAAAGTGATGTCGAGGCACTCAAAGTGCAGGATACGAAAAGAAATCAAAGCTACGCAGATGAACTGAAAGCGCAATTAACAGAGCTACAGAGAGATGTCAAGGTACTTAAAGAGCAGGATAAGACAAGACATCAAAGCTACGCAGATGTACTAAAAATGACAAACGATACTATTGAACTAAAAGGAGGCTTAGATAAACTTGAAGAAAAAGTTAAAAAAATTAATCAGACGGAAAGCAAAAGCAACACAGAGCTTTCCATTATCGAGGAATTGTGCGAACGCGAAAAACGAGCAACAAACATACTACTATTTGGCGTACCAGAATCAGAAAACCAGAATGCGGAATTAAGAAATCAAGAAGAACAAAACAAAGTAACTGGGCTATTAAAAAAAATTAATCAGGACGCTACAAACGAAATTAAACTGTTCAGATTGGGGAAACCCGAAGCCGGTAAGATCAGACCCATAAAAATTATCTTTCCAGAAAAACAAATCGCAAAGGAAATTCTAAAACACAAAAAAAAATTGGATAATAATGGTATCTATATAAAGGGTGACTTAACAACAATGCAAAGAAAATTCCTCAAAGATGTGGTTGCAGAACTAAAGAGTCGTACAGATAACGGTGAACAAAACTTGAAAATCACTTACCATAACTCCATACCAAAAATTGTCAAAACTAAAGAATACAATGTCACAAAAAACTAGAAACAACAGAGGTAGCCGAAATCTCCTTTTGGTACAGCAATGTCAATTCCATTGTCAACAAAATTGACGAATGGACAGCATCCATCAGAAAACACAATCCAACATTCATTTTAATAACCGAATCATGGCTTAACAGTAAAATAACAGACTGTGTCATACACATACCAGGATACAGCCCGTATCGACAAGACCGAGAAGGCCAATCAGGGGGTGGTGTCTGTATATTAGTCAAAGATAACATTAATGGGCACAGAATCTATTCAAACATCAACAAGAAACATAAAACATCACCACCCATACAGTCCTTATGGATAAACATTACAATAAAAAGCACCAAATTTCTCATATCATGTGTATACAGACCAGACTACTCCACAGAAGATAACGACAAACTAATGATTAATACCTTAACCCAAGCTTTCACGGAGGATATGCCTGTGTTCGTAATGGGAGACTTCAACTACCGACACATAAATTGGAAAAACCTATCCCTGACTTCAGCAGACAAGCGCAACGAACTGTTTCTAGAACAGTATCTTGACATGAATGCACATCAACTAGTACCGTTTTTAACTAGGTTTAGAAATGACCAGGCCTCTTTGTTGGATCTTGTTTTAGTTAACGATAAAAGACTAATGTTCGATATAAGCACCGATGCTCCATTAGGAAAAAGCGACCATGTGATAATTACTGGGAAATCGCAGATTAAACTTACTAGAAACTATACTTGCAAAGTTCTTAAGAGAAATTTCTGGAAAGCGGACTACGAAGCACTCAACACCTATCTCGCAGAAACTAATTTTACTCCTACAAACCGTAACAAAGACAAATTCACTCACTGTTCAGAAATTTTAAATCAAGCGATCGAAATACATATCCCCTTGAAACCAGTTAAGACTAACCCCATAAAACCATGGTTAAATAGAAAAATCTTTAAAGACATCGATCTGAAACGCAAACTATGGGATAAATATAAGAAAACACCCACTACCGAAAACTATAATACGTATCGAAATCACAATAACCATCTAAAAAATATAATTAATCATTCAAGATCGGAATACGAAAAAGAAATTGCTTCCTCAAATTCTAGTAAAAAATTTTTCAAACATATCAAGCGAACATTAAACTCTAAAGTAACGACAATCACCCTAAAAGATCAAAACACAGATGACTTTATTAGTAGTGATTTCGAGGTTGGTGAAACATTTGCCAAACAATTTGATGGGGTGTTTACAACGGAGGATGACAGAGATGAGCTTCCTACTCTTCCAGAACCAACCCGTTCCACAGTGGACATATCGTCAATTCAGTTCACAGCAGAAAAGGTGAGTCTTGCATTGAAAAACCTTAAGACCGATTCCTGTGCCGGGCCCGACGACATTCCAGTAATTTTTCTGCAAAACTGTGCGGATACGATTAGTGCTCCCTTGGCGGAAATTATGAACGAGTTCTTAGAGTCAGGAACCCTGCCGGAATTGTGGAAATTATCTACAGTGACGCCATTATTCAAGAAAGGCGACAAACATCTCCCAGGAAACTATCGGCCAATCAGCTTAACCTGCAACATGTGCAAATGTATGGAGAAAATCATCGTTAAAGAATTGACACCTTTCTTCTTGGAAAATAATACCATCTCTAAATTCCAACACGGTTTTCTTCCCAAAAGATCAACTACAACCAACCTCACCTTGTGCCTTTATGACTGGACCAACAGCTTTGATAGGAACGAGCAAGTAGATGTTATCTACTTAGACTTCGAGAAAGCGTTCGATAAGGTGCCACACAACATGCTCCTCTACAAACTCGAACATCATGGAGTCAGAGGCAAATTGCTAAACCTGATCAAGGCATTCCTGGAGAACCGATTCTTCCAAGTACGAGTCAATGGCACCCTATCGAACAGACATAGAGTGTTGAGTGGTGTACCCCAGGGTTCGGTGCTCGGCCCATTGCTGTTTTTGGTGTTCATCAGTGACCTAGCCCTCAATATAAAATCAAAAATCACGTTCTTTGCTGACGACACCAAACTCTATGCAAACCCAATAACCCATCATGCCGAATTACAACAGGATCTAACAGAAGTGGAGTCATGGTCCAAAATTTGGAAAATGCAGTTAAACGAAGAAAAGTGTACTGTCCTTAGCATAGGAACATCCAATACAGAGTTCCCTTATGTGTTGAATAACATCACCCTGAAACATGTTGAAGAACAAAAGGACCTCGGCATCACTATATCTTCGAATCTGAAATGGGATACACACATTTCCAACATAGTAAAAAAAACCAATTCGCTTGTGTACTGTATGCAGAAAGCCTTTCATGATCGCTCAGCTGATTCAATATTAAAACTCTATAAAACTTTTATCCGTCCTAAGCTTGAATATAGCCAGTCCATCTGGAATCCATATTTTGTTAAAGACATTGAGATGCTCGAACAATGCCAAAGAAAAATAACAAAAATACCAAACTGTCTTTCAAACTACGACTATAGAACAAGACTTTCAAGGCTCCAGTTAACAACACTAAAAGAACGACGTCTGAGAGGAGATCTTATCGAAACATATAAAATTCTACATGGCTACTACGACTGCAACCTAGACATTTTTCTTCCAAATCAAAATATCAACCTGAGAGGCCACTCTAGAAAACTAGAAAAAGTGAAATGTTCAAAGCTTCCAAAAAAAAACTACTTGGTCAATAGAGTAGTCTACACGTGGAACGCCCTATCCGAGGATACTGTGTCCGCCCCTCGTTTAAACTCGTTCAAAAATCGATTAGATAGAGAGTTCCCCCAAATTATGAACATGGACACCCACTATGGACAATAATACTAATTTTTCTTTATTGTTTGCATTTTTTTATATATGTCAATATCGTTTGTCTTTTACATTGTCATTGTCATTTATATTCAACAGCAAAGCAGAGTCAATAGTTTCATCGGTTTTGTAACCGCTTACTATTGTAAATAAAATAATAATAATAATAATAATTGTCTACCATTACGCAATATGAACCCAAGGTTACGATAGCAAGTTCGATGGCGACCTTGACTGCAGATTATGTGGCAAGGTACCAGAGACAGTAGACCATATCATATATGAATGCGAGGCACTGGCCCGCAGAAGATATAATATTTACGGGCAAACACAAACAGACCCGCAAAGCGTTAAAACTCGCCCATTCGTAGACCTGTATCACCTTGTCAGTGGCACAGGAGTATTAAAATGGGCAGTGTAAATCGGAACAAGGAGTGCACAATAAGCCCAAGAGGCTGCAGTGCCCTCGGAGTGTTACAGATGACCCTGTGGGGAGGGGTTTTAGTCAGTAAGAGTCTGACACTGACCCAACTTAGGTTGGGAGCCCATGAGGGTTTCCCCTCCTCGTCAAAAAAAAAAAAAAAAAAAAAAGTTACGATAGGATTTGCTAACTAAATCTTCAATATGGTGTGAAAAACTCAGTTTTGTATCAAATTTAATGCCCAAATCAGTGATATCATTTACATGTTTCAAACTTTCATTGTTCATTGAGTAGTTACATAAAATTGGATTTTTTACATATGCAAAGGTCATAGTTTTGCATTTAGTCACATTGAACGGAAGTTTATTAAAATTAGACCATTGATATAGCTTATCTAAGCTCAACTGAAGTTTTACACAATCATCAAGAGATGATACTTCCTTAAAGAGCTTAATATCATCAGCAAACAATAGGATTTTACACTCATCCACAGCGTTAACTACATCATTAATAAACAAAAGGAATAACAGGGCTCCGAGATTTGAACCTTGAGGAACACCAGAGGTTGCAATGTACTCAACAGATTTAAAATTGTTTACTGACACGTATTGCTTCCGATTACTCAAATAGGATGTGATTAGCTTAATAAGAGAGCAAGATAACGAGAAACTAGACAGCTTTGACAATATCACCTGATGGTCAACTTTATCAAAAGCCTTGGCAAAATCTGTATAGATTACATCCACCTGATGATTTCTTGACAAGGCTTCAGAGGTATATTGCACAAAGTTAATGAGATTACCACACGCTGATTTTTGTTTTTGAAATCCATACTGATTTTCAGAAATTTTGTTCTTGACTGCATTATATATATACTTATAAATGATGGATTCAAAAATTTTTGAAATGTTTGAGAGTATGGCAATAGGGCGATAATTATCAATTTCATTTCTAGACCCTGATTTATATACAGGCGATATTCTAGTTTTTTTTAATACACCAGGAAAAGTATTTGTTTTAAGGGCTAAATTGAAAAGGTAACAAAGTGGCTGGGCTAGAACATCTTTACAACCTTTAAGAACATAAGCTGGTACATTATCATGACCTATTGCCTTGCCACACTTAAGATGGTTAATTGCTTCTATCATATCGTGCTCGCCAATAACATCCAATACAACATGTTCACTCATATCAGTACATTCAATATTCTCAGCAAGCCCGTTATTTGGTACATTAAACACAGATTGAAAATGTTCCGCAAAGGCATTTGCAATATCAGCACCGAATTTACTTCTATTAAAGTTCATTTCGGATGGAATACGAGAGGAAGACTTTTTGGATTGAACATACTGCCAAAAATATTTGGGCTCATTTTGCACGTTTCTTTCAACATTTAAAAGATATTGTTTATAAGCTGCCTTTGTATCTCTTTTTATTTTAGCCTTCAGAAATTTATAATCCTGCAAACATTGAGGTAAATGAGTTTTTTTATACAATGCTAAATTACGTTGTTTTGATTTTATGTCTAAAATAATTTCTCTCGTAAACCACACAGGAAATGTTCTTTTTTTGATAGAACCTTGGGTACACATTGGTCAAATACACTATACAGGATTTCATAAAACTTATCAAAAGCTTCATTTACATCGCTAATTACATACAGTACATTCCAGTCGATGGTAAGGAATAAATTATATAAATGGAGAAAATTGGCGTTTTTGAAACTATAATACCGTACAGAGCCCACAGGACACACATTAGGTTTGGTTATAGTCTCAACAGATATATTTAAACATGGATGATGCAAATCTTCGGGGACAAATGGAAGTGGGTCTCTACTAACAGTGCACTCAATATTTGAAACTACTACATCAAGTTTTCTATCATTACAATTTACAATGTCATTATATTGTTTACAACCTGCTAGATTCATGAAATTATTAAATCTGTTGCATATATTAAGATTTGACCCATTTATATTTAGGTCACCAACAAGAAGAAAATTATCAGTTTGTAAAAAGGCAATGTTTCCAAGGCATCAAAAAATATATCATATTCTAACAGTGAGGAAGAGTTTAAAAGATAGGCTACCATAAGATATATGGGTTTAGGCATAGTTTGCAACTTAACACATAATAAATTACATTTAGGTGAATTATAATTAATGGCCATCTTAATAGGTTTAAATAGACTTTTTATTGCCAAAGCAACTCCTCCCCCACGACACTTATCCATTGCACTTAAATTTCTATCATCTCTGAACACCACATAGTTAGAAGGAAAAAGTTCATTATTTGAAAACCCTTCACATAACCATGTTTCAGTTACTGCAATAATATCGAAGTTTTCATCTTCCACGCCGGAGTAAAATTGATGCGTTTTAGTCCTCAGTCCACGAACGTTTTGATAGTAGACTGATATAGGTATTACCATTTTAAATATTAATTTGATTAACTAAAGTCTGTCCTTAATTTAATAAGCTCAAGCTGCTTTTTGTATGACTCACAACTTAGACTGAAAACTGTATGATTCACGGCAAAACTAGTTTTAAATTTGTTGTTAGAGTTGACACAGTTTACACATTTACTTTCGTCAGCATTACAGTCATTCCTTGAATGGATCCCTGCACACTTGGGACAGACAATATCTGCATTACAATTATCTGCTACATGGTTAAAGCCACTGCATTTATAACACCGAGTAACATAAATGTTTTCATAAACCGGACATATCTCATAAACCATACATACTCTACCCGCATTCAATAATTTCTTGAAAGCAGAACCATTGCATAATATTTATAGCCCTTATTTGCTTTTCTAAAAGATTTAAGTTCAGTTGTATCCTCATCTGTCAAGAATGAATTTTGATTTCTTAAAGCCTCAATAATCACAGATTCATCCATTTCATTCATATTTGCAATTCTTACAGAAGGTTTGCGTAATTTCGATTCATCTATAACATAATCTTTCCCAAGTTTCTTACACATTTCATTTTTTATTCGTGCAGTAGAATCGTTTGAAGAGCATTTAAGTATTAATGATCCATTTTTCCCATTTTTAATCATTTTTATTCCAGCAGAAACAGCAATAGGGTTAACTTTAGCCTCAAGATCTCTTTTTGTAATTGTCACATCATGATGCTTGTTCGGTTTCAGGATTAAACATGGCAAATTGATATCACGTTGACCAATGACTATGTTTTCATTTCTTTGGCTTTTTACTATTTTGGCAAAGTTCATAGAATTTTTTTTTACACGTGACTCTTCAAGACTTGTTTTAAGCTTACTAATTTCAGATTTAAGCAAGGTTATTATTTCATTTTTTGAGTCTAATAAAGTATTTTTTGTTTCAATATGACATTTCATCAAATTTAGGGAATTGAAATTTAGGCAGTTATCACAAAAATATTTCATCCTCCTATCATTGAGTTGCAAGACTTTAACTTCAGATGAAGTGAGTTTAGCACAAAGCTTGCATAAAGCATCTTTACAGCCATCACATCTGAAAACAAGAAGTGATTTGCACTCCTTTCCTTTACACTTAACACATTCAAGCTCCATAGTAAATTGTATTTGACATGGTCAGGAAACCTAAAGCCGGTCCTGTCCTTATATTTCAACTTTCTAAATCTATTTACTTTTTCCTTTACTTTTTATATGTAGAAGAAATATGTATATATAAAGAAATAAACCATATATATCTTGTTTATATTAAAATAACTGCTTAAATAATTGATTGTTGTAGAAACTTTGTAGTATAGCTGAAAGATTTGGCCACAAAGTTTTAAGATTACCACCATATTATTATATTTTCAACCCAATAGAATTGATTTGGGGAAAATTGAAAAAAAATGTCAGAAAAGGAAATATTTTTCCAAAATTCGACAAAAAAGTGATAGGGTTAATTAAAAATGAAGTGTCCAAAATTACCCAGGAAGATTGGGAAAAGAGAATTGCCAAAGTGATTAGAATTGTGGATGATTATTTGAAACTTTGTGAATTTAATAAAAGTGGGGAAAATAAATTCATTATAAATTTAGAAGAGGATAGTTCATCATCTGAAAATGAAGAAGAGGGGGAGAACGTACAGGATTCTGAGGAAGAAGTGATTGTGATGACTTGTGATTGAAGAAGTGGTAGTGATATCAAGTTTATTATTTGTGTCCGTTTTTGTGTTCAATGATAGTGATCGTGATATGAAGCTTATTATTTATGTCATTTTTTGTGTTCGTAAGTATTTTAATCTATTTTTATTTATTTAAAGAATTCAATTATATTTAATTTTATTTATTTGGAGAATACAGATTTTATTTACGAAAATTTACTATTTCGAGTTTTGTCTTTGTTTTTAGAGGTTTATTGTTATTTTTTAATTTATTTATATATTTTTTTACTGTTACTATTTTAAGTTTTTTTTTGTTTTTAGATGTCTATTGTCATTTTTTTTATTTATTTTGAGGATACCTATATATTTTTTTACTGATACTATTTTAAATTTTTTTTGTTTTTAGAGGTTTAGTTTTATTTTTTGTATAATTTTCTTTATCCTATACTAATATTCTTTACCCATCTTATCATGGCAAGATATGCTCATATCTCCCCGTGGTCCTTGCTAGGTAGTAACAATTTACTCAAATATTAAGTGAACTAGGATACTGTAATTACTGTATAGTCAGTAGTGTAACTTGTTGCCAGCTAAACTGAGCCCACACAACAAAAGCCAACGCAATTTTCTTATGGAAAAGTGACTTCCGTTAAATTGGTTGAATTTTTGATATGTTGTGTATCCTATCTCTGTATCAAATGCATCAATGTCTCAGATTTGTTTAATAACACCTAAACACTATAATTGATTGTCTTATCATATCATATGACGTCATAGCAGGTCATGTCGTGTCACAGAACCTCATAGTGGTCACTTTGAATTTTATTGTGATCTGAGCACCTAGAAGTAAGAGAAAAGAATGTTATTTAAATCATGATGTTCTATGACACGATATTACATGCTATGACGTCATATGACGTGACGACGTTTGAGATTATATGATGTAATATTTCAATAAATAAACCATGACAGTTATGAGGTGTTTTCAAACCACTGTGAGACCCTAGAAGCAAAAAAAAAGTACTGATTTAACCCAGACCCATACACCTCAAATAAACGATAATTCTTACTTTAGCAAGCTTTATCTCAAGACTCTGAAAGTTTGTCAATTTGTGCCAATTGAGACATTTGATCAGAGAGATGGGATACACAACATATCAAAATTTCAACCAATTTAATGCAAGTCATTTTTCCATAAGAAAATTGCGTGGTCCTTTAAAAGTGTAAACAGACATAGGTACACAATATAGTTAAGTCCGGGCCTTAGCGTCTCACCTCGCACCCTCCCTCTCAATTTCATCTTTCCCGCACTATACCATAAGGTTTATGTGATAATAAAATAAAAAGTTTTAGTTAATATTAAATATTTTTAATCGATTATATTTGAAAAACTATCGAAAAATCCTAATAGCAAAAAAAATGCACTTTTTTGCATAAAAGTGCATTTAAATATGTCTTCCAGTCAAAACTGTGCATACACACTATGATTTTCTTGTTATCTACACCTAAATCTATCATTCCTCAAATCATTATTTCTGGCGGCCTAAATAAACTAATGCCATTATATTATGTGAAAAAATATTATAAAATGTTTTTGCTTTCAATTTTTTAAACTTAATTAACACGATACTTAATATGACCTCCCTTCTCGTCAAAATAATTATTTTTTACCACTATAAAAACATTTTATTTACCTAAAAAAATGTATCTATAAGTAATAGCAACTTTTAGCAACTTTTAAAACGTATTAGATACTATTTTTAAAACTAATTTCTGTCGCATTCAACATCGATAAATAGAATGATATTAACGAACAAACTTACTGATCTGTTGTACTGTGAGGGTGAGCCCACGTTTCAGTTTTCTCAAAGGATTTCATCTTCGTTCGCCTAGTGTGCCTTGGAGTGATTTCAGAATCTGAAGCGTGGCTAACTTCAATACATTTTAAATCACTTAACTGTTGTGAAATTGAATCTAAAACATTGTCCCTATCACTAAATAAAATTCCATCGCGACGTCGCCGAAATTTAGTGCTTCCTGCCCTTCGTAGGCGTTCTTTTGGGTTTTCTGTACATTTTTCAAAAACATCATCTTTCTCTTGGGTAACATTTTCTAATTGACTAGTATTTTCCTCAAAATTTTCTAAATAAAAGATATAATAAATTACATAAACAATATCATAAAAATAACATGTTAACTTACGAGGAGGCATTTTGTTACAAGTTCTTGACCATCTTCTGATGTCAGTTTGATATGTCCAGTTGTCGGAAAGAGCACAGTATTCATCTTCAGATTCATCTGTATGTGTAACTCTTTGTTGATGTAGATGGGCACAACTATTTAAAATCTGAAGTCTGCGAAACAGGGAATGCAATACATTAGGTTCTAAAAGTGGGTGATCTTGGGCGGCTGTCGCTACTTCGATGGGAAATTGCATATCTGAAATAAACACATTGTTTTCTTAAACAATCAATCTAAATCTATATTGAGTAGAGTTGGATTACTGTCACGTTCTTTTATATAATTTTGTGCATGATACTCAAATTTCATTTTTATTATGCTCTGCTGTAATATGCATCTACAAGTCGATGTAAGTTGACAAAGTGCAATACAGGATGTCTCGGAGGAAATATAGATCAATTAGAAATCCTTAATGTCCCAATAAATATTGTTATATAATGTTTACATAAATATTACTTCATTGTGTTATTCCTATGTTATATCACATGTGACTTCTACTCATGTATGTGCCATTGAAAGTCTTCATCACATGCAAGTAATTTTTATATGAACAATAATTATTTTTTATATAAATTACATAACTTCTTATGTAGTAATTTTGCATCAATAAACCTTCATTTCTAATTAAAAATGAAAGAAATATTTACTTTTATTAATTTTCTGTCATACCTTATCGTAATGATAATTTACCGTGCTTCCCTATAATGATAATTAAATTAAATTATTTATTATTAAGGGCGCGTGTGAGAGCTCATTTGAAAAGCTTTTTAATTCTCTAACCAACAATATAAGATTTTTTACACCTCATTTTGCATTGGAAGTAAGAGCCTATCTCAATCAAGTTTTTCCCAATAGGTGGCAGTAGAGCCGGTGAAATTGAGTGGCCTGCCCGTTCTCCCGATTTGACCCTGCTTGACTATTTTTTATGAGGTTACTTAACCAGTTAAGCGCCATGAGGTATAGTGCACGTGCCACACGTTTTTGTTCTTGGGGCGTCGCGACATAAGTGCTGTACCTCACTACAAACTGTCTTATTTTGTGATGTAGTACCGTAGATACGTCTCGTTGCTGTAGTTTTTATATGGGAACTAATAGAGTTTGGCCTCATGAACCACGCTATGATCTTGGTCCGGGGAATTTGGCGACATAAGTGCTGAACCTCACTACGGACTGTTTTATTTTGTGATGTAGTACCGTAGATATGTCTCGCTGCTGTAGTTTTTATATGGGAACTAATACAGTGTAGCCTCATAAACTACGCTATGATCTTGGTCCGGGGAATTTGTTTTATTACATATAACAACATATATGGCGCATGGCCCTATAATATACATTTACTTCTACAGGCCACGAGACATATAACGTATGTCTTATAAAAAAATGCTCTAAAAAATAAATGCGAAACGAAAATGCAAAAATTTCAAGGGCATATATATATAGTACAATGCTTGAATATTCCAAAAACGTCGAGAAAAAATTTGGGCACATCAGACCAGATTTTCTGATTGTATGGTGGCACTTAACTGGTTAAAATCGAAAGTCTACTTCAACAGACCAAATAACGTCGATGATTTAAAAGACATAATAAGGCAAGAAATTAATCAAATCACCCCGGAAACGATACAAACTGTTTTAGAAGAATTTCAGGATTATCGTCAAGAAGCTACAGGCGCCCAGTTTGAACATTTGATTTAAACTGTTCCACGTTCTTTTGTTTACTTAGTAGCATTAAAAATGTAATATTTTTCAATAAAAGAAATTAGAGAAATTCAAAAAAACGTATATTGCCGGATAGAGAATTAAAAACCCTTTCAAATGAGCTAACACACGCACCCTTGTTACATTTGAAAATTTTGAAGGGGTAGCTGTCAATCCAAGGGGGTTGAAGGGGAGGTATAAAATTAACTCAAAAAATGTCATTTTAGAATTAAAAATTGACGTATTTTAGAATTTTACTCATAAATTATTAATTATGTAGATAATGAATGTATCCGTTGCTTATGGACCTCACTGTATAATAATATAATAATTTTATGTCTGTATAGATATTCTGTATATGCAATCACGATTCTGTACAGACATTTTGTTAATAAATTATATAAATAGGTTAAATACACAATACTGGAATTACGTCTAATACATGAAAGGTAATTTTTCAAATATAACAGTTGAATATAATATGATATACCAGGATGATGATATGTAACACGATCATGGTACACCCCCTTTTTTCCTTTAGTTTTAAAGATAAAATATTGACTTTTTAAACTTCCTATATTCTTAATACATGAATCTTTTTGGCATATAAACGATTTTTCCCCACTTACGGTTTCAACGGAAATGAGACAACTTTTGTTTCTTAAGTGGAACACCTTTTACATTATTGCATTTTGATTCTTGCATAATTTTCTGAATTCAATAATAGCACATAAGTGACATTTCAAACATCAATATTTATTTTAGTTTAATTTTTAGTTTTCCATTAAAGTGTGTCATGACTATTCTATGGCAAGCTGTTCTAGTTTTTATTCGACATTAAGGCTAGACTATAATTTTAATCATAACTCATAAGATAGATACATTTCTTAATAAAAATTAAAGTATTTTCCTTAATAAAAATTGAATTTACATTTTAAACACGAATGGAAATCTAATTTCTTTGTCATTAGGATTAGGATATCCAATTTTTATATAAATTATTTATTTCCGCATTTAAGCCTATATTACTAGTAACGCAATATATATATATATATATATATATATATATATATATATGTTAGATAGTGGATTACTTGATTAACTTTTTAAAAAGATTTATTTAGTTTAACACTGGAGTCAACGTTGACTCGTTAAGAAAATACAATAATAATTTAGATGAGGTTTATTCGAAAGTGAGTATAAGACTGATTACAAAAAGGTTGTTGGTAATATTTATAATGTTTTGAGAACAAAGGAAACAGTGTTGCTGATTCAGCACAATCAGGATTACTTAGAATTGAAATACAATGCTCATGCAGCGTGAGCGGTTATTGAGAAGAGCTGTTACGCAGTATGTAATACGATATGTTTGAGAAGGTTAAGCCTGTCTCGATAATATTATATATCATAGTATATTTCTAATATAACAGCTTCCCCCTTATAAAAAAAGTTGGTGTTTTATGCAGCAACTTTTGAAATGAATATAAAATGTATATAAAAGGTAATGGTACAATTTGGAAAAATATAAAAGATACAAAAATGTTAAATCGTAAGGTTTAAAACACAGAATATAACCTTAGCGTCTAAAATATGAAATGCAAGCACAATAAGCTTGATTCATAAAATAAAATAACATAAAAATGTTAGAGTTAAAATATAGCTTTGGCAAGAAAGCGTAAAATACAAACATACTAGGTTTGAATTGTAAAATAGGATAAAATATTCCTAAGGTTAAAATATAGCTTTACTGTGAAAGCATAAAATATAAGCATGATGGGTTTGAATGAAAATGACGTAAAAAATGTTAATAAAATTGAAATTAACAAATGATAGAAAAATAATGAAATATAATGATTAAACAAATGAAATAAAATTCACTGAAGAGTCCAGCACTGAAAGTCAGTAAAAAGGCACAAAACAGTTTGTCTTTATGTAAGTTCTATGTCTTCGGCTTCGTTGTCTTCTCTTCTTAAGGTAGGTCGTCTTCGTGAAGGAAATAGGTTAGCAAATGTCCTGTAGGGTTTGCTAGGCCTCGGTGGAGATGGGGGTGATGCAGAAACATCGATGGCTAGTCTTCGTCTTTTTGTTCTGCACTTACAAAATAGGTACAGAAATAACAGTCCAATTATTAGCACAATGATAAAATAGGTGAACCAGGATATGTGTTTTGTTATAAAGGGTTCGTTGATCAAATCATCTAAATCTCTGGAGTATTGGTCCAACTTGTGTTTGGCAACTTCGAGGTCTTCCGTATTGAGATTGTTTAATTTTAGTGGTTTAAGATTTGGAGCTCGGATTTTGTCTGGAATATGTTTACAACATTCAAATGGAATTTGGATTGGATGAGTGTCGTCTTTTACATCGGTTACTTCATTGGTACTAGCTTGAATTTTTGTGATGCCTATGAAGGCGTAACAATTTGGTTGTAATTTTACTATTGAATTTTTGTAGATGACTTCAGTTTTTGAATTTCTTTCTGGACAGTTGATGGTTGTTTGTAGAGGTTCTGCGTTAATAACTAACCATGTGTTTTCGTCTATTTTTTGGACGTTGTAGCCTTGGCTGATGATAAATGACGTCTGGCAGTTTTCTGGCAGAGTTTTGAGGTTCTTGAAGAGACGGGCTTCGCATATGGCATTGTTGTCAATAGGATATGCAAATAAATTTGGACATAATTTGGTGTTGAAATAAAGTGATTTGCATTCTTCAAGGTTCGAGATAGGTATGTACATTAATGAATCATCATCTCTCGCGATATATTTTTGAGAAGTTGATAATACATGATATAAACCAGTTCTATTATCCAAAATAGGGATAGGGTATAATTGAAATACTGAATATGTTTGAGGGTCTATTAAAGGTATGTCTAACACAAATATTAGATCCGAATTTGTTTGAAAAGCTTTTAGTTCTATAATGTCTAAGTACTGTGCAACCTTTGATAGTTTGATTGGAAGCGGTAAATTGTTCCTTTGTAGGTTTTGCGAAATTTCCTGTAGAGAATTTACTAAGTCTTTTGGATTTATAATTGGCGTGTGAATTATTTTAAGCCTCGCGAAAGTGCTGGAATTTAAGATGTCATTTAGGTTATCCTCGATAAATAAATAACTTGCCATAAGTTGTTCGCAGATTTCGATAAATTTCAGTTTTGCATGGACGTTTTCTATGTCCTTAGTCATGTCTAAAATTGAAGTTTCGATTTCTTTAATATCTTTGTTGAAAGTTTCCTTGTCAACTTGCAATTTTTGAATAGTTGCGTTGAAATTTTTTGTTACTGAAGTTGTAACAGATATTTGGTTTTAAATTAGGTTTCGAGTTGATTGAAATAATTAATTTTGAAAAGAACATTACTTTTTGAAAGTACCGTTGTCATTAAATTGTTTTGCAATTTATTTTATCATCTGAGATAATTTTTAGAAATAGGTGTTATTGTCAGTTTGGTATTTGGTGAATTTTTGAAACGTGGTTATCGAAACGATTTTTAACATTTCTTTTGTTTTCGTCTCGTAAGCTAATTAATACACGCTATTTGTTAAAATAGTGTACCAATCATGTATTTAGTTTCCTGTATGATCGTCATGTAGTCGGGTATATTATTGGGATAATAATCATATTTATAATGTATTATCGCAATATTTTAATATTTCGTTTCGAATGTATGTCACAATAGTTGCTATTCGTATGTGGAATAGTTTTAACAGGGTTATACACTTGGAAAATAACCATGAGGGGTTGCTGTTGTGAAACACAGCTTAGAAGGGTATTGCTAGAATAATGTGTGGGTTGAGAAAAATGAATTATTATCGATTTTATTACTGTCATTTATTGTTAATATCATATTTAATTAAGCATTCATTTCTCTTGATTACATAGGGCTTTAGATTGAGTTTCATAGGGTGGACTGAACTACCTGAATGTTAGAAAACTTCGGGGTATTTTTCTTGTATGACAAATTTTTCTGAGTGGGAAAATTAAACTTACAGAATTTCAATTTCTGGAGTAGCGTTGAAGATGGGTAGTTAGCGCGTGTTCATTTGACATGGAGTTGTCAATATAAGGATAAGAGGATTCACTTATTAGTTTATAATGCGAACATAAATGATTGTCATAAGTCTATGTGCATTATATTTCCGAGATAATGAAGAGATTGACTGATGGAATTATTCGGAAAATTATAAATGAGATTTTTGAAGGAATAATTGTTTGAAACTAGATTCGTGAAATGGTTACTACTTGTCAGAATTAGGGTGATGTACGTTTCGGATAATAATTCTATGTAAATGTTACGAGAAAATAATTTCTTTTTATTTTAAGAAGTTGGTCAGGGAATGAGAGAATGTAAATGTTCCTATTGCATGATTATAGTGTCGAAATTGTAACATAAGGATGTTTACGATTGATTTTGCAATCTTGTGTAGGACAGTGTAAGCTGTGTGAATTTGTCAATTTTTGTAGGTGTCAATGTATGTTTTGTGTGAGAATTGAAATGGGTCGATTTGTCGAACGGTGCTTTTGGGGTTTTTGTGATTACCAAAGGATTGTTAGGATCCTTGCGATTTGGTTTTCGACAAATTTTGCGTTTTTTATAAAACTTTTGGCGTGGTTTGTTAGTTCTTGCCAATTATATTTGTTTTTGATGTAACCTATTTTTATAAACGGAACCTTATTTATCAGGGGTTCTTGCTAGATTCTAATTAGTAGTTGAAGTATTAAAATACAATGATAAATTTTGTATATTGGTCTAGTATAAGTATTCGAAATTTTGAGGTATTATTTTTTTTTATATTTTCTTTGAAATCTCTAATTTTTTTTATTTTTAAAATAATGTTGAGATTAAATGTCTTAACATTGATCCTAAAGAGAAATAATTCTGTCCGTCTGTGTTTTCGAGTTAATGTTGGTTTTGTTATTACTAAACTACAGAATAATTTCGTAGTTTTCTTTTTAGAGGGAGATGTTTTATTGAAATTATTGTGTGGAAGTAAGTTCACAATTTTTCGATATAGTAGTTGTGTGAAATTTGTAGTTTTACGTTTTGTTTTCGTAATCTACTAGAAGTTTTGTCTCGTGTAAGTATAAAAGTTGTCAAATGGTGTAAGGTGTAGGGTTTGTTTGTAATTTGTATTTTAGAGTAATCTATTAAAGATATCGTTTTGTAAAGTCAAGAAAATGTGTAAAATTCTTGGGCAATTTGTTCGTTTGTACTTAGGGTCATACAAATTTAATTCTGAACATTTTTGAAGAAAGATTGATTTTTCAGTTCCTGAAATTTCTTTTGTATATTTGTGAAATTTCAGGATTTTCGAGTGATTCAATTTTTTTAATTTGAAAAGGTATGTTCTGAATTTAGGTTCTAATTTAAAGTCTGAAAATTTCTAAATGTATATTATTTAAATTTCTGCCCTTGCTATTAATTAACAGCTGTTGTTACTTGTGCTTGTAAAGCGTTTATGTTGGTGTAATGAAATATCATAATGAGTACAATGCAATATTGAGGTGTTGGATATCAGGCATTTCTTTTTAAAATGTTTAAGTTCATAAACATACAAGACGTGCTTCTGTGCAAAAGTTCAAGGCACTGTTATCAAAGTAGTACTATTATTATGAAGTTCTTCGAATTAAATGTAAATATTTTATGTGCATTTATTTAAATGAACAAAAGTATTTCCTTATGATTAAGGTTTTGTAGAATTTATTACAGGAGAAGAAATGTCGAAATATCCTAGTAATAGAGGAAAGGAATAAAATTATTTACATAAGAAGTGTTTTTGATCAATAATTGATCTATGCAGTTAGTTGATATATCGTACAATTATTTTTTAAAGATTTTCTAGTAATATTAATTTAGAAAAATTTGAGAAAAGTGGAGAATATCTTTAATATAAACTGTTAATTTTAGGTAATAATATTGTAAAAGATTTCGATTAGGTGACTAAAAATTTGTGAGATAATTTTGAAAATTATTTTGGGTTGCAAGTTTTTGTGTAAGTGTTTTATTTCGCAGGGTCAGCATATGGTTGAGACGAGAATTGGTATTATTGTTATCAATTAAGTTTAAATATAGATTTGAATTTTTGGACTGGTTCAAATTTTAAGTTAGAAAATTCTACTATTTTTGGAATTGTTTTTTCAGGAGACACAAATGGATTTTGTCGGTACATTTTCCTGATTGTGTGGGGTGTATAGATTTTTCTATCGTTTTGATTACGCAGGATTGTATGCGTGTTTCTTGAATTGTTCTTTACTTTGTTTGACTTTTGAATTTTCGGTTTCCAAAGTATTTTATTATTAATTTTGAATACTGTTTGCGAAATAAACATTTTTCTGTTTAATGCTTTTGGTTTTACTTGTTTCGAATTATTTTTTGAAATGTTTAAATTTAACTTTACCAATTTAGATTTATCTATAAGGCATGATTTTGTTTTCGAAAGGTTTATTTTTTGTGGGTTAACGTTAGGGTTTACATTTGAAGTTTTTTCTGTTTCTTGTACTTTGCTTTTAAATATTTTTTTGATACGTGATTCGGTAAAAGTAGAATTTTGATTTTTGTTTTCACAGGACATGTCTAAAAGTTTAGAACTTTTGTTTATTTGACTGGTGACTGAATTTTGATAGTTTTCATCAGACGTTGTCTCGAAAAATTCGTTTTGTATATTTGTTTTTGCAAAGGTGTTATTTAAGTGTATTTTTCCTTGTTCCTGAGCTAGCGGTATAGCGTCAGTGTCACAATAAAATTCAAATATTTCTTCAGTGTCTGGTTCGAAAAAAATAGGATTTTGATTAATGATGTTGCCTGAAATGTGATTATTAATATTTTTGTTTGAATTTGTAACTGGTTGTAAAGGTAAATAATCGTTAACTTTAAATAATGGTATATTTTTAAAATTGGTAATTAGTTGATTATTTTTGAAATCTATAATGCATTCGTAATGTTCTAGAAAGTCGCTACCTACGAAGCCATCAAAGTCTGTATCTAAATCGTGTACATAAACTTCATATGGGTCGTTAGAATTGAATGGTATGAGAACAGATTCAGTGATATTAATTTTTTGTCCTATTGCTTGTATATTTAAATTTTCGGGACGTCTTTGATTATAATTTCCTGTTGCTTTGGGTTTGAAAATGGAAATATCTGCACCTAAATTGATTAGAATATTAAATTTATTTGTTGGGTCTTTCATGAAATACAGGTTTGCCGAACTTACTTGAAATGGAGGGTTAGATGGTGAATTTACATGAAACATTGCTCTTGAGGGTTCGAATGTGGGTCGGAACTGTCTTTGAGGTTCATCGCTTGGACTTGGCGAGAAATTTGGTCTAGTTCGTCCGTTTGTTGTGTTGGAGTATTCGTGGAATACTCCGGGCCTATGCAAAAATCCGGAGCATTAGCAGTATAATCCTCGTGCTGTTGAGGTTGAGAATTAGCAGTATAATTCTCGTACTGTTGGAGTTGAGAATTAGCAGTATAATTCTCACATTGTTGGGTTCCAAAATCGTAATCATAATCATTTTCGTTAGAATAATTGGGAGAATAATTGGTAGAATAATTTACAGGATAACTTTCATATTGGTTTGGGCTATCAGTGTAGTTATCATAAGGTTCTTGATTTAGGTGATGTGTCTTTTGTTGATTAAACCTGTTGAAATTTGGGTTTGGTTGGATGGCAGAAGGTCTTTGTTGGTTGAAGTTTGGATTTGGCCTGATAGCTGAGGGCCTGTTCTGTTGAGAATAATTTTGCTGCTGGTTAGAGAAATTTTGGAAATTTTGCGGTCTATGATTAGATGTGAAATGTTGCCTTGGAAGCTGTGCTTGATTAGAATAAGCATTTGGTGTGAAATTGGGAGATGGGGACTGATAGTTTTGCCTTGTGCGGCATTCATTAACATGGTGTCCGCTTTTTTTGCAGAAGGTGCAAAATTGTGGGGAGTTTGGACGTCTTTGTGGGTTTTGAATGAGATTTTTATTTGGAACTCTATTAGAAAATTTTTGTGATTCAAAATAGGATAATTGCAATTCACGTTTAATGCGGTTTATTGCGTCTAACATGTCGCCAGGGTTACCAGCCCTAATGATTTGACCTAATTTGGGTTCTAATCCGGTTAATAAAGTAGTCAATGTCATATTTTCAATGAGGTTACATTGAGCAGTTTTTTCCTCTAGAGTTAGAGTCTGCTTTTGCACTGCTGCGTGCATTTTCGCGTTGTGCGTTTGTAGTCTTGATACAAATATTAGTGCGGTTTCGTTGGGTAACTGACGAATCCTCTGCAGATCCTGAATCAAAGCTGTCAGGTCGCGAGAGTCGCCAAAATGAGCTTCAAGTAAGCTTTTGATTTCTGCCCATGTAGCAGGGTTTCGGGAATTTATTAATTCTGCGGCTTTTCCGCGTAATTTATTTTTTATGTGAAGCGTTAATAAGACGCGCTGATCATCAACAGCGATACCCTGAGCGGTTATGCAAGCTGAAATAAATGTTTGCAAGAATATGGGGTTGCCGTCAAATTCGGGCACTATGGAAAATATTTCGCTTAACCTATAAGGTTCAATATTTATTGTTTCGTTCGCCGTGATTGAATTGTTTGCATTGGAATTGCTTACGTTTGTAGCCATTTTATTTATATTATTTAGATAATCGAATAACTTAAAACACCTTTTCAATTTGAGCTAGTACGCTACTGATAATTGGCAATTTTTTATTATATGTAAAACAATGTGCTGTTTATTTTATAATATTTCAAAATTTAATTACAAGGATAATTGGATTAATTTAAAAAGTGTTTTTAGTTGGGAATAATGTCACTGAAATTTTATATTTTGCACACACGGTATTATAGAACACAAGCTTGTCTTAAGGCCTTAACCTTAACCTTTTATGTGGTATGCGATAAAAATGCAAAGATAACAATGGTACGTGATTACAGTTAATTAGATAAATTCGCACTTACAGAGTATATGATATTACCATAAAAATAATGTTACGATAGGAACAGTGTATGATTACGGTTATTTATATAGGTCACACAAATTATAATCAAGATATTTTATTTCAAGTTTAAATAAAATTACTATTTTAGATATTAGAACTGTATGTAGCAATGCAATGTATTTTAATAAAATATAATGTAAAATTATGTCGTTGAAAATCGATAATTGCGAGACGATTCAAAAATGACTTACCCTAAATTTTTCATTCCTCGTGGTCCAGTTGAATGCGACTTCGTGAGCTTAGCTTCACCAAAGGTCTCTCTCTGCCAGGGGTGTCACTGGGTGTTCCTTCCACAGGGTTGCCTTTGATGCCGAAGACACCAACGATGGGACGGGATGAAATTCTTACTTGCTAATTGTTGAATCGTGTTGATTTGAAATGTTGCTTTGCTTGTATTTCTTGATAATTATTATTGTTTCGCTTCTGTGCGTTTGAGAATAATGTAGGTTCTTCTGAACAAAGGATTGGGATCCACCACTACAGCTAAGAAGTTCTCCTTGTTCCAGAAGCTCTTTTCGTCCGGTTAGGCACCTTTTTCAGATGGACTCCTTGTTCCCTCGGATATGTTTGCTACTGGTTAGGCTCCCGAACTGTGTGTTTTTCAGATCCGCCACGACTGCGCCAATGTTAGATAGTGGATTACTTGATTAACTTTTTAAAAAGATTTATTTAGTTTAACACTGGAGTCAACGTTGACTCGTTAAGAAAATACAATAATAATTTAGATGAGGTTTATTCGAAAGTGAGTATAAGACTGATTACAAAAAGGTTGTTGGTAATATTTATAATGTTTTGAGAACAAAGGAAACAGTGTTGCTGATTCAGCACAATCAGGATTACTTAGAATTGAAATACAATGCTCATGCAGCGTGAGCGGTTATTGAGAAGAGCTGTTACGCAGTATGTAATACGATATGTTTGAGAAGGTTAAGCCTGTCTCGATAATATTATATATCATAGTATATTTCTAATATAACATATATATATATATATATATATATATATATATATATATATATACATATTTTTTTTGTTAACCTCTCAAAAAATTTTTTTGGCATTAGCCACCCCCTCTACCCTATTATTAAAAGGTGTAAAATATTACATTGGGATTTAGTATGTATAAGACTTGGATACAAAATCTAGATGTGGAAGTAGTGATTCCTTGGGCAGTGGTTTTTTTATATTATTTCTAAATTTATTTTTATCAAGTTAATTTTTATGGCAATTTGGGGATGGTGCAGTGGCATTATATTTTCATAACTATTTAATATTTATTGTACTTGAGTTTTCATAAAACTCTAAATTAAAATTCAAATACATTCCGATAATGCAATAAATTGATTCGTTGTGTGTATTTACATTCTAAATTAGAATTTAAATGCATTTCCATCGTGCAAATTGATGCGCCATCTGTTCCAGAATAGATGAAGTAGATGAAGGAAATCTGGGATTGCCAAGTAGTGTGTTCGTAAAGAACATTGCAAATTGCAATGGTAGAGAGTACGACATAGATTTTTAAGATATGCGTGCTATGAAAACATGATATATGGTTACAGGACAGTTAAAACTATCCATCTAGAGCTAGAATTTGAATACATGACATAGAGAATAGAAGAAAAGTCCAAAAGGTCACCTGAACCTCCCCGAAATCGGGAAATTCTCCACCAATCGGCAACACTGCATCCTCTACAACTTCAGTTAGGTATTTGGCTTTTTACTTATGCTATTCTGCAACAGATAGCGTGCCAATTTGCATTATCGAAATGTATTTATATTTTAATTTAGAATAAAAATGCATCGCGTCGATTTACATTATCGGAATGGATTTAAATTTGAATTTAAAATGTAAACAAACGCAATAAAAATTAATAGCGCATAGAATCCAAGTGGCATGAAATTATTAATACCGAGGAATCTCAAGTACAATAATAATAATATGGCTTTATTTTTTGTTGATATAAGTTATTTACAAGAATCTTTTATAAAGGGGGCGACGTTCAATAAATTGCAACAAGAATCTTCACAAATCTCTGATTTATTAATCACTAAAACAAATCTTAAAAATAACACAACTAATAGTAACTTTAATATAAATAATTCACTTCTTTAAATCACAACTTGTTATTCTTCTTTATTTCATCTGATCACTTGTCATCTCATATCTAAATCTCCATATCAAAACTGTACTGAACTCTATAAAGAAATGAACTGTCCAAGTGCACTGGATCCACCTCTTTATATACACACTTCGAACGTGCTCGAATCTCCTTCCAGAACCCATCGAATATGCTGGAAATTTTTGTAGTTTTCTAGTTGCTAAATGACGATTCGTCATTCGAAAAAATTAAAATATGATTCAGTGTACAGACAAAAACGAAACGTCTAAAAATTTTTTTAGCGTTAGCTACCCTCTGTAGCACCCCCATTGCCACCCCCCCCCCACTATATTATTAAAGGGGGTAAAATATTTCAAAATGTGATTTAGCGTGTATACAAGAACGAAACGTCTGAAAAAAAATTTGTCGGCGTTAGCTAGCCCCTCTACCACACCATTGCCACCCCCACCCTATTATTAAAGGTGGTAAAAAAAAATAAAATATGATTTAGTGTGTATACAAGAATGAAACGTCTAAAAAATTTTTTTGGTGTTAGCTACCCCGTCTACCATCCCCATTGCCACCCTCACCCTATTATTAAAGGGAGTAAAAAAATTAAAATTTTAGTGTGTATTCAAAAACGAAACGTCTAAAAAATTTTTTTGGCGTTAGGTACCCCCTCTACCACCCCCACCCTATTGTTGAAGGGGGTTAAAAAATTGAAAATGTGATTTAGTATGTATACAAGAAACGTCTAAAAAAATTTTTTTGGCGTTAGCCACCCCCACCCTATTATTAAAGGGAGTAAAAAATTAAATTGGGATTTGAACCAAGGGCCTCTAAAATTTCTTTTAGCATTAGTTACCCCCTCTACCACCCCCACCCTATTGTTAAGGGAATAAAAAATTAAATTGGGATTTAGTGTGTATACGAGAATCAAGGACTTCTAAATTTTTTTACATTAGCCACCCCCTCTATAACCCCCACTCTATTTTTTTTTAATTTACCAGACAAATATAGATTTCCATTTGTATTTAAAATGTGAATTCAATTTTTGTTGACAAATGTCTTATATGAGTATTGATTAAAATTAAGTCTAGCCTCAATGTCCAATAAAATCCAAAACGGCTTATCATACTATTCCGATTTATTCTACTTGACACGTGTAATCCTAGAAAAATTGAAATCCAGTTGAATATACTAAATTATGTGATTTATGAGCAAATAAAGTTCATCAAAATGGTTTTTAGGACAAAACACAATTTTTTCAAACGGAACCATATGTGTACCATGGCCCGTTTATTAGTACTATTAATAAGGAATTTATTAATATGCCTTATTTAATTGTGCGATAAAAAGAATCAAAATTACAGCTAAAAGA
Source organism: Leptura quadrifasciata (assembly GCA_963675555.1). Taxonomy (NCBI): domain Eukaryota; kingdom Metazoa; phylum Arthropoda; class Insecta; order Coleoptera; family Cerambycidae; genus Leptura; species Leptura quadrifasciata. Next base: position 25,029,970 of record OY776682.1, read on the forward strand.
ATATACAATTTTTTTACCGCACATAAGGTGGCTTTGGAATACAAAAAAGGAAAACATTACAACAGCTGCTCAAAATGCTGTCCAATAACATCAACGGATTTTTGAATTTGAATATTTAGCTGTATTTCGAAATAGTTATTGATTTGCCATTATGCTATTAATTGTGCGTCTTACTCGTAGCTTCAGGTTTTCACGGGTTGCAACGGCGGTGCGTAGACAATATTTTTTAAATGGACCGAAATAACAAATCGAGGGGAGTCCTTCTCCAAAATTATTGTTTGGCCGCAAGTTATTCTGTAAAACCCAATTACAATAGTCCATCCTACGTTCGTCATTATTTTTGTATAAATGCTACAGCAATTGGTATTTAAGAAAATGTATAGTTACATTTATACAAAATTCGGCTTACTGTTTGGTGACTGATTTCTGATTCAATTCAATGTCCACTCGAGCCAAAACATTAATTTCGGTTAGTCCTTCAATAATAAAATTTTCTTCGGGATAAATGTTGGGCTTTCTTCGGTATTGATTTTTCAACATGATTAATTAAAATAATTTGCCGTTGGGCATAAAGGTCGGTAGCCGCAAGTGCATTTTTTTCTACATTTCCCATAAATAATTAACATGTCGGCATTTTTAACAAAATTAACAAGAAGTTCAAACAATGTTTAAAGACAGTAAACATACTGGTAAATCAACAAATGTTTGACAACTAAATATTTCATTGTTTTCAAAGCTGCCTTACTTACCTACTACTTACCATTTAATTACAACAAAATTGTATTTTTTTTCTTGTAGCTGTAATTTTGATTGCATTTATCGCACGTTTTAATAAGACATATTAATAGTACTAAGAAATGGTACCACCGAACCAATATGGTTTCCATTTGAAAAAATGTATTTTGTTCCAAAAACCATTTGGATGAAAAAAAATCATTTATTTGTCAAAAAGTGACGTCTATTAAGTATAGTCGGGTACAGTATGGCTGGACAGTCAAAAAACGCAACAAAAACTTTACTCTCTGTACTATCTCGCTGCAAATTCAACCACTTATCTTTATAGGTACGTCGACTTGTTTGATGAGACCATGGCGAATGGTTCACCGGTGTTAACAATTAGCTCGTAAAGTTTTTGTTGCGTTTTTTGACTGCCCAGCAAAACTGTACCCAACTACATATAAGATGTTCTACATTTTACTAGTTTGTCTTTAAAACTAAAGGAAAAAATGGGGTGTACCATGATTTTATTGCATGTGGTATACAACAAAAAATATAGGTATCTCTATGGTATTAATAACTAATAAATTATAGGGGATATAAGTGTATTATCGGTACAGAGTAAAATATATATCGAATCTATATCGTTCTGGTTTATTATAAAACCATCGACAGAGAAAAGTAGATAAGCTATGGGTGTTTTGTCTCAAAATTCCATGTTATTTCTTATGGAGGTTCATTCTGGTCTTCAAGATAATTTTTCGCCAGGATCCGCCCACCTGTAGCTAACTTCACAACTTAATAATAATAATAATAGACATTTATTTCCAACAGGTGTAAAACCCAATTACAGGAAAAGCAATACAATAAATAAACAATAACAGTTTAAAAAAAAACTAACACATAAAGCATTAATACATACAGTACTTAATAGTAAGTTAGCGTACTAATACATCGGTAAAAAATACTTAATTACTCCATAGATGGTACATTACATACAATTTGCATTCAATCAGTCACATTTCTATAGTATATATCAATGATGAATTTTAAGCTGTTAAAATTGATATCACATCGATCTGATATAGTATTAAAAATTCTGCACATATTAATAATTGGTGATTTATACATTACATTCGTTTGTGCAAAAGAACAATAGAATGCTTGAGAGTGACGTGACGTAGGTCTAAGAACTAAAAAGTTTACTCTGCTTAATAGTGCTGGACAATCAATGATATTATTTAATAAATTATAAAGAAATGAGATAGCAATAACTTTTCTTCAATCAAACAGGGAAATCATATTAAAATTATCAAGTAAGATTTTATTGTCTATGCCTCTCGGGGGATAAAAGCCGTGACGCTTAAAAAAAATAAATTTCATACATTTTCTCTGAATCGATTCGATGGGCTGGATAGCATTATTATAAATTGGGAACCAAATTAGAGCTGCATATTCCAGTTTACTTCGAATAAATGAATAAAATAAAATTTTAATGCTTTCGATCTTAGAAAAGCAACTCCAGTTTCTCGAAAAAAACCCAAATAGTTTAGACGCTGATTGAGTTACATAGTTGATGTGTTGTGAAAATCTTAATTGAGAGTCAAAAATAACTCCTAAATCCTTAAATTTCCTACAACGGTCAATAAGGTTGCCATTTATATTATAATTAAATTGAATAAAGTTTAATTTGCGAGTAAATGTTAAATACTTGCATTTAGATACATTCAATTTCAATGAATTGTTGGTGCACCATGCAACTACTCTGTCGAGCTCATTTTGAAGAATCACGCAATCTTCCATCCTTGTTATTTCTACATAGATTTTGAGGTCATCCGCAAACAGAAGATTATCACATTTAATTTCTGAAGATAAGTCGTCAAATTAGACCACTGCGGAACTCCCGATGTAGCAATATATCTTTGAGATAAGTGACCACCATAATAGACATATTGATTACGCAACGATAAGTATGATGTAAATAATTTAATTAAGCTATCAGAGAAGCCAATGATCTGTAGTTTATTTAACAATAAATTGTGATCAATTGTATCAAAAGCTTTCTGAATATCTGTGTATATTACATCAACCTGGCCTTCAACGTCTAGGGAATTACAAATAAACTGTGTGATGATAGCCAAATTTGTTACGGTTGATTTTTTTGTCATAAAACCATGTTGTGATGGAGATATTAAACTTTTAGTTTCATTATAGATATTTTCATATAATATTATTTCGAGGACTTTCACAAAATTACTTAAGATTGCTATGGATCTATAGTTACTAAGACAAGAGGGATTCCCAGATTTCAAAAATGGGCAGATTTTTGTAACTTTCCAAATGTCTGGAAACCTGGATGTATCAAGAACAAGATTGAATAACTTGCGCACGCAGGTCACGAATTGGCGGGAAATTGAAACGTTAGCGGTCATAGGTGTGTCATGGCCTGTTTGAAAGCTGTACTGGCCCGTTTGAAAACAGTACACGTATGTTTATTTTTCGTACAGACCTGTTTATATTTTGTACACACCTGTTTATATTTCGTGCAGATTATTTCGTGATCCGCGCGCGCAAGTTGTGAAGTTAGCTACAGCTGGGTGGAGCCTGGCGAAAAATGACCTTGAAACCCAGAATGAACCTTCATAAGAAATAACATGGGTTTTTGAGTCAGAACGCTCATAGCTTATCTACTGAAAAAATTATTGTAATTAATTGTACTGAACACTCAATTTACATTTTTTGTCTTTTCGAGTTAGGCGTTTGGTTCCACAAACAGTAAATAATTTTAATCAGTGTACCCAGTGGTAGGAAGTAAATGTGTAATTTGTCTACATAATAATTAAAGAACGAAGAATGTTCATAGTTAATTGTTCTTTCAATTGACTTCTTTTACTTTTTGTATATTTAACGATCACTAATTGCTGGTTTAAAAGACTGTTTATTGGGAACTAATATACTTCAACTTTTTGTAGATTTGTACATCATAATTTAGAATGGTGTACGTTTAAATTCTTTAAAAGTTATATATTATAAATTTTACATCTTTTTCAGTCGATTACCACAAAGGTCGGAATTATCTGGGATTCTCAAATAATAATCAACAGATATAAATCTGGGATTTGTTAAGGTCATAACTATACAGATCACCATCGTTCGGGCTAAAAAATGATTTCTTTCAATTGGATTTTATTTTTATTCTCTAACCAATGCTTCTTTTAGTATTTCAAGTTTTATTTATCAGTAAATTCGTACTTCATAATTTAGAACAATCCTGTATATTGTAATATTTTAGTCCGAAATAGTCTATACGCCAAATTTTCTGTATACGTGTGATGAAAGTAAATTTTGTGAATGGTAAATAATCTGCTACTGAGAAAAATTGAGAAAGGTTGCTAGATACATAATGTCGACTAAGATAGTGTGTTCATGAGCCTTTTTCTTACCTTCATACAACTGAGCATATTGAGGGAATCCCGTCGCTCGTAACCACTTGCATGCCTCTGCTGCTTCAATTTCTGAAAAATGACATTAATGTTTCTATTATGTTAAATAGAAATGATTTCTGTCAGTATTTTTGGTCTAATAAGGACTAGAACTGATTTTTTGTTTGTTTTGATTTTACGACCAACTCAAACCGACCTGTATTATATTTGAATAAAATAAATTCTTTTAATCCATTACACATTAGACAGTAGCCATTAACAATTAACTTTTAAGGAGTAACAGTTTCTCTATTAAGTCACTTGGTCAATGTCCTGATGCACTGAACAGCAGCGTGTAAGGGGTCATTTACGATTATTAAAATTTTATTACTCAAAAGCACTCCATTGAAAATAGAATTTTTCACGATTAAATTTGCCCTTATAGAAGCCACCAAGCATCGTTTTCTTCAAAATGGAGCGTACAAACTGCAACGTTCCATCGCCCGCTGCCGGCCGCATTGTCGAATGTTTGATAGTCTGCGAGTTGAAAACGTTGGTTTTAACCTGACGTGAAGTTAGAGCACCCACGCTATAGATTCGGGCAGAGAAAATTTTGGGCTTTAATATCTCTGTTATTATTTACTCACCGATCTATTTTTTCTCTGTGTACCTTTAAATTGATTTGATTTGTTATTAACAAATGTATTGAAAATTCGATTTGACTAAATGAACCTGTGCGAGGGGATTGACTAAATGACCCAAAAAAGTTATGCATTTTTGATTCTAGAATGCTAATTTCGTCAGATTTTGATAAAATAATAAACCTATAAAACTTATATTCATAATATATTTATCATTGTGAAAAATGTAAAATGCACATACCCCAGTCGAATTAGCATTTTGACACAAAAAAATGTTTCTAGGTATAAGCCGAATCCAGGATGTTCAGAATGATAGCAGGAATGTAAGGTTTCTTAGGCTTCAATATTTTTGCGTGGCAAAATTTTTTATTGTACAATTAAGGTGTGAGAAAATGGTTTTTTCAAGTTTTAGCAAAAACTATTGATTTTAGAAAAAAAGTGTTGTGCGCCTTGAAAAAACCTACAAAATTAGACCTATTTCATAAAAATCGGTTAATTTGTTTATGAGTCATTGCAAAGGAACATGCTAAAATTACTGTTTTACATAAACAATAGAAAAACATGTTTTATACACTTCTTACCACAGGAAAAGAAGGCTCTTGTGGCATAAAAAAGGCATGCGAATTGTTAATAACGTTTTGATTTTTTTTAACGCTTATGTTTAAGCGATACGGCGGTTCTACAGCAATTTAGGGGTGCGCAAATAAAGTTTATGATTTATACTATCAATTTCAAAAAAGAACCAAATGAAATATTGGTTTTAAATTATTGAAAACAATTATCAAAGTAAGCATTAATTTTTTGGTTATAAAGAAATATAATATCTTTTCGGCGATTTATGGTATCGAAATGCTGAAAAAAGCATCTGACAGCTGACATTTTTTCACCAATTGAAAAATAAGTCTTTACAACCAATAGGAGCTGAGATAAAGCTTTTAAAAAAAAAATCACTCTGGCGTTGTTTAATAATAATAATAATAATAATAATAATAATAATAATAATAATAAGCCCGTGGGGGTTTGCCAGTTCCTCTATCGGGCGCGTCCCCTTGCGAATAGGGGAATGCTCACACCGCTGCGGCAGGAGGGTAGGGAATAAATTAAATACTTCCCCGTGGAGAAAAAACTGGCACACCCATGAAGATGGAGACGAGAAATAGGAAAAGAAAAGAGCCGCTGCCTGGGGAGCGCCAGGGCACGTCTGGAGCTGGCGCTGGACGTGACAGCATGCGGGACGCCGGTGGCAGAGTGCTGAGGAGGCGGGCACCTGTCAATCAACAAGCTACAGCCCATAACAACGAACATAACGAAGGAGAAGAATTACCACCACCAGGCATTGAAGGACAGCCAAACCCACCACTTGGACAGCGCCCAGGTCGTAGAGCCGAACGGGCTGCTCCCAGGAGGAACGAAATAGCCGGAAGAATAAAATGGAGCAATGAAATGAATAAGGATGTCATACGAACATACTTGCTCGTTAATGAATGCAGAGACGATCCTCTGCCTGGATGGAGACAAAAACTTTTCACCGAATTTTCAAGAACTCACCCTGGAATGAACATCTCCGAACAAAACTTAGCCGATAGAAAGAACATAATCATTAAAAGGAAATATCTAACACAGCTTGAAATAGATACCCTGCGTAGGGAAGCAGGAGCCCAAATACATAACGAAGAAATACGCCAACAAATTGAAGACATACCACAAAGACCAGTGGATGACAATGCACCTCATGAGGAAGAGCCCCGCAATCAAAATAACGGGGAAGAAGTAGGAAAGATGCGGCAGAAACTACTCAACAATCTACTGCTATTTAGCGACTCGAACCCTCTCACCAGACCAATAATACCGAGGCTAAAAATCAATAAAGATACACAACGGTACATAAAATATGTGGATACCGAATTGAAGTTGAGGCTGGAGGAACAACTGGATCCTGATTTAACTTTTATACATACAGCTCTGTATGCAGGAGCTGCCACTGTCATAGAATTGAATGGCCAGAAACTTCAAATCTATAAACAAAATAGGAATATCCAGAAACAAGGAAAGCCGGCTTGGAAGATGCGACTCGAAAGGCAAATAGATCTGCTAAGAACTGAGGCAAACATTATCAAAGAGTATTTAGATGGCAATAAGAGCAATAAAGTTAAGAGCAAAATTCGTAAAATATGCCGGAAACAACAAATAGACTTAAACCATCCACAGTCCAACGAAACCCTCACGAATTACTACGATGATGCTAGACAGAAAAGTAAAGTTAAAGGAGCGAGACTGCGGCGATACAACGAGACTGCGAAGCGCAAAGAGCAAAATAATTTATTCTCTAGCAACCAGAAGATCTTCTATCGCAATCTGGAAAGCAACAACCAAGGCAATACAGAACCCGAGAAAATTGACCACAATCGCTTCGGTCAATTCTGGCAGGGGATATGGTCAAACCCTGCGAGATTCAATCAAGCAGCTACATGGCTCCAAACAGCAGAGCGCAATGCAAATGATCTTCCAGATATGCCAGATACTAATATTACTCCTGCAGATGTCGAAGAGTGCATAAAAAAACACTTCAAGCTGGAAAGCACCTGGACCAGACAACATACAGAACTTCTGGTTGAAATCATTCCCAGCGCTAATTCCACAGTTTGCCCGAGCATTCAACAAAATCCTTGAAGATCCAACAAGATTTCCTGAATTTTTAGGTCGAGGAGTAACTTACCTTCTGCCCAAAAAAGGAGATCTGAAAGACCCGAAAAACTACAGGCCAATCACCTGCTTGTCTGCGATCTACAAACTTCTCACGTCATTGATACATAGGCAAATCAAGGAACACTGTGAGATGAACAATATAATTGGCCCAGAACAGCGGGGATGCGTAAAGAGATCACTTGGATGCAAGGAGCAGCTAACAATAGATGCAGTAACCATCAAACAAGCTGAAGTAAAGCGCCGAAACATCAGTATGGCCTACATAGACTACAAAAAGGCATTCGACTCTGTACCTCATGACTGGCTAATAAAAGTGCTAGAAGTATACAAAGTTAGCCCAACCATCGTTCGGCTACTAACATATGCAATGGCGACTTGGGAAACTCAGACAATAATTGGAGGAAGCACTATCTCGAACATCAAGATTAGAAGAGGTATATACCAGGGGGATTCGCTGAGTCCATTATGGTTTTGCCTCGCTCTCAATCCCCTCTCAGCAATATTGAATGACACCACCTACGGTTTCCGAATAGATCCCAAGCAACCAAGCTCGAGGCTCAGTCATTTACTATTTATGGATGACATCAAGCTCTACGCTGAGAATCCAAGACAATTGAAGGCGCTAGTAGCCAATGTCAAAACCTTCAGCGATGATATCAGAATGGAGTTTGGTCTGGAGAAGTGTGCCGAAGTACATGTCACAAAGGGAAAATTAACGCAGCAGCCGGAGAATATCCGTGACTTTGAGCAAATGCTGCCAGAAGAAACTTACAAGTACCTTGGAATTCTGCAGAATAGAAGGATAGACCACACCCAGCTAAAGAAGGAGTTTAGGGAAAAATACAAACAACGTCTAAATAAGCTCCTGAATACTAAACTCAACGCTAGGAACATGATTACAGCGATCAATACATATGCTGTCCCTAGTCTGGCATACTCATTCGGAATACTAAAGTACTCGGATACAGACCTGGAAGACCTAGACAGAATGACGAGAACTACACTTACAAAGTTTCGAACGCATCACCCAAAGAGCGCAGTTGAAAGACTGTACATGCCAAGAACACAAGGAGGCAGAGGATTAAGCAGCGTTCAGAAGATGTGCCGAACGCAAGAGAAGAACATGCGCCTCTATTTCTACAATTCAGACAGGGTCCTCATTCGGAAAATAGTGGAAAGTGACAATAGATACACACCGTTAAACCTCAAAGATCGACAACACGAAATAGTGATCCGAACGAACGAGGATATTCAAACAGCATGGCAGGACAAGGTACTCCATGGAAAGTATCCCAATGCCTTAAACAATCCAGAGATCGACAAGGAGACCTCGCTCCTATGGCTTAAGGAAGGAATGTTACACCCAGAAACTGAGGGATTCATAACAGCCATTCAGGATAGCATTATCCGTACTAGAAATTATGAGAAGTACATTCTTAAAGTCCCCGGCGTGAACGATGTGTGTAGAAAGTGTAAGGCAGTGGGTGAAACTATCGAACATGTCACTGGAGGCTGCCCCGCTTTGGCTACGGGAATGTATCTGGGAAGGCACAACGAGGTGGCGAAAATCATCCATAGAGAATTGGCACTTAACTTAGGACTCATTACTAATCCACCGCCCTTCTATAAATACACACCTCAAGCTGTTTTAGAAGACGAGGAAACATTGTTGTACTGGGATAGACCAATACAGTCTGAGAGAACCTTGGATCACAACCGCCCTGACATCCTGGTGATCAAAAAGAAAGACAAGAAGGCCACTATTATTGATATTGGATGCCCCCTAACCAACAACCTGCATAAAACGGAGATGGAAAAGAGAAATAAATATCAGAACTTGGCTATAGAACTTAAACACGTGTGGAGATTAGAGGAGGTTCGAATTATCCCGATCATAATATCGGCTACAGGCGTGGTGACGAAGAAGTTCTTGAATTATTTGGAGCAACTTAATCTACCTAAAGGCCTCGCGAAGATTATCCAGAGGACGGTGATTCTTCAGACATGCCATATCACCAGAAAGTTTTTGAACGATGAAGGATAGAAAATCGAAATATCCACCGGATTAATGGGACGTGATGAATTTCATCCCCGTTAACCGAGCCGATCCCCAACACCAATGGACCCGGGACAGGCCCGGGTCCCCACAGAGCCGAACCCCAACGGCGCGCGCGAGGGGTCGGTGAATTTTTTCCGGCTTCGGCCGAGAAAGTGCACGGCTTAAGTCTATAATAATAATAATAATAATCAATAGCAGGAGGGGCTGACTTCCATCTATCAAGCCTTTGGTGAGTAGCGCCACCACTTACTCCAGCTGGGGTGCAAAACCGAACCGGCAGCCCTAGTGCACCCGGGAGGGGAAAGCGTCTTCCCCTCTGGTGTCGGTCGTGGGTCTGCTGGGCTAACCACCCACAGACCCTAAACTTTGGTTCCGGCAGGCCGAAGACAGGGCCCCCACGATCGACCCCGTGCGGATAGGGGTCAAGGGCAAGGTGGTGGGGCCCAACCGGACGGACCGCCCGTTGACGAAATTGGCAATGTCCAAGGACGCTTTGAGTGGACAGATGAACTGAGGGATGAACTTCTGCATTGCTATGAAAGCAGTGAGCCCGCGCGGAGGGGATACATGGCGCGGATGCATGCTCTGTGGTGTGAGAGGCTACCAGAGCATAGCGCCTTCACGCCACAAAATCTGCGTGACTATGTATCCCACCTTCGTAGTAGGGGCTACGTGAGGGCTGCTCCTGGACCGGTGAATGAGGTGGCCGAAGAGCCGCCACAATCACCGGTTGAGGACGTAGCACTCCTCGTTCCGCCAATACCAGAGGGCCTCAGTACCAGAAGGGGGTTACACCATCTGAAAACCCCCGGGCCACAAGACCTGGCCAGAGTGGACGCTGAACTTCGTACAGCGCTACCAGAAGAGGCTGACATCTGGCACATAAATTGTGCCGTGTATGCCGCTGCTCAACGCTCTTCTCAGGTGGAGAGGCGAAATACCTCTTCCCCACAGGAGAGAGCGCAGCGGCGCATACAAAAGATGGAAGCCAAGATCCGGTCGGCGAGGCAACACGCATCCCGTATCCAATGTGTGATGGACTATATGGCGGCCAACAGGCCGTTCACGCCTAAAGTGCGTCGATTAGCCGCCAACCTAAGACGCGTCCATCACACACTCAATGAGGCAGTGCTGCGAACCACCAAACAGCACTGTCTCGACAGGATACGGATGCTAGTGACTTGTAAAAAATCACTAGTGAGGCGGGCGAGAGGGCTTGCGGAAAATAAACTGTTCCGCGAGAAGCCCTCGCGCCTTTTCCAACCGCCTCCGCGTGTTGTAGACAATCCGCCGACTGCAGATCAGGTGGAGAACTTCTGGAAAACGCTATACGAGGAGAGGCTTCCATTCAACCGAGATTCTCCTGCCCTTGCACACTTTGAAGCCTTTTGTCAAAGGCTTCAGCAATCACAGGAAGTGTGCGAACCAATAACCCCAGAAGAGGTTCGTAGGGCTCTTGAGGGCTCTAAGAACTTTGCTGCTCCAGGTCCCGATGGGATAAATAACTTTTGGTGGAAAAAGTTATCGAGCACCCACCACCATTTGGCCAGAATTTTTAATTCCTGGTTAAATGGGGAGCAGCAAATCCCTTCTTGGGTTGTTGAGGGGCGGACAGTGCTGATCCCCAAGAACGGAGATTTGTCCAACCCAAAGAATTACAGACCGATAACCTGTCTAAACGCATGCTACAAGGTGTTTACACGCATTTTGTACATGCGGGTGCTCCACGCAGTTGAACCGGTTTACGAACGGATATATGAGCAACGAGGGTCGAAAAGAGGTGTCGCTGGCTGCAAGGAAAACCTGCTGATCGACAGATGTGTCACGCAGGACTCCATGCAGTATAAGCGGAACCTCTCTATGGCCTGGATCGACTACCGCAAGGCATTTGACATGACATCACATGAGCTCATTGTTCACTTGCTCCGATGTCTTGTGGTACCCGGTCCCGTAGTGAGATGTATTGAAGAACTGATGCCGCTCTGGAGGACTCGCTTTACCATAACATCGGGTAACGATAGAGTCCAAACAGAGTCGGTAACATTCCGAAGGGGAGTATTTCAGGGAGATTCCCTCAGCCCCCTCCTGTTTTGCATCTCACTACTGCCATTATCCGTCTCGCTCCGGAAAACCCGTGGCTACAACTGCGGTACCCCCGGCGACAGGAGGCATAAGGTCACCCATCTATTTTATATGGATGACCTTAAACTTTATGCCTCTGGAGAGAGGGATCTCCAACAGTCCCTTAGGGTGGTACAGGAGTACACGCAGGCTGTCGGTATGCAGTTCGGGTTGGACAAATGCGCACTGATCCATCTCAAGAGAGGACGATGCGGTGACTATGGAGAGGACGCGCAGCTCGTGGACGGAAGCATCTTACACCATCTAGATGCCGGAGAGTCGTACACTTACTTGGGTGTCGAGCAACGCTCCACCCAAGAAGTAAGTGTAGTGAAAAACGCTCTCCGCGGCAAGTATCAGCACCTACTCCGACAGATCTGGTCTTCAGAACTGTCGGGGAAGAACAAGGTGTCTGCTACAAATATGCTTGCCGTTCCGATCCTTCTCTACTCTTTCGGAGTAGTGAAGTGGACTAGAGAAGAGCTGCGTCAACTCGATGTAGTAACCCGCAAGAAGATGCATCTCAATAGGAGCTTGCATCCTAAATCGTCCGTTCCACGGTTATATCTCCCACGACATCGGGGAGGCCGTGGACTCTTGAGCTTGGAGAGTCTCCATAGCAGGATGGTTCTGGATGGAGCATGTAAGGTCATCAGGAGTTCGGATCCCCTCCTCTGCATGGTCCGAGACCATGAAAATGCAGAGGTAGGAGCTTTTCTCTTTAAGGCAGCACGGAGAGCAGCCGATGAACTTGGTCTCATCTTCGACGTCGAGCGGGTAAACCCTGACTCTGTCACCGAGTTGGAACCCGTTCGACTAAAAGCCCACATTAGAGCTGCAGAACACAACATCCTTCTGCAGCTCCATAAGGATAAGCCATTGCACGGGGTCTTCTATAAAAATATAGAAGACCTCGGCTTATCCGAAAGGCTGACCTTCGCCTTCTTAAGGTCAGCTGGGCTGAAGTCTGAGACCGAGGGATTCATAATGGCTTGCCAGGATGGTGTATTTAACACTCTCGTCTATCGACGTCGTGTCATGGGTATGGAGGTCCCTGATGTCAGCTGCAGGGCCTGCCGCAGGGCGCCGGAGACTGTAATGCACTTACTGTCGGCTTGCCCGACATACGCAGTCTCGGCCTATATTCATAGACACGACGCAGCATTACGAGTGCTTTACTATCATCTAAGGCACTCGTATGGGATAGACGAAACACCAGTGCTGCCTTACGTTCCGGGGGATATTGAGTCCGTTGTGGGGAATGAGAAGTGCCTAATTTATTGGAACTACTCGTTTCCCACCGTCAGGCAAATACAAGCCAACAAGCCTGACATAGTACTCCTCGACCACCAACTCAAGACAATGTATGTCGTGGAATTCTCAGCTCCCGCTGAGAGCAACATTGTCTTGAAAGAGGAGGAAAAACGGACAAAATATCGAGATTTGCTCTTCGAACTCCGCAGGCTTTATCCAGGCCATTCTGTTAAAATAGTGGTACTGATTATAGGAGCCCTCGGTGGAATGAGACAGACGCTGCTTTCAGAACTAAAGATCATACCGGCATGCCGAGATTCGGCAGAGATCTTAGCCGGCAGAATGCAGAAGGCTGTCATCCTCGGTTCATTGCGTCTACTCAGGGCACACGATTCGCGGACCCGGTAGTTACTCACCCCACGGGCGTGGGGAGTGGCTATTGGTATTACCAGCTCCCCTCTGTGAGGGTCGGAGCCACAGAGTAAGGTGACTGGTTTTTTGTAAAAAAAAAAAATAATCACACACCACTGCGGCAGGAGGGTAGGGAATAAATTAAATACTTCCCCGTGGAGCAAAAACTGGCACACCCATGAAGATGGAGACGAGAAATAGGAAAAGAAAAGAGCCGCTGCCTGGGGAGCGCCAGGGCACGTCTGGAGCTGGCGCTGGACGTGACAGTATGCGGGACGCCGGTGGCAGAGTGCTGAGGAGGCGGGCACCTGTCAATCAACAAGCTACAGCCCATAACAACGAACATAACGAAGGAGAAGAATTACCACCACCAGGCATTGAAGGACAGCCAAACCCACCACTTGGACAGCGCCCAGGTCGTAGAGCCGAACGGGCTGCTCCCAGGAGGAACGAAATAGCCGGAAGAATAAAATGGAGCAATGAAATGAATAAGGATGTCATACGAACATACTTACTCGTTAATGAATGCAGAGACGATCCTCTGCCTGGATGGAGACAAAAACTTTTCACCGAATTTTCAAGAACTCACCCTGGAATGAACATCTCCGAACAAAACTTAGCCGATAGAAAGAACATAATCGTTAAAAGGAAATATCTAACACAGCTTGAAATAGATACCCTGCGTAGGGAAGCAGGAGCCCAAATACATAACGAAGAAATACGCCAACAAATTGAAGACATACCACAAAGACCAGTGGATGACAGTGCACCTCATGAGGAAGAGCCCCGCAATCAAAATAATGGGGAAGAAGTAGGAAAGATATGGCAGAAACTACTCAACAATCTACTGCTATTTAGCGACTTGAACCCTCTCACCAGACCAATAATACCGAGGCTAAAAATCAATAAAGATACACAACGGTACATAAAATATGTGGATACCGAATTGAAGTTGAGGCTGGAGGAACAACTGGATCCTGATTTAACTTTTATACATACAGCTCTGTATGCAGGAGCTGCCACTGTCATAGAATTGAATGGCCAGAAACTTCAAATCTATAAACAAAATAGGAATATCCAGAAACAAGGAAAGCCGGCTTGGAAGATGCGACTCGAAAGGCAAATAGATCTGCTAAGAACTGAGGCAAACATTATCAAAGAGTATTTAGATGGCAATAAGAGCAATAAAGTTAAGAGCAAAATTCGTAAAATATGCCGGAAACAACAAATAGACTTAAACCATCCACAGTCCAACGAAACCCTCACGAATTACTACGATGATGCTAGACAGAAAAGTAAAGTTAAAGGAGCGAGACTGCGGCGATACAACGAGACTGCGAAGCGCAAAGAGCAAAATAATTTATTCTCTAGCAACCAGAAGGTCTTCTATCGCAATCTGGAAAGCAACAACCAAGGCAATACAGAACCCGAGAAAATTGACCACAATCGCTTCGGTCAATTCTGGCAGGGGATATGGTCAAACCCTGCGAGATTCAATCAAGCAGATACATGACTCCAAACAGCAGAGCGCAATGCAAATGATCTTCCAGATATGCCAGATACTAATATTACTCCTGCAGATGTCGAAGAGTGCATAAAAAACACTTCAAGCTGGAAAGCACCTGGACCAGACAACATACAGAACTTCTGGTTGAAATCATTCCCAGCGCTAATTCCACAGTTTGCCCGAGCATTCAACAAAATCCTTGAAGATCCAACAAGATTTCCTGAATTTTTAGGTCGAGGAGTAACTTACCTTCTGCCCAAAAAAGGAGATCTGAAAGACCCGAAAAACTACAGGCCAATCACTTGCTTGTCTGCGATCTACAAACTTCTCACGTCATTGATACATAGGCAAATCAAGGAACACTGTGAGATGAACAATATAATTGGCCCAGAACAGCGGGGATGCGTAAAGAGATCACTTGGATGCAAGGAGCAGCTAACAATAGATGCAGTAACCATCAAACAAGCTGAAGTAAAGCGCCGAAACATCAGTATGGCCTACATAGACTACAAAAAGGCATTCGACTCTGTACCTCATGACTGGCTAATAAAAGTGCTAGAAGTATACAAAGTTAGCCCAACCATCGTTCGGCTACTAACATATGCAATGGCGACTTGGGAAACTCAGACAATAATTGGAGGAAGCACTATCTCGAACATCAAGATTAGAAGAGGTATATACCAGGGGGATTCGCTGAGTCCATTATGGTTTTGCCTCGCTCTCAATCCCCTCTCAGCAATATTGAATGACACCACCTACGGTTTCCGAATAGATCCCAAGCAACCAAGCTCGAGGCTCAGTCATTTACTATTTATGGATGACATCAAGCTCTACGCTGAGAATCCAAGACAATTGAAGGCGCTAGTAGCCAATGTCAAAACCTTCAGCGATGATATCAGAATGGAGTTTGGTCTGGAGAAGTGTGCCGAAGTACATGTCACAAAGGGAAAATTAACGCAGCAGCCGGAGAATATCCGTGACTTTGAGCAAATGCTGCCAGAAGAAACTTACAAGTACCTTGGAATTCTGCAGAATAGAAGGATAGACCACACCCAGCTAAAGAAGGAGTTTAGGGAAAAATACAAACAACGTCTAAATAAGCTCCTGAATACTAAACTCAACGCTAGGAACATGATTACAGCGATCAATACATATGCTGTCCCTAGTCTGGCATACTCATTCGGAATACTAAAGTACTCGGATACAGACCTGGAAGACCTAGACAGAATGACGAGAACTACACTTACAAAGTTTCGAACGCATCACCCAAAGAGCGCAGTTGAAAGACTGTACATGCCAAGAACACAAGGAGGCAGAGGATTAAGCAGCGTTCAGAAGATGTGCCGAACGCAAGAGAAGAACATGCGCCTCTATTTCTACAATTCAGACAGGGTCCTCATTCGGAAAATAGTGGAAAGTGACAATAGATACACACCGTTAAACCTCAAAGATCGACAACACGAAATAGTGATCCGAACGAACGAGGATATTCAAACAGCATGGCAGGACAAGGTACTCCATGGAAAGTATCCCAATGCCTTAAACAATCCAGAGATCGACAAGGAGACCTCGCTCCTATGGCTTAAGGAAGGAATGTTACACCCAGAAACTGAGGGATTTATAACAGCCATTCAGGATAGCATTATCCGTACTAGAAATTATGAGAAGTACATTCTTAAAGTCCCCGGCGTGAACGATGTGTGTAGAAAGTGTAAGGCAGTGGGTGAAACTATCGAACATGTCACTGGAGGCTGCCCCGCTTTGGCTACGGGAATGTATTTGGGAAGGCACAACGAGGTGGCGAAAATCATCCATAGAGAATTGGCACTTAACTTAGGACTCATTACTAATCCACCGCCCTTCTATAAATACACACCTCAAGCTGTTTTAGAAGACGAGGAAACATTGTTGTACTGGGATAGACCAATACAGTCTGATAGAACCTTGGATCACAACCGCCCTGACATCCTGCTGATCAAAAAGAAAGACAAGAAGGCCACTATTATTGATATTGGATGCCCCCTAACCAACAACCTGCATAAAACGGAGATGGAAAAGAGAAATAAATATCAGAACTTGGCTATAGAACTTAAACACGTGTGGAGATTAGAGGAGGTTCGAATTATCCCGATCATAATATCGGCTACAGGCGTGGTGACGAAGAAGTTCTTGAATTATTTGGAGCAACTTAATCTACCTAAAGGCCTCGCGAAGATTATCCAGAGGACGGTGATTCTTCAGACATGCCATATCACCAGAAAGTTTTTGAACGATGAAGGATAGAAAATCGAAATATCCACCGGATTAATGGGACGTGATGAATTTCATCCCCGTTAACTGAGCCGATCCCCAACACCAATGGACCCGGGACAGGCCCGGGTCCCCACAGAGCCGAACCCCAACGGCGCGCGCGAGGGGTCGGTGAATTTTTTCCGGCTTCGGCCGAGAAAGTGCACGGCTTAAGTCTATAATAATAATAATAATAATAAACTTAACTTAGGACTCATTACTAATCCACCGCCCTTCTATAAATACACACCTCAAGCTGTTTTAGAAGACGAGGAAACATTGCTGTACTGGGATAGACCAATACAGTCTGATAGAACCTTGGATCACAACCGCCCTGACATCCTGCTGATCAAAAAGAAAGACAAGAAGGCCACTATTATTGATATTGGATGCCAACCAACAACCTGCATAAAACGGAGATGGAAAAGAGAAATAAATATCAGAACTTGGCTATAGAACTTAAACACGTGTGGAGATTAGAGGAGGTTCGAATTATCCCGATCATAATATCGGCTACAGGCGTGGTGACGAAGAAGTTCTTGAATTATTGACGAGGAAACATTGCTGTACTGGGATAGACCAATACAGTCTGATAGAACCTTGGATCACAACCGCCCTGACATCCTGGTGATCAAAAAGAAAGACAAGAAGGCCACTATTATTGATATTGGATGCCCCCTAACCAACAACCTGCATAAAACGGAGATGGAAAAGAGAAATAAATATCAGAACTTGGCTATAGAACTTAAACACGTGTGGAGATTAGAGGAGGTTCGAATTATCCCGATCATAATATCGGCTACAGGCGTGGTGACGAAGAAGTTCTTGAATTATTTGGAGCAACTTAATCTACCTAAAGGCCTCGCAAAGATTATCCAGAGGACGGTGATTCTTCAGACATGCCATATCACCAGAAAGTTTTTGAACGATGAAGGATAGAAAACCGAAATATCCACCGGATTAATGGGACGTGATGAATTTCATCCCCGTTAGCCGAGCCGATCCCCAACACCAATGGACCCGGGACAGGCCCGGGTCCCCACAGAGCCGAACCCCAACGGCGCGCGCGAGGGGTCGGTGAATTTTTTCCGGCTTCGGCCGAGAAAGTGCACGGCTTAAGTCTATAATAATAATAATAATAATAATAATAATAATAATAAGCAGGAGGGGCTAACTTCCATCTATTAAGCCTTTGGTGAGTAGCGCCACCACTTACTCCAGCTAGGGGTGCAAAACCGAACCGGCAGCCCTAGTGCACCCGGGAGGGGAAAGCATCTTCCCCTCTGGTGTCGGTCGTGGGCCTGCAGGGCTAACCACCCACAGGCTCTAACCTTTGGTTCCGGCAGGCCGAAGACTGGGCCCCCACGATCGACCCCGTTCGGATAGGGGTCAAGGGCAAGGTGGTGGGGCCCAACCGGACAGACCGCCCGTTGACGACGTACGCAATGAACAAGGACGCTTTGAGTGGACAGATGAACTGAGGGATGAGCTTCTGCATTGTTATGAAAGCAGTGAGACCGCGCGGAGGGGGTACATGGCGCGGATGCATGCTCTGTGGTGTGAGAGGCTACCAGAGCATAGCGCCTTCACGCCACAAAATCTGCGTGACTATGTATCCCACCTTCGTAGTAGGGGCTACGTGAGGGCTGCTCCTGGGCCGGTGAATGAGGTGGCCGAAGAGCCGCCACATTCACCGGTTGAGGACGTGGCTCTCCTCGTTCCGCCAATACCAGAGGGCCTCAGTACCAGAAGGGGGTTACACCGTCTGAAAACCCCCGGGCCACAAGACCTGGCCAGAGTGGACGCTGAACTTCGTACAGCGCTACCAGAAGAGGCTGACATCTGGCACATAAACTGTGCCGTGTATGCCGCTGTTCAACGCTCGTCTCAGGTGGAGAGGCGAAATACCTCTTCCCCACAGGTGAGAGCGCAGCGGCGCATACAAAAGATGGAAGCCAAGATCCAGTCGGCGAGGCAACACGCATCCCGTATCCAATGTGTGATGGACTATATGGCGGCCAACAGGCCGTTCACGCCTAAAGTGCGTCGATTAGCCGCCAACTTAAGACGCGTCCATCACACACTCAATGAGGCAGTGCTGCGAACCACCAAACAGCACTGTCTCGACAGGATACGGATGCTAGTGACTTGCAAAAAGTCATTAGTGAGGCGGGCGAGGGGGCTTGCGGAAAATAAACTGTTCCGCGAGAAGCCCTCGCGCCTTTTCCAACCGCCTCCGCGTGTTGTAGACAATCCGCCGACTGCAGATCAGGTGGAGAACTTCTGGAAAACGCTGTACGAGGAGAGGCTTCCACTCAACCGAGATTCTCCTGCCCTTGCACACTTTGAAGCCTTTTGTCAAAGGCTTCAGCAACCACAGGAAGTGTGCGAACCAATAACCCCAGAAGAGGTTCGTAGGGCTCTTGATGGCTCTAAGAACTTTGCTGCTCCAGGTCCCGATGGGATAAATAACTTTTGGTGGAAAAAGTTATCGAGCACCCACCACCATTTGGCCAGAATATTTAATTCCTGGTTAAATGGGGAGCAGCAAATCCCTTCTTGGGTTGTTGAGGGGCGGACAGTGCTGATCCCCAAGAACGGAGATTTGTCCAACCCAAAGAATTACAGACCGATAACCTGTCTAAACGCATGTTACAAGGTGTTTACACGCATTTTGTACATGCGGGTGCTCCACACAGTTGAACCGGTTTACGAACGGATATATGAGCAACGAGGGTCGAAGAGAGGTGTCGCTGGCTGCAAGGAGAACCTGTTGATTGACAGATGTGTCACGCAGGACTCCATGCAGTATAAGCGGAACCTCTCTATGGCCTGGATCGACTACCGCAAGGCATTCGACATGACATCGCATGAGCTCATTGTTCACTTGCTCCGATGTCTTGTGGTACCCGGTCCCGTAGTGAGATGTATTGAAGAACTGATGCCGCTCTGGAGGACTCGCTTTACCATAACATCGGGTAACGATAGAGTCCAAACAGAGTCGGTAACATTCAGAAGAGGAGTATTTCAGGGAGATTCCCTCAGCCCCCTTCTGTTTTGCATCTCACTACTGCCATTATCCGTCTCGCTCCGGAAAACCCGTGGCTACAACTGCGGTACCCCCGGCGACAGGAGGCATAAGGTCACCCATCTATTTTATATGGATGACCTTAAACTTTATACCTCTGGAGAGAGGGATCTCCAACAGTCCCTTAGGGTGGTACAGGAGTATACGCAGGCTGTCGGTATGCAGTTCGGGTTGGACAAATGCGCACTGATCCATCTCAAGAGAGGACGATGCGGTGACTATGGAGAGGACGCGCAGCTCGTAGACGGAAGCATCTTACACCATCTAGATGCCGGAGAGTCGTACACTTACTTGGGTGTCGAGCAACGCTCCACCCAAGAAGTGAGTGTAGTGAAAAACGCTCTCCGCGGCAAGTATCAGCACCTACTCCGACAGATCTGGTCTTCAGAACTGTCGGGGAAGAACAAGGTGTCTGCTACAAATATGCTTGCCGTTCCGATCCTTCTCTACTCTTTCGGAGTAGTGAAGTGGACTAGAGAAGAGCTGCGTCAACTCGATGTAGTAACCCGCAAGAAGATGCATCTCAATAGGAGCTTGCATCCTAAATCGTCCGTTCCACGGTTATATCTCCCACGACATCGGGGAGGCCGTGGACTCTTGAGCTTGGAGAGTCTCCATAGCAGGACGGTTCCGGAGGGAGCATGTAAGGTCATCAGGAGTTCGGATCCCCTCCTCTGCATGGTCCGAGACCATGAAAATGCAGAGGTAGGAGCTTTTCTCTTTAAGGCAGCACGGAGAGCAGCCGATGAACTTGGTCTCATCTTCGACGTCGAGCGGGTAAACCCCGACTCTGTCACCGAGTTGGAATCCGTTCGACTAAAAGCCCACATTAGAGCTGCAGAACACAACATCCTTCTGCAGCTCCATAAGGATAAGCCATTGCACGGGATCTTCTATAAAAATATAGAAGACCTCGGCTTATCCGAAAGGCTGACCTTCGCCTTCTTAAGGTCAGCTGGGCTGAAGTCTGAGACCGAGGGATTCATAATGGCTTGCCAGGATGGTGTATTTAACATTCTCATGGAGGTCCCTGATGTCAGCTGCAGGGCCTGCCGCAGGGCGCCGGAGACTGTAATGCACTTACTGTCGGCTTGCCCGACATACGCAGTCTCGGCCTATATTCATAGACACAACGCAGCATTACGAGTGCTTTACTATCATCTAAGGCACTCGTATGGGATAGACGAAACACCAGTGCTGCCTTACGTTCCGGGGGATATTGAGTCCGTTGTGGGGAATGAGAAGTGCCTAATTTATTGGAACTACTCGTTTCCCACCGTCAGGCAAATACAAGCCAACAAGCCTGACATAGTACTCCTCGACCACCAACTCAAGACAATGTATGTCGTGGAATTCTCAGCTCCCGCTGAGAGCAACATTGTCTTGAAAGAGGAGGAAAAACGGACAAAATATCGAGATTTGCTCTTCGAACTCCGCAGGCTTTATCCAGGCCATTCTGTTAAAATAGTGGTACTGATTATAGGAGCCCTCGGTGGAATGAGACAGACGCTGGTTTCAGAACTAAAGATCATACCGGCATGCCGAGATTCGGCAGAGATCTTAGCCGGCAGAATGCAGAAGGCTGTCATCCTCGGTTCATTACGTCTACTCAGGGCACACGATTCGCGGACCCGGTAGTCACTCACCCCACGGGCGTGGGGAGTGGCTATTGGTATTACCAGCTCCCCTCTGTGAGGGTCGGAGCCACAGAGTAGGGTGACTGGTTTTTTGTAAAAAAAAAATAAATAATAATAATAATAATAATAATAATAATAAGCAGGAGGGGCTAACTTCCATCTACTAAGCCTTTGGTGAGTAGCGCCACCACTTACTCCAGCTAGGGGTGCAAAACCGAACCGGCAGCCCTAGTGCACCCGGGAGGGGAAAGCATCTTCCCCTCTGGTGTCGGTCGTGGGTCTGCAGGGCTAACCACCCACAGGCTCTAACCTTTGGTTCCGGCAGGCCGAAGACTGGGCCCCCACGATCGACCCCGTTCGGATAGGGGTCAAGGGCAAGGTGGTGGGGCCCAACCGGATAGACCGCCCGTTGACGACGTACGCAATGAACAAGGACGCTTTGAGTGGACGGATGAACTGAGGGATGAGCTTCTGCATTGTTATGAAAGCAGTGAGCCCGCGCGGAGGGGGTACATGGCGCGGATGCATGCTCTGTGGTGTGAGAGGCTACCAGAGCATAGCGCCTTCACGCCACAAAATCTGCGTGACTATGTATCCCACCTTCGTAGTAGGGGCTACGTGAGGGCTGCTCCTGGGCCGGTGAATGAGGTGGCCGAAGAGCCGCCGCATTCACCGGTTGAGGACGTGGCTCTCCTCGTTCCGCCAATACCAGAGGGCCTCAGTACCAGAAGGGGGTTACACCGTCTGAAAACCCCCGGGCCACAAGACCTGGCCAGAGTGGACGCTGAACTTCGTACAGCGCTACCAGAAGAGGCTGACATCTGGCACATAAATTGTGCCGTGTATGCCGCTGCTCAACGCTCGTCTCAGGTGGAGAGGCGAAATACCTCTTCCCCACAGGAGAGAGCGCAGCGGCGCATACAAAAGATGGAAGCCAAGATCCAGTCGGCGAGGCAACACGCATCCCGTATCCAATGTGTGATGGACTATATGGCGGCCAACAGGCCGTTCACGCCTAAAGTGCGTCGATTAGCCGCCAACTTAAGACGCGTCCATCACACACTCAATGAGGCAGTGCTGCGAACCACCAATCAGCACTGTCTCGACAGGATACGGATGCTAGTGACTTGCAAAAAGTCATTAGTGAGGCGGGCGAGGGGGCTTGCGGAAAATAAACTGTTCCGCGAGAAGCCCTCGCGCCTTTTCCAACCGCCTCCGCGTGTTGTAGACAATCCGCCGACTGCAGATCAGGTGGAGGACTTCTGGAAAACGCTGTACGAGGAGAGGCTTCCACTCAACCGAGATTCTCCGGCCCTTGCACACTTTGAAGCCTTTTGTCAAAGGCTTCAGCAACCACAGGAAGTGTGCGAACCAATAACCCCAGAAGAGGTTCGTAGGGCTCTTGATGGCTCTAAGAACTTTGCTGCTCCAGGTCCCGATGGGATAAATAACTTTTGGTGGAAAAAGTTATCGAGCACCCACCACCATTTGGCCAGAATATTTAATTCCTGGTTAAATGGGGAGCAGCAAATCCCTTCTTGGGTTGTTGAGGGGCGGACAGTGCTGATCCCCAAGAACGGAGATTTGTCCAACCCAAAGAATTACAGACCGATAACCTGTCTAAACGCATGTTACAAGGTGTTTACACGCATTTTGTACATGCGGGTGCTCCACGCAGTTGAACCGGTTTACGAACGGATATATGAGCAACGAGGGTCGAAGAGA
The DNA here is from genome assembly GCA_963675555.1 of Leptura quadrifasciata. Taxonomy (NCBI): domain Eukaryota; kingdom Metazoa; phylum Arthropoda; class Insecta; order Coleoptera; family Cerambycidae; genus Leptura; species Leptura quadrifasciata. The sequence goes on from OY776682.1 coordinate 25,053,547, forward strand.
GGTGTCGCTGGCTGCAAGGAGAACCTGTTGATTGACAGATGTGTCACGCAGGACTCCATGCAGTATAAGCGGAACCTCTCTATGGCCTGGATCGACTACCGCAAGGCATTCGACATGACATCGCATGAGCTCATTGTTCACTTGCTCCGATGTCTTGTGGTACCCGGTCCCGTAGTGAGATGTATTGAAGAACTGATGCCGCACTGGAGGACTCGCTTTACCATAACATCGGGTAACGATAGAGTCCAAACAGAGTCGGTAACATTCAGAAGAGGAGTATTTCAGGGAGATTCCCTCAGCCCCCTTCTGTTTTGCATCTCACTACTGCCATTATCCGTCTCGCTCCGGAAAACCCGTGGCTACAACTGCGGTACCCCCGGCGACAGGAGGCATAAGGTCACCCATCTATTTTATATGGATGACTTTAAACTTTATGCCTCTGGAGAGAGGGATATCCAACAGTCCCTTAGGGTGGTACAGGAGTATACGCAGGCTGTCGGTATGCAGTTCGGGTTGGACAAATGCGCACTGATCCATCTCAAGAGAGGACGATGCGGTGACTATGGAGAGGACGCGCAGCTCGTGGACGGAAGCATCTTACACCATCTAGATGCCGGAGAGTCGTACACTTACTTGGGTGTCGAGCAACGCTCCACCCAAGAAGTGAGTGTAGTGAAAAACGCTCTCCGCGGCAAGTATCAGCACCTACTCCGACAGATCTGGTCTTCAGAACTGTCGGGGAAGAACAAGGTGTCTGCTACAAATATGCTTGCCGTTCCGATCCTTCTCTACTCTTTCGGAGTAGTGAAGTGGACTAGAGAAGAGCTGCGTCAACTCGATGTAGTAACCCGCAAGAAGATGCATCTCAATAGGAGCTTGCATCCTAAATCGTCCGTTCCACGGTTATATCTCCCACGACATCGGGGAGGCCGTGGACTCTTGAGCTTGGAGAGTCTCCATAGCAGGATGGTTCTGGAGGGAGCATGTAAGGTCATCAGGAGTTCGGATCCCCTCCTCTGCATGGTCCGAGACCATGAAAATGCAGAGGTAGGAGCTTTTCTCTTTAAGGCAGCACGCAGAGCAGCCGATGAACTTGGTCTCATCTTCGACGTCGAGCGGGTAAACCCCGACTCTGTCACCGAGTTGGAACCCGTTCGACTAAAAGCCCACATTAGAGCTGCAGAACACAACATCCTTCTGCAGCTCCATAAGGATAAGCCATTGCACGGGATCTTCTATAAAAATATAGAAGACCTCGGCTTATCCGAAAGGCTGACCTTCGCCTTCTTAAGGTCAGCTGGGCTGAAGTCTGAGACCGAGGGATTCATAATGGCTTGCCAGGATGGTGTATTTAACACTCTCGTCTATCGACGTCGTGTCATGGGTATGAAGGTCCCTGATGTCAGCTGCAGGGCCTGCCGCAGGGCGCCGGAGACTGTAATGCACTTACTGTCGGCTTGCCCGACTTACGCAGTCTCGGCCTATATTCATAGACACAACGCAGCATTACGAGTGCTTTACTATCATCTAAGGCACTCGTATGGGATAGACGAAACACCAGTGCTGCCTTACGTTCCGGGGGATATTGAGTCCGTTGTGGGGAATGAGAAGTGCCTAATTTATTGGAACTACTCGTTTCCCACCGTCAGGCAAATACAAGCCAACAAGCCTGACATAGTACTCCTCGACCACCAACTCAAGACAATGTATGTCGTGGAATTCTCAGCTCCCGCTGAGAGCAACATTGTCTTGAAAGAGGAGGAAAAACGGACAAAATATCGAGATTTGCTCTTCGAACTCCGCAGGCTTTATCCAGGCCATTCTGTTAAAATAGTGGTACTGATTATAGGAGCCCTCGGTGGAATGAGACAGACGCTGCTTTCAGAACTAAAGATCATACCGGCATGCCGAGATTCGGCAGAGATCTTAGCCGGCAGAATGCAGAAGGCTGTCATCCTCGGTTCATTACGTCTACTCAGGGCACACGATTCGCGGACCCGGTAGTCACTCACCCCACGGGCGTGGGGAGTGGCTATTGGTATTACCAGCTCCCCTCTGTGAGGGTCGGGGCCACAGAGTAGGGTGACTGGTTTTTTGTAAAAAAAAAAAAAAAAAAAAAAAAAATAATAATAATGAGGGGAAAGCGTCTTCCCCTCTGGTGTCGGTCGTTGACCTGCTGGGCTAACCACCCACAGGCCCTAAACTTTGGTTCCGGCAGGCCGAAGACAGGGCCCCCACGATCGACCCCGTGCGGATAGGGGTCAAGGGCAAGGTGGTGGGGCCCAACCGGACGGACCGCCCGTTGACGAAATTGGCAATGTCCAAGGACGCTTTGAGTGGACAGATGAACTGAGGGATGAACTTCTGCATTGCTATGAAAGCAGTGAGCCCGCGCGGAGGGGATACATGGCGCGGATGCATGCTCTGTGGTGTGAGAGGCTACCAGAGCATAGCGCCTTCACGCCACAAAATCTGCGTGACTATGTATCCCACCTTCGTAGTAGGGGCTACGTGAGGGCTGCTCCTAGACCGGTGAATGAGGTGGCCGAAGAGCCGCCACAATCATCGGTTGAGGACGTAGCACTCCTCGTTCCACCAATACCAGAGGGCCTCAGTACCAGAAGGGGGTTACACCATCTGAAAACCCCCGGGCCACAAGACCTGGCCAGAGTGGACGCTGAACTTCGTACAGCGCTACCAGAAGAGGCTGACATCTGGCACATAAATTGTGCCGTGTATGCCGCTGCTCAACGCTCTTCTCAGGTGGAGAGGCGAAATACCTCTTCCCCACAGGAGAGAGCGCAGTGGCGCATACAAAAGATGGAAGCCAAGATCCGGTCGGCGAGGCAACACGCATCCCGTATCCAATGTGTGATGGACTATATGGCGGCCAACAGGCCGTTCACGCCTAAAGTGCGTCGATTAGCCGCCAACCTAAGACGCGTCCATCACACACTCAATGAGGCAGTGCTCCGAACCACCAAACAGCACTGTCTCGACAGGATACGGATGCTAGTGACTTGTAAAAAATCACTAGTGAGGCGGGCGAGAGGGCTTGCGGAAAATAAACTGTTCCGCGAGAAGACCTCGCGCCTTTTCCAACCGCCTCCGCGTGTTGTAGACAATCCGCCGACTGCAGATCAGGTGGAGAACTTCCGGAAAACGCTATACGAGGAGAGGCTTCCACTCAACCGAGATTCTCCTGCCCTTGCACACTTTGAAGCCTTTTGTCAAAGGCTTCAGCAACCACAGGAAGTGTGCGAACCAATAACCCCAGAAGAGGTTCGTAGGGCTCTTGAGGGCTCTAAGAACTTTGCTGCTCCAGGTCCCGATGGGATAAATAACTTTTGGTGGAAAAAGTTATCGAGCACCCACCACCATTTGGCCAGAATTTTTAATTCCTGGTTAAATGGGGAGCAGCAAATCCCTTCTTGGGTTGTTGAGGGGCGGACAGTGCTGATCCCCAAGAACGGAGATTTGTCCAACCCAAAGAATTACAGACCGATAACCTATCTAAACGCATGCTACAAGGCGTTTACACGCATTTTGTACATGCGGGTGCTCCACGCAGTTGAACCGGTTTACGAACGGATATATGAGCAACGAGGGTCGAAGAGAGGTGTCGCTGGCTGCAAGGAAAACCTGTTGATCGACAGATGTGCCACGCAGGACTCCATGCAGTATAAGCGGAACCTCTCTATGGCCTGGATCGACTACCGCAAGGCATTTGACATGACATCGCATGAGCTCATTGTTCACTTGCTCCGATGTCTTGTGGTACCCGGTCCTGTAGTGAGATGTATTGAAGAACTGATGCCGCTCTGGAGGACTCACTTTACCATAACAACGGGTAAAGATAGAGTCCAAACAGAGTCGGTGACATTCAGAAGAGGAGTATTTCAGGGAGATTCCCTCAGCCCCCTTCTGTTTTGCATCTCACTACTGCCATTATCCGTCTCGCTCCGGAAAACCCGTGGCTATGTTAAAGAACGCTATAACCCCGATATACTTTTCGACGTTGTAACAAAATCCGACTTAGGAAATATTTCGTAAGAAAAGCGTGCTTCACGTAAAAACGCCGTGGAGGAGGTTTTTAATTCTTGGAAATATATTTTTGCTCTTCGGAGCGTTTTTTATGCCAAATTTTCGCTAACTCTTCAAGGAGCGTTAATTTGGAAAGTGTAGTGAATGTCGCTGCACAGGGACGTAATGTCGCCCCGACCACCCAATTTTAGAAAGTATACTAAAATTGGACTTGAACTTCCAAATTTCTAAGATTAAAAACCCTTTTACGAATCCACGTTGTCAAGCACTGCAACTCTTACGAGGTATTGAATATGAGGACAAGTTAGTCCAACGACTATTCAAAGTATATCGGAAGTTATAGCGAAAATAGCCCTTAGCGACATGGGACCCCCATCATTTCCTAGCAGTCGGATTTGACGGGGAAATGATGTATTTTGACGGGATTTGCCCTAAACCGGTTCCTCAGTGATTCGGAGTCAAAAAAGTATCTATACCATGTACTCACACGTGCATGGGATCTGCCTTGCCTGAACGTAAAATTTGTTATTGCATAATACAAACGAAGTAGAAACGCTTCAAGCAATTTTAAGCTCCGAGGAGCGACCAAAATTTATGTGAATTAATAAATACGTTTATAAGACAGGCAAGCAAAAGCCCACCAAAATTTCAGTTACATGAAACTTTTCTTGAATCTTTTTGTGCATCGTTAGCTTATTAAACTGCATATTGGATGGTAGTTGGTACCGTATGAATCGTCCCGTTCCTCACCATGTGTTGTACACGGGTCAGACCATTGTTTGTTAACATTTTCTCTGAAGAAGTTGTTGTAAAAACATAAATTTTTTTAAAAGATTTAATATATATATTTTGAACTTTATATTGTCTTTTAGTTGTGTTTTCTAACAAAATTCCCTTTCAGATTTAATTTTAAGAGAGTGTGAAACAGATAGTGTTAGATTTATAGTGTTACGACGTCTTCCAATTGATACCATCAGAGCCGCAGTTAAGCATAAACGACAGTAAGTATGATTTATCCATTATTCTCCGTCTGAAACAGTCACGTTGAACCCTAAAAATTTTGTGAACGTAATATTATTATTTAGAATTTAAGAAAAGGTTGAGGAAAAAGAAAATTAATTTTTTCTTTTTCCTATTTTTTTAAATTTTTCTAAGTTTTTCGAGCAGAAAATACGTCCTTCAGACTTCCATCAAAGCATGGATCGTTCACAGCTACAACTGCGGTACCCCCGGCGACAGGAGGCATAAGGTCACCCATCTATTTTATATGGATGACCTTAAACTTTATGCCTCTGGAGAGAGGGATCTCCAACAGTCCCTTAGGGTGGTACAGGAGTATACGCAGGCTGTCGGTATGCAGTTCGGGTTGGACAAATGCGCACTGATCCATCTCAAGAGAGGACGATGCGGTGACTATGGAGAGGACGCGCAGCTCGTGGACGGAAGCATCTTACACCATCTAGATGCCGGAGAGTCGTACACTTACTTGGGTGTCGAGCAACGCTCCATCCAAGAAGTGAGTGTAGTGAAAAACGCTCTCCGCGGCAAGTATCAGCACCTACTCCGACAGATCTGGTCTTCAGAACTGTCGGGGAAGAACAAGGTATCTGCTACAAATATGCTTGCCGTTCCGATCCTTCTCTACTCTTTCGGAGTAGTGAAGTGGACTAGAGAAGAGCTGCGTCAACTCGATGTAGTAACCCGCAAGAAGATGCATCTCAATAGGAGCTTGCATCCTAAATCGTCCGTTCCACGGTTATATCTCCCGCGACATCGGGGAGGCCGTGGACTCTTGAGCTTGGAGAGTCTCCATAGCAGGATGGTTCTGGATGGAGCATGTAAGGTCATCAGGAGTTCGGATCCCCTCCTCTGAATGGTCCGAGACCATGAAAATGCAGAGGTAGGAGCTTTTCTCTTTAAGGCAGCACAGAGAGCAGCCGATGAACTTGGTCTCATCTTCGACGTCGAGCGGGTAAACCCCGGCTCTGTCACCGAGTTGGAACCCGTTCGACTAAAAGCCAACATTAGAGCTGCAGAACACAACATCCTTCTGCAGCTCCATAAGGATAAGCCATTGCACCGGGTCTTCTATAAAAATATAGAAGACCTCGGCTTATCCGAAAGGCTGACCTTCGCCTTCTTAAGGTCAGCTGGGCTGAAGTCTGAGACCGAGGGATTCACAATGGCTTGCCAGGATGGTGTATTTAACACTCTCGTCTATCGACGTCGTGTCATGGGTATGGAGGTCCCTGATGCCAGCTGCAGGGCCTGCCGCAGGGCGCCGGAGACTGTAATGCACTTACTGTCGGCTTGCCCGACATACGCAGTCTCGGCCTATATTCATAGACACAATGCAGCATTACGAGTGCTTTACTATCATCTAAGGCACTCGTATGGGATAGACGAAACACCAGTGCTGCCTTACGTTCCGGGGGATATTGAGTCCGTTGTGGGGAATGAGAAGTGCCTAATTTATTGGAACTACTCGTTTCCCACCGTCAGGCAAATACAAGCCTGACATAGTACTCCTCGACCACCAACTCAAGACAATGTATGTCGTGGAATTCTCGGCTCCCGCTGAGAGCAACATTGTCTTGAAAGAGGAGGAAAAACGGACAAAATATCGAGATTTGCTCTTCGAACTCCGCAGGCTTTATCCAGGCCATTCTGTTAAAATAGTGGTACTGATTATAGGAGCCCTCGGTGGAATGAGACAGACGCTGCTTTCAGAACTAAAGATCATTCCGGCATGCCGAGATTCGGCAGAGATCTTAGCCGGCAGAATGCAGAAGGCTGTCATCCTCGGATCATTGCGTCTACTTAGGGCACACGATTCTCGGACCCGGTAGTCACTCACCCCACGGGCGTGGGGAGTGGCTATTGGTATTACCAGCTCCCCTCTGTGAGGGTCGGAGCCACAGAGTAGGGTGACTGGTTTTTTGTAAAAAAAATTAAAAAAAAATACAGGCAAACAAGCCTGACGTAGTCCTCATAGACCACCAACTCAAGACAATGTTCGTCATAGAGTTCTCGGCTCCCGCGGAGAACAACATTGCCTTGAAGGAGGAAGAAAAGCGGACAAAATATCGAGACCTACTCTTCGAACTCCGCAGACTGTATCCAGACCATACTGTCAAACTGGTGGTACTGATTATAGGAGCTCTCGGTGGAACGAGACACACGCTGCTTTCAGAATTGAACATCATACCGGCATGCCGACAATCGGCAGAAGTCCTAGCCGGGAGAATGCAGAAGGCTGTCATTCTTGGTTCATTGCGTCTGCTCAGGGCACACGAGTCACGGAACCAGTGATCACTGACTCTACGGTGTAGAGAGTGGTTACTGGCGCTCCCAGCGTACCCTCTCTGGTATCGGAGGCAGGGAGAAGGACGACTGGTTTTACTTAAAAAAATAATAATAATAATAATACGAGTGCTCTACTACCATCTACGGCACTCGTACGGGGTAGACCAAACACCAGTGCTGCCTTACGTCCCCGGAGATATTGAGTCTGTTGTCGAGAACGAGAGGTGCAGGATATACTGGAACTACTCGTTCCCGACCGTCAGGCTAATTCAAGCCAACAAGCCAACAAGCCTGACATAGTACTCCTCGACCACCAAACCGATGGCGATGTACGTCATCGAGTTTTCGGCACCCGCTGAAACAAACATCGCCTTGAAAGAGGAGGAAAAACGGACTAAATATCGCGATCTCCGGTACGAGCTCCTAGTACTGTACCCAGCTACTCAGTCAAGATGGTCGTCCTCATCATCGGTGTACTCGGAGATATGAAGCCCACGCTGCTCTGACAATTGAAGACCATACCGGCCTGTCAGAAATCTGCCGAATGGCTAGCAGGCCAAATGCAGAAAGCAGTTATCCTGGGGTCCCTTCGTCTACTTAGGGCACACGATTCGGGTGTTTACAGTCACTGACCCCACAGGTGTGGGGAGTGGCTGTAATTTTAATCGTCGGCGCGATTTCCGTGCGGTGTTGGCGGCCACGGAAGTCCTGTCCGGTATCGGGAAACCGAAAAAATTATAATAATAATAATAATATATCGACTATCAGAAGGCTTTCGATAGTGTCCCGCACTCCTGGCTACTAGACGTCCTCAGTGTCTATAAAATAGATGTCCATATACAGAACTTTTTATCTATTATAATGTCGAGCTGGAATACCAACCTGAAATTGACCCTGTCAAACACAACGATCGAAATTGGGAAAGTATAAATCAGAAGGGGTATATTTCAAGGTAACGCACTAAGCCCACTGTGGTTCTGCCTAGCGTTGAATCCATTATCGGAAGCGCTAAAGAGATCCAGTCAAGGCTACCCCATAACATCGGAGGAAAGCTTGACACACCTATTATATATGGACGACCTTAAGTTATATGCGGCCACTAGGAAGGAGCTCGATAAGTCACTTAAGCTTACTGCCAAATTCTCCAAAGACATCCAGATGGAGTTTGGGCTAGACAAATGCCGAATAAACGCAATGAAGAGGGGGAAATGGGCTGAAGAAACAGCATACCAAGTTGGTGAGGAAGATGGAGAAATACTAACCATGGACGAAAATGAGCTGTACAAATACTTGGGTACGAGCAAACGTGTATACTAGAGCAGAAGATTGTGAAAAGCAGAATAAAGGAGAGGATGCAGGAAAGGATGAGACAAATCCTAAAGAGTAGTCTGTCAGCTATAAACAAAATCAAAGCCATTAATACCTACGCCATCCCGGTGGCTGTATACACATTTGGGACTATTAAATGGACTCAAACCGATCTCGAAGCTCTTGATAGACAGACGCGGACTCTGTTTACGAAGTACAGGGCACATCACCCCAAAAGTTCTGTGGAACGTTTCGAGCGCAAGGAGGCAGAGGTGTACTGAAATTGGCTACCATGCACGAGAGACAAACTCGCAACTTATATCAGTATTTTCAAGGGAGGGCCGAGACTAGTCGCCTCCATAATGCAATAATATCAGTAGACAACAACCTCACTCCCATAAGGCTTAATATGCCCCTTGCAGGTCAGGAAACCCGACATCAGATATACCGGCAAGAAATTGAGCAGTGGTTAGCAAAGCCCCTACACGGAAAGTACCCTAACATCCTTGCTGCAGATCACATTGACCGCAGCGCGTCTCTCAGCTGGCTCAAATATGGAAACATCTTCGGGGAAACCGAAGGGTTCGTAGTGGCAATACAAGACCGAGTAGTGGCGACCCGAAACTATATGAAATATGTAGTTCGGGATCCTACAGTCACTTCTGACAAATGCCGTGCCTGCTCGACCACAGCCGAATCTATAGAGCACATCATAAGTGGTTGCCCGACACTAGCACCAACTGCGTATACGGTACGGCATGATAACGTTGCCAAAATTGTGCATCAGGCTCTGTTAAGCCAAGTAAATCGGAAATATTGTCCTGTACCCTATTATACTTACTTACCAACCAGCATCTGTAAATGAGACCGACAATCATATTCTATATTGGAACAGAACTATCCACACGGACAGGCACATACCAAATAATAGGCCGGATATAGTATTCACAAATAGGCAAACGCAGCAAACCTACCTTATAGACATTACAATCCCGTTGCCTGAAAACATAGAGAAGAAGTACAGGGAAAAAATCTCAAAGTACCTACGACTGGCCGCGGAAGTAAAAGTAATGTGGCGACAGGAACAAGTCACCGTGATACCAATAGTGATTGGCGCTCAAGCCTGCTGTAGTCTCGTTAGGAATAAAAGAGAATGCCTATATTACGATGCAAAAGGCAATTCTGATTTGTGATGCTTGTTTTGCTCGGGTAGCTGGTTTGGAGATTATTCCAGGGTTCAATGTTAATATTAATTAAAATCCAGATCCAAAATAAGACATTTATTTTCCTAATAATTATATGTACAGTGTGGCCATATCTTTTATGGCTTAGGTTGCGACAATCTTGTTATTACATAAGTACATCATAGTAGTCGGAGAGAGAGAGAGAGAGTGTAACATATTTCCTCTATGTACGTCGTCGTAACCCCAATTCTCTAATCGAAGTTCCAGGACATAACAGACGCGACTAAGAAATCTGTTTCAGGAGAGATCCAGTTCAACACACTCGAATCAATCTGACAGGAGGTCCAGTTCAACGCACTCGGATCCTCCCTAACAGATACTTGGCCAGCGGCTGCCACGACGCCGGAGAAACTTGAGCTTCCGGTTATCTCAGTTCAACACACTCGAGAAAGGTGAAAGTCAAGCTCTGAATTTACTGGTTTCTGGCTAGCTATTTTATACCCAAAAATCACGGTCACGTGGTTTTGCACCCGGCACGAAATGCACACGGCACGCAAGTTGCGGCCTGGTGAAGTTAGAATTAAAAGTTAACAAAAGAACTAATCAGGTATTGAACTAATCTAAAACTGAACTACTTGATCCATGCATGATTAAAATAAGTTAAACTGGAATGAAAGTATACAGTATTCCTGTAGTATTGTATACTTCATTACAGATTGATACATGCAGTCTGACACGCGCGTTTCTCAATCAAACGCAATAGAGAGGAATTCAAGCTGTCCGGAAGGGCCCTTGGGTACCGTAATTACTTGTCAGATGTGACAATGAATCCGCATGATAATAATAATAATACAGTCCGAAAATTTTTAAATCTACCAACTGAATAAATGTCAAATAGGAACTTATTATCTTGATTTAAGGGCCGATAATAAGCGAACCCCACCTTCTCTGGATGAGAACACTGAAGATAATAATAATAACGGGGCGATGTTCGGCAACCTCCACGCGGTGCACCCCGGGCAACAGGCAGAGGTATATCTCTGCCTGGCTAATGTTGGACGGGGATCTCAGGGCTAACCACTCTGAGATTCATTTACACTTGGTTATGAACAGCCAAGAACAGGCCCCTCACAATCGACCCCAGTCGGATGGGGGTCAAGGACAGGTGGGAGGGGTCACACCGGACGGTCCTATTAATGACGAACATGGCAATGAACAAGGGCGCTTTAGGTGGACGAGAGAACTGAAGGATGATTTGCTTAGCTGCTATGAGCAGCGAGCCTGCGCGTAGAGGATATATGGCACGATTGCGCACACTTTGGTGCGAAATGCATCCAGAGCATCGTGCCTTCTCTCAACAACATCTGAGAGATCAAGTGTCTTTCTTGCGCAGGACAGGATATCAACGCTTACCCCGTCAGCAAATAGCTGTACCAGCCGCACAACCACCGCGACGCAACGCTGACGGGAGACCTCCAGTACAGCACACCGAAGCCGACTTAAGGACGAGGGTAAGTCTTATCACCAGGATTACCCTAAAGGCCCAAGACCTGGCTAGAATGAACGCGGTCATCGATGAGGACCTTCCAGAGGATGCCGACATCTGGCATATCAACTCTGCCGTGTACAACGCCGCTAGCCAACTCGTTCCTCGCGAAAGGCAAAATAATGCCTCTAGCGGAATCGAGAAAGCTAAGCGGCGGGTACAAAAAATCGAAGGCAAGATACATTCGGCCAGACAACACGCGTCTCGAATCCAGAGTGTGGTGGAACACGTAACATCTGGCAGGGCATTTACGCCTAAAGTCCGGCGAGTGGTAGCCGGGCTGAGACGCCAACACCACACTCTAAATCTGGCAGTGTTGCTTACCATCAAGCAGCACTGTTTAGATAGGATTCGCACACTGATAGCAATAAAGAAGAAGCTGAACAAGCGGGTGCGAAGTATGGAACAGAACTCAAAGTTCCGTACAACTCCCTCCCGTCTGTTCAAGGGGCCACAGCGTGTTGTCGATAATCCGCCGAATGTAGAGGATGTCGAAGGATTCTGGAAGGGAATCTACGAAACGACGCGTCCATTCAACAGCAGCACTCCAGCAATAGCACGCTTCGAGGCTCTGTGTAACAGAACCTTTGAAGAGCAAGGCGAAGTGTGCCCGGCGATCAGTACGGAGGAAGTCCAACAGGCACTTGTTGGTACCAAGAACTTCGCTGCTCCTGGCCCAGACGGCATAAACAACTGGTGGTGGAAGAAATCTCGATCCACCCACCGTCGTCTGGCGCGGGTTTTCAACTCTTGGTTGAACGAGGGGCAGCAGATTCCGGACTGGTTTGTCGAAGGGCGTACTGTGTTAATTCCCAAGAAGGGAGATCTGTCCGATCCGAGAAATTATAGGCCGATCACATGTCTGAACTCCTGCTACAAGGTATTTACACGTATCTTGTACGCTAGCACACTACGGCATGTTGATCCGGTCTTTCAGCAGATAAATGAACAACGTGGTGCCAAGAAAGGCATGGCAGGCTGCAAGGATAACCTGCTGATAGACCGCTGTATTACACAGGACGCTGTGCAATACAAGCGGAATCTATCAATGGCCTGGATTGACTACCGTAAGGCATTTGACACAACATCACATGAGCTTTTGCTCCAATGTCTTGCGGTAGCAGCACCACTAGTGAGATGCATAGAACAACTGCTACCGCTCTGGAAAACTCGCTTCACCATAACATCCGGTGCACAGCGAGTCACTACAGAGCAGGTAGCAATTAGGAGAGGAGTATTCCAAGGAGACTCCTTGAGTCCTCTCCTCTTCTGCATCTCACTGTTGCTTTTATCTGTTGAACTCCGCCAAGTCCGCGCATACCAATGCGGTTCACCCAGCAATCATAGGCATAAGGTCACCCATTTATTCTACATGGATGACCTTAAACTCTACGCCTCCGGAGAGCAAGAACTGCAAAATGCTCTACGGGTGGTGGAACAGTATACGCTGGCTATTGGAATGGAATTCGGATTGGACAAGTGTGCAGTCCACCTCAAGAGAGGACGATGCGGGGACTTTTCTGATGAGGCGCAGCTCGCAGACGGAAGCATCCTGCGACATCTGGATGCCGGAGAGACCTACACATACCTGAATGTGCAACAACACTACATCCAGGATGTGCAACAAATTAAGGAATCTCTCCGCGGCAAGTACAGATGCCTACTTCGGAAGATTTGGTCATCCGAACTTTCGGGGAAAAACAAGGTGTCTGCTAGTAATATGCTTGCCGTTCCTGTTCTGCTCTATTCCTTTGGAGTAGTGAGATGGATGGTAGATGAGCTGCGTCAGTTAGATAGAGGTACCCGCAAGATGATGAATATCCACAGGAGCATTCATCCAAAATCGTCCGTTCCTCGTGTGTACCTCCCACGTCATCGGGGGGGCCGAGGACTCTTGAGTTTGGAGTGCATGCATGGCCGGGTAGTACTGAGCATAGCATGTAATGTCCTTAGGAGCTCAGACCCTCTCCTGCAATTAGTGAGAAATCATGAAAATGCAGGAGTGGGAGCAGGATTATTCAAAGCAGCAAAGAGAGTCGCAGATGAACTCGGTCTCGTATTCGACATCAGACGAGGAGGCCGGCGAGGTGCTGACCCAGAGTCGGTCACTGAGCTTCCGCCAAATCGTCTGAAAGCCCAGGTTAAAGCCGCTGAACAGGAAAATTTGTTTAGACGGCACGTCGATAAATCCATGCACGGTGTATTCTATAAGAACATAGAAACGCTGGGTTTATCGACCAAGCTGACATTTGCCTTTTTAAGGCCAGCTGGGCTTAAGTCGGAGACCGAGGGATTCATTGTGGCCTGCCAAGATGGTGTTATTAACACCTTGGTCTACCGAAGCCGTGTGATAGGTGTAGGGGTTCCTGATACCAGCTGCAGGACCTGCCATCAGGCGCCGGAATCGCTCATGCATTTACTGTCTGCATGCCAGGTATATGCGATTTCGGCCTACATCCATCGTCATAACGAAGCATTACGAGTGCTTTACTATCATCTACGGCACTCGTATGGGGTAGACCAAACACCAGTACTGCCTTACGTCCCCGGAGATATTGAGTCCGTTGTCGAGAACGAGAGGTGCAGGATATTCTGGAACTACTCGTTCCCGACCGTCAGCCTAATTCAAGCCAACAAGCCTGACATAGTACTCCTCGATCATCAGCAGAAGGCGATATACATTATCGAGTTTTCAGCTCCGGCTGAAACAAATATCGTCTTGAAAGAGGAGGAAAAACGGGCTAAGTATCGCGAACTCCGGTACGAGCTCCTAGTGCTGTATCTAGGCTACTCGGTCAAGTTGGTAGTCCTTATAATCGGTGTACTCGGAGGTATGAAGCCCACGCTGCTCTTGGAATTGCGAACCATACCGGCCTGTCAACACTCGGCCGAATGGCTGGTAGGCCAGATGCAGAAAGCGGTTATCCTGGGTTCTCTTCGTCTACTTAGGGCACACGATTTGGGAATCTACGGCCACTAACTCTGCGGGTTGCGGGGAGTGGCCGTAGTTAAGTCGCTGGCGCTTCTGCCGTGAGAATGTCGGAGACACGGTAGAACTGTCCAGTATCGCTCTCGCGAAAAAAAAAAATATAATAATAATATGACTTTATTTTAATTAATTAAAAATACAACATAATACAGAATTATTAAGAAGGTGGCGAGATCTAGCATAGCTACTCACCTAACCACCCGGCAAGAAAATAAGAATTAAGACCATTTCCAAAGAAAATAGTATAATAGCAGACATTGTGCACATGTGTTATTTTAAACGGGAAAACACAAAAAAGAAACGCATTGAATTAAGTATAGAAATTAAATATAGAAACACAATCTATAGAAGCAATAAGAAGTAAGGATATAATGCAAATAATATACAACTATTAAACAAATAAAATTACGGTACATCATAATTACTTACAAAATTCTTTTAAACGTTTTTTAAACAACATAACAGTCGAGCTTGTTTTATAACAAGTGGTAAAGAATTAAAAGCCTTTACTGCATTATAACTAAAAGTACGGAGAAATAGGGCAGTGCTGTGCCTGGGAATATTGTATAAACTGCTATGACGAGTACCTCTTAGATGTATGTTAGATCCTTTAACAAGTTTGTTGTAAAGATATACCGGTTGGTGAAACTTATCAATTTTATATATTAACATATATAAATGCCCAAAAAACCTTTGCCCCAGTTTAAACCATCCAGTTTTCTGATAATACGCAGAAACATGATCAATTTTTTTTAGTCCATAGCAATATCTAATACAACTATTCTGCAGTTTCTGAAGACACTGTTTATCCTTATATAGCAAAGCAGGCCAGTAAACAACATCACAGTATGCAAGCACAGACAAGATGAGTGTGTCACAGAGTTTTAGCTTTATATGCACAGAGAGAAAATCCTTAAATAAGAAGAGGGTACGCAGTCTATTTTTACTAAAAATAAGCATTTGGGTTTTACCCTCATTTAATTTGAGTCCATGCAATTTTGAAAATTTGATCCAAATCTTCATTAATCAATTTTTTACTCAGGTCAATATTATCGAACTTAAATGAATGGTAAATCTGCATATCATCTGCATACTGGTGACTAGAAGAATATTTTAAATGATTACTAAAGTCTGCAGTGTACGTGTGAACGATCCATCTTTATGGTGTCTGAAGGACGTCTTTTTCTGTCTTTAAAAACTTAGAAAAATTAAAAAAAATAGGAAAAAGAAAAAATAAATTTTCTTTTTCCTCAACTCTTTCTTTATCTCTAAATAAATAAATATTACGTTCACAAAATTTTAGGGTTCAACACGACTGTTTCAGACGGAGAATAATATAAAACATCATTCTTACTGTCGTTTATGCTTAACTGCTGCTTTGATGGTATCAATTGGACGTCGTAACACTATAAATCTAACACTGGATGTACCACACTTTCTTAAAATTAAACCTGAAAGGGAATTTTGTTAGAAAACACAACTAAAAGACAATATAAAGTTCAAAATATATATATTAAATTTTTAAAAAATTATGTTTTTACAACAACTTTTATTTTAAGAAAAATGTTTAACAAACACTAGTCTGGCCCGTGTACAACACATGGTGAGGAACGGAACGATTTATAATGTACCAACTACCATCCAATATGCGGTTTTGTAAGCTAACGATGCACAAAAAGATTCAAGAAAAGTTCAATGTAACTGAAATTTTGGTGGGCTTTTGCTTGCCTGTCTTATAAAGGTATTATATAATTCACATGAATTTTGGTCGCTCCTCGGAGCTTAAAATTGCTTGAAGCGCTACTACTTCGATTGTATTCTACAATAACAACTTTTTACGTTCAGGCAAGGCGGATCCCATGCACGTATGAGTACATGGTATAGATACTTTTTTTACTCCGAATCACTGAGGAACCGGTTTAGGGCAAACCCCGTCAAAACACATCATTTCCCCGTCAAAACCGACTGCTAGGAAATGATGGGGGTCCCATGTCGCTAAGGGCTATTTTCGCTATAACTTCCGATATACTTTGAATAGTCGTTGGACTAACTTGTCCTCATATTCAATACCTCGTAAGAGTTGCAGTGCTTGACAACGTGGATTCGTAAAAGGGTTTTTAATCTTGAAAATTTCGAAGTTAAAGTCAAATTTTATTACACTTTCAAAATTTAGGTGGTCGGGGCGACATTACATCCCTGTGCAGCGACATTTGCTACACTTTCTAAATTAACGCTCCTTGAGGAGTTAGCGAAAATTTCCTAAGTCGGATTTTGTTACAACGTCGAAAAGTATATCGGGGTTATAGCGTTCTTTAACACCCCCCTTCTTTCCGTGAATCTTTTTTTATAAAAGAAAATGGATCATTGGATGGAGTCTCCCATGTGTTGTATTCGGTTATATTTCAGACCGGCCTATCTGAACATAACATATTTTGCAAATCTAAATTGAACATATATCGATGCATAGCATTCGATTGAAAATGGCATAAAAAAAAAAGAAAAAAATCGAAAATCCTCAGATTTTCGATGACACAACACAAACACTTTCGACGCACTTATCTTTCTTAGTGTTCTTCCACTAATGCGGGCTTGCGTCTGCTCCGCCTCGTCGATCACCTTCGGTGTCGAACTGCCTTCTGGAACAGCTTAGGTGGTCCTCGGACTGCTTGGCTCCAGCTATACAATGGCTCTGTTCATTTATATGAAACAATATAAAACAAAATTTTAGTAAATTGTATTGTTCATTAGGCTCATGCTTTATCCCATCTGGGCATAAAGAGGAATCTGCGACCGATAACACATCGTGTTCTTTGAGAATAGGAACACTGAATTTTGTTGACTTATATTGATTGAAATGGTTTCCGTGTAGTTAAAAAATCTCTTCTTGGGAGAAATCTGCGACCGATATCACATCGTCGTCTTTGAGAATATGAACATTGAATTTTGTAGACTTATGTTGATTGAAATGGTTTCCGTTTTTATTAAAATCTCTTCTTGGGAGAAATCTGCGACAGAATCTGCATCCGTCGGATCGTTGCATCTGCCCATCCAGCAGACGTGGCGGCATCTCGCCCTTGAGTTGCTAGACTCGTCTGAATCGCGCTCTTGCGTCAGAGTTGTCGTCTTTCCATGCCGTGCCAATGGAACATTTGTTTAGACCCTTTGGGTCGGACTCTGCTTACAGATGAATGTTTAATAACATTTGAGGACTTTGAAAAAATTATAAAAAAATACCAACTCTGCCGGACACGGTCAGAGTTGCTGCAGTGAATTTGGAAGATTTGTATGGTCGATACAATATCCTCAATAAAAATGACTAAAAAAATGCATAAAAAATACCAACTCTTATCAGACACGACAAGAAGTTGGTATGGAAATTTTGAGGTAAAATAAACCTAGTACTAAGCTAACTTAGCCTAGGTTGAAAAATATTATAAAAATATAATAGAATCTCCAGAACTCGATTCTGAATCAGAAAGGGAAGCATCTCGTGGCGGTGCATGGATTTGTACAACCGTTTGCTCCGGCGGTGGAGGTTCTGTGGAATCGTCTGAGAACGGGGAATCATTTCCATCGAGTGATGTTCCGCCTGGACTAGCATTTTCTTCATCGGAAGATTCGATTTCCAAGTTGTGCTCCTCTGGCGGGGCTGGTCTCAAATCATTTACATGGACTCTAGTAGTTACGTTTCCCTTCTGAACGAGATATACTTCGTCTGAAAACTTCTTTAAAATTCTGGTTGGGCCTGACCAAGACGGCGTGAAGGTATGTACCTTCCTTTTTCTCTTACTCATGACTTTATCTCCAACTTTGAACACGACTGGAGTGACGGCCTCTTTCGGTGCGTATTTCTGCTTATAATTTTGCTGAGCCTCACGGGCTTCCTTAACTCGCTCGTATCGTGGAAGCGTTTGTTGTTTGGCTCTTTCTTGCCTCCAGGCATACAAATCCCATTCGCCTCTTTCGGCTGGTTCATATCCTAACACTATCATGCTAGGTGTTTGATTTGTAGCGGCGTTCTTACGATTTCTTATGACGTATGTCATTTGATGCACGTAGCGATCTCAAGTGTCGTTTGACTTTTTAAATAAGAGGGTATTTAAAATTTTCTTACACTCCTGAACCCGTCGTTCCACGGGGTTGGATTGTTGATGATATGCCGGAATTAAGTATCGTTCGATACCATTTCTTTCACAAAACGTGATGTACCATTCGGAATTGAAATGACCCCCATTGTCTGAAATTATGACTCGAGGGACTCCGAATCTTGCTACTATCTCTTCATCAATAAATTTGGCTATCGTTCTGCCATCGACCTGAATGTATGCCTTTGCCTCTATCCACTTGCTAAATACGTCTTCAACGATAATCATATATCGATTTTCGGCGTCTTTGGTCCTCTGCAGTGGGCCAATTACGTCGATGCTCAAAGTTTCAAATGCATTCTGCGGTGCATGACTTCTAAGTGGAGCATTAGGTTGAGCTTGCCGTGTTTTTACTGATTGGCATATCAGACACTCGTTTATATATTTGCCGACGATCCTGGCCATATTATTAAAATAGTAACGTTTTGCAATTTTCCTAAGAGTCTCGTCTCTTCCTGGATGACATGCTTCATCTCGGTCATGATAATGGTAAATCAATTCCTTAATTTTCCTCTTTGGAACTATCAATTTAAAATTTTGATCGCAGTCTTTCAAAAGTACATCGTCTTGTACGTGAAAATTTTTCATAAAAATAAGATCCGCTTCGGAACGTTGTTCCTGTTGAAATAGATCATTCCAACGGCGAACGACTGAGAAAATCTGCTAATAAATTCTCTTTGCCTGGACAGTGTTCAATTTTGAATGCATATTCTTGCAATAATAATGACCATCGTGTGAATTTGGTTTTGTCGTCTTTATGCTTGTTGAACCAAAGTAACGCCCTGTTGTCCGTCTTCACCAAGAACGGTTTGTCTGCTAAGTACATCTTGTACTTTTTAATATAGTTCACCACCGCCAAGCATTCCAGCTCGTTTATGTGGTAACGTCTCTCTGCTGGAGATAACGTGTTGCTTGCATACGAGATAATATGTTTTTCGCCGTTGTCGCCTAATTGATATAACACGGCCAAAAGACCTTGTAGGGATGCATCGGTCTGTAAAATGAACTGACGTGAAAAATCCGGCCGATGGAGTTCCAGCGGTCCGGATAATAAATCTTTTAATTTTCTGAAAGCTGCATCGCATGCATGGTTTCAATGAAAACGATTTTCCTTCGAAAGAAGTTTCGTTAGCGGCTTCGTGATCATCGCAACATTTGGTAGATATTCTCTTACCCAGTTGCAAAGTCCTAAGAAACTTTGAAGCTGCTTTTTGGTGGCTGGAACGGGATAATTTTGAATTTGTAATACATGTTTTTCCAATGGTCGAGAAGTATCAGTTCTAATTGTGTGGCCTAAATATTGGATTTCATTCGTCGCTATTACACACTATTCCGGTGACACTTTTAGATTGTGCAAATGTAGTCTTTCAAAGACTAACCTCAGGTGGGACATATGCTCCTTCACGTTTACACTGTAAACGATTATATCATCTAAGTAGACTTTACAGAAATGGTGCAGGTAACCCGTCAAAACGTCCTTTGCCATGAATTTCTGAAAGGTACAGGGAGCTGTCTTGAGGCCGAAAGGAATGACATTAAATCTGTAAGCTGCCCCATCAGGAGTGGTAAAAGTTGAGAAATATTTTGATGCTTCATCGAGCGGTATTTGCCAATATCCACTCTTTAGATCCGACACAGTAAAAATTTTCGAATTTCCTAAATCTTTAATACTTTCATATGTTTTTGGTAAGACGGAAGCCTCGTCTTCAGTCATTTCGTTCAAATGGCGATAGTCGATGCGAAAACGTGGTTTCTTGTCTGATCGTTTTATTATCACGGGTGGTGAACTATATTGGGCAGTGCTAGGTTCGATGACGCCAGCTTTCAACATCTCTTCGATTTGGTCGTACATAATTTTCTTAGTACTCGGAGACATCGGATATAGTCTGATATTAAAGGGTTTAGAATCTTTCACGATAATTTTGTGTTTAACAGTCACTGTGGTTGCTTGAGTCGGTTCTGCAGTGAACAGATCGACAAATTCTTCGAACAGCGGCCGTAGAAATTTGTCTTTAATAACAAGCTCTTCAGGAAGCTTTGCCTGCTGTCTCTCCCTCTGAGAAGCTTGATTCCAGAAGACGATAATACGCTCTTCTGTGCCGGCACATAGGCATTTTCGGCCATAATCATATGCGACATTGTTCATGTATAAGAATGGTGATCCTAATATTACTGTTTCATTCAAATTTTCGATGACTTGAAAATCAATTTCAAAAGAGGTGCCTGAAATTTTTACATTTAATTTTGTCGTGCCAAGAGAGTCCACCATTCGATCTCCGCACGCCATAGCAAATGATCGACGTGTCGTGAGATTTTTAAAATTATCCAACATCTTCGGATGGATAACGTTTCGTGTCGAGCCTGAATCAATCAGAGCGCCGACCGCATGTTCATTAATTTGAACTTTTATACGAGGCAAAGGGAACGCTTCGCTCATATAATTTATTGATTCCCTTGTCTTATGCATGAGAGCGTCGTAGTGGTCATGAGTATTAGAAAAGTTTAATGGACATTGCTGCCGCCTTGGTTCGGCCGTTGTGCCGGGGATCTTGCAGATTGACCCTGGCCTGGGTCTCTGGCCCCTTGAAAGTTTTCCGGTCTCCTGTTGAGATGAGGATTATTGGGACATTGACTATGGAAGTGCCACTGCACTGTGTCTGTGCAGTATCGGCACGGGGAAGCCGGTCGGTCGGGTACTCGGAATTTCCCCGATCCGCCATTAAAATTGTTTGTCCGACGGTCAGGTACTCCGAAATTCGCTGAACCGCGCGAAAAATTATTCATAAAAATAGGACGACCAGGTGCTCCACCTGGACCGTCCTGACGAGAGGACATCCTCTCGGAAATGTACCCTCGGTGCTGTCGGAGTTGGGCTTCCATTGCTCCTGTTACTAGAATTTTGTTGACTGATGTGTCCCGGCTCTTGATAGTAAGACGCGCGGGACAGACGTTGTTATTATTATTATTATTATTATTATTATTAGCCGTTACTCGAGTCCGAGTATAAAAATGTTACAGTCGATAAATTGTGTACAATAAAAAACAAGTAAAAGGTGTAGTCCATTGTAATTCCCATTCATCTACGGTGCACACGACTATGGCTATAGAGGCCAATTCGGGAGAGCACATGTCGACCGCAGTCAGGACAAACATAGACCTGGTTAGGTCTTGGATTCGGCCTTCTTGCAGCAACATTTCCTTGATAGCTGGCCACAACCCCTCGCCATTCGGTTCTATCCGCTGCAAGTTGTTCCCATTGCTCGTCTGCAATACCGCAGGATTTTAGATTTTCATGGAGAGTGTCTTTGAACCTCTTTCGTTGACCGCCACGCCTTCTTCTACCGCTTAGCAATTCACCATAAAGTGTACATTTAGGAAGGCGGTTATCATGCATACGATGAATGTGACCTGCCCATCTTAGGCGTGCTCTTGAAATAAGCACCTCAATTGGAAGGCTGTTTGCTCTCCTGAGTACTTCCACGTTTAATATGTGATGGAACCAACGGATTTTCATCATATTTCTGAGGTATCTTTGCTGAAAACGTTCTAATTCTTTCACATGACGACGGTAAGTAACCCAGCTTTCACATCCATATAGCAGTGTTGGAATGATAACTGCTCTGTAGACAGCCATTTTTGTTGACAAAGCAAGGTCGTGGTTGTCAAATACTCTCTCTCTAAGTCCCCAGAGTGCTCTAGATGCAGCGTTAATTCTATTGCGAATCTCGCTGTCCATGGCAGGTTTTCTTTGTGATAAACACTGCCGTGTCGTCTAAAGACGTTTGCTTTGTGGCATACAGTTGAGCAATAGCTCGTGACTATATGTCGGGAGAATTAAATCTTGTAAGGAATCTTTCCTTGAATAAAGTGTACGAAGTGGTCAACGTCCGAAACTGTTCGGACCATCGTTGAGCTTCGCCCTTGAGTTGGCCGGTCACGTTATGGAGGCGATCATAGTCGTGGCTTATGCGAGCTCTGTCGAAATATTCCTCCATAATTTTCAGAAAAGCTTCTGGATCTTCATGATCAAGCCCATGGAACGTCACGTTCGGACATCTTTGTCTCTCATGGGGCGTACAGGTCGACACGTTCTGTATCGCCTGCACGAAGCCCTCTGCCATTTTCAGAAACATACTTTCCATCGAATTAGCATTTTGTGGCTGTGAAGCAGATAAATTTTGATTATTTCCCTCCGAAAACAGTCGTTGTGGTTCTATCCCTCTAGAACCGTCGTCGACGAGCGGCGCGGTGGCTCGCTCGTAAAATTCCCTTGGGGTCGACTCCTCGGAGTCTTCCGCCATGAAGGAGAATGGATTAGTTGGGTTTGGGGACGGCATGGTCCCTGTTCGGGCGCCATGTGAACGATCCATCTTTATGGTGTCTGAAGGACGTCTTTTTCTGTCTTTAAAAACTTAGAAAAATTTAAAAAAATAGGAAAAAGAAAAAATAAATTTTCTTTTTCCTCAACTCTTTCTTTATCTCTAAATAAATAAATATTACGTTCACAAAATTTTAGGGTTCAACACGACTGTTTCAGACGGAGAATAATATAAAACATCATACTTACTGTCGTTTATGCTTAACTGCTGCTTTGATGGTATCAATTGGACGTCGTAACACTATAAACCTAACACTGGATGTACCACACTTTCTTAAAATTAAACCTGAAAGGGAATTTTGTTATAAAACACAACTAAAAGACAATATAAAGCTCAAAATATATATATTAAATCTTTAAAAAATTATGTTTTTACAACAACTTTTATTTCAAGAAAAATGTTTAACAAACACTAGTCTGGCCCGTGTACAACACATGGTGAGGAACGGAACGATTTATAATGTACCAACTACCATCCAATATGCGGTTTTGTAAGCTAACGATGCACAAAAAGATTCAAGAAAAGTTCAATGTAACTGAAATTTTGGTGGGCTTTTGCTTGCCTGTCTTATAAACGTATTATATAATTCACATGAATTTTGGTCGCTCCTCGGAGCTTAAAATTGCTTGAAGCGCTACTACTTCGATTGTATTCTACAATAACAACTTTTTACGTTCAGGCAAGGCGGATCCCATGCACGTATGAGTACATGGTATAGATACTTTTTTGACTCCCAATCACTGAGGAACCGGTTTAGGGCAAACCCCATCAAAAGACATCATTTCCCCGTCAAAACCGACTGCTAGGAAATAATGGGGGTCCCATGTCGCTAAGGGCTATTTTCGCTATAACTTCCGATATACTTTGAATAGTCGTTGGACTAACTTGTCCTCATATTCAATACCTCGTAAGAGTTGCAGTGCTTGACAACGTGGATTCGTAAAAGGGTTTTTAATCTTGAAAATTTCGAAGTTAAAGTCAAATTTTATTACACTTTCTAAATTTAGGTGGTCGGGGCGACATTACGTCCCTGTGCAGCGACATTTGCTACACTTTCTAAATTAACGCTCCTTGAGAAGTTAGCGAAAATTTTGCATAAAAAACGCTCCGAAGAGCGAAAATATGTTTACAAGTATTAAAAACCTCCTCCACGGCGTTTTTACGTGAAGCACGCTTTTCGTACGAAGTATTTCCTAAGTCGGATTTTGTTACAACGTCGAAAAGTATATCGGGGTTATAGCGTTCTTTAACATACACAGTAAACAGCAAGGGGCCCAATACACTTCCTTGCGGTACACCTTTACTAAAAATTTCAAAATCCGAGGTTTCATTGCCTATTATAACTCTTTGTAGCCGATTAGCTAAGTAATTGCTGATAAAATCTAATGAAAAGGGGCTCAGTTCGAAATACTTAAGTTTAGCACATATAATTCTATGATCAAGGGTATCAAATGCCTTACTATAATCAAACAAAATAAGGCAAGTATTTTTTCCCTCATCACAAGCCCTCATTATGTCATCGCTAACCTGCAGTAATGCTGTAGGGGTGCTATGTTGTGCTCGGAACCCTGACTGTGTACTTGGTATAACATTATTAATGGTGAAGTGTGAGATTAACTGTTCATACATGATTTTTTCTAAAACTTTGGACAAAACTGGTAATATGCTTATTGCTTATGCTTATCATCATGGACCAACTGCGTCCGGAAATTAGGTCACGCTTGAGAAGCAACCTAATTTCATCTACAGAAATGTTAATAGCAGCAGCTACTAACGTCGAGCGGGATTCAGCTGACGAACAGACGTCGCTAATCCAGCTTATCGATTAACGTCTCTCCCGCGCGTCTTACTATCAAGAGCCGGGACGTATAAGTCCACAAAATTCAAGTATAAGGAGCAATGGAAGCCCAACTCCGACAGCACCGAGGGTGCATTTCCGAGAGGATGTCCTCTCGTCAGGACGGTCCAGATGGAGCACCTTGTCGTCCTATTTTTATGAATAATTTTTCGCGCGGTTCAGCGAATTTCGGAGTACCTGACCGACGGACAAACAATTTTAATGGCGGATCGGGGAAATTTCGAGTACCCGACCGACCGGCTACCCCGTGCCGATACTGCACAGACACAGTGCAGTGGCACTTCCATAGTCAATGTCCCAATAATCCTCATCTCAACAGGAGACCGGGAAACTTTCAAGGGGCCAGAGACCCAGGCCAGGGTCAATCTGCAAGATCCCCGGCACAACGGCCGAACCAAGGCGGCAGCAATGTCCATTAAACATTTCTAATACTCATGACCACTACGACGCTCCCATGAACAAGACAAGAGAGTCAATAAATTATATGAGCGAAGCGTTCCCTTTGCCTCGTATAAAAGTTCAAATTAATGAACATGCGGTCGACGCTCTGATTGATTCAGGCTCGACACGAAACGTTATCCATCCGAAGATGTTGGATAATTTTAAAAATCTCACGGCACGACAAAATTAAAAGTAATAATTTCAGGCACTTCTTTTGAAATTGATTTTCAAGTCTTCAAAAATTTGAATGAAACTGTAATATTAGGATCACCATTCTTATACATGAACAATGTCGCATATGATTATGGCCGAAAATGCCTATATGCCGGCACGGAAGAGCGTATTACCGTCTTCTGGAATCAAGCTTCTCAGAGGGAGAGACAGCAGGCAAAGCTTCCTGAAGAGCTTGTTATTAAAGACAAATTTCTACGGTCGCTGTTCGAAGAATTTGTCGATCTGTTCACTGCGGAACCGACTCAAGCAACCACAGTGACTGTTAAACACAAAATTATCGTGAAAGATACAAAACCCTTTTAATATCAGACCATATCCGATGTCTCCGAGTACTAAGAAAATTATGTACGACCAAATCGAAGAGATGTTGAAAGCTGGCGTCATCGAACCTAGCACTGCCCAATATAGTTCACCACCCGTGATAATAAAACGATCAGACAAGAAACCACGTTTTTGCATCGATTATCGCCATTTGAATGAAATGACTGAAGACGAGGCTTCCGTCTTACCAAAAATACATGAAAGTATTAAAGATTTAGGAAATTCGAAATTTTTTTCCGTGTTGGACCTAAAGAGTGGATATTGGCAAATACCGCTCGATGAAGCATCAAAAGATTTCTCAACTTTTACCACTCCTGATGGGGCAGCTTACAGATTTAATGTCATGCCTTTCGGCCTCAAGACAGCTCCCTGTACCTTTCAGAAATTCATGGCAAAGGACGTCTTGACGGGTTACCTGCACCATTTCTGTAAAGTCTACTTAGATGATATAATCGTTTACAGCGTAAACGTGAAGGAGCATATGTCCCACTTGAGGTTAGTCTTTGAAAGACTACGTTTGCACAATCTAAAAGTGTCACCGGAAAAGTGTGTAATAGCGACGAATGAAATCCAATATTTAGGCCACACAATTAGAACTGATACTTCTCGACCATTGGAAAAACATGTATGAAAAATTCAAAATTATCCGGTTCCAGCCACCAAAAAGCAGCTTCAAAGTTTCTTAGGAATTTGCAACTGGGTAAGAGAATATCTACCAAATGTTGCGATGATCACGAAGCCGCTAACGAAACTTCTTTCGAAGGAAAATCGTTTTCATTGGAACCATGCATGCGATGAAGCTTTTAGAAAATTAAAAGATTTATTATCCGGACCGCTGGAACTCCATCGGCCGGATTTTTCACGTCAGTTCATTTTACAAACCGATGCATTCCTACAAGGTCTTTCGGCCGTATTATATCAATTAGGCGACAACGGCGAAAAACATATTATTTCGTATGCAAGCAACATGTTATCTCCAGCAGAGAGACGTTACCACATTAACGAGCTGGAATGCTTGGCGGTGGTGAACTATATTAAAAAGTACAAGATGTACTTAGCAGACAAACCGTTCTTGGTGAAGACGGACAACAGGGCGTTACTTTGACTGAACAAGCATAAGGACGACAAAACTAAATTCACACGATGGTCATTATTATTGCAAGAATATGCATTCAAAATTGAACACTGTCCAGGAAAGGAGAATTTATTAGCAGATTTTCTCAGTCGTAACCCACAAAATAAGTATGTCGAGACAGACGATGAAGAGGAAAGAATGTTCCTACCAAATTACAAGTGTCCAGAACGTATTTCTGTTTTAACGCATTCAGAAATATACGAAGATATCGTACAGGCCCAAGCGAGGTCGAGGGATATCCAAGACAAGATCCGCCGTTGGAATGATCTATTTCAACAGGAACAACGTTCCGATGCGGATCTTATTTTTATGAAAAATTTTCACGTCCAAGACGATGTACTTTTGAAAGACTGCGATCAAAATTTTAAATTGATAGTTCCAAAGAGGAAAATTAAGGAATTGATTTACCATTATCATGACCGAGATGAAGCATGTCATCCAGGAAGAGACGAGGCTCTTAGGAAAATTGCAAAACGCTATTATTTTAATAATATGGCCAGGATCGTCGGCAAATATATAAACGACTGTCTGATATGCCAATCAGTAAAAACACGGCAAGCTCAACCTAACGCTCTACTTAGAAGTCATGCACCGCAGAATGCATTTGAAACTTTGAGCATCGACGTAATTGGCCCACTGCAGAGGACCAAAGACGCCGAGAATCGATATATGATTATCGTTGAAGACGTATTTAGCAAGTGGATAGAGGCAAAGGCATACATTCAGGTCGATGGCAGAACGATAGCCAAATTTATTGACGAAGAGATAGTAGCAAGATTCGGAGTCCCTCGAGTCATAATTTCAGACAATGGAGGTCATTTCAATTCCGAATGGTACATCACGTTTTGTGAAAGAAATGGTATCGAACGATACTTAACTCCGGCATATCATCAACAATCCAACCCCGTGGAACGACGGGTTCAGGAGTGCAAAAAGATATTAAATACTCTTTTATTTAAAAAGCCAAACGACACTTGGGATCGCTACGTGCATCAGATGGCATACATCTTAAGAAATCGTAGGAACGCCGCTACAAATCAAACACCTAGCATGATAGTGTTAGGATATGAACCAGCCGAAAGAGGCGAATGGGATTTGTATGCCTGGAGGCAAGAAAGAGCCAAGCAACAAACGCTTCTACGATACGAGCGAGTTAAGGACGCCCGTGAGGCTCAGCAAAATTACAAGCAGAAATACGCGCCGAAAGAGGCCGTCACCTCCGTAGTCTTCAAAGTTGGAGATAAAGTCATGAGTAAGAGAAAAAGGAAGGTACATACCTTCACGCCGTCTTGGTCAGGCCCAACCAAAATCTTGAAGAAGTTTTCAGACGAAGTATATTTCGTGCAAAAGGGAAATGTAACGACGAGAGTACATGTAAACGATTTGAGACCAGCCCCGCCAGAGGAGCACAACTTGGAAATCGAATCTTCCGATGAAGAAAATGCTAGTCCAGGCGGAACATCACTCGATGGAAATGATTCGCCGTTCTCAGACGATTCCACAGAACCTCCACCGCCAGAGCAAACGGTTGTACAAATCCATGCACCGCCACGAGATGCTTCCCTTTCTGATTCAGAGTCAAGTTCTGGAGATTCTATCATATTTTTATAATATTTTTCAACCTAGGCTAAGTTTTAACTTAGTGCTAGGTTTATTTTATCTCAAAATTTCCATACCAACTTCTTGTCGTGTCTGATAAGAGTTGGTATTTTTTATGCATTTTTTTCAAGTCATTTTTATTGAAGATATTGTATCGACCATACAAATCTTCCAAATTCACTGCAGCAACTCTGACCGTGTCCGGCAGAGTTAGTATTTTTTATAATTTTTCTAAGTCCTCATATGTTCAAAACATATACATCTGTAAGCAGAGTCCGACCCAAAGGGTCCAAACAAATGTTCCATTGGCACGGCATGGAAAGACGACGACTCTGACGCAAGGGCGCGATTCAGACGAGTCTAGCAACTCAAGGGCGAGATGCCGCCACGTCTGCTGGATGGGCAGATGCAACGATCCGACGGATGCAGATTCCTCCCAAGAAGAGATTTTAATAAAAACGGAAACCACTTCAATCAGCATAAGTCTACAAAATTCAATGTTCATATTCTCAAAGACGACGATGTGATATCGGTCGCAGATTTCTCCCAAGAAGAGATTTTTAACTACACGGAAACTATTTCAATCAATATAAGTCAACAAAATTCAGTGTTCCTATTCTCAAAGACGACGATGTGTTATCGGTCGCAGATTCCTCTTTATGCCCAGACGGGATAAAGCATGGGCCCAATGAACAATACATTTTACTAAAATTTTGTTTTATATTGTTTCAAATAATTGAGCAGAGCCATTGTATAGCTGGAGCCAAGCAGTCCGAGGACCACCTAAGCTGTTCCAGAAGGCAGTTCGACACCGAAGGTGATCGACGAGGCATAGACACGAGGAGGAGCAGACGCAAGCCCGCATTAGTGGAAGAACACTAAGAAAGATAAGTGCGTCGAAAGTGTTTGTGTTGTGTCATCGAAAATCTGAGGATTTTCGATTTTTTCTTTTTTTTATGCCATTTTCATATACAATGTTCAATATTCAATCGAATGCTATGCATCGATATATGTTCAATTTTAGATTTGAAAAATACGTTATGTTCAGATAGGCCGGTCTGAAATATAACCGAATACAACACATGGGAGACTCCATCCAATGATCCATTTTCTTTTCAAAAACCAATTTTACCAAACGTTGCACAAAAAGATTCACGGAATGAAGGGGGGTGTTAAAGAACACGCTATAACCCCGATATACTTTTCGACGTTGTAACAAAATCCGACTTAGGAAATACTTCGTACGAAAAGCGTGCTTCACGTAAAAACGCCGTGAAAGAGGTTTTTAATACTTGTAAACATATTTTCGCTCTTCGGAGCGTTTTTATGCCAAATTTTCGCTAACTCTTCAAGGAGCGTTAATTTAGAAAGTGTAGCAAATGTCGCTGCACAGGGACGTAATGTCGCCCCGACCACCTAATTTTAGAAAGTGTACTAAAATTAGACTAACTTCGAAATTTTCAAGATTAAAAACTCTTTTACGAATTTACGTTGTCAAGCACTGCAAGTCTTACGAAGTATTGAATATGAGGACAAGTTAGTCCGACGACTATTCAAAGTATATCGGAAGTTATAGCGAAAATAGCCCTTAGCGACATGGGACCCCCATCATTTCCTAGCAGTCGGATTTGACGGGGAAATGATGTGTTTTGACGGAAACCGGTGCCTCAGTGATTCGGAGTCAAAAAAGTATCTATACCATGTACTCATACGTGCATGGGATCCGCCTTGCCTGAACGTAAAAAGTTGTTATTGTAGAATACAATCGAAGTAGAGACGCTTCAAGCAATTTTAAGCTCCGAGGAGCGACCAAAATTAATGTGAATTTAATAATACGTTTATAAGACAGGCAAGCAAAAGCCCACCAAAATTTCAGTTACATTGAACTTTTCTTGAATCTTTTTGTGCATCGTTAGCTTATAAAACCGCATATTGGATGGTAGTTGGTACAGTATGAATCGTCCCGTTCCTCACCATGTGTTGTACACGGGCCAGACTAGTGTTTGTTAACATTTTCTCTTGAAAAAAGTTGTTGTAAAACATAAATTTTTAAAGATTTAATATATATATTTTGAACTTTAAATTGTCTTTTAGTTGTGTTTTCTAACAAAATTCCTTTTCAGGTTTAATTTTAAGAGAGTGTGGTACAGACAGTGTTAGATTTATAGTGTTACGACGTCCAATTGATGGAGCAGCAGTTAAGCATAAATGACAGTAAGTATGATTTTTTACATTATTTTTCGTTTGAAACAGTCGTGTTGAACCCTAAAAAATTTTGTGAACGTAATATTTATTATTTAGAGTTAAGAAAAGGTTGAGGAAAAAGAAAATTAATTTTTTCGTCCTTCAGACTATTAAAACATGGATCGTTCACAGCCACTCGTCCATATCTCTTCATTTCTTAATTCAAAAAACTTAAGTCCAATTTACTATTTCCCTTTTCCATGCTGGCAACTCGTCGCCAACTTCACTCCATTACCCTATATAAAATTATTATGACCACACCTAGCATCCAGTGTAACGCTTAAATGTAACGTCAATATGGGTTAAAGTCGAATCCTCAACGCTACCTTACGGGGCCATTTCCAGACTTCGGTCATATCCACAGTTATTGTAAATATTTCCAAAATTAAATTAGATTCCGCTGACATTTTTATATCAAAACATTACATTTTTCACAACCCATTTAACAATATAATTTTCATTTAGAAATTCAAAAATTTAAGTAACTATTGCACAACATTACGCAATATTTCGCAATAATAGCCCAAATGAATGTCCGGTTCCCTTTTTAATTCTCATCCAGTTCTCATCCAGCTCTCGGCTACGTCGCGTCGTGCCCCGTCAATTGTATAAAAGGAGAAGCGTGCCGAGTCTCAACCTACCTCGGTGTGACTCTGGACCGGAAACTTTATCTGAAAAAACACGTCGACAACGTCACCGGCAAGTGCTGGCGACGCACTTCACCCCTATTTCCCATCCTCAAAAATTCCCCATCCCACGTAGCTACTTTAATCTACAAATCCTACCTCCGTCCTATCCTTACCTACGCTTCCCCCATTTGGTACCCCCTCATCGCTCCCTATCTTCAGGCACAATTGCAAACAGTGCAAAATAAAATTCTCAAAGTTTCACTCCATTTACCATCTCGTACCAGAAACATTGATT
Source organism: Leptura quadrifasciata (assembly GCA_963675555.1). Classification (NCBI taxonomy): domain Eukaryota; kingdom Metazoa; phylum Arthropoda; class Insecta; order Coleoptera; family Cerambycidae; genus Leptura; species Leptura quadrifasciata. The sequence continues at coordinate 25,085,204 of OY776682.1, forward strand.
TACATACTTATACCGGCACGCCACTTCTCTCCGATTTCATCTACAAAAGACTACTGCCAAACTTCGCAAACACGCTTGTATCCTCCACTAATCCCACACTCCTTGATCCCCTCACCCCTAAATTTTATACCGCTCTCAAGTATCCATCCCTTAACTACATTTTCACCCCATAAAGATTTGTAATTGTTGTTTGAAAAAATGAAAAATCTAAAAAAAAAAAAACAAAAATAAAAAATTGAAAACCAATAAAAAAAAATTAAAACAAAAAATAAACCAAAAAAAATTAAAAATGCAACAAGCAAAAAATAACAAAAAAAAAACTATTACTGCTTTGTATTGCCCTTCAGGCGGAATCTGAAAAGAGCCATTTTATTTAAGATTCGTTAGTCAAAAGATGCCACTTTACCCCTCCAGTTATACTAATACACCCTAACATAAATTCATCCTAAAACATACTAACTACGCACGCATCCCACTACAATCTGCAAACGACTTAACCCACTCACCAGATAGCCCAGAGCACGTTACTTATACACACTACACATCTTGCGGCAAGCACTTTCGGGTGGAAAGCCGAAGTACCCCCGCAGAAGGGGACGAATACTTTCAATGGTCTCCGACAAGTTGTGTTCCCGGTGTATCTACGAATAAGTTCTTACTATCCGCGTTGCCCTTTGGTCGCCATAGAGCCTAAATCCAAAGTAGTGTTTTCCGGCTTAGTTAACGAAACCGAGTGTACCCGTGCCCTCTTCCTAGGACTCCCCTAGTAAAAAATCGGTGTTTATATTTTTGTTCAGCCCAAGTGCTAATTTTTGTTTATCGCCCACGCGGCCCTAGTTTTTTAGTAAAATAAATACGTCTTTGTGACTTTAGTTTGTAAGTGAATTATCTCAGATCTGATTAACGAACCCCGCAACGTCTAAGGCAAAATTCTAAGTGTCGATACGTTAACTGAACGAAATTTGTTAATTTTAAATAATATAAATATTCAACTTTGTGTTTTACCTAAATAAAAGATTATAATTTCGTGCTTAAATAAAGTGTTGTTATTGAACAAGAACTATATACAGGGTGCTCAAGTAGGCCCTGCCCAAAATTCGAAAAAGTGAAATTAGCTATAAAAGCTTATACAGGGTGAAGCTTTGAGCCCTTACAAAGAAGTAAAAGCAGTTTTACGCTCTGCACTTATACAGGGTGTGCCTATTCGCCGAATCCTTCCGTTTAAGGACATACCACCCCGACCTAACTTTCAAAGAAATTAAGTGCACGAACGGCCTCTGGGAGTCTCAGACGAAGCTAGCCAGCCCAAAATTTTTATTTTCCCAACCAAAAGAGACAACCCCGTGTTCACGGTGCCCAACGTGGCGCATTAATTTTAAACCAGAGGACGTGTTCGTGTTCACAACGAAGACCGCGTCCTCACCTCAAACATCTTCCAGCGGCTTGTATATCAGTGTATGCGCTATACAACCTTAGGCGAGGGTTGTATAGGGGATATACCATCCTTCGGAGGGGATGTAAAGCCGTCGGTCCCTTGTCTATTAAATGTTAGGCAAGTAAAAGATTCCTACTCTTCTTAAGGGAAGAGGTTCGGCAAAATTCCTGGTTGGGGGTCGCTCGTCTACAGGCGTCGGTGTTAGGCCTCAGTAGCGGAAATAGGCCGACGTTAAATAAATGTATAAAAAAAAAACGAAAAAATTAATGCTAACTTTGATAATTGTTTTCAATAATTTAAAACCAATACTTTATTTAGTTTTTTTTTGATATGGATAGTAAAATCATGAACTTTAATTTGCGCACCCGCAGATTGCTGTGGAACCGCCATATCGCTGGGAAATAAGTGTTAAAAAAAGTCAAAATTTATTAACAAATTGACTGTGCAAAAACTATTCCACCATATGGCTTCCGATTTCGCATGCCTTCTCTATGCTATAAGAGCCTTCTTTTCCTGTGGTAAGAAGTATATGAAACATGTTTTTCTATTGTTTATTAACGATTGAAAAAATAGCAATTTTAGCATGTTTTTTGCAATGACTCATAACAAATTAATCGATTTTGATAAAATAAGTCTCATTTTGTAGGTTTCCTCAAGGCGCACAACTTTTAAGAACACTTTTTTTTCTAAAATTCGAAAAAAACATTTCCTCACACCTTAATTGTTAAATAAAAAAATTTGCCACGCAAAAAAATTGAAGTCTAAGAAACCCTACATTCCTACCATCATTCTGAACATCCTGGATTCGACTTATACCTAGAAACATCTTTGGTCAAAATCACTTCATTTTCACTGGAGTGGAGTACTAACTGTAGAAGTAGAATCAAGAATAGAAAGTCTTAGAATCGGCGGAGATCAAACAGTTTTTGATAAATACTAAAAAAAAAAAACAGTGGTTCAAAATTATCTTCTAATAATATTAAAGTTCACTGTTTTTAAAATTAACTAAATCCTCTAAATCCTATTTATTAATAGAGAAAATGGCAGTAAGAGAGGCTTGATTGAGATATCTTTAAAACCACTCAAAATGATTATTTATGTTTCGACGTTTCGGCGACACGGTGAAGAAGACACATAAAAATTACGTGGCAATTGTCATGAAGGAAATACCAATCACCGTAAAATAAAGGAAACTATTGTTTAACTCGAATTAAAACATTCACCGAGATATTGAGAAATTCATAAAAAAAAATGTGTTTGTAAAGAAGTAAATATAAAAGAATACCTGAAATTATGCTCATGATGTTAATAGAAACTCCAGCTAAAACCTTCCAAATATTACACATGGACACTTTTGTCGTGGTATGGAACAAAAAATACTTCTTACTCTTATTGGCGCTTTTAGCAAAATTTCTGCAAAAATAACAACTCATATTTTAGAAAAATTTATTACTTATTTCACCTTCTATGAAACACCAGAAGAAATAGTATACAATATATATTTCACTACCTACAAGTTTTACACCATTTGAACTATGTAGTAGGAATCCTGTCTATAGTAGGAACTATTTTGAAATTTGTTATTACCAGGATATTTACAGTCACTATCTAAGCGAACCAGCAACAAAAATGAAGATAACTTGCGAAATTAGTACATGTAAAATTACTAATCTATGTAAGAAATCCACAAACGAGAACATTTAAGAAACCTAAAATAATCTACTGCTCTGCTGCAGTAAAGTCGAGGCAAGATGTGATCTCATTAAATAAATTTTAATACTAAAATAATTTTTAATCATTAATTACGTTAAAAAGAGTAATTCTTGACACCCACTTATTAAGCTTTTTTCAGAAATAGGTACAGTTTAATGGGGCTTCATGATTCTTAGCAGTTTTGTCTTATTTATAGAATCGATCTGTGACGTGCATCGCTTGAATTCTTGCCTCGACTATAGCACTTCAGTCATCCATGGAGTAGAGCGAATTAAAAGATTAGACAATATCTCAGGACTACTACCCCTATCTGTAGGAAAATGCCAGAATATCATCGGCAAATGGATATTAATAAGGGTTGTCGATTTATAATTAATTATCGACAGATATAACAAATTAAAATCGAATATTACTATTTCGAAAATACACTAACACTAGATAAGATAAAATATGGAAGTTAATAACTTTGCTATTGGAAACGCTTGAATTTATATTTTTATGAATTTTTTTGAAGTGGACCGTGACAGCGAGTCTACGGGCGTGGAAAATAAAAAACGTGAAATGCGGGTTATTGGAAGAGTTTCACCTTCTAATATTCACAATGAATTGAGCGATTCTTAAATAAATTACACCGAGCACACGAATGTGGTATATTTCTTGATAGCGAGGAGCGCTTGATGTGCGCGCCAGCTTTCTTCAGGTGGGGGTGAGAGGACATATCCCTTTCAAGTAACATTTAAACGCGGAAACTGCGGAAAGTAATAGAAAGTAAATAATGAAATAATCAGTATAATCGTTCCAACAAACAGGGAAAATGATAATAACCAATAATCTAAACTAATTTAACTTATGTGTGGCCATAGTAACTATAATTATAGTAGAAAGCATAGCTGAGCAAAATGTGTCACTCTGTGGAGGTTTTGATAGTAAAATATGTCAACCTTAACAAATTGTAATTTTTCGTTGTATTTTAGCGTTCCACAACCAATACTTCGAAAACGAGGACTTAAATCGAAAAACGCCTCTCTTACAATATTGTCGACTAGAGTTTTCTGCTTACAACAGTATAACTTTTATAATTTTTATACGTAAGATAGCGTAGGAAAATTAATAAATGTAAAACAATCCGCTGATCAATTTACATTGCAGCAGCCGATCGTCGACCTCCCTCCTTTACGTTTCACAAATCACGCGATCCTGTTGTCTGAATGAAGGAACTTACAATTACCGTAACTTGCGTTTTATTGGTTTTTTGTTATCGTTTTTTTAACAACAATATCACTGCAAATGAAATAGCAATAATAATACAGGTATCAAAAATATTATATTATTAATCTTACACTTTCTAGTTATTCTGACGCTACAAATTTTTATGTTTAATAAAAGGTGGCACAAGTTTTAACAAAATTATGAGGTAAAACAAATAACATAAGATTTGATTATATTCATTATGGAGAAAGGTACTTTTAGTAAAATTTTATATTTTTTTAATTTCCGATTACCCAGCATTTTAAATCTTAATCCAAAGAATGGCTAAGCAGTAGTTTTTATGGAGGATGACTTTTCATCAAAAAACCAAAAATAATTTACAAGTATAGTTAAGTCCATTCATTCAAAATATAGGTATTCGGTGCATACAATAATGTTATTATTATTATTATTAGCCTTTACTCGAGTCCGAGTATAAAAAAAATGTTACAGACGATAGATTGTGTGTAATAAAAAAACAAGTAAAAGGTGTAGTCTATTGTAATTCCCATTTATCTACGGTGCACACGACTATGGCTATAGAGGCCAATTCGGGAGAGCACATGTCGACCGCAGTCAGGACAAACATAGACCTGGTTAGGTTTTGGATTCGGCCTTCTTGCAGCAACATTTCCTTGATAGCTGGCCACAACCCCTCGCCATTCGGTTCTGTCCGCTGCAAGTTGTTCCCATTGCTCGTCTGGAATACCGCAGGATTTTAGATTTTCATGGAGAACGTCTTTGAACCTCTTTCGTTGACCGCCACGCCTTCTTCTACCGCTTAGCAATTCACCATAAAGTGTACATTTAGGAAGGCGGTTATCATGCATACGATGAACGTGACCTGCCCATCCTAGGCGTGCTCTTGAAATAAGCACCTCAATTGGAAGGCTCTTTGCTCTCCTGAGTACTTCCACGTTTGATATGTGATGGAACCAACGGATTTTCATCATACTTCTGAGGTGTCTTTGCTGAAAACGTTTTAATTCTTTCACATGACGACGGTAAATGACCCAGCTTTCACATCCATATAGCAGTGTTGGAATGACAACTGCTCTGTAGACAGCCATTTTCGTTGACAAAGCAAGGTCGTGGTTGTCAAATACTCTTTCTCTAAGTCCCCAGAGTGCTCTAGATTCAGCGTTAATTCTATTGCGAATCTCGCTGTCCATGTTTGCTTTGTCATTAGCAACGTTGCCTAAGTAATTGAACTGATCCACCACTTCAAGAGAATTTCCGTTAAGTGTAATGTCTATTTGGTTCACTTGATGAGGAGTTGACATAATCTTAGTCTTTCCAATGTTGATTTTAAGTCCCAAGGAATCATAGCTTTGGGCATACACATCTAAAAGTTCTTGAAGCTCTTCCGGCGTAGAGGCTAAAAGTCCACAGTCATCCGCATACTGGAGATCACAAATGAATCGTGTGCGTGTCTTCGTGAAAGCTCTAAAGCGTCCTATGTTAAAGAGACCGCCATCAGAACGGTATCTGAGACTTATTCCTCTGACTGTCAGTTTGTTGTCAACAATAATTGTTAGAGCAGTGGTAAACAAATTAAAAAGTAGGGGTGCCAGGACACATCCCTGCCTAACTCCAGTGACGGTTTGGAAAGGTTCGGTTGCCTCATTATTATACATAACCTGGGCGCTGTTGTTTGTATGTAGACTGCGACATACTTCCACAAATTTTCTAGGGATGCCTAAGCGGAGCATAATTTTCCAGAGCACTTCCCTGTCCACCGAGTCAAACGCCTTGGTTAAATCAATGAAGGCCATGTGAATTTCTCCTTGATGTTCGAATGCTTTTTCTTGAAGCTGTTTAAGTGTGAAGATTAGATCCGATGTGCCTCAGTTTGGTCTAAAGCCACTCTGTGTTTCAGGAAGTAACTTTTCCATAACAGGTGTTAGCCTATTTGCCATCGCTTTAGTGAGTATTTTCCCTCCAACAGCCAGGAAAGCTATACCCTGTAATTTCCACATTCCGCAGCGCTCCCTTTGTTTTTGAAGAGGTTGATTAAAAGCGTATCACGAAACTCCTGCGGAGCTTGACCACTTTCCCACACGACATCAAACAGTTTTTTGAGGTAGGGTATGAGCTCTGACGACACAGCTTTAAAGATCTCAGCTGGGAGTGAGTCGGCACCGGGAGATTTGTTATTTTTTAGCTGCCCAATGGCGGTTAAGATCTCTTCCGTTGTTAGTGGTTTATCTAAGTCTTCGAAGGTGTCATATTGAGGGATAAGATTTATAATATCGTGATCGGCTTGACTTTGCTGGTTAAGAATGTTAGAGTAGTGTTCTTTCCATCGGGCTCTTATTTCCTGGTCTTCTTTGAGGAGATTTCCATTTAAATCTTTAATAGGGCACATATTTTTCCGACTGGGGCCGTACACTGCTTTTACTCCTTGAAAAAAATTCCTGTAGTCGAATTTCTCTGGCATTGCTTGCCCACCACTCGTTCTTTATTCTTCTGATTTCGCGTTGCGTTTCATACTTAGATTGGGTAAAAGCTTCTACTTTTGATGAGTCGTTGGGGTGGTTGATAGCGTTTTGGAAGGCAATATGTTTGCGGTCAAGAAGTTCTTGTATAAAAGCTTCATTATCATTGAACCAGTCCTCCTGTTTTTTACTTGCTGCAGTGCCAAGAATTTCCTCACTCGCACTTTTTAAACTGTCTTTAATTTGTGTCCAGGTAGTAGCGACATCTACAGAATTGGTTTCTTCTAGTGCACTTAAATTCTCTTGAGCTTTTTGCTTTAGTTGTTCGACGGTTTGTTGGTCACGCAATTTACTAATAGAGGCGGGGTCTACGTTTTACTTGAGTTCTTCGGTGTTTGGGTCTCATAACAATTTTCATTTTAGGACGATGATCGGTCCAACATTCGCTATCAATGCGCGCCTTTGTAATTTGGACGTCCTTGAGATGCTTCCTACGTACGATAACATAGTCCAGTAGATGCCAGTGACCTGATCTGGGGTGACGCCAGGTGCCTTTAAATTTATCTTTTTCTCGGAAAATGGTGTTTGTTATAACTAGATCATGTTCGGCGCATTTAGTTAGAAGTAGTTGACCGTTAGCGTTCATGTTGCCCAAACCATTCTTGCCTATGATGCCTGGCCAGGTGTCTGCATCTCTCCCTACTCTAGCGTTAAAATCGCCAAGAATAACGAGTCGTTCCGTTTTAGGTATTCTACAGAGGGTTTCTTCCAGCTGTTGATAGAAGCTTTCCTTGGTTTCGTGACTTGCATCCAGAGTGGGAGCGTAGGCGCTTATTAGATTTACCGCGTTGCCATCTGATAGCTTATAGCGTAGCAGCATTAGACGCTCGGATAGGCCTTGTGGTACTTGTGTTAAGTTGGATACAAGTTGATTCCGAACGGCAAATCAGTAGTATAGAAATGGGACTTCTGTGACAGCTCCTCCCACCACTACTATTCTCCCCACATACCCCCCCCACAGCTCCCCCACCAAAGATCTCCCCACCATTGATGCCCCACCTATCTTGGGAAGGGGGAATGTCATAGAATTCCCATAGGCTGGATCATTCAAAAGAGAAAGGGACATGCTATATGACTGACTTTTTAAGGTATACTAATATGTATTATTAGAATGACATGTCTATTGATTTGAAAATAGTGGGGGGAATTAAATTTGTAATAATAGTTGTGGGTGTGAATTTATATCATTGCAGATCAGTGTATGGTGACGATAATACCTCCATACACCTTGTTTTAAATACGAATAAAATGTGCCTGGACAACTTTTCAATTTGTCCAACAAGTAATGGATATAAAAACTTTGAGGAACGTTTATTATCCTTTAAGAATTGGAAAGGTGTTGTAAACCCTGTAGACCTTGCTCTGGCAGGATTTTATTACATGGGTTATGAAGATGTCGTCCGCTGCTTCCATTGTAGAGCTGAAATTTATAGATGGAAAATTGATGACATTCCCATTAAAGAGCATTTAAAGTACTCAGAAGATTGTTCTTATGCAAAATCGATCAAGGATGGATTGCTGCAAGTTAAAAAGGGGGAGGAGAATAAACATGTAACAAGAACTGATTTAATTAGTTGTATAGTAGTCTTCTCATGGCTTTTGAATATTACCTTAATTTTACATACACTAGTTATTTAAGTTATAGTATTGTAATATAAATCAATGTAAATTGTTATTGTTATTTTTAATGTGCCACCCTATAAAAGTAAAGAGTTTTATAAAAACTGTTTTTTTATTTCAAATTTGTATTTTTATTTGTTCACCCTATATAATGATAGTAAATTTTTGTTATTTTAATGTTCCACCCTATATAAGTTTTATAGAAACAGTGTTTTTTATATCAAAATGTATAGTGCATTGCTACATGGTAAGAAATATCAATTTCAAGGTATTTTTATTTGTTCACCTTATAGTGATTGCAAATTTGTCTATTTAAAGAATTCTTTCATAATGCACATTGTTATATGTTTTCTGGTGATCTATTTGACTGTCCATTAATTAAGTTATAAATGGGTCATATTTAATCACATGTATTTGGTTTCAAGTTCAAGTTAAATTGCGATTATATTGGAATGCCTGCATGCAATTTTTATGAAGTAAACAATTTTCAGAGAATATATAGGTTACTATTTAGCAAATTAAAAATGCACATATATAATTTAAGCCGTTTATTTCAGAATACTTACATAACAGATATTCAAAAATATAACTAACTTAAAGGTAACAAAAGTAATGGAAAAAATATAAACTATTGAAATGGGAAATTTGTCACAAAATTTTTAACATTTTCCAAACATTGTTCAATTGAAATGTCTTGATTTTTTAATTTAGAAATCACATCGTCTAGCCTCTTTCGCTGCTTTTCCAATTTTCTCATTTCTTTCGACAGTGAGGTTCTCCTTTTTTGACATTTTCCAGCATATTTCCCTGACTCCACTATTAACGATTTTCGTACTTCTTGGATAAACTTTGTTTTATTTTTATCCACCTCTTCTTGATTTGCATCACATTTTCGTTTAATTTTATTTAAATAGTTTGTAGAAAATTTATCTTCCGAATAATTCACTTTCATTTTCTGAATGTACCTTTGTTTTTTGAGATGATAAGGTTGACGCCACCGCTGATATTGATGTGTTAACTATCGGACGAACGGTTGAAAAACTACCCTCAGTAACCACCAAGTCGGAATCCACAGATTCTGTTGCTTGAATGGAATTAAGCTTTTGACACACTTTTTCCTCGAATGAAATATCTTCGTAGAGTTCATCAGGTGTTAAGGTAAGTTTTCGATTTCGAACCATTTTGTTTGAACACATTTTTTTTTTCAACTTCTAAACAATATAACACAACATAAAGAACTGCACGCAAGAGAGAGACTGGAACTAATACGTTTTACGATAAAACGATAATTTATGGGTAAATAATTTGCAAAGGCATATATGATATATTTGTGATGAATTGGCATGTACGGCTAGATAGATATGTAAGTAAATACTGAGTAGGTATTATGTGTCAAGGTTACTTATTTTACTATAGCAGATAATTTGTTACTGATGAAAGAAACCATTATACCCAAGTAACATGATAGTTGCTGAGTATACAAAGTAGCAACTGTAAATACATTAACATCAACACTCTACCCCCCCTCTCACCCAGCCTCCAGACGAGACCCCCTGAATTAGTTGTTAGTTTTTTCAAATCCTCAGGAAATTCAAATTGGTTGGGAAATTCAAATAGTTAAAGAAAATTCAAGTTTAGGTGGGAAATGCTACTACATACATCAGACAAATGAGATTATTATTGGTAACCTTGAGTAACCTTTGAAGACTTTACATTATTTTATAATATTAGGAAGAGATTGAATATATAATTATTAATAACATAACATGTTGTCATTAATATATGACGTCATTTGACAATATATTTATATAATTATTATAAACGTTTTAATAAAAAAGAAGAGACAGCTTCGCTCGGGAAACGATCCCTCAACCTCTGCACCAATTAATTACCAATTAAAATTACCAATTAAAATATTTTTATTCAATGTTATAAGTATATTATATTTCATTTGCTTTATCTTTCTCTAGCTATATTATGATAATCCTGCACAGAGTGCATTATAAAAGTAACCTATCTAATAAAAGTAATACTTCATAGTATAGGATGGCCGATGTTCTGCCGGAAAGATGGTCGCTCCTTTCGAAATTTTAAATTAATAATTAATTTTCTATTTTCCCATTAGTAAATAGAGTTATCTGTAAGTGTCTGCCAAGCAGTATAAAAAATGAAAATAAAGAATCTTTGTGGAGTTGTGAATAAAAATTAATATGTATATACGCAGGAAAATAAATTGTAGAAAAACCTGCTCTAATAAATAAGGAGTCATGTAAATAAAAATCGATTCTAGAAAAGTGATAAAATGTATGTACAATTTAAAGTGAAATAAGAAGTATTCTATGTTAAATTAAATTAAATTAAAAATTATTCTGAATCTAAGAAAAGAAAAGAATAGGTATGAGGAGGGAGATGAGAGGTGGGATTGTCCAAAGATTTATGTCTGAAAGGTTATATGTGTGTACGTTACGTCAGTCTCGTATGTTGTAGATGCGTAAGTTTTGGTGGAGTAACTTGTGGGCGTGGGGGGGGTCATTGTGTCGACGTTTGTTAGTCAAGTCTCGTGTGAGTACCGATCGCTGAATTTTGTGAGTGAAGAATTTTTGTGCCGTGTCCTCGATGTATTGTCGCATGAGAGGGACGGCTGCCCTCTCATGCAATTTAGCGATCGGTGTGTAGCGGTTAGCGTTAAGTAAGAGTCTTAACCTTTGCACCAAACCAATTGTACTATCTAAGTGCTTATAGATCATATGCTTAGTCATAAAAGAATCCTATCTCGGGCGAGGTCAAATAGATGCAGAAATGCACGCGAAATTTCCGATTAAGATTACACGTTATCTATATGACATTGAACTGAAATATATCTTTTTTTATTATTTTGTGGCAAACTTACCACCTGTATAAATTAAAATATATCTAAAAGGAAACATAATCAAATACGATGTAGTATATAATATCGAAATTTATTAATGGCAATAAGAACAATATTTCTGTTAACAATAGGTCGACGGTGTAAAGATACACGATCAAAATTAAAAATTAAATCAAACTTGGAGATGTCATATATAATTATTAAGAACATGGCACCACCAATCCTCAAACTTTTAATATATTTATTTTATAATCATTAATATATGACTTCATTTGATCACTTGACAGTATTTTTTAGATAATTACTATTAAATGGGGCGGGACCCTCACGCTGTCAAAAAATGGGTGCAGAATATTTGAAAATCGGCATACTTCGGAATATTTAACGATCAGCCTACTTCGGAATATTTGACAATCGACCCATTTCAGAATATTTGGCAAATGACCCACTTTGGAATATTTGGAATTGACCCATTTTGGAATATTTTAGCAATTGGCTCACCACTCCGTTTTATTTTTAATCTATTTACACCAATTTTGAGCGTGGGACTTCGCTTCCCATGAGAATAATCGACATAAGTTTTAGAAATATGATTACGATACCACCTATTGACCAATTCACAAATTTTTTTAATATATTTATTTTGTAATCATTCATATATTATGATGTCATTTGATCACGTGACAGGAATGAACATAAACACATATCGCATATAGTAGACAACACTCAAATCCAAAGTCAACGGCTGTCCGGAAGAGAGTTACACATTTGAAAAAATGCAGACAACATCCATTACCTACATACATTGCCAGTGTCGGTGCCAGAGATCCCCAAAGCACAGCAGTATCACACCAGAATGAATTTGTCATATAACGCGCTCTAGCCGACTGAGCTACCGTGCCGGATGGAAGCAAGGAATATTTTTCCTCCTAATGAAACGAAATACAGCTTGTACAAGTATGGTAGATTGCTGATTTTGAAAATGAGAGGCAGGATGTGCAAGTAAAATGATCTGCTGACTTTGTAAATACAATGAACTGCTTACTTTGCTAGTTCAATGACCTATCAACATTGCAAGTGTAGTCAGATATGTATTCATGCTTAACAAGTTTTTGCATATTTGTGAATGTAATATATACCATGTTTTTCATAATAAAACAAAATTACTTCAAATTCTACCCTGTGGTGTATAGGTAACAGCACTACACCTAAGGTTTTTCTGGTCGTAAATATTTCCGGCAGAGGAGCTATAACGTCATATTTCTGTTTTTTTTGTTATATAACTCGACAGTACATCAGTTTATAGATATATTTTAATGTGTCAGGATGTTAAATAATTTTCCGTATATCATATAAGAAAAAGTAGATGAAAATTAGGAAAAGGAGGTAAAAGAATTTACCACATATCATGGCAAAGCTTAGTTTAGGGTGAATTTTTTTCCCAAGTCATGTATTTCAGTTTCAATATGCTAGACCTTTTATATTTTTTAAGAGCCATTAACTTAAAATATATATACTGAAAATATGAGAAATGATAATATCTTTAATTAAAAAACGGCTCTATTTTTACATTTTTTCTAATAAAGATGCATAGGTACATAGAAAATAATGAAAACTAGATTTTTCTTAGGGTTTTCAAAGAGAGGCAGAGATCATCAAAGCACAGATTATGTACCTATTGATATGTAAATCAATGTATTTACTGTTATAGATTTGTTCTTCTTCTAATCTGGTAACGATGTGTTGTTGTATCTTATAATTTAAGCAGGTGTTTTTAACAAGATTCCTTCCAATGCAAAAACTGATTTTATAAATATAGGGATGTGTTAAAATTCTAACTTAAAGTATAAATTTTATTATTTTAAAATGAACTCAGTTTCATACAAAGTCTTATTTGGTACTGGCAAATTTCTAAAATAAAAAACTATGACATGAATAACAATTACAAGGTAACATACGTTAGGTTATGTTCTAAATTTAAAAGCAAAGACATATTTTTATAAAAATGTGATAGGACCGATTGAAAAAAAGTGCTTATTATTCGTTGAAACCTGCATTATAATTTTTTACCTTCGTCAGACTGTCAATTATGAGATCTCATTTACTATTGTTTTCCTAATATCGATTTTTAAGTCAAATAGTGGTTTTCTTATGGGGTACTCTTATATTTGTAGGACCTATATATATTTTATTTAGAGGGGTGGTAGCACAGTTGTTAGTACGTTTAACTTTCACTCTGAGCATACCTAGGGAAGTGGGTTCGAGCCCCACCTACTGTAAAGTAATTATGAACTATAAATTGCCCCCCCCCCCAACCAAAAAGTGGCTCGGATCCCACTATAAGCTGTAGGGCCCCGTCTCCTTTACTTGAAAAAGTTTAGGTTTAACAGGGTCATTTAAGTGATCTGGAGGGCGGTTAAAACATGTCTTGCTACACATTTATTAGACTTTCTGAATGATAATCATGCACTACCATAAGCACTACTTAGTTTTGGAATTTGTTCTATCAGTTTCAGTATGTTCACATTTTACATTGAACATAAAACACTAATTGTTTTTCAAATCACTATTTTTCATTAGAATCTTTAAGAAGTACTGAACAGTTTCTTTCTGAAGGTAACGGATGCAAGTTTCAGAGCAACAGATCTTACATATTTTTGTTCAAAACTTCAATGAATACAAAGTATATATATATATGTTATATTAGAAATATACTATGATATATAATATTATCGAGACAGGCTTAACCTTCTCAAACATATCGTATTACATACTGCGTAACAGCTCTTCTCAATAACCGCTCACGCTGCATGAGCATTGTATTTCAATTCTAAGTAATCCTGATTGTGCTGAATCAGCAACACTGTTTCCTTTGTTCTCAAAACATTATAAATATTACCAACAACCTTTTTGTAATCAGTCTTATACTCACTTCAGATTAAACTACTTCAAAATTATTATTGTATCTTATTAAAACGAGTCAACGTTGACTCAAGTGTAATAAATAAAGTTTTTAAAAAGTTATTCAAACAATCCACTATCTAACATTGGCGCAGTCGTGGCGGATCTGAAAAACACGCACAGTTCGGGAGTCTAACCAGTAGCAAACATATCCGAGGGAACAAGGAGTCCACCTGAAAAAGGTGCCTAACCGGACGAAAAGAGCTTCTGGAACAAGGAGAACTTCTTAGCTGTGGTGGTGGATCCCAATCCTTTGTTCAGAAGAACCTACATTATTCTCAAACGCACAGAAGCGAAACAATAATAATTATCAAGAAATACAAGCAACAAAGCAACATTTCAAATCAACACGATTCAACAATTAGCAAGTAAGAATTTCATCCCGTCCCATCGTTGGTGTCTTCGGCATCAAAGGCAACCCTGTGGAAGGAACATCCAGTGACGCCCCTGGCAGAGAGAGACCTTTGGTGAAGCTAAGCTCACGAAGTCGCATTCAACTGGACCACGAGGAATGAAAAATTTAGGGTAAGTCATTTTTGAATCGTCTCGCAAGTATTGATTTTCAACGACATAATTTTACATTATATTTTATTAAAATACATTGCATTGCTACATACAGTTCTAATATCTAAAATAGTAATTTTATTTAAACTTGAAACAAAATATCTTGATTATAATTTGTGTGACCTATATAAATAACCGTAATCATACACTGTTCCTATCGTAACATTATTTTTATGGTAATGTCATATACTCCTTAAGTGCGAATTTATCTAATTAACTGTAATCACGTACCATTGTTATCTTAGCATTTTTATCGTAATATAATATTGCATACCACATAAAAGGTTAAAGTTAAGGCCGTAAGACAAAGCTTATGTTCTACAATACTATTACATTACAATTAAAATATAAAATTATCAGAGATATACTATTTCCAAACTCAAAACGCTTTTTAAACCAAACGCGTTTTTCGAATTAATCTAGCTATTCTATAATATAAATTTTAAATATTACAGAATAAATTCTTGCACATTTCATATGAAAATTTCTTATTAAACACCAGTAGCGTACTAACTTAAATTGGAAAAAGGCGTTTTAAGTTATTTAATTATCTAAATATTATAAATAAAATGGCTACCGCTACAAATTCCAATGTAAACAACTCAATCACTACAAATGCCAACAATTCAATCGCTGCAAACGAAACAATAAATATTGAACCTTATAGGTTAAGCGAAATATTTTCCATAGTGCCCGAATTTGACGGCAACCCCATATTCTTGCAAACATTTATTTCAGCCTGTATAACCGCTCAGGGGATCGCTGTTGATGATCAGCGCGTCTTATTAACGCTTCACATAAAAAATAAATTACGCGGAAAAGCCGCAGAATTAATAAATTCCCGAAACCCTGCTACATGAGCAGAAATCAAAAGCTTACTTGAAGCTCATTTTGGTGATTCTCGTGACCTGACAGCACTAATTCAGGATCTACAGAGGATTCGCCAAACATCTAACGAAACTGCATTGGTATTTGTAGCTAGGTTGCAGACACACAACGCGAAAATGCACGCCGCTATACAAAAACAAACTCTAACCCTTGAAGAAAAAACGGCTCAATCAAATTTGATTGAAAACATGACATTGACCACTCTATTGACCGGGTTAGAACCCAAATTAGGCCAAATCATTAGGGCTGGTAATCCTAGCAACATGCTAGACGCCATAAACAGGATCAAACGAGAACTACAGTTGTCATATTTCGAATCACAAAAATTTTCCATTAAAGCCCCAAATAAAAATCTCATTCAAAATCCACAAAGACGTCCAAACTCCCCACAATTTTGCACCTTCTGCAAAAGAAACGGACACCATGTTAACGAATGCCGCACAAGGCAAAATTATCAGTCCCCATCTCCCAATTTCACACCAAATGCTTATTCTAATCAAGCACAGCTTCCAAGGCAACATTTCACATCTAATCATAGACCGCAAAATTTCCAAAATTTCTCTAACCAGCAACAAAATTATTCTCAACAGAACAGGCCCTCAGCTATCAGGCCAAATCCAAACTTCAACCAACAAAGACCTTCTGCCATCCAACCAAACCCAAATTTCAACAGGTTTAATCAACAAAAGACACATCACCTAAATCAAGAATCTTATGATAACTACACTGATAACCCAAACCAATATGAAAATTATCCTGTAAATTATTCCACCAATTATTCTCCCAATTATCCTAACGAAAACGATTGTGATTACGATTTTGAAACCCAACAATGCGAGAATTATACTGCTAATTCTCAACCTCAACAGCACGAGGATTATACTGCTAATCCTCCGGATTTTTGCATAGGCCCGGAGTATTCCACGAATACTCCAACACAACAAACGGACGAAATAGACCAAATTTCTCGCCAAGTCCAAGCGATAACCCTCAAGGACAATTCCGACCCACATTCGAATCCTCAAGAGCAATGTTTCATGTAAATTCACCATCTAACCCTCCATTTCAAGTAAGTTCAGCAAACCTGTATTTCATGAAAGATCCAACAAACAAATTTAATATTTTAATCAACACAGGTGCAGATATTTCCATTTTCAAACCCAAAACAACAGAAAATTATAATCTAAGACACCCCGAAAATTTAAATATACAAGTAACAAGTCAAAAAATTAATACCATCGAATCTGTTCTTATACCATTCAATTTTAACGATCCACACAAAGTTTATGTTTACGATTTAGATACAGACTTTGATGGCTTTGTAGGTAACGACTTTCTACAACATTATAAATGTAGGATAGATTTCGGAAATAATCAATTAATTACCAATTTTGAAACTATACCTCTATTTGAAGTTAACGATTATTTACCCGTACAACCAGTTACAAATTCAAACAAAAATATTAACAATCACATTTCAGGTAACACCATTAATAAAAATCCTATGTTTTTCGAACCAGACACTGAAGAAATATTTGAATTTTATTGTGACACTGACGCTATACCGCTAGCTCAGGAACAAGAAAAAATACGCCTACCTAACACCTCTGCAAAGACAAACGTACAAAGTGAATTTTTTGAGACAACATCTAATGTAAATTATCAAAAATCAGACACCTATCAAATAGACAAAAGTTCTAAACTTTTAGACATGTCCTGTGAAAACAAAAATCAAAATTCTACTTTTACCGAACCACGTATCAAAAAAATATTTAAAAGCAAAGTACAAGAAACAGAAAAAACTTCAAATGTAACCCCTAACGTTAACCCACAAAAAATAAGCCTTTCGAAAACAAAATCATGCCGTATAGATAAATCTAAATTGGTAAAATTAAATTTAAACATTTCAAGAAATAATTCGAAACAAGTAAAACCAAAAGCATTGAACAGTAAAATGTCTATTTCGCAAACATTATTTAAAATTAGTAATAAAATACTCAGGAAATCGAAAATTCGAAAGACAAACAAGGTAAAGGATAATTCAAGAAACACGCATACAATCCTGCGTAATCAAAACAATAGAAAAATCTATACACCCCACACAATCAGGAAAATGTACCAACAAAACTCATTTCTATCACCTGTAAAAACAATACCAAAAATTGTAGAATTTTCTAACTTAAAATTTGAACCAGTCCAGAAATTCAAATCTATATTTAAACTTAATTGATAACGATAATACCGATTCTCGTCTCAACCGTATGCCGACCCTGCGAAATAAAACACACACAAATTTGCAACCCAAAATAATTCTCAAAATTATCTCACAAACTTTTAGTCACTTAACCGAAATATTTTAGAATATTATTACTTAAAATTAACAGTTTATATTAAAGATATTCTCCACTTTTCTCAAACTTTTCTAAATTAATATTGCTTGAAAATCTTTAAAAATAATTGTATGATAAATCAATTAACTCCATAGATCAATTATTTATCAAAATAAACTTCTTATGTAAATATTTTATTCCTTTTTCTATACTACTAGGAAATTTCTTCTCCTGTAATAAATTCTACTCTATGAAACAAAACCTTAATTATAAGGAAATACTTTTGTTCATTTAAATAAATGCACATAAAGTATTTACATTTAATTCAAAGAAATTCATAATAGTAGTACTACTTTGATAACAGTGCCTTAAACTTTTGCACAGGAGTACGTCTTGTATGTTTATGAACTTAAACATTTTAACAAGAAATGCCTGATATCCAACACCTCAATATTGCATTGTACTCATTATGATGTTTCATTACACCAACATAAACGCTTTACAAGCACAAGTAATAACAGCTGTTAATTAGATAATAATTAATAGCAAGGGCAGAAATTTAAATAATATACATTAAGAAATTTTCAGACTTTAAATTAGAACCTAAATTCAGAACATACCTTTTCAAATTAAAAAAAAATTGAATCACTCGAAAATCCCGAAAAATTCACAAATATACAAAAGAAATTTCAGGAACTGAAAAATCAATCTTTCTTCAAAAATGTTCAGAATTAAATTTGTATGACCCTAAATACAAACGAACAAATTGCCCAAGAATTTGACACATTTTCTTGACTTTACAAAACGAAATCTTTAATAGATTACTCTAAAATACAAATTACAAACAAACCCTATACCTTACACCATTTGACAACTTTTATACTTACACGAGACAAAACTTCTAGTAGATTACGAAAACAAAACGTAAAACTACAAATTTCACACAACTACTATATCGAAAAAATTGTGAACTTACTTTCACACAATAATTTCACTAAAACATCTCCTTCTAAAAAGAAAACTACGAAATTATTCTGTAGTTTAGTAATAACAAAACCAACATTAACTCAAAAACACAGACGGACAGAATTATTTCTCTTTAGGATCAATGTTAAGACATTTATTCTCAACATTATTTTAAAAATAATAAAAAAAAAAATTTAGAGATTTCAAAAGAAAATATAAAAAAATAATACCTCAAAATTTCGAATACTTATACTAGACCAATATACAAATTTATCATTATATTTTAATTCTGCAACTACTAATCAGAACCTATCAAGAACCCCTGATAAATAAGGTTCCGTTTATAAAAATAGGTTACATCAAAAACAAATATAATTGGCAAGAACTAACAAACCACGCCAAAAGTTTTATAAAAAACGCAAAATTTGTCGAAAACCAAATCGCAAGGATCCTAACAATCCTTTGGTAATCACAAAAACCCCAAAAGCACCGTTCGACAAATCGACCCATTTCAATTCTCACACAAAACATACACTGACACCTACAAAAATTGACAAATTCACACAGCTTACACTGTCCTACACGAGATTGCAAAATCAATCGTAAACATCCTTATGTTACAATTTCGTCACTATAATCATGCAACAGGAACATTTACATTCTCTCATTCCCTGACCAACTTCTTAAAATAAAAAGAAATTATTTTCTCGTAACATTTACATAGAATTATTATCCGAAACGTACATCACCCTAATTCTGACAAGTAGTAACCATTTCACGAATCTAGTTTCAAACAATTATTCCTTCAAAAATCTCATTTATAATTTTCCGAATAATTCCATCAGTCAATCTCTTCATTATCTCGGAAATATAATGCACATAGACTTATGACAATCATTTATGTTCGCATTATAAACTAATAAGTGAATCCTCTTATCCTTATATTGACAACTCCATGTCAAATGAACACGCGCTAACTACCCATCTTCAACGCTACTCCAGAAATTGAAATTCTGTAAGTTTAATTTTCCCACTCAGAAAAATTTGTCATGCAAGAAAAATACCCCGAAGTTTTCTAACATTCAGGTAGTTCAGTCCACCCTATGAAACTCAATCTAAATCCCTATGTAATCAAGAGAAATGAATGCTTAATTAAATATGATATTAACAATAAATGACAGTAATAAAATCGATAATAATTCATTTTTCTCAACCCACACATTATTCTAGCAATACCCATCTAAGCTGTGTTTCACAACAGCAACCCCTCATGGTTATTTTCCAAGTGTACAACCCTGTTAAAACTATTCCACATATGAATAGCAACTATTGTGACATACATTCGAAACGAAATATTAAAATATTGCGATAATACATTATAAATATGATTATTATCTCAATAATATACCCGACTACATGACGATCATACAGGAAACTAAATACATGATTGGTACACTATTTTAACAAATAGCGTGTATTAATTAGCTTACGAGACGAAAACAAAAGAAATGTTAAAAATCGTTTCGATAACCACGTTTCAAAAATTGACCAAATACCAAATTGACAATAACACCTATTTCTAAAAATTATCTCAGATGACAAAATAAATTGCAAAACAATTTAATGAGAACGGTACTTTCAAAAAGTAATGTTCTTTTCAAAATTAATTATTTCAATCAACTCGAAAACCTAATTTAAAACCAAATATCTGTTACAACTTCAGTAACAAAAAAATTTCAACGCAACTATTCAAAAATTGCAAGTTGACAAGGAAACTTTCAACAAAGATATTAAAGAAATCGAAACTTCAATTTTAGACATGACTAAAGACATAGAAAACATCCATGCAAAACTGAAATTTATCGAAATCTGCGAACAACTTATGGCAAGTTATTTATTTATCGAGGATAACCTAAATGACATCCTAAATTCCATCACTTTCGCGAGGCTTAAAATAATTCACACGTCAATTATAAATCCAAAGGACTTAGTAAATTCTCTACAGGAAATTTCGCAAAACCTACAAAGGAACAATTTACCGCTTCCAATCAAACTATCAAAGGTTGCACAGTACTTAGACATTGTAGAACTAAAAGCTTTTCAAACAAATTCGGATCTAATATTTGTGTTAGACACACCTTTAATAGACCCTCAAACATATTCAGTATTTCAATTATACCCTATTCCTATTTTGGATAATAGAACTGGTTTATATCATGTATTATCAACTTCTCAAAAACATATCGCGAGAGATGATGATTCATTAATGTACATACCTATCTCGAACCTTGAAGAATGCAAACCACTTTATTTCAACACCAAATTATGTCCAAATTTATTTGCATATCCTATTGACAACAATGCCATATGCGAAGCCCGTCTCTTCAAGAACCTCAAAACTCTGCCAGAAAACTGCCAGACGTCATTTATCATCAGCCAAGGCTACAACGTCCAAAAAATAGACGAAAACACATGGTTAGTTATTAACGCAGAACCTCTACAAACAACCATCAACTGTCCAGAAAGAAATTCAAAAACTGAAGTCATCTATAAAAATTCAATAGTAAAATTACAACCAAATTGTTACGCCTTCATAGGCATCACAAAAATTCAAGCCAGTACCAATGAAGTAACCGATGTAAAAGACGACACTCATCCAATCCAAATTCTATTTGAATGTTGTAAACATATTCCAGACAAAATCCGAGCTCCAAACCTTAAACCACTAAAATTAAACAATCTCAATACGGAAGACCTCGAAGTTGCCAAACACAAGTTGGACCAATACTCCAGAGATTTAGATGATTTGATCAACGAACCCTTTATAACAAAACACATATCCTGGTTCACCTATTTTATCATTGTGCTAATATTTGGACTGTTATTTCTGTACCTATTTTGTAAGTGCAGAACAAAAAGACGAAGACTAGCCATCGATGTTTCTGCATCACCCCCATCTCCACCGAGGCCTAGCAAACCCTACAGGACATTTGCTAACCTATTTCCTTCACGAAGACGACCTACCTTAAGAAGAGAAGCCAACGAAGCCGAAGACATAGAACTTACATAAAGACAAACTGTTTTGTGCCTTTTTACTGACTTTCAGTGCTGGACTCTTCAGTGAATTTTATTTCATTTGTTTAATCATTATATTTCATTATTTTTCTATCATTTGTTAATTTCAATTTTATTAACATTTTTACGTCATTTTCATTCAAACCCATCATGCTTATATTTTATGCTTTCACAGTAAAGCTATATTTTAACCTTAGGAATGTTTTATCCCATTTTACAATTCAAACTTAATATGTTTGTATTTTACGCTTTCCTGCTAAAGCTATATTTTAACTCTAACATTTTTATGTTATTTTATTTTATGAATCAAGCTTATTGTGCTTGCATTTCATATTTTAGACGCTAAGGTTATATTCTGTATTTTAAACCTTACGATTTAATATTTTTGTATCTTTCATATTTTTCCAAATTGTACCATTACCTTTTATATACATTTTATATTCATTTCAAAAGTTGCTGCATAAAACACCAACTTTTTTTATAAGGGGGAAGCTGTTATATTAGAAATATACTATGATATATAATATTATCGAGACAGGCTTAACCTTCTCAAACATATCGTATTACATACTGCGTAACAGCTCTTCTCAATAACCGCTCACGCTGCATGAGCATTGTATTTCAATTCTAAGTAATCCTGATTGTGCTGAATCAGCAACACTGTTTCCTTTGTTCTCAAAACATTATAAATATTACCAACAACCTTTTTGTAATCAGTCTTATACTCACTTCAGATTAAACTACTTCAAAATTATTATTGTATCTTATTAAAACGAGTCAACGTTGACTCAAGTGTAATAAATAAAGTTTTTAAAAAGTTATTCAAACAATCCACTATCTAACATATATATATATATATATATATATATATATATGTATCATTTTTCCTGAAATTTAAAAAATATTGGGTAGAGACTGTAATATGTAATCAATGGATTCGTTCCTAAACGAGGGAGATAAAAACATGATATGAATATCTTAAATATAAGAGAAAAATAATTTTAAGAACGACTTTTCAGCTAACAGATGTTTAAATTTTTTCTTGTGTAATTCTTTACTATATACTAAAATAATATATTCCTTTTGTATGATGCTAAAATATAAAAAACAACTAATCTACTGTCTTCATCTTATTTGTAATTCGTGCTATAAATTAAAGTTTTAACCATATGTGATAAGATAAAATAAACATTCTCATCCACAAAATTTCTTTAATCATAAGAGAATATTATTTTTTACATATGTTTATTTTCAGCTTTTGAATAATTATTTAAAAAAAAATTCTACACATCTAATTCCTAAGATAGTTAGCTTTCGAAGAAGCTGTTTGAATAAAAAAATCTAAATATCATCTAATCAACTAGCGGATTGAATTACTTTACATACATATATACAGTCCTTAAAAATAGCGTCAAGTGTTTTATAAAATATATTGTGATTTTTTATTCCTACTACAAATATTTTCCAGAACATCTTTTTTTTACATTTCGTTCACAAAGAGTCGTTGATTCTGTTAATTTATTATATAAAATTTTCTCAGATTAAGTACTTGATACATACATAGAAAAAAATTACTAATTTTAATTCCTAATAAGTTTAAAATTCTTAATATACGGGTTTTAGGGATATACCGGGAGAGTTATTGATAACACTATATTTGAAATTAGTTTTTTTTATTAACAATGTTAGTATAACAATTTTTATTTATTCTACAATGTGTAACATTAAAGCATTGACTGGGAAAAAATATAATGAAGTGTAGGTTCTGTAACATTTCCAAATCCTCCTGATTCTTTAATTTTACTTGATCCTCGAGTGATTACATTTGAGGTTTTACACAAATTCTTCTGGCAAAATAAAGACTGCTTGTGATTTTTTTATTTATTTCAACAAGTCTACAGTGTTTATAAATTTCTGAAGTTTATATACAGAGTGTTTTGATAATAAATAATACTTGTCTTTAATTACAATTTTTATTTAATACGTTAAAAAGGATGTAACTTTCTCGTGAACGATTTTTCTTATTCTCAACACCTGCTCTAGCGTCATTGAAAGAAGAATTCTGTAGATTTTACCTCTTTTTAACGCGTCGTATACCACTTCCATTAATTTATCCACGAAATTGTGATTCATGATACTCCACAGCTTCAGCGTCAGGTATTGGTGGTGGAGAGGGTAGTAATTTATCTAATAATTCCCATATCTCGTAAAGTATTTATATATACATCATATTTCAGACCCAGGCGGATATTATTGCGAATCATATCGACGATGGTGTTTGGATCCGTGTTTTTATCCCAATCCAATCTACGTCCGTCAGAGGGTGTTTTTTGAAATTTATAGGTCGAATTTGTAACGTCGCTATTTCTGTTTTCATTCTGTCCAAGTCCGTACTCATCTTTTTCTTCCTCTGGTGGTGGTGGAAACAATTTCGATATATTGTTCCTATATTTCCAACTACCATCTGAGCCGGTATTTTTATTCCAACCCAACTTATGGTCGAATCCTGACTTAGAACTTCTTGCTAATTCTATATTTGATTGTGGTGATAATTTTTCTTCCTCGAACGTCTTAGACTGTTTCGAAGGAGGGGCGGATGTCTGCTTTTTGATGGCGTGCACGCTGTGAATATGTCTTTTCAAGCTGTCTTTTCTATTAAATGTTTTACTTCATATAGTACAACGAAAAGAGCGGTTTTTATGGATATCAATATGTCTGCTTAAGCCACCAGGCCAGAAGAATATTTTGCCACAATCCTTACAGGTATACATATTTTACCACTTCACTTCACTATATAACATCAAATGACCAGTCACTAGTATACACCCCTGTTTTATCCACAATTACCCACATTTTTATCCACAATTACCCACATTTTATCCACAATTACTCACACAAAATTTACCACTTGAGTCTAGGATCTTTGAACCGAGCGGATAAGGTATACTATCTCGACCCGAGCGGATAGGTATACTATCTTGACAGTAATAGTTAAAGCCCACGATAGGTTAGGTTGGCTATGTGAGCATACCCTTATTTAATCCTTGTTTTACCCTTATTTTATACTTATTATACTCTTATGCACCCTTATATACTTATTATATCTTATTCCCCCCCTTAAACATATTTATGATGATCACGTGACTCCAGACATGACTTTAGATAACTCCGAAAAACTGTGTGTGGAATGTTGGAATTATAAGTATGGGGTATCGGTAATAGTTAAACCCCACGATAGGTTAGGTTGACTATGTGCGCGCACCTAGTCAACCTAACCTATCGTGTGGATAAAAATATGGGTAATTGTGGATAAAAATGTGGGTAATTGTGGATAAAATGTGGGTAATTGTGGATAAAATGTGGGTAATTGTGGATAAAAATGTGGGTAATTGTGGATAAAACAGGGGTGTATACTAGTGACTGGTCATTTGATGTTATATAGTGAAGTGGAGTGGTAAATATGTATACCTGTAAGGATTGTGGCAAAATATTCTTCTGGCCTGGCGGCTTAAGCAGACATATTGATATCCATAAAAACCGCTCTTTTCGTTGTACTATATGTAGTAAAACATTTAATAGAAAAGACAGCTTGAAAAGACATATTCACAGCGTGCACGCCATCAAAAAGCAGACATCCGCCCCTCCTTCGAAACAGTCTAAGACGTTCGAGGAAGAAAAATTATCACCACAATCAAATATAGAATTAGCAAGAAGTTCTAAGTCAGGATTCGACCATAAGTTAGGTTGGAATGAAAATACCGGCTCAGATGGTAGTTGGAAATATAGGAACAATATATCGAAATTGTTTCCACCACCACCAGAGGAAGAAAAAGATGAGTACGGACTTGGGCAGAATGAAAACAGAAATAGCGACGTTACAAATTCGACCTATAAATTTCAAAAAACACCCTCTGACGGACGTAGATTGGATTGGGATAAAAACACGGATCCAAACACCATCGTCGATATGATTCGCAATAATATCCGCCTGGGTCTGAAATATGATGTATATATAAATACTTTACGAGATATGGGAATTATTAGATAAATTTTTTTTATTAGCCGTTACTCGAGTCCGAGTATAAAAATGTTACAGTCGATAAATTGTGTACAATAAAAAACAAGTAAAAGGTGTAGTCTATTGTAATTCCCATTCATCTTCGGTGCACACGACTATGGCTATAGAGGCCAATTCGGGAGAGCACATGTCGACCGCAGTCAGGACAAACATAGACCTGGTTAGGTCTTGGATTCGGCCTTCTTGCAGCAACATTTCCTTGATAGCTGGCCACAATCCCCCGCCATTCGGTTCTGTCCGCTGCAAGTTGTTCCCATTGCTCGTCTGCAATACCGCAGGATTTTAGATTTTCATGGAGAGCGTCTTTGAACCTCTTTCGTTGACCGCCACGCTTTCTTCTACCGCTTAGCAATTCTCCATAAAGTGTACATTTAGGAAGGCGGTTATCATGCATACGATGAACGTGACCTGTCCATCTTAGGCGTGCTCTTGAAATAAGCACCTCAATTGGAAGGCTGTTTGCTCTCCTGAGTACTTCCACGTTTGATATGTGATGGAACCAACGGATTTTCATCATACTTCTGAGGTGTCTTTGCTGAAAACGTTCTAATTCTTTCACATGACGACGGTAAGTGACCCAGCTTTCACATCCATATAGCAGTGTTGGAATGACAACTGCTCTGTAGACAGCCATTTTCGTTGACAAAGCAAGGTCGTGGTTGTCAAATATTTTCTCTCTAAGTCCCCAGAGCGCTCTAGATGCAGCGTTAATTCTATTGCGAATCTCGCTGTCCATGTTTGCTTTGTCATTAACAACGTTGCCTAAGTAATTGAACTGATCCACCACTTCAAGAGAATTTCCGTTAAGTGTAATGTCTATTTGGTTCACTTGATGAGGAGTTGACATAATCTTAGTCTTTCCAATGTTGATTTTAAGTCCCAAGGAATCATAGCTCTGGGCATACACATCTAAAAGTTCTTGAAGCTCTTCCGGCGTAGAGGCTAAAAGTGCACAGTCATGCGCATACTGGAGATCACAAATGAATCGTGTGCGTGTCTTCGTGAAAGCTCTAAAGCGCCCTATGTTAAAGAGACCGCCATCAAAACGGTATCTGAGACCTATTCCTCTGACTGTCAGTTTGTTGTCAACAATAATTGTTAGAGCAGTGGTAAACAAATTAAAGAGTAGGGGTGCCAGGACACATCCCTGCCTAACTCCAGTGAGGGTTTGGAAAGGTTCGGTTGCCTCATTATTATACATAACCTGGGCGTTGTTGTTTGTATGTAGACTGCGACATACTTCCACAAATTTTCTAGAGATACCTAAGCGGAGCATAATTTTCCAGAGCACTTCCCTGTCCACCGAGTCAAACGCCTTGGTTAAATCAATGAAGGCCATGTGAATTTCTCCTTGATGTTCGAGTGCTTTTTCTTGAAGCTGTTTAAGTGTGAAGATTAGGTCCGATGTGCCTCGGTTTGGTCTAAAGCCACTCTGTGTTTCAGGAAGTAACTTTTCCATAACAGGTGTTAGCCTATTTGCCATCGCTTTAGTGAGTATCTTCCCTCCAACAGCCAGGAGAGCTATACCCCTGTAATTTCCACAGTCCGCAGCGCTCCCTTTGTTTTTGAAGAGGTTGATTAAAAGTGTATCACGAAACTCCTGCGGAGCTTGACCACTTTCCCACACGACATCAAACAGTTTTTTGAGGTAGGGTATGAGCTCTGACGACACAGCTTTAAAGATCTCAGCTGGGAGTGAGTCGGCGCCGGGAGATTTGTTATTTTTTAGCTGCCCAATGGCGGTTAAGATCTCTTCCGTTGTTAGTGGTTTATCTAAGTCTTCGAAGGTGTCATATTGAGGGATAAGATTTATAATATCGTGATCGGCTTGACTTTGCTGGTTAAGAATGTTAGAGTAGTGTTCTTTTCATCGGGCTCTTATTTCCTGGTCTTCTTTGAGGAGATTTCCATTTAAATCTTTAATAGGGCACATATTTTTCCGACTGGGGCCGTACACTGCTTTTACTCCTTGAAAGAAATTCCTGTAGTCGTGTGAATCGGCGTACCTTTGAATTTCTCTGGCCTTGCTTGCCCACCACTCGTTCTTTATTCTTCTGATTTCGCGTTGCGTTTCATACTTAGATTGGGTAAAAGCTTCTGCTTTTGATGAGTCGTTAGGGTGGTTGATAGCGTTTTGGAAGGCAATATGTTTGCGGTCAAGAAGTTCTTGTATAAAAGCTTCATGATCATTGAACCAGTCCTCCTGTTTTTTACTTGCTGCAGTGCCAAGAATTTCCTCACTCGCACTTTTTAAACTGTCTTTAATTTGTGTCCAGGTAACAGCGACATCTACAGAATTGGTTTCTTCTAGTGCACTCAAATTCTCTTGAACTTTTTGCTTTAGCTGTTCGACGGTTTGTTGATCACGCAATTTACTAATACAGAGACGGAGTCTACGTTTTACTTGAGTTCTTCGGTGTTTGGGTCTCATAACAATTTTCATTTTAGAGACAACAGGACGATGATCGGTCCAACATTCGCTATCAATGCGCGCCTTTGTAATTTGGACGTCCTTGAGATGCTTCCTACGTACGATAACATAGTCCAGTAGATGCCAGTGACCTGATCTGGGGTGACGCCAGGTGCCTTTAAATTTATCCTTTTGTCGGAAAATGGTGTTTGTTATAACTAAATCATGCTCGGCGCATTTAGTTAGGAGTAGTTGACCGTTAGATAAATTACTACCCTCTCCACCACCAATACCTGACGCTGAAGCTGTGGAGTATCATGAATCACAATTTCGTGGATAAATTAATGGAAGTGGTATACGACGCGTTAAAAAGAGGTAAAATCTACAGAATTCTTCTTTCAATTACGCTAGAGCAGGTGTTGAGAATAAGAAAAATCGTTCACGAGAAAGTTACATCCTTTTTAACGTATTAAATAAAAATTGTAATTAAAGACAAGTATTATTTATTATCAAAACACTCTGTATATAAACTTCAGAAATTTATAAACACTGTAGACTTGTTGAAATAAATAAAAAAATCACAAGCAGTCTTTATTTTGCCAGAAGAATTTGTGTAAAACCTCAAATGTAATCACTCGAGGACCAAGTAAAATTAAAGAATCAGGAGGATTTGGAAATGTTACAGAACCTACACTTCATTATATTTTTTCCCAGTCAATGCTTTAATGTTACACATTGTAGAATAAATAAAAATTGTTATACTAATATTGTTAATAAAAAAACTAATTTCAAATATAGTGTTATTGTGAACGATCCATGCTTTGATGGAAGTCTGAAGGACGTATTTTCTGCTCGAAAAAATAGGAAAAAGAAAAAAATTCATTTTCTTCTTCCTCCACCTTTTCTTAAATTCTAAATAATAATATTACGTTCACAAAATTTTTAGGGTTCAACGTGACTGTTTCAGACGGAGAATAATGGATAAATCATACTTACTGTCGTTTATGCTTAACTGCGGCTCTGATGGTATCAATTGGAAGACGTCGTAACACTATAAATCTAACACTGTCTGTTTCACACTCTCTTAAAATTAAATCTGAAAGGGAATTTTGTTAGAAAACACAACTAAAAGACAATATAAAGTTCAAAATATGTATATTAAATCTTTTAAAAAATTTATGTTTTTACAACAACTTCTTCAGAGAAAATGTTAACAAACAATGGTCTGACCCGTGTACAACACATGGTGAGGAACGGGACGATTCATACGGTACCAACTACCATCCAATATGCAGTTTGATAAGCTAACGATGCACAAAAAGATTCAAGAAAAGTTTCATGTAACTGAAATTTTGGTGGGCTTATGCTTGCCTGTCTTATAAACGTATTTATTAATTCACATAAATTTTGGTCGCTCCTCGGAGCTTAAAATTGCTTGAAGCGTTTCTACTTCGTTTGTATTATGCAATAACAACTCCGGGCTATGTGCCCCGCCGAGCGCTGAATTACAAGTTACAAGCCTGGCGCGTTAAGTGTAATAATTGCATATTACCATCAAAACGCTAATGCTTCGATTGCAACAAACACCAGCCGAAAGACTGATCCTACTTAAAGGAGCTCCCTTGCCAGTCGTCACACACCACTTGCAGACTGCAGTTTCAAGCTGTTGGCTCTCGTCAGTGCAAGGTAGGTATGCGACGACCGACATGAGAATCCTTTGACTATAGTACATCCCGGTATTTTTACAATAGCGACATGTAAAACAGTCAGCAGGCGCCATCTAGCGGTCCAGTGTCTGTTGCAATCGAAAAATAAATAGCCTGACTTGGCTTAGCATAGTTCAAATGTGCTTTTAGAGGGCGGAATATTAAACATAATATTTTTAGTCGCAAACTCCTCTATAAATCCTTATTTTACTATAAGGAACCTAACCAGACTGCAACCAACAGCTACTCTCCGGGCTATGTGCCCCGCCGAGCGCTGAATTACAAGTTACAAGCCTGGCGCGTTAAGTGTAATAATTGCATATTACCATCAAAACGCTAAAGCTGTTGGTTGCAGTCTGGTTAGGTTCCTTATAGTAAAATAAGGATTTATAGAGGAGTTTGCGACTAAAAATATTATGTTTAATATTCCGCCCTCTAAAAGCACATTTGAACTATGCTAAGCCAAGTCAGGCTATTTATTTTTCGATTGCAACAGACACTGGACCGCTAGATGGCGCCTGCTGACTGTTTTACATGTCGCTATTGTAAAAATACCGGGATGTACTATAGTCAAAGGATTCTCATGTCGGTCGTCGCATACCTACCTTGCACTGACGAGAGCCAACAGCTCGAAACTGCAGTCTGCAAGTGGTGTGTGACGACTGGCAAGGGAGCTCCTTTAAGTAGGATCAGTCTTTCGGCTGGTGTTTGTTGCAATCGAAGCATTAGCGTTTTGATGGTAATATGCAATTATTACACTTAACGCGCCAGGCTTGTAACTTGTAATTCAGCGCTCGGCGGGGCACATAGCCCGGAGAGTAGCTGTTGGTTGCAGTCTGGTTAGGTTCCTTATAGTAAAATAAGGATTTATAGAGGAGTTTGCGACTAAAAATATTATGTTTAATATTCCGCCCTCTAAAAGCACATTTGAAGTATATTAGTTGTTTTTATATTTTAGCATCATACAAAAGGAATATATTATTTTAGTATATAGTAAAGAATTACACAAGAACTTCTGTAAACGTTTAAAAATTTAAACATCTGTTAGCTGAAAAGTCGTTCTTAAAATTATTTTTCTCTTATATTTAAGATATTCATATCATATTTTTATCTCCCTCGTTTAAGAACGAATCCATTGTTTACATATTACAGTCTCTACCCAATATTTTTTAAATTTCAGGAAAAATAGATACATATATATATATATATATATATATATATATATATATATATATACATATATATATATATATATATATATACTTTGTATTCATAGAAGTTTTGAACAAAAATATGTAAGATCTGTTGCTCTGAAACTTGCATCCGTTACCTTCAGAAAGAAACTGTTCAGTACTTCTTAAAGATTCTAATGAAAAATAGTGATTTGAAAAACAATTAGTGTTTTATGTTCAATGTAAAATGTGAACATACTGAAACTGATAGAATAAATTCCAAAACTAAGTAGTGCTTATGGTAGTGCATGATTATCATTCAGAAAGTCTAATAAATGTGTAGCAAGACATGTTTTAACCGCCCTCCAGATCACTTAAATGACCCTGTTAAACCTAAACTTTTTCAAGTAAAGGAGACGGGGCCCTACAGCTTATAGTGGGATCCGAACCACTTTTTGGTTGGGGGGGGGGGCAATTTATAGTTCATAATTACTTTACAGTAGGTGGGGCTCGAACCCACTTCCCTAGGTATGCTCAGAGTGAAAGTTAAACGTACTAACAACTGTGCTACCACCCCTCTAAATAAAATATATATAGGTCCTACAAATATAAGAGTACCCCATAAGAAAACCACTATTTGACTTAAAAATCGATATTAGGAAAACAATAGTAAATGAGATCTCATAATTGACAGTCTGACGAAGGTAAAAAATTATAATGCAGGTTTCAACGAATAATAAGCACTTTTTTTCAATCGGTCCTATCACATTTTTATAAAAATATGTCTTTGCTTTTAAATTTAGAACATAACCTAACGTATGTTACCTTGTAATTGTTATTCATGTCATAGTTTTTTATTTTAGAAATTTGCCAGTACCAAATAAGACTTTGTATGAAACTGAGTTCATTTTAAAATAATAAAATTTATACTTTAAGTTAGAATTTTAACACATCCCTATATTTATAAAATCAGTTTTTGCATTGGAAGGAATCTTATTAAAAACACCTGCTTAAATTGTAAGATACAACAACACATCGTTACCAGATTAGAAGAAGAACAAATCTATAACAGTAAATACATTGATTTACATATCAATAGGTACATAATCTGTGCTTTGATGATCTCTGCCTCTCTTTGAAAACCCTAAGAAAAATCTAGTTTTCATTATTTTCTATGTACCTATGCATCTTTATTAGAAAAAATGTAAAAATAGAGCCGTTTTTTAATTAAAGATATTATCATTTCTCATATTTTCAGTATATATATTTTAAGTTAATGGCTCTTAAAAAATATAAAAGGTCTAACATATTGAAACTGAAATACATGACTTGGGAAAAAAATTCACCCTAAACTAAGCTTTGCCATGATATGTGGTAAATTCTTTTACCTCCGTTTCCTAATTTTCATCTACTTTTTCTTATATGATATACGGAAAATTATTTAACATCCTGACACATTAAAATATATCTATAAACTGATGTATTGTCGAGTTATATAACAAAAAAAAAAACAGAAATATGACGTTATAGCTCCTCTGCCGGAAATATTTACGACCAGAAAGACCTTAGGTATAGTGCTGTTACCTATACACCACAGGGTAGAATTTGAAGTAATTTTGTTTTATTATGAAAAACATGGTATATATTACATTCACAAATATGCAAAAACTTGTTAAGCATGAATACATATCTGACTACACTTGCAATGTTGATAGGTCATTGAACTAGCAAAGTAAGCAGTTCATTGTATTTACAAAGTCAGCAGATCATTTTACTTGCACATCCTGCCTCTCATTTTCAAAATCAGCAATCTACCATACTTGTACAAGCTGTATTTCGTTTCATTAGGAGGAAAAATATTTCTTGCTTCCATCCGGCACGGTAGCTCAGTCGGCTAGAGCGCGTTATATGACAAATTCATTCTGGTGTGATACTGCTGTGCTTTGGGGATCCCTGGCACCGACACTGGCAATGTATGTAGGTAATGGATGTTGTCTGCATTTTTTCAAATGTGTAACTCTCTTCCGAACAGCCGTTGACTTTGGATTTGAGTGTTGTCTACTATATGCGATATGATGTGTTTATGTTCATTCCTGTCACGTGATCAAATGACATCATAATATATGAGTGATTACAAAATTAATATATTAAAAAAGTTTGTGAATTGGTCAATAGGTGGTATCATAATCATATTTCTAAAACTTATGTCGATTATTCTCATGGGAAGCGAAGTCCCACGCTCAAAATTGGTGTAAATAGATTAAAAATAAAACGGAGTGGTGAGCCAATTGCTAAAATATTCGAAAATGGGTCAATTCCAAATATTCCAAAGTGGGTCATTTGCCAAATATTCTGAAATGGGTCGATTGTCAAATATTCCGAAGTAGGCTGATCGTTAAATATTCCGAAGTATGCCGATTTTCAAATATTCTGCACCCATTTTTTGACAGCGTGAGGGTCCCGCCCCATTTAATAGTAATTATCTAAAAAATACTGTCAAGTGATCAAATGAAGTCATATATTAATGATTATAAAATAAATATATTAAAAGTTTGAGGATTGGTGGTGCCATGTTCTTAATAATTATATATGACATCTCCAAGTTTGATTTAATTTTTAATTTTGATCGTGTATCTTTACACCGTCGACCTATTGTTAACAGAAATATTGTTCTTATTGCCATTAATAAATTTCGATATTATATACTACATCGTATTTGATTATGTTTCCTTTTAGATATATTTTAATTTATACAGGTGGTAAGTTTGCCACAAAATAATAAAAATAGATATATTTCAGTTCAATGTCATATAGATAACGTGTAATCTTAATCGGAAATTATATAAATATATTGTCAAATGACGTCATATATTAATGACAACATGTTATGTTATTAATAATTATATATTCAATCTCTTCCTAATATTATAAAATAATGTAAAGTCTTCAAAGGTTACTCAAGGTTACCAATAATAATCTCATTTGTCTGATGTATGTAGTAGCATTTCCCACCTAAACTTGAATTTTCTTTAACTATTTGAATTTCCCAACCAATTTGAATTTCCTGAGGATTTGAAAAAACTAACAACTAATTCAGGGGGTCTCGTCTGGAGGCTGGGTGAGAGGGGGGGTAGAGTGTTGATGTTAATGTATTTACAGTTGCTACTTTGTATACTCAGCAACTATCATGTTACTTGGGTATAATGGTTTCTTTCATCAGTAACAAATTATCTGCTATAGTAGAATAAGTAACCTTGACACATAATACCTACTCAGTATTTACTTACATATCTATCTAGCCGTACATGCCAATTCATCACAAATATATCATATATGCCTTTGCAAATTATTTACCCATAAATTATCGTTTTATCGTGAAACGTATTAGTTCCAGTCTCTCTCTCGCGTGCAGTTCTTTATGTTGTGTTATATTGTTTAGAAGTTGAAAAAAAAATGTGTTCAAACAAAATGGTTCGAAATCGAAAACTTACCTTAACACCTGAGGAAAAAGTGTGTCAAAAGCTTAATTCCATTCAAGCGACAGAATCTGTGGATTCCGACTTGGTGGTTACTGAGGGTAGTTTTTCAGCCGTTCGTCCGATAGTTAACACATCAATATCAGCGGTGGCGTCAACCTTATCATCTCAAAAAACAAAGGTACATTCGGAAAATGAAAGTGAATTATTCGGAAAATGAAAGTGAATTATTCGGAAGATAAATTTTCTACAAACTATTTAAATAAAATTAAACGAAAATGTGATGCAAATCAAGAAGAGGTGGATAAAAATAAAACAAAGTTTATCCAAGAAGTACGAAAATCGTTAATAGTTGAGTCAGGGAAATATGCTGGAAAATGTCAAAAAAGGAGAACCTCACTGTCGAAAGAAATGAGAAAATGGGCAAGTAGACAATTTTTTAATTATTATTCTAATAACATCTACGTATAAAAACAGTTGACCCGTATTTTTTATTTTATTTTTTTAATAATGACATAGTAAAAAAAAATCATGAAGTTTAAACTATGTTTAAATGAAAACAATTAAACATAATATTTTTAGTCGCAAACTCCTCTATAAATCCTTATTTTACTATAAGGAACCTAACCAGACTGCAACCAACAGCTACTCTCCGGGCTATGTGCCCCGCCGAGCGCTGAATTACAAGTTACAAGCCTGGCGCGTTAAGTGTAATAATTGCATATTACCATCAAAACGCTAATGCTTCGATTGCAACAAACACCAGCCGAAAGACTGATCCTACTTAAAGGAGCTCCCTTGCCAGTCGTCACACACCACTTGCAGACTGCAGTTTCGAGCTGTTGGCTCTCGTCAGTGTAAGGTAGGTATGTGACGACCGACATGAGAATCCTTTGACTATAGTACATCCCGGTATTTTTACAATAGCGACATGTAAAACAGCCAGCAGGCGCCATCCAGCGGTCCAGTGTCTGTTGCAATCGAAAAATAAATAGCCTGACTTGGCTTAGCATAGTTCAAATGTGCTTTTAGAGGGCGGAATATTAAACATAATATTTTTAGTCGCAAACTCCTCTATAAATCCTTATTTTACTATAAGGAACCTAACCAGACTGCAACCAACAGCTACTCTCCGGGCTATGTGCCCCGCCGAGCGCTGAATTACAAGTTACAAGCCTGGCGCGTTAAGTGTAAAAATTGCATATTACCATCAAAACGCTAATGCTTCGATTGCAACAAACACCAGCCGAAAGACTGATCCTACTTAAAGGAGCTCCCTTGCCAGTCGTCACACACCACTTGCAGACTGCAGTTTCGAGCTGTTGGCTCTCGTCAGTGTAAGGTAGGTATGTGACGACCGACATGAGAATCCTTTGACTATAGTACATCCCGGTATTTTTACAATAGCGACATGTAAAACAGCCAGCAGGCGCCATCCAGCGGTCCAGTGTCTGTTGCAATCGAAAAATAAATAGCCTGACTTGGCTTAGCATAGTTCAAATGTGCTTTTAGAGGGCGGAATATTAAACATAATATTTTTAGTCGCAAACTCCTCTATAAATCCTTATTTTACTATAAGGAACCTAACCAGACTGCAACCAACAGCTACTCTCCGGGCTATGTGCCCCGCCGAGCCAAGTCAGGCTATTTATTTTTCGATTGCAACAGACACTGGACCGCTGGATGGCGCCTGCTGGCTGTTTTACATGTCGCTATTGTAAAAATACCGGGATGTACTATAGTCAAAGGATTCTCATGTCGGTCGTCACATACCTACCTTACACTGACGAGAGCCAACAGCTCGAAACTGCAGTCTGCAAGTGGTGTGTGACGACTGGCAAGGGAGCTCCTTTAAGTAGGATCAGTCTTTCGGCTGGTGTTTGTTGCAATCGAAGCATTAGCGTTTTGATGGTAATATGCAATTATTACACTTAACGCGCCAGGCTTGTAACTTGTAATTCAGCGCTCGGCGGGGCACATAGCCCGGAGAGTAGCTGTTGGTTGCAGTCTGGTTAGGTTCCTTATAGTAAAATAAGGATTTATAGAGGAGTTTGCGACTAAAAATATTATGTTTAATATTCCGCCCTCTAAAAGCACATTTGAACTATGTTTAAATGGTTAGATATTGCCGCAAATGTTCTAGCTATTCTATTGGCTATGACGTAATAGCATAATCAGCACAGAAACGAGCGCTAGTGGAAAGGCGGAGCTAACAGAGTTGTGCAAAACGTATGTGCGGCTCTGTCGAGGTTATATTAAATGCGCGCGTATGTGACACTATTACGTCACGAGATAACCGGCAAACTGCCGTATTTTAAATACGCTCTAATCGTAAGCCTATTCGTTTTACATTAAAACCAATAATAGTCGGTAAAACTACCTTCAAATTATATTTATAACATATTGAAGAGTCATACTGTAATGCTATATTATTACTTTTGTCATTTTCGTTATTGTCTACTAGCCCATTGGAAAAGCAGCGAAAGAGGCTAGACGATGTGATTTCTAAATTAAAAAATCAAGACATTTCAATTGAACAATGTTTGGAAAATGTTAAAAATTTTGTGACAATTTTCCCATTTCAATAGTATATATTTTTTCCATTACTTTTGTTACCTTTAAGTTAGTTATATTTTTGAATATCTGTTATGTAAGTATTCTGAAATAAACGGCTTAAATTATATATGTGCATTTTTAATTTGCTAAATAGTAACCTATATATTCTCTGAAAATTGTTTACTTCATAAAAATTGCATGCAGGCATTCCAATATAATCGCAATTTAACTTGAACTTGAAACCAAATACATGTGATTAAATATGACCCATTTATAACTTAATTAATGGACAGTCAAATAGATCACCAGAAAACATATAACAATGTGCATTATGAAAGAATTCTTTAAATAGACAAATTTGCAATCACTATAAGGTGAACAAATAAAAATACCTTGAAATTGATATTTCTTACCATGTAACAATGCACTATACATTTTGATATAAAAAACACTGTTTCTATAAAACTTATATAGGGTGGAACATTAAAATAACAAAAATTTACTATCATTATATAGGGTGAACAAATAAAAATACAAATTTGAAATAAAAAAACAGTTTTTATAAAACTCTTTACTTTTATAGGGTGGCACATTAAAAATAACACTAACAATTTACATTGATTTATATTACAATACTATAACTTAAATAACTAGTGTATGTAAAATTAAGGTAATATTCAAAAGCCATGAGAAGACTACCATACAACTAATTAAATCAGTTCTTGTTACATGTTTATTCTCCTCCCCCTTTTTAACTTGCAGCAATCCATCCTTGATCTATTTTGCATAAGAACAATCTTCTGAGTATTTTAAATGCTCTTTAATGGGAATGTCATCAATTTTCCATCTATAAATTTCAGCTCTACAATGGAAGCAGCGGATGACATCTTCATAACCCATGTAATAAAATCCTGCCAGAGCAAGGTCTACAGGGTTTACAACACCTTTCCAATTCTTAAAGGATAATAAACGTTCCTCAAAGTTTTTATATCCATTACTTGTTGGACAAATTGAAAAGTTGTCCAGGCACATTTTATTCGTATTTAAAACAAGGTGTATGGAGGTATTATCGTCACCATACACTGATCTGCAATGATATAAATTCACACCCAAAACTATTATTACAAATTTAATTCCCCCCACTATTTTCAAATCAATAGACATGTCATTCTAATAATACATATTAGTATACCTTAAAAAGTCAGTCATATAGTATGTCCCTTTCTTTTTTGAATGATCCAGCCTATGGGAATTCTATGACATTCCCCCTTCCCAAGATAAGTGGGGCATCAATGGTGGGGAGATCTTTGGTGTGGGGTGGGGGAGCTATGGGGGGGGGGGAAATAATTGTGATGGGGGGAAATAATTGTGGTGGGAGGAGCTGTCACAGAAGTCCCATTTCTATACTACTGATTTGCCATTCGGAATCAACTTGTATCCAACTTAACACAAGTACTACAAGGCCTATCCGAGCGTCTAATGCTGCTACGCTATAAGCTATCAGATGGCAACGCGGTAAATCTAATAAGCGCCTACGCTCCCACTCTGGATGCAAGTCACGAAACCAAGGAAAGCTTCTATCAACTCCATGTTGTCTTCTTGAATTGGTGAGAAGACCTTTCCAATAGAAGGTGTAGTACTTTTCTGTGAGAGAGCCTTCCTCCAAAAATCGAGTTTCGCTGAGAGCTGCAACGTCAACATTGAGTCGGTGAAGTTCTCTATCTATTAGAGCAGTTCTTCTTTCAGGCCGATCGGTGCGAGTGCTGTCGTTCAAAGTACGAACATTCCAAGCGCCGTAGATGAAAGAATTAGTTTTCTTGGATTTAACTTGTCGGTGTTATTTCGACATTCGATGAGGTGTCCCTGTGGGCACCCTCCCTCGGAAATCCGATCGGGAGGGTATTTTACTTCCGGATGATTTTGTCCCACTTGAACGCTCCATCATTTTTTTTTAAGCCTTAATTGACTGAAAACGAAGCTGCATTTGAAGTTTTAGCTGGAGCAGGTATGCAACTGACCAGCTCGGTTGCGGAAGGCGAGTGGTGTGGTCCCATGGTACAGAAGGAGACTGCGACGATGGGGTAACCAAACGATTCCAAAAGCAACCTTTGTGTGCGGTGGGTTATTTTTACCGCACTCTTCGTGAGAAGGTGGATGTGCTCACGGCAAAAGGTAAGGGTTATTCCGCCCTTACTCGGTCGTTAGAGCCTCGTTAGTAAAAACAGGGTGCACCAAGTTCAAATTGAACTCATCGCGAAGGTCAGGTTAACAATTGAGTAGGAGAGGCTATAACTTGCGCTTCACTACCCCATTACACCCCCATACAATAATAATAGCCATTATCTAATAACTAATAAGGGGAAATAGGTATTTTGTTTTGAGAATGTGCAG
This sequence comes from Leptura quadrifasciata, assembly GCA_963675555.1. Lineage (NCBI taxonomy): Eukaryota > Metazoa > Arthropoda > Insecta > Coleoptera > Cerambycidae > Leptura > Leptura quadrifasciata. The sequence continues at coordinate 25,125,160 of OY776682.1, forward strand.
AAAATATGTTTTTACAAAGTGATAAAACTTGTGTTGCGGACCTCTAGCGTATGCGACCCACCATACGCTTTAGCGTTTTGTGGGCCGCATAATAACAACTGCTACGTCCGTAACACATTTCGCTATTCTCCACGGGAGGGCGATACCCTTGTGGCACGTGATCAGCAGAGAGCGGAAGACGGGTAGGCAACCATTTTTGCTGGCGTGATAATTAGTTGATAATTCTGTGAACCTCGGTTTTATCCAAGGCATCCTGGTGGATTTTAGAATTATCAACACAAGAAATTTCCTCAATCTGTTGTTGTTCCATTTAGCGGAATATTTTGTGGTTGTGAGTAAATTTTATCTGCGGAAGCAGGATATTTAATTACACAAGGTAAGCTAACTTCTTCACGCCATCTTACCCGTTCTCTACCCACGTGTTTCGCAAATTTGCAGGCTCTCCTTTGGAAATACCGTGTCAACTTGAAAGGCGGACTCGACCCCATTCATCCGACTGTGGCTTTTGGTGGATTGTTCCCTCATCAGTGAGGTAAATTATGCTTCCTTTGTAGGTTATGTCAGAATTGCTCACATTAGGCACGCTTCACGTGCATTTCTGACTTTGCAAATTAAATCCTGATATCTTTAGGGTTCTATGGACGGGGCTTCTACACACTTTAGTGAGAGTTCCACGGACGGGGCATCCACACACAGTGGAAGGTGCCAGGGCTGGTGAGGCTACAATCAACCCCATCCTTGGGTCCATTTCTTGTGTCCCGAAGACATCTCCATAGGGCTACAGTTCTTCCACGTCCGGACTCGGTATCGTACCACCCTGAATAAGTGTGTTGTGTTTATTTTTTTTACTTACCGGGGACCACCTTCAGTGGTTCGGCTGGATATCAATTCATACTTTCGCATTTTAACTTGTACATATTTAAAGATTTTATGCATGTATATTTATTTAAGGAGGATTTAAATCAGACCTTTGTGGCAGAATTTATGACCATTTATGAGGACATTGTAAACCGATGTGTAGCTACACGAGGCATTTTAGGAATGTTATAACTTATTAATCGAGAAATTGGCCACAACTCTGAACATCGCCAGGTTATATGCTAGAGAACCAATATCTGTAAATTGTATAATATAGTGCATTTCATTTTTAAAGAAAATGTTATTATTTCGTCTGCGACCACTACGTATGTAAACCTCAGTGATTTGTTAAGTAAGTAAACTAATAATTTATCATAGTTTATGTATTATTATTAACCTTTACTCGAGTCCGAGTATAAAAAAATGTTACAGTCGATAGATTGTGTGTAATAAAAAACAAGTAAAAGGTGTAGTCTATTGTAATTCCCATTCATCTACGGTGCACACGACTATGGCTATAGAGGCCAATTCGAGAGAGCACATGTCGACCGCAGTCAGGACAAACATAGACCTGGTTAGGTCTTGGATTCGGCCTTCTTGCAGCAACATTTCCTTGATAGCTGGCCACAACCCCTCGCCATTCGGTTCTGTCCGCTGCAAGTTGTTCCCATTGCTCGTCTGGAATACCGCAAGATTTTAGATTTTCATGGAGAACGTCTTTGAACCTCTTTCGTTGACCGCCACGCCTTCTTCTACCGCTTAGCAATTCACCAAAAAGTGTACATTTAGGAAGGCGGTTATCATGCATACGATGAACGTGGCCTGCCCATCTTAGGCGTGCTCTTGAAATAAGCACCTCAATTGGAAGGCTGTTTGCTCTCCTGAGTACTTCCACGTTTGATATGTGATGGAACCAACGGATTTTCATCATACTTCTGAGGTGTCTTTGCTGAAAACGTTCTAATTCTTTCACATGACGACGGTAAGTGACCCAGCTTTCACATCCATATAGCAGTGTTGGAATGACAACTGCTCTGTAGACAGCCATTTTCGTTGACAAAGCAAGGTCGTGGTTGTCAAATACTCTCTCTCGAAGTCCCCAGAGTGCTCTAGATGCAGCGTTAATTCTATTGCGAGTCTCGCTGTCCATGTTTGCTTTGTTATTAACAACGTTGCCTAAGTAATTGAACTGACCCACCACTTCAAGAGAATTTCCGTTAAGTGTAATGTCTATTTGGTTCACTTGATGAGGAGTTGACATAATCTTAGTCTTTCCAATGTTGATTTTAAGTCCCAAGGAATCAGCTCTGGGCATACACATCTAAAAGTTCTTGAAGCTCTTCTGGCGTAGAGGCTAAAAGTGCACAGTCATCCGCATACTGGAGATCACAAATGAATCGTGTGCGTGTCTTCGTGAAAGCTCTAAAGCGCCCTATGTTAAAGAGACCGCCATCAGAACGGTATCTGAGACCTATTCCTCTGACTGTCAGTTTGTTGCCAACAATAATTGTTAGAGCAGTGGTAAACAAATTAAAAAGTAGTGGTGCCAGGACACATCCCTGCCTAACTCCAGTGACGGTTTGGAAAGGTTCGGTTGCCTCATTATTATACATAACCTCGGCGTTGTTGTTTGTATGTAGACTGCGACATACTTCCACAAATTTTCTAGGGATACCTAAGCGGAGCATAATTCTTTGAGGAGATTTCCATTTAAATCTTTAATAGGGCACATATTTTTCCGACTGGGTCCGTACACTGCTTTTACTCCTTGAAAGAAATTCCTGTAGTCGAATTTCTCTGGCATTGCTTGCCCACCACTCGTTCTTTATTCTTCTGATTTCGCGTTGCGTTTCATACTTAGATTGGGTAAAAGCTTCTACTTTTGATGAGTCGTTGGGGTGGTTGATAGCGTTTTGGAAGGCAATATGTTTGCGGTCAAGAAGTTCTTGTATAAAAGCTTCATTATCATTGAACCAGTCCTCCTGTTTTTTACTTGCTGCAGTGCCAAGAATTTCCTCACTCGCACTTTTTAAACGGTCTTTAATTTGTGTCCAGGTAGTAGCGACATCTACAGAATTGGTTTCTTCTAGTGCACTCAAATTCTCTTGAGCTTTTTGCTTTAGTTGTTCGACGGTTTCTACGTTTTACTTGAGTTCTTCGGTGTTTGGGTCTCATAACAATTTTCATTTTAGGACGATGATTGGTCCAACATTCGCTATCAATGCGCGCCTTTGTAATTTGGACGTCCTTGAGATGCTTCCTACGTACGATAACATAGTCCAGTAGATGCCAGTGACCTGATCTGGGGTGACGCCAGGTGCCTTTAAATTTATCCTTTTGTCGGAAAATGGTGTTTGTTATAACTAGATCATGTTCGGCGCATTTAGTTAGGAGTAGTTGACCGTTAGCGTTCATGTTACCCAAACCGTTCTTGCCTATGATGCCTGGCCAGGTGTCTGCATCTCTCCCTACTCTAGCGTTAAAATCGCCAAGAATAACGAGTCGTTCCGTTTTAGGTATTCTACAGAGGGTTTCTTCCAGCTGTTGATAGAAGCTTTCCTTGGTTTCGTGACTTGCATCCAGAGTGGGAGCGTAGGCGCTTATTAGATTTATCGCGTTGCCATCTGATAGCTTATAGCGTAGCAGCATTAGACGCTCGGATAGGCCTTGCGGTACTTGGTTAAGTTGGATACAAGTTGATTCCGAACGGCAAATCCTACTCCATGTTGTCTTCTTGAATTGGTGGGAAGACCTTTCCGATAGAAGGTGTAGTACTTTTCTGTGAGAGAGCCTTCCTCCAAAAATCGAGTTTCGCTAAGAGCTGCAACGTCAACATTGAGTCGGTGAAGTTCTCTATCTATTAGAGCAGTTCTTCTTTCAGACCGATCGGTGCGAGTGCTGTCGTTCAAAGTACGAACATTCCAAGCGCCGTAGATGAAAGAATTAGTTTTCTTGGATTTAACTTGTCGGTGTTTTTTCGACATTCGATGAGGTGTCCCTGTGGGCACCCTCCCCCGGAAATCCGATCGGGAGGGTATTTTACTTCCGGATGATTTTGTCCCACTTGAACGCTCCATCATTTTTTTTAAGCCTTAATTGGCTGAAAACGAAGCTGCATTTGAAGTTTTAGCTGGAGCAGGTATGCAACTGACCAGCTCGGTTGCGGAAGGCGAGTGGTGTGGTCCCATGGCACAGAAGGAGACTGCGACGATGGGGTAACCAAACAATTTCAAAAGCAACCTTTGTGTGCGGTGGGTTATTTTTACCGCACTCTTCGTGAGAAGGTGGATGTGCTCACGGCAAAAGGTAAGGGTTATTCCGCCCTTACTCGGTCGTTAGAGCCTCGTTAGTAAAAAACAGGGTGCACCAAGTCCAAATTGAACTCATCGCGAAGGTGAGGTTAACAATTGAGTAGTAGAGGCTATAACTTGCGCTTCACTACCCCATTACACCCCATAGTTTACGTAAGCTTGGGCTTAACGCCCTGAGACAGTCTGAGCTAGAGAAATTTTATCGTAGGCACGTGCATCACTTATCCGGGTTAAGTTAGTGCCCTACGATATCTGCTACGCTACAGTAGCCCAAGTGATTTCGTTATGTAATATCTTATAATCATTAATATCCAACGTATTTATTTGTTTATGTACGTGTAAATCGTAGCACTTGCATATAGTTAGCTTCATGATTTTCAGAGGAAATTAAAATGGAGGTGAGCCAAATGAAACCCTCGGGAATATATTTTCTGAAATTAGTCAAGTCCAAATTTCTGAATGTTTCAAACTCCGGAATGTTGTTCATGCCCAACTTAATATTATTAACAATATCATACAGAACAGAATATTTGAAAAATCCTGTAAATATTGAATTGAAATATACGAATGAAGAATTTCATCTTTTCATGAATATTTCGAGGACAATACAATATCTGATTTATTAGCCTTTATAGACTTGATAATTTGAAACTCATCACTGAAATGTATCTTTAATTTGTTAATTAATTGTTTTTTTGATAAATTTCCTCCGAGATCTGTATATATTGATGAAACAGAGTATTCCTTTTGTTTCACAAACCCAGTACTCAATTCTTTATAAAATAATATTTAAATGCGATCTGTATGTGCTGCATTATCGTTGGAGGAAACATGTGGATCTGTAACCTCTTTTAGTACCCTTCAAGATTTTCCATCAATGCGTTTCATAAAAGAGCTGTCGTTTTGGGTCATTATTTTTATCTTATTTTCGATATTAGTAGGCAGGACTTGTGATATACTTCCGTCATTACGCCTCTTTTGACAAAATACATACTTATTTAGATTAAATATTCCTGTTCGTACTGAAACTGAAGGTTCGGTTCCGTAAACTTTACATTCGTCTGATGGAATTTTATTTTCAAAATTTCGGCGCAGCACTTCAGTACTTTCTTTGCTTATGTAACTATAGCAGCATGATTTGGGCCAAATTAATAATGTTTTGTACCTATTTTAAATGTTAGCAATATTTTGACGCAATTGGATGTTGCTAGATTTACAGATACTATCTCTAATTTGTAGCGTTTGTCTCAGACTTTTTAACGTTTTCTCAGAGCCCTTTATTAAGCTACCGGAAGACTTTCTACATGTTAAATATTTTCTGTTTGTAAAACACGAAATGTTGACTCCATCTCACTTTCGGATGTTGAGCTTCCATTTCGATCCATTTTTAATTATTTATGGCAGACCGCACTAAAATGTTGCCTATATTATGTTTTTAATTTAATTTTTTAATTGCAGAAAATTCGACTTACCTGAACACTAACTGAAACTATTTTTTGTATCATTAAACTAACAATAGAATAACAATTACAAGTCAAACCCAAAATGTTAGTTTTAACACGAAATAATAGGGGCGAGCGTAGATGCGTCTTTACTATGTACATACTTCGATATGCGATGTAAAGCAACGTTAGGCGCGGTTAGTACTTGGATGGGCGACCGTTTCAAATGTTGTAGGGTATGTCCCCTACAAGTCCAAAAAAAAAATAAAAAATTTCAAAAATCACAAAAAATTCAGATCACCCCATGCAGTATGGCAAACCGCATAAAAAAGTCAACCAGACGCCATTCACACCGAAAAACCACAGTCAAACCCAAAGAAATCTGAGAAAATTCGCAGACGCTCGATAATTCATAAATAACGTAAATTCACTAAATTCCAACCTCAAACATTCATTCAAGCTCATTCGTAACCGATTCACTGAGAAAAACGTCACTTAAAAATACAGCCCCCGTATATTCATCAACCTAACCAAAATCACTATCTAAACCCAAATTTTCATCGTCTTACTTCAATCCCTCAATTTTCTATAAACAATTTCATTTTCAAAATTTTAAAACTTCTTGACCACCCCTCGTATACGTAACTACGTTCAAACTTAACCTTCGAGCTCGTTTCCCAACTTTCTTTTCGATCGCCCCCTGTATACTTCAAATCACGTTCCGTGCCTCGAGTCTTAAAAGTTCAAACTTCATTTCATCAAATTTCCGCAACCCGATTGCTATTTTAAATTTCACCCATTTTGATCACTCCTCGTATAATAGCATACAAGCATACAATATCTCGGTTCAACTCGACTCGTACCCGTTAGGAACATTTTAATATCTTATCTTCAGACACTACGCACCTATCGGGAACATTATCATATCGTTTCAACTTTTAAACATTGGACTTCCGTTAATACCTTACGGGGTCGCGTCAGATTTTGCTAATAAAAACTCAAATAACTTCTAAACCGAAATAGATCCGACTTTCATTCTAATTTTAATAAATTCCTATTTTCATTGCCGATTTATCTATATAACTTCCATCTTCGAAATAAAAAAAATTCCAGTATTGACATGTCGTAATCTATGACTCATCCTCGTCCGCATGGAGCGATTCCAAGCCTTTCCAGCTCTTTATAACGGGATGCGAGACTCGATGGGGCGCGCCAAACTAAACTTTCTCGAAACAGTATAAATACCGGTGTGCAACAAGCCGAAGTTCAGTTTTGACAGTGACTCCAGTGTTAAGTAATCGCGTAGTGTTCTTGGGAAAATATAAGTTTCAAAACTGAATTTTTGTGTAATAGCTGTTGACGCTATTGAACGGGTCCGGTTACTATTTAACTTATGTTGTAGATACTCCCGTCTAGCTAGGCTTTCTTATTCCCAGTCCCTGCATTCTTTTCGTGACAAGCTGTTCAATTCTAGCTTCCCAGGCCGAAACCTGGTTAAAAACAGTTGGTTTGTAAGACGTCGCCTTAAGTGGCCCCTTCTAGTATTAGGAACCCTTCGCCTTAAGTGGTCCCCTTTTTTATTTTAATTATAATAAAATTCATCGCCTTAAGTGGCCCCCTTTTCAAATTTCCCTCAGTCTACGAGGCTTAATCGTAAAGTGAATTTTTTCGATATAATTATTTTTTTTAAAATATATTCTCAAACCAGCCACAGACAGAATTTCTGTTGTCGATTACTTACACTTACAATTTCAAAAAGAAACTTGTAAAATAAAATAGATCCTTATTCAACTCTGTTCAATAAAATCTAATAAATAATTTTATATTGTCCTTTAAACCACAGTGTTTAATTTCAAATAAAATATCATACAGGGTGTAGCCGTTGACCCGAAAATAGCTGTAAAAGTCAAATCAGTGAAATTAAAAAACCAAGTGATAAAAATAGTGCAAATTACAATATACAGGGTGTAGTAGTTGACCCTAACAAGCACTCCCAAAAATCAACCCTGAGACACAACAAATCAAAAAATTAAGTGCACGAAAGCCCTCTGGGGTCTCAGCTCTAAACCCCCACAGCACCAAACTTTTATTTAACAACCGGAGGTGTTTTTCCCGTGTTCACAAAGAAGACCGTGTCCTCGCCTCACATATCTTCCAGCGGCTTGTATATCAGTGTATTCGCGGAAGCTATGCAACCTTAGGCGAGGGTTGTGTAGGTAATATACCATCATTCGGAGGGGATGTAAAGCTGTCGGTCCCTTGTCTATTAAATGTTAGGCAAGTAAAAGATCCCTACTATTCTTAAGGGGAGAGGTTCGGCAAAATTCCTGGTTGGGGGTAGGTCGTCTACAGGCGTCGGTATATGCCTCAGTAGCGGAAATAGACCGACGTTAAATAAATGTTAAAAAAAACACGAAATAATTTATTTAGAACTGATAAAATCTCTAACACCTTAGGCAACAATTGTTATTTAGTCTACTCAGAACATAGGCAACTGCAGCGCGCGAGACGCGGACGGTAGCTCGACGGTCGGCTGCCGTGATGTAAATAAACTTACGGATTGTTTTACATTTATTAATTTTCCTAAGCTATCTTACGTTCAAAAATTATAAAAATTATACCGTTGTAAGCAGGAAACTCTAGTCGACAATATTGGAAGAGATGTATTATTCGATTTAAATGCTCGATTTCGAAATATTGGTTGTGGAACGCTAAAATACAACGAAAAATTACAATTTGTTAAGGTTCTCAAAGCGAGATACAGACGTTCAAAGTTTTAAATTGCCATAAGCGTCAATGCTTTTTGTTTTATTAAATATTTTTTTTTAGAGCAACGGCTACAGACTTCGATAATTTTTGTGCCAAAATATTTACTTTACTTGTAACAATCGTTTAGTATCAATATCTCAAAAATTTTGAATAACGCCCTTTCTTCCAGGCCAATTTTTGTCCAACTGTACACATAAACACAGTTAATTATAAGCTATCAAATAAAACTGGTCGCATATTTTACTATCAAAACCCCCACAGACTTCAGAGGAACTTTGTGGTGCGAGCTCTCTATTATGGAATTTTTCTTGACGAAATTAATCGAAAACTCGAATTAAAAGAGGACTTATCTCACAATGGATTAATATCGATTAAATCTATTACTGCTAACTTAGGCAACAAAGAAGGAAATTGATTCCATGACGTTTCGAATCTCGTTTTGGAGCCATTTTCAAGATACAACAGACGGGTATTTGAAGTGATGCTTAAGAGCGCTCCGGATATAAGCCGGAAAGATGGTGCAATTTACTCTCATATAAATCATTATTTTAAAAAACGGCTTTCACTAAAAAACATTAAAAACATGTTACAATGTGGGATGACGAGAGAAAAGAAAGTATATATATAAAAAAAAAATTTTTTCTTCTATTTTCGATTTGCAAAAATAATTCTTGTCATCCCACATAAGTATTATTAAAATAAACATTTTCCCTTTTGTAGAACTAAAATAAAATGTCCTCAAATGCACAGAGAAATTTAAAGATTAGGTATAATAAATTTGTCCAATGTCATATTCTACTACATCTCTATCTCTCGCTTTCCAAGCACACCGTACATTCAGCTGCGTCATTTTATTGACGTGAAGTCATTTACAATTAAAATTGGAAGCATGGATGACTAATACACTCCGAACAACTCTTAAGTTGTATGATTTTGGGATGACTTGGTAATCTCGGCAGGTTTCCAGAAATGTAGGATAGGATTTAGTCTGAGAATGGATTTCCACCTCGTAGAGGTGAATAAAATGTTCCGAGAGATTTCCGCGGTGGTTGGTGTGAAAAGTACTTGGTTCTCGGGGTGAACTGCGTCTGAGATTATTAAAGTTTCGACGTTTCGGCTCCGATTTTGGAGAGAAAATTGGTCAAGAAAACGGTTAAAAGAAAAATGTCAGAAGGAAAACTGTCAGCTTTAGGTCTGAGTTCTTAACACTGGTTCGATTCCGGGGCCTTAATCTGCGTACTCCTTAGAGAGAACTTGCTGGTAGTAGGTGATGAAGTGTTATTTATACGAATGGTATCTGTGGATGGGAAGGTGGTGGGGGTGGTCGAGAGTCTGTTAATGGAGGCAGCATAGTGGAACGATTTTCCAGTAACTGAGATCTTGCGGGGTCTAGATGAATGTTGTGTGATTAGTGGATTTGGCACATACAAGTATCAAATCATCAATTTTTGTGATAATTAATACGCGGCGATTTGCCCTTACCGCTGATTATTAATCCTTTACCAGATTTCCAAATTGGTAAAATGATGGGTCCTTAGACGATATAACAATTTGAAATAAGCTAATGTCTGAGGGATTCTATAACAACTCGCAGTAAATACTATATTGTTGAGCACAAGACAGTATACTGTTTGAAAAAAAAAGAAACAAAGAGCACCGTGCTAATGTATTTTTTTTTTAACTTAAAATACTGTTAGTATTATTATAAAAAACAAATTTTCAGATCATTAGATATAAAAGAGGTATTTTTATTGCATTTCGATAAACCAAGCCGTTCTCGAGTAATTTTTTTTTATACATTTATTTAACGTCGGCCTATTTCCGCTACTGAGGCCTAACACCGACGCCTGTAGACGAGCTACCCCCAACCAGGAATTTTGCCGAACCTCTTACCTTAAGAAGTGTAGGGATCTTTTACTTGCCTAACATTTAATAGACAAGGGACCGACGGCTTTACATCCCCTCCGAAGGATGGTATATCTCCTATACAACCCTCGCCTAAGGTTGTATAGCTTCCGCGCATACACTGATATACAAGCCGCTGGAAGATGTGTGAGGAGAGGACGCGGTCTTCGTTGGAATGGTCACCCATCCAACTACTAACAGCGCCTGACGTTGCTTTACATCGCATATAGAAGTATGTACATAGTAAAGACGCACCTACCTACGCTCGCCCCTCGAGTAATTTATGTTTAAAAACCAACGTGCATTTACAACATTTTATTAATAAATTCTTTTCCACAAAGAATGCTTTGAAATATTACTTTGACATTTCTGTTTTTATTAGACTTAGAATTCCAGTTTAATTGTTAATATTATTTAATCATGGATGATTACACTTTGTCTGAATTAACAGACGTAGTTTTAACTTTGGGAGAATGTTTTGGTAATGCTGCTGAGTAGTGTCTTAATGACAGAGGTTCGGAGCGGAGCAGTGATCAGTGATCAGTTTAGGGGTGGGGGGCAATTAGTGTGGTGGGGGTAAATATGGTGGTGGGGGGTAATTAGATTAGTGAGAAGTAATTAGAGTGATGGGGATGTAAGTACGGTGGTGGGAGGTAATTAGACTAATATGATGTAATTAGAGTGGTGGGAGGTAATTAAGGGGCGGGGCTTAAGGGATGGGACGTGAAGGGCAGGGCCTATGAGAGGTGGTGGGGGGTGATTAGAATGGTGGGTAATTAGGGTGGTAATTCGTGAAGTGATGTAATTGTAGTGGTGGGAGGTAATTAGAGTAATTGCATGATGGATAATTATTGTGGTGGGAGGTAATTAAAATGTTGTGATGTAATTGTAGTGGTGGGAGGTAATTGTAGTGGTGTGATGTAATTGTGGTGGTGGGGGGCAATTAGAGTGATGTGATGTAATTGTAGTGGTGGGGGGGCAATTAGTGGAATGATGGGTAATTAGAGTAATTGCATGATGGATAATTATTGTGGTGGGAGGTAATTAGAATGTTGTGATGTAATTGTAGTGGTGGGAGGTAATTGTAGTGGTGTGATGTAATTGTAGTGGTGGGAGGTAATTAGAGTGATGTGATGTAATTGTAGTGGTGGGGGGGCAATTAGTGGAATGATGGGTAATTAGAGTAATTGCATGATGGATAATTATTGTGGTGGGAGGTAATTAGAATGTTGTGATGTAATTGTAGTGGTGGGGGGGTAACTAGAGTGGCCTGATGTAATTGTAGTGGTGGGGGGGCAATTAGTGGAATGATGGGTAATTAGAGTAATTGCATGATGGATAATTATTGTGGTGGGGGTGACTCAATTAGGGTGGTGGGAGGTAATTAGACTGGTGGGAGGTAATTAGAGCGGTGTGATGTAATTGTAGTGGTGTGATGTAATTGTGGTGGTGGAGGGCAATTGCAGTGGTGGAAAGTAATTGAAGTGGCGGGGCGTTAGAGGGCGAGGCCTAGGAGTGGTGTGGTAATTAGAGTGATGGGATGTAAATAGAGTGGTGGGAGGTAAATAAAGTGCTGTGGTAATTAGAGGACAGTTACAGGTAATTTAAGTAAAAATAAAGGTAATTGTAGTAAAAATAATGGTGATTAAAGCAATTATGGTCAATCCATCCGTCTAGCCGTTCGTATGCAGACAGTTAAATAATTATCTATTATGTTGTATTGTCCTATTGCACTTTGTATTTTTTTACGATGAGATAACAAACATTCATTCTTGATTATATACCTACCACTTTATTTACCTGCCTTATCCTTATGCTGATAAACAATTGCGACCTATCTGTCTTATCTTTATGTCGATCAACAATTATTTTACCTGTCTTATCTTTAGGGACATCTGTCTTATCCTATGCTGATTTATGAGATATACATTTACGACCTGCCTGTCTTATCCACCGAGATTTTTATCAATGAATTTGTGAAAGGGAACATTTACATTGTTATTTCAGTACCTCCAGAGTACCCTCTTTATGGCTTTTGTGTACTTAACATCTTGACATCACAAGTGAGGAGAACGTGTAGCTGTTTATTTTAGTTTTTATTTTTTTAGAATTGAAACACATGATTTACATTTTCATATATTATTTATTACCTATTCTGTCACATTACTATTTTCATACTATTTATTACCTATTCTAATACATTACTAACTAATTGTCTTTTTATTTTATCTTGCACCAAAAAATCCACCTTGAACTGATCCATCCAATGCATTATAGGTCAAGTAGGCATCGTGAAGTATAAGTTCAGGAACTTTGTTTTTTGTGTCTCAAACTCTATTAGTATGTCAACTCTATGGTGTGGTAATAATTAGAATGGTGGGAGATAATTGCATTCTTCTGATCCATATTTTTTATTTATGTCTAAACAGTTAATGAATATATATTACAAATCAAAATTATCGCGTTCTGATTCAGACTCATCCAAATCAACACTATCCCATCCCGCTTCAGGCTCCTCCATGTTCAAACGTCTAGCGTATTTTAGTAAAATGTCCAACCTCTTTTCACTATTATCTTCATCAAGTCGATGATGCCCCCAAGCCAAAGTATATACATCATCGGGTATAACATACCTCTTGTCATCAGCAGACGATAGGGCTACTTTATTTTTGAGTTCAGTGTGAATGGTATGTAAATCAGATTTAAATATGGACATTTTACGGAATATTAATCCGCCATTTTCAACAACTTGAACATAATCAGAAAAATTAATTTGATGTTTTACTACACTTTTGGAAACACCTTTTGCCTTTTTCGTAATGTCGTCAGCTTTAACACAGTAGGCTTTCGCACCAGTTCCATAAAAGCATTCTATTGGTCTTCCAGCATACTCATCTTTCATTTTCCCTACTACAGATATAGTTTTAGGCATGTTATGATTGTTGTATGCGCCATAATTTGAAGTGTCGAAGAAGTGAATGTTTTTCTTGATATCATCATAAACGTTTTCTGTGAATATTTCTAAAATTAAACTATCAGTGTCTGTGTATAAAACAGTCGCGTCATCTCCATACATGGGTTTAATGTAACCATATAAAAATTCGTAGATTATGGTTTTGGAAATATCTAAAATTGAAAAACCTGCATAAAGTGGTTTATCGTAAACAACTTTTAATTTTTCCAAATGCACTGCCACTAGATTTTCATCAAATACTGAGCAAGACTTAAAATACGGCCTGGCTATTAACGCCCTGGCGCCCAAAGTACCTTTTCTGTTTTCCCAGCACGAACAGAGTTTAATATTTTGTCTTTTATCGACGTTTTCCATCGTTTTGCCGAAAATTGAATTCACCATGAGCTTAAATAGGTCCTTTTCAAACTCGTTTCGAGCGGAATTACGAAGTGTTGTATTTAAGTCAATATATGATCCAAGCCAGGCGGACTGAGAGAATTCTATTATCCTATGCACGTTCTTTAATATCAGGCCATATTTCAAACATTGTTTCAGATTTTTGTAGTGAATGATATATTTATGTTTATCTCGTAAGTTTGGAATTAATTTTGGAGCTTTACTTTTGGGAGGAATCATACTCTCTGGGCAAAACGGCAGTTCGTTATGGTCATCGTGCAAGTGTAGAGGATATTCCAAGTCGACTTCTAAAACGTATCCTTTGGGTGAATCTTTTCCAATCAGGGAACAATCAAATTTTTTGATTTCCTCTCTCTCAAGCCATCTGAAGTCACTAGTCGGTAGCATTTCTTTCATAGCTGCTCCGTACAGATTTGTAGCATCAAGATAGACGATGTACGACGATTCTTTGGTGGAGTCATAGTTTGATAGATATTTGTTGTTCGCTATAGACTTTCTCTTTGAACATTGCGATACACCGCCACGAATACCTTTTCTAAAGAAGTGCACAGTATCCACATCAGTCAGAAGTTCCAGTTCGATCTGTGTATATCGCAACATGGCATCCCAGCTCAAAGAAGGTGCTGTTAAATAATGAGCAGGATCTAACTTGTAGTGCTTCAAACATACCTTTCTAAAATTTTCAAACACATCTGCTAATAAAAATATATCTGATTTCAGATAGATATCTGCGTATTCTCCCAATGTATTGCATTTAAAGACACTCCACACTTTATTGGCTCGTTCATAATCCTTATCAGAAAGAGATTCGTTGGTTAAGTAGTTGTAAAATAGCTCTTTGGACGGTAACTGGGTTTCTTCCAATTTTTCAAAAGAGCTCATATAATTGTAAGGAAAAACCCCCTTCTGTCTTATTAAATCGAATTCCTCATCGTTTTGAAAATACTTTCTAGTTTCAACACATTGATCGGATACTAAACTCTGACTCAATTTATCGAGGGACCTTGATAAAAATCGAAAAGAGTCCACAAATTTCAACCTCAGGTATGTGTGCGGTATATTGGGATTCGCAGATTTCTCTACAATGATTGACTTTGAGAACGAAATGTATTTCTCCTTGGTTTGGGCTATTACGGAAACATGCTCTTTTTGGGATGCTAACTTCTTAATGAATAAATGACTATCATAGTTTGTCAAATTGTGGAAGAACACAGGTATAGATTTCGGCACTTTATAGTTTAAATTACAAATAGAGTGTGCAGCCGCGCGGAAGCGTCCTGTTAAATGGCAGTGATCACGCACTTTTTTGTCCTCAGGCTTGAAGGGTTTTGTGCAAATATGGCAGCATACCGCATTTTCATATTCGACTTCTTCTTGGGCTGAAAGAGGGAACATCTTTTTCACATGCTTTAAATGATTCTCATACAAGTTTAGAGCCGTTTCATCCAACCTTTTAATGAACACTTCAGCGGCATCAGGTCCTCTGTATGTTACAAATTTTGAGTACTTATCATCGAAATTACATTTTACATAAAAGCCGAAAGAATAGGGTTGGTGTTCACATACTTTAACTGTGAATGACTTATCATCACAAGGTTCATTATGGTCGATGGGTTTCAGTAAACTTTCGAAATCGGCATAAATCACAAATGGCACTGGTAATTGTCTTTCAAAGTTTATAAACTTAAGAATATTTTCAGGTACTGATTCACCATATTTATTAATTTTTATGTCAGTAGATGGTAGTTTCGTATAGGTATGATTGCAGTCATTTTTTTCATGCATTTTTAGATGTTCTTCTTTTCTAAACGGCTGCAAACACCCATCACAGATATGTAATCGACCATCGTGGTTTGATATTTGTTTTGAAACCAATTTTGATAAATTTTGTATAAGACAATAATGATTGTTACCCACATCATCCGATATAAGTAACAGATTAACGTGTTTGGCTTGGCGATGTGAAGTAAAATGTAATGGTCCCACAACTTCAGTAATAGTATTACCATCTTTGAATTCTGATTCAAGGCCAAACACATTCACGGAGATGTTATTAATTTTTTCAAACTTCGCAATGTCCTTCAATTTGACAGGAAATTCAATGTCTCTAAAACTTAACATGGTATCATAATGTGGATATGAACATGTCATCGTTGGAGCATGCTTTACAGGGGAAATGGCTGCAATTACTGACCAAGCAAAGCATGCATTGTCCCTATTTTGTATATTTAAAACAGCGCTCTTTTGTTCTATGTCTTTGGATAGCCTGATATAAGATGACGCCGACATTGATGCAAGCTTATTTATGTTTACATCGAGGAACATTATATGTTTCAGCGTCCACCCCGAATCTTTCTCTTGGAATTCAGAGGCTTGTGTAGTCATCTCATCGCCAAACTCTTCGAAAATCTGATGTAGATCTGTAGAAATGGTGATTATTTTATTTTTGGTATTAAACGATTTGATATCGGATAACTCCTTTTCAGGTATTTCATAAAGCCCAAATATTTCAAAATTTATCTTGAGGGTCTGGTATTTGTGCAAGTATTCCTCGATTATATTCAACACTTTTTGCTCCACTTCTTTCAAAAAATCAGTATAATCGATATGGTTTCTTGGGCTGTTAAAACGGTAGCTAGCTATTCTGTCTTTGAAAGCACTATGTAGTTTATCGACACCATTTCCTAAACTGTTATCAATAGGGCGGTTAATTTTTTTTCTGTTAATTAATAACGTATTTTTCTGACCGTTGCATCTATTATTAATATGACGTTTTAAGTTGAAAGATGATGAAAAGTTCTTTCTACAATATTCACAAGTTTTTGAACCACTCGGAGAATTTTGTTTTCTGTTCATTACAAACATCTCATTCGGCACGGCACATCTGTTATTATTAATATGTCGTTTTAAGTTAAAAGATGATGAAAAGTTCTTTCCACAATAATCACAAGTTTTTGAACAATTAATACCGCTTGTCGAAGGCACACTATTAAACTTTTGCTTCTTGCTTGGTGGTTCACTTCCAATCTCTCGCACTTTACTATCTTTTACAATGGTACAGTATTGGCGAATATGTCGAACTAAATTGCTTTTTGTTGAAAAAACTTTCTCGCAGTAACTACACTTCATTGTTGTATAAGAATTTACACGATACTGATGAATGTGTCTAATCGTCCGCATTATATAGCATCCGAAGAACAGAGTGGAGGTGGTGGAGGGCAATTGCAGTGGGGGGAGGTAATTGAAGTGGCGGGACGTTAGAGGGCGGGGGGGCCTAGGACTGGTAGTGGGGGTTAATTGAAGTGGCGGGGATAGATAGGCGTTAGTTGAATATACTAATAAGCCACACCTCCTCTACAATTGTATTAACAATAGATGAATTATTATTATCATTGGAGCTCCAATGATAATAATAATTTAGATTTTAGACAATAAAGGTGATAAATTCGTGGATCAGTGTTGAAACTAATCAAGTACACGCCTAAATTATTTATTTAGTACGCATCATATTTTATTATTTTATGGGTTTTAATCATTAGTCAAATATTTTTCTTACTCTAATGGTATATAGGAAAAAAAAGCGGAGTATCAGCTTGGAAGCGGAATGTTCTCTACTCAACAACATAAGGTAATTAATTAAATGTGTTATTGTATTTATTGTTGAAATGTCGTGAGAATTATAAATATATTTATTGTCTATACATTCATTGATACGTGTTTTATCATAAAGATTGCTTTAAAACCTAAATTTCATGTTTGCGACATAGTTCGAATAAGCAAATACAAGGGTATATTTGATAAAAGATATACACCTAACTTTTCAACTGAACTGTTCAAAGTCTTTAAAGTATATGTAACCTACCCCAGGACTTATTTAATCGAAGATATGCAGGGTCAACCGATAAAGGGAGGCTTTTATGGAATGGAATTGCAAAAAGCTAAGTATCCGGATGTGTACCTGGGGGGGGGAAGGTTTTAAAAAGAGAGGAAAGAAGATTTTTGTGAAATGGCTTGGACTCCCAAATAGCCATAATACTTGGATCGATAAAACTTCTATAGTATAATATTTTCATGAATTTGTGTAATTTTTTTATAGCTTTAAATGTTTATGAGTAGTATGATGAAATAAATAATAAAAACACAAGTGACTGGTTTTAATCTTATATTCTCTAAAGTAATACATAATATACGTTTAGAAATATAAAGTCCTCTAAAAATAATACAATAAAATACTTCATCTATTGTTAATACAATTGTAGAGGAGGTGTGGCTTATTAGTATATTCAACTAACGCCTATCTATCCCCGCCACTTCAATTAACCCCCACTACCAGTCCTAGGCCCCCCCGCCCTCTAACGTCCCGCCACTTCAATTACCTCCCCCCACTGCAATTGCCCTCCACCACCTCCACTCTGTTCTTCGGATGCTATATAATGCGGACGATTAGACACATTCATCAGTATCGTGTAAATTCTTATACAACAATGAAGTGTAGTTACTGCGAGAAAGTTTTTTCAACAAAAAGCAATTTAGTTCGACATATTCGCCAATACTGTACCATTGTAAAAGATAGTAAAGTGCGAGAGATTGGAAGTGAACCACCAAGCAAGAAGCAAAAGTTTAATAGTGTGCCTTCGACAAGCGGTATTAATTGTTCAAAAACTTGTGATTATTGTGGAAAGAACTTTTCATCATCTTTTAACTTAAAACGACATATTAATAATAACAGATGTGCCGTGCCGAATGAGATGTTTGTAATGAACAGAAAACAAAATTCTCCGAGTGGTTCAAAAACTTGTGAATATTGTAGAAAGAACTTTTCATCATCTTTCAACTTAAAACGTCATATTAATAATAGATGCAACGGTCAGAAAAATACGTTATTAATTAACAGAAAAAAAATTAACCGCCCTATTGATAACAGTTTAGGAAATGGTGTCGATAAACTACATAGTGCTTTCAAAGACAGAATAGCTAGCTACCGTTTTAACAGCCCAAGAAACCATATCGATTATACTGATTTTTTGAAAGAAGTGGAGCAAAAAGTGTTGAATATAATCGAGGAATACTTGCACAAATACCAGACCCTCAAGATAAATTTTGAAATATTTGGGCTTTATGAAATACCTGAAAAGGAGTTATCCGATATCAAATCGTTTAATACCAAAAATAAAATAATCACCATTTCTACAGATCTACATCAGATTTTCGAAGAGTTTGGCGATGAGATGACTACACAAGCCTCTGAATTCCAAGAGAAAGATTCGGGGTGGACGCTGAAACATATAATGTTCCTCGATGTAAACATAAATAAGCTTGCATCAATGTCGGCGTCATCTTATATCAGGCTATCCAAAGACATAGAACAAAAGAGCGCTGTTTTAAATATACAAAATAGGGACAATGCATGCTTTGCTTGGTCAGTAATTGCAGCCATTTCCCCTGTAAAGCATGCTCCAACGATGACATGTTCATATCCACATTATGATACCATGTTAAGTTTTAGAGACATTGAATTTCCTGTCAAATTGAAGGACATTGCGAAGTTTGAAAAAATTAATAACATCTCCGTGAATGTGTTTGGCCTTGAATCAGAATTCAAAGATGGTAATACTATTACTGAAGTTGTGGGACCATTACATTTTACTTCACATCGCCAAGCCAAACACGTTAATCTGTTACTTATATCGGATGATGTGGGTAACAATCATTATTGTCTTATACAAAATTTATCAAAATTGGTTTCAAAACAAATATCAAACCACGATGGTCGATTACATATCTGTGATGGGTGTTTGCAGCCGTTTAGAAAAGAAGAACATCTAAAAATGCATGAAAAAAATGACTGCAATCATACCTATACGAAACTACCATCTACTGACATAAAAATTAATAAATATGGTGAATCAGTACCTGAAAATATTCTTAAGTTTATAAACTTTGAAAGACAATTACCAGTGCCATTTGTGATTTATGCCGATTTCGAAAGTTTACTGAAACCCATCGACCATAATGAACCTTGTGATGATAAGTCATTCACAGTTAAAGTATGTGAACACCAACCCTATTCTTTCGGCTTTTATGTAAAATGTAATTTCGATGATAAGTACTCAAAATTTGTAACATACAGAGGACCTGATGCCGCTGAAGTGTTCATTAAAAGGTTGGATGAAACGGCTCTAAACTTGTATGAGAATCATTTAAAGCATGTGAAAAAGATGTTCCCTCTTTCAGCCCAAGAAGAAGTCGAATATGAAAATGCGGTATGCTGCCATATTTGCACAAAACCCTTCAAGCCTGAGGACAAAAAAGTGCGTGATCACTGCCATTTAACAGGACGCTTCCGCGCGGCTGCACACTCTATTTGTAATTTAAACTATAAAGTGCCGAAATCTATACCTGTGTTCTTCCACAATTTGACAAACTATGATAGTCATTTATTCATTAAGAAGTTAGCATCCCAAAAAGAGCATGTTTCCGTAATAGCCCAAACCAAGGAGAAATACATTTCGTTCTCAAAGTCAATCATTGTAGAGAAATCTGCGAATCCCAATATACCGCACACATACCTGAGGTTGAAATTTGTGGACTCTTTTCGATTTTTATCAAGGTCCCTCGATAAATTGAGTCAGAGTTTAGTATCCGATCAATGTGTTGAAACTAGAAAGTATTTTCAAAACGATGAGGAATTCGATTTAATAAGACAGGAGGGGGTTTTTCCTTACAATTATATGAGCTCTTTTGAAAAATTGGAAGAAACCCAGTTACCGTCCAAAGAGCTATTTTACAACTACTTAACCAACGAATCTCTTTCTGATAAGGATTATGAACGAGCCAATAAAGTGTGGAGTGTCTTTAAATGCAATACATTGGGAGAATACGCAGATATCTATCTGAAATCAGATATATTTTTATTAGCAGATGTGTTTGAAAATTTTAGAAAGGTATGTTTGAAGCACTACAAGTTAGATCCTGCTCATTATTTAACAGCACCTTCTTTGAGCTGGGATGCCATGTTGCGATATACACAGATCGAACTGGAACTTCTGACTGATGTGGATACTGTGCACTTCTTTAGAAAAGGTATTCGTGGCGGTGTATCGCAATGTTCAAAGAGAAAGTCTATAGCGAACAACAAATATCTATCAAACTATGACTCCACCAAAGAATCGTCGTACATCGT
This sequence comes from Leptura quadrifasciata, assembly GCA_963675555.1. Lineage (NCBI taxonomy): Eukaryota > Metazoa > Arthropoda > Insecta > Coleoptera > Cerambycidae > Leptura > Leptura quadrifasciata. The sequence continues at coordinate 25,145,998 of OY776682.1, forward strand.
CTATCTTGATGCTACAAATCTGTACGGAGCAGCTATGAAAGAAATGCTACCGACTAGTGACTTCAGATGGCTTGAGAGAGAGGAAATCAAAAAATTTGATTGTTCCCTGATTGGAAAAGATTCACCCAAAGGATACGTTTTAGAAGTCGACTTGGAATATCCTCTACACTTGCACGATGACCATAACGAACTGCCGTTTTGCCCAGAGAGTATGATTCCTCCCAAAAGTAAAGCTCCAAAATTAATTCCAAACTTACGAGATAAACATAAATATATCATTCACTACAAAAATCTGAAACAATGTTTGAAATATGGCCTGATATTAAAGAACGTGCATAGGATAATAGAATTCTCTCAGTCCGCCTGGCTTGGATCATATATTGACTTAAATACAACACTTCGTAATTCCGCTCGAAACGAGTTTGAAAAGGACCTATTTAAGCTCATGGTGAATTCAATTTTCGGCAAAACGATGGAAAACGTCGATAAAAGACAAAATATTAAACTCTGTTCGTGCTGGGAAAACAGAAAAGGTACTTTGGGCGCCAGGGCGTTAATAGCCAGGCCGTATTTTAAGTCTTGCTCAGTATTTGATGAAAATCTAGTGGCAGTGCATTTGGAAAAATTAAAAGTTGTTTACGATAAACCACTTTATGCAGGTTTTTCAATTTTAGATATTTCCAAAACCATAATCTACGAATTTTTATATGGTTACATTAAACCCATGTATGGAGATGACGCGACTGTTTTATACACAGACACTGATAGTTTAATTTTAGAAATATTCACAGAAAACGTTTATGATGATATCAAGAAAAACATTCACTTCTTCGACACTTCAAATTATGGCGCATACAACAATCATAACATGCCTAAAACTATATCTGTAGTAGGGAAAATGAAAGATGAGTATGCTGGAAGACCAATAGAATGCTTTTATGGAACTGGTGCGAAAGCCTACTGTGTTAAAGCTGACGACATTACGAAAAAGGCAAAAGGTGTTTCCAAAAGTGTAGTAAAACATCAAATTAATTTTTCTGATTATGTTCAAGTTGTTGAAAATGGCGGATTAATATTCCGTAAAATGTCCATATTTAAATCTGATTTACATACCATTCACACTGAACTCAAAAATAAAGTAGCCCTATCGTCTGCTGATGACAAGAGGTATGTTATACCCGATGATGTATATACTTTGGCTTGGGGGCATCATCGACTTGATGAAGATAATAGTGAAAAGAGGTTGGACATTTTACTAAAATACGCTAGACGTTTGAACATGGAGGAGCCTGAAGCGGGATGGGATAGTGTTGATTTGGATGAGTCTGAATCAGAACGCGATAATTTTGATTTGTAATATATATTCATTAACTGTTTAGACATAAATAAAAAATATGGATCAGAAGAATGCAATTATCTCCCACCATTCTAATTATTACCACACCATAGAGTTGACATACTAATAGAGTTTGAGACACAAAAAACAAAGTTCCTGAACTTATACTTCACGATGCCTACTTGACCTATAATGCATTGGATGGATCAGTTCAAGGTGGATTTTTTGGTGCAAGATAAAATAAAAAGACAATTAGTTAGTAATGTATTAGAATAGGTAATAAATAGTATGAAAATAGTAATGTGACAGAATAGGTAATAAATAATATATGAAAATGTAAATCATGTGTTTCAATTCTAAAAAAATAAAAACTAAAATAAACAGCTACACGTTCTCCTCACTTGTGATGTCAAGATGTTAAGTACACAAAAGCCATAAAGAGGGTACTCTGGAGGTACTGAAATAACAATGTAAATGTTCCCTTTCACAAATTCATTGATAAAAATCTCGGTGGATAAGACAGGCAGGTCGTAAATGTATATCTCATAAATCAGCATAGGATAAGACAGATGTCCCTAAAGATAAGACAGGTAAAATAATTGTTGATCGACATAAAGATAAGACAGATAGGTCGCAATTGTTTATCAGCATAAGGATAAGGCAGGTAAATAAAGTGGTAGGTATATAATCAAGAATGAATGTTTGTTATCTCATCGTAAAAAAATACAAAGTGCAATAGGACAATACAACATAATAGATAATTATTTAACTGTCTGCATACGAACGGCTAGACGGATGGATTGACCATAATTGCTTTAATCACCATTATTTTTACTACAATTACCTTTATTTTTACTTAAATTACCTGTAACTGTCCTCTAATTACCACAGCACTTTATTTACCTCCCACCACTCTATTTACATCCCATCACTCTAATTACCACACCACTCCTAGGCCTCGCCCTCTAACGCCCCGCCACTTCAATTACTTTCCACCACTGCAATTGCCCTCCACCACCACAATTACATCACACCACTACAATTACATCACACCGCTCTAATTACCTCCCACCAGTCTAATTACCTCCCACCACCCTAATTGAGTCACCCCCACCACAATAATTATCCATCATGCAATTACTCTAATTACCCATCATTCCACTAATTGCCCCCCCACCACTACAATTACATCAGGCCACTCTAGTTACCCCCCCACCACTACAATTACATCACAACATTCTAATTACCTCCCACCACAATAATTATCCATCATGCAATTACTCTAATTACCCATCATTCCACTAATTGCCCCCCCACCACTACAATTACATCACATCACTCTAATTACCTCCCACCACTACAATTACATCACACCACTACAATTACCTCCCACCACTACAATTACATCACAACATTCTAATTACCTCCCACCACAATAATTATCCATCATGCAATTACTCTAATTACCCATCATTCCACTAATTGCCCCCCACCACTACAATTACATCACACCATTCTAATTACCTCCCACCACTACAATTACATCACATTCACCCTAATTACCTCCCACCACTACAATTACATCACAACATTCTAATTACCTCCCACCACAATAATTATCCATCATGCAATTACTCTAATTACCCATCATTCCACTAATTGCCCCCCCACCACTACAATTACATCACATCACTCTAATTGCCCCCCACCACCACAATTACATCACACCACTACAATTACCTCCCACCACTACAATTACATCACAACATTTTAATTACCTCCCACCACTACAATTACATCACATCACCCTAATTACCTCCCACCACTACAATTACATCACACCACTACAATTACCTCCCACCACTACAATTACATCACACCACTCTAGTTACCTCCCGCCACCATAATTACATCACTTCACGAATTACCACCCTAATTACCCACCATTCTAATCACCCCCCACCACCTCTCATAGGCCCTGCCCTTCACGTCCCATCCCTTAAGCCCCGCCCCTTAATTACCTCCCACCACTCTAATTACATCATATTAGTCTAATTACCTCCCACCACCGTACTTACATCCCCATCACTCTAATTACTTCTCACTAATCTAATTACCCCCCACCACCATACTTACCCCCACCACACTAATTGCCCCCCACCCCTAAACTGATCACTGATCACTGATCACTGCTCCGCTCCTCCGCTCCGAACCTCTGTCATTAAGACACTACTCTGCTGCAGCTGTGAAATGTTATAAAGATAAATTCCAGAACAGAAATATTTCTAATGCCAAAACTTTTTTAAGTACAGAACGCCGATTTACTGATACAGGAAGTCTCCAGGTGAAAAAAAGAGACGCTGGACGTCCAAGAAATGCAAGAACTGCTGACGTTGAAGAAGAAATATTAGATATTGTAATGGAAGGATATACATTTCTGGGCTGAGGAAAATCCTAATGCAACAATACAAACCCATTTTCAACATACTTTCAAAATAAATGTATGGGCAGCAACTCTAGGGAATAAGTTAGTTGGATACCATATATTTTCTGGAAATTTTAATGGCGATATATTTCATGATTTTAAGATTATGAGAAGATATATGTATTTTATGCATGATAGCGCAACTCCGCATTATACCAGAATATGTAGAACATAGTTACGCAACCACTATCCTAATATGTGGATTGGCCGGGGTGCAGTTGCACCGATTAAGTGGCCTGCTCGGTTTCCTGACCTAATTCCTCTTGATTATACTGTGTGGAGTTAGCTAAAATCACGAGTCTATAATACTCAAATTGACACGATTGAACAGTTGAGAGAAAAATCGACCAAGAGTTTACAATGCTGTAGAATGATGAGGGAATTTTATTAATTTATTAATAAAATGTTATAAATGCACGTCGTTATTTAAACATAAATTAGTCGAGAACGGCTTGGTTTATCGAAATGCAACAAGAATACTTTTTTTAATTCTAATGATCTGGAATTTTTTTTTATAATCATTTTTAGAAATATGAAAAAAGATAAAAAGTGATGAGGAAAATACTGACAGCCACCCCCTAAAGGTACCCCTTGAGCAGAAGAGAGGGTTTGACTGATAACATGTAAACTAGTGTCTGGATGGCCTATGACTATGATTAAAGTATGAATTTGATATTTTAAGGGAGTTGGAATATATTCCCTTTTTAAGGGGTATATCTCCCTTATTATTCGTTTTTGGAAATAAGTGTATATAAAAGACTACCATTATTTTTGGATGTACTAGCAGCTGCAGAAATATCGGAAGACAATTTCGAACCACCTTGTAATATGTAAGATTTACTTCCCAATTTAGTGGCAGTTAGACGGTTAGAGTCAAGACTTCCGGTTATTTTTTTAAATGGAACACCCTGTGTATTTTATTTTGGAATCTACGAACCAAATTCTATCAGATCACTTTATAGTGGAGTCACTGTAGATTTTGAATGGAATCGTTTGGAAAGATTAATTTTTTTACTTAAATAAGTGGTACAGGTAAGTTGAAGTTATGGAAAAACATTTTGCCCAATGTTAGCCCTACGGAACATCTTTTTTATTTTTGAACGACATATTTTCTCACTTCTTGGTCTCAATTAGTAAAAGTTGTTTCTGTTAATTTAAATTGCAAAAAAATAAAAACTAAGAAATGGCTGATTTTTTAAATTTGTAAATTGTTACAAGCCAATATTCATTATATCTAGTGAAAATATGCCTAGTACTAAACTGGAATATCGTGCCAAATTTGAAGTTAAAACATTTGCCTAAAAGCCTTACGACAAATTATATATTAGATATTAAGCTTGTGGGCGAATCTGAAAATAGAGAGATTTTTTGGTCTATGTTTTCTCGTATATTTTTCGATAATAATGAATATATATATATTGCATTCGAAGTAACAGCCTATCTTAATCAAGTTTTTCCCAATAGGTAGACGCGGTGAAATTAACTGGCCTCCGTTCTCCCGATTTGACTCCGCTGGACTATTTTTTATGGTGTTACTTGAAATCGAAAATCTACTTCAACAGACCAAATAACGTCGATGATTTAAAAGGCAGAATAAGGCAAGGAATTAATCAAATCACCCCGGAAACGATACAAAATATTTTAGAAGAATTTCAGCTACGCCTTCATTATTGTCAAGAAGCTACGGACGCCCAGTTTAAACATTTGATTTAAACTGTTTCATGGTCTTTTGTTTACTTAGTAACATTAACAATGCAATATTTTTCAATAAAAAAATTAGAGAAATTCAAAAAAGAAAATTCTTTCAATGATCTATCACACGCACCCTCGTTCCATTTAAAAATTTTAAACGGGTAGCTGCCAATCCAAGGGGGTTGAAAGGGAGGTATAAAATTATGCTCAAAAAATGTAATTTTAGAATTAAAAATCGGATCAAAACATAATTTGGCAGGCATATACTTTGTGTCCATATCTCGGTTAAGTTCAAAGATGGGCCAAATCGCCTTCGTTTCATAATGGTGGCGGTTCAAAGTTTCAAAAAATTCTCAAAATTTTATTTCGAATCAAATATGTACATGTGATACATCATTGGATAGTGCTCATCTAGCCCTACAACTTTTGTCTAAAACATTTTTTGCTAAAACGCATAGGAAAAATAAAAAAAAAAATGGCGGCGGTTTAACGTCTTCAAAAAAATCCTCAAAATATACAACAAAATCTACCTTTCCAACTGGTCCCTGCCATCGGGGTTTTTTTGTCTTCCAAAGCCACTTTATGTACGGCAAATAAGTTGTATTTTTTAAATTTTCTTTTAGTTGTAATTTCGATGGTTTATCACACATTTTAAGAAGGCATATATATGAATAAATTCCTTATTAATAGTACTAATAAATCCCACGGTACCGATGGTATGGTTTCATTTGAAAAAAATGTGATTTGCCCCAAAAAAAGTTTATTTGCTCATAAATCACATAATTTAGTATTTTTGACGGGATTTCGCTTTTTCTAGCGTTACACGAGACAATTAAAACAAATCGGAACAGTCATGACACACTTAAATGGAAAACTAAAAATTTAATTAAAATAAATATTGACGTCACTTATGTGGTATCATTGTATTCACAAATTTATGCATAATTCAAAAATGCAATAATATACATGATGTTCTAAATTTCAACCGTTTATCCTTAAAACTAAAGGAAAAAAGGGGTGTACCGTGATCTTGTTACCCATGGTTTATCTGCTTAATTTTTCACATCAGATATTTGCTTTAAAAACTGTTTGATTACTGATTCGTCGTACCCAACTGGGATTATTTGAGACCAATAACCAATAACGAGCAATTAGTATTGTCACAAGCCCATTATTATGGAAGCAGCTCTCATCGCTCCACAACACATTTATCAAATAATTCGAATTATTTTTGTTTATTACGCTTTAACTTCTTAAAACTTCCATAATTTCTCAGATTATACTTAAAGAAATTAATTTCTTAGGCTCTTACTGAGGCAAATTGGGAAAACTTAATTGGGATAACTTTTCGGCTTCATCGAATTTGTTTTTAGATTCTCTGTAAATCACAATAACGTTCAATTTATCTTCGTTAGTGTACACAACCATTTCTCAATTATTATCTTGAATTAACAAACGCAATTATTATTTTCTTTAATTGATTGCATGTCAACAAATATCAAAATAAATTACTACACAACCTACTAGACTTTACATTATTAAATTAGACTTAGGGCCACTTGTTTAAATAATCAGCAAAAAAGATATAGAGGTTAATCTAAATTATACTTTGAAAAATTTAAAAATAGAAAATATCAGAAAATTTAAAAACTAACGTTAAAAAAATATATAGAAATCGCCACCAAGCAATCTTCTTACACATTGGAAATGAACATAGTTATCATGGATAAAATGAAACACTTCATCACTGGTATATACGAGTAAATAGATTTATTTATATATTCATACAACCAAAAGACAACCTAACTGACAACAACTAGAAGGAAAACAAAACACTAATAGATAATAACGTAATAACATTTATAAGAACGTAAGATATTTATATTTATAACATCGTTACCAGTCGTCGGTATAAACTGCAACACCCCGACTGTACTGTGATGACGAAGGATTGTCATCATCTGACGAAGACGATTCCTTTGACTGCGGTCATTTCGTTGGAATTTTATCGATAAATAGGCTAAAGATTCCACTGACATATCGAGAGAAATTCCACTCCTAGTAATTTCGAAACCGTGCACTTGCAAAAGCATCATTGCATGCACATACGTCGGTTGAATCAATTGCTGCCCCTTGATCATTTTCATTTCGCAATTTGTTTTTTTAAAGAGAAATAAGGGGGACGTAATACGACTTGGCATATCGTTACTGTTAAACACTCTAAATCCGAAGATGCCGGGAGCTTTTTGGCCCGTAGAAGAACTTCGGGCGGCTTGTGCGGTTAACAGTTTCTTCCGTAAATTTGCAAATACCTCGTTCCCCATATAAACAAACTGTTACACGAACGACTTCCACTTTACGAAGCTCCCAGAGACTAACCCCCCCCTCCAACATCCAAACTTTTGACCCCTCTCATGTCCTACTACATCATTATTAAATGTTAACACACCCTGCACACAAATTTTTCACTTACCCCCCCCCCTCAAAAAGTTACCCCCTCCCCCTCTATATTTTATCCGATTTTACCCCTCGATACCCCACTTCAATTCTGCTCTTATAAATCCCCCCCTCCACCTTCACCCTTACCCCTCTCTCACCGCAACCATCTATCCAATCTGAACTGTTTCATTAAAGGGTTTTTGAAAAACAAAATAGAGTTACCAAGAATATCTAACGACTGGCTTTTACATAATTTGAAAATTTCTTTTGGTTACCATGGAAACTGCTTGGGGAGTTTTATGTGAATCACTCTGTATGTCCCAAATTTCAAAATAATTGGTTATACACAGAAGCGATAAGCCTCATATTTCTTGGGTACTATGTATGAACACCGAAGTAATTTTTTGGACCCTTATGGATTTTTCTTGGGTTGTCAGTTATTGAAACAAAAGTATTTATTTCATTTTCTTACGTTTCGGTTTATTACCACCATCGTCAGATAATTAAGATTTGTTATTTAAATGCACACAGATTTTTACATTGTCTTTACATATCTGGTATTGGAATGCAAATTATATTTTAAGTTTGCATCCGCCATTTTGAAATTTGACAACAAATTTGTAATCAACAGACCGAAAAACCTTTAAATGCTATTAAAGACATTCGATCAAAATGAAAGTGCAGTAAAAATCGAATAGTTTCATATTTTCTTGGGCAACCACTTTAACCGTCTATATTTCTGAAACCAATTTTATGTTTAATATTCAATTTTTCTGTGAATACTGTCTCATCTCGTTATAACTATAATTTTGCACATAATATGGATTTAACTTCGAAAGTCCAAAAACGAGCGAAACATGTACTAATTTCCCGGTCGATATGGGGGAATGAGGCTTCAACAACTAATTTGTCATCGTCTTAGCAGCTTTCAGTTTTCTCTAGAAGGTGGCACCAATAACACATTTTTTATAAAAATTAGAGAATGCGAGTTTTGAAACTAGGTACTCTCTTGAGCCTCAAAAATTGATAGGCATCTGGCAAAATATCGATTAAGAATAAATGAACCAGTTATGCCAAGCCGTTGCAAGAGCCGCCACAGAGGGCTTTTAAAATCTCATGACTGATGTTATTTTTTTTACATATTTTTATAACAAAATTTAACGTTTAAAAATTAATTTATTTTTAGTGCTACACACTACACAATCCTTCTTAATAATATCTCATGTATAGGAATAGTGGGCGATCCTTATCACATCTGTATTTTAAAGTTGTCAGGATGATCGCGAAATTAGGTATGATTTTCAACGTTTCGAAACATATCCGCCATATTTGTCATTCCTAGTTTCGCGGGAAAGGACGCTAAAAGTTTTGAACGTAAATGATAAATTTCTTTAGAAAAATTGCCATTCATGTCTAACGATTATACATTCTGAAACTTTTGGCACCGTTTGAGTCCGATAAGATAATACTTTCTAAATATCCCAGTATGATAACATTAATAAAAAGAGTTTTCTTGACATGTGGTTTTTAACGAGCGTAGAGCACCCGGTACGATATCTAAAATTCGAATTATTTTTCGTGCTCGCCGTATATATTTTTTAAAAATCCGGAAGTGATAAGTATGGCGGAATATGTGTCTCGAAAAGTTGGAAATCATAAAAAAATCATTCAGTCATCTTTAAAAACGGAAGGAATGGCCCATTATTCATTTACTAATTATTTAATACTTAAGGTAATATTATCAAATTTTATTTACATATACAAAAGTTTTAATTAATAGGTCAGTAATTACTAAACAACTACAGAGGACGGGCATCGAATCTATTGGAATAAGCATGGGTTTTTGGGGTCACAACCACCAACCTGCGATTTTGTGTGTTCGCAGTTGTCGCCATAGCTGTTCAGCCTTACGCACCGGCCAATTATCATTAACTTTAACACTGAGACTACGGAAAAACTTATAATCTCTTACGCGATTGGACATATTGCATCTACTCACCAGCCAGGTGTCGGTCGGACTGAGAACGGGACTGCTTGTTCACCTGAAATTATAAGATCAATTATGCATGGCCACCCATCTGGATAATGAGTTAAAGTTCAAAGGCGCTAACTTATATACGCGTGATTAATATAAATAGTCGGATAACTTCTGACAAAATTCTGAACCAGCTGAAATGTTCAACCTGTTAACATGTTTATACGTTTTCAGTCTCATCTGAATATACAGTGAGTCCCGTAAGTAATGCATAAATTAGATAAAAATGACAGTAACAAATTCAAATAGATTTGTCAAAAAGAACATTTTAGGGGTCTCATATTTTTTTTTTGAGCTTATGACGTCTATATTATTATTATTATCAATACAATTTTCAATTATTTGGCTTGAATATATAGAAAATTCATTTTTCTTAGCTATTTTCACGTATATAGAGCTTAATGGTAAACTCCTTAGAGAGTGGGCACAAATTTTAATTTTTGAAAACTAATTTTTTATTCCACATGAAATCCATCAAATTTATTTATTTTATTTATTTATTTATTCATTTACATACACCATCCAACAGCCAAGGCCAATTACTGGATGGGAAAATACAGGTTTATGAACAAATATCGCAAATTACAAATTGATAAGTCACACAGAATAATATATACCTATAACAATATATAATACATAATATAATTTTAATAAGCGTGGGAAGAGAAAAAAACAGAAAAACAGAGAAAACGACTATGCAAAAAAAATAATAACTATTGCACAGTGTTCAGTGTCTTAATTTACACTACAATTAAATATGTCAACTCTGTCTTGCAGGTTGTTGTAATTATCGCACATAAAGTGATTGTTTTAACAAATTAGTCCTTGGTATGGCAAGATAGAAGGTAATGTTATTACGAGCTTCGGTTCTTGGTATATGAAAGCGTATTTGTTCTAATACCTGAGGGCAATCTATTTTATTATTTATTATTAGTATTTTATATAGAAATATTAATGACTATCTAATTTTGCGATCTTTCAGGCTAGGTAATGAGAATCTATCGAGTAGAAGGCTTTGTGGTCAAATAGCTGGATTTCCATATTAGTGAAGCATAATCAAGTTCTGATTTGACCAAAGAATTAAAAAGCAGTGTTAACGTGTTCAAGTCAGTAAGCCGGTTGAATTTCATATTATAAATTCAAAACTTTTAAAAGAAGATTGCATTACGTTATTATTAAGGTGAAGATATCCACAAAATTTCATCCACAAATGCTGACGTAGAGGAAATTCTATCCCACCAGTGTAGGGCGTGTAAGACGCAACGACATACGTCCACTATCACATTATGTTACGGCTTTGAAATTTTGCACATGTGTATAAGTCTCGTGACAATACACTTTAACATCTCCATATAAGAAAAAAACAAAATGGCGGCCGACATTACCGTTTACGATCCGATTCGACTCAAAATAGATACCTGGGACTTTTCAAGATCCCCAATTATGAATTCTTGGTCAAAATTCAGAAATTGAAAATGGCGGCGCCAATATGGCGGATGAATTTTGTCATTTATGGTCCAAATCGATCAATATTGATATCTGGGTTTTTCGGGTTCGCCGATTACGAATTTCCAGTAAAAAAAATTTGTTCAGGACGCCGATTTTAAGATGGCGGATGACTTTACCGTTTAAGATCCGATTCAACTCAAAGTCGATATCTGGGGGTTTTCTAGGTCGCAGATTATGAATTTTCAGTCAAAATAAAGAAATTCAAAATGGTGGCGCCAATATGGCGGATGAATTTTGTCATTTATGGTCCAAATCGATCAATATTGATATCTGGGGGTTTTCGGGTTCGCCGATTACGAATCTCCAGTAAAAAAATTTGTTTAGGATGGCGATTTCAAGATGGCGGACGACTTTACCGTTTAAGATCCGATTCAACTCAAAATCGATATCGGGGGGTTTTCTAGGTCGCTTATTATGAATTTTCAGTCAAAATAAAGAAATTCAAAGTGGCGGCGCCAATATGGCCGACGACTTTTGTCATTTACGTTCAAATAGATCAAAATCGATATCTGGGGGTTTTCGGGATCGCGGATTACGAATTTCTAGTAAACAATTTAGTTCAAGATAGCGGACGACTTTATCGTTTATGATCCGATTCGTCTCAAAATCGATATCTGAGGATTACAGCATATGAAGACTAAAAAGTAAAAAATAAAATTATGTAGAAAATATTTAAAAAAAGCTTTTATTTAAACGTTCTAAGAAGTAGAAAATAAACGTTGAAGCAAATCAAATCCATCATTTTGATCCATTATATAATTTGTTTATGTAGTACAGTCACATAGGGGTTCATCTACTAAAAAAATCCGAGTGAGCTGAAACTTTGCATATATTTTTACTTTTATTATACTAATAATATGTCAAAAGTCCCCACCGATATCTTGTGTGCGTTTCAAGTTATTCAAGGTCAAACGTCACAGAAATGGGTTTTTCGCAAATATCTTGCTTCCTATAAGTCCTATGACTTTTTTGGTTATGTAAGAATGAATATTAAAAAACCCTCTTCAAAAAATGTTATATACATGTTTTACTTAACACCAACCGTTTTCACAATATACGCCAGGAAAACACAGGGTAGCGGTGTATTTGTTTCCACACCACCTCAGAGGTAAGATACAAGGCGCGTTTTTTTACATGGTCTCCACAGTAGGCCTAATCCATGGTTTTGCTTGTTCTATAGCTCATCCTCATTCTCGAAATCTGTCCCCTCTTCCACGTATTCGTCCTCTGCCATCTCCTCCAAGTTCTCGTCCTTTGTCCCTTCCTCCAGATTCTCGTCGTCCTCCCCAACATTTTCATTTTCTTCTATATCTTGTGTCAACAGGTCAACACGATCAAGCTCTTCATCTTCTTCATCCTGAATAATTTCTGTGATGGCGTTACTATCAACATTTGTGTTGAGACATGACTGACCGAGACAATGGCCACACAGTACTGAACAGGACAGTCCAACTTTTCTGCACCCGCAATTTGTGTTGCATCCTTTGGTGCAGTTGCAAAGAATGGTATTTAAAAGTACATCTGGTGCAGCTGGTAATAGAGTCTTAAGGGGCTCCAAAATGTTATTAATCATCGTCCATCCCCATTGTTCAGGATTTAAATTATTTCCAAGCCAATTCTGTACTTGATAATACACTCGACTTAGATGTTGACTTGCAGCTGCGGCAGTAGGTGGAAGTGACGACACTTTCACTGCGGTATTAAGTCTTGTTGACTTCGCAAATGTCATGTATCGATAGTTTTCAATAGATAATTCTGTTTTAGGAGCTCCATAGATTGCCAAAAGAATGCGTAATCCATTTTCCACAATCGTTTCTATTTTACAATTTTCCTGTTTAAAAGCTTCCGCATTTTGATGCAAATCGGGGCGCCTCTCGAACATTTTAAAAACTTTTATTTTTCCTTTATTAAAAAGTGCAGACGTTGTGTCACAGCCAGTAATAGCGTGTAGCAACAACAGATGCTTTTTACAATTGGGAAATTTATTTAGGCTAGAAGAGGAGTATGTATTTGATTTTATTTTCCCTCTCCCTGGTTTAAGGAAGAAAACATCTTGGTTTGAAGTAGCACGTCCTAATAGAAGAACTAGTAAATCTACATCATCTCCAACGATAATAGTGATGTTGCGTTGTGATTTCTCAAGTGCCGTTTCAACTATTAAAACGTCGGCGTCGTCTCTAGCTTGTTTCACAGCTATATTGTTAGATTGTAGTCTGTCCATTAGCATTGATATTAACCTAGTTTTATTTGAGCGATTGGATAGGAACTTTTCTTGGCTAAGTGTCACTTGCATTGCTTCGTCAAACATGACCTCTACGGATCCCGAAATTGAAGCAGTTCGTCGAAGTTGTTCCATTGCCTTTATATTCTTGCTATTGTCACTGTATCCATCAAAGACAACTGTTATGTCTGAGCCGAAATGTTTTTGTAAATAATCAATATATCTTTTGATAATACACTGAAAAGTATCATCTTTTTGCCATATTACACGGTTCAACAGGAACCCACCATCAATGACGTAAGCAACGTTATCAGCAGGTATTTCATCACACCGAGGGTCGAAGCATTTATAGGGCATTATTTAGGAGTTTTTCGCATGCCTGCATTATCAAAAAGTGCTATGGGATAAGGACTTAACTAAAGGATATTAAAGGATATATTATTTCAGGTTTTCGTCAAATTTCTTGTATAAACTGATTCTTTGAAACAGCAGCAAAGGATCTACAGCAACATTTACGTCATGAATTTTAATAGAACTATTGACTGACAAAAGCGAAGCACGTTTAAATTTTATATCATTAAATTCTAACCCAACAATACTTTGCACTGACTGAAGACCAATTTTGTATGCATCGTAACATTTTTTTTTTATCAGTCCCGACGACGCCTATAGCTATCGATATAAGTTGATTTGTTTTTGGAAACGGACTATGAGAACTAAACCAGTCAACCAATTTTTTTACGTCTACATTATCTCTCTTAATGCTTGAGTATCTTGCATCAACATGTTGATCAGCTGTGTCCAGAGACACCTGGCAAAATTTTTCAATTTCTTCGCAGACCGAATTCATGGCGTGCATGCCATATATCCATTTGCACAGTACACATTCTCGTGTACTTCGTCCCCTGGAAACACTTCCCTCAGATTTCATAGATTTCATTAAGGTTTGCTCTATTATCATGTCGCCCCAGGTTCCGCAGTTGAACTTGTTTGACCGTCGTATCGTGAAAAATCCTTTAGAAATTGTTTAGTACATTGAATTTCATATTTATTTCTACTCTCATAAAAATAAAAATTTCTTCCAAATTCCCATTTGTACCCCCACCAAATTTTTCCTACAGTTTCTTAAGACCCTTATGTACATTTGTTATACAAAAATAATCCGTGACAAATGAGCCTTCATAGGTGAACAAACCGTTTATAATCTGTGACAAACGAGCCTTCATAGGTGAACAAATTGTTTATTACATTGAATTTCATATTTATTTCTACTCTCATAAAAATAAAGATTTCTTCCAAATTCCCATTTGTACCCCCACCAAATTTTTCCTACAGTTTCTTAAGACCCTTATGTACATTTGTTATACAAAAATAATCCGTGACAAACGAGCCTTCATAGGTGAACAAATTGTTTATTACATTGAATTTCATATTTATTTCTACCCTCATAAAAATAAAGATTTCTTCCAAATTCCCATTTGTACCCCCACCAAATTTTTCCTACAGTTTCTTAAGACCCCTATGTACATTTGCCATATAAAAATAATCCGTGACAAACGAGCCTTCATAGGTGAACAAATTGTTTATTAGATTGAATTTCATATTTATTTCTACTCTCATAAAAATAAAAATTTCTTCCAAATTCCCATTTGTACCCCCACCAAATTTTTCCTACAGTTTCTTAAGACCCTTATGTACATTTGCCATACAAAAATAATCCGTGACAAATGAGCCTTCATAGGTGAACAAATTGTTTAGTACATTGAATTTCATATTTATTTCTACTGTTATAAAAACGATTTTTTCCAAATTCCCATTTGTACCCCCACCAAATTTTTCCTACAGTTTCTTAAGACCCCTATGTACATTTGCCATATAAAAATAATCCGTGACAAATGAGCCTTCATAGGTGAACAAATCGTTTATTACATTGAATTTCAAATTCATTTTTACAGTAATACAAATAAAGATTTTTTCCAAATTCCCATTTGTACCCCCACCAAATTTTTCCTACAGTTTCTTAAGACCCCTATGTACATTTGCCATATAAAAATAATCCGTGACAAACGAGCCTTCATAGGTGAACAAATTGTTTAGTACATTGAATTTCATATTTATTTCTACTGTTATAAAAACGAAGATTTTTTCCAAATTCTCATTTGTACCCCCACCAAATTTTTCCTACAGTTTCTTAAGACCCCTATGTACATATGCCATATAAAAATAATCCGTGACAAACGAGTCTTCATAGGTGAACAAATTGTTTATTACATTGAATTTCATATTTATTTCTACCCTCATAAAAATAAAGATTTCTTCCAAATTCCCATTTGTACCAACACCAAATTTTTCCTACAGTTTCTTAAAACCCTTATGTACATTTGCCATGCAAAAATAGTCCGTGACAACCGAGCCTTCATAGGTGAACAAATTGTTTAGTACATTGAATTTCATATTTATTTCTACTCTCATAAAAATAAAAATTTCTTCCAAATTCCCATTTGTACCCCCACCAAATTTTTCCTACAGTTTCTTAAGACCCTTATGTACATTTGCCATACAAAAATAATCCGTGACAAATGAGCCTTCATAGGTGAACAAATTGTTTAGTACATTGAATTTCATATTTATTTCTACTGTTATAAAAACGATTTTTTCCAAATTCCCATTTGTACCCCCACCAAATTTTTCCTACAGTTTCTTAAGACCCCTATGTACATTTGCCATATAAAAATAATCCGTGACAAACGAGCCTTCATAGGTGAACAAATCGTTTATTACATTGAATTTCAAATTCATTTTTGCAGTAATACAAATAAAGATTTTTTCCAAATTCCCATTTGTACCCCCACCAAATTTTTCCTACAGTTTCTTAAGACCCCTATGTACATTTGCTATATAAAAATAATCCGTGACAAACGAGCCTTCATAGGTGAACAAATTGTTTAGTACATTGAATTTCATATTTATTTCTACTGTTATAAAAACGAAGATTTTTTACAAATTCTCATTTGTACCCCCACCAAATTTTTCCTACAGTTTCTTAAGACCCCTATGTACATATGCCATATAAAAATAATCCGTGACAAACGAGCCTTCATAGGTGAACAAATTGTTTATTACATTGAATTTCATATCTATTTCTACTCTCATAAAAATAAAGATTTTTCCAAATTCCCATTTGTACCCCCACCAAATTTTTCCCACAGCTCCTTAAGGCCCTTATGTGCATTTTCCATACAAATACAATGCGTGACAAACGAGCCTTCATAGGTGAACAAATTGTTTATTACATTGAATTTCATATTTATTTCTACTCTCATAAAAATAAAGATTTCTTCCAAATTCCCATTTGTACCCCCACCAAATTTTTCCTACAGTTTCTTAAGACCCTTATGTACATTTGCCATGCAAAAATAGTCCGTGACAAACGAGCCTTCATAGGTGAACAAATTGTTTAGTACATTGAATTTCATATTTATTTCTACTGTTATAAAAGCGAAGATTTTTTCCAAATTCCCATTTGTACCCACACCAAATTTTTCCTACAGTTTCATAAGACCCTTATGTACATTTGCTATACAAAAATAAGTTACGACGAGCCTTCATAGGTCAACAAATCGTTTATTACATTGAATTTCAAATTTATGTTTACAGTTATACAAATAAAGATTTTTTCGAAATTCCCATTTGTACCCCCACCAAATTTTTTCTACAGTTTCTTAAGACCCTTATGAACATTTGCCATATAAAAATAATCCGTGACAAACGAGCCTTCATAGGTGAACAAATTGTTTATTACATTGAATTTTAAATTTATTTCTACAGTAATATAAATAAAAATTCTTTCCAAATTCCCATTTGTACCCCCACCAAATTCTTCCCACAGTTCCTTAAGACCCTTATGTACATTTTTTATACAAAAATAATCCGTGACAAACGAGCCTTCATAGGTGAACAAATTGTTTATTACATTGAATTTCATATTTATTTCTACTCTCATAAAAATAAAGATTTTTTCCAAATTCCCATTTATACCCCCACCAAATTTTTCCCACAGTTTCTTAAGACCCTTATGTACATTTGCCATACAAAAATAATCAGTGACAAACGAGCCTTCATAGGTGAACAAATCGTTTATTACATTGAATTTCAAATTTATTTTTACTGTCATATAAATAACGATTTTTCCCAAATTCCCATTTGTACCCCCAACATTTTTTTTCCACAATTTCCTGGGACCCTTATGTACATTTGCCATACAAGAATAATTCGTGACAAACGAGCCTTCATAGGTGAACAAATCGTTTATTACATTGAATTTCAAATTTATTTTAATAGTATTACAAATAAAGAATCTTGCCAAATTCCCATTTGTACCCCCACCAAATTTTTCCCACAGTTTCTTAAGACCCTTATGTGCATTTGCCATACAAAATTAATTCGTGACAAACGGGCCTTCATAGGTGAACAAATCGTTTATTATATTGAATTTCAAATTTATTTTTACTGTCATATAAATAACGATTTTTCCCAAATTCCCATTTGTACCCCCAACAATTTTTTTCCACAATTTCCTGGGACCCTTATGTACATTTGCCATACAAGAATAATTCGTGACAAACGAGCCTTCATAGGTGAACAAATTGTTTATTATATTGAATTTCAAATTTATTTTTACTGTCATATAAATAAAGATTTTTCCCAAATTCTCATTTGTACCCCCAACAATTTTGAAGGCTTGTTTGTCACGGATTATTTTTGTATGGAAAATGTACATAAGGGTCTTAAGAAACTGTAGGAAAAATTTGGTGGGGGTACAAATGGGAATTTGGAAGAAATCTTTATTTTTATGAGAGTAGAAATAAATATGAAATTCAATGTAATAATCAATTTGTTCACTTATGAAGGCTCGTTTGTCACGGATTATTTTTGTATGGAAAATGTACATAAGGGCCTTAAGGAACTGTGGGAAAAATTTGGTGGAGGTACAAATGGGAATTTGGAAAAAATCTTTATTTGTATTACTGTAAAAATGAATTTGAAATTCAATGTAATAAACGATTTGTTCACCTATGAAAGCTCGTTTGTCACGGATTATTTTTGTATAGCAAATGTACATAAGGGTCTTAAGAAACTGTAGGAAAAATTTGGTGGGGGTACAAATGGGTATTTGGGAAAATATCTTTATTTATATGACAGTAAAAATAAGTTTGAAATTCAATGTAATAAACAATTTACTCGCGTATGAAGGCTCGTTTGTCACGGATTATTTTTGTATGGAAAATGTACATAAGGGCCTTAAGGAACTGTGGGAAAAATTTGGTGGGGGTACAAATGGGAATTTCGAAAAAATCTTTATTTGTATTACTGTAAAAATGAATTTGAAATTCAATGTAATAAACGATTTGTTCACCTATGAAGGCTCGTTTGTCACGGATTATTTTTATATGGCATATGTACATAGGGGTCTTAAGAAACTGTAGGAAAAATTTGGTGGGGGTACAAATGGGAATTTGGAAAAAATCTTCGTTTTAATAACAGTAGAAATAAATATGAAATTCAATGTACTAAATAATTTGTTCACCTATGAAAGCTCGTTTGTCACGGATTATTTTTGCATGGCAAATATACATAAGGGTCTTAAGAAACTGTAGGAAAAATTTGGTGGGGGTACAAATGGGAATCTGGAAGAAATCTTTATTTTTATGAGAGTAGAAATAAATATGAAATTCAATGTAATAAACAATTTGTTCACCTATGAAGGCTCGTTTGTCACGGATTATTTTTGTATGGAAAATGTACATAAGGGCCTTAAGGAACTGTGGGAAACATTTGATGGGGGTACAAATGGGAATTTGGAAAAAATCTTTATTTGTATAACTGTAAACATAAATTTGAAATTCAATGTAATAAACGATTTGTTCACCTATGAAGGCTCGTTTGTCACGGATTATTTTTGTATGGCAAATGTACATAAGGGTCTTAAGAAACTGTAGGAAGAATTTGGTGGGGGTACAAATGGGTATTTGGGAAAATATCTTTATTTATATGACAGTAAAAATAAGTTTGAAATTCAATGTAATAAACAATTTACTCGCGTATGAAGGCTCGTCTGTCACGGATTGTTTTTGTATGGCAAATGTATATAAGGGTCCCAGGAAACTGTAGGAAAAATTTGGTGGGATACAGTTGGGAATTTGGGAAACAATCTTTATTTATTTGACAGTAAAATAAATTTGAAATTCAATGTAATAGACGCTTTGTTCGCCTCGTTCGTCACGAAGAAATTTTTTTAATGTATATATTGACTATGTAATACTATAGGAAAACTTTTATAGGGGTAAAATTGGGACTTTATAATAAAGCTGTCTTCGAAATATGGTAAAAAATTATATAAAAAATATTTTTTTAAGAGAGCTTTTATTTAAATGCTCTAGAAAGTAGAAAATAAACTTTGAAGTAAATCAAATTCATCATTTTGTTACATTATATAATTTTTTTTATGATATAAAAGCTTGTTGCCAGATTTTCCTGTGTAAAGGAGATTGTTCGCGACAAGCTTTTATATCATAAACCAATTATATAATGGATCAAAATGATGGATTTGATTTGCTTCAACGTTTATTTTCTACTTCTTAGAACGTTTAAATAAAAGCTTTTTTTAAATATTTTTTACTTTTTAGTCTTTTCATATGCTGTAACCCTCAGATATCGATTTTGAGACGAATCGGATCATAAACGGTAAAGTCGTCCGCTATCTTGAACTAAATTTTTTACTAGAAATTCGTAATCCGCGACCCTGAAAACCCCCAGATATCGATTTTGATCTATTTGAACGTAAATGACGAAAGTCGTCGGCCATATTGGCGCCGCCATTTTGAATTTCTTTATTTTGACCGAAAATTCATAATCCGCGACCTAGAAAACCCCCAGATATCGATTTTGAGTTGAATCGGATCTTAAACGATAAAGTCGTCCGCCATCTTGAAATCACCATCCTGAACAAATTTTTTTTACTGGAAATTCGTAATCGGCGAACCCGAAAACCCGCAGATATCAACATTGATCGATTTGGACCATAAATGACAAAATTCATCCGCCATATTGGCGCCGCCATTTTGAATTTCTGAATTTTGACCAAGAATTCATAATTGGGGATTTCGAAAACACCCAGATATCTATTTTGAGTCGAATCGGATCGTAAACGGTAAAGTCGTCCGCCATCTTGAAGCCGCCATGTTGTTTTTTTCTTATATGAAGATGTTAAAGTGTATTGTCACGAGACTTATACACATGTGCAAAATTTCAAAGCCGTAACATAATGTGATAGTGCACGTATGTCGTAGCGTCTTACACGCCCTACATTGGAGGGATAGAATTTCCTCTACGTCAGCATTTGTGGATGAAATTTTGTGGATATCTTCACCTTAATTACGTTATTGACATGCATATTAAAAGTGAATTCACTGTCATAGTTGACTCTCAAGATCTCTTATGTGCTTGGGGCGGTGTAATGTGTTGCCATTTAATTGATAATCTCTTAGTAGTAGACTTTGTTTTGTATAGTAAGACATCACATTGCATTTCTCAATATTTGGTGGAAGATTATTCAATGAGTACGAATCATTCACCCTTTGCAAATCGTTTTGCAATTTTTCGCAGTCTGCCACAGAGCTAATATTGCAAAACAACTTCGTATCATCCGCATAAAGTAAATAGCATACGTCTAAATTATTTATATCATTAATAAACAGTATGAAAAGGAGAGGACCCAGAGTAGAGCCCTGTGAACCCCTGATTTAACTGATATTTCGAATGATTTTGACACCCCGTTTTTTAACATATTGTGTTCTTTGGCTAAGATTTAAATAAATTTAACAGTAGTATAGAAAGCCCAGCGAGATCTAGCCTATGTAATAATATATTGTGGTCAATTCTGTCAAAGGCTTTAGAGAAGTCCGTGTAAGTAACATCTACTTGGCCATTTAGACCCATACATTGAGCGACATGCTGCGTAACACAAAATAAGTTTGAGGCCGTGGATCTATTTTTAACGAAGCTGTGTTGATGTACACTAATCTGCCCCTCTATATGAGGATAGAGCAAGTTATGTAGAGCTATTTCGCAAGCTTTTGCGAAATTACAAATTATAGTAATTTGCCGATAGTTTCCTACATTGTCTTTTCGCCCTTATTGTAAACCGGGCAGAAGAGATTTTTTTCCATATATCCGGAAATATACCAAACTTCAAAGACATATTAGAAATTATACGGAGGGCATCTGCAAAAACATGTGCACAATCCCTAACAATAAAAGCTGGTACGTCATCAGGTCCTTTCGTAAATTTGGGTTTTAACTTTTACAAGGGAGATAAGAGATCATCTGTAGAAAAGCTAATAATATATAAATTACTATTATTCGGACTGAGCAATTTGTTAAACGAATCGTTATTTGTTGCTCTCTCTCTCTCTCTCTCTCTCTCTCTCTGTAAATGAGGTACTGAAAAATCTTAGAAATCCGTCAACGATTCCTTATGTATTATTTAACTGGTCGTCTCTATATACTAAATTTTGGGGGATAGTGGATACTTAAATATATCACCCCTAGGTAGGTGACATTTTTATGAAATTCTTATAACTGTTTTAAAACCAGGGAAACATTATTTTTACAACAAGTAACTAGAAATTATCTCAGCATTATACAATTATTACCTAAAGTAATTTTTATTTTCATCTCAAATTTATGCGAATATTAATTTCACAACAACGAGTAAACAGAACTTATGTATGTCATTATGTTCTACGCAAAGTACGTTAGGATTTTAGGCGCCGTTACGTTTAAAGTTTTAACCGAAATTCCAGAAAATTGTCAAGTGGCACTTAAAAGGCCTCTTATAAACATAGTTAGTATATCTTATTAAATTTATGATAATGGGAAATAAGATAAATGCATTAGCAAAGTCAGGGATATGTGTAGGGCTGCATACAAGCTTTGAAAAGAAGTGAATAGGACAGCATTAAGCAAACGTATAAGACAAAGATAGGGCAGAATACCAAATCCACATCTCATGTATCGAATGTACAAGACCACGTTAAAGATATGGGGGAATGGAACTGTTGTTTGGGGACCGCGTTGCTGGAAGAACAGGATAAAAGCTAAGCAACACCTTGCAGGCAAGGAGAAATTATTGATGCGTGTTCGCTTGCAGTCTAGCTGAACCCTCTGATTTCTCTCAACATTAAAATTGGCAACTATTCCAGTTCCGCTCTTGTAGCGGGTAGGACTGGAATCACCGGAGGCTTACATAAACCTAGAATTAGTGAGCTATTCCAGCGCGGCTCTTGTATCACCTGGAATCACCCGAGGCTTACTAAAACGATCATTACAACATCTTATACGTAGTAAGCTATTCCAGCTAATCCGGGAGCGTCTGGAATCACCGGAGTGTCTAGCCAAACGACTGAATATTGCACATAACCATTCTCAACGATTACAACGTCCGGAATCACCGGAGTATCTGCGTTAGCGTGCCCTAGTCACCTCTTTCTTCAGTCGGGAGCCTTCATCTCCGAGGTAGAGAATTACCTGGCGTTGCATACGACGACAATCTCACCGACATAACTATATAAGTATGACACCCATTTATTTCTCTGCGTTATTATTTAGAGGTTGAGTTTACATTCTGGCTTTGGAGAAATAGGGGAAATTGGCTATTTGTGGTATCAAAGATATTCATTTTATGTCAGGTTCTTTGTAATTAACTTTTGCAATGTGGGTACACTTGCATTGCTGCGGGCATTTGCTTGTCTAGAGGACTCACTGAAAAAGGTGCGTTTTTGAGGGAACCGGAACCAACACATTACTTTTACTTTTAAATCAGCTGTTACTGCATTACACTTGATTCGACGCTCTGTATGGTCGTCGGCTCCCCAGATAGTAGGGTGACCGGTAGATTCTTACTACAATAAAATCATCACAAACACAGCTGGGGTTCTGATTGACCCAAATGTTAAAAACACCGCAGTTGTAAAATCTTATAAAGCTGCTTGCTTTCAATTACGTAAATAGTACATAATCTCTCTTGATTTATTTTCATTGTTGTTATAACCACAAAGAGTTCCCTGGCTCTAGTTCAAACACCGAGGTCGTGGGTGTGTCCTCAACTCCTTTTCTTCGATAAGTAGTTGTTGTGACAATTAAAATCAACCCGGAGATTTTCGTGTTAATATCAACTTTAGGGAAATTTCCCTGCAGCTTGCGAGCATTTACACTGAATCTTGGCACGATGGCCACTTGCGACGGAGACGTCTGTCTTGTTTAACCAAGTACGCACCTAGTTTGTTGAGTCTTTTACTCCTGCAGCGATGGCATCCCTGTGAGTTTGTAGACAGAGTGATTAACGCTCTGTTACCACAGTCATTGTCCAGCTAGTTTCATTTGATTCTTTTTTGAGCTTTGCCATTTAACAAGAAAATAGGATACAATTTGTATTACAATCTACTCCGTCATTATTTCCATCATAAGTTTAGGAGAAATTTCACATGTTGAATAATTTGCTAGGAAGATTTAAGTTTGCATCATAACAAGTTTATATTCTATAACTATATACTTTCCGAGTTTATGCAATGACAAGAAACTTTAGCTTCCATTATACTTCAGTTGTGTACTATCAAAGCTTGCCGTGTGCCTGGATTGATATATAAGGTTTCACTAGAATGTTTACAGTCAAATTATTGAGAGATATTTCTCACCTGCGAATGCCTGGTTTTCTATGATTGTTTAAACGATCCATCAAATTAATAAAGAGTTCCCTGGCTCTAGTACAAACACCGAGATCGTGGGTTTGTCCTCAACTCCTTTTCTACCTTGCAGACTACAAACTGTTCAGGAAAACGGTCAGTATACTTTTCGTCGAGTACTGAACCGGGACGTCATGTCTGTTTGATTTATATCGACCCACCCTGTTCACGTTGTTGAACAGTCATATACAATTTGGGATTTGCAGTTTGTTTATTCAATTAAGGGAGCTTCCTCTATGACCTTTTACATGAGTTTTAAATTCTCATTATCACTTAAATTCTATAATACACGAACATGACATGGTTCTTGTCCTCTGTTTTGCATTAAAATTTTCACACCGATTGCTTACACCGAAATTCCAATTACATCTTAATCGGCTATTTGCCGCATCTTTAATTACAACTACAAATAACACGGCCTACGATTGTATTACCCGGTTCTTGTTATTGCATAGCCAGCTTTGAAACATGTATATAATGTCATTACTATAGCGACGCAACCCTTCCTACATAATATTTAGACAATAGTCTCAAATATTTGGATTATTTTTGACTTCATGTACGGCTATTTGCCGCATCACTTTATATAAAATAAAATGGGTTTTTTGACTACTTTTTCCCATCAATTATTATCTTTTCTTTCGACCTTACCTTTCTGGTTATACCAGTAACAAACGAAATAAATGTTATTATTTAAAATAAAATAGAAAACACACTTCAACTATAAATGTACGGTGCAATCTGGAGTGATAAAATACCACATAAATAACATATATAATTCACTAGGTATCTCAATTAATAGACATTGTGTCCAAACTTACAGTGTATTTAAAATAACAGAGTGATTAATTTTCTCAGGTATATAGTATCATACAGAAACAAGTAATACCAAACTTTATATCAAAGAACTTGGGGTTGAATGTTTCAATACACCTTTCTTAGAGTTAATATAGTTCCAAAAGGATTTAACGCCATGTGTAATATTGTTTTGAATATTGTTTAGATATATTTTATAAACATTATCTGTGTCTGTCTTAATTAGAGTTCTTAAGGCTTTAAATTCATTATATATACCGGGTGTAACAGGATCATGGTATACCCCTTTTTCTAATTTAGTTTTGAAGCTAATGATTGAAATTTAGGATATACTACATACATAATAAGCGACACTTTTTGACATACAACTGATTTTTTTTCACTTCTGGTTTCGCCGGAAGTGACACTAACTTTCGATTTTTAAATGGAACACCCTGAATATTATTGCATTTTTGAATTCTGCATAATTTTCTGAATCCAACGATGCCAAATAAGTGACATTTCAAACGTCATTTTTTATAATATAATTCTTTCCATTTAAGTGTGCCATGACGGTTTCGATTTATTCTAAATGACCCGTGTAAAAATCAAAATCCCGTTAAAAACCATAAATTACGTGATTTATGAGAAAATAAAATTCACCAAAATTGTTTTAATTTGTTAAATATTTAGCTTGTCAAACATTTGTTAGTTTAACGGTGATTTTATTGTGTCTTTAAAAATTGTTTAAAATTCTTGTTAATTCTGTTCAAAATGCCGCAAATTTATATAAGAGATGAAAACGTGGACATGGTAGTTATTTATGGGGAATGTAAAAGAAATGCAGTTGCGGCCACCGACATTTATGCCCAACGATATCCTGATAGACAATGTCCAGCGAAAAACTAATTTAAACGTGTTGAAAACCAATTCCGAAGAGAGCCCAACAAAGATCCCGAAGAAAACTTCATTATTGACGAAGGAACGGAAATTAATGTTTATTAATGGGTTATGGGTTTATTAAAATAAATTTCTGTTTTGTTTAATTCTATGGCGACGAGATTCTCATTAACTTGCATGCTTGCATACTTAAATTCTGGTTTAGAAATCAATGCCTCAGCGGCATATCGTCCATCCTATTTAGTAACTAATTTAACATTACTATGCTTGCGTATATTCTCCATAATTTTTCCGAAAACAGCATTCTTCACAAGTTTAAATAATTTTTTTTTAAACTCGTTTTTGCGTTTGCGTTTAATTTTGTATTTAACTCTATATATTTTTTTTAACCAAGGCGACTGTTTGAATTTTAAAATTCTATGAATCCGTGTGAGCGTCACACCTAGCGCTAAAGTCTGCTTCAAATTTCTATAATGAATTAAATATCGTATTTTATTAAATAACGTGGCCATCAGTGTTTGTTCTATTGACCCCCGTGGCGACTTATGTTCGGCACATAGTGGTAAATCTTTATGGGCATCGTGTAATGTCTCAGGATATTCCAGATCTACTTCAAGAATATAACCTTCTGCTGAATCACCTGTAATAGATGTTACACTAAAATTTTCCAAATATTCTACCCACTCGAAACCACCATAAGGCAGATTCTGTTCCATTGACCAGCCATATTGGTTATTTATATCGTAATACATCAAATAATTACTAGATTTAGCTGGATTATAATCAGACATATATTTATTATTAGCATTCGCATAGCGTTTTGAGCATTGGCTTAATCCGCCGCGAATACCACGTTCCATGAATAAAATCTTTTCTATGTCTGTAAGAAGCTCTAAATCGACTTTAGTGTATTTAAGCATACATTCCCAACATAACCTGGTAATGTATAGAAGTTCGCGGGGTCTAGTTGATACGTTTAGCGACAGCTCTGTCTGAATTGTTCAAAGATTTCTGCTAGTAATAAAATATCAGTTTTTAGATATAAATCACCATAGTCCCCTAAATTATTACATTGAAATGTGGTTCCATATGTTCTGTGCATGCCTGAAATCCTCATCACTAATACTTCTATCGTCTAGTTTATTACAAAAATCTGATTTAGTAAGTAGGTAATTCTGAATAATTTAACTTTCCAAAGGAGTCTATATATAAAGTCCTACGGAAATATACCCTTTCGGGTTAGTAAATTAAGTTGTTCACAAGATAAATAATGGAATTCGCGTTTTAATATATGAAAAATTTCTAAATAAGATGCTAAAACGTCTAATGGAGAAGTCATATTTCTAAATGAGTCTATAAATCTAAATTTAGTAAGTCTTGTGCTTAGTACAGGATATATACCTTTCTTTGTTTATAGGTAGTAATTCTATTCTTCGCTCAATTGTCGTGGCAACCTGTTCAATTGTGAAAAAAGCATCACAATTACTTAAATTGTGGAAAACAACCGGTACCGCGTGATTATCTTGAAAGTTTAAGTTACAGCTTTCATGTACTGGCCCACGATATTTCCCAGTGAAATGACATTGATCGCGCACTTTCTTATCGTTAGGTTTAAAGATTGCGTCACAAATATGACAGTGGGTAGCTTTATTAAACATGAAATTTTGAACGGGAGATAATTTTTCCATAGGTAGAGGACGCATAAACACTGTTAGTAAATCCTCAGATAATTGATAAAGCTCATCAAAAAACCATTGCACGCAGTTCTCACCTCGATATGACTTATAAAATGTCATCGTATGAACATTTCACATAATATCCTATGCTATATGGAACATGTTTTTGATACTTTTGTTCGTTTGTTTTTTTATTTTCTTCACTTGCGATTAAAGTACACACTAAGGCCGGATGCACACGGACGTCATTTGCAGTTGCGTTAACGCAACTGCAGACGCCAGACGGTGTGAATATACATTAACTCAAATGGATGCATTCCCATGGCTCGGCGGTGACGTTGCGTCGACGCAATGGCTGGGCGGTAACGTGCCTGACAAAAATGAGCCGCTCGGTACCTTCTCGACGCCACATTACCGCCAACAGCCAGCGTTGCTTAGGTACTTCAGTCTAACTGAAAGTGTGCACACGGACGGTTGTAATAGAACGTGGTGACCATGGGCGACGATCAATTCGACACTGAATGTTTCATAAATACTATTAAACAACATACTGAAATTTGGGATATTGCGAGGGAAGATTATAAAGACAAAAACAAAAAAATTAATGCCTGGACGGCAGTTTGTAAAACGATGTATGAGGATTTTGAAGAAAAAACTGAAAAAGAAAAGAATAGTGTGGGTAAGTAAATTTATTTGTAATTGTTACATTTATGTATAGTATTGATAAAAGAAAAACAGTCTGTCGTGAGTTTCCTTCGCCATAGTTAAATCATTTTATCTTGCCAAGCCACTTTACCAATGTCACTTATAAAATACTCAACCCACACGTTTCTAATATTATTTCTCGTGATTCCTCCTCTTGGTGGAGCCTCTAGCTGTAAATCATTTAACCCTTGTATACTTAAAGTATGTTCATATGAAAAACCATCTCTTGCTCGAACATAATTGTGCAAAACACAGCACGCTTTTACTATCTCTTTTGCAAAATCTAAGCTAACGTTTAAAGGCCTATGAAGTATCCGCCATTTATTTGTTAAAATTCCAAACGAACATTCTACATAACGACGAGCTCGACGTAGTCTATAATTGAAAATTTTCTTTTTATACTCCAAAAACTCAAAAACTTTCCACCGAAGGGCCGCAACATGTTAGTAGATAACTCAAAAGCTTCATCTGCCACAAAAACATAAGGCATTGGGCGGGTTGTTCCAGGCAATGCCTTTCGCCTCGGAATATTTAATTCGTTGTTGTCAAGTTTACGAAAGAAGCTACATTTTTCAAAAGTTATGCTATCTGCATCTTTACCAAACGCTCCAATGTCTACGTAGATAAAGTTGTAATCGGCATCCATTACAGCAATAAAAACAATGGAAAAGTAATGTTTGTAATTGAAATACAATGATCCGCTCTTTTCCGGTTTTATAACTCTTATATGTTTACCATCCACCGCGCCCAGACAATTTGGAAAATTAGCATAAGTAGTAGTAGTAGTAATTTATTAAAATAGAAAATCCTAATATACAAATTCATTTATATAACAAGTGTACTTACTTAGTATAATTGTTAATTATTGATATACATTAGGTGACATATATACACATACCTATATATATATAAATATAATACCTATCACACATACCCATACATTATCACACAAATAGCTTTGTTCAAATTTTACACGTATTCAGGTACAACTAATTCTTTGATATAAAGCAACTTTTTGTTACATCACTACATTAACCTAATGACTTAATGTAACTTACAATTGCTCTTTTAAACCCTGTTAGTGATACAGATTCCTTTACATTATTTGGTAATTTATTGTACTGGTCGAGACCTTTGTATAATAAAATTTTCATGGTTTGACTCAGATTTCGCCTGGGTATATAATAATTGTAGTTATATCTAGTATTGTACTGATGTACTTCATTAGCCAAAATTATATACTTTTTAAAGTAGTCTGGTAGCAAGTTATTTAAAATTTTGAAGATAAACACCATTGACAGATAAAATAATCTATCTTTGACACACAACCACTGAAGCGAAGTAAGCATATGTTGAATTGGCGTATATCTGTTACACCTCAAAATCACTCTCATTCCTCTATTCTGCAGTTTTTGTAGAGCAGTGATTTTATTTAAATCAAAGGAGTATAACACACTAGCACAATAATCAAAATGAGGTTGGATGATTGTACTAAAAACAGTAATTTTAGTTGAATCTGATAATTTTTGGGATATTCTGGAAAAGAAATATAACTTTTTTGTGATTTTTTTCTGTATATAGTCAAAGTGAGCATTAAATTGTAAATGGTTATCTAATACAAATCCCAAATATTTTACATTTGTAACTAATTCAATATTATCATTATCAATACTCAAATTTATCGTGTTAATGTTTATGTTTTTATATTTATATTGAGTGGTAATAATCATGGCCTTAGTTTTAGTAATATTTAATTTTAATTTATTATTTTTTAAGTACTGTGAAATTTGTCTGAGGGAATTATTCATTTTATTTAAAGCCGCATCCAAATTAACACTGCTTACCGAGAGTAGAGTGTCATCTGCAAATAAGTTTAAGAAATCACAATTATGAACTTCGTTGATGTCATTAATATAAATGAGAAACAATAGGGGGCCTAAAATACTTCCCTGTGGTATTCCATAATTATTAATTATTGGCGAAGATACATGCTCACCTATTTTTGTTATCTGTTCCCTATTAGCTAAATAGTCTTTCAACCAATTTAAAACCTTACCTTGAATACCATACATAAAAAGCTTTTTTATTAATATTGAGCGATCTATTGTTTCGAAGGCACGTTTGAGATCTAGAAATACAGCCACAGTATAGTTTCCTTCATCCAACTTTTGTTTCCACTCAGTTATTGTTAGTTGGAGTGCTGATTCACAGGAATGATTAGCACGAAATCCTGATTGATTTATAAAAAATAAATTATTGTTATTGAAATAGTCAATTAATTGTTGATAAACTATCATCTCCAAGAGTTTTTCAGAACTTGGTAAGGTATTAATTGGTCGAAATTCCCATGACTTATTAGTGTTATTAATTTTTTCGATAGGAATAATTGTGCTAGTTTTTAAGTTTTTAGGAAATTTACCAGAGTCAAGAGAGGTATTTATGAAATGCAGCCAAACATGGCCAATAACTTCAAAAGATGACTTAATAAGGACGCTACTTAGTACTACATTTGTAGACCCTTTGTTATCTAATTCTTTTACTTTTTTAGCTAATTCTTGCAAATTGATTAATTTAAAAGTTGCAAAATGAGAGTCGGTATAATTATTGTTACTATGTTCATATTCATGACTATCGATGCTATCAACAATTTCTGTAATGCTATTTATAAAGTATTTATTAAAATATTCAGCAATATCCAATTGGTTTCTTACCAGTGTTATTTGATCATTGACCTTAAATTGTATACCCATATTAAAGTCGATATTGAAGTTTTTTGGGTTTATCAGTTTTTTTAAAGTTTTCCACATTAAATGTGGATTGTTTTTATGTCTGTCTATTTCATTGTGATAAAATTGTTGCTCTTTTTCTTTGATCATGTTTACTACTTCATTTCTCAGTTTTTTATAGTTCTGCCACTTATCTTGACTGCTATTAATTTTAAATATTTTGTATGCCCTATTTCTCTCTTTGGTTTTATTTCTGATTTCATTATCATACCATGGTAAATCATTTGTGCGACAATTTACAGTATTAATAGGTGCAATCTTGTTTACAACATGTTCACAGTTACTCTCTAAATTATTATACAATAAATTCACATCGGTAGATTGAAGTAAAAAATTACAGTCTATCAAGTTAATATTTATATTGAACAAATTTGTTTCGTTAAAATTCCTAAAGCATTTTTTTATGTCAATACCAACATTATTATTAGCAATATTAGAAAAATTTACCGAAATTGTTGAATGATCCGTAATTATGGGTTCGTCGTGAATAGTAGTAGCTACATTTTCGAAATTTGTTAATACATAATCTATCAAAGTTGAACTAGTAATAGTAGATCTAGTATTTGATTTAACATTTTGTGTTATAGCATATGTACCAAGTAATCTTTTTATTTTTAACGAATAAAATTCATCACAGGAATAGTTTATATTAAAATCACCTATTAAGATGCTACGCATCTCACAACAAAATAAATCCTCACACATATGTTCAAAATTTTCAAGAAAGACAGAATGGCTTGCACTAGGTGAATGATACATACATCCTATTAACCAGTTAATTCCACAGTAAGTCACTTTTATAACTTTACACCAATAGTTACCATCTATCACATATACTTTATGTACTGCATATTTAATGTTATCTCTAATGTATAATAATACACCCCCTGTGTGTCTTGAGTTGGAATTACAACGAACCGTAGAATAATTCTTTATTTCAAGTTCAAAATCTTCTATTTCCTTCGTGGTTCTTGATTCACTTAAAAGGATGAATGCAGGATTATAACATTTAATTTCAGCGATTAACTGTGTTTTATGCGATAATATACTTTGGATGTTCAAATATACAATATCAGTGTTGTATGGTATATTAGGATTATTTTTTAGTTTAAATTAACTGTTTTTTTTACAATGGTGGGTTTATTATTAATGTAACGTATTGTTTTTGTATCATCTCCATTGGCTTTCAAATCTTCTAGTTGTTTTTTTATAGTATGAAAATAGTTTTGTTGCTTTTTTGTTTGGTCTCCAAATATACGAATACTTGGCACTGTAACGTTTCTTTTATTTCTTAGTACATTAACAGCATCTTCAGAATTATTAAGAACTACTTTAAGCAATCTATTTTTCGAGGGCATAAATTTGCCTAATCGAAACACTTTAATGTTGGAGAGATCTACATTAATATCCTTTAGGATGTTAGCAACATTCCTTTTATCATCTTCAGTTCTGTTTTCCCGAGAATTGGACGAGGGTTCCTTAATATTCGAAATAATAATATTGGATGCTCTTCTCTGCCTTTCCATTAATTCTGATATTATATCTTCAGATTCAACTGCATCCACTTCCTGCTCACTTTTGTTATTTTTTGCTTGCAGTTCACTTTTTAGATTGTTTACCTGTTTTCGCAAATCATCTAATTGTATCATAATATCCGGGATAAGCATTATACCCTTTTCGCAGTTTTCACATAAAAATGTTAGCCTACGCTTTCTTAAAGCAATACATCGGAATTCAGTTTCACTTAGTTCACTGCATTTTTTACAAAGTATTTTTTTGCAGCTATCACAGTTCACAAACTCTTTTGGATCTTCTACAGAACATTTAATACATTTATTCGGCATTTTGAATAAAATCCTGGCTAATTCCAGCTCCCTGTATAAAGGATTTGTATCTACTGCACTGGTGAAGTTTCAAAACGTTTACTAATGTCAAACCATTTTTGTTCAGTATATTCGCCGAAACATTCTTGTTTTAATACATCCCATAAAGCCCTGCAAACTTCTCTATAGACTTTGCTTAATGTCGAACGACCCAACCTGTACGAATAGTGGATGGAGATCCACTAAATTGCATCCACTTCCCAAATATCTGCAAAAAAATTATATCGTTCATAAAACAATTTCTGGAGTTTATTATTTAACAGATTTTAATTATCCATAAATCAGCAAGAAAAGGATGTATGTTGTGTGTTTTGGAATTTTTAAAATCGGTTAAATAATAAGTTCACATTGGCACAAGTTTACACAGTTGCTTACATCACAGAACCCCCTTAACAGTCCATTTTTCTTCGTAGGTAAACAGCTTATGAACAGATGGAAAAACATCAGGGATAATTATAGAAGAAGCGAAAATAAAAGAACAAAATCGGGACAAGCAGCTACTGAGGGAAGGCGTTATGTATATGCCAATCAATTAAGTTTTTTGACGAGTACAGGGAAAGTCACTGAAACAACTTCCTGTATCAATGAAACTACACCCGAGGATAAAGCCGATGATAAATAAATCAACAATGAACTGACTACAATAATGCCCATAAATAAAAAAAGCCGTCGTCCCAAATTAGAAGAGGCATTAATTAAATTTATGTCTACTCCTTCTGTATCTACTCCTTCTATACCATCTGAAATACAAATACAAAGTGAAGATATTTCCAATCACTTGTGCCACTTATTGTCAATTTCAGTACTGACCAAAAAATAGAATTTCGGATGGAAGTACTGAAAATAATACAAAAAATTAGAGCTAACACTCCGCAAACTTCCAATCCACCTGCACAGCACATAAATCCACAACCACAATATCAGTCATATGCAATGACAAATTATACAAATATGCCACAATCCCACTATCACCGTGATGTTTATATTCCTCATCTACCAGCTCAGTTTTCACCTGTTCCTTCTGCTTCTCAAGAATATACAGTAGAGCCTCAGAATACTCGGAAAAGACAGAATAACGATTCACAAAGATATACTAGTACTCCGTCTACTCCTCACAGTCAATCTGATGATAATTCATATACAGACACAGAAAGTTTTGATCTTTATGCTCTATAACATACACTATCTGAATTATAATTTCATTACGAAAATAATTTTTTAATAAACATATATGCATTCTGAATAAACTATTGTTATTTCCTTACCTTAATGTTACTACTAGCATTTCCATAGGCGTTATACATGCTCTCATATTGGTATGTCTTTTTTGTATGGCAGTCAATAGTTTAAGATGTAGTTCATCAAATGATTTTATACTCATACGACAGTAATTAAAAAATTTCACTTCATCGTTTCTCAAATCGCTGAAACTTGACGAAAAGGCCCCTTTCAATAAACGAGAACTCACGTAAGGATTTACCCAGTATCTCCTCTTTTTCTTTAAATACAGTTTGTAAACAAAGTATGCGAACGTTACTTTTCTTCTTATATCCATGTGCACTATTGTCTAGCCTAATTAACACTGACCGACGTCTCACCCGAGCAGTTAAACCAGTGTGTGTGAATTTACAATCGCGTTTGCAGTTGCGTTACCGACGCGTTAACGCAACCGCAAATGACGTCCGTGTGCATCCGGCTTAAGTCTGCATAAACCACAAATGGGGTAGCTTCCCTTTGTTTGTAATTTTTAAAATGTACAATTTTGTTATCATCACTGGGCAATCTAATTTTACAAAAGTTTAACTTTTTACAGTCATCAATATGTTTTCCTAATATAGCTTCAGTGTAGAAGTAATGTAGACATCGATCACAAAAATATTTTTTGCATCACGTTTAGACATTTTGAGTTGATAGAGGGCGAGTTAAGTTGTTTATCCACACAAAATGATATCTCACATGGTCAATTTCTACACTATCATTTTCTTCATAATATATATTCTTTATCATAAGTAAACTGACGTGTGTATTTTTCTTCTCGCTCGTTAGATATGCAGGTAAAACTTTAAACTTTTTATTTAATATGTATACATTAATGCATATATTGTTTTGTTTTTCAAATCTCGGTATTTGCCTAAAACTCATTGGGATTGTATTCCAGTTAAATTGAATACTTCCGAATAGTGTGGATATGATGAGGTACGGTGAGACAATCCCTGACGAGGTGGATATAATACAGAAACAACACTCCATACGAAGCGTGCATTATCATTATTATTTACGCAAGCATTTTTAAGCTTAATCTCTTTCGGTAGCTCAATATATCATGATCCAAGTTGAGGTGCAAATTTGTTTATATTGACAGCCAGATTAATAATTTTTAACAATGTCCACCCACTATTTTTGCACTTGAGGTCCTCTAGATCAGCTAAAATCGGCTGTTCATTATTAGATGAAATTATTTTGGCCCTATCGTTTAAACATTTTACAACAACCCTTTTAACATTTATTGATTGAATTGAGTTAAAATTTAGATATCTATTAGTATGTGTTGGTTTTCTATAAACGTTTGATTCAGTTGTATTATTTACCATTTTAATTAAAACATCTAAAAACGGTAGTTCATTCCTACTTTTTACTTCTAATGTGAATATAATAGACGGTTCCTTACTATTTATATTTTCTAAAAAACGATTTAGTAAATCAACAGCATGAGGCCAAATTGCAAAGATGTCGTCAAGATATCTCCACCAGACAACCGGTTTGTTTATACAATTTTGAGCATGTGTGTTCTAAATAAATATGTTGCTTAAAATTGGTGATACCAAAATCCCGCTGATAGAACTCATTTTCTAATTGAAAATAGGTTGTTTTTATACACATTGTTAATAGTTAATTACGCTATTTACAATTAATTTAGTTCTAGTTTCCAAATTATTATCATTCAGCAACCTATCTTTACCTATTTTTAAAAACTTTTATTAAACTTGCAATGTTAGTTAGTTAGTTTGTTTATTTAGGTCAAGTCTTGCAATCAAAATTTTGATTAGTTCTAATTAAGCTAGTGATAATAGACTTTAACATTTTCATATAAGAAAAAAACAGGCGGACGACTTCACCGTTTATAATCCGATTCGACTCAAAACCGATATCTGGGGGTTTTTGAGATCGCCAATTATGAATTGTTGGTCAAAATTTAGAAATTCAAAATGGTCTAGGTTGTGGATTATGAATTTTCGGTCAAAATTCATAAATTCAAAATGACGGCGCCAATGTGGCTGATGACTTTTGTCATTTAGATCCAAATCGATCAAAATCGATATCTGAGGGTTTTCGTGGTCGCGGATTACGAATTTCTAGTAAAAAAATTTATTCAAGATGGCGGACGACTTTACCGTTCATGATCCGATTCTTCTCAAAATCGATATCTGGGGATTACAGCATATCAAAAGACTAAAAAGTAAAAAATAAAATTATACAAAAAAATATTTTCAAAAAAGCTATTACCTATTTAAATACTCTAAAAAGTAGAAAATAAACTTTGAAGTAAATCAAACCCATCATTTTGTTACATTATATATATTTTTTATGATATAAAAGCTTGTCGCGAGCAATCTCCTTTACACAGGAAAATCTCGCGACAAGCTTTTATATCATTAAAATATTATATAATATAACAAAATGATGGGTTTAATTTACTTCAAAGTTATTTTATACTTTTTAGAGCATTTAAATAAAAGCTTTTAAAAAAATATTTTTTAAGGTTTCATTTACCGGAACATTGGTAAAACGACTAACTACATCAAAACTAACCATCAGGTGTGATTGATGATTATCGTTTTCATAAATTTTTTCTATAAAATGTTTGCTATTTTTAATATATGAATCGGTATTTCCAGATAATGGGTCAATAATTTTAAGTAAAACTATTAAATTCACATTAGAAGTAAAAAGTAGGAATGAACTACCGTTTTTTAGATGTTTTAATTAAAAGGGTAAATAATACAATTGAAACAAGCGTTTATAGAAAACCAACACATACTAATAGATATCTAAATTTTAACTCAAATCAATCAATAAATGTTAAAAGGGGTGTTGTAAAATGTTTATACGATAGGGCCAAAATAATTTCATCTAATAATGAAATATTAAATAACGAGAAAACATTTATGAAAATAAATGTTGAAAATAGGGACAATCAAGTACGACAAAAACCTGAACGTCATTATACAGTAACAATTCCTTATGTATTTACAATATCCCTTGCGAATGTGATAAATGTTATGTGGGTGAGTCATCCAGACCTTTCAGTGTGAGGTTGGATGAGCACAAGAATTACATTAGAAAGAATGAAGTTCAGAAATTAAAGATTTGTGAACATGCTTGGGAAAACGGACATAGAATAAATTGGGACTCGGCAAAAATTTTAACAAAAGCAAGCAGCAATAATCTTATTAAATGAAGATAAATACGTAT
This sequence comes from Leptura quadrifasciata, assembly GCA_963675555.1. Taxonomy (NCBI): domain Eukaryota; kingdom Metazoa; phylum Arthropoda; class Insecta; order Coleoptera; family Cerambycidae; genus Leptura; species Leptura quadrifasciata. The sequence continues at coordinate 25,183,735 of OY776682.1, forward strand.
CGAATTGTTCTGTAGATTTTTGTACAACCTAGCTACCAATGTTAAAAGAAGAACTTAACAAACTCAACATTATCTAAAAGAAAATATCATCAGTTCTGCGTAAGTAGTAAGTATCTATGGAAATAACATAAACAGAACCTTAAAACTGTGTATTTAACATACACAACAAATAAGAGTTCTTCGAAAAAAGTTTTGAAAACAGAAAGAGACTACTTTCTGAAACGTCATATTTCTGTGTTTATTCCAATTTATATTATTTGTAAAAAATAATCTCAGGTTGCTCCTTTGACGTAAACGTCACAGGTGCTTTTTTCCAATTATTATTTTGTAGATTCGGTGATTTGTTTTTGAAGAAGATATTACATGTGATAGAAAACCCAAATAAAAGGAAAGAATATTCGTAGAGTGCCACAAATAACTTTCAGACAATAAAATAAAGGTAAGGTCCTACAACCGTTATACGAAACTTCTTTTTTCCATTTTCAATAATAACAGAAATAAAGGGGGTCAATATATAATTAATAACACTGTACAGAAATTTATATAAAACAATATATCAAATATTTCAAAATAATCAAAATAAATTAAAATACAAATAAATCGTTGACATGACTCCAACGTAATGGTGTCCCAAGAATATAATTAAATATAGTGTAGGCGTGTTAACAATTCACCTGGTTTGTCTGCATACATTTCTATTCTATCAGAAATTAGTAAAATTATTTAATCTCTAGAAATGTTTATACTTAGTATCATAATTTTTATGAAAATAGAAATGTCCGTTTTTTACATTAAGTACAAAATTGAAAGAACAATTTTAACTAGACAAATGAATAAATAATAATGAATTAAAACAAATATAATTACACCAATATATCCATATATAAACTTCACTAACCTTAATAGGTCCTTGTTTGAGGATCGGAGCGGAGGAAGACTTTGAACTCAAGACTTGTTGCCAGCGTTGTTTTGACACCCATGTTATCAGCAAATTATCTCTCCCGCCTGTAGATGTTGATTGGACATCTTCATCTAAAAGGTCACTATCAGATGTGGTTGTTAAACAGGGGGATGATGAGCATTCCGAAGTCCATGTAAGATTCGTCGAACTTGGTGAAAGCGAAGGTGATGTCTGAGTTGCTGCGTGTATAGCATTATGATCACTTAGGTTTATCTACAATTAAAATTTAACAATATGAGGATTTATTTAAACTAATAATAATTTGAGGGTCACATTAAAATCTAAAATACACGTTCCAAAAATTACCGCACGAATAAGCATTAAACATGTAAAATAGCTTGTATTCATTTCCTATTCCATATTAAAAAAGTGGATCAAAAACGTTTCCTTTAATATCGTGCAAAAATAATAAAATGTTAACAAAATATAAGGCCAATGCGAAGTGGATTAATTATTACAAAAATAAGTATGCAGTAAAACACCAACTTAGATTGCAATAAGTCGCCACCAGATGGAGCCATTCGACAAGTTGTGGACGTATTCGTGTGTAATTTGATAGACTAGAGAACGGTGTAGGTTTAGCGTGTATTCACCTATGCCGTACTGATGAGAGCTGACAAGCTGTCTGCTGAGGGCTTATTGTAATCAGATTTTGTTTGCGTTTTTCGATTGAACACGTAGTAGATCGCTTAGGGTATTATTTTCAACCATTTTAGAAACGCACATTGTGCACCTTAATGGGTGGCAATTAATTTCGTTCCTTTTATAGGAATTAGTGGTATTTTTGGTTTATTATATTATGTATTTTACTACATATTTATTTTTGTACAAATAATTGTTTCAGTGTGTTGCAGGATGGGGTACGGCAACTTTTTTATGTTTGAGTTGCCGAGAAGAAGTCATTCTTTATAAAAAAAATTTACTTGTCTTAGGAAGTCATCAACAGTTGTCAAACTTAAGATGAATTGTACAGGGTATTCCAAAAATTAGAAAACATAAAATCGACTTTAAGCAAACTACCTTTTACATTTATAATGAAAATTTTATTTAACAATTTTTTTTCAATTATTAAGTAAAGCTTAAATATGAAGTTTAACTGCAAAGTATGGAAAATCGTTTTATTCAACTTAGTTGAACACTATTCTACATGTAGACCTCCTACTAGAAGAATTCAGAAAAGATTAGAAAAATATATACTAGTAGGACGCCTGCACGTAAAATAGTGTTCAATAGATTTAATCTTAAAAAAATCCTAAATTATAAGTGTTATAAAGCCAACAAAAATAACGTCAGTTTTAAGCAACGTTAGTGTTATCTTTATTAACGATAACGATTATCACGACTATGAAAAGAGTTTAGATTGCTTTTTAAAAATAAGATTTAACAGTAGACAGTTCTGCAACATAACCCCGACTATTTTGGGAGGAGATAGTTACTTGATGCCAGATAATGCCAAAAGAGAACACAATTGGTTGTTTGCCTTAAAAACTGTACGTTTAAAAGTTTACTACCCCTTACAAATTATTTTTTATAAAAAAAGGGCTTCTGAATAGGCCTCAAGTTTAGCAGAAACAAAAGTTTTTTAAAAATTATTGTGTAAAAATACCAATGAAAACTTGCTTACAAGGTATTAAACGTACTAAAATTTGCTATTTGTTTTTAATCGTGCCAACACTGTCGTTGGAAAAATAACCATAAGCATAACACACGCCCTGCGGTATTTCTCCGTAAGTAACGGAATCTGTTATCGTTAATAAAGAAGGAGTTGACATTTTAGTATTACGCATGCTCTGAATAACGATAACTATAAATATTTACATGATGAAATAAGTTAAGAAGTTTCTAATCTATATCATCGTTATTTCTTATTTACCAAGGTTATTTTGTTACTTTTTTTATTAAAAAATAATGCTGTTAAACGTATGTTAATAATATCTACCGAGAATTGACGTAATCTGTCCAAAAATCCCCGTCTATTATACTGAAATCGCCGGAGACTATGGCAACGCTACTCATATAATTCAGAACTAATTTCCTACAAGTCGATCGTTTTTATAATTATTACTTGCTTTTATTTAACTCACAATGTAATTTTTTTTTAACGTTCGTGTTCAAATCTTGCATTCCTTTATTTACTTCCTGACATAATCAGATTATTTATGACATTTTGCACAGTAACAAAGATCGGATGACAATACAATATTCCACCGTTACTTTTGCAAATATTACTATCCAACCGGCACCTCCGGCAAAACGTAGAAGACAAAAGGTTTTTTTCGCTTGATCAGAGACTTCAACGTCTGTTTTTGGCATATAAATGGTTAATGACGTATCACAGAAGTTATTTACTGATAAATACAGCAATCGGAGATGATACGAGACATCATAGACAGGAGACGACATAACGACCTGCGACATGCGCACAGACTTTTTCATCCAACTCTACCAATATATGACATGAGAAAGTAACGATGACAAAACACACATAACATTTCAACTTAACTACCAGACTGACAACACCCTCTACTCCTTTTTCCCAATTAAATTCCCAATTTAAATTTTTTACCCCCTTTAATAATAAGGTGGGGGGTGGCAATGGGTGTGGTCGAGGGAGTATCTAACATCGAAAAAATTTTTTGGAGACGTTTCGTTCTTGTATATACACTAAATCACATTTTAATTTTTTTACTTCCTTTCATAATAGCGTGGGGGTGGTATGGGAGGTGATAGTGAGGGGGGGGGGGGGTTGACTGAAGCCAAGAAAAAATAGAGACCCTGACTTTTCGTACATGCCCTAAATTGCAACTTTATGGACTTTTACCTGCTTGCTTTGCCTATTTACTCTTATTTACCCCTGAACCCTTCAACGGAATTAGATCAAAATATAATCTAACACTTCGTGTTTTATTTAATTGGACGAGTATAACGAAATATAATTTATATAATCGGCTTTAAGTACAAACTTTTGACGTGTTTTTTTTTAAATCATGAACTGTTCAAAGCCTTTTGATTTTCTTCTCGATTTGATTTACATATATATATATTAACCGTAGACGGCGCGGAGCAAGTATATGCGTTGGGTGGAAGTTTACGGGTTTTTATTTTTCTGTTACCTTCTATCTTTGCAACAGAGAGAGTTCGATTTAGATATGGTTTTCACCGTGCGACTAGGTACTTCAACAGGAGGTTTATAGATATATGAAGCTGTTTTCTTATTTAGCGTATTGATATATTCATAAGCGGGCGGTTTTTTCTTCATATACGAATATGCTTCAATGTGCTTCCTCGAAAATCGTCGTTTGGCGGGGAGGGCTCCCTGTCGACTTCGAACGGTGCCAGCTGATACCTGGCTGTCGGTGAAGGGATTGTTGCGTATATTTGTACGATTTGTTGTGAATGCTTTTCGTAGAGGCCCGTTTCCGTTTTGGGTGGAGCTGATCATGACGTCACATGCACGAACTGGGTAACGGCGTCATTGGTGTTGCTGGTGGCGAGTTCGATCCCTCATTGTCCTGGGACTAGCTGGTCTGGGGGTAGTATGTGGCCTAACAGCGAACCTGAGCTTCAGATTCCTTGCTGCATCGCAGAGCCTTCTTGCAACCTGGGCCATTGATTGAACGATGACTGCGCCTACATCTGGTGGGGGAAAGATGTCGGAGGAGTTGGATCTGTCTGATGTGGGGTTCTGATCCTACTTCCTGTTGATGAGACAGACTGTACTGGATTGGGCTGACGGCTTGGGCCTGGTAGAGGGGAAGCGTCGTCCTGGGTTCGTTCTGATGATCCATACTTGCTTCTGTCCGGGACTGGCTTTGAAGTCTCATGTGTCTGTGGTTCGAATTTTCTTTAAGACGAGAGATTCACTTGGAATCTATTGGGTCGTTGGGAGGCCAATGATTTGTATATATATACATATATATAAATATAAAATATAAAATTTTGAAGGGTAGTCTGGACTGCATCGTTAAGATTGAAACAGCAAAATTATTGAGGTTGCAGTCAGTAATAATTTTGGCCAGTAAAAGAAAACTCTTTGTTATTGTCAAGCTTTCGCTAATGTTCATAAGCTTTCTCAAGATATTAACTTGAGGTCATTTAAATAAAACGGCGTCGTTACACATCGCAAAAATGATTTTTATTACGATACAAACAAGTGGCAAATCCCACATATTTAAAATTATCAATTAACATTAAACTTATGTTTTAAAAAACATATTAATGTCTAAATTAAAATTTCATTTTAAAAGCAATTTACAAAATGGCTCTACCAGTTGATTATGCTTAAACGTAAGTTTAATGTTAACCGATAATTTTAAATATGTGGGATTTGCCACTTGTATCCTTTTTGCGATATGTAACGACGCCGTTTTATTTAAATGTCCTTAACTTAATGTCTTGAGAAACCTAATAAACATTCTACATTCTATCACTGACTGTAACCTCAATAATTTTTCTGTTTATATATATTGTTTAGATGAACAAATCCATTTTTATAACCGTGCGATAAATTCTTGAAGCAATGCATATTATGAAGGTACGCTACTATTACACTGGTATCTTTAAACTACTTCATACTTACCGAATTTCCTAAGTAGTCTGAGCCTATTGTATCAGATAGTATATCAGTTTCAATTATATGCGTATCGTCGAAATGTTCATTCTCAAATAGTTTATTATCATTTATGTAACCAAAACCGTCAATTCCATTTTCTATATTATTGTTATAAAACTGATAGTCTGTTATAGTATTTTCATTCAGATCATTTTTAACTAACAATTCTGATATGTCTGATTTAATAGTTTCATTTAACTGGATTAAAAATTCGTGGTCAATATCTTCTATGGTAGTTTTTTCCGGGGTCTTCTCATTGATTTCTTTGTTTTTGGGCTGCTCGCAAGAATATTTCTGAGCGCCCTTTTCAAATGCCTGGGTTATTTCATCCTGAAACAAAACATTAAATGCAAAATTAATGCGAAAAGGACCGTTTTTCAATGCGATCATGAAAATCGCAATCACCAGATGAAACAGAAATAAAACAAAACATAAACTTTATATTTTAAAAGTTCATTAGTCAACTATATCTGATCACTTTACGAATTTTTTATTTTTCTCAAAAATAATTGTAAAATTTTTAAAGTAATTCTTTAATTTTTAATTGTAAAATTTTATTTCAAATACGATGTCTAGTTTTATTTCCATCTAACACTAAAAGCTAAATGACTAAAAAAATTTAATTGTTTATCATTTTTATTTCGTCTTGCTTATTTGAATTAGAAACATAGCAGGAAACAAAACATGTTTAGTATGCCCGTCAATCCGAAATTTGAACGAAACAAAGTAAGTACTGTTACAGGTAACATAATAAACAAGACACGAGTCAATATATATATATATATATATATAGTCTGGCGCGTTAAGTGTAATAATGTCATATTACCATCAAAACGCTATAGCTTGTAACTTGTAATTCAGGGGGCACATAGCCCGGAGAGTAGCTGTTGGTTGCAGTCTGGTTACGTACCTTATAGTAAAATAAGGATTTTATAGAGGAGTTTGCGACTAAAAATATTATGTTTAAAAATATTATATTTTAATATATATATATATATATATATATATATATAGGTATACTTAACACGGATATACAATTTTTATTTTCTTTTAGTAAAATATACCGGGTGGGCAAGAAAATTATTACTTGAGACAAAAATTAATATGAAGGTGGTACCATTTAATACTATTAATAAGGAATTTATTTGTATGCCTTATTAAAATGTGTGACAAATATAATCAAAATTAGAACTAAAAGAAAACACAATTTATTTATCACATTAAGGTGACTTTGGAATACAACAAAGAACACAAGATATTACAACAGTTGTTCAAAATACTGTCAATTAACGTCAATGCACTTTTGAACTAGCATAGCTGTGTTTTGAAGAATTTGATTTGAAGTGCCCGAGACTCGTTTTCGGCCGTGCGTGGCTGACTTCCCCCACCATCGCTTCCACACTGACTATAGGAGGGCAACTTTAAACAATTGCCATATCAACAATTTTTAAATAATCGAGTCGAAAACTTTTGCATTTGATTCTTCGACTATTCCCCTGTAGATTCCAGCTAAAATAATTCCTTAATATTAATAAACAATGCCACAGCGATTTTTTTTTGAATTCGTGAAAAAATATCAGATGCTTTTGTCAGCATTTCCATCCCATGCATCGCCGAAGAGATATTCTATTTGTTTATAACGAAGAAATTAATGCTAACTTTGATAATTGTTTTCAACAATCTAAAACCAATACTTCATTTGGTTCTTTTTTGGTATGGTAGTATAAATCATGAACTTTAATTTGCGGACCCTGCAAAAACTATTCGACCGTATGGTTCCCGATTTCGTGTGCCTTTTCTATGCTACAAGAGTCTTTCTTCCCTGTGGTAAGAAGTATATGAAACATGTTTTTCTATTGTTTATTAACAATTGAAAAAACGACCATTTTAGCGTGTTTTTTGCAATGACTCACAAATTAGCCGATTTTGATGAAATAGGTCTCATTTTGTAGATTCTTTCAAGGCGCACAATTTTTAAGAAACATTTTTTTTCTAAAATCAATAGTTTTTTCTGAAATTCGAAAAAACCATTTTCTCACACCTTAATTGTTTAATAAAAGAATTTGCCACGCAAAAAAATTGAAGCCTACGAAACTCTACATTCCTATCATCATTCTTAACATCCTGGATTCGGTTTATACCTAGAAACATTTTTTGTCAAAATCACCTCATTTTCATACTAATTAGAGTGGAGTAATAAAGGTCGGTAGCAGCAGCTGCATTCTTTCTACATAGCCCATAAATAATTAACATGTCAACTTTTTCACCGCTTGTATAAATTTGTCCCATTTTGAACAAAATTAACCGGAATTTTAAACAATGTCTAAAGGCACAATAAAAACACCGGTAAACAAATAAATTTTTGACAAGCTATGTTTGCGCCACCCTGTATAATTATTGGTAATCAAGTTAAAAAACAAAAAAACGCACTGTTGATAAAAAATATTTTTTTTTTATAGAATTTACCATAGTGTGAAGCAGACAGTTTTTGAGACAAGACAAACACTTTCTCCTCGCGAATACAATTTTCATTTATTTACGATACTTAGAGTAGTTATTATAGTTGTTAATTCTTTGTGTTGTGAGGAATAAGATTTTCCCGTCGTTCCCTTATATTCTGTCCCCCTTCCCTACAATCGCCCGACACTAATATGGTCAGGATTCTTCCTTCAACACATGGTAAGTTTTAGATTTTATAACATTTTTATCACCATCATTTTTACATATTTGTTAGTATTAGATACAGTCCGCTAATAATTTACCCGCACACCAAACATTTATTGGTCCAAATTCGAGCCTAGATTCTTCCAATTTTAGTATTTCACATTTTGGAATAGTTACAAATTAAAATTAGATATATTAGTGAGTTTCTTATTGTTTGAAAATTAATAGTTAGTTTTTCAGTAGTAGTGTTTTGCTTCTCTCAAGGATTACGTTTTTGCTTATTCAAAAAAAATCAGGTAAAAAATTTCATTCCTAATTTATTACAAGTTATAGTAAAGTTCCCTACAATAGTTTGTTTTATACAGTGCATTTCAAATTCAAAGCTAAAAACGTATATTTTTGTATGGTTTATTTTCCTTTATAAATATTATTTCAAGCATTTAATGAGACAGTTGTGTTGTTTAGTAATCATTTACGTTGTTTCACACACACATATATATATATATATATATATATATATATAGGGAGTGTTTTCAAAAGTTATTTAGTAAATATACAGCATGGCTGCAAGAAAGCAACAAGAATTAGCTATTTTAATTGCAAAAAAGGGACATTATTTCGCTCGCATTCAAAGATTGTTTGATAATAGTAAGGACGTCTCGACGCCTGATAAAATCGATCAATTTAAACTTAGATATATTTACACCATGATAAATAAGGCTAATAAAATGTATGGATTCATTGTACGCAATACGAAGATGTTTAACAATACAGGAGCTATTAGGCGGTTATATATTTCGTATGTAAGATCTCAGTTGGAATATTGCTCAATTGTCTGGAATCCATTTTATCAAATACACAAAAATAGCGTAGAAACAATACAAAATAAAGTTTTAAGGTTTTTAAATTATAAAGAGACTGGTTTATATGATTTCGATATAGATAAAGATATATTAAGGGAAAGATATAATCTCAAAACACTGGAGAATCGACGAAAATACGGGCATATTGTATACTTACATAAATTGTTACATGGCAATGTAGACGATAGTAGTTTCCTGTCCATGATAAGTTTAAGCGTCCCCCACTATCCTACTAGAACTTATAGAACTTTCCACTTAGACCTGGCAGGTACAAATTATCAAATCAATTCCCCTCTCCACAGAATATGTAGTAACTATAATACGATCCAAGCCAACTGTGATATATTTGATATCAGTATAAAAAAACTAAAAACCATGTTAAATTCATTGTTTTAAACCATTGCTTTCTAATATTATGTTAAAATTAAGCTAGTATTAAGTTAGTTTTAGGTTAATGTAAATATCAAATGTACCATATCACTCTGTAATAGGGCTTGCCTGTTGAGTGCATTACCAAATAAATAAATAGATATGAAACTTTGGAAACAACTAAAACCAACTTTTTAGACCGTTTAGATGAAATAAATACATTAGAGTATGAGCTAAATGCAGCATATGTTCCGAATTATCAAGTATTAGAAACATTTGACGAGATACTATGTCATATACAACATGTAGCAAAAAAGTTAAATGCTAGTGATAGTAGTAGTAGTGCTAGTTCAAATGTATCACAAACACAGCATCGAGTTAAACGTAGATTACCAGACATACCCCTTCCGAAATTTAGTGGGGATGTTAAAGATTGGCCTCGGTTTATACAATGTTATAATAGTATGATACATAACAACCCAGAGTTAACTGACATGGATAGATTTAATTATTTGATGGGTTGTGTCAGCGGTAGTGCCCTGTCTGCAAGTTCAGGCGTTCCTCCCACACCTGATAATTATCAAGTTATCTTTAAAGCGCTTAACGATAAATTTGAAGATAAACGCACTATAGCTAACACTTTTTTAGATCAACTGTTCAACTTTAAGCAAGTTCCCATTGAAAATGCGAATACTTTAAACTCATTCAATTTCATCCTGCGGTAACGGCATTATGTCAATTAGATATACCCAAGTTAGACGATTATATATTGACATACTTAGCATTTTCCAAACTTAACCCTGAAACACAGCGATTATTTGAAAACACTAAAAGAACATCTAAGATGCTTTCTTATAAAGGAATAGTAGATTTTGTAAGAGAGCAAGCTAAAATTTGTTGTAGAACTAGTAGTAGTAGTTGTTATAAATCCAGTGGTAGTAACAATAAACAGAGTTCAATTCTCCATAGTAGTAATACTCCAAGTAGTCGCAGCACCTCCAAAGTAACACATTCTTTCATTGTTCAAGACAATACTAGTTTTAAATGTGTGATCTGTAAAGTCAATTTGCACTCAATTGTCAAATGTCCTCAATTTTTAGAACTGTCTCCTGAGGAACGTTACCAACTTGTTCGAAACAATAATAATAATAATAATAATAATAATTATAATCTATACTAACCCCTAACCATCATCATGAGGTACTAGAACAACTAGATTTAATGAAGCAGAAACTATCAGCTTATAGTAAACGACTCCGCAGATACAAGAAGCGGGACGAACGCATCAAGCAGAACCGACTCTTCGAGACCGACGAAAGGAAATTCTATAGATCCATAGAAAATAAAGCCACTGCAGGAGACCAGCAAACAGAGATGCCACCTGCGAATGAGGTTCAAAGATTCTGGGGAAACATATGGTCAAACGAATTTCAGCATAAGAGGGATGCAAGCTGGATTACAGACGAAGAACTTAGAAGTGCGGATATTCCACCCATGGATGAAACAAGCATTGAAGAGGCCGATGTTGTGAAAGCCCTACAGGGAGTAGCCAACTGGAGAGCCCCTGGCCCTGACAACATTCATAACTTTTGGCTGAAACGGCTTTCATGCACCCACCGTCTCTTAGCTGATAATTTCAATCAACTGCTGCGCATTCCCGCCACAACACCGAAGTTTCTTACAAAAGGCTTAACACACCTGCTACCAAAATCAGATAGAGCCCAAGACCCATCCCAGTACCGACCAATTACGTGTTTACCAACAATATATAAACTTTTCTCATCGATAATCGGCACTAAGATCTATCAGCATTTGCACACAAACAACATAATTACAGAAGAGCAGAAAGGCAGTAAAGAAAACGTACTGGGTTGTAAAGAACAACTAACCATTGACGCAGTCGTCTTAAGTCAAGCAAAGAAGTTCAATCGCAATCTGAACATGGCGTTTGTTGACTATAAAAAAGCCTTTGACTCCATACCCCATACATGGCTTATACACGTCCTTAAGATATATAGAGTATGCCCGATCATTGTGCAATGTCTAGAAACGGTGATGAAAAGCTGGAAAACACAACTGCAGATTTCTACCAGTGGCAGGGTCGTTAAAACCGAAGAAATAAGCATCAAGCGAGGCATCTTTCAAGGCGACTCTCTGAGCGCACCGTGGTTTTGTGTAGCTCTCAATCCCATCTCAAGGACATTAGCCGATACTGGGTACGGCTTTAACATCAAAGCAGGACGTCACAATTTCGTACTATCTCACTTGCTCTACATGGACGACTTAAAACTATTCACTGCCACACGTAAGCAACTAGAAACCGTGCTCAAATTAGTCCATAAAATGAGCGAAGATGTTGGTATGGAGTTCGGGATCGACAAATGTAGAACTGTCACTGTGGAACGAGGAAAACTAGTTGAAACACCAGAAATGCAAATTCAAGAACACCTTGCAATACCACCGATCGAGGGCCAGCCCTATAAATATCTAGGTGTATTACAAACATCAAACATTGAACATTGTAGAATGAAAGAAAAGATTATCAAAGAATTCGAATTGAGGCTGCGAAAACTATTTAAGACAAAGCTAAACTCTAACAATATGATGAAAGCTGTAAACACATACGCAATCTCTACCTTATTGTATTCATTCGGTGTCATATCCTGGACAATGACAGACCTCGATGACCTCAACAGGCGGCTGAGGGTGATGATGACAAAATTCAAGATGCATCACCCTCGATCCTCAACAGAGAGAGTAACTCTCCCTAGAGACCTTGGTGGCAGAGGTTACGTTGACATCAAAAACGCATGCTACGTGCAAATTAATCTTATCCGCACATACTTCTACAGCCGCCGACAATCGCCCATACATGTAGCCATCATTCATGCTAAGCAACACAGAATACTCACCTTTAAGTAATATAGACAGCAATAATGCCAAAATGGGGAGATGGGCTGAGAAAGAATTACATGGCCGCTACTGGAACTCACTTCAGAGAGATGAGATAGACCGCCGGGCATCACTTGAATGGCTCCGCCAAGGAACTTTGTTTCCGGAGACAGAGGGGTTTGTACTTGGTATTCAAGACCAAGTAATCAAAACAAGGAACTACGAGAAGCACATAATGAGGGAAAGGGTTGAGTCAGATAAGTGTCGAAAGTGTAACGCACAGGCCGAGACTATAGAACATATAATTTCTGGATGTGGAAAACTCGCACCAACACGATACTTAGCACGACATAATGCCGCAGCCGTGATTGTATATTTAGAAATTTTAAAGATGTGCGAAATTCATTATGATTCTGAGACTCCCTACTACAAGTACAACCCAAATCCCGTTGAGGAAAATGAACGATACAAGGTTTATTGGGACAGAACGATAATTACAGACGTTACAGTTGCCCACAATCGCCCAGACATAACCATCATAGACAAGCAACGACTGGAGACGCTGATTATTGACATTTCGATTCCGAACACAAGGAATATGGCAGAGAAGTATGAGGAAAAAGTAACACATTACAATGAGTTAAAGAACGAGATTCTGGACATGTGGAACATGAGGAAGGTCACAATAGTTCCCGTAATTCTATCTGCTCTCGGAGTGATACCAAAAAGCTTGGGAATATCGCTTAAGACGATTGGTATCGATAATAAGACCTGCGTGATGATGCAGAAAGCAGTACTTATCCACACAACTGGAACTGTGAGATCGTTTCTTGGAAATGAGCAATAGTCAATACTATGATCTTGGTACCACGTACCCGATCACAGTAGACGGACCAGGAATACCTGTGAACTTAAAAAAAAAAAAAAAAAAATTATAATAATAATAATAATAACGACCTTCTGCTGTGCTATGAAAGCAGTGAGCCCGCGCGGAGGGGATACATGGCGCGGATGCATGCTCTGTGGTGTGAGAGGCTACCAGAGCATAGCGCCTTCACGCCACAAAATCTGCGTGACTATGTATCCCACCTTCGTAGTAGGGGCTACGTGAGGGCTGCTCCTGGACCGGTGAATGAGGTGGCAGAAGGGCCGCCGCATTCACCGGTTGAGGACGTGGTTCTTCTCGTTCCGCCAACACCAGAGGGCCTCAGTACCAGACGGGGGTTACACCACATAAAAACCCCCGGTCCACAAGACCTGGCCAGAGTGGATGAAGAACTTCGTGCAGTGCTACCAGAACGGGCTGACCTCTGGCACATAAATTGTGCCGTGTATGCTGCTGCTCAACGTTTTTCTCGGGTGGAGGGGCAAAACACTGCTTCTCCACAGGAGAGGGCGGAGCGGCGCATACAAAAGATGGAAGCCAAGATCCGGTCGGCGAGGCAACACGCATCCCGTATCCAATGTGTGATGGACTATATGGCGGCCAACAGGCCGTTCACTTCACCCCTAAAGTGCGTCGATTAGCCGCCAACTTAAGACGCGCCCATCACACACTCAATGAGGCAGTGCTGCGAACCACCAAACAGCACTGACTCGACAGGATACGGATGCTAGTGACTTGCAAAAAGTCATTAGTGAGGCGGGCGAGAGGGCTTGCGGAAAATAAACTGTTCCGCGAAAAGCCCTCGCGCCTCTTCCAACCGCCTCCGCGTGTTGTAGAAAATCCGCCGACTGCAGATCAGGTGGAGAACTTCTGGAAAACGCTGTACGAGGAGAGGCTTCCACTCAACGGAGATTCTCCTGCTGCCCTTGCACACTTTGAAGCCTTTTGTCAAAGGCTTCAGCAACCACAGGAAGTGTGCGAACCAATAACCCCAGAAGAGGTTCGTAGGGCTCTTGAGGGCTCTAAGAACTTTGCTGCTCCAGGTTCCGATGGGATAAATAACTTTTGGTGGAAAAAGTTATCGAGCACCCACCACCATTTGGCCAGAATTTTTAATTCCTGGTTGAATGGGGAGCAGCAAATCCCTTCTTGGGTTGTTGAGGGGCGGACAGTGCTGATCCCCAAGAACGGAGACTTGTCCAACCCAAAGAACTACAGACCGATAACCTGTCTAAACGCATACTACAAGGTGTTTACACGCATTTTGTACATGCGGGTGCTCCACGCAGTTGAACCGGTTTACGAACGGATATATGAGCAACGAGGGTCGAAGAGAGGTGTCGCTGGCTGCAAGGAAAACCTGCTGATCGACAGATGTGTCACGCAGGACTCCATGCAGTATAAGCGGAACCTCTCTATGGCCTGGATCGACTACCGCAAGGCATTTGACATGACATCGCATGAGCTCATTGTTCACTTGCTCCGATGTCTTGTGGTACCAGGCCCCGTAGTAAGATGTATTGAAGAACTGATGCCGCTCTGGAGGACTCGTTTTACCATAACATCGGGTAACGATAGAGTCCAAACAGAGTCAGTAACATTCAGAAGAGGAGTATTTCAGGGAGATTCCCTCATTCCCCCATCTATTTTATATGGATGACCTTAAACTTTATGCCTCTGGAGAGAGGGATCTCCAGCAGTCCCTTAGGGTGGTACAGGAGTACACGCAGGCTGTCGGTATGCAGTTCGGGTTGGACAAATGCGCACTGATCCATCTCAAGAGAGGACGATGCGGTGACTACGGAGAGGACGCGCAGCTCGTGGACGGAAGCATCTTACACCATCTAGATGCCGGAGAGTCGTACACTTACTTGGGTGTCGAGCAACGCTCCACCCAAGAAGTGAGTGTAGTGAAAAACGCTCTCCGCGGCAAGTATCAGCACCTACTCCGACAGATCTGGTCTTCAGAACTGTCGGGGAAGAACAAGGTGTCTGCTACAAATATGCTTGCCGTTCCGATCCTTCTCTACTCTTTCGGAGTAGTGAAGTGGACTAGAGAAGAGCTGCGTCAACTCGATGTAGTAACCCGCAAGAAGATGCATCTCAATAGGAGCTTGCATCCTAAATCGTCCGTTCCACGGTTATATCTCCCACGACATCGGGGAGGCCGTGGACTCTTGAGCTTGGAGAGTCTCCATAGCAGGATGGTTCTGGATGGAGCATGTAAGGTCATCAGGAGTTCGGATCCCCTCCTCTGCATGGTCCGAGACCATGAAAATGCAGAGGTAGGAGCTTTTCTCTTTAAGGCAGCACGGAGAGCAGCCGATGAACTTGGTCTCATCTTCGACGTCGAGCGGGTAAACCCCGACTCTGTCACCGAGTTGGAACCCGTTCGACTAAAAGCCCACATTAGGGCTGCAGAACACAACATCCTTCTGCAGCTCCATAAGGATAAGCCATTGCACGGGGTCTTCTATAAAAATATAGAAGACCTCGGCTTATCCGAAAGGCTGACCTTCGCCTTCTTAAGGTCAGCTGGGCTGAAGTCTGAGACCGAGGGATTCATAATGGCTTGCCAGGATGGTGTATTTAACACTCTCGTCTATCGACGTCGTGTCATGGGTATGGAGGTCCCTGATGTCAGCTGCAGGGCCTGCCGCAGGGCGCCGGAGACTGTAATGCACTTACTGTCGGCTTGCCCGACATACGCAGTCTCGGCCTATATTCATAGACACAACGCAGCATTACGAGTGCTTTACTATCATCTAAGGCACTCGTATGGGATAGACGAAACACCAGTGCTGCCTTACGTTCCGGGGGATATTGAGTCCGTTGTGGGGAATGAGAAGTGCCTAATCTATTGGAACTACTCGTTTCCCACCGTCAGGCAAATACAAGCCAACAAGCCTGACATAGTACTCCTCGACCACCAACTCAAGACAATGTATGTCGTGGAATTCTCGGCTCCCGCTGAGAGCAACATTGTCTTGAAAGAGGAGGAAAAACGGACAAAATATCGAGATTTGCTCTTCGAACTCCGCAGGCTTTATCCAGGCCATTCTGTTAAAATAGTGGTACTGATTATAGGAGCCCTCGGTGGAATGAGACAAACGCTGCTTTCAGAACTAAAGATCATACCGGCATGCCGAGATTCGGCAGAGATCTTAGACGGCAGAATGCAGAAGGCTGTCATCCTCGGATCATTGCGTCTACTTAGGGCACACGAATCTCGGACCCGGTAGTCACTCACCCCACGGGCGTGGGGAGTGGTTATTGGTATTACCAGCTACCCTCTGTGAGGGTCGGAGCCACAGAGTAGGGTGACTGGTTTTTTGTAAAAAAATAATAATAATAATAATAATAATAATAAAGTGCAGGAGGGGCTAACTTCCATCTATTAAGCCTTTGGTGAGTAGCGCCACCACTTACTCCAGCTAGGGGTGCAAAACCGAACCGGCAGCCCTAGTGCACCCGGGAGGGGAAAGCATCTTCCCCTCTGGTGTCGGTCGTGGGCCTGCTGGGCTAACCTCCCACAGGCTCTAACCTTTGGTTCCGGCAGGCCGAAGACAGGGCCCCCACGATCGACCCCGTTCGGATAGGGGTCAAGGGCAAGGTGGTGGGGCCCAACCGGACAGACCGCCCGTTGACGACTTACGCAATGTTCAAGGACGCTTTGAGTGGACCGATGAATTGAGGGATGAGCTTCTGCACTGTTATGAAAGCAGTGAGCCCGCGCGGAAAGGGTACATGGCGCGGATGCATGCTCTGTGGTGTGAGAGGCTTCCAGAGCATAGCACCTTCACGCCACAAAATCTGCGTGACTATGTATCCCACCTTCGTAGTAGGGGCTACGTGAGGGCTGCTCCTGGACCGGTGAATGAGGTGGCCGAAGAGCCGCCACATTCACCGGTTGAGGACGTGACTCTCCTCGTTCCGCCAATACAAGAGGGCCTCAGTACCAGACGGGGGTTACACCGTCTGAAAACCCCCGGGCCACAAGACCTGGCCAGAGTGGACGCTGAACTTCGTACAGCGCTACCAGAAGAGGCTGACATCTGGCACATAAATTGTGCCGTGTATGCCGCTGCTCAACGCTCGTCTCAGGTGGAGAGGCGAAATGCCTCTTCCCCACAGGAGAGAGCGCAGCGGCGCATACAAAAGATGGAAGCCAAGATCCGGTCGGCGAGGCAACACGCATCCCGTATCCAATGTGTGATGGACTATATGGCGGCCAACAGGCCGTTCACGCCTAAAGTGCGTCGATTAGCCGCCAAGTTAAGACGCGTCCATCACACACTCAATGAGGCAGTGCTGCGTACCACCAAACAGCACTGTCTCGACAGGATACGGATGCTAGTGACTTGCAAAAAGTCACTAGTGAGGCGGGCGAGGGGGCTTGCGGAAAATAAACTGTTCCGCGAGAAGCCCTCGCGCCTTTTCCAACCGCCTCCGCGTGTTGTAGACAATCCGCCGACTGCAGATCAGGTGGATAACTTCTGGAAAACGCTGTACGAGGAGAGGCTTCCACTCAACCGAGATTCTCCTGCCCTTGCACACTTTGAAGCCGTTTGTCAAAGGTTTCAGCAACCACAGGAAGTGTGCGAACCAATAACCCCAGAAGAGGTTCGTAGGGCTCTTGAGGGCTCTAAGAACTTTGCTGCTCCAGGTCCCTATGGGATAAATAACTTTTGGTGGAAAAAGTAGCAGTCTCGGCCTATATTCATAGACACAACGCAGCATTACGAGTGCTTTACTATCATCTAAGGCACTCGTATGGGATAGACGAAACACCAGTGCTGCCTTACGTGACGGGGGATATTGAGTCCGTTGTGGGGAATGAGAAGTGCCTAATCTATTGGAACTACTCGTTTCCCACCGTCAGGCAAATACAAGCCAACAAGCCTGACATAGTACTCCTCGACCACCAACTCAAGACAATGTATGTCGTGGAATTCTCGGCTCCCGCTGAGAGCAACATTGTCTTGAAAGAGGAGGAAAAACGGACAAAATATCGAGATTTGCTCTTCGAACTCCGCAGGCTTTATCCAGGCCATTCTGTTAAAATAGTGGTACTGATTATAGGAGCCCTCGGTGGAATGAGACAGACGCTGCTTTCAGAACTAAAGATCATACCGGCATGCCGAGATTCGGCAGAGATCTTAGCCGCCAGAATGCAAGAAGGCTGTCATCCTCGGATCATTGCGTCTACTTAGGGCACACGATTCTCGGACCCGGTAGTCACTCACCCCACGGGCGTGGGGAGTGGCTATTGGTATTACCAGCTCCCCTCTGTGAGGGTCGGAGCCACAGAGTAGGGTGACTGGTTTTTTGTAAAAAAAAATAAAAAAATAAAACGTCTTTATTTAAAGGGCGAAGTTTAGCCAAAGGCTATTCCTCCACTTAACCCTGTAATTACAAGTTAAGTATGTAGATATAAACAAAGCGTAAAATAATATAAAAGAGAAAAAAAAAGAAAAGGTGAAAACAGTGGCAATTAGAAGGTAATAATGAGAAAGTAATAATAAGTAGTAACAATAATAATCATATGACACTAATAAATAACAATGAAAACCGTTTCATCATTGCGCTGCTAAAAGTGACTTTAAATATTTGCGGAAGGTAAAAATGTTATATTTTTTTATCTCTGAATTTAATGAATTGTACAATTTAACAGCGTTATATGTAAAAGATTTCTGAAACATTGCGGTAGAGTGATGCGGCATGGTAAAATTGTCGATGTGACGAATATTTAGATCGTGCGTCTGGTTACGAGTAATTAGTTTGTCTCTAAGATAGGCAGGAGAAGACGTGATGCAAATTCTATGTATAAAAACTAAGAAATGCAATTTCCATGTACTGTTCATCTTTAGCCAATTTAGCTCGGAGAATTTTTCGCTAATGTGATCGAACTTTCTTAAATCAAATATTAGTTGACAACAAGTATTTTGAACTTTCTGGATGCGTTTTTTGTTAACTGTATCCAAAAATGGATAGTACATAGTGTCACAATAGTAAAAGATTGGTAAAATAATCGTTTCGAACAGCTTTTTCCTTGTTTTAAAATTCAGAAACTGTTTGTTGGCATATAGTAACTTTAGACATATATAAGATTTCTTAACTAAGTTGCTCACATGTGCGTTAAAACTTAATTTATTATCAAATATAACGCCAAGGTTTTTCGCCTCTTCTACAAATGGAATTATTATATTATCAACTGCTATTTCTATATGGTTAATTACATAATTATAGCGAAATCTGGAAGAGAATACCATTGCAGAACACTTTTCTATGTTTAATTTCAAATTGTGATTGGTACCGTAAACGTTTAGGGAATTGAGATCACTATTTATATGTCTTTCAGCTGCAGGTAGATTGTCTACGTTAAAACTATACTTAAGTTGTACATCGTCTGCGTAAGATTGGATTTTCATATATTTAAGGTTATTGCCAAGATCCATTGTATATAATATGAACAGAAGCGGTCCTAAAACCGAACCTTGTGGAACACCAGAAACCACGGGTTTTGACTCTGATGTTCCAGACTCGGTTTTAACCCTCTGGGAACGACCAATTAAAAAACTTTTAAAAAACCTAACACATACATTATTAAAACCATAAAATTGTAACTTTGCGCATAGTAATGAATGATCAACCGAATCAAACGCTTTTGAATAATCGAGAAAAACTAAAATGTCAGCAAGCTTATTATCCAAATCCCGTAAAATATTGTCCGATACATTGGTCAGTGCTGTACGAGTGCTGTGTCCTGCTCTAAAACCTGATTGATATTCTGGGAATAACTTATTTTTGAGTAAGTATGTTTCTGTTTGAAAATAAACTGCTTTTTCCAATGTTTTACTAAATATTGCCAATAGACTAATCGGTCGAAGATCTTTTATTTCCGCCGGGCAATTTATCTTTGGTATTGGGCATATTATTGCTTCTTTCCACATTGAGGGGAAAAAACCTTCAACAAGGCAGACATTTATTAAATGTGTTAAATATGGTATAATTAACGGACAACAGAGCTTTACCATTTGCAACGAAACTTCGTCAATTCGACGGAATTCGACTTAAAGCCATTAATTATTTTTGCAGTTACTTCAGAAGCAACAGGTTCGAAAGAGAAGTTTAAAGTATTATTATATTTATTAGTTTTATAAAAAGTTAAAGTATTTAGGGGCTCTCCTTTATTGTTATAAACGGTTAGAAAATAGTCATTAATTAAATCAGGTTCATTTAAATTATCAGGTACATTTTTGTAGTTTTGTAGTGTAGTTTTTTGTAATTACATTTAAGTTTTTCAATGATTTCCAAAAAACTTTTGAACCTTGTTGTTCTGAGTATTGAATAAAAGCCAGTTTTTCTCTACGTATTGAGGCGGTTGTATAGTTGCGCAACTCTTTATAATTGTCCCAATTTTCAGCACTTGCATTTTGTTTATATTTCGTTAGAGCCCTATCACATTGCCTCATTAAAACTTTTATGTTGTCTGTGATCCACGGCGCATAAGGTTTATTCATAATCTTTGTTTAAATTGTCTATCTTCACATAAAGTTATCAACTGTAAAAGCAGGTATACTTGTAGAATATGCCATCTTAAACACCATAGCTTGTTACATTTTACACCAGCTCAACAAAACATAGTTAATCCCTCCAATAGTAGAGGCGGATCAAGTCGGTCAATGGCCAGTAATTCAGAGGGGTCTGGAGCAACTATTGCTGCAGTACAAACCTCATCCCCTACCTTAAGCAGGGATAGTAGTTCATCCATTGATCATCCAATACCTCCATTAGTAAATTGTTGTTCAATTGCACATAATCATAATTCTTCTTGTAACAATACCGTATTATTGTCTACAGCGAAGGTGCATGTTTTAGATGGTTTCGGTAATTTTCACGAAGCTCGCTTTCCAATTGATAGTGGTAGTCAAGCGAATTTTCTTTCTCTAGAATTTAGTCGCCGTTTGAAACTTTCCATATCAAATGTCACACACATGTATATGGATTTGGTTCCGCTCGTAATTTTGTACATGGATGTTCAACTATCGTAGTCATTTCTCAATTTGATACAACCTTAAGCAGGGATAGTAGTTCATCCATTGATCATCCAATACCTCCATTAGTAAATTGTTGTTCAATTGCACATAATCATAATTCTTCTTGTAACAATACCGTATTATTGTCTACAGCGAAGGTGCATGTTTTAGATGGTTTCGGTAATTTTCACGAAGCTCGCTTTCCAATTGATAGTGGTAGTCAAGCGAATTTTCTTTCTCTAGAATTTAGTCGCCGTTTGAAACTTTCCATATCAAATGTCACACACATGTATATGGATTTGGTTCCGCTCGTAATTTTGTACATGGATGTTCAACTATCGTAGTCATTTCTCAATTTGATACAACCAAAAGGTATCCTGTAGAGATATTGGTAGTTGATAAAATTACCAAGAAGTTACCTTCTGTCCAGGTTAATTTAGATGGTTTGTCTCATTTGACCTCACTGCCACTGGCTGATAGTAATTTTTCTCTCCCACATAAAATTGATGGAATTCTTGGAGCGGATTTATTTGCTCATTTGATAGGTGAAAAACGCATATTTGGTCCCCCGAATACCCCAGTAGCAATTGAAACCACTCTAGGATTCGTAGTAACGGGTTCAGCTCCCACTATATCCCCCTTTATTAATACTCACAATTTTTGTATTAGTTTCGAACCCTCTATCGAAAAGTTAGTTCAAAGGTTCTGGGGGGTTGAGGATCTACCGTCTGCAGCAGTAATCGATCCCGACGATTTGGAATGTGAAAAATTCTTTGAAACTACCTATAGTCGGGACACTTCCGGAAGGTATACAGTAGCTCTACCTTTTAAAATAGATAGTTCGTTCTTAGGAGACTCGTATACCACAGCTGTTCAAAGATTTTTGTCATTAGAAAAAAGGTTGTATAAGAATCCTACTCTTAGAAACTTAGAAACCAATATACAGAAATAATTCGAGATTATCTAATCCAAGGTCATATGTCCAAAGTTGGAGGAAATGATAGATCTGGCCCGCACTACTTCATTCCTCACCACGCAGTGTTTAAAAGGGACTCTCATACAACTCCAGTCCGTATCGTCTTCGATGCTTCTTGCAAGATTGATTCTCTTTATTCCTTGAATGATTTACTGTACACTGGTCCGAAATTGCAGTTAGATGTTTGCACGATGTTTTTAAACTTTAGATTGTTTGAGGTCGCTTTCACCGCAGACATTCGGCAGATGTACAGACAAATTAATTTGAGGGAAGATCATAGAAAATTTAAAAAAATTCTTTGGAGGTTCTCCCCAGATGAACCCATTGGTGTTTATCAATTGAACACTATCTCATTCGGAGTTAAAACTTCTCCATTTCTAGCCCTTCGTACTGGACACCAATTAGCTGACGATGAAAAAATCTCATTCCCTCTAGCTTCAGAAGTAGTTAAACGAGATATGTACGTAGATGATCTGTGTCAAGTGTATTCTCGGATAGCGTAGCTATTACTCTACATCATCAATTAGTTGAATTATTTCATAAAGGAGGTTTCCAATTAGTTATATGGGCGACCATTTCAAAACGATTAATAGAAGAAATTCCGACAGAGATTCAAACGACCGATATGGTGAATTTTGAAACTGACATACTTAAGGTATTAGGTTTAGAATGGCATCCGAGTTCTGATTTGTTGTCATTTTCTTTCGATTTATCTGATAAACCCTGTACTAAACGCAACATCTTGTCAACTGTTGCTCGTTGCTATGACCCCTTAGGATTCCTAGCCCCGGTCACATTATTAGCCAAACTTTTGATTAAGGATTGCTGGTTTTTGCATCTAGATTGGGATGATCCCTGCCCTCCTGATATAGTACACCGTTGGAATCAATTTTCTGTAGAAAGTAGAAAAGGCAAAAAGTTTAGGAGTTATATTAGATAGTGACTTAAGATTTGAGGATCATGTGAATAAAATGTTGCAAAAAGGTTATTCTGTTTTAAAGTTAATTTATGGCAATCGACATTGTCTCCCACATAAGACTAAAGTTCTTCTTTGTGAAACTCCGGTTTTGTCTATATTAAATTATGCAGATTGTATATATGGCCCCTGTATAAATACTTTGTATGCAAGGAAAATACAAAAATTGCAAAATTCATGCCTCAGACTCATATATGGAATTTACCGAAATCAGAGAATTTCTCACAAACTCAAAGAGGTAAAATGGCTTAATATGTACAATAGAAGATTGCATCATACAGCTTGTCTTTTTCATGGAATAATATTAAGCAAAATTCTTATATATCTGTATCAAAAAATTAAATTTCGAACCGATGTGCACACATTAAATATCAGATTTAAAGGTCTTCTAACTCCGCCGCAGCACCGTACTGAATTGTTTAAGAGATCATTTAGTTATCTAATTAGTAAAACTTATAATGGGTTGAATAGTCAGCTAAAAGAGAACAGCATTACTAGGTTTAAAAAGGTATATAAATTATATTTGTTCCAACGTCAATGTACATGATTATTGTAGCCCTGTATGTAGAGAATTAAGTTTAAGATAATATACCTGAAGTTGTGTATTGTATTGTGTATTTCAATCTTACAGCTTTATCTCTTTTCTTGTTACTATATATGATGAATTTAATACTGTATTTTGTTTTGTTTTAGATGTGTAAACTTCGCTTCTCTTGTGTACTCAATGTACGAAGCAAGAGCGTCGAGTTTGTTCATCTCTAACAGATTGTGGTTAAGTGTAAGAAAAGCATACATGATTTTTTTTTAAATTGTGTCCGCTTAACTTCGCCATTTATTTTTCATGTTATGTTTTAAGATAAAGTCAAT
Organism: Leptura quadrifasciata; assembly: GCA_963675555.1. Lineage (NCBI taxonomy): Eukaryota > Metazoa > Arthropoda > Insecta > Coleoptera > Cerambycidae > Leptura > Leptura quadrifasciata. The sequence continues at coordinate 25,207,840 of OY776682.1, forward strand.
AGCTGTAATATTTACCTGAAAAATAATAAAGACGTGTATTATTATTATTATTATTAACTACCTCATCTTTTAGATTTTAAACTCCCACGTCATATAGGTGTTACATTGCAACAGTCCATAGTTTTAGTAGGTTTCGCAGACGCATGTTTAACTTCTTATGGGGCTGTTGTCTATATTCGTAGCAGCAATGCCAGTGGAGAAGTGCAAGTCAATCTCCTGTGTGCCAAATCAAAGGTTTCTCCGATGAAAGTTATCTCAATTCCTAGATTAGAACTTTGTGCTGCTCATTTGCTCCCAAAACTACTTGGTTTTATTGTAGATTGTTATGAGTCTCGCTTAAATATTACCCGTATTTATGCGTTGTCACTCTATGGTCACTCTCAATTGGATCCCATCTCATCCGTCCAAGTTACAAACTTTTGTATCAAATCGGGTGGCCCAGATGCAATCGTTAACAGATTCTAGTTCGTGGTTCCATGTAAATGGAAAAAATAACATTAGTGATTGCCTGTCTAGAGGTTTAACTCCTTCTCAATTTATAGCTAACACTTCTTGGAAAAGTGGTCCTCCATGGTTAAAATTAGATTTTCCTGAATGGCCAATTATTACAGCCCATTTGAAAGAAAATCTACCAGAGTGTAAAGTAATTTCTTTGGTGGTTTCTGAAAATATAGACAATCCATTTTATACACTAATTATGCGTAGCTCAAAATGGGTCCGACTATTGAGATCGACTGTTTATGTCCTCAGATTTCTAAAATTATTGCCGATAGCTCCCTCAATTACTCTTTCTGACTCAGAAGTAGCGGAACATACGTTAATCAAAATAGTTCAACGCCGACATTTTCACTCGGAGATATCTTCACTCCTGAAAGATATTGTTCCGAAATCTTTAAGACACTTACGTCCTTTTTTGAAAGACAATATAATTCGAATTGGAGGTAGGCTGGCTTATGCTAATTTAACTTTTGATAAGCAGCATCCTATACTACTCCCAAAAAACGACCATTTAGTAGAACTTCTCATAGATCACTATCATAGAATCAATCTTCATACTGGCCCACACCTAGTTCTTTCTTTGCTTAGATTGCGCTATTGGATTCTATCAGCTCGTAGTGTTGTTAGATATAGGATTTAGAAATGCAATAGTTGTTTTCGATTAAAGCCAAGACCTCAAATTCCCGTGATGGGAAATCTCCCTAGTTTTCGAGTAGAACAGGCCAAACCATTTTTACGCACTGGATGCGATTATGCCGGTCCTGTACAGATAATTCCTTATCGCAAACGAGGAGTTCGTCCTGTCAAAGCATACATTTGTTTGTTTGTATGCATGGCAACCAAAGCCGTGCATCTCGAGCTTGTCACACATTTTTGTCCACGTCCAATTTTCTTCAAGCCTTCAAGCGCTTTATTGCTAGACGTGGAGCCATTTCAGAAATTCATTCTGACAATGGTACTAACTTTATCGGTGCCAAGGCAGTTTTGGATGAACTTTACCAATTATTGACATCTTCAGAACACAATGATTCAGTTTTTAGTGAACTAGCTACTAGGGGAATTCAATGGAAACTGATACCTCCAGGTGCCCCCCATATGGGTGGGCTTTGGGAATCTAATGTCAGATCTGTCAAAACTCATCTGTACAAAGTAATACACAATCAGCTATTGACTTATGAAGAATTCAATACTTTGCTTGTTCAAATTGAAGGTCTTCTAAATTCACGTCCTTTATGTGTGCTTAGTTCCGATCCTGCTGACCCTGTAGCTTTGACTCCGTCGCATTTTTTGACATTAACTCCCCTTACTAGTCTTTCTGCTTCTGATTTCACTGATCTCAATATTAATAGATTAGATAGGTTCCAATTGATCGACCGAATGGTCCAAGATGTTTGGAAAAGGTGGCATTTAGAGTATCTTACTACGTTGCAAACTCGGCAGCGTTGGAATACCGATAACAACCCTGTTAAAGTAGGCACTATTGTTGTGCTGAAGCAACCAAATACGCCACCTCTTCAGTGGCCTTTAGGCATTATAGATCAGGTATATCCGCGATCATATCGTCAGAGTAGTTGATGTTAGCACTAAACACGGGACTTATAGGAGACCTGTCACTAAGGTCTGCCCTTTGCCATTGCAATAATTTAATTTTTTTATATCATTATAGTAGTTTAGTGTAGTTTTAGTATAGAATTTTTATTTTTTGTATTTATTCTGAAACTTAGTTCAGCCCGGGGGGAATGTTTGCGCCACCCTGTATAATTATTGGTATTCAAGTTAAAAAACAAAAAAACGCACTGTTGATAAAAAACGTTTTTTATAGAATTTACCATAGTGTGAAGCAGACAGTTTTTGAGACAAGACAAACACTTTCTCCTCGCGAATACAATTTTCATTTATTTACGATACTTAGAGTAGTTACTATAGTTGTTAATTATTTGTGTTGTGAGGAATAAAATACGCCTACGAGTGTCGCCGATTTTCCCGTCGTTCCTTTATATTCTCTCCCCCTTTCCTACAATCGCCCGACACTAATATGGTCAGGATTCTTCCTTCAACACACGGTAAGTTTTAGATTTTATAACATTTTTATCACCATCATTTTTACATATTTGTTAGCATTAGATACAGTCCGCTAATAATTTACCCGCACACCAAACAAGCTAAATATTTCATTGTTTTCAAAGCCACCTTAGTTACTTCTTATTTTCTTTCAGCTGTAATTTTGATTGCATTTAGCGCACATTTTAATAAGGCATATGAAGAATTTCCTTATTAATATTACTAATAACTGGTACCATGGTACAGTTGATTGCATATATCTATAGGACAACATTTCTAATGTGTAAATTGGCTTTTAAAATAGACGTCAAATAAATATTGCTCGCATTAGTAGGTTACTGGAGGATGGATGGACAATACGAGCTGCAGCGATTCATCTAAAGGTGAATAAAAATACAATTTTGAAAATAAAAAAAAGGTGTTAACAATATAGAACTATTGAAAAGAAGGTAGGGACTGGAAGACGAAAAATATCAAATGAGCAACAAAATGCTGCTTTAATAACGTTTTGAAATAGTAAGAACTGCAATAATAATGTCAAACTTTCCAGGATCGCGTTCCACGGTGTCTAGCTGCAAAAAAGTATTACTTAGCGTTGAAAAAAAACAGGTGAGAGTAATATTTGCACTAAATAATATATAGAGATATGGGTTATTGGAATAAAGTCATTTTCACAGATGAGAAGATATTTCAATCTACACATAATGGCCATATTCGAGTTTATAAACAGAGCAATACCAGATTTAATTAGAGATATGTGTCCAATACTCATTGATCAGCTCGTTTATCCGTTAATGTCTGGGCATGGATCAGTGTGCATGGGCTAGGTGTATGTTGGAATGTCGAAGAGAGGTTCACTGGGTTAATATACAGAGACATTTTAGAAAATATTATGTTACCATCAGTTCGTCAAATATTCCCAAATGATAACTTTGTATTCCAGCAAGATAACTGTCCAATCCATAATGCAATAATTGTTCGAAACTGGTTCCAAGCAAATAACATTGAGATTATGAACTGGCCTTCTAAGAGCCCTGACTTAAACCCCATCGAAAATATTTGGGGAATAATGATTAAAAAAATATATGACAGGAACTTTAGACCACTGTTACAGTTCAATTTAACATTTATACGTTATTAAAAAAAAATCTCTAATTCATTGTTTTATCTCTTACATTTAATGTCTAACGAATTCGTGTTATCCGTCGTCACGCGTAATATTTATTATTTAGTTGTCTATATGAATTCGCAATTGTAAGGAATCTGTAGCAGTTAAGTATAGGCATGGCGTTATACATTTTGTTGTGTAGCGTGTTGCATATACTTAGGCTCTCTATTTCTGTAATTCTTAAGCTAGGCAACCAATAACTTTTAATTAGTTTATAGGTAGATTCCTATAACCGACTGACGATCGGTAACACAGATTTATTTCTTCACAATAGTTTTTGGCTTGGATTTTGTCTTCCGGTGGTCTGTCACTTTTCACGTGTAATTCGCTCGAACGCTTGGCAATTTATTAAGTGGTATTTTTACGTGCTCGTTGCGATTTTTGAAACAAGTAATTTCACCATTTTGGGATATATTCGCAACGTTACATTTTTCGGTTTTCCATTTATGTTTAGACAAGTGCATATTTTTATGGTATTGGAAATCGATTGTCTTCATTGGAAGGATCTATACGTAAAAGCCATTTTTGCCAAATTTACACGAGACCAAGGACATCCAAGGTCAACAACATTTTTCTAAGATAACCCTCCGAAACGAGGTAATTATTTTATTTTTATATTCAAACTAACAAAATATCACTTGTAGTAAATTGTTCAATGGTAAAAATTTATTTTTAGGGTTTTATTTTCACCTACGGTTTCGCCTAGGAATTCGTAGTTTTTTCATACGATTTTTTTGGTCTGCCCTGATACGAACGAATAACTTTTTTCCCACTGGTCTACAGGTACTTATGTTACTTCTCCTTACTGGACTGGAATTTCTTTTTTGTGGAGAGCCATCCATTTTTTTTGGGTTAATTGATAGGCTGGAAGTTGCCCATTCCTGAAAATTGAGCCGAAGCTGAAGCCCTGCTGCCTGCAAGTTGTATCCTTCTTGTACCATATATATATTGATTTTTTTTTTTTAAAATATATTGTATATTTTGCTTTTAAAAAAAATTTCACCACTGCTAATTTTGCTAAACATTTTATGAAAATATTCTGTCAACTAATTAAAACATCTATGATATTTGTTGGGGGGGTTTAAGCACTTACGTAAGACGCGTATACCCAGTTAGATACATTTTTTTTTTGTGTGTTAATTTGTCTGTCATACCATACTCTACGTTATTGTACTGTTGAATGTTATAAAGTTACTTCGTTTATTGTTATTAAAAGATAAAACTGAATTTGAATTTTTCATTATCGTCTCGCTAAGTAATTTATTTAGTAAATTTAAGGTTACATTGTACTTGAGCTGGTATTTGGAGTGAAAAAAAATTTACTTGGCGCCCTGATACATCAAAGTAATTTAGAACCCCGACCATCTCCACTGTTAGTCGGCCGGTAAATATCGTTAGTCAACAGACGACGACCAACTAGTTACGTCAGATTGTAGTTTTGAAATTTGACGTAGCAGTTTTGGCGCACCAACGTGGTTTAGTTATATTACATTTTTTTTTCAATTTATTTGTTTTGAAATTCAAGAATACATGACGTAGGGTTGAGTTGGCAGAGAGAAAAATAGTATTAACAAGCAAAATATTCTTTTACATAGACATATATTGGTATAAATTTGATTTTGTTTAAAAAAAAAAAAATTAAAAATGGCAGGTAGGTTTAAGCTTGACGTAGATAGACTAGTGAAAGATGAATTAGAGTATGAGTTACGTATAAGAGGACTTTCTGAAATAGGTAATGTCGAGACATTAAGAAAATATTTGCGTGGTGCTTTGATTTTAGAAAAAGCTGGGACGGTCATACGTAGTCCAATAAAGTTAGATGCTGAGAAAGAGTTGAGTGAATGTGAGAAAAAATTGCTTGATATTGAGGAAGATATTAATTCATTTTTTGGTTCACCTACTCAAATTAAAAAAATTGAATCCAAGTTAACGCATGTCTTAAAAAGAGTTGAACGCATATCGAGTAAAGATGAAACATTAACTGCAAGACGTTGTAGAGCACTCACTCATGTGACTGAACTAGTTTCAAATTATACTGCAAAATCAAAAGGTTTTGAATCTGATCCTAAATCGGAAGATGTTACGCTTGCCAATAATAGTGCAACGGGTAGCAATACAGTTGAGGAAAATATAACGCCTCCTAATTTGAATTCTAATAATTTGGATATCAATTCGGGAGTTTTACAAATTCCAAATTACTTTAACACTGTACCTGTGCACAAATGGGGTCTAAAATTCTCCGGCGATCAAGGACTTCTTAGTTTTAATGCATTTTTACAGCGTGTTGATGATAGTAGTAAAGCCTATAATTTAAATAAGCAACAATTATATTATAATGCTTCTCAATTATTTGAAGGTGATGCCTTAAAGTTTTATCATTTTGTTGGGAAAAACGCTTCTAATTGGGATGAGTTAGTTCAGTTAATGAGGGAGCAATTTACACCGTCTTCAGAAAAACTCTGGCGTCAAATCGAAAAACGTACCCAAGGGGATGAACCTATTGGTATTTATATTGCCACGATGTCTAATTTGTTTGATAGAATGCCTTACGCTGTACCAGAGCATAAACGTATGGAAATATTACGCAAAAATATAGCACATTTTTATCAAGAACGTTTAAGCACTAACATTGATAATATAGAATCTTCTTATGAGTTAGTTAAATCGTACAGGAAAATAGAGAAAATTAAAGAGAATATTGATGAATTTATACCTCCAATTCCAGGTAGTCTTATTTGTGAACCTGACTTAGATTATAAACTACCAGTACTTAGTAAACCACAAAGTAATAAACCAGTTGTACATGAAATACAAGTACAAAACGTAACACCTAAAAATTGCTTTCGTTGTGGTAAACCAAATCATATAGCGCGTAATTGTAGAACGAGATTAGACATTAAGTGTTTTAGATGTAATAAACCAGGCTTTACTAAGAACACTTGCCCTGACTGTAATTCGGGAAACGGATCAAGAAGACAGAACTAGGCCAAATTCTGCCTTCTACGGATGCCCAGGCCATTTGTATTGAAAATAAATTATCCCCTGTACTTGATTACATTTTAGCACATGTTGGTGACAATGAATGTCCATATTTAAAAGTAAATATTTTAGGTCAAGATTTCTTTGGTTTATTGGATTCGGGAGCAAACAAATCATTTTTAGGTAATTCAGGATGGAAAATTTTACAGTCTTTAGGTGTTAAATTAAATAGTTGTAATATTTCGTGCACAATAGCTAATAATGATTTATGTGAATGTATAGGAGTAGTTACCATTCCGATTAGATTACGTGATATCGTAAAGGTTATGGATTTATATGTTGTACCAGCGCTGAGGCACAGTTTAGTTTTGGGTATAAATTTTTGGGTTAATATGGGTATAGTACCTGATATGAGACGTGGTGAATGGTATTTTTCGTCCGAAAATTTGGAAGTACCTGTAGTTAATTCCATTGAATTTAATTTAAGCGATAAACAACAAGCAGACTTGGATAAAGTCGTGAATGATTATTTTTCTAAAATTGGCGACAAAAAAGGTCGTACCACCCTGGTAAAACATAAAATTATTACTTCTAGTCCACCAATTAAACAAAGATATTACCCGGTTTCACCTTTCAAACAGAAAATTATCGACGAAGAACTAGATAAAATGTTAAAGCAAGGTATTGTTGAACATAGTAAATCAGGTTGGTCTTCTCCTGTGTTATTGGTACCAAAGAAAGATGGTAGCCAACGTTTCTGCGTTGATTTTAGGAAATTAAATGCAGTAACAGAAAGAGACGCTTATCCATTACCGTATATAAATTCAATTTTATCAAAATTAAGCTCTGCAAAATATCTAACCAGTTTAGATATTGAAAGCGCTTTTTGGCAAATTTCTTTAAGTGAAGACAGTAAACAATATACGGCATTTACAGTACCTGGTAGAGGGCTGTATCAATTTACTCGCCTTCCTTTTGGATTGCATAATTCACCTGCTACATTCCAAAGACTAATTGACACTATATTAGGTCCTGAACTCGAACCTTTCGTTTTTGCTACTTAGATGACATTATCGTTATAGCCCCAGATTTTGACAAGCATATTGAAATTTTGTCAGAGGTTTTTAAACGTCTATATGAAGCTGGATTAACGCTTAATCGTGATAAATGCTTCTTCTGTAGGCCAGAATTAAAATATTTAGGTTACGTAGTCAATCGTGATGGTCTACATGTTGACCCCGAAAAAGTTAGCTGCATTTCAAATATGCCTGCTCCTACCTCAGTTACCGAAGTTCGTCGAATCATCGGTATGGTTTCATGGTATCGACGTTTCATACCAGCATTTTCTGACTTGATAGCTCCGCTAACTAATTTATTAAAGAAAGGCTCTAAATTTATTTGGGATAAAAGTTGTGAAAATTCTTTTAGAAATATTAAAAATGCTTTAGTATCAGCTCCTATATTAACGTGTCCAAATTTTGAGTATCCTTTTATATTGCAAACAGACGCATCTTCATTTGCATTAGGCTCGGTTCTCACACAAAAAATCGGAGATAGCGAGCATGTTATTTGTTATTTATCACGTACTTTAACCAAACAAGAGCGTAAGTACTCAGCAGTCGAAAGAGAATTATTGTCGGTGCTGTGGAGTATAGAAAAGCTACGTTGCTTCTTAGAAGGAGCTAAGTTTTCGGTAGTAACAGACTGTTATAGTTTACAATGGTTGGATAATCTGCAAAATCCACAGGGTAGATTAGGCAGATGGGCACTTAGATTGCAACAGTTTGACTATACAGTAGTTCATCGTAAAGGCAAAGACAATGTAGTGCGAGACGCTTTGTCACGTTTAATAGTAGATAAAGATAATGTCGATATTGTGGTGAATAACATGAAGGTCGAGGTAATACAGGATAAATGGTATCTTAAAATGTTAGAAAATGTCAAAAAGAATCCTTTAAAATTTCCTAAATGGCGAATAATAGACAATAAATTGTATAAATATACTGAACTTGACTTCCCTGAACTACGCAGTAACAATGATTTCTGGAAATTAGTTGTTCCTAAAGAAAAACGGCGCGAAATTATGCATAATAACCATGATTTAGAGACAGCAGGACATCTCGGAATATTTAAAAGTTTTAGTCGTATGGCTCGGTTATATTATTGGCCACGAATGAAAGCTGACGTTAGTAATTATGTAAGATCGTGTGAGATTTGCCAGAGAATAAAACCGGAACAAAAACGACCTGCTGGATTGATGGGTAAGAGGGTAATAGCTGACCGTTGTTGGCAAGTTATTAGTATGGATTTATTTGGCCCATTACCCAAAAGTAAGAAAGGTAATATGCATATTTTCGTAGTAACTGACAACTTCAGTAAATTTAATTTATTTTTCCCGATAAAACGAGCTTTAGCTAATAAACTCATTCCTTTACTAGAAGAACAAGTATTTCATATATTCGGTGTACCACAAATCATTCGTTGTGATAACGGAGTACAATTCACGAGCAAAGGCTTTGCTAATCTTGCTGAAAAATACGATATAAAAATTCTTTTTAACCCAAATTATCATCCTGCTCCGAATACCACTGAAAGATATAATCGAGTAATGAAAACTATGATGTCCGCTTACATTAAAGAACATCAAAGAGATTGGGACGTAAATTTAAGTGCACTAGGTTGCGCATTACGCACTGCACGTCATGAAGTTACGGGTCAAACGCCATATTTCATAAATTTTGGCAAAGAAATGTGTATTCATGGTTCAGAATATAAACATAATAATATCGATAACGACAATGATAATTCACCCTCTGTGTCAGAAAGATTTGCTGCTCTTGTGAAAATGCGTACCTCAGTTGCAGAACGATTAGAGAAAGCTTACGATAAATCTCGAGAAAAATATAATTTACGGCGTAGAGAAGTTGAATTTAAGATTGGTGACTTAGTTTGGAAACGAAAGTATGCACAGTCTGATGCTGCAAATTATTTCACTGCCAAACTAGCAGGGAAATTCGAGGGACCTTATAAGTCAAAAAGAAAATAGGCTATTGCGTGTATATTTTAGAAGATTTATCTGGTACAGAGTGTAATGGTAGCTGGCACGTTAAGGATTTAAAACCTCATATAGAACCAGACGAGCACTTAGATCCAGTATAATAGTTATAATGTTACCTTGGTGGTGTTTCATATATCGCCATTAGATAGATCATTTTTGGAAAATAAAAGCTTTCCAGATCTTGATCTCTTGTTTGTCTTGAGTATGAATGTTATTGCCATAGTAGTGGGTTAGTAAGGGATTTTCGCTTAGTCTCTACTAACAGTGAAATATTTTTGTGTGTCGTAGGTCGTATATGGCCGTAAGTTATTTAATTTCACGTCCTTTTGGACATTGATCTACTAGTCAGTAATTTCATCTAGTAATTAAATTTATTATAACATTTTGTTTACTTGTTACTGGATTTTAATGTGCCTGTCTATCTGTAGGGTGTCGCGAGCTATAGTATTTGATTAGGTTTTCTTTCTTGATTTCAGGATTTATTATAACTTACTTAGCTGGCTGGAACCCACTAAGTAAGGTGTCATTTTTTTTTAACCTCTGTGATGAGGGGGTTGTAAAAAGAATCCTACCACCATGGGATAATCCTATGTGGGGTAAAAGCCCCCTGAACGGCCACTTAGTTTTTTTGTTTTAAATAGTTAGAGGGACTCCAATCTTGCTGGGAGCGGTGACATTTCACTGGCTGTCTTAAATGGCAAACCGGATGCCAGGGGGTCAGTCATTGAGCTGGGGATCAGCTTGCCATGGGTCTTCGTTTTGGTTGGCTTGGTCGAGGTCGGTCAACACTATGGCAAGTCCCTCAGTGCGGTGCTCTGACGTGACTGTCATCTAGTTGCTGGTGGAAGGGTGGCCGCTGTGGCAGATAGAACACTCCCGCAAGTTTTGATTGCAAGTGGGTTGACTGTGAGGTGAGGTAACCCCAAGCATTTTAAGCCTCATAGTGTTAAGATGGTTGTGCGTATAAATTTATTGTGTGCGTCTTTTATTGTTTTTTCTTTTTGGAGAAATTTACGGGGTAAATTCCTTTGTGAAGGGGGGTGGTTGTTACAGTTCAATTTAACATTTATACGTTATTAAAAAAAAATCTATAATTCATTGTTTTATCTCTTACATTTAATGTCTAACGAATTCGTGTTATCCGTCGTCACGCGTAATATTTATTATTTAGTTGTCTATATGAATTCGCAATTGTAAGGAATCTGTAGCAGTTAAGTATAGGCATGGCGGTATACATTTTGTTGTGTAGCGTGTTGCATATACTTAGGATCTCTATTTCTGTAATTCTTAAGCTAGGCAACCAATAACTTTTAATTAGTTTGTAGGTAGATTCCTATAACCGACTGACGATCGGTAACACAGATTTATTTCTTCACAATAGTTTTTGGCTTGGATTTTGTCTTCCGGTAGCACAGATCACATACACTAGATGAGAAAGTTCTGTATTGTAACTTGGAACTAACTTTTGCGCCACCTGGCGGTTGCGGGGAAAAGTAAAACGCAACAGGCGGGTAATTTGAATATAACATTATTGTTCCACTGAACTCTATTATAATAGAGTTCAGTTTATTGTTCTAGATAATCTATTGAAAGCGTTCAAAAGTTGATGAGGAATTAAAATACATTAATTTTATTGTATTTTAATTCCATTAACATTAATGTAATTCAATTCCTTACCAACTTTTGAACAGTTTCTTTCAATGATATTTGTTTGTGAGGAGTATTCAAATTTCCGCTTGTTTAGAAAAAAAAAATTTATAATGAAACAGAATAGAATAGAAAAATTTATATTGAATTAAATATATAAAACATATTATATATTAACACAAAGTCCTCTTCTTGTCCTTGGTACCAAATATTCTTGAAAAAAATGTCTATCACACACGTAATAAGATGAATAGGTATATTTATTCCGGGAGCAATTCCCTCAAATGTGGGTGCTTAATATTGTCAACCCACCTTTTCAACAAATTAACGTCTTTGGGAAGGCGATGTTTTTACTTGTCTTATCATTACAGCCCGGTACACAACACTTGTTTTTATAAATCACGTCTGTTGTATTCATAATGGCAAAGATAATGAAAACAACAAATAAATACGTGTACAACTCCAACACAAATCACCAACAAGGACAACGAACGCCAACTCAACAAGTTTCGATTTTTCTTCCACACTTTTCACTACCACAAAACTAACAGATTTTGAAAAATATAAACATCAAAAATGCGATATTTGCCATTTGACACTACTCAGTGACAGAAGTTGATAATGTAGTGTTACTTTGCAATCAACAAGTTCAAGATCTGAGGCACAGAGCCACTCTGTGGATGCAGGGGAAACTATTAGCACAGACTTAAACCATCTATATTCGATTCCACGTGGTCCTATTTAACTTTCTCATCTAGTATATGTGATCTGTGTCCGGTAGTCTGTCACTTTTCACGTGTAATTCGCTCAAACGCTTGGCAATTTATTAAGTGGTATTTTTACGTGCTCGTTGCGATTTTTGAAACAAGTAATTTCACCATTTTGGGATATATTCGCAATGTTACATTTTTCGGTTTTCCATTTATGTTTGGACAAGTGCATATTTTTATGGTATTGGAAATCGATTGTCTTCATTGGAAGGATCTATACGTAAAAGCCATTTTTGCCAAATTTACACGAGACCAAGGACATCCAAGGTCAACAACATTTTTCTAAGATAACCCTCCGAAACGAGGTAATTATTTTATTTTTATATTCAAACTAACAAAATATCACTTGTAGTAAATTGTTCAATGGTAAAAATTTATTTTTAGGGTTTTATTTTCACCTACGGTTTCGCCTAGGAATTCGTAGTTTTTTCATACGATTTTTTTTGTCTCCCCTGATACGAACGAATAATTTTTTTCCCACTGGTCTACACGTACTTATGTTACTTCTCCTTACTGGACTGGAATTTCTTTTTTGTGGAGAGCCATCCATTTTTTTTGGGTTAATTGATAGGCTGGAAGTTGCCCATTCCTGAAAATTGAGCCGAAGCTGAAGCCCTGCTGCCTGCAAGTTGTATCCTTCTTGTACCATATATATATTGATTTTTTTTTTTTAATATATTGTATATTTTGCTTTTAAAAAAAATTTCACCACTGCTAATTTTGCTAAACATTTTATGAAAATATTCTGTCAACTAATTAAAACATCTATGATATTTGTTGGGGGGTTTAAGCACTTACGTAAGACGCGTATACCCAGTTAGATACATATTTTTTTTGTGTGTTAATTTGTCTGTCATACCATACTCTACGTTATTGTACTGTTGAATGTTATAAAGTTACTTCGTTTATTGTTATTAAAAGATAAAACTGAATTTGAATTTTTCATTATCGTCTCGCTAAGTAATTTATTTAGTAAATTTAAGGTTACATTGTACTTGAGCTGGTATTTGGAGTGAAAAAAAATTTACTTGGCGCCCTGATACATCAAAGTAATTTAGAACCCCGACCATCTCCACTGTTAGTCGGCCGGCAAATACCGTTAGTCAACAGACGACGACCAACTAGTTACGTCAGATTGTAGTTTTGAAATTTGACGTAGCACCACAAATTAGAAATGAATTATTGGACGCAATTCTTGAGACATGGGAGAACCTTAATAATAATGCTAACTTGTTAGTAGATTTATACAATTCTATGCCCCGTCGGCTTAATGAAGTCATCCAAAGTGATGGCTGTATGATAAAATATTAAGGTGTCAATATTTTAGTTTAATTGTTAATTAAAATGTTAATTGTTTTGGAAATAAAAATATTTATTAAATAATGTCATTTATTCAATAAGATATTTCAACTAATTTTAACCCCCCATAACTTTGATCCTTTCAGACAAAAGTACATTGAACTTTATATATAGTTAGCAGTGTGTTATATATTTTAATTATTACTTTGATAGAATTTTGTCCCATACCAAATGAAATACATGAAATGGTAGGCAGGTTTACACAACTCAAAATGTGTCCTATACAATTTTGCAACCAACCGTACCAATATGAGTTCCATTTGAAAAAATTGTGTTTTGTCCCAAAAACCATTTAAATAAATTTTATTTGCTCATAAATCACATACTTAATTTAGTGTTTTCGACGCGATTCCGATTTTTCTAGGATTGCGTGGGTCAATTAGAATAAATCGGAACAGTCATCATACACTTAAATGGAAAACTAAAAATTAAATAAAAATAAATATTGACGTATGAAATGTCACTTATGTGGTATCATTTAATTCAGAACATTATGCACAATTGAAAAATGCAATAATATCCAGGATGTTCCATTTAAAAGCTAAAAGTTAGTCACTTCTTGTAAAACCGGAAGTGGAAAAAAATCATCTATATGACAAAATGTGACGTTTATTAAATATATAGAATGTTCCGAATTTCAATCATTTACCATTAAAACTAAAGGAGAAATGGGGGGTGTACCGTGATCCTGCTACACGTGGTATGTGGAGAAAAGTGATTTTTTTGTATTACATCCTTGACACAAAAATGTCACCTTTGCTCCATATACCTAAAACAATGTTATTATAGGTTAACATCTATAGTAGAGGAAGTTAGCCGTAGGTCGGTCTCCCCCCACCACTTCAGCTTGGCCTTGACCGCACACCTGTGGTCGTTGTGTTCAAGGTTACGGCGTCCCCTTAGCCCGATATAACAGTTGCCGTGACCTTGACTTTGACCGTGTCAGTTGGGTTTCGGCTTCAAGGTCGGAGTGTTTCTCTTACTCAGAACGATCACTTGCGGTGACCTTGGGCTTGGCTTGCATAGGTTTCAAGGACGAAGCTTCCTCCTTGCCAAGCAACTTGACCTCTAAAACTATATTTGTTCAATACGTATACAATAAAATGTGGTGGGATTTGATATTTTGTGACGTAGCAATCGGTGTGAAGCTGGCAACGGCCGTTTCCAGCAACGGCACGAAAATCAACCACATCGATAAAGTCATGGGATCCTCGGCAAGATAAAAATATTATATGTAGAAACGCCCAGCAACGGCAATGAAAACAATGGAAATGACAAATTTGTGGTTTGATTTTTATCTGGCATTTGCGATATGCTTTTCCTAATAGATATATGAAATACGTACGTGTTTATAAAGGAAAAAAGCTACAATTTTTCAATCGGAAGTTGTCGATTAGATTTTATTGCGTGAAACTACTTATAACAATGTCCTTAAACTACTACATAGGACCAAATCATTTGTAGGTCCGGAACAGCGGCGCGTACGTCGCATGAATTTAATAAAAATAAAAATATTCGCGATCTTTTTGATCGGAAGTTGTCGATTAGATTTTATTACGTAAAACTACTTATTGCAATGTCTTTTAACTACTGTATAGGACCAAATCATTTGTAGGTCCGAAACAGCGCCGTACGTCGTATGAATTTAATAAAACTAAAAATATTCGCGATTTTTTTATCGGAAGTTGTCGATTACGTTTTATTACGTAAAACTACTTATTGCAATGTCCTTTAACTACTGTATAGGACCAAATCATTTGTAGGTCCGAAACAGCGGCGCACATAGCATGAATTTAATAAAAATAAAAATATTCGCAATCTCTTTGATCGGAAGTTGTCGATTAGATTTTATTACGTAAAACTACTTATTGCAATGTCCTTTAACTACTGTATAGGACCAAATCATTTGTAGGTCCGAAACAGCAGCGTACGCCGTATGAATTTAATAAAAATAAAAATATTAGCGATCTTTTTGATCGGAAGTTGTCGATTAGATTTTATTACGTAACACTGCTTATTGCAATGTCCATTAACTACTGTATAGGATCAAATCATTTGTAGGTCCGAAACAGCGGCGTACGTCGTATGAATTTAATAAAAATAAAAATATTCGCGATCTTTTTGATCGGAAGTTGTCGATTAGATTTTATTACGTAACACTACTTATTGCAATGTCCTTTAACTGCTGTATAGGACCAAATCATTTGTAGGTCCGAAACAGGGGCGTACGTCGCATGAATTTAATAAAAATAAAAATATTCGCGATCTTTTTGATCGGAGGTTGTCGATTAGATTTTATTACGTAAAACTACTTAATGAAATGTCCTTTAACTACTGTATAGGACCAAATCATTTGTAGGTCCGAAACAGCGGCGTACGTCGCATGAATTTAATAAAAATAAAAATATTCGCGATCTTTTTGATCGGAGGTTGTCGATTAGATTTTATTACGTAAAACTACTTAATGAAATGTCCTTTAACTACTGTATAGGACCAAATCATTTATAGGTCCGAAACAGCAGCGTACGCCGTATGAATTTAATAAAAATAAAAATATTCGCGATCTTTTTGATCGGAAGTTGTCGATTAGATTTTATTACGTAACACTGCTTATTGCAATGTCCATTAACTACTGTATAGGACCAAATCATTTGTAGGTCCGAAACAGCGGCGTACGTCGTATGAATTTAATAAAAATAAAAATATTCCCAATCTTTTTGATCGGAAGTTGTCGATTAGATTTTATTACGTAAAACTACTTATTGCAATGTCCTTTAACTACTGTATAGGACCAAATCATTTGTAGGTCCGAAACAGCAGCGTACGCCGTATGAATTTAATAAAAATAAAAATATTCCCGATCTTTTTGATCGGAAGTTGTCGATTAGATTTTATTACGTAACACTGCTTATTGCAATGTCCATTAACTACTGTATAGGACCAAATCATTTGTAGGTCCGAAACAGCGGCGTACGTCGTATGAATTTAATAAAAATAAAAATATTCGCAATCTCTTTGATCGGAAGTTGTCGATTAGATTTTATTACGTAAAACTACTTATTGCAATGTCCTTTAACTACTGTATAGGACCAAATCATTTGTAGGTCCGAAACAGCAGCGTACGCCGTATGAATTTAATAAAAATATTTGCGATCTTTTTGATCGGAAGTTGTCGATTAGATTTTATTACGTAACACTGCTTATTGCAATGTCCATTAACTACTGTATAGGACCAAATCATTTGTAGGTCCGAAACAGCGGCGTACGTCGTATGAATTTAATAAAAAAAAAATATTCGCGATCTTTTTGATCGGAAGTTGTCGATTAGATTTTATTACGTAACACTACTTATTGCAATGTCCTTTAACTACTGTATAGGACCAAATCATTTGTAGGTCCGAAACAGCGGCGTACGTGGCATAAATTTAATAAAAATAAAAATATTCGCAATCTCTTTGATCGGAAGTAGTCGATTAGATTTTATTACGTAACACTACTTATTGCAATGTCCTTTAACTACTGTATAGGACCAAATCATTTGTAGATCCGAAACAGCGGCGTACGTCGCATGAATTTAATAAAAATAAAAATATTCGCAATCTCTTTGATCGGAAGTAGTCGATTAGATTTTATTACGTAACACTACTTATTGCAATGTGCTTTAACTACTGTATTGGACCAAATCATTTGTAGGTCCGAAACAGCGGCGTACGTCGCATGAATTTAATAAAAATAAAAATATTCGCGATCTTTTTGATCGGAGGTTGTCGATTAGATTTTACTACGTAAAATTATTTAATGAAATGTCCTTTAACTACTGTATAGGACCAAATCATTTGTAGGTCCGAAACAGCGGCGTACGTCGTATGAATTTAATAAAAATAAAAATATTCGCGATCTTTTTGATCGGAAGTTGTCGATTAGATTTTATTACGTAACACTACTTATTGCAATGTCCTTTAACTACTGTATAGGACCAAATCATTTGTAGGTCCTAAACAGCGGCGTACGTCGCATGAATTTAATAAAAATAAAAATATTCCCAATCTTTTTGATCGGAAGTTGTCGATTAGATTTTATTACGTAACACTACTTACTGCAAAGTTCTTTAACTACTGTATAGGGTCGAATCATTTGTAGGCCCGAAACAGCGACGTACGTCGCATTTATTTAATAAAAATATTCGCAATCTCTTTGATCGGAAGTTGTCGATTAGATTTTATTATGTAAAACTACTTACTGCAAAGTCCTTTAACTACTGTATAGGGTCAAATCATTTGTAGGCCCGAAACAGCGACGTACGTCGCATTTATTTAATAAAAATAAAAATATTCGCAATCTTTTTGATAGGGTGTTGTCGATTAGATTTTATTACGTAAAACCACTTACTGCAAAGTCCTTTAACTACTGTATAGGGTCAAATCATTTGTAGGCCCGAAACAGCGACGTACGTCGCATTTATTTAATAAAAATAAAAATATACGCGATCTTTGTGATCGGAAGTTGCCGATTAGATTTTATTAAGTGAAACTACTTATAGCAATGTCCTCAAACTACTTCATAGGGCCAAATCATTTGTAGGTCCGAAACAGCGGCGCAGATGGCATATATTTAATAAATATGAAAATATACACAATCTTTTCAACCGGAAGTTTTCGATTAGATTTTATTACGTGAAAATAGTTATAGCAATATCCTTAAACTACCACATAGGATCAAATCATTTGTAGGTCCGAAACAGAGGCGTGGAGAAAATTAAGATATCAGCAATCTTTTTGATGGGAAGTTGTCGACTAGATTTTATTACGTCAAACTACGTATAACAATGTCCTTAAACTATTACGCAGGGCCGAATCATTTGTAGTCCGAAATAGCGGCGTAGGTCGCATGTATTTAATAAATATGAAAATATTCGCAATCTTTTTGATCGGAACTAATAACAGTACCACCACAGAAATTAGACAACCCCCAATTCCAGAAGCCAGAGGCTTGTGCGGACGGGGATTACACATTTAAAAAATGCGGACATACAACCATTTCCTCCGAGAATGCCAGTGCCGGAGCCAGGATTCGAACCCGGTGGCGCGATATCCATGTGATTATCGCGATTGCCACCTCGCGTCTTAACCAACGCGGCTATCGGCCAGGTAAACTATTTATAATAATGCCCTTAAACTACTAGATAGGTCCGCGTTAGAGGCAGAGTACGCATACCTAAATTTAAAAATTGGAAAAAATACAATTTCTTAATCTGCTGTGGATTAGATTTGGAACTATTTATAATAATGCACTTAAAATATATAATTGTAGGTGCAAATTATCTGTCGGATCAGAACAGTGACGTAGATCGCATATATTTAACGCGTAAAGACATACCAAGGAAAATAATTAATTCCCTAATTTAATGTTGTAGGTATATTAAATTTTTGTGGTCTGTAACTGTTTGGAACAGTAAACATAAACTGTTGTATAGGGCCAAACCATGTGTAAATCCGTAACAATAGCGTAATACGAATATACAGGGTGTTGCATCATGAGAGGGACATAGCTTAATAGGAGGTAGAGAACATCAGTGGTAACCGGAACCTTCCATAGAAATGTCTCATTGGGCCTTCATTACGAAGTTACAGGGTGTTAAATAATTTTTGGCCAAACCTGTTTTTTGTCATAACTTTGACAGGGAATGAAATAACGGATTCATATTTGGTACGGCTAATGTACTAAAGAGCCCCAAGAGGTACATGTATAAAAAAAATATATCCAGGTCCGGACTCACTATAATTTATGTTTCTTCTTTGCATCAATAAAACATCACCCTGTATATATTTTTTTGAAATTTCGATACGATATTCGAAAAGAGCAAGAAAAAATAAACAAAATGGCCTATTTCATTTTTTTGTTACACCTTCGTGGTTATTTAAATACGTTGTTAAATGTGCAAGAAAATGGATTACAGAACCCTATTAAATGAGAGGCACGTGAAATAAATAGTTTTATAACTAAAATTTGCAAAAATTCTATTGAGCCTAGGTGGTCTGGGTGAATCCTAATTCTGGCACGTTTTAAAGGTCCATTTTGGTAAAAAACTGTGGTCCTAATAAGTAATCGGGTATGAAATAACAAAAATTTTAATCAATCACAGTAGGCTTGTTCAAAGAATAAAAGTGACAGATAATTTAAACCATTTAGGCCTAAGCAACCAGTTACTTTGATCAAGAAAATCATCAACATTTTATACTTAATAAAAATTGGAAAAGAGAACAAACTAAAATCTAAATAAATAAAATATTTTCCATTCAACTAAATGTTTTTAAAAATAAAACGTAATTGACACTAAAGTAAATTTTCAAAATGTCCTCCCCCACATTCTGTGCATTTTCTTGCGCGTTTAGAAAGGTCACCAATTGCTCGACGTATCATTTCTGGATTATTCCGTATTTCGTCGCAGGTTGTAACGATGCGCTGGATTAAATGTTGTCTACTTTCAATTTCAATGCTATAAACCTCGTTTTTTAAGTGGCCCCATAAAAAGTAATCACAAGGGTTACAATCAGGAGATCTTGGTGGCCATTCATGTGGACCCCCGCGTCCAATCCATCTATTAGGATACACATTGTTTAAGTGTTCTCTTACTTGAAGGTTAAAATGTGGTGGAGCCCCATCATGCTGAAACAACATGCCTCTTATACCGATATTTTTTAACATATTCGGTAAAATGTTTTGAAGAAAATCAAAGTAAATTTCACCATTCAATCTTTTTTCAAAAAAATGTGGCCCTATCAAATGTCTATTCACAAGTCCGACCCAAACATTTACAGAAAACCTGTGTTGCGAACGGCGTTGGCGTACCGCATGTGGGTTTCCCTGTGCCCATTTATGATTATTTCGTGAATTGTTTACTCCATCCCTTGTAAATTGTGCCTCATCCGTAAATAAGGTTCTGTAAATGACTGGGCGATGGTTAGACAACCAATGACAAAATGCCAGGCGGGGGATATCGTCGCCTTGTTGAAGACGCTGTACCTGCTGGATATGATATGGATGGTAACGTTCTCTTTTTAGGGTTCTCCATACTCGCTAATGAGGAATACCAGTCGCCAAACTGATTCGTCTAGTGCTCATATTTGGATTTTCTTGAACTACGTTTATAATATTGTTTTGTTCCTGCACACCTTGTTGTAAAACACGCTCCACAACTGCAGAATTAGGAAACTTTCCGCGTTGTCTTGCATACTGGAACACCGTACGAAAGGTTTTATGATTAGGGCACCGACGACCAGGAAAACGCAGCCGATATTCTCTTTCCGCCGACCTACCATTTCCATTACAGAAACCATAGATGAATATTATGTCAGCATATTCCACGTTTGTAAATTTTATTGGCATAGTTAAAATATTTTCACAAGTTTTCACTAACTAAATGCGGATTATTGACACATTAAATTACTAACAAACAATTATTCAACTGTTTAGGAGATTTCTTTTTATTATCTGTCACTTTGAACAAGCCTACTGTGATTGATTAAAAATTTTGTTATTTCATACCCGATTACTTATTAGGACCACAGTTTTTTACCAAAGTGGACCTTTAAAACGTGCCGGAATTAGGATTCACCCAGACCACCTAGGCTCAATCGAATTTTTGCAAATTTTAGTTATAAAACTATTTATTTCACGTGCCTCTCATTTAATAGGGTTCTGTAATCCATTTTCTTGCACATTTAACAACGTATTTAAATAACCACGAAGGTGTAACAAAAAAATGAAATAGGCCATTTTGTTTGTTTTTTCTTGCTCTTTTCGAATATCGTATCGAAATTTCAAAAAAATATATACAGGGTGATGTTTTATTGATGCAAAGAAGAAACATAAATTATAGTGAGTCCGGACCTGGATATATTTTTTTTTATACATGTACCTCTTGGGGCTCGTTAGTACATTAGCCGTACCAAATATGAATCCGTTATTTCATTCCCTGTCAAAGTTATGACAAAAAACAGGTTTGGCCAAAAATTATTTAACACCCTGTAACTTCGTAATGAAGGCCCAATGAGACATTTCTATGGGAGGTTCCGGTTACCACTGATGTTCTCTACCTCCTATTAAGCTATGTCCCTCTCATGATGCAACACCCTGTATAGGTACTTAATAAGTAATAATTTATACATTTGAAATTATGGAGTGAACTTTATGATCTAGAACTAATCAGGATAGTGAATTTAAACTTTGTGTGGAGCCATTCGTAGATCAGTGGTAATGTAGTATACAGTACGAGGATCGCTACTAGACGTATAGGGGAATCCTATACACTTACGAACATGTGCAATATGGCTTAAAATCAAGAGCTGATATGAAATGGATGGTGAGGCATAGGCATGACAGCTGGTCCATCCAATGCAGTTAGTAATGTAAATGTATTTGAAGCCATTCAATGTGCCGCTTACGCTATAATAGACCGCTCATAATATTATAAAATATTATAATGTTAGACAAAGCACACGATATTGGTTGTTCCTTATTCTCGCGGAAATGCATACTGAGCTGCGCCTGAAATTTGGAGGGATATTTTATCGATGATAAAATTAATATCCCTATTTTCATAGGGCCTTATAACAGGCATATAAATATAGTCATAAGACTTACCTTAACAAATTATAATAGAGAAGAAAGTATATCAACATGTTGAAAATATCATATGACTACTTCTTGGCTTCATTCGTGACAGACCGTAAATTGAGGTTACAATAACAGTGATGCCAAGAGCCATAACATTTCATTTATTTTAGAGACATTTTAAAACATATCATTTGGATATTATTAAAATTATTGTTAAAACTCTATCATCCTAATTATTTTTCATTTTCAATGTATAAATCTGTAAAAATGTACCGCTGAAGCTGCAGATTATTTATCCAAATTTCATTAAAATATGAATGTTAATAATCGGTTGAGGAATATGTGTATATTCGGCAACATGGTTACGACTGAGCAAAGTTTATGACGTCATACTATTTCCGTTTAATTTGAGATAGTTGGGATTTTCTATCTCTTACAACATAATAATAGTTTTCTTAATGTAAGAGCAGTCCACTATAGCGTAAGTGGCACATTGAAACGTCTAAGATTTGAAGCGGAAGGTGTAGGTCTAGTTTTTATACGTTTTTATTGAAAGTTTTTATATATCTCTCGCACAAATTACACAATTGTCTAGTAAGCGAGGCGCATTCTGCATGTATGTAGCGTTCGCAAGAATGGCATTTTTGATCTATATTGGTCCCTTCATTACCACAAATCAAACAAAGGTCGCTGATGTTATCGGTCATGCTTAATAACAAAAGTTTAATTTCGCTACGATACGAATCCATTAATTTTTCAGCGTCTAGTGGTAGTTGGCAGACGATTTGTGAAAAAAAGTACAATATATATACCCCACAGTTGTATCCATCCTTTTGTAATATGTGTTTTAATTGACGTATATTCCAAGTTCCAGGTAAAATAGGTGACATATGCATGTTATACTGCTCAACAAAATTTATAAATATGTTCTGAAATCTTTCACCTGCAGAAACATTTTTCCCCTTAGGGTTTATTAAATAAAATGCAGCCTCCGCAATATCTGCCAATGCCTAGGCACCAATGATCCCGATTTAAGTGTAATGGAAAATCTACAATTTTATTCGCTGTTATAGGGGGCAGCATTTCGGCATAAAAGGTGGGCTCTAATTGGTCTGTTAGATGAAATATGCTGTATGCCTGTGTTACGGTAAATATTATGTAACGATCGCAGTTATTTAATTTTAAAATTGATAGAGACCGCAATCAATGATGGCATCTGTCAGCCATTGTCTACCGGTTAATGAATCAAGATCCGTAAATTTTAGTTCTGAGTAAGGCCATTCAGAATATTTACAGACAAAATAATTTTTATATCTTAAATCTTTGGCATAAAATTCAGGCGCATTAATGAGACCGTTAGGAAGCACATTACATTCATTGATGTAAGTGATCTCCGACACAGATGTTTCTGAACTTGGGTAGTTATTATTATTTCCAATATCGGAACTTAATTTCGAGCGGAGTTATAGAATCTACTATTTCCGGAAGCAAATAGTGACAATAAAAACTAATTAACGATTGCTTCATCTGTGTCTCCCAAAATTGTTTGTCATAACTAATTTTTTGACCATGTATACCAAATGGCGTCCATATGAGAAAATCGCACAATGATCAAATTGCAATTTAGGACATGTACGAAAATTTTTTTTGGCATCAGCCACCCCCCACTGTCGCCCCCAATAAGACCCCCACAGTGTTATGAAAGGAAGTGAAAAATAATTAAAATGTGATTTAGTGTGTATACAAGAACGAAATGTCTCAAAAATTTTTTTGGCGTTAGCTACCCCCTCCACCACCCCCATTGCCATCCCACCCTGTTATTAGAGGGAGCAAAAATTGTGATTTGGTGTGTATCAGAGAACCAAGGGCTTCACATTTTTTTGGCATTAGTCACCGCCTCTACCACCCCCCACCCTATTATTTAAAGGGAGTAAAAAATTAAATTACAATTTAGTGAGTGTACGATAACCAATGGCCTTTAAAATTTATTTTTTCTACTTCCTACATAGAAAATACTATTTTGCTCCCTCAGAGAGCAAAGTAGTACTTTTCCTCCCTCGGGAGGAAAATACTTTGGCTCCCTCTGGAAGCAAACAAGTAGAAACTTCAAATAGCTGTAATGGTAGTGTATAGACTTCTTTTATTGATATATTTTTCTTATTTGCCTAGTCTCCATCCAACATTTAAATAGCTGGTACTCTTTTTCATATTTTTCACGAGACTTTAACGGTAATAGATTTAACGAAACCACGTTTGCTTCTTTCAGAATATCTTGAGGAACTTCATCTTCACATTTGGAATACATTTTTATAAACTTTTTGGAAGCTTGTTTATTTTGTAAACAAGAAGCAACCTTAGCAACATTCCATGCACTTTGATTTTTAACAATATTTACTTATCTAAATACCTATTATGACATTTTGGCATATTTGGTTTTTTCATTGCCATCCATATGAAAAAATATATGTAAAACACTGTAAATGGTCAGAAAAAATCATATGTATTACACAGGAGCAAAGTGCCATTTCCTCCCTTGGATAACTATCCGCGGGAGGAAATTATGCACTGTTCTCCCTTGTCATACAAATAGCTATTGGCATTAGCCACCCTCTTTACCACCCCCCACCCTATTATTAAAGGGAGTAAAAAATTAAATTGGGATTTAGTCTGTGTACGAGAACAAGGGCCTTTAAAGTTTATTTTGGCATGAGCGGTTGGGCAGCGGTTTTTTATTTCTGTTTCTGACAATTTCATAGATTATGTCAAGTTAATAGTGATTTATGTTTTGAATTGTTATCATGACTTATGGCTGTTTCAAAATTTGAAATATGTTTCAATGCCATTTAAAAACTTCATGGGTTATGTAAAATCCTGACATTTTAGTAATTTTAATTTTAAAAAGTTATCATGACAACGTCAATTTCATAAGTTGAACTATGTTAAACAAGTTATGTGTACTGATTGATGCTAAGGTTATGTTAGTGTAAACTAACGGGGTAATTTAAATTTATGTTGATACAAGTGTCTTCAAATAATTTATTAAAAATAAAGTATTATATTTTGTTTTATTTTGGAAGAGAGAAAAAGAAGGAGGTTAATGAGTAAAAAAAAAAAGAAAAATAATGATTGAAAATAGATTTTGGGATGTTGAAAGTAGTAGAAAAATAATAATTAGAAGGACAATATAAGTAGTTTCACGCAATAAAATCTAATCGAAAACTTCCGATCAAAAAGATTGCGTTATTTTTATTTTTATTAAATAAATGATTTGACCCTATACAGTAGTTAAAGGACTTTGCAGTAAGTAGTTTTACGTAATAAAATCTAATCGACAACTTCCGATCAAAAAGATTGCGAATATTTTTATGTTTATTAAATAAATGCGACGTACGTCGCTGTTTCGGGCCTACAAATGATTTGACCCTATACAATAGTTAAAGAACATTGCAGTAAGTAGTTTTACGTAATAAAATCTAATCGACAACTTCCGATCAAAGAGATTGCTAACATTTTTATTTTTATTAAATAAATGCGACGTACGTCGCTGTTTCGGGCCTACAAATGATTTGACCCTATACAGTAGTTAAAGGACATTGCAGTAAGTAGTTTTACGTAATAAAATCTAATCGACAACTTACGATCAAAAAGATTGCGAATATTTTTATTTTTATTTCGGGCCTACAAATGATTTGACCCTATACAGTAGTTAAAGGACATTTCAGTAAGTAGTTTTACGTAATAAAATCTAATCGACAACTTCCGATTAAAAAGATTGCGAATATTTTTATTAAATAAATGCGACGTACGTCGCTGTTTCGGGCCTACGAATGATTTGACCCTATACCGTAGTTAAAGGACATTGCAGTAAGTAGTTTTACATAATAAAATCTAATCGACAACTTCCGATTAAAAAGATTGCGAATATTTTCATTAAATAAATGCGACGTACGTCGCTATTTCGGGCCTACAAATGACTTGACTTTATACTGTAGTTAAAGGACATTGCAGTAAGTAGCTTTACGTAATAAAATCTAATCAACAACTTCCGATCAAGAAGATTGCGAATATTTTTATTTCTATTAAATAAATGCGACGTACGTCGCTGTTTCAGGCCTACAAATGATTTGACCCTATACAATAGTTAAAGGACATTGCAGTAAGTAGTTTTACGTAATAAAATCTAATCGACAACTTCCGATCAAAAAGATTGCGTTATTTTTATTAAATAAATGCGACGTACGTCGCTGTTTCGGGTCTACAAATGATTTGACCCTATACAGTAGTTAAAGGACATTGCAGTAAGTAGTTTTACATAATAAAATCTAATCGACAACTTCCGATTAAAAAGATTGCGAATATTTTCATTAAATAAATGCGACGTACGTCGCTATTTCGGGCCTACAAATGACTTGACTTTATACTGTAGTTAAAGGACATTGCAGTAAGTAGCTTTACGTAATAAAATCTAATCAACAACTTCCGATCAAGAAGATTGCGAATATTTTTATTTCTATTAAATAAATGCGACGTACGTCGCTGTTTCAGGCCTACAAATGATTTGACCCTATACAATAGTTAAAGGACATTGCAGTAAGTAGTTTTACGTAATAAAATCTAATCGACAACTTCCGATCAAAAAGATTGCGTTATTTTTATTAAATAAATGCGACGTACGTCGCTGTTTCGGGTCTACAAATGATTTGACCCTATACAGTAGTTAAAGGACATTGCAGTAAGTAGTTTTACGTAATAAAATCTAATCGACAACTTACGATCAAAAAGATTGCGAATATTTTTATGTTTATTAAATAAATGCGACGTACGTCGCTGTTTCGGGCCTACAAATGATTTGACCCTATACAGTAGTTAAAGGACATTGCAGTAAGTAGTTTTACGTAATAAAATCTAATCGACAACTTACGATCAAAAAGATTGCGAATATTTTTATTTTTATTTCGGGCCTACAAATGATTTGACCCTATACAGTAGTTAAAGGACATTTCAGTAAGTAGTTTTACGTAATAAAATCTAATCGACAACTTCCGATTAAAAAGATTGCGAATATTTTTATTAAATAAATGCGACGTACGTCGCTGTTTCGGGCCTACGAATGATTTGACCCTATACCGTAGTTAAAGGACATTGCAGTAAGTAGTTTTACATAATAAAATCTAATCGACAACTTCCGATTAAAAAGATTGCGAATATTTTCATTAAATAAATGCGACGTACGTCGCTATTTCGGGCCTACAAATGACTTGACTTTATACTGTAGTTAAAGGACATTGCAGTAAGTAGCTTTACGTAATAAAATCTAATCAACAACTTCCGATCAAGAAGATTGCGAATATTTTTATTTCTATTAAATAAATGCGACGTACGTCGCTGTTTCAGGCCTACAAATGATATGACCCTATACAATAGTTAAAGGACATTGCAGTAAGTAGTTTTACGTAATAAAATCTAATCGACAACTTCCGATCAAAAAGATTGCGTTATTTTTATTAAATAAATGCGACGTACGTCGCTGTTTCGGGTCTACAAATGATTTGACCCTATACAGTAGTTAAAGGACATTGCAGTAAGTAGTTTTACATAATAAAATCTAATCGACAACTTCCGATTAAAAAGATTGCGAATATTTTCATTAAATAAATGCGACGTACGTCGCTATTTCGGGCCTACAAATGACTTGACTTTATACTGTAGTTAAAGGACATTGCAGTAAGTAGCTTTACGTAATAAAATCTAATCAACAACTTCCGATCAAGAAGATTGCGAATATTTTTATTTCTATTAAATAAATGCGACGTACGTCGCTGTTTCAGGCCTACAAATGATTTGACCCTATACAATAGTTAAAGGACATTGCAGTAAGTAGTTTTACGTAATAAAATCTAATCGACAACTTCCGATCAAAAAGATTGCGTTATTTTTATTAAATAAATGCGACGTACGTCGCTGTTTCGGGTCTACAAATGATTTGACCCTATACAGTAGTTAAATGACATTGCAGTAAGTAGTTTTACGAAATAAAATCTAATCGACAACTTCCGATCAAAAAGATTGCGAATATTTTTATTTTTATTAAATAAATGCGACGTACGTCGCTGTTTCAGGCCTACAAATGATTTGACCTTATACAGTAGTTAAAGGACATTGCAGTAAGTAGTTTTACGTAACAAAATCTAATCGACAACTTCCGATCAAAAAGATTGCGAAAATTTTTTTTTATTAAATAAATGCGACGTACGTCGCTGTTTCGGGCCTACAAATGATTTGACCCTATACAGTAGTTAAAGGACATTTCAGTAAGTAGTTTTACGTAATAAAATCTAATCGACAACTTCCGATTAAAAAGATTGCGAATATTTTTATTAAATAAATGCGACGTACGTCGCTGTTTCGGGCCTACAAATGACTTGACTTTATACTGTAGTTAAAGGACATTGCAGTAAGTAGCTTTACGTAATAAAATCTAATCAACAACTTCCGATCAAGAAGATTGCGAATATTTTTATTTCTATTAAATAAATGCGACGTACGTCGCTGTTTCAGGCCTACAAATGATTTGACCCTATACAATAGTTAAAGGACATTGCAGTAAGTAGTTTTACGTAATAAAATCTAATCGACAACTTCCGATCAAAAAGATTGCGTTATTTTTATTAAATAAATGCGACGTACGTCGCTGTTTCGGGTCTACAAATGATTTGACCCTATACAGTAGTTAAAGGACATTGCAGTAAGTAGTTTTACATAATAAAATCTAATCGACAACTTCCGATTAAAAAGATTGCGAATATTTTCATTAAATAAATGCGACGTACGTCGCTATTTCGGGCCTACAAATGACTTGACTTTATACTGTAGTTAAAGGACATTGCAGTAAGTAGCTTTACGTAATAAAATCTAATCAACAACTTCCGATCAAGAAGATTGCGAATATTTTTATTTCTATTAAATAAATGCGACGTACGTCGCTGTTTCAGGCCTACAAATGATTTGACCCTATACAATAGTTAAAGGACATTGCAGTAAGTAGTTTTACGTAATAAAATCTAATCGACAACTTCCGATCAAAAAGATTGCGTTATTTTTATTAAATAAATGCGACGTACGTCGCTGTTTCGGGTCTACAAATGATTTGACCCTATACAGTAGTTAAATGACATTGCAGTAAGTAGTTTTACGAAATAAAATCTAATCGACAACTTCCGATCAAAAAGATTGCGAATATTTTTATTTTTATTAAATAAATGCGACGTACGTCGCTGTTTCAGGCCTACAAATGATTTGACCTTATACAGTAGTTAAAGGACATTGCAGTAAGTAGTTTTACGTAACAAAATCTAATCGACAACTTCCGATCAAAAAGATTGCGAAAATTTTTTTTTATTAAATAAATGCGACGTACGTCGCTGTTTCGGGCCTACAAATGATTTGACCCTATACAGTAGTTAAAGGACATTTCAGTAAGTAGTTTTACGTAATAAAATCTAATCGACAACTTCCGATTAAAAAGATTGCGAATATTTTTATTAAATAAATGCGACGTACGTCGCTGTTTCGGGCCTACGAATGATTTGACCCTATACAGTAGTTAAAGGACATTGCAGTAAGTAGTTTTACGTAATAAAATCTAATCGACAACTTCCGATCAAAGAGATCGCCAATATTTTTATTTTTATTAAATAAATGCGACGTACATCGCTGTTTCGGGCCTACAAATGATTTGACCCTATACAGTAGTTAAAGGACATTGCAGTAAGTAGTTTTACGTAATAAAATCTAATCGACAACTTCCGATCAAAAAGATTGCGAATATTTTTATTTTTATTAAATAAATGCGACGTACGTCGCTGTTTCAGGCCTACAAATGATTTGACCTTATACAGTAGTTAAAGGACATTGCAGTAAGTAGTTTTACGTAATAAAATCTAATCGACAACTTCCGATCAAAAAGATTGCGAATATTTTCATTTTTATTAAATAAATGCGACGTACGTCGCTGTTTCGGGTCTACAAATGATTTGACCCCATACAGTAGTTAAAGGACTTTGCAGTAAGTAGTTTTACGTAATAAAATCTAATCGACAACTTCCGATCAAAAAGATTGCGAAAATTTTTATTTTTATTAAATAAATGCGACGTACGTCGCTGTTTCGGGTCTACAAATGATTTGACCCCATACAGTAGTTAAAGAACTTTGCAGTAAGTAGTTTTACGTAATAAAATCTAATCGACAACTTCCGATCAAAAAGATTGCGAAAATTTTTTTTTATTAAATAAATGCGACGTACGTCGCTGTTTCGGGCCTACAAATGATTTGACCCTATACAGTAGTTAAAGGACATCTCAGTAAGTAGTTTTACGTAATAAAATCTAATCGACAACTTCCGATTAAAAAGATTGCGACGTACGTCGCTGTTTCGGGCCTACAAATGATTTGACCCTATACAGTAGTTAAAGGACATTGCAGTAAGTAGTTTTACGTAATAAAATCTAATCGACAACTTCCGATTAAAAAGATTGCGAATATTTTTATTTTTATTAAATAAATGCGACGTCCGTCGCCGTTTCGGACCTACAAATGATTTGACCCTATACAGTAGTTAAAGGACATTTCAGTAAGTAGTTTTACGTAATAAAATCTAAACGACAACTTCCGATTAAAAAGATTGCGAATATTTTTATTAAATAAATGCGACGTACGTCGCTGTTTCGGGCCTACAAATGATTTGACCCTATACAGTAGTTAAAGGACATTGCAGTAAGTAGTTTTATGTAATAAAATCTAATCGACAACTTCCGATTAAAAAGATTGCGAATATTTTTATTTTAATTTCGGGCCTACAAATGATTTGACCCTATACAGTAGTTAAAGGACATTTCAGTAAGTAGTTTTACGTAATAAAATCTAATCGACAACTTCCGATTAAAAAGATTGCGAATATTTTTATTAAATAAATGCGACGTACGTCGCTGTTTCGGACCTACGAATGATTTGACCCTATACAGTAGTTAAAGGACATTGCAGTAAGTAGTTTTACGTAATAAAATCTAATCGACAACTTCCGATCAAGAAGATTGCGAATATTTTTATTAAATAAATGCGACGTACGTCGCTGTTTCGAGCCTACAAATGATTTGACCCTATACAATAGTTAAAGGACATTGCAGTAAATAGTTTTATGTAATAAAATCTAATCGACAACTTCCGATCAAAAAGATTGCGAATATTTTTATTTTTATTAAATAAATGCGACGTACGTCGCTGTTTCGGGCCTACAAATGATTTGACCCTATACAGTAGTTAAAGGACATTGCAGTAAGTAGTTTTATGTAATAAAATCTAATCGACAACTTCCGATTAAAAAGATTGCGAATATTTTTATTAAATAAATGCGACGTACGTCGCTGTTTCGGGCCTACGAATGATTTGACCCTATACAGTAGTTAAAGGACATTGCAGTAAGTAGTTTTACGTAATAAAATCTATTCGACAACTTCCGATTAAAAAGATTGCGAATATTTTTATTAAATAAATGCGACGTACGTCGCTGTTTCGGGCCTACGAATGATTTGACTCTATACAGTAGTTAAAGGACATTGTAATAAGTAGTTTTACGTAATAAAATCTAATCGACAACTTCCGATCAAAAAGATTGCGAATATTTTTATTTTTATTAAATAAATGCGACGTACGCCGCTGTTTCGGGCCTACAAATGATTTGGTCCTATAGAGTAGTTAAAGGACATTACAATAAATAGTTTTATGTAATAAAATCTAATCGACAACTTCCGATCAAAAACATTGGGAATATTTTTATTTTCATTAAATAAATGCGACGTACGCCGCTGTTTTGGGCCTACAAATAATTTGGCCCTGCTCAGTAGTTAAAGGGCATTGGGTTAAGTAGTGTTACGTAATAAAATCTAATCGACAATTTCCTATCAAAAAGATCGCGAATATTTTTATTTTTATTAAATTCATACGACGTACGCCGCTGTTTCGGACCTACAAATGAGTTGGTCCTATACAGTAGTTAAAGGATATTTCAATAAATAGTTTCACGTAATAAAATCTAATCGACAACTTCCTATTAAAAAGATTGCGAATATTTTTATTGAATTCATGCGACGTACGCTGCTGTTTCGGACCTACAAATAATTTGGCCCCATGTAGTAGTTCAAGGACATTGTTATAAGTAGTTTTACCTAATAAAATCTAATCGACAACTTCCGATCAAAGAGATTGCGAATATTTTTATTTTTATTAAATTCATACAACGGACGCCGCTGTTTCGGATCTACAAATGATTTGGTCTTATACACTAGTTAAAGGACATTGCAATAAGTAGTTTCACCTAATAAAATCTAATCGACAACTTCCGATCAAAGAGGTTGCGAATATTTTTATTTTTATTAAATTCATGCGACGTACGGCGCTGTTTCGGACACACAAATGATTTGGCCCTATGTAGTGGTTTAAGGACATTGTTATAAGTAGTTTCACGCAATAAAATCTAATCGACAACTTCCGAACAAAAAAATTGCTAATATTTTTATTAAATTCATGATTGTGACGTACGCCGCTGTTTCGGACCTACAAATGATTTGGCCCTATGTAGTAGTTTAAGGACATTGTTATAAGTAGTTTCACGCAATAAAATCTAATCGACAACTTCCGATTGAAAAATTGTAGCTTTTTTCCTTTATAAGCACGTTATATGTATTTCATATATCCATTAGCAAAAGCATATCGCAAATGTCAGATAAAAATCAAACCACAAATTTGTCATTTCCATTGTTTTCATTGCCGTTGCTGGGCGTTTCTACATATAATATTTTTATCTTGCCGAGGATCCCACGACTTTATCGATGTGGTTGATTTTCGTGCCGTTGCTGGAAATGGCCGTTGCCAGCTTCACACCGACGACGTAGCATACCTTTTCTATAAAATAGTGAAAGGAGTTAATGTGTGGTCATTCTTAACGTCAATTTCCTTGAATAAAGAAGCAAAGATGTATCTAACTACAACTAACCAAATGAAGTCTCATAAAAGAACACTGCAACATAGAACAAATTCATGTGTACGGTTGGCGGATGGTATAGAAATTGTCCGAAGTGCTTTCAAATATAGAATTATAACTTACCGAGTGCACAGTGATAATGAGAAACTTGACTATATTATATTTTTCAACGAAATTAGACATAAAATATTGAATGTACTAGAATAAATACTGTTACTTCATAAAACAATGAAAGTAAACATGGAAACGTTTGCCAGCTACATATTACAAGCACAAGAAATAGCTGAAATTAAATCGTTTAATACTTCTAATAAAATTTTAGATCAAGGTGTGGATTTAGACAACGCCCTCAATACTTTTATAGACGTGATGGTTACGCAAACTACGGAGTTTCAAGAACGTTATTTTATTTGGTCTATTTTTGTCATGGTTTTCCTTTAGAACAGTGCTGAATGTGTGGCTGGTTTTATGTTAACACCTGGGGGGGTATTCGTAAAGAGCTTATCCAATTCTATATTGCTTTCTTTAAGGTCTGTTACCTCTTGTTTTAGCTGTCCCATTTCATTTTTAATGAGGTCTTTTACTATGTTGATGAAATTTATTCTAATTTCATCCTGCAGATCTTTATTTGTATCTTCCAACTGAACTATTTTTCCACTTAGCTCAGTATAATTATCTTTACTTAAGTACTTTATTGTAGAATTTAGTTTTGATAGTTCTTAATTTTGGTTTTGCAGCTTTTGGTTTTCTAGTATCAGTTTTTTATTTAATTTCAGACACTTTTCATATTCAAGTTCACATTCTGAACAGAAAAATTTCAGTTTTCTTTTGGTCAGATTCATACATCGGTCTTCGGTAGATGATAATGATGAACATTCACTACATAGTCCTTTTTGGCACAAGTCACATGCATGTAGGGATTTTGAGTTAGGGGTACTGTAGCATTAATATACGGTAACATCGCCAATTACACAACTAGCAATTCCATTTGCGTAGCGAGGGTTGCTAGCGCATTTATTATACACCTTGATGCCCGCATCTTGTGAGGGATCAGTAATCCAGGCACTGTTTGTCGTGACGTGCCTCTTGTTCGGCTCGCTGACGAGTAGCACGTCAGCGTTATACTCCACCCTATGTTGATACAGGAGGTCCTGGGCTACCCGGCTCCTGTTAAGGTTAATTTGAAGATATAATAATAATAATAATAATAATAATAATAATAAGCAGGAGGGGCTGACCTCCATCTATCAAGCCTTTGGTGAGTAGCACCACCACTTACTCCAGCTGGGGTGCAAAACCGAACCGGCAGCCCTAGTGCACCCGGGAGGGGAAAGCATCTTCCCCTCTGGTGTCGGCCGTGGACTTGTTGGGCTAACCACCCACAAGTTCTACACTCCGGTTCCGATTAACCGAAGGCAGGGCCCCCACAATCGACCCCATCCGGATAGGGGTCACGGGCAAGGTGGTGGGGCCCAACCGGATCGATTGCCTAATGACGACGACCGCGAGCTACAAGGACGCTTTGAGTGGACCGATGATTTAAGGGACGACCTTCTGCTGTGCTATGAAAGCAGTGAGCCCGCGCGGAGGTGATACATGGCGCGGATGCATGCTGTGTGGTGTGAGAGGCTACCAGAGCATAGCGCCTTCACGCCACAAAATCTGCGTGACTATGTATCCCACCTTCGTAGTAGGGGCTACGTGAGGGCTGCTCCTGGACCGGTGAATGAGGTGGCAGAAGGGCCGCCGCATTCACCGGTTGAGGACGTGGTTCTTCTCGTTCCGCCAACACCAGAGGGCCTCAGTACCAGACGGGGGTTACACCACATAAAAACCCCCGGGCCACAAGACCTGGCCAGAGAGGATGAAGAACTTCGTGCAGTGCTACCAGAACGGGCTGACCTCTGGCACATAAATTGTGCCGTGTATGCTGCTGCTCAACGCTTTTCTCGGGTGGAGGGGCAAAACACTGCTTCTCCACAGGAGAGGGCGGAGCGGCGCATACAAAAGATGGAAGCCAAGATCCGGTCGGCGAGGCAACAGGCATCCCGTATCCAATGTGTGATGGACTATATGGCGGCCAACAGGTCGTTCACGCCTAAAGTGCGTCGATTAGCCGCCAACTTAAGACGCGCCCATCACACACTCAATGAGGCAGAGCTGCGAACCACCAAACAGCACTGTCTCGACAGGATACGGATGCTAGTGACTTGCAAAAAGTCATTAGTGAGGCGGGCGAGAGGGCTTGCGGAAAATAAACTGTTCCGCGAAAAGCCCTCGCGCCTCTTCCAACCGCCTCCGCGTGTTGTAGAAAATCCGCCGACTGCAGATCAGGTGGAGAACTTCTGGAAAACGCTGTACGAGGAGAGGCTTCCACTCAACCGAGATTCTCCTGCCCTTGCACACTTTGAAGCCTTTTGTCAAAGGCTTCAGCAACCACAGGAAGTGTGTGAACCAATAACCCCAGAAGAGGTTCGTAGGGCTCTTGAGGGCTCTAAGAACTTTGCTGCTCCAGGTCCCGATGGGATAAATAACTTTTGGTGGAAAAAGTTATCGAGCACCCACCACCATTTGGCCAGAATTTTTAATTCCTGGTTGAATGGGGAGCAGCAAATCCCTTCTTGGGTTGTTGACGGGCGGACAGTGCTGATCCCCAAGAACGGAGATTTGTCGAACCCAAAGAACTACAGACCGATAACCTGTCTAAACGCATGCTACAAGGTGTTTACACGCATTTTGTACATGCGGGTGCTCCACGCAGTTGAACCGGTTTACGAACGGATATATGAGCAACGAGGGTCGAAGAGAGGTGTCGCTGGCTGCAAGGAAAACCTGCTGATCGACAGATGTGTCACGCAGGACTCCATGCAGTATAAGCGGAACCTCTTATGGCCTGGATCGACTACCGCAAGGCATTTGACATGACATCGCATGAGCTCATTGTTCACTTGCTCCGATGTCTTGTGGTACCAGGCCCCGTAGTGAGATGTATTGAAGAACTGATGCCGCTCTGGAGGACTCGTTTTACCATAACATCGGGTAACGATAGAGTCCAAACAGAGTCGGTAACATTCAGAAGAGGAGTATTTCAGGGAGATTCCCTCAGCCCCCTTCTCTTTTGCATCTCACTACTGCCATTATCCGTCTCGCCCCGGAAAACCCGTGGCTACAACTGCGGTACCCCCGGCGACAGGAGGCATAAGGTCACCCATCTATTTTATATGGATGACCTTAAACTTTATGCCACTGGAGAGAGGGATCTCCAGCAGTCCCTTAGGGTGGTACAGGAGTACACGCAGGCTGTCGGTATGCAGTTCGGGTTGGACAAATGCGCACTGATCCATCTCAAGAGAGGACGATGCGGTGACTACAGAGAGGACGCGCAGCTCGTGGACGGAAGCATCTTACACCATCTAGATGCCGGAGAGTCGTACACTTACTTGGGTGTCGAGCAACGCTCCACCCAAGAAGTGAGTGTAGTGAAAAACGCTCTCCGCGGCAAGTATCAGCACCTACTCCGACAGATCTGGTCTTCAGAACTGTCGGGGAAGAACAAGGTGTCTGCTACAAATATGCTTGCCGTTCCGATCCTTCTCTACTCTTTCGGAGTAGTGAAGTGGACTAGAGAAGAGCTGCGTCAACTCGATGTAGTAACCCGCAAGAAGATGCATCTCAATAGGAGCTTGCATCCTAAATCGTCCGTTCCACGGTTATATCTCCCACGACATCGGGGAGGCCGTGGACTCTTGAGCTTGGAGAGTCTCCATAGCAGGATGGTTCTGGATGGAGCATGTAAGGTCATCAGGAGTTCGGATCCCCTCCTCTGCATGGTCCGACACCATGAAAATGCAGAGGTAGGAGCTTTTCTCTTTAAGGCAGCACGGAGAGCAGCCGATGAACTTGGTCTCATCTTCGACGTCGAGCGGGTAAACCCCGACTCTGTCACCGAGTTGGAACCCGTTCGACTAAAAGCCCACATTAGAGCTGCAGAACACAACATCCTTCTGCAGCTCCATAAGGATAAGCCATTGCACGGGGTCTTCTATAAAAATATAGAAGACCTCGGCTTATCCGAAAGGCTGACCTTCGCCTTCTTAAGGTCAGCTGGGCTGAAGTCTGAGACCGAGGGATTCATAATGGCTTGCCAGGATGGTGTATTTAACACTCTCGTCTATCGACGTCGTGTCATGGGTATGGAGGTCCCTGATGTCCGCTGCAGGGCCTGCCGCAGGGCGCCGGAGACTCTAATGCACTTACTGTCGGCTTGCCCGACATACGCAGTCTCGGCCTATATTCATAGACACAACGCAGCATTACGAGTGCTTTACTATCATCTAAGGCACTCGTAGGGGATAGACGAAACACCAGTGCTGCCTTACGTTCCGGGGGATATTGAGTCCGTTGTGGGGAATGAGAAGTGCCTAATCTATTGGAACTACTCGTTTCCCACCGTCAGGCAAATACAAGCCAACAAGCCTGACATAGTACTCCTCGACCACCAACTCAAGACAATGCATGTCGTGGAATTCTCGGCTCCCGCTGAGAGCAACATTGTCTTGAAAGAGGAGGAAAAACGGACAAAATATCGAGATTTGCTCTTCGAACTCCGCAGGCTTTATCCAGGCCATTCTGTTAAAATAGTGGTACTGATTATAGGAGCCCTCGGTAGAATGAGACAGATGCTGCTTTCAGAACTAAAGATCATACCGGCATGCCGAGATTCGGCAGAGATCTTAGCCGGCAGAATGCAGAAAGCTGTCATCCTCGGATCATTGCGTCTACTTAGGGCACACGATTCTCGGACCCGGTAGTCACTCACCCCACGGGCGTGGGGAGTGGCTATTGGTATTACCAGCTCCCCTCTGTGAGGGTCGGAGCCACAGAGTAGGGTGACTGGTTTTTTGTAAAAAAAAAAAAAAAAAAAAAAACCGAACCGGCAGCCCTAGTACACCCGGGAGGGGAAAGCGTCTTCCCCTCTGGTGTCGGTCGTGGGCCTGCTGGGCTAACCACCCACAGGCCCTAAACTTTGGTTCCCATAGGCCGAAGGCAGGGCCCCCACGATCGACCCCGTGCGGATAGGGGTCAAGGGCAAGGTGGTGGGGCCCAACCGGACAGACCGCCCGTTGATGACAATGGCAATGCCCAAGGACGCTTTGAGTGGACGGATGAGCTGAGGGATGAACTTCTGCATTGTTATGAAAGCAGTGAGCCCGCGCGGAGGGTATACATGGCGCGGATGCATGCTCTGTGGTGTGAGAGGCTACCAGAGCATAGCGCCTTCACGCCACAAAATCTGCGTGACTATGTATCCCACCTTCGTAGTAGGGGCTACGTGAGGGCTGCTCCTGGACCGGTGAATGAGGTGGCCGAAGAGCCGCCACATTCACCGGTTGAGGACGTAGCTCTCCTCGTTCCGCCAATACCAGAGGGCCTCAGTACCAGAAGGGGGTTACACCGTCTGAAAACCCCCGGGCCACAAGACCTGGCCGGAGTGGACGCTGAACTTCGTACAGCGCTACCAGAAGAGGCTGACATCTGGCACATAAATTGTGCCGTGTATGCCGCTGCTCAACGCTCGTCTCAGGTGGAGAGGCGAAATACCTCTTCCCCACAGGAGAGAGCGCAGCGGCGCATACAAAAGATGGAAGCCAAGATCCGGTCGGCGAGGCAACAGGCATCCCGTATCCAATGTGTGATGGACTATATGGCGGCCAACAGGCCTTTCACGCCTAAAGTACGTCGATTAGCCGCCAACTTAAGATGCGTCCATCACACACTCAATGAGGCAGTGCTGCGAACCACCAAACAGCACTGTGTCGACAGGATACGGATGCTAGTGGCTTGCAGAAAGTCACTAGTGAGGCGGGCGAGGGGGCTTGCGGAAAATAAACTGTTCCGCGAGAAGCCCTCGCGCCTTTTCCAGCCGCCTCCGCGTGTTGTAGACAATCCGCCGACTGCAGATCAGGTGGAGAACTTCTGGAAAACACTGTACGAGGAGAGGCTTCCACTCAACCGAGATTCTCCTGCCCTTGCACACTTTGAAGCCTTTTGTCAAAGGCTTCAGCAACCACAGGAAGTGTGCGAACCAATAACTCCAGAAGAGGTTCGTAGGGCTCTTGAGGGCTCTAAGAACTTTGCTGCTCCAGGTCCCGATGGGATAAATAACTTTTGGTGGAAAAAGTTATCGAGCACCCACCACCATTTGGCCAGAATTTTTAATTCCTGGTTGAATGGGGAGCAGCAAATCCCTTCTTGGGTTGTTGAGGGGCGGACAGTGCTGATCCCCAAGAACGGAGATTTGTCCAACCCAAAGAACTACAGACCGATAACCTGTCTAAACGCATGTTACAAGGTGTTTACACGCATTTTGTACATGCGGGTGCTCCGCGCAGTCGAACCGGTTTACGAACGGATATATGAGCAACGAGGGTCGAAGAAAGGTGTCGCTGGCTGCAAGGAGAACCTGCTGATCGATAGATGTATCACGCAGGACTCCATGCAGTATGAGCGGAACCTCTCTATGGCCTGGATCGACTACCGCAAGGCATTTGATATGACATCACATGAGCTCATTGTTCACTTGCTCCGATGTCTTGTGGTACCCGGTTCCGTAGTGAGATGTATTGAAGAACTGATGCCGCTCTGGAGGACTCGCTTTACCATAACATCGGGTAACGATAGAGTCCAAACAGAGTCGGTAACATTCAGAAGGGGAGTATTTCAGGGAGATTCCCTCAGCCCCCTCCTGTTTTGCATCTCACTACTGCCATTATCCGTCTCGCTCCGGAAAACCCGTGGCTACAACTGCGGTACCCCCGGCGACAGGAGGCATAAGGTCACCCATCTATTTTATATGGATGACCTTAAACTTTATGCCTCTGGAGAGAGGGATCTCCAACAGTCCCTTAGGGTGGTACAGGAGTACACGCAGGCTGTCGGTATGCAGTTCGGGTTGGACAAATGCGCACTGATCCATCTCAAGAGAGGACGATGCGGTGACTATGGAGAGGACGCGCAGCTCGTGGACGGAAGCATCTTACACCATCTAGATGCCGGAGAGTCGTACACTTACTTGGGTGTCGAGCAACGCTCCACCCAAGAAGTGAGTGTAGTGAAAAACGCTCTCCGCGGCAAGTATCAGCACCTACTCAGACAGATCTGGTCTTCAGAACTGTCGGGGAAGAACAAGGTGTCTGCTACAAATATGCTTGCCGTTCCGATCCTTCTCTACTCTTTCGGAGTAGTGAAGTGGACTAGAGAAGAGCTGCGTCAACTCGATGTAGTAACCCGCAAGAAGATGCATCTTAATAGGAGCTTGCATCCTAAATCGTCCGTTCCACGGTTATATCTCCCACGACATCGGGGAGGCCGTGGACTCTTGAGCTTGGAGAGTCTCCATAGCAGGATGGTTCTGGATGGAGCATGTAAGGTCATCAGGAGTTCGGATCCCCTCCTCTGCATGGTCCGAGACCATGAAAATGCAGAGGTAGGAGCTTTTCTCTTTAAGGCAGCACGGAGAGCAGCCGATGAACTTGGTCTCATCTTCGACGTCGAGCGGGTAAACCCCGACTCTGTCACCGAGTTGGAACCCGTTCGACTAAAAGCCCACATTAGAGCTGCAGAACACAACATCCTTCTGCAGCTCCATAAGGATAAGCCATTGCACGGGGTCTTCTATAAAAATATAGAAGACCTCGGCTTATCCGTAAGGCTGACCTTCGCCTTCTTAAGGTCAGCTGGGCTGAAGTCTGAGACCGAGGGATTCATAATGGCTTGCCAGGATGGTGTATTTAACACTCTCGTCTATCGACGTCGTGTCATGGGTATGGAGGTCCCTGATATCAGCTGCAGGGCCTGCCGCAGGGCACCGGAGACTGTAATGCACTTACTGTCGGCTTGCCCGACATACGCAGTCTCGGCCTATATTCATGGACACAACGCAGCATTACGAGTGCTTTACTATCATCTAAGGCACTCGTATGGGATAGACGAAACACCAGTGCTGCCTTACGTTCCGGGGGATATTGAGTCCGTTGTGGGGAATGAGAAGTGCCTAATTTATTGGAACTACTCGTTTCCCACCGTCAGGCAAATACAAGCCAACAAGCCTGACATAGTACTCCTCGACCACCAACTCAAGACAATGTATGTAGTGGAATTCTCAGCTCCCGCTGAGAGCAACATTGTCTTGAA
Organism: Leptura quadrifasciata; assembly: GCA_963675555.1. Classification (NCBI taxonomy): domain Eukaryota; kingdom Metazoa; phylum Arthropoda; class Insecta; order Coleoptera; family Cerambycidae; genus Leptura; species Leptura quadrifasciata. The sequence continues at coordinate 25,249,225 of OY776682.1, forward strand.
AGAGGAGGAAAAACGGACAAAATATCGAGATTTGCTCTTCGAACTCCGCAGGCTTTATCCAGGCCATTCTGTTAAAATAGTGGTACTGATTATAGGAGCCCTCGGTGGAATGAGACAGACGCTGCTTTCAGAATTAAAGATCATACCGGCATGCCGAGACTCGGCAGAGATCTTAGCCGGCAGAATGCAGAAGGCTGTCGTCCTCGGTTCATTACGTCTACTCAGGGCACACGATTCACGGACCCGGTCTGTGAGGGTCGGAGCCACAGAGTAAGGTGACTGGTTTTTTGTAAAAAAAATAATAATAATAATAATAATAAATCAGTTTATTCTGTAAAATTAGAATAGGCCAGGTGACAATTTGTTGAATTGATGTAAAACCTGACCTTTGTACGATCATACATCTTTACAAAATACTTAATATATCATCACAAATTAAAAACATATAATGTCTATACAGAAGGGTCGGATAAGTTAAAAAATACATATAATGCATATATAGAAAAAATATATATATAAATAAATAAGAACAGAACAAAGTACAGCGGCTAATAATTAATGGTAAGTTGTTCCGATTTTAAGAGTTGAATTATTTTTGCTTTAAAGTTGTTTGGACTCAGTATTTTTAGATCGGATGGTAGTTGGGTAGTTGGTTATATATCTTGGTTGCTTGGTATGTGAAATTCTTCTTGAAATTCTCAGTGTGATGTCTCGATTTCTAGTTGCTACTGAGTGCACATCTTCGCGTTTCTCGATTTTGTTTAATAAGTATTCTGGTTTTTTTTTGAGACAATCACATTATGCACCATACAGCATAGATGTAACCACTGTCTTTGTTTCATGTTCAGCCATCCCACTTGCTTGATATATAGACTTATGTGTTCTCTGTAGGGAACATCTTCCGCATACCGTATACAGGCGTTTTGAACATTCTGTATCCTGTGTGTGTTTCCTACTTTGAGGGAGGGACCATACACGGAGTCGCAATAATTTAATTTTGACAGTACTAGTGAATCGCTTAGTTTGATTTTGGCATCCTTTGGTAAGTTGACTTTCAAGTGGTACAGACCTCTTAAACTTAAATATGCTGAGCGACACATACTTGACACTTGTTTAGTGAAATTTAATTTGTCATCCATAATAAGGCCGAGATTCCTAACATAATCGCTGAACTTTATCTCATTGTTATTCATCATCAGTTTGAGACCATTGTTGCGTAACTCGTTCTCATTGTTATTCATCATCAGTTTGAGACCATTGTTGCGTAACTCGTTTCTGTTTTTTTCACTACCAAAAAGAATTGCATCTGTCTTATTGATATTTAACTGCAATCCATTTTCAAGTGCCCACTGCAAAGTGCTGTTTAGATCATCACTAATTTTTTGGAAAGCTTCATGGCATTTACTCACGTTAAAACTTAACATGAGTTGTAAATCATCTGCATAATAATGAATACAGCAAGATTCAATTTTCTGCTCAAGATCTATAATGAAGACGTTGAAAAGTAAGGGCTCAAGTATAGATCCTTGTGGTACTCCCGATTTAATAGTACACTGTTTTGAAAATACATGTGTGTCTTTCTCGCTAAGCTGAACAGTTTGCTTACGCTCTGTTAGGTAGCTTCTGAACCATTCCCACATTATTCCTCTAACTCCATAGTAGTATAGCTTAGACAGTAATAGCTCATGACTTACACTGTCAAATGCTTTTAACATGTTTAATAGTACGAGCACTGTGATCATGTTATTGTCAGTTGCTGTTATGATATCATGTATTTTCAGTAGTGCCGTTGTTGTGCTGTGGTGTTTACGGAAACCTGAATGGGCTTTGAGAAATATATTGTGTGTTTCTAAATAGTCTGTCAATTGTTCATGAACTACTCTTTCCAGAATTTTTGATCCAGGTGGAAGGATACTAATTGGTCTTAAGTCTTTAAGTTCTGTAGAATCTTCTTTTTTTAATGGTGGAATAACTTTTTTTTTCCAGGGAGTAATTTATAATGTGACTAAGTTCATTGTTGCAGTATTGTAAGCATATCTTTATCATATGTATTGTGATACCATTCATTCCTGGAGCATTGGACTTTATGCTGTGCACTATTTTTCCTATTTGTTGGTGATCGACAGGTTTAATGGTAAAGTCTTGGCGTTCTGCTATGTAATTGTCATAGTAATAGTTATATAGCATTTCTTCACAAGAGATGTGTCTGGTGCAGTTTATGAAATGATCATTTATTACATTAGCATTGAAATTTTCACCGGTTGCTATGCCGTTACTTTTATTGTTGCTAACGAAACCCCATTGTCTCATTTTATTCCAAAATGCTTTAGAATTTCATGTTCTGTTTAATCGTATGTTCATAATACTTTTTCTTTTCGACGTTGACGGCTCTGTTAGTGTAGTTTCTGATTTGGCAGTAATATTGCCTATCTACTTCTGTCATTGTTCTTTTATACTTTCGATGGGCATTGTCTCGGTCTCTTAGTATCCATTTTAGGTTGTACGTCATCCAGGGTGCCTTCGTCTTTTTTTTTTGCTTTTTGGTATTAGAGGTGCATGAAAGTCAATTAGGGATAAGATACAGGAGTTTAGCCACCTTACTTTGTCATCAGTATTTTTTAGTTGGTATACACGTCCCCAATTCATATTTTTGGCATCTTCAGCGAATTTATCCATTTCGATATTCTTATAATTTCTGCAGAATTTTTGTTCAGTTATCTCCTCTTGGTCAAATTCCAGAAAAGCATATTATATGTCATGGTCAGATAAGTGTGTGATGCATCTTTGGTTCCAGATTCGATTACATTCCACTTTTTTATTTACACATAATATATCAATGAATGACTCGGTATCTGCTGTTATTCGAGTAGGGTGTGTTATGATTTGTTTCAAGTCAAGTATGTCTAGCATTGAGATTAGTTGTTCTGTGTTCGTGTTTGTTTGCAGCTTGTTATTATTTAGATCCCCATGCATATTATGTAATCAAATGCTGTCGATATCTCTGCAAGACTATTTTCTACCTTCTCCAACGATGTTTGCATGCTTGGTCTGTATATCACCCCAGTTGCCGTTGCTCTTCCTTTGTGTATACAATGAATCCACAGCTGCCCGATTCCTTCTTCAATTCCAGTTATTTCATTTAAGATTTTGCCTTTTAGTGTTGACTTAGAGTATATGAGTAGCCCACCTCCTCTGCTATGTGTTCTGTCAATTCTAGCTAAGCTGTAGCCTCCTATCTTCAGTGTGTTGTTCAAATCTTCATTGGTGAGCCATGTCTCACTAACAGCTAGTATATCGTAGTTTTCTTTTTCAATTAGTTTTTTGACCCGACATACTTTATTTCTGATGGATCTAATATTTATGTGCGCAACTTTGAGCTTATGTACACCCTCTTTATTTTGCAGCTTTTGTTTTTTCATAATTGCTATAGTGTTGGTGTCTGATAGTCGATATTTTTTTATTTATTATTTAACATTCTCTTATAAAATGGACAGTTTTTATCCACAGCTGTGTGGCCTACATCGATACCCAGGTTGAATTTGCTATTTGCTTTTGCACAATTTATGCATTTTAGAGTTCTAGAATCACAGTCTTTGTAAGTATGGCTTCCTGAGCAATTTGAGCAGCTTAATTCTGATCTACAGTCTTTGGCGAAATGGTTATAACCTTGACATTTATAGCAACGTAGAAGACTTATGTGATCAAACACCCTGCCTCTTGACCAGCCTATGCATAATCGTTCACTTGTTATTAAATTTTTGTGGATTAGAGAATCAGTTTCTATAATGAGAGTAACTTTTTTAAATTTATTTTCAATTTTTTTCATTATTTTCATATGAAATTCTTCACCTTCGTTTACACTGTTGTGCTTTACTATTTTTTTTATTGTGTCTTCGTCATTTTCCTCTATATCCTCCGCACTAATATTCACCACTTTTATTTTCGGTTTTTTAATCCAGGGGCTTCTATAGTGTAATTGTTACCCATTTCCTGTCTTAACTTATTTTGTAACAAGCCTCTCTCAGTTATGTTTTCACAGCCTATAACTACTGCTCCGTTCGACACTTGTCTGGACTTTGATATGTTAATTCCAATTTCTGCTGGGTTTACTTTTTGTTTGATTTCACTTTTGGTTTGTTCCCTTGCTTGGTCTTTGTGTGGTTTAACCACGAGAACTCGTTCTGGTTCGTGCTTTACTGCATTTGCATAACCATTCATTTCTGGTAGATTATTTTTCGATTCTGCTTCTTTTAATTTAGCTATCAATTCACTTTTTTCTTCTTCTAGTTTTTTATTTGCCTGTAAATATATCCCATTTTTGTCTTATAACTGCTGTATAATTTCGCTCAGTAAGTAATTTTCCATTTCTAGGGAAGTGAGGTTAGTCACATGTTTTGAGTTATAGGTTATGGTCTTTAAAACAACAAATAACTCTAGTTTCATCAACTCTTGTGTAACTTTTTCTTGTGGAGCAGCTATTTTGAAACATTGCTCCACATTTTACACAGACACTGATTTGATTAGCCTTCTTGTTTTTACAACATTTAAAGACATTTTCGGGAGGATCGCCCGCGCCATCCTCACCTGCCGCCATCTTCTACACTTTTTCTCTGACCGCCATCAAAATGATTGCAGCTACCCTCCACATGGTCCTTGTCACCACACTTAGGACACCCAGGTTTAGCCTTGCGGGCCTTAGTCAGAGCTCTCCTAAAATTGTCACATTTGCCACTTCCAGCTTTATGGCCGGCCTTGTTACAGACCATCTGTCAAATAAATGTGCCCTCCAGCATGTGATCTGTCCGCGTTGTTCCCAAAAACATAACATCTCAGAGTGTAAATCACAAGATCTTTGTTGTATCAACTGCCTAACCTTCAATAAGGCTAATAAAGACTCAGTAATTAATACTAATCATGCAGCATGGAATAAAAATTGCTTCGTCCTCCAACAAAATCTTACAAAGTTCAGGAATAATATTTTAGGTATTCGGTAGCAATCAGCTCCTTTAAGTTCCGACCATGCGCTATCCACAAAAACATTTATAAACATTGATAAATCAATGGCTAAGAACTCTTATTTTATGTCGTTCTATTATCAGAATGTTCGTGGACTAGGGACAAAAAAGAATGAGTTATTTACTAATTCACCCTTTGACCAGTATGACTGTATTGCTCTCCCCGAGACATGGGCTCATGCGGGATTGTCAAATTCCGAACTGTTGGATATAAATGTATATGATGTATTTCGCGCTGATAGGGATTTTCAAGCTTGTAATAAAACGCGAGGAGGTGAAGTATTACTGGCACTTAAAATTAAATACAACACTTATTTACTTGACGTTCGTTCCCTATGTCCAGGTTTTAATAATCTCAAGGGCATCGATATACTGGGCGTAAGAATTAAAAATATGTAATCACTATTTTCTTATTTTTGTTTTATATATTCCCACTGACGCTACCTGTGATGATTATGAGTGTTTATTTGATAATATTGAATCATTATATGACCTGTATGGATCCGACATTCTCATTATCGGCGACTTTAACATCCCTGAATATTTCTCAAAAACTCCCAGACTTAAATATAATTCCCTGCTGCATTTTATGAACTTTTTTAATCTAAAACAACAAAATAATGTACTCAACGCTAATAACAGACTATTAGATCTCATTTTAAGTAATATGTCTTGTAACCTCCTCCGCGTCCCCCGGGTGGCGGATAGGGGAATGCCCTCACCGGCTCTGCCGGCGGGTAGGTGGGAAATAAAATACCTCCCGCGGACCAACAGGATAGCACAGAGGGGAAAACCTCTTATATAAATAGTCGCGAACTGATATAACTATGACGGACAAGGAAATTGATAAATCGTTTACGGTGCAGACGTTGGATACCTCAGTACCGGCACGGGGCGAGGGTGCTGCGGCAGAACCCCCCCGGGTCGTCATCCAATGACTGCCAGATACCTCCAGTGGTTTACCAGGCTGGGGTGTCGGTTACACCTAATGGCAGATTTGAAACAAGTGCAGGAGGCAGTGTAAAAGAAATCGATCTCATATGGGATGACGTTCTTAATAAGACGATTAGCAGCAAGCGTGATCAGCATAGCCGGCTCAATCTCGTGAGTAGGCTTGAAAGATGTAGTTCTCTCAGTGAAGGCTTAAACAAGAGAAAGTTAATGGAGGTATCCTTTGAGGCGGGAGACAGCGGGGCGGTCAAGAAAATTGAGTGCCCTGTTGCCTTCAGCATCACTGAATCAATATAAATGCTTTTGAAGCATATTAATGACCTAGAGTGGAAAATCGATAGTAATACGAAGTGTGAGATAAAGGAGATAGCGCTAAGACTGCGCAAGTAGGCCAACGTCCTAGATGGCACATCCGTAAAGGAGTGGTTCACCAGCCATCGATTTGTGTCCAATATGGTGCCCAAGCATGATACTGATACCCAAACTAGCGGGACACCTAAAGAAACACGAGAAGTCGGCATACAAACCATGGCGTGAAGTGCAGCAGGACAACTTAACCCCTTAACGGGAATCACCAGTTATGAAGAATGGATCGGCGCGGCACAGCAATCATGGGACAATTCTTTGTTCCAGAACACCGAGATAAAGGTCGGAAACCTCATCGATACTAATGAGTTCGTCACCAAAGTGGTGCTGGTGGAACCTGGTGACCGCAACATGGAGAGAAGTATACAGAAAATGTATAAGGACAGATGCCCCGAACTCGGTACTATTACTGAGGCGTTCGAGGTGATTGAACTAACCACCAGGCTGTGGTCGAGGCTTGCACAAGGAGAAGCCGGGAGCACGAGAATTATAAGAATCGCGCTGGACGGTAAGGAGGAGGATATTTGGGATAACCTTCACAAAGTCAAGGCCGAAACCGGCGAGTACAAATGGGTGGCCATCCACCATCTGAGTTTTGTCAGTACTGAACGCCTTAAAAAGATGGCAGAGGCTGTATTTCACGCCACAGACACTCGGGTGGTGATATATACAAACCAGCAACCCCGCAAAGCCCTCACTAAGCAGGAGAAGAAAAGGGAGTACAATACCTTTGCGCTGATTGCCGAGCAGAGCGGCACAACGTACAAGACCCTTTTGGGTAAAGCAAAGGGTCTACTCAAGGATAGTGAGTACACTAAGGCCATACGAGGGCTTAGCTGTACCAAGGATGGCAAGCTGCTTATTACGACTGAGAAAGATAAAGTAGCCTTGGAAGGAATAAATAAGATCTTGACCGAAGGCAACGAAATCAAAACTAGGGTAGTAGGGGCGGAGGAGAATCTGGAGACTTTGCATATCCGAGGATTGGACGCCGACACCGTCGAGGCAGAGTTCATGGAGGCAATCCAATCTAAATTGGGAAACCTTGGATGGGAAGACCGTTAGACTCAGCGAGCCACGCGAAAACGCCAGGGCCACCCAGGAGATTGACAAAGCTGATGCCAATATACTCCTGCAGGATAAGGAATTTCGGGTAGGACTGGTTAACTGTACGATCGAAAAACGTCTTAGAATCAAGAGGTGCTTTAAATGCTGGCCATCGGAACATGTAGCAGCTGAGTGCGATGGTTCGGATAGATCAAAGTCCTGCTTCAAATGCGGCGGTGAGGGACATAACGCAAAGGATTGCACAAATGAGGAATCCTGCCCGGTCTGTAACAAGGCCGGCCATAAAGCTGGAAGTGGCAAATGTGACAATTTTAGGAGAGCTCTGACTAAGGCCCGCAAGGCTAAACCTGGGTGTCCTAAGTGTGGTGACAAGGACCATGTGGAGGGTAGCTGCAATCATTTTGATGGCGGTCAGAGAAAAAGTGTAGAAGATGGCGGCAGGTGAGGATGGCGCGGGCGATCCTCCCGAAAATTTCTTTAAATGTTGTAAAAACAAGAAGGCTAATCAAATCAGTGTCTGTGTAAAATGTGGAGCAATGTTTCAAAATAGCTGCTCCACAAGAAAAAGTTACACAAGAGTTGATGAAACTAGAGTTATTTGTTGTTTAAAGACCATAACCTATAACTCAAAACATGTGACTAACCTCACTTCCCTAGAAATGGAAAATTACTTACTGAGCGAAATTATACAACAGATATAAGACAAAAATGGGATATATTTACAGGCAAATAAAAAACTAGAAGAAGAAAAAAAGTGAATTGATAGCTAAATTAAAAGAAGCAGAATCGAAAAATAATCTACCAGAAATGAATGGTTATGCAAATGCAGTAAAGCACGAACCAGAACGAGTTCTCGTGGTTAAACCACACAAAGACCAAGCAAGGGAACAAACCAAAAGTGAAATCAAACAAAAAATAAACCCAGCAGAAATTGGAATTAACATATCAAAGTTCAGACAAGTGTCGAATGGAGCAGTAGTTATAGGCTGTGAAAACATAACTGAGAGGGGCTTGTTACAAAATAAGTTAAGACAGGAAATGGGTAACAATTACACTATAGAAGCCCCTGGATTAAAAAACCGAAAATAAAAGTGGTGAATATTAGTGCGGAGGATATAGAGGAAAATGACGAAGACACAATAAAAAAAATAGTAAAGCACAACAGTGTAAACGAAGGTGAAGAATTTCATATGAAAATAATGAAAAAAATTGAAAATAAATTTAAAAAAGTTACTCATTATAGAAACTGATTCTCTAATCCACAAAAATTTAATAACAAGTGAACGATTATGCATACGCTGGTCAAGAGGCAGGGTGTTTGATCACATAAGTCTTCTACGTTGCTATAAATGTCAAGGTTATAACCATTTCGCCAAAGACTGTAGATCAGAATTAAGCTGCTCAAATTGCTCAGGAAGCCATACTTACAAAGACTGTGATTCTAGAACTCTAAAATGCATAAATTGTACAAAAGCAAATAGCAAATTCAACCTGGGTATCGATGTAGGCCACACAGCTGTGGATAAAAACTGTCCATTTTATAAGAGAATGTTAAATAATAAATAAAAAAATATCGACTATCAGACACCAACACTATAGCAATTATGAAAAAACAAAAGCTGCAAAATAAAGAGGGTGTACATAAGCTCAAAGTTGCGCACATAAATATTAGATCCATCAGAAATAAAGTATGTCGGGTCAAAAAACTAATTGAAAAAGAAAACTACGATATACTAGCTGTTAGTGAGACATGGCTCACCAATGAAGATTTGAACAACACACTGAAGATAGGAGGCTACAGCTTAGCTAGAATTGACAGAACACATAGCAGAGGTGGGCTACTCATATACTCTAAGTCAACACTAAAAGGCAAAATCTTAAATGAAATAACTGGAATTGAAGAAGGAATCGGGCAGCTGTGGATTCATTGTATACACAAAGGAAGAGCAATGGCAACTGGGGTGATATACAGACCAAGCATGCAAACATCGTTGGAGAAGGTAGAAAATAGTCTTGCAGAGATATCGACAGCATTTGATTACATAATATGCATGGGGGATCTAAATAATAACAAGCTGCAAACAAACACGAACACAGAACAACTAATCTCAATGCTAGACATATTTGACTTGAAACAAATCATAACAAACCCTACTCGAATAACAGCAGATACCGAGTCATTCATTGATATATTATGTGTAAATAAAAAAGTGGAATGTAATCGAATCTGGAACCAAAGATGCATCACACACTTATATGACATATAATATGCTTTTCTGGAATTTGACCAAGAGGAGATAACTGAACAAAAATTCTGCAGAAATTATAAGAATATCGAAATGGATAAATTCGCTGGAGATGCCAAAAATATGAATTGGGGACGTGTATACCAACTAGAAAATACTGATGACAAAGTAAAGTGGCTAAACTCCTGTATCTTATCCCTAATTGACTTTCATGCACCTCTAATACCAAAAAGCAAAAAAAAAAGACAAAGGCACCCTGGATGACGTACAACCTAAAATGGATACTAAGAGACCGAGACAATGCCCATCGAAAGTATAAAAGAACAATGACAGAAGTAGATAGGCAATATTACTGCCAAATCAGAAACTAGACTAACAGAGCCGTCAACGTCGAAAAGAAAAAGTATTATGAACATACGATTAAACAGAACATGAAATTCTAAAGCATTTTGGAATAAAATGAGACAATGGGGTTTCGTTAGCAACAATAAAAGTAACGGCATAGCAACCGGTGAAAATTTCAATGCTAATGTAATAAATGATCATTTCATAAACTGCACCAGAAGAAATGCTATATAACTATTACTATGACAATTACATAGCAGAACGCCAAGACTTTACCATTAAACCTGTCGATCGCCAACAAATAGGAAAAATAGTGCACGGCATAAAGTCCAATGCTCCAGGAATGAATGGTATCACAATACATATGATAAAGATATGCTTACAATACTGCAACAATGAACTTAGTCACATTATAAATTACTCCCTGGAAAAAAAAAGTTATTCCACCATTAAAAAAAGAAGATTCTACAGAACTTAAAGACTTAAGACCAATTAGTATCCTTCCACCTGGATCAAAAGTTCTGGAAAGAGTAGTTCATGAACAATTGACAGACTATTTAGAAACACACAATATATTTCTCAAAGCCCATTCAGGTTTCCGTAAACACCACAGCACAACAACGGCACTACTGAAAATACATGATGATATCATAACAGCAACTGACAATAACATGATCACAGTGCTTGTACTATTAAACATGTCAAAAGCATTTGACAGTGTAAGTCATGAGCTATTACTGTCTAAGCTATACTACTATGAAGTTAGAGGAATAATGTGGGAATGGTTCAGAAGCTACCTAACAGAGCGTAAGCAAACTGTTCAGCTTAGCGAGAAAGACACACATATATTTTCAAAACAGTGTACTATTAAATCGGGGGTACCACAAGGATCTATACTTGAGCCCTTACTTTTCAACGTCTTCATTATAGATCTTGAGCAGAAAATTGAATCTTGCTGTATTCATTATTATGCAGATGATTTACAACTCATGTTAAGTTTTAACGTGAGTAAATGCCATGAAGCTTTCCAAAAAATTAGTGATGATCTAAACAGCGCTTTGCAGTGGACACTTGAAAATGGATTGCAGTTAAATATCAATAAGACAGATGCAATTCTTTTTGGTACTGAAAAAAACAGAAACGAGTTACGCAACAATGGTCTCAAACTGATGATGAATAACAATGAGAACGAGTTACGCAACAATGGTCTCAAACTGATGATGAATAACAATGAGATAAAGTTCAGCGATTATGTTAGGAATCTCGGCCTTATTATGGATGACAAATTAAATTTCACTAAACAAGTGTCAAGTATGTGTCGATCAGCATATTTAAGTTTAAGAGGTCTGTACCACTTGAAAGTCAACTTACCAAAGGATGCTAAAATCAAACTAAGCGATTCACTAGTACTGTCAAAATTAAATTATTGCGACTCCGTGTATGGTCCCTCCCTCAAAGTAGGAAACACACACAGGATACAGAATGTTCAAAACGCCTGTATATGGTATGCGCAAGATGTTCCCTACAGAGAACACATAAGTCTATATATCAAGCAAGTGGGATGGCTGAACATGAAACAAAGACAGTGGTTACATCTATGCTGTATGGTGCATTTAGTATTTGTTGCATTAGTACAACTCATTAGTTAAATTTTATTTCCGTTTTTTTTTTAACCTAAATTTGTATAAATCCTCGCTTAATTGAGTTCAGTCAGGTAAAAATAATTATTATGAACTATTGAATATATTGCTCTATATAATGTTCTTTTACTGTACTATTTAATTCAATGAAGCAAAAATGTTATAATTAGAAAAAAATATATAATAATTACATAATGAATTTTTGTAAAATTGGACATATTAATGCTCGTTCGATTTTAGCAGGTTTTCCAGAAGAAAATATAATATCAAACAATTATGATATATTTATGGTGTCTGAAACATGGTTGGACAACCGAGTGGATAATGGGGCGGTTGAGTTGCGTGGATACAATCTTTTTAGAGCGGAAAGGGGTGGTAATGTAAGAGGAGGTGGAGTATGCATCTACGTAAAGAGTACAATATTTTTTGAAAGAATAGAGGTAAGCCATAGTTTAAATTGCGAACAGATATGGGGTTATATTACAATATCTAAAAAGAAATTTTGCATTGGTGCAATATATCGTCCTCCTAATTCAAATGTAGTTGACTTTTTCGATAATTTAGAGGAAAATTTTTCAAATTTGTTGCCAAGTTGTGACAATTTAATATGTACAGGGGATATAAATATTGATCTTATGGATTTAGAAAACAGTAATACCAGAAAATTCTTAGCGCTTTTGGATATTTATGGATTACTGCAGTTAATTGAAGAACCTACAAGAATTTCTGTAAATAAAATGTCACTTCTTGATGTGATAATATGTGCGGACAGGGACGATATTTCAGCTAGTGGCGTACAGAGTGTGGGTAATTTAAGAACTGATCATGAGTTGATTTATTGTAATTTAACCAAACCTACAATTAAACATCTTCATATTTTTAGAACGTACAGAGATTACAAAAATTTTGATTGTAATGTATTTAGTCGCGATTTAGAAACACTCTCTTTTGAAGAAATTTTTTATATAGATAATATTAATGAAAAAGTTGCATGTTTTAATAATTTATTAATATCTTTATTTGATAGGCATGCTCCGTTAAGAACAATTAGATGCACCAAGCCCAAAGCACCATGGTTAACTGATAATATCAGATCAATGATAAAATTAAGAGAAAAAGCTTTAGCTAGATTTAAACAAACCAGAATCCCTGAGCATTATAATTATTATAAAAGTTTACGTAATCTTACAAACAACGCGATAAAGTATGAGAAGAGAGCATATCTAAATTTTAGAATCAGAACTAATAAAACTAAAACCTTGTGGAGGGATTTGGGCGATTTGAATATCTATTCAAAAAAAAGAAATAAGGATATACCTCAAAATTTATCAGATGTTAATGAGATTAATAATTTTTTCATAAACTCTGCTAAAATGTTAAACACTGGTAATATACAGGAAACAAAATCGTACTATTTGAGCAATTTAAAAACTAATTTTGCACATAAATTTGAATTTATATTAACAAGTAATGAAAACATTTTACAAATTATACGATCTATGTCTAGTGATGCTTTGGGTTATGATAATATAAATTTGACAATGCTAAAATATTGCTGCCCATTTATTGTTCCCTTTATTACACATATAATAAACTATTGTTTATTAAGTAGTACATTTCCAGACATTTGGAAAATTGCACTGGTAACTCCCTTACCCAAAGTTGATCCACCTACTGAATATAAGGATTTAAGACCCATAAGTATTTTGTCTCCTTTATCCAAGTTACTTGAGAGGGTGATTTCTGATCAAATAAAAGAACATCTAGAAAGGTATGACATTTTACCACCATTTCAATCAGGCTTCCGATCCAATCACAGTTGTTCTACCGCACTAACACATATAATTGATGACATCTTAAACGCATCAGATGAAAATAAACTAACAGGGTTATTATTATTAGACTACACAAAAGCGTTTGATTGCATAAATCATGAAGTCTTATTAAGTATTTTGCATTATATCGGTTTTGAAAATAATGCTATCCTATTCATTCATAACTATTTACTAAATCGGAGTCAAGTTGTAAAATTAAAGAATAATATATCTCTCGAAGGTATTTTGGATCGTGGAGTGCCACAGGGGTCAATTCTGGGGCCATTACTCTTCTCTGTCTACACGAGTCAGTTGCACAGAGTACTTAAATTTTGTAAGGTACATTGTTACGCCGACGATACTCAATTGTATTATTCTTTTGACTCACAACATATTGACGATGCGAATAATATTATTAATAATGATATTGCTGAACTAATAGCAGTTTCTGTTAATCATAATTTGTGTATAAACCCTAGTAAATCGAAAATAATATTATTTGGCAGGACAGAACAGGACAGCGTAATATGTTCCGTAGGGATTTAAATTTAAAAGTTGATGATATTGGTATGGATTGTGTAAACGAAGCAAAAAATTTGGGACTTACTATCGATTCTGATCTAAGATTTAGAGAACATATAAAAAGTTGCATTAGAAAAGCTTTTAGTAATTTAAGAAATATATATGCTAGTAAAGATATGTTGAACAAACGTACTCTCATGGTGCTTTGCAATAGTTTGGTGTTGTCACATCGAAAAGAATACAAAAAATTCAAAATTGTTGTGTTCGCTTAATTTGCAACTTAAATAGAAGAGAGCATATTTCACATAAAATTAAGGAATTAAACTGGCTAAAGATGGAGAATAGAAGATTATTACACGCTTATGTTTGCTTTCAAAAGGTTGTGTCTACCAAGTCGCCCCCTTATTTATATAATAAAATTAGGTTTCGAACAGATATTCACAATTTAAATGTACGAAGAAAATCATTAATAACTCCTCCTGCCCATAAAACTGCGTTATTCGAACGGTCCTTTTCGTACAATATTTGTAAATTATATAACAAATTACCTACTAATATAAAATGTATTACAAAAATTGTTAAATTTAAATACGAACTGCGAAAATTTTTATTAAATAAACAGTAAAAGTTACGTAGTATTAAATACATGAATTGAAAACTGTGGTAATGTAGGCACACTTGTTCATTTGTTTTATGTATATGTAGGCATTTTTTTTCTTTTTTTTTTAATATTCTATAGTTTTTGGCTGGGTTATTTGAACTCTTGTTAGGGTTAAGTGGTAGAACAGGATTTTGTCCTGAACTTCGCCCTTTAAATATATTTTTTCTTTTTATTAATTTTGTAGATCAATTTGCTGAATAAAGTCCATTTATTATTATTATTATTATTATTTTTTTTTTTTTTTTTTTTTTTTTTTTTATAAAAAACCAGTCACCCTACTCTGTGGCTCCGACCCTCACAGAGGGGAGCTGGTAATACCAATAGCCACTCCCCACGCCCGTGGGGTGAGTGACTACCGGGTCCGCGAATCGTGTGCCCTGAGTAGACGTAATGAACCGAGGATGACAGCCTTCTGCATTCTGCCGGCTAAGATCTCTGCCGAATCTCGGCATGCCGGTATGATCTTTAGTTCTGAAAGCAGCGTCTGTCTCATTCCACCGAGGGCTCCTATAATCAGTACCACTATTTTAACAGAATGGCCTGGATAAAGCCTGCGGAGTTCGAAGAGCAAATCTCGATATTTTGTCCGTTTTTCCTCCTCTTTCAAGACAATGTTGCTCTCAGCGGGAGCTGAGAATTCCACGACATACATTGTCTTGAGTTGGTGGTCGAGGAGTACTATGTCAGGCTTGTTGGCTTGTATTTGCCTGACGGTGGGAAACGAGTAGTTCCAATAAATTAGGCACTTCTCATTCCCCACAACGGACTCAATATCCCCCGGAACGTAAGGCAGCACTGGTGTTTCGTCTATCCCATACGAGTGCCTTAGATGATAGTAAAGCACTCGTAATGCTGCGTTGTGTCTATGAATATAGGCCGAGACTGCGTAAGTCGGGCAAGCCGACAGTAAGTGCATTACAGTCTCCGGCGCCCTGCGGCAGGCCCTGCAGCTGACATCAGGGACCTCCATACCCATGACACGACGTCGATAGACGAGAGTGTTAAATACACCATCCTGGCAAGCCATTATGAATCCCTCGGTCTCAGACTTCAGCCCAGCTGACCTTAAGAAGGCGAAGGTCAGCCTTTCGGATAAGCCGAGGTCTTCTATATTTTTATAGAAGATCCCGTGCAATGGCTTATCCTTATGGAGCTGCAGAAGGATGTTGTGTTCTGCAGCTCTAATGTGGGCTTTTAGTCGAACGGGTTCCAACTCGGTGACAGAGTCGGGGTTTACCCGCTCGACGTCGAAGATGAGACCAAGTTCATCGGCTGCTCTGCGTGCTGCCTTAAAGAGAAAAGCTCCTACCTCTGCATTTTCATGGTCTCGGACCATGCAGAGGAGGGGATCCGAACTCCTGATGACCTTACATGCTCCCTCCAGAACCATCCTGCTATGGAGACTCTCCAAGCTCAAGAGTCCACGGCCTCCCCGATGTCGTGGGAGATATAACCGTGGAACGGACGATTTAGGATGCAAGCTCCTATTGAGATGCATCTTCTTGCGGGTTACTACATCGAGTTGACGCAGCTCTTCTCTAGTCCACTTCACTACTCCGAAAGAGTAGAGAAGGATCGGAACGGCAAGCATATTTGTAGCAGACACCTTGTTCTTCCCCGACAGTTCTGAAGACCAGATCTGTCGGAGTAGGTGCTGATACTTGCCGCGGAGAGCGTTTTTCACTACACTCACTTCTTGGGTGGAGCGTTGCTCGACACCCAAGTAAGTGTACGACTCTCCGGCATCTAGATGGTGTAAGATGCTTCCGTCCACGAGCTGCGCGTCCTCTCCATAGTCACCGCATCGTCCTCTCTTGAGATGGATCAGTGCGCATTTGTCCAACCCGAACTGCATACCGACAGCCTGCGTATACTCCTGTACCACCCTAAGGGACTGTTGGAGATCCCTCTCTCCAGAGGCATAAAGTTTAAGGTCATCCATATAAAATAGATGGGTGACCTTATGCCTCCTGTCGCCGGGGGTACCGCAGTTGTAGCCACGGGTTTTCCGGAGCGAGACGGATAATGGCAGTAGTGAGATGCAAAACAGAAGGGGGCTGAGGGAATCTCCCTGAAATACTCCTCTTCTGAATGTTACCGACTCTGTTTGGACTCTATCGTTACCCGATGTTATGGTAAAGCGAGTCCTCCAGAGCGGCATCAGTTCTTCAATACATCTCACTACGGGACCGGGTACCACAAGACATCGGAGCAAGTGAACAATGAGCTCATGCGATGTCATGTCGAATGCCTTGCGGTAGTCGATCCAGGCCATAGAGAGGTTCCGCTTATACTGCATGGAGTCCTGCGTGACACATCTGTCAATCAACAGGTTCTCCTTGCAGCCAGCGACACCTCTCTTCGACCCTCGTTGCTCATATATCCGTTCGTAAACCGGTTCAACTGCGTGGAGCACCCGCATGTACAAAATGCGTGTAAACACCTTGTAACATGCGTTTAGACAGGTTATCGGTCTGTAATTCTTTGGGTTGGACAAATCTCCGTTCTTGGGGATCAGCACTGTCCGCCCCTCAACAACCCAAGAAGGGATTTGCTGCTCCCCATTTAACCAGGAATTAAATATTCTGGCCAAATGGTGGTGGGTGCTCGATAACTTTTTCCACCAAAAGTTATTTATCCCATCGGGACCTGGAGCAGCAAAGTTCTTAGAGCCATCAAGAGCCCTACGAACCTCTTCTGGGGTTATTGGTTCGCACACTTCCTGTGGTTGCTGAAGCCTTTGACAAAAGGCTTCAAAGTGTGCAAGGGCAGGAGAATCTCGGTTGAGTGGAGGCCTCTCCTCGTACAGCGTTTTCCAGAAGTTCTCCACCTGATCTGCAGTCGGCGGATTGTCTACAACACGCGGAGGTGGTTGGAAAAGACGCGAGGGCTTCTCGCGGAACAGTTTATTTTCCGCAAGCCCCCTCGCCCGCCTCACTAATGACTTTTTGCAAGTCACTAGCATCCGTATCCTGTCGAGACAGTGCTGTTTGGTGGTTCGCAGCACTGCCTCATTGAGTGTGTGATGGACGCGTCTTAAGTTGGCGGCTAATCGACGCACTTTAGGCGTGAACGGCCTGTTGGCCGCCATATAGTCCATCACACATTGGATACGGGATGCGTGTTGCCTCGCCGACTGGATCTTGGCTTCCATCTTTTGTATGCGCCGCTGCGCTCTCTCCTGTGGGGAAGAGGTATTTCGCCTCTCCACCTGAGACGAGCGTTGAGCAGCGGCATACACGGCACAATTTATGTGCCAGATGTCAGCCTCTTCTGGTAGCGCTGTACGAAGTTCAGCGTCCACTCTGGCCAGGTCTTGTGGCCCGGGGGTTTTCAGACGGTGTAACCCCCTTCTGGTACTGAGGCCCTCTGGTATTGGCGGAACGAGGAGAGCCACGTCCTCAACCGGTGAATGTGGCGGCTCTTCGGCCACCTCATTCACCGGCCCAGGAGCAGCCCTCACGTAGCCCCTACTACGAAGGTGGGATACATAGTCACGCAGATTTTGTGGCGTGAAGGCGCTATGCTCTGGTAGCCTCTCACACCACAGAGCATGCATCCGCGCCATGTACCCCCTCCGCGCGGGCTCACTGCTTTCATAACAATGCAGAAGCTCATCCCTCAGTTCATCTGTCCACTCAAAGCGTCCTTGTTCATTGCGAACGTCGTCAACGGGCGGTCTATCCGGTTGGGCCCCACCACCTTGCCCTTGACCCCTATCCGAACGGGGTCGATCGTGGGGGCCCAGTCTTCGGCCTGCCGGAACCAAAGGTTAGAGCCTGTGGGTGGTTAGCCCTGCAGGCCCACGACCGACACCAGAGGGGAAGATGCTTTCCCCTCCCGGGTGCACTAGGGCTGCCGGTTCGGTTTTGCACCCCTAGCTGGAGTAAGTGGTGGCGCTACTCACCAAAGGCTTAATAGATGGAAGTTAGCCCCTCCTTTTATATAATAAAATTAGGTTTCGAACAGATATTCACAATTTAAATGTACGAAGAAAATCATTAATAACTCCTCCTGCCCATAAAACTGCGTTATTCGAACGGTCCTTTTCGTACAATATTTGTAAATTATATAACAAATTACCTACTAATATAAAATGTATTACAAAAATTGTTAAATTTAAATACGAACTGCGAAAATTTTTATTAAATAAACAGTAAAAGTTACGTAGTATTAAATACATGAATTGAAAACTGTGGTAATGTAGGCACACTTGTTCATTTGTTTTATGTATATGTAGGCATTTTTTTTCTTTTTTTTTTAATATTCTATAGTTTTTGGCTGGGTTATTTGAACTCTTGTTAGGGTTAAGTGGTAGAACAGGATTTTGTCCTGAACTTCGCCCTTTAAATATATTTTTTCTTTTTATTAATTTTGTAGATCAATTTGCTGAATAAAGTCCATTTATTATTTTTTTTTTTTTTTTTTTTTTTTTTTTTTTTTTTTTTTTTTTTTTACAAAAAACCAGTCACCCTACTCTGTGGCTCCGACCCTCACAGAGGGGAGCTGGTAATACCAATAGCCACTCCCCACGCCCGTGGGGTGAGTGACTACCGGGTCCGCGAATCGTGTGCCCTGAGTAGACGTAATGAACCGAGGATGACAGCCTTCTGCATTCTGCCGGCTAAGATCTCTGCCGAATCTCGGCATGCCGGTATGATCTTTAGTTCTGAAAGCAGCGTCTGTCTCATTCCACCGAGGGCTCCTATAATCAGTACCACTATTTTAACAGAATGGCCTGGATAAAGCCTGCGGAGTTCGAAGAGCAAATCTCGATATTTTGTCCGTTTTTCCTCCTCTTTCAAGACAATGTTGCTCTCAGCGGGAGCTGAGAATTCCACGACATACATTGTCTTGAGTTGGTGGTCGAGGAGTACTATGTCAGGCTTGTTGGCTTGTATTTGCCTGACGGTGGGAAACGAGTAGTTCCAATAAATTAGGCACTTCTCATTCCCCACAACGGACTCAATATCCCCCGGAACGTAAGGCAGCACTGGTGTTTCGTCTATCCCATACGAGTGCCTTAGATGATAGTAAAGCACTCGTAATGCTGCGTTGTGTCTATGAATATAGGCCGAGACTGCGTAAGTCGGGCAAGCCGACAGTAAGTGCATTACAGTCTCCGGCGCCCTGCGGCAGGCCCTGCAGCTGACATCAGGGACCTCCATACCCATGACACGACGTCGATAGACGAGAGTGTTAAATACACCATCCTGGCAAGCCATTATGAATCCCTCGGTCTCAGACTTCAGCCCAGCTGACCTTAAGAAGGCGAAGGTCAGCCTTTCAGATAAGCCGAGGTCTTCTATATTTTTATAGAAGATCCCGTGCAATGGCTTATCCTTATGGAGCTGCAGAAGGATGTTGTGTTCTGCAGCTCTAATGTGGGCTTTTAGTCGAACGGGTTCCAACTCGGTGACAGAGTCGGGGTTTACCCGCTCGACGTCGAAGATGAGACCAAGTTCATCGGCTGCTCTGCGTGCTGCCTTAAAGAGAAAAGCTCCTACCTCTGCATTTTCATGGTCTCGGACCATGCAGAGGAGGGGATCCGAACTCCTGATGACCTTACATGCTCCCTCCAGAACCATCCTGCTATGGAGACTCTCCAAGCTCAAGAGTCCACGGCCTCCCCGATTTCGTGGGAGATATAACCGTGGAACGGACGATTTAGGATGCAAGCTCCTATTGAGATGCATCTTCTTGCGGGTTACTACATCGAGTTGACGCAGCTCTTCTCTAGTCCACTTCACTACTCCGAAAGAGTAGAGAAGGATCGGAACGGCAAGCATATTTGTAGCAGACACCTTGTTCTTCCCCGACAGTTCTGAAGACCAGATCTGTCGGAGTAGGTGCTGATACTTGCCGCGGAGAGCGTTTTTCACTACACTCACTTCTTGGGTGGAGCGTTGCTCGACACCCAAGTAAGTGTACGACTCTCCGGCATCTAGATGGTGTAAGATGCTTCCGTCCACGAGCTGCGCGTCCTCTCCATAGTCACCGCATCGTCCTCTCTTGAGATGGATCAGTGCGCATTTGTCCAACCCGAACTGCATACCGACAGCCTGCGTATACTCCTGTACCACCCTAAGGGACTGTTGGAGATCCCTCTCTCCAGAGGCATAAAGTTTAAGGTCATCCATATAAAATAGATGGGTGACCTTATGCCTTCTGTCGCCGGGGGTACCGCAGTTGTAGCCACGGGTTTTCCGGAGCGAGACGGATAATGGCAGTAGTGAGATGCAAAAGAGAAGGGGGCTGAGGGAATCTCCCTGAAATACTCCTCTTCTGAATGTTACCGGCTCTGTTTGGACTCTATCGTTACCCGATGTTATGGTAAAGCGAGTCCTCCAGAGCGGCATCAGTTCTTCAATACACCTCACTACGGGACCGGGTACCACAAGACATCGGAGCAAGTGAACAATGAGCTCATGCGATGTCATGTCGAATGCCTTGCGGTAGTCGATCCAGGCCATAGAGAGGTTCCGCTTATACTGCATGGAGTCCTGCGTGACACATCTGTCAATCAACAGGTTCTCCTTGCAGCCAGCGACACCTCTCTTCGACCCTCGTTGCTCATATATCCGTTCGTAAACCGGTTCAACTGCGTGGAGCACCCGCATGTACAAAATGCGTGTAAACACCTTGTAACATGCGTTTAGACAGGTTATCGGTCTGTAATTCTTTGGGTTGGACAAATCTCCGTTCTTGGGGATCAGCACTGTCCGCCCCTCAACAACCCAAGAAGGGATTTGCTGCTCCCCATTTAACCAGGAATTAAATATTCTGGCCAAATGGTGGTGGGTGCTCGATAACTTTTTCCACCAAAAGTTATTTATCCCATCGGGACCTGGAGCAGCAAAGTTCTTAGAGCCATCAAGAGCCCTACGAACCTCTTCTGGGGTTATTGGTTCGCACACTTCCTGTGGTTGCTGAAGCCTTTGACAAAAGGCTTCAAAGTGTGCAAGGGCCGGAGAATCTCGATTGAGTGGAAGCCTCTCCTCGTACAGCGTTTTCCAGAAGTTCTCCACCTGATCTGCAGTCGGCGGATTGTCTACAACACGCGGAGGCGGTTGGAAAAGGCGCGAGGGCTTCTCGCGGAACAGTTTATTTTCCGCAAGCCCCCTCGCCCGCCTCACTAATGACTTTTTGCAAGTCACTAGCATCCGTATCCTGTCGAGACAGTGCTGTTTGGTGGTTCGCAGCACTGCCTCATTGAGTGTGTGATGGACGCGTCTTAAGTTGGCGGCTAATCGACGCACTTTAGGCGTGAACGGCCTGTTGGCCGCCATATAGTCCATCACACATTGGATACGGGATGCGTGTTGCCTCGCCGACTGGATCTTGGCTTCCATCTTTTGTATGCGCCGCTGCGCTCTCTCCTGTGGGGAAGAGGTATTTCGCCTCTCCACCTGAGACGAGCGTTGAGCAGCGGCATACACGGCACAATTTATGTGCCAGATGTCAGCCTCTTCTGGTAGCGCTGTACGAAGTTCAGCGTCCACTCTGGCCAGGTCTTGTGGCCCGGGGGTTTTTAGACGGTGTAACCCCCTTCTGGTACTGAGGCCCTCTGGTATTGGCGGAACGAGGAGAGCCACGTCCTCAACCGGTGAATGTGGCGGCTCTTCGGCCACCTCATTCACCGGCCCAGGAGCAGCCCTCACGTAGCCCCTACTACGAAGGTGGGATACATAGTCACGCAGATTTTGTGGCGTGAAGGCGCTATGCTCTGGTAGCCTCTCACACCACAGAGCATGCATCCGCGCCATGTACCCCCTCCGCGCGGGCTCACTGCTTTCATAACAATGCAGAAGCTCATCCCTCAGTTCATCTGTCCACTCAAAGCGTCCTTGTTCGTTGCGTACGTCGTCAACGGGCGGTCTATCCGGTTGGGCCCCACCACCTTGCCCTTGACCCCTATCCGAACGGGGTCGATCGTGGGGGCCCAGTCTTCGGCCTGCTGGAACCAAAGGTTAGAGCCTGTGGGTGGTTAGCCCAGCAGGCCCACGACCGACACCAGAGGGGAAGATGCTTTCCCCTCCCGGGTGCACTAGGGCTGCCGGTTCGGTTTTGCACCCCTAGCTGGAGTAAGTGGTGGCGCTACTCACCAAAGGCTTAATAGATGGAAGTTAGCCCCTCCTGCGTTATTATTATTATTATTATTATTATTATTATTATTATTATTATTATTATTATTATTATTATTATTATTATTATTATTATAATGTGATTGTCTCAAAAAAAAACCAGAATACTTATTAAACAAAATCGAGAAACGCGAAGATGTGCACTCAGTAGCAACTAGAAATCGAGACATTACACTAACAGTGCCGGCACATCACACTGAGAATTTCAAGAAGAATTTCACATACCAAGCAACCAAGATATATAACCAACTACCCAACTACCATCCGATCTAAAAATACTGAGTCCAAACAACTTTAAAGCAAAAATAATTCAACTCTTAAAATCGGAACAACTTACCATTAATTATTAGCCGCTGTACTTTGATCTGTTCTTATTTATTTATATATATATATATATATTTTCTATATATGCATTATATGTATTTTTTAACTTATCCGACCCTTCTGTATAGACATTATATGTTTTTAATTTGTGATGATATATTAAGTATTTTGTAAAGATGTATGACCGTACAAAGGTCAGGTTTTACACCAATTCAACAAATTGTCACCTGGCCTATTCTAATTTTACAGAATAAACTGATTTATTATTATTATTATTATATCTTCAAATTAACCTTAACAGGAACCGGGTAGCCCAGGACCTCCTGTATCAACATAGGGTGGAGTATAACGCTGACGTGCTACTCGTCAGCGAGCCGAACAAGAGGCACGTCACGACAAACAGTGCCTGGATTACTGATCCCTCACAAGATGCGGGCATCAGGGTGTATAATAAATGCGCTAGCAACCCTCGCTACGCAAATGGAATTGCTAGTTGTGTAATTGGCGATGTTACCGTATATTAATGCTACAGTACCCCTAACTCAAAATCCCTACATGCATGTGACTTGTGCCAAAAAGGACTATGTAGTGAATGTTCATCATTATCATCTACCGAAGACCGATGTATGAATCTGACCAAAAGAAAACTGAAATTTTTCTGTTCAGAATGTGAACTTGAATATGAAAAGTGTCTGAAATTAAATAAAAAACTGATACTAGAAAACCAGAAGCTGCAAAACCAAAATTAAGAACTATCAAAACTAAATTCTACAATAAAGTACTTAAGTAAAGATAATTATACTGAGCTAAGTGGAAAAATAGTTCAGTTGGAAGATACAAATAAAGATCTGCAGGATGAAATTAGAATAAATTTCATCAACATAGTAAAAGACCTCATTAAAAATGAAATGGGACAGCTAAAACAAGAGGTAACAGACCTTAAAGAAAGCAATATAGAATTGGATAAGCTCTTTACGAATACCCCCCCAGGTGTTAACATAAAACCAGCCACACATTCAGCACTGTTCTAAAGGAAAACCATGACAAAAATAGACCAAATAAAATAACGTTCTTGAAACTCCGTAGTTTGCGTAACCATCACGTCTATAAAAGTATTGAGGGCGTTGTCTAAATCCACACCTTGATCTAAAATTTTATTAGAAGTATTAAACGATTTAATTTCAGCTATTTCTTGTGCTTGTAATATGTAGCTGGCAAACGTTTCCATGTTTACTTTCATTGTTTTATGAAGTAACAGTATTTATTCTAGTACATTCAATATTTTATGTCTAATTTCGTTGAAAAATATAATATAGTCAAGTTTCTCATTATCACTGTGCACTCGGTAAGTTATAATTCTATATTTGAAAGCACTTCGGACAATTTCTATACCATCCGCCAACCGTACACATGAATTTGTTCTATGTTGCAGTGTTCTTTTATGAGACTTCATTTGGTTAGTTGTAGTTAGAATACATCTTTGCTTCTTTACTCAAGGAAATTGACGTTAAGAATGACCACACATTAATTCCTTTCACTATTTTATAGAACACACAAAATATCAAACCCCACCACATTTTATTGTATACGTATTGAACAAATATAGTTTTAGAGGTCAAGTTGCTTGGCAAGGAGGAAGCTTCGTCCTTGAAACCTATGCAAGCCAAGCCCAAGGTCACAGCAAGTGATCGTTCTGAGTAAGAGAAACACTCCGACCTTGAAGCCGAAACCCAACTGACACGGCCAAAGTCAAGGTCACGGCAACTGTTATGCCGGGCTAAGGGGACGCCGTAACCTTGAACACAACGACCACAGGTGTGCGGTCAAGGCCAAGGTGAAGTGGTGGGGGGAGACCGACCTACGGCTAACTTCCTCTACTATCTATCTTTATTCCAGAATATAATTACTTAAAACATCTTTAATCATATTTTATTACGTTAAATAACACTGCATCCTACTACATGATACTACAAAGCACTTCATGATGCTAGATCTTGCATTTTAGCGAAAAACTATCCCCGACGGAGACCCTGGTCTAATTTTTCTATTTACCTTCAGAAAAATTAATCTATCTAGAATATAGAATAATAGTTTCTAACCTTTGTACCTATATTGTAGTTATGTTGTGAGTGCTTTATTGTCTCAGTTGTAAATAAGCTCAAATCCCTCGGTGACGCGCCGAGGGGAAAGAACTGCATACCATACCAAGAAAAACATATTTCTGTTATATGTTAAGTTAAAAAGACGTTAACAAATTCCCACAGTCCCGTTGCTAATCCAGGTTGACCCGTGGCTATTTTACTTTTTCTGCTCCAGAGACCGTAACCTAGTGTATTTAAGGAATTTCATTTCTTATCGAGTTTCAGTATTGGACATTTATTTCAAAAATGCACAGCTCCTTAAAATTAACGCTTTTTCTATTATTTATTAGTGTCAAAGTGAGTGCTTAATTTTTGTGCTGTAATTATTAATTTTAAAGTAATTAGAACAGAAAATTGCCCAGATAAATTGTTGTTTCTAACACGTTTTTAAAGTCTAAACTCAGTCCAGAAACCTTAAATTGATAATACTTTTGTACTAACCAATTTAATTAAAGTTAAAAGAGCGGTAATTAAAATTAACTTCTTAGTTTAATTCATCATATTATCCGTTTCTGTAATAAGTAATGAGTTACATTAATCTATTTAACCAACATATTTTGTTTTCCATTAGAATACACAAGTTTGCACATCAGTGAAGTCAATCTATCCAAATTTTTGCCATATATGGAATTATCTGAAAAGTTAAATTTTATTAATGACATAGCTCGGGTAGGTAGAACTCATGAAAAATATTTTGTCCAATACGGAACATCGTTTTTTAAAATAATTTTATCGCGTTTTTCTCACTCTTCGTTGAATATCTCAGGTTGTGTTTATTATATCGAGAAAATGAAAATACGGGCTTCTTCACAATTAAAGCTAGGGTAGAAAAAGCTGATTTTGTTAATTTGTTAAATTGTAAAAAATAAAAATTTAAAAAATAGCTGATTGTTTAAATTTGTTATACAGTGACGTCCATAAGAAACGGATAAATTCATTGTCTACGTAATTAATAATTTATGAATAAAATCTTAAAAAACGTCAATTTTTAATTCTAAAATGACATTTTTTGAGTATAATTTTATACCTCCCCTTTCAACCCCCTTAGAGTGACAGCTACCCTTTTCAAAATTTTAAATGGAACGAATATAGAATTTTCAATTTCTGTAATATCTTTATTGAAAAATATTACATTTTTAATGATGAAATTCATCTAAAATATTTTGTATCGTTTCCGGGGTGATTTGATTAATTTCTTGCCCTATTGTGTCTTTTAAATCATCGACGTTACTTGGTATGTTGAAGTAGACTTTCGCTTTTAAGTAACCCCATAAAAAATAGTCAAGCGAGGTCAAATTGGGAAAACTTGATTGAGATAGGCTCCTACTTCCGATACAAACTGTGGTGTAGCTCCATCCTGCTGATACCAAATATTTCTATGAATTTCATTAGAGTTGTCATCATCTGGGAAAAGTATTCTTAAATCTGGAACTAAGAAATTTTGCAAGAACTCTAAGTAACGCGCACCAGTTAATGTGCTATCAAAGAAATATTGTCCGATAATTTGAGAATTTATAATTCCAGCCCAAACGTTCACCTTCTCAGGATATTGAGTATTGGCCTCCGTCAACCAACGTTGATTTTCTGTACTCTTCAGTTCTATTTGTTGACTTCCATTTAAGATGAATGAAAACTAAGTTCTTGAACCAAATGAATTTTATATGGATGGTATTTTTCATTTTTTAGAAGACGCAATATAGACGTTTTATTAACATCATTATCGGCGGCAACTTGTAGGTTTATGTGGATTATCTTGTCTAAAATGCGTTTCGTACCAGATTTAGAAATATCTGTGACATTTCCAAGTTCACGAAATTTGATTTCTACTCACTAACCGTAGACTGAGAAATGCGATGGTCAGGATACTTAGTGGTGATAATTTCGTATAGCTGCTTCTGCGTTCTTGTTTTATCACCACATCCTAATAATATCAAAATTTCAATTCTTTGGGTAACCGAAAGACTCATTGTTAAAATAATGATTAACTTAACAATCAGCGATAAATAACTAGAATCATAAGTGTGAGATGTAGCAAATAAAGAAATTATGATTTTTTCTGATATGTAATTAATTAGAAAAGTCAGTTTTAATAGATATTTGGTACATAAAATAGTTTAGGATACATTTGATTATATACATTTCAAACACATTTCAACATTTTCAAATTTAATTTTCTTGATGAAGAATATACATCAAAACATTTTAAATTGCTGGATAGAGCCTTTCAAATAAGCACACGCACCCTCGTTCCATTTAAAAATGTTAAAGGGGTAGCTGTCACTCCAAGGGGGTTGAAGAAGGAGGTATAAAATTATGCTCAAAATATGTCATATTAGAATTAAAAATTGACGTATTTTAGGATTTCACTCATAAATTGTTAATTACGTAGATAACGAATTTATCCGTTACTGATGAACCTCACAGTATATTAAATTATTGCAAAACAATAGTCATTATCAAAATAAGCCTCTTATTAAACCAAAATATTGTGCCGAATTTGAAGTCAAAATATTTTCTTAAAGCGCTTATAACAAAATTATAAATTTTAAAATTCATATCTTAATCTTAGATGGGTTTGAAGCAGAGAAAATTTTTTGGTCTTAGATTCAAGGTTTTGATTGACTAAATTTTTCGATGCTGAATTTAAATTGTTTTCGTTAAAAACAAATTAATATTACTTTTTGGCTTTTTGACTAAAATGAAAATCAAAAACACTGTTTAATAGGACTTTGAGAGAACTACAATTTTAAAAAATAATTACAAAATGTTGATTTGGAATGGAAATATGGGATTTTTTAAATCTTAATTCGTTATAAATAAATTTTAACTTAAAATTACACGAGTTTATTTTATAGAACTTGTGTTAGTATATAGGTTATAAAGAAATAAAATGTCTCCCTCAATTCGCATTCATATGGAATAAAGTTTACTTTTAACGGTCTGGCATCACTCGAACAATTAGACAACTATTACTGCTTATCTATTAATGTAGCAGAACATTTCTTCCTTCCATCTAATGGCCTTTTTAAAGGAAGTTAAAATATTTGTTAAAAGACTTATATAACAAATTATAAAGTTGTAACGTCGTCTTTTCGTCCTGTAAGTGGGTTTGACTGATTTATATTAATTTATGATTTTCGATAATAATGGAAAAAATATGTTTCATTAAACAAAACACCGTTTTTTCGATTTTAAATTTAGTTATGAACAATTTAACATCACTTTTTCATTTTTGGATGCAGATCAAAAGTAAGAATGTAGCTAAGCAATAGATAGCACTTTGGGAGACCTATGATTAAAAAAATAAGTTGCAAAATGCTCCTTAGGAACGGAGATATGGAACTTTTTACACTTAAATTGTTTTTAAATAAACAAACTGATTTTCAATCCAAAATTGTAGTAGATTATTTCACAGATCTTGCACATAGAGGGTGTCCAATAATGCGTTAAAGTCCAATATCGGCCTTATTAGAAGACT
This sequence comes from Leptura quadrifasciata, assembly GCA_963675555.1. Classification (NCBI taxonomy): domain Eukaryota; kingdom Metazoa; phylum Arthropoda; class Insecta; order Coleoptera; family Cerambycidae; genus Leptura; species Leptura quadrifasciata. Next base: position 25,277,940 of record OY776682.1, read on the forward strand.
GGAAAATTATTTTAATATAGATATAGTGTCAAAAGGTCATTTTAGAAATATTTTGAAATATACAGGATGACTCGCTACAGCGGAGCATCTTCGAGGTCATTCTTTTAAATGGAATATCCTATATATTTTTACATTTATGAATTCAGCGTAGATTTTTTGTTTTTGACGTGGCGTTGCCGAGTTATTCAAAAAAATATAAAAATTTTGGTCGGAACAAGGTTTAACAAATTAATTCGCTGTGTATTACTACTAATTAAGAACATTTATTTTGCAATTATGTAGACAAGGGATGTACTACAACGAAGCAACCACCAAATATTGATTATAATTATTCAGGGTGTATTTTATACTAGCGCTAATTCAGGACTTTTCAAAGTGAATTTCCTCATTTTTTTGCAAATGGAATACTGTATATTATTGTATTTGAGAATAATTAAAAGTTATCTTATTGACTTTTAATTATTAACTGTTGTGACAAAGTATTTACACTTATTTTAAGTTATAAATTAGTTTAAAATTCGCACTTTCCAATAATGAATTTTTCGAGAGAAGAAATGGTCGATATGATTTATGTTTTGGGTGCGAGTGATGAAAATTGTTTGCTATCAACTCAAATTTATAAGGAGCGATATCCGGAAAGAAGACAGCCCTCTAAAAAATACGGGGAAAGTGGAATACAACAAAAAGGAAACTTTGTTTGTTTGCTGATGAAGCAAGGTTTCATAAAAATGGACATGTTAATCGTCATAATTTTTATTATTACGACACAACCAATCTTTTCATCTTACGAATAAATAGCCAAGCAAGATGGCCGTTGAATGATTGGGGAGAAATTGTTGGGGATTAAGTGATAGGACCACATTTTTTTGATGGACGTGTGATCGTGTGAATGGTCAAATTTATTTGGAATTTTTGCAAGACAGCTTGGAAGAAATACTGGAGGATATCTCCAGGGATATTAGGGAGAGAATGTGGTACCTCTATGATGGAGCACCTGCGCATCACGCTGCACGAACATTTAAACGACACTTTTCCAAATGGTTGGATAGGAAGAGGAGGATCCCATAGTTAATCTGCCAGAAGCCCTGATTTGACCAAAATATACTTCTTTTGTGGGGCTATGTTAAGGAGCAAGTGTACAAAGCTCTTACAACTACAAAAGAAAATATAAGGAAGAATAAGGGATGTCTTTCAGGAAATTGCTGTAGATATTTTAAGAAATGTCGGTAGATTATTCGAAAATTGTCTACAGAAATGCATAGACGGGAGGCCACTTTAAACAGTTCCTATAAACACTAGGTGTTATTTATTTCATTAAATTAGGTTCAAAATTAAAATAGTGCCAATTTTTGTATTACCCTAATACCGTATTTTCTGTTTCGATTATTTATGCCAACTGTTTTGTAATATTAAACGATTATTCATACATTTTTAAGATAGACTCAAATGTGATTTAACTAAACTGTGAAAAAATACTACTGAGGCAACTAAGACGCACCCAGAAAAAAAATTAATACTACTTTCAATTATTCTCACTTTATGTCAAAATCATGGTTACTAGATCAGTTCGAAATGAAAAGTATTATAATTTAACGGTTTTTAATGAAAAAGTAAAAATATCTCTGGAAATATCGATTTTAGGTATTCACAAAGATCGTAGAGAATTAACGAGCTAATTCAGAAATACAATAATATACAGTGTTCCCTTTAAAAAATTGAGAAAATTCACTTTGAAATGTTCTGAATTGGCGCTAGTATAAAATACACCCTGTATAATTATAATTAATATTTGGTGATTGTGTCGTTGTAGTACATCCCTTGTTTACATAATTACAAAATAAATCTTTTTAATGAATAGGAATAAACACACAGCGAATTAATTTGTTAAACCTTGTTCCGACCAAAATTTTCATATTTTTTCGAATAACTCGGCAACGCCACGTCAAAAAAAAGTCTGGTCATTGGAAAGGTAATTTTACGCTCAATTCATAAATGTAAAAATATATAGGGTGTTCCATTAAAAAAAATGACCTCAAAGATGCTACGCTGTAGCGAGTCACCCTGTATATTTCAAAATATTTTTAAAATGTGCGCCTTTGTCACTATACCACTTCCATAAAAAAATAATTTTCCAAAGTCTTCTAATAAAGAAAATATTGGACTTTGATGCACTATTGGGATACCCTGTATATAAAGAAATAAAATTTTGTTCCTTTCAATTGTGGAGTACTCGAGTACTTATAATTATTAATTGAAAAGTATAAAATTTTAGTTCTTTATTCTTTTATGTTAGCACAAATTCTATGAAATTAACTTGCTGCAATTTTTGGTTAAAATACCAACTTATTTATTTACAAACAATTAAAATTTAAAGAGTTAATATTTCCTTTCCAAAATAGCATTTTACAACTTTTACAAACATTAAATGTTTAAAGAAAATTATTGCATGTCTCTCACAAATTCTGACTTTTAATTGAATTCAAAAATGAGAATAATGTTAATTTGTTTATAACTAAAAAAAAATAAATTGAGAGAAATAGTGTTCTTGTATTTTTTTCGTTATTTTAACTTTCACTTTTCTTCCACGGTAATCATGGTATATTGGTTTAATAAGAGACATATGAATATTAGTTCGTAACAATTTAAGACATAACACATTTTAAAAATCAGTTCCTTTTTTTATTTTCTATTTTTTTGCAATTTTACACATTAATAGAAACAACTTCTACCACTCAAATTTTATCAGAAATTAATTGTGAAGACGCTCGTATTATTATTTTCTCGATATGACAAATATATAAATGTAATTGGAGAAATTCACCACCAAAAAATAACAAAAAAAAAAAAAACAAACGAGAAACGTGGTTCAAAAATTAAATTGTTTTTAGAAATTAGTTTTCCGTGCTGTCAGATTGGACGAAATATTTTTCCACAACTTCTACCTAATCGAGTATTATTTCATTAGTGAAATCACTTTTTTCAGACAATACCCATCTGGCAAAAATTTGGATTGATTGCCTTTAATTGTATTTTCCCTAGTTTAAACAGCGTGTCCCATTTTGCTTGGAATCATCCCTATAAAAAGTTTATTTAATGTCCGACTTAGATATGTTTTGTAAAATATAGATCTTTAAAAAACGCGTATTTTTCTTATACTAAATATTACAAAGCATAATACGTGGTCTACTATGATTTTTTTTTCAGATCAGAAAATGGTGAAATATTATTAGTGATTTTTTTATTTCAAATTTAAGTGTGCCACTGGATTCAGCAATCTCCCAAATGTGTTTGTACCGTATTTTTGGATTTTTCCCGAGAGACATAAAAATTCAGAAATTGCTGAAGAAATTTAACTGTTGCATGGGATTTTGCATTTATGAAGAGTGCCTTCACTGAAATAACTGTCAATTGAATAATTCATTGTTAAAAAACAGCAATGCTCAATTTAGACATTTTTAATTATCAAACAATGTTTATGCTTTCACACTATAATGACTAACAAACAAATAATTTTAAAAAAGTGACACAAAAAGTTTGCCTAAAAATATTACAAAATAAATAAATAAATAGAACAATTAAATGAAGGTTCTCTCTACTAAGCCACCTTCAACTTCTTTCAATTAATCCATCCTCTCAGGATTATTACGAACGACATTTCTTCCCTCGAAATTTCTTGACAAGCTAATAGCTAGTGTAATTCTGTCACATAGCTCCTGCCAATTTTGTGGTCGAGATTTATAAACTTTGCTTTTAAGAGTACCCTGGGATTTTTCTTTGCCCAAAGCCTACAATTCTGTGAGGAAACCACACCGTTTTTGGTGAATGTAGCCTCATCGCTATAGATGATTTTTTTTTAAATCTGGGTCATTCAACGCCAAAGCCCACAAGCAATTCTCAAACCTTATTTCTGCGTCACCTACTTGCAAAGTATACAAAAATTTAGGTTTGTATGGTTTTCAGTTATGATCTTTAAGGCAATTCCAAATGGTATTTCGTGACTTAAATTTATAGCAGCCTTTCCCGAGTTTGAACGAGGGTTTTCGTTAAAATATGCCAAAATAGCGAGATCATTAAGCTGCCTCTGGTGGCCAGATCCTTTAGAATTAGTTTCTGAAACACTACCGGTATCATTAAAGCATTTTATTATTTTTTGAACGGTGCTGTCGTTAAGTGGCGGCCGTCGATTTGGATTTCTTCTATTAAGTTTTCGGACAGCTTCTCTAGACGATCTCACATTATCACCAACGATTTTAATAATCCCTATTTTTTCTTGAAAAGTTAATCTTTGCGCGGGCATAATTATGATAATAAGCAGGAATATAAATACGCAATATCTACTCATCAACAATGAATCGATCATTTGACAGTTATTTCAGTCAAGGCGCTATTTCCATAAATACACAATCACATGCACTCCTCTATAAATCCTTATTTTACTATAAGTAACGTAACCAGACTGCAACCAACAGCTACTCTCCGGGCTATGTGCCCCGCCGAGCGCTGAATTACAAGTTACAAGCCTGGCGCGTTAAGTGTCATAATTCCATATTACCATCAAAACGCTAATGCCTCGATTGCAACAAACACCAGCCGAAAGACTGATCCTACTTAAAGGAGCTCTCTTGCCAGCCGTCACACACACCACTTGCAGACTGCAGTTTCGAGCTGTTGGCTCTCGTCAGTGCAAGGTAGGCATGCGACGACCGGCACGAGGATCCTTTGACTATTTGCTTTGTTGCAATCGAAGCATTAGCGTTTTGATGGTAATATGCAATTATTACACTTAACGCGCCAGGCTTGTAACTTGTAATTCAGCGCTCGGCGGGGCACATAGCCCGGAGAGTAGCTGTTGGTTGCAGTCTGGTTACGTCCCTTATAGTAAAATAAGGATATATAGAGGAGTTCGCGACTAAAAATATTATGTTTTAATATTTCGCCCTCTAAAAGCACATTTGAACAATCACATGCAATAGCGACATTTCTTCGGCAATTTCTGAATTTTTGTTTATCTCAGGAAAAATCCAAAAATACGACTTTTTCAACGAAATTTGGTACAAACATTTGGCGCACTCAGATTTGAAATTTAAAAATTGCTGATAAAATTTCACCATTTTTTGACCAGAAAAAAAAGTCATAGTAGGCCACGCTATTATGTTTTGTAAAATTCAAAGATCTATATTTAAAAAAATATATCTAAATCGGACATTAAATAAACTTTTTATAGGGATGGTTCCAAGCAAAATGGGACACGCTGTAAAATTTGATAAAACAATCGAAATCAGAAAAACTCTGTTATTTGGAAAAAATTAAGATAAGGATAAGTAATAACTATCTAATTGCCCCAACGATGGAAGTTATTTTTGTGCGTGACTTGTAGCGGTAGTGCTTCAGAAAGTAAACTTTATTCCATGTAAAAAAACTGAGAAAGACACTTTATTTCTTTATGATTTTCATATTAACACCATATCTAGATCTATAAAGAAAGATAGTTCAATTTTAGGCTAAAATATCAATTTGTTTATTTATAAACAATCAAAATCCTCAAAGCTCCACATTTCAATTCTAAATTAATATATTGCAACATTTTTTAAATTGTAGGTCTCTGAAAGCAGTATTACGTCGCGTTTTTGCTTTTCACTTTAGACGAAAAGTCAAAGAATTTGCTTATAACGAAATAATTTTAAATTTAAAAAAGTTTTGTTTTTGATTAAAAGAATATATTTTTTTATTATTATAGAAAAATATAAGTAAAAATCTAAGATCTATGCACTCTTTTCACTGCCAAACCCACCTACAGGATTTACTCCAGTCGAATTAGTATGAAAGTGAGGTGATTTTGACAAAAAAACGTTTCTGGTTATAAGCCGAATCCAGGATGTTCAGAATGATGGTAGGGATGTAGGGTTTCTTAGGCTTCAATTTTTTTGCGTGGCAAATTTTTTTATTAAACAATTAAGGTGTGAGAAAACGGTTTTTTCAAGTTTTAGAAAAACTATTGATTTTAGAAAAAAAGTGTTTCTTAAAAGTTGTGCGCCATGAAAAACCTACAAAATGAGACCTATTTCATAAAAATCGGTTAATTTGTTTATGAGTCATTGCAAAAAAACATGCTAAAATGGCTGTTTTTTTCAATTATTATTAAACAATACATTTTCTTTAAAAAATTATTTTTACACTGTGCATTTTCGTATATTTCAATAATAAATAATTAAGCAATGGAACGATATTTTTAAGATACTCAGTGAATTTTAAACAGCAAAAATACATTGAGATTAGTCATCATAGCATTAATATTTTTCGCAATACAACTGCAGAACGCGTTAAGATCTGCATATGTAGCGTGTCTGTTCCTAAATAGTACTACGCCGACAACGTGACTGAGCTGATAGTTCTCACAAATCTTTCGTTTTAAAGCTTTCTTACGCAGTGAAATATTGGTTCTTTTTTGATATTGATAGTATAATCTGACTTCCCCCACCATCGCTCACACACTGACTATCGAAGCAACGCAATTTTGAACAATTGCCACATCAACGATTTTTAAACAATAGAGTCGAAAACTTTTGCATTCGATTCTTTAAATATTCCCCTGTAGATTCCAGCTAAAATTATTCCTTAATATTACAAAACAACACCAGAGTGATTAAAAAAAAACCTTTTTCCGGCTTCTATTGGTCGTAAAGACTTTTTTTTTTAATTCGTCAGCTATCAGATGCTTTTATCAGCATTTCGACACCATGCATGGCCTAGAGGTGGCTTCCCACGGCCTGTGTTAGCACGGGCCGAAGGGCCGTGGGAAGTCTTTAATCCGTCGTGGCGCGAGCTGGCCTGCACCAGCCTGTTCTATCCGACGCAAGTCGGTAACATCAAAGGCGCGGCCTGCCGTCTGTTGTCTGTGAACCGCAAGTGCACTGCTGCTATTTTCTTTACTTTAGTTGAATCAGTTGTTTATGCACCCTTGTATGATACGTACCTACATAACTAACTATGGAGTGGAATGATTTAATTTTTGAGTTTTTAGGTCTATTTGGGGGTGAATCCGCACGTGGGATTAAAAAAAATTCATAACACAAAATAGAAATGATATTCACGACACGTGGACTAGAATTCAAGGTACATTAAAAGACGGCAGTATACCGCTAAAAGAAGTCAAAAAGAACAACTTTCAAGCTCATAAAGAACAGGCCCATACAGGCCGTGCGAAAGGCGCGACAATGCCCGATCCGTGCTCGTCCGCGGCGCGTCGTCTGGTCCGTGCTAACACGGGCCGTGGGAAGCCACCATATGGCTCCCGATTTCGCGTGCCTTTTCTATGCTACAAGACTACAAGAGCCTTCCTTTCCTGTGTATATGAAACATGTTTTTCTATTGTTTATTAAACAATTGAAAAAACAGCCATTTTATCATGTTATTTTGCAATGAGTCATAAACAAATTAACCGATTTTGATGAAATGCTCATGTCTCATTTTGTAGGGTTTTTTCAAGGCGCACAACTTTTAAGAAGCACTTTTTTCTAAAATCAATAATTTTTCTAGGGGCGAGCGTAGGTGCGTCTTTACTATGTACATACTTCGGTATGCGATGTAAAGCAACGACAGGCGCAGTTAGTACTTGGATGGTGACCATTCCAACGGAAACCGCGTTTTCGCCTCACACATCTTCCAGCGGCTTGTATATCAGTGTATGCGCAGAAGCTATACAACCTTAGACAAGGGTTGTATAGGAGATATACCATCCTTCGGAGGGGATGTAAAGCCGTCGGTCCCTTGTCTATTAAATGTTAGGCAAGTAAAAGATCCCTACTCTTCTTAAGGGAAGAGGTTCGGCAAAATTCCTGGTTGGGGGTAGCTCGTCTACAGGCGTCGGTGTTAGGCCTCAGTAGCGGAAATAGGCCGACGTTAAATAAATGTATAAAAAAAAAAAAAAATTTCTAAAACCCGAAAAAAACATTTTCTCAGAACTTAATTGTTTTGTCTTAATTGTCACGTAAAAAAATTGAAGCCTAAGAAGTCCTACATTCCTACCATCATTCTGAACATCCTGGATTCGGCTTATACCTAGAAACATTACTTTCTTTGCCAAAATGCTAATTCGACAAGAGTAAGTAAAATTTCCAAATTTATAATTTGTTATAAGAGTTTTAAGCAAATATTTTGACTTTAAATTTGGCACGATATTTTAGTTTAATAAGAGGCATATTTTTACTAAATATACTGCAGATTGGCTTGCAACAATTTAAGATAGAACTATAATGTATTTTTATTTTTTTGCAACTGAACAAATTAACAGAAACAACTTTTGCTGCCCTAATTTTATGAAAAATTTAATTGCGAAAAAGCCCATATTTTTATTTTCTCGATATTATAAACACAACCGGAGATATTCAAATTGTTTAAAAAAAGATGTTCCATAGGGTCAGCATTGGACCAAAGATATTTCCACAACTTCTACCTATCCAAACAATATCGGGTGTCAACGGAATCATTAGATAAGCCATAGTTTCCAGAGTTTGAAGATATGTCTTAAACTTGGCAGGGGTAATATATACCAATTATTTGACTCTTCTCCATCACTTCTGGTTTCCCTGCAAACAACTTCAACTTTAAAATTTTAAATGAAACACCCTGTATATTATTACTTTTTTTGGATTCCGGAGATGATTTTAAATACTTGACTTTTTAGGGCTATTTTTATTTTTGCATCTCGAGTGCACTAAATGCACTCAGGTCAATCAAATAGACCAATACGATGAGAGAAAAATGTAAACGTGAGATTTTTCGAATTGGTTTAGTACCGACGACCAACCAACATTTCCGAAATCACCAAGTTATACTTAAATCAACTTTTTCAAATGGCAACATCTTTTAGACACTCAATAGTTAAATATTACTTTTCACAACAAATCCATTGATAACCTGAAATCGAAAATCGGTTTGATATTAACTCAAATACATAAGTTCTTTGGTGGATAATAATTAAAATATCGAGCGCTTAAGTATGCTGTGGAAATCGAATAATTCTTGTTCCAATCACCTCAGCCCACACATTTATTCCAAATCTTTCCTGAAAATTACCTTGCCTCATTAAAAGTTGATTTTCCTGTGCCCAATATCTATTGTTTTGTTTATTGAATATTCCATTGTTGGTGAATTTCGACTCGTCAGAAAACAATTTGAAAGAAAGAAAATTCGGGTTAGCTGTATCGTTATGAAGTAATCAGTCACAATAAGCTAACCTTTGGTTACCATCATCTTCGTACAAATGCTGATTAAATTCATATTTAAATGAGTCAGTAACCATACTTTTGAGAATATTTCTTGCTGACTCGTGACTAATTTGCATCTCCTGGCCAGTTTCTCTAGTAGAATCAGTAAGATTCACTTCTACAAAAGCCATTTCTGTTGTTTCATCAATGGTAAAAGCTTCACGATTTTTATCAATCCCTTTCCTGATTTATTTCTCCACAATTGAAAATATGGAGGACGCCTGTTCGGATACCTTTTGACATACAATTCTGCGGCGTTCCTGGAATAGTTGTGGCAATCTCCAAAAATTAATAACATGACCTTTTCATCCCTTGTATACATATTAAACAATAACAATTGAAAAACAACAAACAACCAGTTTAACGATAAAAAGCAAATTTATTAAGTTAATAATATACTATTATTTGTCAAACTACTTTTTGTTTCCACAGCACACTTTTTAAATTTACAGTTTGTTTTGTTGACAAAATGCATGCTTAGAATCCAATTTTATTCAATTTTCATGACACACGCTTCTCGAACTTGTGTATTTGCTTTAATATCAAATTGATCCTCGATTTGAAGGTATCAACCGATTTATCGTGAAAATTGTTATTAATTATTGGGTGTCTAAAAGATATTGCCATTTGATAAAGTTGACATGAAATTAGTGATTTCGGAAATTTTGGTTGATCGTAGCTACTAAATTAATTCCAAAAATCTCACATTTACATTTTTCTTTTATCGTTTTGGTCCATTTGATTGATTTAAGTGCATTCATTGTACTCTAAATGCAAAAATAAAAATGGCCCTAAAGAATCAAGTAGTCTCAAAACATTTTGGTTCCATGAAAAAAATTTGACTCGAAATTTGTTGGTGCCTCTAGAGTGCCATGACCAGAAAAAATTGCTTGTAATGGACCCATAATGATGTCAGAAAAATCAAATCGAGCATAAAAATTTGAGAATGTGTATTTCGTGGGCCATCAAATTTAGCCTGAACAGTTTTTTTAACAAAACTTATTTTTTTCAAATGGAACCATATTGGTAGAATACCACCATAAAATAGCGGAATCCGTGGATATGCCACTCTGGATGCATCAACAAATTTCGAATCAAATTTTTTTTAATGGAGTGGAAATGTCACTTATAGGGTACCACCGCATCAGAGTTTTTAAGAATTCCAAAAATATAATATACAGAGTGTTCCATTTAAAAACCAAAAGTTAGGTTAATTTCCGGTGAAACCGGAAGTGGGGAAAAGATGACAGTTATGTCACAAAGTGTCTTCTTGGTCATATAATACATCTACCAAGTTTCATTCAGATATTCTAAAAAATAAGGAAAAAGGGGGGGGTCTACCATGATCGGATATATTAAACTAAATAATTTCAAATGTTGATCCAAACATATTATATTTTTATTTTAAGTATATATTTTTTCTCTGAACAGATATTCTTATATGAAATAAATCACTGATTTATTTGTATTGAAGGTGCCACCTATTTTTCATTTAAAGATGGATTTTTACAGAAATATACAGATTTATTTTTCATTTATTGTAAATATCTAAAAAACTAAAGATGGTATGACACTTAAAAAGATTTTAACCCCTCGTTATTGTTGTGGCATAATTATACGATTTTCTTTGTTATTATTAAGAGCAGTTTTGTAACAATACATATGTGTATCTGTTTTTCACTTCATTTTTCATTATTAAAGGATCTATTTACTTGTAACAAAAATTAGTAAAAAAATATATATCATAATCATTAGATTAATGGCACCTGGTCAAAATTATTTTAAATACGAAACAAAATCTTTGTGCTTATTTTCTAAGTATTTGCAATCAATTTGAAATAAAATGTCTTCCCTCTCAGTCCACAAAATCCACGCTTTAAATGTATTTTTTATAGAAATATTGTTCATATATCAATAATACATATAGAAATTGAAAAATTGTAGCGATATACTTATATAAAAAGTTTCTATAAATACTATTTTTAATTCTTTACTCAATTAGAGAATTGAAAAATTTATGCTGTATTACCTTTAAAAATTGAATTCAAATAAAACAAAAAACATCATAATATATTTATTAACATATGGTATTTATACTATAATATATATTTCATGTATAATGACTTGAAAAGAGACAGTACCTTTTAATGTAAAGAAATTAACTGATAAAATAATATTTTACACCTAACATCCAGGAAGGCAAGAAAAATTAGGTTTGTAAACTGATATCCGTTGGGTAGAGTTGCGAGATAATATACTATAGAGCCAACCAATAAATAACTTGATGCTTATGCTCTCAAAATGAAACCTATTATACTTACTTACTTTAAACAAACCTAACATTCGTCATTTTGGAATAAAACAATATAAACATTATATTCTTGTTAAGAGTATAATTAAAATGTGTCTATTTAATTTAAAAGAAAAAAGAAAGTTTTAAAATATTAACTAATATTATAACATTGGTATTAAAAAAACTGACAATGTAACATTCCATATTTATTTGTATCAATGAATTGTTTGGGTGCTTTCAGACATTAAACTTTGGAAGTAGATAGAGACTAACCTCAAACTGTCAAGAAAATTATGAATAGATAGATAGATAATACTTTATTCATCACATAAAGTTTACACAAAAGTATAAGCTTACCGAATTTTTAAATATATGCAGGTACTAAATAAATTTGGATATAATGACGATGATTGCAAAAAAAACACAAAAACATGTCAAAACAAAATAACAGGACACACTTTTGTATGAATCGACCTAGGATTAGCTCCCAGCCCCTACAATTTTTTTAAATGCAATACTCCATATTCTTTTACATCATTAGTTTCCCCTTGAAGAGTAGTTTATTACAAAAATGTTTAAATATCTAAAATGAATAATTTGAGAGTTACAGATAAAATTATTTCGAATCTATTCACCTAGATTTTTCGAGCAAATTACCCATACCAAATATAATAAAATAATCGGTACTGATAAGAAGTTTCTTTTTGCTAAAGAAACACTATTCCTTTTTATGACTAAGGCATATTTCGAAAAATTTCGAGATTTTTAACAAGTGAATTACTTGAATGAATAATATGTATAGGTACACAGAATAAAATAAATTTAGAAAAATTAGAGTATATGAGGCATAGCAATCGTAAAAAGTGAGCTTGATCAGTAACTGTGTACAGTTGGTTCAAACCCAACTAAGAAATATAACACATGCAGTAGAAACTGTTAGCATAGAGCTCTGTTCTGGTTATGCCGATATAAGAAAATAATAAAATTAAGTTAAAATTAAAGTCTAAATAGCTCTTGCCTCTGCTTATAAAAAGTTGCTATCTGTATTCTGGGAAAAAATACAAAATTACTTCTACCTCAAACAGATGTTTAGTTAACAAGTGGTGAAACTTAGAAAAAATATATTTTCAAATGGTTGAGGACCTTAAAATGTTCTTGCCAGAGGCTCCTTCCAGGACTGCGGACTGATCGGTAGGCATTTACAACTGTTTAAGATAAGATAGTGGCAAGCGAGCTTACATGTGCAACAGAATGTGGTGACTAGGTTACCAGTTTAAACTTATATATTCTGAGCCAGTTGCCCCATGTCCTTAACTGACGTGTACCAAGACATTCTTAGCTGGTGTCTACAACTACTACTTTCAAACTTTACGCTCCTTTATTCAAATAGTAATGTGCAAGAAGATATGTAATTTATATTACCTTAGATCTTCTTAGGCGCTCAAATACAGATGGTGTCTAGGCAAGGGTAACATTAAAAATGATATTTTAATAAGGGCTACCTTTTTCCTTCGGTACAAAAGATTACCACAAAAACTTCTCTCAATTCCAGGAATACCAATTATAGCATAAAGTGACTATTAAAAATGTACCAAATTTAAAGTTGCCCAAGACTGTTGTATTTCACAAATTTAGGTATTTCTTGATAATTATCTGTTTATTACCACTGGCTCACTTTGTTTTTTGCATTAAGCACAGGAACTAACCCTTTTATTTAATGCGGTTGTCATTCACGTTTCCAAAATATTTAAATGCATAGTAGTGGCTTTTTTCCGAGAAATAGCATTTAAATTTAAATACATAAATTACTGTGTATTTATAGGTTAGACTTCTTTGACGTTTAAAGCATGAAACGAAACTCGTTGATTGTTTCAACCCCTCTGTTGACCGTTTTATTAAATACAACGCCCGTTTTGTGTGTTGCCTATAAGTAAGCTTCCCAAAATATCCAGACAAATTATTTTGCAGCCCTGTCGCATACCTACTTTAAAAATTTTACGCGGAAAAATCACGTTACATCGAAAGTCTATGCAACTCAACCAGACTCGATACATACTTTACGCAAAAAAATGATTATTCAAGAACATCAACACTGAACGCCACAAGTTTTTAATAATATTGGACGGACAGGCTTTTGAAACGCAACTGTATTTATTATGGAAGTCAATTTCAACACCTGATAAAAGTAATTTTTGGTATTGAATGGTTTATTACTCTAAACCTTTTATTTAAAATAACGTGTAGCTCCCAAACTATTCACTTCAGACCCCAGATTTACAGATTTTTGTAATAAGCTCTTCGGGGAAAAACTAATATGACCTAAAAATAATGGGGGGATGAGAGGTAGAGCTAATCGTCAAAATATTCCAGGACCGGCCCGTTCATATAGGTATGGCTTCGTAAGTGTTTAGTTGTGTGTAATGCAATAGATGGCAGGACAAATAAAGTCGTGTCGTTACTTACGCATAGAAATATTAGAAATACAGTTTACATACATACAATAGTTAATGCTGTGTAGATTTGTTTTATTTATATTTAAAGAGCCTTTTAGCTTGTTCTTTTTGTCTTAGTTTTGCCCTTTAGTTGTGTATATATGCAACACTACATGCATCAAAGGAAATCCGTCTATTTACGCCATGATCTATGTCTAGGTAATTGCAATCCTTGGGTAATTGCAGGGGTATATTCCGGGCGCCATCTACTTAATTAAATAGCAACCAAGCACTTATGAAGCCGTCGATTAACATGGCAAGTGCCGTGTGTTGGATCACCTAATATAATACACCGTGGGCACGACCCTCTACTTTATAGAGACTGCTAAAATGGGAGGTAATGATTGGTCCGTATGAAAGGTGGATGCATAATGGCAAATTCGTCTTTTTTAGACTGTTTTGACTATTCTTTTAAAGAGGAGGAAATTTCCTAAAAAAACTCCGAACTCCCGGAACTGTAGCTCAATTATTTACAGTGTATTTTAATATTGAAAATAGGGTTCGCGGCGCCAGGTTTGAGCTGCGCGCAAACGAGATTATTGGCGTCAACAATTGTAAACATTTTTCTACTAGTAAAAACTTTTTAATGAAAAATAAAGAAATTATGCCTTATCTAAATACTCCACAGGATAGTATTAATTTTTAAATTAATGTTTTTATTTATTTTTCAATAATTAAGGCTGTTGTTAATTAGACAATTATTGCGGAATTTCATTTTTTATAGGAAAAAGTAAGTGGACTAAAATTATTGGGAATATGTTATTAAAGTACCTCTAATCATCGTACTCTTATTGTTATTCATTTTTCATATATATAATTATGATAACATAAATTGATAATATAATTCCACACAACGGACTCGATAACCCCCGGAGCGTAAGGCAGCACTGGTGTTTCGTCTATCCCGTACGAGTGCCTTAGATGATAGTAAAGCATTCGTAATGCTGCGTCGTGTCTGTGAATGTAGGCCGAGACTGCGTATATGTCGGGCAAGCCGACAGTAAGTGAATTACAATCTCCGGCGCCCTGCGGCAGGCCCTGCAGCTGACATCAGGGACCTCCATACCCATGACACGACGTCGATAGATGAGGGTGTAAATACACCAACCTGACAAGCCATTATGAATCTCTCGGTCTCGGACTTCAGCCTGGCTGACCTTAAAAAGGCGAAGGTCAGCCTTTCGGATAAGCCGAGGTCTTCTATATTTTTATAGAAGATTCCGTGCAATGGTTTATCCTTATGGGGCTGCAGAAGGATGTTGTGTTCTGCAGCTCTAACGTGGGCTTTTAGTCGAGCGGGTTCCAACTCGGTGACAGGATCGGGGTTTACTCGCTCGACGTCGAAGATGACACCAAGTTCATCGGCTGCTCTCCGTGCTGCCTTAAAGAGAAAAGCTCCTACCTTTGCATTTTCATGGTCCCGGACCATGCAGAGAGGGGATCCAAACTCCTGATAACCTTACATGCTCCATCCAGAACATCCTGCTATGGAGGCTCTCCAAGCTCAAGAGTCGTGGAACGGACGATTTAGGATGCAAGTTCCTATTGAGATGCATCTTCTGGCGGGTTACTACATCGAGTTGACGCAGCTCTTCTTTAGTCCATTTCACTACTCCGAAAGAGTAGAGAAGGATTGGAACGGCAAGCATATTTGTAGCAGACACCTTGTTCTTCCCCGACAGTTCTGAAGACCAGATCTGTCGGAGTAGGTGCTGATACTTGCCGCGGAGAGCGTTTTTCACTACACTCATTTCTTGGGTGGAGCGTTGCTTGAAACCCAAGTAAGTGTACGATTCTCCGGCATTTAGATGGTGTAAAATGCTTTCATCCACGAGCTGCGCGTCCTCGACACCAAAGAGGAAGGCACTACTCACCAAAGGCTTGATAGATGGAGGTCAGCCCCTCCTGCTTATCTATTATTATTTTTTTATTTTTTTTTTAATTCTTCTTGGGAAATTAGCAATGGTCAGAGACGATTGTATCAAGACCATTGTTGTTATCATCAACTGCTGCAGAGAGACCGCATAATATGTACAGCGTCTAAAATTACAGAGTTTTGCATTTTCTGGTAGGTGTTTTCAGGAAGACATAGTATCCTTAATTCCTTTCTTAACGTGGTAAGAATCAAACTCATCGACGATACGATGAAAGGGACAACACGAACCTAATCCATCTGCCACAGCCTGAAAATCTCCAGTTTGAGTTGAGAGATTATTATTATTACTGTTAATATAACGTGACCAATCGTATGTAATAAATATATAAAAACTACTTCATTACAAAGTAATATCTGCATTTTGGTAAGTGAAATGGTAAATCTTTATATAACTTAACTTATTTACATAGCATTTACGTAAACACGAGTTATAACTGAAATGATGTTTTAAGAGTCCCGTTTGCAAAGCACACAACTACTAGGCCGATAAATTATAATAAAAACACTGTACCGAGAGGTGGAGCTTGCATTGCGGCTATTGTTTTACTATTGGCGTAAATATTACCTGAGATTTCATCAGAGTTGGAGTCGAGCTCATTGTGCCGTTTGTGGAGTGAATTATCATCAGAATGTTCGGCAGTAAATGAGGCCACAAATAATATTGAATACGCGTAGAGACGCGCGGAGATATTGCATATACGAAAATCGAAAAGAGCCACACAATTAAAAATACCTACAGTTAAGATAATTAGTAGATAGGCTATAAGAGTTCTACAGCAATTTCCCATGTATTTTCTTATGGAGGTTCATTTTGCAGAATTTTCGTTCGGGACAATGAGAACAGGTGGATTCGAGACAATGAGAACGAGTGGGTTAGGGGCAATACGCTCTCTTTATCGGCACATGTCAAAGGAAGCCGTCGTCACCTTTGTCAACATATATCAAACGGAGACGTCGCGTAGCTGTTAATTAGAGAAGATGTCTCAGTCGGTGTTATTTCAATGAAAGCGGGTGGTGTTAATTAAACGTATACTTATACAAGCTTCTGACTGGTTAGCCCGAGATTCGTGAAATTAGGTATGGTCATTTTAGCTTTATAATGAATAAAAAACCAAGCAGGGTGATTTGATTGTAAGACAAACGTCATATCGTTGAGACATCACGATACTTCTTTGATATTGTTTTATACAAGCATACTAGACAGGGGTTACATAGGTATAAGGATACCCTTGCTCATATACACTTTTCGCTGCATATAATATAGTAAACTGTTGATAAATTATACTTTATATAATGAATTATATTCGAGGATATGATACTAGAGAATATATATTAGATTAATATGCTTAGTGTGTGGTTACAACATATAATTTGATATAATGGGATTAGGGATGTTGGGAACGATGGTTAATATGAAATAAAATACAATGTTTCAGTCGCACACAATTTTATTTTATTTAGTAATAATATAGGAACACACATCATGGGGAATAGATAGATATCTAAATATATAATTTTAAAACATAGGGCTATACGTGTTATACATTAACAAATCATATACTTATTATTTTTGAAAATTAAGTACAGCAATTATCAACCATAATATATAGTAATACTACTTTATTTACAAATAAACGTTCATTAAGTAATTGCCTAAGTATAGCTAAATACAGTAATAATATACAATTTTACATAATTTATAGAAAAGTTTAACAAACAAATATATACAGAGTACAAGAGCAACCCAAGATGAAATTGCAAAGGAAATAGAATTAAACCATATTTTATATTAACTAAAATAATTAATGGTATATAATAGAACTTAGAAACTATATAAATAATTTAGAAAAAATTCATACAACAATATAAATTTTTATTAGGCTAATTAATATATTGATTAACATATTACATATATAATAGAATATTTTATTACATGTCCATTATAGTATAATGACCCCATGGTAAAGTTTCAAACGAATCCTTAAGTAAATATCTTTTGTCATCGTGAGGGCTTAAAGCAATTTTGGTTTGCGTGATAGTATTAACTGAGTACTTTTCAGATTTAATTAAATTTTGATTTACTGTTTTTTCAGTTGAGTTATATAAACATTCTGTGTAATCATCAAAAGTAATTTTATTTTTAACTATTGATTTTTTTATACCTTTTATTTTTTTGGTTTTGTCTATTCCTTGAACTCTAACTGCGTACATTTTAGATCTAAGTCCTACAAATTCCGTCATTATAGATCCATTCTGTTCGTCTTTCATTAAACCAATGACCTTTTTATTAACACGAGGTATACCATAAACTTTATCTTCAGGATAGTCACTGGTGTCAAAATATTTAAGTGCGTCGCGTTTGATTGACGGGTATATATCATCGATATTTATTTCATATATCAAACTATCAGTGTCTGTATATAAAATACTGCAGTTCTCACCAAACTCTCTTCTCATATAATCATAGTGGAAACTATAAATAGTTGTTTTAGCCAAATCTAATATACACATACCAACATATATGGGCTTATTAAAATAAATTTCTGTTTTGTTTAATTCTATGGCGACGAGATTCTCATTAAATATACATGCAGACTTAAATTCTGGTTTAGAAATCAATGCTTCCGCAGCATATCGTCCATCCCATTTAGTAACTAATTTAACATTACTATGCTTGCGTATATTCTCCATAGTTTTTCCGAAAACAGCATTGTTCATAAGTTTAAATAAATTTTTTTCAAACTCGTTTTTTGCGTTTGCGCGTAATTTTGTATTTAAATCTATATATTTTTTTAACCAAGGTGACTGTTTGAATTTTAAAATTCTATGAATCCTTGTAAGCGTCACACCCAGTGCTAAAGCCTGCTTCAAATTCCTATAATGAATTATATATCGTGTTTTATTACATAACGTGGCCATCAGTTTTTGTTCTCTTGACCCCGGTGGTGACTTATGTTCAGCACATAGTGGTAAATCTTTATGTGCATCGTGTAATATCTCGGGATATTCCAGATCTACTTCAAGAATATAACCTTCTGTCGAATCATCTGTAATAGACGTTACATTAAAATTTTCCAAATATTCAACCCACTCGAAACCGCCATAAGGCAGATTCTGTTCCATTGACCAGCCATATTGGTTATTTATGTCGTAATACATTAAATAATTACTAAATTTAGATGGATTATAATCAGACATATATTTATTATTAGCCTTCGCATAGCGCTTTGAGCATTGGCTTAGTCCACCGCGAATACCTCGTTCTATGAATAAAATCTTATCTATATCCGTAAGAAGCTCTAAATCAACTTTAGTATATTTAAGCATACATTCCCACGCATATCCAGGTAATGTATAGTAATTCGCGGGGTCTAGTTGATATGTTTTGCGACAGCTTTGTCTGAATTGTTCAAAAATTTCCGCTAGTAATAAAATATCGGTTTTTAGATATAAATCACCATAGTCTCCTAAATTATGGCATTTAAATGTATTCCATATGTTCTGCGCATGTCTATAATCCTCATCGCTAATATTTCTATCGTCTAATTTATTATAAAAATCTGATTTAGCAGGTAATTCTGAATAATTTAACTTTTCAAAGGAGTCTATAAAGTCATATGGAAATACACCTTTTCGAGTCAGTAAATTAAGTTGATCACAAGATAAATAATGGAATTCGCGTTTTAATATATGAAAATTTTCTAAATAAGAAGCTAACACATCTAATGGAGAAGCCATAAATCTAAAGGAGTCTATAAATCTAAATTTAATAAGTCTTTCAGATACATGTTTAGTAAATGATATATATCTTTCTTTGTTTATAGGTAGTAATTCTATTCTCCCCTCAATCGCTGTAGCAATCTGTTCAATTATAAAAAAAGCATCATAATTGCTTAAATTGTGGAAAACAACTGGTACCGCGTGACTATCTTGAAAATTTAGGTTACAGGCTTCGTGGGCAGGGCCTCGGTATTTCCCAGTGAAATGACAGTGATCTCGCACTTTCTTATCGTTAGGTTTAAAGATTGCTTCACAAATATGACAGTGAGTAGCATTATTAAACATAAAATTTTGAACGAAGGATAATGTTTCCATAGGTAGAGGACACAGAAACACAGTTTCCAAATCCTCAGATAATTGATAAAGCTCATCAGCAAACCATTGCACACAGCTCTCACCTCGATAAGATTTATAAAATGATAAAGTGTCATCATACGAACATTTCATATAATATCCTATACTATAGGGAACATGTTTTTGGTACTTTTTTTCGTTTGATTTTTTATTTTCCTCACTTATCGGTTGTAATACACATTCCAAATCCGCATAAATCACGAATGGGGTAGCTTCCCTGTGTTTATAATTTTTAAAATGTACAATTTTGTTATCTTCATTAGGCAATCGAATTTTACAAAAGTTTTGGTTTTTACAGTCTTCAATATGCTTTTCCAATATTGTTTCAGTGTGGAAGTAATGCAAACATCGATCACAAAAATATTTCTTGCCATTATATTTAGATATCTGAGTTGACAGAAGACGAGATAAATTCTTTATCCAAACAAAATGATACCGCACTTGGTCAATTTGTTCATCTGCTCCACTATCATCTTCGTCGTAATATATATTCTGAATCATAAGTAAATTGACGTGTGTATTTTTCTTCTCGCTAGTTAGATATCCGGGTAACACTTTAAACTGCTTCTTTGTTTTATTTAATATGTATACATTAATCGATATATTGTTTTGTTTTTCAAATCTCGGTATTTGTCTAAAACCGATTGGAAATTGTATTCCAGTTAAATTGAGTACTTTTGAATAGTGTGGATATGATGAGATACGATGCGCAAATCCGTCACGAGCTGGATATAACGCAGAAACAACACTCCATATGAAGCATGCATCATCATCATTCTGAATATTCACGCATGCATGTTTATTCTTAATCACTTTCGGTAGCTCAATATATGACGATCCAAGTTGGGGTGTAAATTTGTTTATATTGACAGCCAGATTAACAATTTTTAACAATGTCCATCCACTATTTTTGCACTGGAAGTCCTCTAGATCAGCTAAAATTGGGTGTTGCACGTTTTCTAAGAACCATTTATTCAAATCTGTATCTTTATATATAGGCACATTCCTAGTATTCATATATTTGGATTCGTGTATTACATCTTCAGCTTTATTAATTGTGAATTCACCACAAAACACCGTGTTGACCTTAATAAACCCATTCTTTTTGAGAGCATTTATAATACGTCTTCGAAAGATGGTTTTACAATCCTCTAAAAACAATTTAGGATCCATATGTTTCAAATTTGCAATAACACCAGTTCTAATACGACCACCAAATGCAGAATTCACGTCGCTCCATTTTACGCGACAACTCGCTGTTTGTTTTCTTTTATTATCTTGATAGCCATCTCCAGTAATTTGCAAAGACTTGAACATTTCACGAAAGCTTTTAATTTGTCCAATAGAAGTTGTTAAATGTTGTCTTTCACCCAAACTTTTGGCAGATTTGAGCAAAGAATTTAAACGTCTACTTGATCTATTACACTCCTTAATACCCAGTTGAATGTCTAATATGTTTCCAGATTCGGATTTTGCAAGCATAGCGGTAATATTTTTAACCATTACTAAAGCTGTACTACTAGACATGTTGATGAGATTTCAACAATTTCAGGTGTTTACAAGGCAAACAGTTAGGACACACTAATATGATGCAACTGCAACTACTTATTATATATAGTTCAATATAAGTCGCCTGACAATAATTTTCCAGCAGCGGTGTAGAGCGTGCTGTATTGTGATATTTTGCCTCTGTTTCAATATAAGCGAGTCGAAACAAATTCTCACGTCTTAAAGCTACTAATGTTCGACTAACAATGATGACCTTTCAGGGGAGGATTATGTATATAAATATGTTCAGAAGTTCTGCTTTGGTGACTTCGGTGACATATAACCTAATCACAAACACACCTGTAACAAAAAAATATCTGTAAAAATATCGTTCTCATGTTGCATAATATTTAATAAAGTTTGATTAGAGGAGCGCGTCAATGACGTAAATTAATTTTAAAAACTAAACTGTTGATGTTGTTTATCTAATCGGATTGTCGACAATTGGGACACTAATGCGGATATACCTGACTCTTATTATGGTGACTGCCTCTTTTGTAGGGAGGACTAAAGGACACCAAGAGTCGATACTGACTCCATGTAGAAGTGCGTTGCATAGCCGTATTATCGACTTTTTACATCAATCTCAGCGAGATGATAACCAATTAGAAAAACATTCTAGAATCTGAATAATAAATATCTTCAATAGACAACGTTACTATATTTTTACGCTGTCATACGTTCTTAAATAGCTTTGATCAATGTTATTATTCTTACCACAAACTTTGTTCCAATAGACCACCTGCCGTGGTATATAGCATCGAATCGGAACTATGCCATCAGAGTGCTAAGAGTAAAGTTTATGCCAAGAAAAATACCATTCACTAAAGAAAAAAATTAATTTTGTTGATAGCATGGACGCTTGAAACTATTCAATATTATCTATGATGACGGCGACAGATTAGCGTTTTTTAATCATTTATGGACTACACACAGTCTTATACTTACTTTACTTGACACTTACCTCAATGAATACAGCCTTCCTTGTAAATCGGTTAGACTAACACATAGGCTCTTCACCCTGCGAGCTATTGACGACTTATAAGGGCCCAATAAACATTCAAGTGCTTGATTCCTCTCATTAAAACACATACATATAGAGTTTCTTCTTACTACATACATATATCGTTGTCTATCTGAAAAACAGGAAGGTAATATTATCAAACTTAAATAGTCATTAAAAATAGTGTGCTTTGGTATAATGTGTCATTACGTTCTCTTATCATCTATTTATAATTTGTGCTATTATTAATACATGTACACGATAAACTTCACATCACCACGCTTAGACTGTTCAAGAAGTTAGAGCAGTTTCAAAACACAAATATATTATATGAAAAGGTAAAAGAAGATAAAATGATTGAATTTATTATATTTTCGGAAATATATAACATATATATTATGAGCTATGCAATCATTAATTACGTATCAAATTGCCTGCGGATAACCCCAAAGCTTATAATAAATATAGTAAAATTTCTTGAAGGTGCGATGTTTAAGTGATTTTTCTATAAGCGACAATATATTAAATAGAATAACACAATACACTTCAGAAATCATTAACAACTGTTGCATATGTATTGACTCGCATTTTGGTTCTATATGAGGATCTAGACCAGAAAAACGGTTACTTTTAGGCAAAAATCTATAAAATCGGTATTTTTCAGGTTAAGTTCTGACAGAAAATAAATCAGACTGAAAACGTCTACCTCCCAGTCTATCAAAGGATAACATATTTATTATATCAGGTATGTCACGCGTTATAATAAATAAGACGTATATTAAAAGCATCATACATATAATATAAAACAAAAAAAAACTCAAAAGATAGCTAGCTGTAAAACTAGAAATTGTTTTATTCGATAAGTTATTATCATGCAAAGAACAAAATAAACATCATTTCTCTTTACACTTTTGCGGTATAAAATATAGCAGAAGAAAATATTTTCTCAAACATTGCATTATTTTTACATTAGAATTGATTATAATAAAAGATTATCGTTATTAACGTTATAAAATATTCAAAATCAAATCATTTGAAGTTAGCAATTCTAAACAAATATAAATCGATAACTAATAATAGGGATTTATTATAATATCGTGGTATCAACAGCATATTTTTAGGTACCTAATAAGATTCCTAATAGTATATAAAATATATAACATTACATTATGCAATTGATAAATAATTATTTTAAATTAAAAGTAATATTTTTTCAATGAGTGTATTTAATTTTAATATCTAAGACGTACCTATAATTGTGAAAACTCACGTGTATGCAACAAATCAATCAGCGAGCGAATGAATTGTCTGCTCTTATTATAGGAGTAAACTGTTAAATAGCTAGATATGAGTAGAAAACAAACTGCATAGACTTAAACGAAAACACAAACTAAAGTAATCGAGCTCTGTCCGCTTATTTTTATAGTAATAATATCGCCCCAGGCAAGAGGAACACCTGCATGTCAATTAATACGGCGTTATACTACAATGCAGCGACTTGTGCCAGCATGTCGGGAGCAATAGAGAGGGGTTTTTATTACTAGATACATATAATCACTAAAACATATTTTTAATGTAATGCGGTTCTAGAATAATGCATTCGCCGTAATATATCATCAAAGTTTACATATTAATGAACAATTAACATCATTTCCTCTAAACGAAACAATAAATTCTTTATGTTTGAAACATTATAATTATAAATAGCTACTTTTCTATTAAAATAAGACTAAGAAATGAGATATATACTATAAAAACCATTTATTCGAACGATCTGACAATATAAATATGGCTATGTGCAAAAATATTATAATAATAATACATATATTTACATATTATCAAATAATAATTTAAATATTTTTATTATCAATGATACTAATGAAGTTTATGTATAATAGTAAAATGTTATTACCTTGCGTAACTTTAATGGTCACTTCGATAAGAAAGATCAAGAAGTTCGTACCATTTATATATTTGTGTTGGGGGTTTGCGTCATTTGGTTTTTTTTTCTACCATTCACGATAAAACACTTGTCAATAATCGTATAAGCAATAAATATATCTACAATTTTCTTGACTTTTCAACAACAAATGCGATGAGATACGTTTGCACTGTAAGACATCAAATAAATGATTATTAAATGTTGAAATAGTCTTATTTATTGCGGCTAATTACTATTAATTACCCATACCAGACGGACAGAAGCAGGTGGACAGACGGACAGTTAGGTTTGATCAGGTTTCGCGAAACCTGATCAAACCTAACTGTTTCGCGAAACCTGATCTAACCCAACTGTCCGTCTGTCCACCTGCTTCTGTCCGTCTGGTATGGGTAATTAATAGTAATTAGCCGCAATAAATAAGACTATTTCAACATTTAATAATCATTTATTTGATGTCTTACAGTGCAAACGTATCTCATCGCATTTGTTGTTGAAAAGTCAAGAAAATTGTAGATATATTTATTGCTTATACGATTATTGACAAGTGTTTTATCGTGAATGGTAGAAAAAAAAACCAAATGACGCAAACCCCCAACACAAATATATAAATGGTACGAACTTCTTGATCTTTCTTATCGAAGTGACCATTAAAGTTACGCAAGGTAATAACATTTTACTATTATACATAAACTTCATTAGTATCATTGATAATAAAAATATTTAAATTATTATTTGATAATATGTAAATATATGTATTATTATTATAATATTTTTGCACATAGCCATATTTATATTGTCAGATCGTTCGAATAAATGGTTTTTATAGTATATATCTCATTTCTTAGTCTTATTTTAATAGAAAAGTAGCTATTTATAATTATAATGTTTCAAACATAAAGAATTTATTGTTTCGTTTAGAGGAAATGATGTTAATTGTTCATTAATATGTAAACTTTGATGATATATTACGGCGAATGCATTATTCTAGAACCGCATTACATTAAAAATATGTTTTAGTGATTATATGTATCTAGTAATAAAAACCCCTCTCTATTGCTCCCGACATGCTGGCACAAGTCGCTGCATTGTAGTATAACGCCGTATTAATTGACATGCAGGTGTTCCTCTTGCCTGGGGCGATATTATTACTATAAAAATAAGCGGACAGAGCTCGATTACTTTAGTTTGTGTTTTCGTTTAAGTCTATGCAGTTTGTTTTCTACTCATATCTAGCTATTTAACAGTTTACTCCTATAATAAGAGCAGACAATTCATTCGCTCGCTGATTGATTTGTTGCATACACGTGAGTTTTCACAATTATAGGTACGTCTTAGATATTAAAATTAAATACACTCATTGAAAAAATATTACTTTTAATTTAAAATAATTATTTATCAATTGCATAATGTAATGTTATATATTTTATATACTATTAGGAATCTTATTAGGTACCTAAAAATATGCTGTTGATACCACGATATTATAATAAATCCCTATTATTAGTTATCGATTTATATTTGTTTAGAATTGCTAACTTCAAATGATTTGATTTTGAATATTTTATAACGTTAATAACGATAATCTTTTATTATAATCAATTCTAATGTAAAAATAATGCAATGTTTGAGAAAATATTTTCTTCTGCTATATTTTATACCGCAAAAGTGTAAAGAGAAATGATGTTTATTTTGTTCTTTGCATGATAATAACTTATCGAATAAAACAATTTCTAGTTTTACAGCTAGCTATCTTTTGAGTTTTTTTTTGTTTTATATTATATGTATGATGCTTTTAATATACGTCTTATTTATTATAACGCGTGACATACCTGATATAATAAATATGTTATCCTTTGATAGACTGGGAGGTAGACGTTTTCAGTCTGATTTATTTTCTGTCAGAACTTAACCTGAAAAATACCGATTTTATAGATTTTTGCCTAAAAGTAACCGTTTTTCTGGTCTAGATCCTCATATAGAACCAAAATGCGAGTCAATACATATGCAACAGTTGTTAATGATTTCTGAAGTGTATTGTGTTATTCTATTTAATATATTGTCGCTTATAGAAAAATCACTTAAACATCGCACCTTCAAGAAATTTTACTATATTTATTATAAGCTTTGGGGTTATCCGCAGGCAATTTGATACGTAATTAATGATTGCATAGCTCATAATATATATGTTATATATTTCCGAAAATATAATAAATTCAATCATTTTATCTTCTTTTACCTTTTCATATAATATATTTGTGTTTTGAAACTGCTCTAACTTCTTGAACAGTCTAAGCGTGGTGATGTGAAGTTTATCGTGTACATGTATTAATAATAGCACAAATTATAAATAGATGATAAGAGAACGTAATGACACATTATACCAAAGCACACTATTTTTAATGACTATTTAAGTTTGATAATATTACCTTCCTGTTTTTCAGATAGACAACGATATATGTATGTAGTAAGAAGAAACTCTATATGTATGTGTTTTAATGAGAGGAATCAAGCACTTGAATGTTTATTGGGCCCTTATAAGTCGTCAATAGCTCGCAGGGTGAAGAGCCTATGTGTTAGTCTAACCGATTTACAAGGAAGGCTGTATTCATTGAGGTAAGTGTCAAGTAAA
The DNA here is from genome assembly GCA_963675555.1 of Leptura quadrifasciata. NCBI lineage: Eukaryota > Metazoa > Arthropoda > Insecta > Coleoptera > Cerambycidae > Leptura > Leptura quadrifasciata. The sequence goes on from OY776682.1 coordinate 25,305,183, forward strand.
GTAAGTATAAGACTGTGTGTAGTCCATAAATGATTAAAAAACGCTAATCTGTCGCCGTCATCATAGATAATATTGAATAGTTTCAAGCGTCCATGCTATCAACAAAATTAATTTTTTTCTTTAGTGAATGGTATTTTTCTTGGCATAAACTTTACTCTTAGCACTCTGATGGCATAGTTCCGATTCGATGCTATATACCACGGCAGGTGGTCTATTGGAACAAAGTTTGTGGTAAGAATAATAACATTGATCAAAGCTATTTAAGAACGTATGACAGCGTAAAAATATAGTAACGTTGTCTATTGAAGATATTTATTATTCAGATTCTAGAATGTTTTTCTAATTGGTTATCATCTCGCTGAGATTGATGTAAAAAGTCGATAATACGGCTATGCAACGCACTTCTACATGGAGTCAGTATCGACTCTTGGTGTCCTTTAGTCCTCCCTACAAAAGAGGCAGTCACCATAATAAGAGTCAGGTATATCCGCATTAGTGTCCCAATTGTCGACAATCCGATTAGATAAACAACATCAACAGTTTAGTTTTTAAAATTAATTTACGTCATTGACGCGCTCCTCTAATCAAACTTTATTAAATATTATGCAACATGAGAACGATATTTTTACAGATATTTTTTTGTTACAGGTGTGTTTGTGATTAGGTTATATGTCACCGAAGTCACCAAAGCAGAACTTCTGAACATATTTATATACATAATCCTCCCCTGAAAGGTCATCATTGTTAGTCGAACATTAGTAGCTTTAAGACGTGAGAATTTGTTTCGACTCGCTTATATTGAAACAGAGGCAAAATATCACAATACAGCACGCTATTGTCAGGCGACTTATATTGAACTATATATAATAAGTAGTTGCAGTTGCATCATATTAGTGTGTCCTAACTGTTTGCCTTGTAAACACCTGAAATTGTTGAAATCTCATCAACATGTCTAGTAGTACAGCTTTAGTAATGGTTAAAAATATTACCGCTATGCTTGCAAAATCCGAATCTGGAAACATATTAGACATTCAACTGGGTATTAAGGAGTGTAATAGATCAAGTAGACGTTTAAATTCTTTGCTCAAATCTGCCAAAAGTTTGGGTGAAAGACAACATTTAACAACTTCTATTGGACAAATTAAAAGCTTTCGTGAAATGTTCAAGTCTTTGCAAATTACTGGAGATGGCTATCAAGATAATAAAAGAAAACAAACAGCGAGTTGTCGCGTAAAATGGAGCGACGTGAATTCTGCATTTGGTGGTCGTATTAGAACTGGTGTTATTGCAAATTTGAAACATATGGATCCTAAATTGTTTTTAGAGGATTGTAAAACCATCTTTCGAAGACGTATTATAAATGCTCTCAAAAAGAATGGGTTTATTAAGGTCAACACGGTGTTTTGTGGTGAATTCACAATTAATAAAGCTGAAGATGTAATACACGAATCCAAATATATGAATACTAGGAATGTGCCTATATATAAAGATACAGATTTGAATAAATGGTTCTTAGAAAACGTGCAACACCCAATTTTAGCTGATCTAGAGGACTTCCAGTGCAAAAATAGTGGATGGACATTGTTAAAAATTGTTAATCTGGCTGTCAATATAAACAAATTTACACCCCAACTTGGATCGTCATATATTGAGCTACCGAAAGTGATTAAGAATAAACATGCATGCGTGAATATTCAGAATGATGATGATGCATGCTTCATATGGAGTGTTGTTTCTGCGTTATATCCAGCTCGTGACGGATTTGCGCATCGTATCTCATCATATCCACACTATTCAAAAGTACTCAATTTAACTGGAATACAATTTCCAATCGGTTTTAGACAAATACCGAGATTTGAAAAACAAAACAATATATCGATTAATGTATACATATTAAATAAAACAAAGAAGCAGTTTAAAGTGTTACCCGGATATCTAACTAGCGAGAAGAAAAATACACACGTCAATTTACTTATGATTCAGAATATATATTACGACGAAGATGATAGTGGAGCAGATGAACAAATTGACCAAGTGCGGTATCATTTTGTTTGGATAAAGAATTTATCTCGTCTTCTGTCAACTCAGATATCTAAATATAATGGCAAGAAATATTTTTGTGATCGATGTTTGCATTACTTCCACACTGAAACAATATTGGAAAAGCATATTGAAGACTGTAAAAACCAAAACTTTTGTAAAATTCGATTGCCTAATGAAGATAACAAAATTGTACATTTTAAAAATTATAAACACAGGGAAGCTACCCCATTCGTGATTTATGCGGATTTGGAATGTGTATTACAACCGATAAGTGAGGAAAATAAAAAATCAAACGAAAAAAAGTACCAAAAACATGTTCCCTATAGTATAGGATATTATATGAAATGTTCGTATGATGACACTTTATCATTTTATAAATCTTATCGAGGTGAGAGCTGTGTGCAATGGTTTGCTGATGAGCTTTATCAATTATCTGAGGATTTGGAAACTGTGTTTCTGTGTCCTCTACCTATGGAAACATTATCCTTCGTTCAAAATTTTATGTTTAATAATGCTACTCACTGTCATATTTGTGAAGCAATCTTTAAACCTAACGATAAGAAAGTGCGAGATCACTGTCATTTCACTGGGAAATACCGAGGCCCTGCCCACGAAGCCTGTAACCTAAATTTTCAAGATAGTCACGCGGTACCAGTTGTTTTCCACAATTTAAGCAATTATGATGCTTTTTTTATAATTGAACAGATTGCTACAGCGATTGAGGGGAGAATAGAATTACTACCTATAAACAAAGAAAGATATATATCATTTACTAAACATGTATCTGAAAGACTTATTAAATTTAGATTTATAGACTCCTTTAGATTTATGGCTTCTCCATTAGATGTGTTAGCTTCTTATTTAGAAAATTTTCATATATTAAAACGCGAATTCCATTATTTATCTTGTGATCAACTTAATTTACTGACTCGAAAAGGTGTATTTTCATATGACTTTATAGACTCCTTTGAAAAGTTAAATTATTCAGAATTACCTGCTAAATCAGATTTTTATAATAAATTAGACGATAGAAATATTAGCGATGAGGATTATAGACATGCGCAGAACATATGGAATACATTTAAATGCCATAATTTAGGAGACTATGGTGATTTATATCTAAAAACCGATATTTTATTACTAGCGGAAATTTTTGAACAATTCAGACAAAGCTGTCGCAAAACATATCAACTAGACCCCGCGAATTACTATACATTACCTGGATATGCGTGGGAATGTATGCTTAAATATACTAAAGTTGATTTAGAGCTTCTTACGGATATAGATAAGATTTTATTCATAGAACGAGGTATTCGCGGTGGACTAAGCCAATGCTCAAAGCGCTATGCGAAGGCTAATAATAAATATATGTCTGATTATAATCCATCTAAATTTAGTAATTATTTAATGTATTACGACATAAATAACCAATATGGCTGGTCAATGGAACAGAATCTGCCTTATGGCGGTTTCGAGTGGGTTGAATATTTGGAAAATTTTAATGTAACGTCTATTACAGATGATTCGACAGAAGGTTATATTCTTGAAGTAGATCTGGAATATCCCGAGATGTTACACGATGCACATAAAGATTTACCACTATGTGCTGAACATAAGTCACCACCGGGGTCAAGAGAACAAAAACTGATGGCCACGTTATGTAATAAAACACGATATATAATTCATTATAGGAATTTGAAGCAGGCTTTAGCACTGGGTGTGACGCTTACAAGGATTCATAGAATTTTAAAATTCAAACAGTCACCTTGGTTAAAAAAATATATAGATTTAAATACAAAATTACGCGCAAACGCAAAAAACGAGTTTGAAAAAAATTTATTTAAACTTATGAACAATGCTGTTTTCGGAAAAACTATGGAGAATATACGCAAGCATAGTAATGTTAAATTAGTTACTAAATGGGATGGACGATATGCTGCGGAAGCATTGATTTCTAAACCAGAATTTAAGTCTGCATGTATATTTAATGAGAATCTCGTCGCCATAGAATTAAACAAAACAGAAATTTATTTTAATAAGCCCATATATGTTGGTATGTGTATATTAGATTTGGCTAAAACAACTATTTATAGTTTCCACTATGATTATATGAGAAGAGAGTTTGGTGAGAACTGCAGTATTTTATATACAGACACTGATAGTTTGATATATGAAATAAATATCGATGATATATACCCGTCAATCAAACGCGACGCACTTAAATATTTTGACACCAGTGACTATCCTGAAGATAAAGTTTATGGTATACCTCGTGTTAATAAAAAGGTCATTGGTTTAATGAAAGACGAACAGAATGGATCTATAATGACGGAATTTGTAGGACTTAGATCTAAAATGTACGCAGTTAGAGTTCAAGGAATAGACAAAACCAAAAAAATAAAAGGTATAAAAAAATCAATAGTTAAAAATAAAATTACTTTTGATGATTACACAGAATGTTTATATAACTCAACTGAAAAAACAGTAAATCAAAATTTAATTAAATCTGAAAAGTACTCAGTTAATACTATCACGCAAACCAAAATTGCTTTAAGCCCTCACGATGACAAAAGATATTTACTTAAGGATTCGTTTGAAACTTTACCATGGGGTCATTATACTATAATGGACATGTAATAAAATATTCTATTATATATGTAATATGTTAATCAATATATTAATTAGCCTAATAAAAATTTATATTGTTGTATGAATTTTTTCTAAATTATTTATATAGTTTCTAAGTTCTATTATATACCATTAATTATTTTAGTTAATATAAAATATGGTTTAATTCTATTTCCTTTGCAATTTCATCTTGGGTTGCTCTTGTACTCTGTATATATTTGTTTGTTAAACTTTTCTATAAATTATGTAAAATTGTATATTATTACTGTATTTAGCTATACTTAGGCAATTACTTAATGAACGTTTATTTGTAAATAAAGTAGTATTACTATATATTATGGTTGATAATTGCTGTACTTAATTTTCAAAAATAATAAGTATATGATTTGTTAATGTATAACACGTATAGCCCTATGTTTTAAAATTATATATTTAGATATCTATCTATTCCCCATGATGTGTGTTCCTATATTATTACTAAATAAAATAAAATTGTGTGCGACTGAAACATTGTATTTTATTTCATATTAACCATCGTTCCCAACATCCCTAATCCCATTATATCAAATTATATGTTGTAACCACACACTAAGCATATTAATCTAATATATATTCTCTAGTATCATATCCTCGAATATAATTCATTATATAAAGTATAATTTATCAACAGTTTACTATATTATATGCAGCGAAAAGTGTATATGAGCAAGGGTATCCTTATACCTATGTAACCCCTGTCTAGTATGCTTGTATAAAACAATATCAAAGAAGTATCGTGATGTCTCAACGATATGACGTTTGTCTTACAATCAAATCACCCTGCTTGGTTTTTTATTCATTATAAAGCTAAAATGACCATACCTAATTTCACGAATCTCGGGCTAACCAGTCAGAAGCTTGTATAAGTATACGTTTAATTAACACCACCCGCTTTCATTGAAATAACACCGACTGAGACATCTTCTCTAATTAACAGCTACGCGACGTCTCCGTTTGATATATGTTGACAAAGGTGACGACGGCTTCCTTTGACATGTGCCGATAAAGAGAGCGTATTGCCCCTAACCCACTCGTTCTCATTGTCTCGAATCCACCTGTTCTCATTGTCCCGAACGAAAATTCTGCAAAATGAACCTCCATAAGAAAATACATGGGAAATTGCTGTAGAACTCTTATAGCCTATCTACTATAATTAATTTTTTATTTTTTTTTGTGACAAATGTTATTATATTCTACGTTGCTGCGTTTTTAATTTTTTGATTTTCACATTTTAAAATTTTGAAAATTCGTAAAGAAAAAAATAAGTTTTTCAAAAAATTCCACGCAGCGATACAGATTGAACTTTTATGTATTTACAATCCAAATTTCGTATTCATATCTTCTCTAATTATGTCACAGTTATCTGACTACGATTTCATGTTTTTCGTGAACGCAAACGGAACTCTTAACATAGTATTTACTCTAAAAAATTACTTCATAATGAAGTGGTTTATTTTATATACCTACTATATAAGATTGGCGTAACCATGCATTACATTAATATGTTCTTTCAATACTATATATTTCTATGTAAATATGTAAATAGCACAAGAATGTTTACTGGTTTACACAAGTATTACGTAAAAAAGTTTAAAAATTATTTTTTAAATACTTAATTACATAAATCTTACATAACTAGTTATGTCAATATGTTCTTCTAATTTTATAGCACCCCTGTGTAAATATCATAAAAATATTTACTAAGAAATGCTACATAGGAAATAACAATAACGTAATACTTCTGTAAACATTATATAATAGTATTTATTGGTTTGCTCCTTCTGTAGAAGGTATTTTAGGATTGCAGAGGATAATATTACTTATGGATAAAAACAAATTGTATATTTTGTAGGCACAAGATCCCAGGAAGAGGTTATATAACGCATATTACTACCCGCTTGATGGAAAAGAACTAAACAGAAATGATATTGAGGATTTTCTATGCAGGACGAACGCATGTCTTAAAAGATCATCTGGCCAAGACGAATTAGGACCATTTTGGGCGAATAGAGGCAAAAAAGATCCAACTTATCTTCAGGAGAAATTTTCTGCACAGGAACCAAGTTGGGTTTTGATAAGGAAAGATCAGAGTTTTCCAGAAGAACCATTTTTTACGTCGAGAGGCAAGAAAGGTTCAAACGGACATAACTATTATTCTAATAAAAATTTGAGATTGCGAGATAGACGGGAATTCGTTCAAGCTGACGTTGAGTCACCATTTTTTGCAGCTAGAGGAAAAAGAGTCAAACAAAAAAATTATAGGTTTTAACTACAGATATGTTGTATTAGGGTCGTTTTATAATAAAATGTATGTATATACTGAGACATATTTTGTAGTTACTGAATAAGCGAATACAAAAGCTTTCACGTGTGTTTTCATACCTCATTACCCAATCTCGGGAATACCTATTTTACGTGATATTTATTTGAAATATTTAGATATACTCCATTTGTTTGACATCATAAGTTTAATATTTAAAATGAAAATTATGTATCATTTATATTATCTACTTACAAGTTAATATTGATGTCAAGTAAAGTAATTAAACAACCTCTCAAAATACATGTTTTAAGGAGTTATATCTAACCTTTTGTTTGATTATTCAATATCGCATGTTTTAAACTGTGTCGCTTAATGAAATTACGGAAATGTTTATTTCAATGTATGAAATAGCTTCGAGTAACATTAGAATTATCAAATATATTTTTAATTTCCACTAAATACAATCAGTATCAATGGGAGATTGTTATCTTGTCAAATGTTTGTTCAATATCTAAAAAAATCTTCCTTTGATTATGAGAGTAAATAAAAAATATGTAATATTGTAAAAACCTGTATGTATATACGTTATGGGAAACTATAATAAAATTCATAAAAATATGTTTATTCATTTCATTTCAAAGAATCTCAGATTCCCTCAAACCATAAATACGTAAAAAAATTATAAAAATAAAAGATAACATTGAATTAAAATAGAATTACTTAATTTCAAAATTTAAAAGAAAAATATGTTTGTGTTCTTGATAAACATTACATATAAACATATTACCAAATATACATTTACACAAGTTCATACTATATTTTAAAAAATAAGCTAGAGAAAGATTTATCGAAGTTCCACGAGTTGAAACTGCGGTACCAAATAGTAATCATTGTTCAAGAGTTACATATAGATAAGACAATAAAAAAGCTACATTAGTCGTTTGAACCCGTCTGCTCCAATGCAATTAGAGATAAGGCACATCTAGTGGAGTGGTTAAGCAGCTTGAAGACCCATTAAAATTTTCTTTAGGTAGAATACATTTGTCTAAAATTTTTAGTGCGCTTTATTACGTGTTTATTAACAAAACGTATTAATGTGACTGTTTAATTTGAATAAGTGTGGAACACATGGATTTTCTTTTTTAAGCTATGTCAATGAAATGCGAAAATTTGCATATTTTAGTTCAGCAAGCGGAAAACTTCTTTACCTTTCGAAATAAATACCAAGTATATGGAGAAGATATAATGATGACGAGCCGGTCGGCGTGTTGCAAGGAACAGTATAAAAGTTAGTATACATTGAAAATACATTCGACAAGTTCGAAATATTTTTTTTCTATGTGATTACATATCTACCAACAACAAGTAGAAATATAAAAGCATAATTTTAACAAACCTACTAGTAAATATCGTTTTTTAATTTATTAATGAATATATCCAGGGTAGGTATTTATAAATGTAGCGAATATGAGAATTTTTAATCCTTAATTACTTACGCATTATATAAAACGAAAGTGGTGATGGCTGTATAGACACTAGTGTTTTGAAAAAAAAAATCAGTTTCTTATTATCTAAGCATACAGAGTGTCCCAAATCTAAAGGGAGATAGTGAAATGGGAGATACATCACACTCTGCCGAGTTCAACACATTCCCGTCTCCCACACATACCCTTGGAAGTGAATGGTTTCCGAGATACGGAACTTTATGATTCTTGACCAATTATTCATACCGTCATATTTTTGGAATGGCCGGCGTACGTATTGGGATAAAATTTTATACAAATATTACACGCTTTTAGTTCAATCAAACCTATAATTTATTTGGGAAAACTGTCAGGACCGAATATTTTTAAATGTTGTTTTCAGTGCCCCTAATAACACCCTGTATATCAGTTATTGGAAAATGTTAGGAAAAATTTAAAAAAGATTGGATCAGTGTGTAAAGTAATGTAATGTTGATGGCACATTTACGCTGCTTACTCTTTAATATTTTGAGAATTGTCGATTGACCAAATTTTAAATTTTTCAAATAAAGTAGTCAGCTAGCTAACGTTATTATATTATTAATTCCACTTAAATAACCTACAAAAGAACTTATTATTTGTTTTCCTGTACATGGACCATATTAAAACTTTTTTGAGTTTAAATTTCCGTTCAAAATAACACGTTCCATTTCACTCAGAAAAAAAATTACACCTCACTTCAAAATTAACGCAACACTAAAAATTGGCCACAATTTCAAAATTGATTTTCTCGCGAATTGCCAAACTGATTTAGATTACTTTTTTTAAATTTTAGGTTTATTTCTCGACATCGACACCTTTGTGGAAATTTTCATTCAAATTTACGTTGTTACGAATTTTATTTATATTTGTTGTTTTTGGTTAACCCTGTATATAATAATTAAGAAGTTAAGTTAGTCAGGTAAATTTTTATCGCTACTAGTTTTTGTTTGTAACTAACAAAGGGAAAAAACGATCATATGGGTATCGACTGCTGAGTCCGGCAGTAAGCGACAGAGAGTCGAATGAGAAATTAAGAGGATAGGTGCCCAATGAATAAATAAATCTTTTGAATTGTACGTTTAAAACGGCTGAATCATTGGGCATTCTGAAAGAAAGATATAATTTATTTATAGTTGGAGTTTGATTATATCGTTTCAAGGCAAATGTTGGATATTTCTTAAAGGAAATTTGGTGCACGTAAAAACGTCTCTTTTGTACATAGGGCATATCGTACGGGAGGTGAGTTCACTTAATGTCGGATGCATTTATGTAGTAAAGCACCAGCATCAAAGTCTGCTTCTATACCCTTTTATTTATTTTGTGTTGTAGGCGTTTTTCTATTTCTTGGATTTAATTGTCGATTTCATCTATTTTAAACTGTTGAAATTTGGGAAGGAGGCCCGTAAAATAAGAATGTTGAGTATATTTGAGAAGTAAATGTATGGTGAGAGGAGAGCACGGACTTTAATAGCCGTCCCCGTAACCAGCGCCGTCGATCTAAGGCTAAGTACCACATAGTGGAACATTCCTACTTGATAATTTTCCTGAAAGCGTTATGAATTTTTAGCTAGAAAGTTAAAATAGAAAGAAAATTTTTGAACTTTATTACTCTTTATTTTTTTTTATATTCATCTGGACCGGTTTATTAATCATCCATGTGACAATCCCTAGATAAAGGTATTTTGTGAGTAAATGCAGGGTAAATAGATTACCTTTATCTGAGATTGCACTCTCGAGAGTCAGGTGCGGGGCATTATTGTTATAAAAAAAAAGGGGGAATTATTCCACCATTAATATATACAAGGCTTCCAAATATTTTTTTGCTGACCGTAAAGATACGGGTTTTTTTTTGTATATACATAGATGTGGTTCAATAAATATTTTTGATATTTTAATTTGGTTGTGTATTATTCATTGAGGGCCAACTGGTATCTACTTTTCTTGCTGATATCAGTTTTAGTGATTTCAATCTTAGATAGGGTATGTGGAATTAAATTACTTGGCGCCTCATATCTTTATTTATTCATATAAAATAATAATAGCAAATTAAAAAAAAACCCACTCCCGACTCCACTGAGACTTTAGTCGGACATACCTTATTGTTACCAACACAAAAAAAAAGTACGTAACAATAAATTTGACGCCCGGAACGTGGGGCTCGATTTTTTTTCTGTTTTATGACATTTGTATTTGCCGACGAATATATGTATACTTTTATATATAGTTTGTTAAAGGCCTGAAGCCACAACCAAATTAAAATCAACACTGTAAAATTATTGTAGGTGAAAGTACTGTACTTTTATCAATATTTTATAAATTTAGTTTATAAAGGGAACTTGTTCAAATAATTGGTATTGTTTTTATATACATTTTTTGGTTTTACTGATAGGTATTTTTTTTCTGTGATAGGTATTTGATAAAGCAAATGCTTCTTGTGTATGATTTACATTATTTGCTAGACTTATTAATTACTCGGAATTTAACAAAACATGTTATCTCTGTGATTCAGTACGCTTTTATATTTAAGCATTTTAACTTTTTTTCGATCGTTTCTACTATCTGGTACTTAGGAATAAATACCTAGTTCCTATTACACTTATTCAACTAAAATTTCAAATTGAAAATCGTTCGAATTGCAGCAAATAGATTAAATATTTTTGTCCTTTCATTTTCGGGTGTTTATTTGCGAGTTTTATACAGATTTTTAAAATGGACAGCAATAGATTAAACCGTGAAGAATTACTTTATGAACTAGAGGTTAGGGGCTACGTTGATATTCAATCGTTAACAGTGGCGGCGATGCGGAAAAAATTACGGGAGGAATTACAACAAGAAAATTTTGGTGAAGTTGTTACAAATGAAAATTTTCATCCAGATATTGCTTTTGAAATTAATTTATGTAATACAAAAATAGTAGAATTAGAAGCTTGTATAAATAGCCGAGTAATAAAACAAAGTAGTAGTGAAAGTCGATATGTAGAAACAAAGTTGCAACATTTATACAGTAGGCTAAACAGATTAAAGCCAGGGGAAAATGAAGCAAATAGAGCATTAAGTAACTCTATAAAAAATTTATTAGATCAATTAGGGGAAATAGAGAGACACTTAGATGAAAAAATTTTAGCTTTAGAGGCTACTAATGTTAGTCCATTATCTGTTGAGTCAAAAGTAAATGAACTTCCGTCTTTACCTACAACTTCGGTTCCTGTCCATAATAAACTTTTTGTATCGGTTTATAAATGGAATATTTATTTCAGTGGGGACTTAAATGATAAAGAGGCTTTGAGTGTGAATGCTTTTATTGAACGCGTTGAAGAGTATCGCGAGGCACGTGGAGTATCGGAGGGAGAACTCATAACATCTTTATGTGATCTGTTAAGAGGTAGTGCTAGGTTGTGGTATAACTCAATTAAATCGAAAGTCAAAACGTGGTCGCAATTTGTTAGTCTTTTGAAAGAAGAATTTTTAGATGCTGATTATGATTATGAACTTCAGAATGCCATTAGGGAACATTATCAACGTCGAGACGGTACTGAGCGAGTAGGTTCTTATTTTGCCTGTATGTTAACTCTATTTAATAGATTAAGAAACCCTCCATCTGAAGAAGAAAAATTAAGTATATTACGGAGAACTATCGATCCATACTATATTCACAGATTAGGTCTTGAAGACATTACGAGTGTTGATGATTTGTTAACAGCTTGCAAAAAATTAGAGGTTTCTCGCAACTTAGCGAGTCAATCGAATAGAGTACCTAACGATCGAGTATCTATACTTGAACCTGATTTAGCCTTTCCTAGTTCTTCTAGAGGACGTATGGCGATTTCCAATGATCATTTACGTCGTCATCGTAATACCCAATCGGTAAATAGTATTATTTGCTGGAATTGTAAAGAATCGGGACATAGTTTTAATGAGTGTCAAAAACCTCGGGAAGCAAAATTCTGTTTTCGATGTGGTAAAGAAAACTTTACCAAATATACGTGTTCTTGTTTTCGGGGAAACGCACAACGGGGTCGTCGAAGCACCGGTCGACGGTCCACTCCAGAAAGCCGGTGAATGAGTCGTGGCAATCATGGCTTGATTTTGTAGCGGTGGAATATAAGATTAGTAAGCTTGATGCTTTAGTTTCGGCTTATAAAAACGATCCTAGGCCGTACTTAAATGTTGAAATTTTTGATATAAACTTATTTGGTTTATTAGATTCAGGGGCTTCGCAGACTGTAATTGGTAAACCTGGTTGGGAAAAATTAAAACGTTTAAATATTAGGTTAAAAAAAAAGAATTGCATAGTTACAGTAGCAAATGGGGTTAATTGTGATGTTTTAGGATTAATTAATGTGCCTATCGAATTAGAGGGTAGAAGTAAAGTTATTAGGGCTTTAGTTGTTGTAGATATAGATGTAGATATTATTTTAGGTATTGATTTTTGGAAAGATATGAATATTATTCCGGACTTTTCTAATAATTCGTGGCATTTTAAAAATTCGCAAGAAGAGTTAGGTCTATCAACTTATAGTGAGACAATAGGTTTGCTTACCGTTACGACGGAAGAACGTTCTCAACTGGATAAGCTAGTTTCCGATTTTTTTACTAAAATGGGTACGGAGTTAGGGTGCGCAAAAGGCGTAATGCATGTCATTGATACAGGTGATAGTCGTCCAATTAAACAGAGGTATTACCCAGTTTCGCCATATATTCAGGAAAAAATTAATGCTGAGGTGGATAAGTTATTACAGTTAGGAGTCGTTGAGCCCTCGAAGTCAGCGTGGTCTAGCCCTATCGTTATGGTAAAAAAGCCCAACAATGAATATCGATTTTGTATCGATTTTCGTAAAGTGAATCAGGTCACGAAAAAGGATGCATATCCCCTTCCCTATATTAATAGTATTTTGGATAGGTTAAGGGACTCAAAAGTTTTAAGCTCGATAGATCTAAAAAGCGCGTATCACCAAATTTTGTTAGATCCATCTAGCAAAGATAAAACTGCTTTCACGGTTCCAAACCGGGGTCTTTTTCAGTTTAATCGTATGCCTTTCGGTCTACATAATGCTCCGGCAACTTTACAACGTTTTGTGGATACTGTGTTGGGTGCTGATTTGGAAGGTTCAGTATTCGTCTATATGGATGATATTATAATTATTAGTAAAGATTTTTCCACACATTTGGACATTCTTCGAAAAGTATTCGATAGGTTGTTGTCTGCAGGGTTAACAGTAAATAAAGAAAAATGTGAATTTGTCAAATCTGAGTTGAAATTTTTAGGCTACGTAGTGGATGAGCATGGACTTCGTACCGACCCTTCGAAGGTGGACAGTATGCTTAACTATCCAACCCCAAAATGTGCTAAGGACGTACGACGTTTTATTGGTCTTGTATCTTGGTACAGGCGTTTCGTACCTAATTTTTCCAGCTTAATATCACCGCTAAGCAAATTAACTCGGAAAAATGAAAAATTCGGTTGGGGTGTAGAACAGGAATCGGCTTTCCTCCAACTTAAACAGTGTTTGGTGTCTTCACCTATATTGTCATGTCCTGATTTTTCAAGGCAATTTGTGCTACAGTGTGATGCCTCACAAGTGGCCTTAGGTTGTGTTTTAACGCAAAATTTTGATGACGGGGAACACGTGATAGCCTACGCTAGTAGAGCACTGACAACCCAAGAAAAGAAGTATTCAGTTACGGAATTAGAATGTCTTTCAGTTTTATGGGGCATAGAGAAATTCAGATGTTATATTGAAGGGGTGAAATTTAAGGTCATTACAGACCATTACTCTTTATTATGGTTGCACAAACTTCAAAACGCTTCTGGACGTTTGGCTCGTTGGTCATTGAGAATGCAAGGTTATGACTTTGAGATAGTTCATCGAAAAGGAAAGTCGAATGTGGTTCCTGACGCGCTATCTCGTGCTGTAAATTACATCGAGGTCACTCCGAGACACTATGATCCTTGGTATCGCAATCTTCTGAGCAAAATTGAATCCGCTCCTCATAAATATCCAGCGTGGTGTATTCGAGAAGGTCAGATCTACAAATTGATAGGTTCTTCTTCTTCGTTTATAAGGACTGGAAGTTAGTGGTCCCAAAACCTCTTCGGACAGCTGTGTTTTTAGAGAGTCACGATGCTCCACACTCAGGACATCTGGGTTATCTTAAAACTAAGAAAAGAATTGCTTCTCTATATTATTGGCCTAAAATGAATGCTGATATTGCTCGATATATTCAGCAGTGTGATATGTGCAAAGCTCAGAAACCGGAACAAAAACTGCCTTACGGAGTTATGCATAAGAGAAATATTTCTCGTCCTTGGGAGGTAATCTGTACCGATCTCATGGGTCCTTTTCCCTTGAGCAAAAAACGAAATAAATATATTCTGGTGGTGTCAGATCTTTTCACGAAGTATTCATTGCTTTTCCCTATAAAATCAGCTACAAGTCAGGAAGTTGTCAATCATTTAGAAAGGGACGTATTTATGATTTATGGTGTACCAGAACGTATTATTTGTGACAATGGTCGTCAATATGTAAGTAGAAAATTTCGTAAAATGGTTACATCATACGATTGTAAAATTGCGTTTAACGCCTACTACCATCCTCAGGCAAACCCTACGGAAAGAATAAATCGAGTAATTAAAACTATGATCCGTTCCTACGTTAATGAAGATCACCGCACTTGGGACGAAAATTTATATAAATTTGGTTTTGCTCTTCGTACCGCAGTACATGACGTTACGGGATTTAGTCCAGCATTTCTTAACTTCGGTCGAGAGATATATCTATCGGGTAAATTACCTAATAAGTTTGGTCAGAATAATGAGAATCAAGATATGGACTTTGAAAATCGAGAAGGCTGGACTTCTCACTTGAGAGAACTTCAAGATATTTGTAATACGGTAAAATCGCGTTTGGATAAGGCGTATAGCCAAAGCGCGAATCGTTATAATTTAAGGAGAAGAACTCCCGTTTCATTAAACTACTGGTCAAGTCGTATGGAAACGGAACTATACCTTATCAGATGCTGCTAATTATTTTTCTTCGAAATTAGCTCCAAAATTTATAAAATGTAAAGTCGCGGAAAAGATTTCACCAAACGTGTACAAATTAACTGATTTTCAATCAGGAAAGTCTTTGGGTAGCTGGCATATCCAGGACATCAAAATTGATTAAAAAAAAAAATTGTATTTTTTTCTTTTTCTTCGAAGTAAAGGGGGAGTGTTACGAATTTTATTTATATTTGTTGTTTTTGGTTAACCCTGTATATAATAATTAAGAAGTTAAGTTAGTCAGGTAAATTTTTATCGCTACTAGTTTTTGTTTGTAACTAACAAAGGGAAAAAACGATCATATGGGTATCGACTGCTGAGTCCGGCAGTAAGCGACAGAGAGTCGAATGAGAAATTAAGAGGATAGGTGCCCAATGAATAAATAAATCTTTTGAATTGTACGTTTAAAACGGCTGAATCATTGGGCATTCTGAAAGAAAGATATAATTTATTTATAGTTGGAGTTTGATTATATCGTTTCAAGGCAAATGTTGGATATTTCTTAAAGGAAATTTGGTGCACGTAAAAACGTCTCTTTTGTACATAGGACATATCGTACGGGAGGTGAGTTCACTTAATGTCGGATGCATTTATGTAGTAAAGCACCAGCATCAAAGTCTGCTTCTATACCCTTTTATTTATTTTGTGTTGTAGGCGTTTTTCTATTTCTTGGAGTTAATTGTCGATTTCATCTATTTTAAACTGTTGAAATTTGGGAAGGAGGCCCGTAAAATAAGAATGTTGAGTATATTTGAGAAGTAAATGTATGGTGAGAGGAGAGCACGGACTTTAATAGCCGCCGCCGCGCCGTTCGAATATCAAATCCCCGTAACCAGCGCCGTCGATCTAAGGCTAAGTACCACATAGTGGAACATTCCTACTTGATAATTTTCCTGAAAGCGTTATGAATTTTTAGCTAGAAAGTTAAAATAGAAAGAAAATTTTTGAACTTTATTACTCTTTATTTTTTTTTATATTCATCTGGACCGGTTTATTAATCATCCATGTGACAATCCCTAGATAAAGGTATTTTGTGAGTAAATGCAGGGTAAATAGATTACCTTTATCTGAGATTGCACTCTCGAGAGTCAGGTGCGGGGCATTATTGTTATAAAAAAAAAAGGGGGAATTATTCCACCATTAATATATACAAGGCTTCCAAATATTTTTTTGCTGACCGTAAAGATACGGGTTTTTTTTTGTATATACATAGATGTGGTTCAATAAATATTTTTGATATTTTAATTTGGTTGTGTATTATTCATTGAAGGCCAACTGGTATCTACTTTTCTTGCTGATATCAGTTTTAGTGATTTCAATCTTAGATAGGGTATGTGGAATTAAATTACTTGGCGCCTCATATCTTTATTTATTCATATAAAATAATAATAGCAAATTAAAAAAAAACCCACTCCCGACTCCACTGAGACTTTAGTCGGACATACCTTATTGTTACCAACGCAAAAAAAAAGTACGTAACAACGTTTTAAGTATATACAGGGCGCAAGAGTTATTATAAGTCCGCCCCCCAAAAAATTTAAAACACCCTATGGGTTGCACCAGCTACAAACAACGAGTGTCTATGACAATATCGCATATTTCCGCCTTTATTTCTAATAACGGCTTCACGTCGACGGCTCATGCTCGAAAGCAGAGGTCTAATCTCGTCTTGATCAATGTCATTCCATATTTCTCGAAGCATATTTTGTAGTCATCAAAGTAGGCAGATAAGGGTTGATGTTTTCTAAGTTTTCTACCCATATTATCCCACAAATACTCTATGGGATTGAGATCTGGACTATTTGCGATTCAGACTAGTCTCAATATCCACCTCATGTAAGAATTGTTGCACTACATGAACGGCGTGGGGTCTTGCGTTATCGTGCATCAGCAAGAAATTATTGCCGATGTATGGTGCAAAAAGAACATGTTCTGATAAAACGGCCTCATTATATCCTACACTGTTCATGAAACCTCCGCGTACAGAGACGAGTTCTGTTCAAGCTGTCAAGGAAATTCCTCACCAAACTATTACAGAAGCTCCATTAAATATAGTACAGTTTCACGAATGTTGCACTGCTGAAAACGCTCATTTCGTCGTCAGATAACCCTTACGCATCGATCGGAGCTGAAAAGACAAAACCTGGACTCGTTTGTAAATAAGACACTCGAGATTCTAGTCCACATGGTGTCTGGCGAATTGCAGTCTTACTCTACTATAATTTACGTTTAACCTCGGTCCTGTTGCTGAAATTATGAAGCTCAAATTCTGTTGCGCAAGATGTCTCTTTGTGGTGGACACACTTGTTTGAACAAAATGAGTACTATGAAAGTTGTATCACCTGAATGAAGACTTCTTGGTGTTACAAAGCATTCTCATAAAGCACACAATAGAATAAAACGATATTATGGGGCATCCGTTATGATCGTTGGTGTCTTCAAAACGTTGAATAACGCGGGCTATTGTAATATTGATGTATAAGAAACTCCCAATCTTCGAGCTATTGCACGGCAGCTTAGTACTTCCTCGGCCAATGTAATAATTTTTCATCACGATTAAAATTTCAATCATTTGGCACTCCATTACAATATACAATACAAATCTAAACACTGTTCAGGCAACCCTTAAGAAAATTAAACGAAAGTGACAGTTTGTGACGTTGACGCATCTGATATTTATTTTTCCATAACCTACTTAGTTTAAGTAAGATTTATATTTTGTACATTAAACTGGAGTTCTTTAATCTTTATCATAATCATTTGATAACAGAGATAATAAACGTGAATCAAAAAACAAATTATTCAGGAAAGATGGGGCTACAGTTTGATTGTAGTAGACAGCTGCTGTTGTAGCTGGTGCAACCAACAGGGTGTTTTAAATTTCGGGGGGAAAACTTATAATAGCTCTTGAACCCTTTATACCGGGTGCCCCGTTATATTTTGACCCTTTTTAAACCTATATAACTTTTGAACTGGTTGAGATAATGAAATGCGGTTTTCGCCAGTCTTCTTCTAATTTTGATAAGTTTTTTCTGAGTATTCGTCTTTTTCTGCTCACTTAGGGTTTAACCGGAAGTGACATAGCGTATTTTCGGGGATAGGGCAACTTTGTTATTTCAAATGGAACACCCTGTATATACTTAATAAACAAATAAGAAATAAACAAAACAATACACATTAGTTATAAAATATGTTCAAAATGCTCTCTATCAACTTGGATACATTTGTTTATTCGCTTTACAAAGTTATCCCAGCTTCTACTTAACTCAGGGGTAATGCTGTTAAAGACATTTCGAATGTTTTCCTTAAGTTGTTATATGTTTTGTGGCATAGGGCTATAACACCGGTCTTTCACATACCCCCATATGAAAAAGTCTGGAATTGTAAGGTCGGGGGATCGAGGGGGCCATGCTGTAGGACCTCCCCTCCCTATCCAATAATTTTCAAAGATGGCACTCAGCGAGTCTAGTTATTGCAACATAATGAGGCGCAGCACCATCTTGCTGAAAATAAACTGTCCTCAACAAATTGTACTGTTCCAGTTGAGGATAAAAAAGTTTCTAACGTGTCTAAATATGATGGGGCATTAAAAATACACATATAAAATAAGATACAATATACATAATTTGTATAATTAACTAGGTCTCTCAATTAATAGACAGTGTGTTCAAGTTTACCAGATATTTAAATTAACACAGTGATTAAATTTTCTAAGATATATAGTATCAGACAGAAACAAGTAATATTAAACTTTATATAAGAGAACCTAGGTCAATATAAACGGGTTACTACACACACAACGAAATTTGGGTCCTAACTTTGTAGAAATAGACGATCACGCAAATGGCCAATTTTATTTGTTTATCCTTCAGATGAATAATTAATAATTAATCTATTGGTGACATAATTACCAGTACTTTCTTTGGTAATTAAACAGGGTACCCCACAGTTATTTCACAGGGACCGACCGTGACCAGAATTTCTTATTAATTAAAACATTGAGGCCACAAATATTTCGTTGGTGCCGTGACTAGGATTTCGTTTAGTAAATATACAGAGGTTTTTTTTTCTAGTTAATTAATTACTATTTATTTGTCTGAAAGATGGACAAATAAATTGGGGTGGGATTAAACCTCTTCACGACAAATGTACGTTTTGTTTAAAAACGGGTCACGTGGAGGAAAAATGTTTTATTAAAAATGCAATAGAACACCGACGGAAAGTTAATTTTGTTTCTTGTGAGAAAACGGCTATTCCGACAGAAGTTAAATTTGACAATCAAATGTATATGGGTTTAATTGACACTGGGGCTGACATTTCTCTTATGTCAGATAAATATGTTGAAAGATTTACTTTAAAATTAATTGAATATGAACTTTCAATAAAAGGTATTAGTCCGGACAAATTGTTTTCAAAATATAAATTTCAAGCTGATATTGAAATTACTAGTCAGCGTACTAGATTAACTTTTTTGGTTGTTCCTGCCCTTGACCTTGATTATGACGTAATTATTGGAAGTAATTTATTTGCAGATACGAGTATTGCTGTTGTCACAGATTGTGATGGTACACGTGTAATAGTAGACAACTTCCTAGGGTCTTGCTGGCTTCGAGAAATAATCGTAACACAATAAATGTACCCGGCGAATATTTTTATCAAATTGGCAGTCTGCCAGAAAGATATGCGGAAATAATTATCTCAGGCACTGCCGTATCTGTAGTAAATACTGCATTTATGGAAATTAATTTAACGGATAATTTTGTTGTTACCCGACGACCTTATAGACTCTCTGTTAGTGAGCGCGAAGAAGTACGAAAACTTATTGATGAATTACTTTTAAACAACATTATCTGAGAAAGTACTTCGCCTTACGCGAGTCCAGTATTACTTGTAAAAAAGAAGGAGGGTTCTTATCGTTTGTGCGTTGATTTTCGTGAATTAAATGCACACTGTCAAAGATAGACTTCCATTACCCCGTATAGATGATCAACTTGATCGACTTGGACGTGGTAAATTTTTCACATCTCTTGACATGGCTTCTGGTTTTCACCAGATACCTATCCATCCCGATTCAATACATAAAACGGCATTTGTTACTTCCGATGGCCACTACGAATATTTGAGGATGCCATTTGGAATACATATCGAACAAAAAGGAAATGCGGAAGTCAAACAAATGTTAACTGACTTGCGTGAAGGTAACCTAGATCCTTATCAATATGTTGAAAAAAATGGTCTTCTTTGCCATCAGCAAATTTTATCAGATAAAACCAAAGTCATATGTTATTTTGTTCCTCTACAGAGTAGATTAGGGTTATTATTCTTTTTCGTAACGAACAATGTCATATTGGCACAGATAAGACGATTAATTCGATATTCAAACATTTTTGGTTTCCTCGCCTCAGAAATTTTGTAAAAACTACATTAACGCTGTCTAGTCTGTGCTGTTAAAAAGACACGTACCGGTCAATTGGTCGGTAGTTTTCGATATCCGATGTGTAGCCCTTTTTTAACAGCAGACTATGGCAGTTTTTAATATCGAACGAAATTTTCCAGTTGCTATCGATTTACTGATTAAGAGAGCGAGTGGATCAGCAATTTTTTCACATATCTGTTTTATTATTTTCATTGATACACCATCAGCTCCACTAGAGGATTTGTTTTTTAAGTTTTTATAACAGAAATAATCTCACTTCGATGCACTGGGTCAATAGAAACGCTAAAATTTGATAGTGGAGAGGTTGAGCACGTTGTTGATACATCTCCGAAATATTCATTAATTTTTGTTCTGCAACCTGCGAAAAGTATTTTCCGAATTCGTTACATACTTCTTAATTGATCATCCAATTTTAGTTTGATATTTGGATATTTTTTTTATTTTTCCTAATCCTTTGTTAATTATTTTCCATATTTCTTTTTGTTTGTTATCAGGGTTATTTATTTTATTTTGATTGCATTTTATTTTGGCTTCTTTATGTCATACTTTCTTGAAGAGAAGATATAATACAAGCATACTTTTAACTAGCTGTATAGTTATAAGATATATTATTAATGCGAGTACATACCACTTAACGACCTAATTATGAACTTGTATCATTAGTCGGAAGTTTTAAAAATGCGTCCCACGACAATTTTGTTTTATTTGTAGTGACATGAGGCATCACCCGCAGAGTGCGCCGCGGGTTATAAAATGACAAGTGGCTGGAATATATAATATTGACTGATTCTGAGGGGATCATTGAAATTTGTTTAGTTATGAGTATTTTATAGTCAGGGCGTCAATTCTAGTGACTGATGTCGTATGCTACTTTCTTAAAATGTATGTCGTAACTCGTATCGTAAGAAAGGAGCATACAACATTGTCTAATCATGTAAACCTAATTTTATTTTTTTTCTGGGAATTTCATGCAACCTATATATTGTTTCATTTTGTTTCAATTACCGTGGCCGACATTCATGTTATTATAAACAAGCAACAGCAAGGTCGAGGTGTTGAAATGTGCAACACTGCACATAATGTATGAATATTATTATAAGTCAAGGTTTTGTTATTTATTTATTACCTACATTTTTACTATATAAAGATTATATTTTTTTGTAATAAAACAGTTACAATACAACATTGTTTTTCACTTCACCTACATTTATACCAAAGCCATAATTCGGATGTGAGGCTGCATCCACCACTACAATTACAACAGATAACAAATTTATCAGCTGGTCCATATCACGCTGATTGAGACAGCAGCTCCCAGAGTCTGCTGTAAACACATCCATCTTATTCTACGAAATCAGAGTTACCCTACCTGAGATCGTACATTGGTCCTTCGAGCCGGATCTCAAAACTATCTTTCTGAGATCGTCCATTGGTCCTTCGAGCAAAAGAAGAAGACAGACAGTCGTACTATCTAAGCCCCTCGACGTACACTGTCACAACTAAGAAGAATCCGTCCCAGTCAGTCGGTACGTCACAAAAAAATGGCGCATCGAACCCACATCAAATAATCCATAGAAGTACCGTCCATTGTTCCTTCGAATCCTTCAAGAACCAGAGAAGACATACAGTCGTACCATCCGAGTCCCTCGACGTATACTGTCACAACAAGGAAGAACCCCTTCCAAACACAAAAATGTCTCCAGGAGTGCCCAAAAGCAACGATGCCTATAGTTTCCGAGGGTTCCCGAGGAGATGACGAATAATCGATGCGTCTTAAACGACAGACGCTTCAAATTCAACAACTGGATCAAACTATCCAAGTCCTATACCAAGAATTACTTGACAACAAACCCAAGGCACGGTACGAAGTACTGTTGCCAAAACTCACGAATCAATGGAGTTTCATCCAAAGCTTGCATGAAGACATTTTGGTCCATGAAACCAGCATCGAGTCCAACTATTTCACAGACAACGAATACCAGGGTATGGAGCAGCAAGTCGAAGATGCAATACAAAATCTCATGACAAAGATGACCACATTCTCATCGAAGTGACACAACCAATGCCGACATATGAGCTAGAAGACCCAGATGATCAGCAGAGACAAAACTAAATCCTAGCCGATCCCATATACGCGAGACCCGGTCCAATTGATGCCATTCTCATACATGAAAACAAACAATTAACTACGGGAGGCGGGCGTAAAATACATGAAGTACCATTTAAAACGTATAGCTGGCAATTCCATGCTAACATACGAAGAATTAACTAACCTGACTCACCAAATAGAAGCATGCCTCAACTTATGACCATTAAATAATGATGTTGACGATGCTGAAGCCCTGGCACTAGGATATTTCTATTGGAATGAGATTAGTGTTGCCACCTAATCCCATAGCGACGAACATCAATACCAATTTGTCATCAAGATGGCAATTGGTCCAAAAGATGAAGAAGGACTTCTGGCGCACCCGGTCTACCGAAAACACGGCAGAGGACCTGATGATCTAGTCATCCTCAAAGAAGCATCAACCATTGACATACCCAACGCAGACGACCACCTGTATAACTATCACCAACCAACCACCACAACCGATGCAAATTTCCGTCACATGCAATGGCGTCAGAGAAGATGTCCTACTCAACACTACAGGAATTATTCAGATTTCACAAGACTGCATCATTAAAACCAAGATGAATATTTTGGCTCCAGAACGAGTTGACAACATTTCTGTCATGGCCAGCTATGTGCGGTCAATACCAGTCTTACAGAACATCACCCTCGAACACCATGTTCTGGAGGAAGTCCAAGAAGAACCAGTTTTCAAATCTTCCGACAAACTAGATGACAGGCTAACCGATTTGACTATGAAGGAAGAAAGTTTGCAGAAGCGACTCCACGAAACAAAATGGCACGCAATACACCATTCGGTCATTACTAGCAGCATCACTACCATTACCATTGCAGTCGTGCTAATTGTCCTACTAGGATCGTACATTGGTTGCCAGTGGTTATTGAATTTTAGCTCTGCGTGTATAGTCGTTCACCTCCTTGCTTAGGACATTACTGGTGCAGACAAAATTGGTCCCATTGTCACTGTACATGAGGGCACACCGACCTCTTCTAGCTGTAAATCTGCGGAATGCTGCCATGAATGCATCTGTGGCCATATCGCTTACTACCCAAGTGTATGGCCTTTGTTGACAGGCATACGAAGATAGCTATGTATCCTTTGTATGATCTGTAGCCTCTTCCTTTGATAGCCCTTATTTGAATCGGACCTACATAGTCCATTCCAGAATGAACAAAAGGTCGACACGGTATAACTCTGGGAGCAGGAAGGTCTCCCATTAGCTGGTTTGCCGCTTATTCCCTGTAGCGAATGAAGATGACACATTTGCTAATGAATGAACGAACGGCTTCCAATCCATGAATTTAAGTTTAGAATGCTGCTGCTTTTGTCTACGTGTTTGGTTTGTTTTAACATCATAACCTTCCTTCCGAATTCTTCATTCTGAGTTTTCTTAATCAATTGTTGTAAGATAGCCTCCAATTCTTGCAACGTGAGGTACCTGGTTTGCTTTGTACGATTTCGTGCATGGTTGATGAACCTCTTACAATAAGACAGAACACGAACCATTATTGATAGTAACGAAAATCTTTCCATGATTGGACTTTCATTGTGCTGAACCGTGCCTTGGTAGCAATGTTTTATTTCTTCCTTCGTTTGATTTTCCTGAACTTGTTTGGGCCATTGATTTTGATCCACAAACCATTTGGGACCATGCCACCACAGATCGTATCCTTTGATATGACAGGATCTGTTCCTCGAGAGATCAGATCTACTGGATTCTCCTCTGTGGGCATGTGGTGCCAGGACTGACTGGGCAGGAGTCTGTCTATTTTAGCAACTTGGTTTGCAACAAGTGTTTTCCATCGGGAAGCGTCACCTTGGATCCAGGCTAACGTAATCATCGAGTCGATCCATGTGAATGTTTGTGCTGCTGGGAGTTCCAATGCAGTTATTGTTCTTTTCATTAGTTTGGCCAGTAGTACAGCGGCACAGAGCTCTAGTCTTGGAATTATTGTTTTTGCTCTAGCTGGCGCTACCTTTGGTTTGGCGACTAAAAGGGTAGTTTTGTCTCTTCTAGGCTATTTGTTGCTAGGGAATAGGTGGCTGCCTCGTATGTCTTTTCTGAGCTATCACAGAACCCATGTACCTGTAGATCGATGGCCTTTGTATAGCCTATCCATCGTGGCAACTGAATCTCTTCTACGGATTTGAGCTGGTCCTTGAACGATGTCCATTTGGCTGCAGCAGTTATCTCTAAGGCGTCTTGATCCCTTAGATCATCAGGTATCTCTTGCAATATCTGTGGTTTATTACTAGACCACCTTCGCAACGTGAATCCTTCAGCTTCTAATAGCGCTGTCAATTCTGACTACATCTGAATAGCTTCTTCTATGGTGTCGGTACAGGATAATAAATCGTCGACATAAAAATCGATCATCACAATTTAAGATGATTTAGGAAATGCGTCTCTGTGATCAATTGCCAATTGTTGAAGTGTCTTTATGGCAAGATATGGTGCAGCAGTTGTTCCATAAGTCACTGTCTTTAGAATGAACTCTTGGATTGGTTTGGATGTGTCGAATCTCCGTAAGATTCTGTGGAGCTTCTAAATCTTCAGTCGTAAGTCTAATTTGACGATACATTTTTTCAATATCGGCAGTAAGGGCTATCCTATGTTTTCTTCACAAGGAAAACCGCGTCCTTGCTTCACATCTTCCAGCGACTTGGATATCAGTGTATGCACGGAAGCTATGCAATCTTAGGCGAGGAATATATAGGGGATATACCATTCTTCGGAGGGGATGTAAAGCCGTCGGTCAAGTGTCTATTAAATGTTAAGCAATTAAAAGATTTTGAACGAAGGAAACTTACACCACATCATAGTAAGTCTCCTCATTTTTATGGTTTACCAAAGACACATAAACAAAATATTCCTTTAAAACCAATTGTTAGTTCTATTAATTCACCTGTCATAATTTGGCAAAATTTTTACTTAAAATTATTGATCCATTATTTGGAAATACCGATTCATATATTAAAAATAGTATTCATAAATCACACCTGATGGTTAGTTTTGATGTAGTTAGTCACCAATGTTCCGGTAGATGAGACCTTAAAAATAGTTAAAGACAGGTTGTTAAATGATAATAATTTAGAAACTAGAACTAAATTAAGTGTAAATAGAATAATGGAACTCTTAACAATGTGTATAAAAACAACTTATTTTCAATTGGACAATGAGTTTTATCAGCAGGATTTTGGTATGGCTATGGGGTCTGCATTATCACCAATTTTAAGCAACATATTTATGGAGAATTTTGAGAACACACATGTTCAAAATTGTATAAACAAACCGGTTGTCTGGTGGAGATATGTTGACGACATCTTTGTAATTTGGCCTCATGGTATCGATGTACTAGATAGTTTTTTGGAAAATATAAATAGTAAGGAACCGTCTATTAAATTCACATTAGAAGTAGAAAGTAGGAATGAACTACCGTTTTTAGATGTTAATTAGAAGGGTAAATAATACAATCAATTGAAACAAGCGTTTATAGAAAACCAACACATACTGATAGATATCTAAATTTTAACTCAAATCAGTCAATAAATGTTAAAAGGGGTGTTATAAAATGTTTATACGATAGGGCCAAAATAATTCCATCTAATAATGAAAGATTAAATAACGAGAAAAAATTTATCAAAGAGGTTCTAGTACAAAATCAATATCCTGAAGCCTTTGTTGATAGAGTTTTCATAAATGTTGAAAATAGGGACAATCAGGTACGACAAAAACCTGAACGTCATTATACAGCAATAATTCCTTATGTATACGGATTATCGGAAAAGCTACGCCGTATAGGTGACAAATTTGATGTTAGGACGATATTTCAAACGGAGAACACTTTAAGATCTATTTTAACAAAAACAAAACCGATAAACAGGGAACAGAACTCAAAAAACTGTATTTATAATATCCCGTGCGAATGTGATAAATGTTATGTGGGTGAGTCATCCAGACCTTTCAGTGTGAGGTTGGATGAGCACAATAATTACATTAGAAAGAATGAAATTCAGAAATCAAAGATTTGTGAACATGCCTGGGAAAACGGACATAGAATAAATTGGGACTCGGCAAAAATTTTAACAAAAGAAGCAGATACCAAAAAAAGAAAAATTAAAGAATCAGCAATAATCTTATTAAATGAAGACAAGTGCGTATCGAATTGGTCTGTAGATATTTGTACAACCTGGCTATCAATGCTAAAAGAAGAACTTAACAAACTCAACATTATCTAAAAGAAAATATCATCAGTTCTATGTTCTGTGTAAGTAATAGGCAGCTTTCAGTGAGAACCTGAAGATGGCAGATGAGATTCTGTCGAAACGTCGTTTAGACAACCGTGACTCCTGGAGGAGTCGACCATCGACGCGGGAGAGCACCCGGAAGTACAACAACACTTCATTTAACACCCGCGAAAATCTAAAAAAACAACATATATTATATTATATATACTTTACGAAGCGACATATAGCCGGCATAACACGACACAGTATAGCACATGAAAAGCACTATGTAGACAAGGACAAGTCTTTGGATCTCTTCAATCATTTCCAGCTTAGAATAATCTTTATATCAAAATTTAGTTCAATTATAATCAATACACCCACATTTTCTAAACATAATAAAATGTCAATTATTATTTCAAAATTGCCACAGGAACATCAACTGTGCACTACCATTAGCTTTCATACTCAAATTCATAGATAAATTCAATAGAACTAAAATCATTATTTATTAAAAGCAATTGTAGGATCACAAAATAAGTTATCAAAAAAAAACAATTTTTTATATTTTTTCATAAAGACTGTATAAAAACGTGTCAACTGTAAAAGCCGTATCTTAACCCACCACAACACTGCTTAGAAACCCCAAACTGCATTCAACAAATCTCACACAAATTTCACAGACACCGAATGCCATCCTATGCAATCTTATCTTAAACACGCTATAACTTCGTTGCCCAATCGAATGTTGACACTGCAAGAAGTAGGTTATAGATAAAGATTCCCTCTTTCCGAAAAGTCAAAATACGACGAATGTCATTAATTGAGAAACCCATAAAAAGTAGTTAAATAGTAACACGCATTTGGTACATTCATACAAATTCATTTTAACTTCCCTGAAGCGCTGATATCTCTGTAAGTACTGTAGGCATCTATAAACAAAGCTTTACCTAAATACTTAGCTTTAAAATGCAGAACCCTGTGAATCCCAAAAATATCAAATCCTCTCTATATCTAAATTAAAATCGTGTCATCTATCGACGGGAATCGCCGCACGGTTGATAACGTTCTAAAACTGCATTATCCAATGGCGCGACTTGTAAAAACTTTAAAGCGCAAACTCTGTATGGCAACTAGTCCAGCTAAAGCGTCAAGTTTGCACTAATAGTCAACCGACGAGGATATAAAAAGCTGCCACAAAAAAATTCGATTATAGTTAACGTAGCCGAACGGTCGATAGTTTGTCTTCTTGGGCACCGCAACTATTAACGAGTGCAGACTTTGTGCAAAACAACCGCTTTTCACACCTCATTAACGACACCCTTATAAGAAAATCGTTATGCCGAGAAAACGGTCAAAAAAGCCACCAGATTTACAGCCAGAGACATCGCATGCGCATGCGCAAATATCCACGCATGAAAAACCACAAACAGATAATGTGAACGATCCATGCTTTGATGGAAGTCTGAAGGACGTATTTTCTGCTCGAAAAACTTAGAAAAATCAAAAAAAAATAGGAAAAAGAAAAAATTAATTTTCCTTTTCCTCAACCTTTTCTTAATTCTAAATAAAAATATTACGTTCACAAAATTTTTAGGGTTCAAAGTGACTGTTTCAGACGGAGATTAATGGATAAATCATACTTACTGTCGTTTATGCTTAACTGCGGCTCTGATGGTATCAATTGGAAGACGTCGTAACACTATAAATCTAACACTGTCTGTTTCACACTCTCATAAAATTAAATCTGAAAGGGAATTTTGTTAGAAAACACAAGTAAAAGACAATATAAAGTTCAAAATATGTATATTAAATCTTTTAAAAAATTATGTTTTTACAACAACTTCTTCAGAGAAAATGTTAACAAACAATGGTCTGACCCGTGTACAACACATGGTGAGGAACGGGACGATTCATACGGTACCAACTACCATCCAATATGCAGTTTGAAAAGCTAACGATGCACAAAAAGATTCAAGGAAAGTTTCATGTAACTGAAATTTTGGTGGGCTTATGCTTGCCTGTCTTATAAACGTATTTATTAATTCACATAAATTTTGGTCGCTCCTCGGAGCTTAAAATTGCTTGAAGCGTATCTACTTCGTTTGTATTATGCAATAACAAATTTTACGTTCAGGCAAGGCAGATCCCATGCACGTGTGAGTACATGGTATAGATACTTTTTTGACTCCGAATCACTGAGGAACCGGTTTAGGGCAAACCCCGTCAAAACGCATCATTTCCCCGTCAAATCCGACTGCTAGGAAATGATGGGGGTCCCATGTCGCTAAGGGCTATTTTCGCTATAACTTCCGATATACTTTGAATAGTCGTTGGACTAACTTGTCCTCATATTCAATACCTCGTAAGAGGTGCAGTGCTTGACAACGTGGATTCGTAAAAGGGTTTTTAATCTTGGAAATTTGGAAGTTCAAGTCCAATTTTAGTATACTTTCTAAAATTGGGTGGTCGGGGCGACATTACGTCCCTGTGCAGCGACATTTACTACACTTACCAAATTAACGCTCCTCGAAGAGTTAGCGGAAATTTGGCATAAAAAACGCTCCGAAGAGCAAAAATATATTTCCAAGAATTAAAAACCTCCTCCACGGCGTTTTTACGTGAAGCACGCTTTTCTTACGAAATATTTCCTAAGTCGGATTTTGTTACAACGTCGAAAAGTATATCGGGGTTATAGCGTTCTTTAACACTCCCCTCCTTTCCGTGAATCTTTTTGTGTAACGTTTGGTAAATTGGTTGTTTGAAAATAAAATGGATCATTGGATGTAGTCTCCCATGTGTTGTATTCGGTTATAGTTCAGACCGGCCTATCTGAACAAAACATAGATGCAAATCTAAAAATGGTTATAAGTTTGAACATATATCGATGCATAGCATTCGATTGAATTATTGAACATTGGGTTTCCAAAATGGCATAAAAAAAGAAAAAATCGAAAATCCTCGGATTTTCGATGACACAACACAAACACTTTCGACGCACTTATCTTTCTTAGTGTTCTTCCACTAATGCGGGCTTGCGTCTGCTCCTCCTCGTGTCTATGCCTCGTCGATCACCTTCGGTGTCGAACTGCCTTCTGGAACAGCTTAGGTGGTCCTCGGACTGCTTGGCTCCAGCTATACTATGGCTCTGCTCAGTTTATATGAAACAATATAAAACAAAATTTTAGTAAAATGTTTGTTTATATCCCGTCTGGGGATCTGCGACCGATAACATATCGTCGTCTTTGAGAATAGGAACATTGAATTTTGTAGACTTATATTGATTGAAATGGTTTTTATTAAAATCTCTTCTTGTGAGAAATCTGCGACAGAATCTGCATCCGTCGGATCGTTGCATCTGCCCCTCCAGCAGACGTGGCGGCATCTCGCCCTTGAGTTGCTAGACTCGTCTGAATCGCGCTCTTGCATCAGAGTCGTCGTCTTTCCATGCCGTGCCAATGGAACATTTGTTTGGACCCTTTGGGTCGGACTCTGCTTACAGATGTATATGTTTTGAACATATGAGGACTTAGAAAAATTATAAAAAATACCAACTCTGCCGGACACGGTCAGAGTTGCTGCAGTGACTTTGGAAGATTTGTATGGACGGTACAATATCCTCAATGAAAATAACTTGTAAAAAATGCATAAAAAATACCAACTCTTGCCTGACACGACAAGAAGTTGGTATGGAAATTTTGATATAAAATAAACCTAGCACTAAGTTAAAACTTAGCCTAGGTTGAAAAATGTTATAAAAATATAATAGAATCTCCAGAACTTGATTCTGAATCAGAAGTGGAAGCATCTCGTGGCGGTGCATGGATTTGTACAACCGTTTGCTCCGGCGGTGGAGGTTCTGTGGAATCGTCTGAGAACGGGGAATCATTTCCATCGAGTGATGTTCCGCCTGGACTAGCATTTTCTTCATCGGAAGATTCGATTTCCAAGTTGTGCTCCTCTGGCGGGGCTGGTCTCAAATCATTGACATGTACTCTTGTCGTTACATTTCCCTTTTGCAAGAGATACACTTCGTCTGAAAACTTCTTCAGAATTCTGGTTGGGCCTGACCAAGACGGCGTGAAGGTATGTACCTTCCTTTTTCTCTTACTCATGACTCTGTCTCCTACTTTGAAAACGATCGGAGTGACGGCCTCTTTCGGCGCATATTTTTGTTTGTAATTTTGTTGGGCCTGACGGGCTTCCTTGACTCGCTCGTATCGTGGAAGCGTTTGTTGCTTGGCTCTTTCTTGCCTCCAGGCATACAAATCCCATTCGCCTCTTTCGGCTGGATCATATCCTAACACGACCATGCTAGGTGTTTGATTTGTAGCGGCGTTCCTACGATTTCTTAAGATGTATGTCATCTGATGCACGTAGCGATCCCAAGTGTCGTTTGGCTTTTTGAATAAAAGAGTATTTAAAATTTTCTTACATTCCTGAACCCGTCGTTCCACGGGGTTGGACTGTTGGTGATATGCCGGGATTAAGTATCGTTCGATACCGTTTCTTTCGCAAAACGTGATGTACCATTCGGAATTGAAATGACCTCCATTGTCTGAAATTATGACTCGAGGGACTCCGAATCTTGCTACTATTTCTTCGTCGATAAATTTACTGAAAACGTCTTCGACGATAATCATGTATCTGTTTTCGGCGTCTTTAGTCCTCTGCAGCGGGCCAATTACGTCGACGCTCAAGGTTTCAAATGCATTTTGTGGTGCATGACTTCTAAGTGGAGCATTGGGTTGGGCTTGTCTTGTCTTTACAGACTGGCATATCAGACAGTCGTTTATGTATCTGCCTACGATCCTGGCCATATTATTGAAATAGTAGCGTTTTGCTATTTTCCTGAGAGTCTCGTCTCTTCCTGGATGGCATGCTTCATCTCGGTCATGATAATGGTAAATCAATTCCTTTATTTTCCTCTTTGGAACTATCAATTTAAAATTTCGATCACAATCTTTCAATAATACATCGTCTTGGACGTGAAAATTTTTCATAAAAATAAGATCCGCATCGGAACGTTGTTCCTGTTGAAATAGGTTATTCCAACGGCGGATCTTGTCTTGTATATCTCTTGAACTCAATTGAGCCTGTACGATATCTTCGTATATTTCTGAGTGCGTTAAAACAGAAATACGTTCTGGACACTTATAATTTGGTAGGAACATTCTTTCCTCTTCATCGTCTGTCTCGACATACTGATTTTGTGGGTTACGACTGAGAAAATCTGCTAATAAATTCTCCTTTCCTGGACAATGTTCAATTTTGAATGCATATTCTTGCAATAGTAATGACCATCGTGTAAATTTTGTTTTGTCGTCCTTATGTTTGTTTAACCAAAGTAACGCCCTGTTGTCCGTCTTCACCAAGAACGGTTTGTCTGCTAAGTACATCTTGTACTTTTTAATATAGTTCACCACCGCCAAGCATTCCAGCTCGTTTATGTGGTAACGTCTCTCTGCTGGAGATAACGTGTTGCTTGCATACGAGATTATATATTTTTCGCCGTTGTCGCCTAATTGATATAATACGGCCGAAAGGCCTTGGAGGGATGCATCTGTTTGCAAAATGAACTGACGTGAAAAATCCGGCCGATGGAGTTCCAGCGGTCCGGATAATAATTCTTTTAATTTTCTAAACGCTTCATCGCATGTATGGTTCCAGTGAAAACGATTTTCCTTCGAAAGAAGTTTCGTTAGTGGCTTCGTGATCATCGCCACATTTGGTAAATATTCTCTTACCCAGTTGCAAAGTCCTAGGAAACTTTGTAGCTGCTTTTTAGTAGCTGGAACGGGATAATTTTGAATCTGTAAGACATGTTTTTCTAATGGTTGGGAAGTATCAGTTCTAATTGTATGGCCTAAATATTGGATTTCATTCGTCGCTATTACACACTTTTCCGGTGACACTTTTAGATTGTGCAGACGTAGTCTTTCAAAGACTAACCTCAAGTGGGACATATGCTCCTTCACGTTTACGCTGTAAACGATTATATCATCTAAATACACTTTACAGAAATGGTGCAGGTAACCCGTTAAAACGTCCTTTGCCATGAATTTCTGAAAGGTACAGGGAGCTGTCTTGAGGCCGAAAGGCATGACATTGAATCTGTAAGCTGCCCCATCAGGAGTGGTAAAAGTCGAGAAATCTTTTGATGCTTCATCGAGCGGTATTTGCCAATATCCACTTTTTAAATCCAACACAGAAAAAATCTTCGAATTGCCTAAATCTTTAATACTTTCGTGTATTTTGGGTAAGACGGAAGCTTCGTCTTCAGTCATTTCGTTCAAATGGCGATAATCGATGCAAAAACGTGGTTTCTTGTCTGAGCGTTTTATTATCACGGGTGGTGAACTATATTGGGCAGTGCTAGGTTCGATGACGCCAGCTTTCAACATCTCTTCGATTTGGTCGTACATAATTTTCTTAGTACTCGGAGACATCGGATATGGTCTGATATTAAATGGTTTCGTGTCTTTTACTATAATTTTGTGTTTCACAGTCACTGTGGTTGCTTGAGTCGGTTCCGCAGTGAACAGATCGACAAATTCTTCGAACAGCGGCCGTAGAAATTTGTCATTAATAACAAGCTCTTCAGGAAGCTTTGCCTGCTGTCTCTCCCTCTGAGAAGCTTGATTCCAGAAGACGGTAATACGCTCTTCCGTGCCGGCATATAGGCATTTTCGGCCATAATCATATGCGACATTGTTCATATATAAGAATGGTGATCCTAATATTATTGTTTCGTTCAAATTTTCGATTACTTGAAAATCAATTTCAAAAGAAGTGCCTGAAATTATTACTTTTAATTTTGTTGTTCCAAGAGAGTCCACCATTCGATCTCCGCACGCCATAGCAAATGATCGACGTGTCGTGAGATTTTTAAAATTATCCAACATCCTCGGATGGATAACGTTTCGTGTCAAGCCTGAATCAATCAGTGCGTCGACCGCATGTTCATTAATTTGAACTTTTATACGAGGCAAAGGGAACGCTTCGCTCATATAATTTATCGACTCTCTTGTCTTGTGCAGAGGAGCGTCGTAGTGGTCATGAGTATCGGAAAAAATTACTGGACATTGCTGCCGCCTTGGTTCGGCCGTTGTGCCGGGGATCTTGCAGATGGACCCTGGCCTGGGTCTCTGGCCCCTCGAAAGTTTCCCGGTCTCCTGTTGAGATGCGGGT
This sequence comes from Leptura quadrifasciata, assembly GCA_963675555.1. Lineage (NCBI taxonomy): Eukaryota > Metazoa > Arthropoda > Insecta > Coleoptera > Cerambycidae > Leptura > Leptura quadrifasciata. The sequence continues at coordinate 25,339,693 of OY776682.1, forward strand.
TATTCGGGCATTGGCTATGGAAGTGCCACTGCACTGTGTCTGTACAGTATCGGCACGGGGTTGCCGGTCGGTCGGGTACTCGGAATTTCCCCGATCCGCCATTAAAATTGGTTTGCCTGCGGTCAGGATTCACTGATCCGCTTGAAGAATTAGGCATAAAAAAAGGACGACCAGGCGCTCTGCCTGGACCGTCCTGTCGAGATACGTCCTCTCGGAAATGCACCCTCGGTGCTGTCGGAGTTGGGCTTCCATTGCTCCTTATACTTGAATTTTGTGGACTGATGTGTCCCGGCTCTTGATAGTAAGACGCGCGGGACAGACGTTGATCGATAAGCTGGATTAGCGACGTCTGTTCGTCAGCTGAATCCCGCTCGACGTTAGTAGCCGCTGCTATTAACATCTCTGTGGTTGAAATTAGGTTGCTTCTCAAGCGTGACCTAATTTCTGGACGCAGTTGGTCCATGATGACCCGAGCTCTGATGGCTTCGGATTTGAAGGGATCAATACGATCGAAAAGACAGGTTTTCCTTGTGATAAACACTGCCGTGTCGTCTAAAGACGTTTGCTTGACGGCATACAGTTGAGCAATAGCTCGTGACTGTATGTCGGGAGAATTAAATCTCGTAAGGAATCTTTCCTTGAATAAGGTATACGAAGTAGTCAACGTCCTAAATTGTTCGGACCATCGTTGAGCTTCGCCCTTGAGTTGGCCGGTTACGTTATGGAGGCGATCATAGTCGTGGCTTATGCGAGCTCTGTCGAAATATTCCTCCATAATTTTCAGAAAAGCTTCTGGATCTTCATGATCAAGCCCATGGAACGTCACGTTCGGACATCTTTGTCTCTCATGGGGCGTACAGGTCGACACGTTCTGTATCGCCTGCACGAAGCCCTCTGCCATTTTCAGAAACATACTTTCCATCGAATTAGCAGTTTGTGGCTGTGAAGCAGATAAATTTACATTATTTCCCTCTGGAAACAGCCGCTGTGGTTCTATCCCTCTAGAACCGTCGTCGACGAGCGGTGCGGTGACTCGCTGGTAAAATTCTCTTGGGGTCGACCCCTCGGAGTCTTCCGCCATGAATGAGAAAGGATTAGTTGGGTTTGGGGACGGCATGGTCCCTGCTCGGGCGCCATGTGAACGATCCATGCTTTGATGGAAGTCTGAAGGACGTATTTTCTGCTCGAAAAACTTAGAAAAATAAAAAAAAAATAGGAAAAAGAAAAAATTAATTTTCCTTTTCCTCAACCTTTTCTTAATTCTAAATAAAAATATTACGTTCACAAAATTTTTAGGGTTCAAAGTGACTGTTTCAGACGGAGATTAATGGATAAATCATACTTACTGTCGTTTATGCTTAACTGCGGCTCTGATGGTATCAATTGGAAGACGTCGTAACACTATAAATCTAACACTGTCTGTTTCACACTCTCTTAAAATTAAATCTGAAAGGAAATTTTGTTAGAAAACACAAGTAAAAGACAATATAAAGTTCAAAATATGTATATTAAATCTTTTAAAAAATTATGTTTTTACAACAACTTCTTCAGAGAAAATGTTAACAAACAATGGTCTGACCCGTGTACAACACATGGTGAGGAACGGGACGATTCATACGGTACCAACTACCATCCAATATGCAGTTTGAAAAGCTAACGATGCACAAAAAGATTCAAGGAAAGTTTCATGTAACTGAAATTTTGGTGGGCTTATGCTTGCCTGTCTTATAAACGTATTTATTAATTCACATAAATTTTGGTCGCTCCTCGGAGCTTAAAATTGCTTGAAGCGTATCTACTTCGTTTGTATTATGCAATAACAAATTTTACGTTCAGGCAAGGCAGATCCCATGCACGTGTGAGTACATGGTATAGATACTTTTTTGACTCCGAATCACTGAGGAACCGGTTTAGGGCAAACCCCGTCAAAACGCATCATTTCCCCGTCAAATCCGACTGCTAGGAAATGATGGGGGTCCCATGTCGCTAAGGGCTATTTTCGCTATAACTTCCGATATACTTTGAATAGTCGTTGGACTAACTTGTCCTCATATTCAATACCTCGTAAGAGGTGCAGTGCTTGACAACGTGGATTCGTAAAAGGGTTTTTAATCTTGGAAATTTGGAAGTTCAAGTCCAATTTTAGTATACTTTCTAAAATTGGGTGGTCGGGGCGACATTACGTCCCTGTGCAGCGACATTTACTACACTTACCAAATTAACGCTCCTCGAAGAGTTAGCGGAAATTTGGCATAAAAAACGCTCCGAAGAGCAAAAATATATTTCCAAGAATTAAAAACCTCCTCCACGGCGTTTTTACGTGAAGCACGCTTTTCTTACGAAATATTTCCTAAGTCGGATTTTGTTACAACGTCGAAAAGTATATCGGGGTTATAGCGTTCTTTAACAATAACACTGAAAAAGCATGCATAAAAACCACAAACACTGATAGCACACATACAAAAAATACATCGTCGACAATGGAATCCGATTCTGGTGAGATACAACACTTTAACACTCATACTAACATAATTAATACTAACAACGCACTAACGCACAATGTTCTCCACCATACACACCCTAACCAACTTAGCACCTCACTTACCTCTATTCCAAGAATTAAAAACCTCCTCCACGGCGTTTTTACGTGAAGCACGCTTTTCTTACGAAATATTTCCTAAGTCGGATTTTGTTACAACGTCGAAAAGTATATCGGGGTTATAGCGTTCTTTAACAATAACACTGAAAAAGCATGCATAAAAACCACAAACACTGATAGCACACATACAAAAAATACATCGTCGACAATGGAATCCGATTCTGGTGAGATACAACACTTTAACACTCATACTAACATAATTAATACTAACAACGCACTAACGCACAATGTTCTCCACCATACACACCCTAACCAACTTAGCACCTCACTTACCTCTATACACGATTTCAACGATCAATCTCAATCGTCCCCTCAGGAACTACCATTTTTCTCAGCCCTCGGTGGCAGTAATTTACTAATATCTGATAATAGTAATTCTCCAACCCCTATAACGCTTACCTCATGTACCATCACAACATCCACTACTATTACTACTACCACCGCATCAGTAACCACATTTATCACCCCTACAATTTCACATGCAACCCTTTCTACTTCTTTCACAAACTTTAAATCTCTCTACGCCGATACTCCTAGGGCACCACAATCTGATGATAACGAGTCAATCATCTCATTTCAATCAATCACTCAGCATAGCCAGCAACCCTCTGCTGCCGAATCCACCCCTCAGGAGGAAGAACGTCCAAAAAAACGCGTCAAGCGTAGAAGGCGCACCGCCCAATTACACGTTAGACTACAATCGCCGCCTCTAACAGATATCCAAATCACTCCCATCTTCATCTTGCCCACCAGCACCCCTCCCGTCCCCACCTCCACCCCCCCACCCCTTGTTCCAGCAGGCCGCGGCCGCTGGCACAGCCATCTACTTCTGGCCAGGCACAGCCATCTACTTCAGCTCAACAATCCTCAGCCCAACAGCCGCCTCCGCCCATCCACATCTACACTGAAAAACACAAAGACACAGTTACTCTTATAAACAGACACGCAAACAGCCAGCCAACATTTAAGTACAACAACACATCATTGATATGTTATCCTAACGGCCCCCGAGACCACCTAAGCATCACAAAACTCCTAACACAGCAGCATATAGAATATTACACTTACGATGCGGTGAACCAGCGCCCCGTCAAGGTGGTAATCAAATACATCCCGCTTGATATTCCAAACGAAGACATACAAAATGACCTTTTACTGAAAAATTTACCTTTCAGTAATATAGCCAGGGTTATGACCTCTCGTGGTGGCAGACGTATGCCGACGAACATCTTGCTTGTCACTATTCCCAAACAAGCTGCAAGCGATTATTATGCCTTGACGGAGCTCTGCTTCTATAGAGTCTCTGTGTCTGAATATATCCGCATGGACATTCCGCAGTGCCATAGATGCCAGCACTTCGGTCATTCATCCACAATTTGTAATCGTAACGAACGTTGCATTCGCTGTGGCAAATCTCACTCCGGTATCCCGTGCCCCGCAGAAAAGTGCTCCTGCGCTAACTGCGGGGCCGAACACCCTGCCAACTATAGAGGATGGCCTGCATATGTTGCAGCCAAGGCTAGATATGCCCCCAAAATAGATCCACAGTCTCAACCTGTGCGTGTTACAGCTTCTTCTTTAACACGAAATCAGCCCACCCCTGCTCAGGCCCCCCAATATTACATTCCTTTTCAACCCACCTACTCCTACATATTCCTAACAATCCTACCTGTAACACCCCTGCAGAAATCGATCAAGCAGTTGACTACTTAACACGACACATACAACAGGCATTATCCTTAAGCCAGAAAATAATCCCCCCCCAATCATATCACTTGCAATTACCTAAGCAACTAGTACAACTCATACAATTTAAAAATAGAATGCGTAAACATTTCAATCTCACGAAGAATCCACAACTAAAATCTCAAGTAAACCTGCTCAAAAAGCAGATTGATTCCGAAATCAAGGCCTTCCGTAGAAATTCACTCATTCAACTAGTTGCTTCCCATCCTGAAGAGGTAAATTCACCCCCATACCACCACTTAACACCCCCGTTGGTGTGGCTGTTACCGACACCGACAAAGCTGCCTCCCTTGCTACCCATCTCTCTTCTGTGTTTCAACCAAATCCCATTCCTCAAACTACCCTCGATGTCGTACTACCCTATGTTAACCCCCTTAACCAAACCACCCTTACGACTGGCGATGAACCGATTTTTTACTCGCCCTCCGAAATCAGGAGGGCACTTAATTCCATGGAGAGTAAAAAAGCACCTGGACCTGATGATATCTCCACTTTTGCCCGTAAACACATCCCTATCCCGGTTTATCTTTACTTAACCAGACTCTACAACTCGTGCATGCGCTGCTTGCACTACCCTGGCGCATGGCGAGTGGTAAGAGTGGTTAATATATTAAAACCGAATAAACCACCCAACCTTCCCTCCTCCTACAGACCCATAAGTCTCATCTCATCCCTTGCTAAAATTCTTGACATCCTGCTCCTCAGTCGGGTCCAGCAGAGCCTGGATGCCACTGGAGTTTTAAATAACTACCAGTTTGGTTTCAGAACCAGTCACTCCACCACCCAGCAGCTTTATCGAGTTGACGAAATAGTTACAACCAACTTCAATCGAGGTCAATACACAGGATTTGTCGCCCTTGACCTCGAAAAAGCCTTCGACAAAGTCTGGCATCCTGGACTTTTATATCAATTCCACGTCGCGAACATCCCGATTCGCATCATTAAGATGATGCAATCATATACTTCTAATCGCACTTTTCGAGTAAAAGTTAACAAGGATTGCTCTCCGCTCACCCCCATATTATCTGGCATCCCCCAGGGGTCATCGCTTGGTCCCGTCCTCTTTAACCTATATATAAACAACTTACTCCGCCCTCTTGATAATCGAACTACATAAGCCCTGCCATTATGACTGACTTATTACAAAAACAAACTGACCTTACTATACAATACTTCAACGACTGGGGGACTTTACACTAACTTGACTAAGACTTAGGCCATTTATTTTACAAAAAAGAAAACCACCGTAACCACCTCCCTGACTACTCACGGCCATGTCCTTCCATGGCTTGAGTATATTACATACTTAGGCGTTATCCTAGATCGAAAACTGTATCTTGAAAAACATATTTCTAATGTAACAGGCAAATGCTGGCGGCGCACCTCTTCCTTATTCCCTATCCTCAAAAACTCTCCTCCTCACACAGTATCCTTCTTATACAAATCCTTCCTACGTCCCATCCTTACCTATGCATCCCCGATTTGGTATCCCCTCACCGCTCCCTATCTCCAAGCCAAGCTACAAACGGTACAGAACAAAATCTTGAAAGTTTCTTTGCATCTTCCCCTAACTACCCGCAATACTGATTTGCATCAATATACCGGCACCCCTCTTCTGTCGGAATTTATTCTTAAAAAACTTCTGCCCGGCTTCGCTGAAACCCTTGTCTCATCCCATAATCCCACCCTCCTAGATCCCCTCACTCCTAAATTTTATAATGCCCCAAAATATCCTTCCCTAAATTACATCTACACCCCTTAAAATTGTAAATTGTTGTTTTAAAAAATTTAAAAAATATATTATACATATATGTATAAAACTTTGAAAATACAAAAAAATCATATAATTATACACTTGCATAATTATATAACAAAAAAGGTTTAACCATTAAAACAAAAAATAATATATAAAAACACAAAAAAATAAACACATTATACTACTACATTACTACGCCCTTCAGGCCTGAATCTGAAAAGAGCCATTTTTTTTTATTATTTCTCAGATTCGTTTCACTAAAAGATGCCACAAACCACAACCAGCCATTAATACACAACCTAACTTAAAACATATTAACATAATACAACCGATTACACACATTCCAACATAACTTACACACCACAGCATGCTATACCAGCCAGCTTCGAGCACGCCATTAATAGACTAACACAACCCGTGGCAAGCACCTTTCGGTGGAAAGCCACAAGTATCCCCTGCTGGGGAACGCAAACTTCAATGATCTGCCTCTCTTATTTCATAGCCTTCTTCGTAAACGTACTAACTCGCGAAAACTAGTGCAAGTGCAGCATGCCTTTGTTCCAAGCAACAATTATAAAAAGCAATGCAAAATATCTAACAGGAATTCGTTCTTTTTTCCTTTTACCACTGTTAATTAAATTCTTATTTCACTTATTTTATTGTGTGAGTTATGTAGACTAATTATCTATAAACGTTATAATAAGCATTAAGTTAACATGTAGGCAAATTAGAGACATTATGAATACCCACTTTGTAAACAATTAGAAAAGTTCCATTTACCCTTAATTGATAACAACTTTCATAAGTCGTTATCTTAGTCTATATATACTTATAAATCAAAACAGAAGACATTCAATTGTTAATCATCTAGCTTGTTGGCCGTAGGCTTTAGTTATTAATTGTTTCATATTCACTTTGTGTATTTTAAGTCAATAAATCTTTTTAAAAACTTAAATCTGCGAGTGAATAACTTAACTGGCGCTGCGAACAGGATTGTGCAACGTTTTCGAAAACTACAGCAGTTCCTCAGAAGACGGTGAATTTCAATTCTTTATGTGCAATCACGAAGACGTGCAACTCCGAAGATAATCATCAAGATTCCTCTACGAAGAAACATCTGCACGAAACGGCTTTGTCTATCCCTAGACAACTGTACGAAGAATTATCCATAATCCCTTCGTCCAGACGACTCAATCCTGAGTACGAGATAAGGAGATACAACCAGAAGACCCCGAAGGAAAAGTAATGCACTTCATCCCGCTCTTCCTGTAAGTACCTTCTTCACCTCATATTTAATCCTCTAATTTAAGAGCCAAACAAAATTATATGTGTAAATTTAGGTCAAGCAAGAAATGTTCATTTCAATACTTATAATTAAATTTTAATTTCACATATATTCACTTCATGAATAAAAAGATTACGATTGAAGTAATAGAAAATAAGAATATTGCATTTCATCCTTATAAATCACATTCTATAAGTTTAGAATCGATCGGTGAAAACACTTCACAAATCAAAGAAAATTTAAAAATTTCAAATTTAATTTCACCACAGACAACTACTAACTTAATCACAATGACAACCAATATCTCAACTTCAGACGTTTCTGAACTACTCAGAGCCTTGCCCATTTTTAATCCAGGTGATAATTTACCTCTGTTTATAACCAAATCAGAAAGTGTAATTGCGGCCCTAGCACAATTCGCTTTAACAGACTTCCAAAAAACGTTAATCAAACAGTCAATTCTAAGTAAAATACGAGGTCAAGCTGCCACTAATATATATTTAGAAACGATTGAAGAATGGAACGATATAAAAACAGCATTAGTAAAATACTATGGCGACCACCGTAATGAAAATTTACTAACTTCTAGCTTAAAACAAATAAAACAAAATCTAAATGAATCAGTTATTAATTTCTATCATAGAGTAATTGAAGCGCAAAATTTATTAATACAACATTCACAATTATACGAAAAAAAGCAAGATTTATTAAATTATTATTATTATTATTATTATTAGCCGTTACTCGAATCCGAGTATAAAAATGTTACAGTCGATAAATTGTGTACAATAAAAAACAAGTAAAAGGTGTAGTCTATTGTAATTCCCATTCATCTACGGTGCACACGACTATGGCTATAGAGGCCAATTCGGGAGAGCACATGTCGACCGCAGTCAGGACAAACATAGACCTGGCTAGGTCTTGGATTCGGCCTTCTTGCAGCAACATTTCCTTGATAGCTGGCCACAACCCCTCGCCATTCGGTTCTGTCCGCTGCAAGTTGTTCCCATTGCTCGTCTGCAATACCGCAGGATTTTAGATTTTCATGGAGAGCGTCTTTGAACCTCTTTCGTTGACCGCCACGCCTTCTTCTACCGCTTAGCAATTCACCATAAAGTGTACATTTAGGAAGGCGGTTATCATGCATACGATGAACGTGGCCTGCCCATCTTAGGCGTGCTCTTGAAATAAGCACCTCAATTGGAAGGCTGTTCGCTCTCCTGAGCACTTCCACGTTTGATATGTGATGGAACCAACGGATTTTCATCATACTTCTGAGGTGTCTTTGCTGAAAACGTTCTAATTCTTTCACATGACGACGGTAAGTGACCCAGCTTTCACATCCATATAGCAGTGTTGGAATGACAACTGCTCTGTAGACAGCCATTTTCGTTGACAAAGCAAGGTCGTGGTTGTCAAATACTCTCTCTCTAAGTCCCCAGGGTGCTCTAGATGCAGCGTTAATTCTATTGCGAATCTCGCTGTCCATGTTTGCTTTGTCATTAACAACGTTGCCTAAGTAATTGAACTGATCCACCACTTCAAGAGAATTTCCGTTAAGTGTAATGTCTATTTGGTTCACTTGATGAGGAGTTGACATAATCTTAGTCTTTCCAATGTTGATTTTAAGTCCCAAGGAATCATAGCTCTGGGCATACACATCTAAAAGTTCTTGAAGCTCTTCCGGTGTAGAGGCTAAAAGTGCACAGTCATCCGCATACTGGAGATCACAAATGAATCGTGTGCGTGTCTTCGTGAAAGCTCTAAAGCGCCCTATGTTAAAGAGACCGCCATCAAAACGGTATCTGAGACCTATTCCTCTGACTGTCAGTTTGTTGTCAACAATAATTGTTAGAGCAGTGGTAAACAAATTAAAGAGTAGGGGTGCCAGAACACATCCCTGCCTAACTCCAGTGAGGGTTTGGAAAGGTTCGGTTGCCTCATTATTATACATAACCTGGGCGTTGTTGTTTGTATGTAGACTGCGACATACTTCCACAAATTTTTTAGGGATACCTAAGCGGAACATAATTTTCCAGAGCACTTCCCTGTCAATGAAGGCCATGTGAATTTCTCCTTGATGTTCGAGTGCTTTTTCTTGAAGCTGTTTAAGTGTGAAGATTAAATCCGATGTGCCTCGGTTTGGTCTAAAGCCACTTTGTGTTTTTCATAACAGGTGTTAGCCTATTTGCCATCGCTTTAGTGAGTATCTTCCCTCTAACAGCCAGGAGAGCTATACCCCTGTAATTTCCACAGTCCGCAGCGCTCCCTTTGTTTTTGAAGAGGTTGATTAAAAGTGTATCACGAAACTCCTGCGGAGCTTGACCACTTTCCCACACGACATCAAACAGTTTTTTGAGGTAGGGTATGAGCTCTGACGACACAGCTTTAAAGATCTCAGCTGGGAGTGAGTCGGTGCCGGGAGATTTGTTATTTTTTAGCTGCCCAATGGCGGTTAAGATCTCTTCCGTTGTTAGTGGTTTATCTAAGTCTTCGAAGGTGTCATATTGAGGGATAAGATTTATAATATCGTGATCGGCTTGATTTTGCTGGTTAAGAATGTTAGAGTAGTGTTCTTTCCATCGGGCTCTTATTTCCTGGTCTTCTTTGAGGAGATTTCCATTTAAATCTTTAATAGGGCACATATTTTTCCGACTGGGGCCGTACACTGCTTTTACTCCTTGAAAGAAATTCCTGTAGTCGTGTGAATCGGCGTACCTTTGAATTTCTCTGGTCTTGCTTGCCCACCACTCGTTCTTTATTCTTCTGATTTCGCGTTGCGTTTCATACTTAGATTGGGTAAAAGCTTCTGCTTTTGATGAGTCGTTGGGGTGGTTGATAGCGTTTTGGAAGGCAGTATGTTTGCGGTCAAGAAGTTCTTGTATAAAAGCTTCATTATCATTGAACCAGTCCTCCTGTTTTTTACTTGCTGAAGTGCCAAGAATTTCCTCACTCGCACTTTTTAAACTGTCTTTAATTTGTGTCCAGGTAGCAGCGACATCTACAGAATTGGTTTCTTCTAGTGCACTCAAATTCTCTTGAACTTTTTGCTTTAGCTGTTCGACGGTTTGTTGGTCACGTAATTTACTAATACAGAGACGGAGTCTACGTTTTACTTGAGTTCTTCGGTGTTTGGGTCTCATAACAATTTTCATTTTAGAGACAACAGGACGATGATCGGTCCAACATTCGCTATCAATGCGCGCCTTTGTAATTTGGACGTCCTTGAGATGCTTCCTACGTACGATAAGATAGTCCAGTAGATGCCAGTGACCTGATCTGGGGTGACGCCAGGTGCCTTTAAATTTATCCTTTTGTCGGAAAATGGTATTTGTTATAACTAGATCATGTTCGGCGCATTTAGTTAGAAGTAGTTGACCGTTAGCGTTCATGTTGCCCAAACCGTTCTTGCCTATGATGCCTGGCCAGGTGTCTGCATCTCTCCCTACTCTAGCGTTAAAATCGCCAAGAATAACGAGTCGTTCCGTTTTAGGTATTCTACAGAGGGTTTCTTCCAGCTGTTGATAGAAGCTTTCCTTGGTTTCGTGACTTGCATCCAGAGTGGGAGCGTAGGCGCTTATTAGATTTACCGCGTTGCCATCTGATAGCTCATAGCGTAGCAGCATTAGACGCTCGGATAGGCCTTGTGGTACTTGTGTTAAGTTGGATACAAGTTGATTCCGAACGACAAATCCTACTCCATGTTGTCTTCTTGAATTGGTGGGAAGACCTTTCCAATAGAAGGTGTAGTACTTTTCTGTGAGAGAGCCTTCCTCCAAAAATCGAGTTTCGCTGAGAGCTGCAACGTCAACATTGAGTCGGTGAAGTTCTCTATCTATTAGAGCAGTTCTTCTTTCAGGCGAGTGCTGTCGTTCAAAGTACGAACACTCCAAGCGCCGTAGATGAAAGAATTAGTTTTGTTGGATTTAACTTGTCGGTGTTTTTTCGACATTCGATGAGGTGTCCCTGTGGGCACCCTCCCCCGGAGATCCGATCGGGAGGGTATTTTACCTCCGGATGATTTTGTCCCACTTGAACGCTCCATCATTTTTTTAAAGCCTTAATCGACTGAAAACGAAGCTGCATTTGAAGTTTTAGCTGGAGCAGGTATGCAACTGACCAGCTCGGTTGCGGAAGGCGAGTGGTGTGGTCCCATGGCACAGAAGGAGACTGCGACGATGGGGTAACCAAACCATTAAATTACAAGATAACCGAAATAAAAAATGCTAGTCTAGAGCAATTTACAATAGGTATCAGAGAACCTTATGGCACACTTTTATCATATGTTCCCCCAGACACTATCGAGACAGCTTTGTTGCGTTGTCACGAACATGATAACAAACAAGCAGCTAGACATATATTACACAGGACTAATATGACAGGACAGAATAATTCAAATGTGCTTTTAGAGGGCGGAATATTAAACATAATATTTTTAGTCGCAAACTCCTCTATAAATCCTTATTTTACTATAAGGAACCTAACCAGACTGCAACCAACAGCTACTCTCCGGGCTATGTGCCCGGAGCTGTTGGTTGGTTCTTCAAACCTTTAAGTCTAACCTATATAATTCTGTGAAATTGGTGATATCACCTACCCTTTTAAAAGATGTTCAGAAAATCGATGATCAGAAAGAAGTCGTAAACAATTACCACAAAGAAACTCATAATGGAATTCATGAAACTTATGAGAACTTAAAGCAAAGGTATTATTTCCCACGAATGCGGGAAATAATTACATCTATAATAAATAACTGTGATCTTTGCAAAAAATCAAAATATGATAGACAACCATATAAACCAATACTACAAGGCCCCATAATACATAGTAAACCTTTTGAAACGTTATATATCGATACTTTCCAATATAGAGCATCCAAATTCTTGACTATAATCGACGCATTTTCTAAATACGCTCAAGCATATTTGATTAAAACAAATACTGCGCCTGAAGTATTAAATAAACTTAGGCATTATATTTCACATCACAATCGCCCTAAACGTATCGTATGCGATCAAGGAACAATAGAACATTTTCCGAATATTTAGATCTCATAGGTGTAGAAAGTCACGTTACCACTGCTTACAATCCTAATTCAAATGCTTTTATCGAACGCTTCCATTCGACAATTATTGAAAAATTAAGGATAATTAATATAAAAAACCCCAAAGAAAAACCGGAAAATCAAATGATCACCGCCATATGGATTTATAACCAATCAATTCATACCTCAACCGGACACTCCCCGTTTTCTATACTTTACGGACCCTATCAGCATGAAATTGACTTAGAGTTATCTAACGACATTTACGAAAATTATAATTTCAAAAGAAAAAATGAACTAAAACCTTTTCTACTAGATATCAAAAACCGCATGCAAAATAAAGAAACAAAAGTATTGGACAAACTAAATCAAAACCGCGAAACTATAGATTTATCCAAAGAACAGGAATTATATGTAAAAAACCCAAAAGTTCAAAGTAAACATAAAACCCTGTATAAACCCGTAAAAATGATAGACCAAGACAAAACTACGCTTGTCTTACAAACCCCATCTACCCTAACTAATAGAAATATAAGTAAAATAAAAAGAGTAAGAAAAACTAATTCTTTTCAGGATAATGCTAACTGCAATCCAGGCACTTCAAATAACACCAATTAAAACTTCGGGATTCTACCAGGAACCCTTAGGATTGGCAAAAACTCTAAATTTTTATCACACGATTTATTTTTCATATAACCTTAAAACATTAGAGAGATATTTTACTAATTATCAGATGATTACATCGAGCATACTAGAACAATGCAAAGATACGAAAAGTAATACTAATTTGCAACTTCAAGGATTCATTAAAGAAAAAATTAAAACCATTGAACAAAAAATTCAAAAAATCACTTATACGAGAAGTAAAAGATCTCTAACTGACGGACTAGGACATGTAATTCGATTCATAACTGGCAATTTAGACCAAACAGACCTTGAAAACATCAACAACAACATCAATGTACTTTCAGAAAATCAGGTGAAATTAAATAAAAGGATATCTCGAACTGTCACGATATTTGCTACCATAACCGATCGTTTCTATAACTCACTAGAACTAATCGAAACTAATCAAAAACAAATCATATCAATTATTCACCTATACAAGAACCAATTTGAACAATTATTTCTTTTACAACAGCAAAAGAACTCTCTCGATTTGTTTGAAAGTCAAATAGATATTTTAACAAGGACAATCTCATTGAACAGCAATGAAATTCCAAATCTGAAAATTATTACCTTTAAAGAATTACAAGAAATTGAAAATGAACTTTTAAGTGATTATGATAAGAATACCCTAATATCTTATGATAATACACACCCTTTCGAAATTCTGCAAAATTCAAAATTAGGTATAGTAGCTATTAATAACATTCTTGTAATGGCTCTTAAAATACCCATCCTTAATCCTTCCTTTTATAACATCTCTCAAATTTATCCTATTCCTAACCAGGATCTTATTTCCATAATACCTACAGCGAAGTATTACTTAGAAAACAAATTTGAAGATCGATGGACAGACAGATGTACCCAAACCATTGGATTCTTCGTGTGTCAAGAACTAATAAACACCCAGTGTACCGTTAAACAACCAGAAAACTGCACGATTGCTCAAATCCAAACCGCAGAGGCATACAAGCTAACAACACAATTGATATTAGTTACCTTCTCCACACCCAAAGAAATAATAGAAAAATGTGAAAACGTTATAACCAGACATTTAGTGCTCAAAAACAATTTAATAAACTCTAAGTGCCCCATCATTATAGACAATAATCTAATCAGAACTAATATAGACACTTTTAAAATAAAAATAAGTGATGTTCACATAAACTATACGTTACAGCCCTCTCACACTATCAATTTACAATCTACTCATCTGAACGAGATATCAAAGGTTAAAGAAGATCTCGAGCCGTTAAAACAACTACTGTTTTTAGACAGTCCCACCTATAATACCACCCATCTGGCTGTTACTGTTATTACCACAGTTTTGGTAATCATTATTCGCTTCCTCATATGTATTTTTAGGCAGAGGATATACCATCTAATTTGCACAAAACGACATATTCTGCAAATTGATGCGACCGAGCTCCAGAACCTGAAGACGACGCCGATATTTGATGCCCAGGCAACTATTGACGAGGACGCCAATGTCTAAGGAGGGAGGAGTTATGTAGACTAATTATCTATAAACGTTATAATAAACATTAAGTTAACATGGAGGCAAATTAGAGACATTATGAATACCCACTTTGTAAACAATTAGAAAAGTTCCATTTACCCTTAATTGATAACAACTTTCATAAGTCGTTATCTTAGTCTATATATACTTATAAATCAAAACAGAAGACATTCAATTCTTAATCATCAAGCTTGTTGGCCGTAGGCTTTAGTTATTAATTGTTTCATATTCACTTTGTGTATTTTAAGTCAATAAATCTTTTTAAAAACTTAAATCTGCGAGTGAATAACTTAACTTGTGTGATAGAAACCAGTGTGAGTAGTTTATTTTTGTATTTCAAACTTTCACTCAATCTTGGTCCACAAACCTACTGAAAAAATTCTGAGTGTTACAAATGAACTTAGTGGTTTGTGAAGATTCTTGCTGCAATTTATTGAACTTACATACAGGGTGTTTACTGGAGATTGTAAACACACAATACTACATGGGTACACATGACACGTTTTTGGAGTGTGCTAGCGGTAGTAGTGATTCCGACTGGGTTGAGGATTTGAAAAATATTGCAATATTTTTGTGTTTACAGGAAAATTGCCCATATAATTTTTTGGTACATAATATAAATACTGAGCAAGGGCGCAAAACTGAGAGAGAATTCCATCGTTTAAATACGAAATTAAGTACACGAAAATTTCATGTTTTTTCCGTGAGATATCACTAAACAAAAAAAATAAATGACAAACTTGTTTGCATACGTCACATTCTATGCAAGCGTAAAATAGGACATGTCCTACTCGCCTACCAAAAAAGTGTAAAATTCTAGGATCGCATCATGCAACATGTATCGCATCGGTTCTAGTATTTATACTAATGTTAAAAAAGTATTTAGAAGTAGAAGGTGGTAGAAAAAGTATATAAATTTAATGTATGAAAGAATATATTAAAATAATTTATTTTTAATATTTTTTTGGAAGGTTATAAATATAAATTTTCGAACTGCATTAACCAAAAATTCACTATTTCTTGCTACAAAAAAATTATTAGCATAAGAATATTTTCTTATTTAATTTTTTTTTATAACAACTGGCTTATCCCAGAAGTAAATAATTAGTAAATAATCAATTTGCACATAGAATAAGTTTTAAACAATAAAATATAAATTATTATAAATGTTACAATAATTAACAAAATAAGTTTATTATTATTTAGTACCTAGTTATATTTTGTATCATTATGTATATACAATCGTATTGAAATTGAAATTTACTTTAAACTTGGGGGCTTGACGTATGCAAGGATGAAGGGGGCTTCACAGCTTAACCGGAATGAGTCATTGTTTCCTATTAATTACTATATCCCGTTTATTATTAAAGGTAAATACATGAATAAAACATTGTAATAATCAGAAGGATGACACAGCAACTTAGCAAGAGAAGAATTTTTTTATTTATAATCTAAAATTATTGATTATTGAGAAAATCAACGAGGAAGGAAAGAAAGCAGCAACATGAATTAATCTTGGAGCACCTCGAACGGAGTTTGAGTGTTTAAGGGACAAGTAATTTCTATTATTATTATTATTTAAATATAAAATATTTACATAATTTAATATTTACGAAAAAACTGTTGTTCATAATTTAATTATTATAAATCAAACTCATTTTTAAATTTACAATATACTTTTTTATGATACTGATTATTAAATTAAAAATTAAATTAAATAGCTAATTCATAAATTTAACGAAAAATAAAATATTAAAACACAATATTTACCTCAGTTTGTTTCAAATAATGCAATAAATCTTCATAGTGGTCACTACAGTTCATTTTCTCAAGTCACCAATGCCGGGTTCGTCCTCTAGCCATGCTGATGGTACACCTGCAACAAACATGCGGCATTAACAATACAAAATACCCAGACAATCATTGATATGCCAAAAGGCCTGTTTAAGATTGCCAACGGCAACCTCAGATATATACACAGTGATGTTCCAATAATTTGCAAGTTATCAAGAAATTATATTTCGATGAACAAACAAATATATAATTTATATTAAAATATCATAGTGATATATAATAATAAACACATGGAAGTCACAAATTATAATAAACACCTAATCCAGTTGTCATCGAAAACTTAGCTTACGCGCTTTCATTCGGTTGTTTATGAAAATTAAGAAAAGTTATTTGGTATGAAACAGTAATCTATGGATTTATTTTTCTATTTTCAAAATTTATTTTATAATTTATTATATAAGTAAATGCACAAAATTATTTGCCCGAAAAATTTAATTTTCAGAAACTCAAAAATCCGAGGAATCTGAAAATCCTATATCCGCTCTTATTCGGCTGTTTATGAAAATTAAGGAAAGTTATTTGACAACTAAATAAACAAAACCATAATGACCTAGGTTTCTATGGATATACTTTCTGAATTTCTGTGTTTATAACATATAAAGCACACAAAAATAAAAACAGTGAAAAAAAAGAATATATTAAATCCAAAAACTTGATTATTGTATCGTATGCCAAATAATTTTTCTAAATTTTTATAAACAACCCAAACAGTCCTAAACCTGTAGCGCTTCAGGAAATCCTGTCTGAAAATCCTATTTTTTAGGCAATTAATATTTTACATAAATATATGTTGTTACTTTTTGAATTTCGCTGTTTACAACTCATATAAAAAATACAAAAAATAAAAAAAAGAAGAAAAAAAAATAAATCCGTGGAAACCTATTATTGTTTTGTTTATCTTGGTACCAAATGACTTTTTTAAATTTTCATAAATAGCCGAGTGAGTGGATATAGAATTTCCAGATTTATCTAACTTCCCGAACTTGTATGCATCAGTTTTGCCCTCGATGAGCTTATTAAAAAAATGTATACGTGTGGGGGTCTAAAGTGAATAGTTTGGGAGCAACAGATAAAATTGATTTGAATCCATTCGCCTAGATTTTTCGAGCAAATTATTCATCCTAAATGTACTAAAAAATAAGCAATGAAAGAAGTATGTTTTTGCTAAAGAAAAACTATTTCTTTTTATGATTAGTCCGTATACCGACAGATTTGAGATTCTTTAAAAGGGAATTCACTGAATAGATTCAGTTGAATGCAATTAATTAATATTCTTGGCTGTGGTGATGATCTCAGATGACTGAGGTCGAGCAGGATTATTGCTCTTTACCCCAGATCATCGCTGTAGACCGGAACCGGTTTCGTTCGAGGTGGGCCTGCTTCTTCGTCAACCCCGCTCACAAATGTGAGAGGTGTGGGTGATATCGGCAGACCCTTGGCCCTGGCTGCTGGGATCTGTCGGCTGAGTCGCTTCTTTTGCCCCTCTTCTGTTTTGTCTTCTTCGTCTACATGTCTGCTCCCAGGAGCGCCATCGTCGCGAACCGTGGGCTATTGTTGCAGTCCTCATTCTGGGCGTTTTTGTGGTTATGGATGACTGCCGGTACACAAAGCACCAAGTGGCGTCTTGTCATCCGGATCGTCGGTATGGTATATTTAGCGTAGCGTAGCGTTAGGGGGGTTTTGTCACGTTTGTCTCTTCGTGTGTTTTCTTGGTCTAAATGGAAAAGTGGATTAAATTATACTCACCCATTGTCCAAGATCCAGATCTTCGGCCGCTTGTGCCTTCGTGCGTCGGCTGGATCGTAGATAATAACATCTCTAATCAACGAGTTCCCTTGCTCGGCTGCACGGGCGCAAAATTTCTTCACTCTGTCATGGATTTCTCACGAACCAGGAGGCGTCAACGGCACACCGGAGTACGACGTTTTTCACCACCTGGATCGTCTTCAGGTAGGTCCTCGCTTGGTATCTCCAGGTCACAGAGGCATAAGTCAGTAGCGGTCTGATCAGGATCCTGACAAGCATGAGCTTGTTTCTCAGATTGAGTTGGCTTTGTCTACCCACCATCGGGAGGAGAAGGGCGCGTCTCGCCTTCGCTTTCTAAGCGTGGAATTCGCGTCTCTATGTCCGACTGCGATCCATGATCAAGCCAAGGTATTTGGCGGTATCTCCATTGGATGTCATTCCCGTACATGGTGACTTGCCTCGTGGGTATCTTCCTGATGCTCCTGAAGAGTATTGCCTTGCTCTTCTCAGCGTTACTTTCCATTTGTTACACTAATTCCCCCAGGAGGGATACGGCTTCCTGGAGATAGCGAGTGGCTAGCGCTGACTGGCAGGATCTAGCGACGATCGCCGTGTCGTCTGCGTAGAGTGCCAGGTAAGTCCTGTTGGTTCTTGGTAGGTCGCTGGTGTAAATGGTGAACAGGTGCGGGGAAAGTAGAGATCTTTACGCAACCCCTGCCTCCATGGTTCTGTAGGTGGATAGATGGTCGGCTGCCTTCACTTGGAGTTTCCTTCGGTATAGGTAGGACTCCATCAGCTTGACGACTCCTACTGAGTATTGCAGGTTCAGCACCTTCACTATGAAGCCGTCATGCCAGATCCGGTCAGACCTTGCTCATCGCTGGCTTAAGGTGGACGTGCCTGTAGCTGGAAGGAAAGGTTAGGTTCGTACCAGGCTTCGTTATTATGATAACTTGGTTATTACTTCTTTGTGGGGCAGCTTCTTCAGGATGATGTTGCCGACCCTGGCGCATCCTGGCGCTTTGCATGGTTTCCAACTAAACTTCTCAGGATCTCCTTGACTTCCTCTGGAGTGGACGGAGCGATGATGTCCTCGTGTGGCATGCGGCGCAGCCTGCGGACTCTGCGCTCGTCTTCTATCCAGTCCTTGTCTTCGTCGTCGATCTTGTTCTCTCTACACTGCAGCTCAAGGATGCTGGCGTGAGCCTTAGCCTGGTGTGTGTAGACGACTACGTTCTCATAGTGGATCGGAGGCATCGGTTTCCGCCTATTACGCGAGCCTTTTGGGTGCTCCACATACTTCTGTCCTGGGGTCCAGTGATGCCAAGTGACGCTGCCATCTGTCCTGGCGATTTTTTTTGCAGAGCGGCTTTGATCCTTCGATTGAGACGGCGGAGTTCCCGCCTGTCTGCCTCAAGCATCTGCCATAGAACTCATCTCTTGAGTCTTCTCCTGTCCCTGATGAGTTGCCTGGTGTCCTCCGAGAGTTCTAATCAGCGCTACAGCTCGCCTAGCCACTGTTTCTGTCGTACTTTTCTTCAGCGCTGCTTGGATTTGGAATTATAGAGAGATGATGGCTTCCTCTCTCTCTCGATCCTAGTAATCTGTGCAATGTCTCGTTGCAGGGGTGCTCGAAACTGTTCCCAGTCGGTTCGCTTCCTGACGAAGGCATCCTCCTCTGCGTCGTCGCCATCGCCCAGGACCCGGAAGATGGGGTTGGGGTCGTAGGATCCCTCTGGCTTCGTGAAGAGTTCCAAGTTGAGGGTCATCTCTCTAATGCTATGTACAGCACGTCGGACCTGCGCCTTCCGTCGTCGAACCTGGGTGCTTTGGATCCTATCAGCAGCACGTCTCCAACGTTTCTCCCCAGGAACCACAGCATATCCCGTCCGCGAGTGATCCTGCTGTTCTATTCCTGGGATTTGGTGTTGAAGTCTCCTATGACCACGGTCCAAGAAATTCTTGATAAGCAATGCGACTCATCCGGCTACTGCTTGTCCGTCGTTCCTGTAGAGGGTGTAGCCCAGAAAGTGGACTTCTACGGTCAGTGTCAGCAAAGTCACTTGGAGTGCAATACATCCAGGTTGTACCTGGCGAGCAATTCCTCTATTTCCAGTTTCCTTGCTCCCAAGGCTGTTGACGTTCCATGAGGCTATCTGTAGGGACTTCGCCTTCACCAGTGTATTGTCCATTTAGGGTTGGATCTTTGGCATCTGCGCGAAGAATTCACTCATTGTTGAGAACATCTTCTGCATCTGGGCTAGGCCCGCGGTCATCTCGGTAGCTAAGGTAACGTTGAGGGTTGAGGCGATTTTCTTCGGAGCCGCCGTCTTGGGTTTCCCTGGCCTGCTGAGCTGACATCTGGGGTCTCTGATCTGGCGGGCTTCGGTGGGGACCCCTTCTTGGCACCTACGATAGGAGACCCATTAGTTCATTCTGGGCAGGCTGGGCTTCCCCGTAAGTTTGCAAATGCGCTTCTTGGCAATTAGCGCATTTCGTTGGCGTGTCGAGCTTCTTTTTGCATTCGGTAGTCGGATGCGCCTTGCCGCACTTGACCCACTTAGCCTGTGAGGTGTATCAGTTCTGAGCGTGGCCGAAGCGCTGACAACGTCAACGGTGACACTGCAATAGCTCCACCTTGAAGCGCTGTCTTTCTATCCTGACGGCGAGATAGCAACATCTGGATCCTCTTGGGTAAGGGGAACCTGTACTAACACCAGGGGATCTCTCTACATCTTTGTAGACTAGGCCGCCTGGGATGCCTCTGACTACAACACGCAGCAGTCTTTCCTCTAGCAGGGAATACGTGTGTTATTCCTACTTGTGATTAGCGAAGAGCCTGGTCATCTGCCAGTAGTCGTCGGGGATCTCTGGTTGGACAGAAATTCCGTCCTCTACACCTTGGCCTTGCTAAAGTTGATGCGTGCATCTTTCAGCTTGGCGCTAACGGACGACCAACTCTTCTTTATTCCGAAGGGCCACTCGGGTGGTGGGCATCCTGCTCGTGGTAATGGCTTTGACAGGGGCCTCCCTCGACGGCTCCTCACCGTCGCTCTTCCTTTTATCCTTCTGGCATTAGGGACTTCAAAAAATAATAAAAATGTACCTTAAATATTTCTTAATAAAATACAAACTGTAGGCACATTCTTGTACATTTAAGAAAAATTTCCATTTGTAGTCGGAACGCGCATCTAATGACGCCGAGAGAGCCTAGGATTGTGAATGATGATGAAATATTTCAATTTTTCTCTATACTTCTTCTAGAAACTTATTGATGCCAATTATCAAATAAATGAAGTTTCAATGATGATTATATAAAGTGTGTTCAAAAATAAATATTTAGTGTTTTTAGCGAGATTACCTCAGGACTAAGTATTTTTTAACGACATATAAAAAAAACGCTATATTTTTTATCACTCATTTATTACAATATTTAAACATACCAAGAAAAAATTGTATAATCAATACGCGATTAGGATAATAAGATTATCTAAAAATGCTATTTAAATAAGGTAATACTAAATATTAACCTATTAATGAAAATTTATCTAATGATATGATTTAAATGCATTAAAAGAAGGTTATAATAAAGCTACCACTGGTATTTATGATTAATTGTCACAAAGTAACAGTATTTACCACGTTATTTTTAAATATTTTTTTAAATTGTAGCTATGTATACGTTATACTTCTTGCAGATAAATAAGATGTTGATGAGAAGGCAGATCACAGGTCTTTAATATTTTGCGTCAAAAACAAATGGGTAGGACATTCTTGCCAAACCAAATATTTATTTGATTATTTGGTGCAAAATTATAGCATCGGGTGTAATGAAAGTGCAAAAGTACTGAAAGTCATCAACGTGGTGTTTTGTAGTGAGGTTTATAAGAAACTTTCAAAAGTACCATATAATTATAGACCGATTTTTGACTCAACATTTCTCATTTAAAGTTGAAGAATATAGCATATCAACTGGAAACGCCCTAAGTTAAGCTTTGCAGAAAGTAATTCTCGAACGAAGAAAAGGAAGGTAGAAAAACTATCAGAAATTTTCGAAGCTGAGAACATTTTGCTTACACTTCGTGAATGATTGTAGTGTAGAGCTTATAAAATAATCCATGCAAATTATCATCATGCAAACAACTTTTAGGACAAAACTTATCACATAAATCTTCTATATTTTCTTATACAGGGTGGGGCAATATTGCGTCGGACCTATATATCTCGAGTTCTACGATAGCTAGACAAATTTTAAAAAATTGCAAGTAAACTAGATAAAAAAGTCTATAACGGGAAATTATTAACGTACAGGGCGAGCCAAGACGAAATTACAGGACCAAGTGCCTTTTTTAGGGAAGTACTTACAAAAAATGTTCGTTTTTCATTTCCACATAACATCGTCGAAAAATATACAGGGTGTTCCATTTGAAAAAATTGAAAAAATTCCATTTAAAAAGTTCTTAATTGAAAAATAATTGCTGACCACCCTGTATTCACATAAGTTTTCCTTAAAACCCATAATTGTGACTGTGGGGATTTTTTTAATATCCATCTGCAGATTGCATTATTTCAACAAAAAAAATCATTACGTCCAAGTGGTTGGGAGATATTCAATGCTAATATAGGAATGAATAGAGCCTAGAAAGAGGCTTCAAAAAATGTACTGATATACATAGCATTCCATTTTAAAAAAGGCACTTGGTCCTGTAATTTCGTCTTATCTCGCCCTGTATGTTCGAAAATAATTATAGACTTTTTTATCTAGTTTACTTGCAATTTTTTTTTAAATTTCTAGCTATCGTAGAACTTGAGATATAGAGGTCCGACGCACTATTGCCCCACCATGTATAATTCTTAAAGAGTTCAATGACAGTTGTATTTAAGTGAATATACCAAAAATGGTGAAACATACGAATACAACACTCATAATCGAGATAAAAAACGAACACCTCAATAAATATTAGTGTACATAAAATTAAACAATGTTGGAATTAGTTCATTTAATTCTCCCCCAAGTGTCTGGCCGACAGCCGCGTGGGTTAACGCGCGAGGTGGCCCGCAAGGGGCGATTTTGTCCCCTTTATTATACAAATTTTACCTTTCAGATATCCCCACCTATCCTAATACAACCCTACTCCTCTACGCGGATGATGCTGTGATCTGTGGGCAGTCGTTTTATACACAGACTGCTGCACAGAAGATCCGGTATCATCTCGTAAAACTGACTGACTTTTACAATACTTGGAAGATACGCATAAACGAGAACAAGATTTATCACGCTACACCATAAATTTACCAACATAAAAACCATCACAAAACTTCAAATAAATGACAAGACGATTGGGGAACGGAACACGGTCAAATATCTGGAGGTGACCCTAGATAAAAGGCTGTGTTTAGGACCCCATATCACACAGACCATCAGCAAGACCTACGCGACGCTAAACAAACTGTATACCTCTTGTAAACCGACGAAGCAAACTTACGACAGACAATAAGATAACCTTGTATAAAGTTTTTTGCAACCAGAACACAGCAATCGGAAATGACATAGGACATTACAGATAGACGACGGCACAACGACCCACATCACGTACATAAACTGTTACATCAAAACTTACCTATCTACAGAGAGCGACGGTGACGATAAATTACCACACAAAACAGTTGACCACACAGAAACTAACAAAACACATAACATAGATGACTCTCCCTTCCCCTTCCCTTCTTTGTCCACCACCCCCTTCACCTCCTGCACATAGTGCAACATATAACCCATGCCGACAGTCAAATCTTAAAACACATAAATTTTACACAGAATAAAAATCATTTCGTTTTATATATTTGACATTTTAAATAGGTTTTTCTCTTTCATTTTCCTATAAAATAACTCTGAACAAACATTAATAAGTATAATAGTCTATTGAGGATCGTCTGCATAACCAGCTTGCTGGATAACAAAAGAAACCGCGCTTTTAAATTATCAGAAGAGCAGCAATATTAGTGGATTAAAGTAGAATCGGCATTCCAACAGCCGGCCAGCTCGTTTCGTATTTATTTCAAATATTTGTAACGGGTCGGTGTCTTTCATCCAAATGTAAATCAAGAATGATATAAATGATATATCGTTTTAAACTCTTTACTCAAAAAAGAATAAAGCTATTTTAATTGCTAATAGCATTGCGAGGTGGCAATCACAATTAATCACACGGGTATCGCGCCACCGGGTTCGAATCCCGGCTCCGGCACTGTCGGAGAAAATGGTTGTATGTCCGTGTTTTTTCAATGTGTAACCCCCTTCAGTACAAGCCTCTGGCTTCTGGAATTGGGGTTGTCTAATTTCTGTGGTGTTTATTTTTAACACTAAAGAGCAAACCGAAAGACAATTTTAAACAAAATTAAAACAACATTTTCTCGCCACTGCTTATTATGAAGTATCAGATTTTAATTATATTCAGCCTCGTCTCATAAATAAATAAATGAATGTAGTACCCCCGCCTCTGGCTAGAATATACACAAACTTTAAAGCACGAAATTCCGTAACCCTATCCCTATGTCCAACCTTTACAGATGATCAGTTTTCGTTTTACTTCCACGTACACTGGAAGTATAGTAACGCAAAATATATATATATATATATATATATATATATATATATATATATATATGCTGTTATTATATATATATATATATATATATATATATGGTCCACCAAGGGCTGAAGGTCGCCGCTCTCGGTACTTGCAAAATGGCAAGTCGCTATGCACCACGGAGACATCTATGATGTCTGGTGTATAGTAGCATTAGACCACATGAGAGGATTCAATTACCTCTCACCACTATACCATTTACATTAGTCTGTATAAGACTAACAGGTTGGCCACTGTCATTTGTCTGCTCCATGACCTATGGCATACTGAGGAGAACTAATAAGTTCGAAACCGGTCTATGTCTGGTCAGGGAGTTGACAAATGACATTGGCTACCAATTTTTCATGATTTGTAAGGTGTAATTCAATGCAGGTCGGGGTATTTGCCCGCTGAGTAGTTGTTTCCTGCAAATCATGTATAATAACAGTATATAGGTTAAGTCCACCAAGGGCTGAAGGTCGCCGCTCTCGGTACTTGCAAAATGGCAAGTCGCTATGCACCACGGAGACATCTATGATGTCTGGTGTATAGTAGCATTAGACCACATGAGAGGATTCAATTACCTCTCACCACTATACCATATATATATATATATATATATATGTACGGAAGGTACTTTGCCACCTCCAAAACAGATACTGGCTATACGTTGTCACCTCATATATAACGTTGCCATCTCCGTTTTCGGAGGTGGCAACGTTTTGCACAGTTTTCAATTTTACAAGCATTTAGATGACATTAGAAACCTATGTTTAAATTTTCGTGCGGAGGTGAAAAGACACCTTTTATATCCACAAATTAAATTTTTAGTTCAACTGTATATCAATGGCGCTGCTGTCGTTTTCATTTGTACAACAGCCAATACGATGTCACCTCCGGCTATATATGTTGCTCTTTAGATCACAGAGGGTACGATATTACCTCCAAATATCGGCAACATCGCGATGAATGTCGGGATAAATTCAACACAACAGAAATATACCTGCGTAGCGTTGTGCCGGAATGGGCATTATTAAAATATCCTATAGAAATGTATCAGGTTTAAAAAATTACAGTATACCGGGTTGGGGACTGCCCATAATGCCTACCTCATAATACAAATAAAATTTCGTCCACATCAAGCATGATTCATTTCCTCTATACTACGAAAGGCTAGTTTTTTGGTTCATTGACAAAAATTATGCGGTTGAACAGGAATTACGCTACTAGTACTTGGAATCTTTACCAGAGAACAAATATGAGCAAAAAAATGCGTTTTTTAAATTGCTTCTTATAAGCATATTTGAGTATCCATAAAATATGTTATATTTCAACTTAAATGTAGTTTTAGTTTTTTACGTCCGGTATTTGCGATTAAATAATTTAGCAAAATTCAATTATTATATTATTTTATGAATTTTTATTTGCAATATAGAAAGTGTTTCCCAAGAAAAAAGCTAAAATGTAATATTTCATAGTATATTTTCTTAGCTTTAAGACAACGCAGTTTATTTTGTTCTTGTTTAGGTAAATTACTGTTTTTGGGCCCTTAAATTTCTTGATCGTGAATTTCCAAATCGCAAAACATGTAAGAACTTGGGAACTTTTCTTTTATATGAGACAATGAATACCCATTCAATACATAAAAATATAGGAAATCTGTTCACATTGATGTTATTATTACACAGGTAAGTTTCAATAAAACTCAGCGGCTTCTATCAGAAAATTTCCATAATCACGATTTATAATATTTTATGAAAGTAAAACTATAGAAAAATATTATTCCTTTAATATGGAACTAACAGGTTATAGAATCGTTTAAAAAATGTAAATAATACATAATAATATAGGCCACGACAGCTTCAAAGTCCTTTATAAATGATTTCTGTTTGCACTTCGACATTAACAGCTAAAACCTATTTCAAATGATTCCTTAGCTTCTAAAACATCAAAATCTGAAGGTTGTCAACATGTCATCCTGTACGAGGTGCAACGGGAACATTAGAAAAATTAAGCAACTTTTGAAGTGTCTGTCTGTCCGTCCCTCACGTTTCTTGTAAGCATGATAACTTGAGAAGGACACGTCTGATTTGAACAAAGTTTTAACAGTTCGTTAGTGCTGCTAGTGAAGGTACCCTATTGTTTAAAAAAAATTGCTCAGTAAACATAAAAAATATGAAATATTTTATGAAAATAACTATACACAATGTGGAGTATTGTAACATTTGATAAGATTCTACAGACTCGAAAATAATATATAATATAGGAACTGACGAACGTATCGCCAATCAAGATAATTAGAATTGGAAATATAGCAAATAGCAATTATACCTAAAAATAACATAAAAAATGTGAAAATTATATTATGAACTGTTGAACAAATATATAAAAAATTCAAATAATATGTTTGCTCAAGTTATATTATACTTGTTCAATCTGAATCCGAGGACTCTTAAACTATTTCGGAAGTAAAACGAGTTTCCTTAGTGTTGGGGTTTTTATAACATGGTTTTTGTCCCATACACTTGTAGGATCCGATGCATGGTAATGTCTTCTTCGTACAGGAGCATTGCAGACTACTACAACCTATAAAATTTTGCTGAAATAGTTTAGGTGTTTCGAAATATAATAATCAATAAATCTTGTCTACAGTTACATGTAGATAAAAAACTGTGATTTAATCAGCATTGATGATTTGGTACTGAGAACAGGGGTAATTTTATTATCAATAATTTTCCATCCTATATGAACTAGTACTACTAGGTGAGAATGTCCAAGAGAGAAAGGTCCGATAGGGAAATATTTACTGTTTTTGATCATAACTTTTTATTCTAACACATATATTGCAAACAAACTATAAGACTACCTAAGTAGAGTTATAACAAGAGTAGTGTTGTAAATTTTCACTCAATAATTACAGTTGTTTGCGAAATAGTTAGATTTAATTTTAAAAATCATGTCAATTTCCCTATTTCCTAAATTTAAATCTAACTATTTCGCATATGTTTGAAATTATTGAGTGAAAATTTCTAACACTACTCTTGTTATAGTTCTACTTAGTAGTCTTATACTTTGTTGCAATATGTGTTTTAGAATATGAAGTTATGGCCAAAAACAATAAATATTTCCCAATTTCTCTCTCTCTCTCTTGGATATTCTCACCTTAAAGCATCTATATCCATATGTCCATATAAATTTTCTAAAACACGAATGATGAAAAATTTTGAAAGTTCTTAAAGTTCACACACTACCTTGGATCTTAATAATTAGTAAAATAGAGCAGCAAATTTAAAATAATTACTCCACCGGGAATAAAAGACTTTAAATTATTTCAATACCAACAAACACTAAGACAATGCCCAGTCAGGAATAAATTTATCTCAGATTACAAAAATATCCGCGTATATGCAATAATATATGAATATATCAAATAATACATCAATACTGTCTGATCGTACAGGCGATACTAGACTTTAAAAGACCACGTGCAATGAAGAAACAAATAAAAGTCGACCTTAAAAGATCTTGTGCGGGCGCGCTGACAAAAAATATTAAAAAATTACAGAGCGATCGGAAAAGTAAAAAAGGGCTTAGCATTCTGAAATTTCAAAAATCAACATTTGTTTTCAAAGTTTTAACTTAGTACTTTCTTCATAAAAAAATTATTGTTGAAATTACACTCACGCTTTAAATGAGAATGTGTAAAAAAATGTAGGTACGTAATTAAATGTTCTACAACATTATGTGGGAATTTTTTTTATTTTTCCAACCGCTTTTTCGCATTAAATGAAAAACTAACATATGTACATCCAAAAATTGTATAAAAATCACTTATCAAGAAAACTATACATTTTCTCGAAAAATCACAAAGAGCAAAAATGCTTAGATGTTTTCAATAAACAGATAAAACAAAAATCAGTCATATTTCAAGCATTATCACGCAAAAACGAATATTACATAAATTAAAAATCAATGGTATTTCGAAAACTAAGCAATTTATCAAAATACGCCAAAGAAGGAAAAGTGTTTAAATCAACATTTTCTACAATAAGGTAAAGAAACATTCGTAAATTTTCCACTTACCTTTCCGCGATTGTACCGGAAAAGCACGTGAAATTTTATAAATCTCATTATCATGAAAATTGGGCATTTTTTTAAGAATAATGGGGAACAAAAAGTGTTTAGATAGATGTTTTCTACGAGAAAACAACGGAAAAACTGATACATTTTAAATACCGTTATTCCAGAAAAGCGCGTGAAAATGTTGTACTCTTTCGATAAATATCAAAGAATGAAAAGTATGTAGTTTGATGCTTTGCAGTAGAAAAACAATTAAAAATATTCAGTTTTGAAGTATTTTTATGCAGTTACATTAAAGTGATATATATGGTCAAATCCATTTAACTTTGAAATTTGTAGTAAAAAATAATAAAAAATCGATTTTCAATTTTTTTATTAAGCATTTTTTGAACCGTAATTGACGTTATTCTTAGTCATTGTGCACTATAGTCAAACATGATAGAAGCAATTTTACAGTTTTTAGAAACACGTGTTGCATGTTCTTCAGAACTTAAATCAATAATTATTTTTTTAGCAGTTCTTCTCTATATCAACAGCTTCAATTTAAAATAAATCTCTATCATTCTGGTTAATATTGTTTTTAACCTTTAAATGAGGTATTTTTCAAATTTTCATTCCTGAAAAGCGTGTGGAAATTGTCGCGGTTTTTCAGTTGTTTTCTTATAGAAAGCGTCGATTTATATAAAACAAGACAGTTTTGATGCAATTTTCACTAAATTTTTATTTTCACAGAACTTATTAAAACCTTATTAACATTTTGCTCTAATATTCTAACAAAATTATTATTATTATTATTATTAGCCGTTATTCGAGTCCGAGTATAAAAATGTTACAGTCGATGGATTGTGTACAATAAAAACAAGTAAAAGGTGTAGTCTATTGTAATTCCCATTCATCCACGGTGCACACGACTATGGCTATAGAGGCCAATTCGGGAGAGCACATGTCGACCGCAGTCAGGACAAACATAGACCTGGTTAGGTCTTGGATTCGGCCTTCTTGCAGCAACATTTCCTTGATAGCTGGCCACAACCCCTCGCCATTCGGTTCTGTCCGCTGCAAGTTGTTCCCATTGCTCGTCTGCAATACCGCAGGATTTTAGATTTTCATGGAGAGCGTCTTTGAACCTCTTTCGTTGACCGCCACGCCTTCTTCTACCGCTTAGCAATTCACCATAAAGTGTACATTTAGGAAGGCGGTTATCATGCATACGATGAACGTGACCTGCTCATCTTAGGCGTGCTCTTGAAATAAGCACCTCAATTGGAAGGCTGTTTGCTCTCCTGAGTACTTCCACGTTTGATATGTGATGGAATCAACGGATTTTCATCATACTTCTGAGGTGTCTTTGCTGAAAACGTTCTAATTCTTTCACATGACGACGGTAAGTGACCCAGCTTTCACATCCATATAGCAGTGTTGGAATGACAACTGCTCTGTAGACAGCCATTTTCGTTGACAAAGCAAGGTCGTGGTTGTCAAATACTCTCTCTCTAAGTCCCCAGAGTGCTCTAGATGCAGCGTTAATTCTATTCTAACAAAATATTGATTATGTAAAACAACAGTACATGTCTGTTTTTACATGTGTTTTAAATCTCTCTGTCTCTATTGTGAACTTGTGTGTGTGATTTTTTCAAATATGTCTACCAGGAAAGATAAAATAATGCACCTAATAAAAAAAGCTAACTGTAAATATCTCATGTTGTATTTAGCTGTAATTAAATATATTTCTTTGTTTTTCAGTGAAGTGTAGTATAATTTAAAACTGATTGTGACGTAAATTAAATCCAGTAGATTTAAATCAACAAATAGTGACGGAAACTTATATTTTTATCTCGGAATCGGTCGGAACTTCATAGCCTTTTTAATTTCAAATTTAGTTGCGTAGAGGCTTGTATTTTTATTTTCCTGGTATGACAAGTATAACCGGAGATATTCTTTTAAAAAATTAAAGAAAATCGTGCTTCAACAGATAAATTGTTCAAAAAACATGTTCCGCATTTTCCAAAAATTTCATTTAATTTGTAATTTGAAATATTAGGCTTTAAGGTTTTAATAGTACTATCGACAAGAAATGTGTATGAAAACAAATACTTTGATAAAGAATATATAGCGACAGGCTATAGGAATCTGATAACTGAAATATTTAATGTTGACTAAAGTTTATTAAGTGCAATATGTTTACGTAATTATCAATATCCCTATGATTAGCTTAAAATCCCGCTAATTCTGCGGAAATTAATTCAAATTGTGCAAAGAAGAATTTAGGCACTTTATTATATTCGTACAGACTATATTATGCATTACTTCTTTCTTATCACAACCAGATGTTAGTACCTGCTTTTCTATTGCGGTCCTTTTGTAGTAAACACTGACGACCCTTTTAAACACTCGTTGAGAGAAATAATACAGAACTTTTAAATGCGCTGATAGTATTCTGTTTGTTAATTGATAGAAGCAATTTTACAGTTTTTAGAAACTCGTTTTGCATTTTCTTTGGAACTTAAATCAATAATTAATTTTTTAGCAGTTCTTCTCTATATCCATAGCTTCAATTTAAAATAAATCTCTGTCATTTTGGTTATTATTGTTTTTTAACCTATAAATGAGGTATGTATTCAAATTTTCAATTCGGAAAAGCGTATGGAAAATGTCGCGATTTTTTCGTTGTTTTCTTATAGAAAATGTCGATTTATATCCAACAATAAAGTTTTGACGCAATTTTCAAATTTTTATTTTCACAGAACTTATTAAAACCTTATTAACATTTTGCTCTAATATTCTAACAAAATATTGTTCATGTAAAACGACAGTACATGTCTCTACAGCTCACCCTGTATGATAGATGGCCCAGTTTCAATTGGGAACGTTCTATAATATTGCGCATGATAAAGATTTATTATGGAAAGGTTATACTTACCTAATTATACCCGGAATTGTAAAGTGAATATCTAAGGATCTAGGAAAAACCAGAAAAATATTGGCCTAACAGGAGTTATAAAAAAAGTACATGTATATTTACAATTCTTTAGTCTTTCGACGTTGATGAAACCAGCTTCTTACATTGACTAAAAAATGTTTTTTTTAAATCTCTCTGTCTCTATTGTGAACTTGTGTGTGTGATTTTTTCAAATATGAAGGTAACTGTAAATATCTCATGTTGTATTTAGCTGTAATTAAATATATTTCTTTGTTTTTCAATGAAGTGTAGTAAATATAATTTAAAACTGATTGTGACTGGTAAATTAAATCCAGTAGATTTAAATCAACGAATAGTGGTGGAGCCTTATATTTTTATCTCGGAATAGGTCGGAATTTCATAGCCTTTTTAATTCCAAATTTAGTTGCGTAGAGGCTTGTAGTTTTATTTTCCTGGTATGACAAGTACAACCGGAGATATTCTTTCAAAAAATAAAAGAAAACCGTGCTTCAACATATAAATTGTTAAAAAAAAACATGTTCCGAATTTTCCAAAAATGTAATTTGAAATATTAGGCTTTAATTTTACTATCGACAAGAAATGTGTATGAAAATTTTTGTAGCAAGAATAATTAATGACAATGAGAATAACCCCGCCAATTCTTCGGAAATGAATTCAAATTGTGCAAAGAAGAATCTAGAACCTAGGCACTTTATTATATTCGTACAGACTATATTATGCATTACTTCTCTCTTATCACAACCAGATGTTAGTACCTGGTTTTCTATTGCGGTCCTTTTATACTAAACACTGACCCTTTTAAACACTCGTTGAGGGAAGTAATAAAATATTTTTAAATGCTCTGTTAGTATTCTGTTTGTTAATTGATAATTTTTAATTGTTTATGGAAATATATTTTTTTTATATTTCACTATAATTTCCGCATAGTTTCTATGTACTCTCCATTTTGGCTTTGCCTCATTTATTCAAGTTCTGTGCTGGGTTTTTCTAGATTTTTATTGGTGCGACGCTAAACTCGACTACACCCAAGCAATTCATTTAAAACTTATCAATATAATAATAATTAGTGTAAAAAGCACTTGAACAACATTGGCTTGATTATTAGATTAATTTTTAATTTGATTTCCGAGGCATATTGAGATGAGAAGTGGGCCACACTGAGTAAATATATTTGTTTGTCATAATATTATAAGTATTTTGATATTGGCGACATCACGGAAAGTAGCAGGGATACCAATATTGAGGTTTTAAGTGACGACAGTACTGAAGTGAAAAATTTGGAAGTTGCTATAACTAGCACTATAAAAATAAAAAGCAAGCCACGCTCTGAACAAATAAGAGTAAGTTTTCCATGAAGTTAAGTCTTTTGATAAAGTTGTTAAATATTATTAAGTTAATGTAAACAGTAAGAAAATGGCCTTAATAACACATTTAAAATTTTGTAGGAAAAGCAAAAGCAGAGTAAAAAAAGTACTCGTTGCAGATTCTATGATAAAGGGGTAATTTCAAAAAATTATTTGAGACATCTGTAAAAGCCATCACGGTTAAGAAAACGAAGTACAGAATATATTACAGTGTCCTACAAATAGCGAGGAAAGGTGTCGCGCACTTTTATGATTGAGAAACGCAGTAAACTTCGATCTCTGTATAGCTGGTACAGTAGTACCATCAAGTCGAAGCAGTAAGGGAGATTATTATTAAAGGGATGTTTTTAAAAACATACGTGAAACGCCATGCAAATGTATGCGTTTTAAAAAAAAATCAAATTGCACGGCATCAAGTAGCAACCATATCTCGATTATTTATCATTATTCTCAATTATTTTCTATTTGCTACTTTTTTAACCTTTCTTCTAAGTTTTTAGTCCATTTAATTTTAATTTTTAAATTATAAATTGAAGTGTGACAGTTCTAACCACTATTTACTTTGATATTAATACCTAATTTGTTTACATAGTTATTTTTATATATGACTACTCTTAACTATGAATGTATAGTCCAAGTAAGGACTTGCCTGCATTCAAAAAACGCAACAAAAACTTTCCGACATAATTATATCGCAGCGGCCATGGCGCCATGCCTGTCATCGAACGACCCGACGCACATTAAAAACCTATAAAGGTAAGCGAGTCAATTTGCGAACAGCAGTATAGTCGAAGTAATCAGTTCCCGGCAAATAAAAAACGCGACAAAAACTTTACGACCTCATTAAAATACCGGTACTCTTTGTACTGCTGTTCGCAAATTGACTCGCTTACCTTTATAGGTTTTTAATGTGCGTCAAGTTGTTTCATGATAGGCATGGCGCCATGGCCTGAGGCGATATAATTATGTCGTAAAGTTTTTGTTGGGTTTATTGAGTGAAGGGAAGTCCTTACTTGGACTATACAAAGAGTACCTGTATTTTAATGAGGTCGTAAAGTTTTTGTTGCGTTTTTTATTTGCCGGGAACTGATTACTTCAATTTTTTTTTACTCATTCATTAGATCTGGATATGGTGACAAACATGTGAAGATGTCTATTGTCCAATACCATTGACTTTGTTTTCAATATATGCTTGTACAATGTACATAATATATATGCATGTAATTTTCATTGTACCAGCAACTTGCTTTATTTTACTTTAAATTTAATACTGCATACTATGATTCACGCATATTTTGTTATTGTATATGTTTTTATATTGTTATATGACTGATGGTCGAGAGGTGAGCACATTTGCCTCTCACCCAAAAGTTCCGGGTTGGATCCCCGGTCGTGGCAGTGGAAAATACTGTGAGAAGGATTTTTCCACTATACATGGATATTGGGTGTGTGTCATTACCTGTGGTGTATAACCTATAACTATAACTGCTTGTTTGTTTTATACAACATTATACATAATTTGACTTGTCATATATACATTTTTGTATCTTAGTGGTGAATAAAGTATTATTAATATTATTATCGTTATTATATTATTATGTTGTAGGTAGGTATAGCTTTCCAATAGGAGTATCCCATTTTTACTTTTCCATATACGTAGTATATAAGGAATATGGTGATCGTGCAAAAAGTTTTTGATGGATTTACACGTTTTCAAGTCCCCTGAACCAAATAAAGTGGTTCTTAAAGAATGTCTGTCTGCCGTCTGCCGTCGCACCTAGAGCTCAAACTACTGTGTCGATTTTGTTCGAATTTTACATATGTATTCAAGACGGCCACACCTCGAGGCGACATTGCAAAATCGATCCCAGCTCAAATGTGGCGGGAGTGAACCTCTAAAAACGGAAAAAAAAAAAAGATATAAAAAATAATTTGTTTCTTTAAAACTGCTCTAATGATTTTGATTAAATTTGGTACATGGACGCTCCCCTAGTACCGATATAAAATGACATGACCAGTTGCTCTTAGAAAATAGCGGGAGGGAAGCTGTGGGTACCCAAAGCCAAAAAAAAAAAAAGCTGTGGGAGGGGGGGAGTTGAGTTTTAAATAATTTCAAATTTAACACATGAATAATGATTTAGTAGTAGCATAAGGTCACATGACCGGTTGTACCTAAGAAATGCAGGGAAGGAAGTTGTGGGGGGGCAAGGAATTGAATAATTTTTCTTCTCAAGCGGTTCTAACGATTTTGATTAAATTTGGCATATGGACACTCCCCTATTACCGGTATGAAATGACGTGACCAGTTGCTCCTAGAAAATACAGGGAGAGTAGCAAGCTGTGGGGCGATCTACTCCTAAATGGGAAAGCTTGTCGGAGTTGTCGCGGACTGATTTTTAAACTATAAAATTACATTATTATATAAAATATTGATTGATTGATTGGTTAATAAATAATATTTAATACACCCATTATGTTTATTCAAAGAATACGATTCCTAGGTTTAAATTCAAATCCTCTTGAATAAGTTAATAAGCGAATAAAATAGTCCCTATTTGTGATACACTTGAAATTCTAGTGCTTGCTTTCAATAGTAAATTGGTTTAGTTGTTGCATCTGATATTTGAATATTTTAATTATTTAAATTATTTTCCAGCTTTAAAATCGCATTAAAAATATAATTATGAATCATTTTCATTTGGTTTCCATTTTCAGTACTAAAATCTGCATTTACTATAATACAATAAAGCCATAGCTTTCTTGTGAACAAAGAAAAACACAATTATTTTTAAATTATCGGTTAAACTGAAAATATCTCAAAAACTATTATTTTTGGAGACTAATATCATTACAAGGGACAAAATATTCGTACATGGTGGAATAATGTACTTGTTCTTCCATTTGTTAAAACGATGTTCTAGATATTTGTAGGTTTCCAAATTAACTCCCGCGTATAAAATTCCTTGTAGATCCATCCAGTCCAGTACATTTCAACTATTCCTTACCTTTGCCCTTACCAAATATTTTCTCTTAACTATTAGTAACAAAGTTCATTTTATAACATTTGTGATGCATTGTTGTTCTGTAACTTTTCGTATCTTTTGCAATAACTTGGCGA
Organism: Leptura quadrifasciata; assembly: GCA_963675555.1. NCBI lineage: Eukaryota > Metazoa > Arthropoda > Insecta > Coleoptera > Cerambycidae > Leptura > Leptura quadrifasciata. Next base: position 25,376,100 of record OY776682.1, read on the forward strand.
CGCCACAGTATTTTTAAAACGAAAATTAATGCTTAACGTAATTTTACGCTGAAATTAATGGTGTTAAAATATACCAGATATCGTCTAAATATTAATTGTGGTGTTCTGTTTATATTCATTTCTTCTTTTTTAGGGTTTTTACCATATAGATCTTCTAAAAAGATATCGCATCTAAATTTACAAAAACACAATTATTCAGTATAATGGAAAAATAATCCTCTGTGTATATGATGTTTATGTCAAAGGAATAGCCAGAAGCTACTTCTTGCCAACTAATATAAATTATAACGAGAAAAAATAAATGTAATATACCTATATCGTTGACGTTTAGGATCTTTTTCGAAACAGATTAGAGGAAATTCTTATGGGCTGTGTATGTTAAACACAGGCGTTAGATGTTATTTATGTTATATCCATAGCTACTTATGATTTACACAGAACTGTTGATATTTTATTCTAAACATCAAACAACCTTAATATAATTTAACATCAGTAGTTACATTATATTTCAAATATTATTAGAAGTAAAAAAATCTCACTACGTAAGAATTCAATATTTTCTGAAATATTGATTGATCAGAAGAGTAATTCTCTATTTTCACCAAATTTCATTCCAAAATAGGAAGTAAATATTTTAAAGGCCTTCCAAACCACCTGAATAACTCTTTTAAATCTCAGAGATCTAGATAGATTTATCTGAGTGAAAGACTAGGGGACATAGATTCAGACTTTAATTTAGTTTGAATAATAAAGTACTTGCCAAAAACTGTCTTCAAAGTGTACATATTTCCTACCCACTAAGAAGTTATAAAATTATGACCATTGTTTTCAAGAAATTTACAAATTCAAATGTGGATCCGATAATGTTTATATAATAACAACTACAGATAATGGTGTTACGTTTTGACCTCCGAAAGTTTGGCAACGTTGCTAGAGGTAGTAACGATGCTTCAGTTTCTACTCATATATATATATTGGAGGTCAGTACGTATCTCTTGTATCCTGTATATATGATTAAAAAAAATTATAAATCTTTTCCCCTCTTTTGAGATTCGTATTCTGGGGGTCCCCCTAATCACAAATATATAAAATTTATAGCAAAATATGCACGGGATAATACGGAGGTCAGGTCGTCCTTTCTATTTCCCGGAGGTGACAACTTAACTGGCATCAATATATATATATATATATATATATATATATATTTGTATATAAAATATATATATTTGGATATAAAACACATATATATATATATATATATATATATATATATTGTGCTCTTCTACTTTTTATTGAACTTAATAACTTGCAGTACTAATCAAACCTTAACTTGCTTATTTCCAATAGATAAAAAAAAACTTTAAAACCAAAAGATCAAATTAAAATCTCTTACCTTTTGATCCGAAAGTATGTCAAAATATTTAATAGGCCGGCTAGCTTATCTTTCCCTTCAGGAGCAGGTTCAAATTCAGTTCCTATTTAAAATGAAATTTTTATTAAAGTGAAATTTTTAATCTGATATAAATAATTTATTTTCTTTGATATTTAGATAATTTAGCTTTATAACAGGTTCGAAAGTCTAATAAGTACACTATTTAAATTTTAATATACGACCTTGTCCAAAATTAAACACACAAAAACCTTCCTTCTTCGTACCTACACACTTCTCTTTCCAAATCCAACAATTCTCCTTTCATTAATTCTTCACCTTATCTCGTCCTTATCTCCTCTGCAACTCCAAACCACAATAACACCTCTACCTTCTTATTTACAGTCTATTTTTCTCTGCTTCGCTGATCTCCGCAATTTCTGACTTTCAATTCAATTTCAAAATTCTTAATCCTTGTTTATTATTTTTCTTCTTCACTCCTTAATTTTCACTTGTTCTTTTTTTTCTTAAATTTGTTTTTCCAATTTTACAACCTCTCTTTTATCTGTTGTTTATTGTTCTATCTCACTAAATATCAAAGTATCCAAAATAAACAAAACAAAACACCATATGAATTTTGATTAATTTCATTCCAAACATAACCTAACTTAAACCTCCTTGTCTTTCTCCAGGAAAAGATTTACCAACTATAAAATAAAATTTCCTACTTAAAAGAAATGTCATAATGACTTAAATGTCAGAAATTATTTCAACAACAACTTAATAACTCAGGAAAACATTTACCAACTGTAAAAATAAAATTTCCTACTTAAAAGAAATGTCATAATGACTTAAATGTTAGAAATTATTTCAACAACAACTTAATAACTACTAACATAGATGTCAGTATCAAACTTACTGTTGACATCAAATAAAAACTTTAAAACTATTAAAACAACTCTAAACAAGAATTAACATTCTAAAACACATATCTTTCGGATCTTTAGCTAATTTAAATAAATTTTGAAAACGATCTAAAGGAAATAAACAAATTCAAAACTTGATTCAGCAAATAACACAAACATGCAATCTTCGTAATCGTCCAATATGCAAATACATCGCATTTCCCTCCCCAAATTATAAGCTTTTACTTATGTAAAACTGTTTAATTTTATTCAATTATGCCGTATTTGCAAAATATTGTATTTATCATCAGTTTTGTTGTGTTTTCTTTGTGTGTTTTAATTTGTCAAATATTTCTTTGATCTGTCGTCAAAATATGTCGCATTGTCAGCTAAAATTTTTCTAGGAGTGAATACAGTTTTAAAATATTTAGAAAGTATTCTACAAACCGTATTATTTGTATTACGTCTTTTTGTGGGATATACCTTTGTGAGTTTTTTGTAATGCGTTTTATAATAATAATTTGACTTAACTGGAATGCAATTAATAACTTTAATTATAATATTGTTAAATTTTATGTCATTAAACTCCGTTCGAATATGAACCCATGTCAACTCCCGCACACGTGTATCATAATGAGAATAAACATTTTGTTTGGACCTTGGATATTTTAAAATTAAAATTGACATATGTGGTAACTTCACCATTCATATACCTTTTTGGAGAACTGACGCGTCCCCGCACGTATTACATTTTCATTTATCATTTATAATCATACTTATTTTCATATATGTTCCGGTAACTCTTGACCGTTTTATATAATTCATTATTTATTTATTTATTCCGCACTTAAAACTACATTTCCCTTGGTCCAAACAAAATATCTCTGCACAATATAACATCAAATGCTGAGGGCAGGCATAATGACCAACTCGTCTCCATTACCATTGCTCTCAAATATCAAATTACAACGATCTTTATTTACATTACACTTTACTACGTCATTACATATTATTTCAAATTTATATCCACGCTTATTTATCACTAGTATATTTTTCATTATAACCCACAAATCCAAATTATCTTTATTAATAGATCCGTGTTTGTATATAGTGTATAATTCCGTATAAAATTCCCTATTCATGTCCCTTTCCGCATTTTTCTTATTGCTCCTGTTCCAATTATTTCCAGTGCAAAATTTCTTCCTCGTCTTGAAGTTTTTGTGTTTTCTTTTCCCAAATATTTTGAGTTTACTTTCATCTACTATCAACTTGTGTACATAACTTTCAGCTATTCTCGGTTTGTAATTTATTAACGACATATAATTTTGTAACACTTTTCTTACTAGATTTTCATATTTAGTAGGACAATTTATCCCCAATCTTTTAGGCATTTTATAATTATTCATTTCACAGGTGGGCTTATATTTTTCATCATTTAAATCATTTAAATTATTATTATTACAATTACCTATATAACCCACTATGTTTAACTCATTTTTATTAAATATTTTCACCGCAGTACCTTTTAAAACTAGGGACTTTTCTCCAAAATGTATTTTTGCCTTAAGTCGTGATAAAATATCTTCACCAATTATGACATCAAAACTCAAATTGTCAACAATTACAAACTCGCCTCTAAAACGTATCTCTTTTACTTCAAAATCTAAATTTATAATTTTATTGCATTCTGTGAATTTCTTACCATTTGCATTTAATAATTTAATTTTTGAAATCTTAGTACAATTTTTTTGATATAACTCTTTTTTACTATCTATTATCTTTCCATTTATTAAACTGATTTCTGATCCCGTATCAATCAATGCTTTTAAATTTATTTCATTAACTTTAATGTTGATGATTGGTAAATTACTAATTCTATTATTATCTAAATTTGATTCATTCTCAATACCTATAAATTCTCGCATATGTCCGTATGTCGTCATCTCAATTAAAACTTCCCTATCTAAAAATTTTCCCTTGGAAAATGTGAATTTACCTCTGCTATCGTCTTAATTTTATTCATGTCATTCTGTTGATCAGATCTGACATTTGTATTGTTTACCTGTGCATATCTTACTGAATCACGTTTAGTATCATGCCTATTCTGTTCTTTATCATAATTATCATTACCGTTGTACCTCCTATTTTCGTCATAATCTCTACCTTTATTTTGATTATTAAAATTCCTACTGTCATAATTTTTTTGATAATTATTATTATACCCATTTTGTTGTCTATTTGCATAATAAGTTTGTCTGTTGAAATTTTGGTCATTACCATCTGTTTGGTTGTATGTTTTTCTATTAAATGCTTTATGATTTTTATTCCATCCCATATGTAGATCATCGATCACTCTCAAGTACTCATTCAAACCATCTAATGTCGTAATGCGTTGTGTAATGATTACTTGGTGGATGTCATCAGAAAAATGTCTTGCTAGATATTTAATCATTTCATTTTCTGTCAAATTTGGCTCTAAGAATTTAATATTATACATTTTACGCATGACATAATTTTCCCTAGACATACCACTATTTTCTGAATATTTTCCATTAAATAAATTGAAACGAATTTTTTCCTGATAATGTTCAGACCAATACTTTTTTAATAATAACTTTTCAAATTCTTCTAAAGTTTCAAATTCAGATTCTAAAATTTGATACCAAATTTCGGCTTCACCTTTTAATGAATTTTGAATTTCATGTTTTAAATTAAAGTTTAAATTTATAGTTTTTAGATATTGCCTTAAACGTTCTAAAAATACTTTTGGGTGGATTCTGGAATCACCATAGAAATGATTTACCAGTGTATGATGTTGTGTAGCATATGTGTTAAATATAGGTGTGTATGTGTCTTTCAATATCTTCGTATTCTGTTCGATCTTACCATCCTGTTCTTTTAATTGTGTTTTGATTATATCTTCTTGTTTTTTCATGCGTATATCTATTTCATTCATACCATCTACTATAACATGTTCTACTTCTACTCTTACTTCTTTTTTAAATTCACTTATCTCTTCATAAACCTTTTCTACCTTTTCTTCTACTTTCTTAATTTTCTCGTCCACTTTATTGTGTAACTCTACTATACTCGTTTCCAATTTCCTATTGTTCTCATCCATTTTTTTATTCATATCTTGTTTGCTTTCTTCAAATTTATTGTCCATTTTGTTGTTGATTTCATCAAATTTATTATTCATGTCTTGTTTGTTTTCGTCCATTTTTTTGTTATTTTCATCAAATTTATTATTCATGTCTTGTTTGCTTTCTTCAAATTTATTATTCATGTCTTGTTTGTTTTCGTCAAATCTGTTCGCTATCATGTTCATTAATTGTATAAATTTATCATCATTTTGTGTTTGTTGGGATGTATCACCTTGTTGAGAAGTTTCTGGTGTTTGATTTTTATTCTCCATTTTTGTTTGTTTTCCTGATCTTAAGATCATACAAATACCACACAATTAAGAATTAATACTTTATATACCCTTAATAAATGAAATTGTTATTGAATTTTAAAACTATGTACCACAATCAACAGTTCACAAACTTTCACCAAGACTGCACACTTTATCAAATCAACAATTTTACAATCGCCACGCGTTGGGCGCCAAATGTGCTGTTCTACTTTTTATTGAACTTAATAACTTGCAGTACTAATCAAACCTTAACTTGCTTATTTCCAATAGATAAAAAAAAACTTTAAAACCAAAAGATCAAATTAAAATCTCTTACCTTTCGATCCGAAAGTATGTCAAAATATTTAATAGGCCGGCTGGCTTATCTTTCCCTTCAGGAGCAGGTTCAAATTCAGTTCCTATTTAAAATGAAATTTTTATTAAAGTGAAATTTTTAATCTGATATAAATAATTTATTTTCTTTGATATTTAGATAATTTAGCTTTATAACAGGTTCGAAAGTCTAATAAGTACACTATTTAAATTTTAATATACGACCTTGTCCAAAATTAAACACACAAAAACCTTCCTTCTTCGTACCTACACACTTCTCTTTCCAAATCCAACAATTCTCCTTTCATTAATTCTTCACCTTATCTCGTCCTTATCTCCTCTGCAACTCCAAACCACAATAACACCTCTACCTTCTTATTTACAGTCTATTTTTCTCTGCTTCGCTGATCTCCGCAATTTCTGACTTTCAATTCAATTTCAAAATTCTTAATCCTTGTTTATTATTTTTCTTCTTCACTCCTTAATTTTCACTTGTTCTTTTTTTTCTTAAATTTGTTTTTCCAATTTTACAACCTCTCTTTTATCTGTTGTTTATTGTTCTATCTCACTAAATATCAAAGTATCCAAAATAAACAAAACAAAACACCATATGAATTTTGATTAATTTCATTCCAAACATAACCTAACTTAAACCTCCTTGTCTTTCTCCAGGAAAAGATTTACCAACTATAAAATAAAATTTCCTACTTAAAAGAAATGTCATAATGACTTAAATGTCAGAAATTATTTCAACAACAACTTAATAACTACTAACATAGATGTCAGTATCAAACTTACTGTTGACATCAAATAAAAACTTTAAAACTATTAAAACAACTCTAAACAAGAATTAACATTCTAAAACACATATCTTTCGGATCTTTAGCTAATTTAAATAAATTTTGAAAACGATCTAAAGGAAATAAACAAATTCAAAACTTGATTCAGCAAATAACACAAACATGCAATCTTCGTAATCGTCCAATATGCAAATACATCGCAATATGTACGTAGGGTACTTTGCCACCTCCAAAACAGATACTGGCTACACGTTGTCACCTCATATATAACGTTGCCACCTCCGTTTTCGGAGGTGGCAACGTTTTGCATAGTTTTCAACTTTACAAGCATTTAGATGACATTAGAAACCTATATTTAAATTTTTGTGTGGAGGTGAAAAGACACCTTTATATCCACAAATTAAATTTTTAGTTCAACTATATATCAGTGGCGCTGCTGTCGTTTTCATTTGTACAACAGCCAATACTTTGTCACCTCCGGGTATATATGTTACTCTTTAGATCACAGAGGGTACGATATCACCTCCAAATATCGGCAACATCGCGTTGAATGTCGGGATAAATTCAACACAACAGAAATATACCTGCGTAGCGTTGTGCCGGAATGGGCGTTATTAAAATATCCTAAAGAAATGTATCAAGTTTAAAAAATTACAGTACATCGGGTTGGGGACTACCTATAATGCCTACATCATAATACAAATAAAATTTGGTCTACATCATGCGTGATCCATTTCCTCTATACTACGAAAGCCTAGTTTTTTGGTTCGCTGATAAAAATTATGGGCTTGAACAGGAATTACGCTACTAGTACTTGGAATGTTTACCAGAGAACAAATATGAGCAAAAAATGCACTTTTTAAATTGCTTCTTGTAAGCGTATTTGAGTATCCATAAGATATGTTATATTTCAACTTAAATGTAGTTTTAGTTTTTTACGTCCGGTATTTGCGATTAAATAGTTTAGTAAAATTCAATTATACTATTTTATGAATTTTTATTTGCAACAGAAAGTTTCCCAAGAAAAAAGCTAAAATGTAATTTTTCATGATATATTTTCTTAACTTTAAGACAACGCAGTTTATTTTGTTCTTGTTTAGGTAAATTACTGTTTTTGGGCCCTTAAACTTCTTGATCGTGAATTTCCAAGTCGTAAAACATGCAAGAACTTGGGAACTTTTCTCTTATATGAAAGAATAAATACGCATTCAATACACAAAAAATATAGGAAATCTGTTCACATTGATGCCATTATTACACAGGTAAGTTTCAACAAAACTCAGAGGCTTTTATCAGAAAATTTCCGTAATCTCGATTTATAATATTTTATGAAAGTAAAACTATAGAAACATATTATTCCTTTAATATGGAGCTAACGGGTCAAAGAATCGTTTAAAAAATGTAAATAACACATAATAGTATAGGCCACGACAGCTTCAAAGTCCTTAATGATTTCTGTTCGCACTTCGATATTAACAGCTAAAACCTATTTCAAATGATTCCTTACCTTCTAAAACATCAAAATCTGTAGGTCGTCAACATGTCGTAATGTACGGGGTGGTTACAGGACGTGAAATGTGAAAAACACTCTACAATTTTTTTTTGGTCCTATTTTAAACTACAAAACACGAGAATTATTGTGTTAAAACACGATATGCCTAAGAGCAACGGGAACATTAGAAAAAAATATATAAAACAATTCCCAAAGCATGGAGTTACATGGACGACGTTTACGTTTAAGGTGCTCTGGTGAAAAGCATCTTATTGCACAGGCAATATTTTCTTTTACCACCGCTCTAGCTATTTTATTCTTAACGTGATCAAAAAATACTCATTAATAACGTTAGATTCGAATTCCAGGATGCTAACCTTTCTTTTTACTTTTTTGTTCCGACTGTTCTAATTTTTCAATAACTTTTTTAAGAGCGCTCACACAAGATCTTTTAAGGTCGACTGTCATTTGTATTCGAGCTGCACGAGATATTTTAAGGTACAGTATCGCCTGTTCTCGCAATACATAATTGTTCATTTGACTGTTTATATGAATTATTATTTATTATTATTTTATTAGCCGTTACTCGAGTCCGAGTATAAAAATGTTACAGTCGATAAATTGTGTACAATAAAAAACAAGTAAAAGGTGTAGTCTATTGTAATTCCCATTCATCTAGGGTACACACGACTATGGCTATAGAGGCCAATTCGGGAGAGCACATGTCGACCGCAGTCAGGACAAACATAGACCTGGTTAGGTCTTGGATTCGGCCTTCTTGCAGCAACATTTCCTTGATAGCTGGCCACAACCCCTCGCCATTCGGTTCTGTCCGCTGCAAGTTGTTCCCATTGCTCGTCTGCAATACCGCAGGATTTTAGATTTTCATGGAGAGCGTCTTTGAACCTCTTTCTTTGACCGCCACGCCTTCTTCTACTGCTTAGCAAGTCACCATAAAGTGTACATTTAGGAAGGCGGTTATCATGCATACGATGAACGTGATCTGCCCATCTTAGGCGTGCTCTTGAAATAAGCATCTCAATTGGAAGGCTGTTCGCTCTCCTGAGCACTTCCACGTTTGATATGTGATGGAACCCACGGATTTTCATCATACTTCTGAGGTGTCTTTGCTGAAAACGTTCTAATTCTTTCACATGACGACGGTAAGTGACCCAGCTTTCACATCCATATAGCAGTGTTGGAATGACAACTGCTCTGTAGACAGCCATTTTCGTTGACAAAGCAAGGTCGTGGTTGTCAAATACTCTCTCTCTAAGTCCCCAGGGTGCTCTAGATGCAGCGTTAATTCTATTGCGAATCTCGCTGTCCATGTTTGCTTTGTCATTAACAACGTTGCCTAAGTAATTGAACTGATCCACCACTTCAAGAGAATTTCCGTTAAGTGTAATGTCTATTTGGTTCACTTGATGAGGAGTTGACATAATCTTGGTATTTCCAATGTTGATTTTAAGTCCTAAGGAATCATAGTTCTGGGCATACACATCTAAAAGTTCTTGAAGCTCTTCCGGCGTTGAGGCTAAAAGTGCACAGTCATCCGCATACTGGAGATCACAAATGAATCGTGTGCGTGTCTTCGTGAAAGCTCTAAAGCGCCCTATGTTAAAGAGACCGCCATCAAAACGGTATCTGAGACCTATTCCTCTGACTGTCAGTTTGTTGTCAATAATAATTGTTAGAGCAGTGGTAAACAAATTAAAGAGTAGGGGTGCCAGGACACATCCCTGCCTAACTCCAGTGAGGGTTTGGAAAGGTGCGGTTGCCTCATTATTATACATAACCTGGGCGTTGTTGTTTGTATGTAGACTGCGACATAATAAATAATAAATAACACCACAGAAATTAGACAACCCCCAATTCCAGAAGCCAGGGCTTGTGCGGAAGGGGGTTACACATTGAAAAAACGCGGACATACAACCATTTCCTCCGACAGTGCCAGTACCGGAGCCAGGATTCGAACCCGGTGGTGCGATGTCCGTGTGAGATTAATCGCGGTTGCCACCTCGCGCCTTAACCCACTCGGCTATCGACCAGACTTCCACAAATTTTCTAGGGATACCTAAGCGGAACATAATTTTCCAGAGCACTTCCCTGTCCACCGAGTCAAACGCCTTGGTTAAATCAATGAAGGCCATGTGAATTTCTCCTTGATGTTCGAGTGCTTTTTCTTGAAGCTGTTTAAGTGAGAAGATTAAATCCGATGTGCCTCGGTTTGGTCTAAAGCCACTCTGTGTTTCAGGAAGTAACTTTTCCATAACAGGTGTTAGCCTATTTGCCATCGCTTTAGTGAGTATCTTCCCTCCAACAGCCAGGACAGCAACAGTTTTTTGAGGTAGGGTATGAGCTCTGACGACACAGTTTTAAAGATCTCAGCTGGGAGTGAGTCGGCGCCGGGAGATTTGTTATTTTTTAGCTGCCCAATGGCGATTAAGATCTCTTCCGTTGTTAGTGGTTTATCTAAGTCTTCGAAGGTGTCATATTGAGGGATAAGATTTATAATATCGTGATCGGCTTGACTTTGCTGGTTAAGAATGTTAGAGTAGTGTTCTTTCCATCGGGCTCTTATTTCCTGGTCTTCTTTGAGGAGATTTCCATTTAAATCTTTAATAGGGCACATATTTTTCCGACTGGGGCCGTACACTGCTTTTACTCCTTGAAAGAAATTCCTGTAGTCGTGTGAATCGGCGTACCTTTGAATTTCTCTGGCCTTGCTTGCCCACCACTCGTTCTTTATTATAATTATATTATTTATAATAATAGAAACTGAGCTTGTATAAGTACACACAATATTATGTATTTTGTTTGAACACATCATTAAAATTATTACATTTTATTATTAGTTTTCGAGTTTTCGCAGAAGAGTATAATGCATTTGATCGGCATTTCTAAAACCATATATATTACTTGTAGAGAAAAAAAAGTCATATTGTGTTAGTGACCAAATTAAGCAACTTTTGAAGTGTCTGTCTGTCTGTCCGTCCCTCACATTTCTTGTAACCATGATAACTTGAGAAGGACACGTCTAATTTGAACAAATTTTAACAGTTAGTTAGTGCTGCTAGTGAAAGAACCCTGTGTTTTTAAAAAGATTGTTCAGTAAACATAAAAAGTATGAAATATTTTATGAAAATAACTATACACAATGTGGAGTATTGTAACATTTGATAAGATTCTACAGACACGAAAATAATATATAATATAGGTATACTGACGAACGTATCGCCAATCAAGACAGTATCATTAGGAGATAATTAAAATTGGAAATATAGCAAATAGCAATTATACCTAAAAAATAACTTATACAAAAATGTGAAAGCTATATTATGGAATAATAGTTATATTATACTCGTTCAATCTGAATCCGAGGACTCTTCAACTATTTCGGAAGTAAGACGAGTTTCCTTAGTGTTGGGGTTTATACAACATGATTTTTGTCCCATACACTTGCGGGATCCGATGCATGGTAATGTCTTCTTCGTACAAGAGCATTGCAGACCGCTACAACCTATAAAATTTTGTTGAAATAGTTTAGGACTTCCGAAATATAATAATCAACAAACCTTGTTTACAGTTACATGTAGATAAAAAAAGGTGATCTAATCGGCATTGATGATTTAGTACTGAGAACAGGGATTATTATCAATAATTTTCCATCATATCTAAACTAGTACTCTTAAAGCACCTATACCATATGTCCATATAAATTTTCTAAAACACGAATAATGAAAAATTTTGAAAGTTGTTAAAGTTCACACACTACCATAGATTTTAATAAGTAGTAAAATAGAGCAGAACGTTTAAAATAATTACTCCACCGGGACTAAACGATTTTAAATTATTTCAACACCAACAAACACTAAGACAATGCCCAGGCAGGAACAAATTTGTCTCAGAGTACAAAAATATCCGCATAATGCAATAATATATCAAAATATCAAATAATATATCACAATACTGTGTGATCGTACAGGCGATACTAGACTTCAAAAGACCACGCGCAGTGAAGAAACAAACAAAAATCGACCTTAAAAGATCTTGCGCGGGCGCTCTTACAAAAATTATTAAAAAATTACAGAGCGATCGGAATCAAAAAGTAAAAAAAGGCTTAGCATCCTGAAACTCTAATCTACAACGTTATTACTGATATTTTTTTTATCACGTTAAGAATAAACTAGCTAGAGCGGTGGTAAACGAAAACATTGCCTGTGCAATAAGATACTTTTCACTAGCACATTTTAAACGAAGACGTCGTTCATTTAACTCCGTGCTTTGGGAATTGTTTCATATTTTTTTCTAATGGACCCGTTGCTCCTAGGCATATCGTGCTTCAACACAATAATTCTCGTGTTTTGTAGTTTAAAATAGGAAACAAAAATTTTTAGGGTGTTTTTCACATTTCACCCCCTGTACCCACCCCGTACAGGACAACATGTTGACGACCTTCAAATTTTGATGTTTTAGAAGGTAAGGAATCATTTGAAATAGGTTTTAGCTGCTAATTAATATTGAAGTGCAAGCAGATATTACAAATTGATATCCTGTGGACTCCATTATAAGGATAAAATGAAAGGAAGGTGCGATAGTGTTAAAATTTGGTTAAATATAAAAAATAATAGCAAAAGTTTAACTTGCATACGTTACAAATGAAGTCATAACTCCTTCAAAAATCAACATATTTTTTTCAAAGCTTTAACTTATTACTTTCTTCATAACAAAATCACGCTTTAAATGAGAATGTGTAAAAAAAATGTAGGTACGTAATTAAATGTTCTACAAAATTATGTGGGAAATTTTTTATTTTTCCAACCGCTTTTCCACATTAAATGAAAGACTAACATATGTATATCGAAAAATTCTATAAAAATATCAAGGAAACTACGCATTTTCTCGAAAAATCACAAAGTGCAAAAATGCTTAGATCAACATTTTCAATAAACAACTAAAACAAAAATCGGTCATATTTCATGCATTATCACGGAAAAACGAATATTACATAAATTAAAAATCGATGGTATTGCGAAAATTATGCAATTTATCAAAATACGCCAAAGAAGGAATGTTTAAATCGACACTTTCTACAATATGATAAAGAAACATTTATAAATTTTCCTCTTGCGATTCCGCGATTGTACCGGAAAAACACGTGAACTTTTATAAATCTCATTATCATATGAAAATTGGGCATTTTTTGAAGAATAATGGGGAACAAAAAGTGTTTAGATAGATGTTTTCTACGAGAAAACAACGGAAAAACTGCGACATTTTAAATGCCGTTATTCCAGAAAAGCGCGTGAAATTGTCTTGAAAACTTTGTACTCTTCCGATAAATATCAAAGAATGAAAAGTATGTAATTTGATGCTAGTAGAAAAACGAGAAAAAATATTCATTTTTGAAGAATTTTTATACAGTTATATTAAAGTGATATATATGGGCAAATCCATTTAACTTTCAAATTTGTAGTAAATAATAATTAAAAAATAAATTTTGAATTTTTTTATCCAGTATTTTTTGAACCGTAATTTACGTTATTTTTAGTCGTTATGCACTATAGTCAAACATGATAGAAGCAATTTTACAGTTTTTAGAAACTCGTTTTGCATTTTCTTCGGAACTTAAATCAATAATTAATTTTTTAGCAGTTCTTCTCTATATCCACAGCTTCAATTTAAAATAAATCTCTGTATTATTGTTTTTTTAACCTTTAAATGAGGTATTATTCAAATTTTCAATTCGGAAAAGCGTATGGAAAATGTCGCGATTTTTCCGTTATTTTCTTATAGAAGATGTCGATTTATATCAAACAATAAAGTTTTGATGCAATTTTCAAATTTTTATTTTCACAGAACTTATTAAAACCTTATTAACATTTTGCTCTAATATTCTAACAAAATATTGTTTATGTAAAACAACAGTACATGTCTCTACAGCTCACCCTGTGTGACAGATGGCCCAGTTTCAATTGGGAACATTCTATAATATTGCGCATGATAAAGATTTATTATGGAAAGGTGATACCTAATTATACCCGGAATTGTAAAGTGAATATCTAAGGATCTAGAAAAAACCAGAAAAATATCGGCCTAACAGGAGTTATAAAAAAAGTACATGTATATTTACAATTCTTTAGTCTTTCGACGTGTGTGATTTTTTTCAAATATGTACCAGGAAAGAAATAACTAATAAAAGAAGCAAACTGTAAATATCTCATGTTGTATTTAGCTGTAATTAAATATATTTCTTTGTTTTTCAATGAAGTGTAGTAAATATAATTTAAAACTGATTGTGACTGGTAAATTAAATCCAGTAGATTTAAATCAACGAATAGTGGTGGAGCCTTATATTTTTATCTCGGAATCGATCGGAATTTCATAGCCTTTTTAATTTCAAATTTAGTTGCGTAGAGGCTTGTAGTTTTATTTTCCTGGCATGACAAGTACAACCGGAGATATTCTTTCAAAAAATAATAGAAAATCGTGCTTCAACAGATAAATTGTTCAAAAAAACATGTTCCGAATTTTCCAAAAATTTCATTTAAATGTAATTTGAAATATTAGGCTTTAATATTACTATTTACAAGAAATGTGTATGAAAATTTTTGTAGCAACAACAATTAATGACAATGAGAATAACCCCGCCAATTCTGCGGAAATGAATTCAAATTGTGCAAAGAAGAATCTAGAACCTAGTAACTTTATTATATTCGTACAGACTATATTATGCATTACTTCTCTCTTATCACAACCAGATGTTAATACCTGCTTTTCTATTGCGGTCCTTTTATACTAAACACTGACCCTTTTAAACACTCGTCGAGGGAAGTAATACAAGATTTTTAAATGCAGTTAGTATTCTGTTTGTTAATTGATAATTTTTAATTGTTTTTGGAAATATCTTTTTTTGATATTTCACTATAATTTCCGGATAGTTTCTATGTACGCTCCATTTTGGCTTTGCCTCATTTATTCAAGTTCTGTGCTGGGTTTTTCTAGATTTTTATTAGTGCGACGCTAAACTCGACTGCACCCAAGCAATTCATTTAAAACTTATCAATATAATAATAATTAGTGTAAAAAGCACTTGAACAACATTGACTTGATTATTAGATTAATTTTTAATTTGATTTCCGAGGCATATTGAGATGAGAAGTGGGCCACACTGAGTAAATATATTTGTTTGTCATAATGTTATAAGTATTTTGATATTGGCGACATCACGGAAAGTAGTAGGGATACCAACATTGAGGTTTTAAGTGACGACAGTACTGAAGTGAAAAATTTGGAAGTTGCTATAACTAGCACTATAAAAATAAAAAGCAAGCCACGCTCTGAACAAATAAGAGTAAGTTTTCCATGAAGTTAAGTCTTTTGATAAAGTTGTTAAATATTATTAAGTTAATGTAAACAGTAAGAAAATGGCCTTAATAACACATTTAAAATTTTGTAGAAAAAGCAAAAGCAGAGTAAAAAAAGTACTCGTTGCAGATTCTATGATAAAGGGGTAATTTCGAAAAATTATTTCAGACATCTGCAAAGATATCACGGTTCATAAAACGAAGTACAGAATATATTACAGTGTCCTACAAATAGCGAGGAAAGGCGTCGCGCACTTTTATGATTGCGAAACGCAGTAAATTTCGATCTCTGTATAGCTGGTACAGTAGTACGACCAAGTCGAAGCAGTAAGGGAAATTATTATCTATGTGCATACTGCAAAGGGATGTTTTTAAAAACATACGTGAATGCGTTTAAAGAAAAATCAAATTGCACGGCATCAAGTAGCAACCATATCTCGATTATTTATCATTATTCTCAATTATTTTCTACTTGTTACTTTTTTAACTTTTCTTCCAAGTTTTTAGTCCATTTAATTTTTAAATTATAGATTGAAGTATGACAGTTCTAACCACTACTTACTTTGATATTAATACCTAATTTGTTTACATAGTTATTTTTATATATGACTACTCTTAACTATGAATATATAGTCCAAGTAAAGACTTCCCTGCACTCAAAAAACATAACAAAAACTTTACGACATAATTATACCGCCGCGGGCCATGGCGCCATGCATGTCATCAAGCGACCCGACGCACATTAAAAACCTATAAAGGTAAGCGAGTCAATTTGCGAACAGCACTATAGTTGAAGTAATCAGTTCCCGGAAAATAAAAAACGCGATAAAAACTTTACGACCTTATTAAAATACCGGTACTCTTTGTACTGCTGTTCACAAATTGACTCGCTTACCTTTATAGGTTTTTAATGTGAGTCGAGTCGTTTCATGATAGGCATGGCGCCATGGCCTGAGGCGATATAATTATGTCGTAAAGTTTTTGTTGGGTTTTTTGAGTGCAGGGAAGTCCTTTACTTGGACTATACAAATAGTACCGGTATTTTAATGAGGTCGTAAAGTTTTTGTTGCGTTTTTTATTTGCCGGGAACTGATTACTTCAATTTTTTTTCACTCATTCATTAGATCTGGATATGGTGACAAACATGTGAAAATGTCTATTGTCCAATACCATTGACTTTGTTTTCTTTTTATTTAGTGTATGCTTGTACAATGTACATAATATATATGCATGTAATTTTCATTGTACCAGCATCTTGCTTTATTTTACTTTAAATTTAATACTGCATACTATGATTCACACGTATTTTGTTATTGTGCATGTTTTTATATTGTTATATGACTGATGGTCGAGAGGTGAGCGCACTTGCCTCTCACCCAAAAGTTCCGGGTTCGATCCCAGGTCGTGGCAGTGGAAAATACCGTGAGAGGGATTTTTCCACTATACATGGATATTGGGTGTGTGTCATTGCCTGTGGTGTATAACCTATAACTATAACTACTTGTTTGTTTTATACAACATTATACATAATTTGACTTGTCATATATACATTTTTGTATCTTAGTGGTGAATAAAGTAGGTATAGCTTTGTCAATAGGAGTATCTCATTTTTACTTTCCCATATACGTAGTATATAAGGAAAGTATGGTGATCGTGCAAAAAGTTTTTGATGGATTTACACGTTTTCAAGTCCCCTGAACCAACAAAAGTGGTTCTTAAAAAATGTCTGTCTGTCGATTTTGTTCGAATTTTACATATCACACCTCGAGGCGACATCGCAAAATGGATCCCAGCTCAAATGTGGCGGGAGTGAACCCCTAAAAACTTTGTTTCTTTAAAATTGCTCTAACGATTTTGATTAAATTTGGTACATGGACTCTCTCCTAATACCGATATAAAATGACATGACTAGCTGCTCTTAGAAAATACCGAGAGGGAAGCTGTGGGGGGGGGGGGGGAGATGAGTTTTAAATAATTTCAAATTTAACACATGAATAATGACTTAGTAGTAGCATAAGGTCACATGACCGGTTGAACCTAAGAAATGCAGGGAAGGAGGTTGCGGGGGGCAAGGAATTGAATAATTTTTCTTCTAAAGCGGTTCTAACGATTTTGATTAAATTTGGCATTTGGACACTCCCCTAATATCGGTATGAAATGATATGACCAGTTGCTCCTAGAAAATACAGGGAGAGAAGCTGTGGGGCGATCTACTCCTAAATGGGAAAGCTTGTCAGAGTTGTCGCGAACTGATTTTTAAACTATAAAACAAATCTTGATTGATTGATTGGTTAATAAATAATATTTAATACACCCATTATGTTTATTCAAAGAATACGATTCCTAGGTTTAAATTCAAATCATCTTGAATAAGTTAATAAGCGAATAAAATAATCCCTATTTATGGTACACTTGAAATTCTAGTGCTTGCTTTCAATAGTAAATTGGTTTATTTGTTGCAATCTTATATTTGGATATTTTAATTATTTAAATTATTTTCCAGCTTTAAAATCGCATTTAAAATTATAATTATGAATCATTTTCATTTGGTTTTCATTTTCGGTACCAAAAATTGCATTTACTATGATACAATAAAGCCATAGCTTTCTTGTGAACAAAGAAAAACACAGTTATTTCTAAATTATCAGTTAAACTGAAAATATCTCAAAAACTATTATTTTTGGAGACTAATATCATCACAAGGCACAAAATATTCGTACATGGTGGAATTATTCTTCTATTTGTTAAAACGATATTCTAGATATTTGTAGGTTTCCAAATTAACGCCCGCGTATAAAATTCCTTGTAGATCCATCCAGTTCAGTACGTTTCAACTATTCCTTATCTTTGCCCTTACCAAATATTTTCTCTTAACTATTATTAACAAAGTTCATTTTATAACATTTGTGATGCTCTGTTGTTCTGTAACTTTTCGTATCTTTTGCAATAACTTGGCGACACCACAGCATTTTCAAAACGAAAATTAATGCTAAGCGTAATTTTACGCTGAAATTAATGGTATAAAAATATACCAGATATCGTCTAAATATTAATTGTGGTGTTCTGTTTATATTCTTTTCTTCTTTTTTGGGGTTTTTACCATATAGATCTTCTAAAAAGATATCACATCTAAATTTACAAAAACACAATTATTCAGTATAATGGAAAAATAATCCTCTGCGTCTATGATGTTTAGTCAAAGGAATAGCCAGAAGCTACTTCTTGTCAACTAATATAAATTATAACGAGAAAAAATAAATGTAATATACCTATATCGTTGACGTTTAGGATCTTTTTGGAAACAGATTAGAGGAAATTCTTATGGGCTGTGTATGTTAAATACAGGCGTAAGATGTTATTTATGTTATATTCATAGCTACTTATTATTTACACAGAACGGTTGATATTTTATTCTAAACATCAAACAACCTTAATATCATTTAACGTCAGTTACATTATATTTCAAATATTATTAGAAGTAAAAAAATCTCACTACGTAAGAGTTCAATATTTTCTGAAATATTGATTGATCAGAAGAGTACTTCTTTATTTTCACAAATTTCATTCCAAAATAGGAAGTAAATGTTTTAAAGGCCTTCCAAACCACCTGAATAACTCCTTTAAATGTCAGAGATCTAGATAGATTTCTCTGTGTGAAAGACTAGGGGACATAGATTCAGAATTTAGTTTGAATAATAAAATACTTGCCAAAAACTGTCTTCAAAATTTACATTTCCTACCCAATAAGAAGTTATAAAATTATGACTATCGCTTTCAAGAAATTTACAAATTCAAATGTGGATTTGATCATGTTTATATAATAACAACTACAGATAATGGTGTTACGTTTTGATCTCCGAAAGTTTGGCAACGTTGTTAGAGGTAGTAACGATGCTTCAGTTTCTACTCATATATATATATATATATATATATATTGGAGGTCAGTACGTATCTCCTGTGTCCTGTATATATGATTTAAAAAAAAATTATAAATCTTTTCCCCTCTTTTGAGATTCGTATTGTGGGGGTCCCCCTAATCACAAATATATAAAATTTATAACAAAATATGCACGGGATAATACGGTCAGGTCGTCCTTTCTATTTGCCGGAGGTGACAGCTTAACTGGCATCAATATATATATTTGGATATAATATATATATATATATATATATATATATATATATATATATATATATATATGTACGGAAGGTACTTTGCCACCTCCAAAACAGATACTGGCTATACGTTGTCACCTCATATATAACGTTGCCACCTCCGTTTTCGGAGGTGGCAACGTTTTGCACAGTTTTCAATTTTACAAGCATTTAGATGACATTAGAAACCTATGTTTAAATTTTCGTGTGGAGGTGAAAAGACACCTTTTATATCCACAAATTAAATTTTTAGTTCAACTGTATATCAATGGCGCTGCTGTCGTTTTCATTTGTACAACAGCCAATACGATGTCACCTCCGGCTATATATGTTGCTCTTTAGATCACAGAGGATACGATATCACCTCCAAATATCGGCAACATCGCGATGAATGTCGGGATAAATTCAACACAACAGAAATATACCTGCGTAGCATTGTTCCGGAATGGGCATTATTAAAATATCCTATAGAAATGTATCAGGTTTAAAAAATTACAGTATACCGGGTTGGGGACTGCCCATAATGCCTACCTCATAATACAAATAAAATTTCGTCTATGCAGTTGAACAGGAATTACGCTACTAGTACTTGGAATGTTTACCAGAGAACAAATATGAGCAAAAAAATGCGTTTTTTAAATTGCTTCTTATAAGCATATTTGAGTATCCATAAAATATGTTATATTTCAACTTAAATGTAGTTTTAGTTTTTTACGTCCGGTATTTGCGATTAAATAATTTAGCAAAATTCAATTATTATATTATTTTATGAATTTTTATTTGCAATATAGAAAGTTTTCCAAGAAAAAAGCTAAAATGTAATATTTCATAGTATATTTTCTTAGCTTTAAGACAACGCAGTTTATTTTGTTCTTGTTTAGGTAAATTACTGTTTTTGGGCCCTTAAATTTCTTGATCGTGAATTTCCAAATCGCAAAACATGTAAGAACTTGGGAACTTTTCTTTTATATGAAACAATGAATACCCATTCAATACATAAAAATATAGGAAATCTGTTCACATTGATGTTATTATTACACAGGTAAGTTTCAATAAAACTCAGCGGCTTCTATCAGAAAATTTCCGTAATCACGATTTATAATATTTTATGAAAGTAAAACTATAGAAAAATATTATTCCTTTAATATGGAACTAACAGGTTATAGAATCGTTTAAAAAATGTAAATAATACATAATAATATAGGCCACGACAGCTTCAAAGTCCTTTATAAATGATTTCTGTTTGCACTTCGACATTAACATTTCGTTAGATATTTTAAGTCCAGTGGAATACAGTGATTGGGGTACTCCTATAGCACCAATATTAAAAAGTAATGGTAATCTTAGATTATGCAGGGATTTTAAAGCGACCCTTAATCCCGAATTAAAAATTGATAAATTTCCCTTACCTCGTATAGAGTATATTTGTAAAATTACAGGGTGGTAAATAATTTACTAAGCTTGATCTTTCTCAAGCTTATCAACAAGTCGAGTTTGATCCGGAATTTCGAAAATTAACGGTAATCAGTACACACAAAGGCCTTTTTATGTATAATCGTTTACCATGCGGAATACATTGTGGGCCATCAAAATTCCAGAAAATTATAAAAAAAATATTGCAAGGTTGAGAAGGAATAGCTTGTTTTTTAGATGATATTGTTATTACGGGTAAAAATAGAAGGGACCATATTGAGAGGGTTAAAGCGGTTTTAAAAAGACTACAGGATAATGGATTTACGGTAGAAAAGACAAAATGTGAATTTTTTAAACGAAGTATCAGATATTTGGGTTATAAAATAGACAAGGAAGGACTTCATACTTGTAAAGAAAAGACGGATGCCATTGTAAATGCTCCCGCACCTACCACTGTCGCTCAATTAAAAAGTTTTCTGGGTCTTGTAAATTATTACTATAAATTTATAGAAAATAGTTCGAAAATTTTGAAACCTTTGTATAATTTATTAAAAGCAAATACGCAGTGGATATGGGATGAAAAATGTGAGTCATCTTTTCAGTAAATAAAAATTAAATTGTCAGCTTCACCCATACTTGTCCACTATAATCCTAAGTTACCTGTGCAGTTAACCGTGGATGCCTCAGCGTATGCAGTGGGGGCATTTATATCACACACAATAGATGGTATAAAACGTCCTATTGCCTATGCTTCCAAAACTCTAACAAAAAGCGAAATAAATTGGCCCCAAATTGAAAAAGAAGCATATAGCATAATTTTTGGCGTTACCAGATTTTTTCAGTATTTATATCATAGAGAATTCACCCTGTATACAGATCACAGACCTTTATGTGCAATGTTTTCGGAACATCGTAGTATACCGGTGTTTGCAGCAAATAGGTTACAACGTTAATTTAATTTTGTCGAATTTCAAATATAATATTTCCTATGTAAAGTCCATAGATAATCAGGCCGATTGTCTATCACGTTTGCCCATAAAAAATAATAATAAAACAGAGAAGGACGAGACTCCTATTTATTTAAATTATGTGAAAAATAATATGGACATTTTGTTAGATTTTGAAATGGTTAAAAAGGAAATGACGAGTTAATAAAAAAGGCAATTTTTTATGTAAAAAAAGGATGGCCGAAAAAACTTGATCCTACTTTAAGAAGTTTTTATGCCAATCGTCATTCATTTTCAGTAATTGATGAAATCCTGATGTTTGGATACAGAGTGGTCATACCTACAAGTTTAAAAAGTAAAGTTTTAGAACAATTACATGTGTCTCACATGGGGACGGTTAAAATGAAAAGTTTAGCACGTTCGTATGTGTGGTGGCCTAAGATGAATGTGGACATCGAAAATATAACGAAAAATTGTACAAGATGCTTAAATTTCAGACAAAATCCACCTAAATCCAAGTTAGTAAGCTGGAATTTTCCAGATAAACCTTATGAAAGATTGCATATTGTTTATCTCGGTCCTATATTTAATAAACGCATTTTTGTTGTTATTGACTCATATTCCAAATGGCCTGAAGCATTTTTTGTCAATACACCGAATACTGAAAATACTGTACATTGTTTGAGAAGTACATTTGCTAGATTTGGTTTTCCTAAAACAATAGTGTCTGATAACGCTAAATATTTTGTTTCAGAGGAGTTCAAAAACTTTTTGAAATTAAACGGCATACATTTCAAAACCAGTGCTCCATATCATCCTCCTACGAATGGAGCAGCCGAAAATGCGGTGAAATCCATTAAGTTAGCATTACTTAAAGCTCTTCACACTAAAAAGGTTAATGATTTAAATTTAATTTTGCATAGATTTTTGCTGGACTATAGAAATACACCCACTGTACCACTGGTACGTCGCCTGCTCAGATGCTAATAGGTAGGAGGCTTCGAAATAGACTTGATCTCCTAAAACCTCCAAATTTGAATGAAAAAACAAATAAAATTGATATTTCGGCAATTCGAGATCATGTTAAGAAAAAGCAAAAATATCAGCAAAAATATTTTTCTGGGAAAAGAATAAAATTTTTTAATGTAAATGACAGAGTTTTAGTCAAAGATTATAGAGGAAAAAAACCAAGTTGGATAAACACGACAGTAGTAAAATAGAGCAGCAAATTTAAAATAATTACTCCACCGGGACTAAACGATTTTAAATCATTTCAACACCAACAAACATTAAGACAATGCCCATAAATGCCCAGGCAGAAATAAATTTGACTCAGAGTACAAAAATATCCGCATATATGTAATAATATATCGAAATATCAAATAATGTATCAATACTGTGTGATCGTACAGGCGATACTACACTTTAAAAAACCACGCGCAGTGAGGAAACAAACAAAAGTCGACCTTAAAAGATCTTGTGCGGGCGCTCTTACAAAAATTATTAAAAAATTACAGAGCGATCGGAACAAAAAAGTAAAAAAAGACTTAGCATCCTGAAACTCTAATCTATAACGTTATACTGAGATTTTTTTATCACGTTAAGAATAAAGTAGCTAAAGCGGTGGTAAACGAAAACATTGCCTGTGCAATAAGACACTTTTCACCAGCGCACTTTAAACGTAGACGTCGTCATTTAACTCCATGCTTTGGGAATTGTTTAATATTTTTTTTCTAATGTACCCGTTGCTCTTAGGCATATCGTGCTTCAACACAATAATTCTCGTGTTTTATAGTTTAAAATAGGATAAAAAATTTTTTAGGGTGTTTTTAACATTCCACTCCCTGTACCCACCTCGTACAGGACGACATGTTGACGACCTTCAGATTTTGATGTTTTAGAAGGTAACGAATCATTTGAAATAAGTTTTAGCTGTTAATATCGAAGCAAGCAGATATCACAATTTGATATCCTGTGGACTCCACTATAAGGATAAAATGAAAGGAAGGTGCGATAGTGATAAAATTTGGTTAAATATAAAAATAACAGCAAAAGTTAACTTGCATACGTTACAAATGAAGTCATAACTTCTCTCCAAAAATCAACATATTGTTTTTAAGTTTTAACTTAGTACTTTCTTCATAAAAAAATCATTATAAATGAGAATGTGTAAAAAAATGTAGGTACGTAATTAAATGTTCTATAAAATTATGTGGGAAATTTTTTTATTGTTCGAACCGCTTTTCCGCATTAAATGAAAAACTAACATATGTATATCCAAAAATTGTATAAAAATCACTTATCAAGAAAACTACGCATTTTCTCGAAAAATCACAAAGAGCAAAAATGCTTAGATCAACGTTTTCAATAAACAGATAAAACAAAAATATTTCATGCGTTATCACGGAAAAACGAATATTACAAAAATTAAACATCGATGGTATTTCGAAAACTATGCAATTTATCAAAATACGCCAAAGAAGGAAAAGTGTTTAAATCACAATTTCTACAATAAGGTAAAGAAACATACATACATTTTCCACTTGCCTTTCCGCGACTGTACCGGAAAACACGTGAAATTTTATAAATCTCATTATCATATGAAAATTAGGCATTTTGTGAAGAATAATGAGGAACAAAAAGTGTTTAGATAGATGTTTTCTATGAGAAAACAACAGAAAAACTGAGACATTTTAAATACCGAGTTATTCCAGAAAAGCGTGTGAAATTGTCTTGAAAATTTGTACTCTTTCGATAAATATCAAAGAATGAAAAGTATGTAGTTTGATGCTTTGCAGTAAAAAAACAATTAAAAATATTCATTTTTGAAGTATTGTCATGCAGTTACATTAAAATGATATATATGGGCAAATCCATTTAACTGTGAAATTTGTAGTAAAAAATAATAAAAAATCGATTTTTAATTTTTTTATCAAGCATTTTTTGAACCGTAATTGACGTTATTCTTAGTTGTTGTGCTTCAACAGATAAATTGTTCAAAAAAACATGTTCCGCATTTTCCAAAAATTTCATTTAATATGTAATTTGAAATATTCGCTTTAATACTACTATCAACAAGAAATGTGTATGAAAACAAATACTTTGATAAAGAATATATAGCGACGGCTATAGGAATCTATTTAACGTAGACTAAAGTTTATTAAGTGCAAATTATTAATAATCAAGAAAAAGGACAAAAGTACAAGACATTGTGCAATACCCTGTAAAAAAATTGCATACAGAAAACCGTTTAATGCCGATATGGTTAGGATAAAAAACTTATCTTTTATTTTATTTTTGTCTGGTTTACTTGACTGCTATGATATTACTTGATACCGATTTATTTACATTTTTGTAGCAAGAACAATTAATGACAATGAGAATAACCCCGCTAATTCTGCGGAAATGAATTCAAATTGTGCAGAGAAGAATCTAGAACCTAGGCACTTTATTATATTCGTACAGACTATATTATGCATTACTTCTCTCTTATCACAACCAGATGTTAGTACCTGCTTCTTTATTGCGGTCCTTTTATACTAAACACTGACCCTTTTAAACACTCGTTGAGGGAAGTAATACAGGATTTTTAAATGCATTATTAGTATTCTGTTTGTTAATTGATAATTTTTAACTGTTTATGGACATATATTTTTTTGATATTTCACTATAATTTCCGGATAGTTTCTATGTACGCTCCATTTGGCTTTGCCTCATTTATTCAAGTTCTGTGCTGAGTTTTCTAGATTTTTATTGGTGCAACGCAAAACTCGACTACACCCAACCAATTCATTTAAAACTTATCAATATAATAATAATTATATTATTATATATATTATATTGGGACATCACGGAAAGTAGTAGGGATACCAACATTGAGGTTTTAAGTGACGACAGTACTAAGTAAGAAATTTGGAAGTCGCAATAACTAGCACTATAAAAATAAAAAGCAAGTCGCGCTCTGAACAAATTAGAGTAAGTTTTCCATGAAGTTAAGTCTTTTAGTAAAGTGTTAAATACTATTAAGTTAATGTAAACAGTAAGAAAATGGCCTTAATAAGAAAATAGGAGAAGCAAAAGCAGAGTAAAAAAAGTACTCGTTGCAGATTCTGTCTGTAATGAAAAGGTAATTTCGAAAAATTATTTGAGATATCTGCAAAGACATCACGGTTCAGACAACGAAGTACAGAATATATTATAGTGTCTTACAAATAACGAGGAAAGGCGTCGCGCGCTTTTATGATTGAGAAACTCAGTAAACTTCAATCTCTATATAGCTGGTACAGTAGTACGACCAAGTTGAAGCAGTAATAAAAATGCGGGATATTATTATCCATGTGCATACTGCAAGGGCATGTTTTTAAAAACATACGTGAAACGCCATGCAAAGGTATGCGTTTAAAGAAAAATCAAATTGCACGACATCATCAATTATTTTCTACTTGTTACTTTTTTAACCTTTCCTCCAAGTTTTCAGTCCGTTAATTTTAATTTTTAAATTATAGATTGAAATATGACAGTTCTAACCACTACTTTGATATTAATACCTAATTTGTTTACATACTTATTCTGATATATGACTACTCTTAACTATGAATGTATAGTCCAAGTAAGAACTTCCTTGCACTCAAAAAACGCAACAGAAACTATACGACATAATTATATCGCCGCGGACCACGGCGCCATGCCTGTCATCAAACAACCCGATGCACATTAAAAACCTATAAAGGTAACCGAGTCAATTTGCGAACAGCAGTATAGTTGAAGTAATCAGTTCTCGGCAAATAAAAAACGCATCAAAAACTTTACGACCTCATTAAAATACCGGTACTATTTGTACTGCTGTTCGCAAATTGACTCGCTTACCTTTATAGGTTTCATGGCAGGCATGGCGCCATGGCCCGCGGCGATATAATTATGTCGTAAGTTTTTGTTGCGTTTTTTATTTGCTGGGAACTGATTATTTCAACTTTTTTTACTCATTCATTAGATCTGGATATGGTGACAAACATGTGAAAATGTCTATTGTCTAATACCATTGACTTTGTTTTCTTTTTATTTAGTGTATGCTTGTGCAATGTGCATAATATATATGCATGCAATTTTCATTGTACCAGCATCTTGGTTTATTTTACTTTATCTAATACTGCATACTATGATTCACACATATTTTGTTATTGTATATGTTTTTATATTATTATAACCTATAACTATTTTACTACTTGTTTGTTTTATACAACATTATACATAATTTGACTTGTCATATATACATTTTTGTATCTTAGTGGTGAATAAAGTATTATTAATATTATTATCATTATTATATTATTATGTTATAGGTAGGTAGAGTTTTGTCAATAGGAGTATCTCATTTTTACATTCCCAAATGCGTAGTATATAAGGAAAGTAAGTGATCGTGCAAAAATTCGAGTTTGAGTTTTTGATAGATTTACACGTTTTCAAGTCCAACCAACAAAAGTGGTTTTTAAAAATTGTCTGTCTGCCGTCTGTCGTCGCACCTAGGGCCCAAACTACTGCATCGATTTTGTTCGAATTTTACATGTGTATTCAAGACGGCCACACCTCGAGGCGAAATCTCAAAATCGATCCCAGCTCAAATGTTGGGGGAGTGAACCCCTAAAAGCAGAAAAAAAAAACAAAATAATTTGTTTCTCTAAAAGTGCTCTAACGATTTTGATTAAATTTGGTACATGGACGTTCCCCTAGTACCGATATAAAATGACATGACCACTTGCTCTTAAAAATTACCGGGAGGGAAGCTGGGGGGGGGGGGTTGAGTTTTAAATAATTTCATTGTTTCTATTTTCTCAACAATTTTACTCAAATTTAACACATGAATAATGACTTAGTAGCAGCATAAGGTAACATGACCGCTTGTACCTAAGAAATGCAGGGATGGAGTTTGCGGTGGGGGGGGGCAAGGAATTAAATAATTTATCTTCTAAAGCGGTTCTAACGATTTTGATTATATTTATGATATGAAATGACATGACCAGTTGCTCCTAGAAAATACAGGGAGAGAAGCTGTGGGGCGATCTACTCCTAAATGGGAAAGTTTGTCCGAGTTGTCGCGGACCGATTTTTAAACTATAAAACATATATTGATTGATTGATTGGTTGATAAATAATATTTAATACACCCATTATGTTTATTCAAAGAATACGATTCCTAGGTTTAAATTCAAATCCTTTTGAATAAGTTAATAAGCGGATAAAATAGTCCATTTGAAATTCTAGTGCTTGCTTTCAATAGTAAAAGTTATAGGACATACTTTGCTGCCAACTTCTAAAATACGTCAAATATACAGTGGGTTTATTTAAAGCAAGGCAGCTTGAATGTCGACTTTTTAAAATAACATACCCGGGTTACACCACCTATTTCCGCGTAAAATTTTACGTTTAGTATTAATTTTTATTTTGATAAAGTTATGGGATTGTCAAGATATTGCAAAAATATGAAAATTTACGCAAGAACAATGCATCACAAATGTCATTAAAATTCCTTGTTAATAATAGCTAAGAGAAATTATTTGGTAAGTGCAAACATAGGGGTGAGCTGAAATATCTGAGTAGAACAAAAGTTTATTTTTACGTACAAGGGATTTTATACAGGGGCATTAACTTGCCAACTTCCATATTATATCTAAAACTTCATTTTATCCAAAACATTATATCCATAGCTACTTATTATTTACACAGAACTCTTGATATTTTGTTCTAAACATCAAACAACCTTAATATCATTTAAAATCAGTTACATTATATTTCAAATATTATTAGAAGGAAAAAATCTCACTACGCAAAAGTTCAATATTTTCTGAAATATTGATTGATCAGAAGGGTAATTCTTTATTTTCACCCAAATTCATTAAAAAATTCGAAAAAAATGATTTTAAACGCCTTCCAAACCACCTAAATGACTCTTTTAAATCTCAGAGATCTAGATAGATTTCTCTAAGTGAAAGACTAGGGGACATAGATTCAGACTTTAATTTAGTTTGAATAATAAAATATTTGCCAAAAACTGTCTCCAAAATGTACATTTCCGGCCTACTAAGAATTTATAAAATTATGACCATTGTTTTCCAGAAATTTACACATTCAAATGTGGGTTCGATAATGTTTATATATTAACAACTACAGATAATGGTGTTACGTTTTGACCTCCGAAAATTTGACAACATTGCTAGAGGTAGTAACGATGCTTCAGTTTCTACTCATATATATATATTGGAGGTCAGTTCGTATCTCTTGTATCCTGTATATATGATTAAAAAAAAAATTATAAATCTTTTCCCCTCTTTTGAAATTCGTATTCTAGAGGTCCCCCTAATCACAAATATATAAAATTTATAGCAATATATGCACGGGATAACACGGAGGTCAGGTCGTCCTTTCTATGTGCCGGAGGTGACAACTTAACTAGCATCAATATATATATATATATATATATATATATATATATATATATGTTTTATATCCAAATATATATATATATATATTTTATATACAAATATATATATATATATGTACGTAGGGAACTTTGCCACCTCCAAAACAGATACTGGCTACACGTTGTCACCTCATATATAACGTTGCCACCTCCGTTTTCGGAGGTGGCAATGTTTTGCACAGTTTTCAATTTTACAAGCATTTAGATGACATTAGAAACCTATATTTAAATTTTCGTATGGAGGTGAAAAGACACCTTTATATCCACAAATTTTATTTTTAGTTCAACTATATATCAGTGGCGCTGCTGTCGTTTTCATTTGTACAACAGCCAATACTTTGTCACCTCCGGGTATATATGTTGCTCTTTAGATCACAGAGGGTACGATATCACCTCCAAATATCGACAACATCGCGTTGAATGTCGGGATAAATTCAACACAACAGAAATATACCTGCGTAGCGTTGTGCCGGAATGGGCGTTATTAAAATATACTAAAGAAATGTATCAGGTTTAAAAAATTACAGTACACCGGGTTGGGGACTACCTATAATGCCTACATCATAATACAAATAAAATTTCGTCTACATCATGCATGATCCATTTCCTCTATACTACGAAAGGCTAGTTTTTTGGTTCACTGACAAAAATTATGGGCTTAAACAGGAATTACGCTACTAGTACTTGGAATGTTTACCAGAGAACAAATATGAGCAAAAAATGCACTTTTTAAATTGCTTCTTGTAAGCATATTTGAGTATCCATAAAATATGTTATATTTCACTTAACTTAAATGTAGTTTTAGTTTTTTACGTCCGGTATTTGCGATTAAATAATTTAGTAAAATTCAATTATACTATTTTATGAATTTTTATTTGCAACATAGAAAAAAGCTAAAATGTAATTTTTCATATTATATTTTCTTAGCTTTAAGACAACGCAATTTATTTTGTTCTTGTTTAGGTAAATTACTGTTATTGGGCCCTTAATTCTTCATCGTGAATTTCCAAGACGCAAAACATGTAAGAACTTGGGAACTTTTCTCTTATATGAAACAATGAATACGCATTCAATAAGAAAATTTCCGTAATCTCGATTTATAATATTTTATGAAAGTAAAACTATAGAAACATATTATTCCTTTAATATAGAGCTAACGGGTCAAAGAATCGTTTAAAAAATGTAAATAACACATAATAGTATAGGCCACGACAGCTTCAAAGTCCTTAATGATTTCTGTTCGCACTTCGATATTAACAGCTAAAACCTATTTCAAATGATTCCTTAACTTCTAAAACATCAAAATCTGTAGGTCGTCAACATGTCGTAATGTACGGGGTGGTTACAGGAGGTGAAATGTGAAAAACACCCTACAAATTTGTTTTGTCCTATTTTAAACTACAAAACACGAGAATTATTGTGTTAAAGCACGATATGCCTAAGAGCAACGGGAACATTAAAATTATTACATTTTATTATTCCTTTCGAGTTTTCGCAAAAGAGTATAATGCATTTGATCGGCATTTCTAAAACCGTATATATTACTTGTAGAGAAAAAAAAATTCATATTGTGTTAGTGACCAAATTAAGCAACTTTTGAAGTGTCTGTCTGTCTGTCCGTCCCTCACATTTCTTGTCTTGATTGCAGTAAATGACCAATACTACTCGGCTAGAATTGACTTAAGTTCTGCTGGTTTTAATGCTTTGCCAACTATCGACTTAGTAGGGGTGAAGCTCTCATTGGCCAGTTACACATTATTAATCTTTGTTATTTACATACCACCAAATACAACTGTTGCTGAATATGAAACATTCTTTGAGTTGTTTAGCACATTTGAATGTAGTCAAGCGAATAATGTGATTCTAGTGGGTGATTTTAACATTGCACAGTATGCTTCTTATATACGTGACCATCAGACGAATGGATCAGTTTTAGCACTCGTGAATTTTATGTATACCTGTGCTTTGTTCCAACACAATTTTGAACATAATGATAATAACAACATTCTTGATCTCGTCCTTAGTAACACAAATTGTGTGGTAGGAAAATGTCTTGAGTCGCTCGTAGCGGAGGATAAACATCACCCGGCTTTAACTACATCTATTCAAGTATCCACCTCTGGCAACCATAAAAATAATTTTCCAACCAACTTTAATAACTGTTTCAATTTTAGGAAAGCTAACTTACATGTGCTATATCAAACTCTTCTAAATACTGATTGGTCATTTATTACCTTATATAATGATATTAACGACGCATGTGACATGTTTTACGAGAAACTGTATTCGATTTTTGACTTATGTGTTCCAAAGTATCGCCCGTCGCAGAAATATAAGTATCCTCCCTGGTTTAACTTCAGTATTATAAAAGCTATCAGGCTAAACTCTAAAATGTGGCATACATACAAAACTTCAGGTGATATTGATGCTCTTAATGAATTTAAGCGTTTAAGATCGACAATTAAATTTGATATTAGTGTCTCGTATAAAAATTTTATTCAAAGATCAGAAAGCAATATCAAAACTGATCCTTCTAAATTCTGGGCTTTTATTAACAGTAAAAAAGGCGTGACCAATATTTCCAACCACATGCATTTTAACGGTCAAACTTTAACTACCACAGATGATATAATAAATGCTTTTGCAAATTTTTTTGGTGATTCTTATTTACCTGATGGTGGCGACTAAGATTTAGACTTCAATGATGCATTGAATAATGTTAATATCCACATACGAGCCTTTGACGAATCTGACGTGTTCAAAGCTATCAAAAAAATTAAACCTAAAATGACGACGGGGCCAGATGGCGTTCCAGCATTTCTTATTAGGGATTGCGCTCAGATATTTTCTTATCCTTTAATGGTTTTATTTAACTTATGCATTAAGACCTGTTCATTTCCGGTCATCTGGAAGCGATCTAAGCTATGTCCGGTTTCTAAAAAAGGAGATAAATTTGATATAACTAATTTTAGACCTATTTCAATCATTTGTAATTTCTGTAAAATCCTGGAAA
This sequence comes from Leptura quadrifasciata, assembly GCA_963675555.1. Lineage (NCBI taxonomy): Eukaryota > Metazoa > Arthropoda > Insecta > Coleoptera > Cerambycidae > Leptura > Leptura quadrifasciata. The sequence continues at coordinate 25,408,765 of OY776682.1, forward strand.
TACTGCTACATGACACAATTTATCCAAGTGTCAGCAATCAGATCTCGCCGTACCAGCATGGTTTCATGAAAGGACGTTCCACTACTACTAATTTATTGTCCATTACACAATACATAGCTGAAGTTTTGGATGTACAGTCGCAAACTGATGTTATATATATACTGATTTTTCCAAGGCTTTCGACAGGCTTAACCATAATATTCTACTTCGTAAGTTACATGATATAGGTTTGTCTTATTTACTGCTACAGTTATTTAGATCTTATCTGTCAAATCGAATACAATATGTCGCGTATAGTGGAGTTGTCTGTCGAATTCTTAGCGTCATCAGGTGTCCCTCAGGGCTCGGTGCTAGGTCCCTTACTATTTAATATTTTTATTAATGATATAGTGGATATTTTAGATGTTTGTTGTTTGTTATATGCGGATGATTTAAAGATCTTTACAGAGATAACGAGTGTTGAAGACTGCTACCGCCTACAGCATAACCTTGACAGACTATCACAGTGGTGCCTAAACAACAAATTGCCATTAAATGCCAGTAAATGTAATGTTATGTCGTTTACGCGTAAATCAACTCCCCATGTGTTCAACTACCATCTTGACAATACCGCCATACAAAGACCTGATACTTACCGTGACTTAGGTGTAATTTTTGATCCGAAGTTAACATTCAATGCCCACATTGAAAACACAGTTGGTAATGCATTTAAAACACTTGGTCTCATAGTGCGCAGTAGCCGTGAATTTGCGAACTAAGCACTCTACGAACATTATACTGTTGTTTCGTGAGGTCTAAGCTAGAATACGCGTCCCTTGTTTGGTATCCCTATTATGATATACATATTAGCAATTTAGAACATGTGCAACGAAGATTTCTAAAACTTCTGTTTTTTGAAACCAATGAAACATATCCTCCTATTGGCTACCTTCAACAACGCTTACTCGATACTTTTGGTATGGTTAGTCTTGATGACAGGAGGCAATACCTTTCGCAAGTTTTTTTATACAAGATCATTCATAATATTTTGGATTGTCAGGAAATAGTAGGGAAGTTAAACTTTATTGTCCCCAGGCTAGCTTCTAGACAGGAACTAACCTTTTATATACCAACGGCGCTTACTAATACCTTAAAAAATTCTCCTTTTTATTTAATTCGTGGCAACTACAACAAACACTGTAGCTGCATAGATATTTTTCACTGCAGCCTTAATGACATTAAGTCATATTTTAAACATTAGTGTATCAAAGATAATATTATATATAATTTTTCATGGTTTATATGTATTACGTACTATATCTCTTATATGTTACAATCATATTGTATATGTCTTATATTTTAACTGTATGTATTAGTTTAGTTTTAGTTATATGTATTTTTTCTGTATTTCCTGTTCAGTAATTGGGTGTTTACCTGTTGAACAGTGTACTTTAAATAAATAAATAAATAATTAACTTGAGAAGGACACGTCTGATTTGAACAAAATTTTAACAATTGTTCAGATTGTTCAGTAAACATAAAAAGTATGAAATATTTTATGAAAATAACTATACACGATGTTGAGTATTGTAACATTTGATAAGATTCTACAGACACGAAAATAATATATAATATAGGTATACTGACGAACGTATCGCCAATCAAGACAGTATCATTAGGAGATAATTAAAATTGGAAATATAGCAAATAGCAATTATACCTAAAAAATAACAAAAATGTGAAAGTTATATTATGGAATAATAGTTATATTATACTTGTTCAATCTGAATCCGAGGACTCTTCAACTATTTCGGAAATAAGACGAGTTTCCTTAGTGTTGGGGTTTTTACAACATGATTTTTGTCCCATACACTTGCAGGATCCGATGCATGGTAATGTCTTCTTCGTACAAGAGCATTGCAGACCGCTACAACCTATAAAATTTTGCTGAAATAGTTTAGGACTTCCGAAATATAATAATCAACAAACCTTGTTTACAGTTACATGTAGATAAAAAAAGGGTGATCTAATCGGCATTGATGATTTAGTACTGAGAACAGGGGTAATCTTATTATCAATAATTTTCCATCCTATCTAAACTAGTACTCTTAAAGCACCTATACCATATGTCCATATAAATTTTCTAAAACACGAATAATGAAAAATTTTGAAAGTTGTTAAAGTTCACACACTACCATAGATTTTAATAAGTAGTAAAATAGAGCAGAACATTTAAAATAATTACTCCACCGGGACTAAACGATTTTAAATTATTTCAACACCAACAAACACTAAGACAATGCCCAGGCAGGAACAAATTTGTCTCAGAGTACAAAAATATCCGCATAATGCATTTTTTTTTTATACATTTATTTAACGTCGGCCTATTTCCGCTACTGAGGCCTAACACCGACGCCTGTAGACGAGCTACCCCCAACCAGGAATTTTTGCCGAACCTCTTCCCTTAAGAAGAGTAGGGATCTTTTACTTGCCTAACATTTAATAGACAAGGTGGTGTATCCCCTATATACAACCCTCGCCGAAGGTTGTATAGCTTCCGCGCATACACTGATATACAAGACGCTGGAAGATGTGTGAGGCGAGCACGCGGTCTTCGTTGGAACGGTCACCCATCCAACTACTAACCGCGCCTATACCGCATATATGCAATAATATATCAAAATATCAAATAATATATCACAATACTGTGTGATCGTACAGGCGATACTAGACTTTAAAAGACCACGCGCAGTGAAGAAACAAACAAAAATCGACCTTAAAAGATCTTGCGCGGGCGCTCTTACAAACATTATTAAAAAATTACAGAGCGATCGGAACAAAAAAGTAAAAAAGGCTTAGCATCCTGAAACTCTAATCTACAACGTTATTACTGAGAATTTTTTTATCACGTGAAGAATAAAGTAGCTAGAGTGGTGGTAAACGAAAACATTGCCTGTGCAATAAGATACTTTTCACTAGTACATTTTAAACGAAGACGTCGTTCATTTAACTCCGTGCTTTGGGAATTGTTTAATATTTTTTTCTAATGGACTCGTTGCTCCTAGGCATATCGTGCTTCAACACAGTAATTCTCGTGTTTTGTAGTTTAAAATAGGAAACAAAAATTTTTAGGGTGTTTTTCACATTTCACCCCCTGTAGCCACCCCGTACAGGACGACATGTTGACGGACTTCAGATTTTGATATTTTAGAAGGTAAGGAATCATTTGAAATAGGTTTTAGCTGCTAATATCGAAGTGCAAGCAGATATCACAATTTGATATCCTGTGGACTCCACTATAAGGATAAAATGAAAGGAAGGTGTGATAGTGATAAAATTTGGTTAAATATAAAAAATAACAGCAAAAGTTTTACTTGCATACATTACAAATGAAGTCATAATTTCTTCAAAAATCAACATATTGTTTTCAAAGCTTTAACTTATTACTTTCTTCATAACAAAATCACGCTTTAAATGAGAATGTGTAAAAAAATATAGGTACGTAATTAAATGTTCTACAAAATTATGTGGGAAATTTTTTATTTTTCCAACCGCTTTTCCACATTAAATGAAAAACTAACATATGTATATCCAAAAATTGTATAAAAATATCAAGCAAACTACGCATTTTCTCGAAAAATCACAAAGAGCAAAAATGCTTAGATCAACGTTTTCAATAAACAAATAAAACAAAAATCGGTCATATTTCATGCATTATCACGGAAAAGCGAATATTACATAAATTAAAAATCGATGATATTGCGAAAATTATGCAATTTATCAAAATACGCCAAAGAAGGAATGTTTAAATCGACACTTTCTACAATATGATAAAGAAACATTTATAGATTTCCCTCTTGCCATTCCGCGATTGTACCGGAAAAACACGTGAAATTTTATAAATCTCATTATCATATGAAAATTGGGCATTTTTTGAAGAATAATGGGGTACAAAAAGTGTTTAGATAGATGTTTTCTACGAGAAAACAACGGAAAAACTGCGATATTTTAAATGCCGTTATTCCAGAAAAGCGCGTGAAATTGTCTTGAAAACTTTGTACTCTTTCGATAAATATCAAAGAATGAAAAGTATGTAATTCGATGCTTTGCAGTAGAAAAACAATTAAAAATATTCATTTTTGAAGTATTTTTATGCAGTTATATTAAAGCGACATATATGGGCAAATCCATTTAACTTTCAAATTTGTAGTAAATAATAATTAAAAAATCAATTTTTAATTTTTTTATCAAGTATTTTTTGAACCGTAATTTACGTTATTCTTAGTCGTTATGCACTATAGTCAAACATGATAGAAGCAATTTTACAGTTTTTAGAAACTCGTTTTGCATTTTCTTCGGAACTTAAATCAATAATTAATTTTTTAGCAGTTCTTCTCTATATCCACAGCTTCAATTTAAAATAAATCTCTGTATTATTGTTTTTTTAACCTTTAAATGAGGTATTATTCAAATTTTCAATTCGGAAAAGCGTATGGAAGATGTCGCGATTTTTCCGTTATTTTCTTATAGAAGATGTCGATTTATATCAAACTTTATTGTTTGATATAAATCGACATTGATGCAATTTTCAAATTTTTATTTTCACAGAACTTATTAAAACCTTATTAACATTTTGCTCTAATATTCACACAAAATATTGTTTATGTAAAACAACAGTACATGTCTCTACAGCTCACCCTGTGCGACAGATGGCCCAGTTTCAATTGGGAACATTCTATAATATTGCGCATGATAAAGATTTATTATGGAAAGGTGATACTTACCTAATTATACCCGGAATTGTAAAGTGAATATCTAAGGATCTAGAAAAAACCAGAAAAATATCGGTCTAACAGGAGTTATAAAAAAATATTTACAATTCTTTGGGCTTTCGACGTTGATGAAACCAGCTTCTTACATTGACTAAAAAACGATTTTTTTAAAAATCTCTCTGGCTCTATTGTGAACTTGTGTATTATTTTTTTCAAATATGTACCAGGAAAGATAATATAATGCAACTAATAAAAGAAGCTAACTGTAAATATCTCATGTTGTATTTAGCTGTAAGCTGTAATTAAATATATGTCTGTAAAGCAACGACAGGCGCAGTTAGTACTTGGATGGTGACCATTCCAACGGAAACCGCGTTCTCGCCTCACACATCTTCCAGCGGCTTGTATATCAGTGTATGCGCGGAAGCTATACAACCTTAGGCGAGGGTTGTATAGGAGATATACCATCCTTCGGAGGGGATGTAAAGCCGTCGGTCTCTTGTCTATTAAATGTTAGGCAAGTAAAAGATCCCTACTCTTCTTAAGGGAAGAGGTTCGGCAAAATTCCTGGTTGGGGGTAGCTCGTCTACAGGCGTCGGTGTTAGGCCTCAGTAGCGGAAATAGGCCGACGTTAAATAAATGTATAAAAAAATATATATATATGTCTGTTTTTCAATGAAGTGTAGTAAATATAATTTAAAACTGATTGTGACTGGTAAATTAAATCCAGTAGATTTAAATCAACGAATAGTGGTGGAGCCTTATATTTTTATCTCGGAATCGATCGGAATTTCATAGCCTTTTTAATTTCAAATTTAGTTGCGTAGAGGCTTGTAGTTTTATTTTCCTGGTATGACAAGTACAACCGGAGATATTCTTTCAAAAAATAAAAGAAAACCGTGCTTCGACAGATAAATTGTTCAAAAAAACATGTTCCGAATTTTCCAAAAATTTCATTTAAATGTAATTTGAAATATTAAGCTTTAATATTACTATCGACAAGAAATGTGTATGAAAATTTTTGTAGCAACAACAATTAATGACAATGAGAATAACCCCGCCAATTCTGCGAAAATGAATTCAAATTGTGCAAAGAAGAATCTAGAACCTAGGCACTTTATTATATTCGTACAGACTATATTATGCATTACTTCTCTCTTATCACAACCAGATGTTAGTACCTGCTTTTCTATTGCGGTCCTTTTATACTAAACACTGACCCTTTTAAACACTCGTTGAGGGAAGTAATACAAGATTTGTAAATGCGCTGTTAGTATTCTGTTTGTTAAATGATAATTTTTAATTGTTTATGGAAATATATTTTTTTGATATTTCACTATAATTTCCGGATAGTTTCTATGTACGCTCCATTTTGGCTTTGCCTCATTTATTCAAGTTCTGTGCTGGGTTTTTCTAGATTTTTATTAGTGCGACGCTAAACTCGACTGCACCCAAGCAATTCATTTAAAACTTATCAATATAATAATAATTAGTGTAAAAAGCACTTGAACAACATTGGCTTGATTATTAGATTAATTTTTAATTTGATTTCCGAGGCATATTGAGATGAGAAGTGGGCCACACTGAGTAAATATATTTGTTTGTCATAATATTATAAGTATTTTGATATTGGCGACATCACGGAAAGTAGCAGGGATACCAATATTGAGGTTTTAAGTGACGACAGTACTGAAGTGAAAAATTTGGAAGTTGCTATAACTAGCACTATAAAAATAAAAAGCAAGCCACGCTCTGAACAAATAAGAGTAAGTTTTCCATGAAGTTAAGTCTTTTGATAAAGTTGTTAAATATTATTAAGTTAATGTAAACAGTAAGAAAATGGCCTTAATAACACATTTAAAATTTTGTAGGAAAAGCAAAAGCAGAGTAAAAAAAGTACTCGTTGCAGATTCTATGATAAAGGGGTAATTTCAAAAAATTATTTGAGACATCTGCAAAAGCCATCACGGTTAAGAAAACGAAGTACAGAATATATTACAGTGTCCTACAAATAGCGAGGAAAGGTGTCGCGCACTTTTATGATTGAGAAACGCAGTAAACTTCGATCTCTGTATAGCTGGTACAGTAGTACGACCAAGTCGAAGCAGTAAGGGAAATTATTATCTACGTGCATATTGCAAAGGGATGTTTTTAAAAACATACGTGAAACGCCATGCAAATATATGCGTTTAAAGAAAAATCAAATTGCACGACATCAAGTAGCAACCATATCTCGATTATTTATCATTATTCTCAATTATTTTCTACTTGTTACTTTTTTAACCGTTCTTCCAAGTTTTTAGTCCATTTAATTTTAATTTTTAAATTATAGATTGAAGTATGACAGTTCTAACCACTACTTACTTTGATATTAATACCTAATTTGTTTACATAGTTATTTTTATATATGACTACTCTTAACTATGAATGTATAGTCCAAGTAAGGACTTCCCTGCACTCAAAAAAACGCAACAAAAAATTTACGACATAATTATATCGCCGCGGGCCATGGCGCCCTATCCACCTTTACTGATATTTCATACCTGTTGTATCTTTAAATCTTTCCTGTCTCTCCCTTTCTGTTTGTAACCTTTTTGTCGCGTTTGTTTTTCGTTTTCTTTTTGTACATTTTTGTCTCTAAATTCATTTTCATTCAAGTTTTTCAAAAATCATGATTTTTCGAAACCAAAATTTTTTAAAACTAAAGTTTAGGCCAGCCTACGCGCAGCCCAGCATTTTCACACCTCGCGGAAGGCTCCTCGTTTAGATTGAGGTGTCTGCGTCAGTATCAAAATTTAAAAAAAAAAGTGTTTAGTGCAAAAGTTTTTAAAAATGTGTAGTTTGTAAGTTCAGTTAAGTTTGTTTTAGATATATATAATTTTATCGCCTAATTTTATCCATCTGCGATGGAAGGAGTTTAGGTTAACTTGTTTTTAATTGTCTTTAAGCCGAACCAGTCCCATTCCGCCCGACCTTGCAATCCGCCACCACGAACAACGCGGTGGTTGCACGGTCGGTGCCCGGGTGGGTTCTGGGGAGGCAGATGTAGATTTTAATTATTAATAAAGTAGTATTGATTGATTGATTAGGCCATGGCACCATGCATGTCATCAAACGACCCGACGCACATTAAAAACCTATAAAGGTAATCGAGTCAATTTGCGAACAGCAGTATAGTTGAAGTAATCAGTTCCCGGAAAATAAAAAACGCGACAAAAACTTTACGACCTCATTAAAATACCGGTACTCTCTGTACTGCTGTTCGCAAATTGACTCGCTTACCTTTATAGGTTTTTAATGTGAGTCGAGTTGTTTCATGACAGGCATGGCGCCATGGCCTGAGGCGATATAATTATGTCGTAAAATTTTTGTTGGGTTTATTGAGTGCAGGGAAGTCCTTACTTGGACTATACAAAGAGTACCGGTAATGAGGTCGTAAAGTTTTTGTTGCGTTTTTTATTTGCCGGGAACTGATTACTTCAATTTTTTTTCACTCATTCATTAGATCTGGATATGGTGACAAGCATGTGAAAATGTCTATTGTCCAATACCATTGACTTTGTTTTCTTTTTATTTAGTATATGCTTGTACAATGTACATAATATATATGCATGTAATTTTCATTGTACCAGCATCTTGCTTTATTTTACTTTAAATTTAATACTGCATACTATGATTCACACATATTTTGTTATTGCGCATGTTTTTATATTGTTATATGACTGATGGTCGAGAGATGAGCGCACTTGCCTCTCACCCAAAAGTTCCGGGTTCGATCCCAGGTCGTGGCAGTGGAAAATACTGTGAGAGGGATTTTTCCACTATACATGGATATTGGGTGTGTGTTATTACCTGTGGTGTGTAACCTATAGCTATAACTACTTGTTTGTTTTATACAACATTATACATAATTTGACTTGTCATATATACATTTTTGTATCTTAGTGGTGAATAAAGTATTATTAATATTATTATCATTATTATACTATTATGTTATAGGTAGGTATAGCTTTGTCAATAGGAGTATCTCATTTTTACTTTCCCATATACGTAGTATATAAGGAAAGTATGGTGATCGTGCAAAAAGTTTTTGATGGATTTACACGTTTTCAAGTCCCCTGAACCAACAAAAGTGGTTCTTAAAAAATGTCTGTCTGCCGTCTGTCGTCGCACCTAGAGCTCAAACTACTGTGTCGATTTTGTTCGAATTTTACATATGTATTCAATACGGCCACACCTTGAGGCGACATCGCAAAATGGATCCCAGCTCAAATGTGGCGGGAGTGAACCCCTAGAAACAGGAAAAAAAATAGAAAATAATTTGTTTCTTTAAAATTGCTCTAACGATTTCGATTAAATTTGGTACATGGACTCTCTCCTAGTACCGATATAAAATGACATGACCAGTTGCTCTTAGAAAATACCGAAAGGGAAGCTGGGGGGGAGGGGGGGGGGTAGTTGAGTTTTAAATAATTTCAAATTTAACACGTGAATAATGACTTAGTAGTAGCATAAGGTCACATGACCGGTTGCACCTAAGAAATGCAGGGAAGTAGGTTGCGGGGGGGCAAGGAATTGAATAATTTTTCTTCTAAAGCGGTTCTAACGATTTTGATTAAATTTGGCATTTGGAGACTCTCCTAATATCGGTATGAAATGACATGACCAGTTGCTCCTAGAAAATACAGGGAGAGAAGCTGTGGGGCGATCTACTCCTAAATGGGAAAGCTTGTCGGAGTTGTCGCGAACTGATTTTTAAACTATAAAACAAATGATTGATTGATTGATTGGTTAATAAATAATATTTAATACACCCATTATGTTTATTCAAAGAATACGATTCCTAGGTTTAAATTCAAATCCTCTTGAATAAGTTAATAAGCGAATAAAATAATCCCTATTTGTGATACACTTGAAATTCTAGTGCTTGCTTTCAATAGTAAATGTTATATTTGAATATTTTAATTATTTAAATTATTTTCCAGCTTTAAAATCGCATTAAAAAATATAATTATGAATCATTTTCATTTGGTTTTCATTTTCAGTACTAAAATCTGCATTTACTATGATACAATAAAGCCATAGCTTTCTTGTAAACAAAGAAAAACACAATTAATTTTAAATTATCGGTTAAACTGAAAATATCTCAAAAACTATTATTTTTGGAGACTAATATCATCACAAGGGACAAAATATTCGTACATGGTGGAATTATTCTTCTATTTGTTAAAACGATATTCTAGATATTTGTAAGTTTCCAAATTAACGCCCGCGTATAAAATTCCTTGTAGATCCATCCAGTTCAGTACGTTTCAACTATTCCTTATCTTTGCCCTTACCAAATATTTTCTCTTAACTATTACTAACAAAGTTCATTTTATAACATTTGTGGTGCACTGTTGTTCTGTAACTTTTCGTATCTTTTGCAATAACTTGGCGACGCCACAGCATTTTCAAAACGAAAATTAATGCTGAACGTAATTTTACGCTGAAATTAATGGTGTAAAAATATACCAGATATCGTCTAAATATTAATTGTGGTGTTCTGTTTATATTCTTTTCTTCTTTTTTTGGGGTTTTACCATATAGATCTTCTAAAAAGATGTCACATCTAAATTTACAAAAACACAATTATTCAGTATAATGGAAAAATAATCCTCTGCGTCTATGATGTTTAGTCAAAAGAATAGCCAGAAGCTACTTCTTGTCAACTAATATAAATTATAACGAGAAAAAGTAAATGTAATATACCTATATCGTTGACGTTTAGGATCTTTTCCGAAACAGATTAGAGGAAATTCTTATGGGCTGTGTATGTTAAATACAGGCGTAAGATGTTATTTATGTTATATTCATAGCTACTTATTATTTACACAGAACGGTTGATATTTTATTCTAAACATCAAACAACCTTTATATCATTTAACATCAGTTACATTATAGAAGTAAAAAAATCTCACTACGTAGATAGATTTCTCTGTGTGAAAGACTAGGGGACATAGATTCAGAATTTAGTTTGAATAATAAAATACTTGCCAAAAACTGTCTTCAAAATTTACATTTCCTACCCACTAAGAAGTTATAAAATTATGACTATCGTTTTCAAGAAATTTACAAATTCAAATGTGGATTCGATCATATTTATATAATAACAACTACAGATAATGGTGTTACGTTTTGACCTCCGAAAGTTTGGCAACGTTGCTAGAGGTAGTAACGATGCTTCAGTTTCTACTCATATATATATATATATATATTGGAGGTCAGTACGTATCTCCTGTATCCTGTATATGATTTAAAAAAAAATTATAAATCTTTTCCCCTCTTTTGAGATTCGTATTGTGGGGGTCCCCCTAATCACAAATATATAAAATTTATAGCAAAATATGCACGGGATAATACGGAGGTCAGGTCGTCCTTTCTATTTGCCGGAGGTGACAACTTAACTGGCATAAATATATATATATATATATATATATATATATATATATATATTAAAGAAATGGCGGAGGATCTGGTGATATGTCAATAATAAAAATTTCATATCGATATTGCTGCCCTCACTGTTATTTGGAATATGCCACGAATGCAGTAAATTAAGTGTATCTGTTACAATTACCAGCTGCTACTCAGAATGATGAACAACGAAAGGAAATTTTTTAAATCGATGTAATTTAAAAAATATATAATGTTCAATATTTCGGTCCTTACAGTAAATTAAGTATACAGATTTTTGAAAAATTATTTGTTGTCGTCGAAGCGACAGGAAGAATTTTCGAGCTTATGTTTATATGAATTTGTGTTTTATAAATATAAAATAACTCTCCGAATTTAGGCGCATTCGGTAAATTTTACTTTAGCGAGCAGTGAATAAACTAACTATGGAATAACCATAGTAGCTCAAGGACACAGATATATTGATATAAATACTTATGAATGCATGAGCAATGAAACTCACGTAACTCACTCTAAGACCAGAACGTTATTCTAATAATTAGCAAGTTATAATTTATGTAATTAAAATATATATTTTCATAAGCACTGAAATCTCTCGCTACATTACTCTTCTAACGATGTTCTACTGTTCAGTTGACGAAATATTCAACAAACAGTAGATTATCCATGGTAGAACAGGAATCAATATTTTATCTTTGTTTATTAGTTCATTATTTTGATCTGTGACTGAAGATGGTTTTGTTTTATTTTATATTTTATTTTTCCTAACTATATAGTTTGGAAACGTAAACACCGTTGTTTTATATTTTTCACAATTATTTGATTGGTCGACTGTAATAAAATGAATCTGAGGAAAAAATAAATCTAAATCTAAGCTAACTTCAAGGACCTTGGAAAATAAGCATTGTTATGTGCACGACTACTCCACTGCCATATAGAAAATTCGAGAACGGCGCTAAAAACGTCTCGAATGATACACCTGAACATTCTAGAATAATCGAGTATATTCGACGCGGGTATATATACAGGTAAATCTAATAAGCGCCTACGCTCCCACTCTGGATGCAAGTCACGAAACCAAGGAAAGCTTCTATCAACAGCTGGAAGAAACCCTCTGTAGAATACCTAAAACGGAACGACTCGTTATTCTTGGCGATTTTAACGCTAGAGTAGGGAGAGATGCAGACACCTGGCCAGGCATCATAGGCAAGAACGGTTTGGGCAACATGAACGCTAACGGTCAACTACTCCTAACTAAATGCGCCGAACATGATCTAGTTATAACAAATACCATTTTCCGACAAAAGGATAAATTTAAAGGCACCTGGCGTCACCCCAGATCAGGTCACTGGCATCTACTGGACTATGTTATCGTACGTAGGAAGCATCTCAAGGACGTCCAAATTACAAAGGCGCGCATTGATAGCGAATGTTGGACCGATCATCGTCCTGTTGTCTCTAAAATGAAAATTGTTATGAGACCCAAACACCGAAGAACTCAAGTAAAACGTAGACTCCAACAAACCGTCGAACAGCTAAAGCAAAAAGTTCAAGAGAATTTGAGTGCACTAGAAGAAACCAATTCTGTAGATGTCGCTGCTACCTGGACACAAATTAAAGACAGTTTAAAAAGTGCGAGTGAGGAAATTCTTGGCACTGCAGCAAGTAAAAAACAGGAGGACTGGTTCAATGATAATGAAGCTTTTATACAAGAACTTCTTGACCGCAAACATACTGCCTTCCAAAACGCTATCAACCACCCCAACGACTCATCAAAAGCAGAAGCTTTTACCCAATCTAAGTATGAAACGCAACGCGAAATCAGAAGAATAAAGAACGAGTGGTGGGCAAGCAAGGCCAGAGAAATTCAAAGGTACGCCGATTCACACGACTACAGGAATTTCTTTCAAGGAGTAAAAGCAGTGTACGGCCCCAGTCGGAAAAATATGTGCCCTATTAAAGATTTAAATGGAAATCTCCTCAAAGAAGACCAGGAAATAAGAGCCCGATGGAAAGAACACTACTCTAACATTCTTAACCAGCAAAGTCAAGCCGATCACGATATTATAAATCTTATCCCTCAATATGACACCTTCGAAGACTTAGATAAACCACTAACAACGGAAGAGATCTTAACCGCCATTGGGCAGCTAAAAAATAACAAATCTCCCGGCGCCGACTCACTCCCAGCTGAGATCTTTAAAGCTGTGTCGTCAGAGCTCATACCCTACCTCAAAAAATTGTTTGATGTCGTGTGGGAAAGTGGTCAAGCTCCGCAGGAGTTTCGTGATACACTTTTAATCAACCTCTTCAAAAACAAAGGGAGCGCTGCGGACTGTGGAAATTACAGGGGTATAGCTCTCCTGGCTGTTGGAGGGAAGATACTCACTAAAGCGATGGCAAATAGGCTAACACCTGTTATGGAAAAGTTACTTCCTGAAACACAGAGTGGCTTTAGACCAAACCGAGGCACATCGGATTTAATCTTCACACTTAAACAGCTTCAAGAAAAAGCACTCGAACATCAAGGAGAAATTCACATGGCCTTCATTGATTTAACCAAGGCGTTTGACTCGGTGGACAGGGAAGTGCTCTGGAAAATTATATTCCACTTAGGTATCCCTAGAAAATTTGTGGAAGTATGTCGCAGTCTACATACAAACAACAACGCCCAGGTTATGTATAATAATGAGGCAACCGAACCTTTCCAAACCCTCACTGGAGTTAGGCAGGGATGTGTTCTGGCACCCCTACTCTTTAATTTGTTTACCACTGCTCTAACAATTATTGTTGACAACAAACTGACAGTCAGAGGAATAGGTCTCAGATACCGTTTTGATGGCGGTCTCTTTAACATAGGGCGCTTTAGAGCTTTCACGAAGACACGCACACGGTTCATTTGTGATCTCCAGTATGCGGATGACTGTGCACTTTTAGCCTCAACGCCGGAAGAGCTTCAAGAACTTTTAGATGTGTATGCCCAGAGCTATGATTCCTTGGGACTTAAAATCAACATTGGAAATACCAAGATTATGTCAACTCCTCATCAAGTGAACCAAATAGACATTACACTTAACGGAAATTCTCTTGAAGTGGTGGATCAGTTCAATTACTTAGGCAACGTTGTTAATGACAAAGCAAACATGGACAGCGAGATTCGCAATAGAATTAACGCTGCATCTAGAGCACTCTGGGGACTTAGAGAGAGAGTATTTGACAACCACGACCTTGCTTTGTCAACGAAAATGGCTGTCTACAGAGCAGTTGTCATTCCAACACTGCTATATGGATGTGAAAGCTGGGTCACTTACCGTCGTCATGTGAAAGAATTAGAACGTTTTCAGCAAAGACACCTCAGAAGTATGATGAAAATCCGTTGGTTCCATCACATATCAAACGTGGAAGTGCTCAGGAGAGCGAACAGCCTTCCAATTGAGGTGCTTATTTCAAGAGCACGCCTAAGATGGGCAGGTCACGTTCATCGTATGCATGATAACCGCCTTCCTAAATGTACACTTTATGGTGAATTGCTAAGCGGTAGAAGAAGGCGTGGCGGTCAATCAAAGAGGTTCAAAGACGCTCTCCATGAAAATCTAAAATCCTGCGGTATTGCAGACGAGCAATGGGAACAACTTGCAGCGGATAGAACCGAATGGCGAGGGGTTGTGGCCAGCTATCAAGGAAATGTTGCTGCAAGGAGGCCGAATCCAAGTCCTAACGAGGTCTATGTTTGTCCTGACTGCGGTCGACATGTGCTCTCCCGAATTGGCCTCTATAGCCATAGTCGTGTGCACCGTAGATGAATGGGAATTACAATAGACTACACCTTTTACTTGTTTTTTATTGTACACAATTTATCGACTGTAACATTTTTATACTCGGATTCGAGTAACGGCTAATAATAATAATAATAATAATAATATACAGCGGAGCCAAGCGCACTGGAACAGTTTTATGTTAGACAAGCAAGTGATAAGATGAAATAAGAAACAGTAGCAAGTTGTGATTTCAAGTAGTGAATTCATGTTAGATTAACTAATCTACACAACTGTGTATTTTTAAGGATTAATTATTGTAAAATTAAGTGATTAATAAATCAGTGGTTATGAAAATTTTGAAAATTTTATTTCGAATCAAATATGTACATGCATGCGATACATCGTTGGATAGTGCTCATCTAGCCCTACAATTTTTGCCTAAAATATTTTTTGATAAAACACATAGAAAAAATTTAAAAAATATATTAGAGACCTAAAGCAATACAAAACAATATAGAATGAAATAAATTGACTTCAACTTTGGTCTATCAAACACCGGTTTTAATAAACGAATCATCGTCAAGAAGCGTCTTTCCAAGTACTTTCAAAATGTATTTTAAAAATAAAAATTCGTTAAAAATTTTTAAAGTTATTGCATTTGTTTATAAGCAAAACATTTTTCCAAATTTTTAAATAATTCCCTAGGCTCTCCTAATTAACAGATTTTAATATCTCAAAATGGATTTGAAAATTTGAGTGCTCTTTTATATGTCCAAAAATTTTCTAAATGCTTTCTTTGGTTTAGCCTCAGTAATAATTGCAATTGAAGATTGCAAAATTATTATACAAAAACTAAAAGTCCAATTTTGATGAAATTTGGTAGGAAGATTTATTATATTAAAAAGTTTTCTTCTTTGGCCAAGTATGAAGGTCCAACGTAGAATATAAGTATTTGAAAAAAACTCCACAAATAACTTGTTATTTCAAAGTTTTTTTGCGATTTTTACTGTTTTTGCAATAGTAAAAATGAATTTTTGGATTTGCAACCAACTGCATCTTGCTTAAAAGTTAATTACAAAACTTTTTCACTTCTATAACTTTTCTTTAAAAGCGATAGTGAGATATATGAAAAAATATGGAATTTTCAGGAATTTTTTCACATTTTGTTTAATAAAAAATTAAGCCTACGTTTTCAAACTAGCGCATAGTGAAATTATCATTTTTTTAATGATTTTTAGGAGCGATTAAGCCAAAAATCTGCCATACTACCCGATTCACTCAAGCCAAAATAAATACAACCTGAGCTATGCCTGTATTAACCAAATGGGCAGTGTCCGATTCACTGTGCTAAATGACATCACTTGCCAGATATGGTGTTGGTGCGAAAAACGCAATAATTTTTTTTTCGCTAGCATATCAATACGAATGATAATACCGAAGCAGATAGGGCATGTCGCCAGGTTCACAATGAAACTGAACGGAGTCTATTACTTCCAAAAAATAGTGTACAGTTTTGGCAAACCAATATTGATCTTTTTGCTAGTAGGCTAAATAAAAATGTGATACATTTATATCTTGGAGGAGAGACCCAGAGACCTCTGCAGTTGATACGTTTTCAGTAAATTGGAAAAAAGAATTTCTACGCCTTTCCACCTTTTTGCATGGTACTAGGCGTGCTTCAGAAAATCATAGAGGGTAAAGCAGAGGGGGTGGGGTAGTGTTTGTTCCTCTCTGGACCTCTCAACCATGGTTTCCCATATTTAAGTCACTGTTAACAGAATATATGATCATTTTCAAACCTAGTAAATTATTATTTTGTTTTAACAGAACCCCACACCACTTTGGCAGAACCTTTCCCTGGCGGCAGTGAGGTTATTAGGAAATCTCTACTATTAGGACATTTGTCAAAAAACTTCTTAGAAATCTGTTTGTCTTCAATAACACATGTTACACTAAGACAGTATAAATCGGGGTTAAAGCTCTGGTGGGAGTTTTGTTGTAAATTACAAATTAATCCATTTGAAATTACGGTTCCAAGTGTTTTAGAGTTTTTGACTGTCCAGTTTCGAAAAGGAGCATCTTTCGGATCACTTAATTCTTATAGGTCTGCTATAGCTCCTAGCTAAGTATGTATAAAAAAAAAATTTTCTTCTATTTTCGATTTGCAAAAATAATTTTTATCATAGGTATTGTTGTCGAAGCCAAAAAAGGCCATTAAAAAATAATTTTAAATTAAATTTTAACAGTCGCAATTTATATATTTTAACATATTCACACGTTAGTATCACAGCGCGAATTAAATACAACGCAATAGACGCTCCAGGAGTATATCAACGCTTGGGATCCCGTCCGCCAGTGTGCATCGAGAAGTGAAAGCGTACGGACGTACACCGAGCCATCAGAGTGCACAGTGAAGTGGAAGCCCCACAGACAGTGACGTCGATAGTGTTGAAGAGGAAGTTCACACGTCTTTTTCAAGACACCACTTTCTGTTATTAATCATAACTTTTTCCCATAATAATATAGGTATTCCCTTACAGGAAACCGACAACGACGTTACCGTGGAGGACGGTAACATGGAGTACAGTGAAGACGAAACGTCCCAGAGCGGTAGCTCCCGAGGGGGCCCCCCAACCCTAAGGGACGACAAGGAGACGATAAAACGTCTCACAGAGGAGAACAATGCTCTCAAGAAGAAAATAGACGAGCTCACCGAAAGGTTGGAGCAGATGCAGAGGGAACAGAAGTCCCAGCATGAAGAGCTTCTGCGTGCGATTCGGGGAGAATCGCAAACACGAAAAAGAAAAAATCCGCCCGCTGCCAACACGGACTCGGACGAAGAGGCCCCTAAGGCGGCAAAGAAGGTGGCTGAAGAGCCCCTCAAGTGCCCCCCCGAGTCCGAGTCACCTAGACAGAGCAAATCGGGATCCAGAGCCCCCCAGCAGGAGGCTAGCGTCCCCCAACAAGAAACCCGGAAAGAGGAGACTGAGGCCCCTCAAACAAGGACAAGAAGCCAGCGTGTACCCCCGGTAGTGCTGCGAAACAAAGAGACGTGGACAACGGTGAGCCGTCGTTTAACCGAAACCGGTATAAACTTCAACAAGGCCAAAGTTACCGGGGAGGGAATCTCCATCGAGCCCGCGACGTCCGAGGACTATCGGAGGATGACAAGGATGTTCGCAAATGAAAAGAGGGAGTACCACACGTATGCCCTGCCAGAGGAACGGCAGCTACGTGTGGTCATTCGAGGGATCCCGAGCGGCGTTACCTGCAAAGAGGTGGCAGAAGACCTCCAGGACCAAGGATTCGCACCTACCGCGGTCCAGCGAATGATGTCAAGACGGACAAAACAGGAGGTGCCCCTCATGCTTGTCCTAGTCCCACAGGACCAGGACAAGATACTCCAAGTAACGAGGTGCTGTTCTCTAGTTGTAAGGACTGAGAGACAGCGAGCCAAGGTAGCGGCATCCCAATGCCACCGCTGCCAGCGTTTCGGCCACGGCCAATCCAGGTGCACCGCGCAGCCGAAATGCGTGAAGTGCGGCGAGGCACACCGGACGACGGAGTGCAAAAAGAAGGCAGACGAACCGGCCAAGTGCGCGAACTGCCAGGGGGCCCACCTGGCCAGCTACAGGGGGTGTCCAAAGTACCCCAAACAATCAGCCAGCGCCACCCAAAGGCCGGTACAGAGGCCAACGATGACCTCAACACAGAAGGGCGGCGTAGCGCCAGGCACAAGCTACGCCAGAGTAGCCCAGGGCAAGGCAGGACAGAACACCGTCCCTGCCGCAAAACAACAAGCATCGCCAGAGGCCAAAAACCTCACAGCGGTGCTCGCACAGATGCAACAAATGTGCTCAGCGATGAGCGCATTTTTTTGCACAAATGACAAATTTAACTAATCTGTAATGCCTTTACAGGTTAAACCGGAAGTCCTGCAGATGGCGGCCTGGAATGTCAACGGCCTGCGAGAAAGGAGACTTGAAGTCGAAGAGCTCCTGACCAGGTACGACATAGACCATGGCACTGCAGGAAACCAAGATGACCCCGGCCAAGGAGATCAACTTCCCAGGATACCACACCTACAGGATGGACTGGGTAAACAACCCTCAGCGACCCGCGAGAGGAGTGGCTCTATTGGTGAAGAAAACCATAGCCCACCATCCGACAGTACTGCCTGAGCTAGAAAACATGAACGCCACCGCCGTAGTAGTGTCCACAGCGCGAAATGGCGACATACAAGTGGTCTCATGCTACCAGCCACCCCGCAGCACGCTTACCGAGGGGGATCTGGACGCAATTCTACCCGCTAGGACACAGGTCGTCGCAATTGGCGATTTCAACGCCAAATCCCAGGAATGGAACAGCGGCATAACCAATACTCGAGGACGAGAGCTGCTGAGGTTCCTGGGACAGCACGCCGGCGAACTGATGGTGGTAGGACCGGACCAGCCCACCTTCGACAACGGCAGACACAGGCCAGACGTACTGGACATCGCGATCCTAAAGGAGATGACCTTCGAGGCAGAGATCACCACCAGAACGGAGGGATCTACCGAGCACAACCCGATCTTCCTAACCCTAGGAGGACAGGCGAGTGAGGACAACGCCACCTTCACGAAGAGACGAACGGACTGGGAATTGTACCGGCAGCACCTGCAGCAGTACATCGCACAAATTCCCAGGCTAGAAACCGTGGAGGACGTTGAGAGGGCCATCATTTCCCTAGAGGAGCAGATCCTGGAAGCGATAAGGGCCAGCACGACGGAAATAGAAGTAAGAAGGCACCCAGCACCGATGGCAAACCTCCCAGAGGTCACCAGGCAGCTGATAAGGGACAGAAGGAGCGCCAAGAGACGGGCTCAGAGGACCAGGCTCCCCGCCGATAGAAGGGAGTACAATGTCCTCAGCCGAAGAGTGAAAGCAGCCCTCCAGGAACACCGTCAGGAGGGGTGGCAACGCCACCTTGAGTCACTGGATCCACAGGACAGAAGCATGTGGAACACACAACGTGCCCTGCGAAACCGAAGGAAGCCTATGCGCCCGATTCACGGAGAGCGAGGGATCGTCTACACTAACCAGGAAAAAGCCGAGGCGTTCGCCGACAGCTTAGAACTGCAGTGCAGAGAGAACGAGCTCGATGACGAGGACGAGGACTGGGTGGACGACGTCGAACGCAGAGTACGAAGGATCCGCCGCCTGCCAGATGACGACCACATCCGTCCGACTACCCCCGAGGAAGTCAAGGAAATCCTGAGGAGCCTAAAGCCGAGAAAAGCTCCGGGATGTGACAAGATAGGAAACATCGCTCTCAAAAAGCTGCCCAGGAAAGGAGTAGCGGCGCTAGTCAACATCGTAAACGCGATGTTAAGGTTACGGCACTTTCCAGCCAGGTGGAAAAAGGCCGACGTCATTATGATCCCTAAACCAGGGAAAGAACTAATTTTCCCGTCTTCTTACAGGCCCATCAGCCTCCTCCCAGCCATGAGCAAGGTTGCAGAACGGGTCATCTTGAAGAGGCTAACAGAGAAGACAGAAGAGCTGAACATCATCCCGGATGAACAGTTCGCATACCGAACAAGACATTCCACGGAACTCCAAGTGCTTCGCCTCACCGAGGAGATCACCAAGGGGTTCAACCAGCGTCAAGTCACCGCGGCGCTGTTCCTAGACGTCGCCAAAGCATTCGACACGGTCTGGCACGACGGTCTCTTAGCTAAAATGATGAGTATGGGTTACCCCATCGAACTCGTCAAACTAGTGAGATCCTACCTACACTGCAGACAGCTAAGGGTGAAAATCTCGGACCAACTCTCCACCTACAGGACCGTGGAAGCGGGAGTTCCACAGGGATCGGTGCTATTGTGAACGATCCATGCTTTTGATGGAAGTCTGAAGGACGTATTTTCTGTTCGAAAAACTTAGAAAAATTGAAAAAAATAGGAAAAAGAAAAAATTAATTTTCTTTTTCCTCAACCTTTTCTAAATACTAATTAAAAATATTACGTTCACAAAATTTTTAGGGTTCAAAGTGACTGTTTCAGACGGAGACTAATGGATAAATCATACTTACTGTCGTTTATGCTTAACTGCGGCTCTGATGGTATCAATTGGAAGACGTCGTAACACTATAAATCTAACACTGTCTGTTTAACACTCTCTTAAAATTAAATCTGAAAGGGAAATTTTGTTAGAAAACACAAGTAAAAGACAATATAAAGTTCAAAAATGTATATTAAATCTTTAAAAAAAATTATGTTTTTACAACAACTTCTTCAGAGGAAATGTTAACAAACAATGGTCTGACCCGTGTACAACACATGGTGAGGAACGGGACGATTCATACGGTACCAACTACCATCCAATATGCAGTTTGAAAAGCTAACGATGCACAAAAAGATTCAAGGAACAGTTCATGTAACTGAAATTTTGGTGGGCTTATGCTTGCCTGTCTTTATAAACGTATTTTATTAATTCACATAAATTTTGGTCGCTCCTCGGAGCTTAAAATTGCTTGAAGCGTATCTACTTCGTTTGTATTATGCAATAACAAATTTTACGTTCAGGCAAGGCAGATCCCATGCACGTGTGAGTACATGGTATAGATACTTTTTTGACTCCGAATCACTGAGGAACCGGTTTAGGGCAAACCCCGTCAAAACGCATCATTTCCCCGTCAAAATCGACTGCTAGGAAATGATGGGGGTCCCATGTCGCTAAGGGCTATTTTCGCTATAACTTCCGATATACTTTGGATAGTCGTTGGACTAACTTGTCCTCATATTCAACACTTCGTAAGAGTTGCAGTGCTTGACAACGTGGATTCGTAAAAGGGTTTTTAATCTTGGAAATTTGGAAGTTCAAGTCCAATTTTAGAATACTTTCCAAAATTGGGTGGTCGGGGCGACATTACGTCCCTGTGCAGCGACATTTACTACACTTACCAAATTAACGCTCCTCGAAGAGTTAGCGAAAATTTGGCATAAAAAACGCTCCGAAGAGCAAAAATATATTTCCAAGAATTAAAAACCTCCTCCACGGCGTTTTTACGTGAAGCACGCTTTTCTTACGAAATATTTCCTAAGTCGGATTTCGTTACAACGTCGAAAAGTATATCGGGGTTATAGCGTTCTTTAACACTATCACCGCACCTGTTCGCCATCTATACCTCGGACCTCCCCCGGACCGACCATACAGCCCTAGCCCTGTATGCAGACGACACCGCCCTGATTGCCAGATCCTGGAAGGCCAGAGACGCAACCAGAAAACTCCAGGAAGCGGCCACACTCCTGGAAGAATGGTGCACGAAGTGGAAAGTCGCAGTCAACGCCGACAAGATCCAAGCCATCCTCTTCAGACGAGTGCGGAAAGAAATTCCTACAGGACACGTCTCCATGAACGGCGAGGACATCCAATGGCACGACACCGTCAAATACCTTGGCGTGGTCATGGACAGAAGCCTAACATGGAGACAAAACACGGACGCCATCACAGCCAAGGCCCGACGTACAAGAGCCCTCATCTACCCAATGACGGGAAATGGGAGCCGACTTAACTTGAGGAACAAGCTCACGCTTATCAAGACCCTCATCAGGCCGCAGCTGACGTACGCCTCGGTAGCGTGGGGCTACCAGGCGAAGTCCTACATGAAGAGAATCCAGGCAGTGGAGAACATCGCCCTCAGGACGGTAGTTGACGCCCCATGGTACGTGAGAACCGCAGACATCGTCAGAGACCTGGAGTACACCACGGTCACTGAAGTCATCCGGGAACGAGCGAAGAAGCTGTACGCCCAAGCCGAGGAGCATGGGAACCCGCTGATCAGACAGGCCACTGATTACGACCCCGCCGACGCCCCGAGGCACAAGCGACCGAGGGTTCAGCTACTGGACAACGGGTAAGTATAACCTTTATTTCCCGCTAACAGATCTGTTTCAGATACGCCAGGACGGACCACCACTACCAGAGACATGACGTTTTCAACCCTAACCCAACCTCCTTGTGGGCGTCGGACAACATACCGTCCGACGCCCGTTGTCCTACCTGCTCCGTGGAGACCGAAAATGCTAAAAGAAGCACTTAGGTCTCCACACTCCCGAGCTACACAGCTCATCCTTACCTTTCCGACGATCCGGGGTAGGATATCAATTGATGTCCTACGTACCGGCAGTCAGTCCCAGCCAAAACTTCCTAAACCCAACTCGACCGATGACTACCCCCGGGGGTGACAAGCTGGCGAAGAAAGAAAACATCAAGACAAGAAGAGCGCCAGAAGAGACCTCAGCCAGCGAGGTTCAACAGCCAGGACCAGGGGAGGTCCGCAGAAAATACCACGACACATCTCACATTTGTGAGCTGGGTCTGGTAGAAGTACGCGGGCCCACCTATCACGAAGGCCGGTCCAGGTCTACAGAGATAATCTAGGTGCAAAGAGTAATAGTCCTACTCGGCCCTAGTTATCGAGACCGACATCCAGCCAATGGATATTGGCGCGCCCGTCCGCCTTGGCATGACTGGGCGGGGACGACACGACGCAGCAGGTGGCCCCAGCCGCTCATCCGGCACACAGCGTTCCAAACGCCAGCCGACCTAACGCTCAGAGCTCCGTCTGCCCCGATGTCTACAGGATCGCGGCGAGGTTTCAGCAGCGACAGTCCAGTTCCAGCTCTCAACGAGTAACAGTCCAGTCCGAGCATTGGTACGCGCTACAACTACAGTCCAGTTCCCGCACTCAACGAGTAAACATCAACAAGTAACTTCGAGCAATCTACAAGAACTTCACCCATTTCTTCAAGAATTTCATCCGACGAACCGAGACACAGTACGGCGTCTCAGATACTAGTCCCTGCACTTTATCTGAACCCTACTGGCGTTAGGAGAAGGACCATGTCCGTCGACGCGACGCGACTTTCAACCGTTCTACGTTACTATTTATTTGTGTTAGCTAGTAAAGTTAGGGATAAAATCAATATTAAATTAAATTGTGCAACGACGTCGACAGAGTTCTGCTTAACGTTACAATTAATTGGTATCCAGTCTTTTATTTCGTCGCAACGACCTATACCAGGCAAAAGCGCCTGTTCATTTGCACAAAGTGGGGTACCTTGCACCAAAAGCGGTGCATGTGTATGACAGCTTACAAAGTTGCAACAAGGGGGTAGCAGCAATACCCACCGACACTTCAAAAATCGTAACCAGTCTACAAAATTCCAGAAATCGGCCCTGAGAGCTCGTCCAACATCCAGATCTACGAGAACACCACTATCGAGGCTGCTGGCGCCCATAAAACTTCAAAATTCGCAGTCTCCGATAAAAAACATTTTCATTTTTTCACAACTCAACCCTACATTTCGTAGACATAGCTCCCAACGCGGGGCCTACTGTTTACAACAACTCAAAATCGTAGACAACAACCTTCGTTTTCGTAGACATGTCGCCCAACTAAGGGGCTTTCAACAGTGCAAGAAAGAAGACTAATAAAACACAGTGCAAGTGCCGTTTAAAAACAAAAAACGCGTAAACTTAAGTGCAGTGAGTGTCGCCAGGACAGGTAAGCAGCTGCGATT
Organism: Leptura quadrifasciata; assembly: GCA_963675555.1. Lineage (NCBI taxonomy): Eukaryota > Metazoa > Arthropoda > Insecta > Coleoptera > Cerambycidae > Leptura > Leptura quadrifasciata. The sequence goes on from OY776682.1 coordinate 25,433,296, forward strand.
ATTGTAATACTCTCCATAACTGCCTTATATTATTAGACTGCCATAAACATTTTTGCTATAAACATTTGATAAACATTTTAAAGAGAACTTTTTAGTGCTCATTAACTTTTTTATAAACATTATAAACAATATAAACTATTATGAATGACAATACGCCAATCATAAATACGGCACGCCGCACACGTCTCGGCACCATATATAGTCAACCGGACGGTGACACGAACCCATATAGGACGATTAATTCACCAGACATGGAGCACAACGCCCAGCAATACAATTTCGAGCAACCCAGGACTCTGCAAGCGTCGAGGGACGATTCACAACAATTACCAGCTATTTTTCCCGAGCCTCGCCCATCGTGTAGGCTCACCCAATCGGCGTATACACCTGAGCCGCAACAACCAGCAAACCAACCAAACGTACCAAGATCAACAACCATTCCTACACAACCAATCACGCAAGCACCCATGCAGAATATGGAGAACGCTTTCTCCAGTATGGCCACCACCTTCATGCAAGCATTGCAGCAGATCACCCAGCAAAATTCTCAAGATCGTGCATCGAGGATCAAGCCGGTACACACATTTAGCGGCCAGGACCATGAAGACCCAACAGTGTTCATCAGGAGGATGGATCAACATTTTAGGCGCACCAACATAACCGACGAAAGCGACAAATTAAACATTGCGATCCAGCAGCTACGAGGCGACGCTGCTAGGTGGTACGAGCCGTACCGCAATCTGATCGATAATTATAACACTTTCGTGGACCGGATCTACGACAAGTATGACTCCACCACAACCATCACCCAAAATACAGCGAAGCTGTATGGAGATAAACAAGGTATCGACGAAAATGCCGAACTGTTCATTACCAAGAAGTATTGTCTGTTCAATCGTTTGGAGCCTGAGAAGGGAGAGCAGCACAAGGCTGCAACAATCCTGGATCAGCTTCGTCCCGAAGTGAGAAGTCGCTTGAGGGGAGCCACAATCCGCTCCACAGAAGAACTTATTCGGCTCGCAACCCAGATCGAGACCGATATCAAGGAAGACGCCAAGGGACAATGGAAACCCTACAGGCCTCGTCAGGAAACCACGCAAATTAACACGACACCTCGTGACAACAATCCCAGAAGAATGGACCGTCAAGTACCCAGTACGCTAACCACGACGTCCCAGGGACTCACTCAAACAAATCCAAATAAGCAGCCACCATCACCATGCCGCCACTGTGGGGGGTGGCATTATAACAGAGACTGTCCAAACAGGCAGCCCTCTCAACCGCAGCAACCACAACAGCCCCAGCAGCGACAGCAAGCTCCTGCTAGGCCACAACAGCAAGCACAGCAACAAAATCAACAGCCAAAAAACTACTTCAGGGCCGGGGAGAATACACAACGCCGTCCCCTGAACGCGGCCCCGCAGCGGCAACAAACATTACAAGAAGTCGTCGAGACAACACCACAGCAACAAGAATAAATTCTCAACAAGTAATAAGCACCATCACATATAATACTTATCGAGATTATACAGAAACTTACGATCTAAAACCATAATTTTCAAAGAACTTTGGCAAACCTGAATACAAATCAATAGGTATTCAGACGTCAAATCAAGAAATTTTACCTTTATATAGTGCATCGCACTTAAAATATTTATTTCGCATAAACGTTAACATAAATAATCACGAGTACACAGCCCTAATAGATTCCGGCGCAGCAAGTAATGCCATCAGGGCAGACTTAGTTGAGAACCTGCAAAAGAGCAGCACCAAGCAGTTATTTTCGCTCGCATGCGGCAGTGAGACATATGAATCATTAGGCACGCTCGACTTAAATTATAACATACAAGAATTGCATTCCACAGGGAATTTTCAAGTTTTTAATAATTTAAATGAAGAAGTAATTCTAGGCGCTCCGTTTCTAAACCAGGAGGACGTGACGCTAGATTACAGTCGAAAATGCATTTATGTAGGTGTCAAACAGAGGCACACAATATATTGTAACCCGGCCACAAAGGCACAAATATCAAACAATAATTTACCAACAAATTTAATAATTCCGGAAGACCACAAATCAGCTTTAACACCACTATTCTGTGAGTTTGCGGATCTGTTTGACGAAGTTCCTGCCAAGGCGACCACAGATAGTGTACAACACACAATTAAATTAACGTCGAACAAAATAATACACCAGAAACCCTACCCACTGTCTCCAGAAAAGAAAAAGATTCTTAACGAGCAGGTAGAGGAAATGTTGGAAGCCGGAGTTATAGAGCCAAGCCGCTCCCAATATAGCTCGCCACCGGTTCTAGCACAAAGGCCGAATAAAAAGCCTCGTTTTTGCATAGACTATCGTAAGCTGAATGAAATAACCGAATGCGAATCTTCAGTCTTACCCAAAATTTATGAAACTATTAAAGACTTTGGCAGAGCCAAGTATTTTACATTATTAGATTTGAAAGCTGGATACTGGCAGATACCCATGGACTGCCAGTCTAAACAATATACTGCCTTTACGACGCCAGACGGGGCGTCATCAATTTACCGTCATGCCTTTCGGGCTGAAAACAGCGCCGGCCACCTTCCAAAAATTTATGGTGCGAGAGGTACTAATCGGCTTTTTACATAATTTTGTTAATGTGTACCTAGATGACATAATTATTTACAGCGAGACCATCGAAGACCACGTAAAACACTTAAAACTCGTATTCGAAAGGATAAGGACGCATAATCTACATATATCCCCGGAGAAGTGCACGATAGCTGCCGAACAGTTGGACTACCTCGGTCACCACATTCGAGGAGCCACAATGGAACCACAGCAAAGGCACATCGACGCTATTTTAGATTTCACGCCTCCGCAGACGAAAAAGCAACTACAAAGCTTTTTGGGAACGTGTAATTAGATTCGCGAATACATTCCGAATGCGGCACAATTAACAAGACCACTGACACAGCTCTTGTCAAAGACAGTAAAGTTCAAATGGACGCTTGAGTGTCAAGAAGCGTTCGAAAAGCTCAAGACGATAATATTACGAGAACCGCTGGTATTGCATCGACCAGACTTTTCGGAGCATTTTTATTTGCAGACCGATGCCTCACTCCGTGGACTCGGCGCCACGTTATATCAAAAAGACGAGCACGGGAACAAACTTGTGGTATCTTACGCCAGTGCGACGCTTACAAAAGCTGAGCAGAAATACCACGTCAATGAATTGGAGGTTTTAGCCACACTTTGGGCTATTAAAAAATATAAAATATATCTTGAAGATAAACCTTTTACTCTGTTAACAGATAGTAAGGCGCTTACATGGCTACAGAAAAATAAAGACAGCAAGACGAAGCTGATGCGCTGGTTTCTGCTGTTGCAAGAGTATCAGTTCGAAGTCGTCCACTGTCCAGGGAAGGTCAACGAATTGGCAGACTTCTTAAGCAGAAACCCCAGTCCTGACGATGAACACGAGCCGATCGAAGAGCGGAAGCTGCTGCCTCCTCCATTCACCCACTAGGCCGACGAAGCGTCGTCAGCGGAGCCAATGCGCGTGACGGATCACCTGCAGTTGTACGGAGAAGTAGTCCAAGCTCAAAATCGCTCCAGGAACATTCGAGACAACATCATCTTGTGGAACGCCATCGATCACAACGGGCCACAAAATAACAAAAAAGCCACGTTTCACAGGACACACCGAGTAGCAAACAACCTTCTCTGGCGAAGATATCAGGGACGCGAGCTGCTCATTCTTCCCCGAAGTATGGTCACGAAAACCATACGCCAATTTCACGATGCCACCGACGCAGCGCATCCCGGCAGGGATGAAACCCTAAGAGCCATCACACAACGTTACCACTGCAAGAACTTACATAAGCACGTCTCAACGTATGTACAAAATTGTATAATCTGTTCCACAGTGAAGTCCCGGCAGAAGCAGAGGAACGCCCAGCAGCAGGCACATAGTCCGAACAGTCCCTTTGAGACCATCAGCATCGATGTACTGGGACCCTTCCCGGAGACGAGGAACAAGAACAGGTATGCCCTCATCATTACCGACGTATTTACTAAGTGGGTCGAAGCCAAGGCCTACCCAGAGGTAACGGGAAAGACAGTAACCAAATATCTCGAGGAGGAGATCGTAACCAGGTACGGCTTACCAAAGACATTAATTTCAGACAATGGTCCCATCTTCCAGGGGGCAACGCTTACACGATGGTGCGAACGGCAACACGTGTGCCAGATGTTCTCGCCCATCTATCATCAACAGGCGAACCCGACAGAAAGGCGCGTTCAAGAACTAAAGAAAATCTTGCGAGTCATGCTCCAGGGAAAGCAGCAGTCCAGCTGGGACGGATATCTGCATAAGGCGCTCCAAGTATTGCGGACGCGATACAACGCCGCGACCGGTATGACACCAGCAAAAGCAGTCTTAGGTTACGAATTGCCCAGGCAAGGAGAGTGGGACACCCCACAATATCGCACGTTGCGTCGCGAACCTGCTCCTCCACGCCGTCAGCGAAACCGCCAGATCTACGCGCGGCAACTTAACTTTCAAACTAGATATGCTAACCCAGGGGTCGAACCCCCAATCACGTTTCAGATAGGCGACCAAGTCATGACCAAGGTGCACGTTAAGACAAAGAAGGCGTTTGGACTACTGTGGCCCCACACCATCGCCAAGAAGCTCAGCGACGAGGTATACGAGGTGGACCGAGACGGCCACATCTCTATAATTCACGTGGACCACCTGCGAATAGCTCCCAGGGGGAACGAGGAAGCCGACTTCGCTAGTGAAACCGAGTCAGACTACCACGATACCACGGACGTGGAATCCAACACCTCTGACCCAGATGACGACGATGACCGACCAGGCCCTCAAGCGCGGGAGCCCCAGGAAGGCGTTCAACTACCCATCCACGACGATGCTCCCAAAGATGCGATGCCCGAGCCGCAGCCATCGACGAGCTCCAATGTTGCCAGCCGGCAACCCTTTGATTTGACTTTTTCAGATTCACCATCAACAGGTCAGCGAGCTGCCCAACCATCAACAGGTCAGCAAGCTGCCCAGCCATCTTTCCCCAGACGACGACGCCGAGCCAGACTTGTCGTCGTTGACCCATCCAGCCCCGGGCACCTCAACGAAGTGTCATAAATGCCCAACGAACTATAGTGAGGACGCTCCGGTAGTGCCCACGTCAGAAGAACCATCGTTTTTAATTTTCATTTTTTGCATTATATAACTTTTGTTTCGGGATTTTTACTTTTATTCATTGTTAGTAGTCAGTAAGAATTGAAATTGTTCATTACCATTCTAAAACTTGTTAATAAACTACGTAACAAGGTCAAGCAGAACTCTAACGCCGTCCTTTTCCAAAGTAAGGGGGGTGTTGTCGAAGCCAAAAAAGGCCATTAAAAAATAATTTTAAATTAAATTTTAACAGTCGCAATTTATATATTTTAACATATTCACACGTTAGCATCACAGCGCGAATTAAATACAACGCAATAGACGCTCCAGGAGTATATCAACGCTTGGGATCCCGTCCGCCTTGGCATGACTGGGCGGGGACGACACGACGCAGCAGGCGGCCCCAGCCGCTCATTCGGCACACAGCGTTCCAAACGCCAGCCGACCTAACGTTCAGAGCTCCGTCCGCCCCGATGTCTACAGGATCGCGGCGAGGTTTCAGCAGCGACAGTCCAGTTCCAGCTCTCAACGAGTAACAGTCCAGTCCGAGCATTGGTACGCGCTACAACTACAGTCCAGTTCCCGCACTCAACGAGTAAACATCAACAAGTAACTTCGAGCAATCTACAAGAACTTCACCCATTTCTTCAAGAATTTCATCCGACGAACCGAGACACAGTACGGCGTCTCAGATACTAGTCCCTGCACTTTATCTGAACCCTACTAGCGTTAGGAGAAGGACCATATCCGTCGACGCGACGCGACTTTCAACCGTTCTACATTACTATTTATTTGTGTTAGCTAGTAAAGTTAGGGATAAAATCAATATTAAATTAAATTGTGCAACGACGTCGACAGAGTTCTGCTTAACGTTACAATTAATTGGTATCCAGTCTTTTATTTCGCCGCAACGACCTATACCAGGCAAAAGCGCCTGTTCATTTGCACAAAGTGGGGTACCTTGCACCAAAAGCGGTGCATGTGTATGACAGCTTACAAAGTTGCAACAAGGGGGTAGCAGCAATACCCACCGACACTTCAAAAATCGTAACCAGTCTATAAAATTCCCGAAATCGGCCCTGAGAGCTCGTCCAACATCCAGATCTACGAGAACACCACTATCGAGGCTGCTGGCGCCCATAAAACTTCAAAATTCGCAGTCTCCGATAAAAAACATTTTCATTTTTTCACAACTCAACCCTACATTTCGTAGACATAGCTCCCAACGCGGGGCCTACTGTTTACAACAACTCAAAATCGTAGACAACAACCTTCGTTGTCGTAGACAGTATCATTAAAATAAACATTTTCCCTGTTATAGAACTAAAATAAAATTAGCCTTAATGTCCTCAGGAATAAACAGAGATTTAAAGATTAGGTATAACAAATTTGTACGATGTCATATTCTATTACATTTCTATCTCTCTCTTTCCAAGCACACCGTACATTCGGCTGCGCCATTTTATTGACGTGAAGTCATTTATTTATTTCAACGAGGTCTTCATATAATCAAGATCGAAATTCACTTAAGGTAAGTTCGTTTGATTTTAAGATTATAATAGAAATGGCCTACGGCGACGGTCGCATCCCCTCAGTTAAGGACGCATGGAAGTCGGAGATATGTTCAAAATTGTAGGATCGGTCCTCGGATTAGCCTCAAAATTCTAAGGAATTGTCTTTGAATGTACGTCATAAAATTATTTTTCAGTTTTCCATTTGTCAATATTTCATTTTTCAGTTTTTCATTATTTCATTTTTCAGCATTTCATTTTTAGTTTTCCATTTTTCAGTATTCCATTGTCAAGTTTTTCATTTTTCAATATTTCATTTTTCAGTATTTAATTTTTCGCATTTCATTTTTCAGCATTTCATCTTTCAGTTTTTTATTTTTCAGTTTTTCATTTTTCAGTATTTCATTGTTCAATATTAACCGAATATATATTTTAAGTTCGTATACGTTATAAAATATTGAAACGACATTCCCCGAATCGTTCGAGGTACGAATTCATGAAAAAAATATCCATAAAATGTAATGAAAGATGAGGAAAATCTATTTAAATTTTTTTCTACTCCCTTGCGTAAATTTGCCGTTTGCCGTACAGTCTATAGAATGGATATGAAATCAGTCAATCGCAGCTAATCTTCCCAAAAAACGGTATATTATATGTAATGTTGTATGTAATATGTTTGTTGTAATGTTCACTGAGACCATGTTGCAATGTAACCCTTAGTGATTTGTACCATACGTTGCCGTTGTTTGTACTGATATTTGCTGGTCTCCTACGGACCAGACTATTAGGACTCTAAAGGTTTGTTCTATATGTGTGTACTTATATGTTTTTATTTATTTATTTAGTTTTACTACATTTGTCTATAAATTTATGACATGTCAACACACCACGGTGTAAGTTCTTGACCAGTAAAGTTTATGATTATGAAAAAATCTATGAATTGCTGCCTTTGAGAAAATACATCTCCTGAAAACCACCCATAAGGCATGCAAATTGTTTTCCTGTTATTCCCGTATTATATACATTATTTTAGAATATTTAAAAGCAAAAGATTCTTGGCCACCTTTTCCAATTCGTGGCCCACTGTGGAGAAGTGAGATTAACTACAAAATTGTTGATAATAAATAATATGCTTTAAAACCTGTAACATGGTAAGAAATTGCCGCAAAAATTCAAATGAATCTTATGATACACTCTGTGACTGTATATCTTTTTAACATTTACCCGCCACCTTACATTAAAAATTATCCACAGTACACCGGAAATATTCCTAGATTTTGTTATTGCTGGCAGCAATATTATTGCTCGTTGCCCCTTTATCCACTTCCTGGTAAAAATTTAAATAAATTACACAACAGGAACTGTGTATTGTCACAGATGGTATTTCAGTTTTGATAGTATTAAAAAGTTTCATGATGCTAAATTGTAATGAACAAATTTAGTAAACATAATCGACCTATTTTAGTAAGTAATTTTGATACTTCGACAACCACATGAAAAATATGGTTAAGTGCTATGTAGAAAAATATTTTGTCGATTTTGTAATAAGACTTTAGAAGAAACTTTTTACTATAAGCAGTTTTTACATCGACAATTATTATTCTTTCTCACATCCTACAGCTGCGAATAATAACTGCGTTCATATAGGGAAATAAATTATAGACTTAAAGTTCAACCGGAAGCTATGCATGTGTTAGAAATTTCATCATTAGACGCCAGAAGCCATTTATAAGTATAATGCAACACGTAAATATTTGTTTTCTTCATTCCTATTATTTTTATTACTTTATAGAAAACGTGATAGTTATGTAAATATTCGTACTTAATCGGTAAAATTGTAGTCTAAATTATCTTTAAGATCAGTTTTGCATCGTTTTGAGAAATCGACGATATTATCTGACGGCTTATTATTTCGGCGAATTTATCAGGTCCGTTCTAGCGTGGCCATTGTTATTCGCGTTTTGTAAAGTGAACTCTTCCAACTAGTGTTTAGTGTAGTTATACAGAAGTCTTCTAATTTTCCATATTGTTTTTGTGTCTGTGTGTAATTTGTGGCTCGTATACCGTTTGTCTGACTGTAGAAAGAACATTAAAAAATGTCTCCACTAAAAGAAAAACGGAAATATTGCTCCGTAAAAAGTTGTGGAAATAATTCTGCAATTCCAGGTTTGACTTTCTTTAGATTTCCTAAAGATCCTGCAAGGTGAATACCAATAATTTATAAAAAATGTGAAAGTGTTTAAATACTATATAAAATTTTAGGTGTTCGATATGGCTAAAAAAATGTGGGCGCATGGACCTTGTTAAGTTTTCCCCTGAGCATTTGTATGAAAATTACAAAGTTTGTAGTGATCATTTCCAAGGAAATATGTTTGCGGGTCTAATAGGAGATTTATCAAAAGGAAAATTGAAAAAAAACGCAGTACCTGAAGTTATTGTGCAAGGTATGGATTGTTGTTAGTAGTAGGTATAGAATATAAAATCACACAAAACGTAATAAATAGGTATCTACCTACGTAGTTGTTGTCTTTCATTAATGATTATGAATAATGACAATAACTTTTGTTGGTTGATACCTAGGCATGTATAGTTCATTCTCTGCTCAACTCTATGTTTATGAATTAATAATAATAGGTACCTACCTAGTAAATAGTATTTTTAACAACAATACATTTGAGGATCTATCCAAGAGTAGACTAACAAACAACTTTTTTGTAGATGAATGCTTTGAAATAATGGAGCAAATCTGTGATCATGATGAATTGAAGGAAAATAAAAATACAGAAACAGTCTTAGAAAATGCACTTACCGCTTCAGCTACTCAGGAGGGCAAACCAAAAATATTAAAATCGCTTCATTTGGACCAAGGTAAAACAGCCAATACGTTTTTATTAAGTGTTGTAGAATAAGTATGTAATATATTAATAAACTCTAAATAATAGTAATAATAAATAGGGAAATATAAGTGGTACAGTTCATAGTAGATATTTGATGCAATTATAAAGCAGCAAAAGGCTGGTCTTAAAAATGTCAAAGCCAACGTCCTATTATATCAATTACATGCCGACGACGATGTTAATCACAGTCATACATAACCAATAAAGACAGTATAACGCTTCTAACTAAGCTGGTAGCCTTTTCATGTGTTATGCAGCATTAGACAATGTTATGAACTGTAAGTACTTAATTATAAAACCAAAATTAATAGCAAATCTGCCCAAAAATATATTTGCCATTTTGGGGAGGTCATATGGGAGATGCAACAGCCAGAAGTGATTTTTAGATAAATGGTATTTAAATGTGATTTTTTTCAGGAAATGTCCCGAGGAACAATCCTATGTCATCTTGGGAACCGAAACCAGGAACCTCAAAATCGGTTCATATGGAACCAATGGAACGTACTAGATCTGAAGGTTTGTGTTTTTCGTAACGTATTCTTGTGACATTTTGATTGAAACAGACACAAAGCTAGAACATCTGGCAACGTCGATCAGCTAAATTAATACTAATAAACAACTGTTTTTAGATAAATGCCACGTATTTTAACATGTTGACTTTTTCAGGAAATTACTATAAGAACATCCCCTTGTCACCTTCGGAGCCTCGACCAGGCACTTCAAAATCAGCTGCGATAGAACCAACGGAACAAAATATATTCAAAGGTTTGTGTTGTTTCGCAATGTATGAGATTTTTCAGTGGGGTGCACATTGTACCTACTGAGCGATAAGGCAAGCACATCTGGCAACCCTGTTCAAAATGAATAACAATGAACAACTGCTTTTAGATAATTGCCATTTTTTAATGTGCACACTTTTTCAGGAAATGTCTCTATGTCAACTTGGGAGCCTAGACCAGGAATATCAAAATCAGCTGATGTGGAACCAATGGGGCAAACGAGATATGAAGGTTTCTAGTTTTTTGTATTGTATTCTTGATAAAGGATCAGAGTAGTGTGAGAAATATGAGAGCCATATCTCACTTGTGAAATGTTTGCAGAACATTTTTTTTTAAGAGGAATGTTGATATTTTGAAGAAATATTGAGTTATTCTAGTTATCTCTTTTTAAAATTTTTTTCTAATTTAGTTTCTCTTAGTTCATACAGTAAAAAAATGTTCAGTAATTATTTTAGTAAAACATTTTATTTAAAAAAGAAGGAGGCACAGCGTTTTCAAATTTGTTTTTCACAAATTACACTTGATATTCTTTCTTAAAAACTTATGCAATTAGTCGTGGTAATAACAGCACGTCACTCATCTATCGTACTTGTTGGCTTCATCTCAACTGCAATTAAGTATTTAAAACCAAAATTTACCCTTTTTAATTTTTATTAGCGGCATCACATCCCGAGGAGGGTGTCTTTCCTTATGTTACCAATTTTGTCACAAGCACCTACATTGTATAGGTTATCCCAATATCGATACACATTCTGTAAATTGCATTGATAGAAGTATCATCAATACAGGTGACATCATCGGGAGATATGAAAATAGTAATACAATTTTTATTTTCAAAATATTACGAGAATATCCTATAGAACTTGCAACAGTTATATAAAAGGAGCAATATAAATTTGGAGACGATACATTATACAAAAACCTACTTCCTAATGCAGTGTATTGACTGACAAAAGTGCTTATTTCATTCATGTGGATTATAACGAGAACATAACAGAAATATTTTATAACATAGACATATATTAATAAGTTGAATATATGAAATAATGTAACATTTTGTTGTTTTCCAGATGAAGTAACGCAAACTCCTCAATCACTATCTTGGGACAGTCCAAGGAAACATGAATTGAGATTGAAAATCAAAAAACTGGCTTCAGAAAGAAGGCATATCCAAGACAGTCCACAGCCATCAAAAAGGCAAAAATGTAACAAAGAAGATATTTTAACTTACTTCAGAGAGAATTTTAATGAAGGCCTGGCAAAATTTATAGAAACATGTTTGAATTTGCACCAGAAGAACCCTAAGGGATATCGTTACAGTCCAGAATACAAAAAATTTGCTTTAACTGTGTATTTCTTGGGGCCTAATGTATACAAGTATTTAGCAACGATGTTTAATATGCCTTCTAAAGCTACTCTGTACAGAATAACAGAAAATTGGGATATTTCCCCAGGATTTAATAATTTTATGTTTTCAATAGTTGAAGCACGAATAAGTAATATGTCTGAAATAGAACGTAATTGCGTTTTATGCATGGATGAAATGTCAATTAAAAAGTTCTTCTTTTATAATCGAAAAAAAGATTGCACTGTTGGATTTCACGAAACTTTTTCAGAAAAGAAATTTATACCAGCAAAAAAAGTATTAGTATTTATGGTAAGAGGTTTTTTTTGCAAAATGGAAACAGCCATTACTGTATTTTTTCATTGATGCTATTGCAGCAGATGAACTAAAAATAATTATACATGAGACAATTCATCGATTAAATAATATAAACATGAGCGTTTTAGCGATAACATCAGATCTGGGTTCGAATTTCGTAGAAGTTGTTAAAAAGCTGAAAGTAACACCTGAAAACCCCTATTTTATTGTAAACCAAAAAAAAATATTTTACTTTTTTGATGTTCCTCATTTACTAAAGGCGACCAGAAATAATTTGTTTAAACATAAATTTGTTTTTGCACAGGGTGTTGCTGAAAAAAGGTATATAGTAGACTTTTACAACAACGATAAAAAATTAACATTACGACTTGCTCCTAAACTAACAGATGATCATATATATCTGAATAGTTTCAAAAAAATGAGGGTCAAGTTGGCAACACAAGTATTAAGTGCAACAGTTGCCGCTGCACTTAATACGTATATCGCTTTAAATGCATTACCTGCAGAAGCGTATGTAACTGCAACTTTCATTGATGAAATGGACAGATTATTTGATTTATTTAATAGTAGTAAAATACACAATTCAAAAGAATTTAATAAACCGTTTATGGGAACTACAAAACAAGTTAATTTTCTAAATGAAATGTACAATAAATTTTGTAACACAAGAATAGTGAATCAACATAATAAAGATGTAACAGCACAGGTAAAATTTTTAGATGGGTGGAAATTGTCTATAAAATCGTTAATAGGATTGTATGAAAATGTAAAAAAGGATTACAGTACAATTTATACCAGAAGGTTGAATCAAGACTGTATAGAAAATTTTTTTGGGACTTTTGCGACAACAGGGTGGAAGTGCTAGAAATCCCACACCTACACAAGTAAATCAAGGATTTAAAAAACTGTTTTGTCTACATTATTTCCAACATTCTGACAAGGGAAATTGTATTGACGATTTTGATGTACTTTTGGGATCAGTTACAGAAGAAAAAATAAAAAAGAATAGTGTAGCTGTAAATGGGCATGTCAAATTTTCCAATTTAGAAATAGGAACTGCTGATTATGTTAATTTAGATATGCCAACAAAAAATGCTCTATATTATGTTTCGGGTTATTTGTTAAAGAAATGTCTAGTAAAACATACATGCCATATGTGTGAAGAATATGCCAGGCAACATTTAGAGTTATCTGAAGATGTTTTCTTCAGTTTTTTTAAAGCGTATGAAAATAAAAGCGGGGATTTATTTGGAAACCTATTGATGCCAGCAGAAAATTTTATCGAACTAGAAAAAAAGTTTTCCGACGATCTACCAAAATATGCAGTAGGTAAAAATGTGGGGATAAATATTAAAAATAATTTAAGTGTATTTATGAGTCCTCATCCCTGTGATAAATTTCCACACAATTTCTTCTTATCATTATATGTCAGGTTAAAAATTTATTACACATTAAAATACACAAACAGAGATTTAGTTCAGCAAAAACCAATTGTTAATCAAAAATTGAAAAATGTAAAAAATATGTAGATTAAAATAAACTTTTATATTGCACCACTATGTTTTATTAATATATTATATACTAGTACCCTGATCATTTGGTGACCATAAAGAAATGAAAAGTGAAATATTTTGTATGAGGGTTGGTTACCAAGTTTATGTTTGTTTTAAAATGTTTTACTAATACAATAAAGAGGTATTCTACGATCACAGAACAAAGTCAATTGTTATTTGTGTACCTAAACAGTAAAATTCATCGTTTTGTCATGTGGAATTTACTTCCAGAGGGATATGAGGTAAATAAACCTCATGAGCGGTATAAACAGGAACTTTAGTGCCAAGCAGGAGCACATCAAGATATTAATAGTGATAGTACAATTATTTTTCAGAGTGTCTTTGTCATTATTGGACATTTTGTGTGCTGTGTTTCTGGCCTAATTAAATAATGTAATGGTATAGAATGCATGATAACTTTAGTGTAACAAGTTTCTATAATAAGGCGTATAAAAGTGGTGATGGGGCGAACGTAGATCCAACTTGACTGTTCGTATTTCAATACGAAAAGTGAAACAATAGCAGCAGTGTCTAGTACTTGGATGGATGACATCCAGGGAAACACGACTGCCTCGCCCCACCTTCTAGCAGCTTGTATATCAGTGTATGCGCAGAAGATGCAGAAATTTGGTCGAGGGTTATGTAGTGGATATATTATCCTTCGGAGGGGATGTTAAACAGTCGGTCCCCTGTCTATTAAATGTTAGGGAAGTAAAAGATCCCTACTCTTCGACAGAGAAGAGGTTCGGCAAAATTTCCTGCTTGGGGGTAGCTCGACTCCAGAAGTCGGTGATTGGCCTTGATAGCGGAAATAGGCCGACGTTAAATAAATGATTAAAAAGAAAAGTCATGTTGATATGTTTATCTGTTATCCCCTTCAACTCGATAGACGCAAACAAAAAAATAGGATCATGGAAATTCCTGTTGGAGATATAATAACTGACAAGATAAATTTCAGATAAATTTAATAATTACTTTATTGAAAAATCTAATACTTTAGTTTCTCAATTGATAACTGTAAACACTTTCCAACAAAAAATGTTACTGTCGTGGAAATTGTTTATTATTTTTAACTGAATCCCTTCTGACTTTGTAAATATATATTCCCTTTAGGAGTAAACATAACACTTGTCGTTGAGAAATCAGATTAAATTAAAACAATTAATCCCGGAACTGCAAAAATATATTTCAATGAAAAACCTCGCTTCATTTCAAACTCAGGAATAAAAAGGTTTATGTAGGGCGAAGCCGACTCTGTGCTATGAAGAAAGGAATTCAATTATCATCGTTGTCCAGGTAACGGCCGTCATTTAACTATTGCGCATACTGCGCATGGGCTAGGGGTGTACCATAAAAAATGAAACTTAGGAGATAGGGACATTACATTGAGTGAAATCTCTTATTGTATATGCTCCTTGGTAATACGATTCAATTTTAAATAATCAGGAGTTTTAAAACGGATACGCCTCATAAAGTATGTTTGTGAGCGAACTATCACTGGCGACACATTAGCATTGTTTCCACGTTCCAAGTGGCCAGTGCTACTACTAGGTATGCACATCTTTTCCAATAAATTGTTTTCAATGAAACCACTTCTTTCATTTACAAAATGTATCAAGCCACAATCAATACAATGAGCGAGAAATTTTACTGGTTCGGAAATACGTTTGTCACTAAATTATTGCCTCCAATTATCGTATATGGCGAGGACGACTTGGCTACGCATTAAGTGAGAACTATTATTGTTTATATTTATATATTATCAACAGTTAACACAATAAAACAAGAGCTTTCCTGTTATATATGTTTTATGTGGATGAACCATTCACTATCTACCTATGAACTGGAAAATGAACATGTTTAAAATGATCGAGGACGAACGTCGGCGAACCTTTTAAAACTGAACAGTGGGGTTTCCACCCTTAGGGGGATTCTTTTTGACCTCTAGATAGTCTAGTAACAAAAATATTTACTGTCGATTATTGCTACCTGCTACTCTCCCCTCCCTCAATTTTTTAAAGATTACACTTTATGAAAAGCTAAAACTTGTTGGTCTGTGGTTTGAATGTTTGTTGTTTTTTTTTTGTAATAGAAATTAAGGCCGCCTCTCGGGAGGGTATTAAAACTTCATAAAAGAAAATTCAAAATTGTGGAATGTACAGAAAACAGATAGATGTATCAATAAATCAATCAAGATTCAAGATATGCTTTATTGTCTAAGAGTGAAATAATCTTTTTGACAAAGCCATAAGTATAAAACAATACCTATACGTATTGGTATGGTATTAAATTTGAGTTAAAATAAAGTAAGGTAGGTAATATGCTACATTAAAAATTGCATATATACATAATATGTACAAGTATATCTCAAAAACCGGTCATCGCATAAATTTAGGGAAAAAATTACCTTAAGTGACCCTGAAAAATTGCTGGAAAATATTTTCAAGTTTCTAAAATAGCCGCTAGGGGGCGTATCAGCCATGACCGAATAAATAATTAGGTTTTCTCCAGATTTTGCTCAATTAGTGGTATTAATAACATATGCAACATAATTCTGAGACAATTTCGCTTCTTGTTAGTTTTCCAATTTTTCTTGTCTGTTCAAAAATAAAGTGATGGGGAGTTACAAGTACACAAAAACAAATTTAATTGTTTGATTTTCAAGAATTTATTTTAACTTAAAACAACTTAAAACATGCCAATTGTTTCGTCACACTGTGGCTTCTTCAGATGTTGAGTATTTATAGTCTAAAACAGGTAATAGTCTAAGAAGTATATAAATAGCTCTAAAGACCTTAATTTACAAAGAATTGAAAAGTATATTTATAGTCTAAAACCGGTAATCTTCTAAGAAATATATAATAACTGAAGGCTTAAAATTTAGAACACATTTAAAAGTGGTGAATGATTTAAATCCAATTGATCATTTAATATGACATCTATATTTTTAAATTTATTGATTTCTAGAGATTCTAATAACGTCAATTTTAGTCCTTTATTTTGTTGATGTAAAATTTCGAAATTATTATTAAAACTATGGTTTTATTCAATTAAATGGTTTGCGTATGTCGAATCTTTGGTTTTTTTTATTGAAACTCCGTGCGTGTTCACTAAATCTTATATTAAAAGTCCATTTGTACCATGTGGCAAGTATGAAATAAAAAATAAAATCACTGACAATTATTACCATCTTTAACCTTCTCAGAATACCTTATCCAGTCTGCGCAAATAGCATATAAACTTTCTTCCGAATTGTATATAGTACACAGGGACGCTTTGAAATATTAAGTTTACATTTATCAAGTGTTAAAAAATAAATTGACTATAATTTGACTCTTAATTAGGTTCATATAGTCGACAATTTGTGATCTAAACATAAGTGCCATCCCTACTGAAAATGTTTAGTTCAACCCGATTAAACTTGACAGATTTTAAATCAGGTATTTATAGGGTTCTACCAGATGCACCGTAGAATTATACAATTTCTACCAGGTTTAATACAGCTGAATGACTTATCCGTTTTATTACCGACTTTTACGGATTTATTTTAATCTGGTTTTATATGAAATGCAACCGTTTTGGGATATATATGGTTATTTCGAAGAATTTCTTATAAGGGTTTATATGGATGGACATTTTTATGCGATTGAATACGAAAATTGACTATTATATTTAAATATCATTTTATCAGTAAATAAAATATTTAGAAAATATTATTTTATCAGGCACTTCCGAAAATTTGTTTACAAGGCTGTATAGGCATTGCTTTTCGTATGCGGTTGAATACTGTAATTGATTTTTGACTTTTTACGTAATTGTATCAGTAAGACGATTATTCAGAAAATATCACTTTTATTTAACTTTTTGGCCAAATTATTTAATTTATTTATTAATATCATTAATGTATACAGTTATATCAGGTATTCCCAAAGTCTTTTCTATAATATGGGCTTTTAACCTATCAGGTAAAAGCAAAACAATTTACATACATATATTATTTCTGGTCAAACATTTTTATTATTTTTAGGTACGTTTTAAATATTTTACACATCACGCCAATTTATAATAATCTGCGCTTTAAATTTCGCGCCCGTTATTCCAATAGGCAGACGGGAACAACGTGATTATTTCAACCAATCGGTGTTGGTGCCTTTTGTGCGCGCGCACTTCCTCTTGTCAGGCTTAGGCTTGCTTGTGTTGTGTGTATTGTATACATTTTATATGCCGTTTACGTTTTGTATTTGGGGCAGCATTAAAGATTGAAATTCACAAATTGTAATAATGAAAGTGTTGTGATTATAAAAGTGCATAAATTTACTTTTACAGCGATTAGTGGTAGTTACTGTTGATAACTGAAAGATTTCGATCGTGAAAAAGTAAGTACCTAGTTAAGATGGATTCTTTTATTGCAGGATTTGTAGGTGTGGTTATTTTATTAGGTATACTATTAGTTTTAGGTGCGTTTAGAGAATCTGATTTGGCATCTGCTTGGTTTTCTGAATTGTAATTTTTTCTCAAAGTTTTCTGAGAATCAGATATTGTAAAACGTTTGTTAATGATGAGAGCAACCACGAATATTTAAATATATTAAATCGATTAATTTATTGTTGAAATGATGTGTGTGGGACTATATTATATAAAAATAATGTAGATTTTATTTTATTTGTAGTTTGCACGACACGTAAAATAATCAAATAAAATATGGCTTATGTGGGGATGGAATTTTCGGAAAATGGTTCAGTAGAGGCTTGGTCCCCTCTTCCTGGTTTACTCCTCTCAAGCATGAAGTTCTTTGGGTCATTCTGTAGAACATCCCCATCTGCAATTTTGCATTTTTCTTTTCATATACGTGTTCTACGTTGGTTGTAAGAAGCATTTGTGGCTTACGAAACTTTGGACAAATGCCATTTTTTTATCCTTGTGGGAGGGGGAATTTTTTACCGAAATCTTTTGTAAATTTTATTTTATCCCTTGTCGTTCAACAAACATAACAAGGGCAAGAATAAAACAAAATTTACAAATCCCCCACAAGGATTAAAAAAATTGTATATGCCCAAAGTCACAAATGCTTCCTATAACAACGTAGAACACGTTAATGGAAAAAAATTGCAGATGGGGATGTTCTATAAAATTACCGTTTTTTGGCCGCTATATAAAACCACTAACTCCTTCAATAAAGCACTAAAATTTCCTGAAGATCCCGACCAAAGTAGTTTTGGCTATAAAACGCTTGTTTTTTGATTGTGGTATGTTCTTCATATCATGCTTTTTGTCCCAACTAAAAATATTTTCCTTCCTGCTTCCTGTTCGTTCTGAAAATCTGTTAGGTACCTCCCATCTCTTTTTATGTTGCATTTTTTTAATTTTTCCGTGTATATAGATATAAGGTATCTATAATTTTGTTACTATAGATGACATCGATAAAGCTATAAAGAAACTGATGAAATGTGAAGATACTTCAGACGTCCACTCATCAGAATCTGACTTTAACAATAATAGGAAAAGGAGCAGAATGAGAATATGTTTGTCCGAATA
Organism: Leptura quadrifasciata; assembly: GCA_963675555.1. NCBI lineage: Eukaryota > Metazoa > Arthropoda > Insecta > Coleoptera > Cerambycidae > Leptura > Leptura quadrifasciata. The sequence continues at coordinate 25,452,414 of OY776682.1, forward strand.
TTCAAGCAGTGAAGACGAGAGGCTTACTGAATCAATTCAAGTTCTACAAAGGCCACCAGTTTTCCCAACATTGAACTCTAATTTTGACTACAAGCAAACCTGGTAAATGTTAATTAGAATAATAATTTTCTATACAGGGTGAGTGATTTAGGCTGGCACAATTAAATATTCTAGGTTATTTCAAATGAAGACCTCTATCTTATACTACTAAAAACAAGCAAATTTTGTTGAATTTTTTTTAAATATTTCGTATAAAAGATGTTTGTTCTTTTACTGAATAATTTGAAAATCAAGAATTGATAAACAATTCTGAAATTATTCTCCAAGTTTTCATAGATCAAAATAAATGATTTTGCCTGTCCTATTTTTTTCTAAAATTGATGGTATATAGATGATATTTTATTACTACTACATGCTAAATAGTTCAATTCAATAATTTATTTATAGTCCTAATATTGATTAAAAATATAATTAAAGCAGACATCTGCCATACAGTTATAAATATTCAATAAATAAGAATCAAATAGATTTTTTTAAGATATGCGAATTAAAACATATTTTGGGAGAGTTTAACTGCTTTTAAAATATCTAGTATAGGTTTTGGATATATATATATATATATATATATATATATATATATATATATATATATATATATATATATATATATTACAATATATGTTTTTTTATTTAGATGCCGATGTTAAGCAGCGGATGGAACTCGCTAGTACTGATGAGGGTATGAATGAAAAATACATAAAACAATATGATTTTTTAACTTTAATTATTGTGTTTGTTTTAGATATTGAGTCTGTCATTGAAAATAATTTTTATTTCACTTATAGCATCCTTATAAACCCTTTCGTGGTAGCTGTGGTGTAAAATTTAGTAGAAAATTTTATCGAAAATATAAATGGAGGGATGTGTACTAGAGACAAAAATTTCTTGTTGTTATGAAAGAGGCTTTCGGGAAGTTTAAGTATAATTTAGACGAATACATGATTTCCAAGAGCAGACCCAATGAAGCTACAGTTCATTTTATTTATTTATTTTGTAGGAAGGCGTATAAATTATCAAACAAAAATCGAGGTGATATCAACAAAATCCAAGTACACAAACAGGCTATTTGTTGATCTAGGTCAAAAATGTATATGTGGACAATTTCTTCAGCGTATAATTTATAAATAAGAATGTCGTATAATAGCTTTCGCGATATAGCATTTCAAAAAGAAATAGTTTTTCTGTGAACTTGATGACTAGGTGTTAGAGTTTCACTGGCAGAGTTTCTCCCAAAAGACAAAATTTTATTATGGCATTCCCTTGAATTGCTATATCTCCAAAGTTCATAGAGAATTCATTTATGTGACATTTTTTATTTCTAATTGAATGCCTGACGAAATTGTCTATTATGTTTTCAGCTTATTAGTTACAAAGAAAATATCAACGAATGGCGCCTTTTTGGCCTCAGAGTTTGTTGATTCCACCCATATTTTTGTATAATAATTTCTACACTTATTTTACAACTTTCTATTTCAAAAAAAATGTATATGAATTTTAAAGTCACAGAGACAGGGCCTAAAATGCATTTTAGAAATAGTGAAAAAGCTATATTTTCATATTTTAAAATTGATGTACCTACCGAAAATAATGCAACATATGTAGATTGTATGTCCGTTCCCAATTTGTGATAATATATAACTTTTTACAGCACCGCTGCCACTAAATAAAATGTATTATTTACCCGTTAAAAAATCTACAAGGTATCCCATTATTTTTATGGAATAAATATTATTTGTCTGGTTAAATGAAATAAAACTACTTGATCATACCATATACAAGATAGAAAAAATGTGAAATTAATAAGATTATTTTATAAATATCTTGACGGGCAATTGACTGTTGAATTTGATAAAACTTTATCCAAATATTTAATTGTAAACCTAATAGAACATTATATAGGTATTAAGGCATTGGGCCCTGCCTTATACGACCTAATAAAAAAAAATTATATTCATTCGGTCGAACCCGATAAAATATTATTTACCAGGTTAAATAAGGGAAATCAGTTGACCCTGCATTATACGACCTGATAGAAAAAAAATTGAATTCATTCGATTAAATATTATAGATACTCTAACAGGTATTTAATATTGAAACCTGATAAAGTTTTATACAGGTATTTAAATGTTGAAGCTGATAAAACAATAATTTACCAGGGTAAATACGAAATTGACAGTTTCACTAACCGTATACACACAACATACAACCTTATTAATTAAACCTGGTACAACATGATGATTTTAATTTTATCAGGCTCTATATCGAGATTTTCAGTAGGGATAGAAATATATAAAGAGACACAACTGTAAGTGCTTCGGCCTTGCGCCAAATCTCACTCTGCATATAATATTTTTTTTAATACATTTATTTAACGTCGGCCTATTTCCGCTACTGAGGCCTAACACCGACGCCTGTAGACGAGCTACCCCCAACCAGGAATTTTGCCGAACCTCTTCCCTTAAGAAGAGTAGATATCTTTTCCTTGCCTAACATTGAATAGACAAGGGACCGACGGCTTTACATCCCCTCCGAAGGATGGTATATCTCCTATACAACCCTCGCCTAAGGTTGCATAGCTTCCGCGCATACACTGATATACAAGCCGCTGGAAGATGTGTGAGGCGAGAACGCGGTTTCCGTTGGAATGGTCACCCATCCAAGTACTAACTGCGCCTGTCGTTGCTTTACATCGCATACCGAAGTATGTACATAGTAAAGACGCACCTACGCTCGCCCCCCCCCATATAATATTCGTTTAATTTAAAATTGCAGAACGCTGTAGTAAATGTAAAATCAAGAAAAGAGATGGATTGGTTGGCTGTGATGGGCCATGTAATAACTGGTTTCACTACATCTCTGTGCCAATCTAAATGACGCTGAGTTTAATTTGTTAGAAAAAAATTAAAACCTACTCTACTTGTGCGATTCTTGCAAAATCAAGTGCTCTGTCATGGATAAGGCCGAGTCTACAAAGTAAGTTAACGATATTAATTCCAAGATATCTGAAATGAATTGTAATTTCAACATAGATAATATAAATGAATTACTACAAAAACGATACGACACTATATGCTCAAACAATTCAACTCGGTGTTTTCAACTTTCAAAAATGACATCGAGCAGACTATGTTATCTAGAATGGATGGTGTCAACAAACGTCTACAGAACATGATAGACATTATGCCTCAAACACAATCCTATATGCTGTTACAAAATCAGACCTGTTACGTAATATTAATCCAGTGGCTTCTGATATTAACACTTCCAAGGTCAAGAATACATAGAATAAAATATGGAATTTTGTTTTGGGGCAATTCGCGTCATTCAATAAGAGTATTCCGCTTACAAAAAAAGGCAGTCCGATCGATACTGGGAATATCGAGATTGACTTCTTGCAGAACACTATTTAAACGATTAGGATTATTAACTATAACAGACATTTATATTTTGGAAACGCTATTATTTGTTAAGCATAACTACATGTTATTTCATTCAAATAGTTTTTTCATGACTATAATACCCGGAGAAACAATGATCTATCTATACCACTGCACAATAGAAATTTAACTGAAAGTAATCCTGCCTATATGGGAATAAAAATATATAATAAGTTGCCTGATTACATAAAGAACACTGAAAATATCAAATTATTTAAGAAACAAGTATTAAATTTGCTCAAACAAGAAAACTTCTATAATCTCTCTGACTATTTTAATCATAGGTTTGTGTAACAATATTGTATTATTATATTATTATTTTAACAATTTTAAGTGCTCAATGTATCGACTATTCTATTATTGTCTATTCTAAATGTATTTTAGCTCTAGTTTATTCTAAATGTATGTAATTGACGTGTCCTATACAAATTATGTACTCCTTGTACGATGTCTTGGACTAAATAAATATTATTATTATTACACTCGCAATGGATGTGTTGTTGCCTGCTGTGAGGATAATGAGTCCAAAAATTTTAAAGAATTAGCTAAAGGAAATCTTGGAGATAAGTATGAAGTTAAGCAACTTGCAACATTAAACCCAAAACTGAAGGTGGTTGGAATGTCTGAACAGTTTAAAGATAAGGTGTTATTAGAATATATTATTAAGCAAAATAAACATTTATTCGGCACTAATAGTCAGTGTAAAATAATCAATATAATACCGCTACGGAGAAACAGAAAAATATTTCAAGCCATAATTCAGATAGACAAATTCACATATAATAAGATTTTAAACTGCGGCAAGTTATTCATTGATTACGATTATTGTTCTGTATATGACGCAATAGACTTAAGACGTGTTTTAAATGCTGTGGCTTCCAGTATCTAGCTAATCAATGTTCATCAGGTAGTGAAGCACCCTGTATATACCCCATATATAAATTTAGTTTTTTTCTTATTTATTTCCAAATTCCAGTAATTCTTGCAGTTAATTCATTTTTTTACATTTATTTACTCATTTAATATTGGACACAATAAAGTTACCAGAATGCATTTTAAAATTACATTCTTTTAAAACAACGTTAAACGCTACATTTGTACGAAAGAATTTACTTAAAAATTGAGTCTAGTCACAGAATTTGTTTACAATGGACACGATAAGCGTCAAATACTTCTGTTACTTCTCACAGGGTGAAATCGCCTGTCGTTGTCTATCTTAAGTCATGCAAACGACGGACTTTGCAAACTACGACGCATGTAGACATTGAAATTTATAATATAAACATTTTCCAATCGTGAGACCACAAATCCAAAGCTTTCATGTAATTGTGACGTCATTTTTACCATATAAAAGGAAGACGGCGTTGTATTTAAAGAGGAGAAGATTGACAGCATCTGAAGGCAGCACCTTTTAGCTACGTCGCGATATTTTCGCCGAACTTTTATATTTGCATTTGAAATCCATTCTAAGCTACGTCGCGAGTTTCGCCGAGCTTAATAAATTATTTTGTGAATATTTTTCACTAAATCAGCCGTCTAAACTACTATCCAAACAATATTATGACTTACATCTTATTTTAACGAATTCTTCTCAACCACCGACATGCTCGACGAGGACGTCTAACATGTAGAACCTGGGGGAGAGCATTCACGGGCGATATAACGCTATGCAGAGTGCACAGAAATTCAGCAGGCATACATTTTTAAAGGTGATTGCTTGCTTATTTCGAAACTCTATTTTATTATTTGCAATTGCATTCATATTCTGGTTTCGACGGGATGTAATAGGGGAAATTAACGCATTTGTGGTACTAAAATAATATTAGATTTTTTTAAATATTAGCTTTGATTTTCAACAAGAAAATATAATACTACATTACCAGTTATTCAGTTATGATTTCATTTACGATTTTAATTCACAAAATTTCACTTTCTGAATATCTTACTAGGGAAATTTGCGTTAGCAAAGTAACAAGTTTATATTCAAGAACTATATATTTAGAGCTATGCAATAACAAGGTACTTTATCACAGACTAGTCAAACTTCATGTCTATCATTATTTTATAAAACAAATAGTGGACTTTCGTTTCCACCACATCTCATGTAAGGTTTTTCAAGAATGCTTTATATTTAAAGTACACTAGGAATATGTTCCTACTGTAACCACAAGGTTTTCTGATTATTGGACATTTACCTACGATAAATTATTATAGTTACATGGACGGCGTACTTTGAGTTCACAAAGGTTTGAAACATTGACTACGGCCAATTGGCTGGTTCTGTTCTCAATTGGGCTCAGTTACAACGAGGGATCTCAATATTTCAGGCAGTTGTCTGGTCACTTATTTCGATTGAAGGGTGATCTTACCTTCCCTGATTCGCGGCTTGGTATGTTTGACAATGATAGGCAATCTTCTGGTTGCTTTTCTATTTAATTACTATAGGGAGATTTCCCCAGCATTCTAAAAGGTTTTACGTGAGTGTAAATTCTCACCTCAGCAAAATTAATATGATTATCTGAACGATTGTTCCTACTCTAATTTCAATCAATAAACAGTGTATAATTAAAGGACGTTTCCTCAACACTTTATGGTATTTTACACGAGTATTTAACGTTCGTTTCTCAACTTAGTTTTGATAATGTATAAACATGACATGATTCTTGTCCTCTGTTGTGCATTCGATTTATTATTTGGCTATTGCTAACAACTTTAATTAAAAATTATTATTATCTAGCGATTGCTAACAACTTTCTTTAATTATAGACCATTATTACCTAGCGATTGCTAACAGCTCTATAATAGATTATCATTATCAGGCAATTGCCACAACCCTAATTACTGTTAAAATAACACAGCATACTTTTAACAAACAAAGTTCTTGTTATTGCATCAAAACACTCAGCATATCTACAGTATGGTCATTACTATAGCGACGCAAGTTTCCTATTATAATATTTAGACAATTGTCTCAAATATTTGGATTACTTTTGATTTCATGTTCGACTATTGTTGCATCAATTTATATAAAATAAAATGGGTTTTTTTACTATTTTTTTCCCATCAAATATTGTTTTTTTCTTTCACCTTTATCTTTTTCTTCATATAAGTAATAAACTAAATAAATGGTTTTGTTTCAAAGCAAAATAGAAAACAAACTTCAACTATAAATGTACAGTGCAACCTTGAGTAATAAAGTACTACATAAGTAACATCTACAATTAACTAAGTCTCTCAATTAATAGACGGTGTGTTCAAGTTTACCAGGTATTTAAATTAACGGAGTGATTAATTTTCTAAGTGATATAGTATCAGACAGAAACAAGTAATATTAAACTTTATATAAAAGAACCTGGGATAATTAAAAAGGGTTATTACACACACAATGAAATTTGGGTCCTACACTAACAAAACTAGACGATCACGCAAATGGTCAATCTTATTTGTTTATCCTTCAGATAAATAAATAGTAATTAATATACTGGTGACATAATTACCAGTACTTTCTTTTAGTAATTAAACAGGGTACCTCACAGCAGTTTCAGTAGGCATATATGTCCTAGATGTTCGGAATCCCACGAAGTTAGGAACTGTAATTCTGATTTCTTTAAGTGTGTAACATTGCAGTTAATTAAGAGAAAATCAACAAATTGATATTAACATTGCCCATGCTGTCTGGAATCCGAACTATCATGTTTATAAAAAATTCAAGGCGAATATTATGGATCGGGTATGGATTGCCAATTAATTTCAAATCTAAGTCAACATAGACAAACTGAGAATTTAATACCTAGAGATAAAAACGGCTCATTTACATGTTATTATCAAAATGCAAGGGGTATTTGTTCTAAGGCGGCAGATCTCTTTAATGCAACAGCCAGTGTTCACCAATATGACATTATTGCACTCACTGAAACTTGGTTGAATGATAGTTGTTACAGTTCTGAGTTTTTCGATATCAATAGGTATAATGTATTTAAATGTGATCGGGACTTTTTTACCACTTGTACCACAAGAGGAGATGTTGTGTTACTGGCAGTTTGTAAATAATATACCGCAACAAAAATATACTAATTCTCTCTGTGACAAATTACTTGACCTCCAACTTATTGATATTTTATTAGTACAAATTAAATTTAGTTTCCATTCTCTACATGTACTTGTTACCACCCTGCACGAAATCTGAAGATTATGAAAAGTTAGTAGACTATCTTGTGTCACTCTATTGCACCTACGGATCTGACCTTTTAGTGGTAGGTGATTTTAACTTATCGGAATATGTACGCTGCAAGTTTAGATAACAGAACTTCTAATTCGGTTCGTGCTACTTACAATTTTTCTAAGTTCTTTGAACTGAACAAATATAATCATGTTTCAAATACAGATGGCAGAATTATTGATCTCGTTTTCTGCAATAGGAACTATTCTGCTCACAAGGCATCTGAAGTTCTGCTTAAAGAGGATAGCTATCATCCCAGTATATTAATCTAGGCCGACTTTCGAAAGTCTAGCAATAATAATTTTCCTCAAAAAACAACTTTGACTTCAACTTTAAAAAGGCAAACTTTGTGGAATTGTATAGGGACTTGCAACTCACTGATTAATCATTTATTGAACATTTTAGTGATGTGGATTTGGCAGTAGACGCATTGTACTCCAAATTATATGATTTTTTCTAATACATGTACTCAAGAAACAAAAAAAGCTCCGGTTCTTATCCCGCATGGTTTAACGGTCAAATAATACACGATATTAAGCAAAAAGAAAAAGTGCTAAAAAGATACAAGTTACATGGCACTTCTGATGATGAAAACGAATTTAGAAAGTTAAGGTCCAAAATTAAATCGTATATCGATAATGCATATAATTTATATTTGTCCTGTAACGAAGCGTTTTTCGTTACGGAAATCTGCATGTGATTTATATTTATTTGTGATCTGTATAATATTTTCTGTTAATATAAAATCTATATTGTACCGCCTTAAGCACACGATGGTATATTAGCAAGCAATATTTGAGCACCGAAGTATTTATTTAAAGTCAGACTATTTGTACATTAGGAATTATTGTGCATACTTTAAAGTAATTAATTCAATAATTAGTTACCTATGGCCGATTAAATCCATTTCTTTTTCGCAGTTGGTTAGAATAGTTGTCTGAAGCCGATTTTATACATTACAAAATTCAGAATACTTTGTTTATACTAACCGACGCTCGTAATAACAATTCACCGGCACATTAAATAATTCAGAGCAGCCGTCTTCGCTATCTTGTAGTCAATATATTGATTCATGTGCGAGTCTGAAATAGAGGGGACCCTGGTAGGGAACGGCTATAAATTAAACAGCACCAGATATTTCGTTCATTAGTTATCCTACAACTTGAAGAAAGCAGTCGACTACCAGTGCACCAGTGCCCACCGAAGTTGGAAAGAGTAAGAACTTTTTAAAATACTTGGCTAGTGTAATTATATTTTACTGTTAATGAAATTTTTATTCCGGGAGTAACTGTTAGTACATTTTTATATACTTATGAATATTTTCTTTTATTCTGTTTATTTTCTGATTGATATTTTTCGAATATTTTATTTATTTTACTGTTTGAATATTTTACTTTAAATTATTCATTTCTGTGAGTTTCTTGCTTTTCTGAACCTGACATTGGCCCTGCGGCGACAGCAGGTTCTTTCTTTCTTTTCTTAACCTGACTCTGGCCCTGCGGCGACAGCAGGTTCTTTCTTTTCTGTCCACCTTTATCTACGTCTAGTCACGTTACTGTCAATTTCGCGTCCTTGCATATTTTCTTGAGTCCGGGATTAAAACCTTGTGACAAAATATTTGCTCGTCGATATTTATTTCTACGTACTGTTAACGTCGTAAAACACTAGCCAAGTTTCCGGACTGTTTTATAACTTGTTTCTTTGTAACACTGTAAATAATTATGCTTGCTTCGCATTTTCTGGTATCCGTACACTGTCTGCTTAATAGCCATTTTTATATATAAACTCGCTAACTTTACCGCTTATACGCTTTTGCCGCTAATATTATTATATTGCTTGCTACTCTCCCTCTACTGACTGAATATATGTAAATAAATTTGTATTAATTTCGCTTTCTGTTCTGTTTAGGATTGTAACCATAGGATTACAGTAATATACACAAATATTATTGAACTTCTGCGTTTTACTGTTGTGTTTGTGAAAGTCTAACTTCCCTTAATTGACCCACTGGAATTAACTGTGTCTTCACTGAGCTGCTTAGTCTCGCTCATCGACTTTTGGGTAGTGTTGTTCAATCACCTGAGACTTGAACTGGCGCCCGAGTAGCAAATAAAGCTCGAGTGTCAAAGTGACAGCCTTAGTTCTCGCACTGTACGAGAAAAAGAGCGTCACAATCCAATATTGAAAATAACATTTAGGTTAACCCAAACAAATAATTCTACATCCATCTCTTCATTTTTAAAATATGAAAATCAAATTATAGAAGACCCGCAATTAATTGTTGATAGTTTTACTGACTTCTCCTCGAAATCCTCCACACCTCCCAATTCCGGAGTCGAAAATATTACCGGCACCCCTAAAAATAACGCCAATGTCTTAAATCTGTCTGTTATCACTGAGGAAGAGATAATTGAAGCCATTAGAAAAACTAAAGCCACTATGACCATGGGTCCCGATCTAATTCCTGCATTTCTTATTAAATATTGTGTGACTGTATTTGCCAAAGCACTATTAATTATCTATAATCTAATATTAAGAAGTGCAAGTTTTCCCCAGAAGTGGAAATCTTCACGTGTGTGCCCTGTATTCAAGAAAAGGTGATTTGAACGAAATTACACGAACTATACACCAATTACCATCATTTGTAAATTTTTGAAGTAATTTTCACTCCTCCAATATTTATCGATCAACATGGTTTTATCAAAGGTAAGTCAACTATCACAAACCTTGTGTGCAAAACACAATTTCTTTGTGAAAGTCTGGATAGAGGTGGTCAAGTTGATATTATCTACACACACTCCTCCAAGGCTTTTGACAAGCTAGATCATAGTACCTTGATTAGTAAACTGGATACCTTCGGTTTTTCTTATTCGTTATTACAATTAATTGAATCATATCGCCAGGATCGATATCAATTTGTTCAGTACCGAGGTTATAAATCTGTCAGTTTCTTACAAAAATCCGGTGTGCTACAGGGGTCGATACTTTTCGCTTTTTTTTGTTATGTTCATTAATGATATTTTGGAGGGCTTCGATAGTAACGCCCATTTCCTCCTGTACGCAGATGATCTAAAAATATATCGATTGATTGACTCAATAGATGACTGTGTTAATTTTCAAAACTGCTTAAATGCCATTAATACATGGTGCAATGACAACTATTTACCTCTTGATGCCAGCAAATGTAATGTAATTCCATTTCGCGGAAAAACCAACATATACATGTTTAATTATAACATTGACAACGAAAGTTTACAAAGGCCTGAATTCATCAAAGACCTTGGAGTTTATTTCGATCCAAAATTATCTTTTAATAAACATGTAGAAATGACAACTGCTGCCGCTTTTAAAAGCCTTGGGTTCGTGATACGTAACTGTAAAGGTTTTAAAAATATTTCCAGCCATCGGCTACTTTATATAACTTTTGTTAGATCTCGCCTTGAATATGTTTCTATTGTGTGGAGTCCAATTTACAATTCCAATGTTCTACAACTAGAGAGAATTCAGCGTAGGTTCTTAAAATCTGCTGTGTATACACTTTACGGTGAATATCCACCCAGAGGATTTTCACAAACTGAATTGCTGGAAATGTTTAACTTAAAAAGTCTCAGCAATCGTAGAGGTGTTATCTCTATAATTTTCCGCTTTAAAATTGTATATAATAGTCTGGACTGTATTAACCTATCAAATCAATTATATAGTACCTAGAATCAGTGCTCGACATAACCACGTACTTGCAGGGCGTACACCACGAACAAACATCCTTATATCATTACCAATCTATCGAATGTATGCCAATTATTATAAAATTGAACATATTATCGATATATTTTTCTGTAGAAAGAGTGCAATTAGAAAAACTGTTTTTAACATGGATATTTCCTAAGACGGTGATTTGTTATATCATTATAGTACATAGATTTCATTACATTTTTAAGTAGCTTATATTGTCATATCTATCATATTTTATATATTTTTTATTTATATTGTTATATGCATTTATATCTATGTTAGTTCCTTAGTATCTGATTGTATATTTGTCTTTTTACTCCCTACTTTTACCTTTTTTACTTAGATTTATATATATATATATATGAAAAATACTAGGTTCTCGGGTTAAACCGCGTCTGAGATTGTTAATGTTAGGAGTTCGAGGAACTCCTAGCATTATTTTCTTTGACAATTTTTACTTGACCCACTTTTTCTCTTGAAAATGGCTCCAAAACGGGAGCCGAAACGTCGAGACATTAATAATCTCAGACGCGGTTCAAGCCGAGAACCTAGTATTTTTCATATCAACGACCGCGGAAGCTTCTCGGAACATATATATATATATATATATATATATATATATATATATATATATATATTGATAAAGTGTAGGATACCGGGTCCAAAAACAGATTAATATGTACGTACATATACTGATGTATATGGGGACCAGCTTGGTGGTTGGCAAAACTTACTTAATTAGTTTAGACTCCCGCTACCAGATGTCATAACAATAGAGTTTTTATTATAACGTACATTTGTTGTTGCTTATAATGTACATTTACCCCATGGCAGTTTTGTTTTGTTTGTTTATTATTAAGATCCTTATCACATATACAATATTAAAACTTATCAAATTAATTTTAGTTGTGGTTTAACCGAACTTAAATAAAATGTAGTATATATTTCGAGTTTAATGTAATAATATATTGACACCGTCGGCCATAAATGCCTATTTGACACCCTTGATATATAATATAATAAAATTGTATGGAAAATGCTTTTTAAATAAAAAAAGCTAACTCAGGGAACGTTTGGGTTAAACGAATGTCGCTTGTTTAAAATGCTCAAAATGATCTTCAGCAAATTATTCTAGATTTTGGTAACCCGTAAGATTTGCGAATCTTATTCACCAGATACACCAAAATGTTGAGGTTTTTATGTGATCCCCTGAAGAAACAAAATAAAAATTTATCAAATTCTACTTGTTTTCTTTTAATTTTATTTATTGGTCTAACTTAGCAAAGTAAAGAAAAATTCTAGCAATATTTTGCAATATCTTTTCACAAAATATACTTGGCAAAACTAGTGATTTTTTTGCTTACTTTTTTCTTTCTTTATTTACCTGGAAGTCATATACATGGTATTCACTTTTTCATTGGGATTATATTGGTAACTTCAGAACAGTAAGAGATAGAAAGTGGGTTAAATTAGAGAAGAGTTGTGCATTTTAAAGCTCGTTTAGATGATGTTTTCAGATTTTAAAAATGTATAGTAGTTTCAGAAGTACCCTAAAAATAGTTTAAAATAGCTATTGTTAATTTTTTTCTAAAACTCGCAGGATTTAGAAATAAATCTTTAGATAAAAAATAAAATTGTGGTGGTTGATTGACTATTCTCAAATATACATTTCCATAATTTTGACGCTAGTCGTTGCGAGTCCCAACTGTTGTTTTTCTTATAGATACATATCCTTTTTTTTAAGAAAGATGAATTGGCAGCAGCTTTACTTGATATCGACCGGTAAAAATTTCATTTTTAGCACGATGGTGCCGGACAGCGCGACGCCCAATTTTTGTTTCTTTTATGGATGCTATCCTTTTTTATGTAAATTCTTATTTATTTATTATTTTATTGAATACCAAACGGTAAAAATTTCATTTTTGGCACATTGGTGCCAGGTATCGCGAAGCCAAAACTTTGAAATTAAACCATTTCTGTTCATTAATAACGATACCTATTTCTAATTATTGTAAATTAAGATGTAATACATTTTTTTATCGAAATGTGTTCATTTTATTTTGCACTTTTTATTCAAAATGTATTTAAATCAAATAAAAGATAGCTTAAGTTTTAGCATACAGTTTTATTGTTAGCCGTTAACTTATGTTTTTCGTTGGCTGTTATGTATTTAGGTATCGTTTAATGTTCCAATAAAAATGTATACTAAAACTAAAGCTATTTTCTTGACTTAGTTATATTCTTAACAAAAAATGCAAAATATTCTGAAAACTTTTCAATAAGAAATGTATTACATTGTAGTTGATAATTAGAGAAAGGTAAAAAACAAAATAAAATAAATAAAAATAAAGTAAAAAATATATTTTCGTAAGATAAAAAAAATATGTTAATTTTCTTAAAATATTAATAAAATGCCAATAATAATACTAATTAAACAACAAAATTTTCTGGATCCTCCTTTTAATGTATTAACAACTAAATAAATAAAATAGAATACATTTTGTAGACATGTAAAAAACAAATTGTTTTTATTTCAATTGCACTTTCCACTGAAACAGTAATCGATGCAAATATGCAATTTTCATAAAGGCTACACTTGGTGTGAAAACCATCTTATAAATTTCAATGATTAAATTCATTCTCGTCGGTAAATATCTGCAAAACAAAACTTATTTAGGTACTCTGTGGCGTTGGCGACTGGTGAAATTTATATTAATCTGTCAGTATCAAAGCCTAGGATTCAAGTCATGCTTTAAGGTATGACTATCATGACTAAAATAAGTTCTGCGAAAAAAATCAAATAGGGGTGGCCTTAAGTTTTTTTAAGTACTTATAAAATATTTGCATTTTTTTTCAGAGAAGTAGAGAAAATGTATAGATTTGAAATTTTATTAAGAAATTTTGATTTTCTATGAAGGACCCAGCAAAATTCTTATGGAAATTGGCACCCGGTGAAATTGTTTATTTTTTTAATGTTTTTTACCTCCAGAACAAAAGCCTTAATGGACACGACCTATAAAAATGGACAGTTTTTGAAACATAGCCTGTCAAAACTTGAAAATTTCCATCATTTTAGACAATCAAGCATTTTTCACTTTTAAACCATTAACTTTAGGGAAAAAATGAGTCAAAAAATCCAATACCGATATAATAATAATAATAATAATAATAATAATAATAATAATAATAATAATAATAATAAGTCGTACACTTACTTGGGTGTCGAGCAACGCTCCACCCAAGAAGTGGGTGTAGTGAAAAACGCTCTCCGCGGCAAGTATCAGCACCGACTCCGACAGATCTGGTCTTCAGAACTGTCGGGGAAGAACAAGGTGTCTGCTACTAATATGCTTGCCGTTCCGATCCTTCTCTACTCCTTTGGAGTAGTGAAGTGGACTCGAGAGAAGCTGCGTCAACTCGATGTAGGAACCCGGAGAAAGATGCACCTCAATAGGAGCCTGCATCCTAAATCGTCCGTTCCACGGTTATATCTCCCACGCCATCGGGGAGGCCGTGGACTCTTGAGCTTGGAGAGTCTACACAGCAGGATGGTGCTGGATGGAGCCTGTAAGGTCGTCAGGAGTTCGGATCCCCTCCTCTGCATGGTCCGAGACCATGAAAATGCAGGGGTAGGAGCTTTTCTGTTTAAGGCAGCACGCAGAGCAGCCGATGAACTCGGTCTCATCTTCGACGTTGAGCGGGATAATCCCGACTCTGTCACCGAGTTGGAACCCGCTCGGCGGAAAGCCCAAATAAAAGCTGCAGAACAAACCATCTTTCTGCAGCTCCATTCGGATAAGCCACTGCATGGTGTCTTCTATAGAAATATAGAAGAACTTGGCTTATCCGAAAGGCTGACCTTCGCCTTCTTAAGGTCAGCCGGGCTGAAGTCTGAGACCGAGGGATTTATATTGGCTTGCCAGGACGGTGTATTCAACACCCTCGTCTATCGAAGTCGTGTCATGGGTGTGGAGGTCGCTGACGTCAGCTGCAGGGCCTGCCGCAGAGCGCCGGAGACGCTTATGCACTTGTTGTCGGCCTGCCCGACATATGCAGTCTCCGCCTATATCCAAAGGCACGATGGAGCACTACGAGTGCTTTACTACCATCTGAGGCACTCGTATGAGATAGACGAGACACCAGTGCTGCCTTATGCTCCGGGGGATATTGAGTCCGTTGTGGGGAATGAGAGGTGTCTAATTTATTGGAACTACTCGTTTCCCACGGTCAGGCAAATACAGGCAAACAAGCCTGACATAGTCCTCATAGACCACCAACTCAAGACAATGTTCGTCATAGAGTTCTCGGCTCCCGCGGAGAACAACATTGTCTTGAAGGAGGAAGAAAAGCGGACAAAATATCGAGACCTACTCTTCGAACTCCGCAGACTGTATCCAGACCATACTGTCAAGCTGGTGGTACTGATTATAGGAGCTCTCGGTGGAACGAGACACACGCTGCTTTCAGAATTGAACATCATACCGGCATGCCGACAATCGGCAGAAGTCCTAGCCGGGAGAATGCAGAAGGCTGTCATTCTTGGTTCATTGCGTCTGCTCAGGGCACACGAGTCACGGAACCAGTGATCACTGACTCTACGGTGTAGAGAGTGGTTACTGGCGCTCCCAGCGTACCCTCTCTGGTATCGGAGGCAGGGAGAAGGACGACTGGTTTTACTTAAAAAAAAAAAAAAAAAAAAAAAAAAAAAAAAAAAAAAAAAAAAAAAAAAAAAAATAATAATAATAATAATAATAATAATAAGAGGTTCGTAGGGCTCTTGATGGCTCTAAGAACTTTGCTGCTCCAGGTCCCGATGGGATAAATAACTTTTGGTGGAAAAAGTTATCGAGCACCCACCACCATTTGGCCAGAATATTTAATTCCTGGTTAAATGGGGAGCAGCAAATCCCTTCTTGGGTTGTTGAGGGGCGGACAGTGCTGATCCCCAAGAACGGAGATTTGTCCAACCCAAAGAATTACAGACCGATAACCTGTCTAAACGCATGTTACAAAGTGTTTACACGCATTTTGTACATGCGGGTGCTCCACGCAGTTGAACCGGTTTACGAACGGATATATGAGCAACGAGGGTCGAAGAGAGGTGTCGCTGGCTGCAAGGAGAACCTGTTGATTGACAGATGTGTCACGCAGGACTCCATGCAGTATAAGCGGAACCTCTCTATGGCCTGGATCGACTACCGCAAGGCATTCGACATGACATCGCATGAGCTCATTGTTCACTTGCTCCGATGTCTTGTGGTACCCGGTCCCGTAGTGAGATGTATTGAAGAACTGATGCCGCTCTGGAGGACTCGCTTTACCATAACATCGGGTAACGATAGAGTCCAAACAGAGTCGGTAACATTCAGAAGAGGAGTATTTCAGGGAGATTCCCTCAGCCCCCTTCTGTTTTGCATCTCACTACTGCCATTATCCGTCTCGCTCCGGAAAACCCGTGGCTACAACTGCGGTACCCCCGGCGACAGGAGGCATAAGGTCACCCATCTATTTTATATGGATGACCTTAAACTTTATGCCTGTGGAGAGAGGGATCTCCAACAGTCCCTTAGGGTGGTACAGGAGTATACGCAGGCTGTCGGTATGCAGTTCGGGTTGGACAAATGCGCACTGATCCATCTCAAGAGAGGACGATGCGGTGACTATGGAGAGGACGCGCAGCTCGTGGACGGAAGCATCTTACACCATCTAGATGCCGGAGAGTCGTACACTTACTTGGGTGTCGAGCAACGCTCCACCCAAGAAGTGAGTGTAGTGAAAAACGCTCTCCGCGGCAAGTATCAGCACCTACTCCGACAGATCTGGTCTTCAGAACTGTCGGGGAAGAACAAGGTGTCTGCTACAAATATGCTTGCCGTTCCGATCCTTCTCTACTCTTTCGGAATAGTGAAGTGGACTAGAGAAGAGCTGCGTCAACTCGATGTAGTAACCCGCAAGAAGATGCATCTCAATAGGAGCTTGCATCCTAAATCGTCCGTTCCACGGTTATATCTCCCACGACATCGGGGAGGCCGTGGACTCTTGAGCTTGGAGAGTCTCCATAGCAGGATGGTTCTGGAGGGAGCATGTAAGGTCATCAGGAGTTCGGATCCCCTCCTCTGCATGGTCCGAGACCATGAAAATGCAGAGGTAGGAGCTTTTCTCTTTAAGGCAGCACGGAGAGCAGCCGATGAACTTGGTCTCATCTTCGACGTCGAGCGGGTAAACCCCGACTCTGTCACCGAGTTGGAACCCGTTCGACTAAAAGCCCACATTAGAGCTGCAGAACACAACATCCTTCTGCAGCTCCATAAGGATAAGCCATTGCACGGAATCTTCTATAAAAATATAGAAGACCTCGGCTTATCCGAAAGGCTGACCTTCGCCTTCTTAAGGTCAGCTGGGCTGAAGTCTGAGACCGAGGGATTCATAATGGCTTGCCAGGATGGTGTATTTAACACTCTCGTCTATCGACGTCGTGTCATGGGTATGGAGGTCCCTGATGTCAGCTGCAGGGCCTGCCGCAGGGCGCCGGAGACTGTAATGCACTTACTGTCGGCTTGCCCGACTTACGCAGTCTCGGCCTATATTCATAGACACAACGCAGCATTAC
Organism: Leptura quadrifasciata; assembly: GCA_963675555.1. Lineage (NCBI taxonomy): Eukaryota > Metazoa > Arthropoda > Insecta > Coleoptera > Cerambycidae > Leptura > Leptura quadrifasciata. The sequence continues at coordinate 25,470,472 of OY776682.1, forward strand.
GAGTGCTTTACTATCATCTAAGGCACTCGTATGGGATAGACGAAACACCAGTGCTGCCTTACGTTCCGGGGATATTGAGTCCGTTGTGGGGAATGAGAAGTGCCTAATTTATTGGAACTACTCGTTTCCCACCGTCAGGCAAATACAAGCCAACAAGCCTGACATAGTACTCCTCGACCACCAACTCAAGACAATGTATGTCGTGGAATTCTCAGCTCCCGCTGAGAGCAACATTGTCTTGAAAGAGGAGGAAAAACGGACAAAATATCGAGATTTGCTCTTCGAACTCCGCAGGCTTTATCCAGGCCATTCTGTTAAAATAGTGGTACTGATTATAGGAGCCCTCGGTGGAATGAGACAGACGCTGCTTTCAGAACTAAAGATCATACCGGCATGCCGAGATTCGGCAGAGATCTTAGCCGGCAGAATGCAGAAGGCTGTCATCCTCGGTTCATTACGTCTACTCAGGGCACACGATTCGCGGACCCGGTAGTCACTCACCCCACGGGCGTGGGGAGTGGCTATTGGTATTACCAGCTCCCCTCTGTGAGGGTCGGAGCCACAGAGTAGGGTGACTGGTTTTTTGTAAAAAAAAAAAAAAAAAAAAAAAAAATAATAATAATAAAAAAAGCAGGAGGGGCTAACTTTCATCTATTAAGCCTTTGGTGAGTAGCGCCACCACTTACTCCAGCTAGGGGTGCAAAACCGAACCGGCAGCCCTAGTGCACCCGGGAGGGGAAAGCATTTTCCCCTCTGGTGTCGGTCGTGGGCCTGCTGGGCTAACCACCCACAGGCTCTAACCTTTGGTTCCGGCAGGCCGAAGAGAGGGCCCCCACGATCGACCCCGTTCGGATAGGGGTCAAGGGCAAGGTGGTGGGGCCCAACCGGATAGACCGCCCGTTGACGACTTACGCAATGTTCATGGACGCTTTGAGTGGACGGATGAACTGAGGGATGAGCTTCTGCAGTGTTATGAAAGCAGTGAGCCCGCGCGAAGGGGGTACATGGCGCGGATGCATGCTCTGTGGTGTGAGAGGCTTCCAGAGCATAGCGCCTTCACGCCACAAAATCTGCGTGACTATGTATCCCACCTTCGTAGTAGGGGCTACGTGAGGGCTGCTCCTGGGCCGGTGAATGAGGTGGCGGAAGAGCCGCCACATTCACCGGTTGAGGACGTAGCTCTCCTCGTTCCGCCAATACCAGAGGGCCTCAGTACCAGAAGCGGGTTACACCATCTGAAAACCCCCGGGCCACAAGACCTGGCCAGAGTGGACGCTGAACTTCGTACAGCGCTACCGGAAGAGGCTGACATCTGGCACATAAATTGTGCCGTGTATGCCGCTGCTCAACGCTCGTCTCAGGTGGAGAGGCGAAATACCTCTTCCCCACAGGAGAGAGCGCAGCGGCGCATACAAAAGATGGAGGCCAAAATCCGGTCGGCGAGACAACACGCATCCCGTGTCCAATGTGTGATGGACTACATGGCGGCCAATAGGCCTTTCACGCCTAAAGTTCGACGTATAGCCGCCAATTTAAGACGCGCCCATCACACACTCAACGGGGCAGTGCTACAAACCACCAAACAGCACTGCCTCGATAGGATACGGATGCTAGTGGCTTGCAAAAAGTCACTAGTGAGGCGGGCGAGGGGGCTGGCGGAAAATAACCTCTTTCGCCAAAAGCCTTCGCGCCTATTCGAACCGCCTCAGCGTGTTGCCGACAATCCACCGACCGTCGATCAGGTGGAAACTTTCTGGAAAACGTTGTACGAACAGAGGCTTCCGCTCAACAGAGACTCTCCGGCCCTGGCACACTTTGAAGCTTTTTGCCAAAGGCTTCATCTACAACAGGAGGTGTGCCAACCAATAACCCCAGAAGAGGTTCGAAGAGCTCTTGAAGGCTCTAAGAATTTTGCTGCTCCAGGTCCCGATGGGATTAATAACTTTTGGTGGAAAAAATTAACCAGTACCCACCACCATTTGGCCAGAATTTTTAATTCTTGGCTAAATGGGGAGCAGCAAATTCCTTCTTGGGTTGTTGAGGGGCGGACAGTGCTGATCCCCAAGAACGGAGATTTGTCCAACCCAAAGAACTATAGGCCGATAACCTGTTTAAACGCATGTTACAAGGTGTTCACACGCATCTTGTACATGCGGGTACTCCAAGCAGTTAACCCAGTTTACGAACGGATATATGAGCAACGAGGGTCGAAGAGGGATGTCGCTGGCTGCAAGGAGAACCTGTTGATTGACAGATGTGTCACGCAGGACTCCGTGCAGTATAAGCGGAATCTCTCCATGGCCTGGATCGATTACCGCAAGGCATTTGACATGACATCTCATGAGCTTATTGTACACTTGCTCCGATGTCTTGCGGTCGCCGGTCCCGTAGTGAGATGCATTGAAGATCTGATGCCGCTCTGGAGGACTCGCTTTACCATAACATCTGGTAATGATAGAGTCCAAACAGAGCCGGTAACGTTCAAAAGGGGTGTATTTCAGGGAGATTCCCTCAGCCCCCTTTTGTTTTGCATCTCGCTACTGCCATTATCCGTCTCGCTCCGGAAAACCCGCGGTTACAACTGTGGTACCCCCGGCGACAGGAGGCATAAGGTCACCCATTTGTTTTATATGGATGACCTTAAACTTTATGCCTCCGGAGAAAGGGATCTCCAACAATCCCTTAGGGTGGTACAGGAGTACACGCAGGCTGTCGGTATGCAGTTCGGATTGGACAAATGTGCACTGGTCCATCTCAAGAGAGGACGATGTGGGGACTACGGCGAGGACGCGCAGCTCGTAGACGGAAGCATCCTACACCACCTAGATGCCGGAGAGTCGTACACTTACTTGGGTGTCGAGCAACGCTCCACCCATGAAGTGGGTGTAGTGAAAAACGCTCTCCGCGGCAAGTATCAGCACCGACTCCGACAGATCTGGTCTTCAGAACTGTCGGGGAAGAACAAGGTGTCTGCTACTAATATGCTTGCCGTTCCGATCCTTCTCTGCTCCTTTGGAGTAGTGAAGTGGACTCGAGGGGAGCTGCGTCAACTCGATGTAGGAACCCGGAGAAAGATGCACCTCAATAGGAGCCTGCATCCTAAATCGTCCGTTCCACGGTTATATCTCCCACGCCATCGGGGAGGCCGTGGACTCTTGAGCTTGGAGAGTCTACACAGCAGGATGGTGCTGGATGGAGCCTGTAAGGTCGTCAGGAGTTCGGATCCCCTCCTCTGCATGGTCCGAGACCATGAAAATGCAGGGGTAGGAGCTTTTCTGTTTAAGGCAGCACGCAGAGCAGCCGATGAACTCGGTCTCATCTTCGACGTTGAGCGGGATAATCCCGACTCTGTCACCGAGTTGGAACCCGCTCGGCGGAAAGCCCAAATAAAAGCTGCAGAACAAACCATCTTTCTGCAGCTCCATTCGGATAAGCCACTGCATGGTGTCTTCTATAGAAATATAGAAGAACTTGGCTTATCCGAAAGGCTGACCTTCGCCTTCTTAAGGTCAGCCGGGCTGAAGTCTGAGACCGAGGGATTTATATTGGCTTGCCAGGACGGTGTATTCAACACCCTCGTCTATCGAAGTCGTGTCATGGGTGTGGAGGTCGCTGACGTCAGCTGCAGGGCCTGCCGCAGAGCGCCGGAGACGCTTATGCACTTGTTGTCGGCCTGCCCGACATATGCAGTCTCCGCCTATATCCAAAGGCACGACGGAGCACTACGAGTGCTTTACTACCATCTGAGGCACTCGTATGAGATAGACGAGACACCAGTGCTGCCTTATGCTCCGGGGGATATTGAGTCCGTTGTGGGGAATGAGAGGTGTCTAATTTATTGGAACTACTCGTTTCCCACGGTCAGGCAAATACAGGCAAACAAGCCTGACATAGTCCTCATAGACCACCAACTCAAGACAATGTTCGTCATAGAGTTCTCGGCTCCCGCGGAGAACAACATTGTCTTGAAGGAGGAAGAAAAGCGGACAAAATATCGAGACCTACTCTTCGAACTCCGCAGACTGTATCCAGACCATACTGTCAAGCTGGTGGTACTGATTATAGGAGCTCTCGGTGGAACGAGACACACGCTGCTTTCAGAATTGAACATCATACCGGCATGCCGACAATCGGCAGAAGTCCTAGCCGGGAGAATGCAGAAGGCTGTCATTCTTGGTTCATTGCGTCTGCTCAGGGCACACGAGTCACGGAACCAGTGATCACTGACTCTACGGTGTAGAGAGTGGTTACTGGCGCTCCCAGCGTACCCTCTCTGGTATCGGAGGCAGGGAGAAAAACGACTGGTTTTACTTACTAAAAAAAAAAAAAAAAAAAAAAAAAAAAACTTTATTTAATGTGGCGGGGTGTCAGCTAAAAGCTGGTATAAATCCCAACCACGGGCTTCAGTTGTTACATAAGATAGAGGTATACACAGAGAATGCAGATCGATTATTAAACATATACATATAACTAAATGCTAACAATAATATCTAGACTATGGCATATTAAAAGTTACATTATAACAGATAGGCGAGAAAGTAAGGAGCTAAACAAGTAATAAGATAGACATACACATGTGGTATTGTATTGGTAATATAATTAGCCATTGAGCAACATAGACTTAATTTTATTTTTAAATGTTTGATATGAAAGAGTTTTAAACACTTCTGGAATTTTATTGTATAAATTAGCTGATAGATATGAGAAGGACGATTTATATTGGGTAGTTCTATGAACAGGGATATGTAGAGTACTATCAACAAAGCGCAGGCTATTATTATGCAATGAGGCACGGAATACCAGCCTCTCATATAAATATTTAGGCAGGTTTTTATTTATTATTTTGTGAACCATACATACTAGATGCAATTGCCATTTCTGTCGTAGATTAAGCCATTTATGCTGGTGATAATAGGGTGTTATATGGTCCCGTTTTCGCACATTAGTAGAAAAACGCATACATGAATTTTGAAGTTTTTGCAGTCTGTACTGTTCAGCAACTGTAAGGCACGGACCATATACAATATCGCCATACTCCACAATAGATAAAATAAGTGACTCTGTAAGTTTTAACTTAGTAGAAGTAGGTAGTACATTTTTGAAACCATAGAGTGTTTTTAGCTTGCCATATGAATTCTGCAAGACTTTAGTGACGTGGTTACTAAAAGTGAGATGATTGTCAAACCAGATTCCAAGATTTTTTATAGTTTCAACTACTTCAAGCTTTTCATTACCGATAAATAAATTACACGATTGATCTGAAAATTGTAACCGCTTAGATTTATAGTTGATTGCGCTTGATTTTCTTGCATTTAGCTGCAAGCCATGTTCTATGGAAAAATTGTAAACAGCAAGTAAATCGGTATTAATTCTTTCCATTGCTACGTCAACATTATCCGGGTTATACGATAAGTATAGTTGACTGTCATCCGCATAGTATTGTGATTTACAGAATCTAATGACATCTGACAAATCAGCTATATATAAAATAAATAGAATAGGCCCTAATATCGACCTTTGAGGGACACCCTTATTGACAACCATTGATTCCGATAATACATTAGTTTTAACACTTTGAGACCTTCCAGATAAATAATTCCTAAACCAACCAATTGAGTTTGGATCAACACCAAAAAAAGTAAGTTTGCTGAGTAATAATTCATGGTCTAAACAGTCAAAAGCTTTTGTGTAGTCCAATACAACTGCTGTGGTAACTTTGGATTCGTCTACGGCTTTTAAAATGTCGTCAGTGACATCTATCAATGTAGTAATAGTACTATGACCTTCACGGAAACCAGACTGATTTAAGGGCAGAATGTTATTATTATGAATGTGAATCATGAGTTGGTTCTGAATAATTCTTTCCATAACTTTAGACATGACATTTAATAAGCTGATAGGTCTAAAGTCGCTATGTGATTCCGGAGAACTTTTTTTTGGCAATGGCTTCACAACCGCTTTTTTCCACTCGTTGGGTACAACATTATTTTCAATCGAAAAGTTTATCACATGTGTCAATGCTCCTAAGCAATAAGGTAAACAGAGTTTAAGCATTATGAGTGTTATTTTGTCATTACCAGCGGAATTAGACTTGATTAAAGAACAGGCTTTACTGACGTCATTTTCATTTACTTGTTGGAGTTTTAACTTAGAAGTCACTGACATAGAGACATTTGACTTATACATATTTATGAGGTTTTCAGACACATTTGTTACAGGAACAGAATTTATGAAATAATTGTTGAAGTTGTTTGGATCATTTAGGTTTTCTGGTATATCAATTTCCGACTTATTTACCACGTTTAATTTATTTATTGCTGCCCACCATTCTTTTGAGTTATTTACCGTTCTAAGTTTATATTCAATGAATGCCTTCTTTTCGCGACGTATAGATGCAGTAACAAGATTTCTCAACTGTTTGTAATATACCCACTTAGATATAGCAATATCCTTGTTATGATCAGGCTTACGAATGTAGCATTTATATTTAGAAAATGCACGGTTTCTTAAGCGCATCATGAATTTTACATTTTCAGTGATCCAGGGTGGAAACTGTCTGGTGACTTTTATCCTTTTAAAAGGAGCGCAAGAATCCAACAAAAATATAATTTTCTCTTGCAACCATTCGGCTTTAGCATCTATATCATTGAAAGCTAAGATTTCTGCCCAATCTATTTGAGATGCAGCAAAATCTAACAATTCGTAATTAATATTTTTTAAATCTCGTATTTCGATAACTTTTTGTGGAAATTTGGCGCGTGAACATTCGAGGAGGCAATACGTAAGTAGATGGTCGGATATGGCAGGTAGAAGTACCGTACCAGTTTTTAGTACACTGTTTGATTTACTAGTGGCAATTATATCTATTAGGGTAGACGCATTTGAGGCTATTCTGGTGGGTTCTGTTATTACTTGAGTGAGCTCATAACTATATAAAATATTAGATAAATAAATACATTCAAGAGAATTTGTGTTTAGCATATTTATGTTTAAATCGCCCATAAAAACCAGTTCGTTTGAATTTGGATACAGAATAGAGAGAACTTCATCTAAGTTATCTAGTGACTGATAATTAACATTCGGTGGTTTATATAAGACCCCTAATGTGAATTTTTGTTTGTTAATGTTGACTTCGATCCACAGCTGCTTTAAATTGTTTTCAAGCAGAGCCTCTGGAATTTTATCCATGAGTGATGTATATTTTATACCCTTTCTAATATAAATCCCTACGCCCCCACCTCGTTTATTAAGTCTGTCCTTGCGTTCAAAGCTATAACCCGGTATATCGATTGCATTTGTTAATAAAGATGGTTTTAACCAAGTCTCAGTAACACCTATGATGTCAAAACTTTGCATCAAAATATAATTTTCTAAGTCCTCAAAAGTGTTTACAACTGATCTGCAGTTCATATGTGCTATCAGTAAGTTATGTTGCTCATGGCTGATTACATCAAGTTCTGACAAGCAATTCATTGTTAATACAAACAAATATGTATATAAAAAAGAAAAGAAAATCTATCACTGAATGGGATAAAAAATTAAAAGTATTAATAACCCTTATATAATATATAAATCCGATATAAGATAACTTTGTATAAAAAAAGAGAAAAACTGGTAAAAGTAAAAAGTGTATATAAAAAATTTTTAATCGAATTTTATTAATATAAGCTAGTATGTCATGTCATATACAGGGTGGGGCAATAGTGCGTCGGATCCCGATATCTCGAGTTCTATGGTAGCTAGAAATTTTTAAAAAAATTGCAAGTGAACTAGATAAAAAAGTTTATAACTGGAAATTATTTTCGAACATACAGGACGAGCCAAGACGAAATTACAGGACCAAGTTCCTTTTTCTTAAATGGAATGATATATATATCAGTACATTTTTTTAAGCTTCTCTCTAGGCTCTATTCATTCCTGTATTAGCATTGAACATCTCCCAACCACTTGGATGTAATGAATTTTTTTGTTGAAATAATGCAATCTGCAGATGGCTATTAAAAAAAATCACCATAGTCACAATTATGGGTTTTAAGAAAAACTTATGTGAATACCAGTTACGAGACATCTAATTAATGTTTATGAATCATTTTTATTTCCTAAAATTGTACAGAGTGGCCAAGAATTATTTTTCAATTAAAAACATTTAAATTGAATTTTCTCAATTTTTTCAAATGGAACACTGTATATTTTTCGACGATGTGATGTAGAAATGAAAAACGAACATTTTTTGTAAGTACTTCCCTAGGGATTTTACTTTATTTTTCAGAACACTGTTTTCTTCCTGTAAGTTGTTTATCATTTCTTATGTAGTTTCTAGTAGTACTTTCGCTATTTTGGAAAGAAATTTTGCATTTTATTTCTAGGAATTTGATGTTGTTACTTATTTTAGTTCATAAAGCTGTTGGTTTGTCAAATCTCCCATATTTTCCTCTCAGTTTGCATATAACCCTTTATGCGACGATTACTGAATTGGCGGCCACGGTGCTTAGATATATCTCAGAGGGTGTGCACTATTTTATAAACAGGCCACTCACAATACTGTTCGTCAATGACGGTGTAATAAATCTATTTACATTATCCAAAACATTCAGGAAAAAATACGTATACTGATTTTTTATAAGAGCGAAATTAGATAACGCTCTGTATTACATGTGGTACGTTTATTTGTGTGTTTTTAATATATTCTATGGAAGTCGTCTGTGATGGACTCACTTACATTCAAAATAAATTTGCCACTAAAGCATTTAAAACCAGATGTGAGTACCTGTCACTTTATTATGGTCCTTTCTTGGGTTTTACACTGGCCTCTTTCAACACCACCTATGGTGTTGCTTCTTTTCGCGCCTTTTAAGAAACTCTGACAATGCTTTTAAAATGCACTATTTTAACTGTCATTGATTTTCAATTTTTTAATTGTTTATGCACTTAGATTTTGCTGACAAATTCGGGTAACAAAATGAGGATCCTTTATATTTGCATTTTGTTTTTGCTTCTACAATAAAATCTCATTTTTTTATAGAAATTTTAATTTGAAGTTTCAAAATAAAATTGTTGACAAAATTAAAAGATATGTCTCCTCATTTTGGTACGGGAATCCGTATGACTATTTTACTATATTTTACTCTCGTATTATAAATTTAGGATGAATCTATTTTTATTTCTATAACATTGACAGTCTCAGAGATATAATATAGAAGTTTAAAGATGCCATCCGAACGTTTATAAGATTAAGTAATTAGCTTAAATGTTAAATATCTCATAAACTATGGCACTTGCGAAATGCTAAGAACCAAAATTAAAAGATTTTTTAATTAAGCTTTCAAACATCTTTTTATTTTGTTTTTGTAAGATAAAAAACGAAGAAGTGATGACCGAAACAATGTGCATCTCCACATTTTTTAAATAAAATTATCGCCATTTAATTAATAGCAAAATAGCTTTGTTGCTTAAGTTTTCGGACATTGTACAACAATCGCGGTCAATAAATAATATATAACTTATAACTCATTTTTGCTAAAATTTAGTTGTGTAAACGCAATATTTGTGACATTGTTATACATTTGTCAGAATAAAAATACAAAAAGTTAGTGTCATTTTCGGCGAAACCGGAAGTGAAAAAAATCAATTGCATGTCAAAATGTGCCGCTTATTATGTATGTAGTATATCCTAAATTTCAATCAATTATCTTCAAAACTAAAGGAGAAAAGGGTACCCCCCCATAATCCTGTTACACCCGGTATACGAAGATTATGTAACATACATTATATTAATATATATGATTTATTAGTTTTAATGAATACAAGCGTCTCAATGAAATAAATCGTATGTAATTCACTAAGTATAATACAGATGGTCAATTTTTTGTATGTTGTAGAATATTTTTTATTGTATACATTTAACACTAATGATTTAAATATTATCAAATAGTAAAAAATACAGTTATAAATAATTGTTAGAATATTTAAATAAAACTAATAGGGTAGAAACGCAATTTATAGAAGATTTTTTATATAAATAGCATATTTTTTATATAGAATTGATGAAAAAAATGAATTGTTTATAATAACGTTTTGTTTGTTGAAGTGTGTTAAGTTATTGCTATGTTTCCCGATAACAATTACACGATATTTTGCAAAAAAAAGTTTGAAAAAACGTATAAATAAATTACTTGGTAAACAAATTGCATATTCGTAATGTACGCGAAGAGGTACCACGAATTAAAAAAAGATACATGAAAATCCGTCAATAGGTTCCAGAGATATAGCTTGCGATATCAGATGGAAGATGCTGTTTCAACTTTCGAACGCCCTGATTTCATGGTTCACCCTCTCTCGCCTCAAGCCGTCTTCGTTCGAACTACACATTTGAAGCTTCACCAATGACCCTACTGAAGTGCAATCGTTTTAAATTTTTTCACACACATATTTCAGATCTTTGTCTTTCAAATGGCGCTAGTTACGTTTCTTAATTGTTATAAACAAAGTAGCTGTGAACTTTGTTTTTAAGAAACTAAAACTATGTCCCATATTGACCTAGGACAATTTAAAAAAAAAATCGTGTAAAAATACCAGTTTTTCGAATATGAAAAAGGCATTTTCTACGAGCAGTAGCAACGAAGTTATTCTATATGTTTATAAGTTAAAATTTATAGGGTTTTTGGAGTGAGATTTTGCAATAAAGAAAAAGAATTTTTTTTAGATCTAATAATTTATTTCAATAAAACAACTCTTCCCCTTTCATGAGATATCCGGCGTAGAACCATTGTATTTTCATTATTGTGCGTATAATGGGTATTGCAAAAAAAACATGTCTGGGATAAACATTTACAATTTTGCACAAATTATTGAATGAATCGATTTGAAATTTTTACTATATATTAAGTACCTACTGCAAGACCCAACTTTTTACGTAATGATAAAGTCGTAGGTACGTTGATTTTTGCAATATTTATTGTTAATTGAATATTATGCGAAAATAGATCGTTTTTTCATATCGACATTTTCAAATAGACATTTTAAAGATTTTTTAATTCCCTACGAGATAGTTACTCCGAATTGTTGATCAAATACTTTATTTTTTACTGGTAGGTAAAAATGTGCAAAAATTTACAATTTCTGGCCTTTAATTGTTAGTAACTAAAAACCACGCCTAATCCACTGAATAAAAAGTATAGGTTTTGCTCCTATATAGGTCTATATTACCTGAAAAACTTGTCAGATACCTAGATGGTTTAGAGTCTTAGCAAAAATCTTATTTCCTTTTTTTGTGGTTTATGTAATCCAATAAATTAAACAATAGACAATTACCTTATGTGTAACAAGGTAATTAGAATAAAATTGTATTTTCTTATATTCTTTTAGCAATAATTTTATTTGTATTTATCGCACATTTTAATACGACATATGAATACATTCATTATTATTAGTACTAATAAATGGTACCACGGTACCGATATTGTTCCATTTGAAATAATTGAGTTTTGCCCCAAAAACAATTTTGGTGAATTTTATTTAATCATAAATCACGTAATTTAGTGACTTTAACGGGATTTAGATTTTTGTAGCATTACACGGGTCATTTAGAATAAATCGGAACTGTCATGGCACACTTAAATGGAAAATTAAAAATTATATTATTAAAAAAATTGATGTTTGAAATGTCACTTATTGGGCATCGTTGCATTCAGAATTCAAAAATGCAATAATATATATAGGGATTTGTGTCAAATTATTGCATTGTTATCGGTCCTTGATAAGTATGCAAAATTTCAGTTTAATCTGACGTTTTGAAGTTGGTGAGAATCACGTTCAAAGATTCCGTCACAAACAAACAGACAAACAAACGAACAGACAAACAAACATACAGGTGAAGCTAATAAAAGCGTGTTAAAAAGAGTCGAATTGCCCATCCCTAATTAGAAATACTCGCTCTCGGATATCCATTTTCTGCATATTGCGTAATAACATTAGCGGGCGCGCCAATATCCATTGGCTGGATGTCGGTCTCGATAACTAGGGCCGAGTAGGACTACTACTCTTTGCTCCTAGATTATCTCTGTAGACCTGGACCGGCCTTCGTGATAGGTGGGCCCGCTTACTTCTACCAGACCCAGCTCGCAAATGCGAGATGTGTCGTGGTATTTTCTGCGGACCTCCCCTGGTCCTGGCTGTTGAACCTCGCTGGCTGAGGTCTCTTCTGGCGCTCTTCTTGTCTTGATATTTTCTTTCTTCGCCAGCTTGTCACCCCCGGGGGTAGTCATCGGTCGAGTTGGGTTTAGGAAGTTTTGGCTGGGACTGACTGCCGGTACGTAGGACATCAATTGATATCCTACCCCGGATCATCGGAAAGGTAAGGATATGAGCTGTGTAGCTCGGGAGTGTGGAGACCCTAAGTGCTTATTTTAGCACTTTCGGACTCCACGGAGCAGGTGGGACAACGGGCGTTGGACGGTATGTTGTCCGACGCCCGCAAGGAGGTTGGGTTAGGGTAGAAAAACGTCATGTCTCTGGTAGTGGTGGTCCGTCTTGGGGTATCTGAAACAGATCGGTTAGCGGGAAATATAAGTTATACTCACCCGTTGTCCAGTAGCTGTACCCTCGGCCGTTTATGCCTCGGGGCGTCGGCAGGGTCATAATCAGTGGCCTGTCTGATCAGCGGGTTCCCATGCTCCTCGGCTTGGGCGTACAGCTTCTTCGCTCGTTCCCGGATGACTTCAGTGACCGTGTTGTACTCCAGGTCTCTGACGATATCTGCGGTTCTCACATACCATGGGGCGTCGACTGCCGTCCTGAGGGCGATGTTTTCCACTGCATGGATTTTCTTCATGTAGGACTTTGCCCGGTAGCCCCACGCTACCGAGGCGTACGTCAGCTGCGGCCTGATGAGGGTCTTGATAAGCGTGAGCTTATTCCTCAAGTTGAGACGGCTCCCGTTTCCCATCATCGGGTAGATGAGAGCTCTCGCGCGCCGGGCCTTGGCTGTGATAGCGTCCGTGTTCTGTCTCCACGTTAGGCTTCTGTCCATGACCACGCCAAGGTACTTGACGGTGTCGTGCCGTTGGATGTCCTCGCCGTTCATGGAGACGTGTCCTGTGGGAATTTCTTTCCGCACTCGTCTGAAGAGAATGGCTTGGCTTTTGTCGGTGTTGACGGCGACTTTCCACTTCGTGCACCATTCTTCCAGGAGTGTGGCCGTTTCCTGGAGTTTTATGGTTGCGTTCCTGGCTTTCCAAGATCTGGCAATTATTGCTGTGTCGTCTGCATACAGGGCCAGGGCTGTGTGGTCGGTCCTGGGGAGGTCTGAGGTGTAGATAGCGAACAGGTGCGGTGACAGCACCGAACCTTGCCGGGACTCCCGCCTCCACGGTCCTGTAAGTGGAGAGTTGGTCCGAGATTTTCACCCTTAGCTGTCTGCGGTGCAGGTAGGACCTCACTAGTTTGACGAGTTCGATGAGGTAACCCATACTCATCATTTTAGCTAGGAGGCCGTCGTGCCAGATCCTGTCGAACGCTTTGGCAACGTCTAGGAACAGCGCCGCGGTGACTTGCCGCTGGTTGAACCCCTTAGTAATCTCCTCGGTGAGGCGAAGTACTTGGAGTTCGGTGGAATGTCCTGTTCGGTACGCGAACTGTTCATCCGGGATGATATTCAGCTCTTTTGTCTTTTCTGTAAGCCTCTTCAAGATGACCCGTTCTGCAACCTTGCTCATGGCTGGGAGGAGGCTGATGGGCCTGTAAGAAGACGGGAAAATTAGTTCTTTCCCTGGTTTAGGGATCATAATGACGTCGGCCTTTTTCCACCTGGCTGGAAAATGCCGTAACCTTAACATCGCGTTCACGATGTTGACTAGCGCCGCTACTCCTTTCCTGTGTAGTTTTTTGAGAGCGATGTTTCCTATCTTGTCACATCCCGGAGCCTTTCTCGGTTTTAGGCTCCTAAGGATTTCCTTGACTTCCTCGGGGGATAGTCGGGCGGATGTGGTCGTCATCAGGCAGGCGGTGGATCCTACGTACTCTGCGATCGACGCCATCCACCCAGTCCTCGTCCTCGTCATCGAGCTCGTTCTCTCTACACTGCAGTTCTAGGCTGTCGGCAAACGTCTCGGCTTTTTCCTGATTAGTGTAGACGATCCCTCGCTCTCCGTGAATCGGGCGCATAGGCTTCCTCCGGTTTCGCAGGGCACGTTGGGTATTCCACATGCTTCTGTCCTGTGGATCGAGTGACTCAAGGTGGCGTTACCTTCTTGGAGGGCGGCTTTCACTCTTCGGCTGAGGACGTTATACTCCCTTCTGTCGGCGGGAAGCCCCGCCCTCTGAGCCCGTCTCTTGGCGCTTCTTCTGTCCCTTATCAGCTGCCTGGTGACCTCTGGTAGGTTCGCCATCGGTGCTGGGTGTCTTCTTACTTCTGTTTCTGTCGTGCTGGCCCTTATTGCTCCCAGGATTTACTCCTCTAGGGTAATGACGGCCCTCTCAACGTCCTCCACGGTTTCTAGTCTGGGAATTTGTGCGATGTACTGCTGCAGATGCAGCCGGTACGATTCCCAGTCCGTTCGTCGCTTCGTGAAGGTAGCGTTGTCATCACCCGCCTGTCCTCCTAGAGTTAGGAAGATCGGGTTGTGCTCGGTAGATCCCTCCGTTCTGGTAGTGATCTCCGCTTCGAGGGTCATCTCCTTTAGGATGGCTATGTCCAGTACGTCTGGCCTGTGTCTGCCGTTGTCGAAGGTGGGCTGGTCCGGTCCTACCACCATCAGTTCGCCGGCGTGCTGTCCCAGGAACCGCAGCAGTTCTCGTCCTCGAGTGTTGGTTATGCCGCTGTTCCATTGCTGGGATTTGGCGTTAAAATCGCCAATTGCGACGACCTGTGTCCTGGCGGGCAGAATTGCGTCCAGATCCCCCTCGGTAAGTGTGCTGCGGGGTGGCTGGTAGCATGAAACCACTTGGACGTCGCCGTTTCGTGCTGTGGACACTACTACGGCGGTGGCATTCATGTTTTCTAGCTCAGGCAGTACCGTCGGATGGTGGGCTATGGTCTTTTTAACGAGTAGAGCCACTCTTCTTGCGGGTCACTGAGGTATGTTTTCCCAGTCCATCCTGTACGTGTGGTATCCTGGGAAGTTGATCTCCTTGGCCGGGGTTATCTTGGTTTCCTGCAGTGCCATGACGTCTATATCGTACCTGATCAGGAGCTCTTCGACTTCAAGTCTCCTTTGTTGCAGGTCGTTTACATTCCAGGCCGCCATCTGCAGGAATTCCGGTTTAATCTGTAAAGGCATTACAGATTAGTAAAGTTTGGCATTTGAGCAAAAAATGCACTCATCGCTGAGCACATTTGTTGCATCTGTGCTAGCACCGCTGTGAGGTTTTTGGCCTCTGGCGATGCTTGTTGTTTTGAGGCAGGGACGGTGTTCTGTTCTGCCTTGCCCTGGGCTACTTTTGCGTAGCTCGTGCCTGGCGCTACGCCGCTCTTCTTTGTTGAGGTCATCGTCGGCCTCTGTACCGGCCTTTGAGTGGCGTTGGCTGATTGCCTGGGGTATTTTGGACACCCCTTGTAGCTGGCCGGGTGGGCCCCTTGACAGTTCGCGCACTTGGCCGGTTCGTCTGCCTTCTTCTTGCATTCTGTCGTCCGGTGTGCCTCGCCGCATTTTACGCATTTCGGCTGCGCGGTAGACCTGGATTGTCCGTGGCCGAAACGCTGACAGCGGTGGCATTGGGATGCCGCTACCCTGGCTCTCTGTCTCTCTGTCCTTACGACTAAAGAGCAGCATCTTGTGGCTTGGAGTATCTTGTCCTGGTCCTGTGGGACTAGGACAAGTACGAGGGGCACCTCCTGTTTCGTCCGTCTTGACGTCATCCGTTGCACCGCGGTGGGTGCGAAACCTTGGTCTTGGAAGTCTTCTGCCACCTCTGTACAAGTAACGCCGCTCGGGATCCCCCTGATAACCACACATAGCTGCCGTTCTTCTGGCAGGGCGTACGTGTGGTACTCCCTTTTCTCGTTAGCGAACATCCTAGTCATCTTGCGATAATCTTCGGATGTCGCGGGCTCGATGGAGATTCCCTCCGCGGTAACTTTAGCATTGCTAAAATTTATGCCAGTTTCGGGTAGACGACGGCTCACCGTTGTCCATGTCTCCTTATTTTTCAGCACTACCGGGGGTATGCGCTGGCTTCTTGTTCTTGTTTGAGGGGCCTCGGTCTCCTCTTCCCTGGCGTTTTGTCGGGGGACGCTAGCCTCCTGCTGGGGGGCTCTAGATTCCGTTCTGCTTCGTCTGGGTGGCTCAGACTCGGGGAGGCACTTAAGGGGCTCTTCAGCCACCTTCTTTGCCGCCTTAGGGGCCTCTTCGTCCGAGTCCGTATTGGTGGCGGGCGGGTTTTTGCTCTTCCGCGTTTGCGATTCTCCTCGAATCGCACGCAGAAGCTCTTCGTGCTGGGACTTTTGTTCCCTCTGTATCAGCTCCAACCTCTCGGTGAGCTCGTCGATTTTCTTCCTGAGGGTTTTGTTCTCCTCTGTGAGACGTATTTTTGTCTCTTTGTCATCCCTTGGGGTTGGGGTACCCCCTCGGGAGCTACCGCTCTGGGACGTTTTGTCTTCGCTGTAGTCCATGCTACCGTCCTCCACGGTAACGTCGCTGTGGGCGTCCTGCAAGGGAATACCTATAATATTATGGGAAAAAGTTATGATTAATAACAGTAAAAATGGTGTCTCCAAGGGAGGGAGACTTTATTTATCTTTTATAGTACACCGTCTTGAAAAAGACGTGTGTACTTCCTCTTCTTAGAGAAATGTCGACGACACTAACTGTGGGGCTGCCACTTCACTGTGCACTTTCTTGGCTCGGTGGTACGTCTGCACTCGGTCACCTCTCGATGCACACTGTTGATTAGCGGGCATCGGACGTCTGAACGTATTTATTCTTGCTTTAAACTACACGTTACATTAATGTGTTTTACAGTATTTTGTTTTAAGCGACATTAAAGAATATTAAATTTAAGACCATGTTTCATTTATATACACAATCAATACGATTTGCGCCCCCAAGAAGATTTGTCCCCTTTCCACGCCTCGAAAGGTTCAGCACGCGACTCACTACACACAGTACACTTTCATAGGATGCCTTAAGGTGAGAATATCCAAGAGAGAGAGAGAGAGGTCCGATAGGGAAATATTTACAGTTTTTGATCATAACTTCTTATTCTAACACACATATTGTAAACAAACTATAAGACTACCTAAGTAGAACTAATAACAAGAGTAGTGTTATAAATTTTCACTCAATAATTTCAAACATTTGCGAAATAGTTAGATTTAAATTTAGGAAATACGGAAATTGATATGATTTTTAAAACTAAATCTAACTATTTTGCAAACAACTGAAATTATTGAGTGAAAATTCATATCACTACACCTGTCATAGTACCACTTAGGTAGTCTTATACTTTCTTTACCAATATATATATTAAAAAAAAGTTATGGCCAGAAATAATAAATATTTCCTTATCGGATCTCTCTCTCTCTCTTGGATATTCCCACCTTAAGGGAATATCCAAGAGAGAGAGAGAGATCCGATAACAGTCCATGGGCCAGCTAGCTGAAATTGAGTTTTTGATAAAAAATGGCGGGGCAAGATGCCACTTCTATCATAGTTTTCAGATGTTATGAGAATGAAGAAAAAACCGGTAGGCAATATGGCGGATGGATAAAGATCTGGCGGCTGTCTGTTACCACTTAAACAATAATAACTTTGTTCAAGATCATTGCATTTCGTTTATATTTTTTGTTATGTTCCATAAAGTTTCTCCTAATTCGTTATGTAGATCATATTTCGTCAAATAATAAGGAAAGCTTAAAAAATATGTACATGTTTTCTCATAAAAATTGATATTTTTATAACCATCTACACCATTTACGGACCGGACCGGTAGCTTATAAATACGATTGAATATGGAGAAGTGATCTACTATATAAATTATATATTGCACCTGTGGGATTTGTATATAACACATATTCCAAGAAATATAGCGCGTAGCCGCCGGCCTCGTTTTTATGTTTTCTGGGAAATTCGTCCGGCCACGGTTTAGAGGGTTTTGAATCATTTCTTGGCAAAATAGTCTGATCGTCGGATTAAATCAAGTCTTCAGCATCTGCTTGTATTATAGAGTTACAGAGATATTAGTACAGAGAGAAGCTTCATGGTGAAAATCGAACTTTTGAAGAACTTTCGGATTGCATCCTTGCTCCAGCTTTGAATTCAGCTAGATTCAGTCACGGAATCGGTATTGTCTTTGGCATATATAAAAAGAATTCAATAAAATCTGCGGAAAGAATGAATCGCGGTGCAGATGATGGTATTGTACTTTCGAAAATAAGAAGTGGTCATAAAATAGTTAACTGGAAAAGATTGTTGAGAAGTTGTGAGTCCAAGACAAAATTGACAAAATATCTTGTTGACAGCTAGAAGACAAGACAAGATTCTTTATGCAACATACGAAGACCGGTGCATCAACATTTGCAGTAATGGTTCTGAAGACATAGAGGAACTGATTTGTTCTCATGACGAGGCAGATACCCGTTTATTATTCCACATTAAACATGCCATGAAAAATTACAAAAATATAATTTGTATTTCGTATGACACAGATGTCCTGATATTATCTATTGCATTCAGTGAACATTTTACGAGTAATATCTTCGTGAGACGTGGTTGTAGAAGCAGCGTTTGATTTGTCAATATCAACAAGATTCGACTTTCTGTAGGCTCTGCTGTGGCTGCTGCTTAATGGCATATCATAGTTATACAGGCTGTGACACGACAAGTGCTGTTTTCTCGATTAAGCAAAATAATGTATTATTATGTAGATGCTTTCACAAAATTGGGATCCAACTGGGCTCTAACTTCTGACGTCTTTTCTGTCCTCGGGAAGTTTGCTTGCCAACTATATTGCCAAAATACAACTGTTAAGAAGGTAAATGTTCTGCGGTATCAAATGTTCCGTGGGAAGAAAGGTTCTGTGGAACAGGAAATCTGCCCTCATGTGAAGATTGTTTATATCTGCATGCTCTGTGAGCAAACTACCAGGCGGCATATGGGAAAGAAGCCTAGAAGGTTTTCCCGATATTCCGGATCCTGTAGATGGGCATTTGTGGATTTTGGACGGTGAAAAGCTGACTATAAAGTGGATGGCTGGTGCGCTTGTACCAGAAGTTTTTTTGGAATTACTCAGTTGCGATTGTTAAAAAAAATGCGAAGTATCCCGCTGCCCTTGTCTACATAAGAACTATTTGAAGTGCACTTCTGCCTGCAAACTTTTACAGTGTAGCAACTCCTCAAAAGCTCAACAAGAAGATGTGGACAGTGATACCTAAAATTACTACAGCAGTGGAGATCAATCTGAAGATGATGATTTTGACTAATGAGTTAGAATGATCTTTTTTATAAGTATTTTTTTATTTTTTCGACTTTTATACAATAAATTTTAATTCACCACTTATTTCCAGATTTCATGATACTTTCTCGACTAGAAAAGTACAATCTCGTACCTTTCTTTAAAAAAATAACATCAATTTATCTACATTACCTCAAAAGTTATTGGCATTTAAGCGATGAGCTGACGTCCGCCATTTCCAACCGGCCGCCGTTTTGAAAAGCTACCACCGCCAGATTGCCTACAAGGTTTTTTGTCATCCTTATAGCTGGTATAAGTTGCATTTTGCCCCGCCATTTTTTACCCAAATCTTGTCTGGCCCATGGACTATAAGGAAATATTTATTATTTTTGGTCATAACTTTTTAATACATGTATTGTTAAAAAAAGTATAAGACTACCTAAGCAGAACTATAACAAGAGTAGTGTTATAAATTTTCACTCAATAATTTCAAACATATGCGAATATTTAGATTTAAATTTAGGAAATACGAGGATTGACATAATTTTTAAATTTAAATCTATTTTGCAAACAACTGAAATTATTGAATGAAAATTTATATTGCTACACCTGTCATAGTACAACTTAGGTAGTCCTATACTTTTTTTTACCAATATATGTATTAAAAAAAGAGTTATGGCTAAAAATAATAAATATTTCCTTAACTTATCTCTCTCTCTCTCTCTCTCTCTCTTGGATATACCCACCTTAAGATGTGAATATATTTTGTTCTACCAATTAACTAGTGCTGGTGGTATGGAGAATCAGTACCATAAATTTGATACAAAAATTAGTAAAGTGATCTTTAGAAAAGTCATTCAATTATAAGCAATAATTATTGTATCTTCATTTTTTTTCTATTACTAATAATTTCACGGCATCTTTATTACAAAAAAATCAATAAGATTTGCTCAGAAGGAATCGTCAAAATATTACAAGCATAGATACTCTTTGCTTGCGATATATTTATGTCAGCCAAGCCGTAGACGAGAACCATATCAGCCATTCTAGCATTCGTATAATTATCCATGAAGAAAATCGTTGAATCTGCTCACAAGACATACCTAATAAATTTTTACATGTGTAGAACTATGACATTTGTAAAATTCAGCAAAATAACTATGCATTCAAGACGGCAAAAGCAAAACAACCAAAGCCTGCTTAGTTTAATAAAATTTATTTTTCTGCAATAAAGGTGGAATAAATCGAACATAAAATTTAGCTGCACACTAATAATGACAATGTAACGTAATGAAAATTTTTGGGCAAATGCTTATATGAACTTTGTTTCCTAAGACTAGCTATGCCACTCTGAAATATTTCAACGTACTTAAATTACACCCTGTGTACATAATTCAAAACCGAATTCATATTTTTTTTGAAATTTTAACTAGAAAATGGGTGAAGTTTTTAATACAGCAGTGCAACCAATCCAAAATCTTTATACATAATAATATTCACTTTGGAATTCCGTTTATGTTTCTAGCTTAATTAGGCAATATAAATTGTTTCTTTAATTTATAAGCAGTAACAGCTAAACTTAAAGACAAAAATTTACTCTTTTGTATAATATTTCATATTCCTGTAAAAATAAGAAAGCTAATTTTCTAACATCTATAATATATTTCACATAATTAATGTAATATAATACAAAAAAGCACTATGCAACTTTTATGTAATAAAAATCCAGTCATAATCCCTTCTTAGACATATTAGGGTCTTCTATTCAGGATATATTATTTCCTCGCTGGCAGTATCATTAGTTCCATCTAACGGCTAATAGATTAAATTCCATGGTAAAACTCCTTGCTAAATTACACATTTTAAATAATTTTTTACTAAATGGTGGTTACCAGAGCCTTTGGACTGTTATCCACAAGAAGTGGTCCTTATATGCCCGGCCTGGTCCTCCTAAGCCCAAGCGGTCCCCCTAGACACCACTTACTAACTGATTTGGTCCCTGAACCGTACACTTTATGTATATATATTTGGATATAATATATATATATATATATTTGGATATAATATATATATATATATATATATATATATATATATATATATTTGGATATAATATATATATATATATATATATATATATATATATATATATATTGGATATAAAATATATATATATATATATATATATATATTTTTGTTAAAATGGGCTTAAAATGTCATGAAACGTCAAGATTTTAAATTTGAGCCAAAAAAATTCCTGTCTGTCGGTCTCTCTGTCTGTAACTTTGTGCGCACGCTTACTCTGGAATCGTTTATGATATTGACTTGAAATTTGGTACACTTATGTATTGTAACAAGATCTGGAAATAGATAATTATTTTGATCTAATTCCGTTGAAGGGTTCGGGGGTAAATGGGGTAAATAAGGGTAAATAGGCAAAGCAAGCAGGTAAGAGTCCATAAAATTGCAATTTAGGACATGTACGAAGAGCCAAGGTCTCAAAATTTTTTTTGGCATCAGCCACCACTCACCCTCACTGTCACCCCCAATTATTACGATGGGGAGTTAAAAAAATTAAAATGTGATTTAGTGTATACAAGAACGAAACGTCTCAAAAAAATTTTCTGGCGTTAGCTACCCCCTCTACCACCTCCACCCCATTAATAGACCAAGGGACTCTAAAAAATTTTTGGCATCAGCTACCTCCTCTACCACCCCCATTGCCACCCCCACCCTATTGTTTAAGGGAACAAAAAATTAAATTGGGATTTAGTGGGTATACAAAAACCAAGGGCTTCTAAATTTTTTTACATTTGCCACCCCATCTATCGCCCCCACTCTATTATTAAGGGGAATAAAATATTACATTGGGATTTAGTGTGTATAAGACTTGGTTACAAAATCTGGATGTGGAAGTAGTGATTTCTTGGACAGCGGTTTTTGTGTTAGTGTATCCAGACGTATCGCTCCCGAGGCGATTTATTATACATATTAAAAATATCTAAACGCCCTGTTTCATCGCACAAACGTCGCAGAAGCCGGAGTTCATCTTCGGATAGACCTAGTGCTGGAGTTAATGGGGGTTAATCCATGTGCGGGACAGTTTGTATCAAAAATTTGTACTGTACCAAAACCCGATGGCACACATCGATTAATACTAAATCTTAAAAATTTAAACCACTTCGTGGAAGATAACATCCCTGAAGTTAGCTTCAGATTTAGATTTGCTTTTTCCTCAGATTCACTTTATTACAATCGACCGATCAAATAATTGTGAAAAATATAAAACAACGGTATTTATGTTTCCTAATTATAGTTAGTGATTTTATATCCATAAAACAAAAACTCATATAAACATAAGCCCAAAAATGCTTCCTGCCGCTCCGACGACCGCTAATAATTTTTCAAAAATATATATACTTAATTTACTGTTCGCAAATCCCAAATAGCTGTAAGAAATTTTTATTATTGACGTATCAATAGATCCTCCATTTTTACAAAAATATTTGAAAACAATTACAAATTTAGATATGAAGTTGATTTAAAAAATTTCCCTTTCGTAAAAACATAATATTTTTAGTTGAAAACTTCTCTATAAAATCGTTATTTTACCATAAGAGTAACCAGACTGCAACCAACAGCTACTCTCCGGACTATGTGCCTGGCGCGTTAAGTGTAATAATTGCATATTACCGACAAAACGCTAATGCTTCGATTGCAACAAACACCAGCCGAAAGACTGATCCTACTTAAAGGAGATCTCGTGCCAGTCGTCCCACACCACTTGCCCTCTAAAAGCACATTTGTACTGTGCTAGGCCCAGTCAGGCTATTTATTTTTCGATTGCAACAGACACTGAACCGCTAGATGGCGCCTGCTGACTATTTTTCATGTCGATACCGAGATGTACCAAATGGTCCAAGGATCCTCGCGTCGATCGTCACATGCCTACCTTGCACTGACGAGAGCCAACAGCTCGAACCTGCAGTCTGCAAGTGGTGCGGGACGACTGGCACGAGAGCTCCTTTAAGTAGGATCAGTCTTTCGGCTGGTGTTTGTTGCAATCGAAGCATTAATGTTTTGTTGGTAATATGCAATTATTACATTTAACGCGCCAGGCTTGTAACTTAATTCAGCGCTCGGCGGGGCACATAGCCCTGAGAGTAGCTGTTGGTTGCAGTCTGGTTACGTTCCTTATAGTAAAATAAGGATTTTATAGAGGAGTTTGCGACTAAAAATATTATGTTTTAATATTCCGAGCTCTAAAAGCAGATTTGAACTTCCCTTTAGTTGTACACCATTTTGACTAGCAGATGGTAATTGTAATAATTTCTAAATTGTATAGTGGTCGATATTTCCGCCCTGGCGGTTATTTGGGATATGCCATGGATACAGTAAATTAAGTATATCTATTACAATTAGCAGCTGCTGGTCAGTATGGTGGACAACGAAAGGGAAATTTTTTAATCGATTTCATTTCTAAATTTGTTGGTAGCTGTTTTCAAATATTTTTTAAAAAATGGCGGAAGATCTGGTGATACGTCAATAATAAAAATTTCATATCGTTATTTCAGCCCTGGCGGTTATTTGAGATATGCCATGGATATAGTAAATTAAGCACATCTGCTACAATTAGCAGCTGCCCGTCAGAATGGTGGACAACGGAAAGGAATTTTTTAAGTCAATTTCATTTCTAAATTGTATAGTGGTCGATGTTTCCGCCCTGACCGTTATTTGGGATATGTCATGGATACAATATATTAACTATATCTATTACGATTAGCAGCTGCTAGTCAGAATGGTGGACTTTTTAAGTCAACTTGATTTTTAAATTTGTAGTTATTTTCAAACATTTTTTTTAAATGGCCGAGAATCCGGTGATACGTCGATAATAAAAATTTGCCATCGATATTTCTGCACTCACAGTTATTTGGGATATGCCATGAAAACAGTAAATTAAGTATATCTATTACAATTACCAGCTGCTAGTTAAAGTCAACTTCATTTCTACATTGTATAGTGTTCGATATTTCCGCCCCGACGGTTATTTGGGATATGCCATGGATACAGTAAATTAAGTATATCTATTACAATTAGCAGCTGCTAGTCAGAATGGTGGACAACGAAAGGGAAATTTTTCAAGTCGACTTGATTTCTAAACTGTATAGTGGGCGATATTTCCGCCCTGGCGGCTATTTGGGATATGCCATGGATACAGTAAATTAAGTATATCTATTACAATTACCCGCTGCTATTCAGAATGGTGGACAACTAAAGTGAAATTTTTTAAATCAACTTCATTTCTAAATTTGTTTGTAGTTGTTTTGAAATATATATATACAAGCTGTTCATTTTATCAGGGCCCTCGAGAATATCTCACTTAATATCGGTCGTACAAAGAAAAATATTTTTACGAAAATTATGCCGAATTATATAACCTACAAAATGGTTTAAAGACATAAAGAATATCTCAGTTATTTGAAGAGATACGAGAAAAATTCTAAGGCGATAATTTTTTGCAAAACGGTGTTTCAACGAGGTTTTATCTAATTTTTTTCAAAACCGCTGTATTTTGAGATTTAATCTTCAGGCTGTTAAAAAAATTATTTTGAAACGGGCGGGAAATGGCACCATTAAATATAGTATTTTCCTCCCTTTTCAACGATATATCACATGCCAAATTTATTCATTGGGACTACGTTATTAGTAATTATAAAAACATTTTTTTTAAACCAATAATTTTTTTTTAACAAGCATTATACTTGCCGTGGAGAAGTATGATTAAATAACAACGATAAAATAATGCAATAAGTTGTTCAAATCTTTGCTATAATAAAACATTAACACAATTAAGAAGAATAAAGTAAATTCAGGTAACAAAAACAATATAATAATTAAGAAAGCAACATGGAGCAATTATGGAAAGAGTATTCGCAGTTATGCCAATGTATAGAGGTCCTCCATAAAAGTGTCACTCCTTGCTCAGAAAGTTAAAATGTCTTTACCAATTAATTTAACTATAATATGCATTTGTTTGTATTTCATGATTTCACTATTACATCAATTATTTTAAAATAGTTGGCTATGAACAAACTTACCAATTTATTTTTTTGACAGATCATCTTAGTTAATACTTAAACTCTCACTCAATAAACACTCGTTTAAGAATTTAGAATTTTCAAAAATGATTTCACATTGATCGTTAAATATGGCATGTGATATATCGTTGAAAATGGAGGAAAATACTCTATTTAATGGCGCCATTTCCCGCCCGTTTCAAAATAATTTTCTTAACAGCCTGAAGAGTAATAACGGAGATATTTGGCTTAGACTTTGTCCGCATTTTCGATATTTTCCTCCATAACTCTTAAAGTAGGCCATGGATTTCAAATGTCTTTAAACCATTTTGTAGGTTATATAAATCGGCACAATTTTCGTAAAAATAAATATTTTTGTACGACCGTTATTAAGTGAGATATCCTCGAGTGCCCTGATAAAATGGACAGCCTGTATATATATATATATATATATATATATATATATATATATATATTGTTCAATTGTTAACCTCACCTTCGTGATGAGTTCAATTTGAACTTGGTGCACCCTGTTTTCACTAACGAGGCTCTAACGACCGAGTAAGGGCGGAATAACCCTTACCTTTTGCCGTGAGCACATCCACCTTCTCACGAAGAGTGCGGTAAAAATAACCCACCGCACACAAAGGTTGCTTTTTGAATCGTTTGGTTACCCCATCGTCGCAGTCTCCTTCTGTGCCATGGGACCACACCACTCGCCTTCCGCAACCGAGCTGGTCAGTTGCATACCTGCTCCAGCTAAAACTTCAAATGCAGCTTCGTTTTCAGTCGATTAAGGCTTAAAAAAAAATGATGGAGCGTTCAAGTGGGACAAAATCATCCGGAGGTAAAATACCCTCCCGATCGGATCTCCGGGGGAGGGTGCCCACAGGGACACCTCATCGAATGTCGAAAAACACCGACAAGTTAAATCCAAGAAAATTAATTCTTTCATCTACGGCGCTTGGAATGTTCGTACTTTGAACGACAGCACTCGCACCGATAGGCCTGAAAGAAGAACTGCTCTAATAGATAGAGAACTTCACCGACTCAATGTTGACGTTGCAGCTCTCAGCGAAACTCGATTTTTGGAGGAAGGCTCTCTCACAGAAAAGTACTACACCTTCTATTGGAAAGGTCTTCCCACCAATTCAAGAAGACAACATGGAGTAGGATTTGCCGTTCGGAATCAACTTGTATCCAACTTAACACATGTACCACAAGGCCTATCCGAGCGTCTAATGCTGCTACGCTATGAGCTATCAGATGGCAACGCGGTAAATCTAATAAGCGCCTACGCTCCCACTCTGGATGCAAGTCACGAAACCAAGGAAAGCTTCTATCAGCAGCTGGAAGAAACCCTCTGTAGAATACCTAAAACGGAAAGACTCGTTATTCTTGGCGATTTTAACGCTAGAGTAGGGAGAGATGCAGACACCTGGCCAGGCATCATAGGCAAGAACGGTTTGGGCAACATGAACGCTAACGGTCAACTACTCCTAACTAAATGCGCCGAACATGATCTAGTTATAACAAACACCATTTTCCGACAAAAGGATAAATTTAAAGGCACCTGGCGTTACCCCAGATCAGGTCACTGGCATCTACTGGACTATGTTATCGTACGTAGGAAGCATCTCAAGGACGTCTAAATTACAAAGGCGCGCATTGATAGCGAATGTTGGACCGATCATCGTCCTGTTGTCTCTAAAATGAAAATTGCTATGAGACCCAAACACCGAAGAACTCAAGTAAAACGTAGACTCCGTCTCTGTATTAGTAAATTGCGTGACCAACAAACCGTCGAACAGCTAAAGCAAAAAGTACAACAGAATTTGAGTGCACTAGAAGAAACCAATTCTGTAGATGTCGCTACTACCTGGACACAAATTAAAGACAGTTTAAAAAGTGCGAGTGAGGAAATTCTTGGCACTGCAGCAAGTAAAAAACAGGAGGACTGGTTCAATGATAATGAAGCTTTTATACAAGAACTTCTTGACCGCAAACATATTGCCTTCCAAGACGCTATCAACCACCCCAACGACTCATCAAAAGCAGAAGCTTTTACCCAATCTAAGTATGAAACGCAACGCGAAATCAGAAGAATAAAGAACGAATGGTGGGCAAGCAAGGCCAGAGAAATTCAAAGGTACGCCGATTCACACGACTACAGGAATTTCTTTCAAGGAGTAAAAGCAGTGTACGGCCCCAGTCGGAAAAATATGTGCCCTATTAAAGATTTAAATGGAATTCTCCTCAAAGAAAACCAGGAAATAAGAGCCCGATGGAAAGAACACTACTCTAACATTCTTAACCAGCAAAGTCAAGCCGATCACTATATTAGAAATCTTATCCCTCAATATGACACCTTCGAAGACTTAACCGCCATTGGGCAGCTAAAAAATAACAAATCTCCCGGCGCCGACTCACTCCCAGCTGAGATCTTTAAAGCTATGTCGTCAGAGCTCATACCCTACCTCAAAAAACTGTTTGATGTCGTGTGGGAAAGTGGTCAAGCTCCGCAGGAGCTTCGTGATACACTTTTAATCAACCTCTTCAAAAACAAAGGGAGCGCTGCGGACTGTGGAAATTACAGGGGTATAGCTCTCCTGGCTGTTGGAGGGAAGATACTCACTAAAGCGATGGCAAATAGGCTAACAGCTGTTATGGAAAAGTTACTTCCTGAAACACAGAGTGGCTTTAGACCAAACCGAGGCACATCGGATTTAATCTTCACACTTAAACAGCTTCAAGAAAAAGCACTCGAACATCAAGGAGAAATTCACATGGCCTTCATTGATTTAACCAAGGCGTTTGACTCGGTGGACAGGGAAGTGCTCTGGAAAATTATGTTCCGCTTAGGTATCCCTAGAAAATTTGTGGAAGTATGTCGCAGTCTACATACAAACAACAACGCCCAGGTTATGTATAATAATGAGGCAACCGAACCTTTTCAAACCCTCACTGGAGTTAGGCAGGGATGTGTCCTGGCACCCCTACTTTTTAATTTGTTTACCACTGCTCTAACAATTATTGTTGACAACAAACTGACAGTCAGAGGAATAGGTCTCAGATACCGTTTTGATGGCGGTCTCTTTAACATAGGGCGCTTTAGAGCTTCCACGAAGACACGCACACGATTCATTTGTGATCTCCAGTATGCGGATGACTGTGCACTTTTAGCCTCTACGCCAGAAGAGCTTCAAGAACTTTTAGATGTGTATGCCCAGACCTATGATTCCTTGGGACTTAAAATCAACATTGGAAAGACTAAGATTATGTCAACTCCTCATCAAGTGAACCAAATAGACATTACACTTAACGGAAATTCTCTTGAAGTGGTGGATCAGTTCAATTACTTAGGCAACGTTGTTAATGACAAAGCAAACATGGACAGCGAGATTCGCAATAGAATTAACGCTGCATCTAGAGCACTCTGGGGACTTAGAGAGAGAGTATTTGACAACCACGACCTTGCTTTGTCAACGAAAATGGCTGTCTACAGAGCAGTTGTCATTCCAACACTGCTATATGGATGTGAAAGCTGGGTCACTTACCCTCGTCATATGAAAGAATTAGAACGTTTTCAGCAAAGACACGTCAGAAGTATGATGAAAATCCGTTGGTTCCATCACATATCAAACGTGGAAGTACTCAGGAGAGCAAACAGCCTTCCAATTGAGGTGCTTATTTCAAGAGCACGCCTAAGATGGGCAGGTCACGTTCATCGTATGCATGATAACCGCCTTCCTAAATGTACACTTTATGGTGAATTGCTAAGCGGTAGAAGAAGGCGTGGCGGTCAACGAAACAGGTTCAAAGACGCTCCATGAAAATCTAAAATCCTGCGGTATTGCAGACGAGCAATGGGAACAACTTGCAGCGGACAGAACCGAATGGCGAGGGGTTGTGGCCAGCTATCAAGGAAATGTTGCTGCAAGAAGGCCGAATCCAAGACCTAACCAGGTCTATGTCCTGACTGCGGTCGACATGTGCTCTCCCGAATTGGCCTCTATAGCCATAGTCGTGTGCACCGTAGATGAATGGGAATTACAATAGACTACACCTTTTACTTGTTTTTTATTGTACACAATCTATCGACTGTAACATTTTTATACTCGGACTCTCGAGTAACGGCTAATATATATATGTTATATTAGAAATATACTATGATATACAATATCACTGAGACAGGCTTAACCTTCTCAAACATATCATGTTACAGATTGCGTAACAGCTCTTCTCTAATAACCGCTCACGTTGGCTGAGCTTAATGTTTCTTTCTTGGTAATCTCTTATCATGCTGAATTGCCAATTCAATACTCTTTGTTCTCTAATGTTATAAATATAACCAACAGACATTTGTACCTTCAGTCTTATACTCACTTTCGATTAAACTACTTCTAAATTATTATTGTATTTTCTTAACGAGTCAACGTTGACTCCAGTGTAACAAATAAAGTTCCTTTTTAAAAAGTTATTCAAACAATCCACTATCTAACATTGGCGCAGTCGTGGCGGATCGGAAGAACACGCACAGTTCGGGAGCCTAACCAGTGGAAAACATATCGGAAGGAACAAGGAGTTCATCTGGAAAAGGTGCCTAACCTGAAGAAAAGAGCCCCTGGAAAAAGGAGAAATTCCTTAGCTGTCGTCGTGGATCCCAATCCTTTACTCAGAAGAATCTACGTTCACAAAGAAACAATAATAATAATTCAACAAGCAACAAAGCAACATATCAATCAATCAACAAATTAGCAAGTAAGAATTCATCCCAGTCGAGAAGTTGGTGTCTTCGGCAGTGTCGGAGACCTCTGTGGAAGGAATACCTGGTAACGCCCCTGGCAGAGAAGACCGCATTGTAACAAAGTTCACGGAGCAGCATTCAACTTCAATCCAGACGTGTGGAATGGAAATTTTAATGTAAGTAGATTTTAATAATCATCTCGATTATTTTGCATATTTTTCTTATAAAAAAACAATTCAATTTAACGAACAGCAGTTCTAATATTCAAATAATAATTTCATTCAGAAGTAATGTAATATTTTATTTAAAATTTATGTGACCTACATAAATAACTATACCGTTCCTATCTTAACATTATTTTTATCGTAATATCATATACTCTTTAAGTACGAACTTATCTACATTTCCTGCATAAATAATTATAATCACATACCATTTTTATCTTGACATTATTTTTATCATAATATCATATATCATATAAAGGTTAAGTTTACGCCTTACTTGACTGTGAAATAAAATAAAACCCACAAGTTCTATACTGTTTAAAAAAAGGTGCAAATTGGTATATAAAATTTCAGTGACATTATTCCCAACTAAAAACACTTTTTAAATTAATCCAATTATCCTTGTAATTAAATTTTGAAATATTATAAAATAAACAGCACATTCTTTTACAGCGTACTAGCTCAAATTGAAAAAAGTGTTTTAAGTTATTTAATTATCTAAATAATACAAATAAAATGGCTACCACTACAAACGTAAGCAATTCCAATGTAAACAACTCAATCACTGCAAACGAAACTATAAATATTGAACCTTATAGGTTAAACGAAATATTTTCCATAGTGCCCGAATTTGACGGCAACCCCATATTCTTGCAAACATTTATTTCAGCCTGCATAACCGCTCAGGGGATCGCTGTCGATGATCAGCGCATCTTATTAACGCTTCACATAAAAAATAAGTTACGCGGAAAAGCCGCAGAAGTGATAAATTCACGGAACCCCGTCACTTGGGCGGAAATAAAAAAATTGCTCGAATCACATTTTGGTGACTCTCGTGACTTGACAGCCTTGATACAAGACTTGCAAACAATTCGTCAATTACCTAACGAAACAGCTTTAATATTTGTGTCCAGGTTACAAACACATAATGCAAAAATGCACGCGGCAATACAAAAACAAAGTTTAACTTTAGAGGAAAAAACCGCGCAATCCACTTTAATAGAAAATATGACGTTAACTACTCTACTCACTGGACTCGAACCAAAATTAGGTCAAATTATTAGGGCTGGTAACCCCGGCAATATGCTAGATGCAATAAATCGCATCAAACGAGAATTACAATTATCGTATTTCGAATCTCAAAAATTTGGAAATAGAACCTTAAACAAAAATCCCGTTCAAAATCAGCAAAGACGCCCAAATCTCCCACCATTTTGTACATTCTGCAAAAGGAATGGACACAGCTTTAACGAATGACGCGCGAGGCAAAACCACCAATTTTCACACCCCAATTTCACACCAAACGCCTATTCCAATCAGGCACAAGTTCCTAGACAGCACTTCCAGAGTTTACCTAACCAAACAAATTTTAGACCACAGAATTTCCAAAATTTGCCTAATCAACAACGTAATTATCCACAACAAAACAGGCCCTTAGCTACCAGGCCAAATCCTAACTTCCAGCAGCAGAGACCTTCTGCCATACAACCGAACCCGAATTTTAATCGATTCAATCAACAAAAAACACATCACTTAAATCAAGAACCTTATGATAATTACTCAGATTACCCAAACCAATACGAAGATTACTCTGCAAATCAGTCCGTAAATTATTCTCCTGATTATCAATCTCAAAATAACGATGACTACGATTTTCAAAATGGACAATATGAGAATTATACTGCTAATTCTCAGCAATACGAGGATTATACTGTTAATCCTCCAGATTTTTGCATAGGCCTGGAGTATTCCACGAGTACTCCAACACAACAAACGGACGAGCTAGACCAAATTTCTCGCCAAGTCCAAGCGATGAATCTCAAAGACAATTCCGACCCACATTCGAACCCTCAAGAGCAATGTTTCATGTAAATTCACCATCTAACCCTCCATTTCAAGTAAGTTCGGCAAACCTGTATTTCATGAAAGACCCGACAAATAAATTTAATATTCTAATCAATTTAGGTGCAGATATTTCCATTTTCAAACCCAAAGCAACAGAAAATTATAATCAAAGACGCCCCGAAAATTTAAATATACAAGCAATAGGTCAAAAAATTAATATCACCGAATCTGTGCTCATATCATTCAATTCTAACGACCCATACGAAGTTTATGTACACGATTTAGATACAGACTTTGATGGTTTCATAGGTAGCGACTTTCTAGAACATTACGAATGCATTATAGATTTTAAAAATAATCAACTAATTACCGATTTTAAAAATATATCATTATTTAAAGTTAACGATTATTTACCTTTACAACCAGTTACAAATTCAAACAAAATTATTAATAATCACATTTCAGGCAACATCATTAATCAAAATCTAATTTTTTTCGAACCAGATACTGAAGAAGTATTTGAATTTTATTGTGACACTGACACTATACCGCTAGCTCAGAAACATGAAAAAATACGTCTACCTAACACCTCTACAAAGACAAACGTACAAAGTGAATTTTTCGAGACAACATCTAATGTAAATTATCAAAAATCAGATTCCTATCAAACAGACAAAATTCCTAAACTTTTAGACATGTCCTGTGAAAACAAAAATCAAAGTTGTACTTTTACCGAATCACGTATCAAAAAAATATTTAAAAGCAAAGTACAAGAAACAGAAAAAACTTCAAATGTAACCCTTAACGTTAACCCACAAAAAATAAACCTTTCGAAAACAAAATCATGCCGTATAGATAAATCTGAATTGATAAACTTGAATTTAAACATTTCAAAAAATAATTCGAAACAAATAAAACCAAAAGCATTAAACAGAAAAATGTTTATTTCGCAAACAGTATTCAATATGAGTAATAAAATACTCAGGAATTCGAAAATTCGAAAGACAAATAAGGTAAAGAATAATTCAAGAAACATGCATACGATATTGCGTAATCAAAGCAAAAGAAAAATTTATACACCCTACACAACCAGGAAAATTTACCAACAAAACCCACTTTTGTCTCCTGAAAAGACAATTCCAAAAATCGTAGAATTTTCGAACTTAAAATTTGAACCAGTGCAAAAATTCAAATCTATATTTAAACTTAATTGATAACCATAATACCGATTCTCGTCTCAACCATATGCCAACCCTGCGAAATAAAACATTTACACAAAAACTTGCAACCCAAAATAATTTTCAAAATTATCTCACAAATTTTTAGTCACTTAATCGAAATCGTTTAGAATATTATTACTTAAAATTAACAATTTATATTAAAGATATTCTCCACTTTTCTCAAACTTTTCTAAATTAATATTACTAGAAAATCTTTAAAAAATAATTGTACGATATATCAATTAACTCCATAGATCTATTATTGATAAAAAATACTTCTTATGTAAATAGTTTTATTCCTTTCCTCTATTACTAGGAAATTTCTTCTCCTGTAATAAATTCTACTCTATGAAACAAAACCTTAATTATAAGGAAATACTTTTGTTCATTTAAATAAATGCACATAAAGTATTTACATTTAATTCAAAGAAATTCATAATAGTAGTACTACTTTGATAACAGTGCCCTGAACTTTTGCACAGACGCACGTCTTGTATATTTATGAACTTAAACATTTTAACAAGAAATGCCTGATATCCAACACCTCAATATTGCATTGTACTCATTATGATGTTTCATTACACCAACATAAATGCTTTACAAGCACAAGTAATAACAGCTGTTAATTAATAGCAAGGGCAGAAATTCAAATAATATACATTAAGAAATTTTCAAACTTTAAATTAGAACCTAAATTCAGAATAACATACCTTTTCAAATTAAAAAAATTGAATTACTCGAAAACCCTGAAAATTGACAAACATACAGACGTACATAAAAATCAATCTTTCTTCAAAAATGTTCAGAATTAAATTTGTATGACCCTAAGTACAAACGAACAAATTGCCCAAGAATTTGACACATTTTCTTGACTTTACAAAACGAAATCTTTAATAGATTACTCTAAAATACAAATTACAAACAAACCCTACACCTTACACCATTTGACAACTTTTATACTTACGCGAGACAAAACTTCTAGTAGATTACGAAAACAAAACGTAAAACTACAAATTTCACACAACTACTATATCGAAAAATTGTGAACTTACTTCCACACAATAATTTCACTAAAACATCTCCCTCTAAAAAGAAAACTACGAAATTATTCTGTAGTTTAGTAATAACAAAACCAACATTAACTCAAAAACACAGACGGACAGAATTATTTCTCTTTAGGATCAATATTAAGACATTTATTCTCAACATTATTTTAAAAATCAAAAAAATTTAGAGATTTCAAAGGAAAATATAAAAAATAATATCTCAAAATTTCGAATACTTATACTAGACCAATATACAAAATTTATCATTATATTTTAATTCTTCAACTACTAATCAGAACCTATCAAGAACCCCTGATAAATAAGGTTCCGTTTATAAAAATAGGTTACATCAAAAACAAATATAATTGGCAAGAACTAACAAACCACGCCAAAAGTTTTATAAAAAACGCAAAATTTGTCGAAAACAAAATCGCAAGGATCCTAACAACCCAACCTAACAATCACCAAAACCCCAAAAGCACCGTTCGACAAATCAATATCAACCCATTTCAATTCTCACACAAAACATACACTGACACCTACAAAAAATTGACAAATTCACACAGCTTACACTGTCCTACACAAGATTGCAAAATCAATCGTAAACATCCTTATGTTACAATTTCGACACTATAATCATGTAACAGGAACATTTACATTCTCTCATTCCCTGACCAACTTCTTAAAATAAAAAGAAATTATTTTCTCGTAACATTTATATAAAATTATTATCCGAAACGTACATCACCCTAATTCTGACAAGTAGTAACCATTTCACGAATTTAATTTCAAACAATTATTCCTTCAAAAATCTCATTTATAATTTTCCGAATAATTCCATCAGTCAATCTCTTCATTATCTCGGAAATATAATGCGCATAGACTTATGACAATCATTTATGTTCGCATTATAAACTAATAAGTGAATCCTCTTATTCTTATATTGACAACTCCATATCAAATGAACACACGGTAACTACCCATCTTCAACGCTACTCCAGAAATTTGTCATGCAAGAAAAAATATCCCGAAATTTCCTAACATTCAGATAGTTCAGTCCACCCTATGAAACTCAATCTTAAAGCCCTATGTAATCAAGAGAAATGAATACTTAATTAAATATGATGTTAACGATTAATGACAGTAATAAAATCGATAATAATTCATTTTTCTCAACCCACACATTATTCTAGCAATACCATTATACGCTGTGTTTCACAACAGCAACCCCTCATGGTTATTTTCCAAGTGTACAACCCTGTTAAAACTATTCCACATATGAATAGCAACTATTGTGACATACATTCGAAACGAAATATAAAAATATTGCGACAATACATTACAAATATGATTATTGTCCCAATAAGTTATATACCCGACTACATGACGATCATACAGGAAACTAAATACATGATTGGTACACTATTTTACCAAATAGCGTGTATTAATTAGCGTCCGAGACCAAAGCAAAAGAAATGTTAAAAATCGTTTCGATAACCACGTTTCAAAAATTGACCAAATACCAAACTGACAATAACACCTATTTCTAAAAATAATCTCAGATGACAAAATAAATTGCAAAACAATTTAATGACAACGGTACTTTCAAAAAGTAATGTTCTTTTCAAAATTAATCATTTCAATCAACTCGAAAACCTAATTAAAAACCAAATATCTGTCACAACTTCAGTAATCAAAAATTTCAACGCAACAATTCAAAAACTGCAAGTTGATGAAGAAACTTTCAATAAAAATATTAAAGAAATCGAAACTTCAATTCTAGACATGACTAAAGACATAGAAAATATTCACGCAAAATTAAAATTTATAGAAATCTGCGAACAGCTTATGGCAAGCTATCTATTTATCGAAGATAACTTAAACGATATCCTGAATTCTATCACTTTTGCGAGGCTCAAAATAATTCATACGTCGATCATAAACCCAAAAGACTTGGTAAATTCGTTACAGGAAATTTCACAGAACCTACAAAGGAACAATTTGCCACTTCCAATCAAATTATCAAAAGTTGCACAGTATTTAGACATTATAGAACTAAAAGCTTTTCAAACAAATTCAGATTTAATATTCGTATTAGACATACCTTTGGTAGACCCTCAAACCTACTCAGTATTTCAATTATACCCTATCCCTATTTTGGATAATAGAACTGGCTTATATCATATCTTGTCAACCTCTCAAAAATATATCGCGAGAGATGATGATTCTTTAATGTACTTAACCATCCCGGACCTCAGAGAATGCAAACCACTCTACTTCAACACTAAATTATGTCTAAATCTATTTTCATACCCCATCGATGATAATGCCATTTGCGAAGCCCGTCTCTTCAAGAACCTCAAAACTCTGCCAGGAAGCTGCCAGACGTCATTCATCATCAGCCAAGGCTACAACGTCCAAAAGATAGACGAAAATACGTGGTTAGTTATCAACGCAGAACCATTACAAACAACCATCAATTGTCCAGAAAGGAGTTCGAAAACTGAAGTCATCTACAAAAACTCAATAGTGAAATTACAACCTAATTGTTACGCCTTTATAGGCATCACAAATATCCAAGCCAGTACCAACGAAGTAACCGACGTAAACGACGACACTCATCCCATCCAAATTCCATTCGAATGCTGCAACAAAATTCCAAACAACATTAGAGCACCAAACCTTAAACCATTAAAATTAAACAACCTTAACACAGAAGATCTCGAAATTGCCAAACACAAATTGGACCAATATTCCAGAGATCTAGACGATTTAATCAAAGAACCATTCGTAACAAAACACATATCCTGGTTCACCTACTTCATCATTGTGCTAATATTTGGACTGTTATTTCTGTACCTATTTTGTAAGTGCAGAACAAAAAGACGAAGACTAGCCATCGATGTTTCTGCATCACCCCCATCTCCACCTAGGCCTAGCAAACCCCACAGGACATTTGCTAACCTATTCCCTTCACGAAGACGACCTACCTTAAGGAGAGAAGACAACGAAGCCGAAGACATAGAACTTACATAAAGATGAACTGTTTTGTGCCTTTTACTGACTTTTAGTGCTGGACTCTTCAGTGAACCATATTTTATTCATTTAATCATTACATTTCATTATTTTACTTATCCCTTGTTAATTTCAATTGCATTAACATTTTTATACCATTTTCATTTAAATCTATCATGCTTATATTTTAGGCTTTCACGGTAAAGCCATATTTTAACCCTGGGAATACTTTTATATTATCCCATTTTACAACAAACTTATTATGTTTGTATTTTACGCTTTCTTGCTAAAGCTATATTTTAACTCTAACATTTTTATGTTATATTATTTTATGAATCAAGCTTATTGTGCTTGCATTTCATATTTTAGACGCTAAGGCTATATTCTGTATTTTAAACCTTACGATTTAACATTTTTGTACTCTTTATATTTTTCCAAATTGTACCATTATCTTTTATATACATTTTATATTCATTTCAAAAGTTGCTGCATAAAACACCAACTATTTTTATAAGGGGGAAGCTGTTAT